>CM057349.1:422086401-426886401 GCA_030015575.1 Agapanthus africanus
GCACGATGCCCCCCGCATGTCCACTTTTTTAGGAGCATGAGGTTGTGGAGGGTTCACCTTCCAGTTTTCGGATAATGCGAACTTACCTTGTTGGTATTGGTCTTCGATCCAGCCTTTAAAGACGAAGCAATCTTCAACTGGATGGCTTACCGTTTGATGGTAAGGGCAATAATTGGGACTATTAGCCTCGCCGGGTTGCAACGGTCGTTTTGGATCCGGCAGATTGATGAGTCTGTTGCGCACTGCCAGCTCGAACAGTCTCCTCGTTTTATCTTGGGGAAACGAGTAAGGACGTCCCAGTCTCTCCTCGAGGGATGGGCGTGGGCGCACGTTGTTTTGGCGAACAACCGGCTTTAAGTTGCTCGGCTGTTGTTGAGTATTGGCAACGAAATTTGCTTTTCCTTTCCCCTTTTCATTCCGAGGATCCGTCTTTGAAGGAGACGGTCTATGACCCATCTGGTCCATTTTGGCCAACTTGTCAATCAAGAACTGGAAAGTGGTCGGCTTGAAAAATATCATGAATTGGGAGATGGTCGCTTGAGGGTCAAGAGTGCCCACGAACATACCCACCGCAGGCGCTTCTTCGATGCGCTGCTCGCACTTCGACCATAAATTCCGCCACCGTATCGCGTATTGGACCCATGTTTCGCCTGGCTTTACCCTGGCGTTAATCAGTGCGGTAATTGGAGTACGCTCGCTAGCGCCTGCGAATCTCTGTGTAAACAGCAGCTCCATCTCCGCAAATGTCTTGATAGAGTCATTTGGAAGTTCAGAATACCACTCAAACGCCGTCTCCGACAAGCTGCCAACAAACTGTCGGAGTAGAAGTTTATCATCACCTCCAGTGTTGCCGCACAGGGCTTTGAATTGAGCGACATGCTGGTGCGGATTTCCCGTCCCCTTATATACATGGAATTTAGGGATTGTATATCCCGGCGGGTACCTTATTTGGTCATACCAGCCCGGGTAGGGTCGTCCGGTCTTAACGATCTGTCCAGCCGCTTCATTCGCCTGGTGAGCTCGTATTTGCTGAGCAATGTAATCGTCCAGAGCGGCCTTGGAGATGGTCTCCTCCATGGCTGCTGAAAGAGCCGGAGGAGGGTTCGATGTCTCCCCTCTGTCATCTTCAATGATAATCGGAGGATCTTCAGCTGGAAGATCCGGCTGGATCATCATCCCGACCATGTCTTGGAATAAGAACGCCATTTGTTTTATGTTGGCAGCTTGTTCCGCTGCCTTTTTGTCCTTCTTTTCGAGGATTCTCCGAAGAAACTCAGCATCAGTTTCCTGCTCAAGGCGCTGCTCCGAGGATGTCTCCGGGCTTGCTTTCGGTCCCGTAAGTGCGGCCATGGCTGTTAGCATTTCTTGGAGCTTTTGTTGTTGTTGCTCCTGAGCCTTAGTCACTGATCGCGTAAGCGGTCTATGACATGTGGAGACACGGCTATCCTCTTTTCCGGATGCCATATAGACGGTATGTGCCACCATGCCCTCAGACTTGGGGTGTTTGGGTTCAGTGGTCTGGCGGTTCGTCCCAGACCCAGGGATTTTCTCCGGCTTTCTCCTCTTGTGAGCGGTCGAAGTTGAGGGGGCCGTTGCAGTGGGCACCCAAGTAGCTGTCGCCTTTTGTGGCTTGACAGGACGGTCCTCTTCCTGCTAAACTTTCACCTTTTTCTGTCGGCAGGGATAATCTTGATCAATTACCGAGTCTTGGACTTGACGCCAGACCTGATAGATTTTAGAGGACAGCCGTTGAGGGGGCTGTTCCGGCTTCGCCTTTGGGGCATTCTCCATAAGTGGAGGAGATCTTTTCAGTACGGCGGTAGAAGAGTTCCTACGCACCTTGTTCAGCAATTCAAAGCTATTCCCAGTTGGAACATCAGCATTGACTTCCACCGTTGGGGCTGGTGGAGTTAGCCCAGAGGGGGAGTTGCCCCCAGCCTTCGTTACTCGCGCCAGTGGCGACGTCGAGCGTGTTGAGCTGATGATGTTGGTTCGGTGATGGGGATGGCTTTGTCATGCCACCTGTTCTGGTGAGTCGTTGCTGGTATCATCCTCTTGAAGACCGAGGTCCGTTGAGCAGCAGTGTTTATCCTGTCAAAGACAGACTTTTGAGCAGGAACGGGAGCCGGAATGGGAGCCGTAACAGCCAGTCTTGTGAAGACCGACCCTTTGGCAGGAGAAGCCGCCTTGACGACTTCGGGAGCAGGGATGGCCATCCTCTTCGGAATAACCTGTTCTGGAATTGCAGGCTTCATCATGGGCCCACATGAACTATGGCCCATTCTGGTGAAGACTGAGGCGCTGGAGCTGGACGACCCGTTGAAGGGGGCCGCTGTAGTGGTAAGTCGATCGAAGACCGACTTCTTGGGGGCTTCTTGCAATGGCACAGGGGCGCTGAAGCTCATCGGTGGGAGCATGGTCCCGAAGAATAAACCAGTGGTGGCCTGAGTTACTTGCTCCACTGGCATTGTGAAATGGGAGGCCGCTTGGGGCCTGTACGTTACACCTCCAGATGAGGTGGAACGAGAGTTGCAGTTGCAGCTGGTGCAGTTTGAAGCCATTGATCTTCTGTTTTCTGCACGGAGCAAGACACCAAATCTAAGTACCTCGAATCCACAGGAAACCATAGCAAACCGCAATTCGCTTGCGAACACGACACACGAAGTGTGGAGTGGAAAGAGAAAAATGTCCCACCTGGCGTGCCAGAATCTGTTTCCCGCCGAAAGAAGCGACCGGGACGTTGGGACGTCCGGCCTGAATTTCGAGGGCAGATGCTAATTGGTGCTATCCGTCCACCTCTTTGAAGATACCAAGTTGATTTATGGCACCGTGTATCGAAGGTTTATACAGATGCGGCCGATGTAGCAGACTTCGTCAGATTCCCCCTCATTTGAGGGGTTTTAGATTGTGGGGACGCTCTTCCCTGCAGGCGCAAGCCCCTGCAGTTAATTACGCTACCGCATCGCGGTAACCACTTTCTCCTTCTCCAGATGGTCACTTCGTGTTGTGGGTGTTTGTTTTGTTTGTGGTTGCCCGTGGATTGTATACGGAGACTAATTTTATGTTGTCGCCCGTAGGACGTGGATTAGTCCAAATCCGTATTTTCTTAGATTTGGGTTTGGGGGTTGGTTTAAGGATACGTTAGTCTCATTTGAGACTAAGATCAACTTAAATGTTTGTTAAGGATACGTTAGTCTAATTTTAGACTAAGATCAACTTCACAGGATCGTTTAGATCCAACAAGAGAGCATTTGGACTCTATTGTTTAGTTTAGGGATATTACGGTCGATTACCAGTTTAAGAACATGGTGGTCCATTACCAGTTTAAGGACAGGGTAGTCCATTACCAGTTTAAGGACATAGTGGTCCAAGGTTAAGGACATCATAGTTCGTGGGTTTAAAGGGGACCCCATAGTCCGAGGTTAAGGACATCGTAGTCCATGGGTTTAAGGACCCCACAGTCCGGTTTAAAGACATCGTAGTCTATAAAGTTTAAGGACATCATAGTCCGTGAGTTTAAGGACCCCACAGTCCGAGGTTAAGGACATCGTAGTCCATGGGTTTAAGGACCCCACAGTCTGATTTAAAGACATCGTAGTCTATAAAGTTTAAGGACATCGTAGTCCATGAGTTTAAGGACCCCACAGTCCGAGGTTAAGGACATCGTAGTCCATGGGTTTAAGGACCCCACAGTCCGAGGTTAAGAATATCGTAGTCCATGGGTTTAAGGACTCCACAGTCCATGAAATGTGTGGTTGTCGGGACCTGTCACCTCTCTGAAGACGTTGAAGGATTACAACGACAGATATCAGAGGAGTAAAGAGATGTACCCTCGAACCGGTGTAAGTTAGTTGAAAGATCTGTAGTCCAGTTTGGGACTGAGATCTGTTAAATATTCGTGAGCAGATGGGCTTAGTTCAATATAAGTTGAGGACTTACGCCCAATATTGGGCTAAGTCCAATAAGATTAAAATGTTTGACATTTTATTGTTCTGGGTTGTTGATCCTTTATTTGGGCTTGGCCCCTTTAATAATACTGAGCATTAGATCCTGCCATTTTTTGTCTTGTATTGAATGCATAGCATTCATCAGAACAATGTGTGTTCTGACAGCGCGCCACGTGGTGCGCCAGACGCTTTGCGCCAATTAAAGAGCGCATTGCGCTTCTGCCAAGTAGCGCACACGAAAAGGACACGTGTCGCGATTAGCGCTAAGCGCCAATTTATAAGCGCATTGCGCTTTCAATTTGTGAGCGCGTTGCGCTAATTTAGTGGTGCACCAATGAATGACACGTGGCGCGCTTGGCGCTAAGCACCAGCCCATGAGCGCAGTGCGCTGTTTCAGAAGCGCAAAGCACAAGTTGCATCTGTGGTTGACACGTGGCACGTTTTGGAGCTGAGCGCCAGTCCAAGGAGCGCAAAAGCGTAGTTCATGAGTGCAAGGCACTTTTTAGTAGCGCAAAGCGCATTTGATCAAATTTATGATCAGAGAACAAGTTTATGTTCTTTTTAAAGGAGGCTTTGCCTCAAGATTCAAGAACAACAGTTCTTATTTTTGAAAGGGGTTTGCCTTTGTAGATCAATGATCTGTGAATGAAGTAAATACTTCTTTTATTTTTATGATGAGATCTTTTGATCTCTTTTTTTTATCAAAGAGTTTGGACTTTTGTAGATCTATGATCTTTTAAGAAGATAATTCTTCTGTTTTAATGAGATGATTTCATTTCTTTGTTCAAGAATCATTCTTTACCTTGAAGAAACGATCTTCTTTCAAGAGCTTGCTCTTTTTCTTTTGAGTTTTCTCAAAGTTTGTAGAGGGGTTTCTCTCTTTCAGACTTGAAGTCTTGGGGCCTTTATATAGGGCAAATTGATTTGTTAAATCAGTTAAAGAGATCTTTCTCTGATTGATTTGGGGATATTTCCCCACCGTTGGATCTTTGATCCTAGAGCTTTTGTTTTACAGAAGGCAATTTTCTTGTTTTTAACAAGATTGGAAAGATCTTTCCATAACAGAATTTTAATTCTGATTAATTAATGATTTATCATTATTAGATCTTTTGATCTAACGGTGGGGAATTTTTAATTCCAGCGCTGGCGCACCCGTGCTTTGCACGTGGTGCACTGCTCAGAGCGCAGCGCACTTTACGCTAGCGCACCTACGTTTGACACATGGCGCGCAGCGCAGCCTGCGCTAGCGCACCTGTGTTTGACACGTGGCGCGCAGCGCAGAGCGCTGGATCTGAAGCATTGCTTCAATTTTTGAATTTTGAATTTTAAAACAGAGCTTTGCTCTGATTGGGGTGCGCTGCCTAGGGCGCAGCGCACCCGGCGCTAGCGCATCTGTATTTGACATGTGGCACACAGCGCGCCTAGCGCTGAATCTGAAGCGTTGCTTCAATTTTTAAATTTTGAATTTTAAAACAGAGCTTTGCTCTGATTGGGGGAAACAGTAGAGAGTGGATATATGAGAGAAAAATTAACTTGAGCTTGCAACATTTCTTCATCTAAAATCCTAGCAAAGTTTTAGATCAAGTTGCTTCGCTTGAGTCATGCTTTTGGTGAAGTTGAAGCTTGAATTGAGGTTTTCTCGATGTGGATCATCTTCCGTGAGAATATTGTCTTGCAAGCTCGTTCCTACAGCGATGGAGTTTAGCACGAGTCTTCCACGATCAGGTGGACATGTTACAAAAGTTGTAGCCCCCTAAACTTCTCTCTTTAGCTTTCTAGATTTCTATATGTTGCACTATTAGTAAATGTTTGATCTTGAGTTTGGAATTGGTGCTATATTTTGTTAAATTTTTGTTCTATGCTTCCGTCGGGTCCGCAAGTGTTGTGACCCTAGCGCAGATTTCCAACATGGTATAAAAGCTATTAGGCAATTTTGACCCATGGGGGTTCTCATTGTGTGACAGTATGGCGAAGTGCAGTCTTACCCTCAGGGCGTCCCGTACGGCGGGTCCGGCGGGTTGTAGTCCATCGTAAGGGGACATGCATAAAAAGAAGTTCTAAAGGACCAGTTGGTGCCACGGCGACCTCATGGGATGGGGTAAGCTATCTGGCCAATATGATATCAGAGCCGATCATTTACTATTAATTGCATTTTGTGGCCAATTGATTCCAAAACCCATTTGTCCAAAAATTAGTTTTGAAAAATTCCTTTAAAAATCTTGCATTTTGATGTATTCCCGAGCCTCGGAAGTTTTTGGTCTGAACCAAAACTTCCGTGTGGGATCGAAGGCGACCCCGGGGCTCCCCAGGGGCCTGGGTAGGACCCCCACCCGAGACCACCACTGGGTAGTCTCAGGTTGGGGGCCCTACCCAGGCCCCCGGGACACCATGGGTCGTGCCTGAGGTCCTCCCGGGGTCTCGGGCACATTTTGGGTCTTTAAGGATTCGATTTAAACTAGAAATAAGAGATTTTTCAATCCGGGCTGATCTTGAAGTTTGGTTCTTGAAATTTCAATTGATCGGGCTCGTGGGTTATGAAATCATTTAGCCGCGGCTCCGAATTAACCCGATCAAAGTGTTTGATCGAGTTAGTTCGGACACATATAGGGATATGTGTTGGTAAATGTCTACGAATTGACGTGTGATCAATTCAACAAGATTGCATATTACAACTTTTGTGGTTAGTGTGTTTGGTTTGGTTCGGATTGTCGCGATGAATAGCCCCGCGTGTGAATGTGTTGTATGCAAAGTGTTGTATTCATATTCATGTATTATGTAATGCCAAATGTATATTCTTTATTAGGACGCGATCGGGTTAAGATCGACGTTACCGTTGTATGTATTATTTTTTTTCGGGACATGGTCGAGTTGAGACCGTCGTTGTCGTTGCATGTATATGATACAGGTTTAACCCCATGGAGAAGCGCTCGAGCCACCGGGTTCTAGAATGCGGTAGGTGGACATCTCAAGGAGTTGAGAATGGGCTGCCTCGTTCTAGAATTGGCGGGTTGCTCTCCGCGCTTGTAGGGATATAGGCATGACCCTCGGAAGAGTGCTCAAACCGTTGGATTCTAGAAAGCGTCAGATGCCCCCTCATGGTGTTGAGGCCAGGTTGTATCGTTTTTAGGATTGGCGGATGGCTCGCCGCACTCGTAGGGATCTTGGTTTGGCATTGTATGGGCTATTCACGCAACCGTGGAATGTCGCGTTTTGTTTGCAGCTCAAACGAAATGCGAGATTTCTAGTATATCCGAACTACTCCATTTACTTATTGTTTACCGTATGCTTGTAATGTGATTACCTGCCTATGATGATGAATATATATATGGTGATATGTGTGTGGGGGGGGGTTCATGTAGCCTACCCCATATGCTTGGGATAAAAAGCTCAGTTGTTTTATATGTGTGTGTATGTATGTATATGTGTGTGTAGGTGTTTATATATGTTTTGCATCCGCGCTAGCCCTGCGTCCGCTCTGCCGTAAATTAAGTAACTTTACAGTGAAGACCCGATACCCCGTAGCGAATGTGGATGGCATATAAAACACTTTATTCATATCATATTTTTCTGGTGTGAGAAGATGCTAGATAATAAATGTTATTATTTAATTGATGGGATTGCGTTAATATGATTAATGCAAAGAAAACAAACTTAATACGTTGTAGGAACCAAATTTTTAAAAGAAACTATAGTCATAATCTTTTGATTTGCATAGAGGTATTCAATTGAGAATATCCTGCAACTCATTCGACGAGAAAAGAGCCTTGATCTCTTCACGGGGAATTCGACTCTTGAGAGAAAGTTTATGTTACTATAAACTTTAAAAAACCACTCGGTTTCTTCAACGATATCAAGTACATTATGTTAAAAGTTTTCATCAAAACCAGCTGTAGTCCTCTGTCATTTCAGGAAGTACAATACTTAGTATTTGTGCTACGTTTGTTGACTTTCTTAAGGCGTAGTGTACGGTAACTAAGTGATGTCTTCCTGCCTGCATATGATGCGATTAGTTAGGACAGACATACGAGTTTGTTGACTTTGTTAAGAGTCATGCGGATGGATCTAAATTAATCACGAAATAACGGGTTGAACATGACTAGCGACTTATGATTTGTTGATCTTGTTAAGGTCATAAGCCGTTAGGGGTAAAAACCATATCACGAGTTTCAAGTGTTGAAACTTGCAATGTGATTGCATACCATTCTATATGATAGTTTGGATCACGATTCCCACTGTGAGTAGGAGTTACTCCCGGAAGATTTTCACTTCACAATTAGCTAACCCATTAGGTGTCTAGAAAGGTGTTTACGAGTTTATGCCTCTAAGGAAACAAGATTATTAAATTGGGAAGGAAACGAGGTTATTAAATTGGGTCTGTGTGAGAGCATGGGGGACCTCCCTCAAAGTACTTATACTGGCCGAGCCGACCGATTAGTGAAATTATGGGGCGTATATGATCCCATCTAGTTCTCCTTTTAAAGGTTCGAAGGAAGATTCGACGAAACAATGGGAGCCATCCAGATTAGATAAATTGATAAACCAATCTAATCTTGCAAGAATACACGCTGAGTGTTTCTTTTCTCTCTCTACTGGCAGCGACCATGACCGACCTTAAATTAAAACCCATAAAACCAAGTTAAACCGAACCTTTATACAATTGGCTTTGAAATGTTATAATTTCATGACGAAGTCGCATATGTTCTTACCGTTCCTACTTCCCCTTTTACCTCATATAGTTATATACGAACTCGGATAAATTGTTTCAGTTCGAGGATGACGACTGGTTCTAAAGAAGATGAATTGTATATTGATATAATTCATTTTTCTCTCCCCTCCACCTTATCTCTACTTGAGAGCTCCTTGAATTTGGAGAATACACTAGTTACGCTTGTTGGATTGCCTTCTTCCGAAGCTTAGGCTGAAGCTGAAAAGAAGGGAAGGAAGAAAACCAACCGGCCTAAGTATGATCTATAGAAGGTAAGATGAAGATACAATTAAAGGGGTTGCAGTTAAAATAAAGGAGATTGCGACTACAGCCATGATTGTCCTAATTCACGACATAATTGCATATGTCCTTGCAACTCCTACTTCTCTTTTATTTTCTCCTGAACCCTCTGTGTCAGATACAGAGATCCATATTGCTTGGAAGGCCATCTCATATAGTTATATATGAACTCGAAGAAGTTGTTTCAGTGCGAGAATGACCACTGGTTTTGGAGAAAATGAATTGTACATTGATATAATTCAGTTGTCTCTTCCCTCTACCGTCTCTCTAGTTGAGAGCTCCTTGAATAAGAATAATACACCAGTTACGCTTGCTGGATAGTCTTCTTCCAAATCTTAGGCTGAAGCTGAAAGGAAGGGGTTGTGCTTGTGGGTTAACCCATGAGGGGATTGATCTGAAAGTGTTTCAAACTAATCGGATATGATCCTAACCTAGTTCCAACGCATTGATTGAGTCTTTCGAGTTCCACGCAGAGGTTTTTCTCACTCAGGCGAAACGATGTAGTGTGCATATGGTAATACGTGCGGAAGTTCGATTAAATACGTGCATTTCATATATGTATGTTAATCGGACATTTTTAATACTAGCCGGTTTATGTTTAAGCCGGACTATTAAATCAAGTGGTGATTTAATTATATATATATATTGATACATATATATTCTAGTATTATGTTCACATTCTATTTATCTCGCATAAGTATTTTGTATTCGATACAAATACGAGTATATGTATACGATACATATACTTTGTGTATATGATATACAAACTAGAATTTTAATGTATAATGATATATTAAACATTCTAGAATGAGACACCTCATTTCTCATTTTAGAAAAGGAAAAGAAAAAGGAAATGAGCATAGTAGAAAGTATGGTGAGAAAGTATGGTTTGATTTTTAAAATGAAAATGGATTTTAAAATAGCATGAAGCATACTCTCTCCCATTCATTCAACCATGCACATTCTCTCTCCTATTTTTCTGCTTCTTCTTTGTAGAGAGTGGATATATGAGAGAAAAATGAACGGGAGCTTGCTACATCTCTTCATCAAAAATCCTTGCAAAGTTTTAGATCAAGTTACTTCACTTGAGGCATGTACTAGGTGAAGTTAAAACTTGAGTTGGGGTTTTCTCGATGTGGATCATCTTGTTGGCTATAGATGCCCTCAAGACAATTATTGTAATTGCAAGATGGAAATTACTAATTGAATGAGGACCTATATGGAGAATAGTGTTGCTTGAGATGACAGTATGCTATCTGGTTTGTTTTTAACTTTCATGTGTATACGTTTTACTCGTTATCACGTATCACTAATACATGAGATAAAGCACATAGGATCTTTACTTGACTACCGGAATTATGATAGGGATCATACTAGTGGGGTCTGGATAGTCCATAAGCACATCCTTAAATGTCCCTAGTCGTAAGAGTATCGAGACTGGGCATCGGAATTCCAGTTTGTACTAGTGTATATATTTCTTGACCCCGACCCGGACGATGGTTGATCTCATAGCCATTGGTGTTTGACACCAAAGACTGTATACAGGTGCTCATTGGAGTATGAGTTACACTGGATGGACTCACCGAGAACTCCTAGATTGTATTATACATATTGTCAGATAACTACTAGATTGATTTTCTTCACTTAGATGCTTGCGTGAGTGGAGATGAAGCTTGAGTTGGGGTTTTCTTGATGTCGATCACCATCGGCAAAGCGGTTGTCTTGCAAGCTCAATCCAGATGGTGACGGAGTTTAGCTAGGGTCTTCTATGATTAGGTGGACACGCTACAAAGGTTGTATCCCCCTAAACTCTAGACCTCTCTTGGTTTTCTTTTGTTTGCAATTTATAGTAATTGTGTGATCTTGTATGAAATCGGTTGCTATTGTCTCTAAATTTTTCATTTGTTACTTCCACCGGGTCCGCAAGTGTTGCGACCCTAACGTCGATTCCAACAGTGGTATCAGAACTACTAGGTAGGGATACCGAACAATGGAGGGTTCTCACTGTATGATAATAGTGGCGAAGTGCAGCTCTTACCTCCAGAGTGCCCCGTGCGGATTGGTCCGATAGGTTGTAGTCCGTCGTAAGGTGACAACGTAAAAAGTAGCTGCTGAGAGGCCTTTGGGCGCCACGGCGAGCTTCCGATGCACTGATTGACTTTACAGTGGTATCAGAGCCAATCATTTACTAGTTAATTGCATAGATTGATTCAATATTTTTCAAAACTAAACTTTTCGTGCAGTTATCTTCATGCAAGCCTCTATTGGAAATTTTTATGATCTCTGAAATTTTTTTGAACCGTTGTTTTGAGATCATTTAACCATTTTGAAACCATACCCAAAACTCAAGGCCCTATCTCCAATGAACAACCGACCCAGGCGGTTTTTCTTGTGCTTCAGGTAGCCAGGGATTTGAATTGGACTTTGTGGTTTGGGTATTGACTTATATGATTGAAAACTTAGACACTTTTGTATATCAAAGTTTCCCAGAATTCATATAATGTAATCTAGAAGTTTTTTGAACAAAGGGAAAGATTCATTTTTTAAAAATATTGTAACATTTTGAATTTGAATATGCCGATATGTGTTGGTTAACGTCAACGAATTGATATTTGATCAATTTGATGGGGTTACACATAGTGAGTCTGCTATATTGGTTTGTTTAGTTCGATTCGGATTGTTGCAACGAATAGCACCGCGTGTGATTTTTTGTAATACTTATGGTGCATTTCAATTCTTGTATATTCTAAATGTATTTTCTTTTTTGGGATGAGCGGCCAGATTGTTATCGTCGTTGCTATTGTTTGTATTACTATTTATCGGGACACGTTCTGGATGAGGTCATTGCTGCAGGTGTATATAATACAGGTTTACCCCACGGAGAAACACCCGAGCCGCCGGGTTCTAGAATGCGGTAGGTGGAGTTAAGACCTAGGCCACATCATTCTAGAATTGGCGGATTGTTTGCCACACTTATAGGATGAATAGGATAGACCCACGATGGAGTGCTCGATCCACCGGATTCTAAAAAGCGTCGGGTAGCCCCCTCATTGCATTGAGGCTGGGTTACCTCATTTTTAGGATTGGCAACTGGCTCGCCACGCTCGTAGGGGTCTTAGTTTGGATGTGTACGGCCTATTCACGCAGATGGGAAATGTCGAGTTTCATTTATGGCTCAATTGAAACGCGGTATCCTAGAAATCCGACTATTCCATTTCTATGATGTTTATCACATGCGTTTAATGTTGATAACCTGCCTGTGATGATATTTACCGCATGCCTGTAATGTGATTATCTGCATGCGATGATGTATATATACATATACACCGATATATATGATATATAAATAAATGCTACTATATGTTTTGCATCCAAGCTAGCCCTGTGTCCGCCCTGCCGTAAGTTAAGTAACCTTACGGTGAAGACCCGATGCCCCGTGGCGAATGCGGATAGCATATAAATGCATTCTATTTTCTTTTCATATCATGCTTTCTGTAATGGTGTGGAAAGATGCTAGATAATATGTGATGTTATCTAAATGATAGGAATGCGTTAAAATGTATAATGCAAAGGAAAACAAACCTAAAATACATTGCTGGAACCAATCTATTTTTTCAAAAGAAATTATAGCCGTTTGCTTTTGCTTTGCATAGAGATATTCAGTTAGGAATATCCTGCACTTCATTCGATGAGGAAAGAGCCTTGATCTCTTCATGGGGAGTTCGCTCTTGGGCAAAAGTTTATATTACTATAAACTTGTAAAACCACTCGGTTTTTTCAATGAGATCAAGTTCATTACATTAAATGTTTTCTTCAAAACCAACCGTAGCCTTCCGTCATTTCAGATGAGTACTACCTAATATTCGTGCTGCGTTTGTTGGCCTTTGTTAAGACGTAGTGTGCAGTAGCTTTGTGATGCTTGTCTGCTTTATGTTGATGAGATTGGTTAGGACAGCCATGCGACCTTATTGACTTTTGTCAAGGGTCAAGCGGGCGGGTCTAAATTGGTCACGAAATTGTTGGATATAGGCGTCCTCAAGGCAATTATTGTAATTGAAGGAGAACCTATACGGAGAATGATCTTACTCGAGACGATAGTATGTTATCTGGTTTGTCTTTATCATTTATGTGTATACGTTTTACTTGTTATTACGTATCACTAATACATAATGATAAAGCCCGTAGGATCTTCGCTTGACTACCGGAATTATGATAGGGATCATACTAGTGAGGCCTGGGTAGTCCATAAGCACATCCTTAAATGTCCCCAGTTGTGGGAGTATCGAGACTGGGCATTAATATTTCAGAGTAGACTAGTGTATACGTTTTTTGACCCTGACCAGAGCGATGGTTGATATCATAGCCATTGGTGTTTGACACCGAAGATTGTATACAGGTGTTTATTGGAGAATGAGTTTCACTGGACGGACTCACTTAAGAACTCCTAGATGGTATTGTACCTATCGTCAGATAGCAGTTCTCTTGTGACATGAGTATAGAGTAATCTGTAGACCTGAGATCGTCATAATGTCTTGTGTGTGTTCCCACTGTATTTTGATTACTACCCTACCACGATTCTACTGATTCGTGCAAACAGGTTTTAGTTGGATACAGTCCCGAAGCATATGGAGGCAGTAAGCGATCGAAGGAATTTCTTCTCTCCCGGTATAGGAAGTCAAGGTCGTGCTAAGCTAGATCGATTATATCCAAAAGTCTTTGGTCAAGGCAGACGAGATTTACTGATAAGTGTTATCAGTAGTTTCTCAGGTGGTTATGAGTTTGATATCGGCACGACTTATCGGGTTATTGGGAGTCTGACGGTTTCCATTTTCCAGACCCGGTATGCGACACTCTTAGAAGAAGAGACCGGATTTTATGGTGACTGTCACTGATAGGATCTATAGGATTTTGGATGAGCTTGCTTTTCGATCTTCCTTTCACTCAATACCTGGGTAGCCGTTACGTGCAGTTAGTACCTGTTCCCCTCCGAATGACACGCAAGACGGGCGTCTTGCCTGAGATTCGGGGCAGATGCTAATTGGTGCTATCCGTCCACCTCTCCGAAGATGCTAAATTGATTTATGGCACCATGTATCGAATGTTTAAACGGATGCGGCTGATGTAGCAGACTTCGTCAGATTCCCCCTCGCTTGAGAGGTTTTTGATTGTGGGGACGCTCTTCCCTTTAGGCGCAAGCCCCTGCAGTTAATTACGTTACCGCATCGTGGTAACAACTTTCTCCTTCTCCAGATGGTCACTTCGTGTCGTGGGTGTTTGTTTTGTGTTTGGTTGCCCGTGGATTGTATACGGAGACTAAGTTATGTTGTTGTCCGTAGGGTGCGGACTAGTCCAAATCCGTATCTTCTTAGATTTGGTTTTGGGGGTTGGGTTTAAGGATACGTTAGTCTCATTTGAGACTAAGATCAACTTAAACGTTTGTTAAGGATACGTTAGTCTTATTTTAGACTAAGATCAACTTAACAGGATCGTTTAGATCCGACAAAAGAGCATTTGGGCTCTGTTGTTTAGTTTAATGACATTGCGGTCGATAATTAGTTTAAGGACATTACGGTCCATTGTTAGTTTAAGGACATCTCAGTTCAATGTTAGTTTAAAGACATCGCGGTCGAGGTTAAGGACATCATAGTCCATGGATTTAAGGACTCCACAGTTCGTTGTTAGTTTTAAGACATCACGGTCGAGGTTAAGGACATCATAGTCCATGAGTTTAAGGACCCCACAGTCCAATGTTAGTTTTAAGACATCACGGTCGAGGTTAAGGACATCATAGTCCATGAGTTTAAGGACCCCACAGTCCAATGTTAGTTTTAAGACATCACGGTCGAGATTAAGGATATCATAGTCCATGAGTTTAAGGACCCCACAGTCCGATGTTAGTTTTAAGATATCACGGTCAAGAATAAGGACATCATAGTCCATGAGTTTAAGGACCCCACAGTTCAATATTAGTTTAAAGACATCACGGTCGAGGTTAAGGACATCATAGTCTATGGGTTTAAGGACCCCACAGTCCAATGTTAGTTTTAAGACATCACGATCGAGGTTAAGGACATCATAGTCCATGAGTTTAAGGACCCCACGGTCCGTAGTTTAGAGACGTCATAGTCTATGAAATGTGTGGTTGTCGGGACCCGTCACCTCTCTGAAGACGTTGAAGGATTACAACGACAAATATCAGAGGAGTGAAGAGATGTACCCTCAAACCAAAGTGGATTAAGTGATCTGTAGTCCAATTTGGAACTAAGATCAGTTAATTAAATTATGAGCACATTGGCTCAGTTGAGTTTGAATTGAGGACTTATGGCCAACTTGGGCTAAGTCCAATTAAGTTTGAAGTATTAGCCCTCTGTTGGACCATTAGACATTTGTCTGGGTTCAAGCCCACATTGTTTATCAATGCTAAATAAGAGTTTGAGGGCTTTGATAACATTTGGGTCTTTGGCTGAGGATTAAACATTATACCTCTGAGTTTCTACTCAATTTTGAGATTCAATTGAAGGGGAGGCTTTGCCTCTGGAAAATTAGCCAATTGGGCTAAAACTAGTGTTATACACTAGAGAACAACAGTGTTAAACACTGGAAATAAGATTATCAAATTAGTGTTAAACACTAGAAATGTGATTCTCAAATTAGTGTTAAACACTAACAGATAACAGTGTTAAACACTGGAAACAAAATTGTCAGATTAGTGTTAAACACTAGAAGAGGAAGGGGTCACGTGGGAGCACGTGATGGCATCAAAAAGTGGGGCCAGATCCCCTTTATTTTGTTCTGCAAACAAGTGTTAAATACTTTTAATTTTCATAGCCATCACGTGTGGGCACGTGATGTATACTCATGCCTTGATTTATTAGAACATTTATTAGGGGTCACGTGGTAACACGTGAGAGCGCCCAAGTAAGATTTTGCCTTTGCTTTTGTTCCATATATAATGAGGGTCACGTGGGAGCACGTGAGGCATTGCCTCAAAGCTTTCTTCTTCTCATTTTTGGGGGATCTGTTCAGGGGTCACATGGGGCATGTGACCTTAGTCTTTCCATGCACAGAGATATTTTAAGTCTCCTTATTTTATTTTGAGAATTAAATTCTCTGTAGGGTTAAAACCCTAATTATGATTTTGGAGGAATTAAATTCCTATGTATGTAGAAGAATTAAATTCTTATATAGGGTTAAACCCTAGTTCTTTCTTGAAAGAATTAAATTCCTATGATTTTGGGAGAATTTAATTCTCATGCAGGGTTGAACCCTAATTTTATTTGGAGGAATTAAATTCCTAAAAATTTAGGAGAATTAGATTCTCATATAGGGTTGAACCCTAGTTTTATCTTGGAGGAATTAAATTGCTATAACTTTGGGAGAATTAAATTCTCATATAGGGTTAAACCCTAGTTTTATTTTGGGAGAATTAAATTCTCTAAACTCAATTCCCCCTCTAAGTTTTGGATCTGCATGACAGGATCTCAACCTGATGAGAATTAAATTCTCAACTTATGGGGAGATGTGCTCTCTGCAGATATTCAACCAGAGGAAGAACTAAGTTTTTTTGTACAGAAGAGTTAAACACTTAGATTTGAGAATTAAATTATCTATTTGAAGTTTTGATCCCCTTTCTTTTCTCACCTAGGATTTTCTTTGTTGAGAATTAAATTCTCCTTTCTTTTCTCTCTGAAATTTCAAGATTCCAAAACTCTATATCTTTCTCTTCTCTTGGCTCCTATTTATAGGAGAAGGAAAATAATCAATTTGTTTAGCTAATCTTTCATTGAAAGATTTTGTTTATTTTCATAGTTAATATGAGCCTTTAGATCATTAAGTGAATTTTATTCACCGCTGGATTTTCAATCCAAAGATATTCTGTTTATTATTTCTGGTGAGATTTAGGGAAATCTTTCCTTGTCTAAGATTTTCCCATAAATTGGTGATTTTTAATCACCCTTGGATTTTTAATCCAACGGTTCTCCTTAATCCTTTCCCATTTGGAAAGATTTTAGAGAAATTCAGAATTTTAATTCTATTAAACTGTAAGGCTTTCGAAGCCTGTCACGTGCTGGCACGTGACCCTTGGTCACGTATGAGCACGCGACCCCCAATTGAGCCCTTTAACAGCCGCTTGTTTATGTTGTTGTTTTAACCATCACGTGTCAACACGTGACCATTGGTCACGTGTGAGCACGTGACACCTCGTTGAGGTATTTTCTGATTTTTAGAATTAAATTCTATTAAGCTGTAAGGCTTTCAAAGCCTGTCACGTGTGAGCACGTGACCCCCAATTGAGTCATCTTTCAGCCGTTTGTTTTCGTTTCTGTTTGATGAAGTTTTATCCATCACGTGTCATCACGTGACCATTGGTCACATGTGAGCACGTAATACCTCATTAAGGTAATTCCTGATTTTTAATCAGAAAACAGTACCGCTGACGTGCTTGTTGGCTATGGATATGATTCTGAACTACCGCCAATGTATTTTCGAGTTTTTAGAGTCCTCCACAGAGGTTTCCAAGCTTAGAAGAGACAATGTAGAGTGTGTATAGGGATACGTGCAGGAGTTCGATTAATCACGTGTATTTGATACACGCATTTTAATTGGGCGTCTTATGATATTAGTCGGTATATATATTGATATAACCGAATTATTAAATCAAGTATTGATTTAATAATTATATATATATATATATATATTTTTTTTTTTCTCTTTATTTATATTTGTATATGATACAAATATATTTTCATGGATGTTGATACATGAAAGTTGTGTGTAGGAGACTCCCATAGAGTTTTGGATGAGAACAAAATTATTTATTTATTTTTTTAAAAGGAGATGAGTCATTTCTAAAGAGAAGAATATAGAATTCTTTAAACTTTTTTTTATCTTATCTTTGAGATAAGCTAGTTTTTTGTTCTCATCTCATTCTCATCCTTACTCTCTCTCTCTCCCTCTCTCTCTCTCAAGTTTTCATTTAGGGAGAAACAAAAAGAAAAAGAGAAGAAAATTAATGAGCATATGAATCTACATTTTCTTTCTTCACTCTTTTAGCAAATTAGTGTAGAAAGTTTCTTCACATACACCTAGTTTGTGAAGTTGGAGTTTGTGTTGCAAACCTCAAGGTGAATCATCTTTGACAAGAAAGTCTACATTCAAGCTCGATCCCAGAGTCTAGGAGTTTATCCGGAGTCTAAGGAGAGGTGTCCAACGTGCTACAAAAGTTGTAGTTCGCAAACTTGAAGATATTGCTCTCATTTGTTGTTACACGTTGTATTCATTGGTATTGATTTTATATGTGCTTGCTATAGCTCTCTTGAA
The DNA here is from genome assembly GCA_030015575.1 of Agapanthus africanus. Classification (NCBI taxonomy): domain Eukaryota; kingdom Viridiplantae; phylum Streptophyta; class Magnoliopsida; order Asparagales; family Amaryllidaceae; genus Agapanthus; species Agapanthus africanus. Next base: position 422,104,675 of record CM057349.1, read on the forward strand.
AATTAAAATTATTGCTTCCGCTATACTTTAAATTGTCTAGTAGAGAGTATAGCAAACCTACAGTGGTATCAGAGCCGATCCAACGACTACAACTTGTTATAGTGACATTGGAATTCATGAAACCCAAATTTTTTAAAACTAGTTTTAAAAATTTGCATGAAAACTCTCATTTTGCTTGTTCCGGAGATACTGGATTCTTGGTTCGGACCAAGAGTTTAGAATAGGCTCAAGATAACCCAAGCCCATCCAATTTGGGCTCGGTTCATCCCCGCATCGGGGCTGAACTTGCCCCAAATTGGGGCTGATCCAATGGCTGATTCAGCCCCCGATGCGAGGCTGATCCCGCCCTTGATTTGGCTCCGTTCCGGGGCCGAATCAAGGCTCATATAGTGTGGGGTTTTATGGGGTTATCGGGGTTCGATTTCACGCAAAAATGAGGGGGTTGTCGTTACTGGGATGAACTTGAAATCCAGTTTTTGGAATTTCAAATTTGTGATCTCGCGGTTTATGAATTCTAATGTCATAGTTCCAACTGAATAAATCAAAGTGTTTGATTTAGTCAGCTCTAACACGGATACAATAAGAATATGCGTTGGTAAACGTCGCCTAATTGCTATATGATCAATTAGACGAGATTGCGCATGTGTTATTGTGATTGTTGTTGATGTTGTTGTGATGGATTAAACGGATCGTCGGGATTGAATAGCCCCTCGTGTGAGATGCTTGTACTTTTGATGTCATATATATTTCTTTTATTCAGGACGAGCGGTTGACATGTGGCCATTGTTTGTATATTATTTCATTGGGATACTTCCGGGTTGATGTTGATGTCGCCAGTTGATGTATATATATTTTGATTCATGTACTAGGATACCCCGCGGTGAAGTGCTCGAGTCACCAGATTCTAGGATACAGCGGGTGACCATCTTAAGGACTTGAGATCTGGGTCATCTTATTCTAAGATTGGTGGGTGATTTGCCGCGCTTATAGGGGTTAGGTATGACCCACGAAAGAGTGCCCAAGTTACCGGGTTCTAGATAGCATTGGGAGGCCCACCCATGATATTGAGTGCGAGTTGCCTCACTACTAGAATTGGCGGGTAGCTTTCCGCACTCGTAGGGGTCTTGGATCGATGATGTACAGGCTATTCACACGACTGTGGAATTTCGTGTTTCTTGATCGGCTTATACGAAACACGTTATTCCTAGTATATCCGCTTTTCCATATTCTTTGATGTTTATCGCTTGTCTGTAATGTGATTATCTGCCTGCGATGTTATATATGATGATATATAAATAAATGCTGATTTATGTTATGCATCCGCGCTAGCCCTACTTCCGCCCTGTCGTAAGTTATGTAACCTTACGATGAAGACCGGATAGCCCGCAGTGAATGCAGATGGCATATATAACATTCTAATTTTCTTTTCATATCTTGCTTTTTCTGTAATGGTGTGAGAAGTGTTGGATATAGTGCTCTCAAGGTAATTATTGTAATTGTAGGCAGGCAATTATGATACATGAGGGAGGACCTATACGGGTACAACAGTCTTACTCGGGATGATAGTATACTATCTGGTTTGTCTCTATCATCATGTACATGTATAATGTGGTATTGCGTATCGCTATTATATGTTGATAGAGCTCATATGATTCTTGCTTGACTACCAGTGTTCTGACGGCGATCAGACTTGTGGGGGTTGGGTAGTCTATAAGCACATTTTTAAATGTCCCTAGTCGTGGAAATATCGAGACTGGACATCGATATTCCAGAGCAGACTAGTGTATACGTTTTTTGACCCTGACAAAGGGCGATGGCCGGTCTCACAACCATTAGTGTTAGTCAGTTACCAAAGATTGTATACAGGTGCTCATTGGGTTATGAGTTACACCGGTTGGACTCGACAGGAATATACTAGTTGGTATTATACCTAACGTCGGATAGCAGTTCTCTGGTGGCATTAGTGTAGGTAGTCTGCTGACTTGACATCATCATTTGTCTCGAGTGTGTTCCCACTGTACTTTGATTTCTACCCTACCATGGCTTTATTGAGTCATGCAAACATGTAGTTTTTAGGTGCAGTCCCAAAGCACTTGGAAGCAGTGAGTGATAAAAGGGATTCGCCTCTCTCGGTATAAGGAGTCGATGTCGCACATTATTCGGTGGCCAATACCATGAGTCTATGGCCATGGCAGATGAGATTTACTGACTGGCGGGACAGTAGTTTCTCGGATGGTATTAGGCTAGATACCTGCACGATGTATCGTGTTATTAGGGGTCTGACTTTAACTACCCCCAGACCCAATATGCGATACTCTCAGAAGAACGGACCGGACTGTATGGTATATGCCACTTACAGGCTCTGTAGGGGTTTGGACAGGCTTACTTGTTGATCCTCCTTTCGCTCAATACCTGGGTAGCCGTTACGTACAACTAGTATTGCTGACGTGCTTGTGGTTAAACCCACTGCCAGCGTATTGTCGAATCTTTAGAGTCCCACATAGAAGGTTTCTCGCTTTGGAAAAATGATATAGTTGCGGTACAGTGGTACGCCAAGGGTCCGATTGAAACTAGTGTATTTTATACACTAACGGCAATCAGACATTGTAATACTAGCCTGTCTTTTTAGAAAATGGATATTAAATCTATTGTTGATTTAATATATATATTATATATTGGATACATGTAATTACTAGTATTATGTCATTTTATTTATTTTTCCACATATTGCATTTTGATGCACATGATATATATTTAATTATATGTATAAAGATATGTTAACGTTATGCTACCATTATGTCATATATATATATACACAAATAATTATTTATATTATTTCCTTTTTTGTTTGGTCTCATTTTGTTTATGTTGTTCCAACGGTGAGCACATGCATTTGCACTCACATGACATTGATAAGTGGAAGGAAGAGAAGAGGGTGGACACTTGGATGGTTGATAAGATCCAAATGTTAGGATTTTTTAGAGAATGAAATATATCAGCAACCATTTTTCTAAATGGTTAACTAAAATATGTTCATATATCTTCTTCTTCTTTAAGCTCAAAGTCCACTTCTTTTTCCTCCACTTCAAAATACTAAAAAAGAAATGAAAAAGGAAATTCAAAAAAGAAAATAATTTGTGACAAGGAACTACATCCTTAGTTTATAATCCTAGCAAAATTACGATCTAAGTTAAACTTCAAGTTAGAAGTTTTAGAGCCATAGACTTGGAGCTTTCAAGATGGATCATCTATAATGGAGGGGTCCTTCATCAAGTTTGTTCATACCACTAGAAGCCTACAAGAAATCCAACACAAATTGAAGCACTTGAAGCAAGCATTAGGATGTGAGCTTCTTCTAAACTTTGTTTGGTTTTGTTGCTAGTTTACCGTATATGGCAAAGATTCATGGATGTTTGGATATTTTAGCTCTCTAGGTTTTTGAAAACCCATTTTGCCATGATTTTAAAATCCATACTAAGGTGCTAGCATTATTTTATGTGGTATCAGAGCCAAGCCATAGCCTAAACTAGTTAGCTACGGTGTCCGAATCCTGCGGTTTTTCCGGCACAAATTCGGCCCAGAAAGCAGTCCCTAAATTCACACTTTTTTGTTTGTTTCGATGCCCGCGGATTCACGGTTTGAACCGAGAATCAGCGGAAAGCATCGTGGGTACCCTGGGGAGGTTCCGGAGGACTAAATGAAGGGGCCACCCCCTAAGACCACCCTTAGGTGGTCTTGGGAGGGTGGTCAACCCGAGACCACCTCAATAGTGCTCTCGGGTTCAGACCAGCCCCCAAGGCCACTTTTCCGTGGTCTTAGGGGTATGCCTCCCTTCCTAGGCCCCTTGTCTCCCGTGGTATGATCCCGGGTACCCCCTCAGTCACTCGGATGATATTTTTGTCAATTCAGACTCCCGGATTGGTCAAAAAGTTGGAATTTTTGGGGATTTTTAGCACACTTGATTTTTTAGTGTTTGGAAATTTGAAATGTGGGCTAATTGGTTGTGGGATTTGAATGCCGTAGTCTTCTTTGGAGTTCTTGCGAATGTGACTATCATAATGTTTGGTAAAAGGTCATCTAATTGCTATAGGTATTAATTAGACGTGCTTACGAAATTGATACTCGCATTGTTTTTGTGATATCTTGTTTTGTATTTGGAATGTGTTGGATTGTCGCGAAATGAATAGCCCCGTATGGAATTGAATGTTGTGATGATTTTTTTTTCATTTACATTCGTGTAAATCCATGTATATTCTTTTATTCGGGGAGTAGCGGTTCACATGTGGCCGTAGTTGCTGCTTATTATATTATTATTTGTCGGGACCTGATCAGATTGCGATCGATGTCACTGTTGTATTAATACATGTTTAGGAATACTCCACGGAGAAGTGCATGGGTAGCCAGGTTTTATATTTCAGCGGGTGGCCATCTCATGGCGTTGAGACCGGGTCTCTCGATTCTAGAATCGACGGGTCGCTTAGCGCACTTGTAGGGGGTTTGCTTTTGGCTACGCACGGGCTATTCACGCGACCGAAGAACGTCACGTTTTGTTTGTGGCTCAATCGAAACGTAGGATTCCTAGATAATCCAACCATTCCAATTCTGTGTTGATCATTATTTGCCTGTGATGTGTTTACTTGCTTGTGATGATGCTATATACTATCATGCGTGAGACGAATGTTACTATATATATTATTATATATTAGACGCTATATATGTTTTGCATCACGCTAGTCCTGTCCCCGCCCTGCCGTAAGTTAAGTAATCTTACGGTGAAGACTCGAAACCCTGTGGCGAATGCGGATGGCATATATGTGCTTGTTATTTTCGTTTCTTCTGTGTGATGGTATAATTGATGGGATTGCATTAATTTCATTAATGCAAAGTAAAACACATCTAAAAGATGTTGCGGGAACTGAATTTCGGAAAGGAGTTATCACAGTCGATTCTTTTGTTTTGCATCGTGGTATTCGTTAAGGAATATCTTGCACCTTATTCGATAAGGCAAGAGTCGAGATCCTTTCACGAGGAGTGATCTCTTGAGAAAAAGTTTGTGACAATGTAATAACTAAACTATAGTCTATTCTTTTGCTTTGCATCACGGTATTCGGTTAGGAATATGATTGATTTGAAAAATTGAGTCTTTATGTGTCCTAAATACCGCAATCAACAACGGTGTCGCAATAGCTAGCCGATAGTGAGTACGGGTCATCTACAGAGAAACAGTGAACTATCTTTGTTGTTTTAGACGAGTTAATAGAGAAAAGGTAGATTTTTATCGTTTTATACTAAAGAAATTTGAAAATTTTATAAGAGAAGGGCTTCTAGGGTTTTTCGGATTGAGTAGTTAAAGGATAGAGTTTTAAAAATAATTCTTTTTATCTTTTAATTATTTAATATTGGAGAAATAGCGATGAATGTGGATTAGGGTTCTTGGAGGGATTAAGGTTTCCCTTTACCGACCCTTATCCTTCCATTGACCCCTATTTATCTCAAACCCTCAACAAAGCAAGTATTAACGAATCTCAAATCGTGGTCGTAACTATCATGAATTGATAGCACGCCCGATAAGAGGGCTAAGACTCATTTTGCTAAAGTTTATAAAAATTAAAACTTAAAAAGACGCTAAAAGATTCTGTTCATCCATTATATTACCCTATCCTACAAACCCTAACAAGCGGGAATTTACTTGCTCATTAGGATAAACAAAGTAAACAAGGAAAAATTAAAGATTAATGAACCCATAAGAAATAAAAAAAATTAAAATCGCGGAAAGTAAATGCAGAAAATAAAATGGGGAAAGTAATAAGATAAGATTAAAAAAACTAGCTTTTATTGAATAAACAATTGCATTACAGAAGTTGATATTTGAGAGATTTTGGGATGGTTGAGTATGGGATACTACAACCACTGCTAAATTGTTGGGTATTGGATACTACAACAGATAGCCTTAGTGTAAGTGGGAGATTGTTAGTTATATGTATGCCCTAAAGGCCATTGTTGTACATGAGATGTACATTATAGTGGATGCTTGGACATATATAGAGAGGACTCTCTCGCTCGACATGATAGTATGCTATCTGGTTACTCTTTGTCTTAACATGTTGACTTGTATAAGTGATACCGTCTTGCTCTCACATGTTGATAAAGCCCTTAGGATGTGTACTTGACTACCAGGGCTATGATGGAGATCATACTAATGGGGCCAAGGGTAGTCCACAAGTACACCTTATAATTGTTCCTAGTCGAGGGTGTATCAAGACAGGGCATCGATATTCCAGAGTAGACTAGCGTATACGCATCTTGACCCATGTGATGGGCGATGGATGATCCCACATCTATTGGTGTTTGACATCAAAAATGGTATACGGGTGCTCAGTAGAGACTGGGTACACTGAACGGACTCGCCGAGAACTCCTAGATGGTATTATACCTATCGTCAGATAGCAGTTCTCTGGTGACACTGGTACAGGTTAGTCTGTCGACCCGAGATCGTCATAGAGTCTTGTGTGTCTCCCACTGTGCTTTGATTTCTATCCTACCACGGCTCTACTGATTCGTGCAAACAGGTGGTTTTTGGGTACAGTCCCGAGTCACATGGAGGCAATGAGCGATAGGAGGGGATTCGTCTCTCCCGGTATTGGGAGTTGATGTTGCGCTATACTCGATTGGCCATAACATGAAATCCCTGGCCAGGGTTGCTGAGATTTACTGGTAAGTGTTATCAATAGTTTCTCGAAACGTTAGGCATGACTTATCAGGCTATTGGGGTCTGACGTTATACCACCCCCAGGCTGCGATATGCGACATATATGACGAACAGACCGGACTGTATGGTAGTGTTACTAATTGGATTCGCAGAAATACGAGCAGGCTTGCTTGTTGATCTTCTGATCGTTCAAAACCCGGGTGGCCGTTACGTTTAGCAGACCGCTTGCGGCTTATGGGTGTTTGATATGATCATCACCTACTGCCGGCGTATTGACGAGTCTTTAAAGTCCTACATAGAGGTTTCCTGGTTCATGCGAAACGAAGTAGGAGCACATATGTGATATGTGCGGGACCGAGATTAATGCGTGTATGTGATACCGCATTCTATTCTCACGATATGTGATATCGAACGGTTGTATATGATATAGCCAGGATATCGGATCAAGTGTTGATTCGATAGATTGTTACATTTGATATTGATCGGTTGTATATGATATAGCCGGATTATTAAATCAAGTGTTGATTTAATAATTTAATGTATAATTATATATTTGATATATTAATTTACATTAACTAATATTAGCTCACTTAAACATTTCTTTTTCTCACATGTGTGCATATAGTATATATGTGATATATATTAATGTACAACTATTTGTGTCATGCTTGATGCCACATACAAAATGGGTGTATGAGATTCACACCATGCTTATAATAATGATAAGGTTTTATTTATTTAAAGTAAATAAAATTAGTTGGTATTTAGTCACATGCTTGGAAGCTTGGAGAAGCTTGAAGCATCTTTGACTAAGTCCACTCTTTTTGTTTTACTTGTAGATATTTATTAACCTAACCATTATTGTTAGCCATAGTTTACTCTCTACATGAGTTAGTGTATGACACTAACTTACTCATGGTTGCTATTCTCACTTCATGAGTTCATTCTCTTATCTTCATTCTTCATCTTCTTCTTCATGAGAGAAAAAACTTGCTAGCTTTTTCTAAGTGAGAAAATATTGTGAGAAAATAAAATCTAAAGAGAGCCCACTTCCTACTTCATCATCCTATACTATTAGCCATTTAGTTTAGGGTGTTTGCTTTACTAATTCATATATTAGTGAAGAGGTAGCATGAGCTTGAGTCTCCTCGACGTAGATCGTCTTCGGCCTCGAAGACATTGAGCAAAGTTGTTCATTTCTTCATGTGAAATCATACTAGAGTCCGGGTGTTCACTACTTGGAGTGAAGGAACTACTACACGGAGCTTTAGAAGTGAAGGACCGGTCTACAAAGGTTGTATTTCTCATTCACTTAGATGTAATGTTTGATTACATGTTTAGTTTGTCTAATTACTCTTGCTAGATCCTAGATTAGGGTTCTTTAGCACCTTAGATTTTTTGAAAATAGCATGCATGATGTTTTGAAAACCCAGTACGGTGCTAAGGAATCCCTACACTAACATACACTTTCATAATATACGTCCCAGACTTAGAATAAGCCGTATCAACATTATTTTGAACCGTCTCAAGTTAGGGATGAACCGGCTCAAGACCATCACGAGTCGTCTCTTACAACCAGAAAACAAATATAAACTCTAAAGCAGAGTTGAGACGTCTCAAACCCTTGTGAGACGTCTCTAACACAAATAAGTCATCTCATACATCCCTGAGCTATCTCAACCTGACATTTAAATCTGATATAAACCTGACATGTTATATCGATTCACGAATACATGATGCATTACCTGAACATGTTATCTGACCTAGTTATGATATCTTATATGATTGATTGCCTATTCTATTCATGTTAATGCGAGTAACTTGATCATGTACCTTATACGATTTCGATATTGTTGAACATGCCATGTTGTTGATTTTTCATGTGAAATCATGCTTGATTGGTTATGGTTATCATGTCAACCTGCTTGTAACTTGATATTTACCTAGATACCAACAATTACATGATATCTCCTGACTTGATCTGTTGTCTTGATAGACGTAACTTGTACAAGCATGTTCCTGTGTTAGCATTAGGTAAATACTATCTTGATACTTGACATGAAACTTGAAAACCTGGGGAAAGGGGAAATCAAGAATGGAACCCGAATTTTAACTCAATAGTTTATCACTTGGTAGATATTGATCAGTCGACACGAGCTTTGGGCTCCAGAATGGTGATGCTGATATCATTCGTCCATCTCGACCTTGTTTTACTGCCTGAACCCCGAGAGTCATGAGATCGTAGTCCCAGGCACAGATGGGATACTATTGAGTTATGAGGAGGATTGTATTGATTGGTTTCGAATACCTGTAGGACAGATAACCTAGAGGCATGACATCTAAGAATTACATGACATGATTGCTTTGTTATACTTGCTTGTTATATCACTGATATTGTTGAATATGTATGCCCTAAAGGCCATTATTGTATATGTATACATATGGATGCTTGGACATATATATGTACAGGACAGACTTGCTCGATATGATAGTATACTATTTGGTTTGACTTTATCTTAACATGTATATGTTTTACTTGCTATTACATATCTTTTATGCATGTTGATAAAGCCCGTAGGATCAATACTAGACTATCTGCGTTGTGATGGCGATCATACTTGTGGGAGCTGGGTAGTCGGCACGCACATCCTTAAATGGTTCTTAGTCGTGGGAGTATCGAGACTGGGCATCGATATTCCAGAGTAGACTAGTGTATACGTTTCTAGACCCCGACGAAGGGAGATGGTTTGGTCCTGCAACCATTGGTCTTTAGACCTAAGATCGTGTACAGGTGCTCACTAGGGGTGAGTACACCGGACAGACTCGCCGAGAACTTCCAGATGGTACTATACCTATCGCCAGGTGGAAGTTCTTAGGTGACATGAGTACAGGTTAGTTTTTAGACCTGAGATCGGCATTTGTCTCGTGTGAGTTCCCACTGTGCTTTGATCAATACCCTACTACGGCTCTACTGAGTCGTGCAAACAGGTTTTGGTTGGGTACAGTCCCGAGCCACATGGAGGCAGTGAGCGATTGTCAGGGATTCGTCTCTCCCGGTATAGGGAGTCGATATCGCACTGTGTTCGATTGGTCAGGACAATAAGACCTTGGCCAAGGCAGTTGGGATTTACTGATAGGCTAATCAGTAGTTTCCCAGATTGGTCCTGAACCGCATCTGCACGAATTACCAGGTTATCAGGGTCTGACATTTACCACCCCTAGACCCGATATGCGATACTCTCAGACGAAGAGACCGGACTGTACGGAGATTGTCACAGATAGGCTCAATAGGGATTTAGATAAGTTTACTCGTCGACCTTCCTTTTCGACAGGTACCCGGGTAGCCGTTACGTACAGCTAGTGCCGCTGACGTGCTTGTGGTTATGGATTTATCCAGTAACTCACTGCCGGCGTACTGACGAGTCTTTAGAGTCCCACACAGAGAGTTTCCCTGGTTCAGGTGAAATGATGTAGTAGCCGTATTGGATACGTGCAGAGTCTCGATCGATTGATATACTTTGTACTCGGACTTTCGATCGGACAGTTGGTAATACTAGCTGGCTCGGGTTTGAGCCGGATTATTAAATCAGGTATTGATTTAATAGTTTACATATATGTATTTAGATATGTATATTCTAGTATTACGTTCTTCGTGTTATTCTATCTCTTCAGGCATTCGTGTTTTTATCCGAATGCAGGTATATATATACAGCAGACTGTAATCCATATTTTATTGCAGATTACCTTCTAGAAGGTGGCCACCTCATTATGCTTTTTCCCTTTATTTGATAAATGGAAAATGAGGTGTAAAGTGTGAGATATGGGAGGAATGGAGACAACCATGCTTCAATATTTAACAAATGAATTTTTAATTCATTTGGAGTTACTATTGAAGTATGGTTGTTGATTGTTTATTCAAGAAATTCATACAAAAAACTTTTGTGTTGATTTTCTCTCTCATGGATGCTTCATTATTTTCTTGAGCTCCCATTTTGCTTCACTCTCCTCCATCCTCTTGAATTTCCTCCACCTTCATCATCTTCCTCTTTACTGCCCTTCTCATGAGTTGAGATACAAGTGAAGAAGTAAGAAAGAGATAGCAAAACATTTAGATCATCACACTACATCCTAAACTACTTGGTTTAGCAACCCAAGTTCTCTAGTTGCTCCACTTGACATATAGTGTGGAGCTAAAGCCATGGATCATATCCCTCGGGTGGATCATCTACGACAAAGGAAGGCCGGAGAATAAGCTCGATCCCGGAGGACCGATGAAGCCGGAAATGGAGATCAAGCATGTTCAAGGTAGCCACTAGGAGCACATGATGAGGAAAGAAGACCGAATGACTTGGATCGTTTGGTGAGACTTCTTTCATAGTAGATAGCACCACTTTAGTTTTTCTAGTTAGGTTTATGGCAAGATCCGGGTTAAAAGTTATTCTAGTGTCATGTTCTAATTGTTAGAAAAAATTTTGTTCCACATTTGGTCACGGTAGTTGGCCGGGGCACTAGCGTAACCTTTCATGGTATCAGAGCCAGCTCATAAACCCTACACTAGCAAATTTGAACAATGTTCAAACAATGAAACCGAAACAACTCCAAAGGATTGAAACCCAATTCCAATTTCTGTCAATTTTTAAAAAGGCTTCAAAATTTTTTTTAGCAAGTGCAAAGTGCTCTTTACGCCGATAAATGAACACTGACAAAAAATGACATGATTCCCACCACTTTTGGCCGGCCACAACCCTCTTAAAATGGAGCTCACCGGTTTTCTTAAAGAGAATTGCATCGAGTTTTGTCCAATGTTCTTGTCTCTTAAAGTTTGGGTTTCAGGTGTTGCTTGTTTTTGCCCAGATTTGATTTTCTGTTGTTTTTCAGTTATGGGAAATTTAGAGTGTTTCGAAGTTGTTATATTTGACACTGTTTAATAGTTTACAATACATTCACTTTTATCTGCGGCCGTGAATGTCATTCGATCAGTACAACTCGTCTGATTGCTATATGTTCTTTTAGACGGGTTTTGCGAACGTGACATTCGCGTTGATGTTTTGTGCTTGTGCTGTGATTGCAGTTGGATAGTCATGGTTGATAGCATGTGGTGTAATGTTAGTGGTACAGTTTAAGATTCATTTGTATATTCATTTGCTGGGCGAGCACCCGACATGTGGACTGCCGTCTTTGCCGGATTGTATATTATTTGTTTGGGGTACGACCGGGTTGAGGTCGATGTCACCTTTTGTACATATTATTTTCATTTTCTATACTAGGATTACCCCGCGGTGGAGTGCATGACTAGCCAGGTTCTAGAAGACAACAAGCCCGCATCTCATGGTGTTGAGACGGAGGGGGCTTCATTCTAGAATCGGCGGGCTATTCGCCGCACTCGTAGGGGGTATAGGATGACCCACGGAGGGGTGCCCAAGTTACCGGATTACATGAAGTGATGGGTAGCCCATTCACTTTGTTGAAGGAGGTTGCCTCACTTCTGGGATTGACGGGTAATTTTCCGCGCTCGTAGGGGTCCAGGTTTTCATTGCACAGGCTATCCACACGACCGGGAACGTCGGGTTTTATTTGCGGCTCAAATGAAACCCGGGGCTCCAAGATTATCCACCATTCTATATTGTTGGCTGTGATTCTGTGATGTTGCTTATTATCATGCCTGGGACGAATGTTATATATACTTATATATGTACTAGTAGATGTTGTATATGTTTTGCACCCGCGCTAGTCCAGCCCCCGCTCTGTCGTTAGTAAAGTAACCTAACGAGTGATGATGTCCCCCCGTGGCGAATGCGGATGGCATATACGTACCTCGTATTTTCGTTCTTTTCTGGTGTGATAGGATTAAACTGATGGGACCGTATTAATTTTTATTAATGCAAGAAAACAAACCTAAAAGATGTTGTTGAAACAAATTTCGAAAAACTGTAGTTATATTCTTTCTCTTTGCACAGTGGTATTCGGTCATGAATATCTAACACCTCATTCCAGGAGGCAAGAGATGAGATCCCTTCGCGGGGAGTGACCTCTTGAGCGAAAGTCTATACTGTAGATTACTCGGTTTTTTCAAAAACAGAAGTTTTTCAAAAGCGGAGCCTAAACCACTCCTTTTTCAAAACTGCCCAGGTTCCTTCAACGATATCAAGTTCATTACGTTAATGGGTTTTTCGCCAAAAACCCAACCGTAGCCCTCCGTCATTTCGGATTGGTATTACTTAGTATTCGTGCTACGTATTTCGTGCTCAGCCGAGGCGTAGTGTTCGGTAGCTATGTAATATTTTTCTATAGCACATAATGCGATTGGTTGGGACAGTCGTGCGGTCATTTTGGCTCAGTCAAGGACTCACATGGGTGGGTATAATGCAATCAAGATAATGACGGGTTGAACTTGATTAGGATTCTTTGATATGTTGGCTCAGTTAAGGTCACTTGGGTCTTACGGGCAAAAACCACATCGGGAGTTTCAAACATACAGGAAACTTGCAGATTTAGCATACCTTCTAGAGTGTGGTGACTAGATTGGATTGCATCTAGTGCATCACACAATGATGGTTGAATCCCGATCCCACTGATGAGTAGGATTACTCTCGGGAGATTATCACACTTAACAATCAATGCTATAAACCAAGTGGGTGTCTAGAAAGGTGTTAGCGGGGCTATGCCTCCAGGAAAAAGAGGTTATGTAATTAAGGAACTTCGCGAAAGCATTGGAAAACCTCCCTCGAAGTACCAACACTAGCCTGGGTGAAAGGTTAAGCAAGTATTATGACGTGCGATTAATCCTGACTAGTTCTTCTTTTAAGGTTTGAAGAAGAATTGGAGTGAACAGTAGGAGCCATACTGGTTAGATAAACTAATAACCAATCTAATCTTGCAAGAGCGCACGCTGAGTGTTTCTTTCTCTCTCTCTAGGTAGCAACCACTTCATACCCTAATCAAGATAATAAAATGTATCGCTTGACCGATCCGAATTCTTATTCGGGGCTGGGGAACGTTGATTTGGCTCTAACCTATGACATCAGTCATGAGCATGAGCAGAGGGAAGAGGATTGCATGAATTCCTTGATGACCCTATCGAAGAAGAAGCATACTATTGCATCTTCTTCAGGTGTTCTTGTTATTGAGAACTGTTTTTCGGTCAGTCCTACCTCCTGGGTACTAGATACCGGATCAGAATCTCATATCTATAATTTATTGCAGGGACTGAGAAAAAGTAGGATGGTTGGACCTGGTGATGTCTCTCAGAGCAGGGAACGAAGCATAAGTTAATGCTGCAGCCGTCGGTGAATATCACCTAGTATTTCCAAATGGCAATACTATGATTTTGAACAATTGCTACTATGTATCTTCCATGGTTTGCAACATTATATCAGTTTCTTTACTTGATAAATATGGATATAATTTTGTTCTTGATAGAAATATCATGAGCATCTACCTTGATAAGGTATTGGTTACAGAAGGTACACTGTGTAATGGTATCTATGTTCTTAATCAAAACACAGTTCTCGGTATACAAAACACACGCAAGAGGAAGAATTCATATATGAACGAATCCTACTTGTGGTATTGTAGACTTGGTCATATCAGAGCGAAAAAACTGAGTAAGTTGCATAAAGATGGACTTTTGGATACGTTCGAATTTTCATCTTATGAAACTTTTCAATCTTGTCTCAAAGGAAAGATGACCAAATCTTTGTTCACCGGACACGGAGAAAGAGCAGTAGAGCTCTTGGGACTCATACACAGTGATATATGTGGTCCAATGTCTATACATACAAGGGGAGGGTTCTCTTACATCATCACATTTACTGCGATCTCTTTCGGTTCGGATATGTGTATCTCATGAAACACAAATCTGAAGCTTTTGAGAAACTCAAAGAATTCAGAAACGAAGTAGAGAACCAGACTGGCAAAAGTATCAAGATCCTCCGATCGGATAGAGGAGGGGAGTACTTAGGCACGGAATTCCTAGAATACCTAAAAGAGAATGGAATTCTCTCTCAGCTTACTCCTCCATATACACCACAGTACAACGGTGTATCGAAGCGAAGGAACCGTACCTTATTAGACATGGTTCGCTCCATAATGAATAATGCCGAGTTGCCTTTTTCATTTTGGGGACATGCGCTTTTGACAGCGGCATATCTGTTGAATGATGTTACATCCAAATCCGTGCCTAAGACATCATTCGAGATATGGAATGGTAAAAGGCCGTATCTTAAACGTATTAAGATATGGGGTTGTCCGGCCTATGTAAAAGTAGAAAATCCGGACAAATTGCAGGCACGCTCAGTTTTATGTAAGTTTGTGGGATATCTTAAAAATTCAATAGGATATCTGTTTTACCACACTGTGGAACAGAAGGTGTTTGTATCTCGCCATGCCACCTTTTTAGAGTGTCAATTTCTTACAAAAGAAATAAGTGGGAGTTCAGTAGAGCTGGAAGAAATTCACGAACCACAAACTCAAACTGAAGAATTGGTGGAACCTCAATATTCAATAACCCCAGACGAACCTCAGCCACTCCGTAGATCTGGTAGGATTTCCCATCCTCCCGAGAGATACTACGGTTTTCTCATAGACGGGGATCGAGAGGATTGTATCTTGGAAAAAGATGATCCTACTAGTTTCAGGCAGGCCATTATCAGTAGGGACTCTGATAAATGGCTGGATTTTATGCGATCCGAAATGGAGTCCATGTACATAAATAAAGTGTGGACCTTCGATATTGCTCCACCTTGGGTAAAACCCGTTGGATGCAAATGGATCTACAAAAGGAAATTTGGTGTAGATGGGCAGGTGGAAACCTATAAGGCTAGACTCGCTGCAAAAGGTTTTCGTCAAAGACCAGGTGTGGACTATGACGAAACCTTTTCTCCAGTGGCTATGCTTAAATCCATTCAGATCCTACTTTCCATTGCTGCCTTCCATGACTATGAGATCTGGCAGATGGACGTAAAAACGGCTTTTCTAAACGGAAGTTTAAAAGAGTGCGTTTATATGGATCAGCCGGAAGGTTTCGTAGATGGTGGGAGCAGCGGGAAGGTGTGCAAGTTGCTTAAATCCATTTATGGATTAAATCAGGCATCGCGGAGCTGGAACATCTGTTTTGATGAAACAGTCAAGAAATTTAACTTCATCAAGAACGAGAATGGGCCTTGTATTTATAAGAAGATTGTAGGACGAACTGTCGTGCTCCTAGTCTTGTACGTGGACGACATTCTTTTGATAGGAAATGACATTCCTATGCTACAATCGGTCAAGCTATTCTTATCACAAAGGTTCTCCATGAAAGACCTGGGTGATACCTCGTACATTCTGGGGATTAAGATCTACAGAGATAGATCCAAGAGATTACTGGGACTTTCACAGTCCAGGTACATAGAGACCGTAGTAAAGAGATTTAGTATGGAAAATTCTAAGCGCGGTAACATACCCGCATTACACGGAATCACCCTCTCTAAGGAGATGTCTCCCAAGACTGACGAGGAGAGGGTTCACATGAGCACTATACCCTACGCTTCGGCGGTAGGATCTATAATGTATGCGATGCTATGTACAAGGCCAGATATAGCTTATGCGCTAAGCGTAGTGAGCCGGTATCAGTCGAACCCAGGTGAGGACCACTGGACAGCAGTAAAGAACATTCTCAAATACCTGAGAAGGACAAATGAGATGTTCTTAGTTTACGGTAATGGAAACCTAAAGGTCGAGTCCTTTACCGATTCAAGCTTCCAGAGTGACAAGGATGACAGCAAGTTTGTCTCAGGTTTTGTATTTACCCTCAACGGAGGGGCAGTGTGTTGGAAGAGCTCCAAACAGGATACCGTTACAGACTCGATGATGGAGGTTGAATACATTGCTGCAAGCGATGCCGCAAAAGAGGCGGTCTGGATGAAGAAGTTCATTAATGAACTTCAGGTAGCTCCGTCCATTGTTGACCCAATACCTCTGATCAGGGAGATCATAGATCGCCAGGAAATCGAGGTCCGGAGATTGGATACAAAAGACAACACTACGGATCCATTCACCAAAGCCCTTCCTCAAGCACAGTTCGAGAGACTTTTTGAGATGTTCGGTATGCGGTACGCCAACAGCCATCCCTAGAGCAGACGTTGGATACTCGGTACTCCAATATATGGCCTTAATGCTAGTGGGAGATTGTTGGATATGTATGCCCTAGAGGCCATTATTGTATATGTATACATATGGATGCTTGGACATATATATGTACAGGACAGTCTTACTCGATATGATAGTATGCTATTTGGTTTGACTTTATCTTAACATGTGTATATTTTACTTGCTATTACATATCTTTTATACATGTTGATAAAGCCCGTAAGATCAATACTAGACTACCTGCGTTGTAATGGAGATCATACTTGTGGGAGCTGGGTAGTCGATACGCACATCCTTAAATGGTCCCTAGTCGTGGGAGTATCGAGACTGGGCATCGATATTCCAGAGTAGACTAGTGTATACGTTTCTAGACCCCGACGAGAGACGATGGTTTGGTCCCGCAACCATTGGTTTTTAGACCTAAGATCGTATACAGGTGCTCACTGTGGGTGAGTACACCGGACGGACTCGCCGAGAACATCCAGATAGTACTATACCTATCATCAGGTGGAAGTTCTCAGGTGACATGAGTACAGGTTAGTATTTAGACCTAAGATCGGCATTTGTCTCGTGTGAGTTCCCACTGTGCTTTGATCACTATCCTACCACGGCTCTACTGAGTCGTGCAAACAGGTTTTGGTTGGGTACAGTCCCGAGCCACATGAAGGCAGTGAGC
Source organism: Agapanthus africanus (assembly GCA_030015575.1). NCBI lineage: Eukaryota > Viridiplantae > Streptophyta > Magnoliopsida > Asparagales > Amaryllidaceae > Agapanthus > Agapanthus africanus. The sequence goes on from CM057349.1 coordinate 422,122,185, forward strand.
GATTTTCGGGGATTCGTCTCTCCCGGTATAGGGAGTCAATATCGCACTGTGTTCGATTGGTCAGGACCATAAGACCTTGGCCAAGGAAGTTGGGATTTACTGATAGGCTGATCAGTAGTTTCCCGGATTAGTCCTGAGCCGCATCAGCATGAATTACCAGGTTATCAGGGTCTGACGTTTACCACCCCCCTAGACCCGGTATGCGATACTCTTAGACGAAGAGACCGGACTGTATGGAGATTGTCACGGATAGGCTCAATAGGGATCCGGATGAGTTTGCTCGTCGGCCTTCCTTTTCGACAGGTACCCGGGTAGCCGTTACGTACAGCTAGTGCCGCTGACGTGCTTGTGGTTATGGATTTATCCAGTAACTCATTGCCGGCGTACTGACGAGTCTTTAGATTCCCACACAGAGGGTTTCCCTGGTTCAGGCGAAATGATGTAGTAGCCGTATTGGATACGTGCAGGGTCTCGATCGATTGATGTACTTTGTACTCGGACTTTCGATCGGACAGTTGGTAATACTAGCTGGCTCGGGTTTGAGCCGGATTATTAAATCATGTATTGATTTAATAGTTTACATATATGTATTTCGATATGTATATTCTAGTATTACGTTCTTTGTGTTATTCTATCACTTTAGGCATTCAAGTTTTTATCCGAATGCAGGTATGTATATACAGCAGACCGTAATCCGTATTTTATTACAGATTACCTTCTAGAAGGTGGCCATCTGATTATGCTTTTTATTTGATAAATGGAAAATGAGGTGTAAAGTGTGAGGTATGGGAGGAATGGAGACAACCATGCTTCAATATTTAATAAATGAATTTTTAATTCATTTGGAGTTACTATTGAAGTATGGTTGTTGATTGTTTATTCAAGAAATTCATACAAAAAACCTTTGTGTTGATTTTCTCTCTCATGGATACTTCATTATTTTCTTGAGCTCCCATTTTGCTTCACTCTCCTCTATCCTCTTGAGTTTCCTCCACCTTCATCATCTTCCTCTTCACTACCCTTCTCATGAGTTGAGATACAAGTGAAAAGGTAAGAAAGAGATAGCAAAACATTTAGATCATCACACTACATCCTAAACTACTTGGTTTAGCAACCCAAGTTCTCTAGTTACTCCACTTGATATATAGTGTGGAGCTAAAGCCATGGATCATATCCCTCGGGTGGATCATCTACGACAAAAGAAGGCCGGAGAACGAGCTCGATCCCGGAGGACCGATGAAGCCGGAAATGGAGTTCAAGCATGTTCAAGGTGGCCACTAGGAGCACATGATGAGGAAAGAAGACCGAAAGACTTGGATCGTTTGGTGAGACTTCTTTCATAGTAGATAGCACCACTTTAGTTTTGCTAGTTAGGTTTATGGCAAGATCCGGGTTAAAAGTTATTCTAGTGTCATGTTCTAATCGTTAGAAAAAAATTTGTTCCGCATTTGGTTACGGTAGTTGGCCGGTGCACTAGCGTAACCTTTCAGATATTAATACTATATTAGTTCTTGTAAAATAATATGATACATATCGTTTCCGGTTATATCCTTAATATGTTACCCATGACTCTCTAACGTCTAGGTTTTGCATGAATCGGATTATTTGACCTTAGCATAGGAAGATCGTAAGTACTTCGAGAAGATTACTGAGCAGTGAGGATTTTTCCTCTATTAGCTATTTATGGTCTAGTTTATTTTCCATCTTTGAATTATTTCCTTGAATTTCTATTGTGAGCCCATAAGGGACAAGTATTTTTTTCTTATTTATCCTTGGATCTTTGAAACTTGATTATTTATTATTGCTTCCGCTATTATTGATAATTTATTGTGGCTATTGGATATGTGATATATATATATATATATATATATATATTGTGCTTGATTATTGCATGACTGACTTAATGTGACTATGGAAGGATAATTCCTTATCGTAGGTAATATGGCAGGCCGAGCCGCGTTCCGTATTTTTGTGTATTTTAAGAAGCGGGGCGTAACAAGAAATCTTTAAACCGTTTTCTCAATCATTTTACCCAAATCTTAAATTTAATTTTTTGAAGGATGTGGTTGAGGCCGTAGGCGTTTTTCTCTTTCTTTAGGGTGTAAGTTTATTATTTTTGTTAAGATGGGTTGAAGACGAAGCGTTCTTTAGGAAAGAATGATACTCCATTAAAAGCCAATAGTCTTAACACATTTAAAATGAATTTTTGTCTTAAATAGATGATTTCCAAAACAATTATCGCCGATCTCACCAAGGGTGATAAGCTAAACGGTGATAATTTCTTCGACTGGTGTCAAAATATCCGATTCGTATTGAATAAGCAAGAAATGCAAAACTGTACTGAGGTAGAAATATCTGAACCGGAGCAGGGTTCCACTTAGCAGCATAAGAGGACTGAGGAGCAGTACAAGAGCTAGGTCTAGATAGATCGTTCGGCGCGGTATATCATGTTAGTCATGATGAGGAACTGTCTCATCGGTGAGTTTGAGGACTATCCAACAGTGAAGGGACTCTGGGAGGCTCTTGAGGCTCTTTTTGGACATGTCTTACTGATGAGGATCCGAGCGCTGACTATGAAGTTGGATTCGTACAAGATGACTGTAGAGCAGGACATCAAGTTTCATCTTCATGTGATAGCATCGATGATCAGAGATCTTAGAATTGCTGGAGCTGCACTCAGTAACGAGTAGCAAATTTAGGCCGTCATCTAGGATCTGCACGATTTCTGTGATGATCTCAAACTCCTTTTAGCCATGCTGAGAACGTGAATACGTTCGAGGACGTAAGGACTAAAGTTGAGCTTGAAGTGGAGAGTAGGGATGCCCTCAAGGATAAGAAGCCATCGTCCTTAGTTATGGAAGCTGAAGGCTCCAAGACGAAGGCCAAAAGGCCTAGACGCAAAGGGTCCTACAAGAAATCGAACAAAGAGACAAATGATGAAAATGTGAAGCCCAAAAAGCTCGCGAAGCATAGGAAAAGATCAGCTAAGAGGAATGCATCCTTCAACTGTGAGCTGCTAGGTCACTTTGCTTGTGATTACAAGGGGACTAGAAAGGTAAGCTCTCGCTTTTCTCACTATACTACATTAGTTGCTAGTATAGTGTTGATGACTGACTCTACAAATTTATAGATTATAGATTCAGAAGCCACGGTCCATATCTCTCGAGACAGGGAAGGGTTCGTAGAGTATAGTAGAGTACCCGCTGGGAGCCGGAAGATTTACATGGGGAATGAGTCGTATGTCGAGGTGCAGGGCATCGGGACGTATCGGCTACCTACGAGTTCAGGGAAAGAGTGGCTTCTCCATGACGTTTTATGTACTCTAAGAATGTGGCGGAACCTTTTATCAGTGGTTAGGCTAGTTAGCGTAGGATTTAGCGTTTTATTTGAGAATAATTTAGTAAAACTTATTTTAAATAATTCTCTGTTTTGTGTTGAATGCCTTATAAATTGCCTTATTATTTTGGATTGTGACTCTTTTGGAAATAAAGATGCTTTATTTGCTTATTCGTATGCTGTGAATAGTTCTATAGATGAATCTATATTATGGCATAGAAGGTTAGGTCATATTAGGCAAGATAAGATGGCAAGGATTTCCAGGGGCGGCCTACTGGCACACTTGCTAATGTCGACCTGTCCACGTACGAGTATTGTCTCGTAGGTAAGGCCACAAGGAATCCATTCGGAATGGCACAGAGAGCAAGTGATCCATTGCAACTTATTCACTCTGATATATGCGGACCAGTCAACATGAAGGCATGTCGTGGTGCGTCTTATTTCATCACTTTCATAGATGATAACTCCCATTACGGGCACGTGTTTTTGATTTCACACCGGTCTGATGCCTTGGATTGTTTCAAGCGCTATGTCTTTGAGAACTGGCTTATCAGCCTTTGGTTGATTCTTGACTTTCCCAAATTTTGGAGAAGGCTTGGTATTGATTTTAGAGTTGCAGACTTCCTTCCAGACTTTGTAAATTCTGGAAGAGATTCGCGACGGCAGAAGAACTATCTTCTGTTCATTTGACGCCAGTACCTTAGGATTATATTCTGTGCCGAAGATTTGTGCTTGTAGGCTAGGGTGACTATAGCGGACCAGCGGATCTGGTGGTCGACAATTGTTCGGACTTGGTAAAGGTTGTCGTAGCACATGTAGTAGGACAGTGGACTTATCGTGATGCTCGCAGAACGATTTACTATGTCTCCATCGCTAACGTTCGTCAAAGAGGCCACGTGGATTGGCCTGGGTCTTCTTCGGCTAATGAGACCTCGATCTCGAAGCCTTCGGAGTATCTTTTTGATAGGCGCTACTATCTATATGGGGAGTTCGCTGGTAAGAGATCTCGCCCGGTGTCCCCCTCTTTCCCCTCCGCCTTCCGACCCGCTGGAGTATACAATCAAAACTTTCGGATACTCATGCCCAATTGTGAGACTGCCTCTTGAACGTCTGATGGCATATTGCTCTGACCTGAGCTATGCAACAACGAGATCTCCTTTGATCCTTGCTGGCGCGAAGTGGAAAATTAATTGAGCAAAAGCATTAAGGATTTGCGCACAGACCGTGGTAGAGAATATCTATCAGATTGGTTTAGGGAACTGTGTGAAGAGAAAGGGATCGTCATCTAGATGGCAATGTCCTACATTCCACAACAAAATAGTGTTGCAGAGAGACGAAATAGGATGTTGCTAAATATAGTTAGGAGCTTGATAGCGCATGCCAATCTTCCTATACCGTTTTGGGAAGATGCGGTGATAACAGCAGCTTATGTTCTTAACCGAGTAACTTCTAAATCGGTTCAGTCCACACCCTTTGAGTTATGGACGGGCGATAAGTCAGCGTTGGATCACTTACGTCCATGGAGGTGCGCTGCCTATGTGCATAACACTTCAAATCGGTATGGGAAGATAGACTCTAGAGGGAAGAATTGTATATTTATACGCTATTCCAAGCACTCTAAGGAATATGTGTTTTAAGGTGAGCATGGCGATGGGACTATGACTGTGATCGAGTCACGAGATGTTGAATTCCTCGAGGAGGAATTTCTATAAAAAAACGAAGTAGCTAGGGATTTAGGGTTGTACGAAGTCGAGAAGACCGCTGATCATCCAGAATGAGAAGATGAATCGGTTCCTCTACCACCTGGGGACAGTGGAAGTGAGATACCGGCAGATGACTCGGAGCCATTTGCAGAATCTCAATCGCCTCGTAGATCGTCCCATGGACAAGTATCTCGTTGACGCTTCGAGATCGAGAGGGAAGCGTTCATGTTTGCGCCACATGATCTTGCGGAACCCAAGTCCTATGAGGACGCTATTTCTGGACCTGTAGCAGAAGAGTGGAAGGCGGCAATGGAGGAGGAGCTTGAGTGTATGAGGAAGAATCAAGTCTGGGACTTGGTGGATCTTCCTTCTAGATGTAAGACCATTGAGAACAGATGGGTTTTCAAGGTTAAGAGGAAGGCGGATGAGATAATCGAGCATTGCAAGGCACACTTGGCGGCGAAAGGGTTCACCCAAAGGAGTGGTGTGGACTATAATGAGACATTTTTCCCGGTGGTAAACATTGTCTCCGTTCGCCTAGTTCTGGTTTTAGTAGCGTAGATGGATTTGAATTAGTCCAGATGGACGTCAAGACAGCTTTTCTCTATGGAAAACTGGAAAAGGAGATCTATATGGATCAGCCTACCGGTTTTTTAAGATGATCGATCAGGACAATTGTGTCTACCCACGACAAACTGGTAAGAGTTTCGAGATTCTATCATTGAATGTCGACGATATCTTGTCGGCAGAGAATAACATGGAGACCTTAAATGGCACTCGGAATTGGTTGTTCTCCACCTTTGAGATGAAGGACATGGGTGATGCTCGGCTCATGCTCGGGGTTCAGATTCTGAGGGATCGCTCTAAGAGGATCCTAAGTTTGTCTCAGGAGATTTACATTAGGAAAGTCTTAAAACAATTTGGCATGAACGGTTGCAAACCTATTGGGACTCCGATTGCAAAGAATCTTATGCTAAGTCTAGAGCAGTGTCCTAAGAACGAAACTGAGAAAAGCCAGATGCAAAATGTTCCTTATAGGAACGCTATCGGGAGTTTCATGTATGTTATGATGTGTACGAGACCCGATATATCTTATGCAGTGGGATTGATAAGCATATATCAATACTGGTGTTTATCATTGGAAGGGGGTGAAGTAGATCTTGCGGTACCTAAGTGGGACAACCCACTATGCTTTGTGCTATGGCGGATCAAACACTCGCCTGTAGGACTATACAGATACCGACTGGGCCGACGATCTGGATGAGCGAGCATCCTCATCGGGATATGCCTTCTTACTGAATGGAAAGGTCATCTCTTGATGTAGTAAGAAGTATGATTGTATTTCTCTTTCCAAAATGGAGGCGGAATACATGGAGGCCTGTGCTGCGGCACAAGAGGTAGTTTGGTTACGCAGATTCTTGGAGAATATGACTATAGTGCCACATACAAAGGATATGGTGATCCTTAATTGCGATAGCATGCCGGCCATTGCGTACTCGAAGGATCCGAAGTACCATAAAAAGTCAAAGCACATTCAGATTCGGTACCATTTTATTAGGAGAGGATAAAGAGGAAGTCAAGCTGCAGTACATCCCTACAAATCAGACGGTTGCGGATCCACTGAAGAAGGGAATTGTCGGGGAGCGTTTTGTACAGCATACTAGGGACTTAAGGCTACGTCCTTGGTGACGACCATTTATTTAGACATATAGTGACTTCCTATTATGTTTGACAATATTCATTTGTGGGCGGCGACTTTATAGACGTATATTTTATGATTGAAGGTGTGTAACCTTCTTTCTTTCTTTATTTCTCACATGGAGTAAAAATTTAAGTGTACAAGGTACACGAAATGTACGGGATACTCGATGTGTGCAAGACACACATTTAACAAAGATACTTAGCAGGTAGGAACTCTCTCTCACACGAGAGATCTCATTTAAGCTGGGGAAGCATACGAAGGTGAGACTAAGTGCAAGACGTCATCTACTTGGAGCAGTGACCATATTGTTGCATACAGGGTATAGCGACAGTAGGAGCGCTTAAAAGAGTCACCCTGACTGAGTCAGGATAAGCTTGCAATGTGCTATATTCCGAACGACCGAAGTGGTTATCCAATGGTCACTTTACCTGTTCTACATATAGTCGGACTAGGGGTTTGACTCGTCGCACAGGGTAAGAACTTGTCGGGAGATTCCAAGTTTGTCGCAGGGCGATATAGCCGGGTAAGTCAATCACAGGATGATTGGACTTGGGTCTGTACGATATAAGTTTAATGGAGTATGCTTTCAGGGAGAGAATTTTATACCGTAGTACGCTGTCATACGATGTGTGCAGAGACCGTGCACATAAGGAGGTTGAGGTATGAATCACATCTCCCTCACTGTGTGAGCCCTTATGACAAGCTCCTTCAAGGAAGGACAGACAATCAATATACGCTTAGCGACACTGGGTTTTCCGGTTAAGCATGTTATGAGCGTATGCTAGTTTGGATGATGTTTCATGCTGTAATGACTATATACCACACATTCGGGGCAGTGTCAGGAAAACGGTAAATAGCAGACATGGCTATTCAGAGCTGGAGGAAGATCCATTGGGATGTCTCCTGATTGTATCGCATAGCCAACTCTTATCGATGCCATGGTAGCGAAGTTTAAGAGTGCGATGAATCGAGAAACTACCGCGGTGTTCAAGTACGCTTCCGAGAGAGATCAAAAGTACTTGGGCAGACATGCTTGATCGGATCTAGGGTAGAGATTTTGCAAGCCTAATATATATTTGGTTTATATTGTTTTTCTTTTAGGGAGATCGTTGTGTCGGTCCTAACGAATCTGGCTGTAAGACTACCCGCTTGCAGGTTCCCAACGGTTCACATTGCACTAACATGTATGAGTATGAACAAGGAAGGAAGGACATTCTCAAGAAGACAATTGACTAAGGGGATCAACGGTTCAGAGAACCAACTCAAGGAGCTATGGACGACGCCTACTCGAAGGTACGAGTGGGAGTATGTTGGCTATTGGGATTCACCCGTCCCAATAGCCGCCCCTTCTAATGGTGTTATATATATATATATATATATATATATATATATATATATATATATATATTAGGGTTAATTAATCTAGTTAAGAGAAAGGAGGGATCTAAAAGGTTGCTAGGGTTTGAGCCGTCACCTTCTCTTCTTCAAGTTCTCTCGAGGGTTGGCTTACGAGATGATTACGTAGGAGATTCTCGCTCGTCAAGGGTGTGGTTTCTTTCCGACTGTTGCTAAGAGGCGAAGGTCAAAATTCGTTGTGGTGATATGGACGAGGATAACGATCTCATCACTTTCGGGTTAAGGTAATTCTTGTAGAATCTTGTATGTAGATCTTCTATTCCGCTGCTATGATTTGTTGATGATCAAGTTTGATGTATGCACTTAAATGCTACACAACCTTTTATTGGCACTTTGGAACTTTTGGTGCAATGACATGAACATTTAAGATGGATATGAGTTTCAAACTCTCATGCCTCCCATGAAATTTGATACATGGTTGCTTTGATTACTTGTTAAATATCCTATTCAATGCACTGAAAATCCGACATTCCGTAAAGATAGAGTGATACGATTGCATACTTGAATAGCCGCTACTTGCACTATTTGTCGTTACAGGTATTATTTTTATTTCTATACCGTCCTTAAATAACCCGATCCTTAATCCATACAAAAAATCTATTTTAGCAAATGTTGAAAAAGAAAATCAAACAAAATTTATACAACCGATTTGTTGCACTTTCGACTCCCTAACAAATCAAGCAAGCATTGAAATAAAAGATGGGCTATAATGTTGCTTTTTTACATTTTGGAGAATCATTAGCCAAGAAATTAGGCAGGCTAACAATGGCCGCCCAAAAAGAAAACGAAAAAGAATTTTATTTGGAAAAATTAGTCTTCTGTTCTGTTGTCCGTGCTGATATATTATATCTATTACACCATATAATTTCTCAAAATTTTATTATAAAGAGGGGATGAAAAGTGAGATGCAATGCACATGGTTTGTGAAAAAGTTATGGTCAAATATATAACCTAGAAACAACTTTCCACACGCACATTGTTGTGTTTTTTTTATCATGGTAAAGTTTCATTTGCACATTATTAATTCTATGGTCAACAAATTAGTGCCATATTGATTGTTAATTTTGTTGGTTATGTGATCGTTATGCTCAGGATATAAACAAGGAAAATATTAATGACATGAGGTTTGTAATGAGAGAATTCAGGAAAATTATGAGATAGTTAGAAAATCCACTCTATCATATATATATATATATATATATATATATATATATATATATATATATATATTATTGTTTTTCTAATAATAGGAAATACAAATAATCTAATTAGATTTAATCAAATCTAAATCTTACCAATTTAATTAAATCTAAATCTATATCTTATTCTTAACACTCTCCCCCAAATTTGAGTATATATATCACACATGTCCAACTTGGTATAAATAAACTGCACTTTACTCTTTCTCAAAGTCTTTGTGAATAGGTCTGCTAATTAATAGTCAGTTTTCACATGGATTGTATCAATGATCCTTTCTTCAATATTTTCTCGAATAAAATGACAATCTGTTTCGATGTGCTTTGTTCGTTTGTGAAAAATTGGATTGTTGGCAATATAAATTGCAGCCTTGTTGTTGTTCATCTCAGAAAACTGCAATTTAATACCGCTCATTCATTATCTATTTTGTGATATATCGGTACTATTAATCAGTGTCTGCTCAGTAATTACAGATTACATGTATTCATGACATAATACTGGAAACACACTCAAAATCACGGATATAACGTTTGAGAGCCGACACTGCAATCAGAACAGAAAACCGACCGATATTCAAAGAGCTCTTTTGCAAATAAACATGTGTACACAATTTTGGTCCAACACAATACATGTGTGCACATAGCTCTTTTAAGATATGGACCATGGTGGGGGCTTCCTTGGCACACTCATGACTTGTGCAAGTGGGCACAAGTGGGTGTGATGTGTGTTAAATGCAAAAAGTTATGATGTGATGTGATGCAACACTTTCCCTCCAATTCTACTGAGTACAAAGCAGGGTTATTTAGAGAAATCAAACAACATCAGAAGAATAGTGGAGAGCACACAAGTCCACCATATCAAGACGATCCCTAGTTCTCGGATTCAGACCGGCGAGACCCCCACAAAATCCGGCGTCGCCGGTCCCCTTTGCTCCAAATATCCCCATTTTTCTTCTAGCACTTTATAGGCATCACACCATCCCTTATATATTATTTGTTTATTCTATTTTGATGCCTATAAATACCAGAACAGATTAGAGCCAAGGGGTGCATAGATATATACCATTTTTCATTTTTTGTTTAGTTTTGGTTTAGCTTGAGAGTTGAGTGGGCTTCAACTTGGTTTCTTCTTCTTCTTCCCTCTTGAAGTTTTCTTTTGAGAGCTTCATTATGAAAGTTGAACAAGTTACCAATATCTTGTACCTAAACTTCTTCAAGTGTTAATAATATTGCTTTTGCTTTGTTTCTTTTATTCTTTTTCTTATTTGCTTTCTTTTGCTATTACTATGTGTAACTAATTTTTCTTTGGTAGTGGTGATGGTGAGGAAATGAGATGAAAAGTTTTGCCTTCCTCCTCCTCTTGTTCATATTTAATGTGCTTATAATTATAATTCTAACTTAAAAATTGTTTATGTATTGATATGATATGGTATTTTAAAACCATGATTACTTTGTAACCTCTTCATATACCATACTCATTTTCTTTCCCCATTTCATAATGTTTAAGTTAAAATCAATTTGGTGTTAAATTTGCTAAGTTTAGATACGGTATTTTGTGACCAAGTGTTTGACAAACCCTCAGTTTTCATATACCCTATACTATCACAAACCCTTAGCAAAGTTAACACTAAAACTAATTGCTCTCACTTACTAATTTGTGTTTTTGATATTGTCGTATACTTACTAACCCTTGTGCTTAGTGTTGATATCTCAACCTTGGACATACAAACAGTAAGTGAACAATACGGACTCGTTTTGTGTTTTGCGTCGAATATCGGTATTTTGATGACTTGTGCTCCGCAACCGCATTGATAAGTCATGCTTCACGCCGGGATCGACATAAGGACGGACAACTCATGAACAAGGGAGCGTCGAATGAATCGTCACGATTCGACCATCCGAGCCAAAGCCACGGCCATTTCTTTCTTAACTTGTTTTCTTTGTTTTCGTATTTTTATTTTTAGTGACAACCCAACCCATTCATTATTTGTTGAACCTTAAATAACAAAACCTAATACACAATTCTCTGCGAATCGATCCGTACTTGCCGGCTTGCTACAATGCGCTGTGCATTTGCGGTTTATAAATTTTAAAACGAGACCGAGCTCGTCCGCGCATCCATTTCCTTAAAATGATTCCATTTTTTAAAACATACCCGTTTGCGCGCGCGAGTAAAGTCCCAACAAGTTTTTGACGCCGTTGCCGGGGAGTTGGTAGTTATTAGGAATTGTTATTTCTGGTTCGTACTAACTCACTAACTTTTTAACTCAATTTTTTCAAAACTAACACAACAAACATTCTTTTTACTTTGTTCTTTGTCTTTGCAACCTGCTAACACTCTGAAATTTATTTTAAAAATCTAGTTATACCATAATAACACTTAACTAGCCTAGAGAACCCACCAAAAATTCGAGCACCTGACTCCAAAAAAAGATCGGCGACATTGCTAAAATATCCGCCGCCGCTGGGTATTTGGTGATGTTTAGGAATTTTTTTCTTTTGTGGTATCTCCAGTAGCTAGTTAGTATTCTAGTGGTATTTTTTGATTTTTATAATTTTTAGTATGCAGGAATTGGGGCAGATATATCGCTTTTGACACTAAATATCATATTTTCCGACATTTGTATATTTTAACGGAATTACGACCAGCGATCGTGCGGAGCAAGCTTCAAATTCCAGTGCAAGACGTTAGTGAAGTATAGTGCCAAAGATCCGGGTAGTTTGACCCACGCAAGCGAACATTCAAATACCCGTAATCACTTCAAAGGGGTTTCTAAACCCAAAATCGCATCGATACGTATTTTCTAACACCTTCGCTCAAATCCGACGCATTCCAATACTCTATCTTCTGCAGAATTTTTCGCACAAACTTGCCACCAATTGCACAGAGAACTAATCCGTATTTGTTGCAGCGCTTAAGCCTAAACGAAAAAAGAATTGCTTTATTGATTGAATTCTTGAATTCTTTTATTGATTTTCGTATTTGCATCTTAATACGGATATTAAGGGCACGACCAAACAAGATACGGTAAAGGATTTCATCACCTTTCTCCGTAGCCCACAAATCACAAAACTGCATTCTTGCATACCCACGGTAATTTAAAATCAGCTAGAACTTTGACTTTAAGGACTTCGCGCTCATTAGGAGAAGTTAACTGTGTTTAGAACACCGCTTAACGGTGTATCGTTCACGGGGTATTTAGGCAAGTGTTCATGAGAAAGGGTTATTCTAATTAAGGAACTTCGCGAAAGCGTTGGAAAACCTTCCCTTATCTCTGCACTTACCTGGCTTCGTGATCCGTATATCTTGAGCCCGTTTCTCGACACAGTTTTACTTCGACAATTAGTTTCTTGAGTATGTCTAGTTGACTTAGCATAACATAGACTGCTAGGGGTGTGATATTCTTGGTTTTTGTGATTTTTGTGAATTCTTGTTGATATGGGTGATACACAATTCAAATCAATTTTTCACGATTCTTATTCCTTTATTTATACTCAGTCCCAACTCTTTTGTTCAAATTGCTACGATTCTTCCCACATTCATGAAAACTGCTCTTTTCTATGGGGTGACCAACCGTCTCGGAGTTTTGATAATGGTCACCTACCTAACACTCTTGAACCCAGTTCCACTTCAACCCTAGATCAAATGATTGAAAATTTAAAGAAAGAGGTCGACAGGGTAACAGCTTTAGCATCACCACCGTCACAACCCTCCCTACCTGAAACAATTAAGCCATCATTAGGGAATGATAGTGAGATGGATGCTAGGTTGGCCATTTTAGAGAAGAGTATTGATGTGATGAGTGCGGTCGAGAATCAAACAGCTACAACGCTAGCCCTGTTTATGCAGCAGTCTGAGCAATTGTTTCACGCTCAAGCTCAATCTTTAGCTAAAATTGAAGAGCATGTAGCTGTGAGAATTCTAAAGAGTGGACACAGTCAATTAGGACCACATAGTGTCAATATCTGTCATTTAGGAAGTCACCCAAATGAGATAAACGATCAAATAAATTTTGATGATTTCATAGATGATGATGCGAATGAATTGACTAAGTGTTATCAGGACACACAGAAAAACCCTCGAAGTCAGTCCACCACCAACCTTCAGGTACCCTCTGAACCTCCTGTCACTTATGATTTTGAGGTTGAATTTACTGAAATAATACTTGAAGAAGAAATTCATGAACCGACTGATTTTTGTATTCAAATTTTAGAGGAGGGAACTTGTGAATTTGCTGGGTATGGCTATGATAGATTGTTAGGAGAAATCAATGATCAGGAACCCACAATTTTTTTATCACCTAATGATATTGTTTCGGAAGAAACGTTAGGGTGGGTACCTACTTTTTTAGATAACATGTACCTACCCATTTGTGAATGTGATGAGGAAGAAATTGTATTGGGAGAGTTAGGGGGCTGTAACGATGAGAATAGGATTGTGCAGGATTATAGAGAGGAAGGCAGCCTTGATAGATATTCTTCCATACAAAGTTTTGAAGAATTATTTGTGGATGAACTTGATATCCTAGGCAAGTTTGAGTCAGGATCAATTAGAGAACATCCCATGAACATTTTTTTTTCCAAATTTTTTGCAGATGAACTCCAGTTTTTAAACGAGCTTGACTCCGAAACTCAACGCGTGCTTCTTGAGAATTCAATTCATTCGAACAACAATTATTTTGCCTCTTCAAAACTTCATCGTCACCGTCAGTATCTTCCGATCCCTACTTACATGCACCCATGCCCGGCACTAACAACTAACACATTCTTTTTCTTTTTCCTTTTTATATACGTATCCTTTTATCAGCCTTTACATTATATCGATAAAATTTTTGAGTGGCTGGTATTAATTTCTGAACTAACACTGTCTTTTAACTTGTGAATACTATAATTAATCTTAGTTTTTCTTAGTTTTTTGAAAATAAGATCTCACCCGTTAAGGGGTGAGTGCTGAATTTTTGGGGATAGCATGCTGATTTAACTTCTGGTTTGATAAAATATGTAAATAGTGGGGTTTCTTTTTTTTGATGGGTTTTTTTTGTAAAAAGTCCATTATAAAGTCACCAGATCCCTAACCCGACCCCTTCTTCTCACCACTCAAACAGATCTCAAAATTTCCTTTGCTCTCCCCAAACTTTCCTCCAAAACCCTAGCTCCTTTGCTCGGAATCCGACCGGCAACATCACTGGAAATTCCGGCGCCACCGGTCTCGACATCTCCGATCGTCGTTTTCCTTCGTCGGCTCTATAAGATTTTCTCCCCCCCCTCTCCTGCGTTGTTTAAATTTTCAGAAAACTTCACCAAACCACAGATCATGGCCCCTTTTAAATTAGAGAGAAATTTTGTCGATGTATTCACCCATGAGGTGTTTGGGACCTATTTTCATAACACTATCCGACAGTTGGGTTGGGAGTTTTTGCTGTATGGGGATGAGGGGTTGTGTGCTTGTGAGTATTTGGTAGATGAGTTCTACGACGCTCTAAGAAATGGTGAAATACTCCATGAACGTATTAGATTTCACTTTCAAAGTAGAAGGAGGGTATTCTCAGCGGATACTATTTCAAATGTCACCAACATCCCTACCCGACATGGTTTCCAGAGACCATTAGAACTCGCCCAGTATAGGATGATCATGGGGGCACGATGCGAGTTACGAGATGCTGGGCTAAATGCCCAGCAGATTTATCGAAATGTCTATACGGCTTGCCGCTGGGCTTACTATAATGTCAGGAGGATCATTCGAGTTTCCTCGTTTCCAGCGATTATGGGGCATATTGTTCATTGTTTGATGACCAAGGGTTATCATTTTTGCATGGAGAGCATGCTATTTGCCACAATCAAGGAGAGTGTCGCAGCGCACAAATCGTTACTTCCCGTCCTCATCACCCAAATTTGTCGCTACTACATGGAGGAGGAAGATTTCACGGCCTGCATCACTATGTACGACACCGTCCTGGTCGAGATTGAGAGGATCTCACCGGGTTATACTGACAGCAGAAGTGAGCAGTAAATCTGGTCATCCACTGACCCCAGCGAGCATGTGGCACCACAGACTTCCTCTGAGATTTACTTGGGAGAGAACGTTCCGACTGATCCATATGAATTACACAGGATGGAGGTCCGTGGCATCAAAACTTTGATCAGGCAGAATAAGGAAATAAAAGAACAACTAAGCCAGATCTTTGCGAACCAGAATGAAGCAGGCGGGAGCAGCAGGACCAAGGGCAAGGCCAAGTGATGATGAGGACATCGTCATCTTCAGTTTGGGGGTGGATATGTTTTGGATGCATCTTGTATCAGCATATAGTGTGCATGTGCATATTTCCTGCATTTCAGCACTTTATATTATGTATTTTTCTTTTCTTTGCATGTAGTCGCATTTCATATCTTCTTTTGTATTGCATTGTATTGAAAAACTTATAAAAATTGAAAAAATTCAAAAACATAAAAACTTGATTGTCATGTTAGCTTGCGGGGGAACTTAGATTCGAAGTCTGACGGTTCGGTTAATAAGTTAGAAATAACTAAATCCTTTTTAGTGAGACCGACGACCCGAAAACTAACCATCCCTTGTGTTTAACCATAGCTAATATACGTCTTTTATAACACTTTACATGTGTCGTATGTGTTTGAGAATTTGATGAAAGTCTGACATGTCTGTAAAACTTTTAAAAATTGATAAATATCTTTAAGATCAAACGGGTTTATTCTGAGTTAAGTGATATCAAGAATAATTCATAAGGTGAAGTAGATATGAAGGATATTATTGAGGTTTTAATAGAATCTATAAGTCTGAAAAATAACCCATCTGGAATCTTGTTGGAGTAATTACACACCTTATCCACTAGTAACGTCTTCGGATTTAAAAGAAATGTTAGCTATATCTCTGTTTTCACTGAGTTCGGAATAATTTTAAATAAAATGAGTCTTTTGTTTTTTGGCCTTGGTAACTTAGGTAATTAAAGTCCTTGGGGTGTTTCCACACCTAATGTCCTAAAATCATCTGGTTTGGGAGTCATTGATCCAAAACTCGCTAAGTTTCCAATCGCCAAATAAAGCAAGCTAAGCAAGTGTTCTCTCCGAGTTAAAAGTCCTCATGGTTCTTTGTGGGAGAATAATCTTGGTGGAGATGAGTTTTCTATTAAAACAGTTTTTTTGCGGAGATATGAAGGTATATTTATAAAGACGTTTTGCACAATAACTTGGGTGTGTATGAACAAAAACAGGTAAAAGGTAGGAGTGAAGAATAAGACTTAGGTTCTCTATTAAAAATGATGTATATTCCGACTTGAAACCTAACTGGAGAATGAAATTTGAGAAAATCTTAACTCCTCTCAAACTCATGTGATCCTTTAGAAATATGTCCTGGTCCGTACTTATGACATGATGGCCCTAATCAAATTCTTAAAAATTTATGGACACTATCTGCACACTCTAGTAAAGACACGTATAAGCTTATGTTAAACAAATTGTGAGGAGTGAAAAATAGGGTTTAACGTTTCTGACTTGGGTGATAGAACTTCTAAGTTTGATCTCTAACTTAAGATTAGAATCAACAGTTTCACCACGGCGCTAACTTAACTGGATTTTGTGGGTGAAATCCGCTGAAAACCCTCACGAGATAACACTCCTCCTCCTAGGGACACCTAGAGATTTAACGGCTTGTTGCACGTGCTCAGTGCAATCGCGTTCCCTGCGAAAACGAGGCTAGGATTTTTTTTGCTCGGGACGAGCAAAAGATAAGTCTGGGGGTATTTGGTCATCTCAGAAAACTGCAATTTAATACCGCTCATTCATTATCTATTTTGTGATATATCGGTACTATTAATCAGTGTCTGCTCAGTAATTACAGATTACATGTATTCATGACATAATACTGGAAACACACTCAAAATCACGGATATAACGTTTGGGAGCTGACACTGCAATCAGAACAGAAAACCGACCGATATTCAAAGAGCTCTTTTGCAAATAAACATGTGTACACAATTTTGGTCCAACACAATGCATGTGTGCACATAGCTCTTTTGGGACATGGACCATGGTAGGGGCTGCCTTGGCACACTCATGACTTATGCAAGTGGGCACAAGTGAGTGTGATGTGTATTAAATGCAAAAAGTTATGATGTGATGTAATGCAACACTTTCCTTCCAATTCTACTGAGTACAAACCAGGGTTATTTAGAGAAATCAAACAACACCAGAAGAATAGTGGAGAGCACACAAGTCCACTATACCAAGACGAGCCCCAGTGCTCGGATCCAGACCGGCGAGACCCCTACAAAATCCGGCGCCGCCGGTCCCCCTTGCTCCAAATATCCCCATTTTTCTTCTAGCACTTTATAGGCATCACATCATCCCTTATATATTATTTGTTTATTCCATTTTGATGCCTATAAATATCAAAACAGATTAGATCCAAGGTGTGCATAGATATATACCATTTTTCATTTTTTGTTTAGTTTTGGTTTAGCTTAAGAGTTGAGTGGGTTTCAACTTGGTTTCTTCTTCTTCTTCCCTCTTGAAGCTTTCTTTTGAGAGCTTCATTATGGAGGTTGAACAAGTTACCACTATCTTGTACCTAAACTTCTTCAAGTGTTAATAATATTGCTTTTGCTTTGTTTTCTTTTATTCTTTTTCTTACTTGCTTTCTTTTGCTATTATTATGTGTAACTAATCTTTCTTTGGTTGTGCTGATGGTGAGGAAATGAGATGAAAGGTTTTGCCTTCCTCCTCCTCTTGTTCATGTTTAATGTGCTTATAATTATGATTCTAACTTAAAGATTGTTTATGTATTGATGTGATATGGTATTTTGAAACTATAGTTACTTTGTAACCTCTTCATATACCATACTCACTCCCTTTCCCCATTTCACAATGTTTAAGTTAAAATCAATTTGGTGTTAAATTTGCTAAGTTTAGATACGGTATTTTATGACCAAGTGCTTGACAAACCCTAGCAAAGTTAATACTAAAACTAATTGCTCTCACTCACTAATTTGTGTTTTTGATGTTGTCGTATACTTGCTAACCCTTGTGCTTAGTGTTGATACCTCAAGCATGGACATACAAACGGTAAGTGAACAATACGGACTCGTTTTGTGTTTTGCGTCGAATATCGGTATTTTGATGACTTGTGCTCCGCAACCACATTGACAAGTCATG
Source organism: Agapanthus africanus (assembly GCA_030015575.1). Classification (NCBI taxonomy): domain Eukaryota; kingdom Viridiplantae; phylum Streptophyta; class Magnoliopsida; order Asparagales; family Amaryllidaceae; genus Agapanthus; species Agapanthus africanus. The sequence continues at coordinate 422,140,703 of CM057349.1, forward strand.
CTTCATGCCGGGATCGACACAAGGACGGACAACTCATGAATAAGGGAACGTCGAAGGAATCGTCGCGATTCGACTATCCGAGCCAAACCCACGGCCATTTCTTTCTTAACTTGTTTTCTTTATTTTCGTATTTTTATTTTAAGTGACAACCCAACCCATTCATTATTTGTTGAACCTTAAATAACAAAACATAATACACAATTTCCTGCGGATCGACCCGTACTTGCCGGCTTGCTACAACGCGCCATGCACTTGCGGTTTATAAATTTTAAAACGAGACCGAGCTTGCGTGCACATCCATTTCCTTAAAACGATTCCATTTTTCAAAACATAGCGTTTGCGCACGCGGGTAAAGTCCCAACAGTTGTCATAATAAAGTTTTACCGGTTTCTTAGATTGATAATCAAGTTCCCGAAGAAGAGAAACTATCCACACTAGCTCACTCATAGTATTGGCTATGACTCTATATTCAGATTCAGCACTTGAACGTGAGACAACATTCTGTTTCTTGCTTTTTCACCAGACCAAATTGCCTCCAACAAACACACAAAAACCCGTGGTTGATTTTCGATCACTTGGCGATCCAGCCCAATCTGCAACTGTAATCCTTGTAACTTTAGAATGCCCAAAGTTCTTATACATAATATATTTTCCTAGTGTGGCTTTCAAATAGCGAAGGATACATATCACTGCACTCTAATGTGAATCTCTAGGATCCGCCATAAATGGCTAACTATACTAACGAAAAGAGATGTCAGGCCTTATTACAGTCAAATAATTAAGCTTACCAACCAATTTATGATATCATCCTGAATCGGTTAGTAGCTCCCCCTGTCTTGTATATAGCTTTGACATTAGGATCCATAGGCAAGTCAATAGGCCTACAGTCAGATATCTTTGCTTCCTTATATATATCAATAATATACTTTCTTTGAGTTACAAAGATACTGTCCTAAGAAGAAGAACGCACCACCTCAATGCCAAGGAAGTATTTCAACTCTCCTAGGTTTTTAGTGCTGAACTTCTTCTGAATATAAGATTTTAAGTCAGTAATACCTTTTGTATCGTTACCTGTGATCATGATATCATTAACATAAATAACCATCAAAATCCTGCAGCCTCCTCGATTTCTAAAGAAAAGTGAATGATCATTGTTGTTTCTATATAACCTAAACGCTTGAACAACGCTAGCTAGTGTCCTAAACCAAGCACGCGGAGACTGTTTGAGACCATATAAAGATCTTTGATATTTGCATATTTGTCTAGAACTCCATCTCTTCACCAGATCTTGTGTCTTCAACTCCATCTCTTCGCCAAATATTGTGATCACTACTCACTAAATCACCTCCTCCAAATCTTGACTGATTTGTAATAAAAGGTTGTTGATGGAGTCGTGGCGAGGCAACGACGGTTGTTGAGGAGGTGACGGTTACTGATGCGGTGACGGTGATGGGCTCCGAGTGGGTGGAGATGCGGTGATGGCAAAGACTAAATCTAGATCTAGTTTGGAGAAGAGAAGAAGAGAGAGCGGAGGGCGTGGTTGGAAGAGGGGCGAGGGTGTGAGGGGCAGCGGAGTTAGAAAAGGGGTGATGGCTAGGTGTTAGGGTAGGGTTAGGTTCTTATACCATGTAAGGAGAATTAGAGAAAATTATGAGGTGGCTAGAGAATCTCCCATTCCTTATATATATATATATATAGAGAGAGAGAGAGAGAGAGAGAGAGAGAATAAGGAGGAAAGAGGCCTAGAAGGGAATTTCCTCTTATGGCGTCGAAAAAATACACTTCCCATCGTGTTTTCCGAAGATCGGAACCCATCATGTTCATCGTTTTCATCTAAGATGTGGGTACACCAAATTTCATGTGATTCTACAACTTTTTCACCGTTGATTTAGCAATGTAAAAAGTTCTATTGTCAGTAAACCGTTAATTTTGAACCCACTAATTCAACGGTGAAAAAGTTATAGAATCACATGAAATTTGGTATACCCATATTTTAGATGATAACGATGAAAATGATGGGTTCCGATCGTCGGAAAACACAATGGATGTTGTATTTTTTCGACGCCATAAGAGGAAATTCCCTCCTATGACGTCTTTCCTCCATTATTCTCATATATATATATATATATATATATATATATATATATATATATATATATATATATATATATATATATCATTGCTTTTATAATGATAGGAAATACAAATAATCTAATTAGATTTAATCAAATCTATATTTACCAATCTAATTAAATCTATATCTATATTGTATTTATTTCCTTCACGAATAACAAGAAGAAAACTAAAAAATAAAGGGTAAGATTACTTTTTGAACACGAAGAGACTTCAACCTGATTTTGTTTGGATCCAGTGACATCAAGCTGATTGGACACACATAATAGGTATGATATGACTCATAACTGATTGGATACAAAACTGCGAAGAAACAAAAAATGAAAAAGAAAAGAGATTTGATATGTTTTCCATATTAATAAGATAGGTTTTTTTGCTATATAACACCATTTTGTTGATAAATAAATGTCACCATAACTAAAAAGAGTCACAAGAAAATAATATAATAGTATCCTTAACTTTTATTATAACTTTCGAGCTATAGTGTTGTAACCTTTCAGAAAAATATAAAATATTATTTTTGGAATTTAATATTAAAATAATATATTTCACGAAAACTACCGATTTGCGAATTTGGGATTTTCGTAAAATGGTATAAACATATACCAATATTTATGAAATAATTGGGAGATTAAAATGATTTATTCATTTAAAAATATAATTATTAAAATTGTGAGCATATTGGTTTTGGCCAAAATTCTTTTATTGCAAATTCTTTTCCCTGCAAGGAAATTCATGGGTGAGTGAGTCATGCATTGCATTAATTGGTTTTGGATTGTGTAGGATATTTATTTTGTGTTGGATATTTTAGTGGTCGCTGCTTCTTTGTAAAGCGCTTTTTATTAATTGATTAATTTATTCTTTCTTAAACTCACCACTTATTCCACTCACTTCTCCCACTCACCATTTCACAGTGCCAATTTTCGAAATCATAGAGAACTCTTCTTGATTTTTGAAGAATGGCCGAGCCCATTTGTAATACCCGGTTCTTTTATGGGCCAATAGCCGTATTTTATTAAATAGGGGTCACTTAAAAATTTACCTATGTGTATTTATAATTATTTTAAGTATTTAAACATCCTAACTCTTTTATTCTGCTTTCCCTTCCTAAATCCATTTTTCTCTAAAACTAATTCTAATACCTAAACCCTTTTCTTTCCCTAGACTAACCCAAAACCCCAGTATCTATTTCTTTATATTTTCATCCCTAAATCTTTGGCCAGCCCACTTCCAATTCATTCCCTTCCTATTAAATTAAACCAGTAAAAATTTCTTAGCCGGCCAACCCCATTTCCTTTTCCATACAAAATAATTTAGTTCTTTTTAATTAAAACCCTAACCGCACTTCCATTCTCCTCTTCATTGTTTTTCCCCTAGCCTAAACCAAAACAAAATAAATTAAATTTCCTTTTAAACTAATATCAAAGCCCAATGCAAATTAACTTAAACTAAAGCATTTAAACTAAACCTAAATCCTTCTCAGCCCATTTCATTTCTTCCCTTTTTAAAAGTTCCCTGGCCGGGTCCATAGTCCAAGCCGTTCACCCAAACCCGACCCGCTCCCTAACACTCCTTCTTCCCCAACTTCCCGCTCATTTTCTTTCTCCTCACGTCGTGCCCACGTCGCCCCCTTGCGCCCATGTCGCACACCCGAGCTCCCCCTCGCGGCCGTTTCTCGCACGCGTCCACGTCTCTCGCCAACTGACCCCTGCGACGCGCGCACTCCCCCGACGACTCGCTCTCCCTTGCAACTTCCTCCAACATCCCCCACGTTCCCCTCTTCTCGTGCTCACGCCCGACCCGCTCCCCTCTGCAGCCATCCCCTGATCCCCATCGCCTTCTCACCACACCCATACCAATACACCATCACCACCTCTCAATCTCACCCACTGCATCCCTCGCGACCCACGACAACTGCATCGCCGGCGACTCTTCACACCGCCGACGTCACCACCATCCCTACCTCCTCCAAAACACCACCGCACCGAACTGATCCCCTCCTCCTCCCGTGAGTACGTCGTCACCACCCGAGCCCCTCTTCACTTTCCCCCTCGCCGATGAGCTCTACCGCCGTCACCTGCACCGAGCCTCGCGACCCAACACCACCAGATACTCGAGCTCCCCACCTTCCCCTGCACCTCACCTCAACTCCTACGAACTCTCTCCCTCTATAAATCTCTCCCCCTCTCTCTACATCTCTCTCTCTCTCTCTACATCTCTCTCTGTCTCTCTCTACCTCTCTCTCTCTCTCTCTCTCAAAATCCCTCTGTTTCTCTAAATCTCTCTCCCCTCCTCTTCACCCCTCCTCCCTGCTGGAGCTACAGTGCCCGTCGCCACCACTTCCAGCCGAGACCGAGCCTCGAGGCTAGCCCAAGCCTCAAACCCAGCTTTAGCCATTTCATCGAGCACTTGCCCCTATCGTCGATCGCCGCTATTCCAGCCGTCATCGTCGCCGAAAAAGCCGTGGCTTCAGTCTCTGCGTCCGTCATCATCAGCAAGGTTGTAACCGTCGTAACGCCAGCGCACGTCCGTCGCACCCACCGAGACATCGAGTCCAAGAGCCCAAGCTCGAGCCGAGACCGCGAACCCTAGCCGTGCCGTTCGTCGCGCGACCGTGCCGTTGCCGCTGCCGTGTATCGCCAGAACGTCTCCAGGCAAGTACCCTACTTGCTACATGCTATATTATTTCCGTTATAAATTCAAACCGCATTAATTCCCTGTTTGCGATTCATGAAAACCTTATATGACTTAACTGTTCGATGCAAGATCCCAATGAAAACCTTCATTTAATTTGACAGAACTTGATTGCATAATATGGCCCATGTGATAGGGAACCTTGTGGTGAAATTTCACTGAATAATATGACCGTTAACGACTTAAACGAACACCCCCAATTACACCCGTACAAACTGGAATTTTCCCGCATCTGAAACTTGTTTAAATCACCATAAATTGTGTACATATTGAAATGATGCGTTCGAGGGCTCAAATCGAAGCCGACTCGACGAATTGTGACCCTATGTGGGTTCTTAGTTGTTTCTATACTAATATTATGACGATAATTGGCTCGGAGAGCGGCTCTGGACTGCAGTCCAGAGCGACTCTGGTTACTGTTTTCTGTCCCGTAATGTGTACTACCGCGTTTCCTGAACTCGTATGTTGTGGAACTCTGCAGTTTATTAAAGGTGAATATGTTAGCTAAATAACACAAGTGGTTTCATCCCGTTTTATTGTCGTTCACTATTTAAAATGCAATTTAAAGGATCGGGACGTATAGCAGTCCCAAACAGAACCAGAACAGACACCCTAGTGTTGAATAGTGTATAACTCCTGATGTATAGACGCGATTGAGAATCCGTATATTGAGTTGAAAACCTTACTGAAAACCCTAGATTTCATTAAACTGTAGCATCGCTAAAATCTGATCCCAACTGGGATTAAAATGCGTTGCGAAATGGGCTTCCGATTCTGAAACCGGATTTCCAGCAGTGCAAACTTAAAAAGAAATGGTCATATCTAGTGATCCCGAAACCCGATTGACGTGAAACTAAATTTTCTGGATAGATAATCAAACATACTACTTATCCCCTGTTCATTGTTTCGCTAAACTGTGCATGTATGATTTATGATAAATTATGCAAGTGGTAGGATACCGACATATGACATCTTAATCATACCTTACGTACTGTTTTCTCATCACATCATATATATATGTCATTGCATTGGTAACCTAGTGATCATGTGCATTACCCAGTGTTAGGATAAGTAGTAATTGTAGCAAGTACGTTAGTGTTCGTGCATGAATGGATAAGTGAAAGTGACACGTATTTGTACACAATCAGTGGACCCTATCGATTTATTGCATTGTCGACGTCTGTGGGACGCGTATGAGTGTGACTATAAGTGGTATGGGACACTTATGGAAGCACTTGTATGGATGTCACAGGTAAGGCACCAGACACTGCCCATTTATCTCGGGTATCATTCGGGACGTGCTTGATGGAGATCCTGTCTCCGGTTCTCACGCAGACTTGTCATGGACCGACCGGTATTTGAGGTTATGGTTGGCGTTTGATGTAGACCACGGGGTGTGGGGTAGTTTGAGTGTGAGTTCAACAGAATCTCGGGAGTCCCATGCCGGCATATATATATGGAGATATATGGAGATTTACAGGGTACATGATTATTACCGTGAGTTATATTTTGGGCCCGTGGTCCCTTGCCCTTAGGTCCTATCCTTGGGTGGAGGACACTCGCGAGTGGTTGACTCTCACACTTGGACTGACGATAGGCTTAGTGACATGTACAGTGAGACTTAGAGACTGATAGGGATAGTGACATTGACATGCATTACTTACTGCATTGACGCACCTGACATACTATTTTACTGCTTTACTGTTCACATGATCTATTAGACACTGCATTGGTTACTCCATGTTCATATCTTTACTGTCTTGATTTACTGTTACATATCTATTATCACTGTTCGAGTTACCACTTGCATATATATATATATATATATATATATATATATATATATATTGCTATCGTGTCGCTCTGACGACCTGAGTATGCATGCTCAGAGTGAGATGTGGATCTAGCTTGGACGAGGACCAGACGTACATCACGGACATCTTGATTAGCTACCCAGAGTTATACCCTTTTGATTTCCATCAGGTTAGTTCCTTATATCTGTTTTGTTTCAGCTACTGCATTTCTCATTACCTGTGCGTTGTTTACTGATTACCACGTAAAACTAGAAGCCGAAGTGTGACTACGGAGAGATATTACCTCGACCGTAGGAGCATGGCTGGTCTTGTCAACCCCTCGTATTCCGTATTTTGGGAAGCGAGGCGTGACACCATTTCTTTACATGAAAATTTCAAAAGCTTACAATTTTCTTCACTTCTCATTTGGCAATTTCTACCTCCACCCAAATTCTTGGATGCCTTGAGACAAAATATTCACACACTATCTTTATTTCGTCTTGAGTATCTAGGCTAGCAAACTGGATACCCGGGTTGTTTCGGTTTAGAAGTAGGAGCCCGTATAAAGAACACTCGACGTGTGTCCTCTTCGACGAGCGTGACCGGAGAGCGAACTTCGTCGAGGCAGCCGCAACATGCTAGGGACAGAGATTGAAGATCCAAAAGACACGGATCGATCGGTATAATCTCTTAAACCACTTTACAGTTTACTAGTATAGGGTTAATGGTTCGATCCGGGTTTTAGGGTTATGTTAGCGCCAAGTTTAAAAGTTTTTGTTCCACTTTTGGCCACTGATTGATGGCCGGGACGCTGGAGTAGACTTATAGTTTGTACGTCAACGACGAGGGTTGTTTGGTTGTTTTTACATGCGTAGGCTATAGATTCTAACCTATGAGCGCACCGTATGCCGTATCGGTTTTCCGGATTTGGTTTTTATAACGTGGCGATGTATGTTGATTTGTAGGTACCTTCGGGTGGATTCCGAGATGGCGGAGCACATCGACTACGGCTGAACAAGGAGTTTAGCAGGTGAGTAGACTTATATCTACGGGGGAAGTCGGGTGGATGGCGTATAGCACCCCGCAAATCATGAATGGAAAACGATATATACATAGAATACTGTAGAAGAAACCTACGTTTGAAAACTATAGTTATGGTTAAAAAGATAGTTAGAGGTGATATTAATGATTTAGTATATATCGAGATATGAGATGAAAACTATAGGGACATAACTCTTGGAGATTTATATGATAGAATGCATATGTAAAATGACTTGATGTGAGAGATTAATGCAATGAAAAGAGTATACGATGAGATATGATGACTTGGTTGATATGTCGTTATATAGATACGAGTCGATAAGAAATAGTTGATACCTTGCCGGTCCCCTGATATGAGATTGACACGGATGTGACCTGAGAGATAGGTATATATATATGGATAATGATGTGCATAATGAGTGATATGCCGTACGAGACTTAAATCCGTACCCCCGTTGTTGTATAGGTTGATAGAATCCCTAATTGTTTAATGTCGCCGTACGATAGATTACCGTACGCGATGGGTTTTACCTGTTGATTGATCTATACCCTTGATTAGAGAATGCCGTACGATAGATTATACCGTACGTGGTGTTGTGAAGCTGGATGTCGATTGATAGATTCACCGACTCGGATATATTGTAGATACGTATACCTGATAGCATTTCGCGTACGATGTACCTTATGCTACGTTTATAATATTCTCATTGCATTATATACATACCTGTGTTAGTACACCTACACCATTATCGATGATGCATATGTTACACTTACACAGATTGCCGGCTCACACACTTTCATTATCGATAATTGCTATGTCACTCACACATTAGAATTGCTACATCATACTATGATATACTTATTTTGCTCACATCATTATGCTATGTTGCACGACATACCCTGCTATAGCTGCACATGCACCTATGTGGTATTGTATCATTATTGACATTTAGACGTTGATTCTAGTGATATTGCGCATATGAAATGCATCATGCCTACATACTTACATGTATATACACACTTCTTGCTAGAGCTACATGTACGCCTTTATATGATATTGCATTTGACTTTAGAGGAACTGGTAACCGCGTGATATATTTTTAAAACTGGATTCATTTAAAAGAGCGGTTTTCCCTTAATATGCTCATATTGCTATTTTATGTTGCATACATCAGTTTTCATGTGATTTATGGATTTGAGAACCGTGAGGGTATTTCAAGAAATTTATGTATTGTTTGAAAACCCGGTTTCTCTTGATATGATATTTCAATGTGTCCACCATGAGTTTTCTCGGTTCTGAGACTTGTGTTAGAAACCCGATTCGAAGAGCGGTAAGCACCGTCTGCGGATACATGGTGGACCCGGTATGGTTTCTCAGGGCAAGAGGTGATTTTCATGGTATAGACGATGAGCCTGGCAGGAGGGATAGTACCTACCGGTGATAGTATTTGGACTCGGCGGTTATTCGGAGGATACCGACCGGAGTCGTGAGATGATAAGGGCCGATCCGGACTGACGGAGCCCGTGGGCCGATCCGGACTGACGAAGCCCGAGATATTGATGATGGCCGATCCGGACTGACGGAGCCCGAGATATGAGGATTTACGTGTCGATGCTGGACACGGGTTTCATGATGTTTCGAGTGTCGGTGTTGGACACCCAGGTTCCATGATTTGATGTGTCAATGATGGACACACGTTCTTGATATCCTCATATATTTACATGCACATGCTTTCATGATGTTTCGAGTGGACGAGATTCACATGCATACAGGCATTGATTATATTGTTGGAGGATATCCACATGCATACAGGCATTGATTATTGTTGGCATATATGCAGATACGGTCACCCTAGATATCATAGTATTGCCTTTATGATATAGTTGACTTAGGAATCGTTGTTTATTTCGATTTCTACCTGATGATGTACTCACGAGTTGGCGACTCGCCCCCGTTGTGCCACAATTCTTGCAGGTTGACCGCATGGATCAGTAGCGGTATCGCTGGCACACAGCTTGCTTTCGGGTGATTTGCTTTGGTGCGTGGTACATGTTGAATCGTGCCCCTCTTGTATTATTATTCTTATTGTATCTAGTCAACTCCATCAAATCAGAAACCAGTGTTTGTATATGTAGTAAGACTTAGAAAGATTTGTGGTTGCGAGACTTAGAGCGATGGGCTATATGTTCGCTTGGTGGGTTTGATGTCTTGCTTTTCATTTTCCTTTGTGTTGATCTACGCCGTTGGACGTCGTATACATATTTATGCTTGTGGTGGTTGTTTCCGCCGTTGGGCGTAATTTGCTCCCGTTTGGGGATGTTTTCTTTATATTCTATGTTATACCCGTTTCGGGGCTAGTTTTTACAAAGAAGGTGTTGCCGAATTTAAAAAAAGTTTAAAGATTTTTACTTAAGGTTTTCAAATGTTGTATCAATGTTTTCGTTACTTACTTTTTTTGAAAGGTTTAGATTTCTGGGTTTCGGCTTACTTAAGTTACGTTACGCCTGTAGACGTTGCGTGATCTAAGTGCCGATCACGGGCTAATATTTCGGATCGTGACAAGTGTCGCAGTGCAAGGCACATTTAAAATGGTATTAGAGTAGGAAAATACCAGCCGATATGTGTAACCTAAAAGACAACGTTGGAGAAGAACAAATTTATTACATCAAGCATAACAGACTTATGCATCTTTTTTCGTAGGAGCTTGATGGACCAAATAACTTGTAGTCATTTCAGAGTTAGTTAAACAGACCATTCCCTTAAAGTCGCTCTCGCCAAAATTGTTGAAAAAGAAGATTATTTTGTCTTGACATGTTGTAAATAAAAAAACCGATTGTTCAAGCTAAATCATCATAATCTTAATGCACAGAATTATAACCATATATGTTGTATCCAAAATAGATACGCAGAGATATATTATATTGTAACATCCTCTCTCTAATTCATGGTAAACAACCGAAAATTTGGATAACATTTTGAGACAAATACTGAGACGCATGAAATTGCAGTTTTTCGGTTTGAAACGGCAGAATCGGTTAGCAAACCAAACTAAACAATTCATGAGTCTCAAGGTACCATATCATCTCTAAAACATGCTAATTGTCTCACATCGCATATAAACTTTACCCATTACTAGAAAACAATCCAAAATCCAATAACAAATAAATAAATAGGATGAACATCCAAAGACGGTAGCCTCCTCATCCCTTCTCAAAAAATGCCAAGCATGTCTGAGAAGTTGTGATACAGAGGTGCTTTCATATCCGAATACAATAGTCGTAGACAGATTCAGATATGAAAGTTGGATCGCATACGAATATGAAAAAATATTGAAAAGCATATATATAATAAAAGTTGGCTATTTTTTAATATTGGATTCGAATGCGGATACAAATACATGAAGGTTGATATCGAATCTATTGATGAATTACTGTGAAATTAATAAAGAAAAAAGTTACTGTATTTGATAAATTTAGATACGGATACAGATGTAATCTTTCGCATACGTGTGCGCGACTTTAAATCTCTACCTAGAGGTCCGGAGTAACAAACTATTAAACGGAACGGCCGCACGTGTCGGACTCCTGAAGGGCCGGCGGCACGTGTCGCGATGAGTAGCGTGGTGTCACGTGACAGCAGTAATAGCGCAGAGACTTGCTTCGAGAAGCGGGAGGACGTAAATGCCCTTGAGGTTTCTGATAATGACGGATGAGTCCCAATAATCCAACGGCTGTGGAGGTGGATGAGGGATGACCTGTTTCAATCGATCCAAAGTTTTGAAAATGTTATCTTTAGGGAATGGATAATGGATATAGGATAGCTAATTGAATTAAATCTAGCCGTCCAATTCATCTCGGATAGTTGATCTGAAAAAAAATCTAGCCGTCCAATTAATCTGATAAATAATCATACGATCCGCCACTCTCGATTGTACAGTAAGGATATAAATGAGCCGAACTTGAACGAACTAGAGTTCGACTTAGCTCGACGAGTTCGTTTCGGCTCATTTACCTCAACTTGACTTCGTCTTAATCTGATGAAAAACCCTTTGTCATTTATTCATTTTTCTTGTACATTTTGAAGCAATTTAAGGGACATTGATATCTTCTCTATATCAGTCATTTATTGTCTATAAATTTCTTCGATAAATTTCTTCCATCAAAAGTTTGTCCTTAATTAAGAGAATATTTATGTTAAATTGAATAAACTTTTATAAAAAGTATGAAAATTTTGTTTTATAACCATCAAAGAGCTCTGAATGTGAAAGGACTTTAGATGACCACGACAAATTAAAGTAGGGTTAAATACAGAGCTCATGCAACTTCCATTTCGAGGTAGTAGCTTTAGGCACATGCACTTTGTACCTCAAAAGCTAGGCCTTGTACCTGTAAGATTAAATAATTATTAATTGATATACCGTATGTTATGTATCCGCACATGAAATAAAAAAAGATAAGATTTTTCTAACATTTTTCGAACACCCTTGAAGGATCCATGTGTCTGTTTCTTTTCTCGTGAGCCGGCACATGCATTAGGCTTGCAAGCATGCACTATATCCTAGTTTTATGAAAAGTTGAGAAATAATTGTAAATTTACAATTTGAAGATATGAGTGCATTGTAGCATCAATCTCTACAATTTGAAAGATATGAGTGTCCCTTTATTTCATGGAACAATCTATCTTTATACCGATAGAAATTGGTATGGACGGTAGTGAATTTTTGGTGATAGCGGAACTTCAGAATATTTACAAATCTGTCGTTGTTTAAAAATTAGTTTTAGTCAATGTAGATATTATGATGGCACTCAAGGAATTTGGGTTAGATGCCGAGGGTAATTCCTGTAGAATTTGTGAAACATGAGATAACAATGAGCCTTGCAGCTGTGGGCCCCAGTGAAATCCATGATGGGGGCGCATCACATTTCTTGATCATCCCCTTTTGCTCCGTTTTTTCAAGGGAAATAACAATTAATGCTGATTTTTAGCAACAAGAATTAATTATCTACGATTTTCTCATCTTTTAAACCCCCATTAATGCTAATTATTTCCATTGAACTTAATCAATGAACTAATTTAAGTACTATCCAAATTTACATATTAAACTTAATCAGATATCTAATTATTATTATGATTATCAAAATATAACTTTTTTCTCTTATTAATCAATAATAATATCTTTTTTCCATAAACTCCTTTATTCATTTACAAAGAAATAATAAAACAATCTTTAGAGTTTTTCTAACATCAAGACCAATGATGAATTAGAAAAATGATAAATCCATTCATCCCCGAAACAATTATATTTAGGATGTAAGAAGATTTGTTATGATTTCCTATTGCAACAATATTGTAATCACTGCAAATAATAATGTTGAGTTTTAACTTTTTTCTATTTTGCCAGCTACGTTTTGTTTTGGAAACAAATAATATTACATCCATTCAAACCCTAAAACTTTTTTTTGGGATTAAGTCAACAATCTACTCTTAGGTTTCAAAAAGATATAATAAATGACTTTTATTTAATAAGAAATTATGTTCAAAACGGTTCGGAATCAAATTGTGCCAACTTGCTGGTTAATACATGCAATATGGATGTTATTTTTTCTAACGAATAAAATCATCTATCTTTTGTGCAAAAAAAAGGAAATTATTTTTGATTTTAGATATCAGTTATTTGTTGAATAAAGTGTTTTCTATCTAATAAATTATGAACATTATGTTTATGTGGTCGTTTTATACTTACAATTTTAACAACTATCCAAGAAGTTCTTTGCGTTTTCATTTTGTATACATGTATTGGAAAACTGATTATTGAAATAACCGAAAAGGGTTATGAGTTAGTCTCTCTTTATATACTTATAACAATACTTATAATGAACTGCCTATATATGTTTTATATAACTATTTTTTCAGTCTATAGGATTTTATAGACCATCCGCAAATCCAACGAATCGCGTGGGGCCATTTCCCTTAGTACAATAATAGAAAGAGGTATAAAAGTAGAAATTCAGGGATTTTCCTAAAATAGCTCTAAAAATAGAATATTTCTTTAGGATTCTTTGCAAAATTTTCATTTTTTGATAAATTCCTGACGATGCTCAATATTGGCGATCTCCGAGATCATGACACATGGCAGATGACGTGTCCCAGGACTCAGAAGAAAGGACCCACAGGGGCCGACCAGACCCCCATGTACCCAACTTGCAAGCACAAGTTGATCCTCCTCAGGGCCCCCTGCAAATTGGCCTCCTCAGCCCCTCAGCTCGCCCCGAGCTACCACAAGACCAAGACTCCTCGGCCATCTCGCTCGTCCCTGAGCTCCCCAGCCAAGGCCGTCTTCCTCGGTCCTCCGACCAACTCCACCGCTCACAGGCGTAACCGCCGCTCCGCAAATCTCGCCATGCGCAGATTCTCTGCCAGTAACATCCCATGTTCCACGTTATCACGATCCCCATTAATGGGCGATCCGCTCTCTACGCGGGCGTGACGTAGGGAGCGTAACTGCTCGCGAGATTCTCGCGCCTGCTGCTGCGTGCCGCCACCGCTATATAAACCCCATCACAGAGGGGTCAAGCAAGCCATTTTTACTCCACTTAGCCGTTACGCTGCTCGGATATAGTACTAACTCGATCGTCGGAGGGTTCTCGGTGGTACCAAACCACCCGGGGACTTCTTTGCAGGTACTCGGCGCTAAACTCCTCAAATCACCAATCTCCTCAAAATCCATTGAGACCCACACGCAACGGGAGACCACTTCCAAATCTACCGAAAGATCGACAGAAAACAATATCTGAAGGAAAGCCGAAAAGGACCTCCATCAATTCCAATGTTTTGGAGGGGGCATTTTAGGCACTGGATGGCAAAATTCTACCACTTCTCACGATTCTGCCGCTTCTCATAATTCCTAATTCACATCAACTCACCTCTCATTATTTACAATATGCCATCTTTTCATAATTCCAATATGTTTTTCTTAAAATACCATGAACTTTCAATGTTTTATAGATAGATATTACTAGATTTTTATTAAAATATGATGAACTTGAGACCTTTTCAAATAAATAACATGAATTTTGTTCGTCACAAAAATATACCATAAACTTTCAACGTTTTTTGGATAAATATCTTGCAGTTTGTTCATTATGAATAATAACATTAACTTTCAAAGTTCTTCACATAAATACCATTGATTTTGTCCGTTACAAATAGTTGCAAATTTACAAACATTAATATTCACCGTTTTTTTGGATTTTTCAGATAAATACCATGGACTTTCTCTTAGATGACATGAACTTTTCAGTGTTTATAGCTAAATAGCACTAAAATTTCATTAAAGCCATTTGAATTTTCCCTTTTTTTCAATAAATCCCATGGGCTTTGTCCATCACAAAAAATAACATAAACTTTCAGTGTTTTCCAGATAAATACCATGAACTTTGCCTGTTAAAAAAATGGTACCATTAACTTTTAATGTTTTTTAAATAAATTTCATGGACTTTGTCGCTATAAATAAATAATTTTAAATTTCAAACTTTTAGGATAAAGGCCACCGGTTTTTCATTAAAATACAATAAACTTTCCCTTTTTACAAATAAATACCATGAACTTTGTCCAATCAAAAAATACCTTAACCTTTCAATGTTTATAAAATAAATACCAGACTTTGTCCTTTACAAAAAAAACCTATCATAAACTTTCAACGTTTTTTTGAGAAAGATATCATGGATTTTATCTTTTACAAAAAATTAATATTAAATTTCAATGTTTTTCAAATAAAACCATGAACTTTCTCCATGACAAATATTAAATTTCAACGTTTTAAGATAAATAAAATAGATTTTGTCCATTAAAAATAAATAACATTACATTTCAATGTTTTTTAGAAAAGTACCATGGACTTTCTTTCGACGTTTTCCAAATAAATACCAACTTTCTCCGTTACAGATGGATATCTCGAACTTTCACTGTTTTCAGTTTAATACCATGGGCTTTCCTGTTATAAATAGATACCATGAACTTTTGGAAGGTAAATACCATGGACTTTGTTTGTAACAAATAGATACCATGAACTTTTACGTTTTGAAGTAAATATCATGGACTTAACTGTTAAAAACAACGTGATCTTTGAAAGTTTTTTCATATAAATGCCATGGACTTTGTCCGTCACAAAAAATCTTGATCTCACGATTTTTTAGATAAATACCATGAAATTTGTCTGTTAAAAAACACCGTGAATTTTGATAATTTTTCAGATAATTACTTTGGACTTCGTTTATACAAACAAACGACTTGAATGTTTACTTTTTTAAGAAAACCATCTTGAACTTTGTTTCTAAAAGAAAAATACTAATTCGTCACCAATTTTCAGATTAATACACAAGCTTTGTTTATACAAATTAACACCATGAACTTCCACTATTTTTAGATAAATACCATCGATTTTGTCCGCCACAAATATGAACTTTCACCATTTTTTAGATAAATTTGTTGTAAATAAATACCATAAAATTTTGCATATATTGTTACCACTTTTCTCAAGTTTTTTAAGTTAATGAAATTTAGCAAATGATGATGCTAAAAACCCACACATGGAGTGGGCTTTACCTCTAGTATAATGTAAGACGAAATTTGGATGCTGAAATCTTATGAAGGGAAAAATAATTTGTTTTGAAGGCATCCCAATATTAAGTAGCCAAAATGGAGATACTTCTATGGAGATTTTAGAGGTGGAACACTGGACCCCTGCAAACACCATCAAGGATGTGGTGCTCTCCGTGCAAACGCTGCTTTCAGATCCCATACTCAACGATTACGAGGATGCCCTGGTCTTAGTTCAGGTTTGTCGTCACCAGCACCATTCTTTTCTTGTCTAAATCGCCCAAAGATAGAAAACAGAGAACATTATGCCTATGTGGCTATGCACAGGTACAATAGCTACGGCTGAAGCTAATAATTGGAAACAAACGGCTTTTTTGAGCTACATCCACAGCGAATGTATCTGCGCATGGCCACAGATACATTTTAGTTGTAAACCAACCAGTCATCTTTTTTCCCCAACAACAAATCATTTTCAATCATTAAATTAATATGCACTTCTGTATGTAAACTCCAGAAGAAAAAAATTCGATACTCTTGATTCATGCAAATAACTACTCATTTCAACCTATTTTTTGGCAGTTCAACCTTAACTTACAGACACACCAAGCTCTTTGCTACAAAGCGGGCAATCTCCCGGTCCATGCCTTCCCATCAGAAATGTTGTCGTAGATCTCGGTACATTTTTGTGCCTCCTGGATGTACAGAACATGCGGAACTGTGCGTCTTCTTCATAACTTCTTCACGGATGTCTCCTTTTGGCACACACAAACAACTACCATATCGCAACGAACCATCTTCATGAACCAATGAGTCCGTTCGAAGTCCAGCTTCAACCTGTTCTCGAAACTTCTGCAATCTTGGGTCCTGCAATTGTGCTGCTTTAACATTCTCGTTCAACGACGACTGTACTTGCAGCTGCAACAACTGTCTTGAAGAATACGGTAACCCGATCTCCAACTCGAATCTCCGAAAATCTTCGATAAGCTCCTTCTGGGTGAACACGTACTTTAGACTTTTGTGGTCGGTGAATACTTCGACTCTTTCGCCCAATAGGTAGTATCTCCAAATCTTCAAAGCGAGTATCACAGCCGCAAGCTCCAAGTCATGAGTTGGGTAATTCTTCTCATGGGTCTTCAACTATCTCGACGCGTAAGCTACAATCTTCCCATGCTGCATCAAAACACATCCCAATCCTTTCCCAGATGCGTTGCTGTGAATCACCAATCCTCCGGAACTGTCTGGCACGGTTAAAACAAGAGCGGTTATCAACCTTTGCTTCAACGCCTCAAAATCTGACGCACACACATTTGTCCACACAAATGGTATTTCCTTGCGCTTAAGCTTGGTCAGAGGCTCTGCCAAACGAGCAAAATTCTCTACGAACCTTCTGTACTACCCGGCAAGTCCAAGAAGGCTTCCGATCTCTGCTACGTTCTTCGGAATCGGCTAATCTTGAACTGCTGCAATCTTCTCAGGATCAATGGCGATTCCATCTCCGGATACAACATGCTCCCAAAACTTCACTTCTTCAAGCCAAACCTCGCGCTTGCTCATCTTTACATACAATCTTTCTCGCCTCAATATCTGCAGTGCAATCTTCAAATGTGTTGCATGCCCTTCAATACTCCTTTGAGTAGACCAGAATATTATCAACGAACACCACTATAAACTGGTCCAATAATGGTGAAAAGATTCAGTTCATCAAGTCCATAAATATCGCCAGTGCATTCGTGACTCCGAATGGCATCACTAAATACTCGTAATGTCCATACTGAGTTCGGAACGCAGTCTCGCAAACATCCTCTGATTTAATTCGGACCTGATGATATCCGGATCGTAAATCTAGCTTCGAAAATACCCTCGCGCCACCAAGCTGCTCAAATAATTCACCAATGCGAGAGATCGGGTACTTGTTCTTAATAGTCACCCGGTTTAATTCTCGATAATCGATGCATATCCTCCTTGTGACATCATCTTCTTTACTAGAAGAACTGAAGCTCCCCAAGATGAGTTATTGCTGCGAATCCAACCCTTCTCAAGTAATTCAGCAATCTGCTTCTTGATTTCTTCCAACTCTACTGGTGCAATTGGATAATACGCCTTTGAGATTGGCGCTGCACCAGGAACAAGATTAATCGCGAACTCCACGTCTCGCTTCGGCGGTAAACCTGATATGTCTTCAAACACGCCCATGAAATCTCGAACAACAGCTGGCGCTTCTTCCTTAATAACTTCCATCGACGGAAGAACATTACTTGTCGGCCTAGCTCTAAACTCGACTGGCCCGACGGAACTGCTTCCTCCAGCAAAACAAGCTCCGGATGTCCGGGAATCTGGAGAATCACTTTCCTTTCCTTACAATCAATATGAGCTTGGAAAGTGCCGCGAAAATCAATTCCCAAAACAACAACAAACAAAGGGATGCACCAGAATTGAATAATTCTAATGCGGGAAAACATGAACAAGTAAGATACCGAGATGACTTCATCCGAAGTCAAGATACCGAAGAGGATTAAGCACGGGAAACATGATTCAAGCTGGCGATAAAACAATAACTGGTAAGCAATGAAACCGAGAAAAACAAGGTAATATAACGATCATGGAATAAGGGAGTGAATCAAGACCAGGACTCCAAGTTACTCAAATAGAGTACCGCATTGTAACCATGCTGCAGTTCATGGGTACAATTACATAACTCCACACAAGTCGTCCAAATCCTAGTATCGGAATCAAGGAACAAGGAGAAACAACAGTGAACTAAAAAGTTTCAAGTCGAGATGCAGGTGGCTTGCATATCGTCAAGGCGAAGGATAAAAGAAGGATATGATTCAAGAATCACGATAACAAGGTGGCAGGACATGTTCCTAATCACGAGTATTCTGATTCGTGTATTGGGTCCAATACCCAACTACAAAAGAATCAAACCCGATTAACCTATATCCTATGTCTCTGATACCAAAACAACCATGTCATGCCCCGCTTCCGAGAGTACGCCAAGATGGCACGTGACATAGCCAACCATGCTACCTGTGGATAGGAAAAATCCTTCCACAGTCACATTACGGCTGTAGAGATATCAAGAACAGGAAAGTAAACTAACTATCTAGTACATGTCCATAAGCCAGAGTAAAAGAGTCAAGAAATAATATACTATGCGGAAGCAAAGATCCAATAAATGAAACACCTAGAAAGTAAAACTGCATACCAACAAGATCTTCACCGCTCGGTCTAACAGCGACAATCCTCCTGATCAGTCTGCAACAAGGTAGGGAATCTGGGCCATGCAGAACCCAGACGTCAGCGCGTCATAACATCAAGAAATAAAATATAAACAGGGTAGCAAGACATGCAAGTATGATCATAAATGATAAAGCAGGTATAACAGCAATATAGATCAGGGCAGTGGAAGGTAGTGTGCAGTGAGTAATCTAAACTAGTCTATTGGGTTAACTACTCTCAAGTCTTTGAAATCAATTTGATGAATCATCGATGTAACTCAATAGTATCCCGTGCATGCCCGGGACCACGGTCTAAGACTCTCGGGCTGAAACCGAGACATGCCGCTAGGCATTAAAACAGGAAATATGTAAAGACGAACGCTGTCAGCAGCATCATCCCAAGGCTGGCCTAGCCTCTAAAACTGATCAGTATAAGCAAGTAACTGTCGAGTTACAAGTCAGGTTTCATCATTAATTTCCCCATACCCCCAAGTTATATGTGTTCAAGTCATGTATTAAATAATCTAGAGCTAATGCCAACACAAGATCAGGCAGGTACAGGTTTGTCTGGATAGACAACAGGAACGGTCCGTAAGGATAACAGGTCAGGTTTGTTGGCATTAGACACAAGATCAGGTAACAGGTAAGACCATGGTACATCAGGTCAAGCCAGGTAATATATAAAGGTGTCATGTCATGTCAAGTGGTGCACGGTACCATGTCGGGTCAGGTAGTAGGTGTAACAAGTCATGTCAGGGTGTACAAGATATCATGTGGGTGCTCATAATCAAACTAGCATAATCATGAGTATACAGAACAAGCATGTATACTAATAGAATCAACAAGCTGGAGCTTGTAACGTGAAATGCAATCAGCTACAGATTAAGGTATGTAGATGCACAGTTATCAGTTTGGGTTTAAGGGATAGTTTCAACATTACATGAATACAGTATAACAAATATGGATGTTAAAAATCATGTTAATATGTACTAAGTAATCTAGAGATGCAATGATATATAAAATACGTTCAATGGATGCAACCGGGTATTCGGGGTAGAAACTATTTAAAAGTGCTATGGGTTATGCAGTTAATTAGTAAGTAATTTAACCACGGATGTGGGTACACGATATTGTACTTTAAGGTGCAATAAGTTATAATTTAAGATCCGAGTCTACAATGATATAATCTGACATTGAAACGCAAGAATGGAAACTAATAGCCTTAGGTTCAATTTACCGGTTCAATCATGAACTAAATATGTATAAATAATATAGTAGCATGTAGCAAGTTTCACTTGTCTCGACGGATCAAGAAACAGTATACGGAACGTCACGCGTCGGCGGGAAAAGTCGCGACGCGCGCACGGTACACGGAATGAGTCCAAACAACGCACGAGGGGATCACACTGGTCAGAGATGCTTGCTGGGTTGTCGTGGTCGTCGCCGGCACGGTCGGATTCCGGCAACCAATAATAGTGAACATGAGAACAACACATAAAGAAAGAGAAGAAAGAAGTGAGAGAAGAATGGAAGAAGGGAAACATTAGAGAGAGCTTACCATAGCTGTGTTCTGTGGTTGCAGAGGGGAGTCAGCAAGGGGTGGCGACGACGAGGGTTGCCGGCGTGAGGGTTTCCCGGCGAGGCTAGGGTTCGGGTGTGTTAGGGTTAAGGCTCGGTTTGCTGTCTGGGGTTTCTTGGTGTGCAGGGATAATGGTGAGGGAGAAGCACAGAGGAGAGGGAGAGGAGGAGAGGTGTAGTGAGATGGCAACGGCGAGGGATGATCGACGACAAGGTGGTGCAAGGTGGTGATGAGGGATTCTGTGGGGTTCTGTGGGTGTGCAGGGTGCAGTGGAAGAAGGGAGAAGATGGAGGAGAAGGAGGTGATGGAGATGAGGAGAGAAGGAGTGGGGTGAGGTGACGACGAGGAGAGGAGGTCGTCGGCGATGGAGGTGCAGTTGAGGTGATGGGTTCTGTGGTTAGGGTTGGTGGCAGGGTTCTCGTGACGATGAGGAAAGGAGAAGAGGAAGGGAAGTTGAAGACGAGGAGGAGATAATGAGGTAGAGTGTGTAGAGGCAGAGGGGTTTTGGGTTAGGGTTCGATGCTTTGGGTTTTCTCGTGCTCGGGGTTTTTGAATGAGGGAGAAGAAGAAAGCACGAAGGGAGGTGACGAGATCACGCGGGCGGTGAGCAGAATCGAGAAGTGAACAGTGTTTGCGAGAGGAGAGAGAGAGAGAGCGCGAGAGGAGAGAGAAAGAGAAGAGAGAGAGAGAAAGAGCTGCGGCGGAGGAGAGAGAAAGAGAAAGGGAAAGGGAAAGGAGAGAGATTAGTGTGGGGCCCGGCGTAAAGAAAGGGAGGGATGCGATTGGCTCGTATAAAAATAAAGAGAGAGGGAGGAAGAAAAGATTTAATGGGAGAAAGGAAACGCGTGGGGCCCAGTGAAGCTAAAGGGAAAGTTTTGATTGGTTGTGGGATGAGAATTATGTTAGGAAAATATATAAAAGATTTTAAATAGTTTTAAGAATATTTTGCCGGCTGTAAAAATACTTTAAACGGATTAAGAAATTTAAAATAATTAAAATTTGGCGGGATACAAAATAATTCAGAAATGCGCCCGGGTCGGGTCCAAAATTTTGGATTTGAAATACGAAAATTACTAGCAAGTTCCAAAAATTAAAATGAAAGATTATGTAACAGAAATGCATGCCCCCTAAGAACGGACGCACGTACGTGCGCGTAGCCATCCAAACACGTCCGTTTCACTGAACGGGACGAGAACACGATGCAAGAACGCTACCACAGGGTTAGGGGTATCAAGCAGGCCATGTAATGTATTTTAAAATATTTTATGTGACTCAAAATGTTATATGATAAAAGATGCGATACTAGATAAACTACCAGTATGTATTAAACATGAGATGCACGTGTCCATGCCACAAGTCAAGGTAATCTATGAATAAGAATCAAACCAGTTCAAGCAAGCGGGTCGGGTCGAATGCAAAGTAATATGTAAAATACCATTCGCACCCAAACACGCTAAATCAAGAAAAGACCATGGATAGATAAATACGGAAACTGGAATTGGTATAAATGAACTCGGGTGTTACAGAGGGGGGGGTTGACTCTCTCATAACACTCATTTCTTTCCTTTTTGTAACACTCTTATTTCTCACTTCTCTCTCACTCACACACACACAACACCAACAACAGCAGTAGCAACACCAACAGCAACGGCACAACAACAACACCAACTTCAGCATCAGCAGCAGCACTTGCAGTAGCAGCAACACCTGGAGCAGCAGCAGCAACATCAACACCAGCAGCAACAACATTAGCAGTAGCAACAGCAGCCAGCAACAACAACAACAGCAAGGCAGCAGCCACAACACCTCCTCCTCCTCTTCTTCTTCTCCTTCTTCTTGCACGTAGGATCTAGTGAGGTATAATTTCCTAAGCCCAACTTCTTTGTTTGCCAGACTTATAGTTATTAGCTTAAATTAGTGTTTTATGTGGTCATTAGTGCTAGATTTGTGTTTTAAGTAAGGGTCAAGATAAGATAAGATCTTTATGGGTTATATAACTTGTTTAAGTGTTAATATTGCTGTTTAAACCTAGTAGTATCACTAGATTTCACTAAATCGTCTTAAAGTCTAAAACTTGAAGTTTTAAAGTGTGGTTTTGAAATAAACTGTAGGATATTGGTGATCTGCTACAACTGTGATCCTCTTCTAGCTTAGCAAACACCTAAAGATTAGTATGCAGGCCCTTCTGAGTGTTGTGTTGATTTTCGAGCCCACTCCCTTACCAAAGACCACCCGACATACCCCCAAATTCCGGCGTCGCCGGCCCCCATGATGAGTTAGGTGGTGGTGCTTGGTCTAGTGGTGCCTGTAGGTGTTTGTCTGTGTTTGGTGTTATTTGTTTTTTCTAATTGGTTGCAGGAAGAAATCTGGGAGAGTTTGGGTTAGTTTTAGTGTTTTGTGGACTTTGACGATAATATGATGGTTTGGTTGGAGAATAGGATGATTCAGGGTGATTATAGTTAGATTAGCTCTAGTTTGTGCTGGTGATATCACTTAAGTTTAGTAATTTCACCTATTTTTACTTGTGCACCCTATTGTTACAAACTTAGTGTTTTGAAACGGTTTAAATCTAAACCTTAGGATACATGGAATCTGCTGTTACTAGGCTAGTAATTTTGGTAAGCAAACATATACAGTAGGCTATGAATTGTGTTAGGATCATAGTGTAGGAACCTGGACCCCTTCCACCGGTTTTTGGCCGGTATGACCCCAATAGCCGCCAGCCTAATTTTGAGGGTCTGTGTTGGATTTTGGCAGGTAGCTTTCTGTAGGTATTGTGAAGGGTTTGGTCTTGTTTGATTTTCTTATTCCAGATTTGTGCGACACGTACGATGCGTGTTGAGTTGGTTTGCTGTGTGCCTCAGCGTGTCGCTGTGTGCCACAGCGTGTCGCGTTGTGTTTTGGCGTATGCACACACGTTACGTATACACGCGCGTTTAGTTCGCGACGCGAGTTTCTCGTTTGGTTTCTAGATTAAATCTGGGACCGTTTACCTATATTTTGTGTAGCGGGACTTGCGCGACACGTACGATGCGTGTTGAGTTGGTTTGCTGTGTGTCTCAGCGTGTCGCTGTGTGCCACAGCGTGTTGCATTGGGTTTTGGCGTATGCACACACGTTACGTATACACGCGCGTTTAGTTCGCGACGCAAGTTTCTCGTTTGGTTTTGATATCGCGTTTTACAGGATTTTGCTTATGTGTATTCCTTATGTGAATTCTAGGTTCGCAGGTGGGTACGTCGGACGCCGCAAAGAAGGGAAAGCAAGTGGTCGGCTACGCTTAGCACGAGACCAGGTGAGTAGATTTAACATCTACGGGAAAATCGCCCGTATGGCATTAAGCGTCAGGGTGTGATAGGATATTTTAGTCGTGTATATTCATATATACTATTTTAGCATACCATCTTTTGTTGCATATAGAATGGTAGTTATAGAACACTGCACTGTCACTAACGGTTCAAGCTGCACGAGCACTATTGTATGTTACACTCACACCGTTAGTGATTGCCATGACACTCGCACTATAGGATTGCTACGAATCATAAATCGTTTTGATTTCCGCATCATTGATGATTAGACATGACCTGTCACATATTGGCATATATATATATCCCTACTTGCGCACATGCACACTGTATACTCATATTAGTGCATACATCATTGATATATCCCTACTTGCACACATGCATACTGTATACCCATATTAGTGCATACATCATTGATATATCCCTACTTGCGCACATGCACACTGTATACCCATATTAGTGCATACATCATTGATATATCCCTACTTGCGTACATGCACACTGTATACCCATATTAGTGCATACATCATTGATATATCCCTACTTGCGCACATGCACACTGTATACCCATATTAGTGCATACATCATTGATATATCTCTACTTGCGCACATGCACACTGTATACTTATATTAGTGCATACATACCTTGATATATCTATACTTGTGCACATATATATCGTATATCCATATTAGTGCACATGTACATTGCTACACTCACATTTGCGTCTATATCCATTTGTACATCCGTATTTAAATGCATATATATGCTACATACATGGATGATATTGACTCGATTTCTAGAAAACAGGGACCGCATGAGATATTTTCAACTGAATCCTTTTTAAAAGAGCGGTTTTCCCTTTTTACTCTTAGTGTCATACGACACATTGCATGGATTTACGCATTAAGTTTGGATTTATGGGATTTCTGGATTTGAGAACCGTGATATTGTTTTAAAAAAATACGCACTGTTTTAAAAACCCGGTTCCTCTTGATATGATTTTTCAGTGCGTCCACTATGAGTTTTCTTGGTTCCTGAGAGCTTGTGTGAGTATACCCGATTCGAGGAGTGGTAGGCACCGATTGCGGGTATATGGTGGACCCGGTACGGTATCCCGGAGCAAGAAGACTCGTACAGTTAGACGGTGAGCCTGGCGGAGGGACTACTACCTACCGGTGATTGGTTGGACCTGGCGGTCATCCGGAGGATACTGACCAGAGCTGAGAGATGGATACGGGCCGACCCGTACTGCCGGGGCTGAAGGCCGATTCCGCAGACGGAGCCCGTGGGCCGATCCGGACTGACGGAGCCCGATACATGAGGATTTGCGTGTCGATGCTGGACACGATCATTTTATGATATTTTGAGGGCCGATTACAGTGACGGCGCCTGAGTTTTACTGGGTTTTTGGGTGTATTGATGGACACCGGTTATTTTTCCACGTTGACTTTCCGTGTAGATGTTATTTATTCCCATGCTCAGCATTCAGTGTTTTACATCTCATCCTGTATCTGTAGTACCTGCTAGAGTCATTTTGCACGATTATTGCATACCCTGCTCATCCTATATAGATATTATTTGATTGCATTTGCTATGCATGATTATCGCATACCCTGCTCATCATATTGAGATGTTATTAGATCGCACTTGTTGCATGATTATTGCGCATCCAGCTCATCCTATAGATGTTATCTGTTGGCATAGGTTAGAGTATCGCAGTACGTGCATACTCGCGATTACTTTTATATGTTATCTACTATTCACGAGTTGGCAACTCACCCCCGTTGTGCCACAGTATTTTCAGGTTGCCCCTCAGAGTAGTCGCGGTAGGTTGCTTTCTTACATCTTTTGATACGGATACCACTGCAGTTGGCGTGTGAGCCCTTTGCTGATAGGTGGGTTTTTGCGGTATCCGTTTATTTTCCAGTTGTATACACTGTTATATCTAGTACTCTCCATCTACTATTCATGTATTGACTCAGAGACCAGTTGTGAGGACGATGTATATTATTTTGTACTCTGGTGTCGAGCTCGTTGTGAGCCGACTTTATTCATGCAGTTTTATTTTTCATGATATTTTTCCACTTATATTGCTCATTTCTCGCTACGACATCGTATTCTATTATTGTGGTGATTGTTTCCGCCGTTGGGCGTATTTGCTCCTGTTTGGGATGCTTATTTCTTATTGTATCTCAGTTTTATTTTTACCTTGTCTTGTACCCGATTTCGGGACTAGTTTTTACAAAGGAAATGCTGCCAAAATTTTTAAGATAATAACTTGAACTTTAAAGAATTTTACTAAATTACTTAAGATTTTCTAAACGTTTTAACAAATGTTTCTATTAAATGATTTAACACTCATTACTTTTAATGGTTTTGATTTCTGGGTTTCGGCTTACTTAATCGCGTTACGCCTGTAGACGTTACGTGGTTAAGTGCCGGTCACGGGCCAAACTTTGGGTCGTGACAAAGTTGGTATCAGAGCGTAGGTTTTACCTTCGGAGTGTAGGATGACCCTGGTATGATGGAGTAGGTAGCTGAAGCAGAGTGGCGTTTCGTGTGTATGTTCCGCGGCATACTCACGACACGGTACTCCGCCTAAGTGACTTTAGAACTTAGTGATTGAAATTCATTCAGGATTATATACATTCTTGTGATTCGATTTCCGTATCCTTATCGAATCCTACTTTCTTTTCAGCCATTATGCTGCCAAAGACTACGAGGGTGCAGAGAGCGGCCGCGAGAGCCGAGATACGAGTTGACTCGTCTGAGACGAGGACTGACCTGGGCAGCACACCCGTTGTACCAGAGCAGACTGTTCCTCCTACGACAGATCAGATCGCCATGCTAGGGGCCGGTATGCAGGAGATGCGCCAGATGATAGGGTCGCTAGTCGAGACACTTTGAGCACAGCGACTAGAGGTAGTTCTACCCGTCACGGGGACCGCGATGGTACCTACAGTACAGGCAGTTGCCCCTACAGCCATGGAGGTTATTACAGTATCGCTATCAGAGTTTATGAGGCTGAAGCCTCCAGTCTTCACAGGCATCGATGCAGCCGAGGACCCACAGTATTTTATTGATAGGATGGCTCGGCTATGTCGTTCACTCAGATGCTCAGATGCGAGATGGCTAGAGTTCGCGAGTTTTCGCCTGGAAGGTCTTGCGCAGAAATGGTGTGAATCGGTCGAGAAGGGCAGAGCAGCAGGTCTTCCTCCTATGACCTGGACCGAGTTTGTGACGGTATTTCTAGCCCGCTTCCTTCCTCAGAGTGTCAAGGATGCCCGAGCGCGCAGGTTCGAGTCTTTACGTCAGACTCCGGAGATGACAGTGGCAGAGCACGATGTACTGTTCACCGAGCTATCTGTTTATGCCCCATACCTAGTGGCTACTGAGGAGATGCGAGTCAAGAGATTTGTTCGAGGCTTACTTACCCCACTGTTCCTCGCGATCAGTGCACAGCATTGCAAGACTTATGCAGCAGCTGTAGACGCAGCCCTATTAGTCGAGGAGCGCCTTGCAGAGACTTCGGTAGTTCCAGGGCCAAAGAGGGTTCGTACTGATACAGCAGCACGGAGACTTCCATTCGGACGCCGTGATAGACGTCGTACAGGTGGCAGAGACTCGGGGCGAGGTCAGATGTTTAGCTCTTATCCCCAGGAGGGTCAGCAGTCGTCGCGTGGATGCTTTGGGTGTGGTAGTCCCCGTCACCGCATCAGAGATTGTACCGAGATACGCCGGAGGGAGGCAGCAGTACCACATGTCACACTTCCACCTTCCCCACCCCAGAGGGCGTTGCCTATTGTACCTACTGTTGCTCCGCGCCAGACTCATGCACAGAGAGGCCGTAGTCACTGAGGGTTTGCTCATAGAGGACGAGGTGGCCGAGACAGAAGACAGCCAGCTGCCGGCAGAGTACAGCCAGTTGCTAGTAGGGGACCGCCAGTCGCAGGTGGAGGACAGGCACGGGTTTTCGCGTTGACGCATCAGGACGCACAGGCGTCCAATGCAGTGGTCTCAGGTACCCTTTCAGTATGTTCTGTTGACGCACACGTGTTGTTTGATCCCGGATCCATGCACTCGTACGTTTCCACACACTTCGTGCCGAGTTTGGGTAGAGAGTCCGGTTTGCTTGATCAGCCGCTTGTTGTGACCACTCCTGTAGGCTAGTCGTTTGTTGCTAGGCACGTGTTCCGATCCTGTGTTGTCCATATTGGCGAGAGAGAGTTGCCTGTCGACTTGATCTTTCTTGAGATGTTGGACTTCGACGTTCTTTTGGGCATGTGTTGGTTAGCCACGTGCTATGCGTCTGTGAACTGCCGTGAGAAAACAGTTAGATTTTGTTTTCCCGGCGAGTCGGCTTTTGTTGTGCAGGGGGACTGTGGTGCCTCCCCTCACAGTTTGATTTCTTCTCTTCGCACTGGACAGCTGTTGAGGAAGGGATGTCAGCGATTTCTAGCTTATGTTTGCGATACTAGAGCTACAGATGTTCCGTTGGACCAGATTCCGATTGTTTGTGAGTTCCTTGATGTTTTCCCTGACGAGCTTCCTGGGCTACCGCCTGAGCGCGATATTGTTTTCTGCATTGACTTGATTCCCGGTACGGGGCCTATTTCTATACCGCCTTATCGGATGGCCCCGGCGGAGCTTAGTGAGTTGAAGGGTCAGTTGCAAGATTTGCTGGATAAGGGACTTATTCGACCCAGTGTGTCTCCTTGGGGTGCTCCGGTCCTGTTTGTCAAGAAGAAGGACGGCAGTTTGCGTCTGTGTATCGACTACCGCCAGCTGAACAGGGTTACCGTGCGGAACAGATATCGTTTGCCACGCATCGACGACTTGTTCGACCAGCTTCAGGGCGCAGGGTATTTTTCGATGATCGACTTGCGATCAGGATACCATCAGCTGCGGGTTCGATAGGAGGATATTCCGAGGACAGCTTTCCGCACGCGTTACGGCCATTATGAGTTTTTGGTGATGTCGTTCGGACTCACCAACGCCCCAGCAGCATTTATGGACTTGATAAACCGTATTTTCAGGCCGTATCTTGATTTGTTCATCATCGTATTCATTGACGATATTTTGGTGTATTCCCGGAGCCGAGAGGAGCATGAGCAGCACCTGCGGATCACACTGCAGACTTTGAGGGAGCACCAGCTTTTTGCCAAATTCTCCAAGTGCGCATTCTGGCTTGACAACGTAGACTTCTTGGGTCATGTGATTACACGAGATGGTATATGTGTGGACCCGAAGAAGATCGAGGCCGTTCAGCATTGGTCCAGACCTGCATCAGTTACAGAGATCCCCAGCTTTCTATGACTAGCCGGCTACTACAGGCGATTTGTACAGGACTTCTCCCGTATTGCTGCACCGTTGACCGGGTTGACCCGGAAGGGAGTTACTTTTGATTGGACGGAGGAGTGCGAGCATATCTTTCAGCAGTTGCGGACTCGTTTGACTACAGTGCCGGTGTTATCATTGCCTTCGGGATCGGGCGGGTTTGTGGTCTATTGTAATGCTTCTCGAGTGGGGCTAGAATGCGTATTGGTGCAGCACGATAGGGTGATCACGTATGCTTCACGGCAGCTGAAGAAACATGAACAGAACTACCCCACTCACGATTTAGAGATGGCTGCGGTGGTCTTTGCACTCAAGATCTGGCGACATTACCTATACGGCGAGTCGTGCCAGATATTCACTGATCACAAGAGCTTAAAGTATATATTTCAGCAGTGAGACCTGAATCTTAGACAGCGCCATTGGATGGAACTAATAAAGGACTACGATTGCGAGATCTTGTATCACCCGGGCAAGACTAATGTAGTGGCGGATGCTTTGAGCAGGAGGCCTGGGGGTAGTCTATCTTGTTTGAGCGCAGTGCAGAGGCAGTCGTCGGCAGATTGGCAGATTTTATGCGACAGCCGAGTGCAGTTCGAGTTCATGCCGATCGGGGGACAGCTTGCGCATGTTCGTGCATGCCCACAGTTGCTTGACCGTATACATGAGGCGCAGTACAGAGATGACCGTTGTTCAGAGATCATGGCACAGATTGGACAGGGCAGATTTTCCGAGTTCGTGATTGATGATCGGGGGATACTGCGATTTGGGACTAGACTGTGCGTACCAGATGCTGAGGGACTGCGGCATGAGATTCTTGAGGAGGCACATCGTTCGGTGTACAGTGTTCTTCCGGGTTCCACTAAGATATACCATGATATGAGAGATGTTTACTGGTGGGATGGAATGAAGAGGGACATCACAGACTTTGTGTCGAGATGCCTGACCTGTCATCAAGTCAAGGCCGAGCACCAGAGGCCAGTGGGAGAGCTATAGCCGTTACCCATTCCGGAGTGGAAATGGGAACAGATTTCTATGGACTTCATTGTGGGTCTTCCCAGGACTAGTTAGGGTATGACTCCATTTGGGTGATCGTGGATCGTTTTACGAAAGCAGCTTACTTCCTGCCAGTGAAGACGACTTTCAGGTTTGCTCAGTATGCCCAGATATACATCGACGAGATAATACGACTGCATGGAGTCCCGACATGTATCGTGTCCGACCGAGGCACCCAGTTTACCAGCCGACTATGGCAGAGGCTTCAGGAGGCCTTGGGCACCCGCTTGAGTTTCAACACAGCATTTCATCCGCAGACCGACGGCCAGTCAAAGCGGACTATTCATACTCTCGAGGACATGCTCCGAGCGTGCGTTTTAGACTTTGGTGGTAGCTGGGATCATCATTTACCCTTGGTGGAGTTCTCCTACAACAATAGTTTCCAGAATACTATTCAGATGGAACCTTTCGAGGCCTTGTATGGGAGGAGATGTAGATCGCCCGTCTGTTGGACAGAGCTCAGTGAGAGCAGTATTTTGGGGCCGCAGATCGTACAGGAGACGACCGAGAATATACAGCTGATTCGAGATAGGATGAGGACAGTTCAGAGCAAGAAGAAATCGTATGCTGACAGACGCCGCCGCAGATTAGAGTTCGCAGTTGGCGATCACGTTTTTCTGAGGGTCTCTCCGATGAAGGGAGTGATGAGATTTGGACGGAAGGGGAAGCTTAGCCCCAGATTCATAGGTCCCTTCGAGATCCTCGAGCGTGTGGGGGTAGTAGCATATCTTTGGCTCTTCCACCCGACTTCCCAGATGTTCACCCCGTATTCCACGTGTCGATACTTCGCAGATACCTACATGACCCTTCTCACATGATTCAACATCAGACCGTTCAGCTCGAGCGCGATCTTTTGTTCACCGAGCAGCCAGTCGTGATATTGGACCGGCAGGTGAAGAAACTTCGATCGAAGGTCTTGCCATCTGTGAAGGTGCTTTGGCGCAGCCCAAATGGTGAAGAGATCACTTGGGAGGCCGAGAGCGAGATGTGGAAGAAATTCCCTCATCTCTTTGAAGGTACGCGTAGCTTTATATTTTTAAATCCGGGGACGAATTTCTTTAAGGGGGGAAAATTGTAACACCTTAGGGTGTGATTAGTGGCTAATAATATTTTAATATATGTTTTTTAATAAAAAGTTTACCAAAACGATTTTCAAATATTTTATCAAAATTAATGAATATTTTATTAGAATTTATTTAGGCTTGCACTCACTTGTGCATGTAAACTAGGGTTAAATTAGGGTTAAACCATGTTTAGCAACCATGGTAGACTAACCCATTCCTTTTAAGCTAATTTGGCTTTAATTAAGGGTATTTTTTTTTAAGAATGAATTATTGTTTTATGGTTGACTTGGAGAGAGAGAGAGAGAGAGAGTGCATGATAGGCTTGCCCATGCTTGCATTAAATGAGGTGAGAGAGGGGGGTTGACTCTCTCATAACATTCATTTCTTTCCTTTTTGTAACACTCTCATTTCTCACTTCTCTCTCACTCACACACACAACACCAACAACAGCAGTAGCAACACCGACAGCAACAGCACAACAACAACACCAACTTCAGCATCAGCAGCAGCAGCAGCACTTGCAGTAGCAGCAACACCTGGAGCAGCAGCAGCAACATCAACACCAGCAACAACAACATTAGCAGTAGCAACAGCAGCCAGCAACAACAACAGCAGCAAGGCAGCAGTAGCCACAACACCTCCTCCTCTTCTTCTTCTTCTCCTTCTTCTTGCACGTAGGATCTAGTGAGGTATAATTTCCTAAGCCCAACTTCTTTGTTTGCCAGACTTATAGTTGTTAGCTTAAATTAGTGTTTTATGTGGCATTAGTGCTAGATTTGTGTTTTAAGTAAGGGTCAAGATAAGATAAGATCTTTATGGGTTATATAACTTGTTTAAGAGTTAATATTGCTGTTTAAACCTACTAGTATCACTAGATTTCACTAAATCGTCTTAAAGTCTAAAACTTGAAGTTTTAAAGTGTGGTTTTGAAATAAACTGTAGGATATTGGTGATCTGCTACAACTGTGATCCTCTTATAGCTTAGTAAACACCTAAAGATTAGTATGCAGGCCCTTCTGAGTATTGTGTTGATTTTCGAGCCCACTTCCTTACCAAAGACCCGGCGACATACCCCTAAATTCCGGCGTCGCCGGCCCCCATGATGAGTTAGGTGGTGGTGCTTGGTCTAGTGGTGCCTGTAGGTGTTTGTCTGTGTTTGGTGTTATTTGTTTTCTCTAATTGGTTGCAGGAAGAAATCTGGGAGAGTTTGGGTTAGTTTTAGTGTTTTGTGGACTTTGACGATAATATGATGGTTTGGTTGGAGAATAGGATGATTCAGGGTGATTATAGTTAGATTAGCTCTAGTTTGTGCTGGTGATATCACTTAAGTCTAGTAATTTCACCTATTTTTACTTGTGCACCCTATTGTTACAAACTTAGTGTTTTGAAACGGTTTAAATCTAAACCTTAGGATACATGGAATCTGCTGTTACTAGGCTAGTAATTTTGGTAAGCAAACATATACACTAGGCTATGAATTGTGTTAGGATTATAGTATAGGAACCTGGACCCCTTCCACCGGTTTTTGGCCGGTATGACCCCTATAGCCGCCGGCCCAATTTTGAGGGTTTGTGTTGGATTTTGGCAGGTAGCTGTCTGTAGGTATTGTGAAGGGTTTGGTCTTGTTTGATTTTCTTGTTTTTACTCCAGATTAAATCTGGGACCGTTTACCTATATTTTGCGTAGCGGGACTTGCGCAACACGTACGATGCGTGTTGAGTTGGTTTGCTGTGTGTCTCAGCGTGTCGCTGTGTGCCACAGCGTGCCGCGTTGGGTTTTGGCATATGCACACACGTTACATATACACGCGCGTTTAGTTCACGACGCGAGTTTCTCGTTTGGTTTTGATATCGCGTTTTATAAGATTTTTCTTATGTGTATTCCTTGTGTGAATTCTAGGTTCGCAGGCGGGTACGTCGGACGCCGCAAAGAAGGAAAAGCAAGTGGTCGGCTACGCTTAGCACGAGACCAGATGAGTAGATTTAACATCTACGGGGAAATCGACCGTATGGCGTTAAGCGTCAGGGCGTGATAGGATATTTTAGTCGTGTATATTCATATATACTATTGTAGCATACCATCTTTTGTTGCATATAGAATAGTAGTTATAGAACACTGCACTGTCACTAACGGTTCAAGCTGCACGAGCACTATTGTATGTTACACTCACACCGTTAGTGATTGCCATGACACTCGCACTATAGGATTGCTACGAATCATAAATCGTTTTGATTTCCGCATTATTGATGATTAAACATGACTTGTCACATATTGGCATATATATATATCCCTACTTGCGCACATGCATACATCATTGATATATCCCTACTTGCGCACATGCACACTGTATACTCATATTAGTGCATACATCATTGATATATCCCTACTTGCGCACATGCATACTGTATACATACATCATTGATATATCCCTACTTGCGCACATGCACACTGTATACCCATATTAGTGCATACATCATTGATATATCTCTACTTGCGCACATGCATACTGTATACCCATATTAGTGCATACATCATTGATATATCCCTACTTGCGTACATGCACACTGTATACCCATATTAGTGCATACATCATTGATATATCCCTACTTGCGCACATGCACACTGTATACCCATATTAGTGCATACATCATTGATATATCCCTACTTGCGCACATGCACACTGTATACGCATATTAGTGCATACATCATTGATATATCCCTACTTGCACACATGTACACTGTATACTCATATTAGTGCATACATCATTGATATATCTCTACTTGCGCACATGCACACTGTATACTCATATTAGTGCATACATATCTTGATATATCTATACTTGTGAACATATACATCGTATATCCATATTAGTGCACATGTACATTGCTACACTCACATTTGCGTCTATATCCATTTGCACATCCGTATTTAAATGCATACATATGCTACATACATGGATGATATTGACTCGATTTCTCGAAAACAGGGACCGTATGAGATATTTTCAACTGAATCCTTTTTAAAAGAGCGGTTTTCCCTTTTTACTCTTAGTGTCATATGACACATTGCATGGATTTACGCATTGAGTTTGGATTTATGGGATTCTGGATTTGAGAACCGTGGTATTGTTTTAAGAAAATACGCACTGTTTTAAAAACCCGGTTCCTCTTGATATGATATTTCAGTGCGTCCACCATGAGTTTTCTCGGTTCCTGAGAGCTTGTGTGAGTATACCCGATTCGAGGAGTGGTAGGCACCGATTGCGGGTACATGGTGGACCCGGTACGGTACCCCGGGGCAAGAAGACTCGTACAGTTAGACGGTGAGCCCGGTGGAGGGACTACTTCCTACCGATGATTGGTTGGACCTGGCGGTCATCCGGAGGATACTGACCAGAGCTGAGAGATAGATATGGGCCGACCCGTACTACCGGGGCCGTGGGACGATTCCGCAGACGGAGCCCGTGGGCCAATCCGGACTGACGGAGCCCGATATATGAGGATTTGCGTGTCGATGCTGGACACGATCATTTTATGATATTTTGAGTGCCGATGTTGGGCACTCACGATCCTATGAGGTTTACAGGATTTGAGGGCCGATTAGAGTGACGGCGCCTGAGTTTTACTGGGTTTTTAGGCGTATTGATGGACACCGGTTATTTTTCCACGTTGACTTTCCGTGTAGATATTATTTATTCCCATGCTCAGCATTCAGTGTTTTACATCTCATCCTGTATCTGTAGTACCTGCTAGAGTACTTTTGCACGATTATTGCATACCCTGCTCATCCTATATAGATGTTATTAGATTGCATTTGCTATGCATGATTATCGCATACCCTGCTCATCATATTGAGATGTTATTAGATCGCACTTGTTGCATAATTATTGCGTATCCAGCTTATCCTATAGATGTTATCTGTTGGTATAGGTTAGAGTATCGCAATACGTGCGTACTCGCGATTACCTTTATATGTTATCTACTATTCATGAGTTGGCAACTCACCCCCGTTGTGCCACAGTGTTTGCAGGTTGCCCCTCAGAGTAGTCGCGGCAGGCTGCTTTCTTGCATCTTTTGATACGGATACCACTGCAGTTGGCGTGTGAGCCCTTTGCTGATAGGTGGGTTTTTGCAGTATCCGTTTATTTTCCAGTTGTATACACTGTTGTATCTAGTACTCTCCATCTACTATTCATGTACTGACTTAGAGACCAGTTGTAAGGACGATATATATTATTTGTACTCTGGTGTCGAGCTCGTTGTGAGCCGACTTTATTCATGCAGTTTTATCTTTCATGATATTTTTCCACTTATATTGCTCATTTCTTCGTTACGGCATCGTATACTATTATTGTGGTGATTGTTTCCGCCGTTGGGCGTGTTTTCTTCTTTTTGGGATGCTTATTTCCTATTGTATCTCAGTTTTATTTATATCTTGTCTTGTACCCGATTTCGGGACTAGTTTTTATAAAGGAAATGCTGCCAAAATTTTTAAGATAATAACTTGAATTTTAAAGAATTTTACTAAATTACTTAAGGTTTTCTAAACGTTTTAACAAATGTTTCTATTAAATGTTTTAACACTCATTACTTTTAATGGTTTTGATTTCTGGGTTTCGGCTTACTTAGTCGCGTTACGCCTGTAGGCGTTACGTGGTTAAGTGCCGGTCACGGGCCGAACTTTGGGTCGTGACAGGCAACCGGGCAGCTTCCCTGCCCGGTTATCCTTAGCAGGCCTCCTGCGGCCCCTCCAGCGCTAAGGATGAAAGCCCTTGTCTAGAGGCAGCCGCGCAGCTACCCTTCCTGGCTATCCCTTGTCGGCAGCTTCCCTACACACAACGCCAGGGATCAAAGCCCTCGCCAAGAGGCACCGGGCATCTTCACTGTCCGGTTATCCTTAGCAGGCCTCCTGCGACCCCTCCAGCGCTAAGGATCAAAGCCCTCGTCTAGAGGCAGCCGCGCACCTACCCTGCCGGGCTATTCCTGGACGGCAGCTTCCCTACACACAACTCCAGGGATCAAAGCCCTCGCCAAGAGGCACCGGGCAGCTTCACTGCCCGGTTATCCTTTGCAGGCCTCCTGCGACCCCTCCAGCGCTAAGGATCAAAGCCCTCGTCTTGAGGAAGCCGCGCAGCTACCCTACCCGGCCATCCCTGGCCGGCAGCTTCCCTACACACAACGCCAGGGATCAAAGCCCTCGCCAAGAGGCAACCGCGCAGCTTCACTGCTCGGTTATCCTTAGCAGGCCTCCTACGGCCCTTTCAACGCTAAGGATCAAAGCCCTCGCCTAGAGGCAGCTGAGCGGCTACCCTGCTCGGCTATCCACGGCTGGTAGCTCCCTACTCATGGCGTCAGGGATCAAAGCCCTCGCCAAGAGACACCAGGTAGTAACCCTGCTCGGCCCCATCCTAAAGGACAAAAGCCCTTGCCAAGATGCACCGGGCAGTAACCCTGCCCGGCCCCCATCCTTAGTAGGCTTCTTACAGCCCCTCCCGCGCTAAGGATCAAAGTACTCCCTAGAGGCGGCCGAGCCGACCCTTGCTCGGCTATCCCCGGCTGGTAGCTTCCTACCACAACCGACAGGGATCAAAGCCCTCGCCAAGAGCCACCGGGCAGTAACCCTGCTCGGCCCCCGTCCTGAAGGATCAAAGCCCTCGCAAGTGGCAACCGGACCCGCCCTTGTTCGGTCATCCCCGGCTGGTAGCTTCCTACCCACGACGCCATGGATCCAAGCCCTCGCCAAGAGGCACCGAGCGCCTACCCTGCTCGGTCATCCCCGGCTGGTAGCTCCCTATCCACGCCGCCAGGGATCCAAGCCCTCTCCAAGAGGCACCGAGCGGCTACCCTGCTCGGTCATCCCAGGCTGTTAGCTCCCTACCCACGACGCCAGGGATCAAAGCCCTCGCCAAAAGGCACCGAGCGGCTACCCTGCTCGGTCATCCCCGGCTGGTAGCTCCCTACCCACGATGCCAGGGATCAAAGCCCTCGCCAAGAGGCACCGAGCGGCTACCCTGCTCGGTCATCCCCGGCTGGTAGCTCCCTACCCACGACACTAGGGATCAAAGTCCTCGCTAAGAGGCATCTGAAGCCCTCAGAGTGAGGACACCGAGCTCTCTTCGGCTCGGCACATCTGCAGCGGACAGCCTACTGCCCATCAAATGCCGTGGATCTGAAGCACTCTCCAAGAGACACTAGGTCTATATAAGCCTGGGTGATCCCCCCTCGACTTAGGGGCCATGGAGATACCTTCTTTCCAACAGCCTTTTGCACGCTTGGCAAGTGATTGAAATCAACTCGACGCGCGATCGCCATATGAAGAACTGACCTGATATGGAAGCTCAACAGTGCAAGTCCGAATATTCTACGAGTATTCTTCACAAACAAAGGATAATATGCAAGCAATGAAACAACAAAAGTTTTATTCGCACAAACAAAATTCTTTACAAGGGTATTGGGGGCTCCCCGGCCTTACAAAATTCCCGATGAGACAAAATAAAAGAAGCAGGAAGACGAGGGGCTTCAGGCCTCGGGGCCAGGCGCGACCCCAGGAGCCTCAATATCTACCACGGCTCAGGCAGGGTCTTCGGCCACTTCCTCGTCGGGGACCTCTTCTTCTCCGAGGTCGTCCCCCTGCTCGTCGGCACCCGCGAGGGGGTATTCGGCCCGGAGCTCTTCATCAGCAAACTCTGGCATCCGGGCCTTGACGGCATCGAGGCCCTCGTGCCAGATGTTGTTAGTAGCAACGGCTAGGTCGGAGTAATAGTCCTTCGACTTCTTATAGTCCTCCACCGCCTTAGCCGCCCCAAGATTGGCCCGCTTCACCTCCTCGGCCGCCACCTCCAACTCCTTCCGGAGGGTCTCCACTGTCTTCTTCATGGTGCCGACGAGCACCCTGGTGTCCTGGAGCTTGGCCTCGGTGGCCAGGGTGGTCTCATGGTGCCGGGCAGCCTCCTGCTTAGAGGCCACCGCCACCCGCGTCGCAGCGGCCACCTCCTGCTTCCCGGCCACCACCTCGCCCTCCAGGGCGGCGACCCTCGCCATCGCCGCTTCCAGCTCCCGCTTGGAGCTCTCCTCCAGCGAGGTAAGCTGGCCCGTGGCCTTCATCGCCGGGGTTATCATCTCTTCCTCCATGCGGATGGCGAGGGCGACATGTTGGAGGACCTGAGATAATCAAAGAGAGTTCAGAAAGACAAAGGAGGCATCAAATCTCATGAACAGCCGAGCGCTTACCTGCACGGCCTCCTGGGCAATAGACGTCATCTGGCCTCTGAGGGTCCCCCCCGGAACCCTACCCCTTGCCGACTTCTTGATGTTGAATAGAAGGCTGTCGGCGAAGGCGAGCCCCGAGGGCACCGCCAAGCGGAGGCCCTCCTCTTCCACCATGATCGGGGAGGCCGGGGTCTGAGGAAACCTTCGGGGGACCCTCTTGAGGGGGGCTGATGGAGACCCAGCCTCCTCCTCCGAGGCTGGGTCCTTCTGTTCACGCACCCGCTTCCGGCTTGGCGCTTTGCTGGACTCCGGGGCGGGACCCGCCCCCGAACACTGAGGAGGTACGGCCACCGGAGGCACCGAGACGGCGGCCGAAGGAACTGGGACAGGCTTCGAGCGGGAAGAGCCGACGCCTCCAGCCTTCGGGCCTTTCTTCGGCTGTCGCATGGAGGCTCGGAGTTCGTTCATATCCATGGGTTCTGCACAAAACAAGAAGCAGTGGAGTCAGCGCCGCATACAAAAATAAAGCAAAAAGTAAGCCTAACTCACCGACGAACTCGATAGGGCTGAGCCCGGCCCAACTCAAGGCCCGCTTAGATAGCAGCACGTTAGGTCGGGGAATGGGCTCCCACGACTCCACTCTCACCGCGGCGGGGTCATTGGACTGATTTCCCGGGAAGCAGTTATCCCTTGACCATTGGGTCGGCACGGGCCAGTCCTCACCCTCGGGCGGCGCAACAAAGAAGAACTTCTTCTTCCAGTCATGGATGGAAGAAGGCAGGACAACAACTCCTGACCTGGCGGCACCCCCATGTCGCTTCCTAAAGGAGAAGTAGACCCACCTCGGGTCGCCCGCTCGACCCCCAGGATGATTTTTGAAGAGGAGAGAGGAATCAAGGATGGAGAGACTGAAGGGGACCGCCTGTAAATTCAGACGGACCAGGAACCCGAGGAGGATCCTCTATGAGTTCGGCACTAACTGACCCGGAGCTAACCCGAAGAAGTTCAGCGCTTCGACGACCTCCGGAGAGAAGGACAGGCGCATTCCGTCCCAAAAGGCTTCCAGGTACAGGGCGATCTCCCTACCTCGTACTTGATCTGCCCTCTCTCCTTCCTTGACCAAGCGAAGCGTATAGCCATAAGGGATATGGAAGCGAGCCCGAGCGTTGGCGAGCTCATTCTCGTACCTCATCAAAGACGGCATGCCAGGAGCGGCGTCCGCCACCTCCTCCCTGGGGACTTCCCCAGTCGCATGATCCCGGAAGAGGATCTGACCCCTGCTCCCCGGGAAGACTCGGGCTCGACTGGAAGGTCCCCAGAGCCTACTCCCACCACATTTACAGACTCTATAAAGGAAGACATCTAACCTGGAGAAGAGAGATCCTCGGGAGGCAAAAGCAGAAGAAAGAAGAAGAGCACCGAGCTATCAGGATTTAAAGTGAGGAAAGTATGAAGAGATAGGGGCCCTGGAGTGGACCCCATCCCTATCTATTGCTGCTATCGCCCTAATCCAACGGCGCCCTTCATCTCCCGCCAAAACGACTCCTCGCGTCCGACGACCCCGATTGCTCCACCTGTCGCTCCAATATTGGGCCGCATCCCATCAGACGCCGCAGGTCTGCAAACACGTCGCGTCGCCCAACCGACGCTCGACACATGGACCGTCGCTTCAGTGACGGAACGCATGGACCGACGCACCTTCCTTAAATGCAGAGATCTCGCCCATGATTCGCTGGCAGAAAAGACAACAGATTGCCCGGGGACACGTTCCGATTGTAAGTCGATGTACAACACCCCACGACTTGCGGGGAGGCGGAAATATGAAAAACGATCTTGTTTATATGCTAAACATCGACTAATCGCATGAATCGAAGCTAAACGATAACTAACAAGAAATATAGAAGTTCTATACTACTATGTTTAGGGATTATACCTAACGAATCGTGTCCTTCGTCTTTGCGAACTCCACCTCCTCCTCGGCCTTCTCGAAGTAGTAGACGATCCACCCGAGAGCTTTACTCCAAGCTTAGCCTCTAAACTTGAGGCAACTAACTTTCTTCAAGTGCTAATCAAAGAAGCTAGGTGATATAGAGTGAGGGTTATGGTTTTATTAGTCTAACTAATCCTTGTACTCAACACATGAGAGGGGAGGATTAGGGTTTGAAGAGGGAGAGCTTGAGGAGAGAGAAGGTGAAGATAATAATCAAGTGAGAATAATGAGTTATGATAATATATATCAAGCATTTCTTTTATCAAGAAAAGAAAATAAAACAATTTAACAACCATGCTTGATAATATCTAGTGATGATTCATCTCCATGAGTCATTAAGCATTTATGATGCATTAATGACATGGATGAATCATCCATATGACTCACTAATCACATTCATTGTATATGCCACCTAAACCTCCTTAGTCACCATCTTCTAGAAGCTTCTCGCGCAATTACGAGAACGCCCCTCCTTTCCGCAAAAATACGGAAAAACTTTAGACTGTATAAATCCAATAACCGGATACCAGTAACTGGCTTAAACCAAAGCCGACTGGTAAAAACTGTCCGAAAGTCGTACGTGCGTAAACACACGTATGCGTCCGAACCCTTGTCGTAAAACCATACGACCTCTATATCGTTTCGCCTGGAGTAGGGAAACTCTCTGTGTGGGACTCTAGAGACTCGACTACTACGCTGGCAGTGGGTTTAACCACAGACCGCAAGCGGCACTAGCTGTACGTAACGGTCCCCAGGTAGATGTCGATAAGAAGGCCGATGAGGAAACCCATCCGAACTCCTACTGAGTCTGATGTGACAATCTCCATACAGTCCGGTCCGTTCGTCTAAGACTATCGCATATCGGGCCTAGGGGGCGGCAAGCGTCAGTCCCCTAATAGCGGTATAAGTCGTGTCGGAGGGAAGCCCATTACACCCTGAGAAACTACTGGAACCTACCAGCAAATCTCGCTTGCCCTGGCCAGGGAATTTGCGTAATGGCTCTCTGACACAGCGCGATATCAACCCCCAATACCGGGAGAGACGAATCCTGTCTAACCGCCACTGCCTCCAAGTGCTCGGGACTGCACCCAACTGCTACCTGTTTGCACGACTCCTTTGAGCCGTGGTAGGGTAGCAATCTAAGAACAGTGGGACACACTCGAGGCAAAGTAGCAGTGTCAAGTCTGCGGACTATGCTGTACTCATGTCACCT
The DNA here is from genome assembly GCA_030015575.1 of Agapanthus africanus. NCBI lineage: Eukaryota > Viridiplantae > Streptophyta > Magnoliopsida > Asparagales > Amaryllidaceae > Agapanthus > Agapanthus africanus. The sequence continues at coordinate 422,182,931 of CM057349.1, forward strand.
GGGAACTGTTCACTGAAGACTGGTATAAAACCAACCAACAGTTCCCTGTGAGTCCTGTCCGGTGTACCCGTAACCTAACGAGCACCTGCATACTATCTCCAGTACGACGTACTGACGGCTGTGGGACAGACCATCTCCCTAACTGGGATGAGACGCGTACACACTAGTCTACTCCGGAGTATCGATGCCCTGTCTCGATAATCCAACGACTAGAGACCAGAATAAGGATGTGCTTGTAGACTACCCAGCCCCCACGAGTGTGACTGCCATCACAACGCTGGTAGTCAAGCAAGATCCTAAGAGCTCTATCAATACGTATACTCATATATTAAGATAGAAAAACCAAGTAGCATACTACCATGTTTAGCAAGACTGTTATATACATGTGAATATCCCAAGCTTCCATTAAGTAATATACAAACTAGTATGATACAGTAATGGCTTTCTAGGGCATAAACACTAACAATCTCCCACTTGCACTAGGGCCATGTACTGGCGTATCGTAGACCGATGATCTCGAGTAGCGTCTCGAACTGAATCTGAGGTAGGGCCTTCGTGAATAGATCAGCAATGTTCTCTTCAGAAGCAACTCTCCGAACCTCGATCTCTTGACGATCAATGATCTTCCTGATCAGGTGATACCGCCTTAAGATATGTCTGGACTTCTGATGGGACCTTGGTTCCTTCGCTAAAGCTATAGCTCCGTTGTTGTCGCAATACAGAGGTATTGGATCAACTATGGTAGGAACCACCTGAAGTTTTGTTAGGAACTTCTTCATCCAGACTGCTTCTTTTGCGGCATCGCAAGCAGCTATATACTCCGCTTCCATCGTTGAGTCAGCAACGGTGTCCTGCTTGGAGCTCTTCCAGCACACCGCCCCTCCATTGAGGGTAAAGACATAACCCGACATGGACTTGGAATCGTCCTTATCACTCTGAAAGCCGGAATCAGCAAAGGCCTCTAACCTGAGGTCTTTTCCGCCGTAAACCAAGAACATCTCCTTAGTCCTTCTCAGGTACTTGAGAATGTTCTTTACTGCTATCCAGTGCTTCTCCCCTGGGTCTGACTGATACCGGCTTACCACGCTCAGTGCGTAAGCTACATCTGGTCTGATGCACAACATCGCATACATTATAGAGCCTACCGCAGAAGCGTAGGGTATAATAGACATGCGTTCCCTTTCCAAATCAGTCTTGGGAGACATCTCTTTGGAGAGGGTGATTCCGTGACAAGCCGGTAGATTACCGCGCTTAGAATCTTCCATACTGAATCTTTTCAGTACAGTGTCGATATACCTGGACTGCGAAAGTCCCAACATCCTCTTGGATCTATCACGATAGATCCGGATCCCCAGAATGTAAGAGGCATCACCCAGGTTTTTCATGGAGAACCTGTGTGACAAGAATCCTTTGACAGATTGTTGCATAGGAATGTCATTTCCTATCAATAGAATGTCATCCACGTACAAGACGAGGAATACGACACTTCTGGCTACAACTTTACTATATATGCACGGTTCATCTGGATTTTTGATAAAGTCATATTCTTTGACTGTCTCATCAAAACAGATGTTCCAACTCCGCGATGCCTGCTTTAGTCCATAAATGGACTTAAGCAGCTTGCATACTTTCCCGCTGCTCCCACTCTGATTGAAACCCTCTGGCTGATCCATATAGACGCACTCTTCTAAATTTCCATTTAGAAAAGCCGTCTTTACGTCCATCTGCCAGATTTCATAATCATGGAAGGCAGCAATAGCAAGAAGGACCCGAATGGATTTGAGCATAGCCACTGGAGAAAAAGTTTCGTCATAGTCCAAACCAGGTCTTTGACGAAAACCCTTTGCAACAAGTCTAGCCTTATAGGTTTCCACCTGTCCATCTACACCAATCTTTTTCTTGAAGATCCATTTGCATCTTATGGGTTTTACCCCATCTGGAGCAAAGTCCAAAGTCCATACTTTGTTGGTGTACATGGACTCCATTTCGGTCCGCATTGCATCTAGCCATCGTACCGAGTCGCCGCTCTGGATGGCCTGCTGGAAGTCAGTAGGTTCATCATCATCTATGATGCAATCCTCTCTATCCCCATCTATGAGAAAACCGTAGTATCTCTCAGGCGGATGAGACGGCCTACTACTCCTGCGGAGGGGTGCGGGAATGTCCTGTTCTTCTTGAACTACCAGTTCTACCAAACTTTCAGTAGCAGTTTGTGGTTCTGGAATTTCTTCCAGTTCTATTTCGCTCCCACTTATTTCCTTTTCTAAAAACTGATATTCTAGAAAATGGGCATTACGAGAAACAAACACCTTTTGTTCCTCTGCGTAATAGAATAGATACCCCTTGGAGTTCTTTGGATATCCCACAAACTGACACTTTACTGATCGTGCCTCGAGCTTGTCCACATGCTGTTTTTTAACAAAAGCTGGACATCCCCATATTTTCAGATACTGAAGATAGGGTTTCTTCCCACTCCACATCTGATATGGCGTGGTAGGCACAGTCTTGGTAGGAACCATGTTCAAAAGATATGCCGCTGATTCTAGCGCATAACCCCAGAAAGATCGCGGTAACTCAGCATTACTCATCATGGATCGTACCATATCCAATAGGGTTCGATTCCGTCTCTCCGATACACCGTTGTGCTGTGGAGTGTATGGAGGAGTAAGCTGAGAGAGAATTCCTTTCTCTTTTAGGTAACCTAGGAACTCGGCACTCAAGTATTCACCACCTCGATCAGATCTAAGTGTCTTGATACTTTTGCCGGTTTGGTTTTCTACTTCATTCTTATACTCTTGGAATTTCTCAAAAGCTTCGGATTTATGTTTCATCAGATAAATGAATCCGTACCTTGAGTAATCATCCGTGAAAGTAATGAAATAGGAAAAACCACCTCTTGCATATGTAGACATTGGACCGCATACATCACTGTGTATGAGTCCTAAGAGCTCGCTCGCTCTTACTCCTTGTCCAGTAAATGGAGTCTTTGTCATCTTTCCTTTGAGACAAGATTGACAAGTGTCATAAGTTTGATATTCGAACGAGTCCAAATATCCTTCTCTATGCAACTTAGTCAACCTTCTCTCATTGATGTGACCCAGTCTACAATGCCATAAGAAAGCTTTATTTAAATCTGGAGACTTTCTTTTTAGTGTGTTCTGGACGTTGAAAATTTGGAGTTGGTTTAAAACATATATACCGTTATTTAGTGTACCGGACCCAATCAAACCATGATTAAGGTGGATGTTAACAACATCTCTTACAAACGTGAAATCATAACCTTTATTTGATAACAAGGAAACTGATATGATATTACACGTTAAGCTTGGTACAAAAAAACAGTTATGCAAAACCAAAATATGTCCACTCGTCAATCCCAGGTGATAATCCCCGACGGACGCAGCTCCCATGCTAGCTCCGTTAGCAACCTTTAGGGTCATATCACCTTCCTTCAGCACTCTACGGTTTCTCAGTGCCTGCAATGAATTACAAATATGAGATCCTGATCCGGTATCCAATACCCAGGAAGTAGAGTTAATTGACAGACAATTCTCAATTACAAACACACCTGAAGTCGAAGCCACAGCTTGCTTCGGTTCCTGGTTCTTGGCGTTCCACGCCTTGCAATCTTTCTTCCAGTGCCCTTTCCTGTGACAATGGAAGCACCCATCCTGGCCCACTACTGGTACTGCAAACTTTTTCTTTCCCTTCCCTCCCACCTTACTAACACCTCCTCTAGGTTTGGTGGCGGCCTTCTTCTTCCTTCATTTGGCCCTAGCCTTGGACCCGGAAGAAGATGTACCGCTAACAAACATAGCGGGTGTTTCCCTTGTCTTCTGCAAGGTGCCCTATGCACTCCTTAACATGTTTAGGAGTTCCGGAAGTTCAACTTCTTTTCTTTGAAGGTTGAAGTTCAGGATAAACTGGGCGTAGGTGTGAGGAAGGGACTGGAGAATAAGGTCTGTATAGAGCTCATTATCCAAAGTCGTCCCAAGGTCTGCGAGCTCTTCAATATAGCCGATCATCTTTAGGACATGTTCTCCTACCGATGACCCGACAGCCAACCTCGCTCGAAACAAGTTCTTAGAGGTCTCGTATCTTGCTATACGAGATTGCTCTCCATAAAGTTCCTTTGTATGGAGAAATATGCCATCTAGGTTCATATCCTCATGCCTCCTCTGATGTTCATTGTTCATCGAGGCAAGCACGATGCACTTGGCTTTCGCGCAATCTAAATCCCAGGTTTTGCGGATTTCCTTATCCGCATTACTGGATTTGGGACCAGGGACAGCAGGTGCCGTAGCGGTGAGGACGTACCCCAGTTTGTCATAGGTCAAAGCCATTTTGACATTCCGCAGCCAATCTTTATAGTTTGGCCCTGTCAGTATATTTTTCTCTAAAAGTAACTTAAGTCCAGTCATTTTCAGGGTCGCTGCAAATAGGAGAGAGAGAAGAAAACTCTTTAGCATGATGCTCTTGCAAGTTTAGAGTGGTTTTTAGTTTATCTAAACTGGATGGCTCCCACTGTTTCTCGAATCCTTCCTCAAACCATAAAAGAAGGATTAGCCAGGACTATTCTCACCATACAATACTTGCTTAACCGTTCAGCCAGGCTAGTGTCGATACTTCGAGGGAGGTTTTCCAACGCTTTCGCGAAGTTCCTTAATTAAATAACCTCTTTTCTCTGGGGGCGTAACCCCGCTGACACCTTTCTTGACACCTACTTGGTTTATAGCATTGATCGTTAAGTGACGAATATCCTGATAAGTAGCATATACTCACAGTAGGATCGGGATCCAAATATCATCGTATGATAATGTTGAAGGAATCCTACCAACATTCATCAAACTCCAAATGGTACGCAACTCTTTGCAAATTTCAGTTTCTTTAGAAATTCCCGATATATATTTTTGCCCCATGCTCTTATGACCTTGGCGTTGGTCAAAATATCATAAGTCACATGTCAAGTTCTACCCATCATTATCTTGTTAATTTGAACCCATCCGTACATATCCTTGACGTTGGCCAAAATGATCATACGACTGTCCCAAACTAACTCATCTATCTATGCAACAAATGAATACTCAGCAGCTACCAAACACTATGCCTTGGCGTTGGTCAAAATACATAGCTTGAATACTACTGAATACCCAGATGAAATGACGGAGGGCTACGAATGGTTTTGGCGAAACCGTGAACGTAGTGAACTTGATATAACCGAAGGAACCTGATAGCTTTTTAAAAGGAGTGGTTAAAGCTCCGCATTTAAAAATATCTGTTTTTAAAATTAACCGAGTGGTTTCTTTTAAATTGTTCCAACGATTAAACTTTTGGTTTATTTTCTTTGCATTATAAATAATGCGTCCCATCATTAACCTATCATTGCAGAAAACAACGAAAATACAACGTCCTCTTATGCCATCCGCATTCGCCACGGGGCCCGTCATCACCCGTTAGGTTACTTAACTAACGACAGAGCGGGGGCTGGGCTAGTGCGGGTGTAAAACATAAGTGACGTCTAAATAGCTATCATATATAGATATTGTACATTCGTCAGACGCAATAATAGGCATTCCAGATCACAGATGAACTTTATTGGATTTGCAAGCAATCCGTGTTTGTTTTGAGCCTGCAACAAAAGACGGATTACACAGTTGTGATGAATAGCCATTACCCCACCCAAGACCCCAACGGGCACGGCAAACTACCCACCCGGCAGTTTGTGCACCCCACCTTGGATCTGTCCTAGGAGCAAAAACAGTAAAATGAAATAATACAACGGTGGCTACAACCGCAACCTGGATGTGCCCCGCAAAATAATATTACAACAAATTACATTTACATCAAATGAATTAAATAATAACCCATCACATAACCCCGGCTATACATCACAACAGTCCAACACAGTTCATATACACAAACAGATAAAATCCATTACAGAAATGTGCAACCCCCTGCCAACCGACATACTAGCAGTTAGGGGAGGTTTACGAACACATTATTCAAACACAGATATAATCCAACAAGCAAATACTGTATAATTTCGATCGATTAAACACTTTTAATTTTGCTCCAATACTTCTTTGTAAATCTGAAACCTGAGCAAAAATAAAAACTTCCAGAAAATACCAAATATCACAGAGAAGCAACACAGGAAAATTGGGTTCCTGAATCACCAACTCGGCGGCGGAAGCGCGGCGGATCGGTGCGATCCGCCGCGGTTCCGCGGCGCTTTAGGCGATTCAGGGGCCCAAATTTCTTGTGTGTTTTTCTACTGTCTTTTTAAGCTTTCTGAACCTCCCTGAAAAATTTTAGGACTTCATTTAAAATTCGACAGAAAACCATGATTTCGGGCTTTTCCGGTTTCTTTCCGTTCGAAATTCATACAAATTTGCAAGTAAGTTATTTATTGTTTAGCGAGACTCTGATACCACTGTAAGTCGATGTACAACACCCCACGACTTGCGGGGAGGCGGAAATATGAAAAACGATCTTGTTTATATGCTAAACATCGACTAACCGCATGAATCGAAGCTAAACGATAACTAACAAGAAACCTAGAAGTTCTATACTACTATGTTTAGGGATTATACCTAACGAATCGTGTCCTTCGTCTTTGCGAACTCCACCTCCTCCTCGGCCTTCTCGAAGTAGTAGACGATCCACCCGAGAGCTTTACTCCAAGCTTAGCCTCTAAACTTGAGGCAACTTTCTTTCTTCAAGTGCTAATCAAAGAAACTAGGTGATATAGAGTGAGGGTTATGGTTTAATTAGTCTAACTAATCCTTGTACTCAACACATGAGAGGGGAGGATTAGGGTTTGAAGAGGGAGAGCTTGAGGAGAGAGAAGGTGAAGATAATAATCAAGTGAGAATAATGAGTTATGATAATATATATCAAGCATTTCTTTTATCAAGAAAAGAAAATAAAACAATTTAACAACCATGCATCATAATATCTAGTGATGATTCATCTCCATGAGTCATTAAGCATTTATGATGCATTAATGACATGGATGAATCATCCATATGACTCACTAATCACATTCATTGTATATGCCACCTAAACCTCCTTAGTCACCATCTTCTAGAAGCTTCTCGCGCAATTACGAGAACGCCCCTCCTTTCCGCAAAAATACGGAAAAACTTTAGACTGTATAAATCCAATAACCGGATACCAGTAACTGGCTTAAACCAAAGCCGACTGGTAAAAACTGTCCGAAAGTCGTACGTGCGTAAACACACGTATGCGTCCGAACCCTTGTCGTAAAACCATACGACCTCTATATCGTTTCGCCTGGAGTAGGGAAACTCTCTGTGTGGGACTCTAGAGACTCGACTACTACGCTGGCAGTGGGTTTAACCACAGACCACAAGCGGCACTAGCTGTACGTAACGGTCCCCAGGTAGATGTCGATAAGAAGGCCGATGAGGAAACCCATCCGAACTCCTACTGAGTCTGATATGACAATCTCCATACAGTCCGGTCCGTTCGTCTAAGACTATCGCATATCGGGCCTAGGGGGCGGCAAGCGTCAGTCCCCTAATAGCGGTATAAGTCGTGTCGGAGGGAAGCCCATTACACCCTGAGAAACTATTGGAACCTACCAGCAAATCTCGCTTGCCCTGGCCAGGGACTTTGCGTAATGGCTCTCTGACACGGCGCGATATTAACCCCCAATACCGGGAGAGACGAATCCTGTCTAACCGCCACTGCCTCCAAGTGCTCGGGACTGCACCCAACTGCTACCTGTTTGCACGACTCCTTTGAGCCGTGGTAGGGTAGCAATCTAAGAACAGTGGGACACACTCGAGGCGAAGTAGCAGTGTCAAGTCTGCGGACTATGCTGTACTCATGTCACCTGGGAACTGTTCACTGATGACTGGTATAAAACCAACCAACAGTTCCCTGTGAGTCCTGTCCAGTATACCCGTAACCTAACGAGCACCTGCATACTATCTCCAGTACGATGTACTGACGGCTGTGGGACAGACCATCTCCCCAACTGGGATGAGACGCGTACACACTAGTCTACTCCGGAGTATCGATGCCCTGTCTCGATAATCCAACGACTAGGGACCAGAATAAGGATGTGCTTGTAGACTACCCAGCCCCCACTAGTGTGACTGCCATCACAACGCTGGTAGTCAAGCAAGATCCTAAGAGCTCTATCAATACGTATACTCATATATTAAGATAGAAAAACCAAGTAGCATACTACCATGTTTAGCAAGACTGTTATATACATGTGAATATCCCAAGCTTCCATTAAGTAATATACAAACTAGTATGATACAGTAATGGCCTTCTAGGGCATAAACACTAACACCGATTATATCTTCAAAGGGAGCTCACCCCGGGTGGCCCGGCAGTCCACTCTCGACCCGACCCGTCAGCTGGTCTGGACAAGAGTGGGGGGCTAATGATGATGCTCGATATCGGCGATCTCCCAGATCGTGACACGTGGCAGATGACGTGTCCCAGAGCATAGAAGAGAGGGCCTACAGGGGCCGACCATGCCACCCCTGTGCCCGACCCCCATGCACAAATTGGCTTCCTAGGCCTCCCAGCTCGCCTCCGAGCTACCACAGGACCAAGATATCTCGGCTCTCCCGCTCGTCCCCGAGCTTTCCCGCCTAGGCCATTTTCCTCGGTCTCATTGACCGACCAACGGCACCACTCGCAGGCGTAATCGTCACTCCGCGAATCTCGCCATGCACGATATCTCCGCCGGCCACATCCCATGTTCCACGCCATTACGATCCCCATTAACGAGCCTGTCCCGCCATTAATGGGAAGATCCGCTTATCACACGGGCGTGACGTCGGGAGCGTAACGGCCGGCGTGATTCTCGCACCCGCCCCTGCATGCCGCCGCCGCTATATAAACCCCTCTCCCAGAGGGATCAAGTAAGCATTTTCTGCTCCACTTAAGCCGTTACTCTGCTCGGATCTTATTACTGACTTGATCGTCGGAGGGTCCTCGGTGGTACCAAACCACCCCGGGACTTTCTTGCAGGTACTTGGTGCAAATCTCCTCAAACCCATTGAGATCCACACATCGCAGGAGATCACGCTTCAGATCAAATCTCAGCCGTCAATCGCAGCCGTCGGCAGATCAACGGAAGACAAACATCTGAAGGAGACCGAAAAGGCCCTCCATCAGGTACGCATTAATATAATTTCGAATGTAATATGCGAGGCAATTTTTAAGGTATATATGAAACAATTTAAAATTTTCATTTATAATGTTTGTAAAATTTAATTTTGCAGGTGCAAAAGTAGGTTGAGACGGGGTTTGCTGAGAATATTGTGAGGCAGTTAATGGTGATGATTTTATGGCTCTTGATCAGCTTTGTATTAATTGGCTCTTCATATATAAAAGAGAACAAAAAAGGCAAAGGAAAACAGAAAAAGAAAACAGAGGGATGATGGCCAATATTTTTAATTTTACTGCTTGTTGAATGATGGGGGTATACCTATATAGATCATATTTTAATTTTATATGATCTTATTCTATACGTGTCAAGGTCTACGGCGGTTACCAAGGGGAAGCTTTTTACTGAGTTGAATTTTATTCGAAGAGGTTGGCATATGTGTTATGTGTTATATTTGTTGTGTACATGATGAGGATGCGGATCATATGTATATTTTTACTATGCCATTTAAAAAAAATTATTTTTCCAAACCTGGTTTGCATGTCTTCTTTTTCTTCTTGGAAGAGCAGTGAATCTACGGAGGACGACGACCGAGAATTGGTCCTCAAACTATTCAACCATTCAACTGAGATTAGAGTAGAAGTAGTGTATAAGATCGATTTTCTTTCTTCTCCGAATTTCTTTGTTAACTTGTACAAATTTTACACGTTAATTTTGCTATAAGATAATGGCATTATGTGAAGGAAACTGCTTTGCTTTAAGCTAATGCCATTATATGAAGGTCAGACAAATGAAATTCATATTTCGATATTTAATTCTAAAATCCGAACTCAAATTAATGTAATTGTAAACATTTTTTCTGTTGATATTTAGACTAAAATATAAAAACAAAAATTTTAGATCATTGTTTTTTGAATTATTATTTTGCGGAAGTTCGAAAAACCAGTGGCTTTTTAGGTAATTCTAATTCATTTTCTTAAGAATGAAAATATATGTTTCAAATATTGAAAGAACCAGATATTTTAGAATTCTTTATTTCCTTCTCTTTTTGATGGAGGGTGGAATCTCCTTTAGACGTTGCTTCCCGTTTGATCTGCGGATGGCTGAGATTGGATCTGGAGGCTGTCGTTCCTGAAGCGTGTGGATCTCAATGGGTTGAGGTTGTGGGTGCCCAGCTACCTGCAAGGAAGTCCCGGGATGGTTGTACCACCGAGAACCCTCCGACGATCAAGTTAGTCTAGAGATCCGAGCAGAGTAACGGCTTAGTGGAGTAAAAATGACTTACCATGACCGTCTGAAAGAGGGGTTTAAGTAGTGGTGGCAGCAGGTGCAGCAGGCGCGAGAATCACGCCGGCCGTTACGCTCCCGACGTCACGCCCGCGTGAAGAGCGGGACCTCTCATTAATGGCGAGACATGCTCGTTAATGGGGGATCGTGGTGGCGTGGAACGTGGGATGTGGCCGGCGGAGATCTCGCGCATGGCGAGATTCGTGGGATGGCGGTTACGCCTGCAAGCAGTGCTATTGGTCAGTCGATGAGACCGAGGAAGATGACCTCGGCGGGAGAGCTCGCGGACGAGCGGGAGAGCCGAGGTATCTAGTTTCTGCGGTAGCTCGGGAACGAGCTGTGAGGCCGAGGAGGCCTATCGTGCTAGGGCGAGCCAGCGTCTGCTCGGTAGGACGAGCATAGGGGTGGTTTGGTCGGCCGCTGTAAGCCCTTTCTTGCATGCTCTGGGACACGTCATCTGCCACGTGTTATGATCTGGGAGATCGCCGATATCGCGCATCATCATTATCCCCCCACTCTCGTCCCGACCAGCTGACGGGTCGGGTCGAGAGTGGTCAGCATGGTCACCCGAGGTGAGCTCTCTTCCAAAGATATCATTGGGCGTGTCCCCGGGCAATCCGTTGTCTTTTTCTGGGTGACGCAGGTGAATCAGGGTGAGACCTTCTGCATTAAAGTGGGTGCGCCGGTTCGTGCGCTCCGTCACTGAAGCGGCGGTTCACGTGTCGAGCGTCGGTTGGGCGACGCGACGTGTTGCATACCTGCGGCGTCTGATGGGATGTTGTCCAATGCGCGCGCGTCAGGTAGAGCGATCTGGGTCGTCGTATGTGAGGGGTTGTTTTTGGCGGGAGTCGACGGTCGCCGTTGGATGGGGACGCCGGAGGCTATATGTAGAGGTGGGGCCCTCTTCAGGGCCTATCTCTCTTCATATTTTCCTTATCTTTCATCTTATAAGCTCGGCGCTCTTATCTTAGGTCGGATTTTCTGCTTTCCCGAGAGCTTCTCAATCAGGTTAGATGTCTTCTTCTGGGGAGTTTGTAGATGTCATAGGGCTAGATTCTAGGGATTCTTCTGCTGAGTCGGGGTCTTCCCAGGGAGATGGGGTCAGATCCTCTCACCGTGGTTGTGTGTCAGGTGCAGATCTCCGAGTGGAGGTGGCGGAAGCCCCCGGCGTGCCTTCCTTGGTGAGGTACGAGGGAGATCTTGCCACCACTCGGGCCCGCTTCCATATTCCTTCTGGCTATACTCTGCGCTTGGCCGAGGAAGGAGAGAGAACAGATCAGTGCGGGGTAAAGAGATTGCTTTGTACCTGGAATTCTTTTGGGCTGGAATGCGCTTGCCCTTCTCTCCCGAGGTCGCCGCAATGCTGTCTTACTTCGGGTTAGCCCCGGGCCAGTTAGTGCCGAACTCCTGGAGGATTCTCCTTGAGTTTCTAGTCCGCTTGAAATTACAGATGGTCCTCTTCGGTCTGTCCACCCTTGCCTCCTCTCTCATCTACAAAAGTCACCCTGGTTCTCACGCTGGCGACCCGAGGTGGGTCTATCACTCCTTTAGGAAACGTCGGGGGAGTGCGCCCGGGTCGGGAGTCATCGTCTTGCCTTCTTCCATCCACGGCTAGAAGATGAAGTTTTTTTTCGTCGGGCCGCCAGAAGGTGAGGACTGGCCCGTACCCGTCTAGTGGTCTAGGGATAAGTGCTGGCAGGGAAACCCATCCAATGTCCCCGACGCGGTGAGAGTGACGGCATGGGAGCCCATTCCTCGGGACGATGTGTTGCTGTCTGAGCGGGCCCTTAGTTGTACCGGGCTCAGTCCTGCCCAGTTCGTCGGCAAGTTAGTCTTGTATTTGTCTGATTTTTTCTTAAGTCGCTGACCCCATTTTATCTCGTCTTGTACAGAACCTATGGATTTGAGCTACCTTCGAGCGGCTATGCGCAAGCCGAAGAAGGGGTCGAGGGCTGGAGGGGCCAGCTCTTCCCGTCAGGCGCCGACCCCGGCTCCTTTGGCAGCCATCCAGCACCAGCGCTCGAGCGCAGATCGAGCCCCGGAGTCCAGCAGGGCGCCGACCCGAAAGAGGGCTAGAGGGCAGGAAGCCCCGGCCTTGGAGGTGGAGACCAGTCCGCCGCTGCCCGCTCTCAAGAGGCTCCCCCGTGCAGCCCCGCGGGACCCGGCCTCCCCGATCTTGGTGGACGATGGGGAGCACCTCTTTGAGGTAACCTCGGGGCTCTCCGTCGCCGACATCTTTCTGCACGACATGGAGAGGTCGGCCGGGTGCAGGGTCCCCGGGGGAAGTATGAAGGGGCAACTGGCGTCCATCGCCCAAGAGGCCGTGCAGGTTAGTGCTCGTACTTTGCTCATTTCATCTTTCGTGAGATTTGGTGATCCTTCTTCTTTCTGACCCTTTTCTTGTTTCCCCAGGTCCTCTACCACGTCGCTCTAGCTATCCGGATGGAGGAGAAGGAGATAGGCCCGGCGGTCGGAGCCTCGGGCGAGTCCTCCTCGCTGAGGCAGGCACTGGAAGCGGCGACGGTGAGAGTCGCCGCTCTTGAGGCCGAGGTGGTGGCCGGGAAGCAGGAGCTAGCGGCCGCAAAGCAGGAGGCGACGGTCGTGAAGCAGGAAGTGGCGGCGGCGAAGCAAGAGGCTGCCAGGCTCCGCGAAGCCGTCCAGGCTGCCGAGGCCAAGCTTCAAGACTCTACGGCACTCGTCGACACTATGAAGAAGCCGGTGAGCACCCTCCGGAAGGAGTTGGGGGCGGCGGTAGAGGCGGTGAAACGGGCCGACCTCTTGGCGGCGAAGGCGGTAGAGAACTTCGAGAAATCGGAAGAATTTTACACCGTCCTAGCCTCGACCACTATCGCCATCTGGCATGAGGCCCTTGATGCCGTCAAGGCTCGGATGCCGGAGTTCGCCGACCAGGATCTCCGAGCCGAATATCCTCGCGGGGACGAGGAGCAGGGGGAGGAACTCGGGGGCGAGGCCGAGGAGGAGATACTCGGTGAGGGCAACGCGGAGGCCCCTGCGGCGGGCGCTGGGCTTCCCGGGGATGCGCCCGGCCCTGAGGCCTGAGGCCCGTCGTCTTTTTTTTCTTTTTCTTTTTATTTGTTTCCTCGGGAGTTTTGTAGGCTTCCGGGCGTTTTGTAAGACTGGGGAGCCCACAATACCTTGCAAAAGCTTTAACTCTGTGAATAAAGGTATTCTTCTTGCAGTCATGTTTGCACGCGTATTTTCCTTCCTGTTGCGTGAACACCTGTATCTGCATAAGACTGTCTTTGTATTGCATCGTCTCTTTGTCTGGCGACTACGCGTCGACTTGAATCCGCTCACTTCCCAAGTGTTCCAAGACAGGCGGTAAGACGGTATCTCCATGGCCCCGAAGATGAAGTGTAGATCGCCAAGACGTTGATAGATTGGATGCCTCTTGTTGAGTTCGCGCTCCTTAGTTGTTGGAGGGGACGTAAGTGGCCAATTGAGAAAGATTGCCGAGCAGGGTAGCTGCTCGGTGCCTCTTGGCGTGGGCTTTGATCTCCAGCGCTGGGGGGCCATGAGAGGCCTGCTGAGGATGGCCGAGCAGGGTAGCTGCTCGGTGCCTCTTGGCGAGAGCTTTGATTTTCAGCGCGAGAGGGGCCATGAGAGGCCTGCTGAGGAAGATTGCCGAGCAGGGTAGCTGATCGGTGCCTCTTGGCGAGAGCTTTGATCCTTAAGGATGCCCGAGCAGGGTTGCCGCCCGGTGCCTCTTGGCGAGGGCTTTGATCCCTGGTGGTGTGCCAGGAATAACCGAGCACGGGTTGTGCTAAGTGGTTGCCTCTTTCGAGGGCTTTTCATCCTTAGCGCGGGAGGGGCGTGGGAGGCCTACTAAGGATGTCCGGGCAGGGTTGCCGCCCGGTGCCTCATGGCGAGGGCTTTGATCCCTGGTGGTGTGCTAGGGATAACCGAGCATGGTTGTGCTAAGCGGTTGCCTCTTTCGAGGGCTTTTGGGTCCTTAAGGATGGCCGAGCAGGGTTGCTGCCCGGTGCCTCTTGGCGAGGGCTTTGATCCCTGGCGTCGTGGGGTAGGGAAGCTACCGGCCAGGGATAGCCGAGCAGGATAGCTGCGGGGCTGCCTCTTAGTGAGGGCTTTGATCCCTGGCGTCGTGAGGTAGGGAAGCTACCGTACAGGGATAGTCGAGCAGGGTAGCGGCAGGGCTGCCTCTTAGTGAGGGCTTTGATCCCTGGCGTTGTGAGTAGGGAAGCTACCGGCCAGGGATAGCCGAGCAGGGTAGCTGCAGGGCTGCCTCTTAGTGAGGGCTTTGATCCCTGGCGTTGTGGGTAGGGAAGCTACCGGCCAGGGATAGCCCAGCAGGGTAGCTGCAGGGCTGCCTCTTTGTGAGGGCTTTGATCTCTGGCGTTTTGGGTAGAGAAGCTACTGGTCAGGGATAGCCGAGAAGGGTAGCTGCAGGGCTGCCTCTTAGTGAGGGCTTTGATCCCTGGTGTCGTGAGGTAGGGATGCTACCGGCCAGGGATAGCCGAGCAGGATAGCTGCAAGGCTGCCTCTTAGTGAGGGCTTTGATCCCTGGCGTCGTGAGGTAGGGAAGCTACCAGCCAAGGATAGCCGAGCAGGGTAGCTGCAGGGCTGCCTCTTTGTGAGGGCTTTGTCCGACCCTCCCACGGTGAGCACCGAGCAGTGGGACAGTCTTTGGGACACGTGTCGCGATGCGTGGCGAAGGCGAAGCGCCGGAGTTGCATCATTCCGGTTTCTCATGGGGAGGCGCGACGCTTGCCGCGTGGCTCCTGCGTTGCAGGTGAAGCGGGCGACTGTTGGACTCCCAGGCGTCGCTGTCTATAAAATGGAAGGAGTAACTATTTGCTTCCTCCTCACACTCGAAACGCAAAAATGCAGGACTTCCCTTTCACCATCGAAGACATCGTAGGCTTCGAGGATGTCTACCTCTATGACCCGTATTGCACTGAGGACACGGTGCAGTTGGTAATCGGCAGGATCGAGGACCACTTCGGCCGATTGCTTCCCCGGCGGTCCTCCCTCCTTCAGCTGCTGATGTATTCCATCTGGAGGGCTTCGCCGGGGCTTTACAACCCCTTATCCGAAATGCTGTTCGATGAAGCCATAGGAAAGCTAAGGTCTCTGAGGCGCTTCGGCCTGATCTTCGCAAGCCGGCTAAAACGCTCGGAAGTGCTCGTCCGTGAGTGCTACCAGTTGAGGCTCGACGCTGAAACTCGCGGGGGGATCGGAGGCAGAGGTCAGACGCTGCGAGGGCTCGGCTGGAGGAGATATGCTCAGAGTACCACGAGCAGTGCTCTCTGCACCCCATTCCTCTGCTGTTGTAATAATAAATTTTTCTTTTTTGTGTACGGCTGAGGAGCCGACAGTACCTTTTGAATGAATAAGATTTTTTTTCTTTCTGCAATACTCTATCGATCCTTTTATTGTATAAATAAAAGATCTTAGGAAGATGGTAGATTGGTTTGAAAAGAAAATACATGCTAGTAGATGCTTTTATTCATGCAGCTTGAACCCCCCATACGTCTGCTGGTATCTGTGATCGGCATGGGGTACCGGGCTTCGGGGGTACCAGTCGCATGCTCTGCTGACACTACATGATCTGGCCAATGGTCTGCTCGGCTGGAGGGGGACGCTGCTTCTGCTCGCGGTCAGCTTGCCGCTTGTCCCTCAGGTACACCGCGAGGTGCCCCGAACAGATCAGCTCCTCGATGTAATCTCGAAGTTGTTTGCAGCTCTCCTTTGAGTGGCCCAGCGACCTATGAAAGCCGCGGTAGGGGCCCCGGGTTCACTTTGAAGCCGAGCCTGGGATCGGGGGGAACTTGAAGAACCCTTCGCCCTTGGCCTCCTCAAGTAGCACTGTCTGGGAGACATTAAGCGGCGTATACTCCTGGAATTTCAGGGGATAGGGCTTTTGCCATTCCGGTCCTCTTCTCTCGTCCCTAGGCCTCTTTTTCTAGTCGGCTTGCTCTACTCGGGGGAGGCTTGCGTTCACCTCAGACTCGAGCTGGAATTCACGCTCGGTCCAGGCCTTTACCTCGGCCATGGTCTTAGGTTGCGCCAGTGCAAAAGTGCGTAACCACTCCTTGTGCCTAAGACCAGACCTTAGAGCTGTGATGATCGTTTCGCCCGGTGCTCTGGGACCTCGAGAAGGGCGTTGTAGAAATGGGTGACGTAGGCCTTGAACGTCTCCCTGTCCCCGCTCTTGATCGTGAAGAGGTGGTCGACTGTGCGCTTCTGCCGCCTGTTCCCGACGAAATGGCCGAGGAATTGTATGGCCAGCTCGTCAAAGGTTGAGATCGGGCGCGGCTCGAGTCCTCGGAACCAGTCTCGCCCGGAACGGATGAGAGTGGCCGGGAAAGCTCAGCACTGGGCGGCATCTGAGTGGACTTGGAAGCTCATTCCCGAGGTGAACGCATCTAAGTGGTCCTTCGGGTCAGATTTGCCGTCGAAGAGGGAGACCTTTGGGGGCTTGTTGCGGGAGGAGACATGGATGGTGAGCAGCTCCTCGGTGAACGGTTTTGTGAGCGAGTCGGCGGCATACTTAGCCCCGTCGCTCGAACGGTGACCTTCCCGATGCAGACTCTCGATCTTCTTCTCGAGGGCGTCAAGCCGGCCATGGTACCCCGATGCCTCGGCGCATTCTGATCCCAAGCCCCTGCTGTTGGCGGCCTGCATCTTGCCTCGTCCGCGGTTTCTCTCAATGAGGTTCCTCAAATCCCCGGGTGAGGTGGCCCTTGAGCTGCCTTGATGAGCCCCGTCTGTGCGGCTCCATCGGGGGAGGGTGTGTCGGTCATGCCTGGTGACATGCGAGCTGACCGACATTTCCTCAGGAGGGACAGGCGCGCGAAAGATCTCGGGGCAGGGAATTCTAGTGACGGACCTCGGTGTTGAGCTGTTGGGCGCCCAGCAGGTCACAGAACGTACTGGCTTGGGGGATCCGCGGCCGTGGGAGGCAGCGAGGCGGCGGTCGGCCGTGCCGACATGGGCGGAGTCTTCTTGAGGTGGAGGAGCGATGATCTGGGGTTCAGGCCCTGCCGTTTGGACGCGGACGAGCGCCTCCACGATGGACGCTAGTCGGTCTATTCGACCGGCAAGGGCGTTGATGACAATCGCTGGGGGAGGTTCATCCGCGCCTCCGTTGAGGGGAAGGCGTCGGCTGGTGCTTGGATCGTCTTGAGGATCGCTCGCCATTGGAGTGAGATCGGGAGGCGAACTTTTGTTTTTGTGAAATCTAGTTTCCTACAGACGGCGCCAGGTGATGGAGGGTGGAATCTCCTTCAGATGTTGCTTCCCGTTTGATCTGTGGATGGCTGCGATGTGTGGCTGAGATTGGATCTGGAGGCTGTCGCTCCTGAAGCGTGTGGATCTCAATGGGTTGAGGTTGTGGGTGCCGAGCTATCTGCAAGGAAGTCCCGGGGTGGTTGTAGCACTGAGGACCCTCCGACGATCAAGTTAGTCTAGAGATCCGAGCAGAGTAACGGCTTAGTGGAGTAAAAATGGCTTACCTTGACCGTCTGAAAGAGGGGTTTAAGTAGTGGTGGCAGCAGGCGCGAGAATCACGCTGGCCGTTACGCTCCCGACGTCACGCCCGCGTAAAGAGCGGGACCTCCCATTAATGGCGAGACATGCTCGTTAATGGGGGATCGTGGTGGCGTGGAACGTGGGATGTGGCCGGCGGAGATCTCGCGCATGGCGAGATTCGCGGGATGGCGGTTACGCCTGCAAGCGGTGCTATTGGTCGGTCGATGAGACCGAGAAAGATGACCTCGGCGGGAGAGCTCGCGGACGAGCGGGAGAGCTGTGGTATCTAGTTTCTGCGGTAGCTCGGGAACGAGCTGTGAGGCCGAGGAGGCCCATCGTGCTGGGGCGAGCCAGCGTCTGCTCGGTAGGACGAACATAGGGGTGGTTTGGTCGGCTGCTGTAGGCCCTTTCTTGCATGCTCTGGGACACGTCATCTGCCACGTGTCATGATCTGGGAGATCGCCGATATCAAGCATCATCACTTTTATAGCTATAATTTTTAGTTATTATTTTGATACAAGTATCTTTATACACAATTATAACTAGAAGTATCATAGATCATGTCGTTAGTTAGTCGACAAAATAAAAAAATAGATAAAATGAAAAAATTCCAATAATCAAACTTGAGAATTGGATATGTTCACATCATCCACCACAAAAGACAAAAATAAGGAAATGAAAAGTCAATAATACTTTTTCTCTCGTTCACTAGAGTTTTTTTGCACGTGTGTTGCTTGTAATTATCGAATTTTTTTTTTATAGAAAATGACGTAGCAATTATATTAAACTCGTAATGTTTGGTTGGATACAAAGCTCGCTCGTAAGGCTAGAAGGAAAATTCAGACACAGCCAAAAACCAAATGATAAGCTCCAAGCTGCATGTTTCGCAATGCTATGTGCGTCCATATTTTGTACTCGGGCATAGCATACTCTAATATTAGAATTTGCAAGACTCTGCACTCATGAATTATGTGAGAAACTCTCCAATGTGGATGTTCGGCACAATTAATTACATTTTGATACCGTTTATTCCTTATCATTTTGTCAATAAATAGTGCTATTTAATCTGTGTTTGCTCATTAGTACAGATTACAGGTACACATGGGAATATCACTGAAAACATGCACAACATGCACGGATACGACGGTTTTGACCCGGAACTGCAAACGAGACGGAAAAACGACTAAGTTTTAAAGAGTTTTGCAATAAATGAAGTTGTGTACAAAAATAATCCATTTTGGTCCAAGATGATACATGTTATGCAAGTGTGAATTTTGTTCAAAATGTAGCATGAACCAGCAAGGAGATATGTGTGAACACAAATTGCTTCAAGTGGATACACAAGTGGGCTTGCAAGTAGGCTTGGGTGATGAGTGGGTTGTAAAGTATTGACATGATATGTTTAAAGTTGATCTTTCCCTCCAAAAACCTTCCAGATATCACCCTCGTGCTAATTTGAAGAAATAACAATACCAGAGAGAAGATATTAAGCACATAAGACCACAGTACAAAGATCGTCCCCACCCCCTCCTTTTGGCCGCCAATTTAATCACAAAAGCCACAGTTGGCGGCCTCAGATGCTCCATTCTTGGTCGTTTTCTTGTGGTGGGTCCCTCTCTGTCCAACTAAGCAACTTTTATTATTTGTTTTGTCTGAAACCCCCCTATAAATAGCAGATCATAGATTAAGTTTTGGGTTAGCTTTTGGAGTGAGAAAAACAGATTGTAATATTTAATAGCTTCTTCTTCTTTCCTCTTTAAGCTATCACTTGAGTGCTTCATTAAAGAGATTGAAGTTGCTATCTATTTTATAGCTCAACCCTTTCATTTTGTGAATAAGAATCAAACTCTTTTGCTTTAACTTATTATTTGTTTTCTTTGCTCATTGTTTTTTCTCTTGTCTTTTTCATTTTCTCTTTTATAATATTGAGTAACTCTTTGGTTGCGGTGATGGTGAGGATGTGAAATAAATGGCTTTACCTTCCTTCCTCTCTTATGAATGTTTAAAGTGCTCAAAAAGATATTGTAAGTTCAAGATTTTTTTATGGATATGTTTGATATGGTATTTTGACTTTGATAGTTATATGTAACCTTTATCATATACCTTATTCTCTCATGATCACCATTTAGCAATATTAAAGTTAGAATCAAATTAGTGTAAAGATTGCTAAGTGTTTAAATAGGGTATTTTGTTAACAAGTTATTTGACACCCTTCTCATTCATATATCCTATACTATTACCCCCACACTTAACAAGTTTAACACTAAGTTAACTTCTCATGTGCTAATTTGTTTATTTGTGATGTTGTATGCTTGGTAACTTTCATGCCCCGCTTCCCAGTAGACGGAAAACGATGACATGGAAAATCCGCGACATATTTATTCAGAGAAGATCATTCCCTAAATAAATATACTAAACGTATTGAAACAATAATACACGATGCAAGAATAAATGGAGACTGTACAATTTTCAACAAATATCTTTATTTACATTCAAACTTAATTTTTTTACAGATACATGAGTTCAACTGAAAAGTAAATACAATAAAAAAAATGCCTAAACAGGTGGTATACATAAGCTGAAAAGAAATAGCTAGTCTAAAGCTTGAGCCGCGATCTGGTTGTACTCCTCTTTTGTAGCATCCACCTCCCCGGTATCTGACGAACATTCCAAGAAAATAAAGGTGGGTGGAATATCCGTCAGCGAACTAGCGCTCGGTAAATCCCGAACGTAAAAGTGGAAAGTGACAAGTATAAAAAAATCATGAAATAATGTATATGACAAGTAAAAGTATATGTAAATGAACATGGTATATGTACTATAGGTCTTTATATGGTCATTATATTAACGTTAAGTTCTAAGTGTGAATGTCAACGTAGCCTTAGAAGTATTCACGAGCTCAAGAGTGGGGCCTCTGGAGTAAGGAAATACGGGCTCATTTCATGTGTTAGTATCGGGACTCCAAGCTGTGGAGGAGTCGACCCGATTGAGATTCGAGTAAATAAAAAAATATGTTAATACGGCACTCCTGAAACTCCGTTGGATTCACACAAGAAACTATCCCAAATACCCCGAGTATAATATATTTTATAATTGTAAGATATCCTTAATTAATTTGATTGGTTGATTATAATATGTCTTGATCGAAATCATAACTTGCAAAAGTTGAAGAATGAAGTCAAGTAAGTTAAGTAGAAAGCGAGTCATATCAATTGCAATTCTGGGTCGAGTCAAGTTAGTCGAGTAGACTGATTACGAGTTCACGTTCAAGCTTAGGTTCGAGTTTGATTAGAGTTCGAGTTTAAATTCAAGTTTGGATTCGAGTTTGTATTCGGGTTATAGACATTTCTTGTGAATGGATTTAACTGTTGAAATTCTTGAGTTCGGGAGTAATCGGATAACTGCTGCACATGGACGGCAGGATTTGTATCTTTTTCCAAGATAATTACCATTGATAACTCCGTTGATTTGCAGAGTTGTCTAATCTGAGTAGGCAAGCACTCACTTTTTCGGCTCCCTGAGGTTCAAGAGAAATGATACCGCATAAACCTATTTTAATCTATTGTCTTTAAAGATTCTTGCTAGTTACATTGTTTGCATATCTCGATGGGGTTTTATGAAAAATACTTTAATATTGTTTAAAAAATAAGCCTCGAGGGTGATTTATAATATTAAGAATTTTTATAACAATATATTTTAGTTTAAGTGGTATTTTAGTGATGAAACCTAGCTTTTAAAAGTTTATGGTATTTTTCTGAAAACTACCATTTTATGAACTTGGTGGTATTTTATTAAAATTTAATCTTTAATTTTAAAATATGAATTTCACAATTTGTTTTTATTGAAAATACGGATTTATAATTTTTATATAATTTTTCAAAGTTTTAATCTGGTTTAGAAAAAGTCGTATTCTTTAAATCGTATTTTTATTTCCTTTTAACACCAAATTCTCCGTGAGGAGTCTGTATCTCATTCTACTATCCCCAAGACGTGCGATAACCCTCACTATCCGTAGATGTGTTCTCCTCAAAAGGTTGTAGAGACGTAATTGCAAAGGATTTTAAAATAACGATTAAAAACATTTAATTGTAAAAGCGATGGTATTTTATTGAAAAACCGTATTCATTAAATTAACCATATATCTAAAAACTTCGTGCTATGAAACCATAGTGTATGTGATGGGATATGTCATTACCCCGTGAGTTTTCTAGAGGTATACATGCCAGTTATCGAAAAGAGTTATATTAAAGTTCATGGTACTTATGTGAAAAAGTTCGTTATATGATTATTTCTCATGGAATGTTAATTACGCTAAAAACTAAATGATGTAAATAAGGTTAAGAGTGGTGTTAGGATATTAGTGTGACCTAATTTTTTTTATCATGTGGATTAAAATGTTGAAAAGGCAATTATCGGAGATAACTCCACTTGTCGATATGTTTCAAAAAAGGTGTTGAGGTGTAATGAAAGGGGGAGGAAAGGGATTACTTGTTTGTGCTAGGAGAAGAGAGAAAGAAGGAGAAGGTTTTGTGGCATTATGGTATCGTCGGGAGTGACTCCGGTTTTCAACAGAATGAGATCGATCACTAACTCCACTTGACTAGCCTGAACTCTTCTTTGAACTTAGAGAATTTTTGAGAACTTTTTATAGAGATTTTCAGAATGGTGAGAGCTAGGGGATGGGGTGTATTTATAGTGTAGGGATGAGAGTGTGTGAGTTAAAGAATTTGAATTAAAAAGAATTAAAATAAAATTAATGAGGAAAATGAAAGGTCTCTGATTAATTTTAGAGTAATCAAACAATACATAGGAGTAGAGGGGAGTCAAAGGAACGCGTGAGCGAAGCACGGAAGCATTTAGAGCCATCTTGGCCACCGGTAGCGGTTTTTAGGATGATTTGGGCGGTCGGATGGGGGCCATCTGCCTCGAGATTTGTGCAATGTGTTTAACTTGTAATTAAAACCTCATTTATCCTGTTTGATTTTTCAGAAACTTTTCGATTCTCCGTGTATTGCACGTATAACTCTTGGGCTTCCAAAAAGTTAGAAAGAAAAATATTAAAAATAATTGGGACTGATAGGATTCGAACACATATGCTATATCACAGCAGTGTAAAGGCTTTACCAGTGAGTTACAGGTTGTTTCTTGCTTTTATTGAACAAAAATAACTTATAACTCGTAATCAGGCTGAAATACCCTTTTTTGTCACGACCCGAAAGAGCACGTGACTGGCCCTTGAACCATATGAGGTCTATAGGACTCCATCTGATCCAAGTAAGCCAAAAGCGCAGAAATCTAAAACCATTTTAAGGAGTAAATAAAGAAAACTGGTTTTAAGATATAAGGAAAACATGTTTTGAAAATCAAAGTTTTTAAATAACTAAGTCGAATATGCATTTTTAAAATGTGTAATCTTTCCTGAAAATTTCGGCAGAGTTTCCTTTGTAAATACTGGCCCCGAACGGGGCACAATAAGAATAATATATATATGCAAGGAAAAAGGCATCCCCAAGCGGGAGCTAGCTCTACGTCAATCGACGGTCACAACCACGCAAGCAATATAATATACAATGCCAAGGGGCGAGGATCAAAACTCAAAAGAACTCAAAACAGCCAGAAAACCGTAATACTACAAACGCGACTCTAAGATCGAAATAATAGATCACTGTTTTTCTAAGTCTGAAACAATATACAAGGTTTGGTTGATGGAATTTCTAGATACAATGAATAATACATCAACAATGGTGGTTCTGATACAAAAGAACCCACCTACCCAAGCAAGTCACCCGTATGAAAGCAGTGTGCCAGAAAATCCGCTATGAAACCTGTACGGCAGAACCTGCAAGAACTGTGGCACAACGGGGGTGAGTTGCCAACTCGTGAATAGAAATATCTACAAGCAGAGATCGAATATATGACCCATCCTAGGTCAATACGATCAGATATATATATAAACCTCAATATGAATAAGTCTGAAGCATGCTAGAGTGGCAATGTAATCTCTATACATGAGTGTAGTGCCAAGTGCTCATGCCAGTGCCTCAGGTAATAGCATATCATAAATATGAGGTATGATCAATATAAACAAATCTGCATGTACGTGGATCCCGTCCACTCGTCACCCAATGACAAAAAGCATCATGCATGTAAATATCATAAGCATACACATGGAAAATATGAGGATATAAACCATCTGTGTCCCTTGCGACACGTCAAAATCATGGAACCGGAGTGTCCAGCATCGACACTCAAAAACATCATGAAAACTGTGCCCAGCATCGGCACGTAAATCCTCATAAATCGGGCATCCATCAGTCCGGGTCAGCCCCCTCTCATCTATATCGGGCATCCGTCAGTCCGGGTCGGCCCCCTCTCATCTATATCGGGCATCCGTCAGTCCGGGTCAGCCCCCTCTCATCTATATCACTCTAGCACCGAGAAAACACATGGTGGACGCACTGAAATATCATATCAAGGGTAACCGGGTTTTTAAAACAATTACATATTCTCTTTTGAAATACCCACGGTTCCCAAATCCAGAAATATCATGGAAACAACATATCTCAATGCGTATAATCAGAAAAGCATGATGTATGCGATATGTGAAAGAAATGTAAGCATAGCAGTATGTCGTGCAACACGGAATACACAGTATATAAGTACATAAGTGTGCCCTGCAAGGTCATATCCTGAATGCAACAGTACTACAGTATAGTGACATGGAAATTATCGATGATGAAGTGTGTGAGCCGGCAACAAGTGTACGTGGAACATACACATCATCGATAATGGTGCTGGTGTCCTAGCAGCATGACTGTAATATATATATCAATAAACACAAGCAATGCAATGCAAATAGCATGAATATGCGGAATCGAATAATCAACGCAACAGTAAAGAACCTGCCTCAATAAATATATCATGCAGCCTTGCCTTTTGAAATAGGTATGACTCGGGTCTAGTCTAACGCCTACTATGCGAACTACGGACCCAACTATCAAGTCAATCGGGAGGGGTATGAAAACCACCTAAATCTGAGTCGATATACCTATATATATACATTAGTCGGTGATCTCGCCTCAATAGTATCACGTACGACACGGTATATCATATAACATCCTCGAGTCATGAGTGCGGATCTATCATTAATATAAAGCTCGTACAATAAATCGTCGTACGTCATCCCAATAGCTGGGTACGGGTCAATATCACATTATTTCATCCCATATCAGGTATCACTACCATCATATCACATAGTCTAGGGTACAAATCTAAGTCTAGTACCATCGATACCATCTATATAAATATGAATGCGGGATAAAACACATGCCCAAAGGCCGCTAAAACCATCATGTCGCATCTCAAATACGAACTCTGTCATATCGCCGAATCTCACGGCCTCAATCAAACCTCATCGACTCATCTCAATCCACGTAACATCCTCAATCCCGTATATGAACACATTGTCCCATACCCATGTGTAGATATACACACTTCCATATGCGCACAAGTAAAAGAAAGAATGTATGCAAGTATATGAGTGCGTGTATGTGTGGGTGCAACCACTACTCTAGGGTTTTCGCACTACACTAAACCAATACATCCTTATTATCAATAATCCATTTTTACCATCAATAATCTTAAACCATATAATAAATATATGTGTGTATACGTATTCATATACATCACCACGGACTGTGGGGGTGCTATACGCCATCCACCCGACTTCCCCCGTAGATATAATCTACTCACCTGGTCTTCGCTCGCCGAAATCGATGACGCCGCGCTTCTTCGCCTCGGAATCCTTGCGAGGGTACCTACAATAATAAACAGTCGCAATACGTATTAAAATCGAGGCAGAAAACTGATACAGCGCACAGTGTGCTCATAGGTTGGAACCTATGGCCTAAACGTGCAAATCAATCAAACAATCCCTGTTGTCGATGTACGAACACCCGACAACCAAATACAAATCCAAATATCAAGAAAGTGCATTTTAAAATACGGAAAACATAGCCTAAAACACACCAAAATGCTCCCAGATTTTCCCCAGGTGACAATTAGCCAAAACTACATATAGGAGGGGTCTATTTTAGTGCAAAAGGAGCCATGAACCAAATCTGGGACCCAATTTCCTTGATCTGGCTGCAAATTGCGGTCAGAATGAATATATCTGTGGCCTGGGGTTGGAGTTAGGGGCTCGGGTCTCTGTGGTAGCTTCCTAGGTGCCTGCACGACTCCTAGTAATCCCAAAATCATTTCTAGTGTCCCCGGGTTGCTCCAGATTCCAAAATACCCTCTAAAATGCACACATTTATCCGATGTCGGGGTTTCTAAATCCGTGTTTTGGGGTTTCAAGTCTCAGGTTTGGGCCTTAATGTAAACACTAGGGTGTTTGTTCAGCCTCTAATGAGCTCAATTTCACATTACAACTCTCAAATTCCCATAACCCTAACTAGGTTTTTCTTAAATCCACAAAATCACACGATATCGATTCTAATCTAGCATGGGGGTATAATTAATACAAAAACTAAGCTAATGATCCAGAAATTACCTCATTTGGCAACTCAAGGAAATTCTTGAGTTGCCCCTAGTGGCCAAAATGCTTGCTTTCTTGGTCCGATGTGTTTGTCTCGAGCTCGTGCACCTTTTTAGTGAAATGAAGATAGGGTTTTGAGTTTGTTTTTATGATGATTTGAGGAGGTGAAGAGGGAGGGAATGAGGAGCTAGGGCAGCAGCAGCAACCATGAAGAGGGAGAGAGGAAATGGTGGAGGAAAAAGGAGAAGGAGCCAAGTCAAAGAAGTCCTCACCTACTCTTTCTCTTTCTCACCATACATATATATTATATTCAAATTTCAAATCCCCTTTTTCCTTTTCTTTTCTTTTCTTAAAATCCTTCTCACTCAAATAGTAAACCCAAAGTGATATGGTAGAAATGCACAAGTGTAAAGGAAAAATGATATGTTTTGCACAAAATGCCAAAAATCCGATTAGCGATTTTTAATCGCGATTAGCACTAAATTAGTGCCAAACTAATCATAAAAACTTAAAAATGGCATAATTCTATAAAATACCCTATTTTAGAATTTTCCATAATTTTTCCAAATTTTTCCCCATTTATTTGTATTTAATTTTACCGAAATATTAAAATATTCAATAAAATAATATTAAATTATAAAAATTCCCAAAAATAATATTTTATTACTTTGAAATGTTACATTTCTATATATTAAATAAATTAATTTTGTATAGAGATTTCGGAGTCATTACACTAACACTTGTGCTTAGTTTTGATACATCATGCTTGGACATACAAATGGTAAATGAGAACGTAATAGATAGTTTCATGCCTCACATTGCGATATCGCATCGTCTTGATGGTTTATACTTCGCAACCACTTTGATAATTCATGTTTCATGATCGGATCCAACACAAGGAGGGAACACTCATAATCAAGTGGGCGTCAAATACTTCACCACGATTCCACCATCCGAACCGGAAGCACGGCCGCTTTTCTTTACTTATACTTCATTTTCTATTTTTTATGACAAACCAAACCAAATTATTTTCTCTTGAACTTGATATAACAACTTCTAATTACCAACTCCCTGTGGATCGACCTGTACTTGCCGGTTAGCTATATTGAGCCGTGCACTTGCGGTTAATATTTTAAAACGAAACCGAGCTCGCGTGCGCCGTATTTGTAAAACCACTTTCTTTCAAAATGCATAGGTATACACGCGTGAAGTCCCAACAAGTTTTGGCGTCGTTGTCGAGAATGCGTTAGTCATTAGGGGTTGTTATTTCAGGTTCATTTGTATATACAAAACTAATTTTAACACAATTTTTTCAAAATAAAAAACTAACTCTTTGGACATTTGTTTTCTGTCATTTTGATCTGCTGTCACTCTGGGTTTAATTAGAAGATTTAAAGTATGAAAATGGAACACTAAAAAGACAAGGAGCATACGGTACAAAGTTAGAGCCCCAACTCAAAGAGTTGGCCACCATTTTATTCATTTAGGCTGCAATTTGCGACCCCACTTGCTTTATTTGCTCCAATTATTTTTGTGTTTGTTTCTTTGTTCTATTTTTTTCTCTATTTTTATAGTTTGAATTTCATAATTGTATGTGTGCAGCATATTGTCCATATATATCATTTTCGCTAAATTTCTGACATTTCCAGCTTTCGGTTTTAGACGGACTCACGACCAGCGAACATGCGGAGCAAAGTACACTTTCAAAAACAAGGTGTTAGTGAAATGCAATGCCAAAGATCCGAGTGGTTTGTCCCGTGCAAGCAAACATTCAAGTACTCGTGGATCGACTCAACGGGGTTTCTTAACCTGAATATTTCGGTATGTATTTCTAAACTCCTTCTTTCTCGAATCTGACGCATTCCAATATTCTATTTTTTTGCAGGATTCTTTGCAAGTTCGTCGCCATTAGCCAAAAGAGAACTAACTCGTACTTATTACAGCGTTTAAGCCTAAAATGAAAAATATATGCTTGATTGTTTGATTGCTTAAATTCTTTTATTGATTGTACATTTGCATCTTAATACGGATTTAAGGACAAAAAACCCACAAGATACGGTAAAGAATTTTATCACCTTTTTCCATGGCCCACAAATTACAAACTGCATTCTTGCATACCCACAGTAATTTTAAAAATCAATTAGAACTCTGATTCTAAGGAATCGCGCTCAATAGGGCAAGTTAATTGTATTTAGAATACTGCTTAAGTTATATTATTCAAGGGGTGTCTAGGCAAGTGTAAATGGTGCAACCATCAAAAGAGAAAAGGTTATTCTAATTAAGCAACTTCGCGAAAGCCTTGGAAAACCTTCCCTTATCTTTGCACTTACCTGGCTTCTTGATCAATATATCTTGAGCCCGTTTCTTGACACAATTTTACTTCAACAATCAGATTTTTGAGTGGGTCTAGTTGACTTAGCAAAATATAGACCGCTAGGGGTGTGATATTGTTTTTTTTAATGATTTTGTGAATGCTTGTTAATATAGGTGATACACAGTTCAATTCGATTCTTCACGATCCGTATTCTTTTGTTTATATACATACCCAATTCTTTTATTCAAACTCTCATGATTCTTCCAACATTTTCGACAACTGTCCTTTCTTAGGGTGTAACCAACCGTATCAAAATATTGATATTCATCCACACCTTAACACTTTTGAATCCAATCCCACTTCAAACATAGAGAAATTGATTGAAAATTTAGAGAAAGATGTCGACAAGATGATTGCTTTAGCATCGCTACCATCACAACCATCCTTTCCTGAAATAATTGACATATCAATAGAGTATGATGGTGAGATGGAAGCTGGGTTGATCGCTTTAAAGAATGGTTTAGAAGTGATGATTACAGTTGAGAATCAAACAGCTTCGATGCTAGCCATATTCATACAACAATCTGATCAATTTTTGCACGCTCAATCTTAATCATTGGCTAGAATCGATGAACAACTGAAACATTTAGTTGTACAAATTCTAGGGAGTGAACACAGTCAATTTGAAATCAATAAATTCTAATATCTGTCATCTAGGAAGTCAACTGAGTGAGATAAGTAATCAAATAAATTTTGATGATTTCATAGATGATGATGAAGATATGACTTTACTGAGTGTTATAAGGACAAGAAAGAAAATACTCCAAGTCAGTTCGACACTGGCCTTCAGGTTCCAAATAGACCTCCTATCACTTGTGATCTTGATGATGATTTAACTGATAAACTACTTGAAGATGAGATTCTTTCACCGACTGATTATAGCGATAAAATTTTAGAGGAGGAGACTTGTGAATTTGACGGGTACGGTTTCGATATAATTCATAATCAAGAACCCATGACTTTAGTATTACCGATGATATAATTTTTGAAGAAACTTTAGAGTGGAAACCTACATTTTTGGATGACATCAATCTACCCATAGGTCAGTATGTTGAGGAGAACCTGAATTGGGAGATGTGAGCTGTATTGATGTGAATATGATTGTGGAGGAAAATTAGGAGGAAGATAACCTTAAAAAATATTCTTTCATGCCGAGTTTTGAGGAGATATATGCGGATGAACTTACTGTTCTTGGTGAGTTTGAGTCAGGATCACTTTCGGAGCATCGTAGGAACCTTTCTTTTCCTGAACTTTTTGTGGATGAATGCCACGCCCCGCTTCCCAAAGTACGTGAATACGGAAAATAACAAAGCCAACCATACTACTTATGGTGAGAAAATATCCTTCCATAGTCACATTACCGCTGTCAATCAGATCTCAAGAACAGTAAATAAATATCTATCTATCTCATGTCCAAACTGCCACAATAAATAATAATGAAAAGGTAATGAAAACAAATAAAGATCATGCTGGTTAGTTATGCTCACTCTACATCGAAAGTAAAGAGGCGGAATGCACAAAAATCAAATTATAAGCAAGCACAACCAACTAAACCCATAGTGATCAAACCATAAGCCTAACCTAGCAACTACTAGGAGTTAATCTACTATAAAGAGGGGTTATGCATAAAGATGCATGTCCTTCGGGTCTTCAAAATCCTTCCTCTTGTACTCCTAGAAATCCTTGATCAACCTTACTTAAGAGCCTTCTTGATCCTAGATGATCCACCGAGGAAAGAGAAGGCTTGTGTAAGAATGAATGTAGAATGGCTAGAAAAAAAAATATGTATCATATCATTTTTTCCAAATAAAAATTCAAGCCATACTTGAATAGTTTTCACAAATGAATAAACAAAATTAATAGCCATTCCTAACACCATGCTTGAAGCCACCCCACCCTTCCACCTTATTTTCTATTTCTAATAAATAGAAAAATACATAATGAGGTGTTATCTTCTAAAAGATTCTTGTATAAATACAAGAATACGTAATCATACATACATACCCGTATTCGTACTAAAAATATGAATACAAAGAGATAGATAAATCCAAACATAATGCTAGAATTAAATCAATACTTGATTTAATAAACTGGCTTAATCATAAGCCTTCTGGTATCACAAACCGTTCGATTAAAATTTCGCGCAACTAGTACACGTATATAATCAAAACCCTGCACCTATAAACATACGGTCTCTATATCGTTTCGCCTGAACCAGGAAAACCCTCTGTGTGGGACTCTAAAGACTCGACAGTACGCTGGCAGTAGGTTTAACAATAAGTACGTTAGCGACACTAGCTGTATGTAACGGCTACCCAGGTACCTACCGAAAAGAAGGCCGACGAGAAAGCTCATCCGAACCTCTATTGAGCCTATCCATGACCATCTCTGTACAGTTCGGTCTTTTCGTCTAAGAGATCGCATACCAGGTCTAGGGGCAGTAAACGTCAGACCCCTACTGACCCGATAAGTCATGTCGATGTGGCTCAGGACCGATTCAAAAAACAACTGATCTGAAAATCAGTAAATCTCAACTGTTTTGGCCAAGGTCTTATGGTTCTGGCCAACCGGACACGGTTCGATATCGACTCCCTATACCGGGAGAAACGAATCCTTGACAATCGTTCACTGCCTCCATGTGGCTCAGAACTGTATCCAACCAAACCCTCTTTGCACGACTCAGTAGAGCCGTGGTAGAGTAGTGATCTAAGCATGGTGGGAATTCACATGAGACAAATGATGATTTCAGGTCTAAAGACTAATCTGTACTCATGTCACCTGAGAACCACTATCCGACGATAGGTATAATACCATCTAAATGTTCTCGGCGAGTCCGTCCAGTGTACTCACCCCCAGTGAGCACCTGTATACATCTTAGGTGATCACACCAATGGCTGTGGAACCAACCACCGTCCCTCGTCGGGGTCTAGAAACATATACACAAGTCTACTCTGGAATATCAATGCCTGGTCTCGATACTCCTGCGACTTGGGACATTTAAGGATGTGCTTATGGACTACCCAACCCCCACATGTATGATCATCATCATAACACTGGTAGTCAAGCAAAATCCTATGGGTTTTATTAACATGTATCGGCCATATGTGATATCGAGTAACATATATGCACATGTTTAGATAAAAAAAGCCCAAAATAGTATGCTACTGTAACGAGTCTTTATCCACATGTATAAAAATTATAAAGCAGCAAGAAATACAAATACATATGTTCAAATAAAAATAACTCAAATAGTATTCTATACAACTGAGCAAGATTATCCTGTACATACATATCCCTAGCATTCTACACAATACAGGCCTCTAGGGCATACGTATCTAACAATCTCCTACTTACACTAAGGCCTGTAATTGGCGTACCGAATACCTGTAAGTCGACGTTAGACACTCCATATGATGCGGGGAGGCGGAATAGGTAAAACAATCATTTTGTTTAAACTAACATCAACTAATTTTACGGATCTTTGCCAAACCCTAACTAACAACAACATAGGAGGGATTAGCTACTATGAAAGAAGATTATAACTAATGAATCAAGTCCTTCTTGTTCTCGTTGATCACCTCCTCGTCGGCCTCCTCTTTGTGATAGAAGATCCACCCGAGAGCTACTTCTCCAAGCTTAACCTCACACTTGGGGTAACTAGGTAACTAAGAGTGCTAATCAAAGTAACCTAGAGGATATAGAATAGGATTAGGGATCTATGAGTCTTACTAACCCTAGGATCTCAACACATGAAAGGATTAGGGGGTTTGAAGAGAGAGAGCTTAAGGAGAGAGAAGGTGAGAGTGAAAATGATCTTGGAAAAATATCTCATTGTGAATATATGAAGCATAAGATATTTATTAAATGAATAACAAATAAAAATATCATCATGCTTCATTAACTCACTTTGTGTGATTCATCCCATGAGTCATTAAGCCATAAATGCATCATTAACTCCTATGGATGAATCACACCATGAGTCATTAAACCAATAAATGCAAATGCCACCTTAGCCTCCAACTCATCAATCATCTAGAAGCTTCTCGACTAATTACGAGAATGCCCCTCCCATCCGTGAAAACACGGAAATACTGAGACTGTATAAATCTAATAATCAAATACTAGAATCTGGCTTAAACCAAAGCCTGCTAGTATAAACTGTCCGAACATCGTACGTGCGTAAAAACACGTATGTGTCCGAACCCTGTCGTAAAACCATACGACCTCTATATCGTTTCGCATGAAACAGGGAAACTCTCTGTGTGGGACTCTAAAGACTCGACTACTACGCTGGCAGTAGGTTTAACTGTAGACCGCAAGCGGCACTAGCTGTACGTAACGGTCCCCTGGTAGATGTCGATAAGAAGGCCGATGAGGAAACCCATCCGAACTCCTACTGAGCCTGATGTGACAATCTCCGTACAGTCCGGTCTGTTCGTCTAGGACTATTACATATCGGGCCTAGGGGCGGCAAGCATCAGTCCCCTAAAAGCGGTATAAGTCGTGTCAGAGTGAAGCCCATTACACCTTGAGAAGCTACTAGAAAACCTACCAGTAAATCTCGCTTGCCCTGGTCAGGGACTTTGCGTAATGGCTCTCCAGACACAGCGCGATATCAACTCCCAATACCGGGAGAGACGAATCCTGTCTAACCGCCACTGCCTCCAAGTGTTTTGGGACTGCACCCAACTGCTACCTGTTTGCACGACTCCTTTAAGACGTGGTAGGGTAGCAATCTAAGAACAGTGGGAACACACTTGAGGCGAAGCAGCAGTGTCAAGTCTGCGGACTATGCTGTACTCATGTCACCTGGGAACTGTTAACTGACGACGGGTATAATACCAACCAACAGTTCTCTGCGAGTCCTGTCCGGTGTACCCGTAACCCAACGAGCACCTGTATACTATCTCCAGTACGACGTACTGATGGCTGTGGGACAGACCATTTTCCCAACTGGGATGAGAAGCGTACACACTAGTCTACTCCGGAGTATCGATGCCCTGTCTTGATAATCCTACGATTAGGGACCTGAAAAAGGATGTGCTTGTAGACTACCCAGCCCCCACTAGTGTGACTGCCATCACAACGCTGGTAGTCAAGCAAGATCCTAAGGGCTCTATCAATACGTACACACATATTAAGATAGATATAAACCAAGTACTATACTACCATGTTTAGCAAGACTGTTAATATAACTGTGAATATCCCAAGCTTCCATTAAGTAATATACAAGCTAGTACGATACAATAATGGCCCCTGTGGCATATACACTAACAATACCCAACATCTGTTCTAGGGCCAGTTGTTGGTGTATCACATACCCAACATCTTAAAAAGTCGCTCGAACTGTGCTTGAGGGAGGGCCTTGGTAAATGGATCCGCCGTGTTGTCTTTTGTATTTACTCTCCGGATCTCGATCTTCCGGCGATCTACGATCTCCCTGATCAGGTGATACCGCCTCAAGATGTGTCTGGATTTCTAATGGGACCGTGGTAATTTCGCTAAAGCCATAGCCCCATTGTTATCGCAATACAAAGGTATTGGATTAACAATGGACGGAACCACCTCAAGTTCAGTAATGAACTTCTTCATCCAAACCGCTTCTATTACGGCATCGTTGGCAGCAATGTATTCAGTCTCTATCGTCAAGTCTGCGACGGTGTCCTATTTGGAGCTCTTCCGACAGACCGTCCCTCCGTTGTGAGTAGATAAAAAAACCCGAGATAGACTTGCTGCCATCATTGTCATTTTGAAAGCTTGAGTCGGTAAAGGACTCGACCTTGAGGTCTCCATTACTGTAAACCAAGAAAATCTTTTTAGTCCTTCTCAGGTACTTGAGAATGTTCTTTACAACTGTCTAATGATTCTCACCTGGGTTCGACTGATACCGGCTCACCACGCTAAGCGTGTATGCTACATCTGGTCGGATACATAGTATCGCATACATTATAGATCCTACTACCGAAACATAGGGTATAATGCTCATACGAGCCCTCTTTTCATCAGTCTTAGGAG
The DNA here is from genome assembly GCA_030015575.1 of Agapanthus africanus. Lineage (NCBI taxonomy): Eukaryota > Viridiplantae > Streptophyta > Magnoliopsida > Asparagales > Amaryllidaceae > Agapanthus > Agapanthus africanus. The sequence continues at coordinate 422,217,815 of CM057349.1, forward strand.
ACATCTCTTTGGAGAGGGTGATTCCGTGCAAAGTGGGTATATTACCACGCTTAGAATCTTCCATACTAAATCTCTTCAGTATGGTCTCTATGTACCTGGACCGTAAAAGTCCCAACAATCCATTAGATCTATCTTTGTATATCTTAATCCCCAGAATGTAGGAGGCATCACTTAGGTCTTTCATGGAGAACTTTTGTGACAAGAACAGCATGACCAATTGTAGCATATGAATGTCATTTCCTATTAAAAGAATGTCGTCCACGTACAAAACTAGGAATACAACAGTTCTTCCTACAATTTTCTTGTAGATACATGGCTCATTCTCATTTTTGATGAAGTCAAATTTCTTGACTGTCTCATCGAAACAAATGTTCCAGCTCCGTAGTGCCTGTTTTAATCCATAAATGGATTTAAGCAACTTGCATACCTTCCTGCTAATCCCACTGTCTACGAATCCCTCCGGCCGATCCATATAAATACACTCTACTAAACTTCCAATTAGAAAAGCCATTTTTACGTCCATCTATCAGATATCATAGTCATGGAAAGCAGCAATGGTAATTAGGATCCGAATGGATTTCAGCATAGCCACTGGAGAAAAGGTTTTGTCATATTCCACTCCTGGTCTTTGACGAAAACCTTTTGCAACAAGTTTATCCTTATAGGTTTCCACCTGTCCATCTACACCAATCTTCTTTTTGAAAATCCACTTGGATCCAACGGGTTTTACCCCAAGAGGAGCAACATCCAAAGTCCAAACTTTGTTGGTGTATATGGACTCCATTTCGGATCGCATAGCATCCATCCATTTTACAGAGTCACTACTGGTAATGGCCTGCTCAAAACTAGTAGGATCATTTTCTTCCAAATGCAATCTTCTCGATCCCCGTCTATGAGAAAATCGTAGTATCTCTCAGGCAGATGAAAAACCCTACTAGTTCTGCGGAGTGACTGAGGTTCGTTCGGGGCTATTGAATCAGGAGGTTTCACCAAATTCTCAGTTATAGTTTGTCCTTCTGGAATTTCTTCCAGTTCTACTGGGCTCACACTAATTTCTTTTGTAAGAAATTCCTTCTCCAAAAAGATGGCATAGCGAGTAACAAACACCTTCTGTTTCTCGGCGTAGTAGAACAGATATCCTTGCGAATGCTTAGAATATCCCACAAACTTATAGAAAACTGATGATACCTCGAGTTTGTCCGAGTTCTGCTTCTTTACATAAGTAAGACATCCCCATATCTTAATAAAATTAAGGTATGGTCTCTTCCCCTTCCATATTTCATATGGGTGGTAGGTACGGATTTGGTCGGAACTCTATTCAATAAATATGCTGCTGACTCTAGCGCATATCTCTAGAATGAAAGAGGTAACTCAGCATTATCCATCATTGAGCGAATCATATCCAATAGGGTACAATTTCTCCATTGCAACACATCGTTATGCTGTGGTATATACGGAGGAGTAAGCTGAGAGAAAAACCATTCTTTTATAGAAAATCAAGAAACTACGTGCTCAAGTATTCTTTTCCTCGATCAGATCGAAAGATCTTAATACTTTTTCCTGTTGGGTTCTCTACTTCGCTCTTATATTATTTGAATTTCTTAAAAACTTCATATTTGTGTTTTATCAAGAATACATGTCTGAATCTAGAGAGATCATCAGTGAATGTAATAAAATATGAGAATCCATCCCTTACATGTATAGACATTGGACCATATACATCACTGTGTATGAGTCCCAAAAGATCTGTAGCTCTTTCTTCGTATCCCGTAAATGGAGTTTTGGTCATCTTTCCTTTGAGACAAGACTTGCAAGTTTCATAAGATAAAAATTCGAACGAATTCAGAAATCCATCCTTATGCAACTTGGCTAATCTTTTCTCATTGATATGACCAAGTCTACAATGCCACAAGTAGGTTTCGTTCGTATCTGAACTCTTCCTCTTGCGTGTGTTTTGTATATTGAAAACTGTGTTTTGATTAAGAATATAGATACCATTACAAAGTGTACCTTCTGCAACCAATAGCTGATTAAAATAAATGTTCATGATATTTATATTTAGAACAAAATCATATCCATCTTTATCAAGTAAAGAAACTGATATAATGTTGCAGAGCATGGAAGGTACATAATAACAATTGTTCAAAATCATAGTGTTGCCACTTGGAAACACAAGATGATATTCGCCGACGGCGGCAACATCAACTGGTGCTCCGTTCCCTACTCTGAGGGATATATCACCCGGTCTAACCATTCAACTTTTCTTAGTTCCTGTAATAAATTACAGATATGAGATCCTAATCCGGTATTTAGTACCCAGGAGGTAGGGTTGACCGAAAAGCAGATTTCAATAACAAATACACCACAAAAGATGCATTAGAATACTTCTCCTTCATTAGGGTCATATGGAATTCCTTATAGTCCTCTTCCCTTTACTCACACCCGTGAAAATTGTCGTATGTTGAAGTCGAACCGGCGTTCCCCAGCCCAGTGTAATAAGCTGGTTTGGTCAAATCAAACATTTTATAATCTTGATTAGGGTGTGACATGGTTGCTACCTAAAAAAGAAACACTTAGTGATTAGTCTAAAATATTGCACATTTGAATGAACATTTTCCCTACTTTTGTTTAGTGCTTAAAGATTTTTATTGTAAATATAGAACATATGTGGGTTTATCTGTAAAATATTTATTATCATATATTTCTACATTATAATTAACATAATGATGGAAAATATATGCATATAATATTTATATTAAATTATAATAATTAAAATATGCATACCATATCAAATAATTCTAATCAATATTCTTAAAATATAATATCATATAAAATGGTTGGGATAATATTTCAAAAATACCAAATATTACTAACACTATAATTTGAGATATTATGCAGATATTAGCTTAGGTATGGAATTAAGGAGATCAGAGATGTCGGAATCAAATCTGCCGAAATATTGAAACAAATCATAAGATCTGGCAACGGCATAGATTTAGAATAAGATTTGAAGAATATAGACATCTAAGTGATCTCCACATGTCAACACTAGAGACCACAAGAAATCCTAAGTCATGATTCCACTAAACCGCCACGGTTTAGCGGCCAAATGCGTCATTTGCGGCGGATCCGCGGCATTATTATAGCCGTAGGATGAAAGATTTGGTAGATGTGATTGTAACAGCATATGATCACATCTGGTAACTAGGGTTTTTAGTTTCTGTGACTATTTAAAGGACCGATAGCTTCACATCTAAAATCATTAAACCGAAGAGATCAAGAGGTCCCAAGAAGTCCATGCATCCAGGTGATCATCATCTATCATCTACCTCCAACAAGAGAGAGAGAGAGAGAGAGAGAGAGAGAGAGCAAAAACTAAGGTTCTTGTACTCTACATTAAAAGGATTTGTACATGATATAGTTGATTAATAAAGATAGAGTTTTTATTAGTTTTTTTTCAATTAATTTCTACACTTAATTTCTGCATCTTGCATTATGATCTCATTTTTCATCATTTCTTCTCCAACCATGCGTGAGTAATACCTAGCTTGCTAGGGTTCGTAGGCTAGAGTAGATCAATGGATGATAAAATATTTTAATTTCTTTTATACATTTTAAAGTTGATAAATTTTAGCAAAATAAATGTTAACATCCTTATCAGGCGCGCTACCAATTTATTGATAGTCTCGACCATAATTTGAGATTAGATTAACACTTATTTTGTTAGGGGCTAGACATGAATAGAGATCAATGCAAGAAAAAGGGTTAAGAGTGGGGAAACCCTAGTTTCTTCCAAAAGAACCCTAATCCACATTCATCACCATCGCTCTAGTTTTAAACTATTAAAAGATAAAAGGAGTCATTTTTAATTAGTCATCCATTACTATAAGGCATATGAACTATACAAGCCTCTTTTTTATAAAATCTTATATCCGTAGTATATCCGCAACTACAACCAATCAACTATTCTTTCAATCAACTCGTTTAAAGCAAGAAAAATAATCACGTTTCCCTGTAGATGACCCATACTCATCACGGCTAGGTACTAGCGACACCGTCTTGATTGCGGTTAATTTTTACTTTACGAACGTCACTTTTCTCAAACAGACCAATCAAATGGCGTTGTCGCCAGGGAAATGATCGTAATTTTTTTCTTGCTATTCGGGTTGAATTCTAATTAAATCCGGCAACCATAAAAAAAACTGCATCTTGTATATTTAACGATTATTGTGCGTGTTTTGCAAGGGAATCTGAAGTAACTGGAAGGAGGAACTAGAGATTCAGAGATTTCAAATTGGACCAAGTATAGGAGTGTGCTCAAGAAATTTTTGAAGAAAAAACTTAAAACAAGCGGGGGAACCGCGGGAATAGGGGGCGTTTTGCGGTGGAACCGTGGCGCCTTAGAGGAAGTACAGCCCCAAAATCCTCTGGTATATTTCTAAGATTTTTCTCTCTCCTCTAAGATCCAATACTTTGATTTTTACTGCAGGATTCTTTGCAAAAAGCGCCGCCCAAAAAATCTTTTTGCGTGTTTTGATTTCGGGTTGTTTTTACATATTTTAAAACGGACTTTAAGGAGCAATAAACCCAAATTCAGATTAGGTGGGGATTTCATCACCCTTCCTAGGCCCCACAAATCACAAAATGAGTATACCTTCACTCTACATTAATTTAAAAAAAAATCTAGACCAAGTCACTGAGGATCGTCGCGCTCAATTAGGACAGAGGAGGGTCGTGGGTAATCTATCGCTTATCCGCATCTCTCTTGTGGTGTCTAGGCAAGTGTGACTAAGGAAAGTGGTTACTTAATTATGCCCGCTATTTTCGGTGATTCGTATAGCGGATACCTTCCACTTACCTAGCATTTACTTGGCTACAAGAGTGGTAAAGAGGTGGTAGAGAATTGATCCTGCGACTTATCCTTTGGAAGTGTAGGAGCGGTCTAGTAACTTGATATAGGAAACCCTAGTTCTACGGGTTGAGTGTGCATTTTGTGATTTGTTGAGTCAAGCCTCAAGTCTGACTATTTTTCAAAGCAAAACAATTTCCAGAATAAAAAAAGAGCTTAAATTTTTCTTATAATGGGTAACCCAGATGAACTCTTGCCAAGCTTTGCTATCCAGAACCAAATATATCTTGTTTTCATAACTGCTTCGGTACAAAATCCGACTCTACCATGTCTTTAAGAGATAGGATAGAGCAAGCGGAAAAGAACAGTAGGATACCTCACTCAAAGTCCCATCAACCGTATCAAAATTCCATATCTTCTTATGTTGATAATCTGTTTAAAGCAAGTGAAGGAACTTCAAAACACATTTCCATCGTTGAGCATATTGCGAAGGCTGAAAGCCAAAATTTCAATCCTTTCACTAATCCAAAATCGTTAGGTTAACAAACATCAACATTCCCTTATGAAAATATTGATACTCATTTTGAGGCGAATATGACATCTTTTACACCCATGACCATTGCTGAACAAATAGCAATTTCCAGTCACCAACTAGCCAACCAATCTCAATATTCTTCATATCCCAATGTTGATCCTAATCCTGGTTATGAAACTTGGGTCCACCCTTCTAATTCTTATCCACGGTACCAAACCTTCACACGCTCTCATGTTGACACTTATCTTGAGGCTAACGGGACAAATCAGAAATGCATGTCGATTGCGGAACACATTGAACTCGCCCATAGCCAACAAGTAAGGGCATCTCTTCTTAACATTTCTCTTTAGGCTAATGTGGCAAATTATAAACACATGTCAATTGCTGAACACATTGAACTTACCCGCAGTCAACAATTAGACACTTCCCAACCATACTCATCTTCTTCACCTTATCTAAACAGTACTTCTGAAAATGAATTAAAAAGTTCCACATTTCAAAGAGAATCCTTCATTGGAACTTCACCACAACCCATGTCTAGTTTTGAAGTAGAGTTAGAATTGAGTAGTGAAAAAGAACAAGAGATCCCTCAAAGTCAAACCGAAACCAATTCTTTTGATCTCGACACCTTCCATCCTATACCCTAACCAAATATATTCGATGTTCAACCGCTTCATAGTCTAAGTGATGAGGTGCCCGAGAATAACATGTTTGGCTTTGCTAATAGTGAGTGTGAAAGAGAGCTTGACACTATTTCAAATCAAATGGATCCTTATTCGACTACACTTGATATTTCAAACCTTCTAACTCTATCAAGTGAAACAAGTGATTTATCGATTGAGGCTAGTATAATTGATGAATACCTATTTGCTTAATTTGATCGAAGGTGTTAGTGAGAGCGGCGATGAGAATCTCGTGTAAGATGAACCCGTTATGTTGGATGAGTTGGATTCTCCTACCCATCATGTCCCTTCTATTGACTACGAAAATCTTCCTGTATAATTAACCGATCCTATTCTTTTCACCGACCTATCCGATAAGCATAACGATATCCGGCCTTCATCTCCTATATCTGGTTCAACAATGCTCAACACCCAAATTTGTTCATCCATTTCATCACCCACTTTCTTTGGCTCTTCTAATCTTCTTTCAACGCTACCGAGTTTTGATGAATCACACTCCGATATTTCGAGTTCTATAATTCTTGAAAGATCACCCGATTTAGACTGTTTTGAGGAGGAAGGAAACGATCATTTCGAATCTCCTACCTCTATAATTTCTGACGAATCGAGTGTTTTGAATCTCGGTGCGCATAAGACCGACCTTGGAACTTTCAACCGACCTCGTGAATCTGCATACTCCATCAATATACATATTGATGAAATTATTACTCGGACCATTGATAAAAGTTTTGAAGACATTTTTGCCGAAGAACTCGTATTACTATAAGAAATGGATGTTGTGATGAATCAACCTCCATCCGAAGAAGTCGAACCGCCGCCCTTTCTTCTTATCAAGTACGAGAATGCGAATATTCCACCTACTCCTTATCTTTCATATTCTCATTTTCGTTCACCATCATTATTTCATTTCTACCAATCGAGACATAAACCTGATCGATTCTGCCTCTTATCTCCCCATTTCTTCACGTCTATGATCTTTTACCAACCATGCTATTACATCTTTAAAATATTCGAATGGTAGGTGTTAACCTTTGATCTTTGTAAAGCTTTGCATATACCAATAACTTTACACTTCTCTTATAATTTTAAATGCTTAATACTGTTTTATTCAAGTTAGGGGGAGAAAAATATTTTGGCTCTTAAAAGAAAACAAATTTTTACAAAATTGTGAGCTAAAAATAAGTTTGGGGGAGTTTTTCACTGTCATTAATTCTTGTCCGCCTTACTAACTTTTCCTCCCAAATCTACAGGTTTTAAGCTTAACAGATAACTTCAGTGAGGACACTACTGTAAATATGTTTGGGAGAGCTTTGTGCTTATTCACGCATTATTTTGCATTATACTAAATAATAGCACAAAAAAATTTTGATAATAAAAGTTAGAAAGTGAAAAATACATTTGAAAGATAGGAAGAGATTTAAGAAAAGTAAGAAAATTAAATGTTTTATAACGAAGCTAGTAATAGGTAGTCATGAGCTGTTGTCCCAAGGGTTAGTAAGATGAAGAGAATCACTAATCTGAGAATAGAAATAAGTATGAAAAATAGTCCATATTCTTGAGTCCAAATATCTGAACGTTGATACCCTACTATACGCACTTGCACACATCTTGAAACTTGAGATAGTAGAGAATACCTTGAAATGTTCTTATCTAAAAGCCTTAGTATGAAGAAAAATAAATATATAAAAATAAATGAAAAAAATGGTGAAGAAAAATGAACACCGGTTTTGTAATTACTTAAGGCAGGATAAAAAAATATAGCGGGGGTGCTTTATCATCTAGTACCATAGACCAACTGATTTGGGAGCCACTGCTAAGCCTTAGGTGTTGCAAGACAAGAACATTGCTAATTACACCTAAATGAGTGAGCACATTTGGTAATCGGTCGGTCAGTACCACAAGAAGTATTAACGGTCGCATGAAGAATGTGTGAGCAATTCCTTCTAAAATATTCATCGAATAAAAATTACTTGTTGGGTTACCTACAACGGCAGCAAGGTTTCGGGAGGTATCACCCATGTCAAGTTTAAATTTTTGCCATTCTAGATAACCCAAACCCTAGATCTTTAACTAGAGAATCAAACTAAACCGAAATGTAAACACTTTACATCTAAGAGTTAGGGATTACAACCTTTGTAGTCCGTTCCTTCGCTTCATAAGCTCCGAGTTGAGATCCCTTCGGTGCGATCACCAGGTTCCCGGACTCTCGAGAGGTTTCATGAGATGAATGATGCATCTTGCTAAAAGTCTTCGAAATCCAAGACGATCTACCTTGATGAAACACAAACCCAAGCTCTCATTTCACTAATGTGGTATTAGTGAAGTGAACACCCTAATCTAAGTGGCTGGAATAGATGAGGATGATGAAGTAGGAATTTTGCTCTCTTTAGTTTTCTTTTTCTCACAAACAATCATCACAAAATCAAAAGCTAGAAAGCTTTTGTGAGAGGAAGAAGAAGATGCGTTGTGATGAATGAATTATTGTTGAGGTTAGAAATGCAACCAAGGTTAAGTATGGCATGCTTAACCCTTGTAGAGAGTTAACCATGGTCTAGGGTTAGGGCTTGGTTAACAAATATCTTAGCATAATATCTAAAGAGTGGTCAAAGTCAACCTAAGAAAATATCTTAAGTATTTATCCATAAATTAGAATTAGCTAAAATAAATAATAAATCTAACCATAAACCTTAAGCATGGTTTAATCTCACAAACCCTAGGTGCATTTGTAACCCTAACATGTTACAATATTATATATCACATATATAATATATAATGTAACAAAAGAAAATAATACAATTAACATATATCACATATATTTATCAATGTATCATCAAGTGAGAAAAAGAATCATTTGAGTGGGCTTATGTTAGTTAATGTAATGTAATATATCAAATATATAATTATACATTAAATTATCGAATCAACACTTGATCCGATAATCCGGTTATTCTGCAAATAACCGACAAATATAACATGTATCAGTTCATGGAATCAACACTTGATCCGATGACCCGGTTATATCACATATACTCGGCCGATATCTCATATCGCGAGAATTGAATACGGTATCACATACACGTATTATTCTCGGTCCCGCATATATCACATATGTAATCCTACTCCGTTTTGTCTGAGCCAGGAAACCTCTGTGTAGCACTCTAAAGAATCGTCAATACGCCGGCAGTAGGTGATGATAATATCAAACACCCACAAGTTGCAAGCGGTCAGCTAAACGTATCAGCCACCCGGGTATTGAGCGATTAGAAGATCAACAAGCAAGCCTGAACACACTCCTGTGAATCCAATCAGTAACACTACCGTACAGTCCGGTCTCTTCGTCTGATATGTCGCATATCCAGTGTAGGGGTGGTAAACGTCAGACCCCAGTAACTGATAAGTCGTGTCTATGTGAGGCTCATAAATGGTCGAGAAACTACTGATAACACTTACCAATAGATCTCCATATTAGCCCTGTCCAGGGACTTCCAGTTATAGCCAATCGAACACAGCGCAACATCAACCCCCAATACCGGGAGAGGCGAAACCCCTCCTATCGCTCATTGCCTCCATGTGATTTGGGACTGTACCCAAAAGACACCGTTTTGCACGTTCTCATGAACGTGGTAAGGTAGAAATCAAAGCGCAGTGGGAATCACACAAGACTCTATGACGATCTCGGGTCTACAGACTAACCTGTACCAGTGTCACCAGAGAACTACTATCTGATGATAGGTATAATACCATCTAAGAGTTCTCGGCGAGTCCGTTCAGTGTACCCGGTCTCCACTGAGCACCCATATACCTTCTCTGATGTCAAACACCAATGGATATGGGATCATCCATCGCCCATCATATGGGTCGAGAAGCGTATACGCTAGTCTACTCTGGAGTATCGATGCCCTGTCTCGATACTCCCTCGACTAGGAAAAGTTATAGGATGTACTCTTGGACTACCCTGGCCCCACTAGTATGATCTGCATCATAGTCCTAGTAGTCGAGTACATATCCTAAGGGCTTTATCAATATGTGAGAGCAAGACAGTAAACCAATACAAGTCAACATGTTAAGACAAAGTAAAACCAGATAGCATACCATCATATCGAGCAAGAAAGTCCTCTCTATATATATCTAACCATCCACTATAATATACATCATATGTACAACAATGGTCTCTAGGGCATATATACAACTAAAAATCTCCCACTTGCACTAAGGCCAGCTGTTGTAGTATATCATACCGAACATCCCGAAGTGTCTTTCAAAGTGTATCTGGGGTATGGCCTTCATGAGTGGATCCGCAGCGTTGTCCTTCGTGTCAACTCTCCTGACCTCGATCTCGCGTCGATCAACTATCTCCCGGATCAGGTGATACCGCCTCAGAATATGTCTGGATCTCTGATGGGATCTGGGTTCCTTGACCAAAGCTACAGCTCTATTGTTATCAAAATACAAAGGTATTGGATGCTCAATGGACGGAACCGCTCCAAGTTCAGTTATGAACTTCTTCATCCAGACAGCCTCTTTGGCAGCATCGTTGGCAGCGATGTATTTAGCTTCCATCGTCGAGTCTGCCACAGTTTCCTGTTTGGAACTCTTCCAACACACCGTCCCTCCATTGAGGGTAAAGACAAATCCCGAGTGCGACTTAGAGTCGTCCTTATCACTTTGGAAGCTCGAATCGGTAAAGGACTCCACCTGGAGTTCTCCGTTACGATACACCAAGAACATCTCCTTAGTCCTTCTCAAGTACTTGAGAATGTTCTTCACAACTGTCCAGTGATTCTCTCCTGGATCTGCTTGATACCTTCTCACTACACTTAGTGAGTATGCTATATCGGGTCTGATACATAGCATCGCATACATGATAGAGCCTACTGCCGAAGCATATGGTATCTCTTGCATGCGAGCTCTCTCCAAATCAGTCTTGGGAGACATCTCTTTGGAGAGAGTGAGTCCAGAGATCGTGGGTAAATACCCACGCTTGGATTCTTTCATACTAAACCTCTTTAGTATGGTGTCAATATACCTGGATTGGGACAATCCCAGTATCCTCTTAGATCAATCTCTATAGATCTTAATCCCCAAAATGCAGGAGGCATCACCTAGATCTTTCATTAAGAATCTATATGATAAGAAGAGCTTGATCGAGTGCAGCATAGGAATATCATTTCCTATCAAGAGCATGTCATCCACATACAATATGAGGAAGACAACCTTACTCTCTGCAACCTTCTTGTAAATACAAGATTCATCTACGTTTTTGATGAAGTCAAACTCTTTGACTACAACATCAAAACAGATGTTCCAACTCCGCGATGCCTGCTTTAACCCGTAGATGGATTTAAGCAGCTTGCACACCTTTCCGCTGCTCCCACTATCTACGAAACCCTCTGGCTGAGTCATGTACACGCACTCCTCTAAATCACCATTTAGAAAGGCGGTTTTAACATCCATATGCCAGATTTCGTAGTCATGGTATGCAGCAATGGCAAGTAGGATCTGGATGGACTTAAGCATAGCCACTGGAGAAAAGGTTTCATCATAATCCACACCTGGTCGTTGACGAAAACCCTTTGCAACAAGTCTAGGTTTGAAAGTCTCAACTTTTCCATCTACACCAAGTTTCTTCTTAAAGATCCATTTGCTCCCAACGGGTTTTACCCCTTCAGGAGCAACTTCCAAAGTCCATACTTTGTTGGTGTACATGGATTCCATCTCAGATCGCATTGCATCCAGCCATTTCACAGAGTCCCTACTCGTGATGGCCTGTTCGAGGCTAGTGGGGTCATCATCTTCCATGATGCAATCCTCGCTCTCACCATCAATGAGAAAACCGTAGTATCTCTCTGGTGGATGAGGAACCCTACTAGATCGGTGGAGAGGCTGGGGTTCGTTGGGAGCTATCGAATCCTCTGGTTCCACTAAATCTTCAGTTGTAGTTTATTCTGCTAGAACTTCTTCCAGCTCTACCTCTTCGCCACTAATTTCTTTTTCAAGAAATTCCTTTTCTAAAAAGGTGGCATTTTGAGCAACAAACACCTTTTGTTGTTCACCATGGTAGAATAGATATCCATTCGAATGTTTAGGATATCCAACAAACTTACAAAGAACTGATCGTGCCTCGAGTTTGTTCGGATTTTGCCTTTTGATATAGGCCGGACAACCCCATATCTTAACTCGTTTAAGACATGGTCTCTTCCCACTCCATATCTTATATGGTGTGGTAGGTACAGATTTTGATGGAACCCGATTCAATAGGTATGCTGCTGCTTCAAGTGCATAACCCCAAAAGGAAATAGGCAACTCAGTGGTGCTCATCATAGAGCGTACCATATCTAATAGGGTGCGATTCCTCCGCTCCGATACACCGTTGTGTTGTGTTGTATAGGGAGGAGTAAGCTGAGAAAGAATCCCATTCTCTTTTAAATAGTCCCGGAACTCATTGCTCAAGTATTCTCCTCCTCGATCAGATCGAAGGATTTTAATACTTTTACCCTTTTGGTTCTCGACTTCGTGTTTATATTCTTTGAATTTCTCAAAAGCTTCAGACTTGTGTTTCAACAGGAACACATGTCCGTATCTTGAGAGATCGTCAGTGAATGTAATGAAGTACGAGAAACCATCCCTGGCATGTGTAGACATGGGACCACATACATCATTATATATCTGTCCCAAGAGTTCCGTAACTCTTTCTCCGTGTCCACTAAATGGAGTTTTGGTCATTTTGCCTTTGAGACATGACTGGCAAGTGTCATAAGATGAAAATTCGAACGGATTCAAATATCCATCCTTATGTAATTTAGCTAGTCGTGTCGCATTGATATGACCTAGTCTACAATACCACAAGAAGGATTCGTTCATTTCTGAACTCTTCCTCTTGTGTGTGTTTTGCACATTAAGTACTGTAGTTTGTTTGAGAATGTATATGCCATTATTTAATAAGCCTGATCCAATCAACTTTTGATTTAGGAAGATGTTCATAATATTATCCTGTACTACAAAATTACATCCTTCTTTACTCAATAAAGAAACTGATATAATATTGCATATCAGGGTCGGAATGTAATAGCATTCGTTTAGAATCAATGTATTACCATTTGGTAATACAAGGTGATATTCGCCAACTAGTTTGGCTGCAACATTTGCATTCCTACTCTTATGGAATGATCACCCTCTCCCAGTTCTCTACTTTTCCTTAGCCCATGTAACATATTACATATGTGGGATCCCGATCCGGTATCTAATACCCAGGACGTAGAGTGAATTGAGAAACAGTTCTCGATAACTAACACACCTGAAGAAGATGCATCATCATACTTGTTCTTCGTTTGGGCGGCGTGGGTATCCGGATATTTCCCTATTTCCTGCTCAGTCTTATAACAATTATAAGAAAGAACTGGACCAACGTTCCCCTGCTCAGTATAATAAGCGGGTTCGGTCAATACATCCATATTATTATCTTGATTAAGGCCTGACATGGTCGTTACCTGGAGAGAGAGAGAAGAAAACATTTTAGCGTATGATCTTACAAGATTAGATTGGTTATTATCTTATCTAATCAGGATGGCTCCCGCTGTTTTCATCAAATCTTCCTTCAAACTCTAAAAGGCAAGACTAGCCGGGATTAATTACACCTTACAAGTTCGTCAATCTTTCAGCCAGGTCAGTGTTGGTGCTTTGAGGGAGGTTCCCCGTACTTTCGCACGGACCTAATTAAAATAAACCTTATTTTCCCAGAGGTATAATCCCGTTAACACCTTTCTAGACACCTACTTGATCGGCTAATTGTCATGTGTAAAACTCTTTCAGGAGTAACTCTTACTTGCAGTGAGTATCAGGATCCAACTATCTTATAGAAGGTATGCAATCTCATTGCAAATTTCAACTCTTGAAATTCCCGATAATACTTTTTCCCCTAGCGTGTTATGACCTTGACAGAGGTCAACAAACCATAGTGCACTAGTCAAGTTCAACCCGTCATTTCTTGATTGAATCAAACCCACCAGCACGACCCTTGACAGAGGTCAACAAATTCGAACGACTACCATAATCCAATATCATCTCATGTTTTACAGATAAGTACTAATCAGCTACTGCACACCACGCCTTGACAGAGGTCAACAAACGCAGCACGAATACTAAATAATCTTTATCTGAAATGACGGAGGGCTATGCAGGTTTTTCAGAAAACCATGAGCGTAATGAACTTGATATCGTTGTAAAAACAAGTGATTTTGAAAAGGAGTGTTTTTGAGGCTTTTACTAGTTTCGCTAAAGAGGTCACTCCCGGTAAAGGGATCTCGGCTCTTTCCTTATCGAATAAGGTGCAAGATATTTCACAAATACCACTATGTAAAGCAAGAACTATAGAAGCAATCAAAAACAAAACCGAATGAGTTGTAGCATCTGCTAGTTTCGCTAAAGAGGTCACTCCCGGTGAAGAGATCTCGGCTCTTTCCTTATCGAATAAGGTGCTGGATATTCTACAAGGAATACCGCTATGCAAAGCAAAAACTAGAGCTACACTTTTTATAAATTTGATTCTACAACATATTTTAGGTTTCTCTTTCTTTCATTAATCTCATTAATGAATCCCATCATTTATGCTTCCTAAGCATCACAGAAGAAACGAAAATTCAACGTACGCTTATGCCATCCGCATTCGCCACAGTGTCCCGTTATGCACCGTTAGGTTACTTAACTAACGGCATACCGAGATGGGACTAGCGCGGGTGCAAAACATAAGCAACGTCTACTATATATCTCATATATAATAATAAAGCATTCGTCTCACGCATATAAAATGATCACATCACAGTATATCAGCAGCAGAAGAAACATATGAAATATTGGATATACTAGGAGGTCTGTGTTTTATTTTGGGCCTGTATAAAACACGGATTCCACGGTCGCGATGAATAGCCAAACTCACATCCCTAGACCCCTACGAGAGCGGCAAGTAACCCTCCCAATTCTAGGGTTAGGAGACCCGGTCTCGACTCCTCGAGACGGCCTCCCACTGGACCCTAGAACCCGGTTACTTGTGCTCCCCTCCTTAGGTCTATCCTAATGCGGATAAGTAAATAATATACAATGGTGATATCATCCTCAACCCGGAAGTGCCCCAATAAAAGAATATTACATGCAAATGAATTTTACATGAATGAAAATAAAAACCCTCATCTCACATAAAATCCCCGACTATTCGAAACACGACGATCCAATATAACATATCACAGCAACACATAACATCACATGTCATCAACGTAAGTAAATATGCGTATCCCAATTGTCGTTGATGTATAGCAATGACAACGGCGATATACCACATATTACACATACGGTCGCAGAGAAAAAAGTGAAAAACTTCAACATTTGGAATCCACAATCATCTTAGACATCGTAAACCCAAAATATCACATATTACGGATTTCATGCCTAACTATATGAATTCCACATATTGTATCACATTACAGAAAAAGCTAGACGATGTTAAACATTCCGATCGAATCAACAAACACCCAAAATTTCCCAAAAGCTCAACACTTGAGCGTAGTTTAAAATTATCCATCACATGCCACAGTAGCAATGAACCAGCCGTAGAAGGGTCAACCGATGCCTCACTTGTGGCTCCGCTAAACTACCACAAACCCTAGGGTTTAGTGGCGGTTTTGACGGTCACAAAATTGAGTTAAGGCTTTGTTTTTCTAGAGGGTTCATTGCATCACTTGTAAAATATTTGAATGTTCTTTAACTATGAAAAAGATCCAACTCTTGAAAAAATTTCAGTAAGTGGAAAAGTGGGTATTTGATATCCGTTCGAACTTTTTAACACCGTCTAAACAAACGAAACAAAACTTAGAATTACAAATACGAAACACTCCGAATTGCCTTTGCTAAAAGATAACATCACATGCAAAATTAGTAAAAACAAACAACACCTAAAGTATCAAAACCCAGAGCCTTAAACACTGTGCAAATTTCAGCCCCAAGGGGTCCGATCTGGCCGGTTTTGGACAAGGTGATCTCGGCCAATTTCCGAAGGAATGGGCTAAAATTTGTACGGTGTTCATATTGTATCACATATATCATTCTGCAACTGTTTGAAAATTTTTTTGACACCATGAAAAGATTTACAGAAACAAGGGTTTCATGTCGAGTGTTGCGGAGTTGTTTGGGTTTCGTAATCCTACACTTATCCGTTTAATTCTCTAGTTAGGATTTGATACCACTGTTGGGTTACCTACAATGGCAGAAAGGTTTCGGGAGGCATCACCCATGCTAAGTTTAAATGTTTTCCATTCTAGATAACCCAAACCCTAGGTCTTTAACTAGAGAATCAAACTAAACTGAAATGTAAACACTTTACATCTAAGAGTTAAGGATTACAACCTTTGTAGTCCATTCTTTCGCTTCATAAGCTCCGAGTTGAGGTCCCTTCACTGCGATCATCAAGTTTCTAGACTCTCGAGAGGCTCCATGAGGTGAATGATGCATCTTGCTAGACGCCTTCGAAATCCAAGACGATCTACCTTGAGGAAACACAAACCCAAGCTCTCATTTCACTAATGAGGTATTAGTGAAGTGAACACCCTAATCTAAGTGGCTAGAATAGATGAGGATGATGAAGTAGGATTTTTGCTCTCTTTTGTTTTCTTTTTCTCACAAACAATCATCACAAAATCAAAAACTAGAAAGCTTTTGTGAGAGGAAGAAGAAGATGAGTTGTGATGAATGAATTATTGTTAAGGTTAGAAATGCAACCAAGATTAAGCATAGCATGCTTAACCATTGTAGAGAGTTAACCATGGTCTAGGGTTAGGGCTTGGTTAACAAATATCTTAGCATAATATCTAAAGAGTGGTCAAAGTCAACCTAAGAAAATATCTTAAGTTTTTATCCACAATTTAGAATTAGCTAAAATAAATAATAAATCTAACCATAAACCCTAAGCATGGTTTAATTTCACAAACCCTAGGTGCATTTGTAATCCTAACATGTTACAATATGATATATCACACATATAATATATAATGTAACAAAAGAAAATAATACAATTAACATATATTACATATATATCAATGTATCATCAAGTGAGAAAAAGAATGATTTAAGTGAGCTTATGTTAGTTAATATAATGTAATATATCAAATATATAATTATACATTAAATTATCGAATCAACACTTGATCCGATAATCTCTGCAAATAACCGACTAATATAACATGTATCAGTTCATCGAATCAACAATTGATCCGATGACCCGGTTATATCACATATACCCGACCGATATCTCATATCGCGAGAATCGAATACGGTATCACATACATGTATTATTCTCGTTCCCGCACATATCATATATGTGCTCCTACTCTGTTTTTCCTGAGCCAGGAAACCTCTGTGTAGGACTCTAAAGAATCGTCAATACACCGGCAGTAGGTGACGATCATATCAAACACCCACAAGCTGCAAGCGGTCAGCTAAACGTAACAGCCGCCCGGGTATTGAGCGATCAGACGATCAACAAGCAAGCCTGCACACACTCCTGTGAATCCAATCAGTAACACTACCGTACAGTCCGGTCTCTTCGTCTGATATGTCGCATATCCAGTCTAGGGGTGGTAAACGTCAGACCCCAGTAACCGATAAGTCATGTCGATGTGAAGCTCATAACGGGTCTAGAAACTACTGATAACACTTACCAGTAGATCTCCATATCAGCCCTGGCCAGGGACTTCCAGTTATAGCCAATCGAACACAGTGCAACATCAACCCCCAATACTGGGAGAGACGAAACCCCTCCAATCATTCATTGCCTCCATGTGATTCGGGACTGTACCCAAAAGCCACCGTTTTGCACATTCTCATGAACGTGGTAAAGTGGAAATCAAAGCACAGTGGGAATCACACAAGACTCTATGACGATCTCGGGTCTACAGACTAACCTGTACCAGTGTCACCAGAGAACTGCTATCTGACGATAGGTATAATACCATCAAGGAGTTCTCGGCGAGTCTGTTCAGTGTACCCAGTCTCCACTGAGCACCCATATACCTTCTCTGATGTCAAACACCAATGTATATGGGATCATCCATCGCCCATCATATGGGTCGAGAAGCGTATACGCTAGTCTAGTTTGGAGTATCGATGCCTTATCTCGATACTCCCTCGACTAGGAACAGTTATAGGATGTACTCTTGGACTACTCTGGCCCCACTAGTATGATCTGTATCATAGTCCTAGTTGTCGAGTACATATCCTAAGGGCTTTATCAATATGTGAGAGCAAGACAGTAAACCAATACAAGTCAACATGTTAAGACAAAGTAAAACCAGATAGCATACTATCATATCGAGCAAGAAAGTCCTCTCTATATATATCCAAGCATCCACTATAATATACATCATATGTACAGCAATGGGGCATATATACAACTAACAATACTAAGGAAGATGGACAAGTGTGTGATAGCTTGAATTGAATTCTCTAAATGTAGGGATGTCTTTTACACACACGTAAAGGTATATGATTGATATTTGGAAGAAAGGTAGGGAGGAGGACTAAAGGCGATATTTTATTGAGAGATGCTGTGATTTCTGATATCTTTTCACGATCATTAAGATAGGGCTCATTGCAACTAAAAAGCTAGTATAGTTTGAAACTCTTATTTTCTAGTTCTTTCTTTTATATGTTCCTTATCTTTGAGTGCAACTTTCATTTTCTTTCTTTTACTATGGGATTTTGTGGGTGTAATCCGCTGAAAACCCTCAGGGGACAACACTCCTCCTACTAGGGACATGTAGAGATTTAAAGGCTTGTTGCACGTGCTCAGTGCAATCGTGTTGCCTACGAAAGTGTGATAGGTTTTTCTTTTTTCTTTTTTTTTCTTCTTCTCTTTAATAACTAGTTTTCTCGGGACGATCAAAGTTAAGTTTGGGAGTATTTGATTAGTCTAAAATATTGCACATTTGAATGAACATTTTCCCTACTTTTGTTTAGTGCTTAAAGGTGTTTATTATAAATATAAAACATATGTGGGTTTATCTGTAAAATATTAATTATCATATGTTTCTATATTATAATTAACATAATGAGGGAAAATATATGCGTATAATATTTATATGAAATTATAATAATTAAAATATGCATATCATATCAAATAATTCTAATCAATATTCATAAAATATAATATCATATAAAATGGTTAGGAAAATATCTCAAAAATACCAAATATTACTAACACTATGATTTGAGATATTGTGCAGATATTAGCTTAGGTTTTGAATCAAGGAGATCCGAGATGTCGGAATCAAATCTGCCGAAATATTGAAGCAAATTACAAGATCTAGCAACGGCAGAGACTCAGAATAAGATTTGAAGAATATAGATATCTAAGTGATCTCCACATGTCAACACGAGAGACCATAAGAAATCCTAAGTCATGATTCCACTAAACCGCCATGGTTTAGCAGCTAAATGCGTCATTTGCGGCGGATCCGCGGGATTATTATGGCCGTAGGATAAGAGATTTGGTAGATGTTATTGTAACAACATATGATCACATCTGGTAACTAGGGTTTCTAGTTTTTGTGACTATTTAAAGTACCGAGAGCTTCACATCTAAAATCATCAAACCGAAGAGATCAAGAGGTCCAAAGTGATCCATGCATCCAGGTGATCATCATCTACTCATCTACTTCCAACAAGAGAGTGAGCGAGAGCAAAAACTAGGGTTCTTTTACTCTACTTTAAAAGGATTTATACATGATATAGTTGATTAATAAAGGTAGAGTTTTTATTATTCTTTTCGCAATTAATTTCTGCACTTACTCTCTGTACTTAATTTCTACATCTTATATTATGATCTCATTCTTCATCCTTTCTTCTCCAAACATGCGTGAATAATTCCTAGCTTGCTAGGGTTCGTAGGCTAGAGTAAATCAATGAATGATAAAATATTTTAACTTCTTTTATACATTTTAAAGTTTATAAACTTTAGCAAAATAAATGTTAACATCCTTATCAGGCGCGCTACCAATTTATTGATAGTCTCGACCACGATTTGAGATTAGATTAACACTTATTTTGTTAGGGGCTAGACATGAATAGAGATCAATCCAAGGACAAGGGTTAAGAGTGGGGAAACCCTAGTTTCTTCCAAAACAACCCTAATTCACATTCATCACTATCGATCTAGTTTTAAACTATTAAAAGATAAAAGAAGTCATTTTTAATTAGTCATCCATTACTACTAAGCCATATGAACCCTACAAGCCTCTTCTTTATAAAATCTTACATCCGTAGTATATCCGAAACTACAACCGATCAACCATTCTTTCAATCAACTCGTCTAAAACAAGAAAAATATTCACGTATCCCTGTGGACGACCCGTACTCATCACGGCTAGCTACTAGCGACACCGTCTTGATTGCGGTTAACTTTTAATTTACGAACATCACTTTTCTCAAACAGACTAATCACTCAGCGTGCGCTCTTCCAAGATTAGATTGGTTATTAGTTTATCTAATCAGGATGGCTCATGCTGTTTTCTCAAATTCTCCTTCAAAGCTTAAAAGGAGAACTAGTTGGGATCATTTACACCTTACAAGTTCGCTAACCGTTCAGCCAGGTGGGTGTTGGTACTTCGAGGGAAGTTCCCCATATTCTCGCATGGCCCTAATTAAAATAAACCTCATTTCCGCAGAGGTGTAGCCCCGTTAACACCTTTCTAGACACCTTATATTTTAGCTAATTGTGATGTGAAAATTATCTTCCAAGAGTAATCCTACTCATCAGTGGGATCGGGACCCAACTATCATCGCGTGATAATCTAGATGGAAACCACTCTAGTTACCACACTTCAGAAGGTATGTGACACTAGCAAATTTCCTGTATATTTGAAACTCTTGATGTGGTTTTCCCCCCAACTATCTTATGATCATGACGGATGACAACAAATCATAAAGCACAAGTCAATTTCTACCTGTCATTGTTCTGATTAATTTAGACCCACCCGTACTCGCCCTTGACAAATGCCAGCAAGGCTGTATGGCTGTCCGAGATTAATGCATCTCTATGCTGCAGCTAAGCATCATTTAGCTACCACACACTATGCCTTGACGGATGCAAACAAACACAGCACGAATACTAAATGCTACTTATGTGAAATGACGGAGGGCTACGGCTGGTTTTTGGTGAAAAACCATTAACGTAATGAGCTTGATATCGTTGAAAGAACCGAGCAGTTTTGAAAAAGAGTGGTTTAAGCTTCGCTTTTAAAAACTAGTGGTTTTGAAGAAAACCGAATAATCTATAGTAAGGTAAACTTTTGCTCAAGAGATCACTCCCCGTGAAGGGATCTAGGCTCTTGCCCCCTCGAATGAGGTGCAGGATATTCATGACCGAATATATCTATGCAAAGCAAAAGAATACGACTATAGTTTTTTGAAATTTGTTCCAAAAACATCTTTTAGGTTTATTATCCTTGCATTAATCAAAATTAACACGGTTTGTTCATTACGGAAAACTGCATTTCAATACCGCTCATTCATTATCATTTTTGTGATATATCGGTACTATTAACTCGTGTCTGCTCAATAAATACAGATTACAGGTATTCGTGATAAAGTACTAGAAACACACTCAAATGCACGGATACGACATTTGTAACCCGACACTGCAACCGGAATGGAAATCCGATCAATATTTAAAGAGTTTTTTCTGCAACATGCAAGTGTACACATTTTTTCTATGCAAAATAGTCTAACACAATACAAGTGTGAATACCTTTTGATGCATGTACCTTAGTGGGCTGCCTAACACAAGTGAGCACACACAAATTATGATTTGTGCAAGTGGAGAGGCAAGTGGGTATGGGTAATAAGTGAAAGAAAAGTTGTGATTATATTTCCCGCCAAAATCTACAGTGTACAACTTAAGCTTATAGGGAAAAATCAAATGATACCAGTGAGAAGATGGAAGGCACTCATGATCACCAAACAAATATGAGCCCCAAAGTCCAGCATTTGGCCGGCGAAAGTCTTCAAAAACCCGGCGCCGCCGGCCCCACCTTGACCATAATGCCCTATTTTTCTTCTGGTTGTTAAATCTTGTCACATAATCTTGGTTTTATTGTTTGTTTATTCTGATGATATGCCTATATAAACCAGAACAGAGAGTAAGGAGGGAGGATACTTTTTGGCATTGTTTTTAGTTTAGAACAATTTTGTATTTTGTATATGTTAACTTGTATTTCCTTTTGTACTCTTGAGCTCTTGCCCTCTATCTTGACCTTGTAACTTCTTCAATGAACTTACTAGCTTAAGATTTAGGTTCTTGAATTTAAGTTAGTTTGTATCTTCATTAAAAATCAATAAAAAGTTCCCATTTGCTCATTACATGTCTCTTGCTTACTACAATTGTGATCTAGTGAAATCCCTTGCCTTTCTTTGATCTCGTAACCTCTTAAGTGAGTTTGTAAGTTTAAATTTTGGTATTTTGATTTCATATTAATACGGACTTAAGAACACTTAAAGAAATTGCAAATCGGACATATCGGTTCTTAGCTCTTTAACCTTTGCTTTACTTTATTTTGCAATTTTTCTTATGTGCCTTTCTCTTGTTATGTTTTCTTTTGTTTTTGTAACATTTCAGAAATATAAAATATTATTTTTGGAAATTTAATATTAAAATAATATATTTCGCGAAAACTATTCGGTTTACGAATAGGGTTTTTCGTAAAATTGTATAAGTATATACCAATATTTGGAATATAAGTGAAAATTAAAATAATTTATTCATTTAAAAAGATGTTTATCAGATTTTTGGCATTTTTATAATTAAATATATGCAAGTTTAAATTAAATTGATTAGTGCACTATTAATCACGACTAAGCCAAATCCGTGTTTCAATATTTTTCCATGGCTAGTGCACCATGTCATGTTGCATTTGGTTATATATATGTTTATTGTGCTTGGTTTTATTTAAAAAAGAAAAGAAAGAAAGGAGATGCCATGGTTAATGAGTGAGAGGGAATAAAACAAAATAGATATTTAGAGAGAGAGAGAGAGTGAGCTTAAGAGAGAGTGGGGCTAAGAGAGAGAGAGAGAATAACCCTTGACCAAATCCTTCATCTCTTTGTCTTCATCATTTCATTCCTCATCTCCATTTCCTTCATCTCCTTCATCCCTCACTATCTCTATGTATCATCTCCAATCCTTTTTCAAAACCCCATGCCACCTTCATTAAAAAGATGCACAAGCTCATCCTAAACCCTTTGAACCATTCAAATTTGGATTTTGAAGACTTTGGACAACGCAAGAATTTTCCTAAGTTGCCAAATGAGGTAATCCCTACACTTTTAGTTAAGTATTTGTGCTTAGTATATTCTAGTTAGTTTAGATTTCGTATTATTTAGATTATGTGATCTTGGAAATTTCCAAGTTGATGTTAAGTGGTAAATTGAGGTGCAGTGAGTGTTTGTAAGACTTTAGAGATGATTTCCTGACCTAGAACAGAGAAAAGAAACCAAAACACGAACTTTGAATTGGCCGATATCGTATTTTGTGGAATTTGTGATGGGATACTGAGATCTGCTATAACCCGGGAACCCTAAAAATTATTTAGCGATTACAGAGAGACATGTAGGCAACCGGGAACCTGCCCTACAAACCCGAGCCCATTTCCTTTAGCTATGGTCGCAGATTTAATCATGGTGGCCGCAAATTGCGGCCACAATGTGGTGGAATTGATTGGTTTTTAGTCTGTAGCTCCTATATCTTCTAATTAGACCTCCCTTATATGCAAAATTGGCTAATTGTACCTGAGGTAAAATCTGAAGGTGTTTTTCATAGTTGCTGATTTGTGTTTTCCGATTTCTAAAACTTGGTATTTGGTATTTGATATTGTATTTCATCGTTGGACGTTTGTACGTCAACGGACGAGTGTTATTTGGTTGATCTTGCGTGCGTAAGCTATATTGTAACGTTTTAAAAATAATTAAATAAATAATTAAATGAATAAAATTGTTTAAGTGAATTTTATGAATTTCGGTAAAGTAAAATGTATTTTTCGTAAAATTAAACCGTAATTGTTTTTCATTATAATTTCAAAAATACATATTTTAATTATGTAATTACTAGTAAATGGTGTTTATTTAGCCACTTATAAATTTTTATTTTAATTAAATATTTTTCCTAAATTAATTATTTTAAATATTAACATAAGCTTTATTTTTTAAACTAAATTAGTGTAAATTACAAATTTGAATGGTTTTAATTTGTAAAAATGAGCCATGGTATATTAGAATCAAGTGTGTAATATGCAAAATCTTTTCCAAAATCTCTCCATGGTTCTAGAAATTTCTAGGAAAAGGGTTAAATTGAAAAAGTTAGATAATAAAGGGTTTAAGTGAAAAAATGCATTATTTATGAACTTTCTACACAATACCACACATTTTTTCTCTCTCTCCACCCTCCTCCCTCTCCATGGCCGGCCTCCCCTCCATGGGTAGCCCCAAAATTTCCCTCCCATCATTTTTGCAATAAAAATCATCAAAATTCATCAAAAATTCCAAAAATAAATCTCAAAAATCAACATTCAACCTCTACCATTTTCCTTTGACCTATTTAGCATGGATTTTGGAGATGGAAAACATGCATTTTGGAGGCTCATTTTCATGTTTGGGTTTCATATTTTGAAGGTATAAATTTCCTTCTTTTGTTTTATTTCCATTAGATGTTTCTTTTAAAGCATAATTAGATTAATTAGATTAATTCTAGTTGCAATTTTAAAAATTCAAGTTAGGGTTTGCAAATTCAAGAGGTGGTTTTTATTAATTAATTAGGGTTATAATAGCTAGTTTAACATCTTTTAGAGTGGAAAATTCTTGCATGGTTGTTGTATAATAAATTGTTTATTCAAATTGTTTTAATTAAGCTATTTAGCTAACTAGATTTTTCAAAAATGTGTTTGTGGGTAAAATAAAATTCTTATTAAGCTTGTTATCATTAGATGGTAGTTTTAATGAGAATATTAGCATATTAAAGGAAGGAAAAACTTAGTTTGATCACTAGTTTCCTTTGATAATTGGAAAAATAGCAATAAAATACTATTATTTTGTAAACTAGATTTTAGGAACTTCTAAATAAATGTGATTAAAAATATAAATTATGGTTTCATTGAATCATTATCATTATGAATTGTGGTTTAATACATTAATTCGTGCAAATCATGTTTTGTGGTGGAATTGTGGTGTTTTGCGTGAAAAATGTTGAAAATTGTTAAATGTTGCAAACTAGAAATTTCAAATTAATATAAATTTGTGTAATAAAAATATAGTAACGGTTTGTATAGTCTAGTTATGCTATATAATGAGTTTTATAACTATTGTTTTCATTTAAATGTTAAGTTTTGATGAAAAACGGTAAATTGGCAATTTCGTTTTTTACGAAATTGGACGGTTTGATGGATTTTAGGGTTTCGATAGATTTAATCATGTTTTATAATACAAGTAATGTGTTTTAAAACTACGAGTTATTTGTTAATGTTTATCTCGATCCATCGGAGTTGTACGCCGATATCGAGCGATATTTGGTTCTTTTGCGTGGACGGGACATAGGCTTTAACCTATGCTGGTTCATTGCGTCGTTTTGACTTTTGTATGTGATTCAGTTTACGATACTATTTATATGTTTGCGTTTAGGTACCCCTCACGTGGACTGCGGGCAATGAAGAGGAGGATGGCAACACCGTCTTCGGCAGACATGGACCAGGTGAGTAGATGTATATCTACGGGGGGAAGTCGGGTGGATGGCGTTTAGCACCCCCGCAACGTAGAATAGGAATAGTGCTTATTGACATTAGGAAACCAGATGTGACCCTAGATTCTTAATCAGTAGGACTCTAGTATTGACCCTAGGCTGGACTAGACTGATTTAGGAAAACCATACCTAAGGATGAATACTTTGGGAGAGGTTCGTAGGTTTCTGATAGAAACACGCACGCACACACTAAAACTCGACATGGCGTGTACGTATATGTGTGTATATATATAAAACTAGGTATAGGTGTATATATACACAACACGTATATAGGATTCATTGATGTGATATGATATCTGAGGTATGATGAAACAGTATAACTGGGCTTGATGCCGTGATTCTTGACTATACAGTCGTATTAAAGTGTTAGCGGATCATTAGAGAATGAGATAATGAACATGAATATATATAAATTATGAAGGGTGGTGGTGATATTGAGATACATGGGACGCTAAAATAGTACCTGGACTGTAGCTTATGACTTGATGATGATAAGATATCGGTAGGACTTAATCACAATATGATACATGCGACATGATATTTCTGAGGATAAACTAATGATTATTCCATGATGGCAATGATATATGATTTATGTATGTGATTATAGTTTAGCACCTTGATCATGAGTTGTGTTGATGATGACACATTACGAATAATGAGACACCTAGGAGATACTTGACCCGTACCCCGATATTGGGATGCCGTACGATGGATTTTACCGTACGAGGCTTAGATATGATGATTGATCCGCACTCTTGATTCGAGGAAGCCGTACTACGTACGTGACGCTATTGAGGCGGGATCGCCGACTATTAGAGATATTGGTTCAGACCTTAGGTAGATGCTTGTTTCTTATTGACTAGTTTCTCAGGTTAGTTCCTTAGGATATTAGATGGACACTAGTTTAGGTTCGACTCACATAGTGGTAGTTATACTCGTATATCGCAGAGGAGTGGATAATGCACATCTGTCTTGCATTCATACTGTAATCATCATAGTGCATGTTCTTTTATATGTTGCTATAATCAGTATAAACTTTACCTGTTAGGACACCAGCACTATTACCGATGATGCGCATATTCTACGCACACTTATTTGCCGGCTCATACACATCATCATCGGTAATTGCTATGTCACGTACACTTTAGATCATATTGTCTTTTATGGATAGAATCAGTTAACAACTAGACCGATATAACATTGTGATTATTCTCTGACATTAGTACAGACATGATATTTATTGCTTAGACATTCATGCATTCATATTTTCATGTTATCCTGCAGTATTATGGGCATATGCCGACACTTATCATATACTTACTCATGATTTTAAGATTTGGATTTCTATGAGATTTCTGGATTTTTGGGGAAAACCGCAAGAAATTATAAAACCTTCTCTCTCTCTCTCCTCCTCTCTTTTAAAAATAAGATGCGGTTTTCTCGTGATGTACGTGTCGTCCACCATGAGTATTTCATGTTTTCTGTTGGATTTCGAGACCCGATTCGAGGAGTGGATGAACCGTCTCGGGTACATGGTGGGCCCGGTATGGTACCCCGGGGCAAGAAGATCGAGTTGTAGACGATGAGCCTGGCAGGGGAAGGCTACCTACCGGTGATGTCTGGCGCGGCGGATATCCGGAGGATACCGACCGTTGTCGTGAGATTTGATGATATGGGCCGATCCGGACTGACGGAGCCCGAGATATTGAGACTTGAGATTACACGTGTTGTGTCGATGCTTGACACGGATTTCCATGGATTTCATTGTTGAGATTTCAGATTCTTATACACATTTTACTATGATAATAGCTAAAGATTTCTTATACATATATATCTGGATTTCAGGATTTGTTACTTTACATTCATGGTGCATGCATTTCATTCCATATGACATAGTATTATATGAGGCACTGACACGAACACGGAGTATCTGCACTTACACGTAGTATTACCCTGCTATTACTAGATGTTTGGGATTTAGTAGTGTATTATTATGACCTAGGATAGCGTCGTGCATTCGATTTCTTTTCGTAGATGTCTTCTATTCACGAGTTGGCAACTCACCCCCGTTGTGCCAAATTTTATTACAGGTTCGATGTACAGGTTTCCCTGGCAGCTTGCTGGCACATCTATTCTTCAGGGTGATTTGCATGGTAGGTTGGTTCACTTGTATCCGAACCACCATTGTACTTTTATTCTTTCATTTGTATCTAGTAAGCTCCATCAACCATACTTGTATTACTTGATAAGTTTATTGGACCAGTCTTTTATTTCGACCTTAGAGTCGCGCATGTATTATTCTGATCTGGTGGTTTTGTTTTCTTTTGAGTTTTGAGCCTCGCCCTTTGGCGTTGTATATTATTGTGTTTGTTGTGGTTGTTTCCGCCGGTTGGCGTTGAGCTAGCACCCGTTTGGGGATGCTTTTTATTGTTTATTTATATTATACTTGTTGTACCCGTTTTGGGGCCAGTTTTTACAGAGGAGACTCTGCCGAAATTTTTGAGAAAATTTGCTGATGCTTTTAAACTTGTTTTCTTTCTTCTTCTTCTTCTTCTTTTATGGTTTAGATTTCTGGGCTTCGGCTTACTTAGGTTACGTGGCGCCTCTAGACGGTCCGTAATCTAAGTGCCGGTCACGTTCCGTACTTTCGGGTCGTGACAAAGTTGGTATCAGAGCGCTAGGTTTAACCCTGTATAAGTCTAGGTGACCCTTGGTTGATGGAGTAGGCGATTTAGGTAGAGTAACGTACCGTGGGTATGGTCCGCGGCATACTTACGATACGCTACTCTGCTTAAGGAGCCTTAGGATGTACATTTGTTTGCACCGTATTTCATTCGTTCCTTTGATCTATCTTCGTCGATGTCGGAGGGTGGTTCTGTTACCACGGGCGCACTGGCAGAGGGAGCTGCGGCTCGAATGCGATAACCATTAGAGTATTGGTTATTCTTGAGGATTGAAGCATTGCTTAGCGTGCGGACGAAGGGTATTCACATGCCGTCCGGATGAAGTTAAAGGGTTCGAACGATTATCAGAAAACCATTTTCCTAAGTTTAAGGTATTCGGAAGAACATGCAGGTATTTCGATGGACCCTCTAGAAGAATGAAACCCTAACTCGACATAATGACCATGAGAACGCCCTTGAACCTTAGGGTTTACGGCAGTTCCGCGGTGCCATTAGTGAGGCTTGGGTTTGCCCTTCTACGGCTGGATCATCGATGCTGGGGTATGTACCGGATATTTTTAGACTGTACTTGAGTGTTGAGCTCTCGGGGAATTATGGGATTTTGATGGATCGATCGAAAAGTTTAATGTAGTCCGGATATCAAGTGAAGGGATCGACTATGTGGGAGACTCTAGACATGAGGATTGCCGTTGGTAGCGCAGTCAGCACACCTATGAAAGAACGAGTTCGAAGCAGTCGACATCAGAGGAAAGAGGCGCACATTGACGATAGTGTTTACAATTGTGATTTAGTGATTTGAATTTCATATTTTCATTGATTGGATTTTTGTATTTTGAGGATTTTGTTCTACGATTGGTATTTCATGTGTGTACCTTCATTCTATTTGTGTTTCATATATCAGTTGTATTGATGTTGTTTAGTACACACCCAGTACACTTGATTTGGTTTTATATATATTTTGGGATTTTTGATTGATTTCGTGCATAGGGGTTACACATGATTTTTACATATGTTTCGACCTAGTTTTCATGCATTTTTGTACTGTGATTTCGATTTTGATATTCAATGTATGTTTTCGTGCACCATGTGCACCTGATTAGGATTCTTGCGCATACTTGGCGCACTTGATGCGATTTTGTGCACACCAGATGCACTAAATCGGGGTTTTGTGCAGATTAGATGCACCTGATATTGTGTCGTGCACGCCCGTTGCACTTGACAGATGTTTTTGGTGCACACCTGTTGCACTTAGTTTTGTCTTGTGGGTATTCATGGTATCTGTATTTGGTTTCGATTTCAGTGCGCTCCGGACGCACATGACATTTTATTGATGTGATTGGGATTGATTTTAGTTTGAGCAGTATGTTTTCCTAATTATTATTATTGATTTAGTTACCAGGCGGGACGTGTATGTTAAAAAAACGACATATATATATATATATATAGTTATTTTTTTAAAATTAAACGTCCGTTACTTATGTCGTGACACGTGCATTGCACGGCGATTTTCAAGAGGGGTTTTTGTATGCTTCTTTATTATGATGATTCGGCGATTTTACTAGGATGCGAACTATATATAAGTTATAGATTGATGTATATTATGATGGTTTTCATATTGAGTTTTGATATTTGATTCTCGCCATAACTCCGATGATTGCGTTATGCTTGACGGAGTTGATTTTTGTTATGTATTGATGATTTCGGAGCCCCGACGATTTGGATGTTTTGCTAAACGTTTTAGTATTTGGAGGGGGAGTTTTAATTTGAATTCGGGGACTGAATTTATTAAAGGGGGGAAGATTGTAACGTTTTAAAAATAATTAAATAAATAATTAAATGAATAAAATTGTTTAAGTGAATTTTATGAATTTCGGTAAAGTAAAATGTATTTTTCGTAAAATTAAACCGTAATTGTTTTTCATTATAATTTCAAAAATACATATTTTAATTATGTAATTACTAGTAAATGGTGTTTATTTAGCCACTTATAAATTTTTATTTTAATTAAATATTTTTCCTAAATTAATTATTTTAAATATTAACATAAGCTTTATTTTTTAAACTAAATTAGTGTAAATTACAAATTTGAATGGTTTTAATTTGTAAAAATGAGCCATGGTATATTATAATCAAGTGTGTAATATGCAAAATCTTTTCCAAAATCTCTCCATGGTTCTAGAAATTTCTAGGAAAAGGGTTAAATTGAAAAAGTTAGATAATAAAGGGTTTAAGTGAAAAAAATGCATTATTTATGAACTTTCTACACAATACCACACATTTTTTCTCTCTCTCCACCCTCCTCCCTCTCCATGGCCGGCCTCCCCTCCATGGGTAGCCCCAAAATTTTCCCCCCATCATTTTTGCAATAAAAATCATTAAAATTCATCAAAAATTCCAAAAATAAATCTCAAAAATCAACATTCAACCTCTACCATTTTCCTTTGACCTATTTAGCATGGATTTTGGAGATGGAAAACATGCATTTTGGAGGCTCATTTTCATGTTTGGGTTTCATATTTTGAAGGTATAAATTTCCTTCTTTTGTTTTATTTCCATTAGATGTTTCTTTTAAAGCATAATTAGATTTATTAGATTAATTCTAGTTGCAATTTTAAAAATTCAAGTTAGGGTTTGCAAATTCAAGAGGTGGTTTTTATTAATTAATTAGGGTTATAATAGCTAGTTTAACATCTTTTAGAGTGGAAAATTCTTGCATGGTTGTTGTATAATAAATTGTTTATTCAAATTGTTTTAATTAAGCTATTTAGCTAACTAGATTTTTCAAAAATGTGTTTGTGGGTAAAATAAAATTCTTATTAAGCTTGTTATCATTAGATGGTAGTTTTAATGAGAATATTAGCATATTAAAGGAAGGAAAAACTTAGTTTGATCACTAGTTTCCTTTGATAATTGGAAAAATAGCAATAAAATGCTATTATTTTGTAAACTAGATTTTAGGAACTTCTAAATAAATGTGATTAAAAATATAAATTATGGTTTCATTGAATCATTATCATTATGAATTGTGGTTTAATACATTAATTCGTGCAAATCATGTTTTGTGGTGGAATTGTGGTGTTTTGCGTGAAAAATGTTGAAAATTGTTAAATGTTGCAAACTAGAAATTTCAAATTAATATAAATTTGTGTAATAAAAATATAGTAACGGTTTGTATAGTCTAGTTATGCTATATAATGAGTTTTATAACTATTGGTTTCATTTAAATGTTAAGTTTTGATGAAAAACGGTAAATTGGCAATTTCGGTTTTTACGAAATTGGACGGTTTGATGGATTTTAGGGTTTCGATGGATTTAATCATGTTTTATAATACAAGTAATGTGTTTTAAAACTATGAGTTATTTGTTAATGTTTATCTCGATCCATCGGAGTTGTACGCCGATATCGAGCGATATTTGGTTCTTTTGCGTGGACGGGACATAGGCTTTAACCTATGCTGGTTCATTGCGTCGTTTTGACTTTTGTATGTGATTCAGTTTACGATGCTATTTATATGTTTGCGTTTAGGTACCCCTCACGTGGACTGCGGGCGATGAAGAGGA
Source organism: Agapanthus africanus (assembly GCA_030015575.1). NCBI lineage: Eukaryota > Viridiplantae > Streptophyta > Magnoliopsida > Asparagales > Amaryllidaceae > Agapanthus > Agapanthus africanus. Next base: position 422,249,949 of record CM057349.1, read on the forward strand.
GGATGGCAACACCGTCTTCGGCAGACATGGACCAGGTGAGTAGATGTATATCTACGGGGGGAAGTCGGGTGGATGGCGTTTAGCACCCCCGCAACGTAGAATAGGAATAGTGCTTATTGACATTAGGAAACCAGATGTGACCCTAGATTCTTAATCAGTAGGACCCTAGTATAGACCCTAGGCTGGACTAGACTGATTTAGGAAAACCATACCTAAGGATGAATACTTTGGGAGAGGTTCGTAGGTTTCTGATAGAAACACGCACGCACACACTGAAACTCGACATGGCGTGTACGTATATGTGTGTATATATATAAAACTAGGTATAGGTGTATATATACACAACACGTATATGGGATTCATTGATGTGATATGATATCTGAGGTATGATGAAACAGTATAACTGGGCTTGATGCCGTGATTCTTGACTATACAGTCGTATTAAAGTGTTAGCGGATCATTAGAGAATGAGATAATGAACATGAATATATATAAATTATGAAGGGTGGTGGTGATATTGAGGTACATGGGACGCTAAAATAGTACCTGGACTGTAGCTTGTGACTTGATGACGATAAGATATCGGTAGGACTTAATCACAATATGATACATGTGACATGATATTTCTGAGGATAAACTAATGATTATTCCATGATGGTAATGATATATGATTTATGTATGCGATTATAGTTTAGCACCTTGATCATGAGATGTGTTGATGATGACACATTACGAATAATGAGACACCTAGGAGATACTTGACCCGTACCCCGATATTGGGATGCCGTACGATGGATTTTACCGTACGAGACTTAGATATGATGATTGATCCGCACTCTTGATTCGAGGAAGCCGTACTACGTACGTGACGCTATTGAGGCGGGATCGCCGACTATTAGAGATATTGGTTCAGACCTTAGGTAGATGCTTGTTTCTTATTGATTAGTTTCTTAGGTTAGTTCCTTAGGATATTAGATGGACACTAGTTTAGGTTCGACTCACATAGTGGTAGTTATACTCGTATATCGCAGAGGAGTGGATAATGCACATCTGTCTTGCATTCATACTGTAATCATCACAGTGCATGTTCTTTTATATGTTGCTATAATCAGTATAAACTTTACCTGTTAGGACACCAGCACTATTACCGATGATGCGCATATTCTACGCACACTTATTTGCCGGCTCACACACATCATCATCGGTAATTGCTATATCACGTACACTTTAGATCATATTGTCTTTTATGGATAGAATCAGTTAACAACTAGACCGATATAACATTGTGATTATTCTCTGACATTAGTACAGACATGATATTTATTGCTTAGACATTCATGCATTCATATTTTCATGTTATCCTGCAGTATTATGGGCATATGCCGACACTTATCATATACTTACTCATGATTTTAAGATTTGGATTTCTATGAGATTTCTGGATTTTTGGGGAAAACCGCAAGAAATTATAAAACCTTCTCTCTCTCTCTCCTCCTCTCTTTTAAAAATAAGATGCGGTTTTCTCGTGATGTACGTGTCGTCCACCATGAGTATTTCATGTTTTCTGTTGGATTTCGAGACCCGATTCGAGGAGTGGATGAACCGTCTCGGGTACATGGTGGGCCCGGTATGGTACCCCGAGGCAAGAAGATCGAGTTGTAGACGATGAGCCTGGCAGGGGAAGGCTACCTACCGGTGATGTCTGGCGCGGCGGATATCCGGAGGATACCGACCGTTGTCGTGAGATTTGATGATATGGGCCGATCCGGACTGACGGAGCCCGAGATATTGAGACTTGAGATTACACGTGTTGTGTCGATGCTTGACACGGATTTCCATGGATTTCATTGTTGAGATTTCAGATTCTTATACACATTTTACTATGATAATAGCTAAAGATTTCTTATACATATATATCTGGATTTCAGGATTTGTTACTTTACATTCATGGTGCATGCATTTCATTCCATATGACATAGTATTATATGAGGCACTGACACGAACACGGAGTATCTGCACTTACACGTAGTATTACCCTGCTATTACTAGATGTTTGGGATTTAGTAGTGTATTATTATGATCTAGGATAGCGTCGTGCATTCGATTTCTTTTCGTAGATGTCTTCTACTCACGAGTTGGCAACTCACCCCCGTTGTGCCAAATTTTATTACAGGTTCGATGTACAGGTTTCCCTGGCAGCTTGCTGGCACATCTATTCTTCAGGGTGATTTGCACGGTAGGTTGGTTCACTTGTATCCGAACCACCATTGTACTATTCTTTCATTTGTATCTAGTAAGCTCCATCAACCATACTTGTATTACTTGATAAGTTTATTGGACCAGTCTTTTATTTCGACCTTAGAGTCGCGCATGTATTATTCTGATCTGGTGGTTTTGTTTTCTTTTGAGTTTTGAGCCTCGCCCTTTGGCGTTTTATATTATTGTGTTTGTTGTGGTTGTTTCCGCCGGTTGGCGTTGAGCTAGCACCCGTTTGGGGATGCTTTTTATTGTTTATTTATATTATACTTGTTGTACCCGTTTGGGGGCCAGTTTTTACAGAGGAGACTCTGCCGAAATTTTTGAGAAAATTTGCTGATGCTTTTAAACTTGTTTTCTTTTTTCTTCTTCTTCTTCTTTTATGGTTTAGATTTCTGGGCTTCGGCTTACTTAGGTTACGTGGCGCCTCTAGACGGTCCGTAATCTAAGTGCCGGTCACGTTCCGTACTTTCGGGTCGTGACATATATGTTCTAACCTATGAGAAATTCGTGTGCCGTATCGGTTTTCCGAACTTGATTTTAATAGTATTGCGATTGTGTATTTATTGTAGGTACCTTCGCGTGGACTTCCGAGACGATGAAGCACATCGACTTCGGCTAAGCGAGGAGTTTAGCAGGTGAGTAGATTTATATCTACGAGGGAAGCCGGGTGTATGGCGTATAGCACCCCCGCAACCATTGATATGGAAAGATTGTTATATAAATTATAATTTTGATAAGAGATATTCTACGAACTTATGGACACGATTAAAGGTTTTAGTAAGAGATGATGTGATAAAAGTTGACACTAATGGATATATATTGGCTTAAGAATATAATATATGTATATAAGATAATTTGACTTGGGATATTGTGATGATTGATATAGATAACTCGGATTGTTATGAGAATATGAAATGAGAAAGTGAATCATGATAAGTATGAATTGAAAGAGAACAAGTATGAGTTGATAGTGGTATGTTATGAGATCAAGATCGATACGACTTAAGATTAATATGATATGACGTATATGCAAGATATCATTATATGAGATTGATACAAATGTAATTTGAGATATATGTGTATATATATTTATTTATACGGATAAAGAGTGATATGTCGTACGAGATTTTAGATCCGTATCCTTATTGATGAATAGGACAATAGAATCCCTATTTTGTTTGATGTCGCCGTACGATAGATTACCGTACACGATGAGATGTACCGGATGATTGATCCATGCTAGTAATTTGAGGAGGAGGATCAAGGATTATTGTCATATCGGATGTTATGAGGCGGGATCACCGACATAGGATATTACCCCTCGTGATGTACATACCACGTTCCGGTATTTAATGCTATATGATATCATTTGCTAGTATACCTGCACAATTACCGTTGATGCGCATGTTACACTTACACAGATTTGCCGGCTCACACACATTCTTCATCGGTAATTGCCATGCCACTTACATAGTAGAACTGCCATATCATGAGATTAATCTTAAACGTAAAAGTACATTCATTGTTCAGTACTATCACTTGACATGCTTGCATGATATACTCGATATGCTCATATTACTACTCTATATTGCATATATCGTACTTTATGGTTATATGCTTGAGATTCTGTTTTTATGAGATCACTAGATTTGAGAACCGAAGTTATATTTCAAAGGGAATTATGTATTGCTTTAAAACACGGTTTCTTTTGATATGATATTTCGAGGTGTCCACCATGAGTTTTCTCGGTTCTGAGCAGTGATTATACCCGATTCGAGGAGTGGTAGGCACCGTCTGTGGGTACATGGTGGACCCGGTGAGGAACCCCGGGGCAAGAAGACTCGTATTGTTAGGCGGTGAGCCTGACATGGGAACACTACCTGCCGGTGATAGTTTTGGGCTCGGCAGTAATCTGGAGGATACCGACCAGAGTCGTGAGATGATATCGGCCGATTCGGACTGACGGAGCCCGAGATAGTTTGGCGCGGCGGATATCTGGAGGATACCGACCGTAGTCGTGATATGGGCTGATCCGGACTGACGGAGCTCGAGATATGAGGATTTACGTGTCGATGCTGGACACGGGTTTCATGATGTTTCGAGTGTCGGTGTTGGACACTCAGATTCCATGATTTTGATGTGTCGTTGATGGACACACGTGGTTGATATCCTCATATATATACAGGCATATATTTTCATGATGTTTCGAGTGTCGGTGTGGGACACTCAGGTTCCATGATTTTGATGTGTCGTTGATGGACAAACGTGGTTGATATCCACATATATATACATGCATATGTTTTCATGATGTTTCGAGTGTTGGTGTGGGACACTCAGGTTCCATGATATTTGTAACAACTCTAAACTTTCTGTACAAATTTTTTTCAAAAATATAGAAAAGGGTACTTGAGTCTGAGCACAAGTTATAAATTTGTTTTGCTTTTTAATAGCAAGAAGGAGCTTGTAGCTCATTGGTAAGACCTTACACTGTTGAACCAAAGCACCAGAGTTCAAATCCCATCAGCCGCATTATTTTGATTTCTTTTAATCTTTTTAGAAGCCCAAGAGTCTACACGTAGATAACCCGTAAACCCAAAGGTCACACTAAAAACAAACGAGTCCAGGAGGTAGACCAAGAGGCAAGGGAGACGTGGCGGCGAGGTGGACCCTGACTCGGAGCCAACTCAGATTTTTCTTCATGAAACCTGTACCTCTTTGCCTCCCCTTAACCCACATTATATTTATTTTACCTGCATTATTCCAGAGCCAATTAAAACCAATTTAAACCATTTTAATGCATAATTTTTAATGCATATTCTATCAAACCCTAACCCTAATATTTTCCTATAAATACCACTCCACCCCACACCCCCCTCACTCACAATCTCTGTCCAAACTCTCAAGAAAAATCCCTAGAACTTTTGTGTACAAGTGGAGTTAGCAAAGGGCGAAGCTCCGATGAATTTCCGACGACGACCCTAGAAGCTCCCGGCGACGAAACGACGCACCAGCACCTCCTACCACTCCCTCTTCCCCTTCTCTAATATAAAATGCAGTAAGTCCCTTTTCCCTCTTCTCTTTTCTATTCTGAAAACTCATAATTCTAAAACCCGGCGGAAGCGGAGTTAATCCGACTTCCGATTCGGTTTTTCTTTAAAAGTTCCATTTTTCATAAAAGAAAAACAATACCGAACTCTCACAACATGACTATTAATCATTAAAAAAACATATTGAACAAGTTCCATATCAAAAGAATTTATATTTTAATTTTTATAGCACTTTTACAAAAAAATACCATATAGTTTAGTTTCGACATAAAAACATCATTATCCTTGCTATACCTTTAGATTGTTCACGAGGTAATGACCTACCTCTCTACAACACTCATATGTAACATAGCACGATCATATTGGGAAACATAGATTTGGGAAAATACGGTTTTATATAAAACTACCTCCGACTTATATAAAAATATTTTTCTACAAGATTATGTATTTTAAACAAATCTTTGCAAAGCACCGCTACAAACTATTTTGAGGAACCCGTTCAGGATGGTGCGGATTATCGCAAATCCTCGGACTTAGTAGTGTGAGATGTAGACCTCCGCAAGGAGCATACGGTCTCGAAAGATTTAAAAATAGAAATATTTTAAGAAAATGAGATTTCTAGAAAAATAATAAATTAAAATTATTTTATATAAATATAAATATATATATATATATATATATATCTATGTATGTATGTATGTATGTATGTATGTATGTATCATCAAAATATCTAATTTTTGATATAGTATAAATATTCCAACTTTTCTAAATCAAAAGAATCACTTTACATGAAACTACCATGCAATTCCATACAACTTCAATACTTTATAATTAAATACCATATATTATGAAATTAGGTTTTATTCACTATAAATGTCACATATATAAAATCTACATCTATGAAAACTCTAAAGACGATAATTAAATATTGGAGGTGTATTTTGAAAATTATACAAATTATTTTTACATAAAACCCTCTCAAGTTCTATAAATTACAATAAAGACCCTAATAAACATAGGTTTAAGCGGGACCAGTCTCTTGAGCCTCAGAGAGCTGGAGATATGGGTGCTTGCCTATTTAAGATAGACAACTTAACAAATGGTGTTATCAACACGGTAGTCGTTTTTGAAAAAGACACAAATCATGTCGTCCATGTGCAGCGGTTACCGATAACACCAAAACCTAATTCAGGATTCAATTTCTTTTTTAATTGTCTGACTCAGACTGAGTCTCAATATAATCAATCTGACTTGAATGAGATTCAAGTATATATATAACAATTAAATATGAATCCATATATTCAATCTGTTCAATTTATCAATCTATATAACTTGACCGAACCGAACCATGGATATATTCCATTTACATGATTATCCAGTACCTCCATTTCCATTTATACGATATCATGGTTTCGGAAAGTCTTCCATTTAAAATACAAGTCTTTCATTTATATTTACAAAACAGTACAAATAACACATTTACAATTCAAACATTGCAAACAATACAATCAAGACATCGCGGGGTTTATAAGTGGTAGATTGGTACGGAAGGTGTTAGAAGTGGCACGAGACTGCAACCATAAGACACCTAACCTGAATTCAATTGCTGTTGTACCGTGGCATGAACGGTTCCTTGTGTTCCTGATACCTTAGTCTCCGGGGCAAGTGAGACTCCTCTCGTATATACTGGCCTCTTTTGTACCAAGCTACAAACAACAACGTTAATATTAAATACAATATTATAACAATATAATACCACCTTAAAAGTTACACTCTCTTTCTTTGTCTATTCTACTTCTCCCTTATCTTTGGGACTTACCGAGCGATTGTTCGCTGATGATATTCTCTTTCTTCTTCTTTGGAATGTCGTCAGGTGATTCGGACCTTCCGGAGATCGAGCCTAGCACTGAAGACTTGGACCAGTTTACCGAAAATCCCGAGCTGTAGTTACACTTGTACATTTTCTTTATATTTCTGTCATGCCACTATTTAGGCATTGCTTTTCATTCCATGTATTTACTTTTCAGATGTATTGTAAAAAGAATGTTAATAAATAAAGTTGCTGTTCATTACATTTGTTTCTTGTGTATATTTCTTTTATATTGCTTAGATACGCTCAGCGTGTTTATTTCAGAGTAAATACGTTGCGGCTTCGTCGTGTCCTCTGCCCGTTTACTGGGAAGCGGGGCGTGATAGGTTTTGTTGGTGGCCCATGCAGGTCAGAGCTGTATGGAACTCTACCATGCAGTTCAGTTCTGCGTGGACAACCTAAGCAATATAACACAAGAACCAGCAACTAAAACATTCTTTACAATTCATACTTCTTGAATCTCATCATTTCATATACTTTGAATCTATCCTAAACCTATTTTTCATTCAAGGTTATGGATTTCCCAAACAATACCAGCACCAACTTCAACAACACTCCACCTCTACTACCGATTACACCTGCCATAGCTGCTCCGATCAACGAGCAGACGGTTCTACTTGGGGAAATCCTGTAGGGTTCCCAGGCACTCTCAAGAGGTCTCACAAGGCATCAACCATGCCAATTTAAAATTTAACGGTGCCGAGAAACCCTAAAGTACGGATCGTTGGCTAGATGTCTAGGCGAAAAAACAAACTAGTTAACACTTAACTAAGAGTACGGAAATACAACCTTTGTAGATCCGTTCCTCCACCTCCACGGCTCCGTGATGAAGTCCTCTCCGCTGTCCAAATGCAAGTCCCGGGCTCTAGCGTCGGCTTCATCGGAGAAAGAGCGGGCTAGGGCATCGACGACGTGCCGAAGATGATCTACGTCGAGGCATCGCTAGATCAAGCTCCAACTTCACCAAGTCTAGAAAACTTGTGAAGGAAACACACTCTACTACTTGGCAAGAGGTAGAGGATGAAGAAATAGGAAGTGGGTTCACTTTAGAATTGGATTTCTCACTCATTTCATCAATCCACCATTGATGAAGTCAAGGTTTCTTCTTTGAAGAAGATGAAGAAGAAGAAGAAAGTGTTATGATAAGTTAATTTAAAATAGAAAAGAAAATCAAAACTTATCATAATCCAACCATGGTTATGTGTAGAGACTAAACTCAAGTTAAGTGAATGGTTAGGTTAGGTATGAAGACAAAAATGGTGACTAAGTCAAAGCTTCATGAAGCTTCAACATATATCCAAATTAGCCACCATTTTCCTTTTGCCAAAAATGAATAAATAAACAAATAAATGAATAAGAAATAAAACCCTAACCATTTACCTAACCAAGGTTTAACTCTTTACACAAAACCTAGTAATCTTGCATCATCAAACATGATACAATCAAGTGCACAAAAGTATATCACATATACAATATGCACACCCGAGTGAGAAAATCCATATAAAGTGAACCAATACTAGTTAATGCAAAGTAATATATCAAATATATAATTATACATTAAATCATTAAATCAACACTTGATTCAATGATCCGGTCATGTCGCACATAACCGACTAGTATCAAATGTATCGGCTTATCGAATCAATCTTCGATTCGATAACTAGGTTATATCGCATACAACCATTCGACACATTGTTCGCGAGAATGAAATACGGTATCACATACACGCATTATTCTCGGTCCCGCACATATCTCATATGCGCTCCTATTTCGTTTCGCTTGAGCCAGGAAACCTCTGTGTAGGACTCTAAAGACTCGTCAATACGCCGGCAGCAGGTGATGATCATATCAAACACCCACAAGCCGCAAGCGGTCTGATAAACGTAACGGCCACCCGGGTATTGAGCGATCTGAAGATCGACGAGCAAGCCCGCTCACACTCCAGTGAATCCAACCAGTAACACTACCGTACAGTCCGGTCTGATCGTCTGATATGTCGCATATCTCGCCTAGGGGTGGTAAACGTCAGACCCCAATAGCTCGATAAGTCGTGTCGATATGAGGTCTATAACTATTCGAGAAACTACAGGTAACACTTACCAGTAAATCTCAGCAACCCTGGCCAGGGATTTCCGGTTATAGCCAATCGAACACAGCGCAACATCAACCCCCTATACCGGGAGAGACGAATCCCCTCCTATCGCTCATTGCCTCCATGTGACTCGGGACTGTACCCAAAAACCATCGTTTTGCATGCCCTCTTGGACGTGGTAAGATGGAAATCAAAGCACAGTGGGAACCACACAAGACTCTATGACGATCTCGGGTCAACAGACTACTCTGTACCAGTGTCACCAGAGAACTGCCATCTGACGTGAGGTATAATACCAGCTGGGAGTTCTCGGCGAGTCCGTCCAGTGTACCCAGTCTCTACTGAGCACCCGTATATCATCTCTGATGTCAAACACCAATGGATATGGGATCATCCATCGCCCATCTGTATGGGTCGAGAAAGTATACGCTAGTCTACTCTGGTATATCGATGCCCCATCTCGATATACCCTCGACTAGGGACTTTGAAGGATGTACTTATGGACTACCATGTCCCCACTAGTATGATCCGCATCATAGTCCAGGTAGTCAAGTACACATCCTAAGGGCTTTACCACCATGTAATAGAGAGACAATCTGTGTACACGTTAAGGTAAAGAGCAACCAGATAGCATACTATCATGTCGAGCAAGAAAGTCCTCCCTATATATGTCCCAGCATCCACTACAATATACATCCAATGTACAGTAATGGCCTCTAGGGCATACATATAACTAACAATCTCCCACTTGCACTAGGGCCATCTGTAGCAGTGGTTGTAGTATCTCATACTCAACCATCCCATAAAAGTCTCTCTCTGGGAACAGGCCTTTGTGAGTGGATCCGCTGTGTTGTCCTCTGAGTCTACTCTCCTTACCTCGATCCTTTAGAGATCAACCATCTCCATGATCAGGTGATACTGCCTTAGAATATGTCTGGATCACTGATGGGACCGGTGTTCCTTGGCATAAGCCAAAACTCCATTGTCATACAATGGGAGGAACTTAGTTCATCTCATGAACCATTATACACCCAAACACCCTCCTTGGTAGCATCTTAAGTAGCGATGTATCCTGCCTTTATCGTCTAGTATGTCACGGTATCTAGCTTGGAACTCTTCCAACATACCATCCCTTTACTGAGGGTAAAGACAATGCCTGTGACTGACACTCAGTCGTCATTATCACCCTGGAACACTTCCAGTGATTCTCCTCAGGATCGATTGATACCATCTCACTACAACTAGTGAGTAGCCTAACATCCATTTAGATCTATCTCATAGATCCAAAATCCAGGATTTAGTAGGTATCACTTTGATCCTATGTGGAGAGTCATTGTGATAAGCGGAGATTGATCGAGCGTAGCATAAGAAACTCCTTTCTTATCAAGAGCATGACATCCACGTACTCTACGAGGATCACCACCATACTCCCTACTACCTTTTTGTTTATACAAGGTTCATCTACCATTTTGATGATGTCAAACTCTTTGACTAATCCATCAAAATAGATGTTCCAACTCCGCGATGCCTGCTTTATCCTATAAAGCATCTTGTACACGTTTCCGCTGCTCCCACTGTCTACGAAGCCCTCTGGCTGGGTACTTACAGACGCACTCTTCCAAATCATCATTTAGAAAAGCTGTCATGACACCCAACCACTAGATATCATAGTCATGGTATGTAGCCGTGACAAGTAGGATCTGGATGGACTTAAGCATAGCTACTTGAAAAGGTTTCATCATTATCCACACCTGGTCAATAATGCAAACTTTTAACAAGTCTAGCTTTGAAAGTCTCAACTTTTCCATGTACACCAAGTAATCTTCTCAAGATATACTTGCTCCTGATGGGGATTTAACCCTTCAGATATAGCAACCTAAGTCCATACTTTTTTGGTGTATAAGGATTCCATCTCAGATCGATAAACATCCAGCCATTCTTACAGAGTCTCACTCCTGATGGCCAGCTCGAAGCTAGTAGGGTCATCATCTCATGATGCAATCCTCGCTCCCACTGTCATAGAGAAACCGAAGTATCTCTCAGGTGGGTGAGGAACCCTACTAGATCGGCGGAGAGGCTGAGGTTCGTTGGAAACTAATGAATCCTTTGGTTCTACCAAATCATCTACTGTAGTTTGTATGGCTGGAACCTTTCCAGTTCTACATAACTGACCTTGCCTCGAGCTTGTCCGGATTTTGCTTTTCAGACATAGGCCGGACAACCCCAAATCTTAACTAGCTTAAGACATGGGCTCTTTCCATTCCATATCACATATGAAGCGGTAGGCAACTGATTTGATTGGAACCCTATTCAATAGGTATGCAGCTTCTCAAGCGCATAACACCCAAAAGGAAACAGGTAACTCAGTATTACTCATCATAGAGCACACCTTATCACATAGGGTGTAATTGCTCCACCCCGATATACCATCGTGCTATGGTATATACAGAGGAGTAATGCTGAGAGAGAATCTCATTCTCCTTTAGAATAGTCCAGGAATTCCATGCACAAGTATTCTCCTCCCTGATCTCATCATAGGACATAATACTTATACCCGTATTTTGGTTCTCTACTTCTCGCTTATATTCTGTGAATATCTCAAAAGGCTCGGACTCATGTTTCAACAGGAACATATGTCTGAATCTTGAGAGATTATCAGAGAATGTAATGAAGTACAAAGAACCAGTCCTTGCATGTGTAGACAGGGGACCTTACATACATCAACATGTATCATCCTAAGAGTTTACTAACTCTTTCTCTGTTTCCAATAAACAGAGCTGTGGTCATCTTATCTTTGTGACATGACTGGCGAGTTTCATAAGATGTAAATTCAAACTGATTTAAATATGCATCTAAATGTAACTTCAGCTAGTCGGGTCACATTGATATGACCTAGTCTACAATGCCTCAAGAAGAATTCGTTCATTTCTGAACTCTTCCTCTTGTGTGTGTTCCGTATACTAAAGAACTGTAGTTTGATTTAGAACATCAACGCTTTTAGATAACGTGCCTGAACCGATCAACTTTTGATATAGGAAATGTTCAAAACATTATCCAACTATACAAAATTTTATCATTTCTTTACTGATAAAGAGACTGATATGATTTTGTATATCAGGTTCGGTATCTAATAGCATTTGTCCAGAATCAATGTACTTGTAATACAGGGTGACAGTGACCAACAGACTTGGCTGCAACACTTGCCCCGTTTTCTGCCTCATGAAACTTATCACCCGTTCTCAGTTCTCTACCTAGCTGTAGCCCTATGTAACAGATTACATATCTGGGATCCTGATCTGGTATCACATACCCAGGACGTAGAGGATACAGAGAAACAGTTCTTTGTAACGAACACACCCGAAGATGATGCATCAGCATGCACTCTCTTCGTTTGGGCGGCACGGGAATTCTGGTAATCCCCAATTTCCTGCTCTGTCTTATAACAATTATAAGTTGGAGCGGGACCAACGTTCCCCAGCTCAGTATAACAAGTGGGTTCGGTCAATAATCCGTATTATTATCTTGATTAAGGCGTGATATGGTCGCTACCTGGAGAGAGAGAGAAGAAAACACTCAGCGTGCGCTCTTGCAAGAATAGATTGGTTTTATTTTATCTAATCAGGATGGCTCCCACTGCTTTTTATCAAATCTTCCTTCAAACCCTAAAAGGAAAGACTAGCCGGGATTAATTACACACTACAAGTTCGCCAATCTTTCAGCCAGGCCAGTGTCGGTACTTTGAGGGAGGTCCCCCGTGCTTTCGCACGAACCTAATTAATGTAAACCTCGTTTTCCCAGAGGCGTAACCTCGTTAACACCTTTCTAGACACCTACTTGATCGGCTAATTGTAATGTATAAAACTCTCCCAGGTGTAACAATTACTCGCAGCGGGTATCGGGATCCAACTATCTCATAGAAGGTATGCAATCTCATTGCAAATTTCAACACTTGAAATTCCCGATAATATTTTTCCCCGAGCGTCCTATGACCTTGACAGAGGTCAACAAACCATAGGCTGCTAGTCAAGTTCAACCCGTCATTTCCTGATTGAAGTAAACCCACCCGCACGACCCTTGACAGAGGTCAACAAGGTCGTACGACTACCCTAAATCAATCACATCATATGCTTATGCAGATAAGCACTAATCAGCTACCGCACACTACGCCTTGACAGAGGTCAACAAACGCAGCACGAATACTAACCAGTACATATCTGAAATGACGGAGGGCTACGACAGGTTTTTCTGAAAACCTATTGCGTAATGAACTTGATATCGTTGTAGAATCAAATGATTTTGAAATGGAGTGCTTTTGAGGCTTTTCTAGTTTTGCTAAAGGAGTCACTCCCGGTGAAGGGATCGTCGGTCCTTTCCTCGTCGAATGAGGTGCGGGATATATCACATATATCACTGTGCAAAGCAAAAACTCTTAAAAGCAATCAAAAGACAAACCGAGTGTGTAGCATCTGCCAGTTATTGCTAAAGGAGTCACTCCCGGTGAAGGGATCTCGGTCCTTTCCTCATCGAATAAGGTGCAGGATATATCACATATACCGCTGTGCAAAGCAAGAACTGTAGCTACCCTTTTTATTTTGAAATTCGATTCTACAACATCTTAGGTTTCTTTTATTTTCATTAATCACATTAATGAAATCCCATCATTTATATACCTAAACATCGCAGATAAATACGACGTACACTTATGCCATCCGCATTCGCCTCGATGTCCCCTCGTGCACCGTTAGGTTAGGTAACTAACGGCAGAGCGGGGTAGGGCTAGCGCGGGTGTAAAACATAAGTAATGCCTATATAATATATCATATATACTATATACTATATCTATCACAGAACATCACATGATCACATCACAGATATCGCAGCAGAAGAAACATATGAAATATTGGATATACTAGGACGTCCGTGTTTTCAATACGAGCCAGTATAAAACACGGATTCCACGGTCGCGATGAATAGCCAAACCCACACCCCTAGACCCCTACGAGAGCGGCAAGCAACCCTACCAATTCTAGAGTTAGGAGACCCGGACTCGACTCCTCGAGTTGGTCTCCCACTGGACTCCAGCACCCGGTTACTTGTGCTCCCCTCCTTGGGTCTATCCTAGTGCGGAAAAGTAAATAATATACAAAGGGTGACAACTTCCGCAACCTGGAAGTGCCCCAATAAAAGAATATTACATACAAGTTTTTACATGAATGAAAATGAAAAACACTCATCTCACATAAAAACCCCCGGCTATTCAAACACGACGATCCAATATAATATATCCAGCAACACATAACATCACATGTCATCAACGTAAGTAACATGCGTATCCCAATTGTCGTTGACATATAGCAACGAAACCGGCGATATCACATATTACACTTACGGTCACAGAAAAGAAAGTGTAAAACTACAACAGTTGGAATCCGCAACCTGCATAGACATCGCATGCCTAATCAAATGAATTCCTTAGACATCGCATGCCTAATAATTATAAACCCCGCATTTTAGTCTCTAAATCGAAAACACTTTTCAATACCAAGTCGGGTAATTCAACAAGATTCCCGACACCCTGATCGAATGCTCGTCGCAAACTTCAGTAGACGGCTGCACCCCCGATACCGTCGACGAAGTGCACCAAGGCGGAACACCGCTACCGCGAGCACCCGGACGGATGCTTTCGGCGACGGGGTTCTCCTACAGTCACTTGGTCGGGGCTATGGCGTGAGGCTGTCTATTAAGTTTACCCGGCGAGTATCCGCGTACGCTACGTGATTGCGACGGGCTTTTGATCACATCAAAATTCCGTGGCAACCGATCAAGCGAGACTAAACTGCTATGTTTATAACATTCATTCAGTTATCTCATAACTTCTTGTGAATTCCAATTATTGTATCCCATTCCGGATAAATAGAAAATGTCAAACTTTTCGATCGAACAATCGAACACCCAAGTTTTCCCGATACAGATCAACACATGAAATATGAGTCTAACAACATTCAGTTCGTGCCTCAGTACCAACGGTCCAGCCGTAGAAGGGTCAAGCCAACGCCTCACATGTGGCACGCCGTACTGCCCTAAACCCGAAGGTTCAAAGGGCAGTTCAAGACGGTCACATAATCGAGTTAAGGTTTGTTGTCTTTTAGAGGGTCCATCGCGTTACTTGCACTACTTAGAACGTCGTTAAACTACGGAAAAATCCAACACTTGGAAATTTCCTGACAGGGGAAAAATTGGGTATTTATATCCGGTCGAACTTTTTAACATATTCTAAAATTTATCCGGAAAGCCACACAGACAAAATTTGATACTCCGATCAAAACACCGAATCCCCAAAACAACTCCAGAAAATTCAACTCTTGAATAAATTTTAAAAATACCCAGAGAACTCAGCACCTGAAACAATGAATTACTGTGCAAACAGTTAGGACTGAAGTCATGATTCTGCCGCGGAACCGCCGCATAAGCTGGGCTTATGCCGCGGTTCCGCCGCCGTTTACACTGTTCATTCAAAACTTTTTGCGCCGTAATTCTTAGATTTCCCTGCTGGGTTTTCTGCATATTTTTAATTTGGAAAAATCCCAGTTTTTGAAAAAAGGACAGAGAGCAATTTTGAAATGGGTTTTCGGGTTCGTTCGGACTTCAAACTCCTTCTAGACTTCGCCTAAGTCTCTAGCTTGGCTCTGATACCACTGTAGGGTTCCTAGGCACTCTCAAGAGGTCTCACAAGGCATCAACCATGCCAATTTAAAATTTAACGGTGCCGAGAAACCCTAAAGTACGGATCGTTGGCTAGATGTCTAGGCGAAAAAACAAACTAGTTAACACTTAACTAAGAGTACGGAAATACAACCTTTGTAGATCCGTTCCTCCACCTCCACGGCTCCGTGATGAAGTCTTCTCCGCTGTCCAAATGCAAGTCCCGGGCTCTAGCGTCGGCTTCATCGGAGAAAGAGCGGGCTAGGTCATCGACGACGTGCCGAAGATGATCTACGTCGAGGCATCTCTAGATCAAGCTCCAACTTCACCAAGTCTAGAAAACTTGTGAAGGAAACACACTCTACTACTTGGCAAGAGGTAGAGGATGAAGAAATAGGAAGTGGGTTCACTTTAGAATTGGATTTTTCACTCATTTCATCAATCTACCATTGATGAAGTCAAGGTTTCTTCTTTGAAGAAGATGAAGAAGAAGAAGAAAGTGTTATGAGAAGTTAATTTAAAATAGAAAGAAAATCAAAACTTATCATAATCCAACCATGGTTATGTGTAGAGACTAAACTCAAGTTAAGTGAATGGTTAGGTTAGGTATGAAGACAAAAATGGTGACTAAGTCAAAGCTTCATGAAGCTTCAACATATATCCAAATTAGCCACCATTTTCCTTTTGCCAAAAATGAATAAATAAACAAATAAATGAATAAGAAATAAAATCCTAACCATTTACTTAACCAAGGTTTAACTCTTTACACAAAACCTAGTAATCTTGCATCATCAAACATGATACAATCAAGTGCACAAAAGTATATCACATATACAATGTGCACACCCGAGTGAGAAAATCCATATAAAGTGAACCAATACTAGTTAATGCAAAGTAATATATCAAATATATAATTATACATTAAATCATTAAATCAACACTTGATTCAATGATCCGGTCATGTCGCACATAACCGACTAGTATCAAATGTATCGGCTTATCGAATCAATCTTCGATTCGATAACTAGGTTATATCGCATACAACCATTCGACACATTGTTCGCGAGAATGAAATACGGTATCACATACACGCATTATTCTCGGTCCCGCACATATCTCATATGCGCTCCTATTTCGTTTCGCTTGAGCCAGGAAACCTCTGTGTAGGACTCTAAAGACTCGTCAATACGCCGGCAGCAGGTGATGATCATATCAAACACCCACAAGCCGCAAGCGGTCTGCTAAACGTAACGGCCACCCGGGTATTGAGCGATCTGAAGATCGACGAGCAAGCCCGCTCACACTCCAGTGAATCCAACCAGTAACACTACCGTACAGTCCGGTCTGATCGTCTGATATGTCGCATATCTCGCCTAGGGGTGGTAAACGTCAGACCCCAATAGCTCGATAAGTCGTGTCGATATGAGGTCTATAACTATTCGAGAAACTACAGGTAACACTTACCAGTAAATCTCAGCAACCCTGGCCAGGGATTTCCGGTTATAGCCAATCGAACACAGCGCAACATCAACCCCCTATACCGGGAGAGACGAATCCCCTCCTATCGCTCATTGCCTCCATGTGACTCGGGACTGTACCCAAAAACCATCGTTTTGCACGCCCTCTTGGACGTGGTAAGATGGAAATCAAAGCACAGTGGGAACCACACAAGACTCTATGACGATCTCGGGTCAACAGACTACTCTGTACCAGTGTCACCAGAGAACTGCCATCTGACGTGAGGTATAATACCATCTGGGAGTTCTCGGCGAGTCCGTCCAGTGTACCCAGTCTCTACTGAGCACCCGTATATCATCTCTGATGTCAAACACCAATGGATATGGGATCATCCATCGCCCATCTGTATGGGTCGAGAAAGTATACGCTAGTCTACTCTGGTATATCGATGCCCCATCTCGATATACCCTCGACTAGGGACTTTGAAGGATGTACTTATGGACTACCATGTCCCCACTAGTATGATCCACATCATAGTCCAGGTAGTCAAGTACACATCCTAAGGGCTTTACCACCATGTAATAGAGAGACAATCTGTGTACACGTTAAGGTAAAGAGAAACCAGATAGCATACTATCATGTCGAGCAAGAAAGTCCTCCCTATATATGTCCCAGCATCCACTACAATATACATCCAATGTACAGTAATGGCCTCTAGGGCATACATATAACTAACAAATCCGTAGCCTCCTAGAAGGACAGCAGCAGCAGACTGCTCTTTTAATGAACTGTCCCGAGGCAGAAGCACCTGGGGTGAAGCAATTCATGGCTTTGCACCCCAAATAGTTTGCAGGAAAGGAGAGCCCTCTAGAAGCAGAGGAATGTGCTCAGAGCATTGAAGATGATCTGGCAGCGGCACAGGTGCTAGAGATAGCTTGGGTCCTGTAAGTCTACGGTAGCGTCCCGGCCGTCAATCCGAGGCCAAATACGGAATAAAAACTTTTTACAAAACCGGCGCCATCGTAGTCTTTCACCCGGATCGAACCATTAACACAAACTAGCTAACTAGAAAGATGATAGAAAGGCTATACCGATCGATCCGTGTCCTTCGGTCTTTAGCCACCATCCCTAGCTCCTCGCGGCATCTCCGATCTCCGGTCTCCTCGTTGGAACGGCACCACGTCAAGAATTCCTTTTACGGGCTCCCGCATCAAACCGAAGCAACTCGAACATGAAGTTTGCCAGCCGACATGTCCAAGGTGATGTAGAGAATGTGTGAGATAACTTTGTTTCAAGCATCCATTGATTCTCAACATATGAGAGTGTATGGATGGAGGTTGAAGATGAAACCATGGTGGAAATGGTGAGCTAGAGGAAGAAGAAGAAGAAGAGGCTTTTCTTTTCTATTGTGTTGGAATGAATTGTGAGAGCCATTTTTTGAATCCCAAGAGCTAGCCCAAGGCTAAGTGGCTGTCCACTCTCTCTCCACCTCTCATTTCAACACAATAATCAATCACAAAAGTGACATTAGCACAAAAAATAATACCATGACTCACCAATGAAGCACATGGCATATTTAATGCACTAAATCATCACTCCCACTCACAATTTCCACCATCTAAACATTAACCTAAATGTTTAGTCCAACAAAAAGATATGGCAACATCTAAAGTAAACTCGTGACGGATCACAAGGATACCCCTCACCTGTATATACATACCTGCATCCGCATTCTGACTGAATACAAATGCGATGAGACTAAAGTAATCCAACAAATCTAATACTAGGATCCGGCTTAAACTAAAACCCACTAGTATGATCCGTTCGATCATGATCCGTGCACAAGTGCACACATATGATCGAACCCTGCCATAATACCATACGGCCTCTACAACGTTTCGCCCGAACTTAGGAAAACTTTCTGTGGGGGACTCTAAAGACTCGTCGATACGCTGGCGGTGGGTTTAACCACAAGCACGTCAGTGGTACTAGCTGTATGTAACGGCCGTCTAAGTATTGACCTAAAGGGAAGCCGATGAGCGAACTCATCCTGGAACCCTACTGAAGCTGTCAGTGACAATATCCGTACAGTCCGGTCCGTTCGTCTATGAGCATCGCATGTCGGGCCTAGGGGCCTGGTAAACGTCAGACCCCCAAAAGCGGTACAAGTCGTGTCGGAGTGTAGCCCAGAACACCTTGAGATACTACTGGAATACCTACCAGTAAATCTCCTGCCTTGGCCAAGGACTTCGTGTAATAGCTCTCCTAAATACAGCGCGATCTCACCCCCAATACCAGGAGAGACGAAACCCCTGCCGATCCGGTCACTGCCTCCATGTGGCTCGGGACTGTACCCAACTAAAACCTGTTTGCACGACTCCTTTGAGCCGTGGTAGGGTAGTAATCAAAGCACAGTGGGAACTCACACGAGACAAATGACGATCTCAGGTCAATGAACTAACCTGTACACATGTCACCAGGGAACTGCTATCTGACGACAGGTATAATACCAACTAGCATGTTCCCGGCGAGTCCTGTCCGGTGTACTCATAACCTAATGAGCACCTGTATACATCTTAGGTGAACCAACTGACACAATGTCTTATGAGACCGGCCACCGCCCCTCGTCGGGGTCTCGACTGTATACACTAGTCTACTAATGGAGTATCGATGCTCAGTCTCAAAATTCCCACGACTAGGGACCACTTTAAGGATGTGCTTATAGACTACCCAACTCTCACGTATATGATCGCCATCATACTGTTGGTAGTAAAGCAAGAATCCTAAGGGCTCTATCGATGTGTAATAGTGATCTGTAATGTCACTTAAAGCATGTACACGATGATAAAGACAAACCAGATAGCATACTATCATCTTGAGTAAGACTGTCCTAGCGGCATAGGTCCTTTCTCAATCATTGCAATCACATGCCTGCGATCCAATAGTTGACTTTGAGGGCACTATATTCAACAATCTCCCACTTGCACTCAAGGCTAATTATTGCAATGTCGCATACTCACAGCCCGTGTGATACCGAACACCCAACTCCTCTACTGATCAGTCTCACAAAGCCCGTTTGTGAAACTATTGCTTTCAAGAAATAGACTCAGTGTATGGATCCGCTCTGATGTTTCTTTCTATATCTCTCTTAATCTCAAGTTCGCGGAGAAAGCCATCTCCCGAAATGAGCAATACCTGTCTTAGAACATATCTGGATATCTGTTGGGACCCAGTTCACAAATGAACTCCAAATCCAAACTTCTTAGACTGTATCGTCAACTGAACGTAATCAGTATCCTGCACCATGCCTCCCACAGTATCCGCTTGGACCACCTGTCCAAACTACTGTCTCTCGTCAGAGAGAAAACTATAACTCTGACAATCACTCTGTCATCCATGTCACCTTTGAAGCCTGGAATGATAACCGTCTTCCGAAGGAGGCTGCCATTATCAAATCGCTAGAACATCCACTCATGTTCTAAAACTGCTTTCGAATGTTTCTCCAGGATTGGATTAATATAAACTTATTGCAGCTAATATAAAAACAATATCTGGTGTGGTACTTGACATCTCATGATTGACTCAATTGCCTAAGCAAGTGATATGTCAATCATGCACATCCCTCTCCTCTTTAGTCTGTAAGACACCTTTAGAGAGGGTGACTCCATCACCTGCGGGTACACCACCATGCTAGGAGTCGTCCAATCTAAAACACCTTTAGAATGCTGTCTAAGTACACAGATTGGGACACTTCCCAAATCTAGATCTAAAACCATAAATCTAGTAACCAGAATGTCAGATATAATATCCATATTCTATGTGGAGAAACTACTGTATGACAACCACAGTATAACCGATCGTAGTATAGGAGTATCACTTCCTACTCTGTGTATGTCATCTAAATACCAGGACATCACACCCTACTTCCTTCTTAACAGATCTATCCCCTATTCTGATGAAGTCAAAGCCCATGACTGTCACATCAAAAATAGATGATCTATCTCTGCTATATCCGCTTTAGTCCATAAATAGACACAAGCTACTTGTCCACTATGCTTCCGTTGCTCCCACTGACTACGACAACCTTCTGGCAGAGTCATATATACATGCACTTCTAAAGCTAGTTTAGAACGATGTTATACTCATTCTCCTGCCGGGTCTCATAGTCTGGAACAGCAGTAATGGCAAGTCTGGGTAAACAAGAACCTCCCTGTCACCGTCCTTGAGGCTACCGGAGTACCTTTCGGGTGCCTGAGGTTACCCACCATATCTGCACGGTGGCTAATGGAATGTCAATCCAAATTGAATTTTTAGGTCCTATTAAATTTTCAGTAATCGTTTGCGGTTCTGGAATCACTTCCAGTTCTACCATACTCCCACTACTGTTTTCTGAAAAATCCATTTTACTAAAACTGTGGCGAGTCAAGAACAATATCACTATTGATCTTCCAGATGGTAGAAAGTCAACCCTCGTCATAGCCCGGGTTAACCCACAAACCGCCATTACAGAAACATGCCTTGAATTATCCAGAGTCTGGTTTTAAGCATAAGCCGGACAACTCCCCGTACCTTAACATCGTTAAGATATGAACCATTCTATATACAATATAGAAACAGAGGCACTGATTTAATTGAAACCAGATTCAAATCATGCAGCTGTCTCCAGTGCATGTCAACTAAATGGAGAGAGGCCGATTAACATTACTCAACTTAGGAGTGCATCCAATTATGAGTAACTTGAAAGAGAAACAAGTTTCTCAAAACCATTACTATCGACTGAATACCATACACAAGTATCTACATCTTCGATCACTTTGAAGAATCCCGATATCTGCAACACCTGGTTCTCTACTTTATTCTTATACCTATAACTTCTCAAAACTTAGACTTTGTATTTCTACGAAACACTTGTCTAAAAACTAGAGAAGTCATAAGTAAACAGAATATAGTACGAGGACCAACCCCTCTGTCCTTATGGATACTGGACGATATACAATGCTCTGTATAAGTCCCCTAAGTTGAATAACTCAAACCCTGTGCATCGTAGGTTAAAAACTGTACTAAGGTTATGAAGAATTACACCGCTGTTTAATGCTCCTTACCTAACCATCAACCGATATAGGTAAATGTCATAGACATAATTTCAAAAAGTTATATCTCACTTTATCAAATAAACGTACAGATATATCAGTTTGAAATTGGTGCATAACAATGGATATTCAAAACCAAATATTTGCCGTCCGGTAAATACCCATGCGATTTCCTCAAATATCACCAATTACAACGAATTCCGACATAATGAGGATGATCACCTAATTCCCAATAACTTACTCCCACTCATCATCTGTAAAACCATACTGATGTGAGAATCATACCTGGTAAATACATACCCTGGAGCAAGGGTCTAATTGGGAAATCAGTTTTCAATTAATAATGCACAGTGAAACTGAAACATGAAAATGTTTCGAAGGGGTATCCCGGTATTCCTAGTAATGTCTCTTCCATTATCTAGATTCATGACTGTAACCGTATATTTCCTTGCCATCTCTCCAAATCCCTTTATTTGTCTTTACTCATTACCTTCTGTACACCCCCTTAGGTTAAATGGTTTTCTTCCTTCCCTACCGTTCGGCACCAGCCTATGGTTTGGAAGAAGACTATCCAATAAGCATATAGGTGTACTCTCCTAATCGTAAGAGTACTCACAATCTGAGAGAAGGTAATGATAAAAGACAACTGAATAAATCTTATTCATATTTCTCCTGAACCAGAATCCATTCTCGAACTGTTACAATTTCCTTCGAGTTCGTATATAACCATACGATGGAGTATCCAATAATTGTGGATCTTCGTAGTGATACGGGGTGTTCTGGAGAAATACAAAGATGAAGTAGGAGTGGCGATGAAATACGTGGTTTGGTCGTGAATGATAGTAGTTGCAATTTACTTTGCCCTCTTTCTGATCCTTTTATTTGTCTTTACTTAACACCTTCTGTATACCACACTTAGGCTAATTGGTTTTCTTCATTCCCTACTTTTCGGCACCTGCCTATGGTTTGGAAGAAGACTATCCAATAAGCGTAATAGGTGTACCCTTCTCCTAATCATAGAAGCCCTCACAACCTGAGAGAAGGTAAAAGGAAAAGACAACTGAATAGTCCTATTCATTTTCTCTAGAACCGGAATCCATCCTCGAATATGGAACAAGTTTTTTCGAGTTCGTAAATAACCATACGATGGATTTATCCAATGGAAGTGGATGTTCGTAGTGATACGGAATGTTCCGGAGAAAAGCAAAGGGTAAAAGTAGAAGTGGCAATGATGTATACAACCCAGACAATCCAAAAGCCAGTGTTTTAAGAAAGTTCAGTTAACTTGGTCACTGAGTCATAGTCTAGGGTCCGGCCATGGTCGCTGACAAAGAGAGAGAGAAAAGAAACACTCTGCGTGCACTCTAACCCAGATCAGAATGGTTATCACTTTATCTAATCAGGAAACCTCCCACTATATCCTCAAATTCTCCTCCAAACCCGAAAGAAGAATTAGTCGGGATCACCCGAGGAGTAAACCAACACATCAGTAGGAATCGGGATCCAACTATCATCGCATGATAACGTGATGGAATCCACTCACGTTATCACACTCCAGAAGGTATGCGTATGACTGGCAAGTTTCAGTTTCTTTAGAAACTCCCGATGTGATTTTTACCCCATGCTCTTATGACCTTGACGAAGGCCAACATATCATAAGTCACATGTCAAGTTCTACCCATAATTATCCAGGTTAATTTGAACCCACCCGTACATACCCTTGACGAAGGCCAAAATAAAAGTACGACTGTCCCAAACCAACGTATCTATCTATGCAACAGAAAAGTAATAAATAGCTACCATACACTATGCCTTGACAAAGGCCAACATATATAGTATGAATACTAAGTGCTACCTGTCTGAAATGATGGAGGGCTACGAATGGTTTTTGGCGAAAAACCTTTATCGTAATGAACTTGATATCGTTGAAGGAACTGGATAGCTTTTTATAAATATATAATGGCGAAAACCTTTGCTAAAGAGGTCACTCCCGGTGAAGGGATCTCGGCTCTTTTCCCGTAGAATGAGGTGTTGGATATTCCAAACTGAATACCATGATGTAAAGCAAAAAGTAGTCGACTATAATGAAGTTATTACCCTGACGCAAACTTCTGCCCAAGGGGTCACTCCCGGTGAAGGGATCTCGGCCCTTGCCTTGTCGACTGAGGTGTGGGATATTCATAACCGAATACCACTGTGCAAAACAAAAGAAAACGTCCTTGTAATAACAGCTTTTTGAAAAATGTTCCAACAACATCAGAATAGGTTTGTTTTCCTTGCATTGATCTGAATCAACGCAGTCCCATCAATTAATCACACCACAAAAGAACGAAAATATGATGTACGTATATGCCATCCGCATTCGCCACTGGGTCCCGTCATCACCCGTTAGGTTACTTAACTAACGACAGAGCGGGGACTGGACTAGCGCGGGTGTAAAACATATACATCATCTACTAGTATATATATCAATATATAATAATCGCTCAAAGCATGATAAATGCAGAAAAGTAATAAGCATCACAGAACAATACAGATAATCTGGGAGCCCCGGGTTTCATAGAGCCGCAACTGAAACCCGACGTTCCCCTGGTCGTGTGGATAGCTTGTGCAATGAAAACCTAGACCCCTATGAGTGCGGCAAGTTACCCGCCAAAACCAGAAGTGAGGCAGCCCCCTTCAGCAAAGTGAATGGACCACCCAGCACTTCACGGAATCCGATAACTTGAGTACCCCACCTTGGGCCCCTACGAGTGCGGCGAATAGCCCGCCAATTCTAGAGTGAAGTCCCCTCAGTCTCAAAGCCATGAGATGCGGTCCCGTTGCCCTCTAGAACCCGGCTATCCATGCACTCCACCGCGGGGTAATCTTAGTACAGAAAAGAAAATATGTACAACGGTGATATCGACCTCAACCCGGTCGTGCCCCAAAAGAATAATGTACAAACAGGCAGTGACGGCAGTCCACATGTCGGACGCTCGCCCCGCAATATCAAATGTACAAATATAACCAAACTGCACTACCATTGCACGCAAGCTATCCACTACGACAAATCCGCAACAACACAGCATAACACAGAATATCAACGTGAATGTCACGTTCGCAAATCCGTCTAAAAGAGCTATAGCAATCAGACAAGATTTACCGCTCAAATGACATTCACGGTCGCAGATATAATGTAAGCACTGTAAACTAACGTATTTAAAATCTCGATCGACAAAACTTCCCGAAGTGGGCCCCCAAGTACAAATCCAGTACTCAAACAAAATCTGGGCCCAAACAAAATATTCCAGAAACCGCAATTCCATATGAAAGGCACCCAGAAGAAATATGGTGCACTGAATCGACTATTGTGCCGCGCAACCGCGGCAAATATGGTGGTTCTGCCGCGGTTCCGCGGTGTGATGGTACGATCGTGCTGCCAAATTCCTTCCAGAGTCTTAAAAAAGCTTGCACGATTTTCTGACATACCGAAAATAATTTTTAGACCAGTTTAAAAATTCAGCAGAATCCTTAAATTTGGAATTGCGGTTTTGGAAATTTCATTCGATCGATATTTTAAATTTGGAATTGCGGTTTTGGAAATTTCGTTCGATCGATATTTCGCTCTGATACCATGTAAGTCTACGGTAGTGTCCCGGCCGTCAATTCGAGACCAAATGCGGAACAAAAACTTTTTACGAAACCGGCGCTATCGCAGTCTTTCACCCGGATCGAACCATTAACACAAACTAGCTAACTAGAAAGATGATAGAAAGGCTATACCAATCGATCCGTGTCCTTCGGTCTTTAACCCCCATCCCTAGCTTCTCGCGGCATCTCCGATCTCCGGTCTCCTCGTCGGAATGGCACCACGTCAAGAAGTCTTTTTACGGGCTCCCGCTTCAAACCGAAGCAACTCGGACATGAAGTTTTCCAGCCGACACGTCCAAGGTGATGTAGAGAATGTGTGTGATAACTTTGTCTCAAGCATCCATTGATTCTCAACACATGAGAATGTATGGATGGAGGTTGAAGATGAAGCCATGGTGGAAATGGTGAGCTAGAGGAAGAAGAAGAAGAAGAGGCTTTTCTTTTCTATTTTGTTGGAATGAATTGTGAGAGCCATTTTTTGAATCCTAAGAGCTAGCCCAAGGCTAAGTGGCTGTCCACTCTCTCTCCACCTCTCATTTCAACACAATAATCAATCACAAAAGTGACATTAGCATAAAAAATAATACCATGACTCACCAATGAAGCACATGGCACATTTAATGCACTAAATCATCACTCCCACTCACAATTTCCACCATCTAAACATTAACCCAAATGTTTAGTCCAACAAAAAGATATGGCAACATCTAAAGTAAACTCGTGATGGATCACAAGGATACCCCTCACCTGTATATACATACCTGCATCCGCATTCCGATTGAATGCAAATGCGATGAGACTAAAGTAATCCAACAAATCTAATACTAGGATCCGGCTTAAACCAAAACCCACTAGTATGATCCGTTCGATCATGATCCATGCACAAGTGCACGTATATGATCGAACCCTGCCATAATACCATACGACCTCTACAACGTTTCGCCCGAACTTGGGAAAACTTTCTGTGGGGGACTCTAAAGACTCGTCGATACGCTGGCGGTGGGTTTAACTACAAGCACGTCAGTGATACTAGCTTTATGTAACGGCC
The DNA here is from genome assembly GCA_030015575.1 of Agapanthus africanus. Classification (NCBI taxonomy): domain Eukaryota; kingdom Viridiplantae; phylum Streptophyta; class Magnoliopsida; order Asparagales; family Amaryllidaceae; genus Agapanthus; species Agapanthus africanus. Next base: position 422,277,148 of record CM057349.1, read on the forward strand.
GACCAGGTATTGACCAAAAGGGAAGCCGATGAATGAACTCATCCTGGAACCCTACTGAGCCTGTCAGTGACAATATCCATACAGTCCGGTCCATTCGTCTATGAGCATCGCATGTCGGGCCTAGGGGCCTGGTAAACGTCAGACCCCCAAAAGCGGTACAAGTCGTGTCGGAGTGTAGCCCAGAACACCTTGAGATACTACTGGAATACCTACCAGTAAATCTCCTACCTTGGCTAAGGACTTCGTGTAATGGCTTTCCTAGACACAGTGCGATCTCACCCCCAATACCGGGAGAGACGAAACCCTTGCCGATCCGCTCACTGCCTCCATGTGGCTCGGGACTGTACCCAACTAAAACCTGTTTGCATGACTCCTTTGAGCCGTGGTAGGGTAGTAATCAAAGCACAGTGGGAACTCACACGAGACAAATGATGATCTCAGGTCAATGAACTAACCTATACACATATCACAGGGAACTGCTATCTGACGACAGGTATAATACCAACTAGCATGTTCCCGGCGAGTCCTGTCCGGTGTACTCATAACCCAATGAGCACCTGTATACATCTTAGGTGAACCAACTGACAACAATGGCTTGTGAGATCGGCCACCGTCCCTCGTCGGGGTCTCGACTGTATACACTAGTCTACTAATAGAGTATCGATGCCTAGTCTCGAAATTCCCACGACTAGGGACCACTTTAAGGATGTGCTTATAAACTACCCAACTCTCACGCATATGATCGCTATCATACTGCTGGTAGTCAAGCAAGAATCCTAAGGGCTCTATCAATGTGTAATAGTGATCAGTAATGTCACTTAAAGCATGCACACGATGATAAAGACAAACCAGATAGCATACTATCATCTTGAGTAAGATTGTCCTACCGGCATAGGTCCTCCCTCAATCATTGCAATCACGTGCCTGCGTCCAATAATTGACTTTGAGGGCACTATATCCAACAGATCCGAGTTGTGAAACTGCAACTTACGGACAATGCACGGGTCTGGTGGAAGGCGGAAGAAAGCCTTCTTGACCATCCTATTGAATGGAAGACTTTCCGCGACATGTTCGACGTAAAGTACTTCCCTGAGACTGCCAGGTTCGACATGGAACAGCAGTTCATCCATCTGCAATAAGGTTCAATGTGGACCAAATCTGTAGATGAATATGATGCTGAGTTTACCATGCTCAGTAGGTAAGATATGTCTCAATGTTCGATTTTATATTACATACTACACAGCTAACACAAGACTGTAACAGGTTTGCGGCCCATCTTATACCGACTGCTGAGATTAGAGCTAGAAGATTTCAGCAGGGGTTGGACCCGGAAATCCAAGTTGCATTAGCTACAGGGGATTTACCAACCCATGATATGGCTTTGAAAGCTGCCCGAAGATATGAGGCAGTGGTGAAGAAGAAGGGCATACCTCAATCTGCCGAAGTGAAGCGCCCTGCCAATCAGATGGTAGGAGGAGCCTCTTCAAGACCAACTATTGAACCCAGGAGATCGGAAGAAATCAATAACTAGCCGAGTCCTGGTTTTTGCTTCTATTGCAAGAGAAAGGGACACTTGTGAGAGAACTGTAGGCGCGCAAAAGGCCTGTGTCTATTTTTTGGTGCATTCAATCACGGAATTGGAAACTGTCCTTATAGACGCAACCCAGATTACACACCCACCAACTACCCACAGTGGCCAGCTATCTAGGTTCCTGCAACTCTTCTTGCACTCCCTGCACCACCTCCACGTGGATCTCCTCCACAGCCAAATCGCTAATTCATCAGGCACCAAGGAACATGCCTCGAGGACAGAGGAATGTTCCTCCAGCTAGAAGAAACGTGCCACGGTGACAGGCTTACACCTTAGCATCCGTAGAAGCCGAGACAGTTGACCAAGGTAACACTAGTAAGTCTCTTTTATTATTTTTTTTAAAAACCCTTGTATCACTTTGTTATTTTTCATACACCATCAGTACTTCAGTCACCAAACATTTTTTGAATCAGTTACACTTTTCTTTTATAAATTTCGAGGATGAAATTTTTATAAGGAGGGTAGAATGTAACAACCCTAAAATTTCTGTACAAATTTTTTTCCAAAATACAGAAAGGGGTACTTGAGTCTGAGCACAAGTTATAAATTTGTTTTGCTTTTTAATTGCAAGAAGGAGCTTGTAGCTCATTGATAAGACCTTGCACTGCTGAACCAAAGCACCAGAGTTCAAATCCCATCAGCCATATTATTTTGATTTCTTTTAATCTTTTTAGAAGCCCAAGAGTCTACACGTGCATAACCCATAAACCCAAAGGTCACACTAAAAATAAACGAGTCTAGGAGGTAGATAAAGAGGCAAGGGAGACGTGGCGGACCCCGACTCGGCCTGACTCGGCCGGCGGGAGGCTTGGATCTGCCGGCACCGCCGGCCGACTCGGAGCCAACTCGGATTTTTCTTCATGAAACCTGTGCCTCTTTACATCCCGTAACCCCTGCTCTATTTATTTTACCTGCATTATTCCAGAGCCAATTTAAACCATTTTAATGCTTAATTTTTAATTCATTTTCTATCAAACCCTAACCCTAATCTTTTCCTATAAATACCACTCTATTCCACACCCCCTCACTCAAAATCTCTGTCCAAACTCTCAAGAAAAATCCCTAGAACTTTTGTGTATGAGTGGAGTTAGCAAAGGGCGAAACTCCGACGAATTTACGACGACGACCCTAGGAGCTCCCGGCGACGAAACGACGCACCGACACCTCCTACCACTCCCTCTTCCTCTTCTCTAATCTAAAATCTAGTAAGTCTCTTCTCTCTCTTCTCTTTTCTATTCTGAAAACTCGTAATTCTAAAACCCGACGGAAGCGGAGTTAATCCGACTTCCGATTCGGTTTTTCTTTACAAGTTCCATTTTTCTTAAAACAACAATACCAAACTCTCACAACATGACTATTAATCATTAACAAAACATATTAAACAAGTTCTATATCAAAAGAATTTATATTTCAATTTTTATAGCACTTTTACAGAAAAATACCATATAGTTTAGCTTCGACATAAAACATCATTATCCTTGCTATACCTTTAGATAGTTCACGAGGTAATGACCTACCTCTTCACAACACTCATATGTAACATAGCACGATGATATTGGGAAATATAGATTTGGGAAAATACGGTTTTACATAAAACTACCTCCGACTTATATAAAAACCTTTTTCTACATGATTATGTATTTTAAATAAATCTTTGCAAAGCACCGCTACAACCCATTTTGGGGAACCCGTTCGGGATGGTGCGGATTATCGCACATTCTCGGGCTTAGTAGTGTGAGATGCAGACCTCCACAAGGAGCATACGGTCTCGAAAGATTTAAAAATACAAATCTCTTAAGAAAATGAGATTTCTAGAAAAATAATAAATTAAAATTATTTTATATATACATATACATATATGTGTGTGTGTGTGTGTGTGTGTGTGTGTGTTTTTCATCAAAATATCTAATTTTTGATATAGTATAAATATTCTAACTTTTCTAAATCAAAAGAATTACTTTATATGAAAATACAATACAATTCCATACAAGTTCAATACTTTATAATTAAATACCATATATTATGAAATTAGGTTTTATTCACTAGAAATTTCACATATATAAAATCTATATCTATGAAAACTCTAAAGACGATAATTAAATACTTGAGGTGTATTTTAAATATTATACAAATTATTTTTACATAAAAGCCCCTCAAGTTTTATAAATTACAATAAGGACTCTAGTAAACATAGCTTTAAGCGGGACCAGTCTCTTAAGCCTCAAAGAGCCGGAGATATGGGTGCTTGCCTATTTATGGTAGACAACTTAACAAACGGTGTTATCAACACGGTAATCGTCTTTGAAAAAGACACAAATTCTGCCGTCCATATGCAGCGGTTACCGATAACACCAAAACCTAATTCAGGATTCAATTTCTTTTCTAATTGTCTGACTCAGACTGAGTCTCAATATAATCAATCTGACTTGAATGAGATTCAAGTATATATATAACAATTCAACATGAATCCATATATTCAATCTGTTCAATTTATCAATCTATATAACTTGACTGAACCGAACCATGGATATATTCCATTTACATGATTATCCAGTACCTCCATATCTATTTATACGATATCATGGTTTCGACAAGTCTTCCATTTACAATACAAGTCTTCCATTTACATTTACAAAACAGTACAAACAACACATTTACAATTCAAACATTGCAAACAATACAATCAAGACATCACGGGGTTTATAAGGGTTAGATTGGTACGGAAGGTGTTAAAAGTGGCACGAGACTGCAACCATAAGACACCTAACCTGAATTCAATTGCTGTTGTACCGTAGGATGAACGGTTTCTTATGTTCCTGATACCTTAGTCTCCGGGCAAGTGAGACTCCTTTCGTATATACTGGCCTCTTCTGTACCAAGCTATAAACAACATCGTTAACACTAAATACAACATTATAACAAGATAATACCACTTTAAAAGTTACACACTCTCTTTGTCTATTCTACTTCTCCCTTAACTTTGGGACTTACCGAGCGATTGTTCGCTGACGACATTCTCTTTCTTCTTCTTTGGAATGTCGTCAGGTGATTCCGACCTTCCAGAAATCGAGCCTAGCACTGAAAACTTGGACCAGTTTACTGAAGATCCCGAGCTGTAGTTACACTTGTACATTTCCTTTACATTTCTGTTATGCCACTGTTTAGGCATTGCTTTTCATTCCATGTATTTACTTTTCAGATGTATTGTAAAAATAATGTTAATAAATAAAGTTGTTGTTCATTACATTTGTCTCTTGTGTATATTTCTTTTATATTGCTTAGATACGCTTAGCGTGTTTACTTCAGAGTATATACGTAGCGGCCTCGTCGCGTCCTCTGCCCGTATACTGGGAAGCGGGGCGTGACAATATTGTTTGTGTCGTTGATGGACACATGGATGATATCTATATGCATACAGGTATATGATGTCGGATGTTTGTTTATATATGTCATTGCATTGACTCGATTGTTGACATATATGCATACATGGTCACCCTAGATATCATACTATTACCTTTAGGATATAGTGACCTAGGAAATCGTTGTTTTATTCGATTTCTACTTGGTGATATTTTATACTCACGAGTTGGCAACTCACCTCTGTTGTGCCACAGTTCTTGCAGGTTTGACCGGTTGGGATCAGTTGCGGTATCGCTGGCACACAGCTTCTTCCAGGGTGCTTTGCTTTGGTAGGTGGGACACATATTGATCGTGCCCACTCTTGTACTGTTATATTCTGTTGTATCAAGATAAATTCCATCAAATCAAATCAAAGACTAGAATTTGTATATTGGTAGACCTTGTCAGACTTGAGTATTGTGCGAGACTTAGAGCGATGGGTTTATGATCGTTTTCTTGAGTTTTGATGTCTTGCTTCTTTATTTGTTCTTTCTGGGTTGATCTTCATCGTTAGGCGTTGTATATATGTTATTGCGTGGTTGTGATTCCTCCGGTTGGCAAAGAGCTAGCTTCCGCTTGGGGATGCCTATATATTGTTGTGCCTATATTTTTGGATCAAAATATACAAGGGAGGTGCTGCCCAAATTTTTAAAGACGAAACATGTTTTCAACTGTAGTATAATCCACTTGCTTGTTCATGTTTCATTTGCTATGCATTCAAAGAAAACATGATTCATTATACCTTTATTTCAAAACTGCACCCGCACTATTTTCCGCAAAAAGGTTTAGATTTTCTGGGCTTCGGCTTACTTGATTTACGTCACGCCTTTAGACGTCGTGTAATTTAAGTGCCGGTCACATGCTAAATTACGGGTCGTGACAGTTTTTGTGAATATGTGTAAGTAAATTGTGTAACTTGTTAAGGGTAGAATATGGTTAGTTTGTGTTAGGAAAAGTGTTTGCTAAAAACTTTAAAAAAAACCTTAACCTGTAATTGAAACTCCGACCAAACAACTCGCAATCCGCTGCATTAGGCACCCTATCCTACCATGATAGCGGTGAATCCTAATAGTGACCGGTTACGAGTGGTTTGCTGAAGGCTAAGGCCAAGAGACAAGAATGCAAGGACAAAGGACAAGAAATACGGATTTAGCGCACAATCGCAAATACCGTACTTCAAGTTCCCTAATTCGCATTGTTGCTGATTGCCTTCGCATCAATATCAAGTTAGGTCTATAACGAAACGGCAAACATCATACTAACTCAAGGTAACCTAAAACTACCCCTAACAAGTCATTTTCTTGAACATATCAAATTTATGACACTTAGAATAAAAACAACTCAAGTTATGGACTTAACTTGTTAAAACAAGCTTAAAAACCTACCATCTCCCTGCGAACGACCTGAACTCATCTCGGCTCGCTACACGCGACACCGTTTTTGATTGCGGTTATTTCAAACTTTAAAACGACACGGTAAAAACGTGATAATCAAATGGCACCGTTGCCGGGGAGATGGTAATGCTTTTATACTTGTAGTCTCGGGTTAATTTGTGAATATTTTGTATAAAACTAACTTTCTAACAGATTCAACAAAAAACACATTTTTTTTAAAAACCGACACGAGAACTAAAATCCGACATTTTGTTCTCTAGATTTTTATCTGCTAACACACTGTATTTTAACTGGGAAATCAAAGTATAACAGTGGAATACTAGTATAATATATAGGAATCACACAAAACTTGAGCATCCAATTGTTAAATTCGACCGGCGAAATCTTATTAAAACCTGGCGCCGTCGGCCATTTTGTGGGATTTTGAAAATTTTCTTTTTGTGATATCTCTACTGTTCTGTTAGTACTCCATTTTTATTGTTTGATTTTCATAATTCTTTATGTACAGAATTTTGGCAATCAATATCGCTTTCTAGCTCAAATATCCGTATTTTTCCGACTTTTGCAGATTTGACGGATTAGCGAGCAGCGATCGTGCGGAGCAGGGGACACTTTCAAATATAAGGTGATAAAACACTACAGTGTCAAAGATCCGGATAGTTTGACCCGCGCAAGCGAACCATTCAAGCACTCGGAGACGATATCAACACGAGTTTCTTAACTCGACTCTTTTGGTGCGTATTTTTTTATAAACTCCTTTTCAAATCCGACGCTCCAATATTCTTATCATTGCAGGATTCTTTGCAATATCACTGCGAAAGTCAAAAAAAACTAACCGTATTTGTTGCGACGCCACACTTAAAAATTAAATTTTTTTGATTGTTTGATAACAAAACCTTGTTGATTTGAATTGCGCATTGTATCATTAATACGGACTTAAGGGGCTATAACACCAATTCAGATTGGGTGGGGATTTCATCACCCTTCTTAAGACCCCAGAAATCACTAATTTCATAAACATCACCTTGAGCTTAATAAAAAATATCTAGACTCAGCCAATTAAGGACCTGTCGCACTCAATAGGATAAAGGAAGATTGTGGACATTCGGTCGTTTATCTAAACGCGACTTTTGTGGTGCTTAGGCTAAACAAGTGAGAAGGTAACTTTAAAAGGCCCGTCTCACGGTGATTCATGAACGAAACCCTCCTTACCTCACTTGTGCTTACCTGGCCACAATGCTGTGAAGAGGTGATTTGTGAGTTATCTCACAATTTGTCACTTTGGAACAGTTAAGAGCAAGTCTAGTGGACTTTGAGGACCCTAGTCTAGGTATTGATTGTGCATTTATGACTGTGAATTTGTTATTGTGTTTGTTGAGCTGTCATTTCATTTTCACATTCTTACGAAACAAACACAAGTTCGCCACTTTCATCACCTTCACCCAATTTTTCTCCATTTACGTTTTCTTACCCTCACATTCTATGGTTTGACTATACTAAACTCGTTTAGTGTATGTCCGTTTCGACCCGGGACCCTAGTGCCCGTTTAGTCCGCGTTTCGTTAGTCATTACGGAATGCGCGATCGACTCTGATGTCGAAACTCCTTCCACACCTCTTTCACCTTTACCTTTACCGGTCAACTCCAACGTTGACCGTGATTCTGTCCATACTTCTTCACCTTCACTTTCACCAAGCTCTTCTTTCGAGATGTCAGGACTTCCTCCTAACATCATGTTACCTACAATGGGAATGATTCCACCTCCACTGGGTGCGAATAACCCGCGACCACCTCTTGTTGCAATGCCACAGCGAATTGCGCTCCAAGATTGTTTCTATCCTACCCGTGCTGCACTTCATCAACATGTTGTCCAAATTTCACGGGCTTGAATCCGAAGATACCTACATCTTCATCAATAAATTCTAGAACATGTGTGCGATGATGAAGACAACCCAACTGTCTGATGATGATATACGGCTTCGAGTTATTCTTTTCATTTTGTGTGACCTAGCTGAAAAGTGGTTGTATAGTACCGCGTCTTATTTGATAATTAGTTAGGACGAGTTTGTAAAAGTATTTCTGAAGAAATTCTACCTGAATCATAAGACCGCATGGATCTGAAACGAGATAAACCAATTCACCCAGTTTCCAACCGAACCTTTTTGGAAGTGCTTTGACCGGTACAAGGACCTCCCTGTTCAGTGTCCTCATCACGGTATTGAGAGATAACAACTTTTCCAAACTTTGTACGAGGGCCTGAATCCAACAACTAAGCAGTTGATGGAAACCATTTGTCAAGACCACTTCCTATCCAAATCCTGTTAGTTGTATGTATGTCCTAGAGGCCATTATTGTACATGATTGTATATTATAGTGGATGCTTGGACATATATAGAGAGTACTTTCTTGCTCGACATGATAGTATGCTATCTGGTTGCTCTTTATCTTAACATGTAGACTTGTATTGTGATACTGTCTTGCTCTCACATGTTGGTAAAGCCCTCAGGATGTACTTGACTACCAAGATTATGATGCAGATCATACTAGTGAGGCCAGGGTAGTCCACAAGTACATCCTTTAATTATTCCTAGTCGAGAGTGTATCGAGACGGGGCATCGATATTCCAGAGTGGACTAGCGTATACGCTTTTTGGACCCATTTGATGGGCGATGGATGATCACATATTCATTGGTGTTTGACATCAAAGATGGTATATGGGTGCTCAGTGGAGACTGGGTACAATGAACAAGACTCGCCAAGAACTCCTAGATGGTATTATACCTAATGTCAGATAGCAATTCTCTAGTGACACTGGTACATGTTAGTCTATAAACCCAAGATCGTCATAGAGTCTTGTGTGATTCCCACTGTGCTTTGATTTCCACCTTACCACGTTCAATAGAGCGTGCATAACGGTCATTTTTGGGTACAGTCCCGAATCACATGGAGGCAATGAGCGATAGGAGGGGATTCGTCTCTCCCGGTATTGGGGGTTGATGTTGCGCTTGCTCGATTAGCCATAACATGAAGTTCCTGACCAGGGCTGATACGGAGATTTACTGATAAGTGTTATCAGCAGTTTTTCGACCCGTTATGAGCCTCATATCGGCATGACTTATCAAGTTACTGGGTTCTGACGTCTACCACCCCTAGACTCGATATGCGACATATCAGACGAAGAGACCAGACTGTATGGTAGTGTTACTTATTGGATTCATAGGAGTATGGACAAGCTTGCTTGTTGATCTTCTGATTGCTCAATACCCGGGTAGCCATTACGTTCAGCTAGTACAGCTGACGGCTTGTGGGTGACTGATATGATCATCACCCACTGCTGGCATATTGACGAGTCATTAGAGTCCTACACAGAGCTTTCCTAGCTCATGCGAAATGAAGTAGGGCTCATATATGATATGTGCGGGACTGAGATTAATACAAGTATGTGATATCGTATTCTAATCTCACGATACAGGTTATATGTGATATAACCGGATTGTTGAATCAAGTGTTGATTCAATGATATGTTATATGTATATGTGATGTGCATATAAATGATATTAGTCGGTTGTATGCGATACAGCCGGATTATTAAATCAAATGTTGATTTAATAATTTAATGTGTAATTATATATTTGATATATTAATATACGTTAACTAATATTAGCTCACTTAAGAAAATGTTTTCTCTTTGTACATTTAATATATATGTGATATATGTTAATGTATTTATTTTGTGTCATACTAGATGATACATTAGACTTGGGTGTATGAGACTCATACCATAATTAAGATAATTTAGGTGTTTAAATATTAATAGATAAATCAAAATTAGGTGGAAATTAGTCATGGCTTGAAGCTTGGAGATGTTCGTAGAAACCATTGACTTCGTCCACTAATTTTGTTTTACTCTACATATTTATTAACCTAAGCATTATCTTTAGCTATGGTTAAGTCTCTACATGAGTTATATATGATATTTTCTCACCCATGGTTCAAAGAGTTGATCACTTGTTGATATTTCTTCATCTCCTTCCATTGCTCTCTAGCCTTGAGTGAGAAAAGAAAAGAAAGAGAGAAAAATTACTCTAAAGTGAGCATAATTCCTACTTCACTAATCTATACCAAACTATCCATTTAGTATAGCTTGTTTCTTCACTTGTTCATCAATTATTGAAGATGTAGCTTGAGTTAGAGATTCTTCGACTAAGATCATCTTCGGCCTCGAAGATCCTTGAGCAAGCTCATTCCTTTCACCTAGTGGAGCCAAAGAAGAGTCCGGGACACCACTACTTAAAGCAAAAAGGACTACTATACGGAGCTTTAGAAGAAGGACTGGTCTACAAAGGTTGTATTCCAAATTCACTTAGTGTAAAGTAGTTTACATGTGTTTTAAACCCTAATCCTCTTGTTAGATCCTTGGTTATTGTTAGTTATGTATATTCCTTAGAGGCCATTATTGTACATATGATGGATGCTTGGATATATATAGAGAGGACTTTCTTGCTCGATTTGATAGTATGCTATCTGGTTACCCTTTGTCTTAACATGTTGACTTGTATTGGTTTACTGTCTTACTCTCACATGTTGATAAAGCCCTTAGGATATGTACTTGACTACTGGGACTATGATGAGATCATACTAGTAAGGCCAGGGTAGTCAACGAGTACATCCTATAACTGTTCCTAGTCAAGGGTGTATCGAGACAGGGCATCGATACACCAGAGTAGACTAGCGTATACGCATCTTGACCCATATGATGGGCGATGGATGATCCCATATCCATCGGTGTTTGACATCAAAGATGGTGTACGGGTGCTCAGTGGAGACTGGGTACACTGAACGGACTCGCTGAGAACTCCTAGATGGTATTATACCTATTGTCAGATAGCAGTTCTCCAGTGACACTGGTACAGGTTAGTCTGTAGACCCGAGATCGTCATAGAGTCTTGTGTGATTCCTGCTGTGCTTTGATTTCCACCTTACCACGTCCAAGAGGGCGTGCAAAACGGTGGCTTTTGGGTACAATACCGAATCACATGGAGGCAATGAGCGATAGAAGGGGTTTCGTCTCTCCCGGTATAGGGAGTTGATGTTGTGCTGTGTTCGATTGGTTATAACTGGAAGTCCCTGACCAGGGCTGATATGGAGTGCTACTGGTAAGTGTTATCAGTAGTTTCTCGACCTGTTATGAGCCTCACATCGACACGACTTATCGGTTACTGGGGTCTGACGTTTACCACCCCTAGACTGGATATGCGACATATCAGACGAAGAGACTGGACTGTACGGTAGTGTTACTGATTGGATTCACAGGAGAATGTACAGGCTTGCTTTTTGATCTTCTGATCGCTCAATACCTGGGTGGCTGTTATGTTTAGCTGACCGCTTGCAGCATGTGGGTGTTTTATATGATCATCACCTACTGCCGACGTATTGACGATTCTTTAGAGTCCTACACAGAGGTTTCCTGGCTCAGGCAAAACGGAGTAGGAGCACATATGTGATATGTGCGGGACCGAGAATAATACGATATGAGATACCGTATTCTATTCTCGCAATATGAGATATCGGCCGGGTATATGTGATATAGCCGGGTCATCGGATCCAGTGTTGATTCGATGAATTGGTACATGTTATATTAGTCGGTTATATGCAATATAGCCGGATTGTCGAATCAAGTGTTGATTCGATAATTTAATGTATATTATATATGTGATATATTACATCATGTTAACTAATATAAGCTCACTTTAATGATTCATTTTCTCTCCGGATAATACATTGATATATATGCGATATATGTTAATTGTATTATTTTCTTTTTGTTACAAAATATATTATATATGTGATATATAATATTGTAACATGTTAGGATTACAAATGCAACATGGTTGTTAAGTTTAAACCAAGTTAGGATTTGGATTAGGGTTAGCTTTTCATGAAGTTTCATGAAGCTTTCACTTTTATCATCTAGCTTGATATTTTGTGTAGATATTTGTTAACCCAACCCAAACCCTTAACTCTAGTTTATTCTCTACATGAGTTAAGACTTTTATTCTTAACTCATGGTTGCAATTGTAACCACAACAATAATTTCATTATTCATCACAAAAGTTTTTGCTTCTTCTTCTTCTTCCAGCTCTTGAAAAAAAGCTTGCTAGCTTTTGTGTTTGTGATGATAAATGGTAAGAACTTGAAAACAAAAGATTGTAAAATTCCTACTTCATCATCCTTATCTATTCTAGCCACTTAGATTAGGGTTTTCACTTCTCTAATTACTTAATTAGTGAAGTGTAAGCTTGGGTTAGAGATTCTTCAAGGTAGATTATTTTAGATCATGAAGACTACAAGCAAGGTGTATCATTTACCTCATGGAGCCACTCGAGAGTCGGAGTTCATGTTGATCGCAGCGTAGGGACCTCAACACAGAGCTTATTAAGCGAAGGAACGGACTACAAAGGTTGTAATCCCTATCTCTTTACTTCTTTGTATGTGATACAGTATTTGTTACCCTAGAAATTCTAGCAAGATTCATGGTTAGTTATCTTTGTACCTCTCTATTTTTTAAATTGGCATGGGTGATGATACCAAACCCTAGACTAGGTGCAAGGGTAACCCAACAGTGGTATCAGAGCCAAACTAGAATTCTAGATACGGTGTTATAACAATTACGAAAATGAAAATTACTTCGAAATACGGTATTAGGAAACCCCATTCTTGCTCTCTGGAAATTTTACAAAAAGTCCTTTAAGAATTTTTCAAACAGGTACAGAATGGTCTCTGGGCCAAAATATGAACATGGGAGAAATACGGGGGGAGGGGCTCGGATTTTGGCCGAGCCCCTAGCCAGGAATTCCGGCCTGGCCGGCCCCCTCACCCCCTCTGGCCTCCGTATTCCTCCTGTGCTCTTTTGTGTTCAATTTGGGTTTCCTAGTATTGTTTGCTTAGCCCAATTTTCATGTGATGATTTGTTTGACCTGGGGTTAATTCGTAGTCGTATAACTTAACATTGTATTGGTAACCTTGACTATTTTTAGCAGTTCGATCGAACTTCGCACACCACATTTTGCACCCGCTGAAATTTCCAAGTGTTGTAATTTTTCGAAGTTGATTGTACTCGTAAAATCGTACAAGTATCCCTATGGACCCCATAGAAGACTATAATAACCTTAACTGGATTCTATGCCCACGGAACCGCGAACGAACCTTCGGGTTTGCCGTACTTCCGTGGTGTCATAGGTGAGGCATTGGACACTGTGGCACGGGTTTTGAGTGTTTTAAGTTTGCTCAAGTGTTGAGATCACGGGGGTAATTTGTGAGTGTATGTTGATTCGATCGAAACGTTAAACATCGTCATGATATTCTGTGATTGTGATACAATATGTGTAATTCATATAGTTAGGCATGAAATCCGTAATAAGTGATATTTCGAGTTTACGATGTCTAAGGAGATTATGGATTCCAAATGTTGTAGTTTTTCACTTTCTTTTCTGCGACCGTAAGTGCAGTATGTGGGGTATTGCCGGCTTCGTTGCTATACATCAACGACAATCGAGATACGCACACTTGCTTACGTTGATAATATGAGATATTATGTGTTGCTGTGATATGTTATATTGGATCGTCGTGTTTTGAATAGCCGGGGTTTTATGTGAGATGAGGGTTTTTATTTTCATTCATGTAAAATTCATTGTATGTAATATTCTTTTATTGGGGCACTTCCGGGTTGAGGATGATGTCACCATTGTATATTATTTACTTTTCCGCATTAGGATAGAACCAAGGAGGGGAGCACAAGTAACCGGGTTCTAGGGTCCAGTGGGAGGCCATCTCGAGGAGTCGAGACTGGGTCTCCTAACCCTAGAATTGGCAGTGTTGCTTGCCGCTCTCGTAGGGGTCTAGGGATGTGGGTTTGGCTATTCATCGCGACCGTGGAATCCGTGTTTTATACAGGCTCGATATAAAACACGGACGTCCTAGTATATCCAATATTTCATATGTTATCTTCTGCTGTAATGTTCTGTAATGAGATCATATTACTGCCTGAGATGAATGCTTATACTATATATATGATGATATATAAATATTACTGCTTTTGTTTCTTCTGTGATGCTTAGGAAGCATAAATGATGGGATTTATTAATGAGATTAATAAATGAAAAGAAACCTAAAAGATGTTGTAGAATCAAATTTTCAAAAAGGGTAGCTATAGTTTTTGCTTTGCATAGTGGTATATATGATATACCCTGCACCTTATTCAATGAGGAAAAAGCCGAGATCCCCTCACCGGGAGTGACCTATTTAGCAAAACTGGCAGATGCTACAAACTCGCGGTTTAGTTTTTTGATTGCTTCTATAGTTCTTGCTTTGCACAACGGTATTTGTGAAATGTCCTGCACCTTATTCGATGAGGAAAGAGCCGAGATCCCTTCACAGGGAGTGACCTCTTTAGCGAAACTAGAAAAGCCTCAAAAACATTTCTTTTCAAAATCACTTGTTTCTACAAAGATATCGAGTTCTTTACGCTCATGGTTTTCTGAAAAACCTGCGTAGCCCTCCGTCATTTCAGATAGGTACTACTTGGTATTCGTGATGCGTTTGTTGGCCTTTGTCAACGAGTAGTGTGCGGTAGCTGACTAGTACTTATCTGTTTAAGCATGTGATGTGATTGGATTAGGGTAGTCGTACGACCTTGTTGGCCTTTGTCAAGAGTCGTACGGGTGGGTTTAATTCAATCGGGAAATGACGGGTTGAACTTGACTAGCATCCTATGGTTTGTTGGCCTTTGTCAAGGTCATAGGGCGTTAGGGGTAAAAGAAAATTATCAGGAATTTCAAGTGTTGAAATTTGCAATGAGATTGCATACTTTCTATGAGATAGATGGATCCTGATACCCACTGCGAGTAAAAGTTACTCCTGGGAGAATTTTAACAGGACAATTAGCCGATCAAGTAGGTGTCTAGAAAAGTGTTAACGGGGTTATGCCTCTGGGAAAACGAGGTTTATTTTAATTAGGTCCGTGCGAAAGCACGGGGAACCTCCCTCAAAGTACCAACACTGGCCTGGCTGAAAAATTGGTGAAATTGTAAGGTGTAATTAATCCCGGCTAGTCTTTCCTTTTAGGGTTTGAAGGAAGATTTGATGAAAACAGTGGGAGCCATCCTGATTAGATATGATAATAACCAATCTAATCTTGCAAGAGCATACGCTAAAGTGTTTTCTTCTCTCTCTCTCCAGGTAGCGACCCTGTCAAGCCTTAATCAAGATAATAATATGGATGTATTGACTGAACCCGCTTAGTATACTGAGCAGGGGAACGTTGGTTCCGTTCTTTCTTATAAGGGTTATAAGACTGAGCAGGAAATAGGAGAATATCTGGATTCTCACACCGCCCAAATGAAGAACAAGCATGCTGATGCATCTTCTTCGGGTGTGTTAGTTATCGAGAATTGTTTCTCAGTTCACTCTACGTCCTGGGTATTAGATACCGGATTGGGATCCCACATATGTAATATGTTACGTGGGCTACGTAAAGGTAGAGAACTGGGAATGGGTGATCATTCCGTAAGAGTAGGGAATGGTCTAGATGTTGCAGCCAAGGCAGTTAGAGAATATCACCTTGTATTACCAAATGGTAATACATTGATTCTGAACGAATGCTATTACATTCCGACCCTGATATGTAATCGTATATCAGTTTCTTTATTAAGTAAATATGGATATAATTTTGTAGTACAAGATAATGTTATGAACATCTTCCTGGAACAAAAGTTGATTGGATCAGGCTCGCTAAATAATGGCATATACGTTCTAAATCAAACTACAGTTCTTAATGTACAGAACACAAACAAGAGGAAAAGTTCAGAAATGAACGAATCCTTCTTGTGGCATTGTAGACTAGGTCATATCAATGCGACACGGCTAGCTAAGTTACATAAGGATGGATATTTGAATCCGTTCGAATTTTCATCTTATGATACTTGCCAGTCATGTCTCAAAGGCAAGATGACCAAAACTCCGTTTAGTGGACACGGAAAAAGAGTTACAGAACTCTTAGGACTAATACATAGTGATGTATGTGGTCCCATGTCTACACATGCCAGGAAGGGTTCTTCCTACTTCATTACATTCACTGACGATCTCTCAAGATACAGACATGTGTTCATGATGAAATACAAGTCTGAAGCTTTTGAGAAATTCAGGGAATATAAGCACAAAGTAGAGAACCAAACGGGCAAAAGTATTAAGATCCTACGATCTGATCGAGGAGGAGAATACTTGAGCAATGAGTTTCTGGACTATCTAAAAGAGAATGGGATTCTCTCTCAGCTTACTCCTCCCTATACACCACAGCACAACGGTGTATCGGAGCGGAGGAATCGCACCCTATTAGATATAGTGCGCTCTTTGATGAGCACTGCTGAGTTACCTATTTCCTTTTGGGGTCATGCGCTTGAGACAACAGCATACCTATTGAATTAAGTTCCATCTAAATATGTACCTACCACACCATATGAGATATGGAGTGGGAAGAGACCATGTTTTAAACGTGTTAAGATATGGGGTTGTCCAGCCTATGTCAAAACACAAAATTCGGACAAACTCGAGGCACGATCAGTTCTTTGTAAGTTTGTAGGACATCCTAAATATTCACATGGATATCTTTTCTACCACGGCGAAGAACAAAAGGTGTTTGTTTCTCGAAATGCCACCTTTTTAGAAAAGGAATTTCTTGTAAAAGAAATTAGTGGCGAAGCGGTAGAGCTGGAAGAAGTTTCAGCACCACAAACTACAACTGAAGATTTAGTGGAACCAGATGATTCAGTAGTACCCGACGAACCCCAGCCTCTCTGCCGATCTAGTAGGGTTCATCATCCACCTGAGAGGTACTACGGTTTTCTCATTGATGGTGGAAGCGAGGATTGCATCATGGAAGATGATGACCCGACTAGCTTCGAGCAGGCCATAACGAGTAGGGACTCTGTGAATTGGATGGATGCAATGCGATCTGAGATGGAATCCATGTACACCAACAATGTATGGACTTTGGAAGTTGCTCCTGAAGGGGTAAAACCCATTGGGAGCAAATGGATCTTTAAGAAGAAACTTGGTGTAGATAGAAAAGTGGTGACTTTCAAAGCTAGACTTGTTGCAAAGGGTTTTCGTCAACAACCAGGTATGGATTATGACGAAACCTTTTCTCTAGTGGCTATGCTTATGTTCATCCAGATCTTACTTGCCATTGCTGCATACCATGACTACGAAATCTGGCAGATGGATGTTAAGACATCCTTTTTAAATGGTGATTTTGAGGAGTGCGTGTACTTGACTCAGCCAGAGGGCTTCGTAGATAGTGGGAGCAGCGGAAAGGTGTGCAAGCTGCTTAAATACATCTACGGGTTAAAGCAGGTATCGCAGAGTTGGAACATCTGCTTTGATGTTGTAGTCAAAGAGCTTGACTTCATCAAGAACGTAGATGAACCTTGTATTTACAAGAAGGTTGCAGAGAGTAAGGTTGTCTTCCTCGTATTATACATGGATGACTTACTCTTGATAGGAAATGATATTCCTATGCTGCACTCGGTCAAGCTCTTCTTATCACATAGATTCTCAATGAAAGATCTAGGTGATGCCTCATGCATTTTGGGAATTAAGATCTATAGAGATAGATCTAAACGGAAACTGGGATTGTCCCAATCCAGGTACATTGACACCATACTAAAGAGGTTTAGTATGGAATAATCCAAGCGTGGAAACCAACCCATGATCTCTGGACTCACTCTCTCCAAAGAGATGTCTCCCAAAACTGATTTGGAGAGAGCTCGCATGCAAGGGATACCCTATGCTTCAGCAGTAGGCTCTATCATGTATGCGATGCTATGTACCAGACACGATGTAGCATACTCACTAAGTGTAGTGAGTAGGTATCAAGCAGATCCTGGAGAGAGTCACTGGACAGCTGTGAAGAACATTCTCAAGTACTTACGAAGGACTAAGGAGATATTCTTGGTGTATGGTAACGGTGAACTCCAGGTGGGGTCCTTTACCGATTTGAGCTTCCAGAGTGATAAGGACGACTCTAAGTCGCACTCGGGATTTGTCTTTACCCTCAATGGAGGGGCGGTGTGTTGGAAGAGTTCCAAACAGGAAACCGTTGCAGACTCGACGATGGAGGCTGAATACATCGCTGCCAACGATGCTGCCAAAGAGGCTGTCTGGATGAAGAAGTTCATCACTGAACTTGGAGTGGTTCCGTCCATTAAGCATCTAAGACCTTTGTATTGTGATAACAATGGAGCTGTGGCTTTGGCCAAGGAACCCAGGTCCCATCAGAAGTCCAGACATATTCTGAGGCGGTATCACCTGATCCGGGAGAAAGTTGATCGCCGGGAGATCGAGATCAGGAGAGTTGATAAGATGGACAACACTGCGGATCCACTCACGAAGGCCATACCCCAGATACAATTTGAGAGACTCTTCGGGATGTTGGGTATGAGATACTACAATAGCTGGCCTTAATGCAAGTGGGAGATTGTTAGTTATGTATATGACGTAGAGGCCATTATTGTACATATGATGTATATTATAGTGGATGCTTGGATATATATAGAGAGGACTTTCTTGCTCGATATGATAGTATGCTATCTAGTTACCCTTTGTCTTAACATGTTGACTTGTATTGGTTTATTGTCTTACTCTTACATGTTGATAAAGCCCTTAGGATATGTACTTGACTACTGGGACTATGATGAGATCATACTAGTGGGGCCAGGGTAGTCAACAAGTACATCCTATAACTGTTCCTAGTTGAGGGTGTATCGAGACAGGGCATCGATACACCAGAGTAGACTAGCGTATACGCATCTTGACCCATATGATGGGCAATGGATGATCCCATATCCATCGGTGTTTGACATCAAAGATAGTGTACGGGTGCTTAGTGGAGACTGGGTACACTGAACAGACTCGCCGAGAACTCCTAGATGGTGTTATACCTAGATGGTGTTATAACTGTTCTCTGGTGACAATGGTACAGATTAGTCTGTAGACCCGAGATCGTCATAGAGTCTTGAGTGATTCCCACTGTGCTTTGATTTCCACCTTACCACGTTCAGAGAGCGTGCAAAATGGTGGCTTTTGGGTACAGTCCCGAATCACATGGAGGCAATGAGCGATAGGAGGGGTTTCGTCTCTCCCGGTATAGGGAGTTGATGTTGTGCTGTGTTCGATTGGCTATAACTGGAAGTACATGGCCAGGGCTGATATGGAGTGCTACTGGTAAGTGTTATCAGTAGTTTCTCGACCTGTTATGAGCCTCATATCGAAACGACTTATCAGTTACTGGGGTCTGACGTTTACCACCCCTAGACTGGATATGCGACATATCAGACGAAGAGACCGGACTGTACGGTAGTGTTACTGATTGGATTCACAGGAGAATGTACAGGCTTGCTTGTTGATTTTCTGATTGCTCAATACCTGGTGGCTGTTACGTTTAGCTGACCGCTTGCAGTTTATGGGTATTTTATATGATCATCACCTACTGCCGGCGTATTGACGATTCTTTAGAGTCCTACACAGAGGTTTCCTGGCTCAGGCAAAACACAGTAGAAGCACATATGTGATATGTGCGGGACCGAGAATAATACGATATGAGATACCGTATTCTATTCTCGCGATATGAGATATCGGCCGGGTATATGTGATATAGCCGGGTCATCGGATCAAGTGTTGATTCGATGAATTGGTACATGTTATATTAGTCGGTTATATGCAATATAGCCGGATTGTCGAATCAAGTGTTGATTCGATAATTTAATGTATATTATATATGTGATATATTACATCACGTTAACTAATATAAGCTCGCTTTATTGATTCATTTTCTCACCGGATAATACATTAATATATATGCGATATATGTTAATTGTATTATTTTCTTTTTGTTACAAAATATATTGTATATGTGATATATAATATTGTAACATGTTAGGGTTACAAATGCAACATGGATTTTAAGTTTAAACCAAGTTAGGGTTTGGATTAGGGTTAGCTTTTTCATGAAGCTTTCACTTTTGTCATCTAGCTTGATATTTTGTGTAGATATTTGTTAACCCAACCCAAACCCTTAACTCTAGTTTATTCTCTACATGAGTTAAGACTCTTATTCTTAACTCATGGTTGCAATTTTAACCACAACAATAATTTCATTATTCATCACAAAAGCTTTTGCTTCTTCTTCTTCTTCTAGCTCTTGAAAAAAAAAAGCTTGCTAGCTTTTGTGTTTGTGATGATAAATGGTGAGAACTTGAAAACAAAAGAGCGTAAAATTCCTACATCATCATCCTCATCTATTCTAGCCACTTAGATTAGGGTGTTCACTTCTCTAATTGCTTCATTAGTGAAGTGTAAGCTTGGGTTAGAGTTTCTTCAAGGTAGATCTTCTTAGATCATGAAGACTACAAGCAAGGTGTCTCATTTACCTCATGGAGCCACTCGAGAGTCGGAGTTCATGTTGATCACAGCGAAAGAACCTCAACACGGAGCTTATGAAGCGAAGGAACGGACTACAAAGGTTGTAATCCCTGTCTCTTTACTTCTTTGTATATGATACAATATTTGTTACCCTAGAAATTCTAGCAAGATTCATGGTTAGTTAGCTTTGCACCTCTCTATTTTTTAAATTGGCATGAAAGATGCTACCAAACCCTATACTAGGTGCAAGGGTAACCCAATAGTTATGGGTTGCTTAGCACTCTAGGTTTTTTAAAATTGCATACTTGATGCCTTAGAAAACCTAGCGAGGGTGCTAAGGAACCCAGCAAATCCGATGAGAATGCTTGGAAATTCTTCGATGATCTTGCGGAGCAGACACTTCAATCGGAGAGCACCCGACCGAACGCTTCAACTTCTTCTTCTTCTTCAGGTCTCTCTAGGACATGAGTTCACCAACTCGATATCTCAATTGCAATGAAGGCCGAGATGGCTGCAATCATGCGGAAACTGGAAGCAATTGAGAGAAAAGTCTCATCTCCCTCTCCTAGCCCTGTGGCTCCCCTTCGCACTATCTGTGCTTTTTGTTCAGACCCATCTCATCTGACCAAAGAGTGTCCTTACAATCCACCATCTCAAGGACAGGATCAGGTTAATACTGCATTTCAGTATAGACCAAGAACGATCCATACTCTTCCACATATAACCCTGGATGGAGGAACCTGTTAGTTATATGTATGCCCTAGAGGCCATTACTGTACATTGGATGTATATTGTAGTGGATGCTGGGACATATATAGGGAGGACTTTCTTGCTCGACATGATAGTATGCTATCTGGTTACTCTTTACCTTAACGTGTACATTGATTGTCTCTCTGTTACATGTTGGTAAAGCCCTTAGGATGTGTACTTGACTACCTAGACTATGATGCAGATCATACTAGTGGGGACAGATAGTCTATAAGTACATCCTTCAAAGTCCCTAGTCGTGGGTGTATCGAGACGGGGCATCGATATACCAGAGTAGACTAGCGTATACCTTCTCGACCCATACAGATGGGCGATGGATGATCCCATATCCATTGGTGTTTGACATCAGAGATGATATACGGGTGCTCAGTAGAGACTGGGTACACTGGACGGACTCGCCGAGAACTCCCAGATGGTATTATACCTCACGTCAGATGGCAGTTCTCTGGTGACACTGGTACAGAGTAGTCTGTTGACCCGAGATCGTCATAGAGTCTTGTATGGTTCCCATTGTGCTTTGATTTCCATCTTACCACGTCCAAGAGGGCGTGCAAAACGGTGGTTTTTGGGTACAGTCCCGAGTCATATGGAGGCAATGAGCGATAGGAGGGGATTCGTCTCTCCCGGTATAGGGAGTTGATGTTGCGCTGTGTTCGATTGGCTATAACAGGAAATCCCTGGCCAGGGTTGCTGAGATTTACTGGTAAGTGTTACCAGTAGTTTCTCGAAGTGTTATAGACCTCATATCGACACGACTTATCGAGCTATTGGGGTCTGACGTTTACCACCCCTAGGCGAGATATGCGACATATCAGACGATCAGACCGGACTGTACGGTAGTGTTACTGGTTGGATTCACTGGAGTGTGAGCGGGCTTGCTCGTCGATCTTCAGATCGCTGAATACCCGGGTGGCCGTTACGTTTAGCAGACCGCTTGCGGCTTGTGGGTGTTTGATATGATCATCATCTGCTGCCGGTGTATTGACGAGTCTTTAGAGTCCTACACAGAGGTTTCCTGGCTCAAGCGAAACGAAACAGGAGCGCATATGAGATATGTGCGGGACCGAGAATAATGCGTGTATGTGATACCGTATTCCATTCTCGCGATGAATGTGTCGAATGGTTGTATGCGATATAACCTAGTTATCGAATCAAAGGTTGATTCGATAAGCCGATACATAGGATACTAGTCGGTTATATGCGATATGACCGGATCATTGAATCAAGTGTTGATTTAATGATTTAATGCATAATTATATATTTGATATATTACTTTGCATTAACTAGTATCGGTTCACTTTAAATGGATTTTCTCGCTCGATTGTGCGCATTACATATGCGATATGATTTTGTGCACTTGTTTGTATCATGTTTGATGATGCAAGAATGCTAGGGTTTGTGTAATGAAGTAAACCTAAGTTAAATAAATAATTAGGGTTTTCTTTTATTCATTCATTTATCTTTTCATTTGGATTTAAAAGATAAATGAGAAAAAGAAAACAAAAGGGTTTCTTTCATGAAGCTAAGTGAAGCTTCATGAAGCTTTGACCAATCTAACCCTTTTGTCTTCATCTATTAAACCCTAACCATTCATTTAACTATGGTCAACTCTCTACACATTACTATAGTTTAATTATGATAAGAAATGATTATTCATTTTTCTATTCTATTATTCTTATCATAATATTTTCTTCATCTTCTTCTTCTTCACTTAAAGAAGAAAGCTTACCTCATCAATGGCGATTGATGAATTAGAGTGAGAAATCCAATTCTAAAGTCTACCCACTTCCTATTTCTTCATCCTCTACCTCTTGCCAAGTAGTAGAGTGTGTTTTCTTCACAAGTTTCTTGACTTGGTGAAGTCGGAGCTTGATTTAGCGATGCCTCGACGTAGATCATCTTCGGCATGGACATCGACGACCTAGCTCGCTTATTCTTCGACGAAGCCGACGCTAGAGCCCGGGAGTTCACTTGGACAGCGAAGGGACTTCGTCGCGGAGCTATGGAGGTGGAGCACCAGATCTACAAAGGTTGTATTTCCGATTCCTTGTAGTTAAGTTGTTAACTAGTTTATGCTTTCGCCTAGATTTCTAGCCAACGATCCGTACACTAGGGTTTCTCGGCACCATAATTTTTGAAATTGGCATGGTTGATGCCTTGTGAGACCTCACTAGTGTGCCTAGGAACCCTACAGAACCACCCTAACTTCACATGGAACCAGAATCAGAATTAGAACCAGTTCTAAGGGCAGAACAACTTTTAGAGGGCCCCTCCACAACAACAAGCACAACAACAATTTCAACAACCTTTTCAACCCCAATCTTTTCAGAACCCGACGAACAACGTTGCACCTTACAACAATTTTTTGGGAATTTTTAATATTTATTCAAGAGTTGAATTTTCTGGGGTTGTTTTGGGGATTCGGTGTTTCAATCGGAGTATCAGATTTTGTCTATGTGGCTTTCCGGATAAATTTTAGAATATGTTAAAAAGTTCGACCGGATACAAATACCCAATTTTTCCCCTGTCGGGAAATTTCCAAGTGTTGGATTTTTCCGTAGTTTAACGACGTTCTAAGTAGTGCAAGTAACACGATGGTCCCTCTAGAAGACAACAAACCTTAACTCGATTATGTGACCGTCTTGAACCGCCCTTTGAACCTTAGGGTTTGGGGCAGTACGGCGTGCCACATGTGAGGCGTTGGCTTGACCCTTCTACGGCTGGACCGTTGGTACTGAGGCACGAACTGAATGTTGTTAGACTTATTTCATGTGTTGAGCTGTATCGGGAAAACTTGGGTGTTTGACTGTTCGATCGAAAAGTTTAACATTTTCTGTTTATCTGGAATGGGATACAATAATTGGAATTCACAATAGTTATGAGATAACTAAATGAATGTTATAAACATAGCACTTTAGTCTCACTTGATCGGTTGCCACGGAATTTTGATGTGATCAAAAGTCCGTCGCAATCACGTAGCGTACGCGGATAGTCGCCGGGTAAACTTAATAGACAACCTCACTCCATAGCCCCGACCAAGTGACTGTAGGAGAACCCCGTCGCCGAAAGCATCCGTTCGGGTGCTCACGGCAGCGGTGTTCCGCCTTGGTGCACTTCGTCGACGGTATCGGGGGTGCGGCCGTCTACTGAAGTTTGCGACGAGCATTCGATCAGGATGTCGGGAATCTTGTTGAATTGCCCGACTTGGTATTGAAAAGTGTTTTCGATTTTGAGACTAAAATGCGGGGTTTATAATTGTTAGGCATGCGATGTCTAAAGAATTCATTTGGTCAGGCATGCGATGTCTGAGGTGGTTGCGGATTCCAACTGTTGTAGTTTTACACTTTCTTTTCTGTGACCGTAAGTGTAATATGTGATATTGCCGGTTTCGTTGCTATATGTCAACGACAATTGGGATGCGCATATTTACTTACGTTGATGACATGTGATGTTATGTGTTGCTGGATATGTTATATTGGATCGTCGTGTTTGAATAGCCGGGGGTTTTTATGTGAGATGAGTGTTTTTCATTTTCATTCATGTAAAAACTTGTATGTAATATTCTTTTATTGGGGTGCTTCCAGGTTGCGGAAGTTGTCACCTTTTGTATATTATTTACTTTTCCGCACTAGGATAGACCCAAGGAGGAGGGCACAAGTAACCGGGTTCTTGAGTCTAGTGGGAGACCAACTCGAGGAGTCGAGTCCGGGTCTCCTAACTCTAGAATTGGTAGGGTTGCTTGCCGCTCTCGTAGGGGTCTAGGGGTGTGGGTTTGGCTATTCATCACGACCGTGGAATCCGTGTTTTATACTGGCTCGTATTGAAAACACGGACGTCCTAGTATATCCAATATTTCATATGATATTCTTCTGCTGCGATATCTGTGATGTGATCATGTGATGTTCTGTGATAGATACAGTATATAGTATATATGATATATTATATAGACGTTACTTATGTTTTACACCCGCGCTAGCCCTGCCCCGCTCTGTCGTTAGTTACCTAACCTAACGATGCACGAGGGGACATCGAGGCGAATGCGGATGGCATAAGCATACGTCGTATTTATCTGTGATGTTTAGGTAATTAAATGATGGGACTTCATTAATGTGATTAATGAAATAAAAGAAACCTAAGATGTTGTAGAATCGAATTTCAAAATAAAACAGGTAGCTACAGTTCTTGCTTTGCACAGAGGTATATGTGATATATCCTGCACCTTATTCGATAAGGAAAGGACCGAGATCCCTTCACCGGGAGTGACTCCTTCAGCAATAACTGGCAGATGCTACACACTCGGTTTGTCTTTTGATTGCTTTTAAGTGTTTTTGCTTTGCACAGTGATATATGTGATATATCCCGCACCTCATTCGACGAGGAAAGGACCGACGATCCCTTCACCGGGAGTGACTCCTTTAGCAAAACTAGAAAAGCCTAAAAAACACTCCATTTTAAAAAATCATTTGATTCTACAACGATATCAAGTTCATTACGCAATAGGTTTTCAGAAAAACCTGTCGTAGCCCTCCGTCGTTTCAGATAAGTAGTAGTTAGTATTCATGCTACGTTTGTTGGCCTGCGTCAAGGCGTAGTGTGCGGTAGCTAACTGGTGCTTATCTGCATAAGCATATGATGTGATTGGATTAGGGTAGTCGTGCGACTTTGTTGGCCTGCGTCAAGGGTCGTGCGGGTGGGTTTAATTCAATCAGGAAATGACGGGATGAACTTGACTAGCGGACTATGGTTTGTTGACCTGCGTCAAGGTCATAGGACACTAGGGGCAAAATATTATCGGGAATTTCAAGTGTTGAAAATTGCAATGAGATTGCATACCTTCTATGAGATAGTTGGATCCCGATACCCGCTGCGAGTAAGAGTTACTCCTGGGAGAGTTTTACATATTACAATTAGCCGATCAAGTAGGTGTCTAGAAAGGTGTTAAGGAGGTTACGCCTCTGGGAAAACGAGGTTTACATTAATTAGGTTCGTGCGAAAGCACGGGGGACCTCCCTCAAAGTACCGACACTGGCCTGGCTGAAAGATTGGCGAACTTGTAGTGTGTAATTAATCCCGGCTAGTCTTTCCTTTTAGGGTTTGAAGGAAGATTTGATAAAAAGCAGTGGGAGCCATCCTGATTAGATAAAATAATAACCAATCTATTCTTGCAGAGCGCACGCTGAGTGTTTTCTTCTCTCTCTCTCCAGGTAGCGACCATATCACGCCTTAATCAAGATAATAATACGGAATATTGACCGAACCCGCTTGTTATACTGAGCTGGGAAACGTTGGTCCCGCTCCAACTTATAATTATTATAAGACAGAGCAGGAATTTGGGGAATACCAGATTTCCCGTGCCGCCCAAACGAAGAGAGTGCATGATGATGCATCATCTTTGGGTGTGTTCATTACAAAGAACTGTTTCTCTGTATCCTCTACGTCCTGGGTATGTGATACCAGATCAGGATCCCAGATATGTAATCTGTTACATAGGGCTACAGAAAGGTAGAGAACTGAGAACGGGTGATAAGTTTCATGAGGCAGAAAACGGGGCAAGTGTTGCAGCCAAGTCTGTTGGTCACTGTCACCCTGTATTACCAATACATTGATTCTGAACGAATGTTGTTAGATACCGAACCTGATATACAAAATCATATCACTCTCTTTATTAGTAAAGAAATGATAAAATTTTGTATTGTTGGATAATGTTTTGGACATTTCCTATATCAAAAGTTGATCGGTTCAGGCACGTTATCTAAAAGCATTAACGTTCTAAATCAAACTACAGTTCTTTAGTATACAGAACACACACAAGAGGAAGAGTTCAGAAATGAACGAATCCTTCTTGAGGTATTGTAGACTAGGTCATATCAATGCGACCCGACTGGCTGAGTTACATTTAGATGCATATTTAAATCAGTTTGAATTTACATCTTGTGAAACTCGCCAGTCATGTCACAAAGATAAGATGACCACAGCTCTGTTTATTGGAAACAGAGAAAGAGTTAGTGAACTCTTGGGATGATACATATTGATGTATGTAGGTCCCCAGTCTACAAATGCCAGGACTGGTTCTTTATACTTCATTACATTCTCTGATGATCTTTCGAGATTCAGACCTATGTTCCCGTTGAAACACAAGTCCGAACCTTTTGAGATATTCACAGAATATAAGTTAGAAGTAGAGAACCAAAATGAGGGTATAAGTATTATGTCCTTTGATGAGATCAAGGAGGAGAATACTTGAGCACGGAATTCCTGGACTATTCTAAAGGAGAATGAGATTCTCTCTCGGCATTACTCCTCCGGATACACCATAGCACGATGGTATATCGGGGCGGAGCAATCACACCCTATATGATATGGTGTGCTCTATGATGAGTACTACTGAGTTACCTTTTTCCTATTGGGTGTTATGCACTTGAGAAGTTGCATACCTATTGAATAGGGTTCGAATCAAATCAGATGCCTACCACTTCATATGTGATATGGAAAGGGAAGAGCCCGTGTCTTAAGCTAGTTAAGATTTAGGGTTGTCCGGCCTTTGTCTAAAAGCAAAATCCGGACAAGCTCGAGGCAAGGTCTGTTATGTAGAACTGGAAATGTTCGAGCTATACAGACTGCAGCTGATGATTTGATAGAACCAAAGGATTCAGTAGATTCCAACGAACCTCAGCCTCTCTGCCGATCTAGTAGGGTTCCTCACCCACCTGAGAGATACTTCTGTTTCTCTATGACAGTGGGAGCGAGGATTGCATCATGAGATGATGACCCAACTAGTTTCGACCTGGCCATCAGGAGTAGGTAACTGTGAGAATGGCTGGATGTTTATCGATCTGAGATGGAATCCTTATACACCAACAAAGTATGGACTTTGGTTGCTATATCTGAAGGGTTAAATTCCCATCAGGAGCAAGTATATCTTGAGAAGATTACTTGGTGTACATGAAAAGTTGAGACTTTCAAAGCTAGACTTGTTAAAAGTTTGCATCATTGACCAGGTGTGGATAATGATGAAACCTTTTCAAGTAGCTATGCTTAAGTCCATCCAGATCCTACTTGTCACGGCTACATACCATGACTGCGATATCTGGTGGTTGGGTGTCTTGACTGCTTTTCTAAATGATGATTTAGAAGAGAGCGTCTATAAGTACACAGCCAGAGGGCTTCGTAGACAGTGGGAGCAGCGGAAACGTGTGCAAGATGCTTTATTTGATAAAGCAGGCATCGCGGAGTTGGAACATCTGTTTTGATGAATTAGTCAAAGAGTTTGACATCATCAAAATGGTAGATGAACCTTGTATAAACAAAAAGGTAGTAGGGAGTATGGTAGTGATCCTCGTAGAGTACGTGGATGACATACTCTTGATAAGAAAAGAGTTTCTTATGCTACGCTCGGTCAATCTCCGCTTATCACTAGGATTTTCCATATAGGATCAAAGTGATACCTACTAAATCCTGGATTTTGGATCTATGAGATAGATTTAATTGGATGTTAGGATTCTCACTAGTTGTAGTGAGATGATATCAATTGATCCTGGGGAGAATCGCTGGAAGTGTTCCAGGGTGATAAAGACGACTGAATGTCAGTCACAGGCATTGTCTATACCCTCAGTAAAGGGACGGTATGTTGGAAGAGTTCCAAGCTAGATACCGTGACATACTAGACGATAAAGGCTGGATACATCGCTACTTAAGATGCTACCAAAGAGGCTGTTTGGGTGTATATTGGTTCATGAGATGAACTATGTTCCTCCCATTGTGTGACAATAGAGTTGTGGCTTATGCCAAGGAACGCCGGTCCCATCAGTGATCCAGACATATTCTAAGGCAGTATCACTTGATCATGGAGATGGTTGATCTCCAGGGAGATCGAGGTTAGGAGAGTAGACTCAGAGGACAACACAGCGGATTCACTCACAAAGGCCTATTCCCAGAGAGAGACTTTTATAGGATGGTTGAGTATGAGATACTACAACCACTGCTACAGATGGCCCTAGTGCAAGTGGGAGATTGTTAGTTATATGTATGCCCTAGAGGCCATTACTGTACATTGGATGTATATTGTAGTGGATGCTGGGACATATATAGGGAGGACTTTCTTGCTCGACATGATAGTATGCTATCTGGTTACTCTTTACCTTAACGTGTACATTGATTGTCTCTCTGTTACATGTTGGTAAAGCCCTTAGGATGTGTACTTGACTACCTAGACTATGATGCAGATCATACTAGTGGGGACAGATAGTCTATAAATACATCCTTCAAAGTCCCTAGTCGTAGGTGTATCGAGACGGGGCATCGATATACCAGAGTAAACTAGTGTATACCTTCTCGACCCATACAGATGGGCGATGGATGATCCCATATCCATTGGTGTTTGACATCAGAGATGATATACGGGTGCTCAGTAGAGACTGGGTACACTGGACGGACTCGCCGAGAACTCCCAGATGGTATTATACCTCACGTCAGATGGCAGTTCTCTGGTGACACTGGTACAGAGTAGTCTGTTGACCCGAGATCGTCATAGAGTCTTGTGTGGTTCCCACTGTGCTTTGATTTCCATCTTACCACGTCCAAGAGGGCGTGCAAAACGGTGGTTTTTGGATACAGTCCCGAGTCACATGGAGGCAATGAGCGATAGGAGGGGATTCGTCTCTCCCGGTATAGGGAGTTGATGTTGCGCTGTGTTCGATTGGCTATTGTAGGGTTCCTAGGCACCCTAGTGAGGTCTCATAAGGCATCGAACATGCCAATTTCAAAAAAAATGGTGCCGAGAAACCCTAGACTACGGATCGTTGCTAGAATTCTAGGCGAAAAATAAATCTAGTTAACAATTTAACTAAAGTTAAGATGCTACAACCTTTGTAGATCCGGATTTCCACCTCCTTAGCTCCACGTGGTCGTCCCCTCGCTGTCCATCACGAACCTCGGACTCTCGCGACGACTTCATCGGAGAAGTGAGCGGAATAGTTCGTCAGCTTCGTGTCAAAGACGATCTACGTCGAGGTTGCACTAGTTCAAGCTCCGACTTCACCAAGTAGTGAAACTTGTGAAGAAAACACCCAAAACCACTTGGCAAGAGGTAGAGGATGAAGAAATAGGAGGTGGGTTCACTTTAGATTTGGATTTCTCTCACTAAATCTCAAGTTGCCATTGATGTAGCAAGCTTGAAGAAGAAGAAGAAGATGGTTATGATAAGTACTATATCAAAAGAAATAGAAAATCAATACTTATCATAACTTAAACTAGGGTTAAGTGTAGAGAATAAACCATGGTCATTTGAGTGGGTTAGGGTTAAGCATGAAGACAAGAATGGTTAGCAAAGTCAAAGCTTCATGTAGCTTCAACATAAAACAAATAAAGCCACCATTCTTATCTTAAACTTATCCAAATAAATGAATAAACAAATAAATGAATAACTAAATATGCAAAACCCTAATTATCATAATAACCATGGTTTAATTCTATTCACTTAACCATATGATCAAGTATCATCAAACATGATACAAAAAAGTGCACAAAAGTATATCACATATACAATGTGCAATCCAAGTGAGAAAAATCCGTTTAAAGTGAACCAATACTAGTTAATGCAAATTAATATATCAAATATATAATTATACATTAAATCATTAAATCAACACTTGATTCAATGATCCGGTCATGTCGCACATGACCGACTAGTATTCAATGTATCGGCTTATCGAATCGATCTTCGATTCGATAACTAGGTTATATCGAATATAACCATTTGATACATATATTGCGAGAATGGAATACGGTATCACATACACGCATTATTCTCGGTCCTGCACATATCTCATATGCGCTCCTATTTCGTTTCGCTTGAGCCAGGAAACCTCTGTGTAGGACTCTAAAGACTCGTCAATACGCCGGTAGCAGATGATGATCATATCAAGCATCCACAAGCCGCAAGCGGTCTGCTAAACGTAACGGCCACCCGGGTATTGAGCGATCAGAAGATCGACGAGTTAGCCCGCTCACACTCCTGCGAATCCGACCAGTAACACTTACCATACAGTCCGGTCTCTTCGTCTGATATGTCGCATATCAAGTTTAGGGGTGGTAAACGTCAGACCCCAATAACCCGATAAGTCGTGCCGATGTGAGGCTCGTAACGGGTCGAGAAACTACTGGTAACACTTACCAGCAAATCTCTGATCAGCCCTGGCCAGGGACTTCCCTGTTACGGCCAATCGAGCACAGCGCAACATCAACCCCCAATACCGGGAGAGACGAAACCCCTCCTATCGCTCATTGCCTCCATGTGACTCGGGACTGTACCCAAAGACCACCGTTTTGCACGCCCTCATGGACGTGGTAAGGTGGAGATCAAAGCACAGTGGGAATCACACAAGACTCTATGACGATCTCGGGTCTACAGACTAACCTGTAAAAGTGTCACGTGAGAACTGCCATCTGACGTGAGGTATAATACCATCTGGGAGTTCTCGGCGAGTCCGTCCAGTGTACCCAGTCTCCACTGAGCAACCGTATACCATCTCTGATGTCAAACACCAATGGATATGGGATCATCCATCGCCCATCTCATGGGTCGAGAAGCGTATACGCTAGTCTACTCTGGTATATCGATGCCCCGTCTCGATACACCCACGACTAGGGACCTTGAAGGATGTACTTATGGACTACCATGTCCCCACTAGTATGATCTGCATCATAGTCCAGGTAGTCAAGTACACATCCTAAGGGCTTTACCAACATGTAACTACAAGACAGTATAAAGAGACTAGTGTACATGTTAAGATAAAGAGTAACCAGATAGCATACTATCATATCGAGCAAGAAAGTCATCTCTATATATGTCCAAGCATCCAATATAATATACAACATCTGTACAATACTGGCCTCTAGGGCATACATACAACTAACAATCTCCCACTTGCACTAGGGCCAGCTGCTGTAGTATCGCATACCGAGCATCCCGAAGAGTCTCTCAAACTGTGTCTGGGGAATGGCCTTCGTGAGTGGATCCGCCGTGTTGTTCTTCGTGTCTACCCTCCTGACCTCGATCTCCCGGCGATCAACTATCTCCCGGATCAGGTGATACCGCCTCAGAATATGCCTGGATCGCTGATGGGACCTGGGTTCCTTGGCTAAAGCCACCGCTCCATTGTTATCGCAATACAAAGGTATTGGATGCTCAATGGATGGAACCACTCCAAGTTCAGTAATGAACTTCTTGATCCAGACAGCCTCTTTGGCAGCATCGTTGGCAGCGATGTATTCAGCCTCCATCGTCGAGTCTGCCACGGTTTCCTTCTTGGAACTCTTCCAGCTAACCGCCCCTCCGTAAAGGGTAAAGACAAAGCCCGACTGCGACTTAGAGTCGTCCTTATCACTCTGGAAGCTCGAATCGGTAAAGGACTCCACTTGGAGTTCTCCGTTACCATACACCAAGAACATATCTCTAGTCCTTCGCAAGTACTTGAGAATGCTCTTCACAGCTGTCCAGTGACTCTCTCCAGGATCAGCTTGATACCTGCTCACTACACTT
This sequence comes from Agapanthus africanus, assembly GCA_030015575.1. Lineage (NCBI taxonomy): Eukaryota > Viridiplantae > Streptophyta > Magnoliopsida > Asparagales > Amaryllidaceae > Agapanthus > Agapanthus africanus. Next base: position 422,310,313 of record CM057349.1, read on the forward strand.
AGTGAGTATGCTACATCGGGTCTGGTACATAGCATCGCATACATGATAGAGCCTACTGCCGAAGCATAGGGTATCCCTTGCATGCGAGCTCTCTCCAAATCAGTCTTGGGAGACATCTCTTTGGAGAGAGTGACTCCAGAGATCGTGGGCAAGTTCCCACGCTTGGACTCTTCCATACTAAACCTCTTTAGTATGGTGTCAATGTACCTGGATTGGGACAATCCCAAAATCCGTTTGGATCTATCTCTATAGATCCTAATTCCCAATATGCAGGAGGCATCACCAAGATCTTTCATTGAGAATCTTTGTGATAAGAAGAGCTTGACCGCTTGCAGCATAGGAATATCATTTCCTATCAAGAGTATGTCGTCCACGTACAATACGAGGAAGACAACCTTACTCTCTGCCACCTTCTTGTAGATACAAGGTTCATCTGGATTTTTGACGAAATCAAACTCTTTGATAACGACGTCAAAGCAGATGTTCCAACTCCGCGATGCTTGCTTTAATCCATAAATGGATTTAAGCAGCTTGCACACCTTCCCGCTGCTCCCACTGTCTACGAAGCCCTCTGGCTGAGTCATGTACACGCACTCTTCTAAATCACCATTTAGAAAGGCGGTCTTAACATCCATTTGCCAGATTTCGTAGTCATGATATGCAGCGATGGCAAGCATGATTCGGATGGATTTAAGCATAGCCACTGGAGAAAAGGTTTCGTCATAGTCCACACATGGTCTTTGACGAAAACCCTTTGCTACAAGTCTAGCTTTGAAAGTCTCCACTTTCCCATCTACACCAAGTTTCTTCTTGAAGATCCACTTGCTCCCAATGGGTTTTACCCCTTCAGGAGCAACTTCCAAAGTCCATACTTTGTTGGTGTACATGGATTCCATCTCGGACCGCATAGCATCCAGCCATTTCACTGAGTCCCCACTCGTGATGGCCTGCTCGAAGCTAGTTGGGTCATCATCCTCCATGATGCAATCCTCGCTTCCACCATCAATGAGAAAACCGTAGTATCTCTCAGGTGGACGAGAAACCCTACCAGATCGGCGGAGAGGCTGAGGTTCGTCGGGTACTACCGAATCTTCTGGTTCCACTAAATCTTCAGTTATAGTTTGTGTTTCTGGAACTTCTTCCAGTTCTACCTCAGAGCCACTAATTTCTTTTGCAAGAAATTCCTTTTCTAAAAAGGTGGCATGTTGAGCAATAAACACTTTTTGTTGTTCACTGTGGTAGAAGAGATATCCATTTGAATGTTTAGGATATCCCACAAACTTACATAGAACTGACCGTGCCTCGAGTTTATCTGGATTTTGCCTTTTGACATAGGCCAGACAACCCCATATCTTAACTCGTTTAAGACATGGTCTCTTCCCACTCCATATCTCATATGGTGTGGTAGGTACAGATTTAGTTGGAACTTGATTCAATAGGTATGCCGCTGACTCAAGCGCATACCCCCAGAAGGAAATAGGTAACTCAGCTGTACTCATCATAGAGCGCACCATATCTAATAGGGTGCGATTCCTCCGCTCCGATACACCGTTGTGCTGTGGTGTATAAGGAGGAGTAAGCTGAGAGAGAATCCCATTCTCTTTTAGGAAGTCCAGGAATTCATTGCTCAAGTATTCACCTCCTCGATCAGATCGAAGGATTTTAATACTTTTTCCGGTTTGTTTCTCGACTTCTTGTTTATATTCTCTGAATTTCTCAAAAGCTTCAGACTTGTGTCTTATCAAGTACACATGTCCGTATCTTGAGAGATCGTCAGTGAATGTAATGAAGTACGAAGAACCATCCCTGGCATGTGTAGACATGGGACCGCATACATCACTATGTATTAGTCCTAAGAGTTCGGTAGCTCTTTCTCCGTGTCCTGTAAACGGAGTTTTGGTCATCTTTCCTTTGAGACATGACTGGCAAGTGTCATAAGATGAAAATTCAAACGGATTTAAATATCCATCTTTATGCAACTTAGCTAGTCGTGTCACATTGATGTGACCCAGTCTACAATGCCACAAGAAGGATTCGTTCAGTTCTGAACTCTTCCTCTTGTGTGTGTTTGTTATGCTCAGAACTGTTGATTGATTTAGAACATAAATGCCATTGCACAACGTGCCTGATCCAACCAACTTTTGGTTACGGAAAATGTTCATAACATTATCCTGTAATACAAAATTATATCCTTCTTTGCTTAATAAAGAAACCGATATAATGTTGCATATCAGGTTCGGCATGTAATAGCATTCGTTCAGAACCAATGTATTACCAGTTGGTAATACAAGGTGATATTCCCCGACAGTCTTAGCTGCAACAATTGCACCATTTCCAACTCTGATGTCTTTATCACCTTCCCCAAGTTCTCTACCTTTCCTGAGCCCATGTAACTGATTACATATATGGGATCCTGACCCGGTATCTAATACCCAGGACGTAGAGCAAATGGAGAAACAGTTCTCAGTAACGAACACACCCGAAGAAAATGCATCATCATGTACTTTCTTCAATCGGGTGGCATGGGAATCCTGGTATTCCCCTATATCCTGTTCATTCCTATAACTCTTATAAGAAAGAACGGTACCAACTTTCCCCAGCACAGTATAACATGCGGGTTCGGTCAATACATCCATATTATTATCTTGATTAAGGCATGAACTGGTCGCTACCTGGAGAGAGAGAGAAGAAAACACTTTAGCGTATGCTCGTGCAAGATCATATTGGTTATTATCTTATCTAATCAGGATGGCTCCCACTGCTTTTTATCAAATCTTCCTTCAAACCCTAAAAGGAAAGACTAGCCGGGATTAATTACACACTACAGGTTCGCCAATCTTTCAGCCAGGCCAGTGTCGGTACTTTGAGGGAGGTCCCCCGTGCTTTCGCACGAACCTAATTAATGTAAACCTCGTTTTCCCAGAGGCGTAACCCCGTTGACACCTTTCTAGACACCTACTTGATCGGCTAATTGCACTGTGTAAAACTCTCCCAGGAGTAACTCTTACTCGCAGCGGGTATCGGGATCCAACTATCTCATAGAAGGTATGCAATCTCATTGCAAATTTCAACACTTGAAATTCCCGATAATATTTTGCCCCTAGTGTGCCATGACCTTGACAGAGGTCAACAAATCATAGTGCACTAGTCAAGTTCAACCCGTCATTTCTTGATTGAATCAAACCCACTCGCACGACCCTTGACAGAGGTCAACAAGGTCGTACGACTACCCTAATCCAATCACATCACATGCTTTGCAGATAACTACTAGTTAGCTACCGCACACTACGCCTTGACAGAGGTCAACAAACGCAGCACGAATACTAAATAGTCTTTATCTGAAATGACGGAGGGCTACGACAGGTTTTTCTGAAAACCTATTGCGTAATGAACTTGATATCGTTGTAGAATCAAATGAAGATTTTGAAATGGAGTGATTTAGAGGCTTTTCTAGTTTTGCTAAAGGAGTCACTCCCGGCGAAGGGATCTCGGTCCTTTCCTCGTCGAATGAGGTGCGGGATATATCATATATATCGCTGTGCAAAGCAAAAACTCTTAAAAGCAATCAAAGCCAAACCGAGTGTGTAGCATCTGCCAGTTACTGCTAAAGGAGTCACTCCCGGTGAAGGGATCTCGGTCCTTTCCTCATCGAATAAGGTGCAGGGTATATCATATATACCGCTATGCAAAGCAAGAACTGTAGCTACCTGTTTTATTTTAAAATCTGATTCTACAACATCTTAGGTTTCTTATCTTTCATTAATCACATTAATGAAGTCCCATCATTTAAATACCTAAACATCACAGATAGATATGACGTACACTTATGCCATCCGCATTCGCCTCGATGTCCCCTCGTGCACCGTTAGGTTAGGTAACTAACGACAGAGCAGGGCAGGGCTAGCGCGGGTGTAAAACATAAGTAACGTCTATATAATATATCATATATACTATATACTATATCCATCACAGAGTCACAACACAGATATCGCAGCAGAATAAACATATGAAATATTGGATATACTTGGACGTCCGTGTTTTCAATACGAGCCAGTATAAAACACGGATTCCACGGTCGTGATGAATAGCCAATCCCACTCCCCTAGACCCCTACGAGAGCGGCAAGCAACCCTGCCAATTCTAGGGTTAGGAGACCCGGACTCGACTCCTCGAGTTGGTCTCCCACTGGACCCCAGAACCCGGTTACTTGTGCTCCCCTCCTTGGGTCTATCCTAATGCGGAAAAGTAAATAATATACAAAAGGTGACAACTTCCGCTACCTGGAAGTGCCCCAAATAAAAGAATATTACATACAAGTTTTTACATGAATGAAAATGAAAAACACTCATCTCACATAAAAACCCCCGGCTATTCAAACACGACGATCCAATATAACATATCCAGCAACACATAACATCACATGTCATCAACGTAAGTAAGTATGCATACCCCAATTGTCGTTGACGTATAGCAACGAAACCGGCGATATGAACATACTACACTTACGGTCACAGAAAATAAAGTGTAAAACTACAACAATTGGAATCCGCAACTGCTTTAGACATCACATGCCTAATCAGATATAAATCCCGCATTTTAGTCTCATTATCGAAAACTCTTTTCAATATCATATGGGACTAAATTGCTAGATTTATAACATTCATTCAGTTATCTCATAACTACTTGTGAATTCCAATTATTGTATCACATTCCAGATAAACAGAAAATGTTAAACTTTCCGATCGAACAGTCGAATACCCAAGTTTTCCGATACAGCTCAACACATGAAATAAGTCTAACAACATTCAGTTCGTGCCTCAGTACCGACGGTCCAGTCGTAGAAGGGTCAAGCCAACGCCTCACATGTGGCACGCCGTACTGCCCCAAACCCGAAGGTTCAAAGGGCAGTTCAAGACGGTCACATAATCGAGTTAAGGTTTGTTGTCTTCTAGAGGGTCCATCGCGTTACTTGCACTACTTAGAACGTCGTTAAACTACGGAAAAATCCAACACTTGGAAATTTCCCGACAGGGGAAAAATTGGGTATTTATATCCGGTCGAACTTTTTAACATATTCTGGAAATTATCCGGAAATACACAAAGACGAAATTTTGATACCCCGATCGAAACACCGAATCCCCAAAGCAACCAAAAAAAAATTCAACTCTTGAATAATCATTAAAAACACCCAGGAAAATCACCACTGGAAATTAAGGATTACTGTGTAAAATTCTTTAAATAATTAGTCCGTACGGCCGCGGATCCGCCGCATAAGCCATGCTTATGCCGCGGATCCGCGCTTGAACAGTGGAATTACACTCACGAATTTCACAGTAAACCTTATAATTTCCTGCTTATTTTTCTGCATATTTTTAATATTGAAAAATCCCACTTTTTGGAAAAAGTCCAGAGAGCAAGATAAGTTTAGGGTTTCGGGTTCGTTCGGGCTTCAAATCGCGTCTAGACTTCGCCTAAGGCTCTAGCTAGGCTCTGATACCACTGTAGGGTTCCTAGGCACCCTAGTGAGGTCTCACAAGGCATCGAACATGCCAATTTCAAAAAAAATGGTGCCGAGAAACCCTAGACTACGGATCGTTGCTAGAATTCTAGGCGAAAAATAAATCTAGTTAACAATTTAACTAAAGTTAAGATGCTACAACCTTTGTAGATCCGGATTTCCACCTCCTTAGCTCCACGTGGTCGTCCCCTCGCTGTCCATCACGAACCTCGGACTCTCGCGACGGCTTCATTGGAGAAGTGAGCGGAATAGTTCGTCAGCTTCGTGTCAAAGACGATCTACGTCGAGGTTGCACTAGTTCAAGCTCCGACTTCACCAAGTAGTGAAACTTGTGAAGAAAACACCCAAAACCACTTGGCAAGAGGTAGAGGATGAAGAAATAGGAGGTGGGTTCACTTTAGATTTGGATTTCTCTCACTAAATCTCAAGTTGCCATTGATGTAGCAAGCTTGAAGAAGAAGAAGAAGAAGATGGTTATGATAAGTTCTATATCAAAAGAAATAGAAAATCAATACTTATCATAACTTAAACTAGGGTTAAGTGTAGAGAATAAACCATGGTCATTTGAGTGGGTTAGGGTTAAGCATGAAGACAAGAATGGTTAGCAAAGTCAAAGCTTCATGAAGCTTCAACATAAAACAAATAAAGCCACCATTCTTATCTTAAACTTATCCAAATAAATGAATAAACAAATAAATGAATAACTAAATATGCAAAACCCTAATTATCATAATAACCATGGTTTAATTCTATTCACTTAACCATATGATCAAGTATCATCAAACATGATACAAAAAAGTGCACAAAAGTATATCACATATACAATGTGCAATCCAAGTGAGAAAAATCCGTTTAAAGTGAACCAATACTAGTTAATGCAAAGTAATATATCAAATATATAATTATACATTAAATCATTAAATCAACACTTGATTCAATGATCCGGTCATGTCGCACATGACCGACTAGTATTCAATGTATCGGCTTATCGAATCGATCTTCGATTCGATAACTAGGTTATATCGAATATAACCATTTGATACATATATCGCGAGAATGGAATACGGTATCACATACACGCATTATTCTCGGTCCTGCACATATCTCATATGCGCTCCTATTTCGTTTCGCTTGAGCCAGGAAACCTCTGTGTAGGACTCTAAAGACTCGTCAATACGCCGGTAGCAGATGATGATCATATCAAGCATCCACAAGCCGCAAGCGGTCTGCTAAACGTAACGGCCACCCGGGTATTGAGCGATCAGAAGATCGACGAGTTAGCCCGCTCACACTCCTGCGAATCCGACCAGTAACACTTACCATACAGTCCGGTCTCTTCGTCTGATATGTCGCATATCAAGTCTAGGGGTGGTAAACGTCAGACCCCAATAACCCGATAAGTCGTGCCGATGTGAGGCTCGTAACGGGTCGAGAAACTACTGGTAACACTTACCAGCAAATCTCTGATCAGCCCTGGCCAGGGACTTCCCTGTTACGGCCAATCGAGCACAGCGCAACATCAACCCCCAATACGGGGAGAGATGAAACCCCTCCTATCGCTCATTGCCTCCATGTGACTCGGGACTGTACCCAAAGACCACCGTTTTACACGCCCTCATGGACGTGGTAAGGTGGAGATCAAAGCACAGTGGGAATCACACAAGACTCTATGACGATCTCGGGTCTACAGACTAACCTGTACAAGTGTCACGTGAGAACTGCCATCTGACGTGAGGTATAATACCATCTGGGAGTTCTCGGCGAGTCCTTCCAGTGTACCCAGTCTCCACTGAGCACCCGTATACCATCTCTGATGTCAAACACCAATGGATATGGGATCATCCATCGCCCATCTCATGGGTCGAGAAGCGTATACGCTAGTCTACTCTGGTATATCGATGCCCCGTCTCGATACACCCACGACTAGAGACCTTGAAGGATGTACTTATGGACTACCATGTCCCCACTAGTATGATCTGCATCATAGTCCAGGTAGTCAAGTACACATCCTAAGGGCTTTACCAACATGTAACTACAAGACAGTATAAAGAGACTAGTGTACATGTTAAGATAAAGAGTAACCAGATAGCATACTATCATATCGAGCAAGAAAGTCATCTCTATATATGTCCAAGCATCCAATATAATATACAACATCTGTACAATACTGGCCTCTAGGGCATACATACAACTAACAGCTATAACAGGAAATCCCTGGCCAGGGTTGCTGAGATTTACTGGTAAGTGTTACCAGTTGTTTCTCGAAGTGTTATAGACCTCATATCGACACGACTTATCGAGCTATTGGGGTCTGACGTTTACCACCCCTAGGCGAGATATGCGACATATCAGACGATCAGACCGGACTGTACGGTAGTGTTACTGGTTGGATTCACTGGAGTGTGAGTGGGCTTGCTCGTCGATCTTCAGATCGCTCAATACCCGGGTGGCCGTTACGTTTAGCAGACCGCTTGCGGCTTGTGGGTGTTTGATATGATCATCATCTGCTGCCGGCGTATTGACGAGTCTTTAGAGTCCTACACAGAGGTTTCCTGGCTCAAGCGAAACGAAACAGGAGCGCATATGAGATATGTGCGGGACCGAGAATAATGCGTGTATGTGATACCGTATTCCATTCTCGCGATGAATGTGTCGAATGGTTGTATGCGATATAACCTAGTTATCGAATCAAAGGTTGATTCGATAAGCCGATACATAGGATACTATTCGGTTATATGCGATATGACCGGATCATTGAATCAAGTGTTGATTTAATGATTTAATGCATAATTATATATTTGATATATTACTTTGCATTAAATAGTATCGGTTCACTTTAAATGGATTTTCTCGCTCGATTGTGCGCATTACATATGCGATATGATTTTGTGCACTTGTTTGTATCATGTTTGATGATGCAAGAATGCTAGGGTTTGTGTAATGAAGTAAACCTAAGTTAAATAAATAATTAGGGTTTTCTTTTATTCATTCATTTATCTTTTCATTTGGATTTAAAAGATAAATGAGAAAAAGAAAACAAAAGGGTTTCTTTCATGAAGCTAAGTGAAGCTTCATGAAGCTTTGACCAATCTAACCCTTTTGTCTTCATCTATTAAACCCTAACCATTCATTTAACTATGGTCAACTCTCTACACATTACTATAGTTTAATTATGATAAGAAATGATTATTCATTTTTCTATTCTATTATTCTTATCATAATATTTTCTTCATCTTCTTCTTCTTCACTTAAAGAAGAAAGCTTACCTCATCAATGGCGATTGATGAATTAGAGTGAGAAATCCAATTCTAAAGTCTACCCACTTTCTATTTTTTCATCCTCTACCTCTTGCCAAGTAGTAGAGTGTGTTTTCTTCACAAGTTTCTTGACTTGGTGAAGTCGGAGCTTGATTTAGCGATGCCTCGACGTAGATCATCTTCGGCATGGACATCGACGACCTAGCTCGCTTATTCTTCGACGAAGCCGACGCTAGAGCCCGGGAGTTCACTTGGACAGCGAAGGGACTTCGTCGCGGAGCTATGGAGGTGGAGCACCAGATCTACAAAGGTTGTATTTCCGATTCCTTGTAGTTAAGTTGTTAACTAGTTTATGCTTTCGCCTAGATTTCTAGCCAACGATCCGTACACTAGGGTTTCTCGGCACCATAATTTTTGAAATTGGCATGGTTGATGCCTTGTGAGACCTCACTAGTGTGCCTAGGAACCCTACAGAACCACCCTAACTTCACATGGAACCAGAATCAGAATTAGAATCAGTTCTAAGGGCAGAACAACTTTTAGAGGGCCCCTCCACAACAACAAGCACAACAACAATTTCAACAACCTTTTCAACCCCAATCTTTTCAGAACCCGACGAACAACGTTGCACCTTACAACAATTTTTTTCCTCAAAACAACTTTGTTCCGTCAAATAACGATAAGGTTTTCTTGCTAGAACGGAGTCTAGAAGATTTTGTAAAGCAATCGACTCAATCCACCGGCAACATTCAGTGTTCTATTTAGTCTCTGGTGCAACACACCGCTGCACACGGGCAAAGTATCAAGACCATTGAAGCCCAGATTGCACAGCTGAATGCGGCCTTGAGCGAGGGAGAGAAAAGAAAGCTTCCATCTCAACCACTCCCAAATCCTGGTCACCCACATAATGTACATGTTGCTCTTGAACAACAAAACCATAATGTGAGTGCCATGACTATGTTGAGATCTGGAAGAATGCTGAACAACACCATTGGCGCACGAATTGATGACGACGACACCCCGGCCACTTCTCCTTCTTCTTCTTCTTCTTCTTCTGAGCCTATTCTCCATTCTTCAAAAGACTCTTCTTCTTTAACTGCTACTTTGAACGGATCCACATCTCACTCCACTCAAACTCCAGTTTTGGGTTCCATCCCATCTCCACAATCTTCTCCAAAAGCATTGGACTCAACCAATTTCAAAATGTTCCATTTCCAAACCGGTTGAGATCCAATAAACAAAATCCACAAATGGAGAAGATTATGGAGTTGTTCAAATAGGTTAACATTAACATTCCTCTCTTAGATGCAATTCAGCAAGTCCCGTCTTACGCAAAAATCTTGAAAGACTTGTGCACTAAGAACACGAACTCTCAGGTACCAAAGAAAATATTTTTGGCTAGTAACGTGAGTGGTGCTTTTACCCAAGATTTACCACAAAAACGGAAGGACCCTGGCTATCCTACGATTTCAATAATCATTAGGGATAAGAACATCAATCACGCTCTTTTGGATCTTGGTGCCAGTGTTAACCTTCTTCCTAATTCAGTATATGAGCAATTCGGTGTATGAAAACTGAAACTTACACATTGCACTCTTCAAATGGCTGACCGATCTATCACCCATCCTAGGGGTGAACTAGAGGATGTGTTGATCAAGGTTGGGGACTTCATATTCCCCTTAGATTTCATTGTTTTTTATACACAACCTGTAGCCAACTCCCGGAATCAAATTCCGATGAGTCTCGGTCGCCCATTCCTTGCAACCTCAAATGCAGTGATCAATTGTCAAAATGGTTCCATGAACCTATCTTTTGGCAACATGATAATTGAACTCAACATTTTTTGGTCAGGAAATTAGCCATCTGAACCGAGCGCTCATATACTGGATGTATGTTCCATTCAGGAGATCACCCCCGAGGACTGTGAATTTGAAGAATTCTTGTTTGATCACAGTGATCTTGACGCCACTAGTGCATTCCTCTTTGAATCTGCTGCTTCCACTTTCGATAATAAATGAGCGCTTCACGTTTTTAAATGATCTTGGTCTGTCCCCACCCGAGATTGAATCTTTTGAATTTTCGGATGCGTTAGCTGAACCCTCCGACTCGGTTGCATACACACGCTTTGATCCCCTATTGGAATCCTTTGAGTTCGAGACATTTTCTCCGATCTTGCCTTCAGTCGTTTCACCTCTGACGCTCGAACTCAAACCTCTTCCGTCTCACCTCAAGTATGCTTACTTAGGTGAAAACGAGACCCTCCCAGTCATCATCTCGGCTTCTCTGGCTCTAAAGCAAGAGCCCTTCGCGGTCTTGCAATCAAATCGGCAAGCATACGGCTGGACGATGGCGGACATTAAGGGGATTAGTCCCCTAATTGTTGAACATCACATTCATATGATGAATGATGCTAAACCAGCTAGGGATCCACAGAGGCAACTAAATCCAGTCATGAAGGAGGCTGTGAAAAAGGAGATCGTCAAATGTCTGGATAGTGGTATCATTTACCCTATTTCAGACAGCCAATGGGTCAGTCCTATACATGTTGTCCCTAAAAAGTTGGGCATTACGGTCGTCACAAACGAGACAAATGAGTTGATCCCTACTAGCACCTAAACTGGGTGGCGAGTATGCATTGATTATCGAAAACTCAACGCCGCAACGCGGAAGGATCACTTTCCGCTGCCATTCATTGACCAAATGCTCGAACGATTAACTGGACATGAGTGTTACTATTTTCTGGACGGTTACTCAGGCTACAACCAGATTCCCTTCACCGAGAAAGACCAGGACAAAACCACTTTCATTTGTCCTTTCGGCACATTCGCATATCGCCGCATGCCCTTTGGGCTATGCAATGCTCCCGCTACTTTTCAGCGGTATATGATGGAAATATTCTCTGACATGGTAGAGAAATTTCTGGAGATATTCATGAATGATTTATCCATCTTTGGAGATTCCTTTGACGAGTATCTGCAACATCTTGACGCTGTCCTTACCCGATGCAAGGATAAAATTCTCACTTTAAACTGGGAGAAATTCCATTTCATGGTGCGCGAAGGTATTGTCTTAGGGTATATCATTTCGCAAAATGGCATCGACATTGACAAAGCAAAGATTGATGTCATTTCCAACCTCCCTCCTCCTAAATGCGTCAGAGATATCCGAGCTTTCCTTGGCCATGCCGGTTTCTACAGACGGTTTATTAAGGACTTTAGCAAGATTACTAGAATCTTGACTCTTCTTCTGGCCAAGGATACCACATTCAACTTCGACTCGAGATGTTTGACTACTTTCGAATCACTGATAAGCTTACTCACCACTGCTCCCATTCTTTCTTCACCCGACTGGACACATCCTTTCGAGATTATGTGCAATGCATCCGACTTTGCTATCGGTGCGGTCCTAGGACAGCACATCGATAAGATGCCACATGTAATCTACTACGCGAGTCGGACCCTGAATGATGCACAAATGAACTATACGACAATCGAGAAAAAGTTCTTGGCGGTTGTACTCGTGTTAGAGAAATTCAGGCCATATCTCATCGGCTCCCCAGTCGTTGTCTTCACAGATCATTCCGCTCTAAGACATCTTTTTGCGAAAAAGGATGCGAATCTCGGCTAATACGTTGGATCCTCTTACTTCAAGAGTTTGACCTTGTCATTAAGGACAAAAGAGGATGTGAAAACGTAGCGGCCGACCATCTTTCACGACTTCCTTCTTTACGGACGCTTCTTCTCCCAATTAACGATGTTTTTCCTGATAAACAACTCTTGACAGTATCTTGCGAACCCTGCTTCGCAGATATTGTGAACTATTTGGCGACAGGACTCATACCAAACGAATGGTCGAGTCAGGACAGACTTAGATTTTTATCCCAACTAAAACAATTTTACTAGGACGAACCCTACTTGTTCAAGTATTGTCTAGACCAAATCATTCGCCGGTGTGTTCCGGAAAATGAGTTCAAGAGTGTGTTGTCTTTTTGCCACGATCAAGCATGTGGCGGGCATTTTGACCTAAGAAAGACAGCTGAGAAAGTCTTGCAATGTGGCTTTTACTGGCCAAAACTTTTCAAAGATGCACATGAGTACTGCAAGACTTGCTCTCGGTGCCAACATTTGGGCCGGATTTTTCAGAAGAAACGAGATGCCGCTCCAATCAATTCTGGTTGTTGAGATATTCGATGTATGGGGGATAGATTTCATAGGTCTGTTTCCCAACTCTTTTAGGAACCTATACATACTCTTAGCTGTTGATTATGTCTCTAAATGGGTCAAGGCCGTGCCGAGCAGGACGAATGACAACAATGTTGTCGTTAGATTCCTGAAAGAAAACATTTTTTCCTGGTTCGGGCACCCTCACGCTATCATTAGCGACAATGGGACACATTTCTGCAATAGGTGTTTCGAGGCCTTGATGCGAAAATACTCAATTAATCTCAAGCTATCCATGCCCTACCACCCCCAAACATGTGGGAAACCCGAAGTTTCAAATCGGCAGATCAAGCAGATATTGGAGAAAACGGTTTCTAAGAACCGTAAAGATTGGTCTTTGAAACTAACTGATGCCCTTTGAGCATTTCGAACTGCGTACAAAACTGATTTTGGCATGTCTCCCTATCGGCTTGTGTACGGAAAGGCTTACCACCTTTCTGTGGAAATCGAGTATCGTGCATTTTGTGCGGTCAAAGAGCTGAACTTCAACCTTGAAGATGCGGGAAGCTATCGGAAGATGCAACTTAACGAATTGAACGAGTTTCGGGATGAGGCTTACGAGAACGCGGTTGTTATAAAGAACCAAATGAAGAGGTTTCATGATAAACACCTTACATGCAAAGCTTTCACGCCTGGACAATAGGTACTTCTTTATGACACCCGACCCTATTTCCTTCTCGGTAAGTTTCGATCTCGCTGGAAAGGACCTTTTCTTGTGCAATGTGTTTACCCGCACGGAGCGGTGGATTTGGAAAATCCAAAGGACAGTTCTTTTTTTTAAAGTAAACGGATACAGATTGAAACCGCTTCTTACCGCTGAACCATCAGAGGAGCTCCTGATATTGCAGGAGCCAATTTACCCTACTTAATCTTCGTCTGTTTACCACCAAACTTCAGTTATCCATCCATACACAGTGGAGATACTGTTTTAAATAAGTTTGGGGGTATATTTTGTATATATATAGATATTCTTGTCCTGTGCATATCCATTTTTCTTTTTGACGAGCAATCTTGTCTGGTGATGCTCGGTTTTAAATATATATATATATATATATATAATAATTAAAAAAATTAAAAGAGAAAAAGGGAGGGGAATGTATATAGAAAATAAAAAGAAAAAGAAACAAAAATGAGAAAAGAAAAGAGGGGGTTCTTTTTGAAAAAGGGGATTTTTGTAAAAAAAAATCTCTTATAACACCCAACCTCTGACCCGAGCCCCATTCTGAAACAATCAAGCAACATTTTCTACCTTCTTTCCTCTTCCCCAAATCACTACAGAATCCCTAGCTCCGAATCTCCAAATCCGACCGGCGAAACCTTGGAAAATCCCGTCGTCGCCGGGCCTTTTGTCACCAATCAAAGATTTTCGTCTGCCTCGCTGTAAGATTTTGCCTCCTCGAATCTCCTCTGCAATTTAATTTTCCTGAAAAGATCGAATACCCACAGTAATGGCTCCTTTTGATTGCAAAAAATTTTTTGTCAATGTTTTCACCCTTGAAGTATTTGGGAGTTATTTTTATGATGCGATCTGTCAAATGGGTTGGGAATTTTTGTTGTATGGGGATGAGGGTTTGTGTATAATTGAAGAATTGGTAGATGAGTTCTACGATGCGTTACGATCGGGCGAACAATTGTAGGATCGTGTTCATTTTCATTTTCGGGGAAGAAAGAGGGTGTTCTCCGCTGACACAATTTCAAAGGTCACCAGCATCCCCACCCGACCAGGATTCCAATATCCGTTAGAACTTGCTGAGTATAGAATGATTGTGGGATCAAGATGCAAACTACGATATGCTAGGCTGAATGCCCAGCAGATATACCGAAACATCTATACTGCTTGTCGCTGGGTATACCGACATGTAAAAGGGCTCATTCGAGTTTCCTCTTTCCCGGCAATTGTGGGTCATGTCGTCCACTGCTTAATGATGAAGAGCTATCAGTTCTGCATTGTGAGCATGTTATTCATAACAATCAAGGAGAGTGTCGCAGAGCACAAATTATTACTTCCAATCCTCATCACTCAGATATGCTATTATTATATGGAGGAGGAAGATTTCGCCGCTTGCATCCCCATGTACGACACTGTCCCAGTCGAGATTGAGAGGATCTCACCGGGTTATACTGACACCAGGAGTGAGCAACAGATCTGGACATACTCTGACCCTAGCTAGCATGCGGTACTACAGACCTCATTAACGATTTACTTGGGTGAGGATATACCGACTGATCCTTATGAGTTACACAGGATGGAGGTTGTGGTATCAAGCCTTTAATCCGGCAGAACAAAGAAATAAAACAGCAGTTGAGCCAGATCTTAGCAAACCAAGATGAGGCGAGTGGAAGCAGCAAGAGCAAAAGGAAGGGAAAGGCCAAGCGACGATGAGGACATCGTCCACTTCAAGTTTGGGGGTGAATTTGAGATGGGGTTTATCTTGTATCAGCATATAATTTTGCATTTGCATATTTCCTACATTTCAACATTTCATATCATGTATTTTTTCTTTTTATTTTGCATATAGTTGCATTGCACGTTTGCTTTTGTATTGCATTCTGCTGTTTGTATTAAAAATACAAAAAAAACCCATAAAAATTGAAAAAAAATCCAAAAACATAAAATCTTTGTCGTCAAGTTATCTAGTGGGAGAACTTAGATTCGATATTCCGATGATTTTGTTTGATGAGATAGGAAAAACTAAATTCTATGTCTGGATATTGAAAACCTGAAAAATAACCCTCCTTTGAGTTTAACCGTAGCTAATATACTTCTTTGCATCACGCTACACGTTTCGTATGTTTTGAAAATTAGATGACAAGTCTGATATGTCTTAAAAACTTTTAAATTGATAAATTATTTTTCAGGATCAAATAGGTTTGTTCTGAAATAAGTAATATCAAGAGTAATTTATAAAGTGAAGTGGATATGAAGAGATGTTATTGAGGCCTTAATAGGAACTAATTCTGAAGAATAACCCATCTGGAACTTATTTGGAGTGATTACACACCTATTCTACACAAACACATCTTTTATCCTGAAAATAATTGAACAACTGGCTATATCTCCGTTCGCATTGAATTGTTATGATTTTCATATCAAAATAAGTCATTTTGTGTTAAGGCCTAGGTAACTTGAGAAATTAAGTCCGCCGGGATGTCTCTACACCTAATACCCTAAAACCAACTGGTTTAGGTGCATTGGCCCAAAACTCGCTAAGAAGCCTAGAAAGTCAATATTAAAACAAAGTCAAGCAAGTATTCTCACCGAGTTAAAATTCCTAACGGTTTTTTGTGTGAGAATAATCTTGACAAAATACATGTTTTTATAAAAATATTTTTAACGGAGATATGAAGGTTTTATCTTATGATAAAGACTATTGCACGTTCATGAAAGTGTGTATGAAATGAAAACAAGTAAAAGGTGGAGTGAAGAATAAAACCTAGTTTCCTGTTAAGGAAGATAGAAATTCTGAATTTGAAACCTAGCTGGAAAACGAAACTTGAGAAAAACTTAACACTTTATAAAATTTGTGTGATCCTTTTTAAGTTTAATCCAGGCTTTATTTTGTGACATAATGACTCTAATCGAACTTTTTGAAACATAATAACGCTATTTGCACCGCACATAAAGATGTATAGGATCTTAAATTAGATAAGAAGTGAGGTGTGAAAAATTAGGGTTCAATATTTCTAACTTAGGATAATAGAATTTCTAGCTTTGAAGATAAACCCTAGGGTTAGAATCAATAGTTATTTCGTGAAACTAGTTTGACGAGATTTTGTGGGTGTAATCCACTGAAAACCCTCAGGAGACAACACTCCTCCTACTAGGGACACCTAGAGGTTTAACAGCTTGTTGCACGAACTCAGTGCAATCGTGTTCCCTGCGAAAGTAAGCTTAGGATTTTGTTTTGCTCGGGACGAGCAAAAGATAAGTTTGGGGATATTTGTTAATTACGGAAGACTGCATTTCAATACCTCTCATTCATTATCATTTTTGTGATATATCGGTACAATTAACCCGTGTCTGCTCAATAAATACAGATTACAGGTATTCATGACAAAGCACTGGAAACACACTCAAATACACGGATACGATATTTGTAAGCCGACACTGCAACCGAAACGGAAAGTCGATCAATATTTAAAGAGTTTCTTTTCGCAACATGCAAGTGTACACATTTTTTCTATGCAAAATAGTCCAACACAATTGTCACGACCCGAAAGTACGGAACGTGACTGGCACTTAGATTACTAGACGTCTAAAGGCGTACCGTAACCTAAGTCAGCCAAAGCCCAGAAAAATCTAAACCAAAATCAAAAGCGAGTGAAGGAAAACCTTTAATGAAAACGATTTTTCAAATCAATTAAGTTGCATAGAATCCCTTTTTAAAAAAACATCATAAATTTCTGAAAATTTCGGCAGAGTCTCCCCTGTATTTTCTATCCCCCAAAATGGGTACAACAAGATAATAAACCTGTAATCATAAAAATGGCATCCCCAAGCGGGAGCTAGCTCTTCGCCCAAGGCGGATCACAACCACATGCAATATAATAGTAATATCAAGAAAAAGAGCATAAAAGAAATGCAAAATACCAGAAAACACACGTCGGCTCAAGTGAGCTCGACCCAAAAGAAACCACAAATATACATATCTCTCATTCTCATCACTAGGTCGCATATACAATACAAGTGGTAGATGGAGAATACTAGATACAATGATAAAGCAAAAAGAAATAAAGTATACTCGCAACCCACCTACGGCCGATGTCGCGAGTCTGAGCAAAAGGAACTGATGACAAGATAGCCCGCCGCTACAAGACTGACGGGTCCGACCTGCAAGACACTGTGGCACAACGGGGGTGAGTTGCCAGCTCGTGAGTAAATATAACATCTACTAAGGCAATCGTAAGAATGCACGCAGTGCGGAACAACATGTATGTCCATATGTGATATAATAACTCTAGTATGCATGCACATGTATGCAATATCTTTTCTAACTCTTTAAGTGTTTTAAATGTTAAAGTTACTGCATTCTTAACTTTTAGAAAATGAATGTCTGCATAATAGCTAAATATCATCAAGAAATCCTCTTAAAACCCGTGTCAAGCATCGACACCAAATAGGAATCATATCTGTCTCAATATCGGGCTCCGTCAGTCCGGATCGGCCCATATCATAAATCTCACGACAACGGTCAGTATCCTCCGGATATCCGCCGCGCCAGACATCACCGGTAGGTAGTCTTCCCCTGCCAGGCTCATCGTCTACAACTCGATCTTCTTGCCCCGGGGTACCATACCGGGCCCACCATGTACCCGAGACGGTTCATCCACTCCTCGAATCGGATCTCGAAATCCAACAGAAAACATGAAAACTCATGGTGGACGACACATACATCACGAGGAAACCGCAACTTTGTTTTGAAAATGATAAATATAAGGTTGTGTTAAATTCTTGCGGTTTTCCCCCAAAAATCCAGAAATCGCAGAAAAACTGAAATCATCAAGAAAAATCATAGTGTCCACATGTTATATATGATAAATGTCTATGATATCAATGTATATGATGTGAGTTTTGGTAGAAATCTATATAAATATGATGATGATGCGAGGTATACGTATGCTATGCAAACTTCATATATCAAGTATGAATGCAAGTGGCGATATTATGATAAACAAGTTCTGTAGTGCACGTGGCATGGCCATTACCAAAGGCGCGTGTGTCACGTGAATAGTGCGCGTGCAACAGATGCCAATGGTAAGGGTGTTCGTGTCCTACAAAGTGATATCGCATAAGTATGGATGAATGTCCATGCAATCTAATATACTGTTCGCTATAAGGGTATGCAGTATACATGAATGGATAGGCTAGCTAACAATATGAATCTTGCACAAAGTAGGGTAATCCTAACTAGGGGGGCGCATCGCGCCATCCAGACGATTCCCCCATAGATGAATACATCTACTCACCTGAAATCTCCGCTAATCCGATCCGGCCACCGCCTTGCCTTTTCGCGCCGTGTCCGAAGTTTCCCCGACCGATCCTATATTTGCACAATACCAAGCATAAGATTACAAAACCTAACACAATGCAAGTCACAACATACAATTATCCACGCTCTCGTATTAATCATAGCATGCACTCGGTGCGCGGAAAAACGCACGAAAATCGCTAATCGTTAAACTAGAATTGTCATTTCGGGAAAATCGACTAAACTACAACCCGACTAGACGAAACCCCGCGTTCGCGCACTCTAATAGTCCTATAGGAAGCTAATTATATCACTAACATAACGCATTTTGATCGCATTCTAATTTTCGTAAAAATCTAGCAAGCAATTTTCTAGCCGATTCGATGCAAACATCGAAATTTATCGATTTAGCGAGCGCATCATTACCCAATTAACCATTCTAATCAATTAGATAACCAAAACCCTAACTTAATTTTTACAACCATGTTTCAAACCCTAACTCAACATCAAAACCCATTCTTGATTTTTCATGAACAAGGATTTACACTAAATTAATACTTCAAAATTAGATTTTAGCACAATTAAACTACAAGTTAGCAAACTAGTTTAGAATTTTTACCTCACCAATTGAATCCTAGCATGATCAAGTCACCAAGAAGCCTCCTTTCATCAAGTTCTCAAACAAATTAGGGTTTGGGAAAGGTTGGATTAGGGTTTTGGTTTGAATGGAGAAAGAAATTTGTGAATTTTTAATGAATTTTGCTATGAATTTGAAGCAAGAATGAAGTGAAGAAATGGGGAGAGCTGCTGTTGAGGCTCGGCCAGCAGGTGGGGAAGGCAAATGGGGGTTTTTTGGAGAAGTTTCTAGGTCTATAAACATCATATGTTATCATTTAATGCTTTCATGTCAACCTTTTTACAAAAAAACCCATTTTTACTTCATTTTTTCACAAATTTTCCCACCCTAAAACCAAAAGTTTGCAAGACATGATATAATTTTATTAACACCATATTTTAGCTTATAAAGACTCCTAATTATGAAATTTACCTAATTAAATTTTTATTTATCACTAATTTAATGTATTTAAAAAGGCTTAAAATAAAAAAATAAAAAAATTAATTACGATTTTTTTTTATTTAACTAGATAATTATAAGTGACATTTTAGTGACAAAATTATAGTAATATCTTATCTAAATTTTGTCTAATTAGGTCTACAATGAAAAATACCTAATTTGACTTTTTACGGAAAAAGCCGAAAAATTAGCCGATTACCGAAAAACTGCCTAAACGATTTTCGAAGGGTTACAATCTTCCCCCCTTAAAGAAATTCGGTCCCCGAATTTAGAATAACTACGCATACCTTCAAAAAGATGGGGATATCTCTTCCTCATCTCGACCTCGGTCTCCCAGGTGACCTCCTCGCTGTTCGGGCCACGCCAAAGGATCTTGACGGACGGTATAACCTTCGACCTCAATTTCTTCACCTGCCGATCCAAGATGACAACCGGCTGCTCGGTGAAAGAAAGATCACGCACTACCTGGATCGTCTGGTGCTGAATCGCCTGGGAAGGATCATGAAGGTACTTGCGGAGCATCGAGACATGGAATACGGGGTGAACATCGGGGAAGCTGGGCGGAAGAGCTAACCGATAAGCGACTGGACCAACACGCTCTAGGATCTCGAAAGGACCAACATATCTAGGACTCAGTTTCCCTTTCCGCCCAAATCTCATCACACCTTTCATCGGAGAGACCTTCAGGAAAACATGATCGCCAACAGCGAACTCGAGTCGGCGACGGTGCCTGTCAGCATAAGATTTCTGCCTGCTCTGTGCCGCTCTCATCCTGTCCCGAATCAGCTGTATCTTCTCGGTCATCTCCTATACGATCTGAGGCCCCAAAATACTGCTCTCCCTGAGCTCTGTCCAACATACAGGCGATCGACATCTCCTCCCATATAGAGCCTCAAAAGGTGCCATCTAAATCGTCTCCTGGAAGCTAAATGTAACGACTCTAAAATTCCTATATCTTCGTATTGATAAAATTCTGTATTTTTATATTTGGTATATTTTTATTTCCATGTTATTAGTTATATTTAATCCCTTCATCTATTTTTCTCATCTAAGTATTTTCTAAAACTCATTTCTTTTTACCCAAACTTATTCTTTAAGCCCAATTCCTTTCTTTTCATTCACATTCTCTACAGCCCATCTAAAAAGCCCATTTTCTTTTTAAGCAACATCATATATTTAATTCTAATTAAATATATGCATGAACAATCTTATAGCTCATTGGTTAAGCCCTTGCATTGTTATTCCATAAGTCACATGTTCAAATCCCCATTCTTGCAATTATTTTTTTATCATTTTTTATTCTTCTCATAACCTACAAATGAGACCTTTCATTTCCAAAATGAATGGTGACCTTTCATTTCTCTTTTAATTCTCATGTTAAATTCATATATTATTATTCACCATTACACCATCTTTATTTGTCCTCCTCTATCTTTTCCTTCCTCACATTTTCTATCTCTCATTTCTCCCTCTTCACCTAAAGTCCAAGAAGAAGAACATGAAGAACTCTTCAAGAAGGTCTCGCTAGTAACGCGAGGCTGTCGGCGGATAGACAAGCCCGGTGACAATACCGGCTTGTGTATGTAAGTCCCTTCACTTTTTCCTTCCTCCATCTCTTTCTTTTTCTCTTTATATTTCTCTTGTTTTATATTGTCATGAAAAACTTCACTTGACATATCATAGTTCATAAATAATTAATTAAATAGATATATATATAAATAATGAACACACAAACATACACACATATATAGTTTGTAAAGTCTTTTTCATTACTCTCAATTTACATGTTAAGATTTCATAGTGACCAATTAGGATTGTATGTTTGTTGTTTTATTTTAAATCACTTTATTTAAAGTTTGTAAAAAAAAAAATGAAGTTACGAATAAATACCATAGTTTTCTCATTTCTCACATATGACATATCAATACCTTTAGTTTTAAAATAAATTTTATAAATTAATTTTTAATTCTGAAAATTTCATGAAATTTACATATAATAGAATATATTATTTTATACACTCTGTAAAAATTTTAGATCGATCCGCATAACGGTTTAGGAATTACATCGTATTTATTCACTGATCGTAAAACAGAAAACTGCAGCTATCGGTCAATTTCTAGGACACATAACTTGGTATACCGGTATCCAAATTGAGTAAACTCAGGTTTTTTTGATATCTATATCGAATGATATAGATTTTCTTAGTTTTATAGTTTTACCGAAAACCTATCTAAGATAAAGAAAACTGCATTACAATATTAAGTGACGGATCTGGACAGAATCTGTTCCGATTCGCACACTGTTTTTAAATTGGACATAACTCGAACATCCGATGTCCGTTTGTGACAAAATTTAGATATGTAGATGCACCATTGATAGAACTATAATTTTCTGTATATTATATTACTTAGGAATGCATGAAACAACCTGATATAGGCTTTGCAATAGAATATATAGTTGCTGTCCAGAAATCTGAATTTCTGTTTTAAACGCTGATATTAAAATGATCATAACTAGAGCTTAAGAAATCCAAATCTTATGAATCTTGGTGTTTTGGATAAGTACATAGAAATACCTACAATTTTATAATAAGCTTCGTAACCTGAAACCCGATAGAAATTAACTCAAACTGCGTTTTAAAAATATGTGACGGTGCCGAATAGATTCTGATCCGTTTTGCGCGACGATACGAAAACATATATCTCTCTCAAACCGGTAGTCGTATTTAGGTGAAACTGGAACTTACGCATGCAAAACATTTAGAGACATATCTCTGTTTATGTTCCGCATTCGTTCAACTTGATTAATTAGTCGTACATAATATTTCTTTACAGCATTGTTTATGGTAGTTACTCGAATAATATACTTGACTCATTTCATGTTATTCGAACATGTATACATATTTATCTTGATCATTAAATTGTTGTATGTACATAAAGACGATAATTAAATACTTGAGGTGTATTTTGAAAAGTATATAAAAGTACTTTTTACTAAAACCGCCTCAAGTTCTATAAATTACAATAAGGCCCCTAACAATTATTGAACTTCAACCCACTTTCTTTTAGTCTGACTCGGGTTAGAGTCTGACTATTTCTGACTTGAAAATGATTCAAGTCAATCTATATTCTTTCATATTCCAACTCAAGATGAATACATGAATCCCTGAATCCAGTTAACAATCTATATAACTTGACCGAACCGAACCATGGATATTCCTTCTACATGATTCCAGTATTCCATTTACATGACTTTACGGTTATAACCGTTCCCAGATATCATGGTTTCGGTCAGTCAGTTAATCACTCATACAATCAACACAATTTTACAAGATAACAATACAAACAAGACATCGCGGGGTTTAAGGGGTAGACTGGTACGGAATATGTTAAAGGTGGCACGAGGTGGTCACTTAAGACGTAATTACATCCATGCCGTTGTTCCGTGGTATTATCGACGGAGCCTTGTACTACAGTTACCAAAGTCCCCGGTGTAAGTGGGACTCCCCTCGTATACACTGGCATCTTCTGTACCAGGCTACAAACAACAGCGTTAATACAACATTACAATATTATAATACAACATTAAAAGCTACACTCTCCCTCTCTTACTCTCTGTCTATTCCTCTCTTATCTTTGGGACTTACCGAGCGACCTGTTCGCTGACGACATTCTGTTTCTCTCTTCTTTGAATGTCGTCAGGTGTTTTGGACCCGGCCGAGATTGAGCCATCACAAGAAGACTTGGAGCAGTTTACTGAAGACCCTGTACTGTAGTTTCATTGTACACTTTTCCTTTCTGTACTTTTCATTTCCTGTTATGCCACTGCTTAGGCATCTTTTATTTCAGTTGTATTTCCTTTCATGTATTGTACAAAGAATGTTAATAAATAAAAGTTGCTGTTCTTTTTATACTCTTGTCTCTTGTGTAATATTTTATATTGCTTAGCTACGCTTAGCGTATGTACTTCTGAGTACATACGTAGCGGACCTCGTCGCGTCTCCTTTACCGTACACTGGGAAGCGGGGCGTGACAGGTTTTGTTGGTGGCCCATGCAGGTCAAAGCTGTATGAATCCCTATCATGCAGTTTTGTTCTGCGTGAACAACCTAAGCAATATAACACAAGAACCAGCAACTAAAACATTCTTTACAATTCATATTCCTCGAATCTTATTATTTCAAATTCTTTGAATCATATTCCTTGAACCTTATTCTTTGAATCTATCCTAACCCTATTCTTATTTTTCCTTAATTCTTTTCAAATCTATCGCATTCTTTCGTTCTTTCACATATTTTTCATACATTATCAATAGTTCTATCACCAAAATTTTCTTGAATTCGTTACACTTTCCTTTTACAAATTTCGAGGACGAAATTTTTATAAGGAGGGTAGAATGTAACGACTCTAAAATTCCTATATCTTCGTATTGATAAAATTCTGTATTTTTATATTTGGTATATTTTTATTTCCATGTTATTAGTTATATTTAATCCCTTCATCTATTTTTCTCATCTAAGTATTTTCTAAAACTCATTTCTTTTTACCCAAACTTATTCTTTAAGCCCAATTCCTTTCTTTTCATTCACATTCTCTACAGCCCATCTAAAAAGCCCATTTTCTTTTTAAGCAACATCATATATTTAATTCTAATTAAATATATGCATGAACAATCTTATAGCTCATTGGTTAAGCCCTTGCATTGTTATTCCATAAGTCACATGTTCAAATCCCCATTCTTGCAATTATTTTTTTATCATTTTTTATTCTTCTCATAACCTACAAATGAGACCTTTCATTTCCAAAATGAATGGTGACCTTTCATTTCTCTTTTAATTCTCATGTTAAATTCATATATTATTATTCACCATTACACCATCTTTATTTGTCCTCCTCTATCTTTTCCTTCCTCACATTTTCTATCTCTCATTTCTCCCTCTTCACCTAAAGTCCAAGAAGAAGAACATGAAGAACTCTTCAAGAAGGTCTCGCTAGTAACGCGAGGCTGTCGGCGGATAGACAAGCCCGGTGACAATACCGGCTTGTGTATGTAAGTCCCTTCACTTTTTCCTTCCTCCATCTCTTTCTTTTTCTCTTTATATTTCTCTTGTTTTATATTGTCATGAAAAACTTCACTTGACATATCATAGTTCATAAATAATTAATTAAATAGATATATATATAAATAATGAACACACAAACATACACACATATATAGTTTGTAAAGTCGTTTTCATTACTCTCAATTCACATGTTAAGATTTCATAGTGACCAATTAGGATTGTATATTTGTTGTTTTATTTTAAATCACTTTATTTAAAGTTTGTAAAAAAAAAAATGAAGTTACGAATAAATACCATAGTTTTCTCATTTCTCACATATGACATATCAATACCTTTAGTTTTAAAATAAATTTTATAAATTAATTTTTAATTCTGAAAATTTCATGAAATTTACATATAATATAATATATTATTTTATACACTCTGTAAAAATTTTAGATCGATCCGCATAACGGTTTAGGAATTACATCGTATTTATTCACTGATCGTAAAACAGAAAACTGCAGCTATCGGTCAATTTCTAGGACACATAACTTGGTATACCGGTATCCAAATTGAGCAAACTCAGGTTTTTTTGATATCTATATCGAATGATCTAGATTTTCTTAGTTTTATAGTTTTACCGAAAACCTATCTAAGATAAAGAACACTGCATTACAATATTAAGTGACGGATCTGGACAGAATCTGTTCCGATTCGCACACTGTTTTTAAATTGGACATAACTCGAACATCCGATGTCCGTTTGTGACAAAATTTAGATGTGTAGATGCACCATTGATAGAACTATAATTTTCTGTATATTATATTACTTAGGAATGCATGAAACAACCTGATATAGGCTTTGCAATAGAATATATAGTTGCTGTCCAGAAATCTGAATTTCTGTTTTAAACGCTGATATTAAAATGATCATAACTAGAGCTTAAGAAATCCAAATCTTATGAATCTTGGTGTTTTGGATAAGTACATCGAAATACCTACAATTTTATAATAAGCTTCGTAACCTAAAACCCGATAGAAATTAACTCAAACTGCGTTTTAAAAATATGTGACGGTGCCGAATAGATTCTGATCCGTTTTGCGCGACGATACGAAAACATATATATCTCTCAAACCGGTAGTCGTATTTAGGTGAAACTGGAACTTACGCATGCAAAACATTTAGAGACATATCTCTGTTTATTTTCCGCATTCGTTCAACTTGATTAATTAGTCGTACATAATATTTCTTTACAGCATTGTTTATGGTAGTTACTCGAATAATATACTTGACTCATTTCATGTTATTCGAACATGTATACATATTTATCTTGATCATTAAATTGTTGTATGTACATAAAGACGATAATTAAATACTTGAGGTGTATTTTGAAAAGTATATAAAAGTACTTTTTACATAAAACCCTCTCAAGTTCTATAAATTACAATAAGGCCCCTAACAATTATTGAACTTCAACCCACTTTCTTTTAGTCTGACTCGGGTTAGAGTCTGACTATTTCTGACTTGAAAATGATTCAAGTCAATCTATATTCTTTCATATTCCAACTCAAGATGAATACATGAATCCCTGAATCCAGTTAACAATCTATATAACTTGACCGAACCGAACCATGGATATTCCTTCTACATGATTCCAGTATTCCATTTACATGACTCTACGGTTATAACCGTTCCCAGATATCATGGTTTCGGTCAGTCAGTTAATCACTCATACAATCAACACAATTTTACAAGATAACAATACAAACAAGACATCGCGGGGTTTAAGGGGTAGACTGGTACGGAATATGTTAAAGGTGGCACGAGGTGGTCACTTAAGACGTAATTACATCCATGCCGTTGTTCCGTGGTATTATCGACGGAGCCTTGTACTACAGTTACCAAAGTCCCCGGTGTAAGTGGGACTCCCCTCGTATACACTGGCATCTTCTGTACCAGGCTACAAACAACAGCGTTAATACAACATTACAATATTATAATACAACATTAAAAGCTACACTCTCCCTCTCTTACTCTCTGTCTATTCCTCTCTTATCTTTGGGACTTACCGAGCGACCTGTTCGCTGACGACATTCTGTTTCTCTCTTCTTTGAATGTCGTCAGGTGTTTTGGACCCGGCCGAGATTGAGCCATCACAAGAAGACTTGGAGCAGTTTACTGAAGACCCTGTACTGTAGTTTCATTGTACACTTTTCCTTTCTGTACTTTTCATTTCCTGTTATGCCACTGCTTAGGCATCTTTTATTTCAGTTGTATTTCCTTTCATGTATTGTACAAAGAATGTTAATAAATAAAAGTTGCTGTTCTTTTTATACTCTTGTCTCTTGTGTAATATTTTATATTGCTTAGCTACGCTTAGCGTATGTACTTCTGAGTACATACGTAGCGGACCTCGTCGCGTCTCCTTTACCGTACACTGGGAAGCGGGGCGTGACACTATTATTGTAGGAAAACTCGATCAAAGGCAAATGACGATCCCAGCTACCACCGAAATCTAAAACACAAGCTCTGAGCATGTCCTCAAGAGTCTAAATCGTACGCTCCGACTGACCATCAGTCTGAGGATGAAAGGCTGTGCTAAAACTCAATCGGGTGCCCAATGCTTCCTGAAGTTTCTGCCACAACCGGCTGGTAAACTGGGTGCCACGGTCGGACACGATGCAAGTCGGAACACCATGCAGTCGCACTATCTCATCAATATAAACCTGGGCGTACTGAGAAAATCCAAAAGTGGTCTTCACTGGCAGGAAGTGAGCTGCTTTCGTCAGTCGATCCACAATCACCCAAATAGAGTCGTACCCTCGACTGGTCCTGGGTAGACCCACAACGAAGTCCATGGAGACCTGCTCCCACTTCCACTCAGGGATAAGCAAAGGCTGTAACTCGCCGGCTGGCCTCTGGTGCTCGGCCTTGACTTGCTGACAAGTCAGGCATCTCGACACAAAGTCTGTAATATCCTTTTTCATCCCGTCCCACCAGTAAACCTCTCTCAAATCACGGTACATCTTGGTGGAACCTGGATGCACGCTGTATACTGATCTATGTGCCTCCTCGAGAATATCACGCCTCAGTCCCTCTGAATCTGGCACACACAGTCGAGTCCCAAATCGAAGTATCCCCTGATCATCAATCACGAACTCAGAAACTCTGCCCTGCCGAATCTGCTCAATAATCTCTAAAATGCGGGCATCTTCGGACTGTGCCTCGTGAATACGGTCAAGTAACTGTGGGCGTGCTCTGAAATGGGCTAGCTGTCCCCCTGTAGGAGTAAACTCAAACTGCACTCTGCTATCACATAACACCTGCCAATCCGCCGTCGACTGTATCTGTACTGCGCTCAAACAAGATAAGCTACCTCCGGGCCTCCTACTCAAAGCATCTGCCACCACATTCGCCTTGCCCGGATGGTATAAAATCTCGCAGTCATAATCCTTCACCAACTCCATCCATCGGCGCTGTCTCAGGTTCAGGTCTCGCTGCTGGAAGATATACTTCAAACTCTTATGGTCAGTGAATATCTGGCACGACTCACCGTATAGGTAATGTCTCCAGATCTTAAGTGCAAATACCACTGCAACCATCTCTAAATCATGTGTGGGGTAGTTCTGCTCGTGTTTCCTCAGCTGCCGAGAAGCATACGCGATAACTCTGTCGTGCTGCATCAATACACATCCCAGCCCCACTCTAGAAGCATCACAATATACCACGAACCCGCCTGATCCTGAAGGCAATGCTAACACTGGTGCAGTAGTCAGATGAGTCTTCAACTGCTGGAAGCTATCCTCACATGCCTGGGTCCAATCAAAAGGAACCCCCTTCCGGTTCAACCCGGTCAAAGGTGCAGCAATGCGGGAGAAATCCTGGACGAAACGTCGATAATAGCCGGCCAGACCTAGGAAACTGCGAACCTCTGTAACTGATACTGGTCTAGGCCAACGCTGAACTGCCTCGATCTTCTTCGGGTCCACACAAATACCATCTCTCGTCACCACATGACCCAAGAAATCGACACTGTCTAGCCAGAATGCGCACTTGGAGAATTTGGTGAACAGCTGATGCTCCCTCAAAGTCTGTAATGTGATACGTAAGTGCTGCTCATGTTCCTCCCGGCTCCGAGAATAAACCAAGATGTCGTCAATGAACACAATGATGAACTGATCGAGATACGGCCTGAATACGCGGTTCATCAAATCCATAAATGCTGCCGGGGCATTGGTGAGCCCGAACGACATCACCAAGAACTCGTAATGACCATATCGAGTACGGAAAGCGGTCTTCGGAATATCCTCCTTCCGAACCAGCAACTGGTGATAACCTGATCGTAAATCAACCTTCGAGAAGAACCCTGCACCCTGGAGCTGATCAAATAAGTCATCAATGCGGGGTAGGGGATATCTGTTCCGCACAGTAACCCGGTTCAGCTGACGGTAATCAATGCATAAACGCATACTTCCGTCCTTCTTCTTAACAAACAAGACGGGAGCACCCCAAGGTGACACACTCGGTCGGATAAGCCCTTTGTCCAGCAAGTCCTGTAACTGATCCTTTAGCTCTCTCAGCTCCGCCGGGGCCATCCGATAAGGCGGTATAGAGATAGGCCCCGTGCCGGGGATCAAGTCAATACAGAACTCAATCTCGCGCTCTGGTGGCAGACCAGGCAGCTCGTCAGGGAATACATCAGGAAACTCTCTCACAACAGGGACTTGGTCCAACGGAACCTCTGTGGAGCTAGTATCACAAACATAAGCTAAGAATCCCTGACATCCTTTCCTTAAGAGCTGACCAGCGCGAAGAGAAGAAATCAAGCTGGGAAGGGTGGCGCTACGATCTCCCTGAATAACAAGAACCGGCTCACCAGGAAAACTGAATTTGACTGCTTTCTCACGGCAGTCCACGGATGCATAACAGGTGGCTAGCCAGTCCATACCAAGGAGAACGTCAAAGTCGAGCATATCGAGGAGAATCAAATCGACTGAAGAATCTCTCTCCCCGATACTAACGGAACACGATCGGTACACAAAACGGGCAACAAAAGACTCGCCTACCGGGGTAATAACGACAAGCGGCTGATCTAACGGAGAAGACTCTCGGCCCAACCTCGGAGCAAAATACGTGGAAACATAGGAATGCGTGGAGCCTGGATCAAATAATACCCGTGCATCAAAAGAACATACTGGCAAAGTACCTGTCACGACGGCATTGGATGCCTGTGCATCCTGAGGATTCAATGCGAACACTCGGGCCTGTCCACCACTAATAGCTGGCTGTGCTCTGCCTCTACCTCGGCCTCTGCCTCTGCCTCTGTCGCCTCGTCCTCTCTGAACCGGACCGCCACGCCCACGGCCTCTAGAAGCATCTGGCTGGCGTGAAGCATCATCAGGAGTAGGAAGTAAAGCTCTCTGCGAAGGTGGTGAAGGTGGTAAAGTCACATGCGGGACTGTCGCCGCGCCCGGACGTCCCATGGTACAGTCTCTGACATGGTGATACTGACTCCCGCACCGAAAACATCCTGGAGACGACTGCTGGGTCTGTGGATATGAACCAAATAACTGACCTCGTCTCAATCCTCTGCCTCCGCCATCTCCCGAAAATAATCTATCACGATGTCTGCCCATCTGCCGCTGAGCTGGCGTATCAGTACGGATCCTCTTCGGCCCAGAAACGACCGGAGTCTCAGAAATACGCTCCTCCAAAAGTAAGGCTGCATCCATCGCGGCAGCGTATGTATCAAAGTGCGGGGTGCCGATGGCAAGGAATAGCTGTGTATCAAGACCTCGTACAAACCTCTTTATTCTCTTCTCTTCTGTGTCGACTAGGTACGTAGCATATCGAGACAACTGGGTAAACTGTATATCATACTCCGACACTGTCATCCCAGGAGTCTTGCGCAAAGACTCAAAACTGCGGGCTCGAGCATCTCGGACACTCTCCGGAAGAAAACGGGCAAGAAATGCAGCTGTAAACTCATCCCAGGTCATAGAAGGCAGACCTGCAGCTCGGCCTCTCTCTACTGAGTCGTACCATGTCTGGGCAAGACCCTCCAGATGAAAAATCGCAAACTCCACCAATCTATCCTCAGAACACCTCAACGAACGGCAAATCCGAGCCATCCTATCAAGAAATGCCTGTGGGTCCTCTGTCGCATCTGTACCGGTAAAAGCTGGAGGTCTCAATCTCATGAACTCCTGTAGTGAAACTGGGATAGTCTCCGTAGTTGCAGCAGGAGTGACCATTTGTGCAGCAGGTACGATCGTGGTCTGTGCGGTGGAAGGAACGTCCTCGGATCTCTGTGCCCGGCTGGACTCAACTAAAAATCCCATCATCTGCCGCAACTCTTGCATGCCGGCCTCCAATCTGGCAATACGGTCAGGATAAGGCGGATCAGTATGACCCTGAGGGGTAGGCGTATCCTCCCGCTCGATCCTCGCCTCAGACGGGCCCGCCCGAATCTCATCCCTAGCGGCAGCCCGCTGAGCTCTCGTAGTCTTTGGCGGCATCGAAGCTGGAATAAGAAACATGACTGATAAGATCATTGCAATTGAATCAAGGAATGCAAGGAATCAAGAAAGGAAATACAAGCAATTATGTCCTAAGGTCACTTAGGCGGAGTATCGTATCGTAAGTATGCCGCGGATCATACCCACGCTACGCCACTCTGCTTAAGTCACCTACTCCATCTACCAAGGTCGTCCTACACTCAGAAAGGTAAAACGTACGCTCTGATACCAACTTTGTCACGACCCGAAAGTACGGAACGTGACTGGCACTTAGATTACGAGACGTCTAAAGGCGTACCGTAACCTAAGTCAGCCAAAGCCCAGAAAAATCTAAACCAAAATCAAAAGCGAGTGAAGGAAAACCTTTAATGAAAACGATTTTTCAAATCAATTAAGTTGCATAGAATCCCTTTTTAAAAAAACATCATAAATTTCTGAAAATTTCGGCAGAGTCTCCCTTGTATTTTCTATCCCCCAAAATGGGTACAACAAGATAATAAACCTGTAATCATAAAAATGGCATCCTCAAGCGGGAGCTAGCTCTTCGCCCAAGGCGGATCACAACCACATGCAATATAATAGTAATATCAAGAAAAAGAGCATAAAAGAAATGCAAAATACCAGAAAACACACGTCGGCTCAAGTGAGCTCGACCCAAAAGAAACCACAAATATACATATCTCTCATTCTCATCACTAGGTCGCATATACAATACAAGTGGTAGATGGAGAATACTAGATACAATGATAAAGCAAAAAGAAATAAAGTACACTCGCAACCCACCTACGGGCGATGTCGCGAGTCTGAGCAAAAGGAACTGATGACAAGATAGCCCGCCGCTACAAGACTGACGGGTCCGACCTGCAAGACACTGTGGCACAACGGGGGTGAGTTGCCAGCTCGTGAGTAAATATAACATCTACTAAGGCAATCGTAAGAATGCACGCAATGCGGAACAACATGTATGTCCATATGTGATATAATAACTCTAGTATGCATGCACATGTATGCAATATCTTTTCTAACTCTTTAAGTGTTTTAAATGTTAAAGTTACTGCATTCTTAACTTTTAGAAAATGAATGTCTGCATAATAGCTAAATATCATCAAGAAATCCTCTGAAAACCCGTGTCAAGCATCAACACCAAATAGGAATCATATCTGTCTCAATATCGGGCTCCGTCAGTCCGGATCGGCCCATATCATAAATCTCACGACAACGGTCGGTATCCTCCGGATATCCGCCGCGCCAGACATCACCGGTAGGTAGTCTTCCCCTGCCAGGCTCATCGTCTACAACTCGATCTTCTTGCCCCGGGGTACCATACCGGGCCCACCATGTACCCGAGACGGTTCATCCACTCCTCGAATCGGGTCTCGAAATCCAACAGAAAACATGAAAACTCATGGTGGACGACACATACATCACGAGGAAACCGCAACTTTGTTTTGAAAATGATAAATATAAGGTTGTGTTAAATTCTTGCGGTTTTCCCCCAAAAATCCAGAAATCGCAGAAAAACTGAAATCATCAAGAAAAATCATAGTGTCCACATGTTATATATGATAAATGTCTATGATATCAATGTATATGATGTGAGTTTTGGTAGAAATCTATATAAATATGATGATGATGCGAGGTATACGTATGCTATGCAAACTTCATATATCAAGTATGAATGCAAGTGGCGATATTATGATAAACAAGTTCTGTAGTGCACGTGGCATGACAATTACCAAAGACGCGTGTGTCACGTGAATAGTGCGCGTGCAACAGATGCCAATGGTAAGGGTGTTCGTGTCCTACAAAGTGATATCGCATAAGTATGGATGAATGTCCATGCAATCTAATATACTGTTCGCTATAAGGGTATGCAGTGTACATGAATGGATAAGCTAGCTAACAATATGAATCTTGCACAAAGTAGGGTAATCCTAACTAGGGAGGGGCGTATCGCGCCATCCAGGCGATTCCCTCATAGATGAATACATCTACTCACCTGAAATCTCCGCTAATCCGATCCGGCCACCGCCTTGCCTTTTCGCGCCGTGTCCGAAGTTTCCCCGACCGATCCTATATTTGCACAATACCAAGCATAAGATTACAAAACCTAACACAATGCAAGTCACAACATACAATTATCCACGCTCTCGTATTAATCATAGCATGCACTCGGTGCGCGGAAAAACGCACGAAAATCGCTAATCGTTAAACTAGAATTGTCATTTCGGGAAAATCGACTAATCTACAACCCGACTAGACGAAACCCCGCGTTCGCACACTCTAATATTCCTATAGGAAGCTAATTATATCGCTAACATAACTCATTTTGATCGCATTCTAATTTTCGTAAAAATCTAGCAAGCAATTTTCTAGCCGATTCGATGCAAACATCGAAATTTATCGATTTAGCGAGCGCATCATTACCCAATTAACCATTCTAATCAATTAGATAACCAAAACCCTAACTTAATTTTTACAACCATGTTTCAAACCCTTACTCAACATCAAAACCCATTCTTGATTTTTCATGAACAAGGATTTACACTAAATTAATACTTCAAAATTAGATTTTAGCACAATTAAACTACAAGTTAGCAAACTAGTTTAGAATTTTTACCTCACCAATTGAATCCTAGCATGATCAAGTCACCAAGAAGCCTCCTTTCATCAAGTTCTCAAACAAATTAGGGTTTGGGAAAGGTTGGATTAGGGTTTTGGTTTGAATGGAGAAAGAAATTTGTGAATTTTTAATGAATTTTGCTATGAATTTGAAGCAAGAATGAAGTGAAGAAATGGGGAGAGCTGCTGTTGAGGCTCGGCCAGCAGGTGGGGAAGGCAAATGGGGGTTTTTTGGAGAAGTTTCTAGGTCTATAAATATCATATGTTATCATTTAATGCTTTCATGTCAACCTTTTTACAAAAAAACCCATTTTTACTTCATTTTTTCACAAATTTTCCCACCCTAAAACCAAAAGTTTGCAAGACATGATATAATTTTATTAACACCATATTTTAGCTTATAAAGACTCCTAATTATGAAATTTACCTAATTAAATTTGTATTTATCACTAATTTAATGTATTTAAAAAGGCTTAAAATAATAAAAAAAATAATTAATTACGATTTTTTTTTATTTAACTAGATAATTATAAGTGACATTTTAGTGACAAAATTATAGTAATATCTTATCTAAATTTTGTATAATTAGGTCTACAATGAAAAATACCTAATTTGACTTTTTACGGAAAAAGCCGAAAAATTAGCCGATTACCGAAAAACTGCCTAAACGATTTTCGAAGGGTTACAACAATACAAGTGTGAACACCTTTTGATGCATGTACCTTGGTGGGCTGCCTAACACAAGTGGACACACACAAATCATGATTTGTGCAAGTGGAGAGGCAAGTGGGTATGGGTAATGAGTGAAAGAAAAGTTGTGATTATATTTCCCACCAAAATCTACAGTGTGCAACTTAAGCTTATAAGGAAAAATCAAATGATACCAGTGAGATGATGGAAGGCATTTCATGATCACCAAACAAATACAAGACCCAAAGTCCAACATTTGGCCGGTGAAAGTCTTCAAAAACCCGGCGCCGCCGGCCCCACCTTGACCAAAATGCCCCATTTTTCTTCTAGTCGTTAAATGTTGTCACATCAGCTTGGTTTTATTGTTTGTTTATTATGATGATATGCCTATATAAACCAGAACATAGAGCAAGGAGGGGGGATACTTTTTGGCATTGTTTTTAGATTAGAACAAGCTTGTATTTTGTAGATGTTAACTTGTATTTCCTTTTATACTCTTGAGCTCTTGCCCTCTATTTTGACCTTATAACTTCTTCAATGAACTTACAAGCTTAAAATTTAGGTCTTTGAATTCAATTTAGTTTGTATCTTCATTAAAAATCAATAAAAATTTCCCATTTGCTCATTACATGTCTCTTGCTTACTACAATTGTGATCTAGTGAAATCCCTTTCCTTTCTTTGATCTCGTAACCTCTTAAGCAAGCTTGCAAGTTTGAAATTTGGTATTTTGGTTTCATATTAATACGGACTTAAGAACACTTAAAGAAATTGCAAATCGGACATATCGGTTCTTAGCTCTTTAACATTTGCTTTACTTTATTTTGCAATTTTTCTTATGTGCCTTTCTCTTGTTATGGTTTCTTTTGTTTTTGTGAATATGTGTGAGTAAATTGTGTGACTTGTTAAGGGTAGAATATGGTTAGTTTGTATTAGGAAAAGTGTTTGCTAAAAACCTTAAAAAACCTTAACTTGTAATTGAAACTCTAACCAAACAACTTGCAATCCGCTCCATTAGGCACCCTATCCTACCACGATAGCGGTGAATCCTAATAGTGATCAATTATGAGTGGTTTGCCGAAGGCTAAGGCCAAGAGAAAAGAATGCAAGGACAAGGGACAAGAAATATGGATTTAGCGCACAATCGCAAATACCGTACTTCAAGTTCTCTAATCTGCGTTGTTGTCAATTGCCTTCGCATCAATATCAAGTTAGGTCTATAAGGAAACGACAAACATCATCCTAACTCAAGCTAACCTAAAACTATCCCTAACAATTCATTTTCTTGAAAATATCATATTTACGACACTTAAAATAAAAATAACTCAAGTTACGGATTTAACTCGTTAAAACAAGCTTAAAAACCTACCATCTCCCTGCAGACGACACATACTCATCTCGGCTCGCTGCACGCGACACCATTTTTTATTGCAGTTATTTCAAACGCTAAAATGACACGGTAAAAATGTGATAATCATGGTTCCATCAATTAATTCCTATCACACCAGAAAAGAGCGAAAATACAATGTACGTATATGCCATTCGCATTCACCACAGGACCCCGTCATGCACCCGTTAGGTTACTTAACTAATGGCAGAGCAGGAGCAGGGCTAACGCGGATGCAAAATATATACAACAACTACTAGTGTGTGTGTGTAACCATTTGTCCCAGGCATGATATAAGCAACATCACAGAGAAGCGATAAGCAAAATAGAAAAGCGAATAATCTAGGAGCCCCGGGTTTCATTTGAGCCGCAAATGAAAATCGATGTTCCTCGGTCGTGTGGGTAGCTTGTGCAATGTAAAACCAAGAACCCAACAAGTGCGGCAAGTTATCTGCAAATCCCAGAAGTGAATACGCCAATCAACGAAGTGAAGGGGCCACTCAGCACTTCACGGAATCCGGTAACTTGAGCACCCCTCCGTGGGTCATTCTATACCCCCTACGAGTGCGGCGATTAGACCGCCAGTTCTAGAGTAAGGCCCTCCAGTCTTAACGCCATGAGATGGAGGCCCCTTGCCCTCTAGAACCCAGCTATTCGAGCACTCCGCCGCGGGGTAATCCTAGTACAGAAAAGAAATAATATATACAACGGTGGTATCGACCTCAATCCGGCCGTTCCCCAATAAAAGAATATAAAAACTAAAAGAAATGAAAGTCCACATGTTGGACGCTCGCCCTACAATAATGAATATACAAATGAATCAAAACTGTACATCAAACATTGCACAAAAGGCTATCAATCATGACAATCTATCCAAAACATCACAGAGATAAATATCACAACAACCAGATGCGTGTAACCCCTTCCAATCGACGTATAGCGATTAGAAGACGTTCACAACACATATACGTATCACATAACCGGGTAACAAAGGTTACGACAAAAGAATTTCACGCACAAATAGCAAACAAAGAAAGTTTTCCCAAACTCGGAAAAAACAGTTCACTAAGTCCCAAAATTACATCGTTTAAAGCCAATCCGGGAATCGAAACGAACTCGAAACTCGTCCGAACCTTTGCAATAGCGAAGTAACCAAAATTAACTGTCTCCTTATGGGCTAGGGGAGTACCCACCCCTATGGGCCACCACAAGGTGGCCCATAAGGGAGGGCAAACCCGAGACTACCCCTGTGGGGGAAAGCTCGGGTCCCTACCTCCCAAGGCCACCTTGTGGTGGTCTCTGTAAGTCGATGTCGCACACCCCTCACACTTGTGGGGAGGTGGAATTTACAAAAAATGATTTTTCATACTTTGCAACTCTGACTTTAACTCCAGGATCTTTACAGAAACCTTAACTAGCTATACTACTTGGAGGTTCTAACTACTTGGTAAGAGTTTTATACCTCCTTATTCTTTGTCCTTTGGGTCTTCTTCTCCTCCTCTTCTTGAGCTCCTCGAAGATCCGGATCGCGCTTGATTGTCGGCCTCCTCTTGTCGAAGATGATCTACCCGAGAGTCTATACCTCAAGCTCCAACCTCTAAACCGAGGTAACTAAGGTACCTAGTTCGCTAAGCTAGGTAGCTTAGAACATGTAGAGTATCTAATGGAGTATTTAATCTCAATAGACCTAATGATTCACAACACATGTGAAAGTTTTAGGTCTTGAGCAAGAAGAAGAGAAAAATTGGAGAGAGAAAGATAGTTTGCAAATGAACAAGTGAAGTCTCAAGTGAAGAATGGCTCATAGACTTTCTCACCTCAAGCATACAATAATTTCCAATTGAAAACATCAACCATACTTGAATAGTGAGTCCAAACCAATAAAAAAAACTATAAGCCATGCTTCACTCCATGCCTCAAATATCTCCAATTTCCACCTCATTAATCTATTTCTAAAAATAGATAAATCCAAATAATGAGGTGTCCCCTTCTAGAAGCATCTCTTATGAAATTACAAGAATGCCCTCACCATATATACATATCCATATTCCTATTCCGAAAAATACAAATACAATGAGATAATAATAATCTAATAATATAATACTAGAATCTGGCTTAAACCAAAGCCCATTAGTATTATCCGTCCGAACAACATCCGTGCAGCTAGTGCATATATATGATCGGAACCCTGTCGTAAAACCATACGGTCTCAACATCGTTTCGCCCAAAGCAGGGAAACCCTCTATGTGGGACTCTAAAGAATCGACAATACGCTGGCAGTGGGTTTAACCGTAAGTCCGTCAGCGGTACTAGCTGCACGTAATGGCAACCCAGGTATCTGTCGATAAGAAGGCCGACGAGAAAACTCATCCTAATTCCTACTAAGTCTATCTGTGACAATCTCCGTACAGACCGGTCTGTTCATCTAAGATATTCGCATATCGGGTCTAGGGGGATGGTAACCGTCAGACCCCTAATAGCGCAATTAGTCGTGCCGGGGTAGAGCCCAATACACTCTGAGAAACTACTGGAGTACCTGCCAGTAAATCTCACTTGCCCTGGCTAGGGACTTTGTGTAATGCCTTTCCGAACACAGCGCAATATCAACCCCCAATACCGGGAGAGACGAATGCTATCCAACCGCTACTGCCTCCAAGTGCTTCAGGACTGCACCAACTACTACCTGTTTGCACGACTCTTTTAAGTCGTGGTAGGGTAGTGATCTAAGTACAGTGGTAACATACTCGAGATGAACGGTGATGTCAAATCAGCGGACTAACCTGTATTCATGCCACCCGAGAACTGCTAACTGACGATAGGTATAATACTAACCAGCAGTTCCCCACAAGTCCGTCCAGTGTAACTCATAACCCAATGAGCACCTGTATTCTATCTCCGGTATGGCATACCAATGGCTGCGGGACATGCCATCTCCCCTGCTGGGATGAGAAGCGTATACACTAGTCTACTCTGGAGTATCGATGCCCTGTCTCGATAATCCTATGACTAGGGACCAGTATAAGGATGTGCTTATAGCCTACCCAGCCCCTACTAGTGTGACTGCTATTACAACGCTGGTAGTTAAGCAAAGATCCTAAGGGCTCTATCAATATGTATTAGCGATTAGCTAAAAGAAATATATACACATATTGAGATAAAATCAAACAATCTAGCATACTACCATTTTGAGCAAGACTGTTATTATATCTGTGAATATCCCAAGCTTCCAAAATGTAATATACAATCCAGTACTTTACAATAATGGCCTCTAGGGCATATATCACTAACAATCTCTCACTTTCACTAAGGCTATGTATTGGCATATCGCAGACCTATCATCTCGATTAGCCTCTTGAACTGTGTCTGAGAGATGGCCTTTGTGAGTAGATCTGCAGTGTTGTTCTCTGTCTCTACACTCCGCACCTTGATCTCCCGACGATCAACGATCTCCCTGATCAGGCGGTACCTCCTCAAGATATGTCTGGACTTTTGATGGGACCTTTGTTCCTTCGCTAAAGCTATAACTCCGTTGTTGTCACAATACAGAGGTATTGGATCAACAATGGATGGAACCACCAAAAGTTCTGTAATGAACTTCTTCATCCAGACTGCTTCCTTCGCGACGTCACATGCAGCGATATTCTCCGCTTCCATCGTTAAGTCAGCAACAGTGTCCTGCTTGGAGCTCTTCCAATAGACTTCCCCTACATTGAGGGTAAAGACATAACCCGACATGGACCTGGAGTCATCCTTGTCACTCTAGAAGCTGCAGTCGGCGAAGGCCTCGATCTGGAGGTCTTTACTGCCATACACCAAGAACATCTCCTTAGTCCTTCTCAGGTACTTGAGAATGTTCTTAACTGCTGTCCAGTGCTTCTCCCTTGGGTTTGACTGATACCTGCTTACAACGCTCAATGCGTAAACTACATCTGGTGTGGTACACAATATCGCATAAATTATAAAGTCTACCATAGAAGCGTAGGGTTTAATAATCATGCCATACTTCCCAAATAAGTCTTGGGAGCCATCTCTTTGGAGAGGGTGATTCCATGACAAGCCGGTAGATTACCACGCTTTGAATTTTTCATACTAAATCTTTTCAGTATGGTGTCGATGTACCTTGACTGTGAAAGTCGTAATATCCTTTTAGATCTATCATGATAGATCTGGATCCCCAGAATGTAGGAGGTATCACCCAGGTTCTTCATGGAGAACCTTTGTGACAAGAATCCTTTGACTGATTGTAGCATAGGAATGCCATTTTCTATCAGGAGAATGTCATCCACGTACAAGACGAGGAATACAACAGTTCTCACTACAATCTTACTATAAATACAAAGTTCATCTGGATTTTTCATAAAGTCGAATTCTTTGACCGTCTCATCAAAACAGATGTTCCAACTCCGCAATGCCTCCTTTAATCCATAAATAGACTTAAGCAACTTGCACACTCTTCCGCTGCTCTCACTCTCTATGAAACCCTCCGGCTGCTTCATATAAACACATTCTTCCAAATTTCCATTCAGAAAAGCGGTCTTTACGTCCATCTGCCAAATTTCATAATCGTGGAATGCAGCAATGGCAAGTAGGATCCGAATGGATTTGAGCATAGCCACTGGAGAAAAGGTTTCATCATAGTCCAAACCAGGTCTTTGACGAAAACCTTTTGCAACAAGTCCAGCCTTATAGGTTTCAACCTGTCTATCTACACCAATCTTCTTTTTGAAGATCCATTTGCAGCCTACGGGTTTTACCCTTTCTGGAGTAATGTCCAAAGTCTATACTTTATTGGTGTACATGGACTCCATTTCGGTCCGCATTGCATCCAGCCATTTTACCGAGTCTCTGCACTGAATGGCTTGCTGGAAACTAGTTGGCTCATCATCGTCGATGATGCAATCCTCTCTATCCCCATTTACGAGAAAACCATAGTATCTCTCGGACGGATGAGACTGCCTACTAATCCTGCGGAGTAGCGCAGGGATGTCCGGTTCCTTTGAAACTTCTGGTTCCACCATGCTTTCAGTAATAGTTTGTGGTTCTGGAATTTCTTCCAGTTCTATTGCGCTCCCACTTATTTCTTTTTCAAGAAATTGTGTCTCCAAAAAGTGGGCATGCCGAGAAACAAAGATCTTTTGTTCCTCTGCGTAATAGAAAAGATACCCCCTGGAGTGCTTTGGGTATCCTACAAACTTACACAATACTGAGCATGTCTCGAGCTTGTCCGCATGCTGCTTTTTTACAAAAACTGGACATCCCTATATCTTTAGATACTTAAGATAGGGTTTCTTCCCACTCCACATTTCATATGGTGTGGTAGGCATTGACTTAGTAGGAACCTCGTTCAAAATATATGCAGCTTATTCTAGTGCATAACCCAAGAAGGATTGTGGTAACTCAGCATTACTTATCATGGAACACACCATATCCAATAAGGTTCGGTTTCGCCTTTCCGATACACCGTTGTGTTGAGGTGTGTATGGAGGAGTAAGCTGAGAGAGAATCCATTCTCTTTTAAGTAATTCAAGAACTCGGCACTTAAGTATTCACCATCTCGATCAGATCTAAGTGTCTTGATACTTTTGCCAGTTTATTTTTCCACTTCATTCTTGTATTCCTGGAATTTCTCAAAGTCCTCAGATTTATGTTTCATCAAGAATACATGTCCATACCTTGAGAAATCATCCGTAAAAGTAATGAAGTAGGAATAACCACTTCTTGCATGTGTAGACATTGGACCACACACGTCGCTGTGTATGAGTCCCAAGAGCTCGCTTGCTCTTACCCCGTGTCCAGTGAACGGAGTTTTTGTCATCTTTCCTTTGAGACATGATTGATAAGTTGTATAAGATGGATATTCAAACGGATCTAAATATCCCTCTTTATGTAACTTCGTCAACCATGTTCCTATGATATGACCCGGTCTATAATCCATAAGAAAGCCTGATTTAATTCTGGAGACTTTCTTTTAAGTGTGTTCTGGACATTGAAAACCTGAGCTTGATTTAATACATATATACCGTTTTCTAGTGTACCTGACACAATCAAACCATGATTAAGGTGGATGTGGACGACATCTCTTACAAATGTAAAATCATAATCTTCTTCAGATAGTAAAGATACACAGATGATGTTACATGTTAAACTTGGTACACAAAAATAGTTACGCAAAACCAAAATCTGCCCACTTGTTAATCCTGGGTGATACTCCCCTACGGATACAACATCCACGCTCATTCCGTTAGCAACCCTGAGAGTCATATTACCTGCCTTGAAAACTCTACGGTTTCTCAGAGCCTGTAATGAATTACAGATATGAGATCCTGATCCGGTATTTAGTACCCAGAAAGTAGAGTTAATTGACAGACAGTTTTCAATCATAAACACACCCGAAGCCGAAGCCACAACGTGCTCCAAATCCTGGTTTCTGACTTTCCAAGCCATGTAGTACTTCTTCCAATGGCCTTTCCTGTGAAAACAGAAACATTCATCCTTCCCTACTGTCGGCCCCGAAACTTTTGCCTTGCCCTATCCCTCTACCTTACTGACACCACCTTTCGGCTAGGTGGGGGGCCTTCTTCTTCTTCCCTTTGGATTTCGCATTGGATCTAGAAGAGTAAAATTCCCCAATAAGCAAAGCGGGTGTCTCCCTGGTTTTGTGTAGGGTGCCCTCTGTACTCCTCAACATGTTAAGGAGTTCTGGAAGTGAAACTTCCTTACCCTGAATATTGAAATTCAAGATAAACTGGGCGCAGGTAAAGGGGAGGGACTATAGAATCAAGTCTGTATACAGCTAGTTCTCCAACGTAGTCCCCAGGTCCATGAGCTCTTTAATAAAGCTAGTCATCTTAAGGACGTGGTCCTTTACAGATGACCCGACAGCCAATCTTGTCTGAAATAATTTCTTCGAGGTCTCATATCTTGTGATACGAGATTGCTCTCCATATAAATCCTTGGTATGGAGGAAGATGGAAGCTAAATCCATCTTCTCGTGCTTCCTCTGATGTTCATTATCCATTGAGGCCAGCACGAGGTACTTGGCTCACGCACTGTCTATTTCCCATGTCTTACGGATTTCAACATCCGCGACAGTGGAATCTGGACCTGGGACGGCGGAGGCTTTGGTAGTAAGGAGGTAGCCCAGCTTGTTATAGATAATGGCCTTCTGGCCATTCCTTAGCCAATCTTTATAGTTTGGCCCCGTCAATTTTTTTTATCTAGCAGTAACTTAAGCCCGGTCATTTTGGTCGCTGCTGTCAGGAGAGAGAGAAGAAAACACTCAGCATGCTCTTGCAAGTTTAGATTGGTTATTAGTTTATCTAAACAGGATGGCTCCCACTGTTTCTCGAATCCTCCTTCAAACCATAAAAAAAGAATTAGTCAGGATTAATCTCACCTATAATTCATGCTTAACCTTTCGGCCAGGCTAGTATTGGTACTTCGAGGGAGATTTTTCAACGCTTTCGCGAAGTTTCTTAATTACATAACCTTTTTTACCTGGAGGTGTATCCCCGCTAACACCGTTCTAGGCACCTACTTGGTTTATAGCATTGATTATTTTAGTGAAAAAATCTCCCGAAGAGTAGCGGATACTCACAATAGGATCGGGATCTAACTATCATTGGATGATAATTTTGAAGGAATCCTACCAAAATCATCACACTCCAGATGGTATGCAAAACTAGCAAGTTTCACTTTCCTTTGAAACTCTCGATGCGGATTTTTGCCCTAAGCTCTTATGACCTTGACGAAGGCCAACATATCATAAGACGCAAGTCAAATTCTACC
This sequence comes from Agapanthus africanus, assembly GCA_030015575.1. Lineage (NCBI taxonomy): Eukaryota > Viridiplantae > Streptophyta > Magnoliopsida > Asparagales > Amaryllidaceae > Agapanthus > Agapanthus africanus. Next base: position 422,354,398 of record CM057349.1, read on the forward strand.
CGTCATTGTCCAGGTTAATTTGAACCCATCCGTACAAACCCTTGATGAAGGCCAAAATAGCTGTACGACTGTTCCAAATCAATGCATCTATCTATGCTACAGACGAATACCCAGCAGCTACCAATCACTATGCCTTGGCGAAGGTCAAAATACATAGCTTGAATACTACTGAATACCCATCTAAAATGACAGAGGGCTACGGATGGTTTTGACAAAACCGTGAACGTAATGAACTTGATATAGTCAAAGGAACCATGATAGCTTTTAAAAGTTGTTTTTCAAGAAAACCTGTTAATGATATATGCCCTAGAGACCATTATTGTATAGTACTAGTTTGTATATTACATTTTGGAAGCTTGGGATATACACAGATTTTATGACAGTCTTGCTCAATATGGTAGTATGCTACTTGGTTTGTTTCTATCTTAATATGTGTATATGTTTCTTTTAGCGTATCGCTAATACATATTGGTAGAGCCCTTAGGATCTTTGCTTGACTATCAGCGTTGTGATGGCAGTCACATTAGTGGAGGCTGGGTAGTCTATAAGCAAATCCTTATACAGGTCCCTAGTAGTAGGATTATCGAGACATGGTATCGATACTCCAGAATAGACTAGTGTATATGCTTCTCATCCCAGCAGGGGAGATGATTTGTCCCACAGCCATTTGTACGTCGTATTGGAGATAGTATGCAGGTGCTCAATGAGTTATGAGTTACACTGGGCAAACTCGTGGGGAACTGTTGGTTGGTACTATACCTATCGTCAGGTAACAGTTTCCAGGTGACATGAGTACAACATGGTCCGTTGACTTGACACTGCTACTTTGCCTCGAGTGTGTTCCCACTGTTCTTGGTACTATACCTTACCACTGTTCTTAGTTGGGTGCAGTCCCGAAGTACATGGAGGCAGTGGCGGTTAGATGGGATTCGTCTCTCCTGGTATCGGGGGTTGATGCCGTGCTGTGTTCGGAAAGCCATTACACAAAGTCCTTGGCCAGGGCAAGCAAGATTTAATGGTAGGTACTCCAGTAATTTCTCAGGGTGTTTTTGGGCTCTACTCCGGCAAGACTTATTGCACTATTCGGGGTCTGACGGCTACCGCCCCCTAGACCCGATATGCGATACTATTAGATGAACATACCGGACTGTACGGAGATTATCACAGATAGGCTCAGTAGGTGTTCGGATGAGTTTGCTTATTGGCCTTCTTATCGACAGATACCTAGGTAGTCGTTACGTGCAGCTAGTACCGCTGACGTGCTTGTGGTTAAACCCACTGCCAACGTACTGTCGAGTCTTTAGAGTCCCACACAGAGGGTTTCCCTGTTTCGGGCTAAACGATGTAGAGGTCGTATAGTTTTACGACAGGGTTCGAACATATACGTGTACTTGTGCACGTATGATATTCGGGCGGATAATACTAGTGGGCTTTGGTTTAAGCTGGATCCTAGTATTAGATTATTGAATTAGTTTCGTCTCATTGTATTCGTGTTTTTTGGAATACGGATACGGGTATCTATATACGGTGAGGAGTATTCTTGTAATTTACTCCAGTATACTTCTAGAAGGGGACACCTCATTTGTGTTTTAATCTTTTGATTAAAAGATAAATGAGGTGGTGGTATGAGGTGTTATTTTGTGATAAATGAAGCATGGCTACTTGGTGACTCATGGATGACTATTGAGGCAAGAGTGGACTTAGATATTTTGTGAGATATTTTGGCATGATTCATAGTCATCACATTTAGCCATATTCATTTGATTATTATCAAAAACACTCTCTCACCTCAAGAGCTCTCTTCTTCTCCCTCAAACCCTAATTGTCTCATGTGTAGAGAAACCTAGGGTTAGTGAGACTAAACTATCCATAATCACTCTCTACATCCTCTAGGTAACTTAGATTAGCACTCTAGGTAACCTAGTTACCTCATTTTAGAGGTAAGAGCTCTTAGTAGACACTCTCGGGTGGATCTTCTTTGACTCGAGGAGGCCGACGAGGAGGCGTGATCCGTACACCGTTCAAGGAGCACAAGAAGAGGAAGAGGAGTACAAGAAGAAGAATGACTTGTTACTTGAGGTATAACTTTCTAATATAGTAGTTAAACCTCTTAGTTGTTATGTTAGCTAGGGTTTAGTATCGATCCTGGAGTTTAGTTGATGTTGCGAAGCATATAAAAATCGTTTTTTGCCAATTCGTCCTCCCCGTGAACCCGCGGGGTGTGCGATATCGACTTACAAAACTGAGTGGTTTTGAAATTGTTCCAACGATTCAACTTTGGTTTGTTTTCTTTGCATTAATCAATATTAATACGGTCCCATCATTTAATCCTATCATTGTAGAAAAGAAACGAAAATAGAACGTACGCTTATGCCATTTGCATTCGCCATGGGTCCCCGTCATGCACCGTTAGGTTACTTAATTAACGGCAGAGCGGGGGCTGGACTGGCGCTGGTGCAAAACATAAGCAACGTTTATTATATACAATATATATATAGCCATTCGTCTCACGCAATAATAGGCATTCCAGATCACAGATGAATATATTGATATACTAAGAATTCCGTGTTTCGTTTTAGCCTAGAATGAAAAACGGATTCCTCGGTCGTGATGAATAGTTAAACCCCACCCTAGACCCCTACGGGTGCGGCAAACTACCCGCCAAATTCCCAAAGTGAAGCAACCTCCCTCGATAAAATGAGTAGGCCACTCGGCACTTCAAGAACCCGGTAGTTTGTGCGCCCCACTTGGGTCTATCCTAGATGCAAGAAAAAGTAAATGAAACAATACAACGTTGGCTACAACCTCAACTCGGATGTGCCCCACAAAATAATATTATATCACTTTACAAATATACATGAATGAAAGAAAAGAAAACACTCTTCTCACATCCCCCCTGGCTATTCATCCACGACGATCCAATACTTCATATACACACACCATCATTTAGCTACAAATATGTGCAACCCCCAGTAATCGATATATAGCAATTAGCAAACGTTTAGCAACACATATACAAACTTAAAGCGAATAAACGATGTTAAATTTTCAATTTAGAAACACTCCGTATTGCCCAAGCACAAAGATAACAGAATATGAAATCTGGGCAAAATTAAAAAACACCTAAAAACCTAAATCCAAGATTCCAGAACACCATCAAAATTCCAAGACAAAACTCCCTAGAATGGCCGGCGAGGCCGGGAAAAATGAGCTTTTGGCCGGACAAATTTTTGAGTTTCTGTCTCGTTTTTCTGTGGTGCTATAGTTACTACAAGACGAGCACTCTGCAATTGTTTAAAAAATTTATAGGCTCTTTAAATCGACAGAAACTTAGATTTAAGTTTTATCATCTCGGAGTCGTTTCGGTTTTGAAACTTTAAACTTCGTTTAAATAAGCTTGTTAAGGTTTAGTAGTCTCTGATACCACTGTAAATCGATGTCGCACACCCTACGCACTTGTGGGGATGTGGAATTTACAAAAAACGATTTTTCATACTTTGCAACACCGACTTTAACTCCATGATCTTTACAGAAACCTTAACCAGCTATACTACTTGGAGGTTCTAACTACTCGGTAAAAGTTTTATACTTCTTTGTCCTTCGGGTCTTCTTCTCTTCCTCTTCTTGAGCTCCTCGAAGATCCGGATCGCACTTGATCGTCGGCCTCCTCATGTCGAAGATGATCCACCCAAGAGTCTATATCTCAAATTCCAACCTCTAAATCGAGGTAACTAAGATACCTAGTTCGCTAAGCTAGGTAACTTAGAACATATAGTGTCTAATAGAATATTTAATCTCCATAGACCTAATGATTCACAACACATGTGAAGGTTTTAGGTCTTGAGGAAGAAGAAGAGAAAAATTGGAGAGAGAAAGAAAGTTTGCAAATGAACAAGTGATGTCTCAAATGAAGAATAGCTCATAGACTTTCTCACCTCAAGCAAGCAATATTTTCCAATTGAAAATATCAACCATGCTTGAATAGTGAGTCCAAACCAATGAACAAAACCATAAGCCATGCTTCACTCCATGCCTCAAATATCTCAAATTTCCATCTCATTAATCTATTTCTAAAAATAGATAAATCCAAATAATGGGGTGTTCCCTTCTAGAAGCATCTCTTGTGAAATTTCAAGAATGCCCTCACCGTATATACATAACCGTATTCGTATTCTAAAAAATAAGAAAACAATGAGATAATAATAATCCAATAATATAATACTAGAATCTAACTTAAACCAAAACCTACTAGTATTATCCATCCGAATAACATCCGTGCAGCCAGTGCACGTATATGATCGGAACTCCGCCGTAAAATCATACGGCCTCAACATCGTTTTGCCCGAAATAAGGAAACCCTCTGTGTGAGATTCTAAAGACTCGACAATACGCTGCCAGTGGGTTTAACCACAAGTCCGTCAACGGTAATAGCTGGACGTAACGGCTACCCAGATATCTGTCGATAAGAAGGTCGATGAGCAAACTCATCCGAACTCCTACTGAGCCTATCTATGACAATCTCCATACAGTTCGGTCTGTTCGTTTAAGATACTCGCATATCGGGCCTAGGGGGATGGTAACCGTCAGACCCCTAATAGCGCAATAAATCGTGCTAGGGAAGAGCCCAATACACCCGAGAAACTACTGGAGTACCTACCAGTAAATCTCGCTTGCCCTGGCTAGGGACTTTTTGTAATGGCTTTCCGAACACAGCGTGATATCAACCCCCAATACCGGGAGAGATGAATCCTATCTAACCGCTACTACCTCCAAGTGCTTCTGGACTGCACCCAACTATTACCTGTTTGCTCGACTCCTTTGAGCCGTGGTAGTGTAGTGATCTAAGTACAGTGGGAACACACTTGAGACGAATAGTGATGTCAAGGCAGCGAACTAACTTATACTCATGCCACCCGGGAACTGCTAATTGATGATAGGTATAATACCAACCAGCAGTTCCTCGTGAGTCCGTCCAGTGTAACTCATAACCTAATGAGCACCTGTATACTATCTTCGGTACGACATACCAATGGCTACGGGAAAGGCCATCTCCCATGCTGGGATGAGAAGCATATACACTAGTCTACTCTGGAGTATCGATGTCCTGTCTCGATAATCCTACGACTAGGGACCAGTATAAGGATGTGCTTATAGACTACACAGCCTCCACTAGTGTGACTACCATCACAACACGGGTGGTCAAGAAAAGATCCTAAAGGCTCTATCAATATGTATTAGCGATATGCTAAAAGAAAAATATACACATATTGAGATAGTTACAAACCAGGTAGCATACTACCATTTTAAGAAAGACTGTTATTATATCTGTGAATATCCCAAGCTTCCAAAATGTAATATACAATCCAGTACTTTACAATAATGGAATCTAGGACATATATCACTAACAGTCTAGGGGTGGGCCCAACTTTCGTCCCTGAGGGTGACCCCCGAGGTACCCTCGCATCACCCCGTGGCTTCTCGGTCCAAACCGTGAGTCTACAGGATGCGCAAACATCTTAAAACTTGGATTTTTAGGACTGTTTACGTTGGCAGTTTTTGCGCGATGAAAACAATGGAATTAAAGCGTCGTAACAAGATAGTTAAGACTTATGGAGTGGCTCTGATACCATGTTGGTTAGTTGTGCTCACTCTACATTGAAAGTAGACAGGCAGAATGCACAAAAATCAAATTTTGAGCAAGCACAACCAATTAAATCCCCAGAGATCAAACCATAAGCCCAACCTAGCAACCACTAGGAGTTTGTTCAGTCGAAAATATTGCACATTTGATGGAACATTTTCCTTACTTTTGTTAAGTATATAAAGGTGTTTATTGTAATTATGGAACATATATGGGTTTATCTGTAAAATACTCTTTATTATATGTTTATATTATAATTAACATTATGATGGAACATATATGCATATAATATTTATATGATATTTTGACAATTTTAATATGCATATCATATCAAATAATTCTAATCAATATTCTTAAAATATCATATCATACTAATGGTTAAGATAATATCTCAAAATAAATAACAAATATTACTAATACTATGAATGGAGATATTGTACAGATATGAGATCAGGTCTGGAGATTGAGATATCCGAGATATCGGGAATAAAATCTGCCGATAAAGTTTAATCAAATCGTAAATCATAAAACGACAAAGACTCAGAGGAAGATATAAAGAATCCAGACATCACAATAATCTCCACGTGACAACATGAGGCAGCAACAGAATTTTGAAAACCTGATTCCACTTTGCCGCAGCCCAACCGCGGCCAAACCCCCATATCTGCGACGGATTCGCGACCTTCTGATGGCCGTTGGATTTGGGATTTTGTGGCTGTGATCTTAACAATAAATCATAACAGAAGGAAACTAGGAATTCCGCTTCTGTAACTATTTAAAGGACCGAGAGCTATACTTGGAAATTATCACCTTTTACATCACCAAAATCACTGACAAGATCAAGAGATCTAAGACAGGTCCATGAATCGACGTGATAAATTGACGTGATCAATTGACTAAACATCTACTTCCTACGAGATAAAGATCGAGAGCAACACGAGAGTTCTTTGTATTCTAATTTCAAAGGATTTGTACATGTTAAAGTTGATTAATAAAAGTATATCTTTAGTTTAGTTCTTTGCATTTTACTTTCTGCATTTATATTATGATTTCTTTCACTATCCTTTCTTCTTCTTCTTAAAACATGCGTGAGTAATTCTACGCTTACTAGGGTTTGTAGGATTAGGGTAGATCAATGGATGATAAAATTTCTTAACTTCTTTTACATCTTTTAAAGTTTATAAATGTTAGCAAAACAAATGTTAACATCCTTATCGGCTGCGCTACCAATTTATTGATAGTCTTGACCATGATTTGAGATTAGATTAACACTTATTTTGTTAGGGGCTAGACACGAATAGAGATCAATGCAAGAACAATGGTTAGGAGTGGAGAAACCCTAGTTTCTTCCAAAAGAACCATAATCTACAGTCATCACTATCGATCTAGTTTTAAACTATTAAAATATAAAAGGAGTCATTTTTAATTAATCATCCATTACTACTAAGTCATATGAACCCTACAAGCCTCTTATTTATAAAATCTACATCCGTATATCGTAGATCTAGAACAAACCATCCATATTTCAATCAACTCGTCTAAGGCAAGATAAAGGTTCGACGTTTCCCTGAAGACAACTCGTACTCATCTCGACTAGTTACGAGCGACACCGTTATTGATTGCAGTTAATTTATTTACAAAAACACTTCTTCTAAACAGATCAATCAAATTGCGCCGTTACCGGGGAAACGTCTGTAATTTTTTTTCTTGGTATTCAGGTTGAATTATTATTAATCCATACCATAAAATAATCAAAACCGCATCTTGTGTATTTAACGATTAGTGAGTGAATTTTGCGAGGGAATTTGGAGTCACTGGAGCAAGGAAAAAGAGATTCAGAGACTTTCAACATAGTTCAGAGGACCATAGGGGAACATTGTGGAAAAATTGTCAAGAGAACCCTCCACCCTGCGGCGGAACCGTGGCAGAAACAAGCAATTGGCTGCAGAACCGCAGCGGCTTTGAGAATTTGTGCCCCCAATATCTTCAGGTATCCTTCTCTGATTCTTCTCTCTCCTCTACAATCCAATAATTTGATATTTTCTGCAGGATTCTTTGCAAAAAGCACCGCTCAACAAAAAAAATCTTTTGTATGTTTTGATATTGGTTTGTTTGTGCATATTTTAACCGGACTTTAAGGGGCAATAACCCAAATTCAGATTTGGTGGGGATTTCATCACCCTTCCTAGACGCCACAAATAATAAAACGAGCATATTTTCACCCTACATTAATTAAAAAATATCTAGTCCAAGCCTCTAAAGACTGTCGTGCTCAATTAGGATAAAGAAGGGTCATGGTTAATCTATCGCTTATCTGCATTTCTCTTGTGGTGTCTAGGAAAGTGTGACTAAGGAAAGTGGTTACTTAACTAGGCCCGCTATTTTCGGTGATTCGTATAGCGGATACCTCCCACTTACCTAGCACTTACCTGGCCACAAGAGTGATAAAGAGGTGGTAGAGGATTTATCCTGCGACTTGTCCTTTGGAAGTCTGGGAGCGGTCTAGTGCTTGACCTAGATGACCTTAATTCTAGGGTTGATTGTGCATTTTGTGAATTGTTGAGTCAAGCTTCACGTCCAACACTTTTTCAAAACAAACCTTTTCTAAAAATCGTTCTCACACACACTGCCACGTGCGCTAAACCCGCTTGGTGCATGATCGGGTGGACACGGGATTCTAGTGCCCGTCTTATCCGCGTTTCTGCTATCAACTCCGAAGTCGGTACTTCTTCATCTTCTATTTCCTCTCCACCCACCACATCGACCGAGATGGACGGTTCTCCAGCAGATTTTCACGATACTACCCTGCTACCACCCGTAGGTGTGCAGAATCCACCGCACATCTCTCTTCAAGAAAGATGCTACTGTTAGTTATATGTATGCCCTAGAGGTCATTACTATACATAAGATGTATATTGTAGTGGATGCTTGGACATATATAGGGAGGACTTTCTTGCTCGACATGATAGTATGCTATCTGGTTGCTCTTTACCTTAACGTGTACACTGATTGTCTCTCTGTTACATGTTGGTAAAGCCCTTAGGATGTGTACTTGACTACCTGGACTATGATGCGGATCATACTAGTGGGGACATGGTAGTCTATAAGTACATCCTTCAAGGTCCCTAGTTGTGGGTGTATCGAGACGGGGCATCGATATACCAGAGTAGACTAGCGTATACCTTCTCGACCCATACAAACGGGCGATGGATGATCCCATATCCATTGGTGTTTGACATCAGAGATGATATACGGGTGCTCAGTGGAGACTGGGTACATTGGACGGACTCGCCGAGAACTTCCATATGGTATTATATCTTACGTCAGATGGCAGTTCTCTGGTGACACTGGTACAGGTTAGTCTGTAGACCCGAGATCGTCATAGAGTCTTGTGTGTTTCCCACTGTGCTTTGATTTCCACCTTACCACGTCCAAGGGGGCGTGCAAAACGGTGGTTTTTGGGTACAGTCCCGATTCACATGGAGGCAATGAGCGATAGGAGGGGATTCGTCTCTCCCGGTATAGGGAGTTGATGTTGCACTGTGTTCGATTGGCTATAACCGGAAATCCCTGGCCAGGGTTGCTGAGATTTACTGGTAAGTGTTACCAGTAGTTTCTCGAACTGTTATAGACCTCATATCGACACGACTTATCGAGCTATTGGGGTCTGACGTTTACCACCCCTAGGCAAGATATGCGACATATCAGACGACGAGACCGGACTGTACAGTAAGTGTTGCTGGTTGGATTCACAGGAGTGTGAGCAGGCTTGCTCGTTGATCTTCTGATCGCTCAATACCCGGGTGGCCGTTACGTTTAGCAGACCGCTTGCGGCTTGTGGGTGTTTGATATGATCATCATCTGCTACCGGCGTATTGACGAGTCTTTAGAGTCCTACACAGAGGTTTCCTGGCTCAAGCGAAACGAAATAGGAGCGCATATGAGATATGTGCGGGACCGAGAATAATACCAGTATGTGATACTGTATTCTATTCTCGCGATATGTATCATGGGACGGTTATATGTGATATAGCCGGGTTACCGAATCAAATGTTGATTCGATACATTGATACACAAGATATTAGTCGGTTGTATGCAGTATGACCGGATCATTAAATCAAGTGTTGATTTAATGATTTAATGTATAATTATATATTTGATATATTACTTTACATTAACTAATATTGGTTCACTTAAGATATTTTTCTCACTTGTTTGTGCACATTGTATATGTGATATATTTTTGTGCACAAGATTGTATCATATTTGATGATACATGCAAACTTGGGTGTATGCTTGCTTTAAACCATCTTTAGGTTAATGGTTAGGTTTTAATTTGATTTATTTATTTTCTTCATTCATTTTAGTTAAAATGAAATGGTGGCTTACTTTGTATTTTTGTTGAAGCTTCATGAAGCTTTGATAAAGTAACCATTTTGTTTTATCTTTTAAACCTAACCATTAGCTAAACTAGGGTTTGCTCTCTACATGAGTTAGCCTCACCTATGGTTGCATTATGATAACCATCACTTCATTTTTCTTTTTGGAATTAATTGATTATTCCTTTTCTTCTTCTTCATCATCTTCTTCAAGTGAAGAAGAAAGCTTTCTTGAAAATGTCTAAGTGATGATTCCAAGTGAGAAATCAAAATCCAAAGTGAACCCACTTTCTATTTCTTCATCCTCTACCACTTGCCATGTAGTATGGGGTGTTTTCTTCACAAGTTTCATGACTTGGTGAAGTTGGAGCTTGATCTTGAGTGGCCTCGACGTAGATCATCTTCGGCATCGAAGTCGATGACCTAGCCCGATCTTTTCTCCGATGAAACCACCGCGAGAGTCTAGGATTCCGATGGGTACAGCGCAGGGACGTCATCACGGAGCCAAGGAAGTGGAGGACCGGATCTACAAAGGTTGTATTTCCGTCCACTTAGTAGTTAAGTTATTAATTAGCTTGTAGTTTCGCCTAGTTTTCTAGTTAACAATCTTCATTAGGGTTTCTCGGCACCTAGAAAATTTGAATTTGGCATGGTTGATGCCTTGTGGAACCTCCTGAGTGTGCCTAGGAACCCTACAGTGGTATCAGAGCCTAGCTAGAGCCTTAGACGATGCGTAGACGAAGTTAGAAACCCGATCGAACCCGAAACCCTAATGCATAACCCTTCTCTGTACATTTTCTGAAAATGTGGATTTTTCCAAATTAAAAATTTCCAAAAATTACAGCAGGGTATTATAAGAGTTACTGTGAAGCACGAAAGCCCAAATCGACTAAAGCGCCGCGGAACCGCGGCCCCACCCAGGCATGTGCGGCGGTTCCGCGGCCATATAGGGGCATCTTTTTATTTTCTTTGCACAGTAATTCCTATATGTTGGTGCTGTATTTTCTGGGAATTTCTAATATTTACTCAAGAGTTGAGTTTTCTGGGCTGTATTGGGGACTCGGTGTTTCGATCGGGAAGTTTAACTTCGTCTGGGTTTTTCCGGATAATTTTAGAAAATTTTGAATAGTTCGACCGGATATAAATACCCAATTTTTCCCCTGTCGGGAAATTTCCAAATGTAGGATTTTTCCGTGGTTTAAGAACGTTCTAAGTAGTGCAAGTAACGCGATGGACCTTCTAAAAGACAACAAACCTTAACTCGATTATGTGACCGTCTTGAACTGCCCTTTGAACCTTAGGGTTTGGGGCAGTACGGCGTGCCACATGTGAGGCGTTGGCTTGACCCTTCTACAGCTGGACCGTTGGTATTGTGGCATGAAGTGAATGTTTTTAAACTTGTTTCAAGTGTTGAGCTGTTTCGGGAAAACTTGGGTGTTTAACTGTTCGATCGGAAAGTTTAACATTTTCTATTTATCTGGAATGTGATACAATATTTGGAATTCACAAGTAGTTATAAGATAACTAATATGAATGTTATAAACATAGCACTTTAGTCTCACTTGATCGGTTGCCACGTAATTTTGATGCGATCAAAAGTCCGTCGCAATCACGTTGCGTACGCGGATATTCGCCGGGTAAACTTAATAGACAGCCACGCCCCATAGCCCCGACCAAGTGACTGTAGGAGAACCCCGTCGCCGAAAGCATCCGTTCGGGTGCTCGCGGCAGCGGTGTTCCGCCTTGGTGCACTTCGTCGACGGCATCGGGGGTGCGGCCGTCTACTAAAGTTTGCGACGAGCATTCGGTCAGGATGCCGGGAATCTTGTTGAATTGCCCGACTCGATATTGAAAAGAATTTTCGATAAATGAGACTAAAATGAGGGGTTTATAATTGTTAGGCATGCGATGTCTAAGTAATTCATTTGATTAGGCATGCGATGTCTATGGGTGTTGCGGATTCCAACTGTTGTAGTTTTACACTTTCTTTTCTGCGACCGTAAGTGTAATATGTGATATCGCCGGTTTCGTTGCTATATGTCAACGACAATTGGGATGCACATATTTACTTACGTTGATGACATGTGATGTTATGTGTTGCTGGATATGTTATATTGGATCGTCGTGTTTGAATAGCCGGGTTTTTTTTTTTATGTGAGATGAGTGTTTTTCATTTTGATTCATGTAAAAACTTGTATGTAATATTCTTTTATTGGGGCATTTCCAGGTTGCGGAAGATGTCACCTTTTGTATATTATTTACTTTTCCGCACTAGGATTGACCCAAGGAGGAGAGCACAAGTAACCGGGTTCTGGAGTCCAGTGGGAGACCAACTCGAGGAGTCGAGTCCGGGTCTCCTAACTCCAGAATAGGTAGGGTTGCTTGCCGCTCTCGTAGGGGTCTAGAGGGGTGGGTTTAGCTATTCATCGCGACCGTGGAATCCGTGTTTTATACTGGCTCGTATTGAAAATACGGACGTCCTAGTATATCCAAAGTTTCATATGTTTCTTCTGCTGCGATATCTGTGATGTGATTATGTGATGTTCTGTGATAAATACTGTATATAGTATATATGATATATTATATAGACGTTACTTATGTTTTACACCCGCGCTAGCCCTGCCCCGCTCTGCCGTTAGTTACCTAACCTAACGGTGCACGAGGGGACATCGAGGCGAATGCGGATGGCATAAGTGTACGTCGTATTTATCTGTGATGTTTAGGTAACTTAAATGATGGGACTTCATTAATATGATTAATGAAAGAAAAAGAAACCTAAGATGTTGTGGAAACGAATTTCAAAAATAAAACAGGCAGCTACAGTTCTTGTTTTGTACAGCGGTATATATGATATATCCTGCACCTTAATCGATGAGGAAAGGGCCGACGATCCCTTCACCGGGAGTGACCCCTTTAGCAATAACTGGCAGATGATACACACTCGGTTTGTCTTTTGATTGCTTCTATAGTTTCTGATATGCACAGTGATATATATGATATATCCCGCACCTCATTCGACGAGAAAAGGGCCGACGATCCCTTCACCGGGAGTGACCCCTTTAGCAAAACTAGAAAAGCCTCAGAAACAATCCATTTTAAAATCATTTGATTCTACAACGATATCAAGTTCATTACGCAATAGGTTTTCAGAAAAACCTGTCGTAGCCCTCCGTCATTTCAGATAAGTCCTACTTAGTATTCGTGCTACGTTTGTTGGCATGCGTCAAGACGTAGTGTGCGGTAGCTAACTAGTATTTATCTGTTTATGCATATGATGCAGATTGGATTAGGGTAGTCGTGCGACTTTGTTGGCCTGCGTCAAGGGTCGTGCGGGTGGGTTTAATTCAATCAAGAAATGACGGGTTAAACTTGACTGGCGGACTATGGTTTGTTGGCCTGCGTCAAGGTCATAGGACGCTAGGGGTAAAATATTATCGGGAATTTCAAGTGTTGAAATTTGCAATGAGATTGCATACCTTCTATGAGATAGTTGGATCCCGATACCCGCTGCGAGTAAGAGTTACTCCTGGGAGAGTTTTATACATTACAATTAGCCGATCAAGTAGGTGTCTAGAAAGGTGTTAACGAGGTTACGCCTTTGCGAAAACGAAGTTTACATTAATTAGGTCCGTGCGAAAGCACGGGGAACCTCCCTCAAAGTACCGACACTGGCCTGGCTGAAAAATTGGCGAACTTGTAGTGTGTAATTAATCCCGGCTAGTCTTTCCTTTTAAGGTTTGAAGGAAGATTTGATAAAAAACAGTGGGAGCCATCCTGATTAGATAAAATAATAACCAATCTATTCTTGCAAGAGCGCATGCTGAGTGTTTTCTTCTCTCTCTCTCCTGATAGCGACCATATCACGCCTTAATCAAGATAATAATACGGATTATTGACCGAACCCGCTTGTTATTCTGAGCTGGGGAACGTTGGTCCCGCTCCAACTTATAATTGTTATAAGACAGAGCAGGAAATAGAGGAATACCTGAATTCCTATGCCGCCCAAACAAAGAAAGTGCATATGATGCATCTCCTTCGGGTGTGTTCATTACAAAGAACTGTTTCTCTGTATCCTCTACGTCCTGGGTATTTGATACCGGATCAGGATCCCAGATATGTAATCTGTTACATAGGGTTACAGAGAGGTAGAGAACTGAGAACGGGTGATAAGTTTCATGAGACAGAAAACGGTGCAAGTGTTGCAGCCAAGTCTGTTGGTCACTGTCACCCTGTGTCCCAAATACATTGATTCTGAACGAATGTTATTAGATACCGAACCTGATATACAAAATCATATCAGTCTCTTTATTGATAAAGAAGGATATAATTTTGTATAATGTTTTGAACATTTTCTATATCAAAAGTTGATCGGTTCAGGCACGTTATCTAAAAGCATTGATGTTCTAAATCAAACTACAGTTCTTAGTATACAGAGCACACACAAGAGGAAGAGTTCAGAAATGAACGAATCCTTCTTGAGGCATTGTAGAGTAGGTCATATCAATGCGACACGACTAGCTGAAGTTATATTAAGATGCATATTTAAATTTGTTTAAATTTACATCTTGTGAAACTTGCCGGTCATGTCACAAAGATACAATGACCACAGCTCCGTTTATTGGAAACAGAGAAAGAGTTAGTGAACTCTTGGGATGATACATGTTGATGTATGTAGGTCCCCTGTCTACACATGCCAAGACCGGTTCTTTGTATTTCATTACATTCTCTGATAATCTCTCAAGATTCAGACATATGTTCCTGTTGAAACACAAGTCCGAACCTTTTGAGATATTCACAGAATATAAGTTAGAAGTAGAGAACCAAAATGGGTATAAGTATTATGTCCTTTGATGTGATCAAGGAGGAGAATACCTGAGCACAGAATTCTTGGACTTTTCTAAAGGAGAATGAGATTCTCTCTCAGCATTACTCCTCCGTATACACCATAGCACGATGGTATATCGGGGCGGAGCAATTGCACCCTATTCGATATGGTGCGCTCTATGATGAGCACTACTGAGTTACCTGTTTCCTTTTGGGTGTTATGCACTTGAGAAGCTGCATACCTATTGAATTAGGTTCGAATCAGATACAGCCTACCACTCCATATAAGATATGGTATGGGAAGAGCCCATGTCTTAAGCTAGTTAAGATTTAGGGTTGACCGGCCTATGTCTAAAAGCAAAATCCGGACAAGCTCGAGGCAAGATCTGTAATGTAGAACTGGAAAGGTTTCAGCTATACAAACTACAGCAGATAATTTGATAAAACCAAAGGATTCAATAGTTACCAACGAGCCTCAGCCTCTCCGCCGATCTAGTAGGGTTTCTCACCCACCTGAGAGATACTTATGTTTCTCTATGACAGTGGGAGCGAGGATTGCATCATGAGATGATGACCCAACTAGTTTCGAGCAGGCCATCGAGAGTAGGGACTCTGTAAGAATGGCTGGATGCTTAGTGATCTGAGATGGAATCCTTATACACCAACAAAGTATGGACTTTGGTTGCTTTATCTGAAGGGTTAAATCCCCATCAGGAGCAAGTATATCTTGAGAAGATTACTTGGTGTACATGGAAAAGTTGAGACTTTCAAAACTAGTCATGTTAAAGGTTTTCATCATCGACCAGGCGTGGATAATGATGAAACCTTTTTCAGGGGCCTATGCTTAAGTCCATCCAGATCCTACTTGCCACGGCTACATACCATGACTACAATATCTGGTGGTTGGGTGTCATGACAGCTTTTCTAAATGATGTTTTAGAAGAGGGCGTCTATAAGTACACAGCCAGAGGGCTTCGTAGACAGTGGGAGCAGCGGAAACGTGCACAAGTTGCTTTATAGGATAAAGCAGGCATCGCGGAGTTGGAACGTCTGTTTTGATGTGTTAATCAAATAGTTTGACTTCATCAAAATGGTAGATGAACCTTGTATATACAAAAAGGTAGTAGGGAGTATGGTGGCGATTCTCGTAGAGTACGTGGATGACATACTCTTGATAGGGAAGGAGTTTCCTATGCTACGCTTGATTAATCTCCGCTTATCACAATGATTCTCCACATAGGATCAAAGTGATACCTACTAAATCCTGGATTTTGGATCTATGAGATAGATCTAAATGGATGTTAGGATTCTCACTAGTTGTAGTGAGATGGTATCAATCGATCCTGGGGAGAATCACTGGAAAGGTTCCAGGGTGATAAGGACGACTGAATGTCAGTCACAGGCATTGTCTTTACCCTCAGTAAAAGGACGGCATGTTGGAAGAGTTCCAAGCTAGATACCGTGGCATACTAGACGATAAAGGCTGGATACATCGCTACTTAAGATGCTACCAAAGAGGCAGTCTGGATGTATATTAGTTCATGAGATGAACTTCGTTCCTCCCATTGTGAAACAATAGAGTTGCGGCTTATGCCTAGGAACGCCTGTCCCATCAGTGATCCAGACATATTCTAAGGTAGTATCACCTGATCATGGAGATGGTTGATCTCCAGGGTGATCGAGGTTAGGAGAACAGACTCAGAGGACAACACGGCGGATCCACTCACAAAGGCCTTTTCCCAGAGAGAGACTTTTATGGGATGGTTGAGTATGAGATACTACAACCACTGCTATCAGATGGCCCTAGTGCAAGTGGGAGATTGTTAGTTATATGTATGCCCTAGAGGCCATTACTATACATAGGATGTATATTGTAGTGGATGCTTGGACATATATAGGGAGGACTTTCTTGCTCGACATGATAGTATGCTATCTGGTTGCTCTTTACCTTAACGTGTACACTGATTGTCTCTCTGTTACATGTTGGTAAAGCCCTTAGGATGTGTACTTGACTACCAGGACTATGTGCGGATCATACTAGTGGGGACATGGTAGTCCATAAGTACATCCTTCAAGGTCCCTAGTCGTGGGTGTATCGAGACGGGGTATCGATATACCAGAGTAGACTAGCGTATACCTTCTCGACCCATACAGATGGGCGATGGATGATCCCATATCCATTGGTGTTTGACATCAGAGATGATATACGGGTGCTCAGTAGAGACTGGGTACACTGGACGGACTCGCCGAGAACTCCCAGATGGTATTATACCTTACGTCAGATGGCAGTTCTCTGGTGACACTGGTACAAGTTAGTCTGTAGACCCGAGACCGTCATAGAGTCTTGTGTGTTTTCCACTGTGCTTTGATTTCCACCTTACCACGTCCAAGAGGGCATGCAAAACGGTGTTTTTTGGGTACAGTCCCGATTCACAGGGAGGCAATGAGCGATAGGAGGGGATTCGTCTCTCCCGGTATAGGGAGTTGATGTTGCACTGTGTTCGATTGGCTATAACCGGAAATCCCTGGCCAGGGTTGCTGAGATTTACTGGTAAGTGTTACCAGTAGTTTCTCGAACTGTTATGGACCTCATATCGACACGACTTATCGAGCTATTGGGGTCTGACGTTTACCACCCCTAGGCAAGATATGCGACATATCAGACGACGAGACCGGACTGTACAGTAAGTGTTGCTGGTTGGATTCACAGGAGTGTGAGCAGGCTTGCTCGTTGATCTTCTGATCGCTCAATACCCGGGTGGCCGTTACGTTTAGCAGACCGCTTGCGGCTTATGGGTGTTTGATATGATCATCACCTGCTGCCGGCGTATTAACGAGTCTTTAGAGTCGTACACAGTGGTTTCCTGGCTCAAGCGAAACGAAATAGGAGCGCATATGAGATATGTGCGGGACCGAGAATAATACCAGTATGTGATACTGTATTCTATTCTCGCGATATGTATCATGGGACGGTTATATATGATATAGCCGGGTTACCGAATCAAATGTTGATTCGATACATTGATACACAAGATATTAGTCGGTTGTATGCAGTATGACCGGATCATTAAATCAAGTGTTGATTTAATGATTTAATGTATAATTATATATTTGATATATTACTTTAAATTAACTAATATTGGTTCACTTAAGATGTTTTTCTCACTTGTTTGTGCACATTGTATATGTGATATATTTTTGTGCACAAGATTGTATCATATTTGATGATACATGCAAACTTGGGTGTATGCTTGCTTTAAACCATCTTTAGGTTAATGGTTAGGTTTTAAATTGATTTATTTATTTTCTTTATTCATTTTAGTTAAAATGAAATGGTGGCTTACTTTGTATTTTTGTTGAAGCTTCATGAAGCTTTGATAAAGTAACAATTTTGTTTTATCTTTTAAACCTAACCATTACCTAAACTAGGGTTTGCTCTCTACATGAGTTAGCCTCACCCATGGTTGCATTATGATAACCATCACTTCATTTTTCTTTTTGGAATTAATTGATTATTCCTTTTCTTCTTCTTCATCATCTTCTTCAAGTGAAGAAGAAAGCTTTCTTGAAAATGTCTAAGTGATGATTCCAAGTGAGAAATCAAAATCCAAAGTGAACCCACTTCCTATTTCTTCATCCTCTACCACTTGCCATGTAGTATGGGGTGTTTTCTTCACAAGTTTCATGACTTGGTGAAGTTGGAGCTTGATCTTGAGTGGCCTCGACGTAGATCATCTTCAGCATCGAAGTCGATGACCTAGCCCGATTTTTTCTCCGATGAAACCACCGCGAAAGTCTAGGATTCCGATGGGTACAGCGGAGGGACGTCATCACGGAGCCAAGAAAGTGGAGGACCGGATTTACAAAGGTTGTATTTCCATCCACATAGTAGTTAAGTTGTTAACTTGCTTGTAGTTTCGCCTAATTTTCTAGTTAACGATCTTCATTAGGGTTTCTCGGCACCTAGAAAATTTGAATTTGGCATGGTTGATGCCTTGTGGAACCTCTTGAGTGTGCCTAGGAACCCTACAGCTACCCCGTGCATGGACCCCTTCCTACTTGTCTGTCTCTTCCACCGGCCAATGGGGATAATTTCGAAATTAAACCCCATTTCATCAACTTGTTGCCCAAATTTCACGGGCATGAATCCGAAGACGCATACGTTTTCATAACCAAATTCGAGAACGTATGCGCTATGATGGGCACAACCCAACTTTCAGGGGATGCTATGCGATTATGTCTTCTCCCTTTTACCTTGAGCGACCTAGCAGAAAAATGGCTTTATAGCACTGCCGCACATTCTATCGCCAAATGGGACGAATTCGTTATAGCAATCCTTAAGAAATTTTATCCCGATTATAAAATCGCTCGTGTTCGAAGCGAGATTAACCAGTTTATCCAACTTCCCAACGAACCATTCTGGAAATGCTTTGAGCGGTTTAAGGATCTTCTTCTATAATGCCCCCATCACGGAATTGATAGATGGCAACTTTGCCGAATTATATATGAGGGTGTTAATCCTGCCACGAAACAGGTGCTTGAAACCATTTGTCAATGCCATTTCATGTCAAAAGACGATGGCGAAGCTTGGCAATTTCTGGAAGATCTCGCCGAACAAACCTTGCAGTGGGAAAGCGTTAGACCAACTTCATCTAGGGCAGGTATCCATCAGCTTGATGTTTCTATCGCAGTAAAAGCCGAAATAGCCGCGATACAAAAAAACTCGAAACTATAGAAACCAAATTCTCTTCAGCCTTCCTAAACCAAGTTGCGCTTCCTAAAATCCTGTGTGGTTGCTGTTCTGACCCATCACATTTAACAGAAGAATGTCCTTTGAATCCTTCATTTCAAGTTCAAGAACAAACTAATGCTGCTTTTCAGCAATGAACTAGAAATGAACCTTATTCTTCCACATACAATCAGAGATGGAGGAATCATCGTAATTTTGCTTGGAACCAAAATCAAACTCAAACTCAAAATACGTTCCCAAGCTAAAATAACTATCAGAGACCTCCTCCACAGCAACAGCAACCATCACAACAGAGTCAGCACCCCTTTCAAACGCAAACTTTTTCAAAATCCGGCCAACAACTTTGCATCTTATAATAATTCTTTCCCAACGGCCGGTACCGAAAAATTCTCTACACTCGAACGAAGCTTGGAAACGTTTATTAAACATTCCACACAAACGACGCCTATTTTAACATCTTCTATCCAAACGTTAGTGCAGCACACCGCTTCCCACGGTGAAAGCATAAAATCGATAGAAGCACAACTTGCACAGTTAAATACCGTGATGAGTGAGAGGGAGAAAGGGAAACTCCCATCTCAAGCTCTACCGAATCCTGGCCACTCACAAAGTCATAATGTGAGTGCCGTAACCACATTGAGATCGGGAATAGTGCTGAACAATCAAATCGGTGAACATGTTGATGATGTTGAATCAGATAAAACCCCGGCTTCTTCTTCTAACCCTAATTCGTCTAGCCACCATCTTCTTCTGAGCCTATTCTCCGTTTTCCACTAGGCTCAAACCCTCCGTCCAATCCCTTGAGTCAGCCTAAAACGATTGCAGCTCCAATTTTGGGATCCATTCCATCCCCACAAACTTCTCCTCAAAAGTTAGACCCAACCCTTATCGATAAAGCTCATTTTCCACATAGGTTGAGGGCCAACAAACCAAGCACCCAAATGGAGAAGATTGTGGACATTTTGAAGCAAGTTAACATAAATATCTCTCTTCTAGATGCTATCAAACAAGTTCTATCCGATGCAAAAATTTTAAAGGATTTGTGCACTAGGAAGAGGAAAACTCAAGTATCTAAAAAGGTTTTCTTAGCGAGTAATATAAGCAATTCTCTTACCCAATTGGCGCCCATGAAACGTAAGGACCCCGGTTATCCTACAATATCTATAACTATTGGGGGTAAAAATATCAATCGTGCTCTACTCGATTTAGGTGCTAGTGTTAACTTGCTTCCATAGTCTGTTTATGAGCAATTAGGGATATGAGAATTGAAAGCTACGCATTGCACTCTTCAGAAGGCTGATCAATCTATCACCCAATCTCGAGGTGAGCAAGAGTACGTGTTAATCAAAGTCGGGGAATTTTTATTCCCCGTGAACTTTATAGTTATAGATACACAGCCTGTAGCGAACCCACAGAACCAAATTCTGGTGATTCTAGGTCGACCTTTCCTAGCAAGTTCAAACGCGATAATCAATTGTCGTAACGGTTCAATGAACCTGTCCTTTGGGAAGATGACAATTGAGCTTAACATCTACAAGCTAGGAAGTCAACCATCTGAACCCTATGCTCATGTATGTTCTGTCGAAAAGATAGCTTCCGACAGTTGCGAATTTGAAAAGCTTCACGATTTTGATCTCGACGCCACTAGTGCGTTAGGGTTTGATCCTGCTGTTTATTATACATGTGAAGACCCTTCTGTCGATAAGTCCCTACCCAAGTCCGAACCCTTTGACTTGTCGAATAATTTAGTCGCGCTATCCGAGTTTCATAACTTCCTTTCCGATGAGATTATCATTCGGAATGTTGATGAAAGTTTTGAAGATATTTTTGCTGAAAAACTCGCATTCCTAGAAGACATAAGAGTTGTGATGAATCAACCACCCAAAGAAGTCGAACCGCCACCCATTCTTCTTATCAAGAACGAGAATGCGAGTAGTGCACCATCACCATTTCGTCTCTACTAACCGAGACGTAAACTCGATCGATTCCACCTCATATCTTCCCACTTCTGCACATCTATGATCTTTCACCAAACATGGTGTTACATTGATAAATTATTCGAATGGTTGGTGTTGACTTTTGGTTTCTGTAGAGCTTTGCATGGACCCATAACTTTAACCCCCCCTGTCATGACCCAAAGTTCGGCCCGTGACCGGCACCTAACCACGTAACGTCTACAGGCGTAACGCGACTAAGTAAGCCGAACCCAGAAATCAAAAACATTTAAAGTATTGAGTTTTAAAACATTTAGAAAACCTTAAGTAGTTTAGTAAAATTCTTTAAGGTTCAAGTTATTATCTTAAAAATTTTGGCAGCATTTCCTTTGTAAAAACTAGCCCCGAAATCGGGTACAAGGTAATATATGAGTAAAATGATGTACAATAAGAATAAAGCATCCCAAACGAGAGCAATCACGCCCAACGGAGGAAACAATCACCATGATAGTAATATACGATGCCGTAGTGAAGAATGAGCAAAAATAAGTGAAGACAACAAGAAATATAAAGGTGCATAAATAAAGTCGGCTCACAACGAACTCGACACCAGAGTACAAGATGATATACATCGTCCTAACAACTGGTCTCTAAGTCAATACATAAGTAGTAAATGGAGAATACTAGATACAATGATGTATACAACTGGAAATAAACAGATACCACACAAAAACCCACCTATCAGCAAAAGCTCACACGCCAACTGTAATGGTATCTGTATCAAAAGATGCAAGAAAACGGCCTGCCGCGACTACTCCGAGGGGCAACCTGCAAACACTGTGGCACAACGGGGGTGAGTTGCCAACTCGTGGATAGTAGATAACATATAAAGGTAATCGCGAGTATGCACGTGCTGCGATACTCTAACCTATGCCAACAGATAATATCTATATGATGAGCTAGACGAGCAATAATCATGCAACAAGTGCGATCTAATAACATCTCTGTATTATAAGCAGGGTATGCAATAATCGTGCATAGCAAATGCAATCAAATAACACCTATATAGGGTGAGCAGGGTATGCAATAGTCGTGAATAGCAAATGCAATCAAATAACACCTATACAGGGTGAGCAGGGTATGCAATAGTCGTGCATAGCAAATGCAATCAAATAACACCTATAAAGGGAGAGCAGGGTATGCAATAGTCGTGCATAGCATATGCAATTTATCAGGTACTACAGATACAGGATGAGATATAATACTGAATGCTGAGCATGGGAATAAATAATATCTATACGGAATGTCAACGTGGAAAAATAATCGGTGTCCACCAATACACCCAAATCTTAGTAAAACTAAATCAGGCGTCGTCATCCTCATCGGTCCTCAAATCCTGTAAATCTCATAGAATCGTGAGTGCCCAACATCGGCACTCGAAATATCATAAAATCGCCGTGTCTAGCATCGACATGAAAATACTCAAGTATCGGGCTCCGTCAGTCGGATCGGCCCACGGGCTCCATCTGCGGAATCGGCTCTCGGCCCCGGCAGTACGGGTCATCCCGTATCCATCTATCGACTCTGGTCAGTATCCTCCGGATAACCGCCAGGTCCAACCAATCACCGGTAGGTAGTAGTCCCTCCGCCGGGCTCACCGTCTAACAATATGAGTCTTCTTACCCCGGGGTACCATACCGGGTCCACCATGTACCCGCAATCGGTGCCTACCACTCCTCGAATCGGGTATACTCACACAAGCTCTCTGAAACCGAGAAAACTCATGGTGGACGTACTGAAATATCACATCAATAGAAACCGGGTTTTTAAAACATTGCGTATTTTCTTAAAATGATACCACGGTTCTCATATCCAGAAATCCCATAAATCCAAACTCAATGCGTAAATCCAAGCAATGTGTCATATGACACTAAGAGTAAAAAGGGAAAACCGCTCCTTTAAAAAGAATCCAGTTTTGAAAATATCTCATGCGGTCCCTTATTTTCTTGAAATCAAGTCAATATCATCCATGTATGTAACATATATATGTATGTAGGTACGGATGTGCAAATCGATATATACGCGAATATGAGTGTAGCACTACTATGAAATACAGTGTGCATGTGCGCAAGCATGAAGATATCAATATATGTGTGCACTGGTATGAAATACAGTGTGCATGTGCGCAAGCATGATGATATTAATATATGTGTGCACTGGTATGAATATACAGTGTGCATGTGCGCAAGTATGATGATATCAATATATGAGTGCACTGGTATGAATATACAGTGTGCATGTGCGCAAGTATGATGATATCAATATATGAGTGCACTTGTATGAATATACAGTGTGCTCGTGCGCAAGTATGATGATATCAATATATGTGCGCACTTGTATGAATATACAGTGTGCATGTGCGCAAGTATGATGATATCAATATATGTGCGCACTGGTATGAATATACAGTGTGCATGTGCGCAAGTATGATGATATCAATATATGAGTATATATAAACATCTACGACTAGACATCCTATCACGCCCTGACGCTTAACGCCATACGGGCGATTTCCCCGTAGATGTTAAATCTACTCACCTGGTCGCGTGCTAAGCGTAGCTGACCATCTGCTTCCCTTTCTTTGCGACGTCCGATGTACCCACCTGCGAACCTAGAATTTACACAAAGAATCCATATAAGCAAATATCTCGCGAAAACATGATATCAAACTCAAACGAGAAACTCGCGTCGCGAACTAAACGCGCGTGTATACGTAACATGTATGCATACGCCAAATCCCAACGCGACACGCTGTGGCACACAGCGACACGCTGTGATACACAGCAAACCAACTCAATACGCATCGTACATGTCGCGCAAGTCCCGCTACGCTACAAATGGGTACACGGTCCCAGATTTAATCTGGAGCAAAAACAAGAAAATCAAACAAGACCAAACTCTTCAAAATACCTACAGACATCTACCTGCCAAAATCAAACACCTTCCCAACCAATTGGGCCGGTGGCTAAGGGTATCATACCGGCCAAAAACCGGTGGGAGGGATCCAGGTCTCTACACTTGGATCCTAACACAAATTATAGCCTAGTGTATATGTTTGCTTGCTAAAATTACTACCCTAGTAACAGCAGATTTCATGTATCATAAGGGTTTAGCTTAAAACGATATAAAACACTAAGTTGCAACAATAGGGTAATTTATGGAATTAGGTGAGTTTACAGGGATCTAGTGATACCAACAGCATATATTAAAGCTAGTCTAACCTTAAACCATCCTGAATCACCCTATTTTCCATCCAAACCATAAGCTAAGCAATAAAACTCGATACAAACACTAAACTTAGCTAAATAAACCCAGATTTCAACCTGCAGACAAATAGGGAAAATAAATAACACCAAACCCAGACAATTACCCACAGACACCCCTTACACAAAGCACCAACACCCAGAGCAAAAGGGGGCCGGCGACGCCGGAATTAGTGGGAATGTCGCCGGATTTTTGGGAAGGGGGTGGTCTCGTATGCCAGCACACTAGCCTATACTGCCTGCACACTATTCTGAAGTTGTTTGCTAAGCTAAAAAATGTGCACAATCGCAGCAGATCTCAATATCCTACAGTTGTATCTAAACAGTATTTTAAATCCAAGTTTTAGACTTTAAGACGATCTAGCTAGAACTAGCAGCACTACTTGGTTTAAACAGCAATATTAACACTTAATTAGGTTCCCTAAGTTATAATAACCCTAACTTAGCTTGAATCCCACCAAAATCATAAAACTAGCTATAAACTCACACTAATCACTAACCGAAGCTAAAACAAAACATGCAAGCAAGTAAAGGAGTTGAGTTCAAAGATTATACCCCCACTAGACCCTACGCGCATGAAGAAGGAGAAGAATAAGAGGAGGTGTTGCAACTGCTGCTGCTGCTGAGCTGCTGTTGTTGCTAATGCTGTATTGCTGCTATTGTTGCTGTTGGCTACTGCTGATACTGCTTCTGTTGCTGTTGTTGCTTGCGTTGCTGCTGCTATTGCCTGCTTGCTGCTGAAGCTGGTGCTGCTGCTGCTGCTGGAGCTGGTGTTGTTGTTGTGTTATTGGTGTTGGTGTTTCTACTGCTGCTGGGCTGAGTTGTTGCTGCTGTTGCAACTTCTGCTGCTGCAACTTCTGCTGCTGCTGCTGCTGTTGTGTGTGTGTGTGTGTGTGTGTGTGTGTGTGTGTGTGTGAGTGAGAGAGAAGTGAGAAATGAGTGTTGCAACAGAGAAATGAGTGATATGAGAGAGTCAAACCCTTCTCTCTCTCACCTCATTTAATGCAAGCATGGGCTCATGCCATGATGCCCATCATGCCCATTCTCTCTCTCTCTCCAAGTCAACCCCCATTCAAATCATTTTCCATTTTTAAAAACAAAAACACACCCACATAATTAAAAACCAAATAACCTAAGGAAAATGGGTTAAACACCATGATTGCTAACCCTAATTTTAACCCTAGTTTACATGCACATGTGTGTGCAAGCCTCAATAAATTCTAATAAAATATTCATTAATTTTAATAAAATATTTGGAAATCGATTTGGTAAACTTTTACTAAAAACATAGAATAAGGTATAATTAGCCACTAATCACATCCTAAGGTGTTACAATCTTCCCCCCTTAAAGAAATTTGTCCCCGAATTTAAAAAAAATATAAAGCTACGCATACCTTCAAAGAGATGAGGGAACTTCTTCCGCATCTCACCCTCGGCCTCCCAAGTGATCTCTTCACCATTTGGGCTGCGCCAAAACACTTTCACAGATGGCAAGACCTTCGATCGAAGTTTCTTCACCTGTCGGTCCAATATTACGACTGGCTGCTCGGTGAAAGAAAGATCGCGCTCGAGCTAAACAGTCTGATGCCGAATCATGTGCGAAGGGTCATATAGGTATCTGCGAAGCATCAACACGTGGAATACGGGGTGAACATTTATGAAGTCGGGTGTAAGAGCCAAACAATATGCTACTGCGCCCACACGCTCGAGGATCTCGAAGGGACCTATGAATCTGGGGCTAAGCTTCCCCTTCCGTCCAAACCTCATCACTCCCTTCATCGGAGAGACCCTCAGAAAAACGTGATCGCCAACTGCGAACTCTAATCTGCGGCGGCGCCTGTCAGCATACGATTTCTGCTTGCTCTGAGCTGTCCTCATCCTGTCTCGAATCAGCTGTATCTTCTCGGTCGTCTCCTGTACGATCTGTGGCCCCAAAATACTGCTCTTACTGAGCTCTGCCCAACAGACGGGCGATCTACATCTCCTCCCATACAAGGCCTCGAAAGGTGCCATCTGAATAGTATCCTGGAAAATATTGTTGTAGGAGAACTCCACCAAGGGTAAATGATGATCCCAGCTACCACCAAAGTCTAACACGCACGCTCGGAGCATGTCCTCGAGAGTCTGAATAGTCCGGTCTGACTGGCCGTCGGTCTGCGGATGAAATGTTGTGCTGAAACTCAAGCGGGTGCCCAAGGCCTCCTGAAGCCTCTGCCATAGTCGGCTGGTAAACTGGGTGCCTCGGTCGGACACGATACATGTCGGGACTCCATGCAGTCGTACAATCTTGTCGATGTATATCTGGGCATACTGAGCAAATCCGAAAGTCATCTTCACTGGTAGGAAGTGAGCCGCTTTCGTCAAATGATCCACGATCACCCAAATGGAGTCATACCCTCGCCTAGTCCTGGGTCGACCCACAATGAAGTCCATAGAAATCTGCTCCCATTTCCACTCCGGAATGGGTAACGGCTTTAGCTCTCCCGCTGGCCTCTGGTGCTCGGACTTGACTTGCTGACAGTTCAGTCATCTCGACATGAAGTCTGCGATGTCCCTCTTCATTCCGTCCCACCAGTAAACATCTCTCATATCATGATACATCTTGGTGGAACCCGGATGAACACTATACACTGATCGATGTGCCTCCTCAAGAATCTCACGCCGCAATCCCTCAGCATCTGGTACGTACAGTCTAGTCCCAAATCGCAGTATCCCTTGATCTTCGATCACGAACTCGGAAAATCTGCCCTGTCCAATTTGTGCTATGATCTCTGAACAACGGTCATCACTGTACTGTGCCTCATGTATACGGTCAAGCAACTGTGGGCGTGCACGAACATGCGCAAGTTGTCCCCCGATCGGCGTGAACTCGAACTGCACTCGGCTGTCGCATAAAATCTGCTAATCTGCCGATGACTGGCTCTATACTGTGCTCAAACAAGATAGACTACCCCCGGGCCTCCTGCTCAAAGCATCTGCCACTACATTAGCCTTGCCCGGGTGATACAAGATCTCGCAATCGTAGTCCTTTACTAGTTCCATCCAACGACGCTGTCTAAGATTCAGGTCTCGCTGCTGAAATATATACTTTAAGCCCTTGTGATCAGTGAATATCTGGCATGACTCGCCGTATAGGTAATATCGCCAGATCTTGAGTGCAAAGACCACTGCAGCCATCTCCAAATTATGAGTGGGGTAGTTCTGTTCATGTTTCTTCAACTACCGTGAAGCATACGCGATCACCCTATCATGCTGCATCAATACACGCCCTAGCCCTACTCATGAAGCGTCACAATAGACCACAAATCCGCCCAATCCTGAAGGCAATGATAACACCGGCGCCGTAGTCAAACGAGTCCGCAACTGCTGAAAGCTATGCTCGCACTCCTCCGTCCGATCGAAATGAACTCCTTTCCGGGTCAACCCGGTCAAAGGTGCAGCAATACGGGAGAAGTCCTGTACAAATCGCCTGTAGAAGCCAGCCAGTCCTAAAATGCTGCGGATCTCAGTAACTCATGTGGGTCTGGGCCAACTCTGAACGGCCTCGATCTTCTTCGGGTCCGTACATATACCATCTCGTGTAATCACGTGACCCAAGAAGTCTACGCTGTCAAGCCAGAATGCGCACTTGGAGAATTTTGCAAATAGCTGGTGCTCCCTCAAAATCTGCAGTGTGATCCGCAGGTGCTGCTCGTGCTCCTTTCGGCTCCGGGAATACACCAATATATCGTCAATGAATACGATGATGAACAAATCAAGATACGGCCTGAAAATACGGTTCATCAAGTCCATGAACGATGCTGGGGCGTTGGTGAGTCCGAACGACATCACCAAAAACTCATAATGGCCGTAGCGCGTGCGGAAAGCTATCCTCGGGATATCCTCTTGTCGAACCCGCAGCTGATGGTATCCTGATCGCAAGTCGATCCTCGAAAAATATCCTGCCCCCTAAAGCTGGTCGAATAAGTCGTCGATGCGTGGCAAGGGATATCTGTTCCGCACGGTAACCCTGTTCAGCCGACGGTAGTAAATACACAAACGCAAACTGCCGTTCTTCTTCTTGACAAACAGGACCGGAGCACCCCAAGGAGAAACACTGAGTCGAATAAGTCCTTTATCCAGCAAATCTTGCAGCTGACCCTTCAACTCACTAAGCTCCGCCGGGGCCATCCGATAAGGCGGTATAGAAATAGGCCCCGTGCTGGGAATCAAATCAATACAGAAAAAAATATCGCGCTCAGGCGGTAACCCAGGAAGCTCGTCAGGGAAAACATCAGGGAACCCACAAACAATCGGAACCTGGTCCAACGGAACATCCGTAGCTCTAGTATCACAAACATAGGCTAGAAATCCCTGACATCCCTTCCTCAACAGCTGTCCAGCGCGAAGAGAAGAAATCAAACTATGAGGGGCAGCACAACAGTCCCCCTGCACAACAAAAGCCGACTCGCCGGGAAAACAAAATCTAACTGTCTTCTCGCGACAGTCCACAGATGCATAGCACGTGGCTAACCAATCCATGCCCAAAAGAACGTCGAAGTCCAACATCTCAAGAAGGATCAAGTCGACAGGCAACTCTCTCTCGCCAATACGGACAACACAGGATCGGAACACGTGTCTAGCAACAAACGACTCTCCCACAGGAGTGGTCACAACAAGCGGCTGATCAAGCAAACTGGACTCTCTACCCAAACTCGGCACGAAGTGTGTGGAAACGTACGAGTGCGTGGATCCGGGATCAAACAACACGTGTGTGTCAACAGAACATACTGATAGGGTACCTGAGACCACTGCATTGGACGCCTGCGTGTCCTGATGCGTCAACGCAAAAACCCGTGCCTGTCCTCCACCTGTAACTGGAGGTCCCCTACTAGCAACTGGCTGTACTCTGCCGGCAGCTGGCTGTCCTCTGCCTCGGCTGCCTCGTCTTCTATGAACAAACCCTCCGCGACCATGACCTCTCTGTGCATGTGTCTGGCGCAGAGCAACAGTAGGTACACTAGGCAATGCCCTCTGGGGTGGGGAAGGTGGAAGTGTGACATGTGGTACTGCTGGCTCCCTTCGGCGTATCTCGGTACAATCTCTGACGCGGTGATGGGGACTACCACATCCAAAGCATCCACGCGATGACTGCTGACCCTCATGGGGATAAGAGCTAAACATCTGACCTCGCCCCGAGTCTCTGCCACCTGTACGACATCTATCACGGCTTCCGAATGGAAGCCTCCGTGCTGCTGTATCAGTACGAACCCTCTTCGGCCCTGGAACCACCGAAGTCTCTGCAAGGCGCTCCTCGACTAATAAGGCTGCATCTACAGCTGCTGCATAAGTCTCGCAATACTGTGCGCTGATCGCAAGGAACAGTGGTGTAAGCAAGCCTCGGACAAATCTTTTGACTCGGATCTCCTCAGTAGCCACTAGGTATGGGGCATAAACTGATAGCTCGGTGAATAGCATATCGTACTCTGCCACTGTCATCTCTGGCGTCTGGCGTAAAGACTCGAATATGCGCGATCGGGCATCCCTGACACTCTGAGGAAGGAAGTGGGCTAGAAATACTGCCACAAACTCGGTCCAGGTCATAGGAGGAAGACCTGCCGTTCTGCCCTTCTCGACCGATTCACACCATTTCTGCGCAAGACCTTCCAGGCAAAAGCTCACGAACTCTACCCATCTCGCATCTGAGCATCTGAGTGATCGACATATTCGGGCCATCCTATCAAGAAAAGACTGTGGGTCCTCGGTTGCATCGGTGCCTGTGAAGACCGGAGGCTTCAGCCTCATAAACTCTGATAGCGATACTGTAATAACCTCCGTGGCTGCAGGTGCAACTGCCTGAACTGTAGGTACCATCGCGGTCCCCATAACGGGTGGAGCTACCTCTGGTCGCTGCGCTCGAAGCGTCTCAACTAACGACGCATCTCCTGCATACCGGCCCCTAGCATTGCGATCTAATCTGTCATAGGAGGAACAGTCTGCTCTAGTACAACAGGTGTACTACCCGGATCGGTCCTCATCTCGGACGAGTCAACTCGAATCTCGGCTCTCGCGGCCTCTCTCTGCGCCCTCGTAGTCTTTGGCGGCATAATGGCTGAAAAGAAGTAGGATTCGATAAGGATACGGAAATCGAATCACAAGAATGTATACAATCATAAAGGAATTTCAATCAATAAGTCCTAAGGTCGCTTAGGCGGAGTACCATGTCATGAGTATGCCATGGAATATACGCACGCTACGCCACTCTACTTCAGCTACCTACTTCATCATACCAGGGTCATCCTACACTCCGAAGGTAAAACCTACGCTCTGATACCAACTTTGTCATGACCCAAAGTTCGGCCCGTGACCGGCACCTAACCACGTAACGTCTACAGGCGTAACGCGACTAAGTAAGCCGAACCCAGAAATCAAAACCATTTAAAGTATTGAGTGTTAAAATATTTAATGAAAACATTAGTTAAAACATTTAGAAAACCTTAAGTAGTTTAGTAAAATTCTTTAAGGTTCAAGTTATTATCTTAAAAATTTTGGCAGCATTTCCTTTGTAAAAACTAGCCCCGAAATCGGGTACAAGGCAATATATGAGTAAAATCTTGTACAATAAGAATAAAGCATCCCAAACGGGAGCAATCACGCCTGACCGAGGAAACAATCACCATGATAGTAATATACGACGCCGTAGCGAAGAATGAGCAAAAATAAGTGAAGACAACAAGAAATATAAAGCTGCATAAATAAAGTCGGCTCACAACGAGCTTGACACCAGAGTACAAGATAATATACATCGTCCTCACAACTGGTCTCTAAGTCAATATATAAGTAGTAGATGGAGAATACTAGATACAATGATGTATACAACTGGAAATAAACAGATACCGCACAAAAACCCACCTATCAGCAAAAGCTCGCACGCCAACTGTAGTGGTATCTGTATCAAAAGATACAAGAAAACGGCCTGCAGTGACTACTCCGAGGGGAAACCTGCAAACACTGTGGCACAGCGGGGGTGAGTTGCCAACTCATGAATAGTAGATAACATATAAAGGTAATCACGAGTATGCACGTGATGCGATACTCTAACCTATGCCAACAGATAACATCTATATGATGAGCTAGACGAGCAATAATCATGCAACAAGTGCGATCTAATAATATCTTTATATGATAAGCAGGGTATGCAATAATCGTGCATAGCAAATGCAATCAAATAACACCTATATAGGGTGAGCAGGGTATGCAATAGTCGTGCATAGCAAATGCAATCAAATAACACCTATATAGGGTGAGCAGGGTATGCAATAGTCGTGCATAGCATATGCAATCTATCAGGTGCTACAGATACAGGATGAGATGTAATACTGAATGCTGAGCATGGGACTAAATAATATCTACACGGAATGTCAACGTGGAAAAATAATCGGTGTCCACCAATACACCCAAATCCCAGTAAAACTAAATCAGGCGCCGTCATCCTCATCGGCCCTCAAATCCTGTAAATCTCATAGAATCGTGAGGGCCCAACATCGGCACTCGAAATATCATAAAATCGCCGTGTCTAGTATCGATACGCAAATCCTCAAGTATCGGGCTCCGTCAGTCGGATCGGCCCACGGGCTCCGTCTGCGGAATCGGCCCTCGGCCCCGGCAGTACGGGTCGTCCCGTGTCCATCTATTGACTCTGGTCAGTATCCTCCGGATAACCGCCAGGTCTAACCAATCACCGGTAGGTAGTAGTCGCTCCGCCGGGCTCACCGTATAACAATACGAGTCTTCTTGCCCCGGGGTTTTTAAAACAGTGCGTATTTTCTTAAAATAATGCCACAGTTCTCAAATCCAGAAATCCCATAAATTCAAACTCAATGCGTAAATCCAAGCAATGTGTCGTATAACACTAAGAGTAAAAAGGGAAAACCGCTCCTATAAAAAGAATCCAGTTTTGAAAATATCTCATGCGGTCCCTTATTTTCTTGAAATCAAGTCAATATCATCCATGTATGTAACATATATATGTATGTAGGTATGGATGTGCAAATGGATATATACGCGAATATGAGTGTAGCACTACTATGAAATACAGTGTGCATGTGCGCAAGCATGAAGATATCAATATATGTGTGTACTGGTATGAATATACAGTATGCATGTGCGCAAGTATGATGATATCAATATATGTGTGCACTGGTATGAATATACAGTGTGCATGTGCGCAAGTATGATGATATCAATATATGAGTGCACTGGTAAGAATATGTAGTGTGCATGTGCGCAAGTATGATGATATCAATATATGAGTACACTGGTATGAATATACAGTGTGCATGTGCACAAGTATGATGATATCAATATATATGTGCACTGGTATGAATATACAGTGTGCATGTGCGCAAGTATGATGATATCAATATATGAGTGCACTGGTAAGAATATACAGTGTGCATGTGCGCAAGTATGATGATATCAATATATGAGTATATATAAACATCTACGACTAGACATCCTATCACGCCCTGACGCTTAACGCCATACGGGCGATTTCCCCGTAGATGTTAAATCTACTCACCCGGTCACGTGCTAAGCGTAGCCGACCACCTGCTTCCCTTTCTTTGCGGCGTTCGACGTACCCGCCTGCGAACCTAGAATTTACACAAAGAATCCATATAAGCAAATATCTTGCGAAAACACGATATCGAACTCAAACGAGAAACTCGTGTCGCGAACTAAATACGCGTGTATACGTAACGTGTGTGCATACGCCAAATCCCAACGTGACACGCTGTGGCACACAGCGACACGCTATGATACACAGCAAACCAACTCAACACGCATCGTACGTGTCGCGCAAGTCCCTCTACGCTACAAATAGGTAAACGGTCCCAGATTTAATCTGGAGCAAAAACAAGAAAATCAAAAAAGACCAAACCCTTCAAAATACCTACAGACATCTACCTGCCAAAATCCAACACCTTCCCAACCAATTGGGCCGGCGGCTAAGGGTATCATACCAGCCAAAAACCGGTGGGAGGGGTCCAGGTCTCTACACTAGGATCCTAACACAAATTATAGCCTAGTGTATATGTTTGCTTGCTAAAATTACTACCCTAGTAACAGCAGATTTCATGTATCATAAGGGTTTAGCTTAAAACGATATAAAACACTAAGTTGCAACAATAGGGTAATTTGTGGAATTAGGTGAGTTTACAGGGATCTAGTGATACCAACAGCATATATTAGAGCTAGTCTAACCTTAAACCATCCTGAATCACCCTATTTTCCATCCAAACCATAAGCTAAGCAATAAAACTCGATACAAACACTAAATTTAGCTAAACAAACCCATATTTCAACCTACAGACAAATAGGGAAAATAAATGACACCAAATCCAGATAATTACCCACAGACACCCCCCTACACAAAGCACCAACACCCAGAGCAAAAGGAGGCCGGCGACGCCGGAATTAGTGGGAATGTCACCGGATTTTTGGGAAGGGGGTGGTCTCGTATTTCAGTACACTAGCCTATACTTCCTGCACACTATTCTGAAGTTGTTTGCTAAGCTAGAAAACATGCACAATCGTAGCAGATCTCAATATCCTACAGTTGCATCTAAACAGTATTTTAAATCCAAGTTTTAGACTTTAAGACGATCTAGCTAAAACTAGCTGCACTACTTGGTTTAAACACCAATATTAACATTTAATTAGGTTCCCTAAGTTATAATAACCCTAACTTAGCTTGAATCCCACCAAAATCACAAAACTAGCTCTAAACTCACACTAATCACTAACCGAAGCTAAAACAACACATGCAAGCAAGTAAAGGAGTTGAGTTCAAAGATTATACCCCCACTAGACCCTACGCGCACGAAGAAGGAGAAGAATAAGAGGAGGTGTTGCAACTGCTGCTGGTGCTGAGCTGCTGTTGTTGCTGATGTTGTATTGCTGCTGTTGTTGCTGTTGGCTACTGCTGCTACTGCTTCTGTTGCTGTTGTTGCTTGCGTTGCTGCTGCTATTGCCTGCTTGCTGCTGAAGCTGGTGCTGCTGCTGATGCTGGAGCTGGTGTTGTTGTTGTGTTATTGTTGTTGGTGTTGCTACTGCTGCTGGGCTGAGTTGTTGCTGTTGTTGCAACTTCTGCTGCTGCTGCTGATGTTGTGGCTCTGTGTGTGTGTGTGTGTGAGTGAGAGAGAAGTGAGAAATGAGTGTTGCAAAAGAGAAATGAGTGATATGAGAGAGTCAAACCCTTCTCTCTCTCACCTCATTTAATGCAAGCATGGGCTCATGCCATGATGCCCATCATGCCCATTCTCTCTCTCTCCCCCCTCCAAGTCAACCCCCATTCAAATCATTTTCCATTTTTAAAAACAAAAACACACCCACATAATTAAAAACCAAATAACCTAAAGAAAATGGGTTAAACACCATGATTGCTAACCTTAATTTTAACCCTAGTTTACATGCACATGTGTGTGCAAGCCTCAATAAATTCTAATAAAATATTCATTAATTTTGATAAAATATTTGGAAATCGATTTGGTAAACTTTTACTAAAAACCATAAAATAAGGTATAATTAGCCACTAATCACATACTGTCACGACCCAAGGTTTGGCCCGTGACCAGCACTTAACCACGTAACGTCTACAGGCGTAACGCGGCTAAGTAAGCCGAAATCCAGAAATCAAACCAATAAAAGTATAGAGTGTTTTAAGTTTTAAATGGAAGCATTAACTAAATTGTTAAGAATTCTTAAATGAACAATCATCAAGATAACAATATACGACGCCGTAGCGAAGAAAATGAGCAACAAGTGGGAAACGTCGCAGATAGAATAAACTGCACAAGTAAAGTCGGCTCACAACGAGCTCGACACCAGAATACAAAATAATATACATCGTCCTCACAACTGGTCTCTAAGTCAATACATAAGTGGTAGATGGAGAGTACTAGATATAACAAGGTACATAACAGAAAGATAAACAGATACCGCACAAAACCCACCTATCAGCAAAAGAGCTAGTACACCAACTGTAGGGGTATCTGTGTCAAAAGATGCAAGAACACAGCCTGCCGCGACTACTCCGAAGGGCAACCTGCAAACACTGTGGCACAACGAGGGTGAGTTGCCAACTCGTGAATAGAAGATAACATATAAAGGTAATCGCGAGTATGCACGTGCTGCGCTACTCTAACCTATGCCAACAGATAACATCTATATGATTAACTGGATGCTCAAATCATGCAACAAGTGCGATCTAATAACATCTCCATGTGATGAGCAAGATACGTGATAATCAGGTATAGCAATACAATCGAACAACCCTATATATAATGAGCAGGGTATGCAATGATCGTACCAGCAGGTGTACTATATCAGGTACAATAGATACAGGATGAGATATCAAATACTAAGTACTGAGCATGGGAAATATAACATCTACACGGAATGTCATCATGGAAAGTATAATCGGTACCCATCAATGCAACCAAATCCCAATACTACTCAGGCGTCGTCATCCTCCTCGGTCCTCAAATCCTGTATATCTCATATAATCGTGAGTGCCCAACATCGGCACCTAAAATATCAAGAAATACTCGTATCAAGCATCGACATGCAAATCCTCCTGTATAGGGCATCCGTCAGTCCAGATCAGCCCACGGGCTTTGTCTGCGGTATCGGCCCTCGGCCCCGGCAGTATGAGTCGTCCCGTATCCATCAATCGACTCTGGTCAGTATCCTCCGGATAACTGCCAGGTCCAACCAATCACCAGTAGGTAGTAGTCCCTCTACCAGGCTCACCGTCTAATACACAGCGAAACCGTTCTCGCCCCGGGGTACCATACCGGGTCCACCATGTTCCCGTAATCGGCCTCATCTAACTCCTCGATTCGGGCTCACATATATCACTCTGGCACCGAGAAAACACATGGTGGACGCACCGAAATATCATATCAAGGGAAACCGGGTTTTAAATAATTAACTATTCTCTTTTGAAATATCCGCGGTTACCCAAATCCAGAATTAACATGGAACCAACATATAAATCTAAGCAAGTATGAAGATATCAAAATATATGTGCACTGGTATGAGTATACAGTGTTCATGTGCGCAGGTATGAAGATATCAATATGTGTGTACACTGGTATGAGTATACAGTGTGCATGTACGCAGGTATGAAGATATCAATATATGTGTGCACTGGTATGAGTATACAGTGTGCATGTGCGCAGATATGAAGATATCAATATATGTGTGCACTGGTATGAGTATACAGTGTGCACGTGCGCAGGTATGAAGATATCAATATATGTGTGCACTGGTATGAGTATACAGTGTGCATGTGCGCAGGTATGAAGATATCAATATATGTGTGCACTGGTATGAGTATACAGTGTGCATGTGCGCATGTATGAATATATCAATATATGTGTGCACTGGTATGAGTATACAGTGTGCATGTGCGCAGGTATGAAGATATCAATATATGTGTGCACTGGTATGAGTATACAGTGTGCATGTGCGTAGGTATGAAGATATCAATATATGTGTGCACTGGTATGAGTATACAGTATGCATATGCGCAGGTATGAAGATATCAATATATGTAAGTCAAAGCAATGTGATATATGCATCAAGTGTGAATATCATGTAACCCGAATCAATATGCAAGTCAAAGCAATGTGATATATGCATCAAGTGTGAATATCATGTAACCCGAATCAATATGCAAGTCAAAGCAATGTGATATATGCATCAAGTGTGAATATCATGTAACCCGAATCAATATGCAAGTCAAAGCAATGTGATATATGCATCAAGTGTGAATATCATGTAACCCGAAGCAATATGCAAGTCAAAGCAATGTGGTATGTGCATCAAGTATGAATGTCATGTTTAGTCATATAAAAGATGAGCTACAGCATAATGATCATGGAAATTCTACAGTGTGAGTGTCATGGCAATTACTAACGGTGTGTGTGTGTAACATACAGGATAGTGCTCGTGCAACTTGAACCGTTAGTAATGGTGCGGTGTTCTATCAATTCTAGTTTATATACATATAGCAGGGAATGCAGTATGCACTAAATAGTAGCCATGAACAGTCAATGTATGCAAATGTAGCTATAAGGTCCTATCATCCCTGACGTAGAACGCCATGCGGGCGATATCCCCGTAGATGTTAAATCTACTCACCTGATCGTGCGCTACTCGTAGCCGACCACTCGCTTCCCTTTCTTAGCTTCGTCCGACGTACCCGCCTTCGAACCTGGAATTTACACAAGAATCCGTATATAAGCAATCACCTCGCAAGACGCGATATCTAAGCCAAACGATACGCTCGCGTCGCGAACTAAACGCGCGTGAGTACGATACGCTAAAACGTGAGTACGCGTCTAAAACTAACCCGACACGTCGCAACGCACTGGATCACAGAACCCGCTCGTGTATCGCGTGTATCGCGCGAACCAAACGTACTAGAAATATGATATAACGTCCCAGATTCTACCCAGGCTAACAACTTACAAAATTATACATACCACTGGCTTAGAAATAACAGCAGACTCCTATCCATGCAAACTTCACCCAAAACCACCCTCATCTGGCCGCGGCCAGAATGAATAAACCGGCGGCCTAATAAAGGAATGGGGGCTTCGTGTTCAGGTGGTGTGGTCAGGGTATATCTAGGGTGCTCCAGTTTCCTCAATTTTAACCTGAACTACTCGGGCTTATAGCAGATCACTGAAAGGTGAAATTTCACTTTAAAACACTAAATTTTGCACAATTAGAAACTCTATGGTATTTTGGTGTAATCTAGGGTTATGCTAGGTTTAAGTGGTCCTAATAACGCTTAATTAGGCTAGGTTAACCCATACTAACAGCACTTAACCAAATTTCACATTAATTCATCAAATCAAGCACTAATTCTCACTTTTTACACAAACCGAAGCAAATCCAACATAAGTTAAGCAATCTAGAGGGTTAGGCTCAAAGATTATACCTTACTAGACCCTATAAAGCAGGAAGAGGGAGGAGGAGGAGGAGAAGAGGTGAGCTGCTGTTGCTGCTGCTGCCTGCTGTGCTGCTGCTGATGCTGTAGTTGCTGCTGATGCTGATACTTCTGCAGCTGATGCTGGTGCTGTGGCTGCTGCTGATGCTTCTGCAGCTGCTGCCTCTCCCTCTCAGCTGAGTGTTGTAGGGTTCCTAGGCACTCGAATGAAGTCTCACAAGGCATCAACCATGCCAATTTCAAATTTTTCCGGTGCCGAGAAACCCTAATACGGATCGTTAACTAGAATTTTAGGCGAAAAGGGAAACTAGTTAACATCTTAACTAAAAGTGAGAAGCTACAAGCTTTGTAGATCCGGATATCCACTTCCTTAGCTCCACATAGTCATCCCCTCGCTGTCCATCCCGAATCCCGGACTCTCGCATCGGCTTCATCGGAGAAATGAGCGGAATAGTCGTCGACTACGATGCCGAAGATGATCTACGTCGAGATTACACAAGATCAAGCTCTAACTTCACCAAGTCGTGAAACTTGTGAAGAAAACACCCTATACTACTTGGCAAGAGGTAGAGGGTGAAGAAATAGGAGGTGGGTTCACTTTAGAATTGGATTTCTCACTTTAGAACTCAAGATGCCATTAATGGAGTCTAGTTTTCTTTCTTGAAGAAGAAGAAGAAGATGAAGATAGAATATGATCAAAGTATTTTCATAATAGAAAAGAAATCAATACTTATCATATCCTAACTAAGGTCAAGTGTAGAGAATAGACCATGGTAAGTGGGAATGGTTAGGGTTAAGCATGAAGACAAAATGGTCTCTTTAGTCAAAGCTTCATGAAGCTTCGACAAGCTTCATGATAAAAAGAAACCATTTTATTTTCTTTTATCCATTTAAATAAATAAAGAATGGATAAATAAATGAGTGAATAAATCAAAAACCCTAACCATTATCATAACCATGGTACAATTCTTTACACAAAGCCAATATGCATGCATCATGAAGCATGATACAATCAAGTGCACAAAAGTATATCACATATACAACTTGTGAACTTCAAGTGAGAAAATTCATTTAAAGTGAACCAATACTAGTTAATGCAAAGTGATATATCAAATATATAATTATACATTAAATCATTAAATCAACATTTGATTCAATGATCCGGTCATGTCACACATAACCGACTAGTATCCAATGTATCGATTTATCGAATCAATGATTCGATAACTAGGTCATATCGCATACAACCAATAGAAACATTCATCGCGAGAATGAAATACGGTATCACATACACGCATTATTCTCGGTCCCGCACATATCTCATATGCGCTCCTATTTCGTTTCACTTGAGCCAGGAAACCTCTGTGTAGGACTCTAAAGACTCGTCAATACGCCGGTAGCAGGTGATGATCATATCAAGCACCTACAAGCCGCAAGCGGTCTGCTAAACGTAACGGCCACCCGGGTATTGAGCGATCAGAAGATCGATGAGCTAGCCCGCTCACACTCCTGTGAATCCAACCAGTAACACTTACCGTACAGTCCGGTCTGTTCGTCTGATATGTCGCATATCAAGTCTAGGGGTGGTAAACGTCAGACCCCAGTAACCGATAAGTCGTGCCGATGTGAGGCTCATAACGGGTCGAGAAACTACTGGTAACACTTACCAGCAAATCTCTGATCAGCCCTGGCCAGGGACTTCCCTGTTACGGCCAATCGAGCACAGAGCAACATCAACCCCCAATACCGGGAGAGACGAAACCCCTCCTATCGCTCATTGCCTCCATGTGACTCGGGACTGTACCCAAAGACCACCGTTTTGCACACCCTCATGGACGTGGTAAGGTGGAGATCAAAGCACAGTGGGAATCACACAAGACTCTATGATGATCTCGGGTCTACAGACTAACTTGTACAAGTGTCACCTGAGAACTGCCATCTGACGTGAGGTATAATACCATCTGGGAGTTCTCGGCGAGTCCGTCCAGTGTACCCAGTCTCCACTGAGCACCCGTACACCATCTCTGATGTCAAACACCAATGGATATGGGATCATCCATCGCCCATCTCATAGGTCGAGAAGCGTATACGCTAGTCTACACTGGTATATCGATGCCCCGTCTCGATACACCTAGTACTAGGGACTTTGAAGGATGTACTTATGGACTACCATGTCCCCACTAGTATGATCTGCATCATAGTCCAGGTAGTCATGTACACATCCTAAGGGCTTTATCAACATGTAACTATAAGACAGTTTAAAGAGACTAGTAAACATGTTAAGATAAAGAGCAACCAGATAGCATATTATCATATCGAGCAAGAAAGTCATCTCTATATATGTCCAAGCATCCAATATAATATACATCATCTGTACAATACTGGCCTCTAGGGCATACATACAACTAACAATCTCCCACTTGCACTAGGGCCAGCTGCTGTAGTATCGCATACCGAGCATCCCGAAGAGTCTCTCAAACTGTATCTGGGGAATGGCCTTCGTGAGTGGATCCGCCGTGTTGTTCTTCGTGTCAACCCTCCTGACCTCGTTCTCCCGGCGATCAACTATCTCCCGGATCAGGTGATACCGCCTCAGAATATGCCTGGATCGCTGATAGGACCTGGGTTCCTTA
Organism: Agapanthus africanus; assembly: GCA_030015575.1. Classification (NCBI taxonomy): domain Eukaryota; kingdom Viridiplantae; phylum Streptophyta; class Magnoliopsida; order Asparagales; family Amaryllidaceae; genus Agapanthus; species Agapanthus africanus. Next base: position 422,395,884 of record CM057349.1, read on the forward strand.
GCCAAAGCCACCGCTCCATTGTTATCGCAATACAAAGGTATTGGATGCTCAATGGATGGAACCACTCCAAGTTCAGTGATGAACTTCTTGATCCAGACAGCCTCTTTGGCAGCATCGTTGGCAGCGATGTATTCAGCCTCCATCGTCGAGTCAGCCACGGTTTCCTGCTTTGAACTCTTCCAGCTAACCGCCCCTCCGTAAAGGGTAAAAACAAATCCCGACTGCGACTTAGAGTCGTCCTTATCACTCTGGAAGCTCGAATCGGTAAAGGACTCCATTTGGAGTTCTCCGTTACCATACACCAAGAGCATCTCTTTAGTCCTTCGCAAGTACTTGAGAATGCTCTTCACAGCTGTCCAGTGACTCTCTCCAGGATCAGCTTAATACCTGCTCACTACACTTAGTGAGTATGCTACATCGGGTCTGGTACATAGCATCGCATACATGATAGAGCCTACAGCCGAAGCATAGGGTATCCCTTGCATGCGAGCTCTCTCCAAATCAGTCTTGGGAGACATCTCTTTGGAGTGAGTGACTCCAGAGATCGTGGGCAACTTCCCATGCTTGGATTCTTCCATACTAAACCTCTTTAGTATGGTGTCAATGTACCTGGATTGGGACAATCCCAATATCCGTTTGGATCTATCTCTATAGATCCTAATTCCCAATATGCAGGAGGCATCACCAAGATCTTTCATTGAGAATCTTGTGATAAGAAGAGCTTGACCGATTGCAGCATAGGAATATCATTTCCTATCAAGAGTATGTCGTCCACGTACAATACGAGGAAGACAACCTTACTCTCTGCCACCTTCTTGTAGATACAAGGTTCATCTGGGTTTTTGACGAAATCAAACTCTTTGATAACGACGTCAAAGCAGATGTTCCAACTCCGCGATACTTGCTTTAATCCATAAATGGATTTAAGCAGCTTGCACACCTTCCCGCTGCTCCCACTGTCTACGAAGCCCTCTGGCTGAGTCATGTACACGCTCTCTTCTAAATCACCATTTAGAAAGGCGGTCTTAACATCCATTTGCCAGATTTCGTAATCATGATATGCAGCGATGGCAAGCATGATCCGGATGGATTTAAGCATAGCCACTGGAGAAAAGGTTTCGTCATAGTCCACACCTGGTCTTTAACGAAAACCCTTTGCAACAAGTCTAGCGTTGAAAGTCTCCACTTTCCCATCTACACCAAGTTTCTTCTTGAAGATCCACTTGCTCCCAATGGGTTTTACCCCTTCAGGAGCAACATCCAAAGTCCATACTTTGTTGGTGTACATGGATTCCATCTCGGACCGCATTGCATCCAGCCATTTCACTGAGTCCCTACTCGTGATGGCCTGCTCGAAACTAGTTGGGTCATCATCCTCCATGATGCAATCCTCGCTCCCACCATCCATGAGAAAACCGTAGTATCTCTCAGGTTGGCGAGGAACCCTACTAGATCGGCGGAGAGGCTGGGGTTCGTCGGGTATTACTGAATCCTCTGGTTCCACTAAATCTTCAGTTTGAGTTTGTGTAGCCGGAATTTCTTCCAGTTCTACCTTATCCCCACTAATTTCTTTTGCAAGAAATTCCTTTTCCAAAAAGGTGGCATGTCGAGAAACAAACACTTTTTGTTCCTCTGTATGGTAGAAAAGATATCCATGTGAATGTTTGGGATATCCCACAAACTTGCATAGAACTGACCGTGCCTCGAGTTTGTCCGGATTTTGCCTTTTGACATAGGCCGGGCAACCCCATATCTTAACTCGTTTAAGACATGGTCTCTTCCCACTCCATATCTCATATGGTGTGGTAGGTACAGATTTAGTTGGAACTTGATTCAATAGGTATGCTGCTGTTTCCAGCGCATATCCCCAGAAGGAAATAGGTAACTCAGCTGTGCTCATCATAGAGCGCACCATATCTAATAGGGTGCGGTTCCTCCGTTCTGATACACCGTTGTGCTGTGGTGTATATGGAGGTGCCAGCTGAGAGAGAATCCCATTCTCTTTTAGGAAGTCCAGGAATTCATTGCTCAAGTATTCACCTCCTCGATCAGATCGAAGGATTTTAATACTTTTTCCGGTTTGGTTCTCGACTTCTTGTTTATATTCTCTAAATTTCTCAAAAGCTTCTGATTTGTGTTTCATCAGGAACACATATCCGAATCTAGAGAGATCGTCAGTGAATGTAATGAAGTATGAAGAACCATCCCTGGCATGTGTAGACATGGGACCGCATACATCACTATGTATTAGTCCCAAGAGTTCGGTAACTCTTTCTCCGTGTCCCGTAAACGGAGTTTTGGTCATCTTGCCTTTGAGACATGACTGGCAAGTGTCATAAGATGAAAATTCGAACGAATTTAAATATCCATCTTTATGTAACTTAGCCAGTCGTGTCGCATTGATGTGACCCGGTCTACAATGCCATAAGAAGGATTCGTTCAGTTCTGAACTTTTCCTCTTGTGTGTGTTTGTTATGCTCAGAACTGTTGATTGATTTAGAACATAAATGCCATTGCACAACGTGCCTGATCCAACCAACTTTTGGTTACGGAAAATGTTCATAACATTATCCTGTAATACAAAATTATATCCCTCTTTACCCAATAAAGAAACTGATATAATGTTGCATATCAGGTTCGGCATGTAATAGCATTCGTTCAGAACCAATGTTTTACCAGTTGGTAATACAAGGTGATATTCCCCGACAGTCTTAGCTGCAACAATTGCACCATTTCCAACTCTAATGTCTTTATCACCTTCTCCAAGTTCTCTACCTTTCCTAAGCCCATGTAACTGATTACATATATGGGATCCTGACCCGGTATCTAATACCCAGGATGTAGAGCAAATGGAGAAACAGTTCTCTGTAACAAACACACCCGAAGAAAATGCATCATCATGTACTTTCTTCATTCGGGTGGCATGGGAATCCTGGTATTCCCCTATATCCTGCTCAGTCCTATAACTCTTATAGGAAAGAACGGAACCAACGTTCCCCAGCACAGTATAACATGCGGGTTCGGTCAATACATCCATATTATTATCTTTATTAGGGCATGAAATGGTCGCTACCTGGAGAGAGAGAGAAGAAACCACTTTAGCGTATGCTCGTGCAAGATCAGATTGGTTATTATCTTATCTAATCAGGATGGCTCCCACTGGTTTTTATCAAATCTTCCTTCAAACCCTAAAAGGAAAGACTAGCCGGGATTAATTACATACTACAAGTTCGCCAATCTTTCAGCCAGGCCAGTGTCGGTACTTTGAGGGAGGTCCCCCGTGCTTTCGCACGAACCTAATTAATGTAAACCTCGTTTTCCCAGAGGCGTAACCCCATTGACACCTTTCTAGACACCTACTTGATCAGCTAATTGCAATGTGTAAAACTCTCCCAGGAGTAACTCTTACTCACAGTGGGTATCGGGATCCAACTATCTCATAGAAGGTATACAATCTCATTGCAAATTTCAACACTTGAAATTCCCGATAATATTTTGCCCCTAGCATCCTATGACCTTGACAAAGGCCAACAAATTATGGGATGCTAGTCAAGTTCAACCCGTCATTTCTTGATTGAATCAAACCCACCCGCACGACCCTTGACAAAGGCCAACAAGGTCGTATGACTACCCTGAAACAATCTGCATCACATGCACAAGCAGATAAGCACTATTCAGCTACCGCACACTACGCCTTGACAAAGGCCAACAAACGCAGCACGAATACTAAACAGTTCTTATCTGAAATGACGGAGGGCTACGACAGGTTTTTTTGAAAACCTATTGCGTAATGAACTTGATATCGTTGTAGAATCGAATGAAGTTTTGAAATGGAGTGATTTTGAGGCTTTTCTAGTTTTGCTAAAGGGGTCACTCCCGGTGAAGGGATCGTCGGCCCTTTCCTCGTCGAATGTGGTGCGGGATATATCATATATATCACTGTGCAAAGCATAAACTATAGAAGCAATCAAAAGTCAAACCGAGTGTGTAGCATCTGCCAGTTATTGCTAAAGGAGTCACTCCCGGTGAAGGGATCTCGGTCCTTTCCTCATCGAATAAGGTGCAGGGTATATCATATATACCGCTATGCAAAGCAAGAACTGTAGCTACCTGTTTTGTTTAAAATTTGATTCTACAACATCTTAGGTTTCTTTTCTTTCATTAATCACATTAATGAAGTCCCATCATTTAAGTCACCTAAACATCACAGATAAATACGACGTACACTTATGCCAGCCGCATTCGCCTCGATGTCCCCTCGTGCACCGTTAGGTTAGGTAACTAACGACAGAGCAGGGCAGGGCTAGTGCGGGTGCAAAACATAAGTAACGTCTATATAATATATCATATATACTATATACTGTATCTATCATAGAACATCACATGATCACATCACAGATATCGCAGCAGAAGAAACATATGAAACATTGGATATACTAGGACGTCCGTGTTTTCAATACGAGCCAGTATAAAACACGGATTCCACGGTCGTGATGAATAGCCAATCCCACACCTCTAGACCCCTACGAGAGCGGCAAGCAACCCTACCAATTTTAGGGTTAGGAGACCCGGACTCGACTCCTCGAGATGGTCTCCCACTGGACCCTAGAACCCGGTTACTTGTGCTCCCCTCCTTGGGTCTATCCTAATGCGGAAATATAAATAATATACAAAAGGTGACAACTTCCGCAACCTGGAAGTGCCCCAATAAAAGAATATTACATACAAGTTTTTATATGAATGAAAATGAAAAACACTCATCTCACATAAAAACCCCCGGCTATTCAAACACGACAATCCAATATAACATATCCAGCAACACATAACATCACATGTCATCAACGTAAGTAAATATGCGCATCCCAATTGTCGTTGACATATAGCAACGAAACCGGCGATATCACATATTACACTTACGGTCACAGAAAAGAAAGTGTAAAACTACAACAGTTGGAATCCGCAACCTCTTTAGACATCGCATGCCTAATCAAAATGAAATACTTAGACATCACATGCCTAACAATTATAAACCCCGCATTCTAGTCCCATTATCGAAAACTCTTTTCAATATCAAATGAGACTAAACCGCTAGATTTATAACATTCATTCAGTTATCTCATAACTGATTGTGAATTCCAATTATTGTATCCCATTCCGGATAAACAGAAAATGTTAAACTTTCCGATCGAACATTCGAACACCCAAGTTTTCCCGAAACAGATCAATACATGAAACAAGTTTAAAAACATCCAGTTCATGCCTCAGTACCAACGGTCCAGCCGTAGAAGGGTCAAGCCAACGCCTCACATGTGGCACGCCGTACTGCCCCAAACCCGAAGGTTCAAAGGGCAGTTCAAGACGGTCACATAATCGAGTTAAGGTTTGTTGTCTTCTAGAGGGACCATCGCGTTACTTGCACTACTTAGAACGTCGTTAAACTACGGAAAGATCCAACACTTGGAAATTTCCCGACAGGGGAAAAGGTGGGTATTTATATCCGGTCGAACTTTTTAACATATTCTAAAATTTACCCGGAAAAACCACATAGACAAAACTTGATAATCCGATCGAAACGACGATTTTCAATGCAACTCCAGAACACTCAACTCTTGAGTCAAATTAAAAATTCCCAGAAAACTCAGTATAATAAAATAGGAATTACTGTGCAAATGTGGAAGCCTGACGTCAGAAGATGGCCGCGGAACCGCCGCAGAAGCTAGGCTTCTGCCGCGGTTCCGCCGCACTTTAGACTCTTCGTTTGGAAAATTTTGCATCGTAATTCTTATATTTCCCTGCTGAAATTTTTAAGCATTTTTAATATCGAAAAAACCCAGTTTTTAGAAAAAGTCCAGAGAGCATTTTGGTTTTTAGGGTTTCGGTTCGATTGGGTTTCAAACATCGTCTAAGCATCGCCTATGGCTCTAGCTAGGCTCTGATACCACTGTAGGGTTCCTAGGCACTCGAATGAAGTCTCACAAGGCATCAACCATGCCAATTTTAAATTTTTCCGGTGCCGAGAAACCCTAATACGGATCGTTAACTAGAATTTTAGGCGAAAAGGGAAACTAGTTAACATCTTAACTAAAAGTGAGAAGCTACAACCTTTGTAGATCCGGATATCCACTTCCTTAGCTCCACGTAGTCATCCCCTCGCTGTCCATCTCGAATCCCGGACTCTCGCATCGGCTTCATCGGAGAAATGAGCGGAATAGTCGTCGGCTACGATGCCGAAGATGATCTACGTCGAGGTTACACAAGATCAAGCTCTAACTTCACCAAGTCGTGAAACTTGTGAAGAAAACACCCTATACTACTTGGCAAGAGGTAGAGGGTGAAGAAATAGGAGGTGGGTTCACTTTAGAATTGGATTTCTCACTTTAGAACTCAAGATGCCATTAATGGAGTCTAGTTTTCTTTCTTGAAGAAGAAGGAGAAGATGAAGATAGAATATGATCAAAGTATTTTCATAATAGAAAAGAAATCAATACTTATCATATCCTAACTAAGGTCAAGTGTAGAGAATAGACCATGGTAAGTGGGAATGGTTAGGGTTAAGCATGAAGACAAAATGGTCTCTTTAGTCAAAGCTTCATGAAGCTTCGACAAGCTTCATGATAAAAAGAAACCATTTTATTTTCTTTTATCCATTTAAATAAATAAAGAATGGATAAATAAATGAGTGAATAAATCAAAAACCCTAACCATTATCATAACCATGGTACAATTCTTTACACAAAGCCAATATGCATGCATCATCAAGCATGATACAATCAAGTGCACAAAAGTATATCACATATACAACTTGTGAACTTCAAGTGAGAAAATCCATTTAAAGTGAACCAATACTAGTTAATGCAAAGTGATATATCAAATATATAATTATACATTAAATCATTAAATCAACATTTGATTCAATGATCCGGTCATGTTGCACATAACCGACTAGTATCCAATGTATCGATTTATCGAATCAATGATTCGATAACTAGGTCATATCGCATACAACCAATCGAAACATTCATCGCGAGAATGAAATACGGTATCACATACACGCATTATTCTCGGTCCCGCACATATCTCATATGCGCTCCTATTTCGTTTCGCTTGAGCCAGGAAACCTCTGTGTAGGACTCTAAAGACTCGTCAATACGCCGGTAGCAGGTGATGATCATATCAAGCACCTACAAGCCGCAAGCGGTCTGCTAAACGTAACGGCCACCCGGGTATTGAGCGATCAGAAGATCGACGATCTAGCCCGCTCACACTCCTGTGAATCCAACCAGTAACACTTACCGTACAGTCCGGTATGTTCGTCTGATATGTCGCATATCAAGTCTAGGGGTGGTAAACGTCAGACCCCAGTAACCGATAAGTCGTGCCGATGTGAGGCTCATAACGGGTCGAGAATTTACTGGTAACACTTACCAGCAAATCTCTGATCAGCCCTGGCCAGGGACTTCCCTGTTACGGCCAATCGAGCACAGCGCAACATCAACCCCCAATACCGGGAGAGACGAAACCCCTCCTATCGCTCATTGCCTCCATGTGACTCGGGACTGTACCCAAAGACCACCGTTTTGCACGCCCTCATGGACGTGGTAAGGTGGAGATCAAAGCACAGTGGGAATCACACAAGACTCTATGACGATCTCGGGTCTACAGACTAACCTGTACAAGTGTCACCTGAGAACTGCCATCTGACGTGAGGTATAATACCATCTGGGAGTTCTCGGCGAGTCCGTCCAGTGTACCCAGTCTCCACTGAGCACCCGTACACCATCTCTGATGTCAAACACCAATGGATATGGGATCATCCATCGCCCATCTCATGGGTCGAGAAGCGTATACGCTAGTCTACACTGGTATATCGATGCCCCGTCTCGATACACCTACGACTAGGGACTTTGAAGGATGTACTTATGGACTACCATGTCCCCACTAGTATGATCTGCATCATAGTCCAGGTAGTCAAGTACACATCCTAAGGGCTTTATCAACATGTAACTATAAGACAGTTTAAAGAGACTAGTAAACATGTTAAGATAAAGAGCAACCAGATAGCATACTATCATATCGAGCAAGAAAGTCATCTCTATATATGTCCAAGCATCCAATATAATATACATCATCTGTACAATACTGGCCTCTAGGGCATACATACAACTAACAAGTGTGTGTGTGTGTGTGTGTGTGAGAGAGAGAGAGAGAGAGTTGTGAGAATGAGAAGTGAGAGTGAGAAAATGAGGCCCCAAGTCAAAAAAACCCTCTTTCTTTCCCTCTCTCTTCATTTAATGAGCATGGCTCAAGCCATGCCCATACTCCCTCTCTCATGCACCAAGTCAACAAAAGAAAAAGAAAAGAAAATTCAAATAAACAAAACACACAAATAAATGAAACCCCAATTAAAGTCCAAATACACCTAATAAGAAGCAATTAACTTAAAGAGAATGGGTTAATTCTTCATGCTTGCTAATCATGGTTTAACCCCCTCTCTTAACCCTAGTTTACATGCACAAGTGTGTGTGTGCCTAGAAAAATTCTAATAAAATACTCATTAATTAGAATAAAATATTTGAAACTTAATTTGGTAAACTTTTTATTAAAACTAAATACTAAAATATAATTAACCCCTAAACACAACCTAATGTGTTACATATACTAAGGTGTTACACCCTCATAATTTTAAATGCTTAATACTATTTTACTCAAGTTTGGGGGGAGAAAATATTTTGGCTCTTGAAAGAAAACAAATTTTTACAAAATTGTGAGCCAAAAATAAATTTGGGGGAGTGATTGATCGTGAAAAACTGTAGTAGTAACCGCAATCAATAACGGTATCGCGTGTAGCTAGCCGAGATGAGTACGGGTCGTCCTCTGGAAAACGTGGAACTTTTAATTTTGCTTTAGACGTGTTGATTAGAAAAGAGGAAGGAGAATGGAGAATAGTGAAGAATAGATTTTAGACGAATTGATTGAAAAGAGGGAGAATAGTTTTTCAGATCTAGTTTCAATAAGGATATAGAATACATAAGAAGAAGCCTTGTAGGGTTCGTTATGATTTAGTAGTTATGGATGAATAATAAAGATTACTCTTTTTATCTATTGATAGATTTAAAACTAGATTGATAGTGATGAATAGGGATTAGGGTTCTTGGAAGAAACTAGGATTTCCACTCTATTGACCCTTGTTCTTTCATTGATCTCTATTCATGTTTAGCCCTTAACAAAACAATTGTTAATCTGATCTCAAATCGCGGTCGAGACTAACAATAAATTGGTAGCGCGCCCGATTAGGATGTTAACGATTCTTTTGCTAAAATTTATAAACTTCATAAGAATTAAAAGAATTTAAAATATTTACTTATCTATTGTTCTACCCTAATCCTATGAACCCTAGCAAGCTAGGAATTACTCACCCATGTTGTGAGAAGAAGAAAAAAGGATAGAGAATGAAATCATAAATAAAATGCAAAAAGTAAAAATACAGAAAATAAATAATTAAACAAAGTGATCTACCTTTATTAATCAACTTCACAAGTACAAATTCTACGAATTTTGATTACAAGAGGAAGAAGTTGCTCTCGATATCTGCCTCGTAGGAAGTAGATACTCCGTCGATTTTCACGTCGCCCTATCACGTCGAATCGTGGACCTGTCGTGGATCTCTTATTCTCTGACAGTGATTTTCTTAGTGTAAAAGTGATGAGTTTTAACTTTAGCTCTCGGTCCTTTATATAGCCCTCAAATCAGAAATCCTAGATCTCATAGGTTTAGACTTGCCATAAAGATCCACTTTCCATCTTTTCAGATCCTACGATTTTATTGGCAGATTTTTGATCCCGACATCTTCAATATCTTGATCTCTTGATCTGAACTAAATCTGCACAAAATCTCCATGAATAATGTTAGTAATATTTATTAAATTAGAAAGAGTATCTTAATTATTTTATATAGTAATAAATCTTTAAGAAACTTGATTAAGAATATTTGGTAAGATATACATCTATTAATTACTAAAATATTATGCATATATTTTGAAATATTATTTTAACAATTTGTATGATATTATATCTTTTAAGAATCTTGATTAGAATATTTGATATGATATGCATATTTTAATTACCAAAATATTATATAAATATTATATGCATATATTTTTCTTCATAATATTAATTAAAATATATAAACATATGGTAAATAGTATTTTGCAGATAAACCCAAATATGTTCTATATTTATAATAAACGCCTTTAAATATTTAAGGAAAGTAAGGAAAATGTTATATTAAAAGTAAAATATTTTCGACTGAACAAATACCCCAAACTTAATTTTGATCGTCCCGAGCAAACTATTTATTTAAGAGAAGGAGAAAAAAAAAGAAAAACCTAAGTATCACACTTTCGTAGGCAACATGATTACACTGAGCACGTGCAATAAGCCGTTAAAGCTCTAGGTGTCTCTAGTAGGAGGAGTGTTATCTCCTGAGGGTTTTCAGTGGATTACACCTACAAAATCCCATAATAAAAGAAAAAAGATGAAAATTACATGCAAAGATAAAAATTATAAAAGAAAGAACTTGAAAATAAGAGTTTCCAACTACACTAACTTTTCGGTTGCCATGAGCCATATCTTAATAGTCGTGAAAAGATCTTAGAAATCATATTATCTCTCAATAAAATATTACCTTTAGTCTTCCTCCCTACTATTTATTCAAACATTGATCATATACCCCTACGTGTGTGTAAAAAACACCCCTACACTTAGAGAATTCAATTCAACCTATTATACTCTTGTCCATCTGCCAAAGTATTTTTTAGTCGGTGAATACTTCAGATGGATTTGCTCACACATCCTTCATACGATCGTTAATACTTCTTGAGATACTAACCGACCGATTAACAAATGTGCTTAATTATTTAGGCGTAATATTCTCTTCTTGCAACACCTAAGGCTTAGCAGTGGCTCCCAAATCAGCTGGTCTAAGGCACTGGGTGATAAAACACTCTCGCTATATTTTTTATGCTGCCTTAAGTAATTACAAAACCAGTGTTCATTTTTTTCACCAATTTTTTATTTTATTTTATTTTTCATACTAAGGCTTTTAGGCAAGAGCATTTCAAGGTATTCTCTACTATCCCAAGTTTCCATATGTGTGCAAATGCGTATAGTAGAGTGCCAACGTTCAAATATTTGGACTCAAGAATAGAGACTATTTTTCAGACTTATTTTTATCCTCAGAATAGTAATTTCCTTCATCTTCCAAACCCTTGGTGTAAGTTGATGTGCAACACCCCACGAGTTGTGGGGAGGCGGAAATTTGAAAAAAAAATCATGTTTATAAAGCGAACATCAACTAACCGAAGATCGTTTCTAAACAATACTTAACAATAAGCATAGAGTTCTAAGCTACTATGTAAAGAGATTATACCAAACGATTCTAGTCCTTCGTCTTTACGATCTCTACGGCCTCCTTGGATCTCCACGTCCTCCTCGGCTTCCTTCCGTGATAGACGATCCACCCGAGAACCCTAATCCAAGCTATTACCTCTAAACTTGAGGTTACTTAGTTTCTCTAGTTGCTAATTAAAGTAACTAAGGTGATGTAGAGTTAGGTTATGGAGTGTTTAGTCTTTACTAATCCTTGTACTCAACTCATGAGTGGTAGGATTAGGGTTTGGAGAAGGAGAGAGAGCTTGAGAAGAGAGAAGGTGGAAATGATAATGAGAAGCGAAAAGCTTCTCACTTGAATATATAAAACATAATGAATTATCAAATAATATCAATTAAATGATTATTCACCATGCTTCATTTATTCAAGAAGAGTGATTCATCATGTGAGTTATTAGATCATTAATGATGCATTAATGATGCATTTAATGATATGATGAATCATATGAATGAGTCACTAAAGCAATTAATGAAAATGCCACCTTAACCCCTCATGTCACATCCTTCTAGAAGCTTCTCGGAAATTACGAGAACGCCCCTCGCATCAGTGAAAATACGGAAAAACTTTAGACTGTATAAATCCAATAACCTGATACTAGAATCTGGCTTAAACCAAAGCCGGCTAGTAAAAACTGTCCGAATGTCGTACGTGCGTTTAAACAGGTAAGCGTCCGAACCTTTGTCGTAAAACCATACGACCTCTATATCTTTTTTCCTGGAGTTGGGAAATCTCTGTGTGGGACTCTAAAGACTCGACTACTACGCTGGCAGTGGGTTTAACCACAGACCGCAAGCGGCACTAGCTGTACGTAACGGTCCCCAGGTAGTTGTCGATAAGAAAGCCGATGAGGTAACCCATCCGAAATCCTACTGAGTCTGTCTGTGACAATATCTGTGCAGTCCGGTCTGTTCGTCTAAGAGTATCGCATGTATGGTCTAGGGAGGTGGTGGACGTCAGACCCCTAATAACCGTACAAGTCGTGTCGGTATGGCTCAAGACCATCCGAGAATCTACTGATCAGTCTATCAGTAATTCTCAATCAGCCATGGCCAGGGACTTATGGTAATGACCAACCGATCACCGTGCGATATTAACTCCCTATACCGGGAGAGACGAATCCCTAACAGTCGATCACTGCCTCCACGTGGCTCGGGACTGTGCCCAACTAAAACCTGTTTGCACGACTCCTTTGAATCGTGGTAGGGTAGTAATCAAAGCACAGTGGGAACTCACACGAGACAAATGACGACCTTAAGTCAACGGACTATCTGCACACATGTCACCTGAGAACTGCTATCTGACGTTAGGTATAATACCATCCAGTCAGTTCTCGGCGAGTCCTGTCTGGTGTACTCACACCCAGTGAGCATCTGTATACAATCTTAGATGCACTCCACCAATGGCTGCGGGACCAGTCCATCGCCCCTCCTCAGGGTCTAGATATGTATACACTAGTCTACTCCGGAGTATCGATGCCCAATCTCGATACTCCTACGACCAGGGACATCTAAGGATGTGCCTATTGACTATCCAGCTCCCACAAGTATGACTGCCATCACAACGCCGGTAGTCAGGCAAACACCCTATGGGCTTTATCAATATGTATATATAAATACCAAGTAAAATATATCATATGTTAAGACAAAGACAAACCAAATAGCGTACTATCATATCAAGCAAGACTGTCATGTACATACATATCCCTAGCATCCTATACAATGAAGGCCTCTAGGGCATATATATCCAACAATCACTCACTTTCACTAAGGCCTATAATTGGCGCAATGAGTACCCACTATCTCTACCAGATCCAGTTGCTGGCGTACCGCATGCCCAACATCTCAAACAGCCTCTCGAACCGCACTTGAGGGATGGCCTTGGTGAATGGATCTGCCATGTTGTCTTTTGTGTCCACTCTCCGTATCTCGATCTCCCGACGATCCACGATCTCCCTGATCAGGTGAAACCACCTTAAGATATGCCTGGATTTCTGATGGGACCTTGGTTCTTTCGCTAAAGCTACAGCGCCATTGTTATCACAATACAAAGGTATTGGATTGGCAATGGACGGAACCACCTGAAGTTCAAAAATGAACTTCCTCATCCAGACAGCCTCTTTTGCGGCTTCACTAGCAACTATATACTCAGCCTCCATAGTTGAGTCTACGACGGTATCCTGTTTGGAAGTCCTCCAACATACCGCCCTTCCATTGAGGGTAAACACAAAACCCGAAATGGATTTAGAATCATCCTTGTCACTTTGGAAACCGGAGTCGGTAAAAGCCTCTACCTGGAGGTCCTTATTACCGTAAACTAAGAACATCTCCTTAGTCCTTCTCAGGTACTTGAGAATGTTCTTCACCGCTATCCAATGTTTCTCATCTGGGTCAGACTGATACCTGCTTACCACACTAAGTGCGTAAGCTACATCCGGTCTTGTACATAACATCGCATACATTATAGATCCTACTGCCGAAGCGTAGGGTATAATGCCCATGCGAGCCCTCTCTTCATCAGTCTTTGGAGACATCTCTTTGGAGAGGGTGATTCCGTGACAAGCGGGCATATTACCGCACTTGGAATCTTCCATACTAAATCTCTTTAGTATAGTGTCAATATACCTGGACTGTGAAAGTCCCAACATTCTATTAGATCTATCACGATGGATCTTAATGCCCAGAATGTATGATGCATTTCCCAAGTCTTTCATGGAGAATTTATGTGACAAGAAGAGCTTTACTGATTGTAGCATAGGGATATCATCCCCTATCAGTAGTATGTCTTCGACGTACAAAACGAGGAAGACTACTGCTCTTTCTACAATCTTCCTATAAATACATGGTTCATCTACATTTTTGATAAAGTCAAATTCTTTGACTGTCTCATCAAAGAAGATGTTCCAACTCTGCGATGCTTGCTTTAATCTATAAATGGATTTAAGCAACTTGCAGACTCTTCCGCTGCTCCCACTGTCTAAGAAACCTTCTGGTTGATCCATGTAAACATTTCCTTCTAAATGTCCATTTAGAAAAGCTGTTTTTATGTCCATCTGCCAGATTTCATAGTCATGGAAGGCAGCAATCGCAAGCAGGATCCGAATAGATTTAAGCATAGCTACAGGTGAAAAGGTTTCATCATAGTCCAATCCTGGTCTTTGAAGAAAACCTTTTGCTACGAGTCTAGCTCTGTAGGTTTCCACTTATCCAAATGCACCGATCTTTTTTTGAAAATCCATTTGCATCCAACTGGTTTTACTCCAGGAGGAGCAACTTCTAAATTTCATACTTTATTGGTGTACATGGTTCCATTTCGGATCTCATAGCATCCAGCCATTTCATCGAGTCACTACTCGTAATAGCCTGCTGAAAACTAGTAGGCTCATCATCATCGATGATGCAATCCTCTCGATCTCCATCTAGAAGAAAACCATAGTATCGTTCAGGAGGATGAGAAAACTTGCTAGATCGGCGGAGTGGCGTTGGTTCGTCATGTTCTATTGAAATCTGAGGTTCTACTAAGTCCTCGGTAGCAGTTTGAGGTTCTGGAATTTCTTCCAGCTCTACCGCGCTCCCACTAATTTCTTTTGCAAGAAATTCGCTTTCTAAGAAGACAATGTGACGAGCGACAAACACCTTTTGTTCTTCAGTGTGGTAGACCATATACCCCCTTGAATGCTAGGGGTATCCTACAAACTTGCATAAAACCGATCGTGCCTCGAGTTTGTTCGGGTTATGCTTTTTAACATATGCCAGACACCCCCATATCTTGATATACTTGAGATATGGTCTCTTCCCTCTCCACATTTCATATGGAGTGGTAGGTACAGACTTAGTTGGAACTCTATTCAATAGGTATGCGGCTGATTCTAGAGCAAACCCCCAGAAGGAAAGTGGCAACTCAGCACTACTCATCATTGAACGCACCATATCTAATAGTGTGCGATTCCTCCTTTCTGATACACCATTATGCTGAGGTGTATAAGGCGGAGTAAGCTGAGAGAGAATTCCATTCTCTTTTAAGCATTCAAGGAAACTGGTACTTAAGTATTCTCCACCTCGATCAGATCGAAGTGTCTTGATGCTTTTACCAGTTTGTTTCTCTACTTCATTTTTATACTCCTTAAACTTCTCAAAAGCCTCGGATTTATGCTTCATTAAGAACACATGTCCATACCTAGAGAAGTCATCATTAAAAGTGATGAAATAGGAGTGACCACTTCATGCATGTGTAGACATCGGACCACATACATCACTGTGTACAAGTCCCAACAGTTCAGTGGCTCTTTCTCCGTGTCCGGTGAACGGAGATTTGGTCATTTTTCCTTTGATACATGATTGACAAGTTGCATATGATGAATATTCAAACGGATCTAAATATCCATCTTTATGTAACTTAGTCAACCTTATTTCACTTATATGACCAAGTCTACAATGCCATAGGAAGGCTTGATTTGTATCTGGAGCCTTTCTTTTACGCGTGTCTTGAATATTGAAAATTTAAGGTTGATTAAGTATGTATATGCCGTTTTCCAGTGTGCCATACCCAATCAGTTCTTGATTTAAGTGAATGTTCATAACATTTCTTTCAAGCGCAAAACTATATCCTTCATTCGATAACAAAGATACCGATATAATATTACACAACATACTGAGAATACAAAAACAGCTGTACAACACCAAAATGTGCCCACTAGTCAACCCTATGTGATATTCCCCTATTGCAATTGCATTTACATGCATTCCATTGCCTATCCGGAGAGTCATATCACCTGTCCCCAGTACTCTACTATTTTTCAGATCCTGCAATGAATTACAGATATGAGAACCAGAACTAGTATCGAGTACCCATGATGTAGAGTTAACTGAAAAACAATTTTCGATTACAAGCACACCTGAAGTAAAAGCAACTACTTGCTTCATGTCCTTGGCTTTGAAGGCCTGACAATCCTTCTTCCAGTGCCTTTTCTTGTGACAATAGAAGCATTCATTCTTTTCTGTCTTCACCCTTCCTGCCTTGTTCGTTCCCTGCACCTTCTTGACCCCACCTTTCGGTTTGGTGGCTTTCATCTTCTTCTTCCCTTTAGCTTTCGCTTTAGATTTAGAGGAAGATGATTGACCAACATACAGAACGGGGGTCTTCTCCTTTTTCAAGGAGGTCTCTGCTACCCTCAACATATTGAGGAGCTTTGGAAGATCTGCTTCCATTTCGTGCATGTTGAAGTTCAGCACGAACTGAGAGAAGGTGTGGGGAAGGGACTGCAAAATCAAGTCGATATACAAATCGTTCTCTAGCACGCATCCCAGGTTTGCGAGTTCCTCAATGAGGATGATCATTTTGAGGACGTGCTCTTCTACAGGCGATCCTGGAGCTAACCTCATCTAGAAGAGTTTCCTTAAGGTTTCGTACCTCGCGATACGGGAGTGCTCCCCATACAATTCTTTGACATGGAGAAAGATGGATACAATATCCATACTCTCGTGCTGTTTCTGGAGTTCATTGTTCATGGACGCCAGCACAATACACTTAGCTCGCTCACAATCTAGATCCCAGGTTTTGCGGACTTCCCTGTCCACAACTGAGGAATCTGGTCCTGGGATAAGGGGAGGAACAGCGGTGGTAACATATGGTACTTTGTCATAAGTCAGTGTAATATTGATGTTCCTTAGCCAATCTTTATAGTTCTGCCCGGTCAGTATATTTTTTTCAAGTAATATTTTTAGTCCAGTCATGGTAGCTGCCAGAGAGAGAGAAAAGAAAACACTCAGCATATGCTCTTGCAAGTTTAGATTGGTTTATTAATTTATCTAAATAGGATGGCTCCCACTGTTTCCTCAAATCCTTCTTAAAAACCTAAAAGAAGAACTAGTCAGGATTTAATCACACGTCACAATACTTGCTTAACCTTTCAGCCAGGCCAGTGTTGGTATTTCGAGGGAGGTTTTCCAACGCTTTCGCGAAGTTCCTTAATTAAATAACCTCTTTTCCCTGGAGGCGTAGCCCCTCTAACACCTTTCTAGTCACCTACTTGGTTTATAGCATTGATTGTTAAGTGAGAAAAATTCCCGAGAGTAATCCTACTCATCAGTGGGATCGGGATCCAACTATCATTGCATGATGCCCTAGATGGAAGCCACTCTAGTCACCACACTCCAGAAGGTATGCTAAATCTGCAAGTTTCCTTTATGTTTGAAACTCCCGATGTGATTTTTACCCCAAGCTCTTATGACCTTGACGTAGGCCAACAAATCATAAGACGCAAGTCAAGTTCTACCCGTCGTTGTCCTGATCAACTTAAGTACATCGTACATGCCCTTGACGTAGGCCAACAAGGTGTACGTCTATCTTAAACTAATGCATCTATCTATGCAACAAATAGGCACACACACTGCTACCATACAATATGCCTTGACGTAGGCCAACAAGCATAGCATGAATACAATGTGCTGTCTATCTGAAACGACGGAGGGTTACGGCTGGTTTTTGGCAAAAAACCGTTAACGTAATGAACTTGATATGATCGAAGGAACAAAGATAGTTTTTATTTAAAAGGAGTGGTTTAAGCTCCACATTTAAAATTTGCTTTTTCAAGAAAACCGAGTGGTTTTTAAAAATTGTTCCAACGATTCAGTTTAGGTTTTATTTTCTTTGCATTAATAATAATGCGTCCCATCATTAACCTATCATTACAGATAACAACGAAAATACAACGTCCTCTTATGCCATCCGCATTCGCCACTGGGTCCCGTTATCACCCGTTAGGTTACTTAACTAACGGCAGAGCGGGGGCTGGGCTAGCGCGGGTGTAAAACATAAGTGACGTCTAAATAGCTATCATATATAGATATTGTACATTCGTCAGACGCAATAATAGGCATTCCAGATCACAGATAAATAATATTGGATTTGCAAGCAATCCACGTTTCAATTGAGCCTGCAATGAAAGAAGGATTACACAGTTGTGATGAATAGCGATTACCCCACCCCAGACCCCTACGGGTACGGCAAACTACCCGCCAAGTACCAGAAGTGAAGCAGTCTACCTCAACACTTCAAAATACCCGGTAGTTTGTGCACCCCACCTTGGGTCTATCCTAGGAACAAAAACAGTAAAAAGAAATAATACAACGGTGGCTACAACCGCAACCTGGATGTGCCCCGCAAAAAAATATTATAACTTATTATAATTACATCGAATGAATTAATACAATAACCCATCACATAACCCGGCTAATCATCACAACAGTCCAATACAGTTCATATCCACAAACAGTTAAAAAACATTACAGATATGTGCAACCCCCTGCCAACCGACATACTAGCAGTTAGGGGAGGTTTACGAACACATAATACATTTCACAGATATAATCAAACAAGCAAACATCGTATAATTTCGATCGATTAAACACATTAAATTTTGCTCCAATACTTCTCTGCAAATCTGAAACCTGAGCAAAAATTAAATCATACCATAAAATACAAAATATCACAAAAGATGCACAGAAGAAAACTGGGCTGAATCGGCCCCAACTCGGCCGCGGATCCGCGGCGGATCGGTGGTATCGGCCGCGGTTCCGCGGCTCTTTGGCCGATTCAGGAGCCCATTTTTCTTGTGTGTTCTTATATTTGCATGCTGGTCATTCTGGAGGTCCCTGAAAAATTTTTGGACTTCATTTTAAAATCGACAGAAACTATGTGATATCGGGGTTTTTTCCGGTTTGTTCGCGTTCGAAATTCATACGACTTTGCAAGTGAGTTAATTATTGTTTAATGAGGCTCTAATACCACTGTAAGTTGATGTGCAACACCCCATGAGTTGCGGGGAGGCGGAAATTTGAAAAAACAATCATGTTTATAAAGCGAACATCAACTAACCGAAGATCGTTTCTAAACAATACTTAACAATAAGCATAGAGTTCTAAGCTACTATGTAAAGAGATTATACCAAACGATTCTAGTCCTTAGTCTTTACGATCTCTATGGCCTCCTTGGATCTCCACGTCCTCCTCGGCTTCCTTCTGTGATAGACGATCCACCCGAGAACCCTAATCCAAGCTATTACCTCTAAACTTGAGGTTACTTAGTTTCTCTAGTTGCTAATTAAAGTAACTAAGGTGATGTAGAGTTAGGTTATGGAGTGTTTAGTCTTTACTAATCCTTGTACTCAACTCATGAGTGGTAGGATTAGGGTTTGGAGAAGGAGAGAGAGATTGAGAAGAGAGAAGGTGGAAATGATAATGAGAAGCGAAAAGCTTCTCACTTGAATATATAAAACATAATGAATTATCAAATAATATCAATTAAATGATTATTCACCATGCTTCATTTATTCAAGAAGAGTGATTCATCATGTGAGTCATTAGATCATTAATGATGCATTAATGATGCATTTAATGATATGATGAATCATATGAATGAGTCACTAAAGCAATTAATGAAAATGCCACCTTAACCCCTCATGTCACATCCTTCTAGAAGCTTCTCGGAAATTACGAGAACGCCCCTCGCATCCGTGAAAATACGGAAAAACTTTAGACTGTATAAATCCAATAACCTGATACTAGAATCTGGCTTAAAACAAAGCCGGCTAGTAAAAACTGTCCGAATGTCGTACGTGCGTTTAAACACGTATACGTCCGAACCTTTGTCGTAAAAACATACGACCTCTATATCTTTTCGCCTGGAGTTGGGAAATCTTTGTGTGGGTCTCTAAAGACTCGACTACTATGCTGGCAGTGGGTTTAACCACAGACCGCAAGCGGCACTAGCTGTACGTAACGGTCCCCAGGTAGTTGTCGATAAGAAAGCCGATGAGGTAACTCATCCGAAATCCTACTGAGCCTGTCCGTGACAATATCCGTGCAGTCCGGTCTGTTCATTTAAGAGTATCGCATGTATGGTTTAGGGAGGTGGTGGACGTCAAACCCCTAATAACCATACAAGTCTTGTCGGTATGGCTCAAGACCATCCGAGAATCTACTGATCAGTCCATCCAGTCACCGTGCCAGGGACTTATGGTAATGACCAACCGATCACCGTGCGATATCAACTCCCTATACCGGGAGAGACAAATCCCTAACAGTCGATCACTGCCTCCACGTGGCTCGGGACTGTGCCCAACTAAAACCTGTTTGCACGACTCCTTTGAATCGTGGTAGGGTAGTAATCAAAGCACAGTGGGAACTCACATGAGACAAATGACGACCTTAAGTCAACGGACTATCTGCACACATGTCACCTGAGAACTGCTATCTGACGTTAGGTATAATACCATCCAGTCAGTTCTCGGCGAGTCCTGTCCGGTGTACTCACACCCAGTGAGCATCTGTATACAATCTTAGGTGCACTCCACCAATGGCTGCGGGACCAGTCCATCGCCCCTCCTCAGGGTCTAGATATGTATACACTAGTCTACTCCGGAGTATCGATGCCCAATCTCGATACTCCTGCGACCAGGGACATCTAAGGATGTGCCTATTGACTATCCAGCTCCCACAAGTATGACTGCCATCACAACGCCGGTAGTCAGGCAAACACCCTATGTGCTTTATCAACATGTATATATAAATACCAAGTAAAATATATCATATGTTAAGACAAAGACAAACCAAATAGCGTACTATCATATCAAGCAAGACTGTCATGTACATACATATCCCTAGCATTCTATACAATGAAGGTCTCTAGGGCATATATATCCAACACTTGGGACAACGGCTCATAACTACTTATTACTAATTTCGTTTAAGAAAACATCTAACTTTCTAACTTTTCTCAAACTATCCTATCTTTTATATGTAAATTTTCACTTTCAAACTTTCATTATCAAAAAATTTTTGTGCTTATATATAATATAATGCAAAATAATACGTAAATAAGCACAAACCTCCCCCAAAACTGTTTGCAGCAGTGTCCTCACTAATGTCATTTGTTAAGCTTAAAACATGTAGACTTAGGAGGAAAAGTTAGTTATGGGGACATGAATAAATGACAGTGAAATCCTCCCCCAAACTTATTCTTGGAACGCAATTTTGTAAAAATTTTCTTTTCGTTTAAGAGCCAAAAGATTTTTCTCCCCCCCCCCAAACTTGAGTAAAATAGTATTAAACATTTAAAATTATGAAGGGGGTTAAAGTTATTGGTCAAAGTAAAACCTTACAAAGACCAAAAGTCAACACTGACCATTCAAATATTTTATCGATATAACGCACTGGTCGGTGGAAGATCAGAAATTTGAAGAAGTGGGGAAATAGGAGGCGGTATGGTTTACGTCTAGGTTGATAGAGACGAAACAGTGATGGTGAATAAAAACGAGAATGTGAATGATTAGGAATGGGAAAAATAGTCACATTCTCGTATGGTATAAGAAGAAGGTGGTGGTTCAACTTCTTCAGGTGCAGGTTGATTAATCACAAAATCCGTGTCGTTTAGGAATGCGAGCTCGCCGGCGAAAATATTTTCGAAACTTTCATCAATGGTCCGATTGAACGTTTCAATATCAATAAATGTCATGTCAGAATTCAACACGCTTTATTTGTCAAAAATTATGGAGGTAGGAGACTCGAAAAACTCATCTATCTCATTCTCAAAAGTATCTAAATCAAGTTGTTTTTCTAGAATTATCGAACTCGAAATATCGGATTGTGATTCATCAACACTTGCTAAATTAAAGGAAGATTAGGAGAAGAACCAGAGAAAGTGAATGATGAAATGGGTAAACAGATTTAGGTGTTGAGTATTGCTGAACCAGATGTGGGAAATGAAGGTTGAATTTTGTTCTGCTTTTCGGTCATATATTTATCATCAATTTCAAGATGCATATGGGGTTCGGGAAAGACAGTTAAAAGTTCGAGATGATGTTCACACGGAGGTGAAAGAACATGATGAATTGGTGAGAAAAACTCATCCAAAACTGTGGGTTCATCATCCAAAATATCCCTAGCGTCAATATCCTCAATCAAGTGAAGGTTAAAATTCTCAGACACCTCATTAAAAGCAGGTTTTCAATTAATTGTGGTTCTAGAGTGGAGGTGTAGAGATCACAAGGATTGGGTATTGTTTCACTTAAAATGGACTCCTCACAATCGGGTAAATTAAATACTACAAAGTCACACAACCCATTAATCATTCTATCTTCAATCGGTGAATCATTTGGTGTACTCGATAGATATGTGAAACTGGAGTTGTGGATTTCAATTTGGGATTGGGAGATTTGATTTGTAAGGGTGTACCGCTCTCTCTCACTATCCAAATTCTCAATTTGTCCTATTGTCATATCATACGTTGGAAAATTTTGAGCTAATTCGAAACTAGTTGCTTGTTCGTTTTGTTTTATGAGGACGGCCATGGACGCCTTCAATTCCTCTATGTGACGGCGTGACAATACCCAATATTCTTCTACTGTCCGTTCAAGACTATACATGGGTCGGTAAGGGGTTTCAGCATAAGTTTGAAATTCTTATGGATAGGCAAAACTCTCAAATGACTTGTTAGAAGAAATGTCTAGAGAAGGTGTAATAGCCGGGTAAGATTGATAGGAATCGAATGGTTGTGAAAATTGGGCAGAAGTAGGATCAACATTGTGATAAGAAGAATATTGATATTGGTTAGTTGGTTGGCGACTGGAAACAGATGCCATATACGCCGTAAAACGAGTAGCAAAATCTTCTTTAGAAAGTGGTGGTGTTTGTTGTCCTAACGGTTTGACCAGATTGGAACTTTGGCCGTTAGTCCTCGCTATATACTCAGCGATGGACATGCGTTTAGGAGTTCCCTCACACGCTTTAGATGGAGTATCAACAGAAGAAGATGTAGAATTTTGATGCAGTTGATAGGACCTGGAATGAGGTAGCCAACTGTTTCTTTCCGCTTGCTCTATCCAATCTCTTAAAGACATGGTAGAGTCGGATGATATATCGAAACAATTACGAAAACAAGAAATATCTAGTTCTGGATAACAAAGCTCTGCAAGAGTTCGTCTATTTGGGTTACCCATTATAAGAAGGTGAAAAGGAGGAAGGAGGGTGAAAAGATTTAAGCTCTAGTTGGATTGTTTTGCTTTAAAAGTGGGACTTGAGGGTTGACTCGACAAATCACAAAATGCACAAGCAAACCTTAAAACTAATGTCACTTAGGTCAAGCACTAGACCACTCCTAGACTTCCAAATGACAAGCCGCAAGATCAATCCTCTACCACCTCTTTATTACTCTTGTGGCCAGGTAAGTGCCAGGTAAGTGGGAGGTATCCGCTATACGAGTCGCCACAAATAGCGGGCTTAATTAAGTAACCACTTGTCTTAGACACCTTACCTTAGACACCACGAAAGTTATGCGGATAAGCGATAGATTATCCACGACCTTCCTCTGTCCTTATTGAGCGCAACGGTCCGTAGAGTCTTGCTCTAGATATTTTTAATTAATGTAGGGTTATGCAGATGCTCGTTTTGTGATTTGTGGGGCCTAGGATGGATGATGAAATCCCTACATAATCTGAATTTTGGTCTTACCCCTTAAAGTCCGTATTAAAATATACAAAAACAACCCGCCAAACAAAACACACAAAAAGATTTTTGAGCGGCAAAATTTGCAAAAAATCCTGTAGAAAAATATATTATTGGATTTTTCAAAGAACAGAGAAAGAGATAGGAAAGTTACCAGAGAAGTTTGGAACCTAAGTCCCCAACTATGCCGCGGTTCCGTTGCCAAAATGGACTTGTTGCCGCAGTTCCGCCGCGGAGATGAGAGATCTTTTGAAAAATTTTGCTACGTTGGCCTCCCTTGCTCCTCTGGTCCTCTCAGAAAGTCTCTGAATCTTTATCTCCTCGCTATAGTGACTCCAGATATCCTCGCAAAAATCGCACACTAATCGTTAAATATGCAAGATGCGGTTTTGTTTTGTTTTATGATATGGATCGAATACGAATTCAACACGAATAGTAAGAAAAAAATTACGACGTATCCCCGGTAATGGCGCCATTTGATTGATCGTGAAAAAGTGTAGTAGTAACCGCAATCAATAACAGTGTCGCGTGTAGCTAGTTGAGATGAGTACGGGTCGTCCTCAGAAAAACGTGGAACTTTTAATCTTGCTTTAGATGTGTTGATTAGAAAAGAGGAAGGAAAATAGAGAATGGTGAAGAATAGATTTTAGACGAATTGATTGAAAAGAGGGAGAATGGTTTTTCAGATCTAGTTTAAATAAGGATATAAAATATATAAGAAGAAGGCTTGTAGGTTTTGTTAGGATTTAGTAGTCATGGATGACTAATAAAGATTACTCCTTTTATCTATTGATAGATTTAAAACTAGATTGATAGTGATGAATGAGGATTAGGGTTCTTGGAAGAAACTAGGGTTTCCACACTATTGGCCCTTGTTCTTTCATTGATCTCTATTCATGTCTAGCCCTTAACAAAACAATTATTAATCTGATCTCAAATCACGGTCGAGACTAGAAATAATTGGTAGCGCACCCGAATAGGATGTTAACGATTCTTTTGCTAAAGTTTATAAACTTCATAAGACTTAAAAGAAGTTAAAATATTTTCTCATCTATTGTTCTACCTTAATCCTACGAACCCTAGCAAACTAGGAATTACTCACGCATGTTGTGAGAAGAAGAAGAAAGGATAGAGAATGAGATCATAATTAAAATGCAGAAAGTAAAAATACAGAAAATAAATAATTAAATAAAGTGATCTACCTTTATTAATCAACTTCACAAGTATAAATTCTACGAATTTAGATTATAAGAGAAAGAAGTTGCTCTCGATATCTGCCTCGTAGGAAGTAGATACTCCGTCGATTTTCACGTCGCCCTATCACATCGAATCGTGGACCTGTCGTGGATCTCTTATTCTTTGACGGTGATTTTCTTAGTGTAAAGGTGATGAGTTTTAATTTTAGCCCTCGGTCCTTTATATTGCCCTCAAATCAGAAATCCTAGATCTCATAGGTTTAGACTTGCCATAAAGATCCGCTTTCCAAGTTTTCAGATCCTTCAATTTTATTAGCAGATTTTTTATCCTGACATCTTGAATATCTTGATCTCTTGACCTGAGCTAAATCTGCACAAAATATCCATGAATAATGTTAGTAATATTTATTAAATTAGAGAGAGTGTCTCAATTACTTTATATGGTAATAAATCTTTAAGAAACTTGATTAAGAATATTTGGTAAGATATATATCTATTAATTACTAAAATATTATGCATATATTTTGAAATATTATTCTAACTATTTGTATGATATTATATCTTTTAAGAATCTTGATTAGAATATTTAATATGTTATGCATATTTTAATTACCAAAATATTATATAAATATTATATGCATATATTTTCCTTCATAATATTAATTATAATATATAAATATATGGTAAATAGTATTTTGCAGATAAACCCAAACATGTTCTATATTTATATTAAATACCTTTAAATATTTAAGGAAAGTAAGGAAATTTTTATATTAAAAGTGGAATATTTTCGACTGAACAGGGAGGTTTTCACTGTCATTAATTCTTGTCCCCGTTACTAACTTTTCTTCCTAAGTCTACAGGTTTTAAGCTTAACAGATGATATCTGTGAGGACACTGCTGCAAATAGGTTTGGGGGAGGTTTGTACTTATTCACGCATCATTTTCTGTATTATACTAAATAAAAGCACAAATTTTTTTGATAATAAAATATTAGAAAGTGAAAAATTACATTTGAAAGATAGGAAAAGTTTAAGAAAAGCAAGAAAATTAGATGTTTTATAATGAATCTAGTAATAGGTAGTCATGAGCTGTTATCCCAAGGGTTAGTAAGATGAAAGGAATCACTAATCTGAGCATAGAATTGAGTCTAAAAAATAGCCTTTATTCTTGAGTCCAAACATCTGAACGTTGATACCCTACTATACACACTTGCACACATCTTGAAACTTAGGATGGTAGAGGATACCTTGTAATGCTCTTGTTTAAAAGCCTTAGTATGAAGATCAACGGAAAAAAAAACGAAACAAAAAAAAATAAAATGGTGAAGAAAAATGAACACTGGTTTTGTAATTGCTTAAGACAGCATAAAAAAGAGTATAGTGATGGTGCTTTATCACCTAGTGCCTTAGACTAACTGGTTTGGGAGCCACTGCTAAGACTTAGGTGTTGCAAGACGTGGATATTGCTAATTACGCCTTAATAAGTGAGCACATTCGGTAATCGGTTGGTTAGTACCTCAAGAAATATTAACTATCGCATTAAGAATGTGTAAGCAATTCCGTCTAAAATATTCACCGGCTAAAAAGTACTAAGGAAGATGGACAAAAGTAGGATAGGTTGAATTGAATGTTCTAAGTGTAGGGATGTCTTTTACACACATGTAGGGGTATATGATCGATATTTGAAAGAAAGGTAGGGAGGAAGACTAAAGATGATGTTTTATTGAGGGATGGTGTGATTGCTGACATCTTTTCACAACCATTAAGATAGGGCTCATGACAACTAAAAAGCTAGTCTAGTTTGAAGCTCTTATTTTCAAGTTCTTTCTTTTATATGTTATTATCTTTATATGTAACTTTCATCTTCTTTCTATTATTATGGGATTTTATGGGTGTAATCCACAGGAAACCCTCAGGAGACAACACTCCTCCTACTAGGGACACCTAGAGGTTTAAACGCTTGTTGCACGTGCTAAGTGCAATCATGTTTCCTACGAAAGCATGCTAGGTTTTTCTTTTCTTTTTTTCTACCTCTCTTGAATAACCAGTTTGCTCGGGACGATCAAAATTAAGTTTGGGGGTATTTGTTCAGTCGAAAATATTGTACATTTGATAGAACATTTTTCTTACTTTTGTTAAGTACTTAAAGGTGTTTATTGTAATTATAGAACATATGTGGGTTTATCTGCAAAATACTCTTTATCATATATTAATATATTATAATTAATATTTTGAAGGAAAATATATGCATATAATATTTATATGATATTTTGATAATTTAAATATGCATATCATAGAAAATAATCCTAATCAATATTCTTAAAATATCATTTCATATTAATGGTTAGGATAATATCTCAAAATAAATAACAAATATTACTAATATTATGAATGGAGATATTGTGCAGATATGAGCTCAGGTCTGGAGATCGAGATATCCGAGATGTCGGGAATAAAATCTGCCAATAAAGTTTGATCAAATCATAAATCATAAAACGGCAGAGATTCAGAGGAAGATATAAAGAATCTAGACATCACAACAATCTCCACGTGTCAACATGAGGCAGCACCAGAATTTTGAAAACCTGATTCCACTCTGCCGCCGCCCAACCGCGGCCAAACCCCTATATCTGCGGCAGATCCACGGCCTTCTAATGGCCGTTAGATTTGTGATTTTGTGGCTGTGATCTTAATAATAAATCATAACATCAAGCAACTAGGAATTCTGCTTCTGCAACTATTTAAAGAACCGAGAGCTATACTTGAAAATTATCACCTTTTACATCACTAAAATCACAAACAAGATCAAGAGATCCAAGACAGGTCCACGAATCGACGTGATAAATTGACGTGATCAATCGACTGAACATCTAGTTCCTACGAGATAAAGATCAAGAGCAACACGAGAGTTCTTTGTATTCTAATTTCAAAGGATTTGTATATGTTAAAGTTGATTAATAAAGGTAGATCTTTAGTTTAGTTCTTTGTATTTTACTTTCTGCATTTATATTATGATCTCCTTCTCTATCATTTCTTCTTCTTCTCAAAACATGCGTGAGTAATTCTATACTTGCTAGGGTTCGTAGGATTAGGGTAGATCAATGGATGATAAAATCTCTTAACTTTTTTTACATCTTTTAAAGTTTATAAACTTTAGCAAAACAAATGTTAACATCTTTATCGGGCGCGCTACCAATTTATTGATAGTCTCGACCACGATTTGAGATTAGATTAACACTTGTTTTGTTAAGGGCTAGACATGAATAGAGATCAATGCAAGGACAAGGGTTAGGAGTGGAGAAACCCTAGTTTCTTCCAAAAGAACCCTAATCTACATTCATCACTATCGATATAGTTTTAATCTATTAAAAGATAAAATGAGTCATTTTTAATTATTCATCCATTACTAATAAGTCATATGAACCCTACAAGCCTCTTATTTATAAAATCTACATCCGTATATCGTAGATCTAGAACAAACCATACATATTTTAATCAACCCATCTAAAGCAAGCTAAAGGTTCGACGTTTCCCTAAGGACGATCCGTACTCATCTCGGCTAGCTACGAGCGACACCGTTATTGATTGCGGTTATTTTATTTACAAAAACACTTCTTCTAAATAGATCAATCAGAGTCAATATACTATAAAGAGGGGTTATACCTAACGATATGTGTCCTTCGGATCTTCAAAATCCTTCCTCTTGTGCTTCTAGGGATCCTTGATCAATCTTTCTTGAGAGCCTTCTTGATCTTAGATAATCCACCCGAGAGTTTGTAGTCCACGCTTGGCTTCACTAATGAAGCAACTTAATAACCTAGATTGCTAATCTAGGTTACTAAGATGATGTAGATATTGTTAACAGAATTTTTTTTATCTCTAAAACCTCATGATTCTCAACACACGAAAGGGTTGAGATTGAAGAAGAAGATGAGAGCTCAAGAGAGGAGAGAGAAGGCTTGTGCAAGAATGAATATAAAATGGCTAGCAAAAAATAATATGTATCATATCATTTTTTCCAAATAAAAATTCAAGCCATGCTTAAATAGTTTTCACAAATGAATAAACAAAGTTAATAGTTATTCCTAACACCATGCTTAAAGCCACCTCACCCCTCCACCTCATTTTCCATTTCTAATTGTAACGTTTTAGAAATCGTTATGCGAATTTTTCCGTTTTAGGGTAAAATAGTCGGTGTTTTCCGTTTTAACCCGATTGTGATCAAACCTCTGTACAGACTTGACTGCGCCTAATTTAACTAGAATAGTGCTAGTGCGCGAGCTTTGGGGGTCAATGGGAAGTTTTGGTTCACATAGAATTTTTCCTTAATTAAATATTATTTTAATGTGTTATTTACGCACTTAATTAGTGGTAATTGCATTTTGGGTTGGGTTAATTACTTCTAATTTGAGTCATTTCTAATCTAATAACTAGATATTTTGTTAATCAAAACCATCCATCAAATATCTAGATATTTGTGGTAAAAGGATTTAAATTTTTAAAGAAAAGAAAATAAAAAAAAGGTGGCAAATTGCATTTAATGATGCATTTATTGTTTTGTGCTAGAAACTGCACTCTTTTTTTCACAAACCCCCCTCACTTGCTTGGCCGAGCCTCCCCCCAAGTCTGTACATTTCTTTTCCTTTGCTCATTTCTTCATCTTCTAGCTTTCTACGTTCATCAAAAATCCTAAAATAAATCCACAAATTCATAAATAAAACTTAACCCATCATTTTCCTTCACTAAACCAGCATGGATCTTCAAGAAAAACATGATTTTTGGAGGCAAAAGATGATGAATCTAGTTGCTTTGGTGTGTTCTTGAAGAGGTATAATTTCAAATCCAAATCTTTAATTTGTTGTATTAAATCACTTAACTAGCTAATTAATTGATTAATATAGCTTTAAACTCATGTTTAATTCATTCATAATAATTTTAAAGAGGTTCAAGTTAGGATTTAACTTGATTAAAAGGTTAATTGTTAATTGAAGATTAGGAAAACTTATTCTAGTGGATGAATGGAAATTGTTTAATTCCTAATCTGTCTAATTAAGATTATTAGTAAACTAGGTTTTACTAAAACATAATTGGGTGAGTTTAAAATTATGGAAATGGTTTGGATAACTTAGTTAAGCTGCTTTAAGATATTTGTAATCGCTAGAATTGTTTTAGCTTTAGACTTGTGCAAAATTATGCGATAAGTTGCTTACTACGTTTTGGTGAATTTTGGAGGTGGGTTCGATTGGTCGTTGCGAGGTTATTATATTATCTTTCTCGTATTTAATTGTGTTGTGGGTGCGCAATCGGTACGATCGGAGTCTAGAATTGGTGGTTGCGTAGTTTAGCGACCCTAGTTAGGGTTTTTGCCGATATCGTGCGCGTTTGGTGCGTTAGGTGCGCAGTGTAATTTTCTGGGCGTTATCCTTGCGTTTCGTTATCTTTGTGTCGGCGTAGGATATATAGCTTATGTGACGTGTTTGTGAAATTTTAGGATCGCAAGCGGGGACTTTGGACGCTGCGAATAAAGGGAAGCAGGTGGTCGAATTTTAGTAGCTTGAGATCATCGGTGAGTAGATTTAATATCTATGGGGAAATCGCCCGTATGGCGTTATGCGTCAGGGCTGGATTATGATATGATAGCTGCATGTTATTCGCATATGAGTTGATTGCATATGAACGTCATTGCATAGTATTACCTGTTGTACCTTGACTTATACCTTTTGTACACAACACCTTACTGACGGTTCATGTTGCACGAGCACTAATTTGTATGCTACACCCACACCATCGGTAATTGCCATGACACGCACAACCCACATACATACGTGATATTGTATTGGATAGGGATGATTGAGATAGTGACTCTTATTCCATTGTGCATATGAGATACAGCTGACACTTTTACATATGTGATATTGTATTGGATAGGGATAATGGAGGTAGTGACTCTTATTCCATTTCACGTATACCTTGCTATAGCTACTTGTATATCATGCATACATACTGATATGTACACCCGCATACCTGTTACAGCTACATGTACATCATGCATACATATTAACAGGTACATCCATATATTTTGCTACAGCTGCATATACCCCTAAGTGGTATTATTTTGACATGCGATATTGAGACGTTGATTATTATACTATTTCTCTTATGAAATGCATCATACATACTTGCTTATATGTAGATACTTATACCTTGCTATGGTCACATGTACACCTCATATGATGCTGCACTTGATTTCGGAGGATTTGGGAACCGCATGATATATTTTAAAGCTGGATTTATTTAAAAGAGCGATTTTCCCTTGATATGCTCATATTGCTGTTTTATGTTGCATATATCAGTTTTCATGGATTTACGCATTGAGATATGGATTTCATGTGATTTATGGATTTGAGAACGGGGGTATTTCAAGAACTATGTATTGTTTGAAAAACCGGTTTCTCTTGATATGATATTTCAGTGCGTCCACCATGAGATTTCTCAGTTCTGAGATTTTTAATATTTACCTGATGCGAGGAGTGAGTGGGCCGTGTGCGGGTACTTGGTGGAGCCCGGTATGGTTCCCCTCGGCAAGAAGTTCGCAGATGATAGGCGATGAGCCTGGAAGGCTGGGCAAGTACCTACCGGTTATAGTATTTGGACTCGGCGGTTATCGTGGGGATACCAACCGGAGTGATGTACGACATGTCATCAGGACCAGTCGTGGGGACGGCGCCTGAGATATGAGGATTTACGTGTCGATGCTAGACACGGGTTTCATGATTTTTCGTATCGTCGGTGGACATACGTGGTTGATATCCTGATATATTTACATGCATATGTTTTCATGATGTTTTCGGGTGTCGATGTTTGACACTCAGGTTCCATGAGACTTACAGAATATGAGGGTCGATCTGAGGATGCGGTGCCTGAGAATTTTGCGATTTGATGTGTCAGTGAGGGACACTGGGGTTTTTCCATGCTGATGATTTTGCATGAAGTTTTATTATATCATCCCACCCACTCAGGATTATTTTGATGCATTGCTTCATGTAGTTGTAGTACCCTGATGATGTACCTTTACATGACTATTGCATATTCATATTGTCATACTTATGCTATCAGATTACATGTGATAGATCTATCGCTGTTCGTGCATACTTGCGATTTCAGTATGATGTTATTTTCTATTCACGAGTTGGCAACCCACCCCCGTTATGCCACAGTGTTTTGCAGGGTTTACCCTCAGAGTAGTCGCGGCAGGGCGTCTTATCATCTCTACTTTTGCGGATACCTCTACGGTTGGCTTTGAGGCCTTTGCTTTTAGGTGGGTTGCGGTTTTCCGTTTATGTACATTGGATATCTTTTGTTGGATCTAGTATTCTCCATCTACCACTTCATGTATTCGACTTAGAAACGAGTAGTGAGGATCGGTGTTGTATATTTTGGTGACTTTGGGTGCCGTGCTCGTGGGAGCCGGTCTTATTGTAAAGTTTTACTTCTTTATACAGTTTTCCTTTATATTTCTTCGCTTCGGCGTCGTATATATGCTTGTAGTGGTTTTCTTCGCCGTTGGGCTTGAGTTGCTCCCATTTGGGATGCTTTGTTTATATTCTATGTTGTACCCGTTTTCGGGGCTAGTTTTTACAAAGGAGGTGCTGCCGAAATTTTCAAGAAAGAAAAATAAGTTGAAGATTTTACTTGAAATTTTCCGAATGTTTTAAACTATGTTTTTCTTCGCTTATCCAGTTTTGGGTGGTTTAGATTTCTGGGTTTCGGCTTACTTAAGTTGCGTACGCCTGTAGACGTTACGTAATTTAAGTGCCGGTTACGGGCCTAATTTTTGAGTCGTGACACTAATAAATAGAAAAATACATAATGAGGTGTCATATTCTAGAAGTATTCTTAAATAAATACAAGAATACCTAATCGTATATACATACCCGTATTTATACTAAAAATACGAGTATAAAGTGATAAATAAATCCAATAATATGATGCTAGAATTAAATCAATACTTGATTTAATAAACTGGCTTAATCCTAAGCCCTCTAATATCTCAAACTGTCCGATTAAAATTCCGCGTAACTAGTACACGTATTTAATTGGAACCCTGTACGTATAAACATACGGCCTCTACATCGTTTCGCCTGAACCAGAAAAACCCTCTATGTGGGACTCTAGAGACTCGACAGTATGCTGGCAGTGGGTTTAACCACAAGCACATCAGCGGCACCAGCTATACATAACGGCTACTCAGGTACCTGCCGAAAAGAAGGCCAGCGAGCAAGCTCATCCGAACCCCTACTGAGCCTATCCGTAACAATCTCCATACAGTCCGGTCTCTTCATCTAAAAGTATCGCATACTGGGTCTAGGGGGTGTTAAACGTCAAACCCTTACAAACCCGATTAGTCGTGTTGATGTGGCTCAGGACCGATCCGAGAAACACTGATCTAACAATCAGTAAATCTCAACTGACTTGGCCAAGGTCTTCTGGTTCTGGCCAACCGGATATAGTGCGATATCGACTCCCAATACCGGGAAAGATGAATCCCTGACAATCACTTACTACTTCCATATGGCTCAGGACTGTACCCAACCAAAACATATTTGCACGACTCAGTAGAGCCGTGGTAGGGTAGTGCTCTAAGCACAGTGAGAACATACATGAGACAAATGACAATTTCAAGTTTAAAGACTAACATGTACTCATGTCATCTGAGAACCCCTATCTGATGATAGGTATAATACCATCTAGAGGTTCTCGGCGAGTCCGTTCAGTGTACTCACCCCCAGTGAACACCTATATACAGTCTTAGGTGATCACACCAATAGATGTAGGACTAACCACTGTCTCTCGTCGGGGTCTAGAAACGTATACACAAGTTTACTCTAGAATATCGATACCCGGTCTCGATACTCCTGCGACTTGGGATATTTAAGGATGTGCTTATGGACTACCCAGCCCCCACATGTATGATCGCCATCATAACGCTGGTAGTCAAGCAAAATCCTACGGGCTTTATCAACATGTATCAACCATATGTGATATCGAGTAACACATATACACATGTTAAGATAAAGACAAACCAAAATAGTATACTACTATAACGAGTTTTTATCAACATGTAAAAGAAATATAAAGCAGCAAGAAATACAAATACACATGTTCAGATAAAGATAACTCAAATAGTATACTATACAACCGAACAAGATTGTCCTGTACATACATATCCCTAACATCCTATATAATACAGGCCTCTGGGGAATACATATCCAATAGATCCAACAAGAAATAATATCTTATCCTCGTCCCTTATGGGATCACAACGACAAATCCATAACTAGAAAATAAATCTAAAGCATCACTAAACTAAAATAAACGAAAAGCTCTTCACTGCTCGGCTTGCCTGTCAAAGTATTCCTGATCCTCATGTGATAATGTCAAAGGAGTGACGGGTAAATAACAATCAAGCTATAGGTAGTCAAACATGTCACGTGTATCCTAAGGTCCATGTTTCTAGGTTATCTATCCTAAAAGTATTTGAAACCAATTAATGTACTCCTCCATGTAACTCAAAAGTATATATCCCGTTACCCCCCGGGACCACGGATGCAAGATATATCCCGTTACTGTAACGTTTTAGAAATCTTTTAGGCGAATTTTCCGATATTAGGTAAAATAAACCGTGTTTTCCGTAAAAACCCTGAAGTGATCATTTTTCAGTATAAACTTAACTGCACCTAGTTTAACTAGGAAATTGCTAGTTTACGGTATTTGTTAGTCGCTTAAAAATTTTAGTTCACTTAAAGATTTTTCCTTAATTGAATATTATTATAAGCTTCTAATTATGCACTTAATTAGTGGTAATTACAAATTTGGATTAGGTTAATTATGCTAATGTGAATCCATGCTAACTTAATCACAAGATTAAGCACTTTGACTTCTTTGCAAAATATCTTGAAAATATCTAGATATTTTGTAGAAATTAATGGAATTTTTAAATAAAGATTAAGAGGTGGCATGGATGGGAGGTGCTTTAATGAGCTTTAAAAGGTGTTTTAACCTAGAAATTTCCACACAACTCCATAATTTTCCACTTCCTTCATGTTGGCCGAGCCCCCCTGCTGCCCCATCTTTTCTCTCACCCCATTTTCACTTCTAAAAACTCAAATAATTCATCAAAAATCATTAAATAATCCCACAAACTCAAAAACAAATCCATACCCATTATTCTTTAGCCTTAACCAAGCTTGGATCTTCATGAAAGTTAGCATTTTTGAGGCTAATTTGGAAGTTTAGTTGCAAGTTTGTGAATCTAGTATGAGATATAAAATCCTAACCATAAACTTTAATGTTGTTTAAATACCTTAATCTAGTTATTAGATGTTTAAATAAAACTTTAATTAGCATGTTTTGGAAATTCTAGAAAGAGTTATGAAGATCAAGTTAGGGTTTTGATTGGTTGAAATGGTTAATGGAGAAATGTAGACTTGGAAAACTTAACTTAGTTTTGAGATTGTTAAATAATATTTTTCCTAATTTTCTAATTAAACTTAATTGCAAACTAACTTTTACTAAATCTTATATGAGTGAGATTAAAATTGTAGTAAAGGTTTGTATGACTTAATTAAGCTACTTTGTGATAATTGTGATCGCTAGAATTGTTTAAACTTTTAGACTTGAGCTAAATTGATTAAAGTTGCTTACTAGGTTTTCGGTAAAAATTGGACGTAGGTTCTAATGGACGTTGCGATGGTTTATATATTATCTTCCACGATATATATTGTGTTGTGAATACGCGATCGGTACGATCGGGGTCTAGGCTTGGTGGTTGTGTCATCCTAGCTAGGGTTGTGCCGATGCCGTACGCGTTTTGTGCACTAGGTGCACAGTGTGTATATCTTGTGGACGTTATACTTGCATTTTGTTGTCTTTGTGTCGGCGCAGGATATTTAGCCTTATGTGTTGTGTTTGTGAAATTTTAGGATCGCAAGCGGGAACTTCGGACGCTGCGAAGAAAGGGGAGCAGGTGGTCGGATTTTCTTAGCTCGAGATCATCAGTGTGTAGATTTAACATCTACGGGGAAATTGCCCGTATGGCGTTATGCATTAGAGCTGGATATGATATTAGAGATGCATGTTATACGCATATGAGTTGATTGTGCATGAGCATCGTTGCATATTATTACCTGTTGTGCCTTGACTTGGTACCTATTGGACATTGCACCATTACTGATGGTTCATGTTGCACGAGTACTAAATTGTATGCTATACTCACACTGTCGTTAATTGCTATGACATGCACAACATGTATACATACGTGATATTGTATCGGTTATTGCCATTGAGACATTGATTCTTATTCCATTGTGCATATGAAATATAGTATACATGCTATATCTACATGCTTACACATATACCTTGCTACAGCTACATGTACATCATGCATACATACTTACATGTACACCCACATACCTTGCTATAGTTACATGTATATCATGCATACATACGTACATGTACACCCACATACCTTGCTATAGTTACATGTACATCATGCATACGTACTTACATGTACACCCACATACCTTGCTATAGCTACGTATACCCCTATGTGGTATTGTATTGTCATTGACATTGAGACGTTGATTATTGTGCTATTGCGCATATGAAATACATCATACATACATGCTTACATGTAGATACACATATCTTGCTATAGTTACATGTACACCTCATATGATGCTGCACTTGATTTCGGAGGAATTGGGAACCGCATGATATATTTTAAAACTGGACTCGTTTAAAAGAGCGGTTTTTCCTTAATATGCTCATATTTCTGTTGTATGTTGCATATATCAGATTTCATGGATTTATGCATTGAGATATGGATTTTATGTGATTTATGGATTTGAGAACCGTAGGGATATTTCAAGAAATTACGTATTGTTTTGAAAACCCGATTTCTTTTGATATGATATTTCGATGCGTCCACCATGAGTTTTCTCAGTTCTGAGACTTGTGTTAGATACCCGATTCGAGGAGCGAGGGGGAACCGTCTGCGGGTACATGGTGGACTCGGTGAGGTACCCCGGGACAAGAAGACTCGTTTTGTTAGACGGTGAGCCTGGCAGGGGAGCACTACCTACCGGTGATAGTATAGAAACCGACGGTTATCCGGAGGATACCGTGTGGGGGTTATGCCATGAGATATATTGATGGCCGATCTGGGTATGCGGCACCTGAGAGATGAGTATTTACGTGTCGATGCTGGACACGAGTATTTCATGATGTTTTGAGTGTCGATGTTGGACACTCAGGTTCCATGATTTTGTTGTATCGTTGATGGACACACGAGGTAGATATCCTCATACACACACACACACACACACACACACACTGGCATATGTTTTCATGATGTTTCGAGTGTCGATATTGGACACTCAGGTTCCATGAGATTTACAGATTTGAGGGCCGATCAGAGTGATGGCGCCTGAGATATTGGGATTTGGGGTGTCGTTGATAGACACCAGGATTTTCCACGATGATGATTCATTGATGATGTTATGTTGTATCTCATACCCAACATTTATTTGATATGCATTGCTTCATGTATTTGTAGTACCTGATGGAGTACCTTTATCATGATTGTTGCATATCCATATTGCAATACTTATGCTATCAGATTGCATGTGATAGATTATCGCTATTCGTGCATACTTGCGATTACAGTATGATGTTATCTACTATTCACGAGTTGGCAACTCACCCCCGTTTTACCACAGTGTTTTGCAGGATTTACCCTCAGAGTAATCGTGGCAGGGCTTCTTATTATCTTTACTTTTGCGGATACCGCTACGGTTGGCTGTGAGGCCTTTTGCTATAGGTGGGTTTGCGATTATCCGATGATGTTCATTATTTATCTTTTGTATCTAGTACTCTCCATCAACCACTTCATGTATTTGACTTAGAGACGAGTTGTGAGAATCGATGTTGTTTTATTTTGTGACTCTGGGTGCCGTGCTCGTGGGAGCCGTCCTTGTTATAAGTTTTACCTCTTTATGCTGTTTTCATTTATATTTCTTCTCTACGGCGTCGTATATATGCTTGTGGTGGTTGTTTCCGCCGTTGGGCGTGATTTGCTCCCGTTTGGGGATGTTTTATTATATTCTATGTTGTACCCGTTTTTGGGGCTAGTTTTTACAATGGAGGTGCTGTCGAAATTTTTAAGAAAGTAAACTTAAGTTTAAAGATTTTTACTTGAGATTTCCGAAGGTTTTTAACTATGTTTTCTCCACTTATCCCTTTTCGGGGTGGTTTAGATTTCTGGGTTTCGGCTTACTTAAATTTCGTACGCCTGTTGACGTCATGTGGTTTAAGTGCCGGTCACGTGCCTAAATTTGGGTCGTGACAAAGTTGGTATCAGAGCGTTAGGTTTTACCTGTCGGAGTGTAGAATGACCTTAGTATGATGGAGTAGGTGGCTTAAGCGGAGTGACGTAGCGTGTGTATGTTCCGCGGCATACTTACGACACGGTACTCCGCCTAAGTGACCTTATGACTTATTGCTTGAAATTCCTTCCGTGATTTTATACATCCTTGCGATTCGATTTCTATGTTCTTATCGAATCCTATTTTCATTTATAGCCATTATGCCGCCGAAGACTACGAGAGCGCAGAGAGCGGCTGCGAGGGCCGAGGTCAGAGTTGACTCATCTGAGATGATGACTCACTAAGGCGGTACGCCTATTGTGCAGGAGCAGATTGATCCACCGTCAATGGACCGTATTGCTAGACTTGAGGTCGGTATGCAGGATATGCGCCAGATGATGGGGTTATTGATTGAGGCCAGTCGGGCGCAGAGACAGGAGGTCATTCCACTTGTTGCGGGGACCGCAATTGTGCCTATTGTTTCGGCAGTCGCAGCTACAGCTACGGAGGTGATCATCGTATCATTATCTAAGTTCATGAGGTTGAAGCCTCCGGCCTTCACCGGCACCGATACAGCTGAGGATCCGCAGTCGTTTATCGACCGGATGGCCAGGATATGTCATTCGCTGAGATGCTCCGACGTAAGATGGGTAGAGTTCGCGAGTTTTCGTCTGGTGGGTCTTGC
Organism: Agapanthus africanus; assembly: GCA_030015575.1. Classification (NCBI taxonomy): domain Eukaryota; kingdom Viridiplantae; phylum Streptophyta; class Magnoliopsida; order Asparagales; family Amaryllidaceae; genus Agapanthus; species Agapanthus africanus. The sequence goes on from CM057349.1 coordinate 422,435,136, forward strand.
TCAGAAGTGGTGCGAGTCGTTAGAGAAAGGCAGAGCCGCAGGTCTTGCTCCTATGACCTGGGCTGAGTTCGTGACTGTGTTTCTTGCCCGTTTTCTTCTGCAGAGCGTCAGGGATGCTCGAGCGTGCAGTTTTGAGTCATTGTGCCAGACTCCGGGTATGACGGTAGTAGAGTACGATATGCGGTTTACTGATCTGTCTGTGTATGCTCCGTATTTGGTAGCTACTGAAGAGATGCGGGTCAAGAGGTTTTTTCGAGGCCTGCTTACCCAGTTGTTCCTCGCTATCTGATCCCAGCATTTTGACACCTATGCAGCCGCAGTGGACGCAGCCCTAGAGGTAGAGGAGCGCATTTCTGAGACTTTGGTCATTCCGGAACCGAAGAGGGTTTGCACTGATTTATCAGCACAAAGGCAATTTGGCAGAGGCCGCGGTGGACTCGCTATGGGCCGTGCGGGTATACGGAGCATGAGATGTGTCCAGACGTACAGTTTATACCCACAGGGTCAGCAGTCATCACCTGGATGTTTTGGATGTGGCAGTCCCCATCACCGCATCAGAGATTGCCCTGAGATACGCCAGAGGGAGGCAGCGGTTCCATATGTTACCTTACCACCTTCACCTCAGAGAGCGTTGTTTCTTACGCCTGTTGTTGCTCCACGTCAGACTCTTACGCAGAGAGGTCGTGGTCGCAGAGGTTTTGTTCAGAGAGGATGGGGTGGCAGAGGCAGAGGAAAGCCAGTTGCCAGTAGAGGGCAGGCTCGAGTGTTTGCCTTGACTCATCAGGACGCGCAGGCATCCAATGCAGTGGTTTCAGGTACTCTTTCTGTATGTTCTTTTGATGCACACGTTTTATTTGATCCGGGATCTACGCATTCGTATGTTTCTACACACTTCGTGCCGAGGTTAGGCTGAAAGTCATGTTTGCTAGATCAGCCGCTTGTTGTGACTACTCCTGTTGGTGAGTCGTTTGTTGCGCGACACGTGTTTCGGTCGTGTGTCGTTCGTGTAAGAGATAAAGATTTGTCCGTCGACTTGATCTTTCTTGAGATATTGGACTTCGACGTTCTCCTGGGCATGGACTGGTTAGCTACTTGCTACGCGTCTGTGGACTGCCGCGAGAAGACAGTTAGGTTTTGTCTTCCCGGCGAGTTGGTTCTTGTTGTGCAGGGGGACCGTGGTGCTGCCCCTCACAGTTTGATTTCAACCCTTTGCGCTAGTCGGCTTTTAAGGAGGGGATGTCAGGGATTCTTGGCTTTCATTCATGATACTGGAGCCACAGTAGAGTCGCTGGACCGGGTTCCTATCATGCGAGAGTTTTCCGATATTTTCCCCGATGAGTTACCTGGTTTGCCACCAGAGCGCGATATTGAGTTTTGCATTGATCTTATTCCCGACGCAGGGCCTATTACTATAACGCCTTACCAGATGGCCCCGGTGGAGCTTAGAGAGCTTAAAGATTAATTGCAAGAGTTGCTTGATAGGGGACTTGTGCGTTCGAGTGTTTCTCCTTGGGGAGCTCCTGTTCTGTTCGTCAAAAAGAAGGACGGCAGTCTGAGGTTGTGTATGGATTATCGTCAATTGAACCGAGTTACGGTGCGGAATAGGTATCCTTTATCTCGCATTGACGATCTGTTTGATCAGCTCCAGGGTGCGAAATTTTTTTCTAAGATTGATTTGTGATTAGGTTATCATCAGTTGCGGGTTCGGAATGATGACATTTCGAAGACTGCTTTTCGTACGCACTACGAGCATTATGAGTTTTTAGTGATGTTGTTCGGACTCACCATGCACGCAGCGTTCATGGATCTGATGAACCGGATTTTCAGGTCGTTCCTCGACCAGTTTATTATTGTGTTTATTGATGACATTCTGGTTTATTCCAAGAGTCGAGAGAAGCATGAGCAGCACTTGAGGATTGCTTTGCAGACATTGAGTGAGCACCGGCTGTATGCTAAATTCTCAAAGTGCGCATTTTAGCTTGATAGAGTTGACTTCCTGGGTCATGTGGTAACGGGAGACAGTATTCTTGTGGACCCGAGGAAGATCGAGGCTGTACAATTTTGGCCCAGACCTGAATCTGTGACAGAGGTCCGCAGCTTTTTGGGCTTAGCTGGTTATTACCGCCGTTTCGTGCAGGATTTCTCGAGTATCGCTGCACCACTGACCGGACAGACCAGAAAGGGAGTTCCTTTTCTTTGAACTGAGGCATACGAGTAAATTTTTCAGCAGTTGAAGACTCGGTTGACGACTGCACCAGTTTTATCCTTGCCTTCTAGATCGGGCGGCTATGTTGTTTACTGTGATGCTTTTCGAGTGGGGCTCGGTTGTCTATTGATACAGCATGATAGAGTTATCGCTTATGCTTCTCGGCAGCTGAAGAAGCACGAGCAGAATTACCCCACTCACGATCTTGAGATGGCCGCGGTAGTCTTTGCGTTGAAGATTTGGAGACACTACTTGTACGGGGAGTCATGTCAGATTTTCACGGACCATAAGAGCTTGAAGTATATCTTCCAGCAGCGGGATCTGAATCTGAGACAGCGCCGTTGGATGGAGCTTGTAAAGGATTATGATTGTGAGATCCTTTATCACCCGGGCAAGGCGAATGTGGTAGCTGATGCTTTGAGTCGTAGGCCCGGGGATAGCTTGTCCCAGTTGAGCGTAGTTCAGTGACAATCTTCCGGAGATTGGCAGATCTTGTGCGATGGTAGAGTGCAGTTTGAGTTCACTTCCTATGGGGAACAGCTTGCTCACGTCCACGCCCCTCCACTTCTACTTGATCGTATCCGTGAAGTGCAGCCCAGAGATGCCTGTTTGTCTGAGATTCTTGAGCTTGTTCGGCAGGGTATAGTTTCGGAGTTCATGATTGATGACCAGGGTGTGCTGCATTACGGGACTCGCTTGTGTGTACCAGATACCGATGGGTTGAGACGCGAGATCTTAGAGCAGGCACATCAGTCAGCCTTTAGCGTTCATCCAGGTTCCACCAAGATGTACCGTGACTTGAGAGACATTTACTTGTGGGCAGGGATGAAGAGTGATATTTTGGACTTTGTTTCGAGGTGCCTGACTTGTCAGCAAATCAAGGCTGAGCATCAGAGACCGGCTGGAGAGTTGCACCCTTTACCCATTCCGGAGTGGAAATGGGAGCGGATTTCCATGGACTTCGTTGTGGGTCTACCCAGAGCCTGTCGAGGGTATGACTCCATTTGGGTAATTGTTGACCGGTTGACGAAAGCGGCTCACTTCCTTCCAGTGAAGACCACTTTCGGTTATGCTCAGTATGCTCAGTTGTATATAGATGAGATTGTACGTTTGCACGGCGTTCCCGCATGCATCGTATCCGATAGAGGCACCCAGTTTACTAGCCGTCTTTGGAAGAAGCTTCAGGAAGTTTTGGGTACCCGGTTGAGTTTTAGCACCGCTTTTCATCCACAAACCGATGGTCAGTCAGAGCGGACTATACAAACTCTGGAGGATATGCTTCGTGCGTGCGTGCTTGATTTTGGGGGCAGTTGGGATCGTCACTTGCCGTTGATTGAATTCTCCTACAATAACAGTTATCAGGAGACGACTCAGATGGTGCCTTTTGAGGCTTTATATGGTAGAAAGTGTCGATCGCCAGTCTGTTGGACCGAGATCAGCGAGAGTAAGATTTTGGGACCCCAGTTAGTTCAGAAGACCACGGAGAAGATCCAGCTGATTCAGGACAGGATGAGAGCAGCTCAGTGCAGACAGAAGTCTTATGCCGACCGTCGTCGTCGTAGACTTGAGTTCACAGTGGGGGATCATTTATTCCTGCGGATTTCTCCGATGAAGGGCATAATGAGATTTGGGAAGAAAGGGAAACTCAGTCCCAGATTTGTTGGTCCTTTTAAGATCCTTGAGCAAGTTGGTGCCGTTGCCTATCGTTTGGCACTTCCGTCCAGTTTTCTGGATGTTCACCCCGTTTTCCATGTGTCGATACTTCGTAGATACCTTCATGATCCTTCTCACATGATTCAACACTAGACCGTTCAGCGAGAGCGCGATTTTTTGTTCACCGAGCAGCCGGTAGTTATAATGGATCGGCAGGTGAAGAAACTTCGGTCAAACGTCTTGCCATCTGTGAAGGTTTTTGGCGTGGCCCTACTAGTGAAGAGATCACTTGGGAAGCCGAGAGTGAGATGCGGAAGAAATTCACTCATCTCTTCAAAGGTACGCGTAGTTAAAATTTTAAATTCGGACCGAATTTCTTTAAGGGGGAAGATTGTAACGTTTTAGAAATCGTTTAGGCGAATTTTCCAATATTAGGTAAAACAAACTGTGTTTTCCGTAATAACCCTGAAGTGATCATTTTTCAGTATAAACTTAACTGCACCTAGTTTAACTAGGAAATTGCTAGTTTGCGGTATTTGTTAGTCGCTTGAAAATTTTAGTTCACTTAAAGATTTTTCCTTAATTAAAATATTATTATAAGCTTTTAATTATGCACTTAATTAGTGGTAATTACAAATTTGGATTAGGTTAATTATGCTAATGTGAATCCATGCTAACTTAATCACAAGATTTAGCACTTTGACATCTTTGCAAAATATCTTGAAAATATCTAGATATTTTGTAGAAATTAATGGAATTTTTAAATAAAGATTAAGAGGTGGCATGGATGAGAGGTGCTTTAATGAGCTTTAAATGGTATTTTAACCTAGAAATTTCCACACAACTCCATAATTTTCCCACTGCCTTCATGTTGGCCAAGCCCCCCCTGCTGCCCCATCTTCTCTCTCACCCCATTTTCACTTCTAAAAGCTCAAATAATTCATCAAAAATCATCAAATATTCCCACAAACTCAAAAACAAATCCATACCCATTATTCTTTAGCCTTAACCAATCTTGGATATTCATGAAAGTTAGCATTTTGGAGTCTAATTTGGAACTTTAGTTGCAAGTTTGTGAATCTAGTGTGAGGTATAAAATCCTAACCCTAAGCTTTAGTGTTTTTTAAATACCTTAATCTAGTTATTAGATGTTTAAATAAAGTTTTAATTAGCATGTTTTGGAAATTCTAGAAAGAGTTATGAAGATCAAGTTAGGGTTTTGATTGGTTGAAATGGTTAATGGAAAAGTGTAGACTTGGAAAACTTAATCTAGTTGTGAGATTGTTAAATGATATTTTTCCTAATTTTCTAATTAAGCTTAATTGCAAACTAACTTTTACTAAATCTCATATGAGTGAGATTAAAATTGTAGTAAAAGATTTGTATGACTTAATTAAGCTACTTTGTGATGATTGTGATCGCTAAAATTTTTTAAACTTTTAGACTTGAGCTAAATTGATTAAAGTTGCTTACTAGGTTTTCGGTAAAAATTGGACGTAGGTTCTAATGGACGTTGCGATGGTTTATATATTATCTTCCACGATATATATTGTGTTGTGAATCCGCGATCGGTACGATCGGGGCCTAGGATTTGTGGTTGTGTCATCCTAGCTAGGGTTGTGCCGATGTCGTACGCATTTTGTGCACTAGGTGCACAGTGTGTATATTTTGTGGACGTTATCCTTGCGTTTCGTTGTCTTTGTGTCGGCGCAGGATATTTAGCCTTATGTGTTGTGTTTGTGAAATTTTAGGATCGCAAGCGGGGACTTTGGACACTGCGAAGAAAGGAAAGCAGGTGGTCGGATTTTCTTAGCTCGAGATCATCAATGGGTAGATTTAACATCTACGGGGAAATCGCCCGTATGGCGTTTTGCGTCAGGGCTGGATATGATATTAGAGCTGCATGTTATACGAATATGGGTTGATTGAGCATGAGTATCATTGCATATTATTACCTGTTGTGCCTTGACTTGGTACCTATTGGACATTGCACCATTACAGACGGTTCATGTTGCACAAGCACTAAATTGTATGCTACACTCACACCGTCGGTAATTGCCATGACACGCACAATATGTATACATACGTGATATTGTATCGGTTATTGCCATTAAGACATTGATTCTTATTCTATTGTGCATATGAAATGTAGTATACATGCTATACCTACATGCTTATACATATACCTTGCTACAGCTACATGTACATCATGCATACATACTTACATGTACACCCACATACCTTGCTATAGTTACATGTACATCATGCATACATACTTACATGTACACCCACATACCTTGCTATAGTTACATGTACATCATGAATAAATACTTACATGTATACCTACATACCTTGCTATAGCTACATATACCCCTATGTGGTATTGTATTTTCATTGACAATGAGACGTTGATTATTGTGCTATTGCGCATATAAAATTCATCATACATACATGCTTACATGTAGATACACATATCTTTCTATGGTTACATGTACACCTCATATGATGCTGCACTTGATCTCGGAGGAATTGGGAACCGCATGATATATTTTAAAACTGGATTCGTTTAAAAGAGCGGTTTTCCCTTAATATACTCATATTGCTGTTTTATATTGCATATATCAGATTTCATGGATTTATGCATTGAGATATGGATTTCATGTGATTTATGGATTTGAGAACCGTGGGGATATTTCAATAAATTACGTATTGTTTTGAAAACCCGGTTTCTCTTGATATGATATTTCGATGCGTCCACCACGAGTTTTCTCGGTTCTGAGACTTGTGTTAGATACCCGATTCGAGGAGCGAGGGGGAACCGTCTGCGGGTACATGGTGGACCCGGTAAGGTACCCCGGGGCAAGAATACTCGTATTGTTAGGCGGTGAGCCTGGCAGGGGAGCACTACCTACCGGTGATAGTATAGAAACCGACGGTTATCCGTAGAATACCGTGCGGGAGTTATGACATGAGATATATTGAGGGTCGATCTGAGTATGCGGCGCCTGAGAGATGAGTATTTACGTGTCGATACTGGACACGAGTATTTCATGATGTTTCGAGTGTCGATGTTGGACACTCGGGTTCCATGATTTTGTTGTGTCGTTGATGGACACACGAGGTAGATATCCTCACACACACACACACACTGGCATATGTTTTCATGATGTTTCGAGTGTCGATGTTGGACACTCAGGTTTTATGAGATTTATAGATTTGAGGGCCGATCAAAGTGACGGCGCCTGAAATATTGGGATTTGGGGTGTCGTAGATAGACACCAGGATTTTCCACGATGATGATTCATTGATGATGTTATGTTGTATCTCATACCCAGTATTTATTTGATATGCATTGCTTCATGTATTTTTAGTACCTGATGGAGTACCTTGATCATGATTGTTGCATATCCATATTGCCATACTTATGATATCAGATTGCATGTGATAGATTATCGTTATTCGTGCATACTTGCAATTATAATATGATGTTTTCTACTATTCACGAGTTGGAAACTCACCCCCGTTGTGCTACAGTATTTTGCAGGATTTACCCTCAGAGTAGTCGTGGCAGGGCTTCTTATTATATCTACTTTTGCGGATACCGCTACGGTTGATTGTGAGGCCTTTTACTATAGGTGGGTTTGCGGTTATCCGACGATGTTCATTATTTATCTTTTGTATCTAGTACTCTCCATCTACCACTTTATGTATTTGACTTAGAGACGAGTTGTAAGGATCGATGTTGTATTATTTTGTGACTATGGGTGTCGTGCTCGTGGGAGCCGGCCTTGTTATAAGTTTTACCTCCTTATACTGTTTTCATTTATATTTCTTCGCTACGGCGTCGTATATATGCTTGTGGTGGTTGTTTACGCCGTTGGGCGTGATTTGATCCCGTTTGGGAATGCTTTATTATATTCTATGTTGTACCCGTTTTCGGGGCTAGTTTTTACAAAGGAGGTGCTACCGAAATTTTTTAGAAAGTAAACTTAAGTTTAAAGATTTTTACTTGAGATTTCCGAAGGTTTTTAACTATGTTTTCTCCACTTATCCCTTTTCGGGTAGTTTAGATTTCTGGGTTTCGACTTATTTAAATTGCGTACGCATGTTGACGTTACGTGGTTTAAGTGCCGGTCACGTGCCTAAATTTGGGTCGTGACAGTTCCCTCCCGAGACCATAAATGCAAGATGTATAAATCAATAATGATTTTGTTCCGTTAACCCCAGAACCACGGAAACATGTAATATCCTTTTGAGTTACACTTCAATTACACTTTTGATTTCCCCATTTCCCTGGGTTACGTTTTCCAGGTTAGGTATGAAGATAATATCTACCTAATGCCAACACAGGAACAAGCAGGTGCAGATTATGTCTATTAAGACAACATGTCACGTTCATCAGGACAATAAGTCAGGATTGTTGGCATCAGTAAGTAATAAAGGAAACAGATATTAACACGATAAAAAAATAATAATAGTCTGGCAAGTTACAAGCATGTCAGAGATAATGTATTAAATTAGATCGTGTTTATTTTGTACGAATATCGTGTAAACAGATCATGACGAATACGGTTGTAATCGTTATCTAGGTGCGAAATGAAATGTAAAGAAATAATCATATCAATTTCTAACAATTCAATCTATCGATTTGACCAAACTGGAATAGTTTATTATAATTACTAGTTATTAATAATAGATATGATTTGCATAAATATTATAAACTACAATTATAAAACTTTTTAATGTTAACTATCAACGATATACGGATTTTATATATATATATATATATATATATATATATAACAGTATAATAATAATAATATTATGACAATATATGTATGTATGTATACAACATAGACTATATCATGTAGCAAGTTAGAAATTTGCCTCGTTCGATCGATCACGGAAACGCAAAACACTGCAAGATGAATATTTGATCTCTGTTAGAAGTTTTTGCTCGTTTCTAAGGTGCTTGGATCGAATAGGGGTACTATCTTGCTTTAGATGCTAATGATAGTGATCGTCTCGGTAGCAATAGGAAGCAAGACAATCGACGATGATAACGGCGATGCTTGAGGCGAAGACTGGAGTTGGGCTGCGACGGTTATGGGTTCGGTCTGCTGGGTGTTTCTTGGTCGTATTGCACTCAGGTGAAGGAGAGGTGTATTGGTGGTGATCGAGAACAAGAAGAAGATGATGTTGATGTTGGAGATGGACGGAGTTGGTTTGGATGCTCGGCTACAAGGTGCTCGATGATGAAGACGAAGTGTAGGGAGTCAGAGACGATGGAGGGTGGCAGTGAGTGAGATATAGGAGGCTGCTTGGTGAGGATCTCATGTTTGATAATGCTTGTGATGATGGGTCGGTCGAGGTTTGGTTTTCGGCGAGGTGAGGCGATGGTGTTGGTGATGTGGGTGCGGTGATGGAGGTAGGAGATGACAGTGAAGGAGTTTGATGGCGAAGAGGGTGCTCAGGTGTTTGGTGGTGATCGGCGTTGGGTTTCGAGGTCGGAGAGGTTGAGGTTTGAAGAGGAAGATGGAGATAGCGAAGGTGGTGGATTGGGTTCTCGAGTCTGAAGTTGGCGCCTGTGATGGTTTTGAGAGAAGGAGGAGATGGCGATGAGGTCTCATGAGAGAGGGATCGGCGATGATGTGAGGGTGTCGGGCTTGGAGACGAGGAAAACAAAAGAAGAGAGAGAAAGATATGAGGGGGAGAGAGAGATGAGGTTTTAATAAAAGGAATATATATTTATTTTATATTAGGTATAAGTATATTATAACTAAATAACTAAATAATTTTTTATAAAGATATTATGATCCCCGATCCATCTCTGCTAAATCTCAAAAATATAACTAGAAGTTATCTACACATACGTAGCCTACTTAAATTATAAATATAATGGTTAGAAAAATATATTCTAATCTAATATATTACTCACATATTTTAGAATGTTTATGATTTATATGTAATAGATAACCGTCAATAAAATATCATGGGATATTTAAATAGGATAAAAGCATACTAATAATTATAGGTTCGATATAAAATACCCATAACGTATGGTTACCAATACACACACACACACACACACACACACACACACAGAGTTTAAATATTTTATATCTATTATTTGAGATTCATAAAGATTTAGCCTATGCATAATTATCAATAAAATATACTATATGTACTATCCACCCATAACGGATTTCATGCAAGCGGGTCGGTCTAATAAACACGCATATTATCCAACCACCACTCACAACCCAAACAATTAAAAGAAACTCAAAGTATAATTTATATCGTTAAATAACGTATGATCGTGCTAGGGTGTTCTATTATACCCAACTACAAAAATAATTTCGTCCTCGAAATTCACGGAAACAGGAAAAAGACAAGAACAAGGAAAATACGGATCTAAGGAAAAAGGTATGGAAACTTTTGTCGAAATTCGTTTTCACATTCCCAAGTAGATTCTCCACGTGAACGATTTCCCCACGAAACAAGCACTAGAGAGATCACTTTATTCTTAAGAACTTTTTCTCATTGATCCACAATAGCCATCGGTTGCTCTTCATAAGTCAAATCATTCCTCACTGTTAATTTCGAGTGATCTAAGACGTGTGTCTCATCTCGAACATACTTGCGAAGTTGAGATATATGAAACACGTCATGCACACTTGCCAAGAACTGTGGTAAAGCCAATCGATAAGTGACTTCTCCAATATGCTCAATAATATTGAAAGGTCCCACGAATCGAGGACTACGCTTGCCTCAACTACCAAACCGGATTACTTACCTAGTCGGTGATATCTTTAAAAACATATGATCACCAACAGCAAACTCTAATGGTCTTCTTCCAGTATCAGCCAAACTTTTTTGTCGATCTAGTGCCACCTTCATATGATCACAAATCAAGTTAACCTTTTCCACAGTTTGCATAATCAGTTCCGGTCCCAACAATCTTGTTTCTCCAGTATCGTCCCAACATACTGGAAAGCGACACTTACGACCGTACAATACTTCAAATGGATCCATCTGTATAGTCGCCTGAAAACTGTTATTGTATAAGAACTCTACTAAATGTAAATGATCCTCCCACGAACCTTTGAAATCTATCATACAAGCTCTCAATATATCTTCAAGAGTTTGGATCGTTCTCTCGGACCGTCCATCTATCTGAGGGTGATAGGCCGTACTAAACTTCAAGCGGGTTTCCAAAATTTCTTGTAGACTCCCCCAAAAAGGTGATAGAAACCAGGTGTCACGATCAGAAACAATACTCACCGGTACTCCATGCAATCTCACAATCTCCTGCATGTACCACTCTGCTAAAGGCTCCATCGACTGACCGACTCAAAATGGTATAAAATGAGCTATCTTGATCAGTCGGTCGACAATCACCCATACTGTGTTATTACCATTTGGACTCCGTGGTAAAGCAGTCACGAAATACATGGTTATATGTTCCCACTTCCATTGAGGAATCGAAATGGTTGCAACAAACCAGCGACCCTTTGATATTCATTTTTGACTTGCTGAGACACTAAGCATCTCGACACGTAAGGAGCGATCTTTTTTTTCATGCTTTCCCACCAAAAGTGATGTCGCAAATCTTTATATATTTTCATGCCTCCTAGATGTACCGAATATGTGGAACTATGAGCCTCATTCATGACTTCTTCAAAAACTTCTCTTTTAGGCACACACAAACGACTTCTATATCTCAAAGAACCATCTTCATGAATTAATAAATCCATTCGAAGTCCTGTCTCTACCTTTCCTCGAAATTTCTGCAATTTAGGATCGTGCAACTGCGCTGCCTTAATACTAGAAATAAACGATGACTGAACTCGCAATTGCAACAACTGTCCCGAAGAATCTGGTAGTACGAGCTCCAACTCGAATTTCTGAAAATCCGCTATAATCTCCTTTTGGGAGGTCAACATCCGTATTGCTGGCAACCGACTTAAAATATCTGGTACTACATTAATTTTCCCCGAATGATAATTTAGATCAAGATCATATTCGGCCATCAGCTCCAACCATCTACGCTGCTTCATGTTGAGCACTTTCTGTGTGAATATATATTTTAGGCACTTATCATCGGTAAATTCCTCAACCTTCTCGTCCAATAAATAGTGTCTCCAAATTTTTAGCGCAAAGATAACTGCTGCTAGTTCTAAATTATGAGTTGGATATTTCTTCTCATGAGTCTTCAACTGCCTCGACACATAAACTACAACATTTCCATGCTACATTAAAACACATCCCAAGCCTTTCCCAAATGCGTCGCTATGAATAACTAATCCTCCGGAACCATCTGGCACGGTTAAAACAGGAGCGGTTGTCAACTTTCGCTTCAATGCCTCAGAATCTAACGCACACTTCTCAGATCAAACAAACGGTACCTCTTTTCTTGTTAGCTTGGTTAAGCATTTTGCTATCCGAGCGAAGTTCTCCACAAACCTTCGATAGTATCCAGTAAGTCCAAGAAAACTTCTGATCTCTCCTACAGTCTTTAGAGTTGGCCAATCGTAAACAGCTACAATCTTTTTAGGGTCAACTGCGATTCCATTTCCGGATACAACAGGACCCAAGAATTTCACTTCATCGGGTCAAAACTCGCACTTACTCATCTTAGCATACAGCTTTTCTTGTTTCAATGTCTGCAGTGTGATCCTTAAGTGTTCTTCATGCTCTTCTTTGCTCCTCGGATAGACCAGATATTATCGATGAATACCACCACGAACCGATCTAGAATTAGTGAAAAGATCCGGTTCATCAAGTACATAAATATCGCCGGTGCATTAGTAACTCCAAATGGCATAACTAAATACTCGTAATGCATATACCGTGTTCGGAACGCCGTCTTGCAAATGTCTTCCATTTTCATCCGAACTTGGTGATAACCCGATCGCAAATCCAACTTTGAAAATACTCTCGCGCCACTGAGTTGATCGAATAATTTGCCTATGCGAGGAATTGGGTACCTAATTTTGATGGTCACCCAATTTAACTCTCGATAATCGATGCACATTCTCCACGTGCCATTTTTCTTCTTGACCAAAAGAACTGGAGCTCCCCAAGGTGAACCACTGGTGCGAATCCAGCCCTTCTCGAATAATTCAGAAACCTGTTTCTTCACCTCTTCCAATTCCACCGATACCTTTAGATAATAAGCCTTCGAAATTGGTGCTGCTCCAGGAATAAAATCAATCGCGACCTCCACGTCTCGTTTTGGCGGTAAAACCAAGATGTCCTTGAACACATCCATGAAATCCCGAACTAATACTGGTGCTTCCTCCTTGATTACTTCCATCGACGAAAAGACGGCATTTGTTGGCTTAGCTCTAAATTCGACTGGTCCGACAGATTTGCTGCCTCCCAAGAATTCGAACTCTGTATGTCCGGGAATTTAGAAAAACGCATTCTTTGCTCTACAATCTATGTGAGCATGGAAAATGCTAAGAAAGTCCATTTCCAAGACAATGTCATAACTGCCAGTATCTATCACCAAGAAATCCGCGAACAACTCCCGTCCGCAAACAATGATAGAACAACCCTTGCATTCACTAATAGATATAATTCTCACATTCCCAGTGTGTATTTCCCAACAGCTAGATAGGGTCATGTGTGGAATAGAATGTGCACTAATAAATTTGGATGACATAAAGCAATGGGATGCACCAGAATCAAATAATGCCAATGCGGGAAAATTATAGACAAGTAGGATACCTGAAACAACATCGTCCGAAGCTTTGACCTCCTCAAACCATCAGGGTGAAGACCTGTTCCTGATTAGGCGTCTAAGTAAACTATTTCTGCCCATAATTCAGCTTTTGTGGTGTTTTCTAGACATCGTCTTTCAATTGTAGTTTCGAAGGACACGTACCAATCGAATGATCAGCTAATCCACAAACTAAACAGAGCCTATGCTTCTTCTGACAATCCTTCTGCATATGTCTAGGTAGACGGCAGAAATCACAAACCACACTCCTTTTCTAATTTGATACAAAAGGCTTTTTCATAGGTATTGTCCCCTGTCTATTGACCGGAATGCCCTTACGTCCAGGAGCTCTGGTTGGTGCATACGAGATCTTCCACATCACAACCTCTTGCTGTTGAGTACCCTTTACTCTCACTGATAATCTTTGTTATTCCCTAGACGCCATGAGAACTTGAGAGAAGGTGGTTAACCCCAATGATGTGATATGCCTCTGAATCTTCACATCCAAACTGCGCATGAACCGTCTGCCCTATCTGCCTTGTTGGCAATCAAGGGCTCTGCAAATCAACTGAGCCGGGTCCACTCAGCCGCATATATATCAACAGATCCGCCGTTCTGCTTTAAGCTAATAAACTTCTCTTCCATTTCCTCCCTAGCAGATTACGGAAAGAACTTCCCCAAGAAACTCCATGTAAAATTCGCCCAACTGATCGGCTTTACCAAACGGGTCTCCTCAATAAGACACCATTCGCGAGCATAATTCACCAACTGGATGCGTACTACATCCATCCTTTTCTCGTCCGAGATCTGTGCAATAACTAAAATATTTTCTGTATCCACCAGCCATTGCTCCACCGGTAATGGCTCCTCTAATCTTGTAAACGTTGCCGGACTGAAATTCCTGAAGTCTGCCACAGTACCCTCACGCTGAGCTGGTTTAGGAACTGCCACCCTCTCAGCTGCCGTGATAGTAGTCTGTTGGGCCGTCCTCAGCCCTCTTGAAAATCTGTCGTTGGTTCAACTCGGTCTGACGTTTCTGGTTCTCTAGCACACCACGTATGACTCCAAGTAGTGCAGCATTGTCTACGCTCCTCTGATATGCCCGTAAATTTTTTCCCGCCCATGATTCTGAAGTCAAGAACATTTAAAGAGAATTAGCAGCAAAAGTATGATTCAATAAAACAAGGAATCAATAAACTGTAGATTTAAGAATGGCAAGGTAGTAATGTCGCAGGATACGTTCCTAATTCCAAATTTTTCAAGTCAATGTATTGGGAATAATACCCAACTACAAATTAAACCAACCCAGCTAACCTAAAACCTAGTCTCTGATACCAACAAAACCTTGTCATGGCCCGCTTCCCAAAATACGTGAATACGGAACATAAAAAAACCAACCATGCTATCTATGGTGAGGAAATATCTTTCCATAATCAGATTACGGCTGTAAATCAGATCTCAAGAACAGTAAATAAATATCTATCTATCTCATGTCCAAACTGCCACAATAAATAATAACGAAAAGTTAGCGGGAACAAATAAAATTCCAACAAGAAATAATATCTTAATCTCATCCCTTATGGGATCACAACGAAAAATCCATAACTAGAAAATAAATCTAAAACATCACTAAACTAAAATAAGCGAAAATCTCTTCACTGCTCGGCTTTCATGTCAACGTATTCCTGATCCTCCAGTAATAAGGTCAAAGGATCTGGGTCATGCAAAAGCCAGACGTTGGTGCGTCATAAATATCATAATAATAATCTGAAAAGTATGCTATATAGGATGTCATGTAGAAGAGTGAGATATAATGAGTATAAACAAAAGCGGTCACAAGTAATATAACAATCAAGCATAGGTAGTCAGCTATATCACGTGTATCATAAGGTCCATCTTTCTCGGTTATCTATCCTAAAAGTATTTGAAACCAATTAATGTACTTCTCCATATAACTCAAAAGTATATATCCCGTGACCTCTCGGGACCACGGACACAAGATATATCCCGTTATCCCCTGGGACCACGGATGCAAGATGTATAAATCAATAATGATTTTGTTCCGTTAACTCCAAGAACCATGGAAATATGTAATATCCTTTTGTGTTACACTTCGGTTACACTTTTGATTTCCCCATTTCCCCAACTTTCGTTTTCCAGGACAGGTATGAAGATAATATCTACCTAATGCCAATATAGGAACAGGCAGGTATAGTTTATGTCTATCAAGACAACAGGTTATGTCCATCATAACAAAAAGTCAGGATTGTTGGCATCAATAAGTATTACAGGTAACATGTATTAACATGATAACAATATAGTAATAGTCTAACAGGTTACAAGCATGTCAGTGATAATGTATTAAATTAGATAAAATGTTTATTTTGTAAGAATATCTTGTAAATAGATCATGACGAATACGGTTGTAACCATTATGTAGGTGCGAAATGCAATATAGAGAAATAACCATATCAATTCCTAACAATTCAATTTATCGATTTGAACAAACTAGAATAGTTTGTTATAATTACTAGTTATTAATAATAGCTATAATTTGCATAAACATTATAAACTATAATTATAAAACTTGTTAATGTTAACTATCTAATGATATACGGATTATATATATATATAACAGTATAATAATAATATTATTATTATGACAATATATATATATATGTATGTATGTATGTATACTGCGTAGATTATAGCATATAGAAAGTTAGAAACTTGTCTCGGTCGATCGATCATGGAAACGCAAAACACAACACGATGCGAGATGAATATTTGATCTCGGATAGAAGTTTTTGCTCATTTCTAAGGTACTTGGCTCGACTAGGGGTGTTGTCTTGGTTTAGAAGCTGATGATGGTGATCGTTTCGGTAGAGAGAGGAAACAAGACAATCGGCGATGATAACGGAGACTCTTGAGGCGAAGACTGGAGTTGGGCTGCGACGGTTATGGTTCGGTCTGCTAGGTGTTGCTTGGTCATGTTGCACTCAGATGAAGAAGGGGTGTGTTGGTGGTGACCGAGAACAAGAAGAAGATGATGTCGATGCTGGAGATGGCCGGAGTTGGCTTGGATGCTCCGCTACAAGGTGCTCAGCGATGAAGACGAAGTGTAAGGAGTCAGCGATGATGGAGGGTGGTAGCGAGTGAGATGTAGGTGGCTGCTTAGTGAGGAACTTAGATTTGATAATGGTTGCGGTGATGGGTCGGTCAAGGTTGGGTTCTCGGTGAGGTGAGGCGATGGTGTTGGTGATGTGGGTGCGATGATATAGGTAGGTGAAGGAGGTTGATGGCGAGGAGGGTGCTCGGGTGTTTTGTAGTGATCGGAGGTGGGGTTCAAGGCCGAAGAGGTTGAGATTTGAAGCGGAAGATGGCGGCGACGAAGGTGGTGGATTGGGTTCTCGGGTCTGAAGTTGGCGACGGTGATGGTTTTGAGGGAAGGAGGAGATGGCAACGAGGTCTCGTGGGAAAGGAAGTCAGCGATGATGTGAGGGTGTCAGGCTTGGAGACGAGGAAAAGAAAGGAAGAGAGAGAAAGATATGAGGAGGACAGAGAGGAGATTTTAATAAAAGGTATATATATTTATTTTATATTAGGTATAAGTGTGTGTGTAACTAAATAACTAAATAATATTTTATAAAAATATTATGATCCCCGATCCGTCTCTACTAAATCTCAAAAATATAACTAGAAATTATCTGCACATACGTAGCCCACTTAAACTATAAATATAATGGTTCGAAAAATATATTCTAATCTAATATATTATACACAGTATTTTAGAATGTTTAGGATTTATATGTAATAGATAACCGTCAATAAAATATCATGGGATATTTAAATAGGATAAAAGCATACTAACAATTAAAGGTTAGATATAAAATATCCATAACATATGGTTACCCAAAATATATATATATATATATATATATATATATATATATATATTAAATATTGTATATCCATTATTTGAAATTCATATAAATTTAGTCTATAGATAATTATTAATAAAATATACTATATGTACTATCCACCCATAACGAATTTCACGCAAGCAGATCGAGTCCAATAAACACGCATACTATCCAACCACCACTCACAACCCAAACAATTAAAAGAAACTCAAAGTACTAATTAATATCGTTAAATAACGTACAATCATGCTAGGGTGTTACAATGAACTCCAGTTTTTAAACGAACTTGATCTCGAAACTCGACACATACTTCTTGAAAATAAAATTCATCCGGGCAGCAATTCTTTGACTCCTTCAAAATTTCGTCTTCATCTTCAACATTTTATGATCTCTACTTTCATGCACTCATACCCGACACTAACATCTAACCATAACACTAAAATTTTCTTTTTCTTTTTCATATACATCTTCTTTTACCAACCCTGGTCTTATATTGACAAAAATTTTGAATGGCTGGTACTAATTTGTGGACTGACACAATCTACTAAATTTTAACTACTGTAATTAGTTAACATTTTGTAAATACCTTTTTAACTTCTTAGCTTTTAGGTTTTCTTTTTGTAAATAAAAACTCACCCTAGATGTCTAAGTCTGGCAACCGGAGACAGCGGTAACGATGAGGACATCGTAAATCTCAGATTTAGGATGAGCACTCCGTTTTCCTTGTGCATCATGTGTAAATTCTGCATTGCATATATATAAAAAAACACAAATTTAAAAAAAATTCAAAACATAAAAATTTTGTCGTTAAGTTAGCAAGTGGGGAAACTTAGACTAGAAGTCCGACGGTTTAGTTTGATAAGATAGAAACAATTAAATCATATTTTTAGAGATTGAAAACCCGAAAGATAACTCTCCTTTGAGTTTAACCGTAGATAATATATGTGTTTGTATCATACTACACGTGTTATGAGTTTTGAGAATTAGATGACAAGTTTGAAATGTCATAAATTTTTTATAAAATTGATAAACTTTTTTATGATCAAACCGTTTTGTTCTGAAATACGTAATGTCAAAAATAGTTCATAAAGTGAAGTGTATATGAAGGATATTATTGAAAGTTTTAATGGAGGCTAAAGTCTAAAAAATAACCCATCTGGAACTTGATTAGAGTGATTACACACCTTATCCACACGAACAAATCTTTGGGATGAAAAGAAAAACTGGCAATATCTCTATTCGCACTGCTTTCTGAATATATTAAATGCATAAAAAACAAGTCTTTTTGTTTTGTAGTCTTAGTATCTTGGGCAATTAAGTCCTATGGGTGTCTCTACACCTAATTCTCTAAAACCATCTGGTTTGAGAGTCATTGACCCAAATCTCGCTAAGTCTCCAATCGCCAAATAAAACAAGTCAAGCAAGTATCCTCTCCGAGTTAAAAGTCCTCACGGTTCTTTGTGGGAGAATAATCTTGGCTAGGACGAGTTTCGATTATAACGGTTTTTTAGCGGTGATATGAAAGTTTGATTTAAAAGATTATAAGATTTTTTGCACGATCACGAAAGTGTGTATGAACAAAGATAGGTGAAAGGTAGGAGTGAAGAATAAGACTTAGTTTTCTGTTGAAGATGATAAAAATTCTGATTTGATACTTAACTGGAGAATAAAACTTGAGAAAATTTTAAGTCTTTTCAAACTCGCTTGATCCTTTTGAAGTTATGCCTGGTCCGTATTTCTGAAGTGAAGACTCTAATTGATGTTTTTGAAACTTAACGACACTATTTGCACAATCACGTAAAGACGAATATGAACTTATATTAAATGAGATGTAAGGAGTGAAAATATGGGTTGGATGTTTCTGACTTAGGGTGATAGAATTTCTAGTTTTGATAATTAACCTTAGAATTAGAATCGACTATTACCTCACAAAACTAGTTTGACGGGATTTTATGGGTTTAATCCGCTGAAAACCCTCAGGAGACAAAACTCCTCCTACTAGGGACACGTAGAGTTTCAACGACTTGTTGCACGGGTTTAGTCGCATTCCATGCGAAAGTGAGATTATGATTTTGTTTTGCTTGGGATGAGCAAAAGATAGGTTCGGGAGTATTTGTTCGGCACGATTAATTACATTTTAATACCGCTCATTCCTTATCATTTTGTCAATAAACAGTGTTATTTAATCCGTGTCTACTCTTTAGTACAGATTACAGGTATATAAGGGAATGTCACTGAAAACATGCACAACATGCACGGATACGACGGTTTTGTGCCGGAACTGCAAACGGGACGAAAAAACGACCAAGTTCTTGTTAGTTGTATGTATGCCTTATAGGCCATTATTGTACATGATTGTATATTATAATGGATGCTTGGACATATATAGAGAGGAAAATCTTGCTCGACATGATAGTATACTATCTGGTTGCTCTTTATCTTAATATGTAGACTGTTATTGTGATATTGTCATTCTCTCACATGTTGATAAAGCACTTAGGATGTGCACTTGACTATCAGGACTATGATGCAGATCATACTAGTGGGGCCAGGGTAAGTTCATCCTTTAATTGTTCCTAGTCGTGGGAGTATCGAGACAGGGCATCGATATTCCAAAGTAGACTAGTGTGTACATTTCTTGACCCTGTATGGGGCGATGGATGATCCCACATCCATTGGTGTTTGACAACAAAGATTGTACACAGGTGCTCATTGGAGAATGGGTACACCGAACAAGACTCGCCGAGAACTCCTAGATGGTAATATACCTATCGTCAGATAGCAATTCTCTGGTGACACTGGTATAGGTTAGTCTGTAGACCAGAGATCGTCATAGAGTCTTGTGTGATTCCCACTGTGCTTTGATTTACTCCCTACCACGCTCAAGAGAGCGTGCAAACATGTGGATTTTGGGTACAGTCCCAAGTCATATGGAGGCAATGAGCGATAGGAGGGGTTTCGTCTCTCCCGGTATTGGGGGTTGATGTTGCTCTATACTCGATTGGCTATAACAGGAAGTCCCTGGCCAGGGCTGATGCTGAGATTTACTGGTAAGTATTATCAGTAGTTTCTCGACCCGTTATGAGCCTCACATCAGCATGACTTATCAAGTTATTGGGGTCTGACGTTTACCACCCCGAGACTCGATATGCGACATATCAGACGAAAAGACCGGACTGTACGGTAGTGTTATTTACTGGATTCATAGGAGTATGGACAAGCTTGCTTGTTGATTTTCTGATCGCTCAATACCTGGATAGCCGTTACGTCCAGCTAGTACCGCTGACGGCTTGTGGGTGACTGATATGATCATCACCTACTGTTGGCGTATTGACGAGTCTTTAGAGTCCTACGCAGAGGTTTCCTAGCTCAAGCGAAACGAAGTACGGCACATATGTGATATGTGCGGGACCGAGATTATACGTGTATGTGATACAGTATTCTAATCTCGCAATATAGGTTATATGTGATATAACCGGATTATTGAATCAAGTGTTGATTCAATAATTTGTTGTATGTATATTTGATATACATATAAATGATATTAGTCGGTTGTATGCGATATAGCCGGATTATTAAATCAAGTTTTGATTTAATAATTTAATATATAATTATATATTTGATATATTAATATATATTAACTAATATTAGCTCACTTAAGAATTTCTTTTCACTAAATACATATAAATATATATGTGATATATATTAATATATTTATTTTTGTGTCATGCTAGATGATACATTGGACTTGGGTGTATGAGACTCATACCAAAGTAAAGATAATTTGGGTGTTTAATTATTAAGGGAAAAATCAAAATTAGGTGGAAATTAGCATAGCTAAAGATACTTGTGGAAGCATGTAGAAGCCTTGACTTAAGTCCACTAATTTTGTTCTACTCTAGATATTTATTAATCCAACCATTATTTTTAGCCATGGTTAAGTCTCTACAAATATCACTTGTGATATTTTCTCACCATGGTTGATCACTTCATCTTCTTCTTCATCTCCTTTTTTGCTCTCTAGCTTTGAGTGAGGTGAAAAAGAAAAGGAGAGAATTAATTCTAAAGTGAGCAAAATTCCTACTTCATCAATTTATACCAAACTAGCCATTTACTATAGGTAGTTTGCTTCACTAATTCATCAATTAGTGAAGAGGTAGTTTGAGTTAGAAATTCTTCGACGTAGATCATCTTCGGCCTCGAAGATCCTTAAGTAAGCTCGTTCCTTTCGCCTAGTGGAGCCTAAAGAGAGTCCGGGACACCACTACTTGGAGCTAAGGGACTACTACATGGAGCTTTAGAAGTGAAGGACCGGTCTATAAAGGTTGTATTCCTATTTCACTTAGTGTAAAGTTGATTACATGCTTTAAAAACCCTAATTCTCTAGTTAGATCCTTGGTTCGGGTTGCTTAGCACTCTAGATTTTTTGAAATTACATACTTGATGCTTGCCGAAACCTAGCGGAGGTGCTAAGCGAACCCAACAGTGGTATCAGAGCCAAGCTAGAGCATTAAGAGTGGCCTAAATGACGTTAAAGTGTTCAATCGAATATCGAAACCCAAACATTTCCCACTCTCTGGAAATTTTTTCAAATGTTGGATTTTTCCAAATTAAAAATATGTAGAAAAATGTGCAGGGTTTTCTATGGATCCCCAAGAAAAACGATGGCCCAACTCGACCAAACGGACGCGCAACCGCGGCCAAACCATAGGTTTGGCGGCGGTTCCGCGGCGCCGTTGGTGAGGCAGGGAGCGTGCCTTCTTGTGTTGGTCCGTAGGTACTTGGGGCACTCTCTGGGTATTTTTAGCTATGACTCAAGTGTTGAGGTCTCTGGGAACTTTGGGTGTTTGATAAATCGATCGAAATGTTTAACATCGTCTAGATATCTGTGATTTGTGATACAATACTTGAAATCTACAATAATTAGTTTTGTGAAAACTAACTAGTACTTTATAAATCTAGCAGTTTAGTCTCTTTTGATCGATTGCTGCAGGGTTTTGATTCGGATCAAAACTTCGTCGCAATCTCGTATAGTACGCGAACACTCGCCGGGTAACACTACTCGATAGCCACGCCCCATAGCCCCGACCAAGTGGCTGTAAGAGAACCCCGTAGCCAAAAGCATCCATTCCGGTGCTCGCAGCCACGGTGTTCCGTCTAAGTGCACTTCATCGACGGTATTGGGGGTGCGGCCGTCTACTAATGTTTGCGATGAGCATTCGATCAACTGTTGGGAATCTTGTTGAATTACCCGACTAGATATTGAAAAGTGTTTTCAATTTAAAACTAAAATGTCGGGTTTATAACGTTAGGCATGAAATTTGGAATATGTGATATTCTGGGGTTATGATATCTAAGGAATTTATACGGTTAGGCATGAAATCCGAAATATGTGATATTTCAGATTTATGATGTCTAAGGTGGTTGCAGATTCCAATTATTGTAGTTTTCACTTTCTTTTCTGCGACCGTAAGTGTAATATGTGGTGTATCGCCGGTTTCGTTGCTATATGTTAACGACAATTGGGATACGCATATTTACTTATGTTGATAACATGTGATGTTATGTGTTACTGTGATATGTTATATTGGATCGTCGTGTTTGAATAGCCGGGGGGTTTTGCGTGAGATGAGAGTTTTTCATTTTATTCATGTAAAAATTTGTATGTAATATTCTTTTATTGGGACACTTTCGGGTTGAGGATGATGTCACTATTAGTGTATATGCTCTAGGGGCCATTATTGTATCATACTAGCTTGTATATTACTTAATGGAAGCTTGGGATATTCACGGTTATATTAACAGTCTTGCTAAACATGGTAGTATACTACTTGGTTTATCTCTATCTTAATATGTGTATATCTTAGCATATCGAGAATACATATTGATAGAGCCCTTAGGATCTTGCTTGACTACCAGTGTTGTGATGGCAGTCACATTAGTGGGGGCTGGGTAGTCTACAAGCACATCCTTTTTCAGGTCCCTAGTCATAGGATTATCGAGACAGGGCATCGATACTCCGGAGTAGACTAGTGTGTACGCTTCTCATCCCAGTTGGGGAGATGGTCTATCCCACAACCATCAGTACATCGTACTGGAGATAGTATACAGGTGCTCGTTGGGTTACGGGTACACCGGACATGACTCGCAGGGAACTGTTGGTTGGTATTATATCCGTCGTCAGTTAACAGTTCCCAGGCGACATGAGTACAGCATAGTCCACAGACTTGATACTGCTGCTTCGCCTCGAGTGTGTTCCCACTGTTCTTAGATTGCTACCCTACCACGGCTCAAAGGAGTCGTGCAAACAGGTAGCAGTTGGGTGCAGTCCCGAAGCACTTGGAGGCAGTGGCGGTTATATAGGATTCGTCTCTCCCGGTATTGGGAGTTGATATCGCGCTGTGTTTGGAAAGCCATTACACAAAGTCTCTGGCCAGGGCAAACGAGATTTACTGGTAGGATTTCCAGTAGCTTCTCAAGGTGTAATTGGCTTCACTCCGACACGACTTATACAGCTTTTAGGGGATTGACGCTTGCTTCCCCCTAGGCCGGATATGCGATAGTCTTAGACGAACAGACCGGACTATACGGAGATTGTCACATCAGGCTCAGTAGGAGTTCGGATGGGTTTCCTCATCGGCCTTCTTATCGACATCTACCTGGGGACCGTTACGTACAGCTAGTGCCGCTTGCGGTCTGTGGTTAAACCCACTGCCAGCGTAGTGTCGAGTCTTTAGAGTCCCACACAGAGAGTTTCCTTGCTTCGGACGAAACGATATAGAGGTCGTATGGTTTTACGATAGGGTTCAGACACATACGTGTTTTTACGCTCGTACGATGTTCGGACAGTTTATACTAGCAGGCTTTGGTTTAAGCCAGATTCTAGTATTGGATTATTAGATTTATACGGTCTCAGTATTTCCGTGTTTTCACGGATGGGAGGGGCATTCTCGTAATTAGTCGAGAAGCTTCTAGAAGATTGATGAGTTGGAGTCTTAGGTGGAATTTGCATTAAATGGTTTAATGACTAATGGTGTGATTCATCCAAAAGAGTTAATGATGCATTTATTGCTTAATGACTCATGAGATGAATCACACAAAGTGAGTTAATGAAGCATGGTTGATATTATTTTTTTTATTCATTTAATAATTATTTTGCTTCATATATTCACAAATGAGATATTATTTTATATCATTCTCACCATCACCTTCTCTCTCCTCAAGCTCTCTCTCTTCAAAGAACTAACCCTAACCTCTCATATGTTGAGATCAAAGAGTTAACAAGACTAATAGATCCCCAATCATATTCTATATCCTCTAGGTTACTTTGATTGGCACTCATAGCAACCTAGTTACCTCAACTGAGAGGTTAAGCTTGGAGAAGTAGCTCTCGGGTGGATCTTCTATCACAACGAGGAGGCCGACGAGGAGGTGGTCTACGAGAACAAGAAGGACTTGATTCATTAGGTATAATCATCTTTCATAGTAGCTAATCACTTCTATGTTGTTGTTAGTTAGGGTTTAGCAAAGATCCGTAAAGTTAGTCGATATTAGTTTAAACAAAATGATTGTTTTACCTATTCCGCCTCCCCGCATCATGTGGGGTGTATAACGTCGACTTACAGTGGTATCAAAGCCTCGCTAAACCATAACTAACTTGTTAGCAAAGTCGTTAGAAATTCAATCGCAAAACAAACCCGAAAAAACATCATTTTAACCAAGTTTCTGCCGATTTTAAACGGGGTCTAAAAATTTTTCAGGGACCCTTAAAAATACAAGCAGGGAATTATAAGATTACTGGAGAAATTTGGGATCGTGACTCGGCCAAACCGCCGCGGAACCGTGGAAGATCCAAGCGATCCGCCGCGGATCCGCGGCCGAGTTGAAGCCGAGTCAGCCCAAATTTGCCCAGTAATTCTTCTGAGTTGATTTTCTATTTTCTGGGATATTTTGTTTCTGCTCAGGTTTCAGGTGCACAGAGAATTATTTGGAGTAGAATCATTTGTGTTTGCTTGATCGAAATTCTAAGATGTTTGACTAATTTGATTATATCTGCGATGTGTTTAATGTGTTCGTAAACCTCCCCTAACTGCTAATATGTCGGTTAGCAGGGGGTTGCACATTTCTGTAATGGTTTTTACTGGTTTGTGTTTGTGGACTTGTTGGATTGTCGTGAATGGATAGCCGGGGATGTGAGATGAGTGTTTCTTTCATTCAAATGTAATTTGTAAATTGTTGTAATATTCTTTTGTGGGGCACATCCGGGTTGAGGTTGTAGTCACCGTTGTATTATTTCATTTACTGTTTTCTGCTCCTAGGATAGACCCAAGGTGGGGTACACAAACCACCGGGTATTTTGAAGTGTTTAGTGGCATACTCTCGTTGTTGAGGGAGACCGCTTCACTTCGGGTACTAGGCGGGTAGTTTGCCGTACCCATAGGGGTCTAGGGTGGGGTTTTGGATATTCATCGCGACTGTGTAATCCGTCTTTCTTTGCAGGCTCAAAAGGAATGTGGATTCGTAGAAAATCCAATATGTTCATCTGTGATCTGGAATGCCTATTATTGCGTCTGACGAATGTACAATATCTATATATGATATCTATTAGGCGTCACTTATGTTTTACACCCGCGCTAGCCCAGCTCCCGCTCTGTCGTTAGTTAAGTAACCTAACGGGTGAATGACGGGACCCAGTGGCGAATGCGGATGGCATAAGAAGACGTTGTATTTTCGTTGTTTTCTACAATGATAGGTTAATTGATGGGACGCATTATATTAATGCAAAGAAAATAAACCAAAGTTGAATCGTTGGAACAGTTTAAAAGAAACCACTCGGTTATTTTAAAACAGAAGATATTTTTTAAATTGCGGAGCTTAAGCCACTCCTTTTAAAAGCTATCAGGTTCCTTCGATCATATCAAGTTCACTACTTTCAAGGTTTCGCCAAAACCATTCGTAGCTCTCCGTCATTTCATTTGGGTATTCAGTAGTATTCAAGCTATGTATTTTGACCAACGCCAAGGCATAGTGTTTGGTAGCTGCTGGGTATTCATTTGTTGCATAGATAGATGAGTTGGTTTGGGACAGTCGTACTATCATTTGGCCAACGTCAGGGGTATGTACGGATGGGTTCAAATTAACAAGATAATGATGGGTAGAACTTGGCATGTGACTTATGACATTTTGACCATCGCCAAGGTCATAAGAGCATGGGGCAGAAATAAATATCGGGAATTTCTAAAGAAACTGAAATTTGCTAAGAGTTGCATACCATTTGGAGTGTGATAATTCTGGTAGGATTCCTTCAGCTTTATCACACGATGATATTTGGATCCCGATCCTACTGTGAGTATCCGCTACTCATCAGGAGATTCGTCAGTTAACGATCAATGCTATAAACCAAGTAGGTGTCGAGAAAGGTGTCAGCGGGGCTACGCCCCCATAGAAAAGAGGTTATTTAATTAAGGAACTTCACGAAAGCGTCGTAAAACCTCCCTCGAAGTACCGACACCGGCCTGGCTGAACGGTTAAGCAAGTATTGTACGGTGAGAATAGTCCTGACTAGTTCTTCCTTTTTGGTTTGAGGAGAGATTCGAGAAACAGTGGGAGCCATCCTGTTTAGATAAATTAAAAACCACTCTAAACTTGCAAGAGCATCATGCTAAAGTGTTCCCTCTCTCTCTCTTTGCAGCGACCCGGAACATGACAGGCCTTAAGTTACTATTAGATAAAATTATTTTGACAGGGCCAAACTATAAAGATTGGTTCCGGAATGTTAAGATGGCTATTACTTATGACAAATTGGGGTATGTCCTTACCACTAAGGCACCTGCTGTCCCTGGTCCAGAATCCAGTGTCGCGGATAAGGAAAATCCGCAAGACCTGGGAGATTGATTGCGCAAAGGCCAAATGCATCGTGCTTGCCTCTATGAATAATGAACATCAGAGGAGGCACGAGAATATGGATCTTGAATCCATATTTCTCCACACCAAGGAACTGTATGGAGAGCAGTCTCGTATAGCTAGATACGAGACCTCGAAGAACTTGTTTCAGTCGAGACTGGCCGTCGGATCATCTGTAGGAGAACATGTTCTAAAAATGATTGGCTATATAGAAGAGCTCGCGGACCTCGGGACGACTTTAGAGAACGAGCTCTATATAGACTTGGTTCTTCAGTCCCTTCCTTCTACCTAAGCCCAGTTTATTCTGAATTTCAACATTCAAGGAAAAGAAGTTGAACTTCCAGAACTCCTTAACATGTTGAGGAGTGCAGAGGGCACCTTGCAGAAAGCAAGGGAAACACCCACTATGTTTGTTCGCGGTGCTTCCTCTTCCGGGTCCAAAGCAAGGGCCAAAGGAAGGAAGAAGAAGGCCGCTACCAAACCGAGAGGTGGTGTTGGTAAGGTGGGAGTTAAGGGAAAGAAAAAGGTTGTGGTGGCAGTAGTGGCAAAAGACGAGTGCTTCCACTGTCGTAGGAAGGCCATTGGAAGAAAGATTGCAAAGCTTGGATTGCCAAGAACCAGGACCCGAAGTAAGCTGTGGCTTCGACTTCAGGTGTGTTTGTAATTAAAAATTGTCTGTCAATCAACTCTACTTCCTGGGTATTGGATACCGGATCAGGATCTCATATATGCAATTCATTGCAGGCACTGAGAAACCGTAGAGTGCTGAAGGTTGGTGATATGACCCTCCAGGTTGCTAACGGAGCTAGCGTGGGTGCTGTGTCCGTAAGAGATTATCACCTAGAATTGACGAGTGGACATATTTTGGTTTTGCACAACTTTTTTTGTGTACCTAGTTTAACGTGTAATATCATATCAGTATCGTTGTTATCAAAAGAAGGTTATGATTTCATGTTTGTAAGCGATGTTGTTAACATCCACCTTAATCATGGTTTGATTGGGTCCGGTACACTAGATAACGGTATATACGTGCTAAACCAATTACAGATTTTCAATGTCCAGAGCACACTAAAAAGAAAGTCTCCAGATATAAATCAGGCTTTCTTATGGCATTGTAGACTGGGTCACATCAATGAGACAAGGTTAACTAAGTTACATAGATAAGGATTTTTGGATCCGTTCGAATATCAATCTTATGCAACTTGTCAATCATGTCTCAAAGGAAAGATGGCAAAGACTCCATTTACTGGACATGGAGTAAGAGCAAGCGAGCTCTTAGGACTCATACACAGCGATATATGTGGTCCAATGTCTACACATGCAAGAGGTGGTTTTTCATATTTCATTACTTTTACGGACGATTACTCTAGATATGGATTCATTTTCCTAATGAAACATAAATTCGAGATCTTTGAGAAATTCCAAGAATATAAGAATGAAATAGAAAACCAAACCGGCAAAAGTATCAAGACACTGAGATCTGATCGAGGTGGTGAATACTTAAGTGTCGAGTTCCTGGGTTACCTAAAAGAGAAAGGAATTCTCTCTCAGCTTACTCCTCCATACACTCCACAGCATAACGGTGTATCGGAGAGACGGAACCGAACCCTATTGGATATGGTACGTTCCATGATGAGTAATGCTGAGTTACCGCGATCTTTCTGGGGTTATGCACTAGAATCAGCTGCATATCTTTTGAACAGGGCTCCTACTAAGACTGTGTCTACTACGCCATATCAGATGTGGAGTGGGAAGAAACCCTATCTTCAGTATCTGAAGATATGGGGATGTCCAGCTTTTGTTAAAAGGTAGCATGCGGACAAACTCGAGGCACGATCAGTACAGTGTAAGTTTGTGGGATATCCAAAGAACTCCAAGAGGTATTTCTTCTATTATGTAGAGGAACAAAAGGTTTTTGTTTCTCGTAATGCCCATTTTCTAGAACAGCAGTTTTTAGAAAAGGAAACAAGTGGGAGCGAAATAGAACTGGAAGAAATTCCAGAACCACAAACTACTACTGAAAGTTTGGTAGAACCAGTAGTTCAAGAAGAACAGGACATTCCCGCATCCCTCCGCAGGAGTAGTAGGCCGTCTAATCCGCCTGAAAGATACTACGGTTTTCTTATAGATGGGGATAGAGAGGATTGCATCATTGATAATGATGAACCTACTAGCTTCCAGCAGGCCATCCAGAGCGGCGACTAGGTAAGATGGCTGGATGCAATGCGGACCGAGATGGAGTCCATGTACACCAACAAAGTATGGACTTTGGACTTTGCTCCAGGTGGGGTAAAACCCATAGGATGCAAATGGATCTTCAAGAAAAAGATTGGTGTAGATGGACAGGTGGAAACCTATAAGGCTAGACTTGTTGGAAACGGTTTTCGTCAAAGACCTGGTTTGGACTATGACGAAACTTTTTCTCCAGTGGCTATACTCAAATCCATTCGGATCCTTCTTGCTATTGCCGCCTTCCATGATTATGAGATCTGGCAGATGGACGTAAAGACGGCTTTTCTAAATGGTAATTTAGAAGAGTGTGTCTATATGGATCAGCCAGAAGGTTTCAATTAGAGTGGGAGCAGCGGGAAAGTGTGCAAGTTGCTTAAGCCCATTTATGGACTAAAGCAGGCATTGCGGAGTTGGAACATCTGTTTTGATGAAACGGTCAAAGAATATGACTTTATCAAAAATCCAGATGAACCATGTATATATAGTAAAATTGTAGCACGAACTGTCGTATTCCTTATCTTGTACTTGGATGACATTCTATTAATAGGAAATGACATTCCTATGCTACAATCTGTCAAAGGATTCTTATCACACAGGTTCTCCATGAAAGACCTGGGTGATGCCTTTTACATTCTGGGGATCCAGATCTATCGTGATAGATCTAAGAGGATGTTGGGACTTTCGCAGTCCAGGTATATCAACACTATACCGAAAAGATTCAGTATGGAAGATTCTAAGCACGGTAATTTACCGGCTTGTCACGGAATCACCCTATCCAAAGAGATGTCTCCCAAGACTGATTTGGAAAGGGATCGCATGTCAGTTATACCCTACGCTTCTGCGGTTGGCTCTATAATGTATGCGATGTTGTGCACCAGACCAGATGTAGCTTACGCACTGAGCGTGGTAAGCAGGTATTAGTCAGACCCAGGGGAGAAGCACTGGATAGCAGTAAAGAACATTCTCAAGTACCTGAGAAGGACTAAGGATATGTTCTTGGTTTACGGCGGAAAAGACCTCCAGATCGAGGCTTTTACCGACTCCAGCTTCCAGAGTGACAAGGATGACTCCAAGTCCATGTCAGGTTATGTCTTTACCCTCAATGGAGGGGCGGTGTGCTGGAAGAGTTCCAAGCAGGACACCGTTGCTAACTCGACGATGGAAGTGGAGTATATCGCTGCTTGCGATGCCGCAAAAGAAGCAGTCTGGATGAAGAAGTTCCTAACAGAACTTCAGGTGGTTCCTACAATTGTTGATCCAATACCGATGTATTGCGACAACAACGGAGCTATAGCTTTAGCGAAGGAACCCAGGTCCCATCAGAAGTCCAGACACATCTTGAGGCGGTATCACCTTATCAGGAAGATCATAGATCGACAGGAGATCGAGGTCCGGAGAGTTCCTACAGAGGAGAACACTGCAGATCCATTCACTAAGGCCTTACCTCAGATTCAGTTCGAGAGGCTACTCGAGATGATAGGTCTTCGATACTCCAGTACATGGCCCTAGTGCAAGTGGGAGATTGTTAGTGTATATGCCCTAGGGGCCATTATTGTATCATACTAGCTTGTATATTACTTAATGGAAGCTTGGGATATTCACAGTTATATTAACAGTCTTGCTAAACATGGTAGTATGCTACTTTGTTTATTTCTATCTTAATATGTGTATATGTTAGGCATATCGAGAATACATATTGATAGAGCCCTTAGGATCTTGCTTGACTACCAGCGTTGTGATGGCAGTCACACTAGTGGGGGCTGGGTAGTCTACAAGCACATACTTTTTCAGCTCCCTAGTTATAGGATTATCAAGACAGGGCATCGATACTCCGGAGTAGACTAGTATGTACGCTTCTCATCCCAGTTGGGGAGATAGTCTGTCCCACAGCCATCAGTACGTCGTACTAGAGATAGTATACAGGTGCTCGTTGGGTTACGGGTACACCGGACATGACTCGCAAGGAACTGTTGGTTGGTATTATACCCGTCGTCAGTTAACAGTTCCCAGGTGACATGAGTACAGCATAGTCCGCAGACTTGACACTGCTGCTTCGCCTCGAGTGTGTTCCCACTGTTCTTAGATTGCTACTCTACCACGGCTCAAAGGAGTCGTGCAAACAGGTAGCAGTTGGGTGCAGTCCCGAAGCACTTGGAGGTAGTGGCGGTTAGATAGCATTCGTCTCTCCCGGTATTGGGAGTTGATATCGCGCTGTGTTTGGAAATCCATTCCGCAAAGTCCCTGGCCATGGCAAACGAGATTTACTGGTAGGATTTTCAGTAGCTTCTCAAAGTGTAATGGGCTTCACTCCGACATGACTTATACAGCTTTTAGGGGACTGACGCTTGCCGCCCCCTAGGCCGGATATGCGATAGTCTTAGACGAACATACCGGACTGTACGGAGATTGTCACATCAGGCTCAGTAGGAGTTCGGATGGGTTTCCTCATCGGCCTTCTTATCGACATCTACCTGGGGACCGTTACGTACAGCTAGTGCCGCTTGCGGTCTGTGGTTAAACCCACTGCCAGCGTAGTGTCGAGTCTTTAGAGTCCTACACAGAGAGTTTCCCTGCTTCGGACGAAATGATATAGAGGTCGTATGGTTTTACGATAGGGTTCGGACACATACGTGTTTTTACGCACGTACGATGTTCGGACAGTTTATACTAGAAGGCTTTGGTTTAAGCCATATTCTAGTATTGGATTATTGGATTTATACAGTCTCAGTATTTCTGTGTTTTCGCGGATGGGAGGGGCATTCTCGTAATTAGTCGAGAAGCTTCTATAAGATTGATGAGTTGGAGGCTTAGGTGGAATTTGCATTAAATGGTTTAATGACTCATGGTGTGATTCATCCAAAAGAGTTAATGATGCATTTATTGCTTAATGACTCATGAGATGAATCACACAAAGTGAGTTAATGAAGCATGGTTGATATTATTATTTGTTATTCATTTAATAATTATTATGCTTCATATATTCACAAATGAGATATTATTTCATATCATTCTCACTCTCACCTTCTCTCTCCTCAAGCTCTCTCTCTTCATAGAACTAACCCTAACCTCTCATGTGTTGAGATCCAAGGGTTAGCAAGACTAATAGATCCCTAATCATATTCTATATCCTCTAGGTTACTTTGATTGGCACTCATAGCAACCTAGTTACCTCAAGTGAGAGGTTAAGCTTGAAGAAGTAGCTCTCGGGTGGATCTTCTATCACAACGAGGAGGCCGACGAGGGGGTGGTCTACGAGAATAAGAAGGACTTGATTTATTAGGTATAATCATCTTTCATAGTATCTAATCACTTCTATGTTGTTGTTAGTTAGGGTTTAGCAAAGATCCGTAAAGTTAGTCGATGTTAGTTTAAACAAAATTATTGTTTTACCTATTCCGCCTCCCCGCATCATGTGTGGTGTCTAACGTCGACTTACAATCACCATTGATGTATATTATTTACTTTTCCACATCAGGATAGACCCAAAGCGGGGAGCACAAGTAACCGGGTTCTAGAGTCCAGTGGGAGACCATCTCGAGGAGTCGAGACCGGGTCTCCTGACTCTAGAATTGGCAGTGTTGCTTGCCGCTCTCGTAGGGGTCTAGGGATGTGGGTTTGGCTATTCATCACGACCGTGGAATCCATGTTTTTTGCTGGCTTGATTTAAAACACGGACCTTCTAGTATATCCTATATTTCATATGTTGACTTTTGCTGCAATGTTCTGTGATGAGATCATATAACTGCGTGAGACGAATGCTTTATATTATATATATGATATATAATAAACGTTGCTAATGTTTTGCATCCGCACTAGTCCTGCCCCCGCTTTGCCGTTAGTTAACTAACCTAACGGTGCATGACGGGACCCCGTGGCGAATGCGGATAGCATAAGCGTACGTTGTTTTTCGTTTCTTTATCTGTGATGCTTAGGAAGCATAAATGATGGGACTTCATTAATGAGATTAATGAAAAGGAAAGAAACATAATGATGTTGTGGAATCAAATTTTCAAAAAGGTAGCTCTTGTTCGTGCTTGCATAGTGGTATTCCTTGATGAATATCCAGCACCTCATTCAATTAGGAAAGAGCCTAGATCCCTTCACCGGGAGTGACCTATTTAGCAAAAGCCAGCAGATGCTACACCCACTCGGTTTATTTTGAAAAAACTCGATTTTAAAAGTGGAGCTTTGTCACGACCCAAAATAGCACGTGATTGGCCCTTGAATCATATGAAGTCTATAGGACCTCATCTAATTCAAGTAAGCCAAAAGCCCAGAAATCTAAAACCATTTTAAATAATAAATGAAGGAAAACTAGTTTTAAAGAAGTGAAGAAAACATGTTTTAAAAACTAGGTTTTTAAATAAGTAAGCCAAATATGCATTTTTAAATCCTCAAGTCTTTTCTGAAAATTTCGGCAGAGTTTCCTTTGTAAATAATGGCCCCAAATGGGGTACAGCAAGAATAACATATACATCAATGATAAAAGACATCCGCAAGCGGGAGCTAGCTCTTCGTCAATCGACGGTCACAACCACGCAAGCAATATAATATACAACGCCGAAGGGTGAGGATCAAAACTCAAAAGGAAACTCAAAGTCATCAAGAAAACCATAATACTACAACGCGCGACTCTAAAGTCGAAACAATACACAACTGGATTTCTAAGTCTGAAATAAATACAAGTCTGGTTGATGGAATTACTAGATACAACTAATTAAAATAAATACAAGGGCGGTCACGATGCGAGTGAACCCACCTACCAAAGCAATCACCCAGAAAGGAAGCAGGGTGCCAGAAAAGCCGCAATGAAACCTGTACGGCAAAACCAGCAAGAAACTGTGGCACAATGGGGGTGAGTTGCCAACTCGTGAGTAGAAAACATCACAGAGCAGAAATCGTATGTATGACTCAATCCTAGGTCAATACGATCAGATATATATATAAACCTCAAATGATAAAGTCTGAAGTATGAAAAGGTAGTAAGGGTAAACATCTATACATAAGTGTAGTACCAAGTGCTCGTTTCAGTGCCTCAGGTAGCAACATATCATAAATATGAGGTATGATCAATGTAATCAACATGAATCAATGTCAATTATATCATGAAGTCTATAAGTATGTGGATATCATCCAACTATTTAATCAATGTATGTATGCATATGGATCTCGTCCACGTGTCAACCAATGACACAAAACATCATTCATGTAAATATCATAATGCATATGCATGAAAGTATGAGGATATAAATCAACGTGTGTCCCTCGCGACACATCGAAATCATGGAACCTGAGTGTCCAGCATCGACACTCGAAAACATCATGAAACCCGTGCCCAGCATCGGCACGTAAATCCTCATATATATAGGGCTCCGTCGGTCCGGATCGGCCCACGGGCTCCATCAGTCCGGATCGGCCCGTATCATCTCTCGACTCCAGTCGGTATCCTCCGGATATCCACCGAGCCCAAATACTATCACCTGTAGGTAGTGGTCCCTCTGCCAGGCTCACCATCTGCAGCACAGCAATCCGTTCTCGTCCCGAGGTACCATACTGGGTCCACCATGTACCCGCAATCGGCATCATCCAACTCCTCGAATCGGGTTTCACATGTCATACGTCTCAGAACCGAGAAAACACATGGTGGACGCACTGAAATATCATATCAAGGGAAACCGGGTTTTTAAAACAATACATACTCTCTTTTGAAATAACCACGGTTCCCAAATCCAGAAATCTCATGAAAACAAATATCTCAATGCGTATAATCTAAAGCATGATATATGCGACATATAACAGAAATGTAAGCATATCTGTATATCATGCAACATGAACAATAATATGCACATATCGAGGGAAAACCGCTCTTTTAAAATGAATCCAGTTTTAAAGCATATCTTGCGGTTCCCAAATCTCCAAAATCAAGCCAGAATCATCTATGTATGTGCAAATACGTATGTATGCAAGTACGGGTGTACAATATGTGTGTACGCAAGTATGAGTGTACAATATGTATGTACGTAAGTATGAGTGTACAATATGTATGTACGTAAGTATGTCATGCAAGGGGTCATATCCTGATGTAACAATCCTACTGTGCAGTGACATGGCAATTATCGATGATGAAGTGTGTGAGCCGGCAAGCTGGTGTACGTGGAACATACACATCATCGATAATGGTGCTAGTGTCCTGACAGCATAGGTTTAATATAACAATAAACACATTTAAACATGCAATGCGATGCGAATAGTAAGAATATGCGGAAAATGAGTAATAAACACAACAGTGAAGAATCTACATCAATATGTGCATGTCATATAGTTTTGCCATTTGAAATAAGACGAATCGTGGTGTTTAGAAAAATAAGGGCTACGGTGTTTTTAAGAAAAGATGCGTCTTTTGAAAATATCCATAGAATCCCTTGGACTGTCTTTAAAATACTCACGATTCGTTAGTTTTGAAATAGGTATGACTCGGGTCTAGTCTAACTTCTATTAAGTAAACTACAGATCTAACTAACCGGCTAATCGAAAGGGTATGGAAACCACCTAAATCTAAGTCGATATATATATATATATATATATATATATACACACACACACATACATATACATATATAATAGTCGGTGATCCCGCCTCAATAGTATCACATACGATACAATATACAATATGACATTCTCGAGTCAAGAGTGTGGATCTATCATCAATATATAGCTCGTACGTAAATCCGTCGTACGGCATCCCAAATCTGGGTACGGGTCGAATCTCACATTTATCTCATCAATTATCTGGTATCCTTATCATCATATCTCATGAACTAGGGTACTGATCTAAGTCTAGTGTAAACTGATACCATCAATATATATATATATATATATATATATATGCATGTATGAAAACACACGCCTAAAGGCCCGCTATAATCTCATGTCGTATCTCAAATTACGAACCACATCATATCACTGATCTCATGGCACCATGCCCAATCTTATCGACTCATCTCCAAAGATCATCCACTATCCTCATCATCCAACTGTAGGTATACGTGTATATATATACATCATCCCATACCTAGGGGTGTGTGTGTGTGTGTGTATACGTATCGCCATATACACATAAGTATAACAAGTAAGCATGTGTGCGCGTGTGGATGTAAACCTATTATAGGGTTCGCGACTAAGAATCTATACTAGTTCACTCCTAACAACCCTAATCTAACCATTGAACACCTAATCATATCTTGAATATCCATATCTCACACAAAAGATATCATATATATAGTGTGTATATATATATAGCATACTAAACATCGAACTGCGGGGGTGCTATATGCCATCCACCCGACTTCCCCCGTAGATATAATAATCTACTCACCTTGCTTCTTGTGTGCCGATGCCGATGTCGCCATCTTCATCTTCAACGTCTCGACATCACGTGGGGTACCTAGACATATAAGCCAATCACAATGCGTATTAAAATCCAATCGGAAAAACCCAAAACGGCACACGCTACGTTCATAGGTAAAAACCTATAGCCTCGCATGCAAACACGACCAATAACCCTAGTCGTTGACGTTCAAATGCCACACGACGGAAACGAATTATCAAATACCAAAATCCATGCTAAAACAAGTCGTAAAACAATACGCCAACACAAGAAAATGATCCCAGATTTTACCCTAGGTCAAATCAGCCAATTTTGCATATGCTGGGGGTCTAATTTACTGGAGATAAAGCCCTGGAACAAAAACGAATCCATTCCAAACTGCCCTGGCCACAAATTGCGGCCAGAATGAATTAATTTACAGCCAAGGTTGATGGTTAAGGGCTAGGGTTTCAGTGGGGGGTCTTAAGTTGCCTGCATGTGTCACTGTCTTTGCTAAATAATTTTCAGGTCACCCGAGTGTTGGCAGATTTCAATATACACACACATAATCCACAATTCTTCCGATATCGGGTTTCTAAATCCGTATTCCAGGGTTCTAGTCTCTGGTTTGGGTCTGAATTCTAGCACTAGAGGGTTTGTGTGGCCTCTACTGAGCTCAATTACACATCACAACTCAAAAATTCTATAAACCCTAACTAGAATTTCCCAAGTCTCACTAAACGACACCAAATCGTTTCGAAACAAGCATGGATGTAAAAGCAATGAAAATACTAGGCTAATGGTGGAATAATTACCTCATTTCGCAACTCAAGAAAATTCTTGAGTTGCCCAAAGTGTCCAAAATGCAAACTTTCTTGGTCCAATGTGTTGCTAGTGAGCTCATGCACATTTTTAATGAAGTGGGTATTGGGGTTTGAGATGTTTTTAATGGTATTTGAGAGGATGAAGAGGAGGAGGGAGTGAGGGCGACGGCGGCAGCAGCAGCAAGAGTGAGGGAGAGGAGAGAAGATGATGATGAAATTAAGTAATGGGAGCTGGGTCCAAGGTTTGACCCCTTACCCTCTCATTCTTTCTCATGTCCATCCCTCCATTCTTTATTCAAATCCCTTTTTCTTTTCTTTTCTTTTCTTTTCTTTTTCTTTTCTCTTTAATCTTATAACCATGCATGATAAAAAGAAGAAAGCATGAAGAAAAATGTAACAAGTGCTTAAAAAAACATGTGCATGTTTTGCACAAAACAAGCTTAATGTGTGATTAGCGATATTTAATCGCGATTAGCACTAAATAGCGTATAATTAATCATAAAAACTTATAATTTGCATAATTCACATAAAACACCCTCTTTTTAGTAATTTCTATAATTTTCCAAATTTTTTCCCAATTTATCAGTATTTAATTATACCGCCTTATTAAAATATTCAATATATTTATTATTTAATTATAAAAATTCCCAAAAATAATATTTTATTTTTCTGAAATGTTAAAATCTTCCCCCCTTAAATTAATTCGGTCCCCGAATTTAAATTTAAATCCCCCAATACAAAAATATTTCGGTAAAAAGTCCAAGTCGTCGGGGCTCCGAAATCATCAATACATAAAACGCATCATAGCGCAATGTATGCGCATGAACAATGAGAAGATAACTCAAAAAAAAAACTCCGTCAAGCATCCCGCAATTATCGGAGTCATGGGGAAGACATCAATGTCTAAATCCAATATGAAAACCAATATCATATACATCAACACTATACATATAAACATCAAATCTGTACATGTAAACATCTGAAAGAAATGCATGCCAAACCTTTCATGTTGCTGTGCGATGCGCGTATCGCGGTACAGTGGCGGACGTCTATTGTAAGAAAATAACCATATATGTATATATCTTTTGTTTAATATGTACGTTCCGCCGTTTTGAAAATAATTTAGAAGGGTTTCCTTGTTTTAAACGTTTCGTATCATATGAGACACGTAGGTAAATACTGAGACTATAGCTCCCTTTTTTGGAAATCTCTTCGCTAACTATCAATGCATGCAAAATATATCCAGGTACTGTCCTCTGACTAGTCCTGCTCAGTACGTAAACAAATAGCAAATATCATAAAAATGTACTGCTCCATAAGAAATCAATCCCAAAATGTGCATATGAAAGCTACGTGGGTCTGGTGCGCACGGAAATCAAAATCCATATATGTGCCATACATCTGCACAGAAACAACACCTAAGTGCAATGGGTGTGCACGAAACACCTGTCAGAGACAACATGTGTGCCTGACAGCAAAATCAGGTGCATCAGATATGCACGAAGAATCCCGATTTAGTGCATCTGGTGTGCACCTAAATCGCATCTCATAACAAGCGCTCAACACGCGCGAAAATCCAAATCAGGTGCATCCATCATGCACGAATAAAATCTAAATCGTGAGCATCCAACATGCACGAAATCATGAAATCCAATATCAAGCGCCGAACATGCGCAAAATCCAATCCAAGTGCGCCAAATATGCGCAAGAATCCAAATCAACTGCATAGAGTGTACGAAATCAACATCAATATCAGAATCGAAATCGACGGTATATATTAAAGCTCAATCCAAATCAGATATACCGCGATATATAATCTCACAACCATGTGCATCAGCGTGCACAAATCAAATCAAAACACTAAAAGTGCATGAAAACTATGCCGAAAGCATAAGTCAAATCATATGCATAACATAGGCATGAAATCAAAATCAACATATCGAATGACATCAACCGAAGTTAGGTGCAACCGTGGTGCACAAATACGTATCAATGCACTGCAAGCATATGTGAACTATACCGAGTGCAAAAACCAAATCGTGTGCGTATCATATGCACAAAATATGAATACCCAGTAGATGCAACCATGGTGCACGAAAACAAATATCATGAAACTCGGTCATCAACACTCAATCATGCGAATAGATCGCCCAAAATACCGAAATCCAAGGTGACGGATGCGTGATAATCGAATCACCAAATCACAAATCATAAATACCGCCGTCGATATTTCCTCCTTCAAAGTCAAGAAGGTGTCGGTGCATCCAATGCTAGCAAAGCAAGATATCTACTCGCCTCCTGTTCCTGGTCTGACGCCTGGTGCTTTTAGGCTCTTTTCTCTCACTGTGCATTGCTAAATATATAGCTCCTCGGCTCAACGGCCTAATATGGAATGACGACGGAAACAGTCCTGCTCTGGCACATCCTCTACATATCTCTGGCCAACTATCTCATCGACGATGCCGAACTCCGGCCTGCTGGGTGTGCGCAATATGACCGCTCCTGGGTCCAAGTCTTCTCGTATAGTATTCCAGAAAGATCCTGTCGAGGTCTCTCTCAAATCTCGTTTCTACCCAATTGTCCGGAAGTTACCACCCTTTACTATATATGTTTCTTGTTCCGGAACGGCTGCATTCTCATCGCGACTCCTTCTGGAAAATATATCAGTAATCAACGCCTCTGCATGCGTATCGCATCTCTGATGTCGGCGGAGTGAAACGTCATCTCGTAAAAATCTCGTGCGAACTCTTTACTCCACTTTTTCTCTAATGTCGACTGCTTCGGACTCGTCTCTTCATGGCTGCATGGACTGTGCTCCAACGGCTATACTCGTATCTGGAGTCTCCCAAGCAATGCATCCCATCACATGATATCCGAAAGATGTCGAACCCTTCGATCGATTCGTCAAGGATCCATAATTCCCCCAAGAGCTAAACATCTTGGGTACAGTTTAATAGTACTCCAGTACATGCCACAGCACCTGTGGACCAACCGTAGAAGGGCAAACCCAAGCCTCACCAATAGCACCGCTAAACTACCGCAACCCCTAAGGTTCAAGGCGTTCCATGGTCATTACGTCGAGTTAGGGTTTCATTCTTCTAGAAGGGCCATAGCATTACTTGCATTTGTCTCTGAATACTTTAAACTTGGAAAATGGGCTCCTGACATTCGATCGTCTCCATCGACTCTCAACGTACCTGCGTGAAGTCGTCTCTAGCTGGAATCAATCTATCCGATAACCTCGCATCGGGGTAAGCGAACGAACCACATGTCCTAGTCGTTCATCCTCGGGTGACTAGCGACCTTCCATCAAATCTCTAAGTATATAGTCATGCTGCAGTAGCTCCAACATCTGGACGATATCTCGTCATTTGCAGCAACAACTGGCTCATTCGTCCGCACGCTGAACAGTGCCTCAATCATCAATTAATAGGTGCATCGATGGTCATCACATTCTGGCTGGCCTCTAGCAGTAGCATGATCCTCTGGTGCTGATCTGCACGTCCGAGAAATCCCGTAAAAGCGATCCATCAAACACTCATGGCGTGAAAACACAATAAAACGACGCCTCTATGCAATCGTATGTCTCTGGAATCACGCCCTGGTAAGTCCTCATTCGTGACGAGCTCATGCTGACCGCAACTCTAGCCGTAGCTCTCTCTGCCCGTGTAATCGTGGCAGCAAAATCATAACTAATATCGATGAGGATAGATCATAAGAATGAATATAATACTGTGCAAGGAAATATACATCCTAAGCTCCTTAAGCGGAGTGGCGTATCGTAAGTATGCCGCGGAACATACACACGGTACGTC
This sequence comes from Agapanthus africanus, assembly GCA_030015575.1. Taxonomy (NCBI): domain Eukaryota; kingdom Viridiplantae; phylum Streptophyta; class Magnoliopsida; order Asparagales; family Amaryllidaceae; genus Agapanthus; species Agapanthus africanus. The sequence continues at coordinate 422,476,785 of CM057349.1, forward strand.
ACTCTCCTTAAGTCACTTACTCCATCAACCAAGGTCATCCTATGCGACGGAAGTTCGGGTGTAATACCCCCTCGACTAAGTCTAAGTTCCATAAGGTCAAGCCTAAGTTCTGAATATATACAAACGCTCTAGACTCCGCATAGTCAAACTTAGACTCGAACCAAGCATAACCCAGCGCTCTGATACCAACTTTGTCATGACCCGAAATAGCACGTGACTGGCCCTTGAATCATATGAAGTCTATAGGACCTCATCTAATTCAAGTAAGCCAAAAGCCCGGAAATCTAAAACCATTTTAAATAATAAATGAAGGAAAACTAGTTTTAAAGAAGTGAAGAAAACATGTTTTAAAAACAAGGTTTTTAAATAAGTAAGCCGAATATGCATTTTTAAATCCTCAAGTCTTTTCTGAAAATTTCGGTAGAGTTTCCTTTGTAAATACTGGCCACAAACGGGGTACAGCAAGAATAATATATACATTAATGATAAAAGGCATCCGTAAGTGGGAGCTAGCTCTTCGTCAATCGACGTTCACAACCACGCAAGCAATATAATATACAACGCCGAAGGACGATGATCAAAACTCAAAAGGAAACTCAAAGTCATCAAGAAAACCATAATACTACAACGCGCGACTCTAAGGTCAAAATAATACACAACTGGTTTTCTAAGTCTGAAATAAATACAAGTCTGGTTGATGGAATTACTAGATACAAATGATTAAAATAAATACAAGGGTGGTCACGATGCGAGTGAACCCACCTACCAAAGCAATCACCCAGAAAGGAAGCAGTGTGCCAGAAAAGCCGCAATGAAACCTGTACGGCAAAACCTGCAAGAAACTGTGGCACAACGGGGGTGAGTTACCAACTCGTGAGTAGAAAACATCACAGAGCAGAAATCGTATGTATGACTCAATCCTAGGTCAATACGATCAGATATATATATAAACCTCAAATGATAAAGTCTGAAGCATGAAAAGGTGGCAAGGGTAAACATCTATACATAAGTGTAGTACCAAGTGCTCGTGCCAGTGTCTCAGGTAGCAACATATCATAAATATGAGGTATGATCAATGTAATCAACATGAATCAATGTCAACTATATCATGAAGTCTATAAGTATGTGGATATCATCTAACTATGTAATCAATGTATGTATGCATATGGATCTCGTCCACGTATCAACCAATGACACAAAACATCATTCATGTAAATATCATAATGCATATGCATGAAAGTATGAGGATATAAATCAACGTGTGTCCCTCGCGACACATCGAAATCATGGAACCTGAGTGTCCAGCATCGACACTCGAAAACATCATGAAACCCGTGCCCAGCATCGGCATGTAAATCCTCATATATATAGGGCTCCATCAGTCCGGATCGGCCCACGGGCTCCGTCTGTCCGGATCAGCACGTATCATCTCTCGACTCTGGTCGGTATCCTCCGGATATCCGCCGAGCCCAAATACTATCACCGGTAGGTTGTGGTCCCTCTACCAGGCTCACTGTTTGCAGCACAGCAATCTGTTCTCTCCCCGGGGTACCATATCGGGTCCACCATATACCCACAATCAGCCTCATCTAACTCCTCGAATCGGGTTTCACATGTCATACGTCTCAGAACCGAGAAAATACATGGTGGACGCACTGAAATGTCATATCAAGGAAAACCGGGTTTTTAAAACAATACATACTTTCTTTTGAAATAACCACGGTTCCCAAATCCAGAAATCTCATGAAAACAAATATCTCAATGCGTATAATCTAAAGCATGATGTATGCGACATATAATAGAAATGTAAGCAAATCTGTATATCATGCAACATGGAACAGTAATATGCACATATCGAGGGAAAACCGCTCTTTTAAAATGAATCCAGTTTTAAAGCACATCTTGCGGTTCCCAAATCTCCAAAATCAAGCCAGAATCATCTATGTATGTGCAAATACGTATGTATGCAAGTATGGGTGTACAATATGTGTATGCGCAAGTATGAGTGTACAATATATATGTACGCAAGTATGAGTGTTCAATATGTATGTACAAAAGTATGTCATGCAAGGGGTCATATCCTGATGCAACAATCCTACTGTATAGTGACATGGCAATTATCGATGATGAAGTGTGTGAGCCGGCAAGCAGGTGTACGTGGAATATACGCATCATCGATAATGGTGCTGGTGTCCTGACAGCATAGGTTTAATATAACAATAAACACATTTAAACATACAATGCGATGCGAATAGTAAGAATATGCGGAAAATGAGTAATAAACACAACAGTGAAGAATGTACATCAATATGTGAATGTCATACAGCTTTGCCATTTGAAAGAAGACGAATCGTGGTGTTTAAAAAAATAAGGGCTACGGTGTTTTTCAGAAAAGATACGTCTTTTGAAAATATCCGTAAAATCTCTTGGCCTGTCTTTAAAATACTCATGATTCGTTAGTTTTGAAATAGGTATGACTCGGGTCTAGTCTAACATCTACTAAGTAAACTATAGATCTAACTAACCAGCTAATCGAAAGGGTATGGAAACCACCTAAATCTGAGTCGATATATATATATATATATATATATATATATATATATATATATATATATATAATAGTCGGTGATCCCGCCTCAATAGTATCACATACGATACAATATAAAATATGACATCCTCGAGTCAAGAGTGTGAATCTATCTTCAATATATAGCTCGTACGTAAATCCGTCGTACGGCATCCCAAATCTGGGTACGGGTTGAATCTCACATTTATCTCATCAATTTTCTGGTATCCTTATCATCATATCTCATGAACTGGGGTACTGATCTAAGTCTAGTACAAACTGATACCATCAATATATATATATGCGTGTATGAAAACACACGCCTAAAGGCCCGCTATAACCTCATGTCGTATCTCAAAATACGAACCACATCATATCACCGATCTCATGACACCATGCCCAATCTCATCGACTCATCTCCAAAGATCATCCACTATCCTCATCATCCAACTGTAGTTATACGTGTATATATATACATCGTCCCATACCTAGGTGTGTGTGTGTATATATATATACGTATCCGCATATACGCACAAGTATAACAAGTAAGCATGTGTGTGCGTGTGGGTGTAAACCTATTCTAGGGTTCGCGACTAAGAAGCTATACTAGTTCACTACTAACAACCCTAATCTAACCATTGAACACCTAATCATATCTTGAATATCCATATCTCACACAAAAGATATCATATATATATATATATATATAGTATATATATATATAGCATACTAAACATCGAACTGCGGGGGTGCTATACGCCATCCACCCGACTACCCCCGTAGATATAATCTACTCACCTTGCTTCTTGTATGCCGATGTCGCTATCTTCGTCTTCAATGTCTCGACATCACGTAGGGTACCTACACATATAATCCAATCGCAATGCGTATTAAAATCCAATCGGAAAAATCCAAAACGGCACACGCTACGCTCATAGGTAAAAACTTATAGCCTCGCATTCAAACATGACCAAGAACCCTAGTCGTTGACGTTCAAACGCCACACGACGGAAACGAATTATCAAATACCAAAATCCATGCTAAAACAAGTCGTAAAACAATGCGCCAACACAAGAAAATGATTCCAGATTTTACCCTAGGTCAAATCAGCCAATTTTGCATATGCCAAAGGTCTAATTTACTGGAGATAAAGCCCTGGAACAAAACGAATCCATTCCAAACTGTTCTGGCCGAAAATTGCGGCCAGAATGAATTAATTTGCGTCCAGGGTTGATGGTTAGGGGCTAGGGTTTCAGTGGGGGGTCCTAGGTTGCCTGCATGTGTCACTGTCTTTGCTAAATAATTTTCAGGTTACCCGGGTGTTAGCAGATTTTAATATACACACACAGAATCCACAATTCTTCCGATATCGGGTTTCTAAATCCGTATTCCGGGGTTCTAGTCTCTGGTTTGGGTCTGAATTCTAGCACTAGGGGGTTTGTGTGGCCTCTACTGAGCTCAATTACACATCATAACTCAAAAATTCCATAAACCCTAACTAGAATTTCCCAAGTCTCACTAAACGACACCAAATCGTTTCTAAACAAGCATGGATGTAAAAGCAATGAAAATACTAGGCTAATGGTGGAATAATTACCTCATTTCACAACTCAAGAAAATTCTTGAGTTGCCCAAAGTGTCCAAAATGCAAGCTTTCTTGGTCCAATGTGTTGCTAGTGAGCTCATGCACATTTTTAATGTAGTGGGTATTGGGTTTTGAGATGTTTTTAATGGTATTTAAGAGCATGAAGAGGGGGAGGGAGTGAGGGAAGCAGCAGCAGCAGCAAGAGTGAGGGAGAGGAGAGAAGATGATGATGAAATGAAGTAATGGGAGCTTGGTCCAAGGTTTGACCCCTTACCCTCTCATTCTCTCTCATGCCCATCCCTCCATTCTTTATTCAAATCCCTTTTTCTTTTCTTTTTTTTTCCTTTTCCTTTTCTTTTCTCTTTAATCTTATAACCATGCATGATAAAAAGAAGAAAGCATGAAGAAAAATGTAACAAGTGCTAAAAAAAACATGTGCATGTTTTACACAAAACAAGCTTAATGCGCGATTAGCGATATTTAATCACGATTAGCACTATATAGCGTATAATTAATCATAAAAACTTATAATTTGCATAATTAACATAAAACACCCTCTTTTTAGTAATTTCCATAATTTTCCAAATTTTTTCCTAATTTATCGGTATTTAATTATATCGCCTTATTAAAATATTCAATATATTTATTATTTATTTATAAAAATTTCCAAAAATAATATTTTATTTTTCTGAAATGTTACAAGCTTAAACCGCTCCTTTTCAAATCACTCGATTCTATAACGATATCAAGTTCATTATGCTAAAGGTTTTCTTAAAAACCTGTAGTAGCCCTCTGTCATTTCAGATAAATACTATTTAGTATTCGTGCTACGTTTGTTGGCCTTCATCAAGGCGTGGTGTGCGGTTGCTGATTAGTGCTTATCTGCTGCATATGATGCGATTGGATTAGGGTAGTCGTACGACTTTGTTGGCCTTCGTCAAGGGTCGTTCAGGTGGGTTTAATTCAATCACGAAATGTACGGGTTGAACTTGACTAGTGTCATATGGTTTGTTGGGCTTCGTCAAGGTCATAGGATAGGGGCAAAAGATATTGGGAATTTCAAGTGTTGAAATTTGCAATGAGATTGCATACCTTCTATGAGATAGTTGGATCCCGATACCCACTGCGAGTAAGAGTTACTCCTGAAAGAGTTTTACACTTTACAGTTAGCTAGTCTAGTAGGTGTTTAGAAAGGTGTCAACGGGGTTATGTTTCTGGGAAAAAGAGATTTATTTTAATTAGGTCCGTGCGAAAGCACAAGGAAGCTCCCTCAAAGTATCGACACTGTCCTAACTGACTGATTAGCGAACTTGTAGGGTGTAATTAATCCCGGCTAGTGTTACCTTTTAGGGTTTGAAGGAAGATTTGATAAAAATAGTGGGAGTCATCCTGATTAGATAAAATAATAACCAATCTAATCTTGTAAGAGCATACGCTAAAGTGTTTCTCTCTCTCTCTCTCTCTCTCTCTCTCTCTCTCTCTCTTCAGGTAGCGACCATGACACGCCTTAATCAAGATAATAATATTGATGTATTGACCGAACCCGTTTGTTATACTGAGCTGGGGAACGTTGGTTCCACTCGATCTTATAATTGTTATAAGTATGAGCAGCAAATAGGGGAATATCCGGATTCCCATACAACCCGAACGAGGAATATGCATATTGATGCATCTTCTTCGGGTGTGTTCATTACCGAGAACTGTTTCTCGGTACACTGTACGTCCTGGGTATTATATACCGGATCAGGATCCCATATTTGTTATATGTTACATGGGCTAATGAAAGATAGAGAAGTGGGAAAAAGTGATCATTCTCTAAAAGTAGGGAATGGTGCAAATGTTGCAGTCAAAGCAGATGGTGAATATCACCTTGTATTACCAAATGGAAATACATTGATCTTGAACGACTGTTATTACGTACCATCTATGATATGCAATTTAATATCGATTTCTTTATTAAATAAAAAAGGATATAACTTTGTAGTAGAAAAAAATGTTATGAACATTTTCCTAAATCAAGTGTTGATTGGATTTGGTAAGTTATGTAACGGTTTATATGTTCAAAATTAAAATACAGTTCTTAACGTACAGAACACACAAAAGAGGAAAAGTTCAGAATTGAACAAATCCTTCTTGTGGTATTGTAGACTAGGTCATATCAATGCGACATGACTATCTAAATTACATAAAGATGGTTATTTGAATTCATTCGAATTTTCATCTTATGAAACTTGCCAGTCATGTCTCAAAAGCAAAATGACCAAAACTTCGTTTACTGGACACGGAGAAAGAGCTACTGAACTCTTGGGACTGATACATGGTTATGTATGCGGTCCCATGTCTACACATGCCTGGAATGGTTCCTCGTACTTTATCACATTCACCGATGATCTCTCAAGATACGGACATGTGTTTTTGTTGAGACATAAGTCTGAAGATTTTGAGAATTCAAGAAATATAAGTACGAAGTAGAGAACCAAACGGGTAAAAGTATTAAAATTCTTTGATCCGATCGAGGAGGAGAATACCTGAGCACGGAATTCCGTGAATATCTAAAAGAGAATGGGATTCTCTCTCAGCTTACTCCTCCGTATAAACCATAGCACAACAATGTATCGGAGCGGAGAAATCGCACCCTGTTAGATATGGTACGCTCTATAATGAGTATTGCTGAGTTGCCTATTTCCTTTTGGAGTTATGCGCTTGAGACAACCGCACACCTATTGAATATGGTCCCTACCAAATCTTTGCCTACCACTCCATATAAGATATGGAAGGGGAAGAGACCATGTCTTAATTATATTAAGATGTGGGGTTTTCCGGCTTATGTTAAAACGCAAAATCCGGACAAACTCGAGGCAAGGTCAGTTCTGTACAAGTTTGTAGAATATCCCAAAAAATCACGAGGGTATATCTTCTACCTCACTGAGGAACAAAAGGTGTTTATTTCTCGGAATGCCACCCTTTTAGAAAAGGAATTTCTTATGAAAGAAATTAGTGGTCATGTGGTAGAACCGGAAGAAGTTCCAGATACACAAACCACAGCTGATGATTTGGAAGAACCGGAGGATTCAATAGTCTCCAATGAATCTCAGCCACTCCGCAGATTTAGTAGGGTTCCTTATCCACCTGAGAGATACTACGGTTTTCTCATTGACGGTGGGAGCGAGGATTACACCATGGAAGATGATGACCCAACTAGTTTCGAGCGGGCCATCACAAGTGGGGACTCTGTGAAATGGCTGGATACAATGCGATCTGAGATGGAATCCATGTACACCAACAAAGTATGGACTTTGGAAGTTGCTCCTAAAGGGGTAAAACCCATTGGGAGTAAATGGATCTTTAAGAAGAAACTTGGTGTAGATGAAAAAGTTGAGACTTTCAAAATTAGACTTGTAGCAAAAGGTTTTCGTCTATGACCTGGTGTCGATTATGATGAAACCTTTCTCCAGTGGCTATGCTTAAGTCCATCCGGATCCTACTTGCCATCGCTGCATACCATGACTATGAAATCTGGCAGATGGATGTCAAGACCGCTTTTCTAAATGGTGATTTAGAAGAGAGCGTGTACATGATACAGCCTGAGGGCTTCGTGGATAGTATGAGCAGCGGAAAGGTGTGCAAGCTGCTTAAATCAATTTACGGGTTAAAGCAGGCATCGCGGAGTTGGAACATCTATTTTGATGTGGCAGTCAAAGAGTTTGATTTCATCAAAAACGTAGATGAACCTTGTATATACAAAAAGGTTGCAGAAAGTAAGGTTGTATTCCTCGTATTGTACATGGATGACATGCTCTTGATAGGAAATGATGTTCCTATGTTGCACTCGATCAAGCTCTTCTTATCAAAAAGGTTCTCCATGAAGGATCTGGGTGATGCCTCCTACATCCTGGGGATTAAGATCTATAGAGATAAATCTAAGCGGATGTTGGGATTATCCCAATCCAGGTACATTGACACCATACTAAAGAGGTTTAGTATGGAAGATTCCAAGCGTGGAAATTTACCCACGGTCTCAGGAATCACTCTCTCCAAAGAGATGTCCCCCAAGACTGATTTAGAGAGGGCTCACATGCAAGAGATACCCTATGCTTCGGCGGTCGGTCTATCATGTATGCGATGTTATGTACCAGACTGGATATAGCTTACGCACTTGCTGTTGTAAGCAGGTATCAATCGGATCCTTGGGAGAATCACTGGACAGCTGTGAAGAACATTCTTAAGTACTTGAGAAGGACTAAAGAAATGTTCTTGGTGTATGGTAACGATGAACTCCAAGTGGAGTCCATTACCGATTCGAGCTTCTAGAGTGATAAGGACGACAGTAAGTTGGTCTCAGGTTTTGTCTTCACCCTCAATGGAGGGGCGGTATGTTGGAAGAGTTCCAACCAAGATACCGTGGCAGACTCGACAATGGAGGCTGAATACATCGCTGCCAACGATGCTACCAAAGAGGTTGTCTGAATGAAGAAGTTCATAACTGAACTTGGTGTGGTTCCATCCATTGAGCATCCAATACCTTTGTATTATGATAACAATGGAGCTGTGGTTTTAGCCAAGGAACCCAGATCCCATCAGCGATCCAGACATATTCTGAGGCGGTATCATCTGGTCCGGGAGATAGTTGATCGCCGGGAGATCGAGATCAAGAGAGTTGACACAAAGAATAACACGGCGGATCCACTCACGAAGGCCATCCTGCAGATACAATTTGAGAGACTCTTTGGGATGTTGGGTATAAGATACTACAACAACCGGCCTTAGTGCAAGTGGGAGATTGTTAGTTGTGTGTATGCCCTAGAGGCCATTATTGTACATGATTGTATATTATAATAGATCCTTGGACATATAGAGAGAGGACAGTCTTGCTCGACATGATAGTATGCTATCTGGTTGCTCTTTATCTTAACATATAGACTGTTATTGTGATACCGTCTTTCTCTCACATGTTGATAAATCCCTTAGGATGTGTACTTGACTACCAGGACTATGATACAAATCATACTAATGGGGCTAGGGTAGTCCATAAGTTCATCCTTTAATTGTTCCTAGTCGTGGGAGTATCGAGACAGGGCATCGATATTGCAGAGTAGACTAGTGTGTACGTTTCTTGACCCTGTATGGGGTGATGGATGATCCCACATCCATTAGTGTTTGACAACAAAGATTGTACACAGGTGCTTATTGGAGAATGGGTACACCGAACAGGACTCGCCGAGAACTCCTAGATGATAATATACCTATCGTCAGATAGCAGTTCTCTGGTGACACTGGTATAGGTTAGTCTGTAGACCCGAGATCGTCATAGAGTCTTGTGTGATTCCCACTGTGCTTTGATTTCCTCCCTACCACGCTCAAGAGAGCCTGCAAACAGATGGATTTTGGGTACAGTCCCAAGTCACATGGAGGCAATAAGCGATAGGAGGGGTTTCGTCTCTCCCTGTATTGGGGTTGATGTTGCGCTATGCTCGATTGGCTTGGCATCTTTGGAGAGGTGGACGGATAAACCCAAATAGCATCTGTCCCCAAATTCAGGAAAGACGATCCATCCCGGTTCGTCTCTATTTCGGCGGTAAACAGATTCTAGCACGCCCGGTGGGGCCTTTTCCTCTTTCCACTCCACATTTCGTGTGTCGTGTTCGTGAACAAATCATGGTTTAATATGGTTTCCCCTGAATTCAAGGTACTAAGATTTGGTGTCTTGCTCCTATGCAGAAGAGAAGAGAAATCGATGGCTTCCAACTGCATCTGCAACAGCAACTCCCACTCCGTCCCCGCCGGAGAAGTGACTTATGGGCCCCAAGCGGCCTCCATCTTTGCAATGCCAGTCGAACAGGTGACTCATGCCACCACTGGACTGTTCTTTGGGACCATGATCCCGCCAGCAAGCTTCAGTGCCCCAATGCCATCACAAGAAGCTCCTAAGAAGTCGGTCTTCGATCGACATGCAATCTCCACGGCTCCTCTCAACGGGTCGTCTAATTCTAACGCCTCAGTCTTTAACAGGCTGAGCCGCGGCTCAAGTGGGCCCGCAAAGTGGCTCACGATTCCTGAAGGGGTTATCCCGAAGCTGATAGACATTCCAGTTCCGGCAGATGAAGTCGTCAAAGGGGCTTCTCCTACTAAAGGATCGGTCCTCGCAAGACTGGCCGTTCCAACTCCTACTACTGGTGAAGTCATCAAAAATGCTCCCCCTACCAGAAAGTCGGCCTTCGAAAGATTGGTCGTTCCATCTCAACGGATGTCAGTCTTCAACAGGCTGGCACCAGCGGTAGCCCCTAACCAAAGCAGGGGGCACGACGGAGCCGCTTCCACAACCGAGGTGGTCCCATCGGCAAGACATGCTCGACGTCGCCACTGGCGCCGGGAGAGAAGAGCTAGGGGCAACTCCCCTTCTGGACTTACTCCACCAGCTCCAATAGTGGAAATTGACGCTGCTGTTCCAACTGGGAACAGCTTTGATCTGCTCAGGAGGGTGTGAAAGAACTCTCCAACCGCTGTACTGAAGAAGTCGCCTCCACATGTTGAAAACATGGTACAGGCGAAGCCGGAATATCCCCCTCAGCGGCTGTCTTCCCGAATCCACAGAGTCTGGCGGAAAGTTCAGGATTCTGTGATCAACAATAACTATTCTCATCGACTGGAGAAAATGAAGGTTTGACAAGAGGGAAGTCATCCCTCCAGCAGGCAGTGAGGGACTTCTCGTGCGCTTGTCACGGTAGCTCCTTTGACTTCGACTTCTCACAAAAAGAGAAGGCCAGAGAATCCACCACCACAAGCGGCAAATCCCAAGGGTGATGGATCCAAACGCCCCAAGTCTGGGGGCATGATCGTGCGTACGGTGTACATAGCTTCCGGGAAAGAGGAAAGCCGTGCTTCTGTAGGCCATCGACCACTCACTCGGTCGTTGAAAAATGCTCAGGAGCAGCAACAAAAGCTCCAAGAAATGCTGATGAAAATGTCAGCACTCACCGGGTAGAAAGAAAGCCAGGAATCAACGTCTGAGCAGCGCCAGGAACAAGAGACCAACACCGAGTTCTTGCGAAGGGTGCTGGAAAGGAAGGATAAGGAGGCCGCGGAACAGGCCACTAATGTAAAGCAGATGGCACTTCTGTTCCAAGACATGGTTGGGATGATGATCCAGCCGGAACCTCCAGCCGAAGACCCTCCGATAATCATCGAAGACGACAGAGGGGAAACGTCAAACCCTCCTCCGGCCGTCTCAGCAGTCCAGGAAGAGACAATCTCTAAGGCTACCCTTGATGACTACATAGCCCAACAAATATGAGCTCATCAAGCAAGTGCGGCAGGCCAAGTCGTCAGGACTGGGCGACCTTATCCAAGCTGGTACGATCAAATCAAGTACCTGCAAGGATATACGATCCCTAAGTTCCATGTGTATAAGGGGACGAGCAATCCGCATCAGCACGTCGTTCAATTCTGAGCTTTATGTGGTAATACTGGAGGCGACGACAAACCGCTGCTTCGCCAGTTTGTTGGCAGCTTGTCGGAGACGGCATTTGAATGGTACTCTGAGCTCCCAAATGATTCTGTTAAGACATTCACGGAGATGGAATTGATATTCACACAGCGGTTCGCAAGCGCAAGTGAGCGCACCCCAATCACGGCATTAATCAATGTCAGGGTGAAGCCAGGAGAGACCTGGGTTCAATACGCAATTCGGTGGAAGAACCTATGGTCAAAATACGAACAACGCATTGAAGAAGCTCCTGCCGTGGGCATGTTCGTGGGGACCCTTGATCCTCAAAAAACTATATCCCAATTTATGATGTTCTTCAAGACGACCACCTTCCAGGCCTTGATTGACAAGCTGGCCCAAATGGACCAGATGGGCCATAGACCGTCCTCTTCAAAAACGGATCTCCAGAATGAAAAGGGTAAGGGGAAAGCGACCTTCGTTGCCAACGCTCAACAACAACCGAGCGACCCGAAACCGGTTGCTCGCCAAAGCAACACACGCCGATCCCTCGAAGAAAAGTTAAGACATCCTTACTCGTTTCCCCGGGATAAAACGAGGAGACTGTTTGAAGTGGCAGTGCGCAACAGGCTCATCACTCTGCCGGATACAAGACGCCCACTGCAGTCCGGTGACGTCAACAGTCCCAACTACTGTCTCTACCACAGAGTAATGGGTCACCCAATCGAATATTGCTACGTCTTCAAAAATTGGGTTGAGTACCAGTACCAACAAGGCAAGTTCGCGCTGTCCGAAAACTGGAAGGTAAACCCGCCACAGCAGCACACTCCTAAAAAGGTGGATACGCCGGGGGCATCATGCTCATTTGTAGAAGAAGCTCCGTGGGAACTTGTCCTTTCAGCTAGAACTAAGAGAATGCTGAAGGATCTTCAATGTCACGACCCGAAAGAGCACGTGACTGGCCCTTGAACCATATGAAGTCTATAGGACTTCATCTAATCCAAGTAAGCCAAAAGCCCAGAAATCTAAAACCATTTTAAGAGTAAAGAAACATATTTTGTAAGTTTTCCATTGAGTCATTTTATCAAACACTTACTACGCCTAAACAAAGAGCACGTCCCACACAAGCAATATAATATACAACACCGAAGGGCGAGAATCAAAACCCAAGAGAATCTCCAATAAGCAAGAAAATCGTAACACTACTGAGCACGACTCTAAGGTCAAAATAATACATCACTGATGTTTAAGTCTGAAACAATATACAAGTTTTGATTGATGGAATTTCTAGATACAAAAGAATAATACATCAACAAGGGTGGTCCTGATACAAAAGAACCCACCTACCCAAGCAAGTCACCCATAAAGAAGCAGTGTGCCAAAAATGCCGCTACGGAACCTGTACGGCAACCCTGCAAGAACTGTGGCACAACGGGGGTGAGTTGCCAACTCGTGAATAGAAAATATCTACAAGCAGAAATCGAATGCAAGACATAATCCTAGGTCAATACAATCAGTATATAATATAACCCTCAAGAGTGAGTCTGAAGCATGAAAATGTGGCAGTGTAACATCTATTATGTAGGTAGTGCCAAGTACTCATGCCTGTGCCTCAGATAATAACATGTCATAAATGTAAGGTATGTCTGCATGAAGTAAACATGATGAAGTAACAAATGGATATCAATACACATATATTAGCGTCCCATTCCACTAATATTGGTGTAAGGGTATATATAGCAGCGCCCTCGTACCCTGTTATATATACAAATGAAGTATGATCAATGTAGTCAAGGTCTGTATGTAATCAATGTCTGTATGTATATGTGGATCCCGTCCACCTGTCACCCAATGTCAAATAGGTAGTCAAGGTCTGTATGTAATCAATGTCTGTATGTATATGTGGATCCCGTCCACCTGTCACCCAATGTCAAATAGGTAGTCAAGGTCGGTATGTAATCAATGTCTGTATATATATACGTGGATCCCGTCCACACGTCACCCAATGACAATAAGCATCATGCATATAAATGTGAGGATATAATCAAAATCATGGAAAACATCATGAAACCCGTGCCTAGCATCGACACATAAATCCTCATCTATCGGGCTCCGTCAGTCCGGATCAGCCCACGGGCTCTGTCTGCGGAATCAGCCCTCGGCCCCGGCAGTACGCCCATATCCATCTATCGACTCTGGTCAGTATCCTCCGGATAACCGCCGGTCCAACCAATCACCGGTAGGTAGTAGTCCCTCTGCTAGGCTCACCGTCTACTACACAGCGAAACCGTTCTCGCCCCGGGGTACCATACCGGGTCCACCATGTACCCGTAATCGGCCTCATCCAACTCCTCGATTCGGGTTCACATATATCACTCTAGCACCGAGAAAACACATGGTGGACACACCGAAATATCATATCAAGGGAAACCGGGTTTTTAAATAACTAACTAACCTCCTTTGAAATATCCACGGTTTCCCAAATCCAGAATTAACATGGAAACAACATATCTCAATGCGTAATCTAAGCAAGTATGAAGATATCAATGTATGTGTGCACTGGTATGAAGATATCAATGTATGTGTGCACTGGTATGAAGATATCAATGTATGTATATCATGTAATCCGAATCAATATGCAAGTCAAAGCAATGTGATATATGCATCAAATATGAATATCATGTCCAGTCATGTAAAAGATGAACTGCAGCATAATGATCATGGAAATTCTACAGTGTGAGTGTCATGGCAATTACTAACGGTGTGTGTATAACATGCAGAATAGTGCTCGTGCGACATGAACCGTTAGTAATGGTGCGGTGTTCTATCAATTCTAGTTTATAGACATATAACAGGAAATGCGGTATGCACAAAATAGTAGCCATGAACAGTCAATATATGTAAATGTAATATGGAATTAATAGTATGCACATACAAGGTCCTATCCTGATGCAAAAATGCTACTGTGTAGTGACATGGAAATTATCGATGATGAAGTGTGTGAGCCGGCAAGCAAGTGTACGTGGAACATACGCATCATCGATAATGGTGCTAGTGTCCTAGCAACATGGTAGTAATATAGCAATAAACATATGCAAAGCAATGTGAATAGCATGAATATACAGAAATCAAATAATCAACACCACAGTAAAGAAGCTACTATGCAAACTACAGATCCAAGTATCAAGTCAATCGGGAGGGGTATGGAAATCACCTAAATCTGAGTCGATATGTATGTATAGTAGTCGGTGATCCCGCCTCAGTAGTATCGCGTACGATACAGTATATCATATGACATCCTCAAGTCATGAGTGCGGATCTATCATAAATATAAAGCTCGTACGGTAAATCGTCGTACAACATCCCAATAGCTGGGTACGGGTCAGTATCACATTTCTCTCATCAAATATCAGGTATCGTTTTCATCATATCACATAATCTGGGGTACAGATCTAAGTCTAGTACAAATCACTACCATCTATATAATTATGAAAGCGGGGGTAAAACACCTGCCCAACGGCCCGCTAAGATCACATGTCGTATCGCAAGTACGAATCACATCACATCACCGATCTCACGGCACAATGCCCAAAATCATCGACTCATCTCCAATGTCGTCCAATATCATCATCAACACAGTGTAAGTATAGTGAAAATGCAAGGGTGCGCGTGTGGGTGTAAACCTATTCTAGGGTTCACGACTATGAACTATACTAGTTTACTTCTAACCCTAAGCTATCCATAATACACCTAACACCATATCCATGACACACTATAACTATCAAACATAATTTATAGTATCAACTACGGACTGCGGGGGTGCTATACGCCATCCACCCGACTTCCCCCAGTAGATATAATCTACTCACCTTGCGTCTTCATTTGTCGACGTCACCACGCGCATTGCTTGTCGTCCCGTAGTCTTCATGGGGTACCTACACGTCAAGTATCGTAATGCGTATTAAAACCAAATCAAAGCTAAAACGGCACACGAAATCCAAAACGATACGATAAGGGGCCTATAGGTTAGAACCTATGGGCACGCCTTCAAAACCATCAACAAATCCTCGATATCGTCGTATAAACGCCAAATTGTCGAGATAAAGAACAATACACAATTGCAGAATTAAAAATACGGAATACGGAAACACGAATCCAAAACAGCAACTAAGGAAATAGGCTCCAGATTTCACCCTAGATCAAACTAGACAAATCTACACATACCAAGGGTCTAATATACTGGTAAGGGGGCACCAAAACCAAAACGAGCCAAAATGAAGCAGGTCTGGCCGCAAATTGCGGCCAATAGGATTAAATCTGCGGCCGAGTCAAGGAGTTAGGGGCTAGGGTCTTGTGGTTATCTTCCTGGGTGCCTGCACATGTCACTGTCCATTCAATATAATTTTCAGAGTCTCGGGTTGATAGCAGATCTCAAATAACCTTCACAGATTCCACAAACTTTCCGATATCGGTTTCTAAATCCGTATTCCGGGTTTCAACTCTCAGGTTTTGGGTCTCCATTCATGCACTAGAGTGTTTATATAATCTCAACTGAGCTCAATTTCACATTACAACACAAAATTTCCTCAAACCCTAACTAGGTTTTCCTTAGCTCCACAATATCAAACAATATCGGTTCAATCTAAACATGGGGTAAAGGTAATGAATAAACTAAGCTTTAAGGTCCAGAAAATACCTCATTTGGCAACTCAAGAATTTTCTTGAGTTGCCCCTAGTGGCCAAAATCCTTGCTTTCTTGGTCCAATGTGTAGATCTTGAGCTTGTGCACACTTTTAATGAAATGGGAATGGGGTTTTGGAGTTGTTTTCATGGTGATATGAGGAGTTGAAGAGGGGAGGGAGATGAAGGTGCAGGAGCAGCAGCAGCAAGGGGAGAAAGAGGGAGGGAAAATGAAAGAAGAATGAAGAGAATGGCTAAGTCCAAAGTCAAAGAAAACCCATACCTCACTCTCTCTCACCATACCTCAATAATATATTCCCCTTTTTCCATTTCTTTTCTTTATCTCCCAAACCTTCTCATTAGAATAGTAACCCCAAATAACATGATAGAAGATGCACAAGTGTGGAAAAAGATATGGGCATGTTTTGCACAAAATTGCCAGAAAACCCGATTAGCGATTTTTTAATCGCGATTAGCACAAAATTAGCATATAACTAATCATAACAACTTTAAAATGGCATAATTATCTAAATTACCCTATTTTAGAATTTTCCACAATTTTTCCAAATTTTTCTCCATTTATTTGTATATAAATATACCGAATTATTAAAAATATTCAATAAAGTAATATTAAATTATAAATTTCCCAAAAATAATATTTTATTATTTTGAAATGTTACAATCTACCCCCCTTAAATAAATTCGGTCCCCGAATTTAAATTTAAACCCCCAAGTACTAAAACATTTCAGCAAGAATCCAAATTGTCGGGGCTCCACAACATCAATCCTAAGGCGTAGATAATAATACCCCGTGCGTCAGGTGCGCACGGAAAACAGAATCCACATAAGTACCATTCAGGTGCAACGGGTGTGCACACAACATCTGTCATAGGCAACGTGTGTGCCTGACAGTAAAACCAGGTGCATCTGACATGCACAAGGAAACCCGATTTAGTGCATCTGGTGTGCACCAAAATCATACCTCAAAACACTAAGGGTGCATCCAATGCTAGCAGCGCAAGACATCTACTTGACTCTTGCTCACGGTCTGGCGTCCTCTATCTTTGGGGTCCCTATCTCTTCTGCGGATTACCTATCTTGCCATCTATCGGCTCGTCGGCCCTGTCAGGTGTGATAACGGGGACGATTCCATTTTGACACTTCTTTAGTCATCTCTCGGTCAATCATCATGACCACTCGTAAAGCAGCATGTCACGGGCGTCGGCCTTTGGCTTCCTGAATGCACATCATACATGATCCTGGGTGCAAATATCATCGCAGCAGTGTCCTGGAAGGAATCCCGCTCAAGGTCTCTTCCAATCTTGCCTATGCCGGTCTGTACGGAGGCTGGTACTCTTGCATAATCTTTTCTCGCTCGATGGACATCTGCGTCCTCAGCATAGCATTTTCTCGGAATTTGGTCGCATCCCAACGCCTCTGTAAGCATATCAGGTCTCTAGTCCCGACAGGAAGTAATGACAGCTCGTCAGCGTCTCACACGAACCTTTGGTTCCACCTGCCTCTATCATCGTCCACTATGACGTCACGCCATGCTATCTTTGCACTGCACTATTCTCGGCCACGGTCAATCCGAAGTCTCTCGCACGGACTCGAAATCGCGTACTCTGTAGAAGATGTCTGGCCGAACAGGTCCTCGGGAACACGTCCCAACCATCGGGTGAATACTCAATACTCGTGTAACATTTCAAAAAAATAAAATATTAATTTTTGGGAATTTTTATAATTTAATATTATTTTAATGAATATTTTAATATTTTGGTAGTATTAAATACAAATAAAGGGGGAAAATTTTGGAAAAATTATGGAAAATTCTAAAATAAGGTATTTTAGGGAATTATGCCATTTTCTAAGTTTTTATGATTAGTTATATGCTAATTTAGTGCTAATCGCGATTAAAAATCGCTAATCGGATTTTTAGCATTTTTGTGCAAAAATGTGCACATATCATTTTTCTTACACTTGTGTATTTTCTACCATGGTTTCTCATTTGGGTTTACTATTTGAGTGAGAAGGAATTAAGAGAAAAGGAGAAAAGAAAAGAAAAGGCTTCATCATGAGAGAGAGAGAGAGACCAAGTCAACCTTTACCTTTTTGAACCATACTCCCATCATTTCCCTTCTCATTTTCTCTCCCCCCTTCATGAAGAGCTGCTGCTACTCCTACTCCCTCTTCTTTCTCCTCTCTCTTCAACCCTAGATCCACAATGAAATCCACCCCAAAACCCTATTCCCATTTCACAATAAATGTTCCCGAGCTCACTAGCTACACATTGAACCTAGCAAGATTGGATTTGGAGGACTTTGAGCAACTCAAGAATTTTCTTGAGTTGCCAAAGAAGGTAATTTCTGCACCCCTAGTTTAGTATTTCAATTCTTATTGCATCAATTCTAGCTTCATGTCGATATGATGTCATTTGATGGACTTGTGAACTTCAAGTTAGGGTTTAGGGTTAGACCTGAGATTAAAAGTGAAATTGAGGCTTGTGATGACCCTAGAACCCCTGGTGTGATGATAGATTGGACCAAACCTAAAGCTGGAACACAGAATACGGATTGACGGAATCGATATCGGGGAAAACTGTGAATCTGTGATCGTATTTTGGAATCTGCTATCACCCCGAGACCCCAAAAATAAAACTGAGTGGACAGTGAGATGTGCAGGCACCATGGAGCCACCACACCAAACCCTAGCCCCCAACTCCAACTCCAGGCCGCCAATTTATTCCAATTGGCCGCAATTTGCGGCCATACCTGTCCCATTTTGCCTCGTTTTGGTTCTACTGCTCCTACATGTATAGATTAGACCCCTTGTATATATAGATTTGTCTAATTTGACCTAGGTTGAAATCTGGAGCATATTTCCTTAGTTGCTGTTTTGGATTCGTGTTTCCGTATTCCGTATTTTCAATTCTGAATTTGTGTCTTGTGTTTTACCTCGACTATTTGGCGTTTATACGACGATATAGAGGATTTATTGATGGTTTTGAAGGCGTGCCATAGGTTCTAACCTATATGCCCCTTATCGTATCGTTTTGGGATTCGTATGCCGATTTAGTTTTGAATTGGTTTTGATACGCATTTGCGATACGTTAATGTGTAGGTACCCCACGGAGACTTCGGGACGACAAGAAAGTGCGTGGCGACGTCGACAAATAAAGACACAAGGTGAGTAATTATATCTACAGGGGGAAGTCGGGTGGATGGTGTATAGCACCCCCGCAGTCCGTAGTTGTTATATATATATATATGATAGTTAGGTGTATTATGGATAGTTTAGGGTTAAAGGTAACTAGTGTAGTTCATAGTCGCGAACCCTAGAATAGATTTACACCTACACGCACACCCTTACATAATCATTATACTTGCACTGTGTTTGATGATATTGGATGACATTGGAAATGAGTCGATGGTTTTGGGCATTGTGCCGTGAGATCGATGATTTGATATGATTCGTATTTGGGATACGACAGGTGATTCTTGCGGGCTTTGGATGTGTGTTTACCCCCGCATTCATACTTAATAGATGGTATCGATTTGTACTAGACTTAGATCAGTACCCCAGATTATGTGATATGATGATAATGATACCTGATATTTGATGAGAGGAATGTGATACTGACCCGTACCCAGCCATTGGGATGCCGTACGACGATTTACCGTACGAGCTTTATATTGATGATAGATCTGCACTCATGACTTGAGGAGGTCATATGATTTACTGTATCGTACACGATACTACTAAGGCGGGATCACCGACTGCTATATATATATACATATCGACTCAGATTTAGGTGGTTTCCATACCTCTCCCGATTGACTTGATACTTAGATCTGTAGTTTGCATAGTAGATTCTTCACTGTGGTGTTGATTATTTGATTTCCGCATATTCATGCTGTTAGCATTGCTTTGCATATGTTTATTGCTATATTATTATCATGTTGTTAGGACACCAGCACCATTATCGATGATGCGTATGTTCCACGTACACTATTTGCCGGCTCACACACTTCATCATCGATAATTGCCATGCCACTACACTGTAGTACTGTTGCATTCATGATATGATTCTTGCATGGCATATTGTACACTTATACCTGTACACATACATAGATGATTCTGACTTGATTAGAGATTTGGGAACCGCAAGATATTCTTCAAAACTGATTCATTTTAAAAAAGCGGTTTCCCTCGACATGTGCACCTTACTATTTCATGTTGCATGACTTATTGTTATGCTTACCTTTCTTTACATGTCGCATACATCATGTTTTGATTATACGCATTGAGATATGTTGTTTCCATGATATTTCTGGATTTGGGAACCGTGGGTATTTCAAAAGAGAATATATAATTGATTTAAAAACCCGGTTACCCTTGATATGATATTTCAGTGCGTCCACCATGTGTTTTCTCGGTGCTGAGAGCGACATGTGAAACCCGATTCGAGGAGGCGGATGAGGCCGATTGTGGGTACATGGTAGACCCGGTATGGTATCCCGGGGCGAGAACGGTTTCGCTGTGTAGTAGACGGTGAGCCTGACAGAGGGACTACTACCTACCGGTGATTGTATTTGAGATCGGCGGATATCTGGAAGACACCGACCGGAGTTGAGAGATGGACATGGGCTGACCCGTACTGCCGGGGCCGAGGGCCGATACCGCAGACGGAGCCCCATATGGATGAGGATTTACGTGCCGATGCTAGGCACGGGTTTCATGATGATTTCCATGATTTTGATTATATCCTCATATTTTCATGCATGATGCTTATTGTCATTGGGTGACAGGTGGACGGGATCCACATATATACAGACATTGATTACATTCAGACTTTGACTACATTGATCATACTTCTTTTGTATATATAACAGGGTATGAGGGCGCTGTTATATATACCCTTACACCAATATTAGTAGAATGGGACGCTAATATATGTGTATTGATTTTCATTTGATACTTCATCATATTTACTTCATGCAGACACACCTTATATTTATGACATGTTATTACCTGAGGCACTACCTACATGTTTAGATGTTACATTGCCACCTTATCACGCTTCATACTTACTCTTGAGGTTTATATCATATACTGATCGTTTTGACTTAGGATTATGTCTTGCATTCGGTTTCTTCTTGTAGATATTTTCTATTCACGAGTTGGCAACTCACCCCCGTTGTGCCACAGTTCTTGCAGGTTTTGCCGTACAGGTTTCTTAGCGGCATTTCTGGCACACTGCTTCCTTGCGGGTGAATTGCTTTTGGTAGGTGGGTTCTTTTGTATCAAGAACCACCATTGTACTTGTATTATTCTTTGTATCTAGAATTCCATCAACCAAAACTTGTATATTGTTTCAGACTTAGACATTAGTGATGTATTATTCGACCTTAGAGTCGCGCTTAGTAGTATTGCGGTTTTCATGCTTATTGAGTTTCTTTTGGATTTGACCCTCGCCATTCGGCGTTGTATATTATTACTTGCGTGGTTGTGACCGTCAATTGACGAAGAGCTAGCTCCCGCTTGGGGATACCTTTTTTTCATGCATATATATTGTTCTTGTTGTACCCCGTTCGGGGCCAGTATTTACAAAAGAAACTCTGCCGAAATTTTTAGAAAAGACTTTACACTTTAAAATGTACATTCAGCTTAGTTATTTAAAAACCTTGACTTCAAACATGTTTTTCTTCACTTCTTTAAACCAGTTTTCTTTACTTACTCTTAAAATGGTTTTAGATTTCCGGGCTTTTGGCTTACTTGGATCAGATGGAGTCCTATAGACTTCATATGGTTCAAGGGCCAGTCGCGTGCTCTTTCGGGTCGTGACAAAGTTGGTATCAGAGCGCTAGGTTGACCTTGGTTCGAGTCTAAGTTTGACTATGTGGAGCCTAGGGCGTCTATATATATACGGAACTTAGGCTTGACCTTACGGAACTTAGACTTAGTCGAGGAGGTATTAGACCCGAACTTTCGTCGCGTAGGATGACCCTTGGTTGATGGAATAGGTGACTAAAGTAGAGTGACGTACCGTGGGTATGTTCCGCTGTATACTTACGACACGCCACTCCGCTTAAGGAACCTTAGGATGTACATATTTTCGAGATCAGTGGTTCTCTTCATATCCATGATTATACATCCATTTGAGATCCTCGATTCTATTTGTTCCATGATCATACTTTCATTGATGCTGATCATGTATCCACTCTGGATCTGTTGTTTCTTTCTTGCCATTGATCTGCTCTCTTCGATACTTGATTGAGGTTCCTGTCGCCATGTTTGAGCGCAGTTTGGGCTGCTGCTAAGGTTATGGTCAAGGCGAGCTCGTCTGGTACGAGGGCCGACCATTATGTTTTCTGGTGACATGGGAACGTCTCGAGTTAGTATTGGTGATTGTGACCTCTAGTGGAGGCAAGTGCTTGGTTTTGCACCGGATGATCGGGCCATTGTTAGAGATGCCAGTTGAGAGAAAACTGTTGATGTACAGCATACCTCAGAGATTATGATGTCGCCTACCGTGCAGACAGATGGACCAGCTGTTGCTGAGATTGACAGGATGTCGCTTCCGGAGCTTACGAGCTGAGATCGCCGGAGCTTCCAGGCGGATATGAGACAGATGACGGCTAGTCTACCCGATTTGAAAGACGAAGGTGATTCATTTGATTGTGCGCCGGAGCAGGCCCGGATGAGTTGAAGATTTCCAGTGTGGAGAGTCTTACTCAGATCTAGAGCAGACCGATTTAGAGAGGACCGCCAATGTATCGCCTTTCCTGAAGGATTGAGGCACTGTTCAGCATACAGACGAATGAGCCAGTTGTTGCTGCAAACGACGAGATATCGCCCAGATGATTGGAGCTACTGCAACATGAGTATATACTTAGAAATATGATGGTGAGTCACTAGTCACCTGAGGATGAATGACTAGGACAGGTGTTCGTTCGCTTACCCCGATGCGAGGTCATCAGATAGACTGCTTCCAGCTAGAGACGACTTCACGCGGAGACGTTGAGAGTCGATAGAGACGATCGAATGTCAGGAGCCCATTTTCCAAGTTTAAAGTATACGGAAAGACATGCAGGTGATTCTATGGACCCTCTAGAAGAATGAAACCCTAACTCGACTTAATGACCGTGTGAAAGCCTTTGAACCTAAGGGTTTGCGGCAGTTCTGCGGCGCCATTAGTGAGGCTTGGGTTTGCCCTTCTACGGCTGGACCACAGACGCTGTGGCATGTACTCGATACTATTAAACTGTACTCAAGATGTTGAGCTCTTGGGGGATTATGAGGTTTTGACGAATCGATCGAATGGTTCGACTCCTTTCGGATGCTAGGTGGTGAGATGCATTTCTTGGGAGACTCCAGATACGAGTATAGCCGTTGGAGCACAGTCCATGCAGCCATGATGAGACAAGTCCAAAGCAGTCGACATTGAAGCAAAGTGAAGTAAAGAGTTCGCTAGAGATTTCGACGAGATGACGTTCCCCTCCGCTGACATCAGAGATGCGATACGCACGCGGAGGCATTGTATATGGATATACCTTCCAGAAAGAGGCGCGATGAGTATGCAGCCATTCTGGAACAAGAATTAGCTTCAGCATTGGACGATGACTTTCGGGCAATTCGGCAGAAAAGAGATATGCTAGAGACTTCGGATCGACCGTAGCCGAGAGCATTGCAGTGCGCAGATTGAGATGTGACGTCGAAGTGGACGAAAATACAGACAAGCAGACAAGAGGTTTGTGCGAGACGCTGACGAGCTGTCATTACTTCCCGTCGAGACCAGAGGTCAGATATGCTTACAGAGGCGTTGGGATGCAACCAGATTCCGAGAAATGTTGTGCTGAGGACACAGATGTCCATTGAGCGAGAAGAGATTATGCGAGAGTACCAGCCTCCGTACAGATCGGCATAGGCATGATTAGAAGAGACCCTGAGCAGGATTCCTTCCAGAACACTGCTGCAATGATGCTTGCACCCAGGATCAGATATGTGACGTGCATTCAGAGAGCCAGAGGTCGATGCCAGTAATATGCAGCTTTAGGTGTGGTCGTGAGGATTGGCCGAGAGATGACCAGAGAAGTGCCAGAACGGAATCGTCCCCGTTAGCACACCTGACAGGGCCGATGAGCCGATTTTTTGCGAGATAGGTAATCCGCAGAGAAGATAAGGACCCAGAGGCAGAGGACGCCAGACCGTGAGTAAGAGGCAAGTAGATATCTTGCGCTGCTAGCATTGGATGCACCGACTCCTTCTCGACCTTGAAGGAGGAACTACCGACGATGGTATTTATGATTTGTGATTTTGTGATTCGGTTATCACGTATCCGTCATCTTGGATTTCGGTATTTTGGGCGTTCTGTTTGCATGATTTAGTTTTGATGACTGAGTTTCATGATATTTGTTTTCATGCACCCACTGGGTATTGATATTTTGCGCATAGTCATTACATTTGAGGTATTGATTGTGATTTCACGCCTATCTTATGCAGTGATTTGATTTACACTTCCAGCATAGTTTTCATGCACCTATAGTGTTTTGATATGCGATTTTGGTGCACACCAGATACACTAAATCGAAATTCTTCGTGCAAGTCAAATGCACCTGATTTTGCTGTCAGGCACATACGTTGCCTATGACAGATGTTTCGTGCACACCCGTTCCACCTAGATGTTGTTTTGTGCCCATGTTTGGCACATATATGGATTTTGATTTCCGTGCGCACCAGACGCACCGGATATTCTTATATACATTTTGGGGATTGATTTCTTATAGAGCAGTACATTTTTATGATATTCGCTACGTATTGATGTTTTCGGAACCCCGACAATTTGGATTTTTACTGAAATGTTTTGGTATTTGGGGGTTTAAATTTAAATTCGGGGACCGAATTTATTTAAGGGGGGTAGATTTTAACATTTCAAAAAAATAAAATATTAATTTTTGGGAATTTTTATAATTTAATATTATTTTAATGAATATTTTAATATTTTGGTAGTATTAAATACAAATAAAGGGGGGAAATTTTGGAAAAATTATGGAAAATTCTAAAATAAGGTATTTTAGGGAATTATGTCATTTTCTAAGTTTTTATGATTAGTTATATGCTAATTTAGTGCTAATCGCGATTAAAAATCGCTAATCGGATTTTTAGCATTTTTGTGCAAAAATGTGCACATATCATTTTTCTTACACTTGTGTATTTTCTACCATGGTTTCTCATTTGGGTTTACTATTTGAGTGAGAAGGAATTAAGAGAAAAGGAGAAAAGAAAAGAAAAGGCTTCATCATGAGAGAGAGAGAGAGAGAGACCAAGTCAACCTTTACCTTTTTGAACCATACTCCCATCATTTCCCTTCTCATTTTCTCTCCCCTCTTCATGAAGAGCTGCTGCTGCTCCTGCTCCCTCTTCTTTCTCCTCTCTTTTCAACCCTAGATCCACAATGAAATCCACCCCAAAACCCTATTCCCATTTCACAATAAATGTTCCCGAGCTCACTAGCTACACATTGAACCTAGCAAGATTGGATTTGGAGGACTTTGAGCAACTCAAGAATTTTCTTGAGTTGCCAAAGAAGGTAATTTCTGCATCCCTAGTTTAGTATTTCAATTCTTATTGCATCAATTCTAGCTTCATGTCGATATGATGTCATTTGATGGACTTGGGAAATTCAAGTTAGGGTTTAGGGTTAGACCTGAGATTAAAAGTGAAATTGAGGCTTGTGATGACCCTAGAACCCCTGGTGTGATGATAGATTGGACCAAACCTAAAGCTAGAACACAGAATACGGATTGACGGAATCGATATCGGGGAAAACTGTGAATCTGTGATCGTATTTTGGAATCTGCTATCACCCCGAGACCCCAAAAATAAAACTGAGTGGACAGTGAGATGTGCAGGCACCATGGAGCCACCACACCAAACCCTAGCCCCCAACTCCAACTCCAGGCCGCCAATTTATTCCAATTGGCCGCAATTTGCAGCCATACCTGTCCCATTTTGCCTCGTTTTGGTTCTACTGCTCCTATATGTATAGATTAGACCCCTTGTATATATAGATTTGTCTAATTTGACCTAGGTTGAAATCTGGAGCATATTTCCTTAGTTGCTGTTTTGGATTCGTGTTTCCGTATTCCGTATTTTCAATTCTGAATTTGTGTCTTGTGTTTTACCTCGACTATTTGGCGTTTATACGACGATATAGAGGATTTATTGATGGTTTTGAAGGCGTGCCATAGGTTCTAACCTATATGCCCCTTATCATATCGTTTTGGGATTCGTATGCCGATTTAGTTTTGAATTGGTTTTGATACGCATTTGCGATACGTTAATGTGTAGGTACCCCACGGAGACTTCGGGACGACAAGAAAGCGCGTGGCGACGTCGACAAATAAAGACACAAGGTGAGTAGATTATATCTACAGGGGAAGTCGGGTGGATGGCGTATAGCACCCCCGCAGTCCGTAGTTGTTATATATATATATGATAGTTAGGTGTATTATGGATAGTTTAGGGTTAAAGGTAACTAGTGTAGTTCATAGTCGCGAACCCTAGAATAGATTTACACCTACACGCACACCCTTGCATATTCATTATACTTGCACTGTGTTTGATGATATTAGATGACATCGGAGATGAGTCGATGGTTTTGGGCATTGTGCCGTGAGATCGGTGATTTGATATGATTCGTATTTGGGATACGACAGGTGATTCTTGCGGGCTTTGGATGTGTGTTTACCCCCGCATTCATACTTAATAGATGGTATCGATTTGTACTAGACTTAGATCAGTACCCCAGATTATGTGATATGATGATAATGATACCTGATATTTGATGAGAGGAATGTGATACTGACCCGTACCCAGCCATTGGGATGCCGTACGACGATTTACCGTACGAGCTTTATATTGATGATAGATCCGCACTCATGACTTGAGGAGGTCATATGATTTACTGTATCGTACATGATACTACTGAGGCGGGATCACCGACTGCTATATATATATACATATCAACTCAGATTTAGGTGGTTTCCATACCTCTCCCGATTGACTTGATACTTAGATCTGTAGTTTGCATAGTAGATTCTTCACTGTGGTGTTGATTATTTGATTTCCGCATATTCATGCTGTTAGCATTTCTTTGCATATGTTTATTGCTATATTATTATCATGCTGTTAGGACACCAGCACCATTATCGATGATGCGTATGTTCCACGTACACTATTTGCCGGCTCACACACTTTATCATCGATAATTGCCATGCCACTACACTGTAGTACTGTTGCATTCATGATATGATTCTTGCATGGCATATTGTACACTTATACCTGTACACATACATAGATGATTCTGACTTGATTAGAGATTTGGGAACCGCAAGATATTCTTCAAAACTGATTCATTTTAAAAGAGCGGTTTCCCTCGACATGTGCACCTTACTATTTCATGTTGCATGACTTACTGTTATTCTTACCTTTCTTTACATGTCGCATACATCATGTTTTGATTATACGCATTGAGATATGTTGTTTCCATGATATTTCTGGATTTGGGAACCGTGGGTATTTCAAAAGAGAATATATAATTGATTTAAAAACCCGGTTACCCTTGATATGATATTTCAGTGCGTCCACCATGTGTTTTCTCGGTGCTGAGAGCGACATGTGAAACCCGATTCGAGAAGGCGGATGAGGCCGATTGCGGGTACATGGTGGACCCGGTATGGTACCCCGGGGCGAGAACGGTTTCGCTGTGTAGTAGACGGTGAGCCTGACAGAGGGACTACTACCTACCGGTGATTGTATTTGAGCTCGGCGGATATCTGGAGGATACCGACCGGAGTTGAGAGATGGACATGGGCTGACCCGTACTGCCGGGGCTGAGGGCCGATACCGCAGACGGAGCCCCATATGGATGAGGATTTACGTGCCGATGCTAGGCACGGGTTTCATGATGATTTCCATGATTTTGATTATATCCTCATATTTGCATGCATGATGCTTATTGTCATTGGGTGACAGGTGGACGGGATCCACATATATACAGACATTGATTACATACAGACTTTGACTATATTGATCATACTTCTTTTGTATATATAACAGGGTATGAGGGCGCTGTTATATATATCCTTACACCAATATTAGTGGAATGGGACGCTAATATATGTGTATTGATTTTCCTTTGATACTTCATCATATTTACTTCATGCAGACATACCTTATATTTATAACATGTTATTACCTGAGGCACTACCTACATGTTTAGATGTTACATTGCCACCTTATCACGCTTCATACTTACTCTTGAGGTTTATATCATATACTGATCGTTTTGACTTAGGATTATGTCTTGCATTCGGTTTCTGCTTGTAGATATTTTCTATTCACGAGTTGGCAACTCACCCACGTTGTGCCACAGTTCTTGCAGGTTTTGCCGTACAGGTTCCTTAGCGGCATTTCTGGCACACTGCTTCCTTGCGGGTGAATTGCTTTTGGTAGGTGGGTTTTTTTGTATCAAGAACCACCATTGTACTTGTATTATTCCTTATATCTAGAATTCCATCAACCAAAACTTGTATATTGTTTCAGACTTAGACATTAGTGATGTATTATTCGACCTTAGAGTCGCGCTTAGTAGTATTGCGGTTTTCATGCTTATTGAGTTTCTTTTAGATTTGACCCTCGCCATTCGGCGTTGTATATTATTTCTTGCGTGGTTGTGACCGTCAATTGACGAAGAGCTAACTCCCGCTTGGGGATGCCTTTTTTCATGCATATATATTGTTCTTGTTGTACCCCGTTCGGGGCCAGTATTTACAAAAGAAACTCTGCCGAAATTTTTAGAAATGACTTTACACTTTAAAATGTACATTCGGCTTAGTTATTTAAAAACCTTGACTTCAAACATGTTTTTCTTCACTTCTTTAAACCAATTTTCTTTACTTACTCTTAAAATGGTTTTAGATTTCTGGGCTTTTGGCTTACTTGGATCAGATGGAGTCCTATAGACTTCATATGGTTCAAGGGCCAGTCACGTGCTCTTTCAGGTCGTGAAAACTCGTCCATACTCGATCAACTCGCAAAGCATCTGGGTAAGGTCCTTTATCTGAACCCGGTCAACTACCTCGTCGACGATGTCGAGCTCTGGCCTGCTGAGTGTGCTCAATATGACCCCTCTTGGGTCCAGGTCTTCTCGTATAGTATTCCAGAAAGGTCCTGTCGAGGTCTCTCTCAAATCTCCTTCCTGCCGAATTGCCCGGAAGTCATCGTCCTTTACTGAAGCTAATCCTTGTTCTGGAACGGCCGCATACTCCTCGCAACTCCTTCTGGAAGGTATATCCCTAAACTACGCCTCTGCATGCGTATCGCATCTTTGATGTCATCGGAGTGGAACGTCACCTCGTCGAAATCTCTTGCGAACTCTTTACTTCACTTTGCTTCACTGTCGACTGCTTCAGACTCGTCTCATCGTGGCTGCACGGACTGCGCTCCAACGGCTATCCTCGTATCTGGAGTCTCCCAAGAAATGCATCTCACCACCTAGCATCCAAAGGAAGTCGAACCATTCGATCGATTCGTCAAAACCTCATAATCCCCCAAGAGCTCAACATCTTGGGTACAGTTTAACAGCATCGAGTACATACCACAGTATCAATGGTCCAGCCGTAGAAGGGCAAACCCAAGCCTCACTAATGGCGCCGCAGAACTGCCGCAAACCCTAAGGTTCAAAGGCTTTCACACGGTCATTATGTCGAGTTAGGGTTTCATTCTTCTAGAGGGTCCATAGAATTGCCTGCATGTCTTTCCGAATACTTTAAACTTGGAATAGCAGGTTTCTGACATTCGATCGTCTCTGTCGGCTCTCAACGTCTCCGCGTGAAGTCGTCTCTAGCGGGAAGCAATCTATCTGATGACCTCGCATCGGTAAGTGAACGAACCATATGCCCTAGTCATCCACCCTCGGTGACTAGCGACTGTCCATCATATCTCTAAGTATATACTCATGCTGCAGTAGCTCCAATCATCTGGGCAATATCTCGTCATTTGCAGCAACAACTGGCTCATTCTTCAGTACACTGAACAGCGCCTCAATCCTCCAGGAAAGGCGATACATTGGCAGTCATCTCTAAATCGGTCTGCTCTAGATCTGAGTAAGACTCTCCACACTGGAAATCTTCGACTCAACTGGGCCTGCTCCGGCGCATAAATCGGACGAATCACCTTCGTCTCTCAAATCGGGTAGACTAGCTATCATCTGTCTCATATCCGCCTGGAAGCTCCGGCGATCTTAGCTCGTAGGCTCCGGAAGCGACATCCTGTCAATCTCAGCAACAGCTGGTTCATCTGTCTGCACGGTAGGCAACATCATAATCTCTGAGGTATGTTGTACAGCCACAGTCCTCTCTCAACTGGCAGCTCTAACAATGGCCCGATCATCCGGTGCAAAACCAAGCACTCGCCTCCACTAGAGGTCACAATCACCAATACTAACTCGAGACGTTCCCATGTCACCAGAAAACATAATGGTCGGCCCTCGTACCAGACGAGCTCGTCCTGACCGTAGCACTAGCAGCAACTTAACTGCGCTCAACAATAGCGACAGGAACCTCAATCGAGTATCGAAGAGAGCAGATCAATGGCAAGAAAGAAACAACGGATCTAGAATGGATACATGATCATAATGAGGAACAGCATCAATGAAAGTATGATCATGGAACTAATAGAATCGAAGATCTCAAATGGATGTATAATCATGGATATGAAGAGAATCACTGATCTTGAAAATATGTACATCCTAAGGTTCCTTAAGCAGAGCGGCGTGTCGTAAGTATGCCGCGGAACATACCCACGGTACGTCACTCTACTTTAGTCACCTATTCCTTCAACCAAGGGTCATCCTACGCGACGAAAGTTCGGGTCTAATACCCCCTCGACTAAGTCTAAGTTCCGTAAGGTCAAGCCTAAGTTCCGTATATATATAAACGCTCTAGGCTCCACATAGTCAAACTTAGACTCGAACCAAGGTCAACCTAGCGCTCTGATACCAACTTTGTCACGACCCGAAAGAGCACGCGACTGGCCCTTGAACCATATGAAGTCTATAGGACTCCATCTGATCCAAGTAAGCCAAAAGCCCAGAAATCTAAAACCATTTTAAGAGTAAAGAAACATATTTTGTAAGTTTTCCATTGAGTCATTTTATCAAACACTTAGTACGCCTAAACAAAGAGCACGTCCCACACAAGCAATATA
This sequence comes from Agapanthus africanus, assembly GCA_030015575.1. Lineage (NCBI taxonomy): Eukaryota > Viridiplantae > Streptophyta > Magnoliopsida > Asparagales > Amaryllidaceae > Agapanthus > Agapanthus africanus. The sequence continues at coordinate 422,508,327 of CM057349.1, forward strand.
ATATACAATGCCGAAGGGCGAGGATCAAAACCCAAGAGAATCTCCAATAAGCAAGAAAATCGTAACACTACTGAGCACGACTCTAAGGTCAAAATAATACATCACTGGTGTCTAAGTCTGAAACAATATACAAGTTTTGGTTGATGGAATTTCTAGATACAAAAGAATAATACATCAACAAGGGTGGTCCTGATACAAAAGAACCCACCTACCCAAGCAAGTCACCCATAAGGAAGCAGTGTGCCAGAAATGCCGCTACGGAACCTGTACGGCAACCCTGCAAGAACTGTGGCACAACGGGGGTGAGTTTCCAACTCGTGAATAGAAAATATCCACAAGCAGAAATCGAATGCAATACATAATCCTAGGTCAATGCAATCAGTATATAATATAACCCTCAAGAGTGAGTCTGAAGCATGAAAATGTGGCAGTGTAACATCTATCATGTAGGTAGTGCCAAGTACCCGTGCCCGTGCCTCAGATAATAACATGTCATAAATGTAAGGTATGTCTGCATGAAGTAAACATGATGAAGTAACAAATGGATATCAATACACATATATTAGCGTCTCATTCCACTAATATTAGTGTAAGGGTATATATAACAGCGCCCTCGTACCCTGTTATATATACAAATGAAGTATGATCAATGTAGTCAAGGTCTGTATGTAATCAATGTCTGTATGTATATGTGGATCCCGTCCACCTGTCACCCAATGTCAAATAGGTAGTCAAGGTCTGTATGTAATCAATGTCTGTATGTATATGTGGATCCCGTCCACCTGTCACCCAATGTCAAATAGGTAGTCAAGGTCTGTATGTAATCAATGTCTGTATATATATACGTGGATCCCGTCCACACGTCACCCAATGACAATAAGCATCATGCATATAAACGTGAGGATATAATCAAAATCTTGGAAAACATCATGAAACCCGTGCCTAGCATCGACATGTAAATCCTCATCTATCGGGCTCCGTCAGTCCGGATCAGCCCACGGGCTCTGCCTACGGAATCGGCCCTCAGCCCCGGCAGTACGTCCATATCCATCTATCGACTCTGGTCAGTATCCTCCGGATAACCGCCAGGTCCAACCAATCACCGGTAGGTAGTAGTCCCTCTGCCAGGCTCACCGTCTACTACACAGCGAAACCGTTCTCACCCCAGGGTACCATACCGGGTCCACCATGTACCCATAATCGGGCTCATCCAACTCCTCGATTCGGGTTCACATATATCACTCTAGCACTGAGAAAACACATGGTGGACGCACCGAAATATCATATCAAGGGAAACCGGGTTTTTAAATAACTAACTAACCTCCTTTGAAATATCCACGGTTTCCCAAATCCAGAATTAACATGGAAACAACATATCTCAATGCGTAATCTAAGCAAGTAGGAAGATATCAATGTATGTGTGCACTGGTATGAAGATATCAATGTATGTGTGCACTGGTATGAAGATATCAATGTATGTATGCACTGGTATGAAGATATCAATGTATGTATATCATGTAATCCGAATCAATATACAAGTCAAAGCAATGTGATATATGCATCAAATATGAATATCATGTCCAGTCATATAAAAGATGAACTGCAGCATAGTGATCATGGAAATTCTATAGTGTGAGTGTCATGGCAATTACTAACGGTGTGTGTGTAACATGCAGAATAGTGCTCGTACGACATGAACCGTTAGTAATGGTGCGGTGTTCTATCAATTCTAGTTTATATACATATAACAGGGAATGCGGTATGCACAAAATAGTAGCCATGAACAGTCAATATATGTAAATGTAATATGGAATTAATAGTATGCACATACAAGATCCTATCCTGATGCAACAATGCTACTGTGTAGTGACATGGCAATTATCGATGATGAAGTGTGTGAGCCGGCAAGCAAGTGTACGTGGAACATACGCATCATCAATAATGGTGCTAGTGTCCTAGCAACATGGTAGTAATATAGCAATAAACATATGCAAAGCAATGTGAATAGCATGAATATGCGGAAATCAAATAATCAACACCACAGTAAAGAAGCTACTATGCAAACTACAGATCCAAGTATCAAGTCAATCGGGAGAGGTATGGAAATCACCTAAATCTGAGTCGATATGTATGTATAGTAGTCGGTGATCCCGCCTCAGTAGTATCGCGTACGATACAGTATATCATATGACATCCTCAAGTCATGAGTGCGGATCTATCATCAATATAAAGCTCGTACGGTAAATCGTCGTACGGCATCCCAATAGCTGGGTACGGGTCAGTATCACATTCCTCTCATCAAATATCAGGTATCATTTTCATCATATCACATAATCTGGGGTACAGATCTAAGTCTAGTACAAATCACTACCATCTATATAATTATGAAAGCGGGGGTAAAACACCTGCCCAACGGCCCGCTAAGATCACATGTCGTATCGCAAGTACGAATCACATCACATCACCGATCTCACGGCACAATGCCCAAAATCATCGACTCATCTCCAATGTCGTCCAATATCATCATCAACACAGTGTAAGTATAGTGAAAATGCAAGGGTGCGCGTGTGGGTGTAAACCTATTCTAGGGTTCGCGACTATGATCTATACTAGTTTACTTCTAACCCTAAGCTATCCATAATACACCTAACACCATATTCATGACACACTATAACTATCAAACATAATATATAGTATCAACTACGGGCTGCGGGGGTGCTATACGCCATCCACCCGACTTCCCCCAATAGATATATTCTACTCACCTTGCGTCTTCATTTGTCGACGTCACCACGCGCATTGCTTGTCGTCCCGTAGTCTTCATGGGGTACCTACACGTCAAGTATCGTAATGCGTATTAAAACCAAATCAAAGCTAAAACGGCACACGAAACCCAAAACGATACGATAAGGGGCCTATAGGTTAGAACCTATGGGCACGCCTTCAAAACCATCAACAAATCCTCGATATCGTCGTATAAACGCCAAATGGTCGAGGTAAAGCAAATTACACAATTGCAGAATTAAAAATACGGAATACGGAAACACGAATCCAAAACAGCAACTAAGGAAATAGGCTCCAGATTTCACCCTAGGTCAAACTAGAAAAATCTACACATACCGGGGGTCTAATATACTGGTAAGGGGGCACCAAAACCAAAACGAGCCAAAATGAAGCAGGTCTGGCCGCAAATTGTGGCCAATAGGATTAAATCTGCGGCCGAGTCAAGGAGTTAGGGGCTAGGGTCTTGGGGTTATCTTCCTGGGTGCCTGCACATGTCACTGTCCATTCAATATAATTTTCAGAGTCTCGGGTTGATAGCAGATCTCAAATAACCTTCACAGATTCTACAAACTTTCCGATATCGGTTTCTAAATCCGTATTCCGGGTTTCAACTCTCAGGTTTTGGGTCTCCATTCATGCACTAGGGTGTTTATATAATCTCAACTGAGCTCAATTTCACATTACAACACAAAATTTCCTCAAACCCTAACTAGGTTTTCCTTAGCTCCACAATATCAAACAATATCGGTTCAATCTAAACATGGGGTAAAGGTAATGCATAAACTAAGCTTTAAGGTCCAGAAAATACCTCATTTGGCAACTCAAGAATTTTCTTGAGTTGCCCCTAGTGGCCAAAATCCTTGCTTTCTTGGTCCAATGTGTAGATCTTGAGCTTGTGCACACTTTTAATGAAATGGGAGTGGGGTTTTGGAGTTGTTTTCATGGTGATTTGAGGAGTTGGAGAGGGGAGGGAGATGAAGGAGCAGGAGCAGCAGCAGCAAGGGGAGAAAGAGGGAGGGAAAATGAAAGAAGAATGAAGGGAATGGCTAAGTCCAAAGTCAAAGAAAACCCATACCTTTCTCTCTCTCACCATACCTCAATAATATATTCCCCCTTTTCCATTTCTTTTATTTATCTCCAAAACCGTCTCACTAGAATAGTAACCCCAAATAACATGATAGAAGATGCACAAGTGTGGAAAAAGATATGGGCATGTTTTGCACAAAATTGCCAGAAAACCCGATTAACGATTTTTTAATCGCGATTAGCACTAAATTAGCATATAACTAATCATAACAACTTTAAAATGGCATAATTCTCTAAATTACCCTATTTTAGAATTGTCCACAATTTTTCCAAATTTTTCTCCATTTATTTGATTTAAATATACCGAATTATTAAAAATATTCAATAAAGTAATATTAAATTATAAATTTCCCAAAAATAATATTTTATTATTTTGAAATGTTACATTCAAGCATGTCCGGCGATCAAATGGAAAAGCCCGCCAGAGCCCGAGATAATTGAGGGGGTGCTTAAACTGCGCTCAACACCGAAGGCTGGTAACAATGGGCAAGACACCCAGGTCAAGCCTTCAAAGTCTTCGAAGAAAAAAAAGAAGACCAAGAAGCCCGTGCAGCTTGATAACAAGCGTACGGACCTGCAAAAGTACATTGACGTGTTGGAGGAGTACAACCAGAAGGTGCGGACCCCGGTCACTCTCGAAGAGATTCTCAACCATATCCTTGAGAACAGAGACAGTGAAAATGATGAGGGGAACAACTCGTCGGAAGAATCCGAGAATTATGTAGCGAGTTGCCACATGGTTTCTCACTCGTCGTTAAAAGACGAAGAAACTCTCTCGGCGTCGGAGAGCAACGCGAGGAAACTTGGGACGGGATCGGTCCCAAGATCCCTGGAACCATCAGACGACCTGATTGACAGACTACTGAACGAAGCCCTTCAGAAGAGTAAAGCTAACCGAGAGCGTGAAACTGCCATATATGAAAAGACCAAGCCTCGGCGTCAGAATCAAGAAGCTGCGGCGAGGAAGAGTCATAAAGTACTCCAACCAGAACGAAGCACACCCGCAGCAGACAAAAGAAGGTTTAAGACGGCGAAACGATTCGCCAAAGCCCTGTCTTTGGGAATGAAGCTGCCACCTTTCAAAGGAAATACTCCTGGGAGTACGTGCCTCGACGAATCGAATGTACATCCGAACTACTACTTATACCATCGGAGGGTCACGCACCCCACCGAAGAGTGCAATGCCTTCAAGAAGTGGCAGCAGGGATATGTTGCCCATCGACAACACTTCAAACGGATGAAGCGCAAAGCCCGTCGACAACAAAGAAGCACGACAGATGAGTGTGAAGGAACAGCCGGTAACTGTCATATGGTGGATACCATTTCGATAAGAGGAAAATCTCAAGTTCTTACATTCGGGAGTGATTCTGAGGAAGAAATAACCCTCGGCCCTCTCTTCAAAGAATCCACTTGTGGAAAAGAAGAAGATGAGAAGAACTGCGAGAACATTCAGCTGTGTAACCGCACGCTGCCTGAGAAAAACCTCGGGCCAACAAACAAAGGTTCGAGCAAAAGAGACAAGGGGAAGGAAAAAGTCCCTGAGAAAATTGCCCTCGATGATAGAGTTGTAAAAGAGCTCGTAGCCAAGAAACCGTCTAAGAAAAACAAAGTGGATTACAATGTTCTGGCACATCTGAGAAAGATACCCTCACAATTGAGCATTTTAGATGCCCTTCTCCTGTCTAAAGAGGCACAAGATTCTCTGATCAGGGCGTTGCAAGAGCCCGATCAGTTTCAAGCCTTTTTTGCAGAAGAAAAGATGAAAGACGCGCTGGAAGAAGTTCACACAGCTGACATCACCTTTAGCGATGAAGACATCCTCCTAGGAACGTGCGAGCACTACCGTCCGTTATATGTGACCGGGTACTGCTAAGATATCAAGATAGGGAAGATCCTGGTTGACAACAGGTCCTCTGTCAATCTTCTCAATGTGAGGGTGCTAAAAGAGATCTACATAAATGTTCAGCACCTGGCTCGGGACAAAATTACCATCTCCGGGTTCGACTCATAGTTATCACGGACGCTTGGGTCTGTGATGCTAACATTACGCTTTAGGATGCTTATCACTAACATCAAATTTCATGTCATTGATGCCAAGACTTGCTATAACGCTCTACTCGGTCGGCCTTGGTTACACGAATACAACACATCCCTTCTACATAACATCAGTGTATGAAGTACTTCAAAGACGATCTCGAGTACACAATTACAGGGGAGCTAAACCCATTCTCCGCAAATAAAGTCCGCAAATATGAAGACGCCAAGTACTTCTTACCAGACTTCGAAGACACGAAAAGATGTCATAAACCGGAGAATAAACAAAAAGCCGTCGCCACTATCCGGATCTTTAGGAGCAATACCGAGGAGGAGGAAGAGATAGTCTTCTCGGGGCAACCCCAAGGCAACAGACCAGGACCATCTACTTCTATTTTGGTCTTTGGCAGTGACTCTGAGGACGATGCCAACGCAATGTTCTCCGTCCGCCCATCAATGCAAACTTTCGCTGAAGCTGATCAGAGTTTACAAATTACCATAGTTCCGCAGCGGCATTATAAAGAACTCGATGCGTTTGATACTTGATACATACAGCGTACAAGAGCTGCGGACCTTCTATGTCCCTCCCAGGCGAAGAGGTGAAAAGTGATTCTCTTCTATCGATCTACAGAGACCAAAGTGGAGAAAGAAGTCAGGAATGGTGCCGATTTTATGCTTGACAGGCTTCAACCGAACCGTCTGCCCAGATATTATGCAGAGGGATTGAAAAGGCTATTCAGATGCCAAGGCGTACCCTTCAAACAAACTACTCGACAAGCCCAGTTTTACAACAAGATATGGGACGTTCCCGGGACTCAGCGAAAAATGCCCAACGGGAGGATGGAGATGACTGGGCTTGGATACATTCAGTCCAAGAAATAGGAGCGATTCCATGGCTGCCATGTTATAAATGACTCCGGAGAAGAAGGGAACGCTTTTCCAGATAGCGCCGATATCGAGCCAAAGCGGGATTCCACAGTAAAAATGCCAAGCCCGTCATTCGAAGAACAAATTGACAAGCTGGTAAGGGAAGCGGGTCAAAAGGTTCGGGATGACCACAGCCGCGAAATGGCCATTTACGAGAAAGCCAGAACGCAACGTCTCATTCAGCAGGCTACGGAGGATGACGGTGCCCTTCACCCTCGGCCCGCTGTGCGCTCTCGTGGCAAGGAAAAAGCCCGACGCAGAAGCAGCAACAACAAGGTGAAGAAAGGGAATAACATTCAAAAACAGTGAAGTGAATCCAAAAGGCCACGCAATCGAGAAAAGTCGGCTGGAATCCGTCTTTTATGAGAAGATGGGTCAGGAATACTCTTTCACTCAAGACAAGACGAGAAAAATATTCGACCTTGTCATGAAACATCAAATGATGACGCTCCCGGAGTCTCGGTACCCCAAACAGATAAACGATGTCCATTGATTGATCTGATATCTCGGTGTGTATGTAGAAAATGTATAGAAATCACAACCAAAAATATTTTTTGACCGCAATCAATAACGGTGTCGATTGTAGCGCGTTAGCGAGTGCGGATCGTCCACAGGGAAAGTGAGATCCGTTCGAATTTGAATTAGATGAATTGAAAATTAAAGAAAAGAAAGAAAAGACAATTCAATTCAAGATTTAAAAGTGAATTCAAGAATCATCTAGATCTAAATCTAATTAACAAGAAAACATTTAAAATCAAGAATTAAGAATTGATGATATCCAATCCAATAATCAAGAATCGAAGTGAGGCTCGTAGGAATCGATCGAATCTATAGACGTGATGAAATCTATTGATTACATATTCTTATCCATCGATGATTTGATACTAGATCGATGACGATCAATAAGAATTAGGGATTTCTTGCGGAAACTAGGGTTTCATCATCTATCCCTTATCCTTTCGTTGATTTCATTCACATTCTAGCCTCTAGTAAATTCAAGAATCGATCATGGATCCCTAATTAAGAGCGAACACAATCAAGAAAGCATCGCTCGAAACTAGGTTGTTGATTCTTCAATTTACTAAGGTTTACAAAACTCATAGGACTTAAGAATCGTTTCAAAATTTGTAACATCATCATCTATTGATTCTCTCGACTCCTTCACGAATGGAGTTTTACTCAAACATCATAACAAGAAACACAATCAAGAATTGAGATCTAATCATGAAGCAAGAATGTAAAGAAAGCAAGATAAAGAATTTCACATTTTATTTATCAACAATTTTGTTACAATTCTCTCAAAATCTACAATGAGGAGAGAACTTGATCGTCGATTTGGCTTCGCTCGTCTTCGTGAGTCGTGGATCGTCTTGGACCACTTGCTCGGATGAAGATCGGCTTCGCTCCTAAAAGGTTGAAGGCTTCTCGCTTGAATTGTACTCGGTGTTCTTGAAATTGGCTTGGATTTTGAATTAGGGTTTACAAGTTGTGTCACTCAATTTGTATTAGAGATGAAGATTGAACTAATGAACAACCCAAAACCCTAGATCTATGTTTCCTTTTATAGCCATTTTAACCTTAGATCTAGAATTCAAATTTCAAATTTCCCTCCAAAATGAACAACTTTTCCCTTCAAAATGAACCACCTCATTTGAATTTTCCCTCCAAAATGAACTACCTCATTTAAATTTTCCCTCCAAAATGAGGTTGTTAGAAAGAATCTTCTAGAAGAAGTTTGTTGGAGGGAATATTCTAGAATGAGCTTGTTACAAGGAGGCTTCTAGAAGAAGTTTGTTGTAAGGAGGCTTCTTGAAGAAGTTTGTTGGAGAGAATATTCTAGAATGAGGAATATTCTTGGGTAAGGTTATTAGGCCGAGCCTTCTGGATGAAGCCATGTGGTATTCTGGAGTCTTCTAGAAGCTGAGCCGTTAATGGGAGACACGTGGAGGAAATTTGAGGAGATGACGTCACCAACTAGTCACGGATCCGCGGCGGGAATGGGCCTTTGGCCGCAGATCCGCGGCGCTTTAAAGGCTTTGAAGCATGGAATTCTCTGGTATTTATTGGGTTGGCTTTAGTGCTGTTTCCTGATGTGTAGAATCTCATAATTATTTCTTGATCACTGCCAGATCACAGGTCTTGGACTTGGCGTATTTTTATCAGCACTTTTAATTGTTTTTGCTCCTTTCCTGGAATTTCCTGCACAGATTCTCGAGACAAGTGTTGCGCTATACAAAGATGATGCGATGCAATGATAAACACTCAATTTCCCTCAGAAATGTCGATTTTAATATATAACACAAGTTATTTGGTATTTTACAGTCAATTTGCTAATACGTGCTATATTAATACCGAACACCTCTAGATGAGTGTAAATAGTAGGGAAATTGACGTGTTAAAAATGCAATATTTTCGACTGATCAAATTCCCCCAAACTTATTTTCAGTCGTCTCGAGCGAACTGTTTTATTAAAAAGAGAAGGAGAAAATAAAGAAAGAGAAAAACTAAGTAGCACACTTTCGTAGGCAACACGATTGCACTGAGCACGTGCAACAAGCCTTTAAATCTCTAGGTGTCCCTAGTAGGAGGAGTGTTGTCTCCTGAGGGTTTTCAGCGGATTGCACCCACAAAATCCAATAATAAAAGGAAGACCGTGAATATTACATATAAAGACAAGAATTGTAAAAGAAAAGCTTTGAAAATTAGGGTTTCCAACTATGCTAGCTTTTCGGTTGTCATGAGTCCTATCTTAATAGTCATGAAAAAATGTCAGAAATCACATCATCCCTCAATAAAACATCGTCTTTATTCTTCATTCCTATCTTTCTTCCAAACATCGATCATATAACCCTACATGTGTGTAAAGAACATCCCTACACCCGGAGAATTCAATTCAAGCTATCATACTCTTGTCCATCTGCCTCAGTACTTTTTAATTAATGAATATTTAGATGAATTTGCTCACACACTTTCATGCGACCGTTAATACTTCATGAGGTACTAACCGACCGATTACTCATGTGCTTGCTTATACGGTATTTTTCCTCGCCTTGCACCACCTAAGGCTTAGCAGTGACTCCCAGACCAGTTGGTCTAAGGCACTAGGTGAAAAGGCACCCTCGCTATATTTTTTTATTGTTGCCTTGGCGATAACAAAACCAGTGTTCATTTTTTTCTTCACCATTTTATATTTTCATTCATATTTTTTTATTTCCTTCATACTTTGGCTTTAAGACAAGAGCATTTCAAGGTATCCTCTACTATCCCGAGTTTCAAGACGTGTGTAAGTGCGAATAGTAGGGTATCAACGTTCAAAATGTTTGGCTTGCAGAATAGGAACTATTTTTCAGACTTATTTTTATCCTCAGATTAGTGACTTCCTTCATCTTACTAACCCTTGGGACAACGGCTCATAACTACTTATTACTAGTTCGTATAAGAAAACTTCTAATTTTCTTGGTTTTCTTAAATTTTTCCAATCTTTTGGATGTAATTTTTTCACTATCTAATCTTTTATTATCTTATTTATGTACAAAAAAATTTATATTTTCGAAAATTTTTAAATTTTTATAGATTTTCAAAAATATTTTGTGTTTATGCAAAGTGATATGCAAATGATGCGAAAATAAGCACAAACCTCCCCCAAATTTGTTTTCAACAGTATCCTCACTGTTGCCATCCGCTAAATCTCGAAAACCTGTAAGCTTGGGAGGAAATTTATTAATGGGGGCAAAATATTTAAGTAAAAATCCTCCCCCAAACTTATTCTTGGCTCATCATTTTATAAAAATTTTCTTTTCAAGAGCCAGATTATACCCCCCCCCCACACACACACACTTGAGTTAAACAATGTTAATCTTTGAAAATCACAAGAGGGGGGCAAGAATCATTGGTCGATGCCAAGCTTTGCAAAGACCGAAAGTTAACACCAACCATTTGAAGATTTTATCAATGCAGTGCTCGGGTTGGTGGAAGAAGAAGTGGGGAAAGGGTAAGTGGTTGAATAGAATGTGTGTGCGTCTCATTTTGGAGAGACGATGCAGTGAATGTGATGGATTACTCGCATTCTTTTTACCGTCAAGATGAAGGGGTGGAGGTTCAATTCATTGATTGGGAGATAATTCATCTCAACACCCGTGCTTTTCAAAAATGCGAGTTCATCAGCGAAGATCTCCTCAAAAGTCCCATCAATACCCGAAGAATAATGTCATCACAAAGCGCGGGGTGATCTTCAGACTCTAAAAACGGTTCATAATCAGTGTTAGTTGTTGACCCGGACATCTCGGTGGAAGAGTCCGTATGTGTATGATACATAGTTAGGTCAAACAACAACATATGAAAAGAGTCTAGATCAGTGTCATGAGGATCGTCAAATTCACTGCTGTCGACATCCATTAAGTTGACAGAATAGACCTGAGCAGTAGGTTCGGAGGGTACACTTCCCAACTTGTAAATGTTCGGCTCAATTGACCTATTTCCGAAGGATAGGGTCATAGAACCATTACGACAGTTGATGATAGCATTGGAAGTGGCCAAAAAGGGGCGACCTAAAATCACCGGAATTTGATTCCGTGGGTTCGCTACAGGCTGTGTATCAAGTACAATAAAGTCTACAGGGAATACGAATTCCCCGATTTTTATTAACACATCCTCCAGTTCACCCCTAGCTTTGGTGCTTGATCGGTCAGCCATCTGGAGAGTGCAATGGGCTGGTTTCAACTCTCCGATCCCTAACTGCTCATAGACCGAGAAAGGAAGCAGGTTAACACTTGCGCCAAGGTCGAGTAGAGCACGGTTGATGTGTTTTTCCCCGATAGAAATGGAACTCGTAGGATAGCCAGGATCCTTACGTTTCCTTGGTAATTGTTGGGGGAAAGCAGTGTCTATAGTCTTTGCCATGAATATCTTCTTGGGCACTTGAGTCTTCCTCTTCCTAGTGCACAAGTTCTTAAGAGTTTTCGCACAGGACGGAACTTGTTGGATGGCATCTAGGAGAGGGATGTTGATGTTAACTTACTTAAACATGTCCATAATCTTCTCCATATGTGGACTCGATTTGTTAGCCCTTAACCGATTAGGATAAGGTGCTTTAGCAATAAGCGCTGGGTCCATCATAGGAGAAGGAAGTGTGTTTGGAACCGATCCCAGAATAGAAGTGGGGATCGTTGGTGGTAGACTAGAAGAGATGGACTGAGGTGGCGAGCCTTGGGGAAAACGGAGAATAGGCTCGGAAGAAGGTGGTGGGGTAGAAGAACTGGGGTCAGAATTAGAAGCAGAAGTGGAAGGAAAGGTCTCAGCCGGGGTATCATTGATAGATTTTTCAGTGTCATTAATCTCTTCCCCAACGTGATTGTCAAGCACTCTTCCAGATCTCAACGTGATTGCACTCACATGATGTGAATAGCCAGGATTGGGCAAAGGTTGAGCTGGAAGTTTCCCTTTCTCTCTTGCATTCATTTCGGCTTTTAATTGTGCAATTTGTTCTTCCATCGATTTAATATTCTCATTTTGAGAGACAATGATCTTCATCACATTATCGAAGGAAGATTGCATTTTTGTCGTCCCTTGGATGGATTGTTTCATGAAAGTATTCAAGGTTTGTGCTAGTGCAGAGGTATTATCTGTACCGGTCAATTGCAAAGAGTTTTCATGTGGTGCAAAAATGTTGGCCGGATTTTGGAAGTTTTGTGATTGGTAGGGGTGCTGACCCAATTGAAGTGGTTGCTGTTGTGGTGGAGGGACCCTTTGGAAATTGTTTTGGTTTGGAACCGTGTTTTGAGATTGTGATTGGTTCCAAGCAAGGTTAGGGTGATTCCTCCAACCCTGATTATATGTGGAAGAATATGGATCGTTTCTAGGTCTTTGAAAAGCGGCATTGGTATGCTCTTGACCTTGAAACGGAGAATTTAGTGGACATTCTTCCGTGAGATGTGATGGATCAGAACAGCATCCACATACAGTTTTGGAGAGTGACATTTAATTTAGGGCGGCAGCTAAAAATTTGTTTTCCATAGTCTCGAGTTTCTTTTGAATAGCTGCAATGTCAGCACTAACTCCTATGGAAACTTCCGATTGGTTATTGCCACCCCTAGACGATTGACTCCCACCCTCCCACTGTAAAGATTTTTCAGCGAAATCTTCTAAAAATTTCCAGGCTTCCCCATCATCTTTGGTCATGAAGTTGCCTTGACACATGGATTCAAGGGTCTGTCTTGTGTTAGGATTAATGCCCTCATAAATGATTCTGCATATATCCCATCTGGGGATTCCTTGATGTGGACATTGAACTAACAGATCCTTGAAGCGTTCAAGACATTTTGAGAATGTTTCATTTGGAAGCTGGGTAAATTGATTGATTTCGCTACGGACTCGAGCTGTTTTATGATAGGGGTAAAATTTCTTTAGGAATGCTTTGACGAATTCTTCCCGGTTTGAAATAGAATGTGCGGTTGTGTTATACAGCCACTTCTCGGCTATATCGCACAAGGTAAATGGGAGAAGACGAAGACGCATAGCATCCACAGAAAGCTGTGAGGTACCCATCATTGCGCATACATTTTCAAATTTTGTAATAAAGGCATATGCTTCTTCAGACTCGAGACCGTGATATTTTGGTAGAAGGTTGATGTATTGGGGTTTAATTTGAAAATTGTCCCCGTTGGCTGGTGGAATGGAGAGACAGGTCGAAAGAGGATCTCGAATAGGATAGCACCTCTCTTGGAGAGAGATGCGGGGTGGATTCTGCGCACCTACGGATGGCGGCAGAGTAGTGGTAAAGAAGTTCGATGGAGAATCGTCCATCGAAATGGGTGTGGTGGTGGGTAAAGAAGAGGTAAATGTAGAATTACCGACTTCGGAGTCGATAGGGGGAACGCGGACTAAACGGGCACTAGAATCCCGTGTCCAGCCTATCTTGCAATAAAGGGTTTTAGTACAAGTGGCAGCGTGAATATAATTAGGGGAAATGAATGAAGTGGTGTTTGTTTTGAAAAATATACGGATTTTTGAAAAAATGATGCAAATCACAACAAATGCACAAGAAAAACCCTATGTCTAATGGTCACCTAGGTCAAGTCTCTAGACCGCTCCTAACTGCCAAAAGACAAGTCGCAGGATAAATCCTCCACTGCCTCTTTGTCTTTCCTGTGGCCAGGTAAGTGCCAGGTAAGTGGGAGGTTCTCCATTACGTAAGTAGTGTGCCTAATTAAGTAACCACTTGCCTTAGACACACTTGCCTTAGACACCACAAAAGAAACGCGGATAAGCAATGAATTACCCACGGCCTTCTTCTGTCCTAAGTGAGCGCGACGGTCCTTAGAGTCATCGCTAGATATTTTTAGTTAATGAGGGTAATGCGGATGCAAGTTTGTGATTTTTGGTGCTTAGGAAGGGTAATGAACTCCCCACTTAATCTGGATTTGGCCGTGCCCCTTAATTTCCGTATTAATATGCAAACAACCAAAAATCAAAAACACGCACAATTTTTTATTGCTTTTTGCGGCGCTGCGATTTATTTGCAAAGAAACCTGCAGCAAATTGTTAATTGGAGCAGATAGAGGAGGAGATAAGAAAGTAAGAATTTTACAGAGCAAATTTCGTGCAGCGAAGCAACTGTAGCGCCGCGGTTAAGCCGCAATAAGCGCCTAATGCCGCGGATCCGCCGCGGTTCAACAATAACTCTGCACAAAAATTTCACAGAAGGCTTCTGTTCACTTCTCAAGCTCTCTGGAATATTCAGAAAAAAATTTCCACAGCTCCACAGATTCCAGATTTCCTCGCAACAAATCACAACAACATGTTTAGTATTTGTGCAAATTTAGATCTAAAAATATAGATGGAATAAATTTTTTCAACTCAAATTTCAAAAACAAACGAATTAGCGCACTATCCCCGGCAACGGCGCCATTTGATTGATCTGATATCTCGGTGTGTATGTAGAAAATGTATAGAAATCACAACCAAAAATATTTTTTTACCGCAATCAATAACGGTGTCGATTGTAGCGCGTTAGCGAGTGCGGATCGTCCACAGGGAAAGTGAGATCCGTTCGAATTTGAATTAGATGAATTGAAAATTAAAGAAAAGAAAGAAAAGACAATTCAATTCAAGATTTAAAAGTGAATTCAAGAATTATCTAGATCTAAATCTAATTAACAAGAAAAAATTTAAAATCAAGAATTAAGAATTGATGATATCCAATCCAATAATCAAGAATCGAAGTGAGGCTCGTAGGAATCGATCGAATCTATAGACGTGATGAAATCTATTGATTACATATTCTTATCCATCGATGATTTGATACTAGATCGATGACGATCAATGAGAATTAGGGATTTCTTGCGGAAACTAGGGTTTCATCATCTATCCCTTGTCCTTTCGTTGATTTCATTCACATTCTAGCCTCTAGTAAATTCAAGAATCGATCATGGATCCCTAATTAAGAGCGAACACAATCAAGAAAGCATCGCTCGAAACTAGGTTGTCGATTCTTCAATTTACTAAGTTTTACAAAACTCATCGGACTTAAAAATCGTTTCAAGATTTGTAACATCATCATCTATCGATTCTCTCGACTCTTTCACGAGCGGAGTTTTACTCAAACATCATAACAAGAAACACAATCAAGAATTGAGCTCTAATCATGATGCAAGAATGTAAAGAAAGCAAGATAAAGAATTTCACCTTTTATTTATCAACAATTTTGTTACAATTCTCTCAAAATCTACAATGAGGAAAGAACTTGATCGTCGATTTGGCTTCGCTCGTCTTCGTGAGTCGCGGATCGTCTTGGACCACTTGCTCGGATGAAGATCGGCTTCGCTCCTAAAAGATTGAAGGCTTCTCGCTTGAATTGTACTCGGTGTTCTTGAAATTGGCTTGGATTTTGAATTAGGGTTTACAAGTTGTGTCACTCAACTTGTATTAGAGATGAAGATTGAACTAATGAACAACCCAAAATCCTAGATCTAGGTTTCCTTTTATAGCCATCTTAACCTTAGATCTAGAATTCAAATTTCAAATTTCCCTCCAAAATGAACAACTTTTCCCTCCAAAATGAACCACCTCATTTGAATTTTCCCTCCAAAATGAACTACCTCATTTAAATTTTCCCTCCAAAATGAGGTTGTTAGAAAGAATCTTCTAGAAGAAGTTTGTTGGAGGGAATATTCTAGAATGAGGTTGTTACAAGGAGGCATCTAGAAGAAGTTTGTTGTAAGGAGGCTTCTAGAAGAAGTTTGTTAGAGGGGATATTCTAGAATGAGGAATATTCTTGGGTAAGGTTGTTAGGCCGAGCCTTCTGGATGAAGCCACGTGGTATTCTGGAGTCTTCTGGAAGTTGAGCCGTTAAAGGGAGACACGTGGAGGAAATTTGAGGAGATGACGTCACCAACTAGCCATGGATCCGCAGTGGGAATGGGCCTTTGGCCGTGGATCCGCGGCGCTTTAAAGGCTTTGGAGCATGGAATTCTCTGGTATTTCTTGGGTTGGCTTTAGTGTTGTTTCCTGATGTGTAGAATCTCATAATTATTTCTTGATCACTGCCAGATCACAGGTCTTGGACTTGGCGTATTTTTATCAGCACTTTTAACTGTTTTTGCTCCTTTCCTGGAATTTCCTGCACAGATTCTCGAGACAAGTGTTGCGCTATATAAAGATGATGCGATGCAATGATAAACACTCAATTTCCCTCAGAAATGTCAATTTTAATATATAACACAAGTTATTTGGTATTTTACAGTCAATTTGCTAATATGTGCTATATTAATACCGAACACCTCTAGATGAGTGCAAATGGTAGGGAAATTGACGTGTTAAAAATGCAATATTTTCGACTGATCATCCATCGCCCGGATTATTGCTCCTACCACCGAGTAATACACCTTCAAAGATTGGGTCGAAGACCAGTATCAGTAAGGTAGGTTTGCTTTATCCGATAGTTGGAGGGTAGCCCCACCATAAAAGCATGAGCTAAAAGAAACCTATATTGCGAGGGTAGGTCCAAATCAACATCGAGCTTGGAAACGAACTCGTACCTGCCACGTGATAACATTCTCAAAAAAGGGGGAGCACGAGAATATGGATGACCTCTCCCACTGCTTCGCAGACGAGGATGAGGTTGAGGTAATCTCAAGATTTCCACCGGCGCCAAAAGAGCTGGAAGATAGGATACATACCACGGCCGATAATCTGAGGAAAATTGACTTAGGGGCAGAAAACGATCCAAGGCCAACGTTCGTCGGTGAGCTGTTGTCTGAAACACAGGTGGCCACACTAAAGGATGTGCATATGGAGTATAAATATTGTTTCGTATGGAACTATTCCGAGATGCCTGGACTAGATCCAGAAATAGCCGTGCATTAACTGGCGATATCACCGAACGTTAAACCAGTCAAACAGGCGCCAAGAAGAATGCGGCTCGAACTCGAGATGAGTATCAATGACGAAGTCAAGAAACTAATCGACTTCGGCTTCATCCAAGAAGTTCAATATCCTGACTGGATCGCCAACATTGTCCCGGTAATGAAGAAAAATGGGACAGTACGCATCTGCGTGGATTTTCGGGACCTCAATAAAGCTTGTCCAAAGGATGACTTTCCCGTACCGGTTACTGAGCTGATGATAGATAACACGTCCACTCATAAGGTCTTCTCCTTCATGGACGGATCTTCAGGCTATAATCAAATAAAAATGTATCCCAAAAACCAAAAGCACACCGCCTTCCAGACTCCGCTAGGCATATTCTGCTACAAGGTGATGCCCTTTGGCTTGAAGAACGAAGGCGCTACATATCAGAGGGATATAACAAAGATCTTTGATGACCTCATCCATGAGATCGTTGAATGCTACATTGACGACCATGTGGTAAAAAGCAAATCATACGAGGAGCATTGGGAGCATTTGAAAATAGTGTTCCAGCATTTTCGGAAATATAATCTGAAGATGAACCCCCTGAAGTGTGCATTTGGAGTCTCCTCAGGCAAATTCCTAGGCTTCATCATACGACACCGAGGCATCGAAATAGACCCATCAAAGATCAAGGCGATTATGGAAATGCCCTCGCCAAGAACTCTCAAATAATTGTGGTCTCTCCAAGGAAAGCTCACGTATATCCGACGGTTCATAGCCAATCTCTCCGGAAAATGCCGTCCCTACAGTCATCTAATGAAGAAGGGGACCCCGTTCGTTTAGGATCGTAAATGCCAAGGTGCATTGGACGAAATCAAGCAATATCTGCAGAACCCGTCGGTGCTGACCACTCCGATCAAAGGAAAGCCCCTCATCCTGTACACAACGGCCCTTGAAGGTTCTCTAGGTGCGCTATGGGCACAGGAGAATGATCAGGAAAAGGAAAGAGCTCTCTACTATTTGAGTCGAGTTCTCCTATGAGCAGAAAACAACTACTCCCCTATCGAAAAGCATTGCCTGGCACTGATCTTCTCGATAACAAAGCTTCGACATTATGTCTTGGCGCATGAGGTCCATCTCATATCAAAGGTGGATCCTCTCAAATATTTGATGTCAAGAGCCATACTAACGGGAAGTCTTGCCAAATGGGCCCTCCTCTTGATGGAGTTCTCGATAATCTATCGGCCCCTCAAGGCAGTAAAAGGCTAGGCCATCACTGACTTTCTTGCTGAACATCCAATACCAGCCGACTTTCCCTTAAATTGCGAATTGCCAGATGAACACGCGCTCGACGCAATCGAGAGGGAGGAGGAAGGAAATAATGCTTGATAGGAACTCTACTTCGATGGAGAATCTTCCATGAAGAAGCGAAAGCATAACACCCCCATGATTAATACCCGGGTGGGCCTTATCTTTATGACCCCGCAAGGAGGGATAATGTGTTTTACCCTTTCATTGACAGAGCCAAGAACAAACAACGAGGCCGAGTACGAAGCTTTGATAGCGGGTCTTGAGATTGTTGTCGACATGGGAATCGAAAACATCCTCATATATGGAGACTCCCAGCTGGTCATTAGCCAAGTAAATGGTGACTATCAGACGTGCAAGCCAGAACTGATCAGGTATGGTGAAAGAGTGCAGCAACTGCTGACGCAAATCCCTTCCTACATCCTAGAAAGCATACCGCATGCGGAAAATAGCAAGGCGGATGCGTTAGCCAAGCTCGCTAAAGAACTGACCGACGAAAACCTCGATGACGTAAGGATCATTGTGTAGAGCCTCCGGATTCTCACGCTAGCAGGAATATCACCGAAGTCGTCTGAAAGAAAAGAAGCGACCAAACAAGCGGTCCTCCAAATAGAAGACGAAGAAAGGGTCAAGGACTGGAGAGAAGTCTTCATAGACTACTTCAAATCCCATCGAACACCCGAAGACGCGTCGTCAAGACATCAGCTCATGAAGCGAGCCTTGTCCTTCGCCTTCGTCAGTGATACTCTTTATAAGAGATCATTCGACTGTCTGTGGCTGAGATGCCTGGGACAAGAAGAAGCAAAAAGGGTCGTCCAAGAAACTCACAATGGACCCTGCGGTTCTCATCAGGACATACCGAAGATGAAGCTGAAGATCAAGAGAATGGGTTACTATTGGCCCACGATGATTCAGGACTGCTTCGAATATGCGAAGCAGTGTCACTCGTGCCAAATTCACGAGGACTTCATCCACCAGCATCCAAATCCGCTGCACCCAATACCGGCTAGCTGGTCGTTCGAAATGTGGGGAACCGATATAATCGGGCCTATCGAACCAGCATCATCCAAAGGACATTCGTTCATATTGGCAACAACTGATTACTTCTTTAAATGGGGAGAGGCAGTACCGCTAAGGGAGGTGAAGACGGAGAACATCCTCCATTTCTTCAGAACACATGTCATCTACCGGTTCGGCACTCCGTGACGAATCATCTCGGATAATGGGCCGGCCTACAGGAGCCATAAGATCAGCCGCTTTGCATAGCAGTATAATATAGATTGGAGATATTCTTCATTCTATAATCCCCGAGCTAATGGTCTAGCTGAGCCTTTCAACAAGACCTTGACGAAGATCATAAAGAAAACAGTGTCCAGAAATAAAAGGGACTGGCACGAGAGACTGCATGAAGCTCTCTGGGCGTATCGAACCACGTTCAAAACGGCCACGAATACAACGCCATTCGTGTTGGTATTCGGCACAGAGACGGTACTTCCCCTGGAGATAGAGCTACCCTCTCAACGAGTGGCAATTCGATATGAGCTGACGGATGAAGAAAGAGCCCATCTTCGGCTCGAGGAGATCGATGCCCTCGATGAAACTCGCCTCATGGTGCAGCAAAACCTGGAAGCTTACAAAGTAAGGATGACGCGCTCATACGAAAAACTAACCAGACCAAGAACATTCTGTCAAGGCGAACTCGTGCTAGTTGTCAAAAGACCTATGATCCCCAACCGTGCAAAGCGGAGAAAATTCAAGCTAAACTATGAGGGTCCGTATATCATAGAAAAGGTCTACCAAGGTGGGGCCTACTTGCTCATGAATATGCATGGCGAAAGACCCTTTCGGCCAATAAACAACCGGTTTCTTAAAAAATACTACGTTTGACAAGTCACAGCTCAGGTTAATGATAGATGACAACGCTCGTGTACGCTCGCTGTCTTCCTGAGTCCAAACTCTATAAGTAGTATCCGGCAAAACTTCGTCCCGAAGCTCGCAATGGACCGAGATGTCCCTAAACTAAATACGTCGCCTCAAACACGGCGATAGTGGAATTCGAGTTCATAAGTCCCAGCAGCGAGGACTGCAACTCGGGTCTTGCTGGCTGCACAGCTGCCCTGGTGGCGAAGTCCCCTCTAAGTGCCATTGGCTAACAGAAGGGTAAAAAAATGGTATATCCACAAGAGAAATGGGCATGGATGAAAACCCGAAAGAGCGCCATGAGTAAAAACAGCAGGGCTACCGGCGAGCTTGTGAAAACCTGAAAGAGCGCAATCTCGTTATTAAAAAAAATGTACGCCCACAAGCGAAATGGGCACGGATGAAAACCCGAAAAGGCTCCGTGAGTAAAAACAGCAGGGCTGCTAGCGAGCTTGTGAAAACCAGAAATGGCGCGATCTCGTTAAAATAAAAACACCTGCAAGGTCCTCTAAACCTTGTAAAGAGAAAACACCTGCATGAGATCCTTACGACTCATAAGGGAGAAACACACTTAGGGATCCCCACGATTCCTAAGGAGAAATTACACTTACGAGATTCTCACGAGTCGTAAGGAGAATTTCCCTCCTATGAGACCCTCATGGCTCATAGGATTCAAAAGTCTTAAGATACAGGGACCTAAACCTGTTCTTAAGCCATTACACTCCCCAAATTGCTCTACAAGCGGTCCAATATTGACCCATGTATACAATCCACGGACACAAATAAACGTTCCATCACCAAGTCCTCATGTGGTAAACGACACTTGTAAGTCCTCTTGACTTGTAAGGAGAAAATTCTCTTATGAGATCCTTACGAATTATAAGAGAACGCATACTTAGGAATCCCCATGATCCCAAGGAGAAAATACACCTGCGGGATCCTCTCGACTCGTAGGGATAATACCTTTATGAGAACCTTACGGCTCGTAAAGTCAAAAAGCCTTAGTCAACAGAACACTAACCATGTTTGCTAAGCCACCTTTGTTCAAATCGACAAAGGCAAATGATAATGCGCTCCTGGCAATATTCCAGTTACAGCGATGTTGATGCCTGAACGGGTGTCAATCCCAAGCCCTTTCATGGCAAATGATGATTCGCTCCTGGCAATATTCCAGTCGCAGCGGTGCTGATGCCAAGATTGGTATAAGATCTCAAGTCCCATACTCGCAACAAAAATCAGCGAGCAAAAAATGCATATGAAATAGCCGAAATGATGGGGCAACTCGCAATAAAAATCAGCGAGCAAAATATATGCATATAAAAACAGCCGAAATGTTTGGGCAACTCGCAATAAAAAGCAGCGAGTAAAAAGAAAAAATAGCCATAATGATTGGGCACCGCGATAAAACAGCCGAAATGATTGGGCAATCGCGACTTTCACGATATAAAAAGCTGAAATGATAGAGCATCACGGAAACAAAGAAAAAAATGAAACCTCTGCCCTGCAGGTGAGTCCACATCGACCTCTGTATACAATCCATGGGCACAAACGAAAAGGGAACCACATTTTCCCATCAGGCTCCATCAGAAGGAGAGCCAGGGTCAAAACAAATCGGAGCCATGGCAAAGTCCCTAGTTCCAAATCTCAACGGTTCACCGACAACCTAGAGACTACCTCGGAGCCATGGCAAAGTTCCTAGTTCCAGGTCTCGACGGTTTACAGACAACCTAGAGATCAACAACAGCGTTCCTCCTCACTTCAGCAGGATGCAGATGCAACGTCAACAACCAAACCCAGGGTCAAAACAATGGACCCATGGCAAAGTCCCTAGTTCTGAGCCTCGACGGTTCACAGACAACCCAGAAACAACCTCGACATTCGTCGCAATATAGCAGACACAATGTCAACAAACGAAGCAAAGGAAGATCCCTAGCTTCAGGGTCTTGACGGCAACTCAAATAAAACCTGAAAGACTATCGGAGATCATCCCACACCGGCGCGAAGTGGTCATGACTTATCGGGTCTCCCAAATTGAGCCTAACCTCAAGTAAAAAGCGACATGGAAAATCCCTAACGCTTGCTTTTCCGACGGTAATATGACCTGAGAGATTACTTGAAAATGTCTTGTCCAGCCCCCGAAGGGATCAAAGACATGATAGTCGTGGGGCTACTCGAACGGCAAGGTTGCACATCGGGGAATGCATCAACCAACACGACGATACGACAGACAAAAACCCTAGTACCACATACCCTAACGGACCTCTGTCGTAAAAAGCAGAGGTTAACTGTGACGTTATACATTCTTGCGAGAACTTCTCGATTCGTCTCGACTCGTAGGGAAAACAATGTTCCTGCGAGAAATTATTGACTCATCTCGACTCGTAGGGAAAAATATCTTCATGAAACCCTCACGGATCATGAAGGTGGAAAGCCTTAGGCGACGGGAATATCAACCTGTTTCCTAAGCACTGTGGCCCTGCAAGTAGGTCCAAGATAGACTATTGTATACTATCCACGGGCCATATTCTCCGAAGTTGAATATCGACAAGGAGGAAAAAAACCACTTACGAGTTCTCTCGACTTGTAAGAGGGAAAATTCTCTTGTGAGATCCTTATGACTCTTAAGAGAAAACGCACTTAGGAGTCCTCACGATTCATAAGGAGAAAATACACCTACGGGATCCTCTCGACTCGTAGGGAGAAAAGTCTTTATGAGACCCTCACAGCTCATAAAGTTGAAAAGTCTCAGGCAGCAGATCCAAACCTATTTTCTAAGCCATCGCTGCCCTGCAAGGAGGTCAAGATGGACTATCTACGGGCCACATTTGCCAAAGTTACATGCCAATATGAAATAAAATGTCTTTTATTCATAAATTCAAGTGAATACAAGATACATTTCATAAAGGAATCAGAATGAATACACGTTATTCATGAATCACAAGTTTACAGTTGGTATAAGAAAAAAGGTACAATGACAGTTATTAAGGAGGAGGCGTCTTCAACAAATTGACAAGCCGCTCGCGCGCTCCTCTCATTCCTTTCTCGTGGTCAACTACTGTGGCCAATTTTGCTTCAGAGCTCGTTATTGCAAGCAAGACGAAAACTTCTCAGTGACTTCCTGCTTGGCAATTTCGCCATCCTATGTGACCCGCTCGGTGAAGTCAAGCTTCTGCCTTAGCGCCAATCCTTCATAGAATTAGAACCAGTGATAACGCCTCATGCGTATAATATGTAGGCGCCGGCGCCAATCGCAGTGCCTCGCACGTATAACGCGGGGGCCCCGGCATTTTATATATGAGTAACTACTACTTCACATGAGGCACCTATGAGTAGTAGTATAAAAAAAGTGAAGTTTTTCCATTCATACTTAGGAAAATTTATACATCGGTGATAAAAACAAAACAAAAATATCATCAAAATGTTCACAATGGCAAGACACTAAATCCCGGACATGGATTTAGGAATTCAGAAGCAAGTCCGAGTAAAATGCTTCTGGCCTCTCTGGCCATTTTCTTATGCATTTTCTCACGAATGCAAGCGTCGGGATCCCCGCTGATATCATTCGTCCTCTGGTAGGTAGAGATTATCGCCGTTTGTTGGAAGACCTGATGCAAAACATCGACAAGATCATCTCGCCGCCTCTTCGAGATCAGGCCCATCAGATATACTGAGTGCACCTTGTCTTCGGCACCATCAAGTGTCTCAAGCGGCATAGCCTCGTTAAATTCAGAAAGTGCTTCCCAAATCGCCCCCACGATAATTTTCAAAAGAGCGGAATGATGGGGGAGTAGTCGACCATTGTATTTATCGAAGCGACGGATCACCTCAACGCATTGGGCATCCGTAAACTCCTGGCCTTGGACGCGAATGTCTTCATAGGAGATAATCTCGTCAAGATCATACAGATAGGCGGCTATAGTATCTGGAAAGAAAATTCAGTAAAATGTTAGCAATTAAATATCAAGATTCTTAGAATCTAAAATAAAAACGGTAATAACGCCTCATCACTCATTAAGGATGGAAACCTAAAAGGATTCTCATTTAATGAGAAACCTCATTGGGTTAAGGAGTTAAACTCCCTCGAGAGCTGTGCTCTGCCAACAGATATCACATCTTTCAATTTTAATTAAGAGGGGAATAAAATTCCCCAAAAATTTATAAGAGCTATGCTCTGTAAAAACAATGGGATAATCTACCAGAACCCTCAAAAGCAAAGCTTTTTAACAGGGCAAAACCCCAAGATCTTTAAGATTTGAAAGAAGAATCCTAGAAACTCTAAGAGTTCTTCATGGAAGATGAGCAATGCTCTAATTAATGGGTTAAGCAACCCTAAAATACATCTTAAGATCTACGATCTAAGAAGAGCAAACTCTGTTAATGGGTTCGATTATAATCCTTACCAAATTTTTAGGTAGAGTTTTAACTCTAGAAAAGATTTCTTTTGACATAGATCTAAGCTCTGGAACGAGAATAAAATTCTCAGAAAAAAAAAGAAGGACAAGAGAAGATGAACAACAGTCATCTCAAGGGCTAAAGGCCCTACTTATAGGCACAGGAAGAAGATTCAACTTCCAAAAAGATCCAACAGTGGAAAAGCAGCCACCGCTGCACTCACGTGTAAGCCACGTGAGCGCAACGGTGAGGGGAATTTGTTTCCCCCAATAAAAGAGCAAAACTCTTTTCAAAATTTGAAGGGCAGCGCCTCACGTGCCTTGCACGAGAGCACCAGCGTCAAGAGTTAAAAACTCTGAGGCAGCGCCTTACATGCCTCGTACAAGGGCGCTGTTTCGCCCAATCAGAGCAAAGCTCTGTTGAAATTCAAAATTCAAAATTTTGAAGCAACGCTTCAAATCTCGGGCGCAACGCGCCACATGTCAGGCGCTGATACGTCAGCGCAGTGCCAAAGAAGGTGCGCCCAATCAGAGCAAAGCTCTATTTAAGCAAAATTAAAGAAAGCAACGCTTCAGTTGCGCAAGCACTGCGCTGCGCGACACGTGTCAGCGCAGATGCGCTAGCGCAGTTGCGCGGCGCTGTGCGCTGCGCGACACGTGTCAGAGCAGATGCGCTAGCGCAGTTGCGCTGCGCTGTGCGCTGCGCGACACGTGTCACGCGCTGGAGCATTTGCGCCAAACAGAATAAAGATTTTAAAGAAATCTTTCTGTTCTTGTTAAAACAAGAAGATTTTCTTCTGTAAAACAGAAACCCTTGGATCAAAGATCCAACGGTGGGGAAAATTCCCCAAATCACTCAGAGAAAGATCTCTTTAACTAATTTATGGGCACTATAAAAAGGACCCCAAGCCTCAATTCAAAGGGATGAACATTTTTCTTGAAAAAAGTCAAGAGCTTCAAACAGAGAGAGAACTCTGAGAAAATTCCAAAGAAAAAGGTAAAAACCTTCATGAGAGAAAAGAAATCTCTTTTACTAAATCATTGATCTAAAAACCAGATCAATGATCTTCACATAATAAACAGTGCTTTGCACTTCTTATGAACCACTGGTTCTTTAAAACAAGAAAACAACAAAAATTAAAAAAAATAATGCTTTGCACTTTTATGAACCTCTGGTTCTTGAAATAAAAAGAAAAACTTATTTTTCTTTGATCTAAATTAGATCAAGAAATCAAATAGTGCTTTGCACTTCTGTTCTTGAATCTAAAAGATTCTTAGTGCTTTGCACTTCCAAACTGTGCTGTTGCGCTCTTGGGAAAGCGCCACGTGTCAGCATCTGAATCACTTGCGCTATGAGCTTTGAGATAGAGCTTTGCTCTCTGTAATTGGCGCAACTTACCAAGGTGCGCCACGTGTCAGCAGCGCAAGCGCAGCGCACTAGCGCAGCGCACTGCGCTTGCATGACACGTGTTGTCATCACAAGCGCTTGCGCTCTCTGATTGGCGCAAAGCGCCTGAAAATGCAATGCATTTTCTGAAGGGCCTGGCCCAATTAAAAGACCAAACAGGCCTAATTAAATTGATGCTCTGCATCATTTATAAATGGGCAAAGCCCAAACTAAATAATAAAAATGCTATGCAGATGCCTTGCAAAGCCCAAAATAAATTGATGCTCTGCATCTTTTATAGGCAGAGCCAAAACAAAAGAATAGAAAATAATGCAATGCATTATTTAAAAATGGGCCAAATCCTAACACAGGTCTAATAGACCAAAAACAAATAAAAGGCGTTGAATACTTTTCAACTGGACTTAGCCCAATCATGGCCGTAAGTCCTCAAATTAAACTGACTAAGCGAGATTGCTCCCTTAAATCAATTTATATCCGGTTCGAGGGTACATCTCCGAGCTCCTCTGACACCTCTCGTTGTAATCCTTCAACGACGTCAGAGAGGCGACGGGTCCCAACGACCACACATGAATATGGACTGCGGGGTCCTTAAACTCGTGGACCGAAACGTCCCTAAACTAATATTGGACCGAGACGTCCTTAAACTAACATTGGACCGAAACGTCCTTAAACTAATGATGGACCACCACGTCCCTAAACTGGAATGCGGACCACCACGTCCCTAAACTGGAGCATGGACCGCAACGTCCCTAAACTACCTATGTCCCTAAACTGGAACAATAGAGCCTCCAAATGCTCTTTTGCCGGATCTAAACGGTCCTGTTTAAGTTGATCTTAGCCCCAAACACGGCTAACGTATCCTTAAACGCTCAAATGAACGATAAAACTCCAAATCAACCTTGGTTCAAGGGTACATCTCTGAACTCCTCTGACATCCGCCGTTATAATCCTTCAACGACGTCAGAGAGGTGACGAGTCCTGAAGGCCATATATTAAATGAATCACTACGTTAAGTTGATCTTAGTCTCAAACAGGACTAACGTATCCTTAACGAACGTTTAAGTTGATCTTAGCCGCAATACGGCTAACGCATCCTTAAACTAAAAACACCAAACCCAAATCTAAGTAAATACGGATTTGGACTAATCCACGTCCTACGGGCGACGGCATTACTCAGTCTCCGTATACAATCCACGGGCAACCACAAACAAAAAAAACACACACGACACGAAGTGAAATTCTGGAGAAGGAGAAAGTGGCTGCCGCGATGCGGCAGCGTAATTAACTGCAGAGGCTTGCGCCTGCAGGGAAGAGCGTCCCCACAATCAAAAACCCCTCAAGCGAGGGGGAATCTGACGAAGTCTGCTACATCGGTCGCATCCGTCTAAACCTCCGATACACGGTGCCATAAATCAACTTGGCATCTTCAGAGAGGTGGATGGATAAAACCAAATAGCATCTTCCCCGAATCTCAGGCAAGACGTTCAGTCTCGGCCGTCTTTCGGAGGGGAACAGATTCTGGCACGCCCGGTGGGACCTTTTCCTCTTTCCACTCCACACTTCGTGTGTCGTCTTCGCGAACCAGTCGCGGATTGTTAATGGTTGCCTTCGGATTTCAAGTTACTAAGATTTGGTCTTTTGCCTGGCGCAGAACTCAAGATTCAATTGCCTCTAATTGCACCAACTGCTCGAAGTGCCACTGCAACGGACGCTCCACCTCACTGGGAGGTGTAGCATATGGGCCCCAAGCGGCTTCCTTCCTCACTCTGCCAGTAGACCAAGTGACCCAGGACACCACTGGCCTGTTCTTCGGGACCATGATCCCACCTACAAGCTTCTCTGAGCCAATACTTGCACCGGAAGTGAACAAGAAGTCGGTCTTCGACCGGCTTACTGCTACGACGACCCCTGTCAACGGGTCGCCCACTACCAAACCGACAGCCTCTGTTTTCACCAGGCTAAATCAGAACTCTAAATTGGCTGTCCCAAGGAAAGCAATAACTGCTGCTCCAGAAGTCGTCAAGGCGGCTTCCCCTGTCAAAGAGTCAGTCTTTTCAAGACTGACGATTCCTGCTCCTGCCTTTGCCCGAGGATCTGTCTTCCACAGGTTAAATATCACCCCTCAAAAGACAACCTCAGTCTTTAAGAGGTTAACACCAGCCGCGCCTCATTCAGACAGGGGGCAAAAAGAAGCAACCTCTATCTCCGAGCCAGTCCCAACGGCTCGTCGTGCTCGACGTCGCCACTGGCGACGAGTGAGGAAGGCAGGGGGCAACTCTCCCTCAGGGCTAACTCCACCGGCTCCAGTGGTAGAAGTCAACGCTGCTGTTCCAACTGGGAACAGCTTTGAACTGCTGAGAAGGGTACGGAAGAACTCTACAACCGCTACACTGAAAAGATCTCCTCCGCCCGCGGAGAGAGTTCCAGAAACAAAGCAAGAACAGCCCCCTCAACGGCTGTCCTCAAAAATTTATAAAGTTTGGCGGAGAGTTTAAGACTCTGTGATTGACCCAGGTCGCTCTCGTCAACAGAAAAAAGGCGAAGGTGGAAAAGAAAAAGGACCGTCCGATCAAACAGGAAAGGATGACAGTCGCTAGGATGCCCACTGCAACGACCCCTCCAACCTCAACGGCCCACAAAAGAAGAAGGCCGGAGAAAACCCCCGCGCCCGCGGCAAATGCCAAAGGTGGTGAGCCTAAACGCCCTAAGTCCGGGGGCATGATAGTTCATACGGTTTATGTGGCATCGGGAAAGGAGGATAGCCGCATATCAACAGGTCATAGACCGCACACGAGGTCAGTGACCAAGGCTCAGGAGCAGCAGCAGAAACTCCAAGAAATGATGAACGCCATGGCCGCACTTACAGGGCCAAAAGAAACCCCTGGAACGTCCTCGGACGAGCGTCAAGAACAAGAAACTGACGCTGAATTCCTTCGTCGCGTACTGGAGAAAAAGGATAAAGAAGCTACGGAACAGGCGGCCAACATAAAGAAAATGGCCCTCCTGTTCTAGGATATGGTGGGTATGATGATTCAACAAGATCCACCTGCTGAAGATCCCCCGATCATCCTTGAAGACGATAGGGGAGAGACGTCGAATCCTCCGCCAGCTCTGTCAATGGCTAAAGAGGATACAATCTCTAAAACTGATTTGGACGAGTATATAGCCCAACAAATACGGGTTCATCATGCGACCGAAGCAGCCAGCCAGGTCGTAAAAACAGGGCGGCCATATCCAAGTTGGTACGACCAAATCAAGTACCCGCCAGGTTACACAATTCCTAAGTTCCATGTCTACAAGGGGACGGGCAATCCTCACCAGCATGTCGTCCAGTTCAGGGCACTCTGCGGCAACACCGGTGGTGATGACAAGCTTTTACTTCGCCAGTTTGTTGGAAGTTTATCGGATACGGCGTTCGAGTGGTACTCTGAGCTCCCGAACGACTCTATCAAAACCTTCGCGGAAATGGAGCTATTGTTTACTCAGCGTTTTGCAAGCGCTAGTGAACGTACCCCGATGACGGCACTGATTAACGCCAGGGTAAAGCCAGGCGAGACATGGGTCCAATATGCTATACGGTGGCGTAATTTATGGTCAAAGTGCGAGCAGCGCATTGAAGAAGCTCCCGCAGTGGGTATGTTTGTGGGCACCCTTGATCCGCAAGCAACCATTTCGCAATTTATGATGTTTTTCAAGCCGACTACCTTCCAGGCCTTGATTGACAAGCTAGCGCAAATGGATCAGATGGGCCATAAACCCCCTCTTCCAAAGCCGGACTCCCGAAATGACAAAGGGAAGGGAAAAGCGATCATTGTCGCTAATGCTTAACAACAACCGAGCGACTCGAAGCCGGTTGTTCGTCAAAATAATACGCGTCCATACGTGGCCCTTGAGGAGAGGCTAGGACGTTCTTACTCTTTTCCCCGCGATAAAACGAGGAGGTTATTCGAGCTGGCGTTGCGCAACAGACTCATAAATCTGCCGGATCCAAAACGTCCGTTACAACCAAGTGACGTCAACAAGCCCAACTACTGTCCTTACCATCGCGTACTAGGCCATCCGATCGAAGATTGCTACGTTTTCAAGAATTGGCTTGAAAACCAGTACCGACAGGGCAAGTTCGCGTTATCTGACAAATGGAAGGTGAATCCCCCGCAGCCCCACACCTCTAAGGGGACGAATACGCCAGGGGCAACATGCTCCGTCGTTGAAGAAGCTCCTTGGGAGGTTGTATTATCAACCAAGACAAAGAGGATGCTAAACGACCTCCAGACATGTCCAGCGATCAAGTGGAAGAACCCGTTGGAACCGCAGGTCATTGAAGAGATGTTGAAACCACGTCCAACTCCAAAGACCGATGGTGGTAGCTCAAGCACTCGCAACCAATCGTCAAAATCTTCGAAAAAGAAGAAAAAGAAGTCAAAGAAGCCCGTGAAGCCTGGCGACAAGCGCACGGACTTACAAAAGCAAATTGATGCGCTAGATGAATACAACCAAAAGGCACGGACTCCCATTGCGCTCCGAGAGTTCCTCAATTACGTCTTTCAAGAAGAAGATGAGGGAGAAAGTTCATCGGATGAATCCGAGGAATATGTGGCGAGCTGTCATATGATTTCCCATTCGATCACGAACGATGAGGAGACTCCTTGCACCGAAAAGCTGGGGGCAGATTCTGAACCAAAAGTTCTGGGGCTATCAGATGAAGTAATTAACGCATTCCTTAATGAAGCTCGGTTGAAAAGTAAAGCTGATCGGGAGCGCGAGGCGGCTATATTTGAAAGGGCCAAGCGCCAGCGACTTGATGAAGGAGCTGAGACGATCCCGTTGGAGCTAAACACCTCCGCTACCGACAAAAGCCAATTCAAGATGAGGAAAAGGTTTGCTAAGGCCATATCAATGGGCATGAAGCTACCATCCTCTGAAAGAAACATCACTGGTGAAATGGAAACGCACCCCTTCTATTGCTTATATCATCAAAAGATTTCGCACCCCACTCAAGAGTGCAAAACTTTTGATAGATGGTGGCAAGGATATGTTGCTCATCGACAACGTTTTAAGCGGGAAAAGCGTAAAACTCGTCGAGAGCAAAGAAATACGATCGAAGGGCTTAAAAGAACTGCTGGCGATTGTTGTATGGTTAACACCGGTAGATCACAAGTACCCACATTCGGGAGTGATTCTGATGAAGAGCTAGAACTTTCCCCTCTCTTTAAAGAGTCCGCTTCGAGAAAAGAAGAAGAACCGAAGGTTTGCGAAAATATCCGGCTACGTAATCGCACGCTGCCCGAAAAGAACCTCGGACCCTTGATTGATCGTTTTCTGATGTGTAAAATAAACTTGTAAAGATATCACAATCAAAAACTTATATTGACCGCAATCAAACCACGGTGTCGGATGTAGATTGTTAGTGAGTGCGGATCGTCCATAGGGATTGTGCAATTCAATTGTATTTTGATACGTTTGAAATGAAATGTTAAGCAACAATAAACGAAAACATGATTCAAGATGTGATTTGTATTCGAGTGTCACTAATCTTTACTCAAGAATCAAGAAACTATAAACAATCAAGAATCGGTTGTTTTGATAATATTTCCAATCAACAATCAAGAATATAAGTGAGGCTCGTAGGAATCGATCGGATCTTTAGACGTGATGTAATCTAAAGGGTTTCGTGTTCTTGTCCTTCGAAGAATTGATACTAGATCAATGGTGATCGACGAGAGTTAGGGTTTTCTTGATGAAATTAGGGTTTCATCTCTTAACCCTTGTTCTTTCGAGGATACCATTTATATTCTAGCCTCTAGCAATTTCAAGAAACGATCGGAACTCCCCAATCTCGAGCGATGTCGATCAAGAAAGCATCGCAACGAATTGGGTCGTCGATTCTTGAACTTGCTACGGTTTACAAACTCGTGGGATTCAAGAATCGATTACAAATTTGTTACATCATCATACTAAAGATCGTTTCGACTCCTTAACGAGCGGAGTTTTATTCACACATCACCACAAAGACAATATTCAAGAATAGTAATGATAACATGATGCGGAATTTAAAGAAAACAAGATAAAAGAATATCACCTTTTATTTAATCAACAATTTCAATACATTCTTTCAAGAATCTACAAGAAGAAGAAATCGATCGTTGACTCGGCTTCGCTCGTCTCCGTGGATCGTGGATCTACTTTGATCTCTTGCCCGATTGAAGATCGGCTCGGCTCATAAAAGGGTTGAAGGCATCTTGCTTGGCTTGTACTCAAGATCTTGAATTGTTGTTGGATTTAGGGTTAGGGTTTCCTACAAGCTCTCTCACTAAACTTGAGGAAGAGGAAGATGAAGAATGGGATTGATTTTTCTAAGCTTTCCCAAGGTTGAATAATGTCCAAATGATGAGCCTAGGGTCTTATTTATAGACTCCCAAACCCTAGGTTTAGGTTTGAATTAGAACTTTCCCTTCCAAAGTTTGTTGAAGAGTTTCTAGAAGGAGTTTGTTAGGAGTTAGCTTAGGGTTTAAGCTAGGGTTTAGGGAAAGTTCTAGAAGTATTAGGCTAGTTTAGGTGTTTGCTGATCTGGTAGAAGTCTCTGGAGTTTTCTGGAATTTTGTGTGCATTTCTGGAATGTGGGCCCTGTAGAGGAGTTGTGCACTGAAATTTAGGAGCTGACACACTGGGCCCGCCGCGCAACCGCCGCGTTTACACACTTAATGCCGCGCTTCCGCGGCTTGTTAGTGAGCTTGGGCTCTGTGGATTCTTCAGTGGTCTTGGGCTTTTGATTGTGGCTTCATCTGATATTTATATTTGCAGTTCCCCTTCTGTGTTGATACCAGATCTGAATTCAATGAGTTTACGAGCAATTGTAATGGTCGAGCAATGTAATGATCGAGCAAGCTTCTCTTTTCCTGCACATACTTCAAAACAGGGGTTGCAAGATATGGAAAATATGCTATGTAATGCAATGCAGTCAATTTCCTTAGAAATGCCGGTTTTAAGGTCGAATACATGTAATCTGATATTTTGCGACCGATTTGCTAATATGTAGAATATGAATACCGTACACTTCTATATGGATGCAGATGATATGGAAATTGCCTGTTAAAATATGCAATATTTTCGACTGATCAAATACCCCCAAACTTAATTTCGATCGTCTCGAGCGAATGTTTTATTAAAACGAGAAGGAGAAAATAAAGAAAGAAAAAAAAAACTAACTAGCACACTTTCGTAGGCAGCACGATTGCACTGAGCATGTGCAACAAGCCTTTAAACCTCTAGGTGTCCCTAGTAGGAGGAGTGTTGTCTCCTGAGGGTTTTCAGCGGATTGCACCCACAAAATCCAATAATAAAAGGAAGATCATGAATATTACATTTAAAAAAAAGAATCGTATAAGAAAGACTTTGAAAATTAGGGTTTCCAACTAAGCTAGCTTTTCGGTTGTCATGAGCCCTATCTTAATGGTCATGAAAAGATGTCAGAAATCACGTCCTCCCTCAATAAAACATCGTCTTATTCTTCATTCCTATCTTTATTCCAAACATCGATCATATCACCCTGCGTGTGTGTAAAGACATCCCTACACCCGGAGAATTCAATTCAAGCTATCATACCCTTGCCCATCGGCCTCAGTACTTCTTGGCAAACGAGATTGCTTACACACTTTCATGCGACCGTTAATACTTCTTGAGGTACTAACCGACCGATTACTAATGTGCTTGCATGCTTGGTGTATTTTCCTCGTCTTGCACCACCTCAGGCATAGCAGTGACTCCCAGACCAGTTGACCTTGGGGCACTAGGTGAAGAAGCACCCTTTTGCTATATATTTTTATTGCCCTTGGTGATAACAAAACCAGTATCCATTTTTCTCACCACTTTAAAACACATATTTTTTTTTTCATACTTTTGGCTTTAAGACAAGAGCATTTCAAGGTATCCTCTACTATCCCAGGCTTTAAGACGTGTGTAAGTGCGAATAGCAGGGTAGCCACGTTCAAAATGTTTGGCTTCCAGAATAGAAACTATTTTTCAGACTTATTTTTATCCTCAGATTAGTGACGTCCTTCCTCTTACTAACCCTTGGGACAACGGCTCATAACTACTTATTACTAGTTCGTATAAGAAAACTTCTAATTTTCTTAGTTTTCTAAAAATTTTCTAATCTCATGGATGTAACTTTTCACTATCTAAACTTTCATTATCTTATTTATATACAAAAAAGTGTAAATATTAAAATTATTTTTATATTTGAAAATTTTTAAATTTTTATGGGTTTTGAAAATTTTTCAATTTTTATAGATTTTTAAAGAAATGTTTTGTGCTTATGCAGATGATATGCAAATGATGCAAAAATAAGCACAAACCTCCCCCAAACTTGTTTTCAACAGTGTCCTCACTGTTGCCTTCTGCTAAATCTCGAAAAACCTGTAAGCTTGGGAGGAATTTATTAGTGGGGGCAAAATATTTAAGTGAAGAACCTCCCCGAAACTTATTTTTGGCTCATCATTTTGTAAAAAATTCTCTTTTCAGGAGCCAGAAAAATTATACCCTCCCGAACTTGAATTATGCAATGTTAAACTTTGAAAATCACAAGTGGGGGTAAAAAATCATTGGTCGATGCCAAGCTTTGCAAAGACCGAAGGTTAACACCAACCATTCAAAAATTTTATCAATGCAGTGCTCGGGTTGGTGGAAGAAAAAGTGGGGAAAAGGTAAGTGATGGAATAGAATGTGTGTGCGTCTCATTTTGGAGAGACGATGCAGTGTATGTGATGGATTACTCGCATTCTTCTTACATTTCAGAAGAAGGGGTGGAGGTTCAATTTCATTGATTTGGATATGATTCATCTCAACACCCGTGCTATTTAGAAATGCGAGTTCATCAGCGAAGATTTCCTCAAAAGTTTCATCTATACCCCGAAGAATAATGTCATCACAAGGTGCGGGGTGATCTTCAGACTCTAAAATCAATTCATAATCCGTGTTAATTGTAGACCCGGACATCTCGGTGGAAGAGTCCGTATGTGTATGGTACATAGTTGGGTCAAATAACAACGTATGAAAAGAGTCAAGATCAGTATCAGGAGGATCATCTAATTCGCTGCTGTCGACATCCATTAAGTCGACAGAACAGACCTGAACAGTAGGTTCGGAGGGTACACTTCCTAACTTATAAATGTTCATCTCAATTGTCCTGTTTCCAAAGGATAGGGTCATGGAACCGTTACGACAATTGATGATAGTATTGGAAGTGGCCAAAAAGGGGCGACCTAAAATCACCGGAATTTGATTCCGTGAGTTCGCTACAGGTTGTGTATCAATTACAATAAAATCCACAGGGAAAATAAATTCCCCGATTTTTATTAACACATCCTCTAGTTCACCCCTAGGTCTGGTGATTGATCGGTCAGCCATCTGGAGAGTGCAAGGAGATGGTTTCAACTCTCCGATTCCTAACTGCTCATAAACTGAGAAAGGAAGCAGGTTAACACTTGCCCCAAGATCTAGTAGAGCACGGTTAATGTGTTTCTCCCCAATAGAGATGGAAATCGTAGGATAGCCAGGATCCTTACGTTTCCTTGGTAATTGCTGGGGGAAAGCTGTGTCTACTGTTTTTGCCATGAATATCTTCTTGGGCATTTGTTTCTTCCTCTTTCTAGTGCAAAAATCTTTAAGAACTTTTGCATATGCAGGGACTTGTTGGATAGCATCTAGAAGAGGGATATTGATGTTAACCTGTTTAAACATCTCAGTGATCTTCTCCATTTGTGGACTTGGTGTGTTAGCCCTTAACCGATTAGGATAAGGTGCTTTAGCAATAAGCGCTGGGTCCATCATAGGAGAAGAAAGTGTGTGTGGAACCGATCCCAGTATAGAAGTGGGGATCGTCCGTGGAGGGGTAAAAGAGGTGGGTTGTAGTGGCGAGCCTTTTGGGAAATGGAGAATAGGCTCGGAAGAAGATGGTGGGGTAGAAGAAGTAGGGTCAGAAGTGTGTGTGTGCGGAAAGGTCTCAGCCGGGGTGTTAATAGGATTATCAGTATCATCAACTTCTTCCCCAACATGATTGTCAAGCACTCTTCCAGATCTCAACGTGGTGATTGCATTCACATGATGTGAATAACCAGGATTGGGTAAGGGTTGAGCTGGAAGTTTCCCTTTCTCTCTTGCACTTAGTTCGGATTTTAATCGTGCAATTTCTTCTTCCATCGATTTAATACTCTCGTTTTGGGACGCAGAGTTTTTCTTCATGTCATCGACGGAAGATTTCATTTCAGCCGCAACTTGCATGATATTTGTCAAGACCAAATTCATGTATTGTGCAAAAGAAGAGGATTCATCAGTTCCGGTCAACTGTAAAGGACTAGACAGTGCAGGTGTGTTGACCGTATTTTGAAAATTATGTGCTTGAAAGGGGTGCTGACTTAATTGAAGTTGTGGCTGCTGTTGTGGTGGAGGGACCCTTTGGAAATTGTTTTGGTTTGGAACCGTGTTTTGTGATTGTGATTGGTTCCAAGAAAAATTAGGGTGATTCCTCCATCCCTGATTATATGTGGAAGAAAAAGGATCGTTTCTCGGTCTTTGAAATGTGGCATTGGTATGCTCACGACCTTGAAACGGACATTCTTCCGTCAAGTGAGACGGATCAGAACAGCAGCCACATACAGTTTTGGAAAGTGACATTTGATTAAGGGAGGCGGCTAAAAATTTGTTTTCCATAGTCTCGAGTTTCTTTTGTATAGCTGAAATGTCAGCTCTAACTCCTATGGAAACATCCGATTGGTTATTGCCACTCCTAAATGATGGACTTTCCCACTGTAAAGACTTCTCAGCGAACTCTTCTAAGTATCGCCAAGCTTCCCCATCATCCTTAGACATAAAAGTACCTTGACACATGTTTTCAAGGCTCTGTTTAGTGTTAGGGTTACTGCCCTCATATATGATTCGGCAAAGCTCCCATCTCGGGATGCCGTGATGAGGACATTGAACCAATAGATCCTTGAAACGTTCAAAGTATTTTGAAAATGGTTCGGCAGGGAGCTGGGCAAATTGGTTCAGTTCGCTACGGATTCGAGCCGTCTTTTGGATTGGGTAAAATTTCTTAAGGAATGCAGCGACGAATTCTTCCCAATTCGTAATAGAGTGTGCGGTGGTGTTGTATAGCCACTTCTCGGCTATATCGCACAAAGTAAATGGAAGAAGTCGTAGACGCATCGCATCCACTGAAAGTTGTGACGTACCCATCATTGCGCATACGTTTTCAAATTTGGTAATGAAAACGTAAGCGTCCTCAGTCTCGAGTCCGTGGAATTTGGGTAAAAGATTGATATACTGGGGCTTAATCTCAAAGTTATCCCCATTGGCTGGTGGTGTGGATAAGCAGGTCGAAAGAGGACCTCTAAGTGGATAGCATCTTTCCTGGAGAGAAATGTGGGGTGGATTAGGATTCTGCGCACCAACGGACGGTGGCAGATTAGGGTCAAAGAAGTTCGATGGATTCGGATCCATCGGTGTGGGTGTGGTAGTGGGTAAAGAAAAGGTAAATGGAGAAATATCGACTTCGGAGTCGATAAAAGGTACGCGGACTAAACGGGCACTAGAATCCCGTGTCCAGCCTATCTTGTACTAAAAAGGGTTAGTACAAGTGGCAGCGTTGACTTATAATTAGGGGTAAAATGAATGCGGTGTTTGCTTTTGAAAAGGGACGGATTTTGAAAAAATGATGCGACAAAACAAATGCAGCACACAAACCCTAGAATCTAATGGTCACCTAGGTCCGATCTCTAGACCGCTCCTAACTGCCAAAAGACAAGCCGCAGGATAGAATCCTCCACTGCCTCTTTGTCCCCCTGTGGCCGGATAAGTGCCAGGTAAGTGGGAAGGAACCACCACTACAGTGGACCTAATTAATAACCACTAGCCTTAGACACACTCGCCTTAGGCACCACAAGAAAACGCGGATAAGCAATGAATTACCCACGACCTTCTCTTGTCCTATTGAGCGCGACAGTCCTTAGAGTCTTCTCTAGATTTCTTTTAGTTAATGGGGGTAATGCGGATGCAAGTTTGACGATTTTCGGGGCCTAGGAAGGGTAATGAAATCCCCACCTAATTTGGATTTGGCCGTGCCCCTTAAATTTCCGTATTAGAATGCAAACAACCAAGAAATCAAAATCACACACAATTTTATTTTTGCTTTTGCGCGCTGCGATTTATTTGCAAAGAATCCTGCAGCAAAGGGTTAATTGGAGCTAAAAAGACAGAGGGGAGAGAGCAAGAAGTCACCTGCAGAAAAATCCCACAGAGATCCTCCAAGATTGCGGCGGTTCCGCCGCAATAGGCACGTATATGCCGCCCTTCCGCGGTCAGATATTGGGAACAGTGTACAATTTTTCAACAGATTCTTCCTGTTGCTATCTACAGCTCTCTGGTATATTCAAACAAATTTTTCCACAGAACAGAATGCTCCAGATCACCTTGCAATCAATTCACAACACACGTATAAGAGTTTGTACGAATTTTGATTTCAAGAAGTAAAACGTAATAATTCTTTCACTTCAAACTATAAATGCAAATGAATTAGCGCGATCCCCGGCAACGGCGCCATTTTGATTGATCGTTTTCTGATGTGTAAAATAAACTTGTAAAGATATCACAATCAAAAACTTATATTGACCGCAATCAAACCACGGTGTCGGATGTAGATTGTTAGTGAGTGCGGATCGTCCACAGGGATTGTGCAATTCAATTGTATTTTGATACGTTTGAAATGAAATGTTAAGCAACAATAAACGAAAACATGATTCAAGATGTGATTTGTATTCGAGTGTCACTAATCTTTACTCAAGAATCAAGAAACTATAAACAATCAAGAATCGGTTGTTTTGATAATATTTCCAATCAACAATCAAGAATATAAGTGAGGCTCGTAGGAATCGATCGGATCTTTAGACGTGATGTAATCTAAAGGGTTTCGTGTTCTTGTCCTTCGAAGAATTGATACTAGATCAATGGTGATCGACGAGAGTTAGGGTTTTCTTGATGAAATTAGGGTTTCATCTCTTAACCCTTGTTCTTTCGAGGATACCATTTATATTCTAGCCTCTAGCAATTTCAAGAAACGATCGGAACTCCCCAATCTCGAGCGATGTCGATCAAGAAAGCATCGCAACGAATTGGGTCGTCGATTCTTGAACTTGCTACGGTTTACAAACTCGTGGGATTCAAGAATCGATTACAAATTTGTTACATCATCATACTAAAGATCGTTTCGACTCCTTAACGAGCGGAGTTTTATTCACACATCACCACAAAGACAATATTCAAGAATAGTAATGATAACATGATGCGAAATTTAAAGAAAACAAGATAAAAGAATATCACCTTTTATTTAATCAACAATTTCAATACATTCTTTCAAGAATCTACAAGAAGAAGAAATCGATCGTTGACTCGGCTTCGCTCGTCTCCGTGGATCGTGGATCTACTTTGATCTCTTGCCCGATTGAAGATCGGCTCGGCTCATAAAAGGGTTGAAGGCATCTTGCTTGGCTTGTACTCAAGATCTTGAATTGTTGTTGGATTTAGGGTTAGGGTTTCCTACAAGCTCTCTCACTAAACTTGAGGAAGAGGAAGATGAAGAATGGGATTGATTTTTCTAAGCTTTCCCAAGGTTGAATAATGTCCAAATGATGAGCCTAGGGTCTTATTTATAGACTCCCAAACCCTAGGTTTAGGTTTGAATTAGAACTTTCCCTCCCAAAGTTTGTTGAAGAGTTTCTAGAAGGAGTTTGTTAGGAGTTAGCTTAGGGTTTAAGCTAGGGTTTAGGGAAAGTTCTAGAAGTATTAGGCTAGTTTAGGTGTTTGCTGATCTGGTAGAAGTCTCTGGAGTTTTCTGGAATTTTGTGTGCATTTCTGGAATGTGGGCCCTGTAGAGGAGTTGTGCACTGAAATTTAGGAGCTGACACACTGGGCCCGCCGCGCAACCGCCGCGTTTACACACTTAATGCCGCGCTTCCGCGGCTTGTTAGTGAGCTTGGGCTCTGTGGATTCTTCAGTGGTCTTGGGCTTTTGATTGTGGCTTCATCTGATATTTATATTTGCAGTTCCCCTTCTGTGTTGATACCAGATCTGAATTCAATGAGTTTACGAGCAATTGTAATGGTCGAGCAATGTAATGATCGAGCAAGCTTCTCTTTTCCTGCACATACTTCAAAACAGGGGTTGCAAGATATGGAAAATATGCTATGTAATGCAATGCAGTCAATTTCCCTAGAAATGCCGGTTTTAAGGTCGAATACATGTAATCTGATATTTTGCGACCGATTTGCTAATATGTAGAATATGAATACCGTACACTTCTATATGGATGCAGATGATATGGAAATTGCCTGTTAAAATATGCAATATTTTCGACTGATCAACCCTCGAACAAAAAAAATAAAGGGAAAGAAAAGGCCACTGAAGATATCGTCTTAGATGATCAAGTGGTGGAAGAGCTAGCTGCCAAAGACCCACCAATGAAGAATAAGGTGGATTACAACGTCTTAGCACATCTGAGGAAGCTGCCTTCACAGCTCAGCATTCTCGACGCCCTTTTGCTATCAAAAGAGGCGAGAGATTCGTTGATTAAGGCACTCCAAAACCCAGAACAATTCCAAGCATGCCTGGCCGAGGAAAAGATGAAGGATGAATTGGAGGAAGTGCACACGGCCGATATCACTTTTGGCGATGAAGACCTTCTACTTGGGACGTGCGAACACAATCACCCTCTCTATGTCTCGGGATACTGCCATGATATAAAGATAGGCAAAATCCTGATCGATAACGGGTCGTCTGTTAACCTACTCAACGTGCGGGTGTTGAAGGAAATCTGCATGAGCGTCCAGCACCTTGTTCGGGACAAGATCACCATCTCCGGGTTCGACTCCCAATCGTCAAAGACTCTTGGATCTGTGATACTGACGCTACGCTTCGGGCTACTCGTCACGGACATTAAGTTCCACGTCATAGACGCCAAGACATGCTACAATGCTTTGCTCGGCCGACCATGGTTACACGAGTACAACATCATCCCTTCTACACAGCATCAGTGTATGAAATATTTTAAGGATGGTTTCGAGTATACCATGACGGGAGAACTGAACCCGTTCTCTGTAAACGAGGTCCGCAAATATGAAGACGCCAAATACTTCTTACCGGATTTCGAAGACACAGAGAAGTGTCACAAGCCGGAGAATAAAACTAACGCTACCATCCCTATCTTCGGCAGTGATACTGAAGAGGAAGAGGAGATAGTTTATTCGGGTCCGCCCCAACACAACAAGCCGGGACCATCGGCTCCTACATTGATCTTTGGCAGCGACTCAGAAGATGAAGTCCATGCTGTATTCTCTGCTTGACCTTCAATACAAACGTTCGCTGATGAAGAGCAAAGTCTGCAAGTCGCCATGGTGCCGCTTAAACACCATAAAGAACTGGATGCACTTAATATTTACAACGTAGAAGAGCTACAAACGTTATATATCCCTCCCAGGCGAGAGAGCGAGAAAGCAATTCTGTTTTACCGCTCTGAAGAAACCAAGGTAGAAAAAAAAATCTGGCATGGCGCGGATTCTACGCTCGACAAGCTTCAGCCTATCCGTCTCCCCAGATATTATACGGAAGGTTTGAAAAAGCTGCTGAAACGCCAGGGGATACCCTTCAAACAGACCGTTAGAAAGGCCAAATTCTATGACAGGGTCTGGAACGTTCCCGGGACTCAACGCAAACTGCCTAACGGGAGAATGGAAACAAAAGGATTTGGATACATCCGGTCAAAGAAACGAGAGTTACTACCCGGCTGCTACGTCGTGTATGACCTTGACGAAGAAGCGGATGCTCAATAGGAGGACGCTAATCCTAAGCCAGTGAAAGTTCCAGATGCAAAGGAGCCCAGTTCGTCGTTCGAGGAACAAATGGACAAACTTATAAAGAAAGCTGGTCAAAAAGTCCGAGATGATCACAATCGTGAGACGGCCATCTACGAGAAAGCCAAGACGCAACGCCTTCTCCAACAGGCCATAAAGGATGAAAATGCCGCTCCTTGTCAACTTGTTATAAAGAAGGCTCGGCGCAAAAGCAGAAATAAGTCGAAAGGCCAAAAGGCGCTCAACAGCAACAAAGAAGGGCTAAGAAGTTACGCAAACGGGAGGCGAGCGTTATTGATCTATCCCTCATGAAGAAAATGAGTCGAGCATACTCTTTTCCTCGAGATAAGACGAGGAGGATACTTGAGCTTGCTCTAAAACATCAGATGCTCACACTGCCGGAGTCCAAGCATCCCGAACAAGCAAGCGAAGTCTCTGACCCAAACTATTGCTCTTACCATCGAGTAATAGGGCACCCGCTCGAAGACTGCTTCACCTTTAAGAATTGGGTCGAAGATCAGTACCAGCTCGGCAAGTTCGCTCTGTCTGACAACTGGAAGGTAACGCCGCCACAGAAGCACGAGCCCAAGGCCACGAAAGAAGAACCGGTTCCACATTGGGATCGGAAGCGAATTCGCACCTGTCACATGATTACAATATTAAAAGAAGAGCCCGAGGACATAGATGAGCTCCATTGATGCTTCGAAAATAGCAGCGACGAGATAATCTCAGAATTCCCACCAGCGCCAAAAGAGCTGGAAGATGGAATCCATACCACTGCAGATAACCTCAAGAAGATTGAGTTGGGATCGGCAGACGATCCGCGACCGACATTCATCAGCGAGTTACTATCTGAA
Source organism: Agapanthus africanus (assembly GCA_030015575.1). Classification (NCBI taxonomy): domain Eukaryota; kingdom Viridiplantae; phylum Streptophyta; class Magnoliopsida; order Asparagales; family Amaryllidaceae; genus Agapanthus; species Agapanthus africanus. The sequence goes on from CM057349.1 coordinate 422,551,285, forward strand.
GAAAGGGTAGCTGCGTTAAAGGATGTGCTTCTGCAGCATAGAGATTGCTTCGCGTGGAACTATTCCGAAATGCCGGGACTAGATCCAGAAATTGCTGTACACAAATTGGCGATATCCCCGGACATCAAACCAGTCAAACAGGCGCCGAGGAGAATGCGGCTCGAGCTCGAGATGAGTATCAACGCCGAGGTCAAGAAGCTGATCGACTCTGGCTTTATCCAGGAGGTTCAATATCCTGAATGGATCGCTAACATCGTCCCGGTGATGAAGAAAAATGGGACGGTGCGCATATGCGTAGACTTCCGCGATCATAATAAAGCTTGCCCGAAGGATGATTTTCCAGTGCCAGTCACCGAACTGATGATAGACAATACGTCCACTCATGAGGTTTTCTCCTTCATGGACGGCTCGTCAGGATATAATCAGATAAAAATGCATCCCGAAGACCAGAAGCACACCGCCTTCCGGACTCCTTTGGGTATATTCTGCTACAAGGTGATGCCCTTCAGTCTAAAGAACGCCGGTGCCACCTACCAGAGGGCCATGACGAAGATCTTCGATGACCTCATACACGAAATCGTCGAATGCTATATCGACGATCTCGTGGTTAAAAGAAAATCATACGAGGAACATCTCGAGCATTTGAAGACCGTATTTCAACGCCTTCGACAATACAACTTGAAGATGAACCCGCTCAAGTGTGCATTCGGAGTTTCCTCGGGCAAATTCCTGGGATTCATTGTCCGACACCGGGGTATCGAAATAGATCCATCCAAGATCAAGGCGATCATGGAAATACCTCCGCCAAGGACTCTCAAACAGTTGCGGTCTCTCCAAGAAAAGCTCGCATATATTCGGCGATTTATAGCCAACCTCTCTGGAAAGTGCCGCCCTTACAGTCACCTGATGAAGAAGGGAACTCCATTCGTCTGGAATCAAAAATGCCAGAGCACGCTGGACGAAATTAAACAGTACCTGCAGAACCCGCCAGTGTTGGCTACTCCAGTCAAGGGAAAACCCCTCATTCTTTATACAACCGCCCTCGAAGGTTCCTTGGGCGCATTATGGGCACAAGAGAACGATCAAGGGAAAGAAAGAGCACTCTACTACTTAAGTCGAGTTCTACTGGGGGCAGAAAGCAACTACTTCCCCATTGAAAAACACTGCCTAGCGTTGATCTTCGCGATAACAAAGCTCAGGCATTATGTGTTGGCGCATGAGGTCCGTCTCATTTTGAAGGTGGACCCTCTTAAGTATTTAATGTCAAAGGACATACTGACAGGTCGACTCGCTAAATGGACTCTGCTCTTGATGGAGTTCTCGATAACGTATCGACCTCTCAAGGCAGTGAAAGACCAGGCTATCGCCAACTTTCTTGCTGAGCATCCGATACCCGCCGATTCTCCTCTGAGCTGCGATTTACCAGACGAACATGCGTTTGACACGATCGACGATGGTGATACCCAATGGGAACTTTATTTCGATGGAGCATCTTCTGTGAAAAAGCGCAAACAAAGTACCCCTATAATCAAATCGGGGGTAGGCCTCATCTTCGTGACTCCACAAGGAGGGATAATGCGTTTCGCTTTCTCCTTAACAGAGCCGAGGACGAATAACGAAGCCGAATATGAAGCCTTGATAGCAGGTCTTGAGATCGCCATTGACATGGGAATTGAAGACCTCCTTATATACGGGGATTCTCAACTGGTCTTTAGTCAAGTAAATGGCGACTACCAAACGTGAAAGCCAGAACTGGTGAAGTACGGCGAAAAAGTGCAACAACTGTTGACCCAAATTCCCTCCTATACTTTGGAGAACATACCGCGCGCGGAAAACAGCAAAGCAGACTCGTTGGCCAAACTTGCTAAAGAGCTGGCTGACGAGAACCTCGATGACGTCAGAATCATGGTACAAAGCCGTCGGGTGCTTGCCCCAGCAGAAATATCTCCGGAATCATCCGAAGAAAAAGGAGCGAACGAGCAGATGACCTTACAAGTAAAAGAACGAGGAAAGGTTGAGGATTGGAGGGAAGTCTTTATAGACTACTTTAAGTCCCACCAAATGCCCAAAGAAGCGTCCACAAGACATCAGCTCATGAAACGAGCTCTATCTTTCGCCCTCGTCAATGATACTCTATACAAGAGGTCATTTGATTCTCTGTAGCTGAGATGTTTAGGACCTGACGAAGCAGAACGAGTCGTTCAGGAAGTTCATGATGGAATTTGTGGTTCTCACCAAGTGGGCCCAAAGATGAAGTTAAAGATCAAACGGATGGGCTACTACTGGCCCACGATGATTCAGGACTGCTTCGAATATGCGAAGCAGTGTCACTCATGCCAAATTCATGGGGACTTCATCCATCAGCATCCGAATCCACTACATCCAACGGTGGCTAGCTGGCCATTCGAAATGTGGGGGACTGATATAGTCGGCCCCATCGAACCAGTATCGTCTAGAGGACATCGTTTCATCCTAGCGACGACTGACTACTTCTCTAAGTGGGCAGAAGCGGTACCGCTGAGGGAAGTAAAGATGGAGAATATACTCCATTTCTTCAAGACGCATGTCATATATCGGTTTGGAACGCCAAGATGAATCATCTCCGATAACGGGCCAGCCTACAGAAGCCACAAAATCAGTCGCTTCGCGCAACAGCATAATATAGACTGGAGATATTCCTCAGTTTATAATCCGTGAGCTAACGGTCTAGCTGAAGCCTTCAACAAGACCTTGACAAAGATCATGAAGAAAACGGTGTCACGAAATAAGAAAGACTGGCACGAAAGACTGCAAGAAGCTCTCTGGACGTATTGAACTACGTTTAAAACGGCCACGAACGCAACGCCATATGCGCTGGTATTCGGTACAAAAGCAGTGCTCCCCCTCGAGATAGAGTTACCTCTCTACGAGTGGCAGTCCACTACGAGCTGACGGATGAAGAAAATGCTCACCTTCGGCTTGAGGAGCTTGACGCCCTTGATGAAACCCGGCTCATAGCGCAACAAAATCTAGAAGCTTATAAAGCAAAGATGACGCGCTCATATGAAAGATTAACCCGACCGAGGACATTCCGCCAAGGCGAACTTGTGCTAGTGGTCAAAAGGCCTATGATCCCCAATCGCGCCAAGCGGGGAAAATTCGAGCCAAACTACGAAGGCCCATACATCGTAGATAAGGTCTACCAGGGTGGGGCCTATCTACTCATGGACATGCACGGTGAAAGGCCTTTCAGGCCAATAAACGGTCGCTTCCTAAAGAGATACTACGCTTAATGAGCCACAGCCTAGGTCAATGATAGATGACGACGACTATGTCCGCTCGCTATCTTCCTAAGCTCAAACTCTATCAGCAGTAACCAGCCTTCTCAAAGTCGGACCGAAATGTCCTTAAACTAACAGCAGACCGAAACGTCTTTAAACTACTACCGCAGTATCTTTAGGCTGACGAGATATATAAAAAAAAACATATAAAAATAAAATTAAAAAAACGGTATGTCCATAAGCAAAAAGGGCACGGATGAAAACCCGAAAGGGCTCCGTGAGTAAAAAAACAGCAGGGCTACCGGCGAGTGTTCGTGAAAACCCGAAAGGGCGCGACCTCGTAAAAAAAAAGAAAAAAATATATATATAAAAATAAAAAGAATAAAAAAAACGGTATGTCCATAAGCAAAATGGGCGCGGATGAAAACCCGAAAGGGCTCCGTGAGTAAAAACAGCAGGGCTACCGGCGAGTGTTTGTGAAAACCTGAAAGGGCGCAACCTCGTTAAATGACACTTATAGGGTCCTCTCGACCTTATAAGGAGAAACCACCCACGTGAGATCCTTACGACTCACAAGGGAGCAGCACACTTAGGGATCCCCACGATTCCTAAGGAGAAAATACACTTGCGAGATCCTCACGACTCGTAAGGAGAACTCTCTTATGGGACCCTCACAGCTCATAAGAGTTGAAAGTCTTAAGTTACAGAGACCTAAACCTGTGCTTAAGCAACCCTTACAACTTCTGATATTGCCCTACAAGTGGCTCAATACTGACCCTTGTATACAATCCACGGGCGCGAATAAACATTTCCCTAATCAAGTCTCATCCGTGACTGGGGATATATTCGTATGGTGAGCGACCCTTGTAAGTCCTCTCGATTTACAAGGAGAAAACCCTCCTGTAGGATCCTTACGACTTACAGAGGAACATGCACTTAGGAATCCTCACGATTCCTGTAACACCCGAGCCCAATAATGCTATGTATATTACTAGTTGAGGGTTGTGGTTTGCTCATTCCAATTTTCCTGATGTTCTGGTGTTTATTGCTAAAGTTCACCCGGTTAAGTCATTTTGGCACATAACAAATTTTAACTCCGAAAATGAAATTTAAGATGTCCATGTTAGCCTACTCGTCGCCACTAGTCGCGTGGTAGCGTTCGCGTGTCGAGATTCCGTTCCGTTTGGCTAAACCGGCAAGTTTGGGCGACTACGCGCGCGTGCAAGTGTCCGACTTGGGGGCATGCATTTTAATCATTAAACACCTATTTTCTAAATTTGGAACCCGCTTAAAATCTTATAATTTGAATTTGGAACATTTGGGCGCAACCCGGGCGCGATTTGGAAATGTTTCATTTCGCGCCAAAAAGGGCCCGTTTCAATTTAATTTATAAAACTATATATATATACGTATATATATTCCTCAACTGTTTTAATCTCCTCAAATCTCTAAATTTGATTTTCCTTTATAACCCTCAGCCAATCGCGAGGGGGGGATTGTCTTCTCGTGGGCCCCGCTCTCTTTCCCTCAGTCTCTCTCTCTCATCCTCACAAATCTCTCTCAATCTCTCTCTCTCTCTCTTCAACCTCTCTCTCTCTTCCCTATATTTCTATCGCATGCAGCCGCCTCCCTGGACCAACCTCCATCGCGAGAAACCCACAAACCCTAACCCTAGCCTACCGCGACCTCACCGCCGATACTCCGCGACCTCGCCGTCGCCGCCCTCGCCACCACGAGACCCCCGCGCCTTCCTCCTCCCTCCTTCCTCCTCTCTCCTGCACTGCACCCATTCCCGACCTCGCCTCCACCCTCGTAGACCTCGCCGTCGACGTCTCCTCTCACCGTCGACGCCTCCACGACTCCCTCTCACCCTCCTCGTCGAGACCTCGTCGTCGCTGCCCTCCTCCCCTCGCCGGAACAGTAAACCCGAGCCCTAACCCATCGCCTACCCCGCTGTTCGCCGGAGGAACGTGCCGGCGACCTCGTCGACGCCACCTCCGACCACCTCCCTCTCTCCCACGACCACCAGAGCCGACCACACTCCCCTCCAACTCGCCGCAGCACACTACCCTGCACACCCGAGGCCTTTCCCCTTGCTGCAGTCGCCGCCGTCGTTTCGCCGGCGATCCAGTGCCGTCGAGCCATCGTATTTGCACCCTGTTTCTTCCCTGTAAGTTTCCTTCTCCTTCCTTTTGGTACAACACCCCCCGCTGGTCCGTATCGTGAATGCGTAGTTTTGTTTGCTAACTTTGTTGTTCTGTTTGCTGCCGGATCCGACCGTGCCGTCTGACGAACCCGACGCTCCAGCGAAGTCCCCTGGTCCATGTGATCCCGTTGAACTCTGTTGGGACTCGATCCGTGGCCCGTGCTTCCATATCGCAGTTTCTGCCGACATCGCATCCGTGTTTCGGTTTGCGGAACCGCCGAGGCAAGTATCCGAATACTTGCTTTAACATGCTACAACTTAATCATTATATTATAACCACACAGCTACTATAACATCGATACCTTTTATAACTTAGAATTGCTAGTCACGGTTATCCGTAACTTTAAATCAATGAAATCATTACTCGTATTAACCGGTCTGCTATTAATTCATACTTAAGTAATCAAACCAAGTATATCATCCCCACTTCATTTGTTAAAATCACTCATGAGACAATTATTATGCTTAGTTCAAATTCATGTAACTCCATTACGTATATTATCGATATTGTTTCGCCTTGTGGCTTTTGCACCTCAAAGGTGCGTGAACCGGATTTATAAGAGAATACGAAACATCACTGTGTTTACCTAGATTAATATTGTTATTTACTGTTTCCTGCTACTGTTCATTGTTGATTGCATACCTGTTGCGAGCACATACCTGATTACATTACATATTGACCGATCTTGATACACATGACACATGTACTGATACACCGGACACGACACCATGTACATATCGACTCTACCTGTTGAAGGTAACCTGACCTGTTACCTGATCTCATGCCTAATGCCGATAACCCTGATCTTTACTGCTGTCGATCCAGACAGACCTACCTTTACTTGACTCGTGTTGGCATTAGCCCTTGACTACTGAATACCTGACCTGACATACATAGCTTGGGGGTATGGGGAAATCAAAGATGAACCTGACTTGTAACTCGACAGTTCACTACCGTTCGAGCGTACACATTCCTTTCTGTGCCTTACGGCATGTCTCGGCTGCCGCCGAGAATATTGTGGCCGTGATCCCGGGTATGTACGGGGTAATACCGAGTGTACACTTTCCTTTCTGTGCCTTACGGCATGTCTCGGTTTCAGCCGAGAATATTGTGGCCGTGGTCCCGGGTATGTACGGGATACTGATACTTTCCTTTCTGTGCCTTACGGCATGTCTCGGTTTCAGCCGAGAATATTATGGCCGTGATCCCGGGTATGTACGGGATACTATTGAGTTACATCGACGATTCATCAATTGGTTTCAAAGACTATAGAGTAGAAAACCTGATAGAACAGTTTAGTCACCACTGCACATTACCCTGCTTATTACTTCTTATTACTGCTTTATTCATGTTCATGATTGCATTGTTTATTACCATGTTTATGCTATATACTTGATATCGTGACGCGCTGACGTCTGGGTTTTGCATGGCCCAGATTCCGTACCTTTGTCGTCGACCGAGCAGGAGTACTTCAGCCAGCAGGCTGAACAGTGAGTCCTTAGGATTTAGTTTATTTATTGCTTTTCATTTCCAGATGTGAGCCCGCATTATGGGACGTACTGTTTATTCATTGTATTGGATCATTAGCTTCCGCACTTATTGTTTATTGATTCTTGTTATTATGGATTTGGACATGTATTAGATTAGCTTATTATCTTGTTCTTGATATCTTTACAACCGTAATGTGACTGTGGATGGATACTTCCTACCCACAGGTAGCATGGTTGGCTATGTCACGTGCCCAAATCTTGCGTACTCTGGGAAGCGGGGCGTGACATGGTTTTATGGTATCAGAGCGATAGGTTAATTGGGTTGATTCTTTGTAGTTGGGTATCGCACCCGATACACGAATCAGAATACCCGTGATTAGGAAACATGTCCTGCCCCTTTGACCGTTTTACCATCCTTGAATCCTTCTTCCGGATCATGTCGGCATGCAAACTTACTTTGCATTGTCAAACTTGAAAACCTAACTTCTTGTTATCTCTAGGACTTAAGCGACTTGGGTGGAGTTAAGTAATTGCGGCTATGATACCGCGGCATAGCTACAATGCAGCACTCTATTTAAGTATCTTGGAGTTCTAGCCTTGATTTATATATATTGAATCTATCATCATGCTAATGTTGTTTGTTTTGATTTCAGGACCATGGCAGATAAGAATTTCAAGACGTATCAGAGGCGTGTGGATGAAGCCGCCATGTTAGGAGTGATACGAGGGATGTTGGAAAATCAGAAGAGGCAAACTGAACTGATCCAACAGCAAGCAGATTCATTTCAGGAGGGCTTACAGGCTATTCAGCAGTCTGTAAACACCGCTGTAGCGAAGCCAGTCGACCGAGTAGGGACCGTGGCAGATTTCAGACGGTTGGGTCCTACTACTTTCACTGGCTTGGAGGAGCCGTTGCCAGCCGAGCAGTGGCTTGTGGACACGGAGAATTTACTGATTGCGGCACAGATCCCAGAAGATAAAAGAGTTGATGTGGTGCGCATTCAGCTGGTGGATTACGCCCGAGAGTGGTAGCTCGTGGAGGAGACCCGCTTGTCCAAGCCAATCAGTTGGGCGGATTTCTCCAAAAGTTTTTTTGAAAAGTTCTTCCCGCGGAATGCACGGGAGGAAATGGAGGAGAGATTTATTGGGCTGAAACAAAATGGAGCAGCGGTGGATGTACACGCAGCGGAATGGACGAGACTCAGCCGTTTCGCTGGACCCTTAGTCGCCAAGGAGGCAGACAGGGCGCGAAGGTTCTTGCGCAGTTTGGATGTGGACATCCAGAGGCAGATTGTCTCCCTGGGTTTGACCACTTTCTCACAGGTTCTTACGGCAGCCAGAGAGCAGCAGAGTTTATCAGGATCGAAAGGGAACCTTCACCAGACAGCAGTTGCGGCCAGGAAGCCTACATTTGTACCTAACCGAGATCATGGGCGTAAGGGTATTCCAGTGGACCGTCGAGGTGTAGCGCCAATGAAGAAGCCTGTGGTCGTGGATCGAAGAAAGAGCATAAGTTGTAACTACTGCAATTTACCGGGCCACATGCAAAAGGATTGTCGAAGGAGACTGGGACTTTGTCTGGTTTGTGGAGCAGCCGATCACGCAGTGAGTGCTTGTCCGTCGAAGCTTCGCACGAGAGATGATATACAGAAGCCTCCGCAGAGACCGTTCCAAGGGCAGAAGCAGCTGACACAAGGATCCAACCAGGGTCGAGCTTTCATTTTGACAGCTGAGGAAGCCAAGGCATCGGGAGAAGCGGTTTCAGGTAATTTACTCGTTCATGGTTTTTCCCGCTTTGGCATTACTTAATTTCGGAGCATCCCATTGATTAGGTCATCCAATTTATAACCACACACTCGATCACCTACACGACCCTGTCTAGTTTTTGGGACATACACACTGGGAATGGGAAAATCATAGCTAGTAAGGAATGTAGAGATTGTACCGTTGTTGTTTGCGGACGGAGCTTTTTGCAGATTTCATGGTGATAGATACGGGCAGTTTTGAGGTTGTCTTGGGGATGGATTTTCTTGGCACTTTCCACGCCCACATTGGTTGTAGGGCAAGGAAGGTAATTTCCAGATTCCCGGACATCCTAAGTTTACTTTCATTGGAGAAAGCAATTCTGTCGGGCCAGTCGAGTTTAGGGCTAGGCCGACGAACAGCGTTCTTGCGGCTATGGTAGTGGAGAGTGATGAAGAGCCGGCAGTTGTCCGCGACCTTATGGATGTGTTTGAAGACATTTCGGGCTTACCACCGAAGCGAGATGTGGAGTTTGCGTGTGACCTTACCCCTGGTGCAACGCCAGTATCAAAAGCTGATTATCCGATGGCACCGGCGGAATTGGAAGAAGTTAAGAAACGAGTGAGCGAATTACTCGAGAAGGGATGGATTCGAAGCAGCAACTCACCCTGGGGAGCTCCAGTTCTCTTAGTAAAGAAGAAGGATGGCACAGGATGGATGTGCATTGGCCTTCGAGACGTTGAAGCAGAAGTTGATAACCGCCCCTATCCTAACCGTACCGGATGATTCAGGAGGACTGGTGATTCACAGCGACGCATCTGGAAAAGGATTGGGATGTGCTTTGATGCAGAATGGGAAAGTCGTCGCCTACGCATCGAGACAGCTGAAGACTCATGAGAAGAACTATCCGACTCATGACTTAGAGCTTGCAGCCGTGATCTTCGCCCTGAAGATTTGGAGACACTATCTTCTGGGCGAGAGAGTTGAAGTCTTTACGGATCATAAGAGTTTGAAGTATGTGTTCACTCAGAAGGAGTTGAACATGAGGCAACGCAGATGGTTGGAGCTGATGGCCGACTACGACCTTGATCTTAAGTACCATCCGGGAAAAGTTAATGTCGTGCCAGATGCACTAAGTCGGTTACCAGCAATTCAGTTATTGACTGCACAGAGAGAGATCATTGCAGATTTTCGAAGATTTGACTTGGAAGTTGTGCTACCACATTCTACGGGACAGTTGATGCAGTTGCAAGTACAGTTGTCCTTGGTTGAGAAGATTAAAGCGGCACAATCGCAGGACCCTAGACTGCAGAAGTTTCGAGAGCGGGTTGAGGCTGGACTACGAACAGATTTACTGGTCTACGAAGATGGTTCGTTGAGGTATGGTAGCCGTTTGTGTGTGCCAAAGGGGGATGTTCGTGAAGAGCTTATGAAGGAGGCACACAGTTCAGCTTATTCTATACATCCAGGAGGTACAAAGATGTACCGAGATATTCGACAGCATTTCTGGTGGGAAGGTTTGAAACGGGAAATCGCTCGCTTCGTGGCTAAGTGCTTGGTGTGTCAGCAAGTCAAGGCTGAACACCAAAGGGTTGCTGGTTTGTTGCAACCACTTCCGATTCCTCAATGGAAGTGGGAACATATAACCATGGTTTTCGTGACGGCTTTACCGCGAGTCCAAAGGGTAACAGTGCAGTATGGGTGATTGTCGATCGGTTGACCAAGGCAGCTCACTTTATTCCTTTTCGGGTTGGTCAATCGACAGAGACTTTGGCAGAGCAGTACATGCAGGAGATTGTCAGATTGCATGGAGTACCGGTAAGCATCGTGTCCGATCGGGACACTCGGTTCTTGTCGCACTTTTGGAGGAGTTTACAAGAAAGTTGGGGACTCGGTTGAAGTTTAGCACAGCTTATCATCCTCAGACTGATGGACAATCAGAGAGAACGATCCTGACCCTTGAAGATATGTTGAGGGCTTGCATGTTGGACTTCAAAGGTTCTTAGGAAGATCATCTACACCTGGTGGAGTTTTCGTACAACAACAGCTTCCAAGCGACAATTCAGATGGCCCCGTTTGAAGCACTGTATGGTCGTAAGTGCCGTTCACCTGTTTGTTGGGATGATGTTGGTGAACGAAGGATATTAGGACCAGATTTGGTGGTACAAACAGTCGAGAAGGTGAATACAATCAGGAAGCATATGAAGGCAGCTCAAGACAGACGGAAGAGTTGGGCCGACAAGTCAAGAAGACCTCTAGAGTTCGCCGTAGGTGATTTGGTATTCCTGAAGATATCACCGACTAGAGGGGTGATTCGCTTTGGAAGTCGGGGAAAGCTTAACCCCGATTCGTTGGACCCTTCGGGATATTGGAGCGTGTTGGAGAGGTATCATACCGGTTGGCGTTACCACCGCCACTAGCAGGAGTTCACGATGTGCTTCATGTGTCTCAACTACGGAGGTATGTTCGTGATGAGACTCATGTCTTGGACCATTCGGAGTTGACCGTTCGGGAAGACCTGATTTTGAGGAGCGACAGTCGAAATCAAGGATCGAAGAGAAAAGGTTCTCAAGAACAAGGTTATCCCTCTTGTGCTAGTTTCTTGGGGTAATTGATCGCATGGGGAATCCACTTGGGAGCGAGAAGACGAGATCCGGCAGAAATTCCCTCAATCCTTTCCAGTAGTTAGTTATCTTGTATTCTTGGAATTTCGAGGACGAAATTCTTTTGTAGTTGGGTATGATGTAACACCCGAGCCCAATAATGCTATGTATATTACTAGTTGAGGGTTGTGGTTTGCTCATTCCAATTTTCCTGATGTTCTGGTGTTTATTGCTAAAGTTCACCCGGTTAAGTCATTTTGGCACATAACAAATTTTAACTCCGAAAATGAAATTTAAGATGTCCATGTTAGCCTACTCGTCGCCACTAGTCGCGTGGTAGCGTCCGCGTGTCGAGATTCCGTTCCGTTTGGCTAAACCGGCAAGTTTGGGCGACTACGCGCGCGTGCAAGTGTCCGACTTGGGGGCATGCATTTTAATCATTAAACACCTATTTTCTAAATATGGAACCCGCTTAAAATCTTATAATTTGAATTTGGAACATTTGGGCGCAACCCGGGCGCGATTTGGAAATGTTTCATTTCGCGCCAAAAAGAGCCCGTTTCAATTTAATTTATAAAACTATATATATATATACGTATATATATTCCTCAACTGTTTTAATCTCCTCAAATCTCTAAATTTGATTTTCCTTTATAACCCTCAGCCAATCGCGAGGGGGGGATTGTCTTCTCGTGGGCCCCGCTCTCTTTCCCTCAGTCTCTCTCTCTCATCCTCACAAATCTCTCTCAATCTCTCTCTCTCTCTCTTCAACCTCTCTCTCTCTTCCCTATATTTCTATCGCATGCAGCCGCCTCCCTGGACCAACCTCCATAGCGAGAAACCCACAAACCCTAACCCTAGCCTACCGCGACCTCACCGCCGATACTCCGCGACCTCGCCGTCGCCGCCCTCGCCACCACGAGACCCCCGCGCCTTCCTCCTCCCTCCTTCCTCCTCTCTCCTGCACTGCACCCATTCCCGACCTCGCCTCCACCCTCGTAGACCTCGCCGTCGACGTCTCCTCTCACCGTCGACGCCTCCACGACTCCCTCTCACCCTCCTCGTCGAGACCTCGTCGTCGCTGCCCTCCTCCCCTCGCCGGAACAGTAAACCCGAGCCCTAACCCATCGCCTACTCCGCTGTTCGCCGGAGGAACGTGCCGGCGACCTCGTCGACGCCACCTCCGACCACCTCCCTCTCTCCCACGACCACCAGAGCCGACCACACTCCCCTCCAACTCGCCGCAGCACACTACCCTGCACACCCGAGGCCTTTCCCCTTGCTGCAGTCGCCGCCGTCGTTTCGCCGGCGATCCAGTGCCGTCGAGCCATCGTGTTTGCACCCTGTTTCTTCCCTGTAAGTTTCCTTCTCCTTCCTTTTGGTACAACACCCCCCGCTGGTCCGTATCGTGAATGCGTAGTTTTGTTTGCTAACTTTGTTGTTCTGTTTGCTGCCGGATCCGACCGTGCCGTCTGACGAACCCGACGCTCCAGCGAAGTCCCCTGGTCCGTGTGATCCCGTTGAACTCTGTTGGGACTCGATCCGTGGCCCGTGCTTCCATATCGCAGTTTCTGCCGACATCGCATCCGTGTTTCGGTTTGCGGAACCGCCGAGGCAAGTATCCGAATACTTGCTTTAACATGCTACAACTTAATCATTATATTATAACCACACAGCTACTATAACATCGATACCTTTTATAACTTAGAATTGCTAGTCACGATTATCCGTAACTTTAAATCAATGAAATCATTACTCGTATTAACCGGTCTGCTATTAATTCATACTTAAGTAATCAAACCAAGTATATCATCCCCACTTCATTTGTTAAAATCACTCATGAGACAATTATTATGCTTAGTTCAAATTCATGTAACTCCATTACGTATATTATCGATATTGTTTCGCCTTGTGGCTTTTGCACCTCAAAGGTGCGTGAACCGGATTTATAAGAGAATACGAAACATCACTGTGTTTACCTAGATTAATATTGTTATTTACTGTTTCCTGCTACTGTTCATTGTTGATTGCATACCTGTTGCGAGCACATACCTGATTGCATTACATATTGACCGATCTTGATACACATGACACATGTACTGATACACCGGACACGACACCATGTACATATCGACTCTACCTGTTGAAGGTAACCTGACCTGTTACCTGATCTCATGCCTAATGCCGATAACCCTGATCTTTACTGCTGTCGATCCAGACAGACCTACCTTTACTTGACTCGTGTTGGCATTAGCCCTTGACTACTGAATACCTGACCTGACATACATAGCTTGGGGGTATGGGGAAATCAAAGATGAACCTGACTTGTAACTCGACAGTTCACTACCGTTCGAGCGTACACATTCCTTTCTGTGCCTTACGGCATGTCTCGGCTGCCGCCGAGAATATTGTGGCCGTGATCCCGGGTATGTACGGGGTAATACCGAGTGTACACTTTCCTTTCTGTGCCTTACGGCATGTCTCGGTTTCAGCCGAGAATATTGTGGCCGTGGTCCCGGGTATGTACGGGATACTGATACTTTCCTTTCTGTGCCTTACGGCATGTCTCGGTTTCAGCCGAGAATATTGTGGCCGTGATCCCGGGTATGTACGGGATACTATTGAGTTACATCGACGATTCATCAATTGGTTTCAAAGACTATAGAGTAGAAAACCTGATAGAACAGTTTAGTCACCACTGCACATTACCCTGCTTATTACTTCTTATTACTGCTTTATTCATGTTCATGATTGCATTGTTTATTACCATGTTTATGCTATATACTTGATATCGTGACGCGCTGACGTCTGGGTTTTGCATGGCCCAGATTCCGTACCTTTGTCGTCGACCGAGCAGGAGTACTTCAGCCAGCAGGCTGAACAGTGAGTCCTTAGGATTTAGTTTATTTATTGCTTTTCATTTCCAGATGTGAGCCCGCATTATGGGACGTGCTGTTTATTCATTGTATTGGATCATTAGCTTCCGCACTTATTGTTTATTGATTCTTGTTATTATGGATTTGGACATGTATTAGATTAGCTTATTATCTTGTTCTTGATATCTTTACAACCGTAATGTGACTGTGGATGGATACTTCCTACCCACAGGTAGCATGGTTGGCTATGTCACGTGCCCAAATCTTGCGTACTCTGGGAAGCGGGGCGTGACAATTCCTAAGGAGAACATACGCCTACAAGATCCTCACGACTTGTAGGGAGAAATACCTTTGTAAGACCCTTACGGCTCATGAAGTTAAAAGCCTTAGTCGACAGCGCCTTAACCCTGTTCGCTAAGCCACCTTTGTTCGTCATCGACGGAGGCAAATGATGATTCGCTCCTGGCAATATCCCAGTTGTAGCGATGCTGATGCCGAAATCGGTGTCTAATTCCAGGTTTACGGCGGAAAGCCAGTAGGCCACACATGCATACGGAATAGCCGAAATGATTGGGCAACTTGCAATAAAAAGCAGCAAGTAAAAATGTATGCATGCAAAATAGCCGAAATGATTGGGCAACTCGTAATAAAAAGCAGCGAGTAAAAATAAAATAAATAGCCGAAATGATTGGGCACCGCGAAAAATAGCCGAAATGATTGGGCAATCGCGACCTTCGCGATATAAAAGCTGAAATGATAGAGCATCGCGGAGATAAAACAAAAAAAATGATGATAAAACTTTGGCCCTACAGTTAAGATCACATCGATCTCTGTATACAATCCAAAGGCGTAAACAAAGAGGGAACCATACTTTCCCAACAGGATCCGCCAGAGAACGAAGCCAAATTCCTCGACTCACGGATACAAACACTCCTTGACGAGAGCCTCCTGATCCGAATCGACTCGCAGAGCCACCAGTGCCTCCGTGGGAAATCCTCGACTCGTTTCAAACCACAAGGAAACAAATAATCCTTGGCGCTTGGGAAACAAATAATCCTTAGCAAATTCCTCGACTCACGGATACAAACACTCCTTGACGAGAGCCTCCTGATCCGCGTCGACTCGCAGAGCCACCAGTGCCTCCGTGGGAAATCCTCGACTCGTTTCAAACCCCAAGGAAATAAATAATCCTTGGCGCTTGGGAAACAAATAATCCCTAGCAAACTCCTCGACTCACGGATACAAACACTCCTTGACGAGAGCCTCCTGATCCGCGTTGACTCGCAGAGCAACCAGTGCCTCCGTAGGAAATTCTCGACTCGTTTCAAACCCTAAGGAAACAAATAATCCTTGGCGCTTGGGAAACAAATAATCCCTAGCAAACTCCTCGACTCACGGATACAAACACTCCTTGACGAGAGCCTCCTGATCCGCGTCGACTCGCAGAGCCACCAGTGCCTCCATGGGAAATCCTCGACTCGTTTCAAACCCTAAGGAAACAAATAATCCTTGGCGCTTGGGAAACAAATAATCCCTAGCAAACTCCTCGACTCATGGATACAAACACTCCTTGACGAGAGCCTCCTGATCCGCGTCGACTCGCAGAGCAACCAGTGCCTCCGTGGGAAATTCTCGACTCGTTTCAAACCCCAAGGAAACAAATAATCCTTGGCGCTAAGGAAATAAATAATCCCTAGCAAACTCCTCGACTCACGGATATAAACACTCCTTGACGAGAGCCTCCTGATTCGCGTCGGCTCGCAGAGAAACTAGTGCCTCCGCGGGAAATTCCCGATTCGTCTCAACTTGCAAGATGAAGCCTCAGGCAACAGGGACTGAAAAACTTGCTTCCTGAACAATGGGACCCTACAAGCCGATCTAAAACGATCTCTTGCATACTATTCACGGGTCTCACTCTCTAAAGTCGAATCTCGACGAGGAGGGAAACAACCGCTTACGAGTCCTCTCGACTCGTAAGAGGGAAAAATTCTCTTATAGGATCCTTACGACTTGTAAGAGAAAATCACACTTAGGAATCCTCACGACTCCTAAGGAGGAAAACCCACCTACGAGATCCTCTCGATCCGTAGGGAGAAAAATCTCTATGAGACCCTCACGGCTCATAGAGTTGAAAAGTCTTAGGCAGCAGATCTGAACCTGCGGCCTAAGCCATCACTATTTCTTAAGAAAGTCAAAATGCGTGCTCTATTATCTGTTGACCATGTTTATTAAGGCGGCATGCTGATGATAAAAGAAAGAAAAAGCAAGGAAATAGCACAAGACATTACAAAAAATGTGTATCTTTTATTCATAAACTTGATTGAGTACAGGATACATTGTGCTAAAGAATAAAAAATATATATATACATTTTTTTTATTTACAATTACAAACGATACAAAGAGGGATAGCTACTGAGGAGGAAGTGTCTTTAACAAATCCGCAAGCCGCTCTCGCACTTCCTTCAGCGCCTCCTCCTGAGTGGCTGCCGCGGCCACCTCTGCTTCCACCTGGGCTCGCTGCTGCAAGAAGGATGAAAGTTACTCCTCCACCGCCTTCTGGGCTGCTTCCTAGCTAGGCGCATCTCGCTCGACAACGTCAATCTGTTGTCTCAATGATAACCCTTCGGAAAGACATTGCAGAAGGCCCTCAAAGACAACCTTCAGCCGTGCAGCATTGGCCTCCACCCGAGCATGCAGTTGGGCAGACTTGCTCAAAGTCTCACCGCGCTCCTTATGCCTTGAAATGACTTCTTGTTTGAGATGGCGGAAGTAAGAAGCGCTCTGCTCAATCCATGCTGCTCTTTGATTGCTGGCGGCCAAGGTCTCGGGAGCGGGACACAGCGACTCCAACTGATGCAGGCGGGCCTCGATCTCCCTGCAATGGTTAACCCAAGATGCGATGATACCCTCGTCATGAAAGTTCACGAGTATCACCAGCATCGGGTTAACTGCTGTAGCAAAATCCGCAGCAGAAGTAGGGGTCTCAACGTCGAGCTCCTCAATGTAATCGCTCAACATACGCAAGCTGTTCGCGGCGCCTTTCGAAGATGGACGTCTCAGGTAAGGACCTGCTGGCATTATGATGCGAGATTCGAAGGGCGCCGAGACTGGAACGACAGCTGAAAAGAAACAAGATGTGATCAGATAACAGTTCAGAAAATAAAAAAAGGGGGGATTTATCAATGTGATAGTCGCTGTACCAGCTGAGGCAGGTGGCAGGGCCGGAAGGGTCGGCGGCGCAGCCGATCTTTCATCCCCTTCTTCGATTTGTAACACTGCAGTCGAGATGAGAAAAAGGGGTTTAGAAGTAATTCCATCAATGAAGAAAGAAGGATATTAATGGAAATCATACTCACCAACGCCACCAGAGGAAGAAGCGAGTTCGGATGGGAAGGAGAAGTGTGGGAGCAACATCTGGTAAAGATGGTCAAAAAGCACTCCTGAAAGACACAATAGTGTGACTTTAGTACACAAATTATGCGTCTGGAAAATAAGATTAATAAATTGCAAACCCATACCTTCCAACATCTTCGAGGGTATGAGAGAGGGTTGAGAGGTGACCACCGCCAAGGCAGTCGTTGAAGGCGCTCCCTCGAGCAGTGGGGCATCGGCGCTGGCTGCACCTGCGTTACAAAAAAGGTAAATTTGTCAGAAAGATTGTAAAGCAAAGTAACGAAAAACAACAACTTGGGGTTTACCTGAGGAGCTCCCGGCTGAAACGGAGGCGATTCCCTCCTCTATCGACATGAGACCACCGCCCGTGGCCTCATCGCCCGACTCAATGGGGGCCGTCGTCGTGCTAGCGCGACCAGGAGACGGCAGGAGATAGTAGGCAGGGAAGGCAATGATTGGAGCGTTGCCGGATTCTTGGAAGGAAGCGGCTGACTCTTCCCCAAGAGTCGTGCCCATCTCATCCGCTACTTCTTCGGGCTCCGCCGTCTTCATTGGCTCATCCACCATCACCACGAGGTCGCCAGCCTCAAGCGCCTCGTCCGCCACTACCCTGGGCTCAGTTACGACGATCATTTCATCTGCCACCGTTTCAGGCTCGACATCAATGACCTTCTCGGCTATAGACCCCTCCACCTCCATCTCAGGCTCCGAAGCCTCGGCGACGTTGCCCACCGTCGGCTCAGGTCCGGCAGGTGCCGCCCCCTCTGTTTCTTTGGGTACAACGGTCTCTGCCTCCCCCTCGGTCGGACTTGGCCCTGCAAGATAGAATATATAAGAACCGACAGCTTTATGAGTCTAGTAACGAAATTCTGAAAGAAGTATTACCTGAGGTAGACTTGTCGTTAGCCTCTCTATTGGCACGGATCGCCTGTCTATGAGCTGTTGACAGGGCGACCGGGGCCTCTTCGGATGGAGTATCAGCATGAGGGGCGGTGCTGGGGCCCGCTCCCGCAGCCAAGGCAGCCCTGCGCGCCTTCGCCTCACGCCTCAGCCGCTTCCTTTCCTCCCGGGCTGTCACGATGGGCCTTCGTGACGCTTCCTTCAAGGCGTCGTCATCCTCGTTCAGGGATGCCTCCAGAGCCTTTAGGGCATCTTTCATCGGCTCTTCAAGACGAACCTCCTGCGGTGGCCCAGAGGAAGCGGGAACATCGGCGGCTGGCGGAACATTTGCGTCGCTTCGTGGGAACGGCATTGAGGTTTCTACAATAAAAAGGGAGAGGTTAGATCGACCATAACACGAGGGAGATGAAAACTTGATGAATAGAGACTTACTAAGGCCTAAAGACGCTCTAAGGCGTTCTTCCTCCTGGAAGGTCTTGAGTGAAGCGGCAATGGCTTCCTCATCAGTGATGCCTGTTGGAAGAAAGGAAAGAAAAGCGTTAATCAAAGGCAATAAGGAAGATATGTTACAATAAAGAAAATGTGACTAGTAGTTACCTGATTGCAGCCAGCCACGCGTCACGCTTTGCCAACCATGCTGAAGTTTCGAGAGCGGCTTCCAAGTCTGTGTCGTCCGGCGGCGGCATGATTAATCCCTCGTTAGTCCCATATTCGATTAGGCCCTCGGCGTAGGGAGCATGGGGTTCCTGACCGAACACGACATCTGCAGCGAAGAGCGATTTCTTTTTCTTCTGCCCTCCGCATCTAGGCTCATGTGGGATCGACTTCCGCTTAGCAGCCACCTTGGGACGACGGGTCCCGATGTCCGCACCCACGCCAGACTCCGGCGAGGATACAACCACTGTCTCCACTGGAGCACGGGGCGCTGCAGGTGCATCTGTGACATCAGGGAGCGACAAGCCACGTGGAGGACTTTGCGCACGCGGTGGCCCGGTTCTAACCTCTTTTAGAGGAGAGACTACTGGAGTCCTAGGAACCAAAGCAGCGTTGCGATCGGTACCTGGAGGCACACCCTTACGATCGACCAACAGTAGCATTTCCTCTTTTATAACTGCTCCTGTTGTATGATTGTACCAGTCTTTGTACACATTGAGGAGTCTCGGAGCGTAAGCCGGCGCATTGATAAAAAAATGAGAGCTCGTATTCAGGCGCATGAAATGGTGCAGTGCGTTCTCCATCCCTTCTTCAGTGGCAGTGGGTTCCAGCAAGAAGGCTTCCAAGGGGACCCCTTGATCGTAGCCCAGTTGTTGAGCAAAACGATGCGGGTTGTACCTCATAAAAATTGCCACACCATTCTGCCTAAAAACTAGGAAACCCGGTCTAATGGAATATAAGTGAAGGGTCTTCCGAGCCGTCAAAACTGAGGCTCCATCCTTAAAGACATCTTGTAATGGCCGCGTCACAGTGGTAGACACCTTTCCAATGGTCAATAACTTATCGACAAAGGACATCCCGGCTCCAACGGTATGAGGGTGAAGGAGTAAGCCCCTGGCGTTCCGCGGTGATGGGGTTACAATTGATGCGCCGATCAGCTGTATAATGCGAGGAAAGCCGCACTTGTCAAAGAACGAAGGCCTTTTATGCATGCCGAAGACACCCGCCGTGTGTAGCTCGAGCTACGATGCAAAGTAATGCATCAGGAAGACCACGTGCAGTACCCCGGGCTCATTAGCATCCGCTGCTCGACTGAGGCCATGGTATAAGTGCGCCAAGCCAGCGATCCCAACAGCCACCTTTACCCCGATGACCATCCGGTGGGCTGGGTAAAAGACAGAGGGCCGCATCCGATGAGAGTGCATTGGGATCGCAAACCAGCTCAGCCACAATCCAAGAAATCCTAAGAAAAAGGCCTCCTCATCCATTTCAGGGGCCGCAATTTCTGCAAATGACATGGTAGGGAAGTCCGGAAGGAAAAAACCCTTTTGATCTATATCCTTCTCCGGTAGGTTGTCCACACCTAGACCGAAAGGGTCATCCAGGATGGCAAACTTGGCAGCTTCTGATGAGATGACGCTTGGACGAAGGAAACGAGCAATGAAGTCCTCAAAGTTAACTCCCCGACTCCCATGTTCGACGAAGAGGGACTCATATATGTTCAACACTTTAATCAAGCTTGGGAATTGATGTTGAACGGCATTCTCCGGTGTGACCCCCCTTACCATCGGCCTAGCACCAAAGACGTACACATCTGTCGGGAGCAGCTCCTCATAATGTTCCCCCATCACTGGTAAACCG
This sequence comes from Agapanthus africanus, assembly GCA_030015575.1. NCBI lineage: Eukaryota > Viridiplantae > Streptophyta > Magnoliopsida > Asparagales > Amaryllidaceae > Agapanthus > Agapanthus africanus. The sequence goes on from CM057349.1 coordinate 422,572,052, forward strand.
GATACCTCCGCGAACTCCTCCAAGGAGATTGACACTTCCCGATCCATGGCAAGGAAAGTGTGGGTAGGAATATTCCATTGCTCCAAGAAAACCTTGAACCACCAGGTAGGGAGCGTGGGATACTGGAAGAGAGAGACGTAGACCGCGGTGTACAGTCCTGATCTTATCAACTGCGACTTCTTCGTCGACAGGATGTACCGGGCCCACGGCAGATAGCCAATCGGGTGGCGGAGGATCAGACCAAGGTTATACGATTGCCCCCAAGGTCGTGCTTCACTTTGACAGATACGGCGTCCTAGGATGTCCAAAACCATAGGACGCTGAACCGGTATCGCATCTATGGCGGGATGTAGAAAGCCCTTCGATGTCCAATCCACCAACTCCACGGCATACTGCACCGAGGGTGGGGTAGCATAGTGAATCGCCGTGATGGGCTCGGACGGCACTGCGCATGTGAAGCTGCGTCGACCCATAATGATCTGGTTATACCACGACCCCCAAAGGTGGAGACTCTTATACTCCGGGTCGTATTCTCTAATCATGGCCAGGACTTCACGATCCAAGGGCGCTTCGGAAAATCCCTCCTCTGAACGAGCAAACGGGAATGCGGTGTCGAGAGACATGATCGCTGCAAATGAACAGAAATTAGCCGTTAGTGTTGCAATTCCAATGCTTAGCGTTTAAGAAAAATGCATTAATTAATCAATTAAATTAAAAATTAATTTAATTAAAATTAATTAATTACACCACACAGCAGTGCAATGGGTAGGAGACCGAAGGGGGACCCACAAAATCTGGATGACAATACGTCAGTTAATAAGACAACCTCATCATTGGATGAGATTGTCAGTTGGTCCCCAGGAAAACATTCCCATTAAAAAAAAGAGGGGGGAAGAATCCCTAGAGACAAGGAGAAAATCTCCTCTTTCAGAGCAAAACTCTGTCACAGAGTGACACTTGTCAAACTCTGGTCCCAGGGAAATAAGATTCCTTAAAAGAGCATGGCTCTATGGTAATAATAGAAAGGTCCATCAGAAAATGTTTACACCTAAAAGAATTAAAAATTTTGGAATCTTGAAAAATCCATGAAAAACTTATGAAAATTTCTTCATTTTTCAGATCTAAAAGATCTACAGATGAATCAAAGAGCAAAGCTCTATCCATGGTTTAGAACCCATGAACAAGATCTCTGCAGATCTATAAGTTTTTGAGAGCAAAGCTCTATTTATGAAATCCCAATGGGGATCTCTTTAGATCAAAAGATCTGTAAGAGCAAAGCTCTATTAGTTAATTAAAATATTTAACTTAAGATTAATTTTACCTAAAATTTTCTAACTTGGAAAATGAGAGCAAAGCTCTAAAGTTCTGGAAACGAGAGCAAAGCTCTGGAGTTCTAAGCAAGAGCAAAGCTCTGGAAATCAAAATCTAGAAAATGGTGAGATTTTTCTAAGGGCCAGAGGTCCTATTTATAAGTCGCTTGCGCCCCTTGAGCTCACCCCTTGATCCAACGATCAGGAGTTTGCCACCGCTGCACTCACGTGTGCGCCACGTGAGCGCAACGGTGGGGGGGCATTTGTTTCGTCCAATCAGAGCAAAGCTCTGTTGAAATTCAAAATTCAAAATTTTAAAGCAACGCTTCAAATCTCGGGCGCAACGCGCCACATGTCAGGCGCTGATACGTCAGCGCAGCGCCCAAGAAGGCGCGCCCAATCAGAGTAAAGCTCTATTTTAAGCAAAATTAAAGGAAGCAACGCTTCAGTTGCGCAAGCACTGCGCTGCGCGACACGTGTCAGCGCAGATGCGCTAGCGCAGTTGCGCTGCGCTGTGCGCTGCGCGACACGTGTCACGCGCTGGAGCATTTGCGCCAAACAGAATAAAGATTTTAAAGAAATCTTTCTGTTCTTATTAAAACAAGAAGATTTTCTTCTGTAAAACAGAAGCCCTTGGATCAAAGATCCAACGGTGGGGAAAATTCCCCAAATCACTCAGAGAAAGATCTCTTTAACTAATTTATGGGCACTATAAAAAGGACCCCAAGCCTCAATTCAAAGGGAGAAACATTTTTCTTGAAAAAAGTCAAGAGCTTCAAACAGAGAGAGAACTCTGAGAAAATTCCAAAGAAAAAGGTAAAAACCTTCATGAGAGAAAAAAAATCTCTTTTAATAAATCATTGATCTAAAAACCAGATCAATGATCTTCACATAATAAACAGTGCTTTGCACTTCTTATGAACCACTGGTTCTTTAAAACAAGAAAACAACAAAAATAAAAAAAAATAGTTCTTTGCACTTTTATGAACCTCTGGTTCTTGAAATAAAAAGAAAAACTTATTTTTCTTTGATCTAAATTAGATCAAGAAATCAAATAGTGCTTTGCACTTCTGTTCTTGAATCTAAAAGATTCTTAGTGCTTTGCACTTCCAAACTGCGCTGTTGCGCTCTTGGGAAAGCGCCACGTGTCAGCATCTGAATCACTTGCGCTATGAGCTTTGAGATAGAGCTTTGCTCTCTGTAATTGGCGCAACTTACCAAGGTGCGCCACGTGTCAGTAGCGCAAGCGCAGCGCACTGCGCTTGCATGACACGTGTCGTCATCACAAGCGCTTGCGCTCTCTGATTGGCGCAAAGCGCCTGAAAATGCAATGCATTTTCTGAAGGGCCTGGCCCAATTAAAAGACCAAACAGGCCTAATTAAATTGATACTCTGCGTCATTTATAAATGGACAAAACCCAAACTAAATAATAAAAATGCTATGCAGATGCCCTGCAAAGCCCAAAATAAATTGATGCTCTGCATCTTTTATAGGCAGAGCCCAAACAAAAGAATAGAAAATAATGCAATGTATTATTTAAAAATGGGCCAAACCCTAACACAGGTCTAATAGACCAAAAACAAATAAAAGGCGTTGAATACTTTTCAAATGGATTTAGCCCAATCATGGCCGTAAGTCCTCAAATTAAACTGACTGAGCGAGATTGCTCCCTTAAATCAATTTATATCCGGTTCGAGGGTACATCTCCGAGCTCCTCTGACACCTCTCGTTGTAATCCTTCAACGACGTCAGAGAGGTGACGGGTCCCAACGACCACACATGAATATGGACTGCGGGGTCCTTAAACTCGTGGACCGAAACGTCCCTAAACTAATATTGGACCGAGACGTCCTTAAACTAACATTGGACCGAAACGTCCTTAAACTAATGATGGACCACCACGTCCCTAAACTGGAGCATGGACCGCAACGTCCCTAAACTACCTATGTCCCTAAACTGGAACAATAGAGCCTTCAAATGCTCTTTTGCCGGATCTAAACGGTCCTGTTTAAGTTGATCTTAGCCCCAAACACGGCTAACGTATCCTTAAACGCTCAAATGAACGATAAAACTCCAAATCAACCTTGGTTCAAGGGTACATCTCTGAACTCCTCTGACATCCGCCGTTGTAATCCTTCAACGACGTCAGAGAGGTGACGAGTCCTGAAGGCCATATATTAAATGAATCACTACGTTAAGTTGATCTTAGTCTCAAACAGGACTAACGTATCCTTAACGAACGTTTAAGTTGATCTTAGCCGCAATACGGCTAACGCATCCTTAAACTAAAAACATCAAATCCAAATCTAAGTAAATACGGATTTGGACTAATCCACGTCCTACGGACGATGGCATTACTCAGTCTCCGTATACAATCCACGGGCAACCACAAACAAAACAAACACACACGACACGAAGTGAAATTCTGGAGAAGGAGAAAGTGGCTGCCGCGATGCGGCAGCGTAATTAACTGCAGGGGCTTGCGCCTGCAGGGAAGAGTGTCCCCACAATCAAAAAACCCTCAAGTAAGGGGGAATCTGACGAAGTCTGCTACATCGGTCGCATCCGTCTAAACCTCCGATACACGGTACCATAAATCAACTTGGCATCTTCGGAGAGGTGGACGGATAAAACCAAATAGCATCTGCCCCGAATCTCAGGCAAGACGTTCAGTCTCGGCCGTCTTTCGGAGGGGAACATGCGTCAGAACTAAAAACTCTCTGTTAGACAGAGTCGTTGGATCAAAAATCCAACGGAGGTGATAAATCATCAAAATGCAGAATTAAATTCTGCTGAGGAAATATTCCTCAAATCTTTCTAAACAAGAAAGATTACTCTCTGTAAAATAGAGCACCGTTGGATTGAAAATCCAATAGTGATTAAAAATCACTTATCTGCATAATAAATTCTGTATGGGAAAATATTTCTCTCATCTTGTCAAAAACAAGAAAGATATCTTATGTAAAACAGAAGTCCTTGGATCAAAAATCCAACAGTGGATAAAATCCCCAAATCAATTAAAGATCTCTCAATGAGAGATTTCTTTAACTAAATCAACAAACTTTCCTCTACTATATAAAGGACCCAAGACTTCAAGTCTTGTACAGAGGAACCCCCTCATAAGCTTCAAACTTAAAACAAAAAGAGCAAGTAAGAAGAAAGTTTTAAGAGGGAAGAAAGAAGAACACCTCTCTTCGAGATAAATAAAAATAATAGAGATTAGAGTATCTCATCTGCATATCCAAAGGTTTAACCCTTATAAAAGAACTTAGTTCTTCCTCTGGATCTGAGATCCATGAGACAAGTCTTCCACAAATGAGAATTTAATTCTCATAGGGATGAACTTGTTCTTGGAGATCAAAGATCTAGAAAAGAACAGAGAATTGAACTCTTCAGAATAAAATATACGAAGAAAACCTAGCGTCCAAGCGTCTCACGTGTCTCTCTCGTGGACGATGTTCAATAAAAAGTGCTTAGCATTCAATGGTTGGCGCTCAGCGCCAAGCGCCTCACGTTAGCGTTGCTCAATATAGAGTGCTTAGCACTCAATGGCTGCGCTCAGCGCCAAGTGCTCCACGTGGGTGTTGCTCAATAAAGAGTGCTTAGCACTCAATATTTGGCGCTCCGCATTAAGCCCCCCACGTGCCCCTCGCGTGGGCGCTATTCAACATAAAGCGCTTGGTACTCATCAACCAGCGTCCAGCGCTTAGCACCTAGCACCTCACGTGCTCTGCACGTGAGTGCCATAAAGAGTGTTTAACACTCCACAAAAAAACAAAAAAACAAAAATAAAGTAAAATAAAGTATGAGTGTCAGAACCCATATAAATGCTCGGTATTGTTTGCACAAAATGGGGACTAAGTCCAAGCAAGTGCTTGGCACTTTATTTAAATAACAAAGACTGAAGGGGCTGAACCCAAGTTGACCAGATCCCTAATTAAGATCAACCGAGCCCATGTGCTCATTATTTTCCAAGTTGGTCTTAATCCCAAACATGACTACTTGTCCTCCTACAGGATATTCGTCTCACACCTTCCCTCAATCCGGAAATCGGTTCAAGAGTACATCTCTCAACAGCTCTGATACATGTCGTTGTAATTCTTCAACGTCTTTAGAAAGGTGGTGGGCCCTGATAACCAACTTTTTGATGCACTCCCAAATCAATGAGTACATCCCAGTACGGACCGCAACGTCCTTAAACTGGCTATAGACCGAAACGTCCTTAAACTAACACAATAGAGCCCAAATGCTTTCTTGTTGGATCTGAATGATTCCAAAATCCTGTTGAGTAGATTTTAGTCTAAAATTAGACTAATGTATTTTCAATAAATATTTAAGTTGATCTTAATCTCAAATGAGATTAACGATTCTTAAGTCAACCCAAACCCAAATCTAAGAATATACGGATTTGGACTAATCCATACCCTACGGGGAACAACATAAATTAGTCTCCATATACAATTCACGGGCAACCAAAAATAAAACAAATACACACGACACGAAGTGAATTTCTGGAGCAGGAGAAAGTGGTTATCGCTACGCGGTAACGTAATTAACTGCAGGGGCCTGCGCCTGTAGGAAAGAGCGTCCCCACAATCAAAAAACCCCTCAGAAATGAGAGAGAATCTGACGAAGTCTGCTGCAACGGCCGCATCCGTCCAAACCTCCGATACACGGTGTCATAAATCAGCTTGGCATTTTCGGAGAGGTGGACGGATAAACCCAAATTGCATCTGCCCCCAAATTCAGGCAAGTCGATCCATACAGATTCGTCTCTGTTTCGGCGGTAAACAAACTCTTTGGTTGTAGTGATGGTGAGAATGTGAGATGAATGGTTTTGCCTTCTTTCTTCTCTTGTGAATGTTTAAAGTGCTCAAAAAGATATTGTAACTTCAAGATTGTTTTATAAATATATTTGATATGGTATTTTGATTTTGATGGTTACTTGTAACTTTTATCATATACGCAATTCTCTCATTATCACCATTTAGCAATGTTAAAATTAGAATCAAATTAATGTTAAGATTGCTAATTGTTTAGATAGAGTATTTTGTTAACAAGTTGTTTGACACGCTTCTCATTCATATACCCTATACTATCACCCACACTTAACAAGTTTAACACCGACTTTACTTCTCATGTGTTAATTTGTTTATTTGTGATGTTGTATGCTTGCTAATACTTGTGCTTAGTTTTGATAAATCATGCTCGGACATACAAACGGTAAGTGAGAACGCAACGAATAGTTTCATGCCTCGTATTGCGATATCGCATCGTCTTGATAGTTTATGCTTCGCAACCGCTATGATAAGCCATACTTCATGATCAGATCCAACACAATGAGGGAACACTCATGATTAAGAGGGCGTCAAATACTTCACCACGATTCCACCATCCAAACTGATGCCACGGCCGATTTTCTTTTTTTATACTTCATTTTTTATTTTTTGTGACAAACCAAACCATATCATTTTCTCTTGAACTTGATACAACTTCTAATCATCAATTCCTTGTGGATCGACCTGTACTTGCCGACTAATTATAACAAGCCATGCACTTGCGGTTAATATATTAAAACGAGACCGAGCGCATGTACCGGATTTCTAAGAACCCTTCCTTTCAAAATGCATAGGCGTGCGCGTGTGAAGTCCCAACAGTGGGATTAAGCATCCTTCTATCTAAGAAACCACCATTTTTGTGTTGCTTTCCACTATAATGCTGGAATTGGATAGTCGAAGACCCACCAAAATGCTCATTTTGATAGCTATAGATTCCGCATATACAGGGCTTGAATATGTAAGCTGACTTGTCGAGATGGAATGGATGACACCCGATGAATCTCTTTGGACGGCAGCAATAGTAGCGAAGTTAGGGCGAATGGCTGCATCTACATGGATTTTAATACATCGAGGTGGAGGTTTAATCCAACTCAGTATATTAGTTTTTGAAGATGGATCATCCGTCATACGTGCATGATGCTCCTCAACCTTCGAATTGTTCAGAAAGGCATGTATACACACAATAGTGGACATTGGACACGGGGTTTTGTTGTTGAGGATCTTCTCACATCGAGCTTTCCACACAAACCAAGAAATAGTAGCACCGTATCTAAAAGCGTCTGAGTTGCCAACCTTGCTAATTTCCAACCATGATTTAACTTCATTCGAGAAGGTGGATTCGGCATTAAGAACTATGCCACGATTTGAGCCAAACCACATGGCTCTAGTGAAGGGGCACGAGAAAATTAGATGATCAATAGACTCCTCATGAGTTTGGCACACAGGACATAGAGTATCGATGCTTGGAATTACCTTCGCTCGCCTCAAATTTGTTGGAAGGGCATCAACCAGTCCTCGCCAAAGAAAGTGAAGAATTCGCATTTAGACCTCCTTGTACTTCCATTTATCTCGAAATATATTGATATATGTCATATTTCTGCTCGAAGGCCCTGCACTTTGTATGCTAAGTTGACGATATGCTGATGTGGAAGTGAAAAGGCCTGAACTAGATATCTCCAAATTAATTGATCAACACCCCCTGGATCGAAACAATTTATCGGCATTTTCATAATAAGAGATGCTGAAAGATGGTCAAAGTTTGCTTGAATGAAGTTCCAGCGTATTGGATTTGGAATTATCAATTGGTTGACGGATTGAAGATTTGGATCAAAGTTATCGGGCCCATATGCAATTTTCCATGATCGAGTAGCTCTCTGCAGCGAATTAAACCTCTCCAAAACGAAGAAAATGGAGATTTCGCCTTTGCCACAGGGAATGAAGAGTTTAGATGATATTTAGCTTTCAACGATTGTACCCAAGGAGCATAAGGATTTGTTAGCAGCCGCCATCCAAGCTTCAAAAATAGGCTCATGTTTACAAACTCTAAATTCCTAAATCCAAGTCCTCCTTCAGATTTGGCGGTTTTTCAGAGTTTTCCAAGCTTTGAGAAATAAGTGTTTCCCTCCTTGTTTAAACCCCCAATAAAAATTTCGCATCATATTATTCATATCCTTTGTAACCTGATTAGGTAGAATGCTCATGCTCATGCTCATTTGAAATGCCGAAATGGATGCGAAGCGAGCGAGGACTTTATAAGTGTCTCTCGCCCCGCATGTGAGAGAAGAGAGTCTTTCCATCCCTGCAATTCATTTGCCATCTTTGTGGATAAAAATCTGAATGTCGATGCGGATGATCTCTTTGGAAAAAGAGGAGCACCTAAATAGAATTCTGATTTATCCATGATTTTCACCCCTAATGAATCAGCAAGGCTTTTCTGATCCTGACATCTCATGTTGCAACTGAAATGGATGGATGAGTTTTCATAATTAATTATTCGGCCCGACCAATTCGAATAAGTATTTAGAATGTCACGAACCTTTGCATGATTCGCTATTGAAGCCTCCCCAAAAATGAAAAGGCCATCAGCAAACATCAAATGAGAGAACGACAGGTCGTTTCTGTTAATCTTCAAGCTGGAAAAGGTTCCTTCACATTCGGCATTGTGTAACAAAATCGAGAGATTTGGTTTGGACAATTTTTTTCTGCCGCTATATATACCGCTCTCTGTCATTAGCTTCCACTTCTGCTTTTTCCAATATGCAACCTTATGTGACCAGGCCCTACTGTTCGAGATGTCAGATGGTTGGAGTTTTATTTCAGAATAATCTGCTTGCCCGTTTAATTACCGTCGTGTGCGAACCCCTTTCATTTTTTGCTTTAGTCACTCACAGCTTCGGAGCTGTAGGATTTTTGGCCTTTGTTTGCATGATGATATTATGACTAGTCTAGATGCATGTGCCAGTGCATGCAAATCTTCCCATTCCCTTCGAGTATAGGTAAAGAAGATTTTGTGTCTCCTCTGTTCTTGATTGAGGATTGATTGGCTGGGAGAGGAAATTGTGGAGGGTGTGAGCTGATATTTGGGAGATATGGTAGGGTTAGTTGATGAAGAATAATCCTGATGCATGGCAATCTTGTGCATGATTGAGGGAATTTGAATTTTGAATCTCTGCTAAATTTGCCTCTGAAGTTGACTCGAGCCTAAATGAGGGTGGATGACCGGAGATGGTTGCATCGGTCAGGGATATGGTGGTGTTGATAATGGTGGAGACGGTGGATAGGGATATATTATTGGATGTGCTATTTGGTATGTCATTCCTCAAAAAGGGTCCTCGTGGTTGTTCAGTTGGAGATTGATCTTCTTCAGCATTCTCCGGCATTGGGCAGCGAAGACATGGTGGGCAGAACCAGTTTCTCAGTATGGATGAAGGGGCTCGATTATCTTCATCATAGCGGCATGACTTGGATTACAGAATCAAATCACCTTGCCCTGTCCTATAATAGTAGAGATTACACATTCTCTAACATGCTTCAAAGACTAAAAAGAAAAAGATAGATTCTTTACAAATTTATACATAAACCTTTATATCTTTATTATTTTGTATAAATATTTCTAGTTTACCACCAACCACATTCATTTAATTTAAATTTAGAAAAACTACAAATATCTTTAGAACTTTCCATGTAACATCATGAATAAAAAAAAAATTACAAATGCCTTCAACACGATGCATATATGCTGTTTAAAATACGCATGTGCATCACATGTGCAAAATACTTAGGTTAGGTTAGGTTATGACCTATAATTCGGACAAAAAGAAAACTCGTTTTAAAGAAAAAAGAAAAAAGCAGGAAAAAAAGAGATGTTAGTTAGGTTGAAAGTAAATTGCAAATGACTTCCCCTGCCTGGACACTAGACAAATATTGCTTTTATGCCCTCAGAGTAGTTAAATAGAGAATATTTCTCTGCCATTTAAGTATGATATGCATGAAATTTTCATGGAACTTTAACTAAGTTTTTTTGTTACTGCAGTAGTGATTCAACCCAACCGTTTGTGCCCAAAGAGTTTATAGGGTTACAAATCAAATTGTGCATCTGTCATGTCAACAAATTAAATCTGGAAAAGCTAGTAGCAAGTTCATTTCAGCACTCAATTCTGTAAACAAAATTTTTTCATTGATCATCATTGTAATATATGAAGGTAGATTATTTGGATTTTAGATCGTCGCCACATTATTCGTATTTTTCTTTTAAAAGCAACCAGTACCAGCACAAGGAGATTAACTTTGGGGAAGGCTTAAGAATGCACAGGTCAGCATGTACACAAACTGAAGAAGGTTGGTTGATAACTTGGCAGGTTTTTGAGGGCGTGATCATGATATACCTGCAACAACAAACCACAAATTAGCGAAATACGCTGCAAATGAACTAATATATATCAGTCCTAATATTAAGCTTGTAAAATTTTCCACATATCAAACCAGCTAAATAAATTCGGAATCAAGGCAGATGAATTGTCATGCAAACCTCAAGTACGCTCAAATGCTTTTCAAACAATAATGATAGTACCTCAAATTTAAGACGCGTTTTGGTAATCAACATTTAATCAAAGGAATATGTGTTTGGTGTATAATAGAGTGATATTGAGCTTGCCATCAAGTGTGTAGCTCAGGCTTACGAATTCATCTCTATCACATGCTGATTGATGCGTGATAGTCTGTTAAACCATTGGTTAATAATCCATGACCTAGTAATAATTTTATAATCATTATCAGTTTGGTGCATTATTCACATGATTTAATTAATGGAAATTATCTTTTAACGCAGAGATTCTACAGATGTAACTAATCTTTCCCGCATTCTCCCTACACTGAATATGCAGTCTCACATACCACATTTAGGACACATTCTAAAACTTACCAAAATAGCGGCCTAAAATTTTAACTGAAGGGGCAAAAATTTCGCCTCATTAGCCGTATAATTTTGACTACTCTTGTTTTAAGATTTCTATTTAATTTGACAAACAATCCACTTGTTGGCCAACTAAATGCTAGAAGTGTGAAATCCTAACGTTTTCAGCTCAGTTTTTTCTTTCTCCACTCGGATACTTCCATCATAACGCTGAAAATGGTCAGGATCTCAAAAGGCTCGCATAGTTTGGTTTAAACTTTCTATTTTTAGGACAATTTTCTCCAAGACCGATTATGCAAAACAGATATTGAGACTTGTCACTAAGTGTGGATCACAGTCAAATAAATGGGCATTGGATTTCAGGTAAATAGTTATGTTTGCAACAAGGAGCACGTGCAAGTGTTGTCCTGATGTAGATAATAAGTGTGCTACTATGTAATTAACATTTTGGTCAGCTGTGCTAAATAATTAAGTTAACAGAATGCTATAACAAGAAATTCCAGTTGGCAGAATATTGATTTACCAGCTTTAAAGTTTCTTCTTTCTGTAACTACTTCATATAAGGGGGAGGTGGTTTAAATTCTCTCAGCATGCCCATGTACCTTTGCGATAATCGTCTGGTTAATTTAAGAAATCATGGTTGTTTTCTCATGTATATATCATATAATTTTTCTCAGATAAATACAATTTACCATATTTCCACAATTTTTGCTGCACAACCCACCCAATCTCAAACAATGAAAATGCTTGGAGCCTTGCCCAATGAGCAAGGGGCCAATCGTTACCTGTTCATGGATCTCCTACAATCATGTCAGAACCAAGGTTTAAAGTCTTGGTAAACAGTGTCATGTTTGCGATCGGAATTGCCCATCTCAGTTGTCTCGGATTGAAAATTTTAGATTTTATATAACTAAAAATTATGAAATTCTTTAAATAAATAGTACGAGCAACTATGAATAATTTGGCAATTTCTTTAGAAATCAATGATGTCTAAATTGGCTATTTTAATACTTGATAAATATAACTAAAATATTTTTTGATATATAGTTTTAGTAATTAATAATGTCAAATAAATTGTAACCTAAAAACAAATTAATAAACCCACAAACCCACCATCAAACTTACCTAATAACGTTAATAAACCCATAACCCACCAACAAACTTAATACCAGAACCCTACTAATAAAATGGTAAACCCAAAACAACTCAATGTCAGGCGTACGTTATCGGACGGTATCAGTATGAGAACCCAGACTGTCGTTATTTGGATCATAAATGGTCATCTTGGGTCGGGAATTGCCGAGATTTCAAATCATGGTCAAAACCTATTTTTTGCAACCTTTCGCATGTTACCAATTTAACATAATTTGTGGGTTACATGGCATACACATAATTGCATAAAAGTATAACCATTAATAACGTCATAAAGTAGCACCAAGGTATTCCAAATTAGCATAAAAAGGTGAATTTGAAACCCTATGACATTATGCTTGAATAAGAGTACATCTTATGTGGTGCAAACTTATCATTTTGATAAGAAAGTACCGAGAAAGCATAAGATATCTGCTAGTTGTTCTAGTTTCTTTAAAGCTCTGGATTCTGACTTGGAGCACTATAATGAGAGACTGCGAATGATGTATGGACGCACATTTTATAGTCTTAATGTTTCTTTTGTATTTTATAATTAGTTTCTCAAAAGTCAATAGTCAAATTAAGTTGTTAAAATTTATCTAATAGTAATGGGTTTATACTGATTCGGAATGTTAGCATACTTTAAGTTGTGTTGTGTTGGTACCTCTCACCATTATAATTCAATCAAGATTTATTTGTTTTAGAAGAATTAGCTTCAGATCCAAACTACAAATCAATTCTACAACTTGAATAATAAACTCATTCACTGTAAGATCCAACCATAGCAGGGGAAAAAATAAAGTTTATTATGTATTACTTGATGATTGGTATAAAGGGATCATCAAGAGGGGACAAGAATAAATTTCTTAAATCAATTCAGCGTGAATTTCATTTCTAGCAGCATGTTGCATGCAAATACAAAAGAGTTTCATATTACTTGCTCACAGTAAAGAAATGGTGAACCTGATGTTTTCTTTCCGAAAGAGATAAGTGGATACATCAATATGACCAATTAGATTAGTTGCAGAACATATAACCAAGAAACATAGCTAATATTGGCTCTGTTTTCAGAGCGCAAAACAACAGCGGTTTAAAACGGTATTTAAGTAATTAATAGTTCTCACCTTTAGGTTTAGTAGTTCGGGTAATTGAATCTGAAGGCAGTCGATGGATTGAGAGAGATATCGGCGTCAATGGAGGTGAAAAACTGCCATCATTTATGTCCGGAGCTGTTAATGTTGGTGTTCTTTGACCACTAGAGGGAATAGAGAAACTACGGACCACAGGTGGTGTTGGTAGCGGCGATGCTTTCTGTGATGCAAGTGTTGACCCTTTGGTTGCTGCATAAAATTCTTTGCCCCTTGACACCAATGGAGCTGAATGCCCCACCAAATGTTTTATAGGCTCAGCTGAAGTTGTTGGAGGTCTAGGAAGCTCGTGAAGACCACGAAGCTTTGGAGATAAGATAGGAGGAGGTGATGCATTTGGGGATACTTTTGGAGAGGAAAATGTCTGAGCAGAAATAAACTCCGGTGCAGAAAATATTGGTTTGCTTAACCCAGCTTTGCTTGTGAGGGGACCTGAGTAAGCTCGTCTCTGGATCTTCTTAGTATCAGAAGGATTATTGAAATCAAACTTTGATAAAGAAACCCCTTCTGCCGACGGAAGTGGCAATCTGATAGGGCCGCTATTGATGTTGCTCTCTCTGAGTACTGACTGGGGTTTTGGTATTTTGGTGGGGCTTGATTGTTCGTTTTTGATATCTTTCACAAGAGTTCTTGAATTTGATGGGGAAGGTGATCTCTTTGCATCAGCTGGTGTTGGCAAAACATATGTGCTGGGCTTCCTTGCCAATGAAGGTGGCACCTGATTTATTCTATCAGCTGTTTCAACTTTATCGGCTAAAACCGGTGCTGATTGGCTGCTAGCCCATGACCTCCTATTGAAAGATAGGAAATCTCTCTGGCTTTTGCCTAAATTTTCCTGCAAAGAGAAACTGTTTAAGTAAAGGAGAAATGGTTGTGAATATTTGACTCTTACCTTCCTTTTTTCCTTTTCTTTTCTTGTTATTTGGGGGGAGGGGGGTTTGTTCAGGGGGAGTTCGGGAATGATGTAGACGCCTGAAAATTTTGAAAAAAAAATGAAGATTTTTTTTCATTTTTTCGAATCTCACTTAAAAAGAGAGAGAATACATGGACCCCTTTGAGTTTGGGTATAGTAGAGAGAACATAATTAACATCGAGCCTGGCAAATACGAGCTTGGGGAACAAGTTGCATATTCTAAAGCGATATGAGAATTCCTCTCACTGTAGGAGAATGTGCCTAAAATCTCCCAACTTGCAGTAGCACAAGATACTAAATCGCAGACTTATTAGTATGCAATAACTTAAATTCATGGCATAACTTTTCGTACATTAGAATTGCAGCTACTTTGTATGAAGAATATGCTCCTGTGCATGTACACAGAAACATATCCTGAGAACACCCTCACAAGGGCAGGGAGCGGGGACAGGGGGTCCCACTCCCACCCACATGAGTGGGACCCACCCCCGCCCTTGTGAGGGCGTTCACAAGAAGATGTTCATGTGCACGTGCACATGAACATTTTCCTCAGATTCTATAATGTGGGTTTCAAATAATATATCATGCCATGGAAACCACATGATTTCTATTCTACAAGTTGCAGCTGTGATTAGTTTGAACTTTGCTCCACTAGGTTCTCTTGGCTTGACAGTCTAGATATAAATTAAAATAACCACCCACGGAAGTATCCACTATAGCCTAGCCTCTTTACAGTTGAGCAATAGCTCTAAAATTCAAATCTCACTTGCATCAGGTTGTGGCCTATTATTCACAAAAAAAAAGGGAAGGAGGGGGGAGGGGAGGGGGGGGTTGAAGAAAAGAAAAAAAGAGAGACACACAATTTGAATAAATCCCAACATGTGTAGCCACAATCTCAACTATTCATAAATTTGTGTATCTTAACTAAGGTTATGCTCCATACCCTATCATAGATAATAATTCAACCTGTAGCATATAATATACTACATTCATATATAAAAACTGTGTAACTGCAAAATTGCAAGTAATCGATTTCTCAGACCTCAATCTACATTCAGAACTTCTGTAATGCCAATCAACGTTTATGAGGTATCTGATGGGGTAACAAAAAGCTGGAACTTGGCATAACAAATCAACAGAAAAAGGAAATCTGGAGCCAAAAGGCCAGCATTAACTTGATGGTTCTTTATTGTAAATACCTTAAACAATATAGATTCTTCTTGAAAACATGTTGTGGGATTATCAGCCAAGCACCATAAATCTATATCATTACAGGTGGATGTTCTGTGCCATAATAATCTGTTACCCCAAAATATGACTACCAATATACAGTCATTTATCATGCCAAAGGCACCTTCACGAAAAACTATAACTAAAATTTAAGGCCAGCACAAACAAACAGTTACACTTCAATGACTGCAAGAAGTTGCATGACTTGAAATTGAAAGAACAAAAATCAGCAAGGGAAACTAGTTAGTGACAGAGATAAACATATAATTTCTCACCTCTGTTGAATTTCTGGACAGTGAGACTTCTTGACCTCGATCATGTTGTCCATAATCAAAGCTCAATTCTCCATCATCATTGCCATCATAACTATAATCATACTCATCATCACCCTCAGTATAAACAACTTCAAGCCCACTGAACTGGTAATCGATATGTTCTTTTTTGGCAGCCACTTTAACATGCGGCTCAACCAACTCCAGAGACTTGACTCCTTTCTTAAAAAAATTTAACTGATGGCAACCGAAGAAAAGTGAAATTACAAAAATTCGTGCTTCAATCAAACAAACAGATATTCTTGGCATCTATTAGTTGAAGAACTAACCTGAGCAGCGTGGTGCCTAGCACCCTGTGTCAAAAGACTGCGGGTTTGTCCTTGCTTTAATGATTTTAAGCGAAAAACAAATAAATTGGCCTCCTCTTCATAGTCCTCTTTAGCTGCTTGCAATTGTTGCGATGAAAAACTTTCGCCTTTGGTGCTTCTTGACTTTCCCTTTTCTCTCTGTGCTGCTAACATGGATTTATATAGATCTCTGAAATAATATGACCAAATTTAAAGGTAACTCTAGCAGAAAAGGTATGAACAAACCATATCAGTTTCATACCGTTTATCATCACACTGACGCTTCATCTCCTGCATTGGCAAGTACTCTGGTTAAAAAGATTATTATTTTTTGCCTTTTATTTCTTTGATAGAATGGTTTGCTCAAGTAAACAAAATAACAATAAAAAAATCTCCATGTACATTAATGAAGATGTCAGACAAGAGATGTCAGTATGTCACAACCAATTGTAGAATCGGTTTCCTATCAGCGATTAACATAAACATGAAGGAGTCAGGATATATAAAATGCACTCGACCAAAGCATCTAAAATTTTCTAAACTCCAAAATAAAAACCAAACATGGCACAGTTGGGATTTTGGAGTTTAGTTTAGATAACTTTATGAAATTCCGGTTATCCGAACTTTACTTCATACCCAAACAGGCTCAATTGCATTGTGGTGCATACCACATTCCATAACCTTCATAACTGCTAATCTATTTGGTGCTTATTAGCTTTTCCCCCTATGGCCCTTTTCTCAGAATTGCACCAATAAACATAAAAATAAAAATAAGAAAACAAAACCAGTTTTTAGACTATGCCATACAAGGAGTTAGTTGACAAGAGAGTCTGAAACACCTCACATTATGTTTTTCCAGACTGAAATAAATCGAGGAAGAAAATAAATTTTATCATATACAGGTAAATAACAAGAGAGACGAATTCATGGATTCCTACCTATTTCAACAGTTAAAGTACTAGATCACTGTTATCTGTATTAGCTTAATGTGTTTTTATACATTGATTGTAGACAGCTCCGTTTTCAGAGTACCAATTTTAAACACTGGGCACAGTTTAGGGTAATCATGGTAACCAACACAATCTAACGAAAACACGAGTAATGCATCGATTTATTATGCGCAAGTAACATGCAACTGCGTCAGTGCGCCATATCAAAGGGATAAACTAAGCAGCAAAATCTACAGTCATAAAAAATATTCAAAATAAAGCAAATAAATGGCAGATCGATACAAAAGAGCAAACCTCCACAGTTTGAAGTTCCTTGAGAAGTGACTCAGATGGATTAGTAATTGTTTGGATGATATGGACGCGCTGGGAAATGGAAAACAATGCAGTCATTGTAGTGCTGATGCTAGAGCTTTGAAAGATCAACATGATAAGCTTATAAATGTATGGTATCTCTATAACACAACAATTGGACTCACATAACTATCGACAAGTTTCTGAAGTTCAAACTGCACTTTTCCCAGCATCAAGAAAACCTTACCTGCACATAAATGCAAACAATAACCTAATGATAAGGGTGTTTGCACATTTCAACAATCAACCAAAAAAGATAATATCCACAGGTAAAAAGTGTACTTCTCAGCACTTATTCATAATTGGTTTTCTTAAAGGGATAAATGTCTTCGTGTCATTCAGAAGCTTCCTTGGAACATGGTTATATATCCAAGCAAGACAACAAAAGAACTTGTTTTCAAAAAAAAAAAAGCAACAAAAGAACTTGCTAAGCTAAATTTAGATCCCGTTTATATTTAATTGTAAAGTTTTCACAGACAGGTCCATCAAAGACAGCCTCTGAATAAGTTCCTCAAATAACAACTCATTCTGCAGTCAGGATTGCATCAACTGATAGCACGAACCGCCAATTTTATTTTAATTTTGTTCATGTGACTGACTTTAAAAATAATTCATGTACTGATTGTATTTTATCAGCCGGCAAGGAAGACACAACACAATTGTTCTCACCAGTTGCTTCGCCATCATCTAGTGCAGTTTTCTCAAGTAGACAAATGCCCATTTCCCGTAGGGCTTCTGAGAACTCTGCAAAAGTACACAGGTTGGAAGGGTTATAGAAGGAATGTCATAACTAAACTCTTTACGTATTTATTCTGCATAGATACACAGTTCTGTTTCATACTTATTAGTTATTAGTGTCACAGAAAAGTGATGACTGGACAATATGATACATTAACAATGGGGCGATGCAGAGTAATCATGGTACCGTTACCGAAAAGAGGCCAGTAGCCAAGAATTAAGAGTTTGGGTTTGCTTGGTTGATCAAGAGGGTTGAATCGATGGAGGCATGAAATCACAAGGGAGAGATTGCATTATGGAGATATATTTATGCATTAGAAGTTGTTAAGAGTTTCGAGTATTTAAAGTTGAGGGAGTGATGGGATTTTTATAGGTACACATGGCCTTTGATATAAGTAAGTTCCAACAATAAGATTCAAGCCTTGTTGAGGTTTGACCCATCTTATATCTTATACGCATATGTTTCTTTTGTTGTTTCTAATGTGGAACTATCTTTAAAGTCCCGTCATTTGACCTTTACTCTCGACACTCTCCCTCACGTGCAACAATCACTTTTTCTTGGTGTGGCTGTCACGTGGAAAGTACGAATAGAGTTATGTGCAACCATCACTTTTTCTTCGTGCGGTTGTCGTGTGGAAAGTAAGAGAAAAGTTAGGTGCAACCCTCACTTTTTCTTGGTGTGGTTGTCACGTGGAGGATCACGCCATTGGCTCTGATACCATATTAAAGTTATTTTTTAAGTAGAATAAAGTTTAAAGTTAGAGAAAAGTTGGAGGAGTGATGGGCTTTTTACACATGCACTTTTAATGATAAATGGGTTCCAACAATGATAAATATTTGGAAAAACTACCATATAAAGGCAATGCATTTGGCAAAGAGGAGAGTGTAGAAATGGGAGGCATTCATGTATAAGCAACTTATTAGCTTAAAAAATTAAGATTTGATAGATGAACATGATTTGAAGAAGAGCTAGTTTCTAAAGTATGTATGACATCCGGAAAGTGCTCTAGTAGATTTTAAGTTTGCAATAGGCATACAATTGATATTTTTCTTTTCTTTTAAAAAAAAATGACTCCCGTCTAAATCTTTTCCCCTCAAAATGGGCTTGAATATGTGATGAGGGGTCATTAGTTGATGGTTCCGTCCTGCATCACTATGCATCTCAACTTGATGTTGAGAAGGCTACTTTTAGATAGAAGATTTAAGCTTTAAAAAGAAATGGATATCTGCATATTATACCACCACCAGCACTTAGCCATTAGTAACCCCTAAGCCGGCTTATTAAAACCGGACATTCTTAAATTGGCCCGTCGAGAGGGTGCAAGTGCTATTTCAGTTCATATTCAGATCGACTCGGGGGTGTTGGGCGCTAATAAGGCGGTTAAGGGTTACAAGATCTAGATAAAGTAAAAAAGAAAGGTGTTTCCATGGTAGTGCAATTAACCCCAAAGATAAATAGAGTACCCCAAAATAAAGGCAAGCAAAAGATCAAAGAAAAATGCAGGTACTTAGGAAGTCAAGACTGGAGGAGATATATCTCAAAATGAATTTAACAGAACCTCGACATAGCCTACACTGCATATAAAATATATGCCATTGCTACATGAATTCATGAATTATTTCATTGTAAGATATTTGTAAGTTTTAAACATTATAGGAAGCAAAAATCCCTTAAAAAATTCAATTTTATTTTTAGAAAAATACCATATGCACTATTTGCAATGGCTGCCGCTGCAGAAAGCAGGTTATCATAGCAGTTCCTCATGTCCACCATGTCCTACAAAAGAAAAGAATTTAAATGTGTAAATTGAAAGCTGCATGCAGGAAGGGCATATGTATAAGGTAAGCACAAATACACTTTTAACAAATTTGTAGGGCAATCTCAAGACTTGCAGTTCTTGTTAGTCAATTTATTTCAAACCATTCTACAACCTATGCAATATTATTGAGAACCATAAGGAAAAAAATCACATACAAAGAAATTTTATGTCTGGTTTCAAGAACAGACAGCAACAAACGTTTATCCAAAACGTTTGGGGTCGGCTAAGCGAATCATTTTCTTCGACTCAGCTCTGCTAAAGGTCATCTCCTTGATTAATTTGGCAACTATCATATTCATTATAAGTGACTCCAACAGTGTTTGTTTAGGACTACTTTCCGTTATACAAACATGCAAATATGAATCACAACTTGGAACTGACAATGGTTAATGCTAAATATATCTGTTGCCTAACCACTTTATAGTTCACATCAAGACACAAAGGAAACATATAAAGAAAGAGCCTTTCGTTTTAGAGCTAACTAAGTTGACATATTGTGCAAACATAATAGGGTGAGTATGAAAAGCTTTAATCAAATGGGAAACTATTGTTGGCTAACTCCTTTTACTTTGTTGATGAATGTTGCATTTCATTTGTCTGTACATCGAACAAACATGTCAAGTCCATCCTAAAGCTATTTGAAATTTATTTTTTTTCTTTTCCATACAGGAGAAACATGAGAAGGCATTTGCATATAATGGGAATATAGATCTCTGAGGTCAGGGTTCCAAGGCTCCTATTTGCTCTGGTACTGACTCGTAGTTAGGTCCAGATCCAAACTATATTGGCCAAATCCATTACGAAATTTCTTTGACCGCTCATCTTGAATTAGAACTGGTTTCACAAGAATAAGGTTAAAAAACTAATATGGTCACATGTTGAACTTCTTTGTAAAGCATGTAGTATAAGGAATATTACATGATACCATTCATGATAGAGTAGATGCCACTTGTAACCATTATACATTACGTCACAAGGGCAACTTTGCTTAGCTTTGGTGTTGTAAAAATCGTCTAGATGGCCACTTAAGCAAAAGCAGCACAAGGCCGCTTCGCTTTTCACTAAGCGGTCGAAGTAAGCGGGTTTTGTGCTTAAGTAGTCTGGGCCGCCTAGGCGCTGGCTTAAGCGGGGCCTAGACGGCAAACTCACTTAATAATTTGACCTTATTATTCCAAATGGTCGGAATTGGTATCCCCTCTTTCACCCAAAAAAAATACATACCAAATCCAAATAGATTTTCAAATTTCCTCACTAAAAAACCTTATTCTTTCCACTCTAAACATATTTAACTAGATACTTTAACTGCCTAAGCGTCACCTAAGACATTAAGCACTAAACGGAACACCAACCACCTTGCGCTTTTACAACATTGCCGGCTTTATTTCATCTGTTTCACTTCTAGTAAGACAAAAGATATAACATTTTTCCCCTTTCGATTGCTAGTGATTCTTGTCTTATTTTTTTATAATCCTACATTTTCTTACATTAATATTTTGTTTGTTATTTTGTACTAATTTATTAAATATTTTAACTAAAACAAAAATAATCAGAACATAAATTGGATAATAATTCCTGAAATGGACATACGGTTAGTTTTAGGTCAAAATCATATCAGCGTCTCAACAAATTACCATTAAAATAGGTTTAGTTATGCGATGAATTTCCATGTTAAGAAGGGCCAACTGAAGATTTTGACGACCATCTACCCACTCGACATAAAACTTCTTATATAGGAATCAAAGCACAGGAAAGCATAACCGGGTGAGGGGTTGCCATAAAACCTAGTAGGACCATTGGCAAGTAGAAAAACTACATAGTGTTTCACACCTAATGTGAGCAACTCTAATGTGTACTAAACTAAAGAGACCAACAAATGGTGAAGATAATAAATTTCTACAAGAATAAAATCATTTTCTAAGAAAAACACAATCTAAATCCGGAATAAAATTCAACCTTATCCACTCAATCCATCTGGAGCTTCCAGTCATTCTTAGATAATCCTAGGGCCAAGATTCCTTCCAGCGTTCAAGTATGTGCAAGAGATGGAATTGACAGTTAAGAAAACTATATATAGTTTGCAATTTACGCTCTTGCAACCAAGGAACAATCCCATTGTTCCGTTAAGTAAAAGAGACGGTAAGAATGGGCCAAGAAAATGAATTCCATACAAGAATTGCATTCATTTCTGAAACAAGGCAAAGAGCTGCACAAACACAATCAGACCTGGGAATATATTCGTCGGATCACTTAGGCCGACTTTCGTCCCTGATCAACGGGTGGGTCTTGCAGAAACTGAAACAGTTTCATAAAATCTCTCAAGGAAA
Organism: Agapanthus africanus; assembly: GCA_030015575.1. Classification (NCBI taxonomy): domain Eukaryota; kingdom Viridiplantae; phylum Streptophyta; class Magnoliopsida; order Asparagales; family Amaryllidaceae; genus Agapanthus; species Agapanthus africanus. Next base: position 422,594,337 of record CM057349.1, read on the forward strand.
AGGAATTTTTCTTTTTTTATGTCCTTGGAATATATTTGACCTTAATGCACTTGACCTATCTGCCTTCCATCAATTCACTCCCTGAAGATGACATGATGTTGTAGATGGGAGGCTGATATGATAGGCTATGCTAGGAATATCAATCACTAGGATCTTTGATTATCCATAATTTCAATGTGGCTTAGAATCTTAGGGAAAACGTTCAATTGCAAATGCTTTGTGTTTATCAATCAACAGCGATAGCTATGTAAATATGTTTCCGTGGCAGTCAAGGATCTATCGCATGCTCACAACAAATATTTGATTTCTTAGAATTTTCTTTCTTAGTATAGCAAGAGTTTGCATCTTCAAGTAAAGGTCAGAAAGATAGGAGTAGGCATCTGATTTATATATTTTCATTAACACAATCCTACTACATGATCAATATAGTGAAAGAAACAAGGAGTGTGTCATTTCTTAGTTTTCTCATGATTATGGGCTCATGTAAACCATAGTTACCTGCAAAAGTTGCGGAAACTAAAAAGTTATGAAGAAATACATGGTGCATTGTCATTCTTCAGGACTCAGCTTTACCTCAAGCTAAACTATAATGTCTAATGCAAACTCAACTATGTCATATTTAGTGTTAACATGATCATCATCAAAGCTCCATTTTTTTGGGTTCAAAATAAGTATCTTTGTAAACATCATTTACAGCTTCATGTCAGGAATGTGACATCATGATCAGCACTAAGAGTAAAGCTACAAGACAAAGCATGCAGTTAGGCTAAAACAACAATGTTAATAAATTCGTAGCCTAAATTTGGTAACTAGAGGAACACAAAGGACTTCTAGCACTAAATGAAGGAAGCTATCGGCTCTATGTAACTATCTTCGGATCTCAATCCTTCACAATGACATAAGATTCAGTCAAAAAAACAAAGGAAAATACCGAGCCAGAATGCCATTGTTTCCGAGCCTCCTTACGCATCAAATATACCTCAAATTTAACTGCTTAAGGAAAATGTGTCCAAAACTTATCCATTCTTCACACATTGGTGCATATTTTTTGTCATCTTAACTAATAAACCTAAAGCAATGAACAGTTTCACTGCACAATTAGAGTCAGTTCATAAATTTCCCCCAATTCGATCACAGATAAAACAATTTAATCTTTAACAAGCGATCTTGCACGATTCAACTCCTGGATCCATAAAGCGAGAGAGAGAGAGAGAGAGAGAGAGAGAGAGAGAGGGTACCTTCGATGCTTGAATGAGCTCGTCTTGGTGAGCTAGGGCTCGATTCTCTCTCTTATCTTTGTGATCATTGTTGCGGAAAGCCAATCCCCTCAGCTTCTTGAAAGAAGACTTCATCCCTCTCGAGATCGATCGATCGAAGCGTGAAACCCTAAAGAAACCCTAATTAAAAACCCATTAGGCACTCGTTGTATTTTGCAAAATGAGACCAGCTACCGCATCCAACCCTGATTTTGCAAAATGACCCCTACTACTCAATGTATTTCGATCTGATGAGACCAGCTACCGCATCCAACCCTGATTTCCGCCCAAGGCCTGTGCAGCCGGCCTTTGATATTAAGGGCTGAGTCCGGCTATAAATTAAAACTCAAAATTAGATTTGGGTCAGGCTGTCAAACACAATAAATTAATTTGAGGGTAGCTTGTCAAAAATGCCCCGGCCCGCTCAGGACTTGTATAACAATCCTGATATTTTCAAAATTCCCTATTGTTCAAAATCTTTGTGAAAAACCGTGGGCTGCATTTCATTTAGGTCTTTATTCCCTCCAATTGCTTATATATTACACATAACTGCTTGGATATTACAAACAACTTCTTAGATATTATAGGTAAACTGCTTAGGTATTACATGGAAGTGATATAGAGGGGTTTTAATTGGGCCTAGGGTTAGGCTCAGGGTTTTGTACACAATTTTGAAATGGGCTGGGGGCTTTTTAATAATTTGCCCTCGCTTTTTACATCATATATTCATATTTATGTATTTCTGCCAAGTTTTTTTTATTAAGGTATCTGTGGGAATACATTTTTTTATAGAAACAAAAATTTTACGATCTTGAAGGCATTTCTAATTTTTAAAAAAGAAAGTAAATTGTTAATTTTGTACCGGCTATAATCACACACAAAAAAAAAAAACAGGTTCCGTCTAAATCTTTTGTTCAGGATTTTAAGTAAAATGTTGACTTTGTGCATGACTTGATATCACGGCGTAGATGCAGAAGCTCGCTCTATTTTCAATGCACTTGTTTAAAATCTATGTAAAATTTCGATTTTGTGCAGGACCCTCGGAGAAGAATAAGAAGAAGAATTTTGAGCATGAAGTACTTTAAGAATTGTTCAGGACATCCAAATGGACTTTAAATTGCTAAGTTGCGACAAAGTAGATAATCGACCATCTTTAACTGATCATACGAGAATGGGTTTGGGAATCCATGACACATTCATCCTGGAGATTCGGTTCTTTTTAGGCCGGTGGAGGAGTTACCTCTAAGAGAGAAATAAATAATTATTTCTGATAAAACTTATTATCAGCCTCTTTTAGATATATGATGGTGAGCCGACCGCTCGATGAGTAATTTACAACTGAAGTACGTACCAAGCCTTTTATTTTCTCCACAAGAAATTGTTACACAAGGATCATGCTACCAATTCTGCATAACAAATCCTTTATCTGAGAAACTTTACAGTTTACAACCCATATCCATTTGCATATATGCAACAAATAACACAGACACTTGAGTTGATCACAAGAGATATATAGTATTCATAAATATGGGAGAAAATGAAACAAGAGGCCAATATCTCTCTTTTTTCTCCTAGTTAAGAGAACAACGATCAATCATCAAAGGATGTACAAACGTTACTGATCAAGTTGATTTTAGTGCATGATGATGACGAGGGCTCTCATTTGATGTAGAGTCATTAGTGGGGCCTGGGCCATAGCAATTCCTGATAGCAAGGACCTTTGTTAAGGGCCTGAATCTCCTTCCCCTTTCCTTTTTATGTGGTTTGTTACTTGTGTCCTGTACCAAGGAAAAAAATTAATTATCATCCTTAGCAACAAATGGTATAAGTTTTGGGTAGTAACTACTAATTATTGGGAGCAGATTTTAAGCACGTGCGATACACATGATAGATAAAAGAACATGGAATTACAAGAGAGAACATGTAAAAAAGTATGAATACCGAGAGGATTATATATGTATAGTTTTCCAAGACGTGCACATGCTATTTTGGGGAAGAGAGGGAGGGAGAGAGTAATGATGGTGGAGACAGAAAAGGAGAATATGCCGTGGATTTTTAGTTCTTAGAAAACGACGTGAGGTTTGCTTATTTTCAGGAGTTATTTTAATGAGAAAACGAGAGGAGGCTACATGTACACTTAAGCTCGAGTTATAACAGTAAAGATTATTAAGAGGGTAGAGGGCATCCGATGGCCCCTGCGAATCCCTTAACGAATTGGGGCTAAAACAAAGGGCATGGGTCCCGTCGACGCATGTGGGACCCGACTTGTCGGTCCCCATTCGTAGGTAAATTTTCAGGGGCCGATTCGCACTCTTTTTTCTCATAGTTTAATACCTCATTTGAAATCAAGGAATCCTGACTATTCTCCCTTCCATGTTTTTTCACCACTTGTTTGCACTCCTTTGCTTGTGTGTTCGCTTTTTCTTGAGCAAGCTTGGCTGCAATATTCGTCCAAAAAATCATCAAGTATTTTGTAAATTATGAATCTCACAATTAATTTTGTACAAAATTAGATGGCTAAATGGCCGTAAACACCTTTATTTTTGTCTGTATAGCAGAAAACCAATATAGTTTTTGCAGAAAATGAAATTTACTTTATAACTTTTTAACATTTCGTCTACCATGGAGCCTGTTTTTGTTCTTCCAAATTTAGCTCTAATCATGGGATTATGATTGAAAATGATTAAATCAGTGATCGAAAATATCAATTAAGTGATAACTTTGAAAATAAAAGGCAACATGTCAAAAGTCACAATGGTTTTCTGCTATACAATAGAAATGAAGAAGTTTGAACCGTAATATACTTATATGTTCAAAAGAAGAAAAAATTTCTTGCAATTTAGCCAAATCAAAAGAGTTCATTTTATAAGGCATTGTCTATATACCATCTTTAATATTCCTCAACACCACCGAATCATCATCGGAGTCCTTCGTTGTTGTTGCATTATCCACGAAATAAATCCGAAAGCTCGGAGACCCGGGCAACACATCCGCTTCCTCCTTTATAATTACTGCTTTCAAAATTTTCATTGAGCCTTCCTCCAACCCTTCCGGATCCTCCGGCCGTAGCAGCTCCGTGGTCGAAACGATGCTTACATTCCTTACCCTCCTCTGACGCTTGATCTCCTCAATTCTACCACGGAATGGCCACAGACCTACGGGGATCTCTCCCTTGTCGTCCAACTTCGATGTGTTGCAACCCATCGAAGTCGAACGAGAAATAATTTCTCGAGGAGAACGTTATGTGAAAGGAAAGGAATGGTATGAAGAAGATTCTATCATAGGGTTAAGAAAGAAGGGAGATAAAAGAGAGGGACGAGAGGTTGTTTTGGTTCGACAATTTTCCAAATTAGGAATAGTGCCAACTACAATAACCGCCAAGTTGGTGAGCTGGCAGCTTTATTATTCGTGATTTGGTGGCTCAAAAATCTAGAAACAAAATTTGTTTGGATAAGAGCGGTTTTGGGCCCCACATGTATAACAAACATTAGCTGGGTTATTTGGACCGGGTTTAATTTGGGGAGAGGCTAAAATCAGGCCCTGCAAAAAACCAACAAGCTTCCATTTTATTTGACTCTATTTCTCTTTTCCTTTTATATTAATTTACAAAATAAATGAGCTTTTCGTAGAGTTATGCAATATATGAGAGAAATTGAAATAAATAGCATGTAGTTTGTACTGTGCCTACTGCATGCATGTTTGTATAAATATTTAAATGAAGTGAATGTGATTTTCCTGAAGGTTGTGTTTTGGTACTAATATTATCTTGCTTTGTTTTGTTCAAACTTTAGCTTACAACATTACAATCAGTTCTTCATGTTGTTATAACCTAGAATATGTTTTGATGTAATATGTTCCTGATGATACTCGTAAGTGGGAATTCCCCAGATCACGACACGCGGCGGATGACGTGTCATCCGCTTAAGCCCGTTAGATTTTGAGGGCTACGGAGATGGAATAAGTACGATGCATTGGGGACATTCCTCGGCACCTCGCCTCCGAGGTTGCATCCGACCTTTTGGGAGCCTTCCGAGAGTACCTTCCCTATTCGCCTAGCAACCAGCCAACGGCTCGCCTCCGAGCTACCATACAGCCGAGCTTCCTCAGTCTCCTTGCCCGTCTCCAAGCTATTACCAAGCTGAGCTTCCTCGGCTTCCCTGTTCAACCGAGAGCACGGAGCCCAAGCGTCCCTGTAACGGCTTCGTATATCTCGCCAAAACGATATCTCCGCCGCTCTACGTCCTGCATCCCATGCTGGCGTGTCTCTCCATTAATAAGCGTATCCCGCTATCAACGCGAACGTGACACAGGGGGGTAACGGATGGTGAGAGGCTCGCATCAGCTTGCTCCCCGCAACCGCTATATAAACCTCTCTTCCAAACAACTCAGGTACATCGAACTCATTACCAATACACCGCTACCCTGCCATTATTATTCCTCGGTACTTACTTGATCATTGGAGAGTCCTATAGTGGTTTCCCACCCTGGGACTTCCCTTGCAGATAGCTCGGCATCAACAATAACCCATTGAGATCCACACGCTCAACCCTCATATCAAATCTTGACCGGTCAGCCCCGCTGGCAACAAGATCGACGGAGGACAATATCCGAGAGAGATTCCGATCTCCATCAGTTAGCGGCGTCTATGGGAAACGGATTTCCCACCTAAGAAAGTTGATCTTCCGTCTTCGATTCGATGGCCAGCGATCATCGCAACGAAGATCCCAGCATAAGTCGTCCCGTCCTCCGCAACGGAGGAGGGGGCGGTTCTAATCCGCCTCCCAACGTCGTTGAAACCTTATCTGCACGGATCGAAAAACTCACGGCGATGGTAGACGCGCTCGCTCGTGTCCAAACGGCCGGCCACGATCGCCAAACCGCCGTCCCTGCATCCCGGAACGACGGTGTGCACGAGGTGACAGATGGACACGTTCAAGTCATCGGACTCACTCGTGCCAATCTCGACGTCACGGAACACCGGCATGCCGATTCTGGCAGTCGCGATCCCCATACGAGGAATGATTCCATGACTTGTTGGGCACCGGACAGTCCAACACCGAGGTCTCGGGACCAACCATATTATCGCTTCAGCGCTCGCCGCGCTCCCTCGCCCACCGAAGAGACGTCGGTCATGTTACCTGATTTCAGGGAAGACCGATGTCACCATACTCATCGAGGCCTCATACATAGCGCATGTCAGGGAGAACCACGAAAGGTTCACCCCGAGCATCTGAGGAACGTGATAGAGCGAAGCTGAAGACGTTCCGTCGCTCAAGCCTGAAGCATGTACAGCGGGAGCTCCGACCAGAGAGAATCCTTAGGGTACCAGCAACGGATTGACGCCCTCGAGAAGAAATCCGAGGACATGAAGCTCGTCACTCGCCAACCTTAGGGGTCGATGAGATACTCTTCGGACTCTCTCACGAAACCTTTCACCGATCAGCTACTGAGAGAGCGAGTCTCTTCCCGAAACAAGTTGTCCAAACTTGCTCTTTTCGATGGGAAGTCCGATCTAAAAGACTACCTGGACGCGTTCACCGCGGGTATGAGCTATCAGGATAACTCGGACGCCGCTCAGTGCCGAGCATTCCCCACCACCCTCATCCGAGCAGGAAAAAACTGGTTCCGCGGCTTGACTCCGCACTCGATCCTGACCTTTGAAGAATTGGCCACGCAGTTTCTCAGCCACTTCGTCGGCAACCGACGACAGAAAAATCGGTTGACTACTTGTTCACCATCAAGTGTAAGGACAGGGAGTCTTTCAAAGACTATATTGCCTGTTTCTACAATACCCTTGTAGAAATACCCGAGCACTGGGATAAGACAATCAGAACCGCCCTGAGATCTAGTCTTAAGTACAAAGACTGTCTCTACTCTTTTGTATTGGCACAAGCTAAGACCTTAGCTGAGGTAAAAGTCTGGACCGAACGGGAAATCCAGTTCGAATCAGAGGTTAACGCTCATCTTTTCCAGGGAGACCGGACGGGACAAAAGAAAAGGGACCTGGAAGAAGGCCGATCGGTCGAAACCTTACACTTCGAGGTTTCACGAGTACACGCCTCTCAATTTCTCGCAGGCCGAGCTGCTGGAGGAGGCGAAGAGAAAAAGATTCTTCAAGCTACCACTGATGACACGAAAGCTGGGCAAGCGACTCTGCGGCCCATATTGTGTCTATCATCGGACACAAGGACACCCGACCGAGGATTGTAAACAGCTGCACGATTACATTGAGGAGCTGATCCGCTCCGGTCATTTGGTAAACTACCTGTGAGACAAACATCAAACAGATAGGGGGCAAGCCGACCAATTTGAAGCCAGAAAGCTGATGATCGGGCAAATCATGGTTGTCACCAACTGAATCCGGTCATTCAATGTAGGAAAGTCTAAACTAAATCATCGAATCTGTATTTTCTTTAATAATGAAGATTCTTACTTCCCTGCAATCCGATATGCTTCCTTTTGTTTCCATGCTAAAACATCTCGCAGGGCCGACAGATAGCCTCCTGCCCGTCAATCAAAGACCAGCCCATCACTCAAGTAAATGAAGCTCAGATGTGCCTATAGGTAGCCAATCAAAACCCTCATCACGAGGCAGCAGGGTAGCTTCCTGCCCGGCCCATCCACAGCGGGTAGCTTCCTGCCCAATAACGCTGTAGATCCAAAGCTATCATAATAAGGCGACCGAGTAGCTTCCCACTCGGCCCATCCATCGCGGGTAGCTTCCTGCATAACATCACCGTAGATCCAAAACCCTCATCATGAGGCAGCCGGGTAGATTTCTGCCCGGCCCATCCACCGTGAGTAGCTTCCTGCATAACATCACCGTGGATCCAAAACCCTCATCATGAGGCAGCCAGGTAGATTTCTGCCTGGCCCATCCACCGCGGGTAGCTTCCTGCCCAACGACGTCGTAGATCTAAAGCGCTCATCACGAGGCAGCCGAATAGCTTTCTGACCGACCCATACACAGCAGGTAGCTTCCTGCCCAACAACGCTGTGGATTCAAAACACTCATCACGAAGTAGCCGGGTAACTTCCTGCCGCCACTACGCTGTGGATCCAAATCCCTCATCAAGAGGCGGCCATGCAGCTTCCTGCTCGGCCCATCCGCAGCGGGTAGCTTCTTTTCCCACTACACTATGAATCCATAGCCTTCATCATGAGGCGGCCAAGTAGTTTTCTGCTCGGCCCATCCACGGCGGGTAGCTTCCTGCCCTACCACGCTGTAGATCCAAAACCCTCGTCATGAGGCGGCCAAGCAGCTTCCTGCTCGGCCCATCCGTAGTGGGGTAGCTTCCTTCCCCACTACGCCGTGGATCCAAAGCCCTCGTCATGAGGTGGCCAAGCAGCTCCCATCCACAGCGGGTAACTTCCTACCGGACAACGCTGTGGATCTAAAGCCCTCATCACGAGGCCGCCGGGCGGCCTCCTGCTCGGCCTTAACGGTAGAACCTGAGGCTACACGCCAAAGTTGGTAGGCCGACCATTATCCGGGCACAAAGTAGACAAACTCCTAATTCGACCCAAGAAGATAAAACTCGGATTCGGTCGATAACCGGCATAACTCCAACCCTACTCGGATCCGAGAAAGCGACCGCACTGATCTCTACTAAGGTATATTTCTACTTGGTATCCGTGTTTGGTGTTTGCTCGGTCTACGTCACCTCAACTCTGGGGTGAGGGACACCGGTCTATTCCTACTTGGTAGTCGTGTTTGGTGTTCACTCGGTCTACGTCACCTCGACTCCAGGGTGAGGAAGGACACCGGTCTATTTCGACTTGGTATCCGTGTTTGGTGTTCGCTCGGTCTACGTCACCTCGACTCTGGAGCGAGGAGGGACACCGGTCTATCCACACTAACGAAATAAACAAGGATGAAAACATTACGGCCATGCACATCATAGACGAGCTAAGAATACTTTATTGACGTTCCAAATTATATACAAGGTATTATAAGCTCCCCATCTTTACAAAATGCTCGAGGGCCTACAAAAATAAAAAAGAAAGGAGGGAAGAGGCAGGAAGAACGACGGCTTCAAACGGCGATCTTGGGTAAGACCTCCTCGTCGTCCACCCTCCTGGCGCCTCCGCCGGCTGCCTTGCCTCCACCTGCCTGCTCGGCGCCCCCACCAGCAGCTTAGCCCCCGCCAGCCGGCTCGGTGCCGTCGCCCTAGGGCCCTTGCTCCGTAAGGAGATACCTCGCGCGGAGCTCTCGGTCGTCGAACTTGGACACCATCTCCTTGACGGCATCGAGAGCGTTGTGCCACCCGACGGCCATGGAGTGTGCAAGGTCGACGTAGAATTGGTTTGACGCCTTGTATCCTTCTATGGCCTTCTCCGCCCTAGCTTCGGCCTGCTTCGCCGCCTCGTGAACCACCCGGGCGTACCCCTTGCAGAGTTCCCTCTGCTTCCTTATGGTCTCGAAAAGCTCGTTGACCTCGCTGACCCGGGCCTGAAAAGCCCGGTTGGACTCCGTCAAGGCCCGGTGAGACTCTTTCAGCCTCGTGGCCTTCAAGCCTTTCGATACCAGCCTAGACTCAAAGGAAGCAACATTTTTCTCGGCCTCTTTCAGCTTAGCAAGGAGCTCTTCCTCGTGCGTGGATGACTCTCCGGCCTTTTTCATCGCTGGGGCAACCTCCTCGGCCTCCATGGCAGCTAGGAGGGCGCAATGCTGGAAGACCTGCGGAAAAACACGAACAAAATTTGTCAAAGACTAAACGGAGTGTCACGCCCCGCTTCTTAGTAGATGATACGGTGACGTGGCAAACCCTCAATGTATTACTATGAAAATACGTTAAGCATAATTAAGCAATATAACAATAAGTAAGAATGACAAAAGTAATAAAATGAAACAAAAACTTTATTCGCATTCAACTTTCTGTCTGGAAATAAAAGATACAATAATAATGCAAATACCTAAACAATGGCATAATGAAAGTAAGTACAGGTAGTAAGAAACTAGTAGTCTGTCTGAGTAGCAAATTGGTCCAAGTCCTCCTGGTTCGTCTCTATGCCCTCAAATTCTGATCCTCCTGACGAATATTCCAAAGAAAGAAAGTAGAGACGAATGTCATAAGCGAACTAGCGCTCGGTAAGTCCCAAAAGAAATAAGAGAAGATAGTATATAATGTGAATAGAAACCAAAAGCACAGTGGACAAGTAAGGTGGTATATGATCATTTACAGGTATAAAATAGTTATTCTAACGTAGTTATTTGTAGTTTGATAAAGAAGATATTCATGTATACGAGAGGAGTCCATCTTACCCCGTGGACTATGATAACATATAGTACAAGGCCCCGTCATAACCCATGGGACAATGGCACGTGAATTCATGTAGGTGTCTTTTAAAGTGACCTCTCATACCACAATATACGTTCCGTACCAATCTACCCCTTTATCCCCGCGTATTGTATTGTACAGATTAAGATTACAGGTCTTGACCGAATCCATGGATATAAAAAATGTACATGTTCATGTTCAAGATGTAATCATATATTCAGGTATTCATGTCAAGCTATAACTATGGTTCGGTCAAGCCGAGTCAAGTATACAAGTTTGAGTTTGATATTTGAATTCGGGTGTTCAGGTTCATGATCAAGTATTCAAGTTCGTGTTTGATTTTGGATTTTGGTTTGAGTTTGGATTCAGGTTGGAGTCAGAATCTTATGAAAGGATTTAGTTCTTTAATTTCTTAAGTTCGGGAGTAATCGGCAACTGCTGCACATGGACGACAGAATTTGTGTTTTTTCCAAGATAATTGCCATTGATAACTCCGTTAAGTTTGTCTAACCTGAATAGGCAAGTACTTACTTTCTCCAGCTCTCTGGGGCTCACGAGAAATTATACGCTTAAACCTATATTAATTTAGAGTCCTTAAATATTTATTATTGTTGTTTACTTTGTATTTATATTGTTTGCATTTCTCGATGGGGTTTTGTGGAAAAAATACTTTAATATTGTTTAGAAATAAACCTTAAGGGTGATTTATAATATTTAGTGTTTTTATGAACATGTATTTTAATTTAGATGGTGTTTTAGTGATAAAACCTAGTTTTTAAAAGTTTATGGTATTTTTATGAAAACTAGTTCTTTTCAAAACTTGATGGTGTTTTATTAAAATTTCAATCTTCCTTTTAAAAATATATTTTCACAAGTTGTTTTTATTGAAAATACAGATTGGTAGTTTTATAAAAAAATTCAAAGATTGTTTTGTTTAGAAAAGTCATATTTCTTAAAAATCGTATTTTTATTTTCTTCGAGACCGAATACTCCGTGAAGAGTTCTGCATCTCGCTCTACTATCCCAAGAATGTATGATAATCTGCACCATCTATTAGCGGGTCTCCTTACGAGGGTTGTAGAGGCGCAATTGCCAATGATTTAAAAATATCAATAAAAACGTATTTTTATAAAAGTGATGGTATTTATTTGAAAAACGTATTCTTTTAAATTAACTATATATCTAAATCTCGTGCTATGAATCAAAAGTATGCGTGTGGGATAGGTCGTTACCCCATGAATATTCTACAGGTACATATGCTAGTTATCGATAATACGGTTATATTAAACCTCATGGTATTTTTCTGAAAAAAGTTCATTTACATGATCATTGGACATGAAATTTTCGTTACATGAAAAGGCAATTGATGTGCATATTACATTGAAGTGATATTAGAGAATTTGTATGAACTTTTAAACATGTCAAAGTGACGAAAATTAGTTTAAATGTTTAGAATATATGATAACTCCACTTTTGTCGATATATTTTAAAAATTATTTTTGAAGTGATAAGAGAGAGAGATGAAGAGACTTACCGGTTGAGTAGTGCTAGGAAGAGGGTAAAGAAGGGATATGAGGCTCCGTGGCGTCGTGGTAGATCCGGAAACAACTCCGATCTTCAACGAAAGAGGGTTGATCGCTAACTTCTCTTTGACTAGTATTAACTCCACCTGTATTTAGAGAGTTTTGAGAATTAATTGACAGAATTTCAGAATAGAGGAGAGTTAGAGAAGTGGTATGGTATTTATAGTGAAGAATTTAGGGTTTGGGAATTAAAAATTAGATTAAAAGAATTAAAATTGGTGTTAAATGGTGAATTGAATGGTCATTGTTTAATTGCAGGGAAATGGAACAGTGCAAAGGAGTAGAGAGGAGTCGAAGAGACTTGTGTGCAAAGCACGGAGGCGATTGGGGTAAGAAATATCGTCGGTGGCAGCCAAAATTGAGAAACGGGCGTCGGATTTGAGCCAATTATCTCGAGATTCGTGTTGCGTGCTTTAATCAGTGTTTACTCCTCATTGCACCTGTTTGATTTTTCTGAAACTTTTCGTTTCTCCATATATTGCACGTGCAACTCTTGGGCTTTCGAAAAATTAAAAAGAAAAATATTAAAAATAATTAGGACTGAGGGGATTCGAACATGCAGGCTATGGAACAGCAGTGGAGAGGTTTAACCAGTGAGCTACAAGGAGTTTCTTGATTTTATTAAACAAATTTAATTTATAACTTTACAACAGGATGAAATACCCTTTCTATACAATAAACAAGTAATTTTGTATAGGGATTTTGGAGTCGTTACATTCTACCCTCCTTATAAAAATTTCGTACTCGAAATTTACATAAAGGACTAATCTTCGAATAGTTGAAGGTATCGTGCACGCATATCTTCTCGCTCTCATGTCGATTCTCCTGGCGAGTCTTTTCTCCACATCGCCCAGACCAAGTTCACTTCCTTATTCCGTAAGGTCTTCACCTTTCGATCCAAGATCTCGATTGGCTGCTGCTTACAAATCAGATCGGTCTGTACAGTGAGCTCTGAGTGATTAAGTATGTGGCTGAGGTCGCTCACATATCGTCGTAGTTAGGATATATGAAACACATTGTGCACTCCTTCCAATGAAGGTAGTAGTGCCAAACGGTATGCCACTTCTCCAACTCGTTCAAGTATGTCGAATGGTCCGATGTACCTTGTACCGAGTTTACCCATCTTGCCAAAACATATCACTCCCCTGTTCGGAGAGATCTTCAGGAACACATGCTATCCAGGATAGAACTCCAGGAGTCGACGCTTTGCATATTCCCAATGTTTCTGTCGATCTTGGGCTATGCACATCTTTTCCCTGATCGTGCGAACTACATCCACAATTTCCACCATCATCTCTGGTCAAAAGAGTTCACGATCTCCAATATCGTCTGAACTCAGCATAGAATGATACTTCCGTCCGTAGAGTGCTGCGAATAGTGCCATCCTAATACTTGCCTGGTAGTTGTTGTTGTACGAAAGTGTAGGCGATCTTCCCATGAACCTCCGAAGTCTAACATACAAGCTCTCAGCATTTCTTCCAGGATCTGAATTGTTCGCTCGGATTGTCCATCTGTTTTTGGATGGTACGCCGTGCTAAAATCAGACTCGTTCCCAGTCTAGCTTGCAGACTCTGCCAGAACTGTGAACGGAATCTCTTATCACGATCGGAGACAATGCAAACAGGTACTCCATATAATCTCACAATTTTCTGCATGAGTTTATGGGTATCAAATATGGTACATCTTGAAGATATAAATCACACTTTAGATTTATACTCACCTCTATGTACTTCCTTGCTAACGTCTTGGTTGACTGGCTAATTCGGAATGGAATAAAGTGAGCCGACTTGGTGAGTTGGTCCACAATAACCCAAATCGCGTCGTTACCCTTCGTACTATGAAGGAGAGCAGTCACGAAGTCCATGGTAATGTGCTGCCATTTCCATTCCTGGATTGGTAACGGCTGAAGTAGACTAGCAGTTCTGTGATATTCAGCCTTCACTTGCTGACATACTAGACACTTTGCTACGCTCCTTATTACTTCTCGCTTCATTCCATGCCACCAGTAGTGTTGCTGTAGATCCTTGTACATCTTCGTACAGCCGGAGTGCATGAATACAGAGAGCTGTAAGTTTCTTTCATCAACTCTTCTCGAACAGAGCCGACCGGTATATATAAACAGCTTCCATATCGCAAGGATCCATCTTCATGGATAATGAAGTTAGTTTGTAATCCACTTTCTACTTGTTCTCGGATATTTTATAGCTTGGTATCATTTGCTTGAGCTGCCTTGATTTAATTTACAAGACTAATTCGATCACCAATCCGTGCAATTCTTGTTGTAGCTTCCATTGAGCGGTGAGGTTCATTGCTAATGGATGGCGACTAAGTGCATTAGGAACTACGTTCACCTTTCCAGAATGATACTGTAGATTGATGTTGAAGTCCGCCATGAGTTCTAACCATCTTCTCTGCTGCATGTTAAGTTCCTTCTGAGTAAACACATACTTCAGACTCTTGTGGTCAGTGTATATATCCACTCGTTCTCCCAAAAGATAGTAACGCTAAATCTTAACGGCGAAGATGATGACTGCCAATTCTAGATCATGTGTTGAATTGTTGCATTCATGAACGTTTAACTGCTTTGATGCAAAAGCCATAACTTTTCCATGCTGATATAGAACACATCCTAATCCTTTACCGGACACATCACAATACACATCGAACCCGCCAGATTGATCCGGTATTACAAGAATAGGTGCAGAGGTTATCCTTGACTTGATTTCTATAAAAGCATTCCCACATGCTTCTGACCACACAAATACTTCGTCATTATGTGTGAGCTTGGCCAGGGGTGCTGCGATCTTTGAGAATCTTTCGATGAAGCATTGGTAGTATCCCGCTAAGCCTAAGAAACTCCTTATATCTTTCACCGTCTTTGGTGTCGGCCACTCGCTGACAACTGACACCTTAGATGGATACACCGAGATTCCTTCGCCTGAAACAATGTGTCCGAGAAATCCGACTTGATCTATCCAAAATTCACACTTTCTGTACTTCGCGTAGAGCTGGTGTTGTCGTAATGTCTCCAGGATAATGCGTAAGTGTTCGGCGTGTTCTTTCTGATTCTTTGAATACACCAGGATGTCGTCGATGAAGATAACATTAAACCTGTCTAAGTATTCTCGAAAAACTTGGTTCATCAGGTTCATAAAGATGGCAGGTGCATTGGTCACTCCAAATGGTATTACAAGATATTCATAATGGCCATAACGAGTCCTAAACGCCGTCTTCGGAATGTCGGACTTTTTGACCTTCACCTGATAGTAACCCTAACGACGATCTAGCTTTGAAAAGACACACGATCCACTTACCTGATCGAAAAGGTCATCGATGCGCGGTAGTGGATACTTGTTCTTAATTGTCACTTCGTTCAGAGATCGATAATCCACACACATCATGTAGGAACTTTCCTTCTTCTTCACTAGTAACACCGGAGATCCTCAACTTGATGTATTGGGTCGGATCCAACTTTTCTTTAGTAGTTCGTTCAACTGAATAAGGATCTCCTTCAATCCCTCCGGAATTAACCGGTATGGAGCTTTGATTACAGGTTGTGCACCAGGTTGCAAATCAATACAAAATTCAAGAGCTCGATCGGGAGGCAAACCCGATATGTTTTCAGGGAACACATCCTCGAACTCTTGAACTACCTCAGGTTTTTCTTCTTCAGCTGGTAGAGAGAACACTTCTGCATTCTTCGGTTTAGCACGGTAGCTTTCTGGCTCCAAGGTTCTATCTCTACTTTTGAAATAGAAGATTGGGTGATCTGGTATCTCAAACACTACTCTCCTTTGACCGCAGTCAATGGTAGCATAAAATACTCCCAGCCAATCCATTCCTAACACAATATCAAAATTTGGTATGTCCAGTATTTTGAAATTTGCTTAGAATTCTCGACCGCAAACTGCAACTAGGCACTGATCATATCCCAAAGTTGCCTTCAAGACTCCATTCCCAGAACATACATTCCAGCTTGAAATGAGTGGCTTCATGGGAATCGTGTGCGTTCTCACGAATCGTTATGACATGAAGCAATGTGAAGCTCCACTGTCGAAAAGTGAGAGTGCGGGAAATGTGGTTACTAATATAGTGACTAAGTTGTCTAAGGTTGTGTTTAGATATAGGGAAAGTATATCGATACACAAGAATTGAAAGGTTGAAAGGATGGGAGAATTTACCAGTGATGACTTGTCCTGTGATTTCGGCCTTCTCGACCGTCATTGTAAAAGCCTGTTGTCTCGGTACATTCCTCCTCGCCGGAGGCACATTCCTCTGCCCTTGAGGCACGTTTCTTAGTGCCTGATGGAATTGACGCCGAGGCTGTGCAGGTGGTCCACGTGGAGCTGGTGCAGGAAGAGCTAGACGGGGTGCAGGTGCCTGAATGGCTGGCCTATGTGGAGCTGGAATTGCGGGTCTGGATACTGGTGCTGTGTTACTACGATATGCGTATGCTCCTATAGTGTGAGTAGATACGCTACAAAGAAAACACAGGCCATTTGCACGCCTACAGTCCTTCACCAAGTGTCCACTTCTCTTGCAGTAGAAACAGAAATCTGGATTGGACTGATTAAATGATCCACCTGGACGCTTGGGTGAAAAATTTGTCCTAGAAGAGGCTCCTCCCATCATCTGGATAGAAGGGCGTTTGATTCCTGCTGCTTGAGGCTTACCTTTCTTCTTGACCACAGCTTCATAACGGTGTGCTGCCTTCTGTGCGAGTTCATGAGTTGGATAGTCGCCTGTGGTTAAAGCCGCATGAATCTTCGGGTCTAATCCCTGTTGGAATCATCTAGCCCGAATCTCATTGGTCGGGATCAAGTGTGCTGTGAACCTGATAATATGTTGATGTCATGATAGTGGTGTGTTTTACGGAACAAAATTCGATACGAATTTTTTACCTGCTAAGCATGATGAATTCGACATCATATTCATCCACTGATTTTACCCACATGGAGCCTTGTTGCAGGTGGATAAACTGTTGTTCCGTCTCAAAATGAGCAGTCTCAGGGAAAAACTTCGTATCGAACAGATCATGGAACGTCTTCCACTCTATTGGTTGTGTGAGACGGCTTTCCACCAGACTCTTGCATTGTCGGTGAGCTAGATCTTGGCTACACGAACCCAAGCTAGGTCTGGTACTTGCGCTGCTGCAAGGTCGTTCTCGATACTTTGGGCCCATTCTTCAGTCTCAAGAGGACTCTCTTTCCTTGAAAAGTTCTTTGGATGCAACGCACGAAATTGCTTTACTCCAGGTGCTTCAGCTTCGGAACGGTTCATAAGGATAGCAGTCTGCTGCGGCTGACCCTCCAGAAGGCATTTGATGGCTTCTAGAAGCACCGTCTGTTCATTTATCGGAGCAGCAACGGTAGGAGAGGTGGTAAGGTAGGTGGTGGTGTGTTGCAATTAACGTTGGTACTTGTGTTGTTTGGAGAATCCATCACCTTGATAGAAGAGTGTAACGACTCTGAAATCCCTGTACAAAATTATTTGTTTAAATGTATAGAAATGGGTATTTCAGCCTGTATAAGAGTTATAAGTTATTTTTGTTCAATAAAAGCAAGAAACAATTTGTAGTTCACTGGTAAAGCCTCTACACTGCTGTGACATAGGCTGTGTGTTCGAATCCCATCAGACCCAATTATTTTTTAAGATTTTTCTTTTTAATTTTTCGGAAGCTCAAGAGTTGCACGTGCAATTCACGGAGAAACGAAAAGTTTCAGAAAAATCAAACATGTGCAAAAAGGAGTAAACAGTGATTAAAACCGGTGGCATGAATCTTGAGGCAATTGGGCCAGATCCGACCGCACGTTTATCCTATATGGCCGGCGCCGACGGTTGAGATGAGTCCAAATGACTCCGTGCTTTGCATACACCCTTTCGACCCCCCTCAACTCCCATGCACTGTTTGATTTCCCTGCAATTAAATAGTGACCTTTAAATTCATCATTTAACACCATTTTATTTGTTTTAATCCAAATTTTTAATTCCCAAACTCTAATTTCTTCACTATAAACACCACCCCATGCCCTAACTCCCCTCTATTCTGAAAATTTCTATCAAAATTAACCCAAAAGTTTCTAAGTGTAAGTGGAGTCAAGTGGAGTTAGCAACCAAGCCTTTTTCATCGAAGATCGAAGTCGTTTCAGGAGTTTCCGTGACGCCACGGAATCCCCCTCTTTTCTTTAATCTCTTCCCAATGCTATACAACGAGTAAGTCTCTCTTCTCTCTTCTTCTTTCATCTCAAACCACCTTCTAAAAATATATCGGTAAAGTAGAGTTAACTATGATATGTATGATTTTAACCTTTGTACTCTCCTTTTTATAGAAAAATAGGTCAAACTAACATTCTCACATTATTTATAACTTTGTTTACAATCATTTAGTTTTGAGTTTAACCAAATTTTTCGTGTGAAACAACCATATAACGAATTTTTCATTAAAATACCATGAAACTTTAGTATAACCCTTACTTCGATAATCGTTAAAAATACCTTTAGGAAAACTTCATGGGGTAATGACCTACCTTACACACCCACTATGATTTCATAGCACGGTATTCTAAGTATATGGATAATTCAAAATAGAATCTTTTCATTAAAATACCACACCTTTTCAAAACGGGTTTCTTTTAATCGGTATTTTTGTAATTCTTGGCAATTATGTATCTACAACCCTCGTTAGGGGACCTGCTAATGGATGGCGTGGATTATCGCACATTCTTGAGATAGTAGAGCGAGATGCAGAACTTCTCACAGAGTATTCGGTCTCAAAAGGAAATAAAAAAATACGGTTTTTAAGAAATACGACTTTTCTAAACAAAAATAAATTTTGGAAAAATTATATAAATCTATGAATTCATATTTTCAATAAAAATAAATTATGAAACTATATTTTTTAAATGAAAGATTAGAATTTTAATAAAATACCATCAAGATACCACAAGAGCTAGTTTTCAATAAAATAGCATAAACATTTAAAAAGGCTAAGCTTCATCAACAAAATACCTTTTAAATTAAAATACATGTTCATGAAAACCCTAAATATTATAAATCACCCTTGAAGTTTATTTTTAAACTATATTAAAGTATTTTTTTTTATAAAACCCCTCGAGCTATGCAAACAATATTTTAAGGACTCTTGATTAATATAGGTTTAAACGAGATCAATTCTCTTGGGCCCCAGTGAGTCGGAGAAAGTGAGTGCTTGCCTATTTAGGTTAGACAACTTAATGGAGTTATCAATGGTAATTGTTTTGGAAAAAGACACAAATCCTACCGTCCATATGCAGCAGTTGCCGATTACTCCCGAACTTTAGATATTATAAGAACAAAGTTCTTTCATAAGATTCTAACTTCAACCTAAATCCAAACTCAATCAGAATCCAAACGAAAACACGAATTTGAATATCTAATCATGAACCCGACATTCAAATATCAAACTCAAACTTGTATACTTAACTCCACTTGACCGAACCATGGTTATAACTTGACACGAATTTGACATGAATACCTGAACACATGATTGCATTTTGAATATGAACATGTACATTTTATATCCATGGGTTCGGCCAAGACCATTAATCTTAATCTACACAATTCAATACGCAGGGATAAATGGATAGATTAGTATGGAATGTATATCGTGGTACGAGAGGTCACTTTAAAAGATACCTACATGAATTCACGTGCCGTTGTCCCGTGGGTTATGACAGGGCCTTGTACTACATGTTACCATAGTCCACGGGGTAAGATGGACTTCTCTCGTATACATGAATACATTCTTTATCAAACTACAAATAACCACGTTAGAATAACTATCATATACCTGTGAATGATCATATACAACTTCACCTGTTCTCTGTTCATTTCACATTATATACTATCTTCTCTTACTTCTTTTGGGACTTACTGAACGCTAGTTCGTTGACGAAATTCCTTTCTATTTCTTTCTTTGGAACGTCAGGAGGACCGGACTCTGAAGAGATAGAGTCGAGCTCGAAGGACTTAGACCAGTTTGCTATTCAGCCAGATTACTAGCGTCTTCTAGCCTGCACTTACTTTCAGTATGCCATTGTAACAACCCTAAACTTTTTGTACAATTTTTTTCCAAAATACAGAAAGGAACACCTAATCCTGAGCATAAGTTAAAAATTTGATTTGCTTTTGAACAGCAAGAAAGCACTTGCAGCTCATTGGTTATGCCTGGCACTGCTGTGACGTAGTCCCTGTGATCGAATCCCCCCAGCCACATTATCTTTTTTGTTGATTTTTCTTTTAATCTTTTAGAAGCCCAAAGTTTTACACGTGCACTACACGTAAAATGAAAAGCCACACAGAAAACAAACACATGAGAAATGGCATTTACACAGACCCCAACGCGTGGCGTGAATCCAAACCAATTTCATCGATTTTGGACCGGCGAGGCGTGTGATGGGGACCGGCACCGCCGGGCATACCCGTAGGGGATGCTCCAAGATCTTAACCCCAGCACCCTTGGCCTACCCCACTACCCCCATACTGTTTATTTTCTCTGCACATTTCCAGAGAATTAAAAATGAGCATTACTCCATGATTTAATGCATTTTAGTTCTCAAATTCATCACCCTAAACCCTAATCCTACCCTATAAATACAACCCTACACTGTGTCTCTCTTCATTCTGAAATTTAGTATCAAAACTCTCTAAAATTTCCAAGTCCTAAGTTGTGCAAGTGGAGTTAGCAAGAGGCGGAGTTCCGACGACGTTTCGAGGAGAATCCGGCGACGAAACGATGCCCCGATGGTTCCAATAGCTTCCCCTCTCTCTTCTCTTATTTTCTAGCCAGTAAGTCCCTTCTTCCCTTCTCAATCTCTATTCTAAAACTTCGTTTTTTTAAAACTCGTCGGAAGCGGAGTTATTCCGACTTCCAATTCGCTTTTCTTTAAAAATACAACTCTTTCTTAATAACAAACCTACCAATTTTTAATATATTGTTTAGAAATCATAAACAAACATATTAGAATAAGTTTCATCTCAAAAGAATCTATTATGCAACTTTTATCGCATTTTTACGTTAAAATACCATATACTTTACTTTCGACATAATTCAACGTATTTCTTGTATTACCTTTAGAAAACTCATGAGGTAATGATCTATCTCATTACAACACTCATCTTTGACATAGCACGATGGTTTTTAAAACATTCTTTAGGGAAAAAATACGACATTACAATTAAATACCCTAAACTTACAACCCGTTTTTTAAAAAAAGTGTGTTATCTAATTCCTTGCAATTGTGCCTCTACAACCCATTTTGGGGAATCCCGATCGAAATGGTGCGGCTTATCTCACATCCTCGGGTCTAGTAGAGCGAGATGCAGACCTCCGCAAGGAGCATTCGATCTCGATGGAATTTTTGATGCAATTTTTAAGAAAATGAGATTTCTACAATAAATAAATAAAATTTATTTTTATTAAATATATATTTATAACTATTATCAAAATATCTATTTTAAAAATATTATAAATATTCCATGTTTTCTAAATCAAAAGAATCACAATTTAATGAAACCACAATTACAATTCAATACAAATGCCAATATTTCATTAAAATACCATATACAATGAAAACCAGATTCTACTCACTAGAAAATTTTATTTTTATAAAATATAAATCTATGAAAACCCTAAAGACGATAATTAAATACTTGAGGCGTATTTTGAAATTATATCAAAACTATTTTTACATAAAATCCCCTTAAGTTATACTAAATTACAATAAGGACCCTAGTAAATATAGGTTTAAGCAGGACCAGTTCTCTTGAGCCTTGGGGATCCGGAGAATGTGGGTGCTTGCCTATCTAAGGTAGACAATCTAAAAACAGTGTTATCAACTGTAACACTGTCACGCCCCGCTTCCCAGTGTACGGCGAAGGGGACGCGACGGGGTCCGCTACGTATATACTCAGAAGTACATACACTAAGCGTATCTAAGCAATATAAAATAAATACACAAGAGACAAGAATAAAAAGAACAGCAATTTTTATTTATTAACATTCTTTGTACAATACATGAAAGGAAATACAACTGAAATAAAAGATGCCTAAACAGTGGCATAACAGGAAATGAAAAGTACATAAGGAAAAGTGTACAATGAAACTACAGTGCAGGGTCTTCAGTGAACCGCTCCAAGTCTTCTTGCGATGGCTCAACCTCTGCCGGGTCCAAATCACCTGACGACATTCAAAGAAGAAAAAAAGAGAATGTCGTCAGCGAACAGGTCGCTCGGTAAGTACTAAAGATAAGGGAAGAATAGAATAGACAGGGAGTAAGAGAGAGAGAGAGAGTAGCTTTTACAGTTGTATTATATTATTGTATTGTTGTATTTAGTGTTAACGCTGTTGTTTGTAGCTTGGTACAGAAGTATGCCAGTGTATACGAGAGGAGTCTCACTTGCCCCGGAGACTATGGTATCAGGAACTCAAGGAACCGTTTATGCCACGGTACAACAGCAACGGAATATAGGTTAGGTGTCTTAATCTGACCACCTCGTGCCACCTTTAACACCTTCCGTACCAATCTACCCCTTAAACCCCGTAGTGTTTTAACAGTATTGTTGTATTGTAAATTGTGTTGATTGTATGATTGATTGACTGACTGACCAAAACCATGATATCAGGAAACGGTTATAACCGTGGAGTCATGTAAATGGAATACTGGAAATCATGTAGAAGGAATATATCCATGGTTCGGTTCAGCCAGATTGTATAAACTGGTAATTGGATTCATGGATTCATGTGTTCATATTGAGTTGGAATATTAAAGAATATAGATTGACTTGAATCATATTCAAGTCAGAAATAGTCAGACTCAAACCCGAGTCAGACTAAAAGAAAGATTAATTTGAAGTTCTATAATTGTTAGGGTCCTTATTGTAATTTATAAAACTTGAGGGGGTTTATGTAAAAAGTACTTTTGTATAGTTTTCAAAATACACCTCAAGTATTTATTATTCGTCTTTATAGTTATAATGAGTGTGAATTTTATTTGTGTTATTCTAGTGAATATATCCTAATAAAGGTATTAATTGATTTATTTGAAATTCATGGTATTTTAATGTAACTTTTAATCTTGTAATTTTAGAAAAAGTGAAAACTTTATCTTATAATAAAATAGGTGTTTGAATGATAATTATATATATATTAATACAAGAATAATTTTAAATAACTATTTTTATTTTCCAAAATCTCATTTTTCTTAAATGTCGTATTTTAAACCTTTCGAGACCGAATGCTCCTTGCGGAGGTCTGAATCTTGCACTACTAGCCCGCGGGTGCACGATGAACCGTACTATCCCTAACGGGTTCCCCAAAGATGGGTTGTAGTGGCGCTTTACATAGGTTTAATAAATACTATTCATTTAGAAAACGGTTTTATAATTATAAGGTATTTATTTGTAAATTTCCGTATTTTAGTTTCTAGGGTTTCCTAAACCAACTAGCCTATTTCTAAGGTCTAAACGATAAGTCATTAGAAGCCTCAAATCACCTCTTCACCGCCAATTGCGGCCAGATAAGTGCCAGGTAAGTGGGAAGGAACCACAGTAGTGGGCCTAATTAAAAACCACTAGCCTAGACACACTTGCCTAGACACCATAAAGTCAGGTTTAGATAAACGATCGATGTCCATGACATATCGTAATTTCATTTTAAAAGATTTTATTTTAGAATTGTGTACAACTTAAAGCTTTTAGAAAATGTTTATAAAGAATATGGTATTTTAGCGAAAAGTCTTGTATTTTCGTATTCTAAATTTTTAACGATATCAATTAAGGTTATATTTGTGTGTGTGTAGAGGTAGGTCATTACCTCGTGACTTATTTCAAGGTTTAGTGAAGTTTAGAGGTTAAACATGTTAAATTAAACATAAGGGTATTTAAGTGTAAGAATACGGTATTTGAAAACGTTATCATTTCATGTGAGAAACTTTGTTTAAATTGGTTTTTATGTGATTAATAGTCATCATGGATATGTTTAGGTATTATGGATTAGGTGACAAGTGGGATTTTGTAGAAAAACCGAATCGGAAATCGGTTTGTTCCGATTTCCGTCGGGGTTCGTAATTCCGTATTTTGAGAAATAGAAAAGAGAGAAGAACGGGACTTACGGGTTTCAAACTCTTCTAAAGAGTAAAGAGGAACTAGGGAGAAGACCGAAGTGTGGTTTCGTCGCCGGTTGCTTCAAAGAACGTCGCCGGAATCCGTCATCGCTTCGCCGTGAACTCGGTTTCAAAGTACTCTTTCTTGTGGAAATTTCAAGAGAGTAATTCTATGGTTTTGGAATGAGAAGGTAGGGGTAGGGGTCTATTTATAGGGTAAAGGGTTTTAAAAATTATAAAAATTTAAATAAAAAGCATTAAAATTTGTATTAATTTGGTTGTATTTAATATTGGAAAACCGATCAAATAAATTGGAGTTAACAGGGAGTTTCAGAATGCCAAAAGCCACAATTTTTGTGTTGGGACCCCGGCCATCGGCCCAACTCCGCCCGGCGGCGCCGGCCGATTCGGCCGTCCGGCCGGCCGAGTTGGCCGATCCCGGCCGGGTTCGGCCATGGTCGGGTGCGGGGTTCTCCGACGTAGACTATGGCATACTTCATTTTTTGGGGTTCAGTTCAATATTTGGGAGTTATGGCCTGTGGACTGTTGGGCTTCCAAGGACTTTTAAAGAAAAATAAACTAAAAATAATGTGGGGTATGGGATTCGAACTCTGGTGGCTTGGTTCAGCAGTGCAAGGTATTACCAATGAGCTACAAGCTCCTTCTTGTAATTATTGTGTTATTTAATTACTTAAAATGATAGCAGTAAGAGTAAATACTCCAAGCATACATTAAATTTTAAAGTAATTTCTTGTACACTAAAAATGGAGTTATTTCATTCTTGTAGCTTGTAATTAAAAACAAAAATAATTACTTAAATCTTGTGCTCAGGCAATAAATACCCCTTTATGGATTTTTGAAAAAAATATTTGAAAAAAAATTTGTATAGGAAATTTAGGGTTGTTACATTCTACCCTCATAAAAATTTCGTCCTCGAAATTTGTAAAAGGAAAATGTAACAGTGCAAAGAAGTTTGGTGACTGTAGTATAGATAGTGTATAAAATAACAAAGAGATACAAGGGGAAAAAGGCTTACCGGTGTTACCTTGACCTACAGTCTCGGCTTCTACGGCTTCTAATGTGAAGGTCTGTCGCCGTGGTATATTCCTTCTGGCTGGAGGCACATTCTGCCTTTGGGGCCTGTTTCTCTGCCCTCTAGGCATGTCCCTCATTGCCTGTTGGAATTGGCGAGCAGGATGTGCAGGTGGTGGAGCAGGTAGTGCAGGACGAGTTGCAGAAGCCTGGATGTTTGTCCGCTGCGGTTAGTTGGTATGCGTGTGAGCTGAGTTGTATCTATATGGACAGGTCTCAATTCTGTGATTGGACGAGCCACAAACTAGGCACAGGCCTATTGCACGCCTACAGTCCTTTATCAAATGTCCATCTCTCTTG
The DNA here is from genome assembly GCA_030015575.1 of Agapanthus africanus. Classification (NCBI taxonomy): domain Eukaryota; kingdom Viridiplantae; phylum Streptophyta; class Magnoliopsida; order Asparagales; family Amaryllidaceae; genus Agapanthus; species Agapanthus africanus. Next base: position 422,619,989 of record CM057349.1, read on the forward strand.
CAATGGAAACAGAAATGTGGTCTTGGCTGGTGATTGGGTTCATCAGTTCTCCTGGGTTCGAACGTTGGCCTGGAAGAGGCCCCTCCTGCCATCTGGTTGGCAGGGCGTTTGACTCCTGCAGACTGAGGTCTGCCCCTCTCTTTTATCACTGCCTCATAACTGCGGGCAGCTTCTAGAGCTTCCTCATGAGTCAAAAACTTTCCTGTGGCTAAAGCAGCCTTAATCTCTATGTCCAGACCTTGTTGAAAGCGACGGGATCTGATCTCGTTCGTCTGTATCAAGTGTGCCGCGAATCGGCGCAACATGGTGAATTCAGCGTCGTATTCATCTACCGATTTGTCCCACATTGATCCTTGCTGTAGATGAATAAACTGCTGCTCCATGGCGAACCTGGCAGTCACAGGGAAATATTTCGCGTCGAACTTCTCGCGAAATGTCTTCTATTCAATCGGCTGTACCAGACGGCTTTCTTCTGCCTTCCACCAATTGCGAGCGTTGTCCGTGAGTTGTAGTTTCGCTACACGGACCCAAGCGACGTCTGGCACTTGAGCTGATGCCAGATTGTCTTCGATGCTTTGTGCCCACTCTTCCGCTTCAAGAGGGCTTCCTTTACCAGAGAACTGCTTTGGGTGCAAAGCCCTGAATTGCTTTACTCCCGGTGCATCGGTCTCAGGACGGTTCAAAAGTTGTTGCTGTCCCTCGAGAAGGCTGCGGATCGCCTCAAATAGCATCGTTTGCTCAGTGGGTGGTGCAGGAACAGCTGGTGTGAGAGGTAGTGCTGAAGGGGTGTTGTTGACGTTGGTGCTGGTGTTGTTCGGGGAATCCATAACCCTGAAGAAAAATTTGGGTTAGGACAGATTCAAGTACATGAAATGATAAGATTCAAGGAATAGAAATTTGCAAGATTCAAGGAATATGAATTGTAAAGAATGTTTTAGTTGCTGGTTCTTGTGTTATATTACTTAGGTTGTTCACGCAGACCAGAACTGCATGATAGGGATTCATACAGCTCTGACCTGCATGGGCCACCAACAAAACCTGTCACGCCCCGCTTCCCAGTGTACGGCGAAAGGGACGCGACGAGGTCCGCTACGTATATACTCAGAAGTACATACGCTAAGCGTATCTAAGCAATATAAAATAAATACACAAGAGACAAGAATAAAAAGAACATCAACTTTTATTTATTAACATTCTTTGTACAATACATGAAAGGAAATACAACTGAAATAAAAGATGCCTAAACAGTGGCATAACAGGAAATGAAAAGTACAGAAGGAAAAGTGTACAATGAAACTACAGTGCAGGGTCTTCAGTGAACCGCTCCAAGTCTTCTTGCGATGGTTCAACCTCTGCCGGGTCCAAATCACCTGACGACATTCAAAGAAGAAAGAAAGAGAATGTTGTCAGCGAACAGGTCGCTCGGTAAGTCCCAAAGATAAGGGAAGAATAGAATAGACAGGGAGTAAGAGAGAGAGAGAGTAGTTTTTACAGTTGTATTATATTATTATATTGTTGTATTTAGTGTTAACGCTGTTGTTTATAGCTTGGTAGAGAAGTATGCCAGTGTATACGAGAGGAGTCTCACTTGCCCCGGAGACTATGGTATCAGGAACTCAAGGAACCGTTTATGCCACAGTACAACAGCAACCGAATATAGGTTAGGTGTCTTAATCTGACCACCTCGTGCCACCTTTAACACCTTCCGTACCAATCTACCCCTTAAACCCCGTAGTGTTTTAACAGTATTGTTGTATTGTAAATTGTGTTGATTGTATGATTGATTGACTGACTGACCGAAACCATGATATCAGGAAACGGTTATAACCGTGGAGTCATGTAAATGGAATACTGGAAATCATGTAGAAGGAATATATCCATGGTTCGGTTCAGCCAGATTGTATAAACTGGTAATTGTATTCATGGATTCATGTGTTCATATTGAGTGGAATATTAAAGAATATAGATTGACTTGAATCATATTCAAGTCAGAAATAGTCAGACTCAAACCCGAGTCAGACTAAAAGAAAGATTAATTTGAAGTTCTATAATTGTTAGGGTCCTTATTGTAATTTATAAAACTTGAGGGGGTTTTATGTAAAAAGTACTTTTGTATAGTTTTCAAAATACACCTCAAGTATTTATTATTCGTCTTTATAGTTATAATGAGAGTGAATTTTATTTGTGTTATTCTAGTGAATATATCCTAATAAAGGTATTAATTGATTTATTTGAAATTCATGGTATTTTAATGTAATTTTTAATCTTGTAATTTTAGAAAAAGTGGAAACTTTATCTTATAATAAAATAGGTGTTTGAATGATAATTATATATATATTAATACAAGAATAGTTTTAAATAACTATTTTTATTTTCCAAAATCTCATTTTTCTTAAATGTCGTATTTTAAACCTTTCGAGACCGAATGCTCCTTGCGGAGGTCTGAATCTCGCACTACTAGCTCGCGGGTGCACGATGAACCGTACTATCCTTAACGGGTTCCCCAAAAGTGGGTTGTAGTGGCGCTTTGCATAGGTTTAATAAATACTATTCATTTAGAAAACAGTTTTATAATTATAAGGTATTTATTTGTAAATTTCCGTATTTTAGTTTCTAGGGTTTCCTAAGCCAACTAGCCTATTTCTAAGGTTTAAACGATAAGTCATTAGAAGCCTCAAATCGCCTCTTCACCGCCAATTGCGGCCAGGTAAGTGCCAGGTAAGTGGGAAGGAACCACAGTAGTGGGCCTAATTAAAAACCACTAGCCTAGACACACTTGCCTAGACACCACAAAGTCAGGTTTAGATAAACGATCGATATCCATGACATATCGTAATTTCATTTTAAAAGATTTTGTTTTAGAATTGTGTACAACTTAAAGCTTTTAGAAAAGGTTTATAAAGAATATGGTATTTTAGCGAAAAGTCTTGTATTTTCGTATTCTAAATTTTTAACGATATCAATTAAGGTTATATTTGTGTGTGTGTAGAGGTAGGTCATTACCTCGTGACTTATTTCAAGGTTTAGTGAAGTTTAGAGGTTAAACATGTTAAATTAAACATAAGGGTATTTAAGTGTAGAATACGGTATTTGAAAACGTTATCATTTCATGTGAGAAACTTTGTTTAAATTGGTTTTTATGTGATTAATAGTCATCATGGATATGTTTAGGTATTATGGATTAGGTGACAAGTGGGATTTTGTAGAAAAACCGAATCGGAAATCGGTTTGTTCCGATTTCCGTCGGGGTTCGTAATTCCGTATTTTGAGAAATAGAAAAGAGAGAAGAACGGGACTTACGGGTTTCAAACTCTTCTAAAGAGTAAAGAGGAACTAGGGAGAAGACCGAAGTGTAGTTTCGTCGCCGGTTGCTTCAAAGAACGTCGCCGGAATCCGTCATCGCTTCGCCGTGAACTCGGTTTCAAAGTACTCTTTCTTGTGGAAATTTCAAGAGAGTAATTCTATGGTTTTGGAATGAGAAGGTAGGGGTAGGGGTCTATTTATAGGGTAGCTAGGGTAGGGTAGGTGAAGGGTTTTAAAAATTATAAAAATTTAAATAAAAAGCATTAAAATTTGTATTAATTTTGTTGTATTTAACATTGGAAAACCGATCAAATAAATTGGAGTTAATAGGGAGTTTCAGAATGCCAAAAGCCACAATTTTTGTGTTGGGACCCCGGCCATCGGCCTAACTCCGACCGGCGGCGCCGGCCGGCCGAGTTGGCCGATCCCGGCCGGGTTCGGCCATGATCGGGTGCGGGGTTCTCCGACGTAGACTATGGAATACTTCATTTTTTGGGGTTCAGTTCAATATTTGGGAGTTATGGCCCGTGGACTGTTGGGCTTCCAAGGATTTTTAAAGAAAAATAAACTAAAAATAATGTGGGGTATGGGATTCGAACTCTGGTGGCTTGGTTCAGCAGTGTAAGGTATTACCAATGAGCTACAAGCTCCTTCTTGTAATTATTGTGTTATTTAATTACTTAAAATGATAGCAGCAAGAGTAAATACTCCAAGTATACATTAAATTTTAAAGTAATTTCTTGTACACTAAAAATGGAGTTATTTCATTCTTGTAGCTTGTAATTAAAAACAAAAATAATTACTTAAATCTTGTGCTCAGGCAATAAATACCCCTTTATGGATTTTTGAAAAAAAATATTTGAAAAAAAATTTGTATAGGAAATTTAGGGTTGTTACAAACACCCTGGTTCGGTTATACCATGTTCGAATTGATTATTTTATTTATTTGTGGAACTCCACCAAGTGTAGATGATCCTCCCATGAACCCTTGAAGTCCAACATGCAAGCTCTTAATATATCTTCAAGAGTTTGGATTGTTCTCTCCGACTGGCCATCTGTCTGGGGATGATAAGCAGTGCTAAACTTCAATCGCGTTCCCAAACTTTCCTGTAAACTCCTTCAGAAGTGCAATAAGAATCGGGTATCACGATCGGAAACGATGCTTACAGGTACACCATGCAATCTCACAATCTCTTGCATGTACCGCTCTGCTAACGATTCTGTTGACTGACCAACTCGAAATGGTATGAAATGAGATGCCTTGGTCAATCGATCAACAATCACCCAAACTGGATTGTTGCCCTTTGGACTCCGCGGTAAAGCTGTCACGAAATCCATGATTATATGTTCCCACTTCCATTGAGGAATTAGAAGTGGTTGCAATAAACCAGCTACCCTTTGATGTTCAGCCTTAACTTGCTGACACACCAAGCACTTCGCTACAAAGCGGGCGATCTCTCTTTTCATGTCTTCTCACCAGAAATGCTGTCATAGATCACGGTACATATTCGTGCCTCCCGGATGTGCAGAATATGCGGAACTATGCGCCTCCTTCATAACTTCTTCGCGAATGTCTTCTTACGGCACACACAAATGGTTACCATATCGCAACGAACCATCCTCATGAATCAACAAGTCCGTTCAAAGTCCCGCTTCAACCTGTTCTCGAAACTTCTGCAATCTTGGATCCTATGACTGCGCCGCTTTAATAGTATCGATCAAAAACGACTGTACTTGTAGCTGCATCAACTGTCCCGAAGAATGCGGTAGCACGATCTCCAATTCGAATGTCCGAAAATCTTCGATAAGCTCCTTCTTTGCAGTCAACATTCGAATTGCTGGCAACCGACTAAGCGCATCCGGCACTACATTAACTTTCCCCGGATGGTACTTGAGATCAAGATCATAGTCAGCCATCAGCTCCAACTATCTACGCTGTCTCATGTTAAGCTCTTTCTACGTGAACACATACTTTAGGCTTTTGTGATCGGTGAATACTTCGACCCTTTCGCCCAATAAGTAGCGTCTCCAAATCTTTAAGGCAAAAATCACTGCTGCCAGTTCCAAATCATGAGTTGGGTAATTCTTCTCATGGGTCTTCAATTGTCTTGATGCGTAAGCTATAACCTTCCCATGCTGCATCAAAACACATCTCAAACCTTTCCCAGATGCGTCGCTGTAAATCACCAATCCACAGGAACCGTCTGGTACGGTAAAAATAGGAGCAGTTATCAACCTTTGCTTCAACGCCTCAAAAACTGACGCATAACTATCCGTCCATACGAACGGTACCTCCTTCCGTGTAAACTTGGTCAAAGGCTCAGCCAATCGAGCAAAATTCTCCATGAATCTTCTGTAGTATCCGGCAAGTCCCAGAAAACTTCTGATCTCCGCTACATTCTTCGGAATCGGTCAATCTTGAACTGCTGCAATCTTCTCGGGATCAACGGCGATTCCATCTCCGGATACGACATGCCCCAAAAACTTCACTTCTTCAAGCCAAAACTCGCACATGCTCATCTTTGCATACAATCTTTCATGCCTCAATGTCTGCAGTCCGATCCTCAAGTGTTCTGCATGCTTTTCTAGGCTCCTCGAGTAGACCAGAATATCATCGATGAACATCACTATAAACTGGTCCAAGAACGGTGAAAAGATTCGGTTCATCAAGTCCATAAATATGGCCGGTGCATTCGTAACTCCGAATGGCATCACTAAATACTCGTAATGTCCATATCAAGTTTGGAATGCAGTCTTGCTGATATTCTCTGAATTAACTCGAACTTGATGATATCCGGATCGCAAATCCAGTTTCGAGAATACCCTCGCGCCACTGATTTGGTCGAACAATTCGCCGATGCGAGGGATCGGGTACTTGTTCTTAATAGTCACCCGGTTTAATTCTCGATAATCGATGCACATCCTCCTTGTGCCATATTTCTTCTTGACTAGAAGAACTGGAGCTCCCCAAGGTGAATTACTGCTGCGAATCCAACCCTTCTCTAGCAATTCGGTAACCTGCTTCTTGATTTCTTCCAACTCCACTGGTGCCATCGGATAGTATGCCTTTGAGATTGGCGCTGCACCAGAAAAAAGATCGATCACGAACTCCACATCTCGTTTTGGCGGTAAACCCAAGATGCCCTTGAACACATCCATGAACTCTCGAACTACAGAGGACGTTTCCTCCTTATCAATTTCCATCGACAAAAGAACACTGTTTGTCGGCCTAGCCCTAAACTCGACTGGCCCGATAGAACTACTACCTCCAGCAAATACAAACTTCGGATGTCCGGGAATCTGGAAAATCACTTTCTTTGCCCTACAGTCCCAAGATAACATCATAACTGCCAGTATCGATCACCAAGAAATCCGCGAATAACTCTCGTCCGCAGATAACAACCGAACAATCTTTGCACTCACTACTAGATATGATCTTCCCATTCCTAGTATGTATGTTCCAACAATAAGACAGGGTCGTGCAAGAAATCGAATGTGCAGCAATAAACTTGGATGACATACAACAATGGGATGTACCAGAATCGAATAATTCTAATGCAGGAAAATCATAAACAAGTAGGATACCGGAAACGACTTCATCTAAAGCCAAGACACGGAAGAGGACTAGCACGGTAAACAGGATTCAAGCTTGCGATAAAACATGAACTGGAAAGCAATGAAACTGAGAGAAGGTAATATAACGACCATAAATCAAAGAAGTGAATCAAGACTAGGACTCCAAGTTACTTAAATAGAATACGCATTGTAACCATGCTGCAATTCATAGTTACAATCACATAATTCCGTTCAAGTCGCCCAAATCCTAGTATCAGAATCAAAGGAATTGGAAAGGATAAACAATAAGGAACCAAAAGATTTTAAGCCGAGATGCAAAGTCATTCTATCTCGTCAAGGAAAAGAGTCAAGAGAAAGATAAGATTCAAGAAACACGACAACAATGTGGCAGGACATGTTCTTAATCACGGGTTTTCTGATTCGTGTATTAGGTCCAATACCTAACTACAAAAGAATCAAACCCGATTAACCTAAATCCTATGTCTCTGATACCAAACAAACCCTGTCACGCCCCGCTTCCTAGAGTGCGCTAAGATCGGCACGTGACAGAGCCAACCATGCTACTTGTGGTTAGGAAACATCCCTCCACAGTCACATTACGGCTGTCTATAAGATATCAAGAACAGTAAAATAAAATAAACTATCTAGTACATGTCCATATGCCAGAATAAACGAGTCAAGAAATAATATATGCGGAAGCAATAAATCCAATAAGCAATAACATCTGGAAAATACGTCCCAAATACGGGCTCACATTAGGAAATTAAAATGCTGAAAGAAAACTAAACTAAACTAAACTAAATACCAAATTGCTCCTCACTGTTCGGCCTGTCGACTGAAGTACTCATGGTCGGCCTGCTAAAGAGATAAAGGATCTGGGCCATGCAAAACCCAGACGTCAGTGCGTCATAATATCAAACAATAAAATATTATCAGGAGGTAACAAGATATGCAGGCATGAGTATGAACAGTAGTGAGTGTATAACAGTAACATGAATATGGAACAGTGAAGTGTATGTGCATGCGGTGAGTAATCTATGCTACTGGATTAATTACTCTCAAGTCTTTGAAATCAATTTAATGAATCGTTGATATAACTCAATAGTATCCCGTGAATACCCGGGACCATGGTCCAGACTCTTGGGGTTGAATCCGAGACGTGCCGCTAAGCACAAAACAGGAAACATGTACAGACGCATGATGTCAGCAGTATCATCCCGGGACTGGCCTAGCCCCTAAAACTGATCAGTATAAGCGTCGAACTGTTGAGTTACAAGTCAGGTTTCATCATTGATTTCCCCTTACCCCCAAGTTTATGTGTTCAAGTCAGGTATTGATAAATCTAGAGCTAATGCCAATACAGGATCAAGCAGGTATAGATTTTGTCTGAAATAGACAACAGGATACGTCCATCGGGATGTCAAGTCAGGATTGTCGGCATTAGTAAGAAGATCAAGTAACATGTCAAGTAGTGGTATATCAGGTCATGCCAGGTGGTGCATATGTATCGAACGGATGCCCGTAAAATAAACTGTAGCAAGTACGAATGCACGATAAAAGTACGGATGCACAGTAAAACATGGCTGCACAAATATTTATCAGGGATTACATCTACAACTCTATGACTACGCATGATGCACATTATCAAGCATGGGGTGCTAATATACCGGTAACATGATATAATATGACATGGCATGCAACTAGATATATAATAAATAACATGGACGCGAACGGATATCGGAAAAACGGTAAAACTATAATGTGAATGTGAAATGCCATAAACATGTAATAATTCTATACCTATAGATGTAAAATATGTTGCATAGCCCGTAGCGAGATAAAATTGCATGCAATTAGATATGTGATAAATGATACGGATATGAACGACTATCCAAAAACAGTAAAACAGTAACATGGATGTACAATGCAGTTAACATGTGATATTTTTATTCATATGGATGAAAAATATATATCATAGCATGTAGCAAGATAAACTTGCATGATCGGATCTCAATACGGGATGCGTACGCTGCGTCCGACGTTGGGTAAACGTCGCAATGTACACACGCGCGTACGGAATAGGACCAGGCAAAACAAGAACAAGACCACGCTGGCTGGGGACGTCTACTGGGTCGCCCGAATCATCGTCTATGGTCACAGCTCAGGCGATCGACCGGAAACGCGAATCCAAGAAAGCAAGAGAAGACAAGAAGAAGAAGAAGAAAAGGAAGGGCTGTGGTTCTCTGGGTTGGGTGCTCTGGGGTCAGAGGCGAGGGGGTGATGACGACGATGGGTCTTCGATGACGAGGTCGTTGATGACGAGGTCCCCTGCAGGCAGCGAGTTTCCGGCGATGGGCAGAGGCTGCGGTGGTAGGGTTCATGGTGTGCAGGGTTCTGGTCGGGGTGCAGGGAGGAGGAGAGGAGGTCGTGGTGATGGGGATGGTGATGAGGGGAGGGTTTTCCGGCGAAGTTGCAGGCGAGGCAGTGGGTTTCTTGGTCGCCGGGGATTGGGTGCACAGGGGTTCACGTCGGGGAAAGAAGAGTTGCATGGGAGAGGAGAGGGGTGAGGTGGTCGAGGGAGGAGAGGAGGCGAGGTCGAGGGTGGAGGCGGCGATGGTGACGCGTGGCGAGGGCTAGGGTTAAGGTTTCACGAAGTGAGGCGGCGGGAAAACGAAGGAAGAGCTGTGAGGGGGAGAGAGAAGACGTGGAGTTAAGTATGAGTGTGGGTATTAAAATTTATAAAGAATAAATTTATATAGTAAAGATAGAAGAGAGAGAGAGGAAGTGAGTTGAGATCTGTGAGTTGTTAAAAAAATCTTTTAAAATATTATTTTGTTAAAGGAAAATTTTATAAACGTATTATATATATATATATATATATTTAACAGTTAAATCTATTAGAATAAAATATTAAGAAAGTTTGAGTTTTCTGGCTAATACAAACTTACTCCAAAATATACCCGGGTCGGGTCTAAAATTATGGTTTAAAAATACGGATAATGTACGTATAAACCAAAACCAAAATAGGATATCCGGGTAACGAAAATGCATACCCCCAAGAACGGATACACGTAGCGTACACGCAGCTATCCAAACTGGTCCGTTTCACTGAATGGGACGAGAACACGATGTACGGATGCCACGACAGGGGTTAGGGGTATGATGCAGGCCATGCTTGATAATGTGCATCATGCGTAGTCATGGAGTTGTAGATGTAATCCCTGATAAATATTTGTGCATCTGTGTTTTACTGTGCATCCGTACTTTTATCGTGCATTCGTACTTGCTATAGTTTATTTTATGGGCATCCGTTCGATACATATGCACTACCTGGCATGACCTGATACACCACTGCTTGACCTGTTACTTGATCTTCTTACTAATACCAACAATCCTGACTTGACGTCCCGATGGACGTATCCTGTTGTCTATTTCAGACAAAATCTGTACCTGCTTGATCCTGTGTTGGCATTAACTCTAGATTTATCAATACTTAACTTGAACACATAAACTTGGGGGTAAGGAGAAATCAATGATGAAACCTGACTTGTAACTCAACAGTTCGACGCTCATACTGATCAGTTTTACGGGCTAGGCCAGCCCCGGGATGATGCTGCTGACATCATTTGTCTGTACATGTTACCTGTTTACTGCCTAGCAGCACGTCTCGGATTCAGCCCGAGAGTCTTGACCGTGGTCCAGGGCATGCACGGGATACTATTGAGTTACATCAACGATTCATTAAATTGATTTCAAAGACTTGAGAGTAATTAATCCAGTAGCATAGATTACTCACCGCATACACATACACTTCACTGTTCCATATTCGTGTTACTGTTATACACTCATTACTGTTCATACTCATGCCTGCATATCTTGCTGTAGGGTTCTTAGGCACAACCATAAGGTCTCACAAGACATCAAACATGCCGTATTTAAAAAATTAGTATGCCAAACAACCCTAACCAAGGATCTAACTAGAGTTTTAGGAGCTAAACTAGAAAGTAAAAAACTTTACATCTAAGTGATAACGGAATACAACCTTTGTAGACCGGTCCTTCACTTCAATAGCTCCTTGTAGTGGTCCCTTCATTGCGATCATGGAACTCCTGGACTCTTGCATGGCTTCTCAAGGTGAAAGGAACGATCTTTCTTGAAGTCTTCGAGGCCGAAAATGATCTACGTCGAGGAGACACTAACTCAAGATACTATTTCACTAATGAGAGATTAGTGAAGCTAACACCCTATACTAAAGTGCTAATCTAGTAGAGGATGATGAAGTAGGAAGTGGGCTCACTTTAGTTTTATTTTTCTCACAATAATTTCTCACTTGAAAAAGCTAGCAAGCTTTTTCTCAAGGATGAAGAAGATGAAGTCAAGAGATGAGAATGAACTAATGAGGTGAAAGAATCAACCATGGATGAGTTTGTATCATATACTAACTCATGTAGAGAGATAACCATAGCTAAATTATAATGGTTAGGTTAATAAATCTCTTAAGTGAAACAAAATGAGTGGACTAAGTCAATGCATCCACAAGCTTCTACAAGCTTCATGCATGTGAGCAATTATCCACTAATTTGGATTTACTTTAAATATTTAAACCCTACATTATAATTAGTATGGTGTAAGTCTCATACACCCATGTAGTGTGTATCAACAACCATGACACAAAATAGAACACAATTAATATATATCACATATATATTAAGAGTGCATATGTGAGAAAATAAATGCTTAAGTGAGCTAATATTAGTTAATGTAAACTAGTATATCAAATATACAATTATACACTAAATTATCAAATCAACACTTGATTTAATAATGCTGCTATATCACATATAATCGACTAATATTATATGTACCAACTTATCGAATCAACACTTGATTCGATAACCCGGCTATATCACATATAATCGACCGATACAAATATCGCGAGAATAGAATACGGTATCACATACTCGTATTATTCTCGGTCCCGCACATATCACATATGTGCTCCTACTTCGTTTTGCCTAATCTAGTAAAACCTCTATGTAAGACTCTAAAGATTCGTCAATACGCCGGCAGTAGGTGATGATCACATCAAGAACTCACAAACCGTCAGCGGTACTAGCTGGACGTAAAGGATACCCGGGTATTGAGCCATCAGAAGATCAACAAGCAAGCCCGCTCTAGCTCCTGTAAAGCCTGTCAGTAACACTGCCGTACAGTCCGGTCTCCTCGTCTGATATGTCGCATATCCAGTCTAGGGGTGGTAAACGTCAGACCCCGATATCCGATAATTCATGCCGATATGAGGCTCATAACGGGTCGAGAAACTACTGATAACTCTTACCAGTAAATCTCTAAATCAGCCCTGACCAGGGACTTCCCTATTATGGCCAATCGAGCACAGCGCAACATCAACCCCCAATACCGGGAGAGATGAAACCCCTCCTATTGCTCATTGCCTCCATATGACCCGGGAATGTACCAAAAAACCACCGTTTTGCACGTCCTCTTGAACGTGGTAAGGTGGAAATCAAAGCACAGTGGGAATCACACAAGACTCTATGACGATCTCGGGTCTACAGACTAATCTGTACTAGTGTCACCAGAGAACTGCTGTATGACGTCAGGTATAATACTATCTAGGAGTTCTCGGCGAGTCCGTCCAGTATACCCAGTCTCCACTGAGCACCTATATACCATCTTTGATGTCAAACACCAATGGATATGGGATCATCCATCGCCCATCTCATGAGTCGAGAAGCGTATATGCTAGTCTACTATGGTATATCGTTGCCCCGTCTCTATATACCCACGACTAGGAACATTAACGAATGAACTTATGGACTACCATGGCCCCACTAGTATGATCTGCATCATAATCCTGGTAGTCAAGTACACATCCTAAGGGCTTTACCAACATGTAACCATAAGACAATATCAAGAGACAAGTATACATGTTAAGATAAAGAGCAGCTAGATAGCATACTATCATGTCGAGCAAGAAAGTACTCTCTATATATGTCCAAGCATCCACTATAATATACATCATATGTACAATAATGGCCTCTAGGGCATACATACAACTAACAATCTCCCACTTGCACTAGGGCCAGCTGTTATAGTATCGAATACCCAACATCCTGAAGAGTCTCTTGAACTGTATCTGGGGAATGGCCTTCGTGAGTGGATCCGCTGTTTTGTTCTTCGTGTCAACTCTCCTGACCTCGATCTCCCGGCGATCAACTATCTCCCGGGTCAGGTGATACCGCCTCAGAATATGCCTGGATCGCTGATGGGACCTGGGTTCCTTGGCCAAAGCCACCGCTCTATTGTTATCACAATACATAGGTATTGGATACTCAATGGATGGAACCACTCCAAGTTCAGTTATGAACTTCTTCATCCAGACAGCCTTTTTGGTAGCATCGTTGGCAGCAATGTATTCAGCCTCCATCGTCGAGTTTGCCACGGTTTCCTGCTTGGAACTCTTCCAGCATACCGCCCTTCCATTAAGGGTAAAGACAAATCCCAAGTGCGACTTAGAGTCGTCCTTATCACTCTGGAAGCTCGAATCGGTAAATGACTCCCTTTGGAGTTCTCCGTTACCATACACCAAGAGCATCTCTTTAGTCCTTCTTAAGTACTTGAGAATGCTCTTCACAGCTCTTCAGTGACTCTCTCCAGGATCTGCTTGATACCTACTCACTACACTTAGTGAGTATGCTACATCGGGTCTGATACATAGCATCGCGTACATGATAGAGCCTACTGCCGAAGCATAGGGTATCCCTTGCATGCGAGCTCTCTCCAAATCAGTCTTGGGAGACATCTCTTTGGAGAGAGTGAGTCCTGAGATAGTGGGTAAAAACCCACGCTTGGATTCTTCCATACTAAACCTTTTTAGTATGGTGTTAATGTACCTGGATTGGGACAATCCCAGTATCCGTTTAGATCTATCTCTATAGATCTTAATCCCGAAGATCTAGGAGGCATCCCCTAGATCTTTCATTGAGAATCTATGTGATAAGAAGAGCTTGACCGATTGCAGCGTAGGAATGTCATTTTCTATCAAGAGTATGTCATCCACGTACAATACGAGGAAGACAACCTTACTCTCTGCCATCTTCTTGTATATACAAGGTTCATCTACGTTTTTGATGAAATCAAACTCTTTGATAACGACATCAAAACAGATGTTCCAACTCCGCGATACTTGCTTTAACCCGTAGATGGATTTAAGTAGCTTTCACACCTTTCCGCTGCTCCCACTGTGTACGAAGCCCTCTGGCTGAGTCATGTACACGCACTCTTCTAAATCACCATTTAGAAAGGCGGTCTTAACGTCCATTTGCTAGATTTCGTAGTCATGGTATGCAGCAATGGCAAGTAGGATCCGGATGGACTTAAGCATAGCCACTGGAGAAAAGGTTTCATCATAATCCACACCTGGTCGTTGACGAAAACCCTTTGCAACAAGTCTAGCTTTGAAAGTCTCAACTTTTCCATCTACACCAAGTTTCTTTTTAAAGATCCATTTGCCCCCAATGGGCTTTACCCCTTCAGGAGCAACTTCCAAAGTCTATACTTTGTTGGTGTATATGAATTCCATCTCAGATCGCATTGCATCCAGCCATTTCATAGAGTCTCCATTCGTGATGGTCTGTTCGAAGCTAGTTGGGTCATCATCCTTCATGATGCAATCCTCGCTTCCACGATCAATGAGAAAACCGTAGTATCTCTCAGGTGGATGAGGAACCCTACTAGATCGGCGGAGAGACTGAGGTTCGTTGGGAACTACTGAATTCTCTGGTTCCACCAAATCTTCAGTTGCAGTTTGTGTTGCTGGAACTTCTTCCAGCTCTACCTCTTTGCCACTAATTTCTTTTACAAGAAATTCCTTTTCCAAAAAGGTGGCATATTGAGAAACAAATACTTTTTGTTTCTCAGCGTGGTCGAAAATATATCCTTGTGAATTCTTTGGATATCCCACAAACTTGCAAAGAACTGATCGTGCCTCGAGTTTGTCCGGATTTTGCCTCTTGACATAGGCCGGACAACCCCATATCTTAACTCTTTTAAAATATGGTCTTTTCCCACTCCATATCTCATATGGTGTGATAGGTACAGATTTAGATGGAACTTGATTCAATAGGTATGCTACTGTCTTAAGCGCATAACCCCAAAAGGAAATAGGCAACTCAACAGTGCTCATCATAGAGCGCATCATATCTAATAGAGTGCGATTCCTCCATTCTGATACATCGTTGTGCTGTGGTGTATATGGAGGAGTAAGCTGAGAGAGAATCCCATTCTCTTTTAGATAGTCCAGGAACTCCGTGCTCAAGTATTCACCTCCTCGATCAAATCGTAGGATTTTAATACTTTTACCTGTTTGGTTCTTGACTTCGTGTTTATATTCTTTGAATTTCTCAAAAGCTTCAGACTTGTGTTTCAACAGGAACACATGTCCGAATCTTGAGAGATTGTCAGTGAATGTAATGAAGTATGAAGAACCATTCTTGGCATGTGTAGACATAGGACCACATACATCACTATGTATCAGTCCCAAGAGCTCGCTAGCTCTTTCTTCGTGTCCTGTAAACGGAGTTTTGGTCATCTTGCCTTTGAGACATGACTGGTAAGTGTCATAAGATGAAAATTCGAACGGATTCAAATATCCATCCTTATGCAACTTAGCTAGTCGTGTCGCATTGATATGACCTAATCTACAATGCCACAAGAAGGATTCGTTCATTTATGAACTCTTCCCCTTGTGTGTGTTTTGTACATTAAGAACTGTGGTTTGACCTAGAACGTATATGCCATTATTTAACGAGCCTGATCCAATTAACTTTTGCTTCAGGAAGATGTTCATAATATTATCCTGTACTATAAAATTATATCCTTCTTTACTTAATAAAGAAACTGATATAAGATTGCATATCAGGGTCGGAATATAATAGCATTCGTTCAGAATAAATGTATTACCATTTGGCAATACAAGATGATATTCGCCAACTATTTTGGCTGCAACATTTGCACCATTCCCTAATCTTACGGAATGATCACCCATTCCCAGTTCTCTACCTTTCCTTAGCCCATATAACATATTACATATGTGGGATCCCGATTCGGTATCTAATACCCAGGACGTAGAGTGAACTGAGAAACAGTTCTCAACAACTAACACATCCACAGAAGATGCAGCAACATGTTTATTCTTCGTTTGGGCGGAGTGGGAATCCGGACATTTCCCTATTCCCTGCTCGGACTTATAACAATTATAAGTGGAAGCGGGACCAACGTTTCCCTGCTCAGTATAACAAGCGGGTTCGGTCAATACATCCATATTATTATCTTGATTAAGACATGATATGGTCGCTACCTGGAGAGAGAGAGAGAAGAAAACACATTAGCGTATGCTCTTGCAAGATCAGATTGGTTATTATTTTATCTATTCAGGATGGCTCCCATTGTTTTTATCAAATCTTTCTTCAAACCCTAAAAGGAAAGACTAGCCGGGATTAATTACACCCTATAAGTCCGCCAATCTTTCAGCCAGGCCAGTGCCGGTACTTTGAGGGAGGTTCCCCGTGCTTTCGCATGGACATAATTAAAATAAACCTCATTTTCCCAGAGGTATAACCCCGTCGACACCTTTCTAGACACCTACTTGATCGGTTAATTGTAAAGTGCAAGACTCTCGCAGGAGTAACACTTACTCGCAGTGGGTATCGGGATCCAACTATCTCATAGAAGGTATGTAATCTCATTGCAAATTTCAACCCTTGAAATTCTTGATAATATTTTTCCCCTAGCAACTTATGACCTTAACATAGTCAACAAATCATAAGCATTAGCCAAGTTCAACCTGTCATTTCCTGATTGAATTAAACTCACCCGCACGATCTTTAACATAGTCAACAAAGTCGTACGACTACCCTAATCCAATCGCATCTCATGCTTAAGCAGATAAGCACTAATTAGCTACCGCACACTACGCCTTAACATAGTCAATAAACGTAGTACGAATACTAAGTAGTATTTATCTGAAATGACGGAGGGCTACGACAGGTTTTTATGAAAACCTCTTGCGTAATGAACTTGATATTGTTGTAGAATCGTGTGATTTTAGTAAAGGAGTGTTTTTGAGGCTTTTACCAGTTTCGCTAAAGAGGCCACTCCCGGTGAAGGGATCTCGGCTCTTTCCTTGTTGAATAAGGTGCAGGATATTTCACAAATACCACTATGCAAAGCAAAGACTACAAAAGCAATCAAAAATAAAACCGAGTGTTTGTAGCATCTGCTAGATTTTGCCAAAGAGGTCACTCCCGGTGAAGGGATCTCAGCTCTTTCCTTATCGAATACGGTGCCGGATATTCTACAAGGAATACCGCTATGCAAAGCAAAAACTAGAGCTACCCTTTTTTGAAAATTTAATTCTACAACATCTTTTAGGTTTTTTTCTTTCATTAATCTCATTAATGAAGTCCCATCATTTATGCTTCCTAAGCATCACAGAAGAAACGAAAATACAACGTACGCTTATGCTATCCGCATTTGCCACAGTGTCCCGTTATGCACCGTTAGGTTACTTAACTAACGGCATAGCGGGACGGGACTAGCGCGGGTGCAAAACATAAGCAACGTCTACTATATATCTCATATATAATGTATATCCATTCGTCTCAGAATCCACAGTGATCACATCATAGAGTAGCAGAAGAAACATATGAAATATTGGATATACTAGGAGGTCCGTGTTTTATTTTGAGCTTTATAAAACACGGATTCCACGGTCGCGATGAATAGCCAAACCCACATCTCTAGACCCCTACGAGAGCGGCAAGCAACCTTACCAATTCTAGAGTTAGGAGATCCGGACTCGACTCCTCGAGTTGGTCTCCCACCGGACTCTCGAACCCGGTTACTTGTGCTCCCCTCCTTGGGTCTATCCTAATGCAGAAAAGTAAATAATATACAACAATGGTGACATCATCCTCAACCCGGAAGTGCCCCAATAAAAGAATATTACATACAATGAATTTTACATGAATGAAAAAATAAAAACTCTCATCTCACATAAAACCCCCGGCTATTCAAAACGCGACGATCCAATATAACATATCACAGCAACACATAATATCATATGCCATCAACATAAGTAAATATGCGTATCCCAATTGTCGTTGACATATAGCAACGAAACCGGCGATACACCACATATTACACTTACGGTCGCAGAAAAGAAAATGTCAAACTACAACATTTGGAATCCATAATAACCTTAGACATCACAAACCCAAAATATCACATACTTTGGATTTCATGCCTAACTATATGAGTTCCACATATTGTATCTCATTATAGAAAGCTAGACGACATTAAACAATTCGATCGAATCAACGAATTCCCAAAATTCCCAGAGAGCTCAACACTTAAGCAGAATTAAAAATGCCCAGAAGTATGCCCCAGTACCTACAGACCAATAGTTGAAAGGCCCGACCCAAGCCTCTCAAGTGGCGCCGTGGATCCGCCGCCAAAACCATATTTTGGACGCGGATCCGCGGTCACTTAGACGAGTTAGGGTTTCGTTCTTCAGGTGTGTCCATAGAATTACCTGCATGATTTTCAAAATATTTTTAACATGGAAAATCCAACCTTTTGAAAAATTTCCAGAGAGGGGGTCTATTTCGGGTTTTCGGGGTTCGATCGGAATTCTAACTTCGTCTAGACAACGCCTAATACTCTAGCTAGGTTCTGATACCACTGTAGGGTTCTTAGGCACAACCACAAGGTCTCACAAGGCATCAAACATGCCATATTTAAAAAATTAGTATGCCAAACAACCCTAACTTAGGATCTAATTAGAGTTTTAGGAGCTAAACTAGAAAGTAAACAACTTTACATCTAAATGATAACGGAATACAACCTTTGTAGATTGGTCCTTCACTTCAATAGCTCCTTGTAGTAGTCCCTTCGCTGCGATCATGGAACCCCCGGACTCTTGCATGGCTTCTCAAGGTGAAAGGAACGATCTTGCTTGAAGTCTTCGAGGCCGAATATGATCTACGTCGAGAAGACACTAACTCAAGCTACTACTTCACTAATGAGAGATTAGTGAAGCTAACACCCTATACTAAAGTGCTAATCTAGTAGAGGATGATGAAGTAGGAAGTGGGCTCACTTTAGTTTTATTTTTCTTACAATATTTTCTTACTTGAAAAAGCTAGCAAGCTTTTTCTCAAGGATGAAGAAGATGAAGTCAAGAGATGAGAATGAACTAATGAGGTGAGAGAATCAACCATGGGTGAGTTTGTATCATATACTAACTCATGTAGAGAGATAACCATAGCTAAATTATAATGGTTAGGTTAATAAATATCTTAAGTGAAACAAAATGAGTGGACTAAGTCAATGCATCCACAAGCTTCTATAAGCTTCATGCATGTGAGCAATTATCCACTAATTTTGATTTACTTTAAATATTTAAACCCTACATTATAATTAGTATGGTGTAAGTCTCATACACCCATATAGTATGTATCAACAACCATGACACAAAATAGAACATAATTAATATATATCACATATATATTAAGTGTGAACATGTGAGAAAATAAATGCTTAAGTGAGCTAATATTAGTTAATGTAAACTAGTATATCAAATATACAATTATACAATTATACATTAAATTATCAAATCAACACTTGATTTAATAATCCGGCTATATCACATATAACCGACTAATATTATATGTACCAACTTATCGAATCAACACTTGATTCGATAACCCGGCTATATCACATATAACCGACCGATACAAATATCGCGAGAATAGAATACAGTATCGCATACTCGTATTATTCTCGGTCTCGCACATATCATATATGTGCTCCTACTTCGTTTTGCCTGAGCTAGTAAAACCTCTATGTAGGACTCTAAAGACTCATCAATATGCCGGCAGTAGGTGATGATCACATCAAGCACTCACAAGCCGTCAACGGTATTACCTGGACGTAACGGCTACCCGGGTATTGAGCGATCAGAAGATCAATAAGCAAGCCTACTCTAGCTCCTGTAAAGCCTGTCAGTAACACTGCTGTACAGTCCGGTCTCCTCGTTTGATATGTCGCATATCCAGTGTAGGGGTGGTATACGTCAGACCCCAATAACCGATAAGTCATGCCGATATGAGGCTCATAACGGGTCGAGAAACTACTGATAACTCTTACCATTAAATCTCTAAATCAGCCCTGGACAGGGACTTCCCTGTTTTGGCCAATCGAGCACAACGCAACATCAACCCCCAATACCGGGAGAGACGAAACCCCTCCTATCGCTCATTGTCTCTATGTGACTCATGTCTGTACCCAAAAACCACCATTTTGCATGTCTTCTTGAACGTGGTAAGGTGGAAATCAAAGCACAGTGGGAATCACACAAGACTCTATGATGATCTCGGGTCTACAGACTAACCTGTACCAGTGTCACCAGAGAACTGCTATCTGACGTCAGGTATAATACCATCTAGGAGTTCTTGGCGAGTTCGTCCAGTGTACCCAGTCTCCACTGAGCACTCGTATACCATCTCTGATGTCAATCACCAATGGATATGGGATCATCCATCGCCCATCTCATGGGTCGAGAAGCGTATACGCTAGTCTACTATGGTATATCGATGCCCTGTCTCGATACACCCATGACTAGGAACATTAAAGGATGAACTTATGGATTACCATGGCCCCACTAGTATGATCTGCATCATAATCCTGGTAGTCAAGTACACATCCTAAGGGCTTTACTAACATGTAACCACAAGACAATATCAAGAGACAAGTATAAATTTTAAGATAAAGAGCAACCAGATAGCATACTATCATGTCGTGCAAGAAAGTCCTCTCTATATATGTCCAAGCATCCACTATAATAGACATCATATGTACAATAATGGCCTCTAGGGTATACATACAACTAACACTTGTTACCTCCTGATTATATTTTATTGTTTGATATTTTGACGCACTGACGGTTTTGCATGGCCCAGATCCTTTATCTCTTTAGCAGGCCGACCAAGAGTACTTCAGCCGACAGGCCGAATAGTGAGGAGCAATTTGGTATTTAGTTTAGTTTAGTTTAGTTTTCTTTCAGCATTTTCATTTCCTGATGTGAGCCCGTATTTGGGACGTACTTTTCAGATGTTATTGCTTATTGGATTTATTGCTTCCGCATATATTATTTCTTGACTCGTTTATTCTGGCATATGGACATGTACTAGATAGTTTATTTTATTTTACTGTTCTTGATATCTTATAGACAGCCGTAATGTGACTGTGGAAGGATGTTTCTTAACCACAGGTAGCATGGTTGGCTCTGTCACGTGCCGATCTTAGCGCACTTTAGGAAGCGGGGTGTGACAGGATTTGTTTGGTATCAGAGACATAGGATATGTTAATCGGGTTTGATTCTTTTGTAGTTGGGTATTGGACCCAAGACACGAATCAGAAAACCCGTGATTAGGAACATGTCCTGCCACATTGTTGTCGTGATTCTTGAATCTTATCTTTCTCTTGACTCTTTACCTTGACGAGATGGAATGACTTTGCATCTCGTCTTGAAATCTTTTGGTTCCTTATTGTTTATCCTTTCTGATTCCTTTGATCCTGATACTAGGATTTGGACGACTTGAACGGAGTTATGTGATTGTAACTATGAACTGCAGCATGGTTACAATGCGGTACTCTATTTAAGTAACTTGGAGTCCTATTCTTGATCCACTTCTTTGATTTATGGTCGTTATATTACCTTCTCTCAGTTTCATTGCTTTCCAGTTCTTGTTTTATCCCAAGCTTGAATCCTGTTTACCATGCTAGTCCTCTTCCGTGTCTTGGCTTCAGATGAAGTCGTTTCCGGTATCCTACTTGTTTATGATTTTCCTGCATTAGCATTATTCGATTCTGGTGCATCCCATTGTTTTATGTCGTCCAAGTTTATTGCTGCACATTCGATTTCTTGCACGACCCTGTCTTATTGTTGGGACATACATACTGGGAATGGGAATATCATATCTAGTAGTGAGTGCAAAAATTGTTCGGTTGTTATCTGCGGACGAGAGTTATTCGCGGATTTCTTGGTGATCGATACTGGCAGTTATGATGTTATCTTGGGAATGGATTTTCTCGGCACTTTCCATGCTCACATTGTATGTGGGGCAAAGAAAGTGATTTTCCAGATTTCTGGACATCCGGAGTTTGTATTTGCTGGAGATAGTAGTTCTGTCGGGCCAGTCGAGTTTAGGGCTAGGCCGACAAACAGTGTTTTTTCGTCGATGGAAGTTGATAAGGAGGAAGTGCCAGCTGTAGTTCGAGAGTTAATGGATGTGTTCGAGGACATCTCGGGTTTACCGCCAAAATGAGATGTGGAGTTCGCGATCGATTTTGTTCCTGGTGCAGCGCCAATCTCAAAGGTATACTATCTAATGGCACCAGTAGAGTTGGAAGAAGTCAAGAAGCAGGTTACCGAATTGGTAGAGAAGGGTTGGATTCACAGCAGTAATTCACCTTGGGGAGCTCCAGTTCTTCTAGTCAAGAAGAAAGATGGCATAAGGAGGATGTGCATCGATTATCGAGAATTAAACCGGGTGACTATTAAGAACAAGTACCCGATCCCTCGCATTAGCGAATTGTTCGAGCAACTCAGTGGCACGAGGGTATTCTTGAAGCTGGATTTGCGATCCAGATATCATCAAGTTCGAGTTAAATCAGAGGATATCTGCAAGACCGCGTTCCGAACTCGATATGGACATTACGAGTATTTAGTGATACCATTCGGAGTCACGAATGCACCAGCGATATTTATGGACTTGATGATCCGAATCTTTTTACTGTTCTTGGACCAGTTTATAGTGGTGTTCATCGATGATATTCTGGTCTACTCGAGGAGCCTAGAAGAGCATGCAGAATACTTGAGAATCGCACTGCAGACATTAAGGCATGAAAGATTGTATGCAAAGATGAGCAAGTGCGAGTTTTGGCTTGAATAAGTGAAGTTTTTGGGGCATGTCGTATTCGGAGATGGAGTCGCCGTTGATCCCGAGAAGATTGCAGCAGTTCAAGATTGGCCGATTCCGAAGAATGTAGCAGAGATCAGAAGTTTTCTGGGACTTTCTGGAACTACAGAAGATTCGTGGAGAATTTTGCTCGATTGGCTGAGCCTTTGACCAAGCTTACACGGAAGGAGGTACCGTTCGTATGGACAGATAGTTGTGCGTCAGCTTTTGAGGCGTTGAAGCAAAGGTTGATAACTGCTCCTATTTTTACCGTACCAGACGGTTCCGGAGGATTGGTGATTCACAGCGACGCATCTGGGAAAGGTTTGGGATGTGTTTTGATGCAGCATGGGAAGGTTATAGCTTATGCATCAAGACAATTGAAGACTCATGAGAAGAATTACCCAACTCATGATTTGGAACTGGCAGCAGTGAATTTTGCCTTGAAGATTTGGAGACACTATTTATTGGGCGAAAGGGTCGAAGTATTCACCGATCACAAAGGCTTAAAGTATGTGTTCACGCAGAAAGAGCTTAACATGAGACAGCGTAGATGGTTGGAGCTGATGGCTGACTATGATCTTGATCTCAAGTACCATCCGGAGAAAGTTAATGTAGTGCCGGATGCGCTTAGTCGGTTGCCAGCAATTCGGATGTTAACTATACAGAAGGAGCTTATCGAAGATTTTCGGAGATTCGAGTTGGAGATCGTGCTACCACATTCTTCGGGACAGTTGATGCAGCTGCAAGTACAGTCGTTGTTGATCGATACTATTAAAGCGGCGCAGTCACAGGATCCAAGATTACAGAAGTTTCGAGAACAGGTTGAAGCGGGACTTCGAACGGACTTGTTGATTCATGAGGATGGTTCGTTGCGATATGGTAGCCGTTTGTGTGTGCCGAAAGGAGACATTCGCGAAGAAGTTATGAAGGAGGCACATAGTTCCGCATATTCCGTACATCCGGGAGGAACGAATATGTACCGTGATCTACGACAGCATTTCTGATGGGAAGGCATGAAAAAGGAGATCGCCCGCTTTGTAGTGAAGTGCTTGGTGTGTCAGCAAGTTAAGGCTGAACATCAAAGGGTTGCTGGTTTGTTGCAACCACTTCCAATTCCTCAATAGAAGTGGGAACATATAACCATGGATTTCGTCACAGCTTTACCGCGGAGTCCAAAGGGCAACAATGCAGTTTGGGTGATTGTTGATCGATTGACCAAGGAAGCTCATTTCATACCATTTTGAGTTGGTCAGTCAACAGAATCGTTAGCAGAGCGGTACATACAGGAGATTGTGAGATTGCATGGTGTACCTGTAAGCATCGTTTCCAATCGTGATACCCGATTCTTATCGCACTTCTGGAGGAGTTTACAGGAAAGTTTGGGAACGCGATTGAAATTTAGCACTGCTTATCATCCCCAGACAGATGGCCAGTCGGAGAGAACAATCCAAACTCTTGAAAATATGTTGAGAGCTTGCATGTTGGACTTCAAAGGTTCATGGGAGGATCATCTACACTTGGTGGAGTTTTTATACAATAACAGCTTTCAGGCGACTATTCAGATGGCTCCATTCGAAGTATTGTATGGTCACAAGTGTCGCTCACCCGTTTGTTGGGATGATGTAGGAGAACGGAGATTGTTGGGACCGGATCTTGTCATGCAAACAGTAGAGAAGGTTAATACTATCCGGAATCACATGATGGCAGCACAGGATCGGCAGAAGAGTTTGGCCGATACATCGAGAAGACCTCTAGAATTCGCAGTTGGTGATTTTGTATTCTTGAAGATATCACCGACTAGAGGAGTGATTCGTTTTGGGAGTCGAGGCAAGCTTAGTCCTCGATTCGTGGGGCCTTTCGAGATTATTGAGCGTGTTGGAGAAGTGGCTTATCGATTGGCTTTACCACCATCTTTGGCAAGTGTTCATGACGTGTTTCATGTATCTCAGCTCCGTAAGTATGTTCGAGATGAGACGCACGTGCTAGAACATTCGGAGCTGACAGTAAGGGAGGATTTGACCTATGAGGAACGACCGATGTCGATTGTTGATCGAAGAGAAAAGGTCCTCAAGAACAAGATTATCCCTCTAGTACTTGTTTCATGGGGGAATCGCTCGCATGGAGAATAGACTTGGGAACGAGAAGACGAGATTCGATAGAAATTTCCACACCTCTTCTCGTAGATGTAGGGTTCCTAGGCACCCTAGTGAGGTCTCACAAGGCATCGAACATGCCAATTTCAAAAATTATGGTGCCGAGAAACCCTAGTGTACGGATCGTTGGCTAGAAATCTAGGCGAAAAGTAAACTAGTTAACAGCTTAACTAAAGTTTAAACGGAAATACAACCTTTGCAGATCCGGTGCTCCACCTCCATAGCTCCGCAACGAAGTTCTCTCCGCTGTCCAAAAGGAATCCGGGCTCTAGCGTCGACTTCATCGGAGAATAAGCGAGCTAGGTCGTCGATGTCCATGCCGAAGATGATCTACGTCGAGGCATCGCTAAATCAAGCTCCGACTTCACCAAGTCAAGAAACTTGTGAAGAAAACACACTCTACTACTTGGCAAGAGGTAGAGGATGAAGAAATAGGAAGTGGGTAGACTTTAGAATTGGATTTCTCACTCAAATCATCAATCCACCATTGATGACCTCAAGCTTCTTCAAAGAAGAAGATGAAGAAGAAGAAGAAAGTTATGATAAGATTAATTAAAAAAGAAAAGAATAATCCATTCTTATCATAACATAACCCAAGTTAAGTGTAGAGAATTGACCAAGGTTAAAGAATGGTTAGGGTTAAGGAGATGAGACAAAAATGGTGACTTAATGAAAGCTTCATGAAGCTTCATGATGAAAACAAAACTAGCCACCATTTTTCACTTCTTTTCCTTTTCTCATTTATCTTTTAAATGCAAATGAAAAGATAAATGAATGAATAAAAGAAAACCCCAATCATTTACTTAACCTAGGTTTAATTCATTACACTTAACAAAAAAGATATGTATCATCAAACATGATACAATCAAGTGCACAAAAATCATATCGCATATGCAATGCGCACACCCGAGTGAGAAAATCCATTCAAAGTGAACCGATACTAGTTAATGCAAAGTAATATATCAAATATATAATTATGCATTAAATCACTAAATCAACACTTGATTCAATGATCCGGTCATGTCGCACATAACCGACTGGTATCTTCAGTAACAACTTATCGAATCAACACTTGATCCGATAACCCGGCTATATCGCATATAACCGATCAATGTTACATCACGAGAATCGAATACAGTATCACATACTGGTATCATTCTCGGTCCCGCACATATCTCATATGCACTCCTATTTCGTTTCGCTTGAGCCAGGAAACCTCTGTGTAGGACTCTAAAGACTCGTCAATACGCCGGCAGCAGATGATGATCATATCAAACATCCACAAGCCGCAAGCGGTCTGCTAAACGTAACGGCCACCCGGGTATTGAGCGATCTGAAGATCGACGAGCAAGCCCGCTCAAACTCCAGTGAATCCAACCAGTAACACTACCGTACAGTCCGGTCTGTTCGTCTGATATGTCGCATATCTCGCCTAGGGGTGGTAAACGTCAGACCCCAATAGCTCGATAAGTCGTGTCGATATGAGGTCTATAACAATTCGAGAAACTACTGGTAACACTTACCAGTAAATCTCAGCAACCCTGGCCAGGGATTTCCTGTTATAGCCAATCGAACACAGCGCAACATCAACTCCCTATACCGGGAGAGACGAATCCCCTCCTATCGCTCATTGCCTCCATGTGACTCGGGACTGTACCCAAAAACCACCGTTTTGCACGCCCTCTTGGACGTGGTAAGATGGAAATCAAAGCACAGTGGGAACCACACAAGACTCTATGACGATCTCGGGTCAACAGACTACTCTATACCAGTGTCACCAGAGAACTGCCATCTGACGTGAGGTATAATACCATCTGGGAGTTCTCGGCGAGTCCGTCCAGTGTACCCAGTCTCTACTGAGCACCCGTATATCATCTCTGATGTCAAACACCAATGGATATGGGATCATCCATCGCCCATCTGTATGGGTCGAGAAGGTATACGCTAGTCTACTCTGGTATATCGATGCCCCGTCTCGATACACCCACGACTAGGGACATTGAAGGATGTACTTACGGACTACCATGTCCCCACTAGTATGATCCGCATCATAGTCCAGGTAGTCAAGCACACATCCTAAGGGCTTTACCAACATGTAATAGAGAGACAATCAGTGTACACGTTAAGATAAAGTTCAACCAGATAGCATACTATCATGTCGAGCAAGAAAGTCCTCACTATATATGTCCCAGCATCCACTACAATATACATCCTATGTATAGTAATGGCCTCTAGGGCATACATATAACTAACAATCTCCCACTTGCACTAGGGCCATCTGTAGCAGTGGTTGTAGTATCTCATACTCAACCATCCTATAAAAGTCTCTCTCTGGGAACAGGCCTTTGTGAGTGGATCCGCTGTGTTGTCCTCTGAATCTACACTCCAAACCTCGATCACCCTGGAGATCATCCATCTCCATAATCAGGTGACACTGCCTTAGAATATGTCTGGATCACTGATGGGACCTGCGTTCCTTGGCATAAGCCACAACTCCATTGTCACACAATGGTAGGAACAAAGTTCATCTCATGAACTTTTATACACCCAGACTTCCTCTTTGGTAGCATCTTAAGTAGCGATGTATCCTGCCTTCATCGTCTAGTATGTCACGGTATCTAGCTTGGAACTCTTCCAACATACCGTCCCTTTACTGAGGGTAAAGACAATGCCTGTGACTGACATTCAGTCGTCTTTATCACCCTGGAACACTTCCAGTGATTCTCCCCAGGATCGATTGATACCATCTCACTACAACTAGTGAGAATCCTAACATCCAATTAAATCTATCTCATAGATCCAAAATCCAGGATTTAGTAGGTATCACTTTGATCCTATATGGAGAATCCTAGTGATAAGCGGAGATTGACCGAGCGTAGCATAAGAAACTCTTTTCTTATCAAGAGTATGTCATCCACGTACTCTACGAGGATCGTCACCATACTTCCTACTACCTTTTTGTTTATACAAGGTTCATCTACCATTTTGATGATGTCAACTTCTTTGACTAATTCATCAAAACAGATGTTCCAACTCCGCGATGCCTGCTTTATCCTATAAAGCATCTTGCACACGTTTCCGCTGCTCCCACTGTCTACGAAGCCCTCTGGCTGTGTACTTATAGACGCACTCTTCTAAAACATCATTTAGAAAAGCAGTCATGACACCCAACCACCAGATATCGTAGTCATGGTATGTAGCCGTGGTAAGTAGGATCTGGATGGACTTAAGCATAGCCACTGGAAAAGGTTTCATCATTATCCACGCCTGGTCAATGAAGAAAACCTTTAACAAGTCTAGTTTTGAAAGTCTCAACTTTTCCATCTACACCAAGTAATCTTCTCAAGATATACTTGCTCCTGATGGGGATTTAACCCTTCAGATATAGCAACTAAAGTCCATACTTTGTTGGTGTATAAGGATTCCATCTCAGATCACTAAGCATCCAGCCATTCTTACAGAGTCTTACTCTTGATGGCCAGCTCGAAACTAGTTGGGTCATCATCTCATGATGCAGTCCTCGCTCCCACTGTCATAGAGAAACAGAAGTATCTCTCAGGTGGGTGAGGAACCCTACTAGATCGGCGGAGAGGCTGAGGTTCGTTGGAATCTACTGAATCCTTTGGTTCTATCAAATCATCAGCTGCAGTCTGTATAGCTGGAACATTTCCAGTTCTACATAACAGATCTTGCCTCGAGTTTGTCCGGATTTTGCATTTAGACATAGGCCGGACAACCCCAAATCTTAACTAACTTAAGACATGGGCTCTTCCCTTTCCATATCGCATATGAAGTGGTAGGTAACTGATTTGATTCGAACCTATTCAATAGGTATGCAGCTTCTCAAGCGCATAACTCCCAAAAGGAAACAGGTAACTCAGTATTACTCATCATAGAGCACACCTTATCACATAGGGTGTAATTGCTCCACCCCGATATACCATCGTGCTATGGTCTATACAGAGGAGTAATACTGAGAGAGAATCTCATTCTCCTTTAGAATAGTCTAGGAATTCCATGCTTAAGTATTCTTCTCCTTGATCTCATCATAGGACATAATACTTATACCCGTATTTTGGTTCTCTACTTCTATCTTATATTCTGTGAATATCTCAAAAGGTTCGGATTCATGTTTCAACAGGAACATATGACTGAATCTTGAGAGATTATCAGAGAATGTAATGAAGTATAAAGAACCAGTCCTGGCATTTGTAGACAGGGGACCTTACATACATCAACATGTATCATCCCAAGAGTTTACTAACTCTTTCTCTGTTTCCATTAAACAGAGCTATGGTCATCGTATCTTTGTGACATGACTGGCAAGTTTCATAAGATGTAAATTCAAACAGATTTAAATATGCATCTAAGTGTAACTTTAGCCAGTCGGATCGCATTGATATGACCTAGTCTACAATGCCTTAAGAAGGATTCGTTCATTTCTGAACTTATCCTCTTGTGTGTGTTCCGTATACTAAGAACTGTAGTTTGATTTAGAACATTAATGCTTTTAGATAACGTGCCTGAACCGATCAACTTTTGATATAGGAAATGTTCAAAACATTATCCAACAATACAAAATTTTATCATTTCTTTACTAATAAAGAGAGTGATATGATTTTGTATATCAGGTTCGGTATCTAACAACATTCGTTCAGAATCAAAGTATTGGGAATACAGGGTGACAGTGACCAACAGACTTGGCTGCAACATTTGCCCCGTTTTCTGCCTCATGAAACTTATCACCCGTTCTCAGTTCTCTACCTATCTGTAGCCCTATGTAACAGATTACATATCTGGGATCCTGATCTGGTATCACATACCCAGGACGTAAAGGATACTGAGAAACAGTTCTGTATAATGAACACACCCGAAGATGATGCATCAGCATGCACTCTCTTCGTTTGGGTGGCACGGGAAATCTGGTAATCCCCAATTTCCTGCTCTGTTTTATAACAATTATAAGTTGGAGCGGGACCAACGTTCCCCAGCTCAGTATAACAAGCGGGTTCGGTCAATATTCCGTATTATTATCTTGATTAAGGCGTGATATGGTCGCTACCAGGAGAGAGAGAGAAGAAAACACTCAGCGTGCGCTCTTGCAAGAATAGATTGGTTATTATTTTATCTAATCAGGATGGCTCCCACTGCTTTTTATCAAATCTTCCTTCAAACCCTAAAAGGAAAGACTAGCCGGGATTAATTACACACTACAAGTTCGCCAATCTTTCAGCCAGGCCAGTGTCGGTACTTTGAGGGAGGTCCCCCGTGCTTTCGCACGAACCTAATTAATGTAAACCTCGTTTTCCCAGAGGCGTAACCTCGTTAACACCTTTCTAGACACCTACTTGATCGGCTAATTGTAATGTGCAAAACTCTCCCAGGAGTAACAATTACTCGCAGCGGGTATCGGGATCCAACTATCTCATAGAAGGTATGCAATCTCATTGCAAATTTCAACACTTGAAATTCCCGATAATATTTTGCCCCTAGCGTCCTATGACCTTGACAGAGGTCAACAAACCATAGGCTGCTAGTCAAGTTCAACCCGTCACCTGATTGAAGTAAACCCACCCGTACGACCCTTGACAGAGGTCAACAAGGTCGCACGACTACCCTAAATCAATCACATCATATGCTTATGCAGATAAGCACTAATCAGCTACCGCACACTACGCCTTGACAGAGGTCAACAAACGCAGCACGAATACTAACCAGTACATATCTGAAATGACGGAGGGCTACGACAGGTTTTTCTAAAAACCTATTGCGTAATGAACTTGATATCGTTGTAGAATCAAATGATTTTAAAATGGAGTGCTTTTGAGGCTTTTCTAGTTTTGCTAAAGGAGTCACTCTCGGTGAAGGGATCGTCGGTCCTTTCCTCGTCGAATGAGGTGCGGGGTATATCATATATATCACTGTGCAAAGCAAAAACACTTAAAAGCAATCAAAAGACAAACCGAAGGTTGTAGCATCTGCCAGTTATCGCTAAAGGAGTCACTCCCGGTGAAGGGATCTCGGTCCTTTCCTCATCGAATAAGGTGCAGGATATATCACATATACTGCTATGCAAAGCAAGAACTGTAGCTACCTGTTTTAATTTTGAAATTCGATTCTACAACATCTTAGGTTTCTTTTATTTCATTAATCACATTAATGAAGTCCCATCATTTAAGTACCTAATCATCACAGATAAATACGACGTACACTTATGCCATCCGCATTCGCCTTGATGTCCCCTCGTGCACCGTTAGGTTAGGTAACTAACGGCAGAGCGGGGCAGGGCTAGCGCGGGTGTAAAACATAAGTAACGTCTATATAATATATCATATATACTATATAAAGTATCTATCACAGAACATCACATGATCACATCACAGATATCGCACAGCAGAAGAAACATATGAAATATTGGATATACTAGGACGTCCGTGTTTTCAATACGAGCCAGTATAAAACACGGATTCCACGGTCGTGATGAATAGCCTATCCCACACCCCTAGACCCCTACGAGAGCGGCAAGCAACCCTACCAATTCTAGAGTTAGGAGACCCGGACTCGACTCCTCGAGTTGGTCTCCCACTGGACTCCAGAACCCGGTTACTTGTGCTCCCCTCCTTGGGTCTATCCTAGTGCGGAAAAGTAAATAATATACAAACGGTGACAACTTCCGCAACCTGGAAGTGCCCCAATAAAAGAATATTACATACAAGTTTTTACATGAATGAAAATGAAAAACACTCATCTCACATAAAAACCCCCGGCTATTCAAACACGACGATCCAATATAACATATCCAGCAACACATAACATCACATGTCATCAACGTAAGTAAATATGCGCATCCCAATTGTCGTTGACATATAGAAACGAAACCGGCGATATCACATATTACACTTACGGTCACAGAAAAGAAAGTGTAAAACTACAACAGTTGGAATCCGCAATCACCTCAGACATCGCATGCCTGACCAAATGAATTACTTAGACATCACATGCCTAACAATTATAAACCCTGCATTTCAGTCTCATTATCGAAAACACTTTTCAATATCAAGTCGGGCAATTCAACAGGATTCCCGACATCCTGATCGAATGCTCATCGCAAACTTCAGTAGGCGGCAGCACCCCTGATACCGTCGACGAAGTGCACCAAGGCGGAACACCGCTACCGCGAGCACCCGAACGGATGCTTTCGGCGACGGGGTTCTCCTACAGTCACTTGGTCGGGGCCATGGAGTGAGGCTGTCTATTAAGTTTATCGGCGAGCATCCGCGTACGCTACGTGATTGCGACGGACTTTTGATCACATCAAAATTCCGTGGCAACCGATCAAGTGAGACTAAAGTGCTATGTTTGTAACATTCATTCAGTTATCTCATAACTTCTTGTGAATTCCAATTATTGTATCCCATTCCGGATAAATAGAAAATGTCAAACTTTCCGATCGAACAATCGAACACCCAAGTTTTCCCGATACAGATCAACACACGAAATATGAGTCCAACAACATTCAGTTCGTGCCTCAGTACCAACGATCCAGCCGTAGAAGGGTCAAGCCAACGCCTCACATGTGGCACGCCGTACTGCCCCAAACCCGAAGGTTCAAAGGGCAGTTCAAGACGGTCACATAATCGAGTTAAGGTTTGTTGTCTTCTAGAGGGACCATCGCGTTACTTGCACTACTTAGAACGTCGTTAAACTACGGAAAAATCCAACACTTGGAAATTTCCCGACAGGGAAAAATTGGGTATTTATATCCGGTCGAACTTTTTTTTAACATATTCTAAAAATTATCCGGAAAGCCACACAGACAAAATTTGATACCCCGATCGAAACACCGAATCCCCAAAACAACTCCAGAAAATTCAACTCTTGAATAAATATTAAAAATTTCCAGAAAATCCAGCATAATATAATAGGAGTTACTGTGCAAACAGTGTACGATGACGTCATCATTCCGCCGCGGAACCGCCGCAGAAGCCAGGCTTCTGCCGCGGTTCCGCCGCGGTTTGTACTGTTCATCAGTAAATTTTTGCATCGTAATTCTTATTTTTCCCTGCTGAATTTTTTAGCAATTTTTAATTTGGAAAAATCCCTGTTTTTAGAAAAAGGACAGAGAGCATTTTGTATTGGGGTTTCGGGTTCGTTCGGACTTCAAATTCCGTCTAGACTTCGCCTAAGGCTCTAGCTAGGCTCTGATACCACTGTAGGGTTCCTAGGCACCCTAGTGAGGTCTCACAAGGCATCGAACATGCCAATTTCAAAAATTATGGTGCCGAGAAACCCTAGTGTACGGATCGTTGGCTAGAAATCTAGGCGAAAAGTAAACTAGTTAACAGCTTAACTAAAGTTTAAACGGAAATACAACCTTTGCAGATCCGGTGCTCCACCTCCATAGCTCCGCAACGAAGTCCTCTCCGCTGTCCAAAAGGAATCCGGGCTCTAGCGTCGACTTCATCGGAGAATAAGCGAGCTAGGTCGTCGATGTCCATGCCGAAGATGATCTACGTCGAGGCATCGCTAAATCAAGCTCCGACTTCACCAAGTCAAGAAAATTGTGAAGAAAACACACTCTACTACTTGGCAAGAGGTAGAGGATGAAGAAATAGGAAGTGGGTAGACTTTAGAATTGGATTTCTCACTCAAATCATCAATCCACCATTGATGACCTCAAGCTTCTTCAAAGAAGAAGATGAAGAAGAAGAAGAAAGTTATGATAAGATTAATTAAAAAAGAAAAGAATAATCCATTCTTATCATAACATAACCCAAGTTAAGTGTAGAGAATTGACCAAGGTTAAAGAATGGTTAGGGTTAAGGAGATGAGACAAAAATGGTGACTTAATGAAAGCTTCATGAAGCTTCATGATGAAAACAAAACTAGCCACCATTTTTCACTTCTTTTCCTTTTCTCATTTATCTTTTAAATGCAAATGAAAAGATAAATGAATGAATAAAAGAAAACCCCAATCATTTACTTAACCTAGGTTTAATTCATTACACTTAACAAAAAATATATGTATCATCAAACATGATACAATCAAGTGCACAAAAATCATATCGCATATGCAATGCGCACACCCGAGTGAGAAAATCCATTCAAAGTGAACCGATACTAGTTAATGCAAAGTAATATATCAAATATATAATTATGCATTAAATCACTAAATCAACACTTGATTCAATGATCCGGTCATGTCGCACATAACCGACTGGTATCTTCAGTAACAACTTATCGAATCAACACTTGATCCGATAACCCGGCTATATCTCATATAACCGATCAATGTTACATCGCGAGAATCGAATACAGTATCACATACTGGTATCATTCTCGGTCCCGCACATATCTCATATGCACTCCTATTTCGTTTCGCTTGAGCCAGGAAACCTCTGTGTAGGACTCTAAAGACTCGTCAATACGCCGGCAGCAGATGATGATCATATCAAACATCCACAAGCCGCAAGCGGTCTGCTAAACGTAACGGCCACCCGGGTATTGAGCGATCTGAAGATCGACGAGCAAGCCCGCTCACACTCCAGTGAATCCAACCAGTAACACTACCGAACTGTCCGGTCTGTTCGTCTGATATGTCGCATATCTCGCCTAGGGGTGGTAAACATCAGACCCCAATAGCTCGATAAGTCGTGTCGATATGAGGTCTATAACAATTCGAGAAACTACTGGTAACACTTACCAGTAAATCTCAGCAACCCTGGCCAGGGATTTCCTGTTATAGCCAATCGAACACAGCGCAACATCAACTCCCTATACCGGGAGAGACGAATCCCCTCCTATCGCTCATTGCCTCCATGTGACTCGGGACTGTACCCAAAAACCACCGTTTTGCACGCCCTCTTGGACGTGGTAAGATGGAAATCAAAGCACAGTGGGAACCACACAAGACTCTATGACGATCTCGGGTCAACAGACTACTCTGTACCAGTGTCACCAGAGAACTGCCATCTGACGTGAGGTATAATACCATCTGGGAGTTCTCGGCGAGTCCGTCCAGTGTACCCAGTCTCTACTGAGCACCCGTATATCATCTCTGATGTCAAACACCAATGGATATGGGATCATCCATCGCCCATCTGTATGGGTCGAGAAGGTATACGCTAGTCTACTCTGGTATATCGATGCCCCATCTCGATACACCCACGACTAGGGACATTGAAGGATGTACTTACGGACTACCATGTCCCCACTAGTATGATCCGCATCATAGTCCAGGTAGTCAAGCACACATCCTAAGGGCTTTACCAACATGTAATAGAGAGACAATCAGTGTACACGTTAAGGTAAAGTTCAACCAGATAGCATACTATCATGTCGAGCAAGAAAGTCCTCACTATATATGTCCCAGCATCCACTACAATATACATCCTATGTATAGTAATGGCCTCTAGGGCATACATATAACTAACAATCTCCCACTTGCACTAGGGCCATCTGTAGCAGTGGTTGTAGTATCTCATACTCAACCATCCCATAAAAGTCTCTCTCTGGGAACAGGCCTTTGTGAGTGGATCCGCTGTGTTGTCCTCTGAATCTACTCTCCAAACCTCGATCACCCTGGAGATCATCCATCTCCATGATCAGGTGACACTGCCTTAGAATATGTCTGGATCACTGATGGGACCTGCGTTCCTTAGCATAAGCCACAACTCCATTGTCACACAATGGTAGGAACAAAGTTCATCTCATGAACTTTTATACACCCAGACTTCCTCTTTGGTAGCATCTTAAGTAGCGATGTATCCTGCCTTCATCGTCTAGTATGTCACGGTATCTAGCTTGGTCCTCTTCCAACATACCGTCCCTTTACTGAGGGTAAAGACAATGCCTGTGACTGACATTCAGTCGTCTTTATCACCCTGGAACACTTCCAGTGATTCTCCCCAGGATCGATTGATACCATCTCACTACAACTAGTGAGAATCCTAACATCCAATTAAATCTATCTCATAGATCCAAAATCCATGATTTAGTAGGTATCACTTTGATCCTATATGGAGAATCCTAGTGATAAGCGGAGATTGACCGAGCGTAGCATAAGAAACTCTTTTCTTATCAAGAGTATGTCATCCACGTACTCTACGAGGATCGTCACCATACTTCCTACTACCTTTTTGTTTATACAAGGTTCATCTACCATTTTGATGATGTCAACTTCTTTGACTAATTCATCAAAACAGATGTTCCAACTCCGCGATGCCTGCTTTATCCTATAAAGCATCTTGCACACGTTTCCGCTGCTCCCACTGTCTACGAAGCCCTCTGGCTGTGTACTTATAGACGCACTCTTCTAAAACATCATTTAGAAAAGCAGTCATGACACCCAACCACCAGATATCGTAGTCATGGTATGTAGCCGTGGTAAGTAGGATCTGGATGGACTTAAGCATAGCCACTGGAAAAGGTTTCATCATTATCCACGCCTGGTCAATGAAGAAAACCTTTAACAAGTCTAGCTTTGAAAGTCTCAACTTTTCCATCTACACCAAGTAATCTTCTCAAGATATACTTGCTCCTGATGGGGATTTAACCCTTCAGATATAGCAACTAAAGTCCATACTTTGTTGGTGTATAAGGATTCCATCTCAGATCACTAAGCATCCAGCCATTCTTACAGAGTCTTACTCTTGATGGCCAGCTCGAAACTAGTTGGGTCATCATCTCATGATGCAGTCCTCGCTCCCACTGTCATAGAGAAACAGAAGTATCTCTCAGGTGGGTGAGGAACCCTACTAGATCGGCGGAGAGGCTGAGGTTCGTTGGAATCTACTGAATCCTTTGGTTCTATCAAATCATCAGCTGCAGTCTGTATAGCTGGAACATTTCCAGTTCTACATAACAGATCTTGCCTCGAGTTTGTCCGGATTTTGCATTTAGACATAGGCCGGACAACCCCAAATCTTAACTAACTTAAGACATGGGCTCTTCCCTTTCCATATCGCATATGAAGTGGTAGGTAACTGATTTGATTCGAACCTATTCAATAGGTATGCAGCTTCTCAAGCGCATAACTCCCAAAAGGAAACAGGTAACTCAGTATTACTCATCATAGAGCACACCTTATCACATAGGGTGTAATTGCTCCACCCCGATATACCATCGTGATATGGTGTATACAGAGGAGTAATACTGAGAGAGAATCTCATTCTCCTTTAGAATAGTCCAGGAATTCCATGCTTAAGTATTCTTCTCCTTGATCTCATCATAGGACATAATACTTATACCCGTATTTTGGTTCTCTACTTCTATCTTATATTCTGTGAATATCTCAAAAGGTTCGGACTCATGTTTCAACAGGAACATATGACTGAATCTTGAGAGATTATCAGAGAATGTAATGAAGTATAAAGAACCAGTCCTGGCATTTGTAGACAGGGGACCTTACATACATCAACATGTATCATCCCAAGAGTTTACTAACTCTTTCTCTGTTTCCATTAAACAGAGCTATGGTCATCGTATCTTTGTGACATGACTGGCAAGTTTCATAAGATGTAAATTCAAACAGATTTAAATATGCATCTAAGTGTAACTTTAGCCAGTCGGGTCGCATTGATATGACCTAGTCTACAATGCCTTAAGAAGGATTCGTTCATTTCTGAACTTATCCTCTTGTGTGTGTTCCGTATACTAAGAACTGTAGTTTGATTTAGAACATTAATGCTTTTAGATAACGTGCCTGAACCGATCAACTTTTGATATAGGAAATGTTCAAAACATTATCCAACAATACAAAATTTTATCATTTCTTTACTAATAAAGAGAGTGATATGATTTTGTATATCAGGTTCGGTATCTAACAACATTCGTTCAGAATCAAAGTATTGGGAATACAGGGTGACAGTGACCAACAGACTTGGCTGCAACATTTGCCCCGTTTTCTGCCTCATGAAACTTATCACCCGTTCTCAGTTCTCTACCTATCTGTAGCCCTATGTAACAGATTATATATCTGGGATCCTGATCTGGTATCACATACCCAGGACGTAAAGGATACTGAGAAACAGTTCTGTATAATGAACACACCCGAAGATGATGCATCAGCATGCACTCTCTTCGTTTGGGTGGCACGGGAAATCTGGTAATCCCCAATTTCCTGCTCTGTTTTATAACAATTATAAGTTGGAGCGGGACCAACGTTCCCCAGCTCAGTATAACAAGCGGGTTCGGTCAATATTCCGTATTATTATCTTGATTAAGGCGTGATATGGTCGCTACCAGGAGAGAGAGAGAAGAAAACACTCAGCGTGCGCTCTTGCAAGAATAGATTGGTTATTATTTTATCTAATCAGGATGGCTCCCACTGCTTTTTATCAAATCTTCCTTCAAACCCTAAAAGGAAAGACTAGCCGGGATTAATTACACACTACTTAACTCCACGTCTTTTCTCTCCCCCTCACAGTTCTTCCTTCATTTTCCCGTCGCTTCACTTCGTGAAACCCTAACCCTAGCCCTCGCCGCGCGTCACCGTCGCCGTCTCCACCCTCGACCACGCCTCCTATCCTCCCTCGAACACCTTACTCCTCTCCTCTCCCCTGCAACTCTTCTTTCCCCGACGTGAACCCCTGCGCACCCAATTCCTGGCGACCAAGAAACCCACTGCCTTGCCTGCAACTTCGCCGGAAAACCCTCCCCTCATCACCATCCCCATCACCACGACCTCCTCTCCTCCTCCCTGCACCCCGACCAGAACCCTGCACACCAATAACCCTAGTACCGCAGCCTCTGCCTATCGTCGGAAACCTGCTGCGTGCAGGGGGCCTTGTCGTCGACGACCCATCGTCGTCATCACCCCCTCACCTCTGACCCCAGAGCACCCAACCCGGAGAACCACATCCCTTCCTTTTCTTCTTCTTCTTCTTCTTGTTGTCTTCTCTTGCTTTCTTGGATTCGCGTTTCTAGTCGATCGCCTGAGCCGTGACCGTAGACGATGATCCGGGCGACCCAGTGGACATCCCCAGCCAGCATGGTTTTGTTCTTGCTTTGCCTGGTCCTGTTCCGTATGCGCGCGTGTGCATTGCGACGTTTACCCGACGTCGGACGCAGCGTACGCTTCCCGTATTGAGATCCGATCAGGCAAGTTTATCTTGCTACATTCTATGATATATATTTTTCATCCATATGAATAGAAATATCACATGTTAACTGCATTGTACATCCATGTTACTGTTTTACTGTTTTTGGATAGTCGTTCGTATCCGTATCATTTATCACATATCTAGTCGCATGCAATTTTATCTCGCTACGGGCTATGCAACATATTTTACATCTATAGGTATAGAATTATTATATGTTTAAGGCATTTCACATCCACATTATAGTTTTACCATTTTTCCGATATCCGTTCATGTCCATGTTATTTATTATATATCTAGTTGCATGCCATGTCATATTATATCATGTTACCGGTATATTAGCACCCCATGCTTGATAATGTGCATCATGCATAGTCATGGAGTTGTAGATGTAATCCCTGATAAATATTTATGCATCCGTGTTTTACTGTGCATCCGTACTTTTATCGTGCATTCATACTTGCTACAGTTTATTTTATAGGCATCCGTTTGATACATATGCACCACCTGGCATGACCTGATACACCACTGCTTGACTTGTTAGTTGATCTTCTTACTAATGCCGACAATCCTGACTTGACGTTCCGATGGACGTATCCTGTTGTCTATTTCAGACAAAATCTGTACCTGCTTGATCCTGTGTTGGCATTAGCTCTAGATTTATCAATACCTGACTTGAACACATAAACTTGGGGGTAAGGGGAAATCAATGATGAAACCTGACTTATAACTCAACAGTTCGACGCTCATACTGATCAGTTTTACGGGTTAGGCCAGCCCCGGGATGATGCTGCTGACATCATTTGTCTGTACATGTTATCTGTTTACTGCCTAGCGGCACGTTTCGGATTCAGCCCGAGAGTCTTGACCGTGGTTCTGGGCATGCACGGGATACTATTGAGTTACATCGACGATTCATTAAATTGATTTCAAAGACTTGAGAGTAATTAACCCAGTAGCATAGATTACTCACCGCATGCACATACACTTCACTGTTCCATATTCGTGTTACTGTTATACACTCATTACTGTTCATACTCATGCCTGCATATCTTGTTACCTCCTGATTATATTTTATTGTTTGATATTATGACGCACTGACGTCTGGGTTTTGCATAGCCCAGATCCTTTATCTCTTTAGTAGGCCGACCAGGAGTACTTCAGTCGACAGGCCGAACAGTGAGGAGCAATTTGGTATTTAGTTTAGTTTAGTTTAGTTTTCTTTCAGCATTTTCATTTCCTAATGTGAGCCCGTATTTGGGACGTACTTTCCAGATGTTATTGCTTATTGGATTTATTGCTTCCGCATATATTATTTCTTGACTCGTTTATTCTGGCATATGGACATGTACTAGATAGTTTATTTTATTTTACTGTTCTTGATATCTTATAGACAGCCGTAATGTGACTGTGGAGGGATGTTTCCTAACCACAGGTAGCATGGTTAGCTCTGTCACGTGCTGATCTTAGCGCACTCTGGGAAGCGGGGCGTGAAATCAACACGGTAATTGTCTTGGAAAAAGACACTAATCCTGCCGTCCATGTGCAGTAGTTACCGATAACATCAAAACTAATTCATGACTTCAATTTCTTTTCAAAGTGTCTGATTCAGACAGAATCACAATCTAACCAATCTAACTTGAATACGATTCAAGTATAAATTACAATACAACATGAATCCATGAATACCAGAATTCAATCTATATAGACCGAATCGAACCATGGATATACTCTATTTACATGACCATCCATTTATATCCATTCCGTTTACTGATATCATGCTTTCGGTAAATCATCCATCCATCTAACAAAACAATACAATCAATACAAATGAAATTATGGGGTTTTAAAGGGGTAGACTGGTACAGAATATGTTAGAAGTGGCACGAGACGGTCACTTTAATACACCTAATCTGAATATCCATTGCCGTTGTACCATGGGTGAACGGTTCCTTGTGCTCCGTATACCTTAGTCTCCAGAATAGTGGGGCTCCTCTCGTATACACTGGCATATTCTGTACCAAGCTACAAACAACTGCGTTAACATTATAATCAAACCTTACTAGTTATATTTCCTATTCTGTCTATTCTATTTCTCTTTTTGGGACTTACCGAGCGATTGTTCGCTGACGACATTGTTTTCTTTTTTCTTTGGAATGTTGTCGGGTGGATAGGACTCACTGGAGATTGAGCCCAGTACTGAGGACTTGGAGCAGTTTGCTATCGACCCAGAGTTGTAGGCACTTGTATATACTTTTCATTTCAGTTATGCCATTGTTTAGACATTGCTTTCTATTGTATTTACATTTCCAGTTGTACCTGTAAAAGAATGTTGAATAAATAAAGTTGATGTTCATTATATTCATATCTCTTGTTTACATTTTACTTTATATTGCTTAGATAGCTTAGCGTGTTTACTTCTGAGTAAATGCGTAGCGGGCCCAGTCACGTCCCCTTTCCCGTACACCGGGAAGCGGGACATGACAGTCATTGTTTAGGCATTTATTTCTATTATTGTATCTTTTATT
Source organism: Agapanthus africanus (assembly GCA_030015575.1). Classification (NCBI taxonomy): domain Eukaryota; kingdom Viridiplantae; phylum Streptophyta; class Magnoliopsida; order Asparagales; family Amaryllidaceae; genus Agapanthus; species Agapanthus africanus. The sequence goes on from CM057349.1 coordinate 422,661,694, forward strand.
TTCAGACAGTTATATGTAAAGTTGAATGCAAATAAAGTTGTTGTTTATTTTTTATTACTCTTGTCATTCTTGCTCATTGTTATATTGCTTAATTACGCTTAACGTATTTTCATAATAATACGTTGCGGGCTTTCTACATTACCGTTTCTATCTACTGAGACGTGGGGCATGACAGGTTTTATTGGTGACCCATGTAGGTCAGTTCTGCATGAAATCTTAAGCAATATATCACAAGAATTATAAGAATCAGCAACTATACATTTCTTACATTTCAAATTTCTTGAATCTATCATAATCTGTCTTTTCTATCAAGGTGATTGATTCGCCAATAACACCAGCACCAATGTCAATGGTAACACACCACCACTTTCCACCTCCCTCTACCGTTGCTGCTCCGATCAATGAACAGACAGTGCTTTCAGAAGCCATCAAAAGTCGTCTGAAAGGCCAGCGACAGTAGACAGCCATTCTCTTGAACCGCCCTGAAGCCGAAACACCTAGAGTAAAGCAATTTTGTGCATTGCATCCAAAGAACTTTTCAGGGAAAGTGAGTCCTCTTGAGGCTGAAGAATGGACCCAGAGTATAAAAGACGACCTTGCCGCAGCACAGGTACCAGATATAGCTTGGGTTTGTGTGGCCAAGCTCCAGCTCACCGACAATGCAAAAGTCTGGTGGAAAGCCGTCTCACAGAACCAATAGAGTGGAAGACATTCCGCGAACTGTTTTATGCGAAGTTCTTCCCCGAGACTGCCCGTTTTTAGATGGAGCAACAGTTCATCCACCTGCAACAAGGTTCCATATGGGTAAAATCGGTGTATGAATATGATACCAAATTCATCATGCTTAGTAGGTAAAGAATTCATATCAAAATTTTGTTCAGTAAAAACACATCACTATCTCGACATCAACATCTTATTAGGTTCGCGGCACAATTGATCTCGACCAATGAGATTCGGGCTAGACAATTCCAACAAGGCTTAAACCCAGAGATTCAGGCGGCATTAGCTACAGGCGACTATCCAACTCATGAACTGGCCCTGAAGGCAGCAGCACGTCGTTATGAAACTATGGTCAAGTAGAAAGGTAAGCCTGCAGCAGCCGGAATCAAATGCCCTGCTACCCAAATGACAGGAGGAGCCTCTTCTAGGCCGACTTTTGCACCCAAGAGGCTAGGAGGATCGTTTAACCGGTCCAATCTAGATTTCTGTTTCTACTGCAAGAGAACTGGACACTTGGCGAAGGACTGCAGGCGTGCAAATGGCCTGCATTTGATTTGTGGTGCATCTACTCACGCTATAGGAGCATGCCCATATCGTATTAACACAGCACCCAGACCCGCAATTACAGCTCTACAGAGGCCAGCCATTCAGGTACCTGCACCCTGCCTAGCTCTTCCTGCACCAGCACCACGTGGACCACATGTACAGCAGCAGCATCAATTCCATCTGGCACTAAGAAACGTGCCTTAAGGGCAGAAGAATGTGCCTCCGGCGAGGAAGAATGTACCGAGACGACAGGTTTTTACAATGACGGTCGAGGAGGCCGAAGCCACAGGACAAGTCATCACCGGTAAATTCTCTCATCCTTTCAATTCTTGTGCATCGTTATATTTTCCCTATATCTTAACATAACCTCACACAATTTAGGTACTATAATAGTAGCCATCCTTCTTGCACTCGCACTTTTCGACACTGGAACTTCACACTGCTTCATGTCACAACGATTCGTGAGAACGCACGCGATTCCCGTGAAGCCACTCATTTCAAGCTGGAATGTCAGTTCCTGGAATGGAGCCTTGTATGCAACTTTGGGATATGATCAGTGCCCAGTTGTAGTTTGCGGTCGAGAATTCTATGCAAATTTCAAAGTACTGGACATACCAAATTTCTATGTTGTGTTGGGAATGGATTGGCTGGGAGTATTTTATGTTACCATGGACTACCGTCAAAGGAGGGTAGTATTTGAGATACCTGATCACCCAGTTTTCTATTTCAAAAGTGGAGATAGAACCTTAGAGCCAGGAAGCTACCATGCTAAACTGAAGAATGCAGAAGTGTTCTCCCTACCTGCTAAAGAAGAAAAGCATGAAATAGTTCAAGAGTTCAAGGATGTGTTCCCTGAAGACATGTCAGGTTTGCCTCCAAATCGAGCTCTTGAATTTAGTATTGATTTACAATTTGGTGCACAACCTGTAATCAAAGCTCCACACCGGTTATGTCCGGAGGGATTGAAGGAGATCCGTATTCAGTTGGATGAACTACTGAAGAAAGGTTGGATCCGACCCAGCACTTCAAGTTGGGGATCTCTGGTGTTACTAGTAAAGAAGAAGGAAGGTTCCTACAGGATGTGTGTAGATTATCGAGCTTTGAACGAAGTGACAATTAAGAACAAGTATCCACTACCGTGCATCGATGACCTTTTCAATCGGTTAAGTGGATCTTGTGTCTTTTCAAAGTTAAATCTTCAATCAGGTTACCATCAGGTGAAGGTCAAAGAATCCGACATTCCGAAGACGGCGTTTAGGACTCGTTATGGCCATTATGAATATCTCGTAACGCCATTTCGAGTGACCAATGCACCTGCCATCTTTATGAGCCTGATGAACCAAGTTTTTCGAGAGTATCTAGACAGGTTTGTTGTTATCTTCATCGACGACATCCTGGTGTATTCAAACAATCGGAAAGAGCACGCCGAGCACTTATGGATCGTCCTGAAGACATTATGACAATATCAGCTCTACGCTAAGTACAGCAAGTGTGAATTTTGGCTAGATCAATTCGTATTTCTCAGACATATCGTTTTAGGCGACGGAATCTCTATGGATCCAGCTAAGGTGTTAGCTGTCAGTGAGTGGCCGACACCAAAGATGGTGAAAGATATAAGAAAGTTTCTTGAGTTTAGCGGGATACTATCGACGATTCATTGAAGGATTATCAAAGATCGCAGCACCCCTGACCAAGCTCACACGTAATGACGAAACTTTCGTATGGTCAGAAGCATGTGAGAAGGCTTTTGTAGAACTCAAGTCGAGATTAACCTCTGCTCCCATCCTCGTAATACCGGATCAATCTGGCGGATTCGTTGTGCATTGTGATACGTCCGGTAAAGAATTAGGGATGCGTTCTACACCAGCATGGAAAGGTTGTGGTTTTTGCATCAAGACAACTAAAGGTTCATGAGCGTAACTATCCCACACATGATTTGAAATTGGCAGCCGTCATCTTTGCACTCAAGATTCGGCGCCATTATCTTTTGGAAGAACGAGTAGATATATACACTGACCACAAAAGTCTTAAGTATGTATTTACTCAGAAGAAAATCAACATGTGGCAGAGAAGATGGTTATAACTCATGGCGGACTTCGATATCAACCTACAGTATCATCTTGGGAAGGCGAATATAGTTCCTGATGCACTTGGTCACCAGCCATTAGCAATGAACCTCATCGATCAATGGAAGCTACAGCAAGAACTGCATAGATTGGAGATTGAAGTAGTTGTACCAAGAAACGCTTCATCTTTGATGAACTTATAAGTCCAGTCCACTCTTGTCAATCAGATCAAGGCAGCTCAAGTAAATGATGCCAAGCTACAAAAGATCCAAGAACAAGTAGAAAGTGGACTACGAACCGACTTCATCATCCACGAAGATAGATCTTTACGATATGAAAGCCGTTTATGCGTGCCAGTCGGACCTGTTCAAGAAGAGTTGATAAAAAAAGCTCATAGCTCTTCGTATTCAGTACACCCCGGTGGTACAAAGACGTACAAGGATTTACGGCAACATTACCGGCGGCATGGAATGAAGCGAGAAGTAGCGAAGAGCGTAGCCAAGTGTTTGGTGTGTCAGCAAGTGAAGGCTGAATATCACAGAACTGCTGGTCTATTTCAGCCGTTACCAATCCCAGAATGGAAATGACAGCATATTACCATGGACTTTGTGACTGCTCTCTTTCACAGCACGAAAGGTAACGACGCAATTTAGGTTATTGTGGATCGACTTAACAAGTCGGCTCACTTTATTCCATTTCGAATTGGCCAGTCAACCGAGACATTAGCAAGGAAGTATATGGAGGAGAGTATAAATCTAAAGTAAGCTTTAAACCTTCAAAATATACCATACTTGTCTTGATACCCATAAACTCATCCAGGAGATCATGAGATTACATGGAGTACCTGTCTGCATCGTCTCCGATCTACAAGATTCCGATCACAGTTTTGGCAGAGTCTACAAGCTAGCCTGGGAAAAAGTCCGAATTTCAGCATGGCGTATCATCCACAAACAGATGGACAGTCCGAACGAACAATTCAAATATTAGAAGATATGTTGAGAGCCTGTGTGTTAGACTTCGGAAGTTCGTTGTAAGATCACCTATACCTTGTGGAGTTTTCATACAACAACAACTATCAGGCAAGCATTGTTATGGCACCTTTCGCAGTACTCCACGGAAGAAAGTGCGGTCCGTGCTGAGTTGGGACAACGTTGGGGATCATGAACTTCTTGGACCAGAGATGATCGTGGCAACTATAGATGTGGTTCGCACGAGCAGGGAAAAGATGCGCATAGCCCAGGACTAACAAAAGCTTGGGCAGATGCAAAGCGTCAACATCTGGAGTTTCAACCCGGAGAACATGTATTCTTGAAGATCTCTCCAAACATAGGAGTGATACGTTTTGGAAAGAGAGGTAAATTATGTCCAAGATACATAGGACCGTTCGACATACTCGAACGAGTTGGAGAAATGGCATACCGCTTGGCACTACCACCCTCATTCGAAGGAGTGCACAACATGTTCCACATATCCCAGCTACGATGATATGTGAGCGACCCTAGCCATATACTTGATCACTCATAGCTCATGGTACAAACAGATCTAACTTGCGAGCAACAACCAGTTGAGATCCTGGACCCAAAAATGAAGACATTGCGGAACAAGGAGATAAATTTGGTCCGGATTATGTGGAGAAAAGACCCACCAGAAGAATCAACATGGGAGCGAGAAAACGATATGCGTGCACGATACCCTCAACTATTCGAAGATTAGTCCTTTAGGTAAATTTCGAGGACGAAATTTTTATAAGGAGGGTAGAATGTAACGACTCTGAAATTCCTGTACAGAATTATTTGTTTAAATGTATAGAAAAGGGTACTTCAGCCTGTATAGGAGTTATAAGTTATTTTTGTTCAATAAAAGTAAGAAACAACTTGCAGCTCATTGGTGAAGCCTCTACACTGCTGTGACATAGCCTGAGTGTTCGAATCTTATCAGACCCAATTATTTTTAATATTTTTCTTTTTAATTTTTCGGAAGCCCAAGAGTTGCACGTGCAATCCACGGAGAAACGAAAAGTTTCAGAAAAATCAAATATGCACAAAAAGGAGTAAATATGATTAAAGCTGGTGGCATGAATCTCGAGGCAATTGGGCCAAATTCGACCGCCCGTTTATCCTATATGGCCGGCGCCGACGGTTGAGATGAGTCCAAATGACTCCGTGCTTTGCACACACCCCTTCGACTCCCCTCAACTCCCCTGCACTGTTTGATTTCCCTGCAATTAAACAGTGACCTTTAAATTCATCATTTAATACCATTTTAATTCTTTTAATCCAAAATTTTAATTTCCAAACCCTAATTTCTTCACTATAAATACCACCCCATACCCTAGCTCCCCTCTATTCTGAAAATTTCTATCAAAATTATCCCAAAAGTTTCTAAGTGCAAGTGGAGTTAGCAACAAGCCCTTTTCATCCAATATCGAAGTCGTTTTCAGAGTTTCCACGACGCCACGGAATCCCCCTCTTTTCTTTAATCTCTTCCCAACGCTACACAATGAGTAAGTCTCTCTTCTCTTTTCTTCTTTCATCTTAAACCATCTTCTAAAAACATATCGGTAAAGTGGAGTTGACTCCGATATGTGTGATTTTAAACTTTTTACTCCCCTCTTTAAAGAAAAATAGGTCAAACTAATTTTCTCACACTACTTGTAAATTTGTTTACAATCATTTAGTTTTGAGTTTAACCAAAATTTTCATGTGAAACAATCATATAACGAACTATTTATTAAAATACCATGAAATTTTAGTATAACCATTACTTCGATAATCGTTAAAAATACCTTTAGGAAAACTTCACGGGGTAATGACCTACTCTACACGCCCACTATGGTTTCATAGCACGGTATTCTAAGTAGAATCTTTTCATTAAAATACCACACGTTTTCAAAACGAGTTTCTTTTAATCGGTATTTTTGTAATCCTTGGCAATTACGCCTCTACAACCCTCGTTGGTGGACCTGCTAATAGATGGTGCAGATTATCGCACATCCTTGGGATAGTAGAGCAAGATGCAGAACTCCTCACGGAATATTCGGTCTCGAAAGGAAATAAAAAAATGCGATTTTTAAGAAATACGACTTTTCTAAACAAAACTAAATTTTGGAAAAATTATATAAATCTATGAATCCGTATTTTCAATAAAAATAAAGTATGAAACTATATTTTTTAAATGAAAGATTAGAATTTTAATAAAATACCACCAAGTTACCACAAGAGTTAGTTTTCAATAAAATACCATAAACTTTTTAAAAGGTTAAGCTTCATCACCAAAATACCTTTTAAATTAAAACACATGTTCATGAAAACCCTAAATATTATAAATCACTCTCGATCTTTATTTTTAAACTATATTAAAGTATTTTTTTTCGTAAAACCCCATCGAGATATGCAAACAATATTTTAAGGACTCTGGATTAATATAGGTTTAAGCGGGATCATTTCTCTTGATCCCCAAGTAGCCGGAGAAAGTGAGTGCTTGCCTATTCAGGTTAGACAAATTAACGGAGTTGTTCACCATCGAAAACAGAGACAAAACCGCGCAGGTCGTCTTGCCTGAATTTGGGGGCAGATGCTATTTGGTTTTATGTGTCTACCTTTCCGAAAATGCCAAGTTGATTTATGGCACCACGTATCGGATGTTTAGACGGATGCGGCCGTTGTAGCAGACTTCGTCAGATTCCCCCTCGCTTGCGAGGGGTTTTTGATTGTGGGGACGCTCTTCCCTGCAGGCGCAAACCCCTGCAGTTAATTACGCTACCGCATCGCGGTAATCACTTTCTCCTGCTCCAGAAGGCCACTTCGTGTCATATGTGTTTTTTTTATTTTTGGTTGCCCGTGGATTGTATACGGAGACTAATTTATGTTATCTCCCATAAGGCGTGGATTAATCCAAATCCATATTTTCTTAGATTTGGGTTTGGGTTGGTTTAAGGCTCGTTAATCTTGTTTTAGATTAAGATCAATTTAAATGTATGTTGATGATACGTTAGTCTGATTTTAGACTAAGATCTACTCAACGAGTGGTCAGGATCATTTAGATCCAACGAAAGAGTATTGGGCTCCATCATCTTAGTTTAAGGACGTTGCGGTCCATTGAGTTTAAGGACATCATAGTCCATGAGTTTAAGGACATCGTAGTCTGGCTTAAAAACATTGTAGTCTGGTTTAAAGACATCGTAGTCTGTAGTTTAAAAACATCGTAATCTATGGGGTTTAAAGACGTCGTAGTCTGGTTTAAAAACATCATAATCTATAGTTTAAAGACATCGTAGTCTATGGGGTTTAAAGACATCGTAGTCTATAGATTTTCTGGTTGTTGGGACCCGCCACCTCTCTGAAGACGTTGAAGAATTACAACGACACATATCAGAGGTGTGAAGAGATGTACCCTTGAACCAATATTGGTTGGGATATCTATAGTCAGGTTTGGGACTAAAACCAATTAAAAAGATTGTGAGCGCATGGGCTTGGTTAATGATTGGTGCGAAAAAGTAGTGTTTTGTAGTTAACCGCAATCAGAATGGTGTCGCGTATAGCTAGACCGAGATGAGTACGGGTCGTCCTCTGGGAAACGTTGAATCTTTTATTCTTACTTTAGATGTGTTGAAAAAGAGAGGAGGGATAAAGAATTTTGTGGAATGGTTTCTAGATCTACGTTAAACAAGAATGTAAAATATAGATCTAGATTATTTTAAAGATGTAGTTAATATAATAAGAGGGCTTGTAGGGTTCGTTAGGATTTAGTAGTTATGGACGATTAATTAAAAGTTACCCTTTTTATCCATTAATAGATTTAGAACTAGAACGACGGTGATGCGTGTAGATTAGGGTTTCTGGAGGGAAAAGGAATCCCACTCTTAACCCTTATCTCGACACGGAACTCCGTTCATATCTAGCCTTTACCAAAACAATCATTAATCTAATCTCTAATCGCGGTCGGAACTAGCAAAGAATTGCTAGCGCGCCCAATTAGGATGTTAATGATTCTTTTGATAAAGTTCCTAAACTTTATAGGACTTAAAAAGGATTTAGTTATTTTCATCATCCATTAGCCTACCCTAATCCTACGAACCCTAACAAGCGGAGAATTACTCGCGCATGTTGGGAAAAGAAGATGAAAAGATAGAGAGGGAAAACATAATGTAAAATGCAAAAGAATTAAATAAAACAACTACCTTTATTAATCGACTTGAACAAACTACACTTTAATCCGTAGAAAATGATTACAAACTAGTTGCTTGTCTATCTTTCCTAAGGAGGCAGTCGAACAGTCGATGATCAGCCTGGATGCGTGAGTGTCTGGAGCTTCGTGATCTCTTCGGCTTGATAACTTTTCCAAGAGGCTCTCGGTGCTCTTTTATAATGCAAAGCCAGAATCTTTTAGTTGGAAACTTAGTAAAATTCAGCATAGATTTATCTCCCAAAAGTTTAGCAATTGATCCTTCTAGAAGGCCGCGGATCCGCGGCCAACAGGGGGGTTTGGCCGCAGTTCCGCGGCCAATGGTGGAGATCATTTCATCATTTTTCTTGGGCTTTGTAATTGTGACATTTGGCAATCCTAGGCACCTTCAGATTTCAGAAATCTTCTCTCGGTTGCTTCCAGACTTGGTCTCCAAGTTTTGCTTCTTAATTTGGCAAGTTTTCTTCAACAACTTGATTTGCTTGATAATTTCTGCATAACAACTTGGAAAATTCTGCACAATAATCTCAAATAATATTTAGTAAACTTAGTTCTACTAGGATTTGGTCAATAGATTTATTTGCATACATTTTTCTACCAAATACTAATTAAAATATATTAACACATGGAAAATAATGTTTTTACACATAAACCCCCATATGTATGATATATTATAATAAAGTCCTTTTTTAATATGAAAATGGTAGGAAAAATGTAATACAAATGTGCAGTTTTTATCAACTGAACAAATACCCCCAAACTTATCTTTGATCGTTCCGAGCAAACTAGTTTATTTAAGAGGAGAAAAAGAAAGGAGAAAACTAAGCACATTTTCGTAGGCAGACACGATTGCACTGAGCACGTGCAACAAGCCGTTAAATCTCTAGGTGTCCCTAGTAGGAGGAGTGTTGTCTCCTGAGGGTTTTCAGCGGATTACACCCACAAAATCCAATAACAAAAGAGAGATGGTGAAATTTACATATAAAGATAAGAACCATAAAAGAAAGACTTTGAAAATAAGAGTTTCCAACTACACTAGCTTTTCAGTTGTTATGAGCCCTATCTTAGTAGTCATGAAAAGATGTTAGAAATCACATCATCCCTCAATAAAACATCGTCTTTATTCTTCATTCCTACCTTTCATCCAAACATCGATCACATAACTCTACGTGTGTGTAATGGACATCCCTACACTCGGAGAATTCAATTCAAGCTATCATACTCTTGTCCATCTACCTCGGTACTTGATGAATATTTAGATTTGCTCACACATTTTCATACGACCGTTAATACTTCTTGAGGTACTAACCGACCGATTACTCATGTGCTTGCTGATTAGGTGATATTATTTTCCTCGTCTTGCACCACCTAAGGCTTAGCAGTGACTCCCAGACCAGTTGGCCTTAGGGCACTAGGTGAAGAGGCACTCTCGCTATATTTTTTTATTGCTGCCTTGGCGATAACAAAACCAGTGTTCATTTTTCTCTTTTCACCATTTTATATTTTCTTCATTTTTTCGTTTACTTCATACTTTGGCTTTTAGACAAGAGCATTTCAAGGTATCCTCTACTATCCCGAGTTTCAAGACGTGTGTAAGTGCATATAGTAGGGTATCAACATTCAAATGTTTGGCTTCCAGAATAGAAACTATTTTTCAGACTTATTTTTATCCTCAGATTAGTGACTTCCTTCATCTTATTAACCCTTGGGACAACAGCTCATAACTACTTATTACTAGTTCGTTTAAGAAAACTTCTAATTTTCTTGGTTTTCTTAAACTATTCGTATCTTTTGGATGTAATTTTTCACTTTCTACTCTTTTGTTATAAAAGAAAATTTTTTTAAATTTTTTTTTTGAAAATGTTGTGCTTATGCAAAATATGATGCGAAGTGATGCGTAAATAAGCACAAATCTCCCCCAAACTTGTTTTCAACAGTGTCCTCACTGTTGTTATCTGCTGGATCACAAAAACCTGTAAGCTTGGGAGGTCATTATTAATGGGGGCAAGAATATATGAAAGTGAAAATCCTCCCCCAAACTTATTTTTGGCTCACAAATTTGAGGACAAAAGTTATGTTCAAGAGCCAAAAATATACCCCCCCTCAAACATGAGTTAGACAATACGAAGCATTTTAAGAGAGGGTGAGTCATTTGGTCAAAGTAAGACTTTACAAAGACCAAAAGTTAACACCAACCATTCAAAGATTTTATCAGTATAGCGTATAGCTTGGTGGAAGAATGTGTTGTATCGAGTCAAGAAAAAATGTGGAAGGGATAAGAGGTGGTCTGGAAAGGGTTTGAAATTAGAGAAAAGAAAGAATGATGATGAATGCGAATGATTAGGAAGAAGGAATGGTGACGGTTCAACCTCTATAGGTGGAGATTGATCAATCACAAAGTCCGTATTGTTTAAAAATTCAAGTTCGTCAGCAAAAAGTTCTTCAAAACTTTTATCAATGGTGTGATTGAACATTTTGCTGTCAAAGAGTTTTGTGCAAGAATTTATCCTACTTGATTCATCAAAAGTCATTGAGGTAGAGGACTCGAAAAACTCATCTACCTCATTTTCAAAAATATCCAAATCAAGTTGAATTTCTGGTATTATTGAACTTGAATTAACGGATTGTGATTCATCAAAACTTACTGAAACTATAGGAACAGAAGAAGAACCGGAGAAAGTAGAAGGTGAAATGGGTAAACAAATTGGTGTGTCGAGTGTTGCTGTACCAGATGTGGAAGATGGAGGCTGTATTTCTTCGGGTATACCTTTATCATCAACTTCAAGACATATTTGGGGTTCGGGAAGAATTAAAGGCTCAAGATGATGACCACAAGGAAGTGAAAAGATCTGATGAATTGGTGGGACAAAATCATCCAAAATTTCGGGTTCATCAATCAATATATCCCCAACGTCAATCACCTCATTCAAGTGAAGGTTAAAATTCTCAAACTCCTCATCAAAAATATGGTTTTCAATCAGTTTTGGTTCAAGAGTGGAGGTGTAGAGATCACAAGGGTTGGGTTTGGTTTCACTTGAAATGGACCCTTCACAGTCGGGTAAATCAAACACTACAAAGTCACACAACTTATCAGTCATTCTATTTGGTGTACTTGATGAATCTATGAAACTGGAGTTGTGGATTTCAGTTTGGAATGGGGAGGTTTGATTAGGAAGGGTGTACAGTTCTGTCTCACTACCTAAATCCTTCCTAATTTGGTTCGACAGTTCCAGGAATTTTTCTAATGTTTGCTCAAGACTAGACTTGGGATGATAAGGGGTTTCAGTATAAGATTGAAATTCCTGTGGATAATTAAAACTCCCAAATGACTGATTAGAAGAACTGTCTAGAGAAGGTGGAAAAGTCGGATTGGATTGATAGGAACAGAATGGTTGCGGAACTTGGGTAGGAGTAGGATCAATATTATGATAAGAAGAATATTGATATGGGTTGGTTGGTTGGCTATTTTCAATAGACATCTTATATGCTACAAACCTCATATCAAACTCTTCTCTGGACAGTGGTGGTGATGGTTGATATTGGTCCGGGTTTAAACTTTGGTCTCTAGCCCTAGCTATATGCTCAGTAATGGACATTTGTCTAGGGGCTTCCTCACTCTGGGTATGAACTGAAACAGGTGTAGGATTAGGATACGATTGATAAGACCTAGACTGAGGTGGCCAACTGTTTCTTCCTGCTTGTTCTATATGATCTCTTAAGGACATGGAAGAGCCGGATGGTATACCGAAGGGATTATGAAAACAAGAGATATCTGGTTGTGGACAGCAAAGCTCGGCAAGAGATCGTCTGTTTGGGTCACCCATTATAAGAAGAGAAGAAGGGGGAAGGGTAAAGAGGGGAGAAAATAATTGGTTTGTTTAAAAAATGACGGATTTAGACAAATCACACAAAAATGCACAAACAACCCTGAAACTAAGGTTACCTAGGTCAGTCTCTAGACCGCTCCTAGACTTCCAAAGGACAAGCCGCAGGATCAATCCTCTACCGCCTCCGTACTACCTTTGTAGCCAGATAAGTGCCAGGTAAGTGGGAAGGAACCACAGTAGTGGGCCTAATTAAAAACCACTAGCCTTTGTCACACTTGCCTAGGCACTGCAAAAGTAATGCGGATAAACGATAGATTACCCACGACCTTCCTCTGTCCTTATTGAGCGCGACAGTCCTTAGAGTCTGGTCTAGATATTTTTTAAATTAATGAAGGGTTGATCTAGATGCTCGGTTTGTGATTTGTGGGGCTTAGAAAGGGTGATGAAATCCCCACCTAATCTTGATTTGGTCTTTGCCCCTTAAAGTCCGTATTAAAATATGCAAAACAAAACCAATCACAAAACTTTTGCAAAAAGATTTTTGAGCGGCGCTATTTTGAAAAGAATCCTGCAGAAAATAGATTTTATTGGATTTGAGAGGAGAGAGGAAGAGGTTAGAATCTTACCAGAGAAGACTGAAGCCCTAGATCCAAAGTTGTGCCGCGTTTCCGCCGCGGATGTGCACCTTCTGCCGCGGTTCCGCCGCCTACTTGAGGGATCAGGTGATGAGTTTTGCGATGTGGCCTCCTGTACTCTTCTGGATCTTGATGAATGTCTCTGTCTCTCTGTATCCTTAAGTATGTGACTCCAGATTTCCTCGCAAAATTCACACAATAATCGTTAAATATACAATTTGCAGTTTTGTGTTAATAATGATATAAATCGTATAAGAATTCAACACAAATAGTAAAAATAAAAAATTACGCACGTATCCCCGGCAACGGCGCTATTTGATTGGTACGAAAAAGTAGTGTTTTGTAGTTAACCGCAATCAGAACGGTGTCGCGTATAGCTAGACCGAGATGAGTACGGGTCGTCCTCTGGGAAACGTTGAATCTTTTATTTTTACTTTAGATGTGTTGAAAAAGAGAGGAGGGATAAAGAATTTTGTGGAATGGTTTCTAGATCTACGTTAAACAAGAATGTAAAATATAGATCTAGATTATTTTAAAGATGTAGTTAATATAATAAGAGGGCTTGTAGGGTTCGTTAGGATTTAGTAGTTATGGACGATTAATTAAAAGTTACCCTTTTTATCCATTAATAGATTTAGAACTAGAACGACGGTGATGCGTGTAGATTAGGGTTTCTGGAGGGAAAAGGAATCCCACTCTTAACCCTTATCTCGACACGGAACTCCGTTCATATCTAGCCTTTACCAAAACAATCATTAATCTAATCTCTAATCGCGGTCGGAACTAGCAAAGAATTGCTAGCGCGCCCAATTAGGATGTTAATGATTCTTTTGATAAAGTTCCTAAACTTTATAGGACTTAAAAAGGGTTTAGTTATTTTCATCATCTATTAGCCTACCCTAATCCTACGAACCCTAACAAGCGGAGAATTACTCGCGCATGTTGGGAAAAGAAGATGAAAAGATAGAGAGGGAAAACATAATGTAAAATGCAAAAGAATTAAATAAAACAACTACCTTTATTAATCGACTTGAACAAACTACACTTTAATCCGTAGAAAATGATTACAAACTAGTTGCTTGTCGATCTTTCCTAAGGAGGCAGTCGAACAGTCGATGATCAGCCTGGATGCGTGAGTGTCTGGAGCTTCGTGATCTCTTCGGCTTGATAACTTTTCCAAGAGGCTCTCGGTGCTCTTTTATAATGCAAAGCCAGAATCTTTTAGTTGGAAACTTAGTAAAATTCAGCATAGATTTATCTCCCAAAAGTTTAGCAATTGATCCTTCTAGAAGGCCGCGGATCCGCGGCCAACAGGGGGGTTTGGCCGCGGTTCCGCGGCCAATGGTGGAGATCATTTCATCATTTTTCTTGGGCTTTGTAATTGTGACATTTGGCAATCCTAGGCACCGTCAGATTTCAGAAATATTCTCTCGGTTGCTTCCAGACTTGGTCTCCAAGTTTTGCTTCTTAATTTGGCAAGTTTTCTTCAACAACTTGATTTGCTTGATAATTTCTGCATAACAACTTGGAAAATTCTGCACAATAATCTCAAATAATATTTAGTAGACTTAGTTCTACTAGGATTTGGTCAATAGATTTATTTGCATACATTTTTCTACCAAATACTAATTAAAATATATTAACACATGGAAAATAATGTTTTTACACATAAACCCCCATATGTATGATATATTATAATAAAGTCATTTTTTAATATGAAAATGGTAGGAAAAATGTAATACAAATGTGCAGTTTTTATCAACTGAATAATTAATCTAAATTAGGGACTTATGGCCAACTTAGGCTCAGTCCATTCATTTTTGAATAAAACGTTGAATATTTGTTTGGGCTCAGCCCCCTTTTGTTCATCAATGCTGAGCATTGATTTGGGGTTCTGACACTCCTCTTTCTTTTTTCTTTTTTATTGAGTGTTGAACACTCTTCATGGCACTAATCTCTATTTACATAGTTCCCCTCTTTCTTTTTGTTTTTTATTGAGTGTGAGCACTCTTTATGGTGCTGCGGTTTTATTTACAGAGCGCTTTGTATTTCCTCAGTGCCCACGTGAGGAGCACATGAAGCGCTTGGCGCTGAGCGCCAGACTGGGAGCGCTATGGCGCTTCTTATAAAAGGGCGCCCACGTGGAGCGCTTGGCGCTGAGCGCCAGACTGGGAGCGCTATGACGCTTCTTATAAAAGGGCGCCCACGTGAGGAACACGTGGAGCACTTGGAGCTGAGCGCCAGACTGGGAACGCTAAGGCGCTTCTTATAAAATAACGCCTACGTGAGAAGCACGTGGAGCGCTTGGCGCTGAGCGCCAGACTGGGAGCGCTAAGGCATTTCTTATAAAATAGCGCCCACGTGAGGAGCACGTGGAGCGCTTGGCACTGAACGCCAGACTTGGAGCGTTAAAGTGCTTCTTTGGCAGTTCTGATCAATTCTGTGCTCTGAGAATCAAGTTCTCATTTATAAGAGACTTTGTCTCGTGGATCTAAGAACTAAGTTCTTCTTCTATTAGGAGATGCTATGATCTCTTCTGTTTTTGTGAAAGACTTTGTCTTATAGATCCGTGATCTAGAAAAAGAACTAAGTTCTTATGATGTAAGAGTTAAACTCTCAAATATTGAGGAGATATTATGATTTGTCTTCTTCTTCTTCTTTTATTTACCTTGAAGAAGGTTCTTCTTCTTAGAGCTTGCTTTTCTCTTTTTCTTTTCTGAGAACTTGAAACTTATAGGGAGGTTTCTGTGTACAAGACTTGAAGTCTTGCGTCCTTTATATAGGGGTGGCTGATTTGTTGAATCAGTTAAGGAAATCTCTCATTGAGATATTTCTAATTGATTTGGAGATGTTTCCCACCATTGGATCTTTGATCCAAAGGCCTCTGTTCTACATAACACATCTTTCTTGTTTTTAGCAAGATTGGGAAATATTTTCCTATACAGAACTTATTCTGTATCTTGGTGATTTTTAATCACCATTGGATCTTTGATCCAACGGTGCTCTGATTTACAGAGCACAATCTCTTTTGTTTGGAAAGATTTAAGGAGTATTTCCTCAACAGAATTTTATTCTGGTAATTTGATGATTTATCATCTTCGTTGGTTCTTTGATCCAAGGGTGGAGAATATTTAGTTCTAGCGCTTGCGCTCTCATGCTTTGCATGTGAGGCGCTGCCTCAGAGTATTTGACTCTTGGCGCTAGCGCTCTTGGTGCTAGCGCTCTCGTGCTTTGCACGTGAGGCGCTACCTTAGAGTCTTCAGCGCTGGAGCTCTTGGCACAAGCGCTCTCATGCCTTGCACGTGAAGCGCTGCCTCAGAGTCTTTGACTCTTAGCGCTGGCGCTCTTGGCGCGAGTGCTCTCATGAGGCGCTGCCTCAGTTCAAATTTCAAATTTTGAATAGCGTTTTGCTCTCTGATTGGGGGAAACAAATGCCCCCCACCGTTGCGCCCACGTGGCTCACACGTGAGTGCAGCGGTGGCAGCCTTTCCACCGTTGGATTGTCTTGGAAGTTGGATCGGCTTCCAGTGCCTATAAATAGGGCCTTTGGCCCTTGAGATGACTGCTTGTTCATCTTCTTATTTTCTTGTTCTCGAGAATTTAATTCTCCTTCAGAGCTAAGCTCTCTGCCTTAAGAAATTTCTTAGAGTCAAAACTCTGCCCAACTTTGGTAAGGATTGAACTTATTAACAGAGCTTTGCTCTTCTCAGATCGTAGATCTTAAAATGTTTTAGGGTTCTTCCCATTAACAGAGCCGTGCTCATCTTTAGATCATAGATCTTCAAGATATAATCTTTTTTTAAGGTGATTTTAACCCATGAACTGGAACACTGTTCATCTTCCATGAAGAACTCTTAGAGTTTGTTCACAGATCTTGAAAATCTTAGAGTTTTTACTATGCAAAAACTTTGCTTTTTTAAGGTTTTGATGGATGATTCCATCGTTCTCACAGAAATTTTAGGGAATTTTATTCCCTTCATGATTACAGTTGACAGATGTCATTTCTGTTTGCAGAGCACTGCTCTCGAGGGAGTTCAACTTCTTGGCTCGATGAGGCTTCTCATTAAATAAGGAGCATCTTAGGATTCCACCCTTAATTGGTGACTGCCCTCATCAATGATGTCCCGCCACTACTGTTTTTATTTTAGACATCAAGAATCTTGATATTTAATTTCTTGTCTTTCACTGAATTTTCTTTCCAGATACTATGGTTGCTTATCTGTATGATCTTGATGAGATTATCTCCTATGAGGACATTCGCATCCAAGGCCGCTGTCAAAACCAGGAGTTCACGAATGCCCAGTGCGCTGAGATCATGAGTCGCTTTAATGAATACAATGGCCGAATACTTCCTCGTCGTTCCGATCTTTTGAAGATCATCGTGAGAGCGATTTAGAAAGCACTTCCTGGATTTTATGAAGCCATGCCGGTTAAGGCACTGGATGATGCCGAAGACAAGGTGCACTCAGTATACCTGATGGGCGTGATCTCGAAGAGGCGGCGAGATAATCTTGTTGATATCTTGCATCAAACTTTCCAACAGACGACGATAATCTCCGCCTATCAGAGGACGGACGACATTAGCGAGGATCCTGACGCTTGCATTCGCGAGAGGATGCATACAAAAATGGTCAGAGAGGCCAGAAGCATTTTAGATGGCCTTACTTCTGAATTTCTCAATCCATATCTCGGATTTAATGTTTTACCATTGTGAACATTTTAATGATGTTTTTGTTTTACTGTTTTCATCAATGTAAGAATTTTCTGAGGTATGAATGGCAAATTTTCCTTTATATGCATTTATTTTATGCATTAAGCCTTTTCGCACATACATGAGTGGGTACGCTTCGAACGCTTAATTGGATGTGAATCAAATGTTCTCTTTACTGCCTTGCATAGTATGTGGTTGATGTCCACGGGTTATGCATTTTTGTTTTGACTTGGCGCCAAGTAGTCTACGTACTCTTGAATAGCATCTCCATTTCAGTAGCATGTAACTTTGGCAAGAGTGGCCTGTAGATGGTATATAATAGTCCATCTTGACCTCTTTGCAGGGTAGCGATGGCTTAAGAAACAGGTTCAGGTTTGTTGCCTAAGACTTTTCAACTTTATGAGCCGTGAGGGTTTCATAAAGACTTTTCTCTCTACGAGTCGTAAGGATATTGTAGGTGTATTTTCTCCTTAGGAGTCGTGAGGATTCCTAAGTGCGTTTTCTCTTGAGAGTCGTAAAGATCTCACGAGAGAATTTTCTCCCTTACAAGTCGAGAGGACTTGTAAGTGATTGGCGAGTTGACTTGTTTCCGAATCGGGGTCATTTGATGACGTGTTTCCGAGACGGGGTCATTTGATGACGTGTTTTCGAGACGGGGTCATTGGATGACGTGTTTCCGTGATGGGGTCATTTGATGACGTGTTTCCAAAATGGGGTTATTTGCTGACGTATTTCCGAGACGGGGTCATTGGATGACATATTTCCGAGACGGAGGTCGTTTGCTGACGTATTTCCGCGACGAGATCATTTGCTGACGTATTTCTGAGACGGAGGTCATTTGCTGACGTATTTCCGCGATGGGGTCATTTGATGACGTGTTTCCGAGACGGGGTCATTTGCTGACGTATTTCTGAAACGGAGGTCATTGGCTGACGTATTTCCGAGACGGGGGTCATTGGCTGACGTATTTCCGCGACGGGGTGATTGGATGACGTGTTTCCGCGACGGAGGTCGTTTGATGACGTATTTCCACGACGGGGTCATTGGATGACGTATTTCCTCGAGATGGGGTCATTTTCTGACGTATTTCCTCGACGGGGTCATTGGATGACGTATTTCTGCTTTCTGCGGTGTCTGGGTTGACTTGCTCCGCTTGCTGTGGTGTCAGGGTTGACTTTAGGTTGTCTGTGAACCGTAAAGTCTTGGAACTAGGAACTTTGCCGTGGCCCCGATTGGTGGTGACACGTCCGTATACTGTTGGAATGAGGAGGAACTCCGTTGGTGATCTCTAGGCGGTAGATATGGCCGTCGAGATTTGGAACTAGGGGCTTTGGCATGGCTCCACTTGGTGGTGTCACGTCCGTGCCCTGCTGGCATGAGGAGGAACGCCGTTGTTGGTCTTCTGGGATGCAGATGTTGCTGTCGAGATCTGACTTTTCCTTTGACAGAGTTTGTTGGGACATGTGGTTCCCTTTTCGTTTATGCCTATGGATTGTATCCAGGGGTCAGTATAGACTTACCTGCAGGCCATAAGTCTCATTATATATATATATATATATATTTTGTTTTCTTTTCGCGATGCTCTATCATTTCAGATTTTTATTTCGCGAAGGTCGCGATTGCCCAATCATTTCGGAAATTTTTCATGGTGCCCAATTATTTCGGCTATTTTTCTTTTTACTCGCTG
Source organism: Agapanthus africanus (assembly GCA_030015575.1). Taxonomy (NCBI): domain Eukaryota; kingdom Viridiplantae; phylum Streptophyta; class Magnoliopsida; order Asparagales; family Amaryllidaceae; genus Agapanthus; species Agapanthus africanus. The sequence continues at coordinate 422,681,070 of CM057349.1, forward strand.
CTTTTTATTGCGAGTTGCCCAATCATTTCGACTATTTTTATGTGCATATATTTTACTTGCTGATTTTGTTGCAAGTTGCCCTGTCATTTCGGCTATTTCATATGCATTTATGACTCGCTGACTTTTCGCCGCGAGTATGGAACTTGGAATCTAGTGCCAATCGTAGCATCAGCATCGCTGCGACTGGAATATTGCCAGGAGCGAATCATCACTTGCTGTGAAAGGACTTGGAAGCTGATACCGATTTAGGCATCAGCATCGCTAACCCTGGGACATTGCCAGGAGCGAATCATCATTTGCCTCTGTCGATTTAAACAAAGGTGGCTTAGCAAATAGGGTTAGGATCCTGTCGACTAAGGCTTTTGACTTCATGAGCCGTAAGGGTCTCATAAAGGTGTTTCTCCTTACGAGTCGTGAGGATCCCGTAAGTGCGTTTTCTCCTTAAGAATCATGAGAATTCTTAAGTGTATGGTCTTTTATAAGTCGTAAGGATCTTATAAGAGTGTTTTCTCCTTAAAATCTAGAGGACTTACAAGTGTCACTCACCATGCGAGAACATTTCGTGCCATTGGCGAAACTTGGTGGGGGAGATGTTTATTTGTGCCCATGGATTGTATACAAGGGTCAGTATTGAACCGCTTGTAGGGTAAACTGGGAAATGTGATGGCTTAAGAAAAGGTTCAGATCCCTATAGCTTAAAGCTTTTGAATCTTATGAGCCGTGAGGGTCTGATGAGAGGGTTCTCCTTACGAGTCGTGAGGATCTCGTAAGTGTAATTTCTCCTCAGGAATCGTGAGGATCCCTGAGTGTGTTGCTCCCTTGTGAGTCGTAAGGATCCCACGCAGGTATTTTCTCCCTGCAAGGTCGAGAGGACCTTGCAACTGTGCATGAATTTTTTACGAGTCTGCGCCCTTTCGGGTTTTCACAAACTCGCCAGTTGCCCTGCTGTTTTTACTCACAGTGCCCTTTCGGGTTTTCATCCGTGCCCATTCTGCTTGTGGACGTCCTATTTTTTTAGCCCAAGGATGCTGTAGTAGTTTAAAGACGTTTCGGTTCGTCGTTAGTTTAGGGACGTTTCGGTCCGTAGCTAGTTTAAAGACGGTACATTGTTAGTTTAGAGACGTTTCGATCCATTGTTTCCATTTTGGAGACAACGGTTTCGCTGGATACTACTTATAGAGTTTGGGCTTGGGAAGATAGCGAGCGGACATAGGCGTCGTCATCTTTCATTGACCTAGGCCGTGACTCGTCAGGCGTAGTATTTTTCAGGAACCAGCCGTTTATTGGCCTAAAGGGTCTATCGCCGTGCATATCCATGAGCAAGTAGGCCCCACCTTGGTAGACTTTGTCTATGATGTGCGGACCCTCATAGTTCGGCTCGAATTTCCCCCGTTTGGCATGATTAGAGATCATAGGTCTCTTGACCACTAGCACGAGTCCGCCTTAGCGTAATGTTCTCGGCCTAGTCAATCTCTCGTATGAGCGCGTCATCTTTGCTTTGTAAGCTTCAAGGTTTTTCTGCGCCATGAGACGAGTTTCATCGAGGGCGTCGAGCTCCTCAATCCGAAGATGAGCATTCTCTTCGTCTGTTAGCTCGTAATGAACCGCTACTCGTAGAGAGGGTAGCTCTATCTACAAGGGGAGTACTGCTTCAGCGCCGAATACCAATGCATACGGTGTTGTGTTTGTGGCCGTTTTGAACATGGTCCGATACGCCCAGAGAGCTTCATGCAGTCTTTCATGCCAGTCCTTTTTATTTTTGGACACCGTCTTCTTTATGATCTTTGTCAAGGTTTTGTTGAAAGCCTCAGCTAGACCATTAGCTCGGGGATTATAGAACGAAGAGTATCTCCAGTCTATATTATGTTGCTGTGCGAAGCGGCTGATTTTTTGACTTCTGTAGGCCGGCCCGTTGTTGGAGACAATCCGTCGTGGAGTGCCGAACCGATAGATGACGTGTGTCTTAAAAAATGGAGAATATTCTTCATCTTCACTCCTCTTAGCGGTACTGCTTCTTCGTACTTAGAGAAGTAATCAGTTGTCGCCAATATGAAACGATGTCCTCTGGATGATGCTGGTTCGATGGGCCCAATTATGTCGGTTCCCCACATTTCGAACGGCCAGCTAGCCACTGTTGGGTGTAGCGGGTTAGGATGCTGGTGGATAAAGTCCCCGTGAATCTGGCACGAATGGCACTGCTTCGTGTATTCCAGGCAGTCCTGAATCATCTTGGGCCAATAGTAGCCCATCCTTTTGATCTTCAGTTTCATGTTCGGCCCTGCTTGATGAGAACTGCAGAGTCCGTCGTGAATTTCTTAAACGACTTTCCTTGTTTCTTCTGGTCCCAGGCATCTCAGCCAAAGTGAGTCGAACGATCTCTTATATAGAGTATCATTGACGAAGGCGAAAGACAGAGCTCGTTTAATGAGCTGATGTCTTGAAGATGCATATTCAGGTGTTCGACAAAATTTGAAGTAGTCTATAAAGACTTCTCTCCAATCCTTACCCTTTCCTGGTCTTCTATCTGTATAGCCGTTTGCTTGGTCGCTTCCTTTTCTTCAGACGACCCCAGAGATATTTCTGCTGGTGCAAGAACCCGACGGCTTTGTACGATGATCCTTACGTCATCGAGGTTTTCATCAGCCAGTTCTTTAGCGAGTTTGGCTAATGCATCCGCCTTGCTATTTTCTGTACGTGGTATGCTTTCCAGAATGTAGGATGGGATTTGAGTCAGCAGTTGCTACACTTTCTCGCCGTATTTTACCAACTCTGGTTTGCACGTTTGATAGTCGCCGTTTACTTGACTAACGAACCGCTGGAAATCTCCGTATATGAAGAGGTTTTCGATTCCCATATCGCCAGCGATCTCAAGACCTGCTATCAAAGTCTCATATTCTGCTTCATTGTTTGTCCTCGGCTCTGTTAAGGAAAAGGCAAAGCGCATTATCCCTCCTTGCGGAGTCACGAAGATAAGGCCTACCTCAGATTTGATTATAGGGGTGTTGTGCTGTCGCTTTTTCACTGAAGATGCTCCGTAGAAATAGAGTTCCCATCGGGTATCATTCCCCCCTTTCTCCCCGTCGATCGTGTCAAACGCGTGCTCGTCTGGCAATTCGCAGCTTAGGGGTGAAGCGGCAGGTATCGGATGCTCAGCGAGGAAGTCGGCGATGGCCTGGCCTTTTACCGCCTTGAGAGATCGGTATGTTATCGAGAATTCCATTAAGAGTAGAGCCCATTTAGCGAGTCGTCCCGTTAGTAGGGCTCTTGACATCAAGTATTTGAGAGGATCCGCCTTTGGTATGAGATGGACCTCATGCGTCAACGCATAGTGTCTGAGCTTCATTATCGCGAAGATTAACGCCAGGAAGTGTTTTTCGATGGGGAAGTAGTTATTTTCTGCCCCCAGGAGAACTCGACTCAAATAATAAAGAGCTCTCTCTTTCCCTTGATCGTTTTCCTGTGCCCATAGTGTGCCTAACGAACCTTCAAGGGCGGTTGTGTACCGGATGAGGGGCTTTCCCTTGACTGGAGCGGTCAGTACCGGCGGATTCTGCAGGTATAGCTTGATTTCGTCCAGTAAGCTTTGGCATTTGCGATCCCAGACGAACGGGGTTCCCTTCTTCATCAGGTGACTGTAGAGACGGCATTTTCCAGAGAGGTTGGCTATGAACCGCCGGATATACGCGAGCTTTCCTTGGAGAGACCGCAGTAGCTTGAGCGTTCTTGGCGGAGGCATTTCCATAATCGCCTTGATCTTTGACGGGTCTATTTCGATGCCCCGGTGTCGTACGATGAATCCTAGGAATTTGCCCGAGGAAACTCCGAACGCGCATTTGAGAGGGTTCATCTTCAGGTTGTATTTCCGAAGACGTTGGAACACTATCTTTAGATGCTCCCAAAGCTCCTCGTACGATTTTCTTTTCACCACGAGGTCGTCAATATAGCATTCGATGACTTCATGTATATGGTCATCGAAAATCTTCGTCATGGCCCTCTGATAGGTAGCGCAGGCGTTCTTCAGACCGAAAGGCATCACTTTGTAGCAGAATATGCCCAGAGGGGTTCGGAAAGCGGTATGCTTCTGGTCTTCGGGATGCATCTTTATTTGATTGTACCCTGACGACCCGTCCATGAAGGAGAAGACTTCATGAGTGGAAGTGTTATCTATCATCAGCTCGGTGACAGGTACGGGAAAGTCATCTTTCGGACAAGCTTTGTTAAGGTCCCGAAAGTCTACACAGATGCGCACCGTCCCATTTTTCTTCATCACTGGGACAATGTTGGCGAACCAGTCAGGGTACTGAACTTCTTGGATGAAACCGGAGTCGATTAGCTTCCTGACTTCGACGTTGATGCTCATTTCAAGTTCGAGCTGCATTCTTCTTGGTGCTTGCTTGACTGGCTTGACGTCCGGAGATATCGCCAATTTATGGACAGCTATTTCTGGATCTAGCCCCGGCATCTCGGAATAGTTCCATCCGAAGCAATCTTTATACTGCGTGAGCACGTCTTTTAGCGTAGCCACCTGTTCTTTAGATAGCAGCTCACTGACGAACGCTGGTTGCGGGTCGTTTGCCGTCCCTAAGTCGATTTTCCTTAGGTTGTCCGCAGTAGTATGTATTCCATCTTCCAACTCTTTTGGCACTGGTGGAAATTCTGAGATCAATTCCTTTTCATCCTCGTTTTCGAAGCACCAGGAGAGTTCATCCATATTCTCGTGCACTCCTTCTTCCGACAGCGTTATCACCTGACAGGTACGAGATAATTTCCAGGACCGATGTTGGTCTGGTTCTACTCTCGCCATATACGTTGCTTTTGGCCCATGCCTTTGTGGTGGAGCTATCCTCCAACTGTCGGATAGAGCGAACCTGCCGAATTGATATTGGTCTTCAACCCAGTCTTTGAAGATGAAGCAGTTTTCAAGAGGATATCCTATCACTCGGTGATAGGAGCAACAATTCGGGTGGTGAACCTCGTTTGGTTGATCGGGATGTCGAGACTCCAGGAGTGTCATCGTTTGATGTTTCATGACAAGGTCAAATATTCTCATTGTCTTGCCTCGAGGGAAGAAATATGCTCGACTCATCTTTTTCGTAAGAGATGTATTCCGGCCGACCCTTTCTTGATCGCGTGGCCTTTTGGATTCGTTTTGCCGTTGCCGAACGTTTTTTCCGTTCTTTGACTTGTTTTTGCCTCTGCGTCGGACCTTTTTCTTGTCTTGGGAATGCATGGCAGGCTGACGGTGAAGGGCATTGTCATCCTCCGTGGACTGTTGAAGGAGATGTTGCGTCTTGGCTTTCTCGTAAATGGCCATTTCGCGGCTATGGTCGTTCCGAACCTTTTGACTCGCTTCCCTTATTAGCTTGTTCATCTGTTCTTCAAATGACGGACTGGGCATTTTTATGACAGGACCACATTCTGACTCAGGGTTAGCGTCTTTTAAAAGAGCATCCTCTCCTTCATTAAGGTCCTTTATGACATGGCAGCCATGGAACTGCTCCCATTTCTTGGACTGGACATATCCGAGCCCGATCATTTCCATTTTTCCGTTGGACAATTTTCGCTGAGTTCCGGGGACGCTCCAGATCCTATTGTATAATTGGGCCTGCCGCGCGGTTTGCTTAAAGGGTACACCTTGGCACCTCAATAACCTTTTCAATCCCTCTGCATAGTATCTGGGCAGACGGATTGGTGGGATCCTGTCAAGTGCAGGTTCAGCACCATGCCAGACTTCTCTTTCGACCTTGGTCTCCGTAAATTGATAAAAGAGGATTGCCTTTTCATCCTTTCGTCTTGGAGGCACGTAGAAAGTTTGCAACTCTTGTACGCTGTATATATCGAGCGTATCGAGCTCTTTGTAATGCCAAGGCGGAGCCATCGTGATTTGCAAACTCTGGTCCGCTCCAATGAGGGTCTGTATTGATGGCCGGACCGAGAACACTGCGTTAACTTCGTCTTCAGAGTCACTGCCAAAGACCAGAATAGGGGTGGATGGTCCCGGCCTGTTGCATTAGGACAGCCCCGAATAGACTATCTCTTCTTCCTCCTCGGTATCGCTCCCGAAGACCGGAATAGTGGTGATAGCTTTTTGCTTATTCTCCGGTTTATGGCAACTTTCTGTGTCTTCAAAGTCTGGTAGGAAACACTTAGCGTCCTCAAACTTTAGGACTTCATTTACGGAAAATGGGTTTAGTTCCCCCGTCACGGTGTACTCGAGATCATCTTTGAAATACTTCATACACTGATGTTGTGTAGAAGGGATGATGTTGTACTCGTGTAACCACGGCCTGTTGAGCAAAGCGCTGTAACAAGTCTTGGCGTCAATGACATGAAATTTGATGTCAGTGATGAGCAGCTCAAAGCGTAATGTGAGAATTATAGACCCGAGCGTCCGCGATGATTGGGAGTCGAATCCGGAGATAGTGATTTTATCCCGAGCGAGGTGCTGAACGCTCATTCAGATTTCTTTTAGCACCCTCATATTTAGGAGGTTGACAGAGGACCCGTTGTCAACAAGTATTTTCCCTATTTTGATGTCATGGCAGTATCCAGTGACATATAAAGGACGGTTGTGCCCACACGTTCCGAGGAGGAGATCTTCATCGCCGAAAGTGTTGTCAGCTGTGTGCACTTCTTCTAACTCGTCCTTCATCTTTTGTTCGGCAAGGAAAGCTTGGAATTGGTCGGGCTCTTGTAGTGCCTTGATCAGAGAATCTCTCGCCTCTTTAGATAGCAGAAGGGAATCCAGAATACTTAGTTGCAAGGCTATCTTCCTCAAGTGTGCCAGAACGTTGTAATCTACCTTGTTTTTCTTGGGCGGGTCCTTGGCTGCCAGCTCTTCGACGACTCGATCATCGATGGCGATATCCTCATGGACTTTTTCCTTCCCTTTATCTTTTTTGGTTGTCCCCTTGTTTTTGATCCAAGATTCTTTTCAGGCAACGTACGGTTACGCAGCTGAATATTCTCACAGTTCTTTATCTCCTCCTCTTTTCCTGAGGCGGATTCCTTGAAGAGAGGGCCGATGGCTATTTCTTTATCAGAATCGCTTCCGAAGGTGAGAACCTGTGATCCCCCGGATTCAACCATGTGACAGCTACCGGCAGTTCTTTTTTGCTCATCTGTCGTGCTTCTCTGCTCTCGACGAGCCTTGCGCTTCAATCGCTTGACGTGTTATCAGTGGGCAACATATCCCTGCCACCATTTTTAAAGGCGTTGCACTCTTCGGTAGGGTTCGTGATCCTCCGATGGTATAAGCCGTAGTTCGGATGTGTGTCCTCTTCGTCAAGGTTTATACCGCCAGGAGTATTTTCTCTGAAAGATGGCAGCTTCATTCCCATTAACAGAGTTTTGGCGAACTGCTTTCTTGTCTTAAGCCTGCTTTTACTGGTGGCAGGAGTGCTTTGATCCGATTGGGGTACTCTATGGCTTCTCAATACCGGAGCTTCTTCAACTTGACGTCGACGGTTGGCCCTTTCGTATATGGCCGTTTCACGCTCTCCGTCAGCTTTACTTTTCTGAAGAGCTTTGCTCAGAAGCCTGTCAATCAATTCGTCCGATGGCTCCAGAGAATTTGATTCTGGTTCTGGATCTTCCCCCAGTTTCTCTGCAACAGGAGCTTCTTTGCCATTTATTGACGAGCGAGAGATCATGCGGCAGCTCGCCACATAATCCTTGGGCCCTTTTGAAAAATCGTCTCCTTCGTCAGCGTCATCGTCTTCATTCTCAAGAACATGCTTAAAGAATTCGTCCAATGTGATCGGGGTCCGTGCCCTCTGGTTATATTCTTCCAGTGCATCGATGTATTTCTGTAGACCTGTACGGCTATCGTCGGGTTGGACGGGCTTCTTGGCTTTCTTCTTTTTCTTTAAAGACTTCGGAGGCTTGGTCTGAATGTTTTGTTCACCATCACCAACTTTCAGCGTTAGGCGCGACTTCAGCATCCCCTCAATAATCTCGAGCTCCAGCGGGCTCTTCCACCTAATCGCCGTACATGTTTGAAGGTCCTTCAGCATTCTTTTTGTCTTATCTGAAAGGGCCACCTCCCACGGGGCTTCTTCTATAAGGGAGCATGATGCCCCCAGTGTGTCCACCTTTTTTGGGGCGTGAGGTTGTGGCGGGTTCACCTTCCAGTTTTCGGACAACGCGAACTTGCCCTGTTGGTACTGATCTTCAATCCAGCTTTTGAAGACAAAGCAATCTTCGATCGGATGGCCCAACATTCGGTGGTATGGGCAGTAGTTGGGATTATTGATGTCACTGGGTTGCGTTGGGCGTCTCGGCTCTGGCAGAGTGATGAGCCTGTTGCGCAGCGCTAGCTCGAATAATCTCTTCGTCTTATCCCGAGGGAACGAGTAAGGGCGTCGCATATTTTCCGAATGATCGATATTTATCGTTTTGGTGAGCAACCGGCTTCGAGCCACTCGGTTGTTGTTGAGCGTTGGCGACGGAGGTCGCATTCCCTTTCCCCTTTTCATTCCGAAAATCTGTTTTCGAAGAGAACGGTCTATGGCCCTTCTGGTCCATTTGGGCCAGCTTGTCGATCAGGGCCTGGAAAGTGGTCGGCTTGAAGAACATCATAAATTGATATATGGTCGCCTGAGGATCGAGGGTTCCCACAAACATGCCCACGGCAGGAGCTTCCTCTATGCGCTGTTCACACTTTAACCATAGGTTCCGCCACCGAATGGTGTATTGAACCAAGGTTTCTCCCGGCTTCACTCTGGCATTGATCAATGTCGTGATCGGGGTACGTTCGCTAGCACTTGCGAAACTTTGTGTAAACAGTAGCTCCATTTCTGCAATTATCTTGATAGAGTCATTCGGGAGCTTGGAGTACCATTCGAAAGCTGTCTCCGACAAGCTGCCAACAAACTGGCGAAGCAGCAGTTTATTGTCACCCCCAGTATTACCGCACAAGGCTCTGAATTGAGCAACGTGCTGGTGTGGATTACCCGTCCCCTTATATACATGGAATTTTGGGATCGTATATCCCGGCGGGTACTTTATTTGATCGTACCAACCCGGATAGGGTCGTCCAGTTTTGATGATTTGGCCAGCCGCTTCGCTCTCATGATGAGCTCGTATCTGTTGAGCTATATAGTCATCAAGGGCAGCTTTCGAGATCGTCTCCTCTTTGGCTGCTGAAAAAGCAGGAAGAGGGTTTGATGTCTCCCCTCTGTTGTCTTCAAGGATAATCGAAGGGTTTTTAGCTGGGGGGTTCGGTTGGATCATCATTCCCACCATATCTTGGAACATGAGCGCCATTTGTTTTATGTTAGCCGCTTGTTCCGCGGCCTCTTTGTCTTTCTTCTCGAGCATTCTTCAGAGGAATTCGGCATCGGTTTCCTGCTCCTGGCGCTGCTCCGACGATGTCTCCGGGCTTTTCTTTGGCCCAGTGAGTGCGGCCATCTTTGTTAGCATTTCCTGGAGCTTTTGCTGTTGTTTCTCCTGAGCCTTTGTCATAGATCGGGTGAGTGGTCGATGACCCGTGGAGATACGGCTATCATCTTTCCCGGAAGCCATGTAGATGGTGTGCATTACCATGCCTCCAGACTTGGGGCGTTTGGATTCAGTGCCTTTGAGCTTTGTCGCAGACACGGGGATCTTCTCCGGCCTTCTCCTTTTATAGGCGGTCGAAGTTGAGGGGGCCGTTGCAATAAGGACCCTAGTAAATATAGGTTTAAGCGGGACCAGTTCTCTTGAGCCTTGGGGAGCCGGAGAATGTAGGTGCTTGCCTATCTAAGGGAGACAATCTAACAACAGTGTTATCAACACAGTAATTTTCTTGGAAAAATACACAAATCCTGCCGTCCATATGCATCAGTTACCGATAACATCAAAACTAATTCAGGACTTCAATTTCTTTTCAAAGTGTCTGAATCAGACAGAGTCTCAATCTAATCAATCTGACTTGAATATGATTCAAGTATAAATTACAATACAACATGAATCCATGAATACCAGAATTCAATCTATATTGACCGAACCGAACCATGGATATACTCTGTTTACATGACTATCCATTTATATCCATTCCGTTTACGGATATCATGGTTTCAGCAAGTCATCCATCTATCTAACAAAACAATACAATCAATACAAATGAAATTATGGGGTTTTAAAGGGGTAGACTAGTACGGAATGTGTTAGAAGTGGCACGAGACGGTCACTTTAATACACCTAATCTGAATATCCATTGCCGTTGTACCGTGGGTAAACGGTTCCTTGTGCTCCGTATACCTTAGTCTCCGGAATAGTAGGACTCTTCTCGTATACACTGGCATATTCTGTACTAAGCTACAAACAACTGCGTTAACATTATAATCAAACCTTACTAGTTATATTCCCTTTTCTGTCTATTCTATTTCTCTCTTTTTTGGGGACTTACCGAGCGATTGTTCGCTGACGACATTCCTTTCTTTTTTCTTTGGAATGTTGTCAGGTAGATCGGAGTCATTGGAGATCGAGCCTAGTACTGAGGACTTGGAGCAGTTTGTTATCGACCCAGAGCTGTAGGCACTTGTATATACTTTTCATTTCAGTTATGCCATTGTTTAGGCATTGCTTTCTATTCATGTATTTACATGTAAAAGAATGTTGAATAAATAAAGTTGATGTTCATTATATTCATATCTCTCGTGTACATTTTACTTTATATTGCTTAGACAGCTGAGCGTATTTACTTTTGAGTAAATGCGTAGCGGGCCCAGTCACGTCCCCTTGCCCGTACACCGGGAAGCTGGGCATGACAGTCATTGTTTAGGCATTTATTTTTATTATTGTATCTTTTATTTTCAGACAGTTATATGTAAAGTTGAATGTAAATAAAGTTGTTGTTCATTTTTTATTACTCTTGTCATTCTTGCTCATTGTTATATTGCTTAATTACGCTTAACGTATTTTCATAATAATACGTTGCGGGCTTGCCACATCACCGTTTGTGTCTACTGAGAAGCGGGGCATGACAGGTTTTATTGGTGGCCCATGCAGGCCAGTTCTGCATGAAATCTTAAGCAAGATATCACAAGAATTATAAGAATCGGCAACTACATATTCCTTACATTTCAAATTTCTTGAATCTATCATAATCTGTCTTTTCTATCAAGGTGATGGATTCGCCAAACAACACCAGCACCAACGTCAATGGTAACACACCACCACTTTCCACCTCCCCCTACCGTTGCTGCTCCGATCAATGAATAGACGGTTTTTCTAGAAGCCATCAAAAGTATTCTGAAAGGCCAGTAGCAGCAGACTGCCATTCTTTTGAACCGCCTTGAAGCCGAAACACCTATAGTAAAATAATTTCGTGCATTGCATCCAAGGAACTTTTCAGGGAAAGAGAGTCCTCTTGAGGCTGAAGAATGGACCCAGAGTATAAAGGACGACCTTGCCGCAGCACAAGTACCAAACATAGCTTGGGTTTGTGTGGCCAAGCTCCAGCTCACCGACAATGCAAAAGTCTGGTGGAAAGCTGAGGAAAGCCGTCTCACACAAACAATAGAGTGGAAGACATTCCACGATCTATTTTATGCTAAGTTCTTCCCCGAGACTGCCCGTTTTTAGATGGAGCAACAGTTCATCCACCTGAAGGTTCCATATGGGTAAAATCGGCGGATGAATATGATACCAAATTTATCATGCTTAGTAGGTAAAGAATTCATATCAAAATTTTGTTCAGTAAAACACATCACTATCCCGACATTAACATCTTATTAGGTTCGCGGCATACTTGATCCCGACCGATGAGATTCGGGCTAGACAATTCCAACAAGGCTTAAACCCAGAGATTCAGGCGGCATTAGCTACAGGTAACTATCCAACTCATGAACTGGCTTTGAAGGCAGCAGCACATCGTTATGAAACTATGATCAAGTAGAAAGGTAAGCCTGTAGCAGCCGGAATCAAATGCCCTGCTACCCAAATGACAGGAGGAGCCTCTTCTAGGCCGACTTTTGCACCCAAGAGGCTAGGAGGATCGTTTAACCGGTCCAATCCAGATTTCTGTTTCTACTGCAAGAGAACTGGACACTCGGCGAAGGACTGCAGGCGTGCAAATGGCCTGTGTTTGATTTGTGGTGCATCTACTCACGCTATAGGAGAATGCCCATATCGTATTAACAAAGCACCCAGACCCGCAATTACAGCTCCACAAAGGCCAACCATTCAGATACCTGCACCCAGCCTAGCTCTTCCTGCACCAGCACCACGTGGACCACATGTACAGCCTCAGCGTCAATTCCATCTGGCACTAAGAAACGTGCATTAAGGGCAGAGGAATGTGCCTCCGGCGAGGAGGAATGTACCGAGACGACAGGTTTTTACAATAACGGTCGAGGAAGCCGAAGTCACAGGACAAGTCATCACCGGTAAATTCTTTCATCCTTTCAATTCTTGTGCATCGTTATATTTTCCCTATATCTTAACACAACCTCACACAACATAGGTACTATAATAGTAGCCATCCTTCCTGCACTCGCACTTTTCGACACTGGAGCTTCACACTGCTTCATGTCACAACGATTCGTGAGAACGCACGCGATTCCCGTGAAGCCACTCATTTCAAGCTGGAATGTCAGTTCTGGGAATAGAGCCTTGTAGGCAACTTTGGGATATGATCAGTGCCCAGTTGTAGTTTGCTGTCGAGAATTCTATGCAAATTTCAAAGTACTGGACATACCAAATTTCTATGTTGTGTTGGGAATGAATTGGCTGGGAGTATTTTATGCAACCATTGACTGCCGTCAAAGTACTGGACATACCAGATCACCCAGTTTTCTATTTCAAAAGTGGAGATAGAACCTTGGAGCCAGGAAGCTACCGTGCTAAACTGAAGAATGTAGAAGAGTTCTCCTTACCTGCTAAAGAAGAAAAGCATGAAATAGTTTGAGAGTTCAAGGATGTGTTCCCTGAAGACATGTCAGGTTTGCCTCCTGATCAAGCTCTTGAATTTAGTATTGATTTACAACCTGGTGCACAATTTGTAATCAAACCTCCATACCGGTTATGTCCGGAGGGATTGAAGTAGACCCGTATTCAGTTGGATGAACTATTGAAGAAAGGTTGGATCCGACCCAGTATTTCAAGTTGGGGATCTCCGGTGTTACTAGTGAAGAAGAAGGAAGGTTCCTATAGGATGTGTGTAGATTATCGAGCTTTGAACGAAGTGATAATTAAGAACTAGTTTCCACTACCGTGCATCGATGACCTTTTCGATCAGTTAAGTGGATCTTGTGTCTTTTCAAAGTTAAATCTTCGTTCAGGTTACCATCAGGTGAAGGTCAAAGAATCCAACATTCCGAAGATGGCGTTTATGACTCGTTATGGCTATTATGAATATCTCGTAATGCCATTTGGAGTGACCAATGCACCTGCCATCTTTATGAACCCGATGAACCAAGTTTTCCGAGAGTATCTAGATAGGTTTGTTGTTATCTTCATCGACGACATCCTGGTGTATTCAAACAATCGGAAAGAGCACGCTGAGCACTTACGGATTGTCCTGAAGACATTATGACAATATCAGCTCTACGCCAAGTACAGCAAGTGTGAATTTTGGCTAGATCAATTCATATTTCTTGGACATATCGTTTTAGGCGAAAGAATCTCTGTGGATCCAGCTAAGGTGTTAGCTGTCAGTGAGTGGCCGACACCAAAGACGGTGAAAGATATAAGAAATTTCTTGAGCTTAGCGGGATACTATCAACGATTCATTGAAGGATTCTCAAAGATCGCGGCACCCCTGACCAAGCTCACACGTAATGACAAAACTTTCGTATGGTCAGAAGCATGTGAGAAGGCTTTTGTAGAACTCAAGTCGAGATTAACATCTGCTCCTATCCTCGTAATACCGGATCAATCTGGCAGATTCGTTGTGCATTATGATACGTCCGGTAAAGGATTAGGGATGCGTTCTACACCAGCATGGAAAGGTTGTGGTTTTTGCATCAAGACAACTAAAGGTTCATGAGCGTAACTATCCCACACATGATCTGAAATTGGCAGCCGTCATCTTTGCACTCAAGATTCGGCGCCATTATCTTTTGGAAGAACGAGTAGATATATACACTGACCACAAAAGTCTTAAGTATGTATTTACTCAGAAGGAAATCAACATATGGCAGAGAAGATGGTTAGAACTCATGGCGGACTTCGATATCAACCTACATTATCATCCTAGGAAGGCGAATATAGTTCCTGATGCAATTGGTCACCAGCCATTAGTAATGAACCTCATCGCTCAATGGAAGCTACAGCAAGAATTGCATAGATTGGAGATTAAGTAGTTGTACCAAGAAACGCTTCATCTTTGATGAACTTACAAGTCCAGTCCACTATTGTCAATCAGATCAAGGCAGCTCAAGCAAATGATGCCAAGCTACAAAAGATCCAAGAACAAGTAGAAAGTGGACTACGAACCGACTTCATCATCCACGAAGATAGATCTTTACGATATGAAAGCCGTTTATGCGTGCCAGTCGGACATGTTCAATAAGAGTTGATTAAAAAAGCTCACAGCTCTTCGTATTCAGTACACCCCGGTGGTACAAAGATGTACAAGGAAATACGGCAAAATTACCGGTGGCATGGAATGAAGCGAGAAGTAGTGAAGAGCGTAGCCAAGTGTTTGGTGTGTCAGCAAGTGAAGGCTGAATATCACAAAACTGATGGTCTATTTCAGCCGTTACCAATCCCAGAATGGAAATGGCAGCATATTACCATGGACTTTGTGACTGCTCTCTTTCACAGCACGAAAGGTAACGACGCAATTTAGGTTATTGTGGATCGACTTAACAAGTCGGCTCACTTTATTCTATTTCGAATTGGCCAGTCAACCGAGACGTTAGCAAGGAAGTATACGGAGGTGAGTATAAATCCGAAGTAAGATTTAAACCTTCAAAATGTACCATACTTGTCTTGATACCCATAAACTCATGCAGGAGATCATGAGATTACATGGAGTACCTGTCTGCATCGTCTCCGATCTACAAGATTCCGATCACAGTTTTGGCTGAGTCTACAAGTTAGCCTGGGAACATGTCCGGATTTCAGCACGGCGTATCATCCACAAACAGATGGACAGTTCGAGTGAACAATTCAGATATTAGAAGATATGTTGAGAGCCTGCATGTTAGACTTCGGAGGTTCGCTGTAAGATCACCTATACCTTGTGGAGTTTTCGTACAACAACAGCTATCAGGCAAGCATTGGGATGGCACCTTTCGCAGTACTCTACGGACGAAAGTGTCGTTCCCAGCTGAGTTGGGACAACATAAGGGATCATGAACTCCTTGGACCAGAGATGATTGTGGCAACTGTAGATGTGGTTCGCGCGAGTAGGGAAAAGATGTGCATAGCCCAGGACCAACAAAAGCATTAGGCAGATGCAAAGCGTCGACATCTGGAGTTTCAACCAGGAGAACATGTATTCTTGAAGATCTCTCTAAACATAGGAGTGATACGTTTTGGGAAGAGAGGTAAATTATGTCCAAGATACATAGGACCGTTCGACATACTCGAACGAGTTGGAGAAATATCATACCGCTTGGCACTACTACCCTCATTGGAAGGAGTGCACAATATGTTCCACATATCCCAGCAACGACGATATGTGAGCGACCCCAGTTATATACTTGATCACTCATAGCTCATGGTACAGACTGATCTAACTTGCGAGCAACAACCAGTTGAGATCCTGGACCGAAAAATGAAGACATTACGGAACAAGGAGATAAATTTGGTCCGGATTATATGGAGAAAAGACCCGCCAGGAGAATCAACATGGGAGCGAGAAAACGATATGCATGCACGATACCCTCAGCTATTCGAAGATTAGTCCTTTAGGAAAATTTCGAGGACGGAATTTTTATAAGGAGGGTAGAATGTAACGACTCTGAAATTCCTGAACAGAATTATTTGTTTAAATGTATAGAAAAGGGTAATTCAGCCTGTATAGGAGTTATAAGCTATTTTTGTTCAATAAAAGTAAGAAACAACTTGCAGCTCACTGGTGAAGCCTTTACACTGCTGTGACATAACCTCTGTGTTCGAATCTTATCAGACCCAATTATTTTTAAGATTTTTCTTTTCAATTTTTCGGAAGCCTAAGAGTTGCACGTGCAATTCACGGAGAAACGAAAAGTTTCAGAAAAATCAAACATGCGCAAAATGGAGTAAATATGATTAAAGCTGGTGGCATGAATCTCGAGGAAATTTGGCCAAATTCGACCGCCCGTTTATCCTATATGGCCGGCGCCGACAGTTGAGATGAGTCCAAATGACTCCGTGCTTTGCACACACCCCTTCGACTCCCCTCAACTCTCCTGCACTGTTTGATTTCCCTGCAATTAAACAGTGACCTTTAAATTCATCATTTAACACCATTTTAATTCTTTTAATCCAAATTTTTAATTCCCAAACCCTAATTTCTTCACTATAAATACCACCCCATACCCTAGCTCCCATCAATTCTGAAAATTTTTATCAAAATTATCCCAAAAGTTCCTAAGTGCAAGTGGAGTTAGCAACAAGCCCTTTTCATCGAAGATCGAAGTCGTTTCCGGAGTTTTCGCGACGCCACGGAATCCCCTTCTTTTCTTTAATCTCTTCCCAACGCTACACAACGAGTAAGTCTCTCTTCTCTTTTCTTCTTTCATCTCAAACCATCTTCTAAAAACATATCGGTAAAGTGGAGTTGACTCCGATATGTGTGATTTTAACCTTTGTACTCCCCTCTTTAAAGCAAAATAGGTCAAACTAATTTTCTCACACTACTTGTAAATTTGTTTACAATCATTTAGTTTTGAGTTTAACCAAAATTTTCTTGTGAAACAATCATATAAAGAACTTTTTATTAAAATACCATGAAATTTTAGTATAACCCTTACTTCTATAATCGTTAAAAATACCTTTAGGAAAACTTCACGGGGTAATGACCTACCCTACACGCCCACTATGGTTTCATAGCACGGTATTCTATGTATATGGGTAATTCAAAGTAGAATCTTTTAATTAAAATACCACACGTTTTCAAAACGAGTTTCTTTTAATCGGTATTTTTGTAATCCTTGGCAATTACGCCTCTACAACCCTTGTTGGCGGACCTGCTAATAGATGGTGTGGATTATCACATATTTTTGGGATAGTAGAGCGAGATGCAGAACTTCTCACGGAATATTCGGTCTCGAAATGAAATAAAAAATACGATTTTTAAGAAATACGACTTTTCTAAACAAAACTAAATTTTGGAAAAATTATATAAATCTATGAATCCGTATTTTCAATAAAAATAAACTACGAAACTGTATTTTTTAAATGAAAGATTAGAATTTTAATAAAATACCACCAAGTTACCACAAGAGTTAGTTTTCAATAAAATACCATAAACATTTTAAAAGGTTGAGCTTCATCACCAAAATACCTTTTAAATTAAAATACATGTTCATGAAAACCCTAAATATTATAAATCACCCTCGAGGTTTATTTTTAAACTATATTAAAGTATTTTTTTCATAAAACCCCCTCGAGATATGCAAACAATATTTTAAGGACTCTGGATTAATATAGATTTAAGCGGGATCAATTCTCTTGAGCCCCAAGTAGCCGGAGAAAGTGAGTGCTTGCCTGTTCAGGTTAGACAACTTAACGGAGTTGTTCACCGCCGAAAACAGAGACGAAACCGTGCAGGTCGTTTTGCCTGAATTTGGGGTCAGATGCTATTTTGTTTTATCTATCTACCTCTCCGAAAATACCAAGTTGGTTTATGGCACAGTGTATTGGAGGTTTAGACGGATGCGGCCGTTGTAGCAGACTTCGTCAAATTCCCCCTCGCTTGCGAGGGGTTTTTGATTGTGGGGACGCTCTTCCCTGCAGGCGTAAGGCCCTGCAGTTAATTACGCTACCGCATCGCGGTAACCACTTTCTCCTGCTCCAGAAGGCCACTTCATGTCATGTGTGTTTGTTTTATTTTTGGTTGCCCGTGGATTGTATACGGAGACTAATTTATGTTATCGCCCGTAGGGCGTGGATTAGTCCAAATCCGTATTTTCTTAAATTTGGGTTTGGGTTGGTTTAAGGCTCGTTAATCTTGTTTTAAATTAAGATCAACTTAAATGTTTGTTGAGGATACGTTAGTCTAATTTTAGACTAAGATCTACTCAACGGGGGGTCAGGATCATTTAGATCCAACGAAAGAGTATTGGGCTCCATCGTCTTAATTTAGGAACGTTGTGGTCCATTGGGTTTAAGGACATCGTATTCCATGAGTTTGAGGACCTCATAGTCCATAAGGTTTAAAGACATCGTAGTCTGGTTTAAAGACATCGTAGTCTGTAGTTTAAAGATATCGTAGTTTATGGGGTTTAAAGACATCGTAGTCTGGTTTAAAGACATCATAATCTGTAGTTTAAAGACATCGTACTCTATGGGGTTTAAAGACATCATAGTCTATAGAGTTTCTGGTTGTCGGGACCCGCCACCTCTTTGAAGACGTTGAAGAATTACAACGACACATATCAGAGGTATGAAGAGATGTACCCTTGAACCAATATTGGTTGGGAGATCTATAGTCAGGTTAGGGACTAATACCAATTAAAAATATTGTGAGCGCATGGGCTCGGTTAATCTGAATTAGGGACTTGTGGCCAACTTAGGCGCAGTCCACTCATTTTTGAATAAAATGTTGAACATTTGTTTAGACTCAGCCCCTTTTTGTTCATCAATTCCGAGCATTGATTTGGGATTCTGACACCCCTCTTTCTTTTTCTTTTTTTATTGAGTGTTGAACACTCTTCATGGTACTGAGCTCTATTTACATAGTGCTCCCCTCTTTCTTTTTGTTTTTTATTGAGTATTGAGCACTCTTCGTGGCGCTGGGGTTTTAATTACATAGAGCTTTGTATTTTCTCAGCGCCCACGTGAGGAGCACGTGGAGCGCTTGGCGCTGAGCGCCAGACTGGGAGCGCTACAGCGCTTCTTATAAAAGGGCGCCTACATGACGAGCACGTGGAGCGCTTGGCGCTGAGCTCCAGACTGGGAGCGCTACGGCGCTTCTTAAAAAAGGGCGCCCACATGAGGAACACGTGGAGCGCTTGGCGCTGAGCACCAGACTGGGAGCGCTAAGGGGCTTCTTATAAAATAAAGCCTATATGAGAAGCACGTGGAGCGCTTGGCGCTGAGCGCCAGACTGGGAGCGCTAAGACGCTTCTTATAAAATAGCGCCCCCGTGAGGAGCACGTGGAGTGCTTGGCGCTGAGTGCCAGACTTGGAGCGCTAAAGCGCTTCTTTGGCAGTTCTGATCAATTCTGTGCTCTGAGAATCAAGTTCTCGTTTATAAGAGACTTTGTCTCGTGGATGTAAGAACTAAGTTCTTCTTCTATGAGGAGATGCTATGATCTTTTCTGTTTTTGTGAAAAACTTTGTCTTGTAGATCTGTGATCTTGAAAAAGAACTAATTTCTTGTGATGTGAGAGTTAGACTCTCAAATATCGAGAAGATGTTATGATCTCTCTTCTTCTCTTTTTTTTATTTACCTTGAAGAAGGTTCTTCTTAGAGCTTTCTTTTCTCTTTTTCTTTTCTGAGAACTTGAAACTTATAGCGAGGTTTCTGTGTACAAGACTTGAAGTCTTGGGTCCTTTATATACGGGAGGCTGATTTGTTGAATCAGTTAAGGAAATCTCTCATTGAGAGATTTCTAATTGATTTGGGGATGTTTCCCACCATTGGATCTTTGATCCAAGGGCCTCTGTTTTACAGAAAACATCTTTCTTGTTTTTAGCAAGATTGGGAAATATTTTCCTATACAGAACTTATTCTGTATCTTGGTGATTTTTAATCACCATTGGATCTTTGATCCATCGGTGCTCTGATTTATAGAGCACAATCTCTTTTGTTTGGAAAGATTTGAGGAGTATTTCCTCAACAGAATTTTATTCTGGTAATTTGATGATTTATCATCTTCGTTGGTTCTTTGATCCAAGGGTGGAGAATATTTAGTTCTAGCGCTGGTACTCTCGTGCTTTTCACGTGAGGCGCTGCCTCAGAGTCTTTGACTCTTGGCGCTGTCGCTCTTCGTGCTAGCGCTCTCGTGCTTTGCATGTGAGGAGCTGTCTCAGAGTCTTTAGCGCTGGCGCTCTTGGCGCGAGCGCTCTCGTGCCTTGCACGTGAAGCACTGCCTCGGAGTCTTTGACTCTTAGCGCTGGCGCTCTTGGCGCCAGCACTCTCATGAGGCGCTGCCTCAGTTCAAATTTCAAATTTTGAATAGAGTTTTGCTCTCTGATTAGGGGAAACAGGAGTTATCAATACCAATATTCTAGGAAAAAAACACAAATCCAGCGGTCCATGTGCAGTAGTTGCCGATTATTCCCGAACTTAAGATATTACAAGAACAAAGTCCTTTCATAAGATTCTAATTTCAACCTGAATCCAAACTTAACCAGAATCCAAAAGCAAACACGAATTTGAATCTTTGATCATGGACCTGACATTCAAATATCTAACTCAAACTTGTATACTTGACTCGACTTGACCGAACCATGGTTATAACTTGACACGAACTTGACATGAATACCTGAACACATGATTACATCTTGAACATGAACCTGTACATTTTATATCCATAGATTCGGCCAAGATCTATAATCTTAATCTACACAATTCAATACACGGGAATAAAGGGGTAGATTGGTACGGAACGTATATCGTGGCACGAGAGGTCACTTTAAAAGACACCTACATAAATTAACGTGCCGTTGTCCTGCGGGTTATGAAGGGACCTTGTATTACATGTTACCATAGTCCACGGGGTAAGATGGAATCCTCTCGTATACATGAATACCTTTTTTATCAAACTATAAATAACCACGTTAGAATAACTATCATATACATGTGAATGATCATATACAACTTTACCTGTCCTCTGTTCATTTCACATTATATACCATCTTCTCTTATTTCTTTTGGGACTTACCGAGCGCTAGTACGCTGACGATATTCTTTTCTATTTCTTTTTTTGGAATGTTCGTCATGAGAACCGGACTCTGAGGAGATAGAGCCGAGCCCGGAGAACTTGGACCGGTTTTCTACTCAGCCATACTACTAGCGTTTTTCAGCCTGCACTTACTTTCAGTATGTCATTGTTTAGGTGTCACTCCCCACTTCCCGGTGTACGGCAAGAGGACGCGACGAGGCCGCTACGTATTTACTCTGAAGTAAACACACTAAGCGTAACTAAGCAATATACACAAGAGACAGGAATGTAAATGAACAGCAACTTTATTTATTAAACATTCTTTTACAAGTACAACTGAAATGAAAGTACATGAATAGAAAACGATGCCTAAACAATAGCATAACTGAAATGAAATAAATATATACAAGTGCCTACAGCTCTGGGTCAAAAGGTATCTGCTCCAAATCTTCAGTGCTGAGCTCGATCTCCAATGAGTCCGAATCACCTGACAACATTCCAAAGAAAGAAGAAAGGAATGTCGTCAGCGAACAATCGCTCGGTAAGTCCCAAAGGTGAGTAGAGATAGAATAGACAGAAAGAATATAACTTATAATGTTTGTTATTATTGTTAACGCTATTGTTTGTAGCTTGGTACAGAAAATTCCAGTGTATACAAGAGGAGTCCCACCATTCCGGAGACTAAGGTATACGGAGCACAAGGAACCGTTCAGCCACGGTACAACGGCAATGGATATTCAGGTTAGGTGTATTGTGGTTACAGTCTCGTGCCACTTTTAACACCTTCCGTACCAATATACCCCTTATAAACCCCGCGATGTCTTTTGTATTGATTGTATTGTTTTGTTATATAGATGGATGACTTGCCGAAACCATGATATCAGTAAATAGAGTGGATATAGATGGAGAGTCATGTAGACGGGGTATATCCATCGTTCGGTTCAGTCAATATAGATTGAATAGACAGATTCATGGATTCATGTTGCATTTGTAGTATTATACTTGAATCACATTCAAGTCAAATTGATTAGATTGAGACTCAGTCTGAGTCAGACACTTTTGAAAAGAACTTAAAATCCTGAAATAGTTTTGATATTATCGGTAACTGCTGCACATGGACGGCAGGAGTTGTGTTTTTTTCTAAGACAATTACCGTGTTGATAACACCGTTTGTTAGATTGTCTACCTTAAATAGGAAAGCACCCATATCTCCGGCTCTCTGAGGCTCAAGAGACCGGTCCTGCTTAAACCTATGTTCAGCAGGGCCCTTATTGTAATTTAGTATAACTTGAGAGAGTTTTATGTAAAAACAGTTTGATATAATTTTCAAAATACACCTCAAGCATTTAATTATCATCTTTAGGGTTTTCATAGTTGTATATTTTATAAATGTGAAAATTCTAGTGAGTAAAACCTAATTTTCCATAATATAGGGTATTTTATTGAAATATCGGTATTGTTTTGTATTTGGATGGTATTTTCATGTAATGGTGATTCCTTTTGAAAACTTAGAATATTTATATAATATAATTAAAGTAGATATTTTGATAATATATATATATATATTTAATGAAAATAATTTTATTTATTTTCTTGTAAAAATCACATTTTCTAAAGAAAAATGCATAAAAATTCCATCGAGATTGAATGCTCCTTTCGGAGATTTGAATCTCGCTCTACTAAACTTGAGTATGTGCGATAATCCGCACGATCCCGAACGGGGTCCCCAAAAGTGGGTTGTAGAGGCGCAATTGTAAGGAATTGTTTAATACATTTTTTTAAAGAAATGGTTTTATAAGTTGATAGTATTTATTTGTAAAGTCGTGTTATCCCATGAATATATACCCAAAATTTCATCGTTCTATAACAAAGATGTGTGTTGTGATGAGGTAGGTCATTACGTTGTGAGTTATCTAAAGTTAATACAAGTTTTGTGTTGTTTTATGTCGGAAATGAAGTATGTGGTATTTTACCGTAAAAATACAATAAAAATTGCATAAAAGAACATTTTGAGATGAAACTTGTTTTAATAGGTTTGTTTGTGTTTGTTAAACATTATGTGATAGTATAGAATTTTATTGATTAAGAAAAGTAGAGTTTTAAAGAAAAACCGAACCGGAAGTCGGATTTACTCTGCTTCCGTCGGGTTTTAGAAATGGAACTTTTTATAATAGGAGAAGAGAAGGGAAGAAGGGACTTACTGGCTTTTGGACTATGGGAGAGAGATATGAAGCTACGGAAGGTCTCGGGCGTCGTTTCGTCACCGAAAACTCCTTAGAACGTCGCCGAAACTTACCCCTTCGCTAACTCTACTTGCACACTAAAAGGACTTGAGAATTTTGGAGAGTTTTAACAGGGAATTTTTGAGTGAGGAGGGATGAAATATGTTGTGGTGTTTATAGGGAAAATTAGGGTTTAGGGGGTGAAATAATGCATTAAAAATTGCATTAAAATTTGGATTAAAAGTGATTTATTGTTCTCTGGAAAATGTGTAGAGAAAATAAACAATGTGAGAGAAGTGGGGTAGCTGAAGAGGTGCAGGGGGAAAAATCTCGAGGCAACACCAACGGTCAAGCCTGGCGGTACCGGCCTTTTTGAGCTTTTCACCGCTCCAGTACCGTCGGATGTGGTTGGATTTGATGCCACGTGTTCTCATCGTCTCATATACCCTCGCGTGTTTATTTAACTTAACATTCTACGTGTAGTGTACGTGCAAACCCTTGGACTTCTAAAAGATTAAAAGAAATTTAAATAAAAAGATAATGTGGCTGGAGGGATTCGATCACAGGGGCTACGTCACAGCAGTGCAAGGCTTTACCAATATGCTACAAGTACTTTCTTGCTGCTCTAAAATAAAACAAATACTTATAGTATACACAGGATTGCAAATACCCTAATTGTACATTAACTTTTAAACAATTTTCTGTACCATGAAATTAGAGTTGTTACATAAGGCATTTGTTTTTATTATTGTATCTTTTATTTTCAGACAGTTGTATGTAAATAAAGTTGCTGTTCTTTTTTTATTACTCTTGTCATTCTTGCTCATTATTATATTGCTTAATTACGCTTAACGTATTTTCATAGTAATACGTTGTAGGCTTGCCACGTCACCATTTTCGTCTACTGGGAAGCATGGCGTGACATAGAGAAAAGGTTAGGATAGATTCAAGAAATTTGAAACGCAAGGAATGTATAGTTGCCGATTCTTATAATTCTTGTGATATATTACTTAAGATTTCATGCAGAACTGACCTGCATGGGCCACCAACAAAACCTGTCACGCCACGCTTCCCAGTAAATGGAAACAGTGACGTGGCAAGCCTGCAACGTATTACTATAAAATACGTTAAGCGTAATTGTCACGCCCCGCTTCCCAAAATACGTAAACAAGGCACGTGACAGAGCCAACCTTGCTACCTGCGGCTAAGAATCATCCCTCCACAGTCACATTACGGCTGTCAATCGGATATCAAGAATAGTAAAATATATAATCTAGCTAACACATGTCTATATACCATAATAAATAAAATCAAGAAATGCATATAGCGGAAACGAATCAAGATCCAATAAACAATAGTATCCGAATCACGTCCTATAAGGGCTCACATCAATAGAAATAAAACTGCTGAAATAAATAAACTAAGAGTCTCTAAACTAAATAGCTAGCTCCTCATTACTCGGCTTGACTGCTAAAGTGCTCTTGATCTGCCTGCGATAAAGGTAGATGAACTGGGCCATGCAAAACCCAGACGTCAGTGCGTCATAAATACCACAATAATAGTAATAACCAAGATATGATGCTATGATTAAACATGCATGTAAATAAATAACACAGGTATAAAATAGTGAGCTGTATGTATGTGATGTGTATCCTAAAGTCCGTGCTTCTAGGTTATCTATTCTATAAGTCTTTGAAATCAATTTAATGGAATCATCGATATAACTCAATAGTATCCCGTGCGTGTCCGGGACCACGATCAAGATTCTCGGGCTGAATCTGAGACGTGTCGCTAAGAAGTAAACAGGTAACATGTACAGATGAATGATGTCAGCAGCATCATTCCAGGGCTGGCCGAGCCCGTAAAGACTGATCAGTATGAGTATCAAACTATTGAGTTATAAGTCAGGTTTCATTATTGATTTCCCCTTACCCCTAAGGTTTTGTGTTCAAGTCAGGTATTGATAATATAAAACTAACGCCAACATAGGATCAAGCAGATACAGTTCTTGTCTATGCAGACAACAAGTCACGTCTATCAGGACAACAATCAGGATTGTTGGAATTAGCAATAAGATCCAAGTAACAAGTCTAGTAATGTGTCGTGAACATACAATGTACTGTATATTAACCAAAATAGATACCAATGTAAAACTGTAATCAATATCGAAACACAACTAACGCCAGAATGCATATGTATCTATCTGTAATAACCATTATACGTCCATTACATGTATATTGTGTTGGCTATAGTGCCTTTAAGTCAATTAATTGATCGCAGGCATGCGATTGCGATGATTGAAGGAGGACCTATACCGGTAGAACAGTCTTACTCGAGATGACAATATGCTATCTGGTTTGTCTTTATCATCATGTATCTGCTTTAGGTGGCTTTACTGAGCACTATTACATGTTGATAGAGCCCATAGGATTCTTGCTTGACTACCAGCATTATGATGGCGATCATATACGTGGAAGCTGGGTAATCTATAGGCACATCCTTAAATGTCCCTAGTCGTGAGAATTTCGAGACTGGGCATCGATACTCCAGAGTAGACTAGTGTATACTGATCGAGACTCCGGGGAGGGACGGTGGCCGGTCTCACAAGCCATTGGTGTTAGTTTGTTCACCTAAGATGTATACAGGTGCTCATTGGGTTATGAGTACACCGGGAGGACTTGCCGGGAACATGCTAGTTGGTATTATACCTATTGTCAGATAGCAGTTCCCTGGTGACATGTGAACAGGTTAGTCTATCGACCTAAGATCGTCATTTGTCTCATGTGAGTTCATACTATGCTTTGATTACTACCTACCACGGCTCAAACAAGTCGTGCAAACAGGTTTTAGTTGGGTACAGTCCCGAGCCACATGGAGGCAGTGAGCGTATCGTCGGGGGATTCTTCTCTCCCGGTATTGGGGGTTGATGCCGCGGTTGTGCACGGGTGGCCATCACAAAAAATCTTTGGCCAAGATAGTTGAGAATTACTAATCTAGAATTGGTAGTTTCTCAGGTGGTGACGAGCTTCATACCGACACTAAATGTCGCGTTATTAGAGGTCTGACTTTATCTACCCCCTATACTCGATATGCGATACTCATAGACGAACGGACCAGACTGTGGATATTGTCACTGTCAGGCTCAGTAGGGGTTTCAGGATGAGTTTACTCGTCGGCCTCCCTTTCGCTCAATACCTGGGTAACTGTTACGTACAGCTAGTGCCGCTGACGTGCTTGTAGTTAAACCCACTGACAGCGTATTGACGAGTCTTTAGAGTCCCATACAGAGGGTTTCCTTGCTTCGGGCGAAACAATGTATAGGCCGTATGGTTTTACGGCAGGGTTCGATCACATACGTGTACTTGTGCACGGATGATATTCGGACGGATAATACTAGTGGGCTTTGGTTTAAGCCGGATCCTAGTATTATATTTGTTGAATTATTTTCGTCTCTTTGTATTCGTATTCTTCGGAATACGGATGCTGGTATGTATATACGGTTGAGAGGTATTCTTGTAATTTCTTACAAGATTACTTTTTAGAAGATTACACCTCATTATGGTTTAGACCTTTTTGGATTAAAAGGTTATTGAGGTGGAGGATAGGATGTTTATTGAATTTTTGTGGCATGGCTAATTAGTGACCTATGGTTACTATTCTAGCACGCTTAAGGTTTTTGTTTGTTGTGAGATTATGTTGACTTGAGATATTTTTTGTTGACTAAGATATTTTGGAGACATGGATATTTATGTGATGGCTCCATTATTTCTTATCACACTCACACAACAAACAAAAAGAGACAAGCCATTATTCATTTCTTTCTCTCTCTCTCGAGTTGCTCTCAACACCTCATTCTCATGGCATCTTCTTCTTCGTCTAGCTCCATCCAAACCCTCTCATGAGTTGAGAATCCTTGGCTGTCTTGAGACAAATTAATCCTTCATCAATCTCTACTTCATCTACGGTATCTAGAGTAGCGATCTAGGTGCCCTACTTGTCTCGGATATGAGGTTGGAGCTCGTTGCATAGACTCTCGGGTGGATCATCTTCGATGGAGGGAGATCGGAGATCAAGCTTGATCAAGGAAGCCCCTAAGAGCTTGGGATGATAGTTGAAGACCGAAGGACACAGATCTATTCAGTATAACCATTCTAACTCCTTTGCATGTTTTGTTATATAGGGCTTATGGGTAGATCCGGATAATTGGTTGTGGTAGCGCCAAGTTTTATAAATTTTTGTTCCGCATTTGGTCACGGATTGATGGCCGGGGCGCTTGTATAACCTAACATGGTATCAGAGCCACTCCATAAGCCTTATTTAACTCATTGCGACATTAGAAATCCACTATTTTTTTCGTGCAAAAACTGCCGACAAAAACAGTTCCAAAAACTGAAAGTTTGAGATGTTTGCACACCCCGCGGGATCACAGTTTGAACTGAGAAGCCACGGGGTGGTGCATGGGCACCGCGGGGAATCCCCGGGGGGGACCGAATGGCTGGGCCTACTCCCCAAGACCACCACAAGGTGGTCTTGGCGGTGGCGACCCGAAACTGCCCCACCCAGGGTAGTTTCGGGTCTGCCTCACCCCCTGGCCACCTCTTGGTGGCGTCGGGGGTAGGGTACCCCCTCTAGGCCCCCCGACTCGAAGTTAATTTCGTGCTCTAACTCCCCGTGAAGGTTCGGGCACGTTTTGTTTTGATTCGGATTTCCGAATTGGCTTTAAACGGTATGTTTTTGGAACTTTAGCTCACTGTTTTTTCGTGGTTTTGGAAACAGGTTTAGTTTGCTAATTGCGTGCGGAATTCTAATGTCGTAGTTTTCAGTACATACATTACTATTTGCGATCGTGAATGTTATTTGAGCGGTACAATTCATCTAACTGTTATAAGGTTCTTTTAGACGGGTTTGCGAACGTGACATTCACGTTGATGTTCTGTGTTGTGCTGTGTTGTGGCTAGATCGTCGTGGTGGATAGCTTGGGTGCAATGGTAGTCTAGTTTGGGTTTATTTGTACATTTGATATTGCGGGGCGAGCGTCCGATATGTGGACTGCCGTCACTGTCAGTTTGTATATTATTTGTTTGGGGTACGACCGGATTGAGGTCGATGTCACCGTTGTACATATTCTTTTCTTTTCTGTACTAGGATTACCCCGCGGTGGAGTGCACGAATAGCCGGGTTCTAGAGGGAAACAGGAACACATCACATGGCGGTGAGACGGAGGGGGCCGCACTCTAGAATTGGCGGGCTATTCACCGTACTCGTAGGGGGTATAGGTTGACCCAAGGAGGGGTGCTCAAGTTACCGGATTCTATGGAATGCTGGGTGGCCCATTCACGTTGTTGATTGGGGTTGCCTCACTTCTGGGATTGGAGGGTAACTTTCTGCGCTCGTAGAGGGCTAGGTTCTCATTGCACAGGCTATCCACACGACCAGGGGAACGTCGGGTTTCACTTGCGGCTCAAAGGAAACCCGGGGCTCCCTAATTATCAGTATTGTTCTGTAATGCTTATCACTTATCTGTGATGTTGCATATATCATGCCTGGAACGATTATTATATATTTTTATATATATACTAGTAGATGTTGTATATGGTTTGTGTAGGGTTGCTGGGCACGCTCACAAGGTTCTACGAGGTATCAACCATGCCCGATTAAAAATTTAGCCGTGCCAAACAACCCAAAGCCGGATCTTTAAACTAGAGATTAGGCGAAAACAAGCATGTTAAACTCTTTAACACTAAGTGAGAGGGATTACAACCTTTGTAGATCCGGTCATTCACTTCTTAAGCTCCGTGTTGAGGTCCTTTCGCTGCGATCATCGTGTTCCGGACTCTCGAGAGGCGCCACGAAGAGAAAGATACAGTCTTGCTTCCGATCTTCGATAACATAGATGATCTACCTTGAAGTTTCATTAACAAAAGCTAACACTCACTAAATGAAGTGAACACCCTCATCTAAAGGGCAAGGATAGATGAGGATGATGAAGTAGGATTTTTGCTCTCATTTATAATCTTTTTCTCACACTCATTCATCACTTGGAAAAAAGCTAGTAAGCTTTTTCCATGAAAGAAAGAAGAAGCAAGAAGATGAATGAATCAATTAGAATCCTTTTGTGATGAATAAAGCAAAGGAGATAATGATGAATAATGCAACCATGGTTGACTAAACCATTGTAGAGACTTAACTAGGGCTAGGGTTTGGGTTAGGTCAAGGAATGAGTCATAACAAAATATCTTTCACAAAACAAAACTAAACCTTCTAGAATCATCTAGAAAGTATTAACCCAAATCAAATCCTAATCTTGTTTAATCTCTACTAAACATGTTGCATTAGTTATCATATCATGTTACAATATTATATATCACATATATAATATTTATTGTAACCAAATAAAATAATACAATTAACATATATCGCATATATATCAATGTATTACCCGAGTGAGAAAAAGAATCTTTTAGTGAGCAAATAATAGTTAATGTAATTTAATATATCATATATATTATTATACATTAAATTATCGAATCAACACTTGATCCGACAATCCAGCTATATCGCATATAACCGACTAATATTTATCCGTACCGATTCATCGAATCAACACTTGATCCGATGACCCGACGGATATCAAATATCGCGAGAATAGAATACGGTATCTCATATCGTATTATCCTCGGTCCCGCACATATGACATATGTGCTCCTACTTCGTTTTGCCTGAGTCAAGAAACCTCTGTGTAGGACTCTAAAGAATCGTCAATATGCCGGCAGTAGGTGATGATCATATCAAACACCCACAAGCTGCAAGCGGTCAGCTAAACGTAACAGCCACCCAGGTATTGAGCGCTCAGAAGATCAACAAGCAAGCCTGTACATTTTCCTGTGAATCCAATCAGTAACACTCCCGTACAGTCCGGTCTCGTCGTCTGATATGTCGCATATCTCGTTTAGGGGTGGTAAACGTCAGACCCCATTAGCTCGATAAGTCATATCGATATGAGGTCTATAACAGTTCGAGAAACTACTGTTAACACTTACCAGTAAATCTCAGCAACCCTGGCCAGGGATTTCCGGTTATAGCCAATCGAACACAGCACAACATCAACTCCCTATACTAGGAGAGACGAATCCCCTCCTATCGCTCATTGCCTCCATATGATTCGGGACAGTACCTAAAAGCCACCTTTTTGCACGCCCTCTAGGATGTGGTATGATGGAAATCAAAGCACAGTGGGAATCACACAAGACTCTATGACAATCTCGGGTCAACAGACTACTCTGTACCAGTGTCTCCAAAGAACTGCCATCTGACGTGAGGTATAGTACCATCTGGGAGTTCTCGGCGAGTCCGTCCAGTGAACCCAGTCTCCACTGAGCACCCGTACACCATCCTTGATGTCAAACACTGATGGATATGGGATCATCCATCGCCCATCATATGGGTCAAGATGCGTATACGCTAGTCTACTCTGGTGCATCGATGCCCTGTCTCGATACACCCTCGACTAGGAACAGTTATAGGATGTACTTGTCGACTACCGTGGCCCCACTAGTATGATCTCATCATAGTCCCAGTAGTCGAGTACATATCCTAAGGGCTTTATCAACATGTAATATAGAGACAATCAGAGTACATGTTAAGATAAAGTACAACCAGATAGCATACTATCATGTCGAGGAAGAAAGTCCTCCCTATATATGTCCAAGCATCCTTTACAATATACATCATATGTATAGTAATGGCCTCTAGGGCATACATATAACTAACAATCTCCCACTTGCACTAGGGCCATCTGTTGTGGTATCGCATACCCAACAATTAGCTGCGGTTGAAGTATCTCATACTCAACCATCCCATAAAAAGTCTCTACTGGGAAAAAGGCCTTTGTGAGTGGATCCGCGCTGTTGTCCTCTGTGTCTACTCTCCTAACCTCGATCTCTCTGGAGATCAACCATCTCCATGATCAGGTGATACTGCCTAAGAATTATATCTGGATTTTTTATGGGACGGGGGTTCCTAGGCAAAAGCCACAACTCCATTGTCATACAATGGTAGGAATGAAGTTCATCTCATGAACTTATATATATCCAGACTGCTTCTTTGGTAGCATCCTTGGTAACGATGTATCTTGCCTTTAATCATCTAGTAAGTCACGGTATCTAGCTTGGAACTCTTCCAACATACCGTCCCTCTACTGAGGGTAAAGACAATGCCTGCGACTGACATTCAGTCGTCCTTATCACTCTGGAACCTTTCCAGTGATTCTCCCTAGGATCGATTGATACCATCTTACTACAACTAGTGAGTATCCTAACATCCAATTAGATTTATCTCATAGATCCAAAACCTAGGATTTAAGATGTATCACCTTGATCCTATATAGAGAATCCTTGTGATAAGCGGAGATTGACCGAGCGTAGCATTGGAAACTCCTTCCCTATCAAGAGTATGTCATCCACGTACTCTACGAGGATCACCACCATACTCTCTACTATCTTTTTGTATATACTAGGTTCATCTACCATTTTGATGAAGTCAAACTCTTTGACTACCATATCAAAACATACGTTCCAACTCTGCGATGCCTGCTTTATCACATAAAACATCTTGTACACGTTTCCGCTGCTCCCACTGTCTATGAAGCCCTCTGGCTGTGTACTTACAGACGCTCTCTTCCAAATCAACATTTAGAAAAGCAGTCATGACACCCAACCGCCAGATATCGTAGTCATGGTATGTAGCCGTGGCAAGTAGGATCTGGATGGACTTAAGCATAGCTTTGAAAGTCTCAACTTTTCCATGTACACCAAGTAATCTTCTCAAGATATACTCGCTCCTGATGGGGATTTAACCCTTCAGATAAAGCAACCAAAGTCCATACTTTGTTGGTGTATAAGGATTCCATCTCAGATCGCTAAGCATCCAGCCATTCTTACAGAGTCCCACTCCAGATGGCCTGCTCGAAACTAGTTGAGTCATCATCTCATGATGCAATCCTCGCTCCTACTGTCATAGAGAAGCCGAAATATCTCTCAGGTGGGTAAGGAACCCTACTAGATCGGCGGAGAGGCTGAGGTTCGTTGGAAACTATTGAATTCTTTGGTTCTACCAAATCATCAGCTGCAGTTTGTATAGCTGGAACTCCTTCCAGTTCTACCTCATAACCAATAATTTCCTAACAAGAAATTCCCTTTCACAAAGGTGGCATGCTGAGAAACAAAACATCTTTTGTTCCTCGGTTAGGTAGAAGATATTCCTTTGCGAATGCTTGGGATATCCAACAAACTTCCACAGATCTGACTTTGCCTCGAGGTTGTCCGGATTATGCTTTTAGACATAGGCTGGACAACCCCAAATTTTAACAAACTTAAGATATGGGCACTTCCCTTTCCATATCTCATATGAAGTGGTAGGCAACTGATTTGATTTGAACCCTATTCAATAAGTATGCAGCTTCTCAAGTGCATAACTCCCAAAAAGGAATTAGGAAACTCAGTAGTACTCATCATAGAGCACACCATATCACATAGGGTGTTATTGCTCCGCCCCGATATACCATCGTGCTATGGTGTATACGGAGGAGTAATGCTGAGAGAGAATCTCATTCTCCTTTAGAATAGTTCAGGAATTCCGTGCTCAAGTATTCTCCTCCCTGATCTCATCAAAGGACATTATACTTATACCCGTTTTTGGTTCTCTACTTCTAACTTATATTCTGTGAATATCTCAAAAGGTTCGGACTTGTGTTTCAACAGGAACATATGTTTGAATCTTGAGAGATAATCAGTGAATGTAATGAAGTACAAAGGACCGATCTTGGCATGCGTAGACAGGGGACCTTCATACATCAGCATGTATCAATCCCAAGAGTTCACTAACTCTTTCTCTGTTTCTAATAAACGGAGCTGTGGTCATCTTATCTCTGTGACATGACTGGCAAGTTTCACAAGATGTAAATTCAAACTAATTTAAATATGCATCTTTATGTAACTTTAGCTAGTCGGGTCGCAATGATATGACCTAGTCTACAATGCCTCAAGAAGGATTCGTTCATTTCTGAACTCTTACTCTCATGTGTGTTATGTATACTAAGAACTGTAGTTTGATTTAGAACGTCAATGCTTTTAGATAACGTGCCTGAACCGATCAACTCTTGATATAGGAAATGTTCAAAACATTATCCAACAATACAAAATTATATCCTTTCTTTACTAATAAAGAGACTGATATGATGTTGTATATCAGGTTCGGTATCTAATAACATTCGTTCAGAATCAATGTATTCTGGTAATACAGGGTGATAGTGACCAACAGACTTGGCTGCAACACTTGCACCGTTTCTATCTCATGAAACTTATCACCCGTTCTCAGTTCTCTACCTATCTGTAGCCCATGTAACAGATTACATATACGGGATCCTGATCCGGTATTACATACCCAGGACGTAAAGGATACTGAGAAACATTTCTCGGTAATGAACACACCCGAAGATGATGCATCAACATGCACATTCTTTGTTTGGGCGGCACGGGAAATCTGGTATTCCCCAATTTCCTGCTTTGTCTTATAACAATTATAAGTTGGAGCGGGACCAACGTTCCCTAGCGCAGTATAACAAGCGGGTTCAGTCAATACATCCGTATTATTATCTTGATTAAGGCGTGATATGGTCGCTTCCTAGAGAGAGAGAGAAGAAAACACTCAGCGTATACTCTTACAAGATTAGATTGGTTATCTAATATATCTAATCAGGATGTCTCCTACTGTTTTTGTCAAATCTTCCTTCAAACCCTAAAAGGAAAGACTAGCCGGGATTAATTACACGCTACAAGTTCGCCAATCTTTCGGCCAGGCCAGTGTCGGTACTTTGAGGGAGGTCCCCCGTGCTTTCGCACGAACCTAATTAAAGTAAACCTCGTTTTCCCAGGGGCGTAACCCCGTTAACACCTTTCTAGACACCTACTTGATCGGCTAATTGTAATGTGTAAAACACTCCCAGGAGTAACTCTTACTCGCAGCGGGTATCGGGATCCAACTATCTCATAGAAGGTATGCAATCTCATTGCAAATTTCAACACTTGAAATTCCCAATAATATTTTACCCCTAGCGTCCTATGACCTTGACAGAGGTCAACAAACCATAGGCTGCTAGTCAAGTTCAACCCGTCATTTCCTGATTGAAGTAAACCCACCCGTACGACCCTTGACAGAGGTCAACAAGGTCGCACGACTACCCTAAATCAATCACATCATATGTTTATACAAATAAGCACTAATCAGCTACCGCACACTACGCCTTGACAGAGGTCAACAAACGCAGCACGAATACGAAATATTACTTATCTGAAACGACGGAGGGCTACGACAGGTTTTTAAAAAAACCCTTTGCGTAATGAACTTGATATCGTTGTAGAATCGAGTGATTTTAAATGGAGTGTTTTTGAGGCCTTTCTAGTTTTGCTAAAGGGGTCACTCCCGGTGAAGGGATCGTCGGCCCTTTCCTCATCGAATAAGGTGCAGGATATTTCACAAATATCACTATACAAAGCAAGAACTATAGAAGCAATCAAAAGACAAACCGAGTTTGTAGCATCTGCTAGTTTCACTAAAGAGGTCACTCCCGGTGAAGGGATCTCGGCTCTTTCCTTATCGAATAAGGTGCTGGATGTTCTACAAGGAACACCGCTATGCAAAGCAAGAACTAGAGCTACCAGTTTTGAGACAAGTTTCTACAACATCTTTAGGTTTCTTTTATTTCATTAATCTCATTAATGAAATCCCATTTTATTATGCTTCACAAGCATTTCTTTTGAAACGAAATCTGCAATATAACATATATCTCATATATATAATATAAACATTCGTCTCAGGTAGTAATATGATCTTATCACAGAACATTGCAGTAGAAGAAATATATATGAAATATTGGATATACTAGGACGTCCGTGTTTTAATACGAGCCTGTATAAAACACGGATTCCACGGTCGCGATGAATAGCCAAACCCACATCCCTAGACCCCTACGAGAGCGGCAAGCAACTCTGCCAATTCTAAGGTTAGGAGACCCGGTCTCGACTCCTCAAGATGGTCTCCCACTGGACCCTAGAACCCGGTTACTTGTGCTCCCCGTCTTGGGTCTACCTAATGTGGAAAAGTAAATAATATACAATGGTGACATCATCCTCAGCCCGGAAGTGCCCCAATAAAAGAATATTACATACAAATGAATTTTACATGAATGAAAAAGAAAAAACTCTCATCTCACATAAAACCCCCTGTTATTCAAAACGCGACGATCCGATATAACATATCACAGCAATACATAATATCTCATATCATCAACGTAAGCAAGTATGCGTATCCCGATTGTCATTGATGTATAGCAACGAAGCCGGCGATACACCACATACTACGCTTACGGTCACAGAAAAGAAAGTGTAAAACTACAACAGTTGGAATCCGCAACATCTTTAGACATCGCATGCCTAACCAAATGAATTCCTTAGACATCGCATGCCTAACAATTATAAACCCCGCATTTTAGTCTCATTATCGAAAACTCTTTTCAATATCAAGTCGGGCAATTCAACAAGATTCCCGGCATCCTAATCGAATGCTCGTCGCAAACTTTAGTAGACGGCCGCACCCCCGGATGCCGTCAACGAAGTGCACTAAGGCGGAACACCGCTGCCGCGAGCACCCGAACGGATGCTTTTGGCAACGGGGTTCTCCTACAGTCACTTGGTCGGGGCTATGGGGCATGGCTGTCTATTAAGTTTACCCGGCGACTATCCGCGTACGCTACGTGATTGCGACGGACATTTGATCACATCAAAATTCCGTGGCAACCGATCATCTGAGACTAAACTGCTAGATTTATAACATTCAAATTAGTTATCTCATAACTACTTGTGGATTTCAAATATTGTATCACATTCCAGATAAATAGACAGTGTTAAATATTCCGATCGAATAATCAAACACCCAAGTTTTCCCCAATATATCTCAACACTTGAAATCATTTTAAAAACATCCATCAGATGCCACGGTACCAATGGTCCAGCCGTAGAAGGGTCAAGCCAACGCCTCACATGTGGCACGCCGTAGTGCCCCAAACCCTAAGGTTTAGAGGCAGTTCAAGACGGTCACATAATCGAGTTAAGATTTGTGTTCTTCTAGAGGGTCCACCGCGTTACTTGCATGACTTAGAACATTCTTAAACTCGAGAAAAAATCCTACTTTTGAAAAAATTTCCGACAGGGGAAAAAGTGAGTTATTGATAACCGTTCGAACTTTTTAACAGTTTCTAAAATTATCCGGAAAAAATTAAACGAAGTTAAATTATCCGATCAAATCAACGAGTCCCTAATACAACCCAAGAAAACTCAACACTTGAGTGGAATTAAAAAATTCCCAGAAAAATGACAATAAAGGGCCTAAGAATAAATATATGAAATATGAGGGACTAAGTCATAATTTTGGCCGCGGAACCACCGCCAAACCCTTGGTTTGGCTGCGGTTCCGCGGTCATATTAAAGCATTAGTGGTCCGTACTTCACAGTAACTCTTAGTTTTTCCTGCTCTATTTTCTGAGCATTTTTAATTCATAAAAAATCACATTTTCAGAAAATGTCCAGAGAAGGGATCAAATTAGGGTTTCGGTGTTCGATCGGACTTTAAACTTCGTCTAGACTTCGTCTAAAGCTCTAGCTTGGCTCTAATACCACTGTAGGGTTGCTGGGCACGCTCACAAGGTTCTACGAGGCATCAACCATGCCCGATTAAAAATTTAGCCGTGCCGAACAACCCAAAGCCGGATCTTTAAACTAAAGATTAGGCGAAAACAAGCATGTTAAACTCTTTAACACTAAGTGAGAGGGATTACAACCTTTGTAGATCCGGTCCTTCACTTCTTAAGCTCCGTGTTGAGGTCTCTTCGCTGCGATCATCGTGTTCCGGACTCTCGAGAGGCGCCACGAAGAGAAAGATGCAGTCTTGCTTCTAATCTTCAATAACATAGATGATCTATCTTGAAGTTTCATTAACACAAGCTAACACTCACTAAATGAAGTGAACACCCTCATCTAAAGGGCAAGGATAGATGAGGATAATGAAGTAGGATTTTTGCTCTCATTTATAATCTTTTTCTCACACTCATTCATCACTTGGAAAAAAGCTAGTAAGCTTTTTCCATGAAAGAAAGAAGAAGCAAGAAGATGAATGAATCAATTAGAATCCTTTTGTGATGAATAAAGCAAAGGAGATAATGATGAATAATGCAACCATGGTTGACTAAACCATTGTAGAGACTTAACTAGGGCAAGGGTTTGGGTTAGGTCAAGGAATGAGTCATAACAAAATATCTTTCACAAAACAAAGCTAAACCTTCTAAAATCATCTAGAAAGCATTAACCCAAATCAAACCCTAATCTTGTTTAATCTCTGCTAAACATGTTGCATTAGTTATCATATCATGTTACAATATTATATATCACATATATAATATTTATTGTAACCAAATAAAATAATACAATTAACATATATCGCATATATATCAATGTATTACCCGAGTGAGAAAAAGAATCTTTTAGTGAGCAAATATTAGTTAATGTAATTTAATATATCATATATATTATTGTACATTAAATTATCGAATCAACACTTGATCCGACAATCCAGCTATATCGCATATAACCGACTAATATTTATCCGTACCTATTCATCGAATCAACACTTGATCCGATGACCCGGCGGATATCAAATATTGCGAGAATAGAATACGGTATCTCATATCGTATTATCCTTGGTCCCGCACATATCACATATGTGCTCCTACTCCGTTTTGCCTAAGTCAAGAAACCTTTGTATAGGACTCTAAAGAATCGTCAATACGCCAGCAGTAGGTGATGATCATATCAAATACCCACAAGCTGCAAGCGGTCAGCTAAACGTAACAGCCATCCAGGTATTGAGCGCTCAGAAGATCAACAAGCAAGCCTGTACATTCTCCTGTGAATCCAATCAGTAACACTCCCGTACAGTCCGGTCTCGTCGTCCGATATGTCGCATATCTCGTCTAGAGGTGGTAAACGTCAGACCCCAGTAGCTCGATAAGTCGTGTCGATATGAGGTCTATAAAAGTTCGAGAAACTACTGATAACACTTACCAGTAAATCTCAGCAACCCTGGCCAGGGATTTCCGGTTGTAGCCAATCGAACACAGCACAACATCAACTCCCTGTACCGGGAGAGACGAATCCCCTCCCATCGCTCATTGCCTCCATGTGATTCGGGACTGTACCCAAAAGCCACCTTTTTGCACGCCCTCTTGGACGTGGTATGATGGAAATCAAAGCACAGTGGGAATCACACAAGACTCTATGACGATCTCGGGTCAACAGACTACTCTGTACCAGTGTCACCGGAGAACTGCCATCTGACGTGAGGTATAGTACCATCCGGGAGTTCTCGGCGAGTCCGTCCAGTGAACCCAGTCTCCACTGAGCACCCGTACACCATCCTTGATGTCAAACACCGATGGATATGGGATCATCCATCGCCCATCATATGGGTCAAGATGCATATATGCTAGTCTACTCTGGTGCATCGATTCCCTGTTTCGATACACCCTCGACTAGGAACAGTTATAGGATGTACCCGTCGACTACCGTGGCCCCACTAGTATGATCTCATCATAGTCCCAGTAGTCGAGTACATATCCTAAGGGATTTATCAACATGTTATATAGAGACAATCAGAGTACATGTTAAGATAAAGTACAACCAGATAGCATACTATCATGTCGAGCAAGAAAGTCCTCCCTTTATATGTCCAAGCATCCATTACATTATACATCATATGTATAGTAATGGCCTCTAGGGCATACATATAACTAACAGTTTGCACTCGCGATAGTCCAGCTCCCGCTCTGTCGTTAGTTAAGTAACCTAACGGGTGATGAAGGGGCCCAGTGGCCAGTGCGGATGGCATATACGTACATCATATTTTCGTTCTTTTTTGGTGTGATTAATTGATGGGACTGCGTTGATTCTGATCAATGCATGGAAAACAGACCTATATGATGTTGTTGGAATAATTTTCAAAATCTGTTATTATAAGGACGTTTTCTTTTGTTTTGCACAGCGGTATTCGGTTATGAATATCCAGCACCTCATTCGACGAGGCAAGAGCCGAGATCCTTTCACCGGGAGTGACCTCTTGGGCAGAAGTTTGCGTCTGGGTAATAACTTCACTATAGTCGATTACTTTTTTGCTTTTCATCGAGGTATTCAGTTGGGAATATCTTACACCTTATTCGACGAGGAAAGAGCCGAGATCCCTTCACGGGGAGTGACCTCTTTAGCAAAGGTTTTCTCCACTATATATTTGTAAAGCTATCTGGTTCTTTCAACGATATCAAGTTCATTACGTTAAAGGTTTTCCGCCAAAAACCATTCGTAGCCCTCCGTCATTTCATATGGGTAGCACTTAGTATTCATGCTATGTTTGTTGGCCTTTGTCAAGGCATAGTGTATGGTAGCTATTTGTTACTTTTCTGTTGCATAGATAGATGCGTTGGTTTGGGACAGTCATACTACTAAGTTGTCCTTCGTCAAGGGTATGTACGGGTAGGTTCAAATTAACCTTGATAATGACGGGTAGAACTTGATATGTGACTTATGATATTTTGGCCTTCGTCAAGGCCATAAGAGCATGGGGCAGAAATCACATCGGGAGTTTCAAACATATAGAAAACTTTCCAGAAACGCGCATACCTTCTGGAGTGTGATAACTTGAGTGGATTCCATCAAATTATCATGCGATAATAGTTGGATCCCGATTCCCACTGATGAGTTGGTTTACTCCTCGGGTGATTTTAGATGATCCCAATTAATTCTTCTTTTAGGGTTTGGAGGAGAATTTGAGGATACAGTGGGAGATATCCTAATTAGGTAAAGTGATTAACCATTCTGATCTAGGTTAGAGTGCATACTGAGTGTTTCTTTTCTCTCTCTCTTTGGCAACGACCATGGCCCGACCCTAGACTAGAACTCATAAACCAAGTTAACCGAACCTTCTTAAAACACACTGGCTTTTGGATTGTCAGAGTTGCATACTTCATTGCCACTCCTACTTTTACCCTTTTCTTTTCTCCGTAAGATTCCGTATCACTACGAAGATCCGCATTTATTGGATATGACCATCGTATAGTTACATACGAACTCGAAGAAACTTGTTTCAGATTCGAGAATGGTTTCCGGTTCTGGAGAAATTGAATATGACTATTCAGTTGTCTTTTCTTTTTACCTTCTCTCAGGTTGTGAGAGCTCCTAGTATTAGGAGAGGGTACACCTATTGCGCTTATTGGATAGTCTTCTTCCAAACCATAGGAAGGTGCTGAAAGGTGGGGAAGGAAGAAAACCAATTAGCCTAAGTGAGGTGTACATAAGGTAATAAGTAAAGACAATTAAAGAGATTAGAAAGAAGGCAAAGTAAATTGCGACTGCTATCATTCACGACCAAACCGCGTATATCATCGCCACTCATACTTCACCTTTGCATTTCTCCAGAATATCTCGTATCACTATGAAGATCCACATTTATTGGATAATCCATCATATAGTTACATACGAACTCGAAGGAATTTGTTCCAGTTTGAGAATGTATTCTAGTTTAGGAGAAATAGAATAAGGATTATTCAGTTGTCTTTAATCTTTACCTTCTCTCAGGTTGCGAGGGCTTCTAAAATTAGGAGAGTACACCTATTACGCTTATTGGATAGTCTTCTTCCAAACCATAGGCTGGTGCCGAACGGTAGGGAAGGAAGAAAACCATTTAGCCTAAGTGCGGTATACAGAAGGTAATAAGTAAAGACAAATAAAGAGATTGGAGAGATGGCAAGGAAATATACGGTTACAGTCATGAATCTGGATAGTGGAAGAGACATTACTAAGAATACCCGGATACCCCTTCGAAACATTTTCATGTTTCAGTTTCACTGTGAGTTGTTAATTGAAAACTGATTTCCCAATTAGATTCTTACTCCAGCGTATGTATTTACCAGGTTTGATTCTCATATCTGTATGGTATAACAGATGATGAGTGTGAGTAAGATATTAGGAATTAGGTGATTATATCCTCATTATATCAGAATTCGTTGTAATTGGTGATATTTGAGGAAATCACCTGAGTTTTTGCCGGACGGCAAATATTTGGTTTTGAATATCCGTAGTTATGCACCAGTTTCAAACTGATATATCTGTACGTTTTTTTTATAAAGTGAGATATAACTTTTTGAAATTATGTCTGTGACATTTACCTATATCATTTGATGGTTAGGTAAGGAGTATTCAACAACGGTGTAATTCTTCTTAACCATAGTACAGTTTTCAACCTACGACACACATGGTTGAGTTATTGAACTCAGGAGACTTATACAAAGTATTGTATGTTGTCCAATGTCCATTAGGACAAAGGGGTTGATACTCGTACTATATTCTATTTACTTGTGACTTCTTTAGTTTTTAGACAAGTATTTCGTAGAAATAAAAGGACCAAATTTTGAGAAGTTATAGGTACAAGAATAAAGTAGAGAACCATGTGTTGCAATTATCGGGATTCTTCAAGGTGATCGAAGATGTAGATAGTTATGTTTGGTATTCAGTTGATAGTAATGGTTTTGGGAACTTGCTTCTCTTTCAGATTACTCATATCTGGATCCACTCCTAGTTGAGTAATGCTGATCGGGCTTTCTCCATTTAGTTGACATGCACTGGAGACAGCTGCATGATTTGAATCTGGTTCAAATTAAACTAGTGCCTCTGTTTCTATATTGTATATAGAATGGTTCATATCTTAACGATGTTAAGGTATGTGGAGTTGTCCGGCTTATGCTTAAAACCAGACTCTGGACATACTCAAGGCACGTTTCAGTAATGGCAGTTTGTGGGTTATCCCGGGCTATGACGAAGGGAAACTTTCTACCATCTGGATGATCAATAGTGATATTGTTCTTGACTCGCCACAGCTTTAGCAAAATAGACTTTTTCAAAAAACAGTAGTGGGAGTATGGTAGAACTGGAAGTGATTCCAGAACCACAAACGATTATTGAAAATTTAATATAACCAAAAGATTCAATCGGGTTTGACATTCCATTAGCCACTATGCAGATATGGTGGGTAACCTCAGGCACCCGAGAGTTACTTCGGTCTTCTCAGAAACGGTGACATGGAGGTTCTTGTTTACCCAGACTTGCCATTACTGCTGTTCTAGACTATAAGACCCGGTAGGAGGATGAGTATAGCGTCGTTCTAAACTAGCTTTAGAAGTGCACGTATATATGACTCTGCCAGAGGGTTTTTATAGTCAGTGGGAGCAACGGAAGCATAGTAGACAAGTAGCTTTTGTCTATTTATAGACTAAAGCAAATATAGCGGAGCTAGATCATCTATTTTTGATGTGACAGTCATAGTCTTTGACTTCATCAGAATAGGAGCTAGATCAGTTAAGAAGGTAATAGGGTGTGATGTCCTGGTATTTGGATGACATGCACTTTATAGGAAGTGAAATTCCTATACTACGATCGGTTATACTGTGGTTATCACACAGTGGTTTCTCCATATTGGATATAGATAATATATCAGGCATCCTGGTAACTAGATCTATGGTTTTAGATCTAGATTTGGGAAGTTTCCCAATATAGGTACTTTGACACTATTCTAAAAGTGTTTTAGAATGGACGACTCCCGACATGGTGGTGTACCTGCAGGTGATGG
Source organism: Agapanthus africanus (assembly GCA_030015575.1). NCBI lineage: Eukaryota > Viridiplantae > Streptophyta > Magnoliopsida > Asparagales > Amaryllidaceae > Agapanthus > Agapanthus africanus. The sequence continues at coordinate 422,724,040 of CM057349.1, forward strand.
AGTCATCCTCTCTAAAGGTGTCTTACAGACTAAAGGTGTCTTACAGACAAAAGAGGAGAGGGATGTGCATGATTGTCATATCACTTGCTTGGGCAATCGAGTCAATCATGAGATGTAAGTACCGCACAAAATGTTGTTTTTGCACTAGCTGCAATAAGTTTATATTGATCCAATCCTGCAGAAACGTTGGGAAGCAGTTTATGAACATAAGTGGGTGTTCTTGGGATATGGTAACGACAACCTCTTTCGGAAGACGGTTATCATTCCAGGCTTCCAAGGTGACCTGGATGACAGAGTGACTGTCAGAGTTATAGTTTTCCCTCTTCTGAGGGGGCAGCAGTTTGGGCAGGTGGTCCAAGAGGATACCGAGGAAGGCATGGCACAGGATACTGATTAAATTTAGTGGACGATACAGTCTAAGAAGTTTACTGGATTTGGAGTTCATTTGTTAACTGGGTCCCATCAGATATCCAGACATATTCTAAGACAGGTATTGCTCATTTCGGGAGATAGCCTTCTCCGTGAAGTTGAGATATAGAGAGACATAGAAATAAACATTGGAGCGGATCCACTCACTGATGCTATTTCTCGAACGCAGCAGTTTTATAAACGAGCTTTGTGAAACTGATTAGTAGAGAAGTTAGGTGTTCAGTATCACACGGGCTGTGAGTATGCGACAACTCAATAATTAGCCTTAAGTGCAAGTAGGAGATTGTTGGCTATAGTGCCCTCAAGTCAATTATTGGATCGCAGGAACGTGATTGCGATGATTGAAGGAGGACCTATACCGGTAGAACGGTCTTACTCGAGATGATAGTATGCTATCTGGTTTGTCTTTATCATCATGTATCTGCTTTAGGTGGTTTTATTGATCACTATTACATGTTGATAGAGCCCATAGAATTCTTGCTTGACTACCAGCATTATGATGGCGATCATATACGTGGGAGCTGGGTGGTCTATAGGTACATCCTTAAATGTCCCTAGTCGTGGGAGTTTCGAGACTGGGCATCGATATTCCAGAGTAGACTAGTGTATACTGATCGAGACCCCGACGAGGGGCGGTGGCCGGTCTCACAAGCCATTGGTGTTAGTTTGTTCACCTAAGATGTATACAGGTGCTCATTGGGTTATGAGTACACCGGATGGACTCGACGGGAACATACTAGTTGGTATTATACCTATTGTCAGATAGCAGTTCCCTGGTGACATGTGTACAGATTAGTCTATCGACCTGAGATCGTCATTTGTCTCGTGTGAGTTCCCACTGTGCTTTGATTACTACCCTACCACGGCTCAAAGGAGTCGTGCAAACAGGTTTTAGTTTGGTACAGTCCCGAGCCACATGGAGGCAGTGAGCGGATCGTCGGGGGATTCTTCTCTCCCGATATTGGGGGTTGATGCCGCGGTTGTACACGAGTGGCCATCACCAAAAATCCCTGTCCAAGGTAGTCGAGAATTACTGATCTAGGATTGGTAGTTTCTCAGGTGGTGATGGGCTTCATACCGACACTAAATATCGCGTTATTAGGGGTCTGATTTTATCCACCCCCTAGACTCGATATGCGATACTCATAGACGAACGGACCAGACTGTACGGATATTATCACTGTCAGGCTCAGTAGGGGTTTCAGAATGAGTTTGCTCGTCGGCCTCCTTTTCGCTCAATACCTAGGTAGCCGTTACGTATAGCTAGTGCCGCTGACGTGCTTGTGGTTAAACCCACTGATAGCGTATTGACGAGTCTTTAGTGTCCCACACAGAGGGCTTCCTTTCTTCGGGCGAAACGATGTAGAGGCCGTATGGTTTTACGGTAGGGTTCGATCACATACGTGTACTTGTGCGTGGATGATGTTCGGATGGATAATACTAGTGGGCTTTGGTTTAAGCCGGATCCTAATATTATATTTATTGGATTATTTTCGTCTCTTTGTATTCGTATTCTTCGGAATACGGATGCGGGTATGTATATACGGTTGAGGGATATTCTTGTAATTTCTTACAAGATTACTTTTTAGAAGATTACACCTCATTATGGTTTAGACCTTTTTGGATTAAAAAGTTATTGAGGTGGATGATGAGGTGTTTATTGCATTTTTGTGGCATGGCTAATTAGTCACCCATGGTTACTATTCTAGCACGCTTAAGGTTTTTGTTTGTCGTGAGATTATGTTGACTTGAGATATTTTTTGTTGACTAAGATATTTTGGAGACATGGACATTTATGTGATGGCTCCATTATTTCTTATCACACTCACACAACAAACAAAAAGAGACAAGCCATTATTCATTTATTTCTCTCTCTCTCTCTCTCTCTCTCTTGAGTTGCTCTCAACACCTCATTCTCATGGCATCTTCTTCTTCCTCTAGCTCCACCCAAACCCTCTCATGAGTTGAGAATCCTTAGGTGTTTTGAGACAAATTAATCCTTCATCACTCTCTAATTCATCTACGGTATCTAGAGTAGCGATTTAGGTGCCCGACTTGCCTTGGATATAAGGTTGGAGCTTGTTGCATAGACTCTCGGGTGGATCATCTTCGATTGAGGGAGACCAGAGATCAAGCTTGATCAAGGAAGCCCCTAGGAGCTTGGGATGATGGTTGTAGACCGAAGGACACGGATCTATTCGGTATAACCATTCTAACTCTTTTGCATGTTTTGTTATCTAGGGCTTATGGGTAGATCCGGGTAATTGGTTGTGCTAGCGCCAAGTTTTATAAATTTTTGTTCCGCATTTGGTCACGGATTGATGGCCGGGGCGCTTGCATAACCCAACATATTGCAAACTAGATAACATACTGTACTGATATAGTATAATAATATTGTGACAATCCGGCATGCAACTAGATAAACTATCATCGGTACGGATATAGTCGGATACTATAAAATTTTAAATTAGTACTACTTGCTGATATCAAAACATATATACTATAGTTAATAATATAGATATTAATATAATAAAATAGCATGTTGCAAGTTTAGAACTTGCGCAAACAAATCATAATGAATAGCAGGATTATAATTGTTATGGTTATAGCTGTAATGAAATTGATGTATCCATCATTACTTGTTAAAAATATATATATATATATCTAACCATATTCACAATAGCGTTTTACGATTATCAAGTATTATGAATTAAACTGTATTAATTCATACTCTTCGATTAAACTATTGAGCCAACTAAACCAGTTTGCTATAATTTCAGATTACCCATAAAATTTAAATGATGTTATATACTGCAAATTATAAACTTGCTATATTTAACGATATACATATAATAATAATGATTAATATCACGATATCTAGATAAATAAAACATAGCATGTAGCAAGTCGTAAACTTGCCTCATACGATCGATCAATGGAACAACAACAAAACTTAGATGCGAGGCACGATCTCGACTAGAGCTTGACTTGTGCTCCGCGGTAAAGAGAAGAAGAGGAAGATGGTTACGATGAGATTGGGCTCGGCCTTGATGATTCACGGTTCGGGTTTGCTGAAACAAGATACTGCTGTGATGGAGATCGAAGGGTTGATGGAGTCGGCAGCAAGGAATAGTCGAGGTGACGGCTGAAGATGAATCTTGGTCGATGAAGTAGGGTGATCGGCTGAGGACGGGTCATTCGGTAGGGGTTTGACGGCGACAAAGTTAGAGTTGAAGGAGGCTACTGGTGAGTGCTGGAGGGATGTGCTCTCGGGGTCAAAGTCGATGATGAGGCGAGGTTGGGGAGTTGGCTGCGGCTGTGTTCGAGATGGGTTCACGGCTAGGTCTCTGCTCGAGTCAAGGTTTTCTCAGGTGAGATGGTTTCGGGGTTGATGGTTGCTGTCGACGATGAAGATGGGTTGTGAGTTTGAAGGTGGGGTGGCCGAAGTTGAAGGAGGAATGGCCAGAGTTAGGTTTCGAGGAAGGATGACGAGGGCGATGGGTTGCTTAAGTCGATGGCGGTGATGTTAGAGGAGGCGAGGAGATGATGGAGGTGGTCGGTGTTGGTTGGTTTCCGGAAACGAGGGGTTGCCGGCGATGGGGTGATGGGTTCTTGACATTGGGCTAGGCGCTTAGGTCATCGGGGGAAGGAGGAAGGGGAAAGAGGAGGAGAAGGGGTGATGGAGGTGAGAATGAGGACGAGAGGGGATAGCGACGACGGGGGAGCGGCGAGGGCGTGGGTTAGGGTTCGGGTTCGTGGCGAGAAGGAGAAGATGAGAATGAGGAAGATGGAGAAAGAGTGTTTTATAATAGATTTTATATTATAATTTATATATATGTATATATATTAGAGAGAGAGGTGTGGGGACGGGGGAAATATGGGGGGGGGGGACAAACAGACGAGAGAAAGAAAGAGTTTTTATAATTTAGTATAATTAATATATTATATATTATATATAACATTATAATATATATTATTAGTTATAATATTATAATATGTCTATTATAGTATTTTACAGATAATACCAGATTGCTTCGAATATTATCCGTAACCGTTAAAAAATCTAGTTTTTCAAAATGGAGAATATACGTAAGAATTTAAACCATAATGTAATATTCAGTAAATAAAAACATATACCCCCAAATACGGATCTACGTAGATATATGTAGCGATAAAAAACGAGTCTGTTTAACAATTAGGATATGAACATAATATATGGGTGCAACCATATGATATGGGGTACTATGACATGTAAGGCTGGATAACCAAATATGTTATTTGGTTTATATTGTATTTTAAAAAGATATTTAGATTCTAAAATATATTATATCTATATATAAAATCTAGACTTGCATGGATACTCTGTACCAGCAAATATTCAATATAATCACGAACCATGTTGGGTTTCAACCATGCGGGTCGGGTCGGATAATAACCACAACTACCAATTGCACTATCCGCAACCCAGAAGCAACAATAATAAAGAACTTTTCCGCAAGATTTGAAATAGCCCAAATAAATATAGTATAACAGTGTTAGGATGTTACAGTAGTTAAGCAATATAACAATGAGTAAGAATGACAAGAGTAATAAAATGAAGCAGTAATTTTATTCACATTCAACTTTACATACAACCGTCTGGAAATAAAAGATACAATAATATTGCAAATGCCTAAATAATGGCATAATAAAAGTAAGTACAGGTGGTAAGAAACTAGTAGTCTAGCTGAGTAGCAAATTGGTCCAAGTCCTCCTGGCTCGGCTCTATGTCCTCAGATTCCAATCCTCCTGACGAGCATTCCAAAGAAAGAAAGAAGAAAGGAATGTCGTCAGCGAACTAGCGCTCGATAAGTCCCAAAAGAAGTAAGAAAAGATAGTATAGAATATGAATAGAAACCAAAAGCACAGTGGACAGGTAAGGTGGTATATGATCATTCACAGGTATAAAATAGTTATTCTAACGTGGTTATTTGTAGTTTGATAAAGATGATACTCATGTATACGAGAGGAGTCCATCTTACCCCATGAATTATGATAACATGTAGTACAATACCCCGTCATAATCCACGGGACAATGGCATATGAATTCATGTAGATAACTTTTAAAGTGACCTCTCGTACCACGATATACGTTCCGTACCAATCTACCCCTTTATCCCCGCGTATTGTATTGTATAGATTAAGATTACAGGTCTTGGCCAAATCCATGGATATAAAAAATGTACAGCTTCATGTTCAAGATATAATCATGTATTCAGGTATTCATGTCAAGTTCATGTCAAGCTATAACTATGGTTCAGTCAAGTCGAGTCAAGTATACAAGTTTGAGTTTGATATTTGAATTCGAGTGTTCAGGTTCATGATCAAGTATTCAAGTTCGTGTTTGATTTTGAATTCTGATTTGAATTTGGATTCAGGTTGAACTCAGAATCTTATGAAAGGATTTAGTTCTTGAATTTCTTAAGTTCGGGAGTAATCGGCAATTGCTACATAAGGACGGTAGGATTTGTATATTTTTCCAAGACAATTGCCATTGATAACTCCGTTAAGTTTGTCTAACCTGAATAGGCAAGCACTCACTTTCTCCGGCTCTCTGGGGCTCAAGAGAAATGATACCGTTTAAACCTATATTAATCTAGAGTTTTTAAATATTTATTATTGTTGTTTACTTTATATTTACATTGTTTGCATTTCTCGAGGGGGTTTTGTAAAAAAAAATACTTTAATGTTGTTTAGAAATAAACCTCGAGAGTGATTTATAATATTTAATATTTTTATGAACATGTATTTTAATTTAGATGGTGTTTTAGTGGTAAAACCTAGTTTTTAAAAGTTTATTGTATTTTTATGAAAACCAGCTCTTTTGGAAACTTGATGGTATTTTATTAAAATTTCAATCTTTCTTTTAAAAATATATTTTCACAAGTTGTTTTTATTGAAAATATGGATTTGTAGTTTTATATAAAATTTTCAATTATTGTTTTGTTTAGAAAAGTCATATTTCTTAAAAATCGTATTTTTATTTCCTTCGAGACCGAATACTTCGTGAGGAGTTCTGCATCTCGCTCTTCTATCCTAAGGATATGCGATAATCCTCACCATCCATTAGCGGGTCCCCTAACGAGGGTTGTAGAGGCTCAATTGCTAAGGATTTAAAAATATCGATAAAAATGTATTTTTATAAAAGTGTTGATATTTATTTGAAATACGTATTCTCTTAAATTAACCATACATCTAAATCCCGTGCTATGAATCAAAAGTGTGCGTGTGGGGTAGGTCGTTACCTCGTGAATATTCTACAGATACATATGCTAGTTATCGATGCTATGGTTATATTAAAGATCATGGTATTTTTCTGAAAAAAGTTCATTTTCATGATCATTGAACATGAAATTTTCGTTGCATGAAAAGGCAATTGATCAATTGATGTGCATATTACATTGAAGTGATATTCACTACTACAATAAGGGGTTGCCCCTAAGTGCAAAGGCCGCAGGTGCAAGTCTTAGCCCTGAACATGCCCATACGGAGTAAAAATTGCCCCTACGCATTAATCCGTAGGGACACTTATCCCTATGGAGTAATTCGTAGGTCCTGATAAATATTTTAATTTATTGGTTTATAAAATAAAATACTTGTCCTTATGGATGTATTCGTAGGGCCTGATTGTTGCCTCTACGGATATATCCATAGGTCCATATAAATGCCCCTACGGATAAATTCGTAGGGGCAAGTTTTACTGAGTCCATAGGGACAAAATATCATGTATCCTGATATTTTGTTCTTACGACTAACTGTGTAGGGGCAAATGTTGCACCTACGGATTAATCCGTAGGTGCAACAGATGGCCCTATGGATTAATCCGTAGGGATAAAATATCAAGTTTTTTTAAAAAAAGGGCTTCCTGTTTTTCCCCCGTCCTGTGCACAATAATATATACATCATATAACCAAATACAGAAATATTCATAATCAATATCTCACGCATAATATATAAAAGAAATAAACAAAAAAAATACAATATCAAACTATATCATCGTGAACAAGCAACCAACCACCAATATCGTCCAAAATTTATACAATATGTATCAGATAAGTACATACATCCTCAAAAATATAAATAAAGCTATCCTAGCTCAGTCCAGCTCCTCCCCCTCTGATAATCGCCGTAATCTGGCGCATTTTCTCCTCGGTGCAGCCCTGAGTCATCAAAAACTCGACCAATGAAGGAGCGGGCTGTGCGGGAGTCTGAGCGGGCTGTGGTGCTGCAGGAGAGGTCTGCGCAACCGCAACCGAGGTAGTGGCTTGCGGAGCCGCAGTAGAAGGAGATGCATATGGAGCCGCAGCCGAAGTAGCCTGTCGCATTTGTTAAATTTTGTGTGTAATAAACGAGTAAGAACGTTGTATTAGATTTTAGCCGAGTTCGTATCATTATCAGGTTATTGCGAAACCCCAATCTAAGAATACTTAGGGACTTAGGCCTCGTTTGGGTATCTAGTTTGGAAAACAGCAGTTTTTTTAATTAGATAGTTTTATGTAAGTATGATTAATCAAAGCTAAGTTTACAACCAAATATGCTCTGGCTACTAATATTGCATATGTTAGTATCTATAATGTGTATAATATTTTACTATTAAGTAGTATACGTACCATCTCCTTCAACTCCTCGACGGTGTTCTTCAAGGCGGCAACATCATGCTCTAGACGTCACTCACAGGGGGTAGGGGAAGTAACCGCCGGAGTGGAGTCCAACCTCATATAGGCCCTGCTAGGACCCAGTCCCCGGCCTCTCTCCCAACCTCTGTGGTGCCCTCCATGTGCGGCGTCTAGGTCTGGGGTCAGCAGTATCGGATCGGTCTGTCCAGTAAAATCGATCCCCGATGCCTCCGCCTGCTCCACCACCCGCTCCTACATCCACATTAACCATTAAAATATAAATATATCATTTAAATTTGAACTTTTCAAAACAAAAATTTCAAACCTGTTAGAATAAATATTAACACCTACGCAATACTCCTGGATAGCGGTGTCGAGGAATCGAAGCTCGCCCATGGCGGGGTCTGTCGAGGTGCCGTGGACGGCAAGATACGTGGTTAGCACGCTCGGTGTACCACCCTGTGCCAGGGTCTGAGCTCTCTGCAATTCGCAAAAAATTTACATATATTATAAAATAACTCTTAATATTACATTATATTAGAATAGATCTATTGTAATTTACCGATGCCTCCATAGCACGAGTAATGTTTCTCGAGCCACTTGTATAAGTGGGGTGATCCCTCTTCGCCGACTTCCTATTATCTTTATTTTGATCGGCCTGTTTTTGCACAACACATTCAGATTTAGTTTTCTAATTAAGAAACAAAAAAAAATAAATTATATACTAAACAATGAATTACATTTAAATTACAAACCTGTTTGCGCAGAGAGTCGAAATATTGGCACAAGAGAAGCCGTGTATCTACGTCGACACTCGCAAAGGCCGGAGTATGTAGGAGAGCCGCTCTCTCTGCCTCGAGGGTTTCCATCCATGAGGAATAGAAGTCGATCTTCAGCTCGTTCCTATTGTATCGGACCTTTGATTGCATGTTCTTCATCAGGCCATGGTACAGAATGTGAAGATTGAGCACTCTCTAAGGGTGATCAGGGTCGGGTATAGGCTGAAAGTCGTAATCCAACTGCAAATACAAAAAAACGATGTATTTAAATTGCAGGTGTTAAATAATAATAAAATATTGGATAAGTCAAATGAATATATATATTAATACCCGAGCCTGATCCCAGAAGAGGGCGAATGAGCGCCGGTGCTGATCGCTCCACTCAACGTGAAGTGGATACTTCTTCACGAGGCGGCTCTCATCCCCCATATACTGGACGAACCTCTCGGCATAATCGCCAGTATAGCGATAATCGGGGGTAAAGAAGAGGGGGAATGTTGCCTCCCCCCTAACTCTGTCGGGCCTCATCCTGTGGGACTGATTCGGCCCTCGAGTCCCCCTCTCGGGATGGGGCTGCCCTGCATCTTCAAGAAATATCAAGACAATCAATATTAAGATAAAGTAGTATTAAGAAATCAAGGTTTAAAGAAAATTGAAGTGCGATATATACTTCCGGCGACAGCAACACGAGCCCTCGTCCGGGCAGCAGCACGAGTGGGACGATAGTTCCTCCGGTGAGGAACAGCTGGTGACCTGGATGTGGACGCATCCGCTCCAACTAGAAAATAAACATTGATGATAAAATTTCATGAAGTTCATGTTTATTCTTAAAGGATATGTAAAATGAATAAATATTTTTTATTTATTCATACTAACCTGCAGACTGAGCGGAGGGTACGGAAGTGGCGGGAGTGACCGCTACGCCAGATGTGGACGCACCACCTATAATTAAACAATTAAAAATAGATTATATAAGTAATTGTAAAAAGAATGTGTATATCAATAATATAAAATTCTAAATCAATATGCATACACTGTAGGATATACATACTCGCAGGTGTAGTGAAGGCACCACCTGTTGGGTTACGCCAGTACCCCGGCCATCAATCCGTGACCAAATGCGGAATAAAAACTTTAATAAACTGGCACTAACGGAACCTGATTCCCGGATCGACCATTAACCCTACACTAGTTATCTATAAAGGAGTTTAGAAAGGTTATACCGAATGATCCGTGTTCTTCGGTCTTCAACCTCTGTCCCAAGCTCCTTGTGGCTTCCTTGATCAAGTTTGATCTCCGGTCTCCCCCCATCGAAGACGATCCACCTTGAGAGTATGTAATACGGGCTCCGACCTCAAATCCGAAGCAACTCGAGTACCTAGTTCGCTACCCTAGATAGCCAAGATGAAGTAGAGAGTGTGTAGGATTACATTGTCTCAATACACCCTAGGTTTCTCAACACATGAGACATGTAGGGTGGAGATAGAAAAAGATGCCATGGAGAGAAGAGTGTGAAGCAAAGGAAAAAGCAAGTGAAGAAAAAATGGCTTGTGTTTTTTGTGTGAGTTATTTTGTGTTGTGAGCAATTAGCAACTAAAGAAAACCCTGCCAAAAAAATATCTGCCACTTGCTCACTACAAATATCTCACAACACAACAAAAACCCTAGCATGTCACTATGAATCACTCCATGACACATGACCATGAGTCACTAAGTGAACATGCTAGAATCAATGACTCACAACAATGAGTCACACTCTCCACTCAATAAACATTTAAACTAAATGTTTAATAACAAATGAAATGGCAACGTCTAAAGTAATCTTGTAATAGAATTACAAGAATACCCCTCATCCATATATACATACCCGCATCCGTATTCCGAAAGAATACGAATACAACGAGAAAAAAATAATCCAACAATATAATACTAGGATCCGGCTTAAACCAAAGCCCACCAGTATTATCCGTCTGAATCATGATCCGTGTACAAGTGCACGTATATGATTGAACCCTGCCATAAAACCATACGGCCTCTACAACGTTTCGCCTGAAGCAGGGAAACCCTCTGTGTGGGACTCTAAAGAATCGTCAATACGCTGGCAGTGGGTTTAACCACAAGCACATCAGCAGCACTAGCTGTACGTAACGGCTACCCAGGTATTGAGTGAAAGGGAGACCGACGAGCAAACTCATCCTGAAACCCCTACTGTGCCCGACAGTGATAATATCCGTACAGTCCGGTCCGTTCGTCTATGAGTATCGCATATCGAGTCTAAGGGGTGGATAAAGTTAGACCCCTAAAAACTTGACATTCAGTGTGAGTATGAAACACATCACCGCCTGAGAAACTACCGATCCTAGATCAGTAATTCTTGACTATCTTGGCCAAGGATTTCTGGGGATGGCCACCCGTGCACAACGCGACATCAACCCCTAATACAGGGAGAGACGAATCCCCCGACGATCCGCTCACTGCCTCCATGTGGCTCAGGACTGTACCCAACTAAAACCTGTTTTCACGACTCCTTTGAGCCGTGGTAGGGTAGTAATCAAAGCATAGTAGGAACTCACACGAGACATATGACGATCTCAGGTCGATAGGCTAACCTGTACACATGTCACCAGGGAACTGCTATCTGACAATTGGTATAATATCAACTAGCATGTTCCCCGCGAGTCCGTACGGTGTACTCATAACCCAATGAGCATCTATATACATCTTAGGTGAACAAACTAACACTAATGGCTTGTGAGACCAGCCACCGCCCCTCGTCGAGGTCTCGATCAGTATACACTACTCTACTCTGGAAATGAGCAATACATGTCTTAGAATATGTCTGGATATCTGATGGGACCCAGTTCACAAATGAAATCCAAATCCAGCAAACTTCTTAGACTATATCGTCCACTAAATTTAATCAGTATTCTGCGCCATGCCTCCCTCAGTATCCGCTTGGATCACCTGTCCAAACTACCACCTCTCAAAAGAGGGAAAACTATAACTCTGACAGTCACTCTGTCATCCAGGTCATCTTGGAAGCCTGGAATGATAACCGTCTCCCGAAGGAGGCTCCCGTTACCAAATCCCTAGAACATCAACTTATGTTCATAAACTGCTTCCGAACGTTTCTCCAAGATTGGATTAATATATAAACTTATTGCAGCTTATGCAAAAACAATATCTGGTGTGGTACTTAACATCTCATGATTGACTCAATTGCCTAAGCAAGTGATATGTCTATCATGCACATCCCTCTCCTCTTTAGTCTGTAAGACACCTTTAGAGAAGGTGACTCCATCACTTGCAAGTACACCACCATGCCAGGAGTCGTCCATTTTAAAACACCTTTAGAATAGTGTCAAAGTACCCAGATTGGGAAACTACCCAAATCTAGATCTAAAACCATAGATCTAGTAATCAGAATGCCTGATATAATATCCATATCCTATGTGGAGAAACCATTATGTGACAACCACAGTATAACCGATCGTAGTATAGGAATTTCACTTCCTACAAAGTGCATGTCATCCATATACCAGGACATCACGCCATACTACCTTCTTAATAGATCCATCTCCTATTCTGATGAAGTCAAAGCCTATGACTGTCACACCAAAAATAGATGATCTATCTCCGCTATACTTGCTTAAGTCTATAAATAGATACAAGCTACTTGTCCACTATGCTTCTGCTACTCCCACTGACTATAACAACCCTCTGGCAGAGTCATATACACGTGCACTTTTAAGGCTAGTTTAGAACGACTCTATACTCATCCTCCTGCCGGGTCTCATAGTTTAGAACAATAGTAATGGCAAGTCTGGGTAAACAAAAACCTCCCTGTCACCGTCTTTAAGTATACCGAAGTAACTCTCGGGCGCCTGAGGTTATCCACCATATCTGCGAAGTGGCTAATGGAATGTCAAACCCGATTGAATCTTTAGGTTCTATTAAACTTTCCGTAATTGTTTGTGGTTCTGGAATCACTTCCAGTTCTACCATACTCCCACTACTGTTTTCTGAAAAAGTCCATTTTATTAAAACTGTGGTGAGTCAAGAACAATATCACTATTGATCTTCCAGATGGTAGAAAGTTAACCCTCGTCATAGCCCGAGATAACCCACAAACTACCATTACAGAAATGTGCCTTGAGTTATCCAGAGTCTGGTTTTAAGCATAAGCCGGACAACTCCATATACCTTAACATCGTTAAGATATAAACCATTCTATATACAATATAGAAACAGAGGCACTAATTTAATTGGAACGAGATTCAAATCATGCGTCTGTCTCCAGTGCATGTCAACTAAATGGAGAGAGGCCGATCATCATTACTCAACTAGGAGTGTATCCAAATATGAGTAATCTGAAAGAGAAGTAAGTTCTCAAAACCATTACTATCAATTGAGTATCAAACACAAGTATCTACATCTTCCATCACCTTGAAGAATCATGATATTTGCAGCACATGGTTCTCTATTTTATTCTTGAACCTATAACTTCTCAAAACTTAGACCTTGTATTTCTACGAAATACTTGTCTAAAACTGGAGAAGTCACAAGTAAACAGAATATAGTACGAGCACCAACCCCTTTTTTCTAATGGACACTGGACAACATACAATACTTTGTATAAGTCTCCTGAGTTGAATAACTCAAATCCTGTGTGTCGTAGGTTGAAAACTGTACTATGGTTAAGAAGAATTACACCGCTGTTTAATGCTCCTTACCCAATCATCAACTGATATAGGTAAATGTTGTGGATATAATTTCAAAAAGTTATATCCCACTTTATAAAATAAACGTACAGATATATCAGTTTGAAATTGGTGCATAACAACGGATATTCAAAACAAAATATTTGCCGTCAGGCAAAACCCCAGGTGATTTCCTCAAATATCACCAATTAAAATGAATTCCGATATAATGAGCATATAATCACCTAATTCTCAATAACTGACTCCTACTCATCATCTGTAAAACCATATAGATGTAAGAATTAAACCTGGTAAATATATACCCTGCAGTAAGGATCTAATTAGGAAATCGGTTCTCAATTAACAATGCACGGTGAAACTGAAACATTAAAATGTTTCGAAGGGGTAACCGGGTATTCCTAGTAATGCCTCTTCCGTTATCTAGATTCATGACTGTGACCGCATATTTCCTTACCATCTCACCAAATCCCTTTATTTGTCTTTACTCATTATCTTCTGTACACCTCCCTTAGGCTAAATGGTTTTCTTCCTTCCCTACCGTTCGGCACCAGCCTATGCTTTGGAAGAAGACTATCCAATAAGCGTAATAGGTGTACTCTCCTAATCCTAGGAGCCCTCGCAACCTGAGAGAAGGTAAAGATAAAAGACAACTGAATAATCTTTATTCTATTTCTCTTGAACCAGAATCCATTCTCGAACTGGAACAAGTTCCTTCGAGTTCTATACGATGGATTATCCAATAAATGTGGATCTTCATAGTTATATGGGGTTTTCTGGAGAAATTCAAAGGTGGAGTAGGAGTGGCGAACTAAATGTTTAATAACAAATGAAATGGCAACATCTAAAGTAATCTTGTAATAGAATTATAAGAATACCTGATCGGAAGCGCGCTTTTGCACGCCATATTTTAAGTTCTAAAGTTAACCACAATCAGGACGGCGTCGTGTGTAGCTATCCGTGATGAGTACGGGTCGTCCACAGGGAGACGGTGCGTTTTACGTTCTTGTTATGACGAGTTAATGCGCGGGTCGGAATAGTTCGTTTCTAACTTAAGTGTGTATTTGCAAGTATAAGTTTGTTAGGAATAGATAGGATAGTGTAAACTAGGGAATTTCGTACTCAATCCTTTGAGCCGGGCTTAACCAATGAAGTTAGAGCAATCGGCAACAACGTGGATTAGGGTGCTTAAGCGTGGTATTTGTGAAATCCGGCTTATTGACCCTTGTCCGTCCGTTCTTGTCTCTTGTCTTTCGTCGCCGACCAAACCAAACGCAACCGGTCACGGTTAGGGATCACCGATACCTTGGTAGGGTAGGCTGCCTAACGGAGCGCTTGCGTAAGGTTTGGGCGGAATTCAATTGGTTAATATCGTGCAAAGGAAATGAGAAAAGAAAATCTTAACATACAACCCATTCTTTTTCCTAACAACACCATTATTCACAAACAATCAAACAACAAAAAGAAAGAGCAAATGAAATGATAAAAGAAAAGAATAAAACAACATTGCAAGAAAGTAAATGACAAGGAAATAAAAGAGTAAGTAAGTAAATGGTAAGAATTAAATAGTAAGTAAGTAAAGCAAGAGAAATACTAAGAACCCAAAAATGAAAGCTTTATTAAGTCCAAGTGATACAAACCATGAGTTCAATAACCAAAACTTAAACTTGCAAGCTCAATGAAGAGCTTGCAAGATCAAGAGAAGGCAAAAAACTCAAGGCAAACTAGCTATGTACAAGAACAAAATGAAAAGAGAAACAAAAAGTATATCAAGTGTATGAAGTGTTGGAGAGCCTTCCCTTGCTCACTGATCTGGCTTTTATAGGCACAAAATAAGATTAAAAAAGCAATAAAAATAAGATGAAGTGACAGCAAGGGAAAGACAGCAGAAAAATAGGGCTATTTAGGAAACACAAAACCGGTGGGGCCGGGGTTTATGGGGATTTTGCCGGTCCAAGCATGAGCAATTGGGCTCGTGTTTGTTGTATGAAGTTGTATTCTCTCGACAAGTCCACTGGTGCTGCTTGATTTCTTTGTAGAAGCCTGGGTTGTACTCAGTAGATTGGAGGGAAACTTGATACTTTATATCACATCATAACTTTTTAAGCATTAACTCACACACCCACTTGTGCCCACTACTTGTCCTCTTTGCATCATAGCAGCCCCACCTATGTTCAAGCCATCAAAGAGCTAGTGCACACTTGCTATGTGTTGGACCAAAATTGTGTACACTTTATTTGTTGCAAAATAACTCTTTGGATATCGATCGGTTTGCAGTTCCGGTTGTAGTGTCGGCTCACAAACGTTATATCCGTGATTTTGAGTGTGTTTCCAGTATTGTGTCACGGATACCTGTACTCTGTATTTACTGAGCAGACACTGGTTAATAGTACCGATCTATAACAAAACAGATAATGAATGAGTGGTATTAAAATGCAGTTTCCTGTGATAAACAAATACCCCCAAACTTATCTTTTGCTCGTCCTGAGCAAAACAAAATCCTAGCCCCACTTTCGCAGGGAACGCGATCGCACTGAGCTCGTGCAATAAGTCGTTAAACCTCTAGGTGTCCCTAGTAGGAGGAGTGTTGTCTCCTGAGGGTTTTCAGCGGATACTACCCACAAAATCCCGTCAAGGTAGTTTCACAAGTTAACGTTGATTCTATTCCTACAGTTTTGTATCTAGGTTAGAAATTCTATCATCCTAAATTAGAAATATTCAACTCTTATGTTTCACGCCTCCTATTTATTCAACCTCAGATCCTATATGTTGCTACAGTTTAGAAAGATCTCGGTTTCTCTTGAGTTTTCCTTCTAAAGCGCGGTCTCCAATTAGGAATTTTTATCAATTTAACGGAAAACATAAGACTTATTCTTCATCCTTATCTTTCTTCCAAACATCGATCGTATACCCCTACGTGTGTGTAAATTTGCACCCCTACACTCAAGAATTCAATTCAAGCTATAGTACCCTTGCCCTAATGCCTAATACTACTTCTTTTCGTTAATGATGGACGGTTTTTCTTACACACCTTTCATGCGACTATTAATGCTTCTTGAGACACAAACAGCCGATTACAGAATGTGTGGGCTTAAAGCATAAATAGCAGTTTCCAGGTCTTGACTTTATTTTTTTTCTTTTATTTTTATTTTTTTATTTTTCAAGACCGGAAACATTTTTTTCAATGATGCACTTTTTGGTGGTTAGCTTTAAATACCATTTTTTCTTTCATACTAGGTTTTCAGACAAGAGTATTTCCAGGTATGCTCTACTATCCCAAGTTTCAAGGTGCGTGTATGTGCAGTCTGTAGTGTATATACTATCTAAATTTGGACTCAAGAATAGAAACTATTTTTCAGACTTATCCTTCAGTAAAGCTTTCAATACTTTCCCTTCATCTCGACTTAACTCAAGAACTGAACTCAAGATTACCTACTTCTATAAAAAAAACTGCAAGGACGTATAATTACCAAGATTAAACAGAAGGAGGGTTATTTTTAGGGTTTTCAATTCCTAAGCCTAGGATTTAGTTATTTCTAACGTATCAACTAAACTTTCGGAATAAAAATCTAAGTTACCCTATTAGCTAATTTGACGACAAATTTTTTATATTTTTCGTAAAATTTTTCGATTTTTATGGGTTTTTAAATAAGAATGCAAATGCAAAATATACACATGAATGCGAAGGTAGAAAGCTTACCGAGCACACCCCCAAACTTAAACTTGACAGTGCCCTCACTGTCAGGCTACACCAAGAGGGTCAAAATTGTCGGTGCTCCCCTGTTTTTTTTTAATGTTTTTTATAAAAAAACAAAAAGCAAACCCAAAAATATATACACAAAAAGATCCCCCTAAACTTAAGTGAAACAGTGTTGCCACTGTTTAAGCGTTAATGTTCAGAGTTAGAGGAGAGAACATTTTCAATCTATACAAGGCCTTACACAGGTCAAAAATTAGCACCAACCATTCAAAAATTTTATCGGGATAAGGCCCGGGCTGGTGAAAGAATGCGGAGAGGAAAGAAATGGAGAATATGCGAGACCGTATGGGGATGGAAGCGGGATACGGTCTCGGAGGAGGAGAAGAATGGCAGAGGGGAGAAAGAAATGGAATACGAACTTGAGGGTGGAAATGGAGTGAATAAATTAGTACAATATGTAATGACCGATGTGTAAAATCGATTGTACTAATCTATTAACCCGTCGATAAATGGGGTCAAACCTCTCAACAATCGTGGGAAAATATGGGTAGACCGAACTTGGTAACCAGACATAAGAAATGAAGGTGCTAAATATTAATCTGAAAAATCCGCGAATCTCAATGACCAAGAATTAACAATTGGCACAAGAAGGCACTGTAGAATACCTGAAGGAGAAATATTTATTTTTAACCCTGTGTTATGGCTCGAATCCATAGTCAATCCAATTTCCGATAGGAGCAGTTTAGACATATCAATTGGACAAATACGTCCATAGTGGCTCGGGTGGATATCTCGTATCCGAAAACTAGCAGTTCGCCCCGTCAACCCTCCAAGACCCAAATTCGACAATTCAAAATTGGGTGAAAGTTTTTTAGGATCGATCTAGTAATAATAGAATGTATATTCTGTTTACTGAATCACATAAAATTTTAGCCAACCCCATATATGTATTTCATACGTATGAACGGAGATGAGACGGAGGAATGAAGAGCATTTTCGGCGCAAGTTCGAATTTGCGGGGTGATTAATGAAAAAAATGTTGCAGAATCAAAAGGAATGAACCGTCGGGAGCCCGTATGAGAGTTGGTTTGACTTCTCTCCCAACTCATTGGATTTTTCTTCTTCCATTCACAATTTGTTCCAATTGCTACCATAAAAATCCAATCTTTTTTTTGATGAATTTTTCCTTTTGTTTTTTTACTCCTTTCCTGATTAAGCAACCCCTAAATAATTAAAATAATTAATATTAAGATTATTTAAAGTATGGAGATTAGTTTGAATGATATGGTATAACTATATACCGATAATTCGGGAGATACTTGGAAAATCGTGTCTTGCGAGGTGGGAACGATGGAAAGGATGAAGGGAAGTGATTGAGGAATGGTATCAGTTAAAAGTTCAGGAGGGTTGACACAGTCAGTGAAAGGGACATGACGAATTAGAAAACCCGACTCATCAAGTAAAACTGGTTCATCCTCAAAACTATCCTCAAAAGTCTCTTCAAAATTCAACTTATCTATATATTTATCATCATCAATATCAAAGACGCTTATGGAGTTCGGAAAAAACAGTTAATGACTCGGGATGATATCCACACGGAAGTGAAAGGACATGATGAATTGGTGAGAAAAACTCATCCAAAACTGTGGGTTCATCATCCAAAATATTCCCAGCGTCGATATCCTCAATCAAGTGAAAATCAATTTTCTCAGACACCTCGTCAAAATCATGATTTCAATCAATTCAGGTTCTAGAGTGGAGGTGTAGAGATCAAAAGGATTGGGATTGGTTTCACTTAGAATGGACACTTCATAATCGGGTAAATCAAACACTACAAAGTCGCACAACTCATCAAACATTCTATCTTCAATTGGTGATTCATGTGGGACACTCCATAGACTTTCAAAACCGGAGTTGTGGAATTCAATTTGCAACGTGTAGGTTTGATTTGGAAGGGTGTACTACTCACTCTCATTACTCAAATTCTCAATCTGTCCTATTCCTCATCAGACATTGAAAAATTTGGAGCTAGTTGAAAACTAGCTGCCGGTTTGTTAGGTTGTATGAGAGCAGCCATGGACGCATTCAAATCTATCATCTGTTGGCATGACGCTACCCGAAAATCTTCCAACGACTATTCAAGACTAGACATGGGTTGTGAAGGGGTTTCAGTAAAAGATTCAAACTCGTTTGGATACTTGAAACTCCCAAAAGGCTTTTCAGAAGCAATGCCTAGGAAAGGTGTAAAAGTTGGGTGGGATTGGTAGAAATCGAATGGTTGGATATGAGTAGGATCAACATTAGGATAAGAAGGTGATTAGAATTGTTGATCAAAAGAATTGAAAGTGGTGAAAGGAGTGAAAGGTCGGCTATGAGATTGTTCAATTCTGTCGGCAATGGATATGGGTCTTGGAGTCAGAACATGACTCTCAAAAGGGGTATCAACGTAAGAAGGTGGGAGAGGTTGAAACGGTTGATACAAAGTGGATTGCGGAGTCCAATTGTTTGTCCTAGACGTGTCTATCCAATCTTTCAAAGAAATTTTATGCATGGAGGGATCGTTCGAAGTTCGACCAAAGCAAGAACCGTAAGAAGTAATGTCTGGCTGTGGGTACCAAAGTTCGGCAAGAGTTGGTCTATATGGGGTTCCCATGATATGAAGAGAAGAAGAAAAGAAAATGAGAGGAAAAAGAATGTGGTTTTTTTTTATTTTATGTTAGTTATCAATAAAAGTATGAAATATACACACAAAAAGATAAAGACAAAAACAATCACGACACAATACCACACACCTAATCGGTTTAGGGTTCACCTAGGTCAACTAGACCTACTCAAGAACTTGATTGTCGAAGTAAACCTGTGTCGAGAAACGGGCTCAAGATATACTGATCACGAGGCCAGATAAGCGCAGAGATAAGGGGTGATTTTCCAACGCTTTCGTGAGGTTCCTTAATTAGATAACCCTTTCTCATTTAGCAGTTTCGCCGTGAACACTTTTCTAGACACCCCGTAAATGATATACCGTTAAGCGGTGTTTTAAACACAGTTAACTTCTCCTAGTGAGCGCGAAGTCCTTAAAGGCTTAAAGTCTATTTTTTTTTCAAAATTTGTGCGGGTAAACGTTATGGTCAATTTCGTGATTTGTGGGCCACGGAAAAGGTAATGAAATCCTCTACCGTATGCTGTGGGGTTCGCTTGCCCTTAAGTCCGTATTAATGGATGAAATGCGCAAGTTAATGAAAAAGTTATTCAAAATATCAAACAACCATTTTTTATGTTTAGGCACGGCACTGCAACAAATACGAGTTAGTCAATTTTAGCGTTTGACAGAGAACTTGCAAAGAATCCTGCAAAGATAGTATATTAGATGTGTCGGATTTGAGAAGAAGGTGTTAAGAAATATGTACCGTTAAGTTTTGGGTCTAAGAAACCCTTGTTGAATTGAATTCGGCTAGCTTGAAAAGTTCGTTTGCGCGGGTCAAACTACCCGGATCTTTGGCACTTTACTTTGCAATCACGTTATCTTTGAATGTACACTTTGCTCCACAAGATCGCAGTTCGCAAATCCGTAAAAATCTGAAAATGTCAGAAAAACGGATTATTAGTGCGAAAAAGCGATATGAGTGCCCAAACTCCTGCACATATATAATTAGAAAAATCAAACAATAAAATTAGGATGATAACAGAACACTGGATCACAGAACAAAATTTGGAAGCAAAAGGGAAAGAAAAATCCGGCGGCGCCGGAGTTGAGGAGGGCCTCGCCGGTCTTCCTGTTTAATTTGGGCTCAATTTTTTTTTTGTGTGATCTAATTGTTCTACTAGTGTCTCAATGTTGTTGTTTAACTTTTTTAATTAGTCCAAAAATTTTAGCAGGTCCAATTTCCAGAGAGCAAAAAGTTAGGTTTGTTAAATTTTTGTTTTGGTTTTGAAAATTTTTGATTTTTTTAGTTTGTTTTTTAGAATGGTGTTAGTGATATAAACAAGATATACAGATATTAACCCGAAATAACAAGAATAAAAACGTTACCGTCTCCCCGGCAACGGTGCCATTTGATTGATAAGTTTTCACCGTGTTGTATTTAGAAAGAATTTGAAATAACCGCAATAAAAAACGGTGTCGTATGTAGCGAGTCATGATGAGTACGGGTCGTCCGTAGGGAGATGGTAAGTTTAAATCTTGTTTAAACGGGTTAATACCATAACTTGGGTTGTTTGTTATACTCAGTGTCGTAACAAGGATATGTTTAATAAAAACACTTGTTAGGGGTAGTTTTAGGTTAGCTTGTATCAAGATGATATTTGCCGCTTCCTTATAAACCTTAATTCTGATATTGACACTAAGGCAATTGGAAACAACGTGGATTAGGGAACTCGAAATACGGTATTTGCGATTTTGAGCTAAATCCGTATTCCTTGTCCCTTGTCCTTCCGTTGTTGTCTCTTGACCTTAGTCTTCGGCAAACCATTCACAATCCGGTCACGATTAGGATTCACCGCTACCGTGGTAAGGTAGGGTGCCTAATGGAGCAGAATTGCGAATGGTTTGCTCGAAGTTTCAATTGCAAAGTTAAGGTTTTTAAGGTTTTAGCAAACACATCTCCTAACACAAACTAACCATATTCTATCCTTAACAAGTAAATTAATTACTCACACATATTTACAATACCAAAATAAAAAAGAAAAGAGTAAGGCAACATAACAAAAAATTGCAAGAAAAGAAAAGATAAAGAGAGAACCGATAAATCAAACGTGCAAATTACTTCAACTGTTCTTTAATCCTGTACCAATGTGAAATCAAAATACCGAACTTTAAGGTTGCAAGCTCACTTAAGAGGTTGCAAGATCAAAATAAAGCAAGGATTTCACAAGTTCAAAGTATATAGAAAGCAAGACATATGTAATGAAATGAGAACTTTTATTGAATTTCAAACAAGATACAACTAATCTTGAATTCAAGAACCTAAATTTTAAGCTTGCAAGTTCAATGAAGAAGTTGCAAGGTCAAGGCAAAGGGGCAAGAGCTCAAGAGTTTAAAAGAAAAGCAAGTTACAAATTACAAGTGTTCTAAAGCAAAACTAAAGCAAAAGTATCCCCTCCCCTTGCCCATTGATCTGGTATTTATAGACCCCATTCCAGAATAAACAAACAATAAGAATGAGATGATGTGACCCAAATAAACTATCAGAAGAAAAATAGGGACAATTGGGCACGTTTGGACCGGTGGTGCCGGTTTTTTGGGGCTTGTCGCCGGGCTAGGTCCGAGCCGTGGGACTCGTTTTGGTGTGATGATCTCTAGTGCAGTCCACAAGTCTACTGGTATTGTTTGATTTCTTGATAACAATCTGGGTTGCTTAGTAGCTTTTGGAGGGAAATCATGATGTATTAAATCACATCAAATCTTTTAGCATTTAATACTCATGTTCCCTACTTGTACAATTTCATCATGTCATGTGGCCAAGGTAGCCCCATCATGGTCCATGTGCCAAAGAGCATGTGCACACTTGTAATGTGTTCGACCAAAACTTGTTTATTTGCAAAAACAAGCTCTTTGAATCACGATCGGTTTTCCGTTCTGTTTGCAGGGTTGGCGCCCAAATGTTATATCCGTGATTTTGAGTGTGATTTCAGTATTGTGTCACGATACCTGTAATTTGTATTTTACCGAGCAGACACAGGTTAATAGCACCGATATATAACAAAATAGATAATGAATGAGTGGTATTAAGATGCAGTTTTCTGAGATGAACAAATACCCCCAAACTTATCTTATGCTTGTCCCGAACAAAACAAAAAATCTTAACCTCACTTTCGCAGGGAACGTGATTGCACTGAACTCGTGCAACAAGCCGTTAAACCTCTAGGTGTCCCTAGTAGGAGGAGTGTTGTCTCCTGACGGTTTTCAGCGGATTTCACCCACAAAATCCCGTCAAACTAGTTTCGTGAAATAACTATGATTCTAACTCTAAGCTTTTGTTTCAAAGCTAGCAATTTTATTATCTTAAGTTAGAAATATCGAACCTTTATTTTTCACATCTCGCTTCTTATTTAACTTAAGATCCTATATGTCTTTACGTGCGGTGCAAATAGTGTCATTAAGTTTCAAAAGGATCGATTAAAGTCGTCATGTCACAAAATAAAGGCCAGATAAAAACTTAAAAAGGATCACACAAGTTTTATAAAGAGTTAAGTACTTTTCAAGTTTCATTTTCCAGCTAGGTTTCAAATTCAAAATTTCTATCTTCCTTAATAGGAAACTAGGCCTTATTTTTCACTCCACCTTTTACTTGTTTTTGTTTCATACACACCTTCGTGAACATGCAATAGTCTTCATCATAGGATAAAACCTTCATATCTCCGTTAAAAATATTTTTATAAAAACCTGTCTTTTGTCAAGATCATTCTCACACAAAGAACCGTTATGAATTTTAACTCGGAGAGAACACTTGCTTGACTTTGTTTTAATTTAGACTTTCTAGGTTTCTTAGCGAGCTTTGGGTCAATACTCCCAAATCTGTTGGTTTTAAGGCATTAGGTGTAGAGACACCCCGGCGGACTTAATTGCTTAAGTTGCCTAAGCCCTAAAGCAAAAGGACCCATTTTGACGTGAAAATCATAACGATTTAATGCGAACGGAGATATAACCAGTTGTTCAATTATTTTTAGGGTAAAAGAAGTGTTTAGTGGATCGAGTGTGTAATTACTTCAATTAAATTCCAGATGGATTATTTTTCAGAATTAGTTCCTATTAAGGCATCTATAATATCCTTTCATATCCACTTTACTTTCGAAACTATTCTTGATTATTATTTATTTCAGAACAAACCTATTTGATCCTCAAAAAATAGTTTATCAATTTAAAAGTTTTCAGACATATTAGACTTGTCATCTAATTTTCAAAACTCGCGACACGTGTAGTGTGATGTAAAGACGTATATTAGCTATAGTTAAATTCAAAGGAGGGTTATCTTTCAAGTTTTCAAAATCTAAAAATAGGATCTAGTTGTTCCTATCTTATCAAGCAAAACCGTCGAAATATTGAATCTAAGTTCCCCTACTAGCTAACTTGACGACAAAGTTTTTATATTTTTGTAAATTTTTTTGATTTTTTATGGGGTTTTAAATATGTATGCAAATGCAGAATATACAAATGAATGCGAAGGGAGAAAGCTTACCGAGCACACCCCCAAACTTAAACTGGACAGTGCCCTCACTGTCAATGTACATGAAGAGGGCAAAATTGTTGAAGGGTCAAAAACAGCGGTTCTCCTTTTTTTGTTTTTTTGTATGAACAAAGACTGAGCATCACCAGACAAGATTGCTCGTCAAAAAGAAAAATGGATATGCACAAGACAAGAATATCCACATATATATACCAAAAATATTATATACATACCCCAAAACTTATTTGAAACAGTGTTTCTACTGTTTATGGCTGGATAACCGAAATTTGGTGGTAAACAGAAGAAAATTATGCAGGGTAAACTGGCTCCTGCAATATCAGGAGCTCCTCTGATGGTTCTGCGCTAAGGAACGGTTTCAATCTGTGTCCACTTACTTTGAAAAATGAACCGTCCTTTGGATTCTCCAAATCCACTGCGCCGTGCGGGTACACACACCGCACAAGAAAAGGTCCCTTCCAGCGAGATCGAAGTTTACCAGCATGGAAATGGAGTCGGGTGTCATAAAGAAGTACATGTTGTCCAGGCGTGAAGGTTTTGCATGTAAGGTGTTTATCATGAAACACCATCGTTCAGTTCTTTATAACAACCGCGTTTTCGTAAGCCTCATCCCGAAGCTCGTTCAGTTGCAGCTTCCGATAGCTACCCGCATCTTCAAGATTGAGATTCAGCTCCTTGATCGCCCAAATAGCACGATGTTCGATTTTCACAGGGAGGTGGCAAGCTTTTCCGTACACAAGCCGATAGGGAGACATGCCAAGATCAGTCTTATATGCAGTTCGAAATGCCCAAAGGGCATTGGTTAATTTCAAAGACCAATCTTTACAATTCTTGGAAACCGTTTTCTCCAAAATCTGCTTGATCTGCCGATTCGAAACTTCGGCTTGCCCACATGTTTGGGGGTGGTAGGGTGTGGATAGCTTATGATTAAATGAGTATTTCCGCATCAAGGCCTCAAAAGACCTATTGCAGAAATGTGTCCCATTGTCGCTAATGATAGCGCGAGGGTGCCCAAACCAGGAAAAGATGTTTTCAGGAATTTAACGACAACCTTGTTGTCGTTAGTCCGGCTTGGCACTGCTTCGACCCATTTAGAGACATAATCAACAGCTAAGAGAATATACAGGTTCCCAAAAGAGCTGGGAAACGGGCCCATGAAATCTATCCCCCAAACATCGAACATCTCAACAACCAAGATTGGTTGGAGCGGCATCTCATTTTGCCTAGAAATCCGGCCCAAATGTTGGCACCGGGAGCAAGTCTTGCAGTATTCATGTGTATCTCTGAAAAGTTTTGGCCAGTAAAAGCCACATTGCAAGACTTTCTCAGCTATCTTTCTTGAGCCAAAGTGCCCGCCACATGCTTGATCATGGCAAAAAGACAACACACTCTTCAATTCGTTTTCCAGAACACATCGGCGGATGATTTGGTCTGGACAGTACTTAAACAGGTAAGGTTCGTCCCAGTAAAAGTGTTTTACTTGGGATAAAAATCTAAGTCTGTCCTGACTCGACCAATCATTAGGTATGGGTCCAGTCGCCAAGTAGTTCACAATATCTGCGAACCAGGGTTCATAAGATATCGTCAAGAGTTGTTCATCAGGAAAAACACCGTTAATAGGGAGAGGGAGCGTCGGCAAAGAAGGAAGTCGTGAAAGATGGTCGACCACTACGTTTTCACATCCTCTTTTGTCCTTAATGACAAGGTCAAATTCTTGAAGTAAGAGGATCCAACGTATTAACCGAGATTTTGCATCCTTTCTCGCAAAAAGATGTCGCAAAGCTGAATGATCAGTGCAGAAAACAATTGGGGAGCCGATCAGATAGGGCCTGAATTTCTCTAAAGCAAGCACAATAGCCAAGAACTCTTTCTCGGTTGTTGTGTAATTCATTTGGGCGTCATTCAGGGTCCGGCTCACGTAGTAGATTACGTATGGCATCTTATCAATGTGCTGTCCTAAGACTACACCGATAGCAAAGTCGGATGCATCGCACATAATATCGAAAGGATGCGTCTAGTCGGGTGAAGAAAGAATGGGAGCAGTGGTGAGTGAGCTTCTCAGTTATTCGAAACCAGTCAAACAGCTCGAGTCGAAGTTGAACGTGGTATCCTTGGCCAGAAGAAGAGTCAAGGGTCTAGCAATCTTACTAAAGTCCTTGATAAACCGTCTGTAAAAACCGACATGGCCAAGGAAGGATCGGATATCTCTGACGCATTTGGGAGGAGGAAGGCTGGAAATAACATCAATCTTTGCTTTATCAACCTCAATACCATTTTGCGAAATGATATGTCCTAAGACAATACCTTCACGTACCATGAAGTGGCATTTTCCCCAGTTTAAAGTGAGATTTTTATCCTTACATCGGGTAAGGACAGCGTCAAGATGTTGTAGACACTCGTCGAAAGAATCGCTAAAGATGGAGAAATCATCCATGAATATCTCCAAAAATTTCTCAACCATGTCAGAGAAAATTCGCATCATACACCGCTGGAAGGTAGCGGGAGCGTTGCATAGCCTAAAGGGCATGCGGCGATATGCGAACGTGCCGAAAAGAAGCGAAAGTGATTTTGTCCTGGTCTTTCTCGGCGATGGGAATCTAGTTATAGCCTGAGCAACCGTTCAGAAAACAGTAATACTCATGTCCAGCTAATCGTTCGAGCATTTGGTCGATGAAAGGTAGCGGAAAATGATCTTTCCACATTGCGGCGTTGAGTTTCCGATAATCAATGCACACTCGCCACTCGGTTTGGGTATGAGTAGGGATCAACTCATTCGCCTCATTTGTGATGACAGTAATGCCCGACTTCTTAGGAACAACGTGTATAGGACTAATCCATTAGCTATTTGAAATAGGGTAAATGATACCACTATTCAGACATTTGATGATTTCCTTTTTCACAGCCTCCTTCATGACTGGATTTAATCGCCTCTGTGGATCCCTAGCTTGTTTGGCATCATCCATCAGGTGAATGTGGTGTTCAATGATCAGGGGACTAATCCCCTTGATGTCCGCCATCGTCCAGCTGAATGCTTGCCGATTGGATTGCAAGACTGTGAGAAGGGCTTTCTCTTGCTCTGGAGCTAGAGAAGCCGAGATGATGATTAGGAGGGTCTCGATCTCACCTAAGTAAGCATACTTGAGGTAAGACGGCAGAGGCTTGAGTTCGAGCGTAGGAGGTGAAATGACTGAAGGCAAGATTGGAGAAAATGTCTCGAACTCAAAAGATTCCAACATGGGCTCAAAGTGAGTATATGCGACCGAGTCGGATGGTTCAACTAATGCATCCGAAAATTCGAAAGATTCAAACTCGGGTGGAGATAAGCCAAGATCGTTCGAAAACGTGAAGCACTCGTAATTGTTGTTGGAAGCGGAAGCAGCGGCAGGTTCAAAGAGGAACGCACTAGTGGCGTCAAGATTACTGTGATCAAACAAGAATTCCTCAAATTCATAGTCCTCTGGGGCGATCTCTTGGATGGAACAAACATCTATTATATGAGCACTTGGTTCAGGTGGCTGATTCCCTAACCTAAAAATATTGAGTTCAATTGTCATGTTGCCAAAAGAGATGTTCATGGAACCATTTCGACAATTGATCACAGCATTTGAGGTTGCAAGGAATAGGCGACCGAGTATCACCGGAATTTGATTCCGGGGATTAGCTACAGGTTTTGTATCTAAAACAATGAAGTCAATAGGGAATATGAAGTCCCCAACTTTAATTAACACATCCTCTAGCTCACCCCTAGGATGGGTGATAGATCGGTCGACCATTTGAAGAGTACAATGTGTAGGTTTCAGTTCTTCTGCACCTAGTTGCTCATATACAGAATAAGGAAGCAGGTTAACACTGGCATCAAGATCCAAAAGAGCGCGGTTGATGTTATTATCCCCAATGGTTATAGAAATGTAGGACAGCCAGGGTCCTTCCGTTTTTGTGGTAAATCTTGGGTAAGAGCATCACTCACGTTACTAGCTAGAAAAACTTTCTTTGGTACCTGAGATTTCCTCTTCTTAGTGCATAAGTCTTTCAAGATTTTTGCATAGGAGGGGACTTGTTAGATTGCATCTAAGAGGGGAATGTTGATGTTAACCTGTTTGAACAACTCCAGAATCTTCTCCATTTATGGATTTTGTTTATTGGATCTCAACCGGTTTGGAAATGGAACATTTTTTTAAATTGGTTGAGTCCAATACTTGTGGAGGAGATTGTGGAGTTAGAACGGATCCCAAAACTGGAGTTTGAGTGGAGTGAGATGTGGATCCGTTCGGAGCAACGATTGAAGAAGGAGAGCCTTTTGAGGAATGTAGAATAGGCTCAGAAGAAGAAGAAGGAATGCAAGAGATGGCCGGGGTATCATCATCATCAATTCATGTGCCGATATTGTTGTTCAGCATTCTTCCAGATTTCAACGTAGTCAGAGCACTCACATTATGGTTCTGTTGTTCAAGAGCAACATGTACATTATGTGGGTAACCAGGATTTGGGAGTGGTTGAGATGGAAGTCTTCCTTTCTCTCGCTCGCTTAAGGCCGCGTTCAGCTGTGCAATCTGGGCTTCGATGGTCTTGATGCTTTGCTTGTATGCAGCGGTGTGTTGCACCAGAGACTGAATAGAAGACTGGATGTTGGCGGAAGATTTAGTCGATTGATTTAAAAAAGCCTTTAGAGTCCGTTCTAGGGAGAAAACCTTATCGTTATTTTATGAAACAAAGTTGTTTTAAGGAAAAGAATTGTTGCAGGGTGCAAAGTTGTTCGTTGGATTCTGAAAAGGTTGGGGTTAAAAAGGCTGCTGAAATTGTTGTTGAGTTTGTTGTTGAGGAGGAGGAGGCCTTTGGAATTGATGATGGTTCTGATTCCAGGCGAAATTGGGATGGTTCCTCCAACCAGAATTGTATGTGGAAGAGTATGGATCATTTCTTGGTCTTTGCTGAAATGCAGCATTAACCTGATCCTGTCCTTGAGATGGTGGATTGTAATGACACTCTTCGGTCAAATGAGATGGATCCGAACAACAAGCGCAAATGGTACGAGGGGGAAGAACAGGGGCAGGAGAAGGAGATGAGAATTTGCTCTCAATTGCTTCCTGTTTCCGTATGATTGCAGCCATCTCGGCCTTCATTGCAATTGAGATGTTGAGTTGATGAACTCCTGCCCTAGAGAGACCTGAAGAAGAAGAAGAAGTTGTTGTGTTTGGTCGGGTGCTCTCCCACTGCAACGTTTGCTCTGTAAGATCGTCAAAGAATTGCCAAGCCTCCTCGTCAGATTTGGACAGGAAGTGGCCCTGACAGATGGTCTCTATCAACTGTCTGGTTGCTGGATTTAGGCCCTCGTACAGAGTTTGGCAAAGTTGCCATTTCTCTATACTGTGATGAGGACACTGAACAAGAAGGTCCTTGAACCGGTCAAAGCACTTCTAGAAAGGTTCAGTAGGAAGCTGGGTGAATTGGTTAATTTCGTTTCTAACCCGTGCGGTCTTATGATTTGGGTAGAATTTTTTTTTAAAACGCTTTCACAAACTCATTCCAACTGGTTATCGAATGAGATGCGGTGCTATACAGCCACTTTTCAGCAAGGTCGCACAAAGTGAAAGGAATAACTCGTAGCTGTATAGCATCGTCAGACAGCTGGGTTGTCTTCATCATCGCACAAACGTTCTGGAATTTATTGATGAAGATATAGGTATTTTCGGATTCAAGCCCGTGAAATTTGGGCAACATGTTGATGAAGTGGGGCTTAATTTCGAAATTATCTCCATTGGCCGATGGAAGTTAAAGACATGTTGGAAGTGCAGTGCGGGTAGGATTGAAACGATCCTGGAGCGCGATTCGCTGTGGCGCTTCAACAAGAGGCGGTCGCGGGTTATTCGCACCTAATGGAGGTGGAATTATTCCCTGGGGAGGTAAAGTGATGTTAGGAGGAAATCCCGACATCTCGAAAGAAGAATTTGGTGACGGTGAAAGTGAAGGTGAAGATGTATGAACAGAATTGCGGTCAAAGTTGGAGTTAGCCGGCAAAGGTAAAGATGAAAGAGGTGTGAAAGGAGTTTCGATTTCGGGGTCGATCGCGTAGTCCGTAGAGACTAATGAAATGCGGACTAAACGGGCACTAGGGTCCCTAGTCAAAGCGGACATACACTAAACGAGTTTAGTGTAGTTAAAGCGTAGAATGTGAGGGTAAGAAAATGAAAGTGGAAAAAAATTTGGTGAAGGTGGTAAAAGTGGCGAACTTGTGTTTGTTTCGTAAGGATATGAAAATGAAATGACAGTTCAACAAACACAATCACAAATGCACAGTCACAAATGCACAATCAATACCTAGACTAGGGTCCTCTAAGTCCACTAGACCTGCTCCTAACTGTTCCAAAGCGACAAATTGTGAGATAACCCTAAAATCGCCTCTTCACAGCCAGTTATGGCCAGGTAAGCACAAGTGAGGTAAGGATGGTTCCGCTCATGAATCATCGTGAGACGGGCCTTTTAAAGTTACCTCCTCACTTGTCTAGCCTAGGCACCACAAAAGTCATGTTAAATAAACGACCGAATGCCCATAATCTTCCTTTGTCCTATTGAGCACGACAAGTCCTTAGTTGGCTGAGTCTAGATATTTTTTATTAAGCTTGAGGTGACACTTATGCAATTAGTGATTTCCGGAGTCTTAGGAAGGGCGATGAAATCCCCACCCAATCTGAATTGATGTAATAGCCTCTTAAGTCCGTATTAATGATGCAATGCGCAAATCAACAAGGTTTTGTTATCAATCAATCAATCAATTTTTTTCTTTAAATGTAGCGCTGCAACAAATACGGTTAGTCTTTTCTTTGGCTATTGCGGCGATGTTGCAAAGAATCCTGCAAAGATATGAATAATGGAGTGTCGGATTTGAGAAGAGGAAGTTTAGAAATATACGTACCAAAAGAGTCAAGTTTAAGAAACTCGTGTTGATATTGCCTCTGAGTGTTTGAATGGTACACTGGCGCGGGTAAAACTATCCGGATCTTTGGCACTAAAGTGTTCAATCCCCTTATACTTGAAAACGCCCCTTGCTCCGCACGATCGCTGCTCGTCAATCCGTCAAATCTGCAAATGTCGGAAAAATACGGATATTTGAGCTAAAAAGCGATATAGATGGCCAAAGTTCTGAACACAAGTAATTAAGAAAATCAAACAATAAAAATGGGATACTAACAGAACATTGGAGGCAACAAAAAACCAATTTTCAAAACCCCACCAGAAAACTGGCGACATTGGGAATTTTCAAGTTCTCGCCGGTCTAATTTGCAAGTTTGGTGCTCAAATTTTGTGTGTTTCCTCTATGTAATAATAGTATTCCACTCTTATACTTTGATTTTCAAGTTAAAACACAGTGTGTTAGCATATCAAAAATCCAGAGAACATCATTGTTTTTATTTCTCGTGTCGGTTTTAAAAAGAATGTGTTTTATCCGTTGAATCTGTTAGAAAGTTGGTTTTGTACAAAATATTCACAAATTAACCCGAGACTATAAGTGTAAAAGCGTCACTGTCTCCCCGGCAACGGCGTCATTTGATTGATATGCAAGTATAAGTTTGTTAGGAATAGATAGGTTAGTGTAAGCTAGGGAATTCCGTACTCAATCCTTTGAGCCGAGCTTGACCAATGAAGCTAGAGCAATCGGAAACAACGTGGATTAGAGTGCTTAAGCGCGGTATTTATGAAATCCGGCTTATTGACCCTTGTCCGTCCGTTCTTGTCTCTTGTCTTTCGCCTCCGGCCAAACCAAACGCAACCGGTCACGGTTAGGGATCACCGATACCGTGGTAAGGTAGGATGCCTAACGGAGCGCTTGCGTAAGATTTGGGCGGAGTTCAATTGGTGAATATCGGGAAAAAGAAATGAGAAAAGAAAACCTTAACTTACAACACCATTCTTTTTCCTAACAACACCATTATTCACAAACAATCAAACAACAAAAATAAAGAGCAAATGAAATGATAAAAGAAAAGAATAAAACAATATTGCAAGAAAGTAAATTGCAAGGAAATAAATGAGTAAGTATTAAGTAAATGGCAAGAATTAAATAGTGTTAGTTATATGTATGCCCTAGAGGCCATTACTGTACATAGGATGTATATTGTAGTGGATGCTGGGACATATATAGGGAGGACTCTCTTGCTCGACATGATAGTATGCTATCTGGTTGCTCTTTACCTTAACGCGTATACTGATTGTCTATCTGTTACGTGTTGGTAAAGCCCTTAGGATGTGTGCTTGACTACCTGGACTATGATGCGGATCATACTAGTGGGGACAGATAGTCTATAAGTACATCCTTCAAAGTCCCTAGTCGTGGGTGTATCGAGACGGGGCATCGATATACCAGAGTAGACTAGCGTATACCTTCTCGACCCATACAGATGGGCGATGGATGATCCCATATCCATTGGTGTTTGACATCAGAGATGATATACGGGTGCTCAGTGGAGACTGGGTACACTGGACGGACTCGCCGAGAACTCCCAGATGGTATTATACCTTACATCAGATGGCAGTTCTCTGGTGACACTGGTACAGAGTAGTCTGTTGACCCGAGATCGTCATAGAGTCTTGTGTGGTTCCCACTGTGCTTTGATTTCCACCTTACCACGTCCAAGAGGGCGTGCAAAACGGTGGTTTTTGGGTACAGTCCCGAGTCACATGGAGGCAATGAGCGATAGGAGGGGATTCGTCTCTCCCGGTATAGGGAGTTGATGTTGCGCTGTGTTCGATTGGCTATAACCGGAAATCCCTGGCCAGGGTTGCTGAGATTTACTGGTAAGTTTTACCAGTAGTTTCTCGAACTGTTATAGACCTCATATCGACACGACTTATCGAGCTATTGGGGTCTGACGTTTACCACCCCTAGGCGAGATATGCGACATATCAGACGATGAGACCGGACTGTACGGTAAGTGTTACTGGTTGGATTCACTGGAGTGTGAGCGGGCTTGCTCGTCGATCTTCTGATCGCTCAATACCCGGGTGGCCGTTACGTTTAGCAGACCGCTTGCGGCTTGTGGGTGTTTGATATGATCATCACCTGCTGCCGGCATATTGACGAGTCTTTAGAGTCCTACACAAGGGTTTCCTGGCTCAAGCGAAACGAAATAGGAGCGCATATGAGATATGTGCGGGACCGAGAATAATGCGTGTATGTGATACCGTATTCCATTCTCGCGATGTTTGTATCGAATGGTTATATGCGATATAACCTAGTTATCGAATCGAGGGTTGATTCAATAAGCCGATACATTTGATACTAGTCGGTTATATGCGATATGACCGGATCATTGAATCAAGTGTTGATTTAATGATTTAATGTATAATTATATATTTGATATATTGCTTTGCATTAACTAGTATTGGTTCACTTTTAAATGGATTTTCTCACTTGATGTGCACATTGTATATGTGATATACTTTTGTGCACATGATTGTATCATGTTTGATGATACATGCTTTTTGGTTAAGTGTAAAGAATTAAACCATGGTTATGTTGGAAATTAGGGTTTTGTTTTTTTCCATCATTTATTTATTTGTTTATTTATTTTGGAAAATAAATGGCATAAAGAAATGAAATGGTGGCTCATTTTGGACTTGCATGTTGAAGCTTCATGAAGCTTTGACTAAGTCACCATTTTGTCTCATGCTTAACCCTAACCACTCCACTTAATCCTAGTTGATTCTCTACACTTCACCATGGTTAGATTATGATAAGGATTCCTTTTATTTTCTATTTGGATTATTATCATAATAATTATCTTTATCTTCTTCTTCTTCTTCACTTGAAGAAAACCTTTCTTCATCAATGGTGATTGATGAAAATGAGTGAGAAATCCAATTCTAAAGTAAACCCACTTCCTATTTCTTCATCCTCTACCTCTTGCCAAGTAGTAGAGTGTGTTTTCTTCACAAGTTTCATCACTTGGTGAAGTGGGAGCTTGATCTAGCGATGCCTCGACGTAGATCATCTTCGGCACGAAGTCGACGACCTAGCCCGGTCTTTTCTCCGATGAAACCACCGTGAGAGTCATGGTTCGATTTGGAAAGCGGAGAGGACTTCATCATGGAGCTATGGAGGTGGAGAAACGGATCTACAAAGGTTGTATTTCCGTTCTTTTAGTTTAGTTGTAAACTAGTTTCATTGTTTCGCCTAGACATCTAGTTAACGATCCGTATTAGGGTTTCTCGGCACCCGTAAAATTTGAAATTGGCATGGTTGATGCCTTGTGAGACCTCATTAGTGTGCCTAGGAACCCTACAGTGGTATCAGAGCCTAGCTAGAGCCTTAGGCGATGCGTAGACGAAGTTTAAAACCCGAACGAACCCGAAACCCTAACACAAACATGCTCTCTGGACTTTTTCCAAAATCTGGAGTTTTTCGATATTAAAAATATGCAGTAAAATCAGCAGGGAATTGTAAGAATTACTGTGAAGCCCGTACCCATGAATCCACCAAAGTGCGAAGGAACCGCGGCAGAAGCCTGGCTTCTGCGGCGGTTCCGCGGCCGTATGATGACGTCAGCTTCCCATTTTTGCACAGTAATTCCTATTTTCTGGTGTTGGATTTTCTGGGAATTTTTAATATTTATTCAAGAGTTGAATTTTTCTGGGTTGTTTTGGGGATTCGTATGTTCGATCGGATTATCAAATTTTGTCTGTGTGGCTTTCCGGATAAATTTTTGGATATGTTAAAAAGTTCGACCGGATATAAATACCCAATTTTTCCCCTGTCGGGAAATTTCCAAGTGTTGGATTTTTCCGTGGTTTAAAGACGTTCTAAGTAGTGCAAGTAACGCGATGGACCCTCTAGAAGACAACAAACCTTAACTCGATTATGTGACCGTCTTGAACTGCCCTTTGAACCTTAGGGCTTGGGGCAGTACGGCGTGCCACATGTGAGGCGTTGGCTTGACCCTTCTACGGCTGGACCGTTGGTACTGAGGCACGAACTGAATGTTTTTAGACTTATTTCATGTGTTGATCAGTATCGGGAAAACTTGGGTGTTCGAATGTTCGATCGGAAAGTTTAACATTTTCTGTTTATCTGGAATGTGATACAATAATTGGAATTCACAAGAAGTTATGAGATAACTGAATGAATGTTATAAACATAGCAGTGTAGTCTCACTTGATCGGTTGCCACGGAATTTTGATGTGATCAAAAGTCCGTCGCAATCACGTAGTGTACGCGGATACTCGCCGGGTAAACTTAATAGACAGCCTCACTCCATAGCCCCGACCAAGTGACTGTAGGAGAACCCCGTCGCCGAAAGCATCCGTTCGGGTGCTCGCGGCAGCGGTATTCCGCCTTGGTGCACTTCGTCGACGGCGTCGGGGGTGCGGCCGCCTACTAAAGTTTGCGACGAGCATTCGATCAGGATATCGGGAATCTTGTTGAATTTCCCGACTTGATATTGAAAAGTGTTTTCAATGATGAGACTAAAATGCGGGGTTTATAATTGTTAGGCTTGCGATAACTAAGGAATTCATTTGGCTAGGCATGCGATGTCTAAAGAGTTTGCATATTCCAACTGTTGTAGTTTTACACTTTCTTTTCTGTGACCGTAAGTGTAATATGTGATATCGCCGGTTTCGTTGCTATATGTCAACGACAATTAGGATGCGCATATTTACTTATGTTGATGACATGTGATGTTATGTGTTGCTGGATATGTTATATTGGATCGTCGTGTTTGAATAGCCGGGGTTTTTTATGTGAGATGGGTGTTTTTCATTTTCATTCATGTAAAAACTTGTATGTAATATTCTTTTATTGGGGCATTTCCAGGTTGCGGATGATGTCACCATTTGTATATTATTTACTTTTCTGCACTAGGATAGACCCAAGGAGGAGGGGAGCACAAGTAACCGGGTTCTGGAGTCCAGTGGGAGACCAACTCGAGGAGTCGAGTCCGGGTCTCCTAACTCTAGAATTGGTAGGGTTGCTTGCCGCTCTCGTAGGGGTCTAGGGGTGTGGGTTTGGCTATTCATCGTGACCGTGGAATCCGTGTTTTATACTGGCTCGTATTGAAAACACGGACGTCCTAGTATATCCAATATTTCATATGATTCTTCTGCTGCGATATCTGTGATGTGATCATGTGATGTTCTGTGATGGATACTGTATATAGTATATATGATATATTATATAGACGTTACTTATGTTTTACACCCGCGCTAGCCCTGCCCTGCTCTGCCGTTAGTTACCTAACCTAACGGTGCACGAGGGGACATCGAGGCGAATGCGGATGGCATAAGTGTACGTCGTATTTATCTGTAATGTTTAGGTACTTAAATGATGGGACATCATTAATGAGATTAATGAAATAAAAGAAACCTAAAGATGTTGTAGAATTGAATTTCAAAATTAAAACAGGTAGCTACAGTTCTTGCTTTGCACAGCGGTATATGTGCTATATCCTGCACCTTATTCGATGAGGAAAGGACCGAGATCCCTTCACAGGGAGTGACTCCTTTAGCAATAACTGGCAGATGCTACACACTCGGTTTGTATTTTGATTGCTTTTAAGTGTTTTTGCTTTGCACAGTGATATATATGATATATCCCGCACCTCATTCGACGAGGAAAGGACCGACGATCCCTTCACCGGGAGTGACTCCTTTAGCAAAACTAGAAAAGCCTCAAAAGCACTCCATTTTAAAATCATTTGATTCTACAACGATATAAAGTTCATTACGCAAAAGGTTTTCTTAAAAACCTGACGTAGCCCTCCGTCATTTCAGATAAGTTCTAGTTAGTATTCGTGCTGCATTTGTTGACTCAGTCAAGGCGTAGTGTGCGGTAGCTGATTAGTGCTTATCTGCAAAGCATATGATGCGATTGGATTAGGGTAGTCGTGCGGCCTTGTTGACTCAGTCAAGGGTCGTGCGGGTGGGTTTAATTCAATCGAGAAATGACGGGTTGAACTTTACTTGTGGTCTATGATTTGTTGACTCAGTCAAGGTCATAGATCGCTTGGGGCAAAATATTATCGGGAATTTCAAGTGTTGAAATTTGCAATGAGATTGCATACCTTCTATGAGATAGTTGGATCCCGATACCCGCTGCGAGTAAGAGTTACTCCTGGGAGAGTTTTATACATTACAATTAGCCGATCAAGTAGGTGTCTAGAAAGGTGTTAACGAGGTTATGCCTCTGGGAAAACGAGGTTTACATTATTTAGGTTTGTGCGAAAG
Organism: Agapanthus africanus; assembly: GCA_030015575.1. Classification (NCBI taxonomy): domain Eukaryota; kingdom Viridiplantae; phylum Streptophyta; class Magnoliopsida; order Asparagales; family Amaryllidaceae; genus Agapanthus; species Agapanthus africanus. The sequence continues at coordinate 422,761,717 of CM057349.1, forward strand.
CACGGGGGACCTCCCTCAAAGTACCGACACTGGCCTGGCTGAAAGATTGGCGAACTTGTAGTGTGTAATTAATCCCGGCTAGTTTTTCCTTTTAGGGTTTGAAGGAAGATTTGATAAAAAGCAGTGGGAGCCATCCTGATTAGATAAAATAATAACCAATCTATTCTTGACAGAGCGCACGCTGAGTGTTTTCTTCTCTCTCTCCAGGTAGCGACCATATCACGCCTTAATCAAGATAATAATACGGATGTATTGACCGAACCCACTTGTTATACTATGCTGGGGAACGTTGGTCCCGCTCCAACTTATAATTGTTATAAGATAGAGCAGGAAATTGGGGAATACCAGATTTCCCGTGCTGCCCAAACGAAGAGAGTGCATGCTGATGCATCATCTTCGGGTGTGTTCGTTACAAAGAACTGTTTCTCAGTGTCCTTTACGTCCTGGGTATATGATACCGGATCAGGATCCCGCATAAGTAATATGTTACATAGGGCTACAGGAAGGTAGAGAACTGAGAACGGGTGATAAGTTTCATGAGGCAGAAAACGGGGCAAGAGTTGCAGCCAAGTCTGTTGGTCACTGTCACCCTGTATTCCAAATACATTGATTCTGAACGAATGTTATTAGATACCGAACCTGATATACAAAATCATATCAGTCTCTTTATAAGTAAAGAAATGATAAAATTTTGTATTATTGGATTATGTTTTGAACATTTCCTATATCAAAAGTTGATCCGTTCAGGCACGTTATCTAAAAGCATTGATGTTCTAAATCAAACTACAGTTCTTAGTATACAGAACACACACAAGAGGAAGAGTTCAGAAATGAACGAATCCTTCTTGAGGTATTGTAGACTAGGTCATATCAATGCGACCCGACTAGCTGAAGTTAAATATAGATGCATATTTAAATCGGTTTGAATTTGTATCTTATGAAACTTGCCAGTCATGTCACAAAGATAAGATGACCACAGCTCCGTTTACCGAAAACAGAGAAAGAGTTAGTAAACTCTTGGGATGATACATGTTGATGTATAAAGGTCCCCTGTCTACACATGCCAAGACCGGTTCTTTGTACTTCATTACATTCTCTGATGATCTCTCAAGATTCAGACATATGTTCCTGTTGAAACACAAGTCCGAACCTTTTGAGATATTCACGGAATATAAGTTAGAAGTAGAGAACCAAATTGGGGGTATAAGTATTATGTCCGCTGATGCGATCAGGGAGGAGAATACTTGTGCATGGAATTCCTGGACTTTTCTAAAGGAGAATGAGATTCTCTCTCAGCATTACTCCTCCGAATACACCATAGCATGATGGTATATCGGGGCGGAGCAATCTTACCCTATATGATAAGGTGTGCTCTATGATGAGTAATACTGAGTTTCCTATTTCCTTTTTGGGAGTTATGCGCTTGAGAAGCTGCATACCTATTGAATAGGGTTCGAATCAAATCAGTTGCCTACCACTTCATATGTGATATGGAAAAGAAAGAGCCCATATCTTAAGTTAGTTAAGATTTGGGGTTGTCCAGCCTATGTCTGAAAAGCAAAATCCGGACAAACTCGAGGCAAGGTCTGTAATGTAGAACTGGAAAGGTTCCAGCTATACAAACTACAGCAGACGATTTGGTAAAACCAAAGGATTCAATAGTTACCAACGAACCTCAGCCTCTCCGCCGATCTAGTAGGGTTTCTCACCCACCTGATAGATACTTCTGTTTCTCTATGCCAGTAGGAGCGAGGAATGCATCATGAGATGATGACCCAACTAGTTTCGAGCTGGCCATCAGGAGTGGGACTCTGTAAGAATGGCTGGATGCTTAGCGATCTGAGATGGAATCCTTATACACCAACAAAGTATGGACTTTGGCTGCTATATCTGAAGGGTTAAATCCCCATCAGGAGCAAGTATATCTTGAGAAGATTACTTGGTGTACATGGAAAAGTTGAGACTTTCAAAGCTAGACTTGTTAAAGGTTTTCGTCATCGACCAGGCGTGGATTATGATGAAACCTTTTCAAGTGGCTATGCTTAAGTCCATCCAGATCCTACTTGCCACGGCTATATACCATGACTACGATATCTGGCGGTTGGGTGCCATGACTGCTTTTCTAAATGATGTTTTAGAAGAGAACGTCTATAAGTACACAGCCAGAGGGCTTCGAAGACAGTGGGAGCAGCGGAAACGTGTACAAGATGCTTTATAGGATAAAGCAGGTATCGCGGAGTTGGAACATCTGTTTTGATGTAGTAGTCAAACAGTTTGACATCATCAAAATGGTAGATGAACCAAGTATATACAAAAAGGTAGTAGGGAGTATGGTGATGATCCTCGTAGAGTACGTGGATGACATACTCTTGATAAGAAAGGAGTTTCCTATGCTACGCTCGGTCAATCACCGCTTATCACAAGGATTCTCCATAAAGGATCAAAGTGATACCTCCTAAATCCTGGGTTTTGGATCTATGAGATAGATCTAATTGGATGTTAGGATTCTCACTAGTTGTAGTGAGATGGTATCAACCGATCCTGGGGAGAATCACTGGAAGGGTTCCAGAGTGATAAAGACGACTGAATGTCAGTCACAGGCATTGTCTTTACCCTCAGTAAAGGGACGGTATGTTGGAAGAGTTCCAAGCTAGATACCGTGACATACTAGACGATAAAGGCTGGATACATCGCTACTTAACATGCTACCAAAGAGGCTGTTTGGGTGTATATTGGTTCATGAGATGAACTACGTTCCTACCATTGTGAGACAATGGAGTTGTGGCTTATGCCAAGGAACGCCGATCCCATCAGTGATCCAGACATATTCTAAGGCAGTGTCACCTGATCATGGAGATGCTTGATCTCCAAGGGATCGAGGTTAGGAGAGTAGACGCAGAGGACAACACAGCGGATCCACTCACAAAGGCCTGTTCCCAGAGAGAGATTTTTATGGGATGGTTGAGTATGAGATACTACAACCACTGCTACAGATGGCCCTAGTGCAAGTGGGAGATTATTAGTTATATGTATGCCCTAGAGGCCATTACTGTACATAGGATGTATATTGTAGTGGATGCTGGGACATATATAGGGAGGACTCTCTTGCTCGACATGATAGTATGCTATCTGGTTGCTCTTTACCTTAACGCGTATACTGATTGTCTCTCTGTTACGTGTTGGTAAAGCCCTTAGGATGTGTGCTTGACTACCTGGACTATGATGCGGATCATACTAGTGGGGACAGATAGTCTATAAGTACATCCTTCAAAGTCCCTAGTCGTGGGTGTATCGAGACGGGGCATCGATATACCAGAGTAGACTAGCGTATACCTTATCGACCAATACAGATGGGCGATGGATGATCCCATATCCATTGGTGTTTGATATCAGAGATGATATACGGGTGCTCAGTGGAGACTGGGTACACTGGACGGACTCGCCGAGAACTCCCAGATGGTATTATACCTTACGTCAGATGGCAGTTCTCTGGTGACACTGGTACAGAGTAGTCTGTTGACCCGAGATCGTCATAGAGTCTTGTGTGGTTCCTACTGTGCTTTGATTTCCACCTTACCACGTCCAAGAGGGCGTGCAAAATGGTGGTTTTTGGGTACAGTCCCGAGTCACATGGAGGCAATGAGCGATAGGAGGGGATTCGTCTCTCCCGGTATAGGGAGTTGATGTTGCGCTGTGTTCGATTGGCTATAACCGGAAATCCCTGGCCAGGGTTGCTGAGATTTACTGGTAAGTGTTACCGGTAGTTTCTCGAACTGTTATAGACCTCATATCGACACGACTTATCGAGCTATTGGGGTCTGACGTTTACCACCCCTAGGCGAGATATGCGACATATCAGACGACGAGACCGGACTGTACGGTAAGTGTTACTGGTTGGATTCACTGGAGTGTGAGCGGGCTTGCTCGTCGATCTTCTGATCGCTCAATACCCGGGTGGCCGTTACGTTTAGCAAACCGCTTACGGCTTGTGGGTGTTTGATATGATCATCACCTGCTGCCGGCGTATTGACGAGTCTTTAGAGTCCTACACAGAGGTTTCCTGGCTCAAGCGAAATGAAATAGGAGCGCATATGAGATATGTGCGGGACCGAGAATAATGCGTGTATGTGATACCGTATTCCATTCTCGCGATGTTTGTATCGAATGGTTATATGCGATATAACCTAGTTATCGAATCGAGGGTTGATTCAATAAGCCGATACATTTGATACTAGTCGGTTATATGCGATATGACCGGATCATTGAATCAAGTGTTGATTTAATGATTTAATGTATAATTATATATTTGATATATTGCTTTGCATTAACTAGTATTGGTTCACTTTTAAATGGATTTTCTCACTTGATGTGCACATTGTATATGTGATATACTTTTGTGCACATGATTGTATCATGTTTGATGATACATACTTTTTGGTTAAGTGTAAAGAATTAAACCATGGTTATGTTGGAAATTAGGGTTTTGTTTTTTTCCATCATTTATTTATTTGTTTATTTATTTTGGAAAATAAATGGCATAAAGAAATGAAATGGTGGCTCATTTTGGACTTGCATGTTGAAGCTTCATGAAGCTTTGACTAAGTCACCATTTTGTCTCATGCTTAACCCTAACCACTCCACTTAATCCTAGTTGATTCTCTACACTTCACCATGGTTAGATTATGATAAGGATTCCTTTTATTTTCTATTTGGATTATTATCATAATAATTATCTTTATCTTCTTCTTCTTCTTCACTTGAAGAAAACCTTTCTTCATCAATAGTGATTGATGAAAATGAGTGAGAAATCCAATTCTAAAGTAAACCCACTTCCTATTTCTTCATCCTCTACCTCTTGCCAAGTAGTAGAGTGTGTTTTCTTCACAAGTTTCATCACTTGGTGAAGTGGGAGCTTGATCTAGCGATGCCTCGACGTAGATCATCTTCGGCACGAAGTCGACGACCTAGCCCGGTCTTTTCTCCGATGAAACCACCGTGAGAGTCATGGTTCGATTTGGACAGCGGAGAGGACTTCATCATGGAGCTATGGAGGTGGAGAAACGGATCTACAAAGGTTGTATTTCCGTTCTTTTAGTTTAGTTGTAAACTAGTTTCATTGTTTCGCCTAAACATCTAGTTAACGATCCGTATTAGGGTTTCTCGGCACCCGTAAAATTTGAAATTGGCATGGTTGATGCCTTGTGAGACCTCATTAGTGTGCCTAGGAACCCTACAAATAGCAAGTAAGTAAAGCAAGAGAAATACTAAGAACCCAAAAATGAAAGTTTTATTAAGTTCAAATGATACAAACCATGAGTTCAATAACCAAAACTTAAACTTTCAAGCTCAATAAAGAGGTTGCAATATCAAGAGAAGGCAAGAACTCAAGGCAAACTAGCTATGTACAAGAACAAAATGAAAAGAGAAACAAAAAGTATATCAAGTGTATGAAGTGTTGGAGAGCCTTCCCTTGCTCACTGATCTGGCTTTTATAGGCACAAAATAAGATTAAACAAGCAGTAAAAATAAGATGAAATGACAGCAAGGGAAAGACAGCAGAAAAATGGGGCTATTTGGGCAACATAAAACCGGTGGGGCCGGGGTTTATGGGGATCTCGCCGGTCCAAGCATGAGCAATTGGGCTCGTGTTTGTTGTGTGAAGTTGTGTTCTCTCGACAAGTCCACTGGTGCTGCTTGATTTCTTTGTAGAAGCATGGGTTGTACTCAGTAGATTAGAGGGAAACTTAATGCTTTATATCATATCAAAACTTTTTAAGTATTAACTCACACACCCACTTATGCCCACTACTTGTCCCCTTTGCACCATGGCAGCCCCACCTATGTCCAAGCCATCAAAGAGCTAGTGCACACTTGCTATGTGTTGGACCAAAATTGTGTACACTTTATTTGTTGCAAAATAACTCTTTGGATATCGATCGGTTTGCAGTTCCGGTTGCAGTGTCGGCTCACAAACGTTATATCCGTGATTTTGAGTGTGTTTCCAGTATTGTGTCACGGATACCTGTAATCTGTATTTACTAAGCAGACACTGGTTAATAGTACCGATCTATAAAAAAACAGATAATGAATGAGTGGTATTAAAATGCAGTTTCTTGTGATAAACAATACCCCTCATCCGTATATACATACCCGCATCTGTATTCCGAAAGAATACGAATACAACGAGACAAAAATAATCCAACAATATAATACCGATCTATAATACTATGATATTAGTTTAGAAAGGTTATAACGAATGATCTGTGTCCTTCAGTCTTCAATCTCTGTCCCAAACTCCTCGTGGCTTCCTTGATGAAGTTTGATCTCTGGTCTCCCCCATCGAAGACGATCCACCATGAGAGTATGTAATACGGGCTCCGACCTCAAATCCGAGGCAACTCGAGTACCTAGTTCGCTACCGTAGATAGCCAAAATGAAGTAGAGAGTGTGTATGATTACCTTTCCTCAATACACCCTAGGTTTCTCAACACATTAGACATGTAAGTTGGAGGTAGAAAAAGATGCTATGGAGAGAAGAGTGTGAAGCAAAGGAAAAAGCAAGTGAAGGGAAAATGGCTTGTGTTTTTTGTGTTAGTTATTTTGTGTTGTGAGCGATTAGCAACTAAAGAAAACCCTCCTAAAAAAATATCTGCCACTTTCTCACTACAAATATCTTACAACATAAAAAAAAAACCTAGCATGTCACTAGGAATCACTCCATGACACATGACCATGAGTCACTAAGTGAACATGCTAGAATAAATGACTCACAACAATGAGTCACACTCTCTACTCAATAAACATTTAAACTAAATGTTTAATAAAAAATGAAATGACAACTTCTAAAGTAATCTTGTAATAGAATTACAAGAATACACCTCATTCGTATATACATACCCGCCTCCGTATTCCGAAAGAATACGAATACAACGAGACGAAAATAATCCAAAAATATAATACTAGGATCCAGCTTAAACTAAAGCCCACCAGTATTATCTGTCTGAATCATGATCCATGCACAAGTGCACGTATATGATCAAACCCTGCCATAAAACCATACGGCCTCTAAAACGTTTCGCCCGAAGTAGGGAAACCCTCTGTGTGGGACTCTAAAGACTCGTCGATACGTTGACAGTGGGTTTAACCATAAGCACGTCAGCGGCACTAGCTGTACGTAACGTCTACCCAGGTATTGAGAGAAAGGGAGGCCGATGAGCAAACTCATCCTGAAACCCTACCGAGCCCGACAGTGACAATATCCGTACAGTCCAGTCCGTTCGTCTATGATTATCGCATATCGAGTCTAGGAGGGTGGATAAAGTCAGACCCTTAATAACTTGACATTCAGTGTCGGTATGAAACCCATCACCGCCTGAGAAACTATCGATCCTAGATCAGTAATTCTCGACTACCTTGGCCAAGAATTTCTGGTGATGGCCACCCGTGCACAATGCGGCATCAACCCCCAATACCGGGAGAGACGAATCTCCTGACGATCCGCTCACTGCCTCCATGTGGCTCGAGACTGTACCCAACTAAAACCTGTTTTTACGACTCCTTTGAGCCGTGGTAGGGTAGTAATCAAAGCACAGTGGGAACTCACACGAGACATGTGACAATCTCAGGTCGATAAACTAACCTGTACACATGTCACCAATGAACTGCTATCTGACAATAGATATAATACCAACTTGCATGTTCCTGGCGTGTCCGTCCGGTGCACTCATAACCCAATGAGCACCTGTATACATCTTAGGTGAACAAACTAACACCAATGGCTTGTGAGACCGGCCACCACTCCTTATCGGGGTCTCGATCAGTATACACTAGTCTACTCTGGAGTATCGATGCCCAGTCTCGAAACTCCCACGACTAGGAAAATTTAAGGATGTGTTTATAGACCCCCAGCTCCCACATATATGATCCCCATCATACTGCTGGTAGTCAAGCAAGAATCCTATGGGCTCTATCAACATGTAATAGTGATCTGTAAAGCCACCTAAAGTAAGTACATGATGATAAAGACAAACCAGATAGCATACTATCATCTCGAGTAAGACTGTTCGACCGGTATAGGTCCTCTCTCAATCATTGCAATCACGTGTCTGCGATCCAATAATTGACTTGAGGGCACTATAGCCAACACCATCTATAGCTAGATAGTAAAAAAATGATTATCTAAGTAAGAGCAAAAAGAATATGTGTATATTTATGATATAACATTCTAAATCAATATGCAAGCACTATAGGATATATAAACATACTTGGAGGTGCGGGAGTGGCCTCTGCCTCTGATTTGCACGCACTACCAACAGCTAGACAATCAAACATTGACTATATAAGTAATTTTGAAATAAATATGCGTGTATATCTATAATATTACATTCAAAATGAATATTCGTGCAATATACCTGGAGGTGTGGCAAAGTCCACACGGAAGGAGTCATCTGATGGGGTCTCCGATCGGGGTGCAAGACTGGCCCTCTAAAGCTTCCTACGCGGCTCTTCGGACGGCAGAACCGCTCTGCCTCTGCCTCTGCCGGTGCCGCGGCTGGTGCTCCTGTCGTCCCTCGCTGCTCTGGTCGTCGTCATCAAATCTAGACAAGAGTACAATCATTACATATGCATGCTATATATATAGATCGTAAAAATGTGAAATAATAATATAACATTACTGATAACCTTTTTCGTAAAAATGTGAAATAACAACTTCACGATTAGCCAAAGACAACCCGTCTTTTGAAACAGACGGTCGGAGCACTCTAAGTCTTCTCTCTTCTTCGTCCTCATCGCTGTCCTTCATACGATCCTCGAATTCTGGGACATCGTAAACATCCCTTGATTTCCAACGGCATACGACACTCCATCCTGGATGCTTCAAGCACTATGAGTAGTATATATAGAATGCTTGGTTCAGAAAGATAAATGGATGTTTATGGTAAAATTAACCCAAATTAACCTAATTAACCCAAATTAACCCTAATCATCACCCTAGCTCAAATTATCCCCAATTAACCCAAATTATCCTAATTAACCCTAATAAACACCTTAACCCTTCAAATTATCACCAATTAACCCAAATTAATCCTAATCAACACCCTAACACAAATACACTCTATTTTACTTAATTAACCCAAATTAACCCTAACCCAAACCCTAATCCAAATTAACCTAACCCTAATCATCACCCAAACTCCAACACAAATTAACTCTAGCACTAACCAAAATTAACCCTAATTAATCCAATTAATCCAATTAATCCAAATCCTAGCCCTAATCATCACCAATCCTATTATACCTAATTAACCCAAACTAACCCTATCCCTACCTAATTAACCCAAACTAACCCTAATCCTAACCATACCTAATTAACCCTAACCCTATAACTAACCCTAACCCTAACCTGAACCCTAACCCTTAACCGAATCCTAACCCTAACCCTACCTAATTAACCCTAACCCTAACCCTAAACCAAACCCTAACTCTAAGCTCTAGTAGTAACCCTAAAATCAATAATAACACAAATAAAAGCCTTAGTAATAACCCTAACTCTAAGCCCTAGTAGTAACCCTAAAATCCCATCTCTAGATTACGAACTAGGATAAATGTTGGGTTACCATACCATACCTCATGAACATTATCATAACTCAAATTGAAATTCGTTCAGCTCTAAAAGCAAAATTTATTGTCAACCTGTTACCTACTTGAAGTATGATTGGTTAAAAGAGTCATTTTGCTCTCTGGTGGGTACAGACACAACCACATAGAGATGCCCAAACTGCCGTTGTTGAATATGAGATCCTGCACTCCAGCAACCAGTCTAAGAGATTGGAGCATCATAGGATATCTAATATCTATATGAAAGAAATGATAATTACAGGGGATATAGGGAGAAAGTTAAGACGATATGAGTTTGCATTCAGGAATGATGAAATGAAATGAATTAATGATGTATGTTGTTCGTCTCTCCATGTGGTATTCATCATACAGACACCACTACCTGCATATTGAATGGAATCCAAGGTGAAGAAAAATCCACAGCTTAAAACATGAACTGATGTTCAGGTGAAAAAGTAAAAATATCTGGCCAATGATAAGTTAATTATAGAAAATAGATAAAGCAACAAGCATAAGCATATAAACAATCATGTATGCTGCGGTAAACTCCTACTCCGAGACCCAATAATTATTCTTGTTATGATACCTATCTTTAGATGATGCACATAACGTGCATCATCGTTACATAACTTCAGATACATGAATCAATCAAAGCAAAGTTTTGATGTTACACATCAGTCAAGCACACTTTTCACATCGCTCATATCTTTAGATTTGGTTTTAGATCATGAAAACCCCTACTCCTTTCTATTTTATGGTTGTAATGCAAAGGTGATTAACTGTTGCCTTGTAATAAGTGTTTATTTTAATATACAATGACCAAATCAACCCTCGTTCGCTACCAATTTTACATAGACACCTAACCCAAACCCAAAATCTTTGTTGTTATGGGATAGAAATCTAGGTACCAACTTAGCACACATGAGACCAGCTAAGCCCTTTGCATTTAACTCCCATTTCCCCTAATTAAGTAACATCTTTACCCCCTTCATAAATCTTGCCTTATTTTCCCCCTTCACAATCATTTGCATCTATTTACCCCTTCCCTCCCATTTCTATCACTATATAACACCTCTCACCACCTCCCTCCATAATTCTCCTCTCTTTTCCTTCCATATTTACTCATCATCATCATCATCATCTACTATCTCTAATGTCTCATCTCCCCCTTTTGAATTCAACATTAATTCTCCTCCTCCTCTTTATGTTAGAAATCAAGCCTATTACTACTAGTTTAGTCTCTACTTTCCTTCGAAACACACAATCCCATGCCGATGGGTCTCGAATTCATCGTCGATCTAGAATTTCCATCGCTTGCACCGATAAAGACAAAGATGTCCGCAACCGAACCTTGCACCACGACAATCGAAGAAGAAATAATTGATTGGTTTATTTTATAAACCAATAAATTAAACCTAACCCTAACTCTAACCCTAACCCTAACCCTACCTAATTAACCCGAACCCTAACCCTAAACCGAACCCTAACCCTAACCCTACCTAATTAACCCTAACCCTGGCCCAAACCCTAGACCGAACCCTAACTCTAAGCAATTGTAGCAACCTAAAAATCAACAATAACACAAATAAAAGCATAATCAGAAGTTAAAAATGAAATTAACTCACTTTAGGCCGCCGATTATACTGTCGACGAGGTGGAGGAGACCGGAGAATATTCCACTGTCGACGATGCAAGTGGGAGATCGGTGATGAGAGAGATCCTACTGTCGACGAGGAAGTCGACGATGAAGTCGGTAGCGACGAGGCGCAGCGACGACGAGGTGGCGAGGAGGCACGCGCGGGAGATCGGGGAGAGCGACTTGAGAAATTTTGGGAACGAAATAATTTCTGGGCTTTTTTTATTTATAAATAATCCATTTATGCCCCTACGGATTAATCTGTAGGGCCTTCTTTTGCAGCTCCGTAGGGCCAAATAAAAAATTACATTTTAATATTTTTTAATTAATCCGTAGGACACCGTAGAGGTAACCATGAGGACCTACGGATTAATCCATAGGGCAATAAAAAATTGCCCCTACGAATTCTTATCTCCGTAGGGGCAAGCCCTTATTGTAGTAGTGATTAGACAATTTGTATGAACTTTTAAACATGGTAAAGTGACGAAAATTAGTAAAAATATTTAGAATATATGATAACTCCGTTTTGTCGATATATTTTAAAAATTATTTTTGAAGTGAAAGAGAGAGAGAGATGAAGAGACTTACCGGTTGAGTAGTGCTAGTAAGAGGGTAAAGAAGGGTCAGGGGCTCCGTGGCGTCGCGTTAGCTCCGGAAACAACTCCGATCTTCAACGAAAGAGGCTTGATCGCTAACTTCTCTTTGACTAGTCTTAACTCCACCTATACTTAGAGAGTTTTGAGGATTTTTGACAGAATTTCATAATAGAGGAGAGTTGGGGAAGTGGTGTGGTATTTATAGTGAAGAATTTAGGGTTTGGGTCCTAAAAATTGGATTAAAAGAATTAAAATTGGTGTTAAATGGTGAATTGAATGGTCACTGTTTAATTGCAGGGAAATCAAACAGTGCAGGGGAGTAAAGGGGAGTCGAAGGTGTTAGGAATATGTATGCCCTAGAGGCCATTATTGTATGATATAGTGGATGCTTGGACATATATATAGAGGACTTTCTTGCTCGACATGATAATATGTTATCTGGTTGCTCTTTATGTTAACATGTACACTTGTATTATTATACTATCTCTCTGATACATATTGATAAAGCCCTTAGGATGTTTACTTAACTATCATGACTATGATGCAGATCATACTACTGGGACTTGTGTAGTCTACAAGCACATCCTTTAACAGTTCCTAGTCGAGAGAGAATCGAAACAGGGCATCGATATTCCAGATTAGACTAGTGTGTACGTTTCTTGAACCTGTAGGGGGGATGGTTGATCCCATATCCATTGTTGTTTGACATCAAAGATTGTATACAGGTTCTTATTAGAGAATGGGTACACCGAACAGGACTCACCTAGAACTCCTAGATGGTACTATACCTATCGTCAGATAGCAGTTCTCTGGTGACACTGGTATAGGTTAGTCTGTAGACCCGAGATCATCATAGAGTCTTGTGTGGTTCCCACTGTACTTTGATTTCCTCCCTACTACGACTCAAAGGAGTCGTGCAAACAGGTGGATTTTGGGTACAGTCCTGAGTCACATGTAGACAATGAGCGATATGAGGGGTTTCGTCTCTCAATGTATAGAGAGTTGATGTTGCGCTATACTCGATTGGATATAATAGGAAGTCTCTGGCCAGGGCTATTGATGAGATTTACTGGTAAGAGTTATCAGTAGTTTCTCATACCGTTATATGCCATACATCGGCATGACTTATTAAGTTATTGGGGTCTAACGATTCCACCCCCAGACTCGATATGCGACATATCAGACGAAGAGACCGGAATGTATGGTAAGTGTTACTTATAGGCTTCATGGGTGTAACAACCGAGTCCAGTTCTACAAATTTCTGTTACCGTATGGGTTGTTGTGGTATTTATTTCATTTATCATACTTTGGTTGTTACTAGTTATAGTTTACCCTGACATTTCATGCTCTTGCATATAACAATTTAAGATATTGAAAATAAATTAAAAATACTTGTCATGGCCTGCTCGATACCCCTAACCCTGTGGTAGCATCCTTGCATCGTGTTCTCGTCCCGTTCAGTGAAACGGACGTGTTTGGACGACTACGCGCATGTACGTGCGTCCGTTCTTGGGGGTATGCCTTTTCATTACATAGTCCTTCGTTTCAATTTTTGGAACCTGCTGATATTTTTCATATTTCAAATCCAAATTTTTGGACCCGATCCGGGCGCATTTCTGAATGGTTTTATATCCCGCCAAATTTTAATAAATTAATGTTTTAAATTATACCTAACTTAATTTTACCAGCTTAAGAAAATATTTAGCTTAGAAATCTTTTCAACCGAAGGAAATCTTCTTTTATATTAAATATCTTTTCATTTTTCTTCTATCATCCAATACAAACGATATTATATTTCTTTGCATCTCCAAAATCTTTTATATTTTTCCAACAATCTCCTCACCCAATCAAAATCCCCCATTCTTAACGCCAGGGCCCCACCAAATTCTTTCTCTCGCTTCCTTTTTCTTCTTCTCTCTCTCTCTCTCTTCCTTTCTCACCCCCGCTACCGTCTAATTTCATCTCTCCCCTCCGCTTTCTCTCTCCTCTCGATCTCTCTCTTCCTCTCTATCTCTCTCCTCTTCTCACTCCTCTCGCGAGAGAATCCCCCCCTCTCTCTCTTCCCGCGTATCTCTCTCCCCCCTTAAATATTCTCTTTCTTCCTCGTTCTCAAACCAAAAAAACCCATTCCCTGCAAAACCCTACCCGCCGTTCCTCCTCTCGCCGTTGCCCTAGCGCCGACGCCACCATCGCCGTTCGTCGCCGCTCCTCACCCTCGTCACCTCCGCCACCTTTCCCTCCTTCCCCAATCACCCTGCATCTGCACCAAGCACCTGTGTACCCACTCGTCACGGCCACCCCCACTTCCAGCCGCCGACGGTGACCTCGTCCCCATGCCCTTAGCCTTGTGCACACCCCAGTAAGCGCCCTTCTCCCTCTCATCCTTCTTCTTCTTCCTATTTTTTCTGGTAAAGTTTTCTTGTTTTTTTTTAGAAAGGAGTCTTTGTTCATCGTCGGAGCCCCGTCGATCTCGCCACGGTTGGTCTCGCCGCCACCACAGCACCTCCTCTGCAAACCCTGTATGCTATAGTACCCTCATTCCTCCTCTGTTCTTTTCCTTGCCTTCTTTTCTTTTCTTGTTAAAATTATTGTTTCTTGTAGTCACTGTTTTCTGGTTCGCCAGAATCTGACCGTGCAGGCGATGATTCCCGACGACCCAGCGAGGACCTCCGACCTGTGTGACTCCACTGTTCATCGTTTGGGCTCATTCCGTGTACCGTGCGCGCGTCGCGACTTTTCCCCGCCGACGCGTAACGTTCCGTTTTCCGTATCGCGACCCGTCGAGGCAAGTGAAACTTGCTACATGCTATTCAAACTATTCTTATACTAATTTATCTATTTTCCTATTAAATCTCTAGATAGAATCGAAAGCCTTGAATTTCAAGTTAACCGCATAACGTCCCGTTTACATATTTTCTGATCTAGAACTTGAAACTTAATTGTTGCATTTAGTTGTTTTTACCTAGTAATCACATGTATATGTTAGACCACATGATCACAATTATTTTATAGCCATGATACCCTTTTTCTCCAGTATTAAACTATCGGACATCCATGTACATCTTTAACCAGTTTAGTTACAATTGCATCCATTGAACATATTATACATGTCATCGCATCCCTAGATTACTCAATACTTATTAACTTGATTTTTAACATTTATATCTGTCATATTGTATTCATATAATGCTGATGTCATCTCTTAAAACACAAACTGATGACCATACAGCTAAGTAGTTTAATCTGCACATATAGCTTAACCTATTACATGTGCCAATTTATTGTGTTATTGATACCCATGCTTGTTTATTTATAACCATGATTTTGTCAGTTGATTATGAGCACTCACATGATATCCTTTACACCCTGACATGACTTGCTACACACATACTACTTGACCCGACATGGTACCGTACACTACTTGACTTGACCTGATGTACCATGGCTTGACCTGTTACCTAATCTTGTGTCTAATGCCAACAAACCTGACATGTAGTTCTTACGGACCGTTCCTGTTGTCTATCCAGACAAACCTGTACCTACCTGCTCCTGCGTTGGCATTAGTTCTTGATTACTTAAATACCTGACTTGAACACATATAACTTGGGGGTATGGGAAAATCAATGATGAAACCTGACTTGTAACTCAACAGTTCGATACCTGTTCTGATCAGTCTTACGGGCTAGGCCAGCCCCGGAGTGATGATGCTGACATCACTCATCTGTACATGCTACCTTTTACTGCCTAGCGGCACATCTCGGATTCAGCCCGAGAATCATGACCATGGTCCCGGGCACGCACGGGATACTATTGAGTTACATCGACGATTCATCAAATTAATTTCAAAGACTTGAGAGTAGATAACCCGATAGACCAGTTTAGTTTACTCTCTGCACACTACCCTACACTACCTTGATGTATACTGCTGTTACACCTGCTTTACCATTCATGATTATATTTGCATTGCTTGTTACCCTGCTTATACTTTATTACTTGATGACATGACGTGTTGACGTCTGGGTTTTGCATGGCCCAGATTCCGTACCTTTGCTGCAGTCCGAGCAGGAGTACTTCAGCCAGCAGGCTGAGCAGTGAGGATTTAGTAGTAGTTAGTCCTTTTATTTTCTGCATTTTATTCCTGATGTGAGCCCGCATTATGGGACATACATTCCAGTTATTTTGTGTTGGATCTTTTGCTCCGCACTTTTATTATTCTTGACTCATGTTATCTTGGCTTATGGACATGTATTAGATAGTTATATTTTATTCTTGATATCTCTACAGCCGTAATGTGACTGTGGATGGATACTTCCTACCCACAGGTAGTATGGTTGGCTATGTCATGTGCCCATCTTAGCGTACTCTGGAAAGCGGGGCGTAACATGGTTCTTTTGGTATCAGAGCCCATAGGTTGGTCGGGTTGATTCTTTTGTAGTTGGGTATTGTACCCAATACACGAATCAGAATACCCGTATTTAGGAAACATGTCCTGCCATCTTGCCGTTTTACCGTTCTTGAATCTAACCTCCTCCTGATTATATCTTTTACGGTGTGCAAACTTCCTTTGCATATCGACTCGAAACTTGATTCCTTGTTATCTCTAGAACTTAGGCGACTTGGGTGGAGTTATGTAATTGTAGCTATGATACCGCGGCATAGTTACAATGCGGTACTCTATTTAAGTAACTCGGAGTTCTAGCCTTGATCTATATTTTGAATCTTTTATCATGCTAATCCTTGGGTGTTTTGATTTCAGGAACATGGCAGACAAGAACCTGAAGACGTACCAAAGGCGTGTTGACGAAGCCGCTATGCTTGGAGTAATACGTGGGATGTTGGAAAATCAAAAGAGGCAGACCGAGCTGATCCTGCAGCAAGCTGAATCGTTTCAAGAAGGTTTGCGGACCGTTCAGCAGTCCGTGAACAATGTTGGGGCCAGACCAGTAGATCGAGTGGGGACCGTAGTAGATTTCAGGAGACTGGGTCCATCTGTCTTTACTGGTTTGGAGGAGCCGTTGCCAGCGGAGAAGTGGCTGGTTGACACGGAGAATCTACTCATTGCGGCGTAGATCCCAGATGATAAGAGGGTGGATGTGGTACGCATCCAGTTAGTGGATTACGCCCGTGAATGGTGGCTTGTGGAGGAGACCCGCTTGCCCAAGCCGATCAAATGAGTGGATTTTTCGAAGAGTTTCCTGGAGAAGTTCTTCCCGCGGACTGCACGGGAGGAAATGGAAGAAAAGTTCATTAGTTTAAAGCAGAACGGTGCACCTGTAGATGTACATGCAGCGGAATGGACGCAGCTCAGTAGGTTCGCTGGACCTTTAATTTCCAACGATGCAGACAGGGCAAGGAGGTTCATGCGCAGCTTGGATGTGGACATCCAGAGACAGATTGTCTCCCGGGGTTTGACCACTTTCTCGCAGGTACTTACGGCAGCTCGAGAACAGCAGATCTTATCTGCGAAGACTGGGAGTTTACAGCAGACAGCAATTACAGTACAGAAGCCGACGTTTGCACCGAACCGAGCATATGGACACAGGGGTATTCCAGTGAACCGTCGTGGCGTAACACCGATGAAGAAGCTTGTTGTTGTTGATCGAAGAAGGAGCGTGGTTTGTGACTACTGCCATTTACCTGGACACGTGCAAAAAGATTGTCGAAGGAGGCAGGGACTCTGTTTAGTTTGTGGAGCGGCAGATCACACTGTCAGCGCTTGTCCGTCGAAGCTTCGCATGAGGGATGATATTCAGAAGCCACCGCAGAAACCGTTTCAGAGACAGAAGCAGCTGACTCAAGGACCCAATCAGGCTCGAGCTTTTACCTTGACGACTGAGGAAGCTAAGGCTTCAGGAGAAGTTGTTTCAGGTATTCCACTCATTCATGGTTTTCCCGCATTAGCGTTATTTGATTCTGGTGCATCCCACTGTTTTATGTCGTCCAAGTTTATAGCTACACACTCAATTACCTGCACGACCCTGTCTAGTTTCTGGGACATACACACTGGGAATGAAAAAATCATATCTAGTAGAGAATGTAAAGATTGTGTAGTTGTTGTTTGCGGACGGGTGCTTTTTGCAGATTTCTTGGTGATTGATACGGGCAGCTACGAAGTCATCTTGGGAATGGATTTTCTCGGCACTTTCCATGCTCACATTGATTGTAGGGCAAAGAAAGTAATTTTCCAGATTCCCGGACATCCCGAGTTTATCTTCACTGGAGGAAGCAGTTCTGTCGGGCCAGTTGAGTTTAGGGCTAGGCCAACAACTAATATTCTTGCATCAATGGAGGTTGATAAAAGTGAAGCGCCCACTGTTGTTCGAGATTTTATAGACGTGTTTGAAGACATATCAGGTTTACCGCCGAAGCGAGACGTGGAGTTCGCGATTGATCTTGTTCCTGGTGCAGCGCCAGTTTCTAAAGCGTACTATCCAATGGCACCAGTAGAGTTGGAAGAAGTTAAGAAGCAGGTTACTGAGTTACTCGAGAAGGGTTGGATTCGAAGCAGTAACTCTCCTTGGGGAGCTCCAGTTCTAGTTAAGAAGAAAGATGGCACAAGAAGGATGTGCATCGACTATCGAGAATTAAACCGGGTGACTATTAAGAACAAGTACCCGATCCCTCGCATTGGCGAACTATTTGAGCAGCTTAGTGGCGCGAGGGTATTCTCGAAGCTGGATTTGCGATCCAAAGATATCATCAGGTCCGAGTGAAAGCAGAGGATATTTGCAAGACAGCGTTCCGAACTCGGTATGGACATTACGAGTACTTAGTGATGCCCTTCGGAGTTACGAATGCACCAGCTATATTCATGGACTTGATGAACCGAATCTTTTCGCCATTCTTGGACCAGTTTATTGTGGTGTTCATTGACGATATTCTGTTTTACTCGAAGAGTATTGAAGAGCATGCAGAACATTTGAAGATCGCACTGTAGACGTTGAGACAAGAGAAATTGTATGTGAAGATGAGCAAGTGGGAGTTTTGGCTGGAAGAAGTAAAGTTTTTAGGGCATGTTTTGTCTGGCGATGGAATCGCCGTCGATCCCGAAAAGATTGCACCAGTTCGTGATTGGCCGATTCCAAAGAATGTTGCGGAGATAAGAAGTTTTCTTAGACTCGCCGGGTATTACAGAAGATTTGTAGAAAACTTTGCTCGTCAGGCGGAGCCGTTGACCAAGCTTATGCGCAAGGAGGCACCTTTTGTGTGGACGGATAGGTGTGCGTCAGCTTTTGAGATATTGAAGCAAAGATTGATAATCGCCCCTATTCTGACCGTGCCAGACAATTCCGGAAAATTGGTGATTCACAGCGACGCATCTGGGAAAGGATTGGGATGCGTTTTGATGCAGAATGGGAAGGTTGTAGCGTACGCATCGAGACAGTTGAAGACCCATGAGAAGAATTACCCAACTCACGACTTGGAGCTTGCGGCTGTGATCTTCGCTTTGAATATTTGGAGACACTACCTTTTGGGCGAAAGGGTCGAGGTGTTCACTGATCATAAGAGCCTGAAGTATGTGTTCACGCAGAAGGAGCTTAATATGAGGCAACGTAGATGGTTGGAGCTGATGGCTGACTACGATCTTGATCTTAGGTACCATCTAGGGAAAGTTAATGTCGTGCCGGATGCGCTCAGTCGGTTGCCAGTAATTCAGACGTTGACTGTTCAGAAGGAACTCATTGAAGACTTTCGGAGGTTTGATTTGGAGGTTGTGCTACCGTATTCTTCGGGACAGTTGATGCAGCTGCAGGTACATTCGTCGTTGATCGAGAATATTAAAGCAGCGCAGCCGCTGGACCCTAGATTGCGAAAGTTTCGAGAACAGGTTGAAGCCGGACTTCGAACGGATTTACTGATCCATGAAGATGGTTCGTTGAGATATGGTAGCCGTTTATGTGTGCCAAAGGGAGATATTCGTGAAGAACTTATGAAGGAGGTGCACAGCTCAGCTTATTTCGTACATCCAGGAGGCACGAAGATGTACCGAGATATACGACAGCATTTCTGGTGGGAAGGCATGAAACGGGAGATTGCTCGCTTTGTGGCAAAGTGCTTGGTGTGTCAGCAAGTTAAGGCTGAATATCAAAGGGTTGCTGGTTTGTTGCAACCACTTCCGATTCCTCAGTGGAAGTGGGAACATATAACCATGGATTTTATGACAGCTCTACCACGGAGTCCAAAAGGCAACAATGCAGTATGGGTGATTGTTGATCGTTTGACCAAGGCAGCTCATTTCATTCCTTTTCGGGTTGGTCAATCCACGGAAACTTTGGCAGAACGGTACATGCAGGAGATTGTAAGATTGCATGGAGTACCGGTGAGCATCGTGTCCGATCGTGACACTCGGTTCTTATCACATTTTTGGCAAAGCTTACAGGAAAGTTTAGGGACTCGATTGAAGTTTAGCACAGCTTATCATTCTCAAACAGATGGCCAGTCGGAGAGAACGATCCAAAATCTTGAAGATATGTTGAGAGCTTGCATGTTGGACTTCAAGGGTTCATGAGAGGATCATCTACATTTGGTGGAGTTTTCTTACAACAACAGTTTCCAGGAAACTATTCAGATGGCTCTATTCGAAGCTTTGTATGGGCGCAAGTGTCGTTCCCCTGTTTGTTGGGACGATGTCGGTGAACGAAAATTGTTGGGACCAGATTTGGTTGTGCAGACAGTTGAGAAAGTTAATGCTATCCGGAATCGTATGAAAGCAGCACAAGACAGACAGAAGAGTTGGGCAGACATGTCGAGAAGACCTCTAGAGTTCGCCGTGGGTGATTTGGTATTCTTGAAGATATCAACGACTAGAGGGGTGATTCGTTTTGGAAGTCGAGGAAAGCTCAGTCCTCGGTTCGTCGGGCCTTTCGAGATCTTGGAGCGTGTTGGCGAGGTAGCGTATCATTTGGCGTTACCGCAGTCCTTGGCGAATGTGCATGATGTGCTTCACGTATCTCAACTCCGTAAGTATGTTCGGGATGAAACACATGTATTGGATCATTCGGAGATGACGGTACGAGAAGATATGACTTTTGAGGAGCGACCAGTTGCAATTGTGGATCGAAGGGAAAAGGTTCTTAAGAACAAGGTTATCCCTCTTGTACTTATTTCTTAGGGTAGTCGCTCACATGGAGAGTCCACTTGGGAACGAGAAGATGAAATCCGGCAGAAGTTTCCTTATCTTTTCTTGTAGTCTGATTGTTTGCTTATCCTTTCTTGTTTTGGAATTTCGAGGACGAAATTCTTTTTGTAGTTGTGTATAATGTAACAACCGAGTCCAGTTCTACAAATTTCTGTTACCGTATGGGTTGTTGTGGTATTTATTTCATTTATCATGCTTTGGTTGTTACTAGTTATAGTTTACCCCGACATTTCATGCTCTTGCATATAACAATTTAAGACATTTAAAATAAATTAAAAATACTTGACATGGCCTGCTCGATACCCCTAACCCTGTGGTAGCATCCTTGCATCGTGTTCTCGTCCCGTTCAGTGAAACGGACGTGTTTGGACGACTACACGCACGTATGTGCGTCCGTTTTTGGGGGTATGCATTTTCATTACATAGTCCTTCGTTTCAATTTTTGGAACCTGCTGATATTTTTCATATTTCAAATCCAAATTTTTGGACCCGATCCGGGCGCATTTCTGAATGGTTTTATATCCCGCCAAATTTTAATAAATTAATGTTTTAAATTATACCTAACTTAATTTTACCAGTTTAAGAAAATATTTAGCTTAGAAATCTTTTCAACCGAAGGAAATCTTCTTATATATTAAATATCTTTTCATTTTTCTTCTATCAGCCAATACAAACGATATTATATTTCTTTGCATCTCCAAAATCTTTTATATTTTTCCAACAATCTCCTCACCCAATAAAAATCCCCCATTCTTAACACCAGGGCCCCACCAAATTCTTTCTCTCGCTTCCTTTTTCTTCTTCTCTCTCTCTTCCTTTCTCACCCCCGCTACCGTCCAATTTCATCTCTCCCCTCCGCTTTCTCTCTCCTCTCGATCTCTCTTATCCTCTCTATCTCTTTCCTCTTCTCACTCCTCTCGCGAGAGAATCCCCCCCTCTCTTCCCGCGTATCTCTATCTCCCCTTATATATTCTCTTTCTTCCTCGTTCTCAAACCAAAAAAACCCATTCCCTGCAAAACCCTACCCGCCGTTCCTCCTCTCGCCGTTGCCCTAGCGCCGACGCCACCATCGCCGTTCGTCGCCACTCCTCACCCTCGTCACCTCCGCCACCTTTCCCTCCTTCCCCGATCACCCTGCATCTGCACCAAGCACCTGCGCACCCACTCGTCACGGCCACCCCCACTTCCAGCCGCCGACGGTGACCTCGTCCCCGTGCCCTTAGCCTTGTGCACACCCCAGTAAGCGCCCTTCTCCCTCTCATCCTTCTTCTTCTTCCTATGTTTTCTGGTAAAGTTTTCTTGCTGTTTTTTATAGAAAGGAGTCTCTGTTCATCGTCGGAGCCCCGTCGATCTCGCCACGTGTGGTCTCGCCGCCACCACAGCACCTCCTCTGCAAACCCTGTATGCTATAGTACCCTCATTCCTCCTCTATTCTTTTCCTTGCCTTCTTTTCTTTTCTTGTTAAAATTATTGTTTCTTGTAGTCACTGTTTTCTGGTTCGCCGGAATCTGACCGTGCAGGCGATGATTCCCGACGACCCAGCGAGGACCTCCGACCTGTGTGACTCCACTGTTCATCGTTTGGGCTCATTCCGTGTACCGTGCGCGCGTCGCGACTTTTCCCCGCCGACGCGTAACGTTCCGTTTTCCGTATCGCGACCCGTCGAGGCAAGTGAAACTTGCTACATGCTATTCAAACTATTCTTATACTAATTTATCTATTTTCCTATTAAATCTCTAGATAGAATCGAAAGCCTTGAATTTCAAGTTAACCGCATAACGTCCCGTTTACATATTTTCTGATCTAGAACTTGAAACTTAATTGTTGCATCTAGTTGTTTATACCTAGTAATCACATGTATATGTTAGACCACATGATCACAATTGTTTTATAGCCATGATACCCTTTTTCTCTAGTATTAACCTATCGGACATCCATGTACATCTTTAACCGGTTTAGTTACAATTGCATCCATTGAACATATTATACATGTCATCGCATCCCTAGATTACTCAATACTTATTAACTTGATTTTTAACATTCATATCTGTCATACTGTATTCATATAATTCTGAAGCCATCTCTTAAAACACAAACTGATGACCATACAGCTAAGTAGTTTAAAACATATTGCTTAACCTATTACATGTGCCAATTTATTGTGTTATTGATACCCATGCTTGTTTATTTATAACCATGATTTTGTCAGTTGATTATGAGCACTCACATGATATCCTTTACACCCTGACATGACTTGCTACACACATACTACTTGACCCGACATGGTACCGTACACTACTTGACTTGACCTGATGTACCATGGCTTGACCTGTTACCTAATCTTGTGTCTAATGCCAACAAACCTGACATGTAGTTCTTACGAACCGTTCCTGTTGTCTATCCAGACAAACCTGTACCTACCTGCTCCTGCGTTGGCATTAGTTCTTGATTACTTAAATACCTGACTTGAACACATATAACTCGGGGGTATGGGGAAATCAATGATGAAACCTGACTTGTAACT
Organism: Agapanthus africanus; assembly: GCA_030015575.1. NCBI lineage: Eukaryota > Viridiplantae > Streptophyta > Magnoliopsida > Asparagales > Amaryllidaceae > Agapanthus > Agapanthus africanus. The sequence goes on from CM057349.1 coordinate 422,785,230, forward strand.
CAACAGTTCGATACCTGTTCTGATCAGTCTTACGGGCTAGGCCAGCCCCGGAGTGATGATGCTGACATCACTCATCTGTACATGCTACCTTTTACTGCCTAGCGGCACGTCTCGGATTCAGCCCGAGAATCTTGACCGTGGTCCCGGGCACGCACGGGATACTATTGAGTTACATCGATGATTCATCAAATTGATTTCAAAGACTTGAGAGTAGATAACCCGATAGACCAGTTTAGTTTACTCACTGCACACTACCTTACACTGCCCTGATGTATACTGCTGTTACACCTGCTTTACCATTCATGTTATATTTGCATTGCTTGTTACCCTGCTTATACTTTATTACTTGATGACATGACGCGCTGACGTCTGGGTTTTGCATGGCCCAGATTCCGTACCTTTGGTGCAGTCCGAGCAGGAGTACTTCAGCCAGCAGGCTGAGCAGTGAGGATTCAGTAGTAGTTAGTCCTTTTATTTTCTACATTTTATTCCTGATATGAGCCCGCATTATGGGACATACATTCCAGTTATTTTGTGTTGGATCTTTTGCTTCCGCACTTTTATTATTCTTGACTCTTGTTATCTTGGCTTATGGACATGTATTAGATAGTTATATTTTATTCTTGATATCTCTACAGCCGTAATGTGACTGTGGATGGATACTTCCTACCCATAGGTAGCATGGTTGGCTATGTCACGTGTCCATCTTAGCGTACTCTGGGAAGCGGGGCGTGACAATGGGAGTTTGGACAAGCTTGCTTATTGATTTTCTAATCGCTTAATACCTGGGTAGCCGTTACGTCCAGGTAGTACTACTGACGGCTTGTGGATAACTGATGTAATCATTACCTAATGCTGACGTATTGATGAGTCTTTAGAGTCCCACACAGAAGTTTCCTAGTTCAAGCGAAACGAAGTAGGGCACATATGTTGATATGTGCGGGGGCCTGATTAAATACGAGTATGTGATACCGTATTCTAATCTGGTGGTTTTTTGATATCTGTTAGGTTATATGTGATATAACCGGATTATTGAATCAAGTGTTGATTTGATAATGTGATATACAGATAAATGATAATAGTCGGTTATATGTGATATAACCGGATTATTGAATCAAGTGTTGATTTAATAATTTGATATATATTTATATTTGATATAATTATATGTTAACTAATATTATGCTCACTAATTGTTTTCTTAATATATATATTATATGAAGCATGGTTAGATTTTCTATTTTGAGAAAATAGAAAATGAGGTGGAAATGGTTAGATTTTCTATTTTGAGAAAATAGAAAATGAGGTGGAAAAATGGGAAGACTTTTGTGGTATGGTACATAGCATGGCTTATTCATTTTTTTTTTTACTCTTGACTCACTATTGAAGCATGGTTCTATTTTTTATTTGATAAAAATGGTATGCTTCAATAAGTGAGATAACATGAGGAGCCATTCTATACTTGCTCATTAGTGGAGTTTATTTTTTCCTTAGCCATTTTTGGGCTCTCTCCATTTTCTTTCTTCTTCTTCCACATGTTTCAAAGCTCTAACACTTACATGTGATGTGAACCATAGAGCTTTGATCAACCTAGTGAGCTTTACACCCCTACTTCACCATCCTACACTTGATTAGCACTTAGTGTGTTTCCTTCACCAAAGTAAGTTTAGTGAAGAGGTAGCTTAGATTATTAGAGCTTCGGGTGGATCATCTTCGGCACGAAGATCGCAAAAGGAAGCTTGTTCAATTTTCAAGTGAAGCCTTGTGGAGTCGTAGGGACTACTATACGGAGCTTGTGAAGAGAAGGACACGGTCTATATAGATTGTAGTTTATTTCTCTTAGCTAAGATCTTTGTATATCATTATAGAAACCCTAATCATCTAGTTTGATCCTTAGTTAGTGTAGCTTAGCACCCCAAAATTTTAAAATTGCATACTTGATGCCAGTTTAGACCTTATGATGGTGCTAGGTTAGACTTTCGGAAGGGACTTGTGTGCAAAGTACGGAGGCGATTGGGGCAAGGAGGACTGTCGGTGGCGGCCAAAATAGAGAAACAGGCAGTCGGATTTGAGCCAATTGCCTCGAGATTTGTGCTATGTGTTTTAATCAGTGTTTACTCCTCATTGCGCCTGTTTGATTTTTCTTAAACTTTTCGTTTCTCCGTGTATTACACGCGCAACTCTTGGGATTCCAAAAAATTAAAAAGATCAAGGGCGTCGCCACCCTTTGGGGGAGAGCCCAACGGAGAAGAAGACGAAGAAGAACACTCTCGGCTATTGAAAGACGAGGAGGAAGAAGATGACCTACTGGACTCGGCTGCAGAAGCTGAAGCCTCATTGTCTGACGCAACCCTAACTACATCAACGGAAATTTTAGAAGAAGACATCTAACCTGATTCAAGCAAAGGTCGACTGAAGATGGATTTAAGCTAAAGATCCTAATTAAGTAACGGAGCGCCGGGCAATCTTCAGATTACGGGAGACAACTAAAGCGAAAGTGTTTCCTAAGGGAAGGCCTTCCTTATTTATATGCCCAGCAAAAGCCATCTGACGGTCTAAATCCACTCTCGCTAAAACGAAGCGTCGCACCATATGACCCCGATAACGCCATGTGGCAACCGATCATTGGACGTTTCCCTCTTATGCGGATTCGAAAGGCGACATCTCACAGTCCACCACCCAATGGTGGCCACACGGTACGAAGATCAACAGCTTGAGCGAGTGAAGCGATGTCTCCTTTATGGCGTAATCATTTCGCTGATCCGCTGACGTTATCAAGGATACGAGCGGAAATTTAGGCGTGCCGTGAATCGCCGCGTGGATCCGGAGATCGAAGAGACACGACTGCCAAACGCCACATTGTTCCCGGACAATCCACCCCGAATATTCCTCGGCACCAAACTAAACAGAAAAAACCGAGCAGATCATTCTCGACCCGACCCATAAATAGGTCGGAACGAGAGTGGGGGGTAATGATGATACTCGTAAGTGGGAATTCCCCAGATCACAACACGCGAAGGATGACGTGTCATTCGCTTAAGCCCACTAGATCCTGGGGACTAAGGAGATGGAATAAGTACGATGCATTGTGGACATTCTTCGGCACCCCGCCTCCGAGGTTGCATTCGACCTTTTGGTGGCCTCCCCGGAGTACCTTCCATATTCGCCTAACAACCAGCCAACGACTTTCTTCCGAGCTACCCTACAGCCAAGTTTTCTCAGCCTCCTTACTCATCTCCGAGTTGTTACCGAGCTGAGCTACCTTGGGTTCCTTGTTCAACCGAGAGTAAGGAGTCCAAGCTCCCCCATAACGGTTCAGTATATCTCACCAAAATGAGATCTCCGTCGCTCCACGTCTCGTATCCCACGCTGGCGTGTCTCTCCATTAATGAGCTATCCCACCATTAATGGACGTATCCCGCCATCAACGCGAACGTGACATAAGGACGTAACGGACGGCGAGAGGCTCGCATTGGCTCGCTCCTTGCAACCGCTATATAAACCCCTCTTCGAAATGACTCAGGTACCTCGAACTCATTTCCAATACGCCGCTACCCTGCCATTATTATTCCTCGGTACTTATTTGATCGTCGAAGGGTCCTACGATGGTTTTCCACCTCGGGAATTCCCTTGCAGGTTGCTCGGCGTCAACAATAACCCATTGAGATCCACATGCTCAAACCTCATATCAAATCTCAAACGTTCAGTCCCGTTGGCAACAAGATCGACAAAGAATAATGTTTCCCCCAATCAGAGCAAAACTCTATTCAAATTTTGAAATTTGAAATGAAGCAGCGCTTCATAATAGCGCCAGCGCTAAGAGTCAAAGACTCTGTTGCAGCCCTCACGTGCAAAGCAAGAGAGCGCTCGCGCTAGCAGCGCTGGCGCTGAGAGTCAAAGACTCTGTTGCAGCGCTCACGTGCAAAGTACGAGAGCGCTAGCACTAGCAGCGCCAGTGCTGAGAGTCAAAAACTCTATTGCAGCGCTCACATGCAAAGTACGAGAGCGCTAGCGCTGGAACTAAATGTTCCCTGCCGTTGGATCAAAGATCAAATGGTGATTAAAAATCACCAAGATGAAGAATAAATTCTGTATGGGGAGAGATTTTCTCAATCTTGTTAGAACAATAAGATTTCCTTCTGTAAAACAGAAGCCCTAGCATCAAAGATCCAACGGTGGGAAAATCCCCAAATCAATTAGAGAAAATATCTCTTCAATTCATTCAATAAATCAGCCTTCACTATATAAAAGCCACAAGACTTCAAGTCTAAAAGAGAGGAACCCCCCCCCACCTCCACAAACTTTGAGAAATTTCAGAGAGAAGAGCAAGCTCTCGGCAGAAGAAGAATTTCTTCAAGGTAAATAAAGAGATCAAAGCATCTCATCAGAAAAAGAACTTAGTTCTTTTACCGGATCATAGATCTATAAGACAAATTGCCTTTCACAAAAAAGATCATAACATCTCATTATAAAAAGGGGGAGAATAATACAATTCTCTTAGGATCATAGATCTATAAAGACAAAGCTTTTCACCAAAAACACAAGAGATTGAAATATCTCCTATAAAATAAGAACTTTGTTTTTAAATCCACGAGACAAAGTCTCTTATAAGAGAGAATTTAATTCTCAAAAAACAGAGCTGCCTAAAAAGAGCCCTAGTGCTCCAATTAAAAGAAGCGCCTCAGCGCTCCAAATCTAGCGCACAGCACCGCAGAGCCTCAGCGCTCCAAATTTAAAGAAGCACCTCAGCGCTCCAAGTCTGGCGCACAGCGCTAGGCGCGCTACGTGTTCCTCACGTGTGCGATCTTTCACAAGAAGCGCTCTGTGCTCATTGTCTGGCGCACAGCGCTAGGTGCGCCACGTGCTCCTCACATGTGCGCTATTTCATAAGAAGCGCTCTGTGCTCATTGTCTGGCGCACAGCGCCAGGCACGCCACGTGCTCCTCACGTGTGCACTATTTTACAAGAAGCGCTCTGTGCTCATTGACTGGAGCACAATGCCAAGCGCACCATGTGCTCCTCACATGTGCACTATTTCACAAGAAGCGCTCGGTGCTCTTTGACTGGCGCTGTAACGTTTTGAAAATCGTTTCGGTGAAATTTCGGAAAAATCGGTAAAATAAAGGAGTTTTCTGTAAAAAGTCAAAATACAAATATCTTTATTATAAAATTAAATATACATATTCTAGCTATGTAATTACTAGTATTTGGTGTTTATTGAGCAACTGGTGAAATTTCAAATTTTCTGAAATTTTTTCTGAAATTAATTATTTTAATATTATTTTAAGCCGTCACTAATACATTTAATTAGGGAAAATTATAAATTGGAATCGGTTGAAACAAATTTTGTGCATCATAACAAATTAAACAAAATTTTAACATGTTGTTTTTGAAATGAAATGAAGTTGCCAAACGGTTTTAGAAAATATTGAAGAAAAAGGCTTAAATAGTGAAATTAGTGTAAATAGATGTTGGGGTATATCATTTATCATTTTTCCCTCACCCACACTCACCCACACCATCTCTCCTCTCCCTAAATCAGTAGCCCATGTTTCCCCCTCCTCATTTCCCCATTTTTTTTGCCCAAAAGAAATGAAAAGAAAAAGGAAATGAAACAATAAAAGAATATATAAGTATGGGCTTTGACCTTGGGTTGACTTGATATCATTTTCCCCACTTAAGTTTCTCTCCTCTCTCCCTCAAATTCCTGGCCGAAATCAGCCCCTACAGCAGCAGCCCCCTCCCCCTTTTCTCCTCTCATTTCTCTTCAAAAAATTCTTCAAAATTGCCTCAAAATCCATCAAAAAAAATCTCAAAATCCAAATCCAACTCTTACCCATTTTAGCTTAGCCTAACATGCATGGATTGTGGTGAAAAGAGAGCATTTTGAGAGGCTAGATTTCATGTTGATCCATGGATCATGAGGTATAATTTTAACCTTATGCTTATATTGTTGTTTAATTGCTTCAATGTTAACAATTTAGATGTTTAATTGGGTTTTATTGCAAGTTTGGAAAATTCAAGACTAGGGTTTAAATTTAATTAGGGTTTTTATCATTAGTTTATGGTTGTAATGAGGAGATTAACATGTAATTGTATACAAAATCTAAGTTGGTTACTACTTGCTAATTTGTTAATTTAAAATTGTGATAATTATGCTAATTTGCTAACTAGGTTTTTAAAATTGGTTTATTAATTGGGTTTAAAAATGTAATTAGGATTTTCATGACTTCATTAACATTATAAAATGTAGTTTAATACTTTAGTTCATGAAAATCCAAGCTAAATTGTTGTTTGTCCATTTTTGCTATAAAATTGTTAAAATTAGGTATATTGTAAACTAGAATTTTGGGGTTAATGAAATTTAATGAAATTAAATTGTGGAAATTATTTTTATGACTTATTTAAGATGTTTAATAAGTATTATGTCCGCTAGATTTGTTTAAACGTCGAGTTTTGTACTAAAACAGGTAATTTTTGCTTGCTAGATTTCCGGAAAAATGGCTTTTAAAGTGAGTTTGGGGTTTTTGTGAGTTTTAACCCATTTCATATTATAATTAGTGTTCGTGAATGTGCAAATGAGTTTGATTGGGTTTTTCTCGATGGTTTGACGTTTGTACATCGACATCGAGGGTTGGTTTGGCTATTCGTGCATGCGTAGGCGATAGGTTTTGACCTATGCGTGATACGCGTGCCGATTTGATTTTCGTATGCCGTTTCGATTTCGAATTTGGTTTTAATGCAATACGGTGCGTTATGACATGTAGGTACCCCATGTGGACTTCGAGACGACAAGCAAGCGCGTGGCGATATCGGCACCGCCGAGCGGGGACCAGGTGAGTAGATTTATATCTACGGGGAGAAGTCGGGTGGATGGCATATAGCACCCCCGCAGTTCGTGGTGATGTATACGAATACGTATACACACATATATATTGATTATTTATTGTTGAGGTTATTGATGATAAAGATAGATTTTAGGTGTGATTGGATAGGTTTAGTGTTGCGAAACCCTAGAGTAGTGGTTGCACCATACATACACACACACACCCATACTTGCATACATTCTTCTTTCATTTGTGCTTATACGGGAATATGTATTTATGTGTTCACATGGGTATGGGACTATGTGTTCACATACTGTATTTGAGGATGGTATTGGGATTTGAGATGAGTCGATAAGAATTGATTGAGACCGCGAGAACGGTGATATGGCAGGATTCGTACTTGAGGTACGTCCTGATATTATAGCGGATCTTGGGACGACGATACATGTGAATAGCGTTATACATTGAATGGTTGACATGTGATCGTGATATGAGATTAGATATGTTAAGATATTCATAATAGGTCGCATTAGGCGTGCATACCTCTTTATGACGATATACGATGATGATATCGGTTTGTATGAGGCTGTAGATCAGCAGTCAGATCATGATTTGATTGATGATATTAGTATTGTACTAGACGTAGATCAGTACCCCGGATTATGATCTTTGATAAAGAGGACACCAAATGATTAAATTGATGAAGGTGATATTGACCCGTACCCAGATTTGGGGATGCCGTACGACGGATTTACGTACGAGCTATATATTGATGTTTGATCCGCACTCTTGACCTGGGAATGTCTGATTATAGATATGTTATCAGATGTGATATTATGGAGGCAGGATCACCGACTAACATATATATGTAGGTATATGTATCGACTCAGAGGTTAGGCGGTTTCGTTACCTTCAGTAGCCAGTTAGCTTAGCCCTTTAGTTTAGTGTAGTTGTTAGACTAAATTTATATTAAATATAGATTTGTTATCTTGTGTCTAGTATTTAGCTCCCGCTCATTATTGTTGTTCGCTCCGCATCGCATGCTTATATTATGATTCATATCCTATTATTGATATCATACTGTTAGGACACCAGCACTATTACCGATGACGCGTATATACCACGTACACTTACTTGCCGGCTCACACATATCTTCATCGGTAATTGCCATGTCACGAACACTTTAGAAAATACTATTTCATTTGACATAGGTTGTTAGCTAATAGTTTAGACATGATATTAGTGTACTTGCCTTATATGCTAGTTTAGACATTGTAGATATTACTTGCTACTTCATGCATGTTATTATTCATTGATATGCCGCATTCATGGATTTTTATGTCTATATTCACTGTTTACATGCTATTGAGGATTTGGATTCGGATTTTCATGAGATTTCCTGGATTTGGGGGAAAACCGCAAAAACACTTATAAAATTCTCTCTTTTTTTTGAAGAAAAGTACGGTTTTCCCATGATATATGAGTCGTCCACCATGAGTTTGCTGATGGATTTAAAGACCCGAGTTCGAGGAGTGGAGGAACCGTTTCGGGTACATGGTAGACCCGGTGCGGTACCCCGGGGCAAGATGATCGCAGATGATGGCGTTGAGCCTGGCTGGGGAGCACTACCGACCGGTGATATTACCCGACGCGTCGGATATCCGGAGGATACCGTCGTGGTCTTGAGATTGATGGTAGGGGCCGGTATGGATTGACGGCGCCCTAGATAGTGAGATTGAGACATTGAGATCCTGAGATATTAAGACATTGGGATTTATGTTTTGTGTCGATGCTAGACACTGTTTATGCTGATTTCATTTATGATACCTCTTTTAAAAGTACAGAAATCTCACTAAATTATGAAAGCGGTTTTATTCTATTTCATGCATTCATACATCATCAATATGATATATTGCTACCTGAGGCACTGACACGGGCACATGGGATTACACTCGGGTTAGATATTTACCCTAGTCATTGTCATAGGCTGCATGTTATATATATTTGAGGATATATTATGATCGTTGACCTAGGATTGCATTGTTCATGCGGTTTCTGTTCGTAGATGTTTTTCTACTCACGAGTTGGCAACTCACCCCCGTTGTGCCACAGTTTCTTGCAGGTTTTGCCCTACAGGTTTCATTACAGCTTCGCTGGCACTACTACTATTTCCGGGTGATTTGCTAGTAGGTGGGTTTATTTGTATCGTACCCCTCATTATATACCTTGTATATTATTACTCTGTTGTATCTAGAAGTTCCATCAACCAAACATGTATTTATTTTGAGATAGAGACCAGTGATGTTATTCTTTCGACCTTAGAGTCGCGCGTTATATTTCTGTGGATTTCTTATTGTTTTGAATTTCCTTTTGAGTTTTGATCCCCGCCCTTGGCGTTGTATATTATATTGCTTGTATGGTTGTGACCGTCGATTGACGAAGAGCTAGCGCCCGCTTGGGGATACCTTTTTATTGATTTCGTATACTATTCATGTTGTATCCCGTTTGGGGGCCAGTATTTACAAAGGAGACTCTGCCGAAATTTTCAGAAAATACTTGATGTTTTTTTTTTAAATGCCTAATTCGGCTTATGTTATTAGAACTACTTGTTTTAAGTTGGTTTTTCCTTCACTCTACTACTTTTCTTGGTTTGGATTTCTGGGTTTTCGGCTTACTTAGATTACGTATGCCTCGAGACGTTTCGTAGTTTAAGTGCTGGTCCTGTTTCATACTTTCGGGACGTGACAGGCGCACGGCGCCAAGCGCACCACGTGCTTCTCACGTGTGCGCTATTTCACAAGAAGCGCTCTGCGCTTATCAACTGGCGCACAGCGCCAAGCGCACCACATGCTCCTTACGTATGCGCTAAGAGAACATAAACTGTTCTTTAAATAAAAGCCCCAGAGCTATAATGAATACTCAGCACTCAATAAAAGACAAAAAGGCTGTCAGAATCCAAACCAATGCTCAGCATTGTTAAATTTTCAACATTTTAACTACATGGGCCGAGCTCAAATTGGCCACAGAACCCTACCTCAGATTAATTGAGCCCATATGCTCATAAATCTTTGATCTTAGTCCCAAATTGGACTACAGATCTCCCAACCAATATTGGTTCAAGGGTACATCTCTTCACTCCTCTGATATGTGTTGTTGTAATCCTTCAACGCCTTCAGAGAGGTGACGGGTCCGGACAACCAGACATTCCACGTACTGTGGGGTCCTTAAACCCATAGACTATGATGTCTTTAAACTTTACAGACTATGACGTCTTTAAACTGGACTAAGATGTCCTTAAACTTTATGGACTGTGGGGTACTTAAACTCATGGACTATGATGTCCTTAAACTTTACAGACTAAGATGTCTCTAAACTACCATAGACTATGATTTCCTTAAACTTGATGGACTATGAGGTCCTTAAACTCATGGACTATGATGTTCTTAAACTTTACAGACTATGATGTCTCTAAACTACCATGGACTGTGAGGTCCTTAAACTCATAGATTATGATGTCTTTAAACTTTACAGACTATGACGTCTTTAAACTGGACCGCAAAATCCCTAAACTAAAACACTAGAGCCCAAATACTCTTTTGTTGGATCTAAATGATCCTGTTGAGTAGATCTTAGTCTTAAATTAGATTAACGTATTCTCAACAAACTTTTAAGTTGATATAGTCTCAAAAGATATTAACGATCTATAAACCCAACCCAAACCCAAATCTAAGAAGATACGGATTTGGACTAATCCACGGCCTACGGACGACAACACAAGTCTTTGTATAAAATCCACGGGCAACCAAAAATAAAAAAAACATACACGACACGAAGTGACCATCTGGAGAAGGAGAAAGTGGTTACCGTGATGCGGTAGTGTAATTAACTGCAGGGGCTTACGCTTGCAGGGAAGAGTGTCCCCACAATCAAAAACCCCTCAATGTGGGAGAATCTGACGAAATCTGCTACATCGGCCGCATCCGTTTAAACCTTCGATACATGGTGTCATAAATCAACTTGCATCTTCGGAGAGGTGGACGGATAAAACCAAATAGCATCTGCCCCCAAAATTCAGACCAGACGTCCCAACATCCCGGTCGCGTCTTTCGGCAGAGAACAGATTCCGGCACGCCCGATGGGACCTTTTCCTCTTTCCACTCCACACTTCGTGAGTCATGTTTCGCGAACAAGTCACGGTTTGACATGGTTGCCTTTGGATGTGAAGTACTAAGATTTGGTATCTTGCTCCGTGCAGAATAAAGAAAATCAATGGCTTCAAACTCTACTAATTGCAACAACTCCCACTCCGTCCTCGCCAGAGGAGTGACCTACGGGCCTCAAGCAGCCTCCCTTTTTACGATGCCAGTGGACCAGGTGACACAAGCCTCCACAGGGCTATTCTTCGGGACCATGCTCCCACCAATGAGTTTCAATGCCCCATTGCCGTCGCAAGAAGCTCCGAAGAAGTCGGTCTTTGATCGGCTTACAACTACCGCGGCCCCTCTCAATGGGTCGCCCAAGTCCAGTGCCTCAGTTTTCAACAGACTGGGCCAAAGCTCAAGTGGGCCTGTGAAGAAGCCCGCGATACCTGAGGCGGCCATCCCAAAGCGGATAGTCATTCCTGTTCCTGAAGTCATCAGAGCGACTTCCCCTGCTAAGGAGTCGGTCTTTGCAAGACTGACCATTTCAGCTCCTGTTCCAGGCGAAGTCATCAAAACTGCTCCCCCTGCGCGAAAGTCTGCTTTCGATAGATTGGCCATCCCCACTCAACGGACATCTGTTTTCAAGAGGCTAACGCCGGCAGCAACCCTCCGCCAGAACAGGGGGCATGATGAAGCCACCCCCATAACTAAGCCGGTCCCGTCAGCACGACATGCTCGTCGTCGTCACTGGCACCGAGTAAGGAAGGCTGGGGGCAGCTCTCCTTCTGGATTGACTCCGCCAGCTCCGATGGTGGAAATTGATGTTGGTGTTCCAACTGGGAACAGCTTTGAACCACTTAGAAGGATACGCAAGAACGCTCCAAAGGCCGTGCTAAAAAGATCTCCTCCACCTATGGAGAACGCTACAAAGGTGAAGCCAGAGCAGCCCCCATAGCGGCTGTCCTCCAAAATTCACAGGATCCGCCGAAGGGTCCAAGACTCGGTGATAAACCAAGACAACTCCCGCCAACCGAAGAAGATGAAAATTCGGCAAGAGAAGGACCACCCTGTTGTACCACAGAAGGTGTCGTCTACTTGGGTGCTTGCTGCAACGACTCCCTCAACTTCGACCACTCACAAAAGGGGAAGGCCGGAGAAAATTCCTGTGTCTGCGACGAATCTCAAGGGCACTGAATCTAAATGCCCCAAATCTGGGGGCTTGGTGGTGCACACTGTTTATATGGCATCCGGGAAAGAGGATAGCCGTAACTCTACTGGTCATCGACCACTCACTGTAGGGTTCCTAGGCATCCTAATGAGGTCTCACAAGGCATCAACCATACCAATTTCAAAAAATCTAGGTGCCGAGAAACCCGACTACGGATCGTTGGCTAGAAATCTAGGCGAACAAAGCAACTAGTTAACACTTAACTAAGAGATACGGAAATACAACCTTTGTAGATCCGGTTCTCCACCTCCATAGCTCCGCAATGAAGTCTCCTCGCTGTCCATAACAAGTCCCGGGCTCTAGCGTCGGCTTCATCGGAGAATGGACGGGCTAGGTCATCGATGTCCATGCCGAAGATGATCTACGTCGAGGCATCGCTAAATCAAGCTCCGACTTCACCAAGTCAAGAAACTTGTGAAGAAAACACACTCTACTACTTGGCAAGAGGTAGAGGATGAAGAAATAGGAAGTGGGTAGACTTTAGAATTGGATTTCTCACTTGTTTTCATCAATCACCATTGATGAAGAATGGTTCTCTTCTTGAGTTCAAGGAAGAAGAAGAAGAAAATGATATATGATAAGTTAATTAAAAAAGAAAAGAATAATCCATTCTTATCATAACATAACCCAAGTTAAGTGTAGAGAATTGACCAAGGTTAAAGAATGGTTAGGGTTAAGGAGATGAGACAAAAATGGTGACTTAATGAAAGCTTCATGACGCTTCATGTTGAAAACAAAACTAGCCACCATTTTTCACTTCTTTTCCTTTTCTCATTTATCTTTCAAATGCAAATGAAAAGATAAATGAATGAATAAAAGAAAACCCTAATCATTTACTTAACCTAGGTTTAATTCATTACACTTAACAAAAAAGATATGTATCATCAAACATGATACAATCAAGTGCACAAAATCATATCGCATATGCAATGCGCACACCCGAGTGAGAAAATCCATTTAAAGTGAACCGATACTAGTTAATGCAAAGTAAAATATCAAATATATAATTATGTATTAAATCATTAAATCAACTCTTGATTTAACGATCCGGTCATATCGCATATAACCGACCAGTATCCTATGTATCGGCTTATCGAATCAACCTTTGATTCGATAACTAGGGTATATCGCATATAACCTAATCGATACATTCATCGCGAGAATGGAATACGGTATCACATACACGCATTATTCTCGGTCCCGCACATATCTCATATGCGCTCCTATTTCGTTTCGCTTGAGCCAGGAAACCTCTGTGTAGGACTCTAAAGACTCGTCAATACGCCGGCAGCAGGCGATGATCATATCAAACACCCACAAGCCGCAAGCGGTCTGCTAAACGTAACGGCCACCCAGGTATTGAGCGATCTGAAGATCGACGAGCAAGCCCGCTCACACTCCAGTGAATCCGACCAGTAACACTACCGTACAGTCCGGTCTGATCGTCTGATATGTCGCATATCTTGCCTAGGGGTGGTAAACGTCAGACCCCAATAGCTCGATAAGTCATGTCGATATGAGGTCTATAACAATTCGAGAAACTACAGGTAACACTTACCAGTAAATCTCAGCAACCCTGGCCAGGGATTTCCTGTTATAGCCAATCGAACACAGCGCAACATCAACTCCCTATACCGGGAGAGACGAATCCCCTCCTATCGCTCATTGCCTCCATGTGACTCGGGACTGTACCCAAAAACCACCGTTTTGCACGCCCTCTTGGACGTGGTAAGATGGAAATCAAAGCACAGTGGGAACCATACAAGACTCTATGACGATCTCGGGTCAACAGACTACTCTGTACCAGTGTCACCAGAGAACTGCCATCTGACGTGAGGTATAATACCATCTGGGAGTTCTCGGCGAGTCCGTCCAGTGTACCCAGTCTCTACTGAGCACCCGTATATCATCTCTGATGTCAAACACCAATGGATATGGGATCATCCATCGCCCATCTGTATGGGTCGAGAAGGTATACGCTAGTCTACTCTGGTATATCGATGCCCCGTCTCGATACACCCACGACTAGGGACTTTGAAGGATGTACTTATAGACTATCTGTCCCCACTAGTATGATCTGCATCATAGTCCAGGTAGTCAAGCACACATCCTAAGGGCTTTACCAACATGTAACAGAGAGACAATCAGTATACACATTAAGGTAAAGTTCAACCAGATAGCATACTATCATGTCGAGCAAGAAAGTCCTCCCTATATATGTCCCAGCATCCATTACAATATACATCCTATGTACAGTAATGGCCTCTAGGGCATACATATAACTAACAATCTCCCACTTGCACTAGGGCCATCTGTAGCAGTGGTTGTAGTATCTCATACTCAACCATCCCAAAAAAATCTCTCTCTGGGAACAGGCCTTTGTGAGTGGATCCGCTGTGTTGTCCTCTGAATCTACTCTCCTTACCTCGATCACCCTGGAGATCAACTATCTCCATGATCAGGCGATGCTGCCTTAGAATAAGTCTGGATCACTGATGGGACCGGTGTTCCTCGGCATGAGCCACAACTCCATTGTCTCACAATGGTAGGAACGTAGTTCATCTCATGAACTAATATACACCCAAACATCCTCTTTGGTAGCATCTTAAGTAGCGATGTATCCTGCCTTTATCTTCTAGTATGCCACGGTATCTAGCTTGGAACTCTTCCAACATACCGTCCCTTTACTGAGGGTAAAGACAATGCCTGTGACTGACATTCAGTCGTCTTTATCACCCTGGAACACTTCCAGTGATTTTCCCCAGGATCAAATGATACCATCTCACTACAACTAGTGAGTATCCTAACATCTATTTAGATCTATCTCATAGATCCAAAATCCAGGATTTAGTAGGTATCATTTTGATCCTATGTGGAGAATCATTGTGATAAGCGGAGATTGACCGAGCGTAGCATAGGAAACTCCTTCCCTATCAAGAGTATGTCATCCACGTACTCTACGAGGATCATCACCATACTCCCTACTACCTTTTTATTTATACAAGGTTCATCTACCATTTTGATGATGTCAAACTCTTTGACTATATCATCAAAACAGATGTTCCAACTCCGCGATGCCTGCTTTATCCTATAAAGCATCTTGCACACGTTTCCGCTGCTCCCACTGTCTACGACGCCCTCTGGCTGTGTACTTATAGACGCACTCTTCTAAAACATCATTTAGAAAAGCAGTCATGACACCCAACCACCAGATATCGTAGTCATGGTATGTAGCCGTGGCAAGTAGGATCTGGATGGACTTAAGCATAGGCACTGGAAAAGGTTTCATCATTATCCATGCCTGGTCGATGATGACAACCTTTAACATGTCTAGCTTTGAAAGTCTCAACCTTTCCAACTACACCAAGTAATCTTCTCAAGATATACTTGCTCCTGATGGGGATTTAACCCTTCAGATATTGCAACCAAAGTCCATACTTTGTTGGTGTACTTGGATTCCATCTCAGATCACTAAGCATCCAGCCATTCTTATAGAGTCTTACTCCTGATGGCCAGCTCGAAGCTAGTTGGGTCATCATCCCATGATGCAATCTTCGCTCCCACTGTCATAGAGAAACAGAAGTATCTCTCAGGTGGGTGAGGAACCCTACTAGATCGGCGGAGAGGCTGAGGTTCGTTGGTAACTATCGAATCCTTTGGTTCTATCAAATCATCAGCTGCAGTTTGTATAGCTGGAACATTTCCAGTTCTACATAACAGTCCTTGCCTCGAGCTTGTCCGGATTTTGCTTTTAGACATAGCCCGGACAACCCCAAATCTTAACCAACTTAAGATATGGGCTCTTCCCTTATCATATCACATATGAAATGGTAGGCAACTGATTTGATTTGAACCCTATTCAATAGGTATGCAACTTCATAAGTGCATAACTCCCAAAAAGGAAAAAGGTAACTCAGTATTACTCATCATAGAGCACACCATATCAAATAGGGTGTATCTGCTCCACCCCGACATACCATCATGCTATGGTATATACGGAGGAGTAATGCTGAGAGAGAATCTCATTCTCCTTTTAGAATAGTCCAGGATTTCCGTGCTCAAGTATTCTCCTCCCTGATCTCATCATAGGAGATAATACTTATACCCCTATTTTGGTTCTCTACTTCTAACTTATATTCCGTGAATATCTCAAAAGGTTCGGACTTGTGTTTCAATCAAGAACATAGATCTGAATCTCGAGAGATTATCAGAGAATGTAATGAAGTACAAAGAACCGGTCTTGGCATGTGTAGACAGGGGACCTACATACATCAACATGTATCATCCCAAGAGTTCAGTAACTCTTTCTCTGTTTCCAGTAAACGGAGCTATGGTCATCTTATCTTTGTGACATGACTGGCGAGTTTCACAAGATGTAAATTCAAACTGATTTAAATATGCATTTATATGTAACTCTAGCTAGTCGGGTCACATTGATCTGACCTAATCTACAATGCCTCAAGTAGGATTCGTTCATTTCTGAACTCTTCCTCTTGTGTGTGTTCCGTATACTAAAGAACTATAGTTTGATTTAGAACATTAATGCTTTTAGATAACGTGCCTGAACCGATCAACTTTTGATATAGGAAATGTTCAAAACATTATCCAACAATACAAAATTTTATCATTTCTTTACTAATAAAGAGATAGATATGATTTTGTATATCAGGTTCGGTATCTAATAACATTCGTTCAGAATCAATGTATTTGGAATACAGGGTGATAGTGACCAACAGACTTGGCTGCAACACTTGCCCCGTTTTCTGCCTCATGAAACTTATCACCCGTTCTCAGTTCTCTACCTTTCTGTAGCCCTATGTAACAGATTACATATCTGGGATCCTGATCTGGTATCATATACCCAGGACGTAGAGGATACAGAGAAACAGTTCTTTGTAACGAACACACCCGAAGATGATGCATCAGCATGCACTCTCTTCGTTTGGGCGGCACGGGAAATCTGGTATTCCCCAATTTCCTGCTCTGTCTTATAACAATTGTAACACCCGAGCCCAATAATACTATTTCTGAGACTGGTTGAGTGTTAGACATTGCTCATTTCAATTATCCTGCTTGTTTGGTGCTTTTTGCTAAATTTTAACCGGCTAAGTCATTTTGGCATATAACAAATTTTAACACCTAAAATGAAATTAAAAATATCCATGTTGGCCTACTCGTCGCCACTAGTCGCGTGGTAGCGTCCACGTGTCGAGATTTCATCCCGTTCGGCGAAACGGGCAAGTTTGGACGGCTACGCGCGCGTGCAAGTGTCCGACTTGGGGGCATGCATTTTAATCATTAAACACCTCTTTTCAAAATTTGGAACTCGCTTAAAATCCTATAATTTGAATTTGAAACATTTGGGCGCAACCCGGACGCGATTTGGAAATGTTTCATTTAGCGCCGAAATGCCCATTTAATTAAATATATTATAAAACTAAAATCTATACTAAAACCCTATTCTGTTACTATTATATCCTTCTAAATCTCTAATTAAATCTTTCAATTTAAATCTTGCTCACGCCTCAGCCAATCACGAGGGATTTTATCCCTCGTGGGCCCCATCTCTCTATCTCTCTCTCTCTACCCTTATATTATTACTGTTCCTCGTTCTCAAACCGTCGCGAGAACCCATTCCCTCACCTGCCTCGCACCTTCGCCTCTCGTCGCCGCCTCAGCGTCCTTGTCTCCACCACCGGCGACTACGCCCTTCGACCTCCTCCTTTATTCATCCGCCTCTTCCCTTCACCACGACCCAAGGAAACCCTGAACTCTGCACCAACCGAGCCATCTTGCACACCGAGAAACCCTAACCCTAGCTTTCAACCTAGCCTCGCCGTCGTCCCCTCGTTCCCGACGACCTTGCCCCTTCGTCGCTTTCTTCTTCTCCTCTTCTCCTTATCTCCTTCCTTCTCTACAACTCAAACCCAATCACCCGACATAAGCCTAGTACCCACTACCTTGCTGTCGATCCTTGCCGGCGATCCCTCGCCGTCGGCCTCACCCCATCGCCACCACCTCTCTCCTCTCTCCTGCGCCAAGCTTCGACACAACCTTTCCCCTACACCCGAGACTCCCTCTGCACAGAAACTGCAACCGTCTCGCCGTGAAACCTCGCCGGAAAACCCTCGACAGACTATCATCGACTTCACCCCTGTACCATCTCCTCTGAACCCAGAGCGCTTGACCACAGTGAGCCTCATCTCTCTCTCACCCTTCCCTTCTTCTCTTTCATTCTTTCTTTCTTTTCTTTTCTTTTCTTTTCTTTAATTCTTGATTTCTGTAGTTCGCCGGAGCCGTGACGACGCCGACGATCCCGACGCCCCAGCAAGTGTGCCTGACCCGTGTGATCACCTTGTCCGTTGGTTGGATCCGTTCCGTGGCCCGTGCATCCGTCTCGTGTTTTCCGCCGACGTTGCATTCGTGTTTTCCGGTTTGCGAAACCGTCGAGGCAAGATTTCTTGCTACATGCTACGTTAAACTAATTAAATATCTGACTCATAAAACTTGCTATATTAACTAAGTATTGCTACTTGTCTCATTGGACGAAATGTGATATGCATTATAACACTGCCATCAAAATCGTACCTTGCCACCATAACTTTAATACAACTACCTGTTAATCATTTTGTTATTTAGAGGACGAAAGTCGTACACTTATATCTTCATTACCTGCTGTTATTAATATTGCGCTACACTGTGATTGTTGCACCCCAAGGGTGCTCGAACATGTTAATATAATACGACTGCACCATATTCATATACCATTGTGATTAAATGACTATTATTGCTGTTTACTTTAAATTCTTGCTGCTGTTACTTATTCGATTGTATACCTGTTGAGAGCACATACTCGATTACATTACATATTGACCCGACCCTGCTACACCTGACATATACATACATACCGATGCACCGGACATGGTACCCTATACATACCGACTCATTCTGTTGTACCATGACATGACCTGTTACCTGATCTCATGCCTGATGCCAACAAACCTGACTTGGGGTCCTCATGGACCATTCCTGCTGTCTATCCAGACAGACCTGCTTTTACCTGATCCTGTGTTGGCATTAGTTCGTGATTACTGAATACCTGACCTGACCTACATAACTTGGGGGTATGGGGAAATCAAAGGTGAAACCGACTTGTAACTCAACAGTTCGATACCTGTTCTGATCAGTCTTACGGGCTTGGCCAGTCCGGGAGTGATGATGCTGACATCACTCGTCCATCCTGCTACCTATTTACTGCCTAGCGGCACGTCTCGGATTCAGCCCCGAGGGTCTTGACCGTGGTCCCGGGCATGCACGGGATACTATTGAGTTACATCGACGAGTCACCAATTGATTTCAAAGACTTTAGAGTAGAAACCTGGTAGGACAGTTTAGTTACCACTGCACATTACCCTGCACCGTTATTTCATAGTACTGCTTTATTCATGTTCATCCCTGCATTGCTTATTACCATGTTTATATTATATTATCGGTTGACATGACGCGCTGACGTCTGGGTTTTGCATGGCCCAGATTCCTTACCACTGTCGACGACCGAGCAGGAGTACTTCAGCCAGCAGGCTGATCTGTGAGTTCCATAGTGTTTAGTTTATTCATTTCATTTCATTTCCAGAGGTGAGCCCGCATTATGGGACGTACTGTTTATTTATTGTATTGGATCATTTGTTTCCGCACTTATTGTTTATTGACTCTTGTTATTATGGATTTGGACATGTGTTAGATTAGTTTATTTATCTTGTTCTTGATATCTCTTCAACCGTAATGTGACTGTGGATGGATACTTCCTACCCACAGGTAGCATGGTTGGCTATGTTACGTGCCCAATCTTGCGTACTCTGGGAAGCGGGGCGTGACAACAATTATAAGTTGGAGCGGGACCAACGTTCCCCAGCTCAGTATAACAAGCGGGTTCGGTCAATAATCCGTATTATTATCTTGATTAAGGCGTGATATGGTCGCTACCTGGAGAGAGAGAGAAGAAAACACTCAGTGTGCGCTCTTGCAAGAATAGATTGATTATTATTTTATCTAATCAGGATGGCTCCCACTGCTTTTTATCAAATCTTCCTTCAAACCCTAAAAGGAAAGACTAGCCGGGATTAATTACACACTACAAGTTCGCCAATCTTTCAGCCAGGCCAGTGTCGGTACTTTGAGGGAGGTCCCCCGTGCTTTCGCACGAACCTAATTAATGTAAACCTCGTTTTCCCAGAGGCGTAACCTCGTTAACACCTTTCTAGACACCTACTTGATCGGCTAATTGTAATGTATAAAACTCTCCCAGGAGTAACTCTTACTCGCAGCGGGTATCGGGATCCAACTATCTCATAGAAGGTATGCAATCTCATTGCAAATTTCAACACTTGAAATTCCCGATAATATTTTGCCCCTAACGTGCTATGACCTTGACGAAAGCCAACAAACCATAGCCCGCTAGTCAAGTTCAACCCGTACATTTCTTGATCGAATTAAACCCACCCGCACGACCCTTGACGAAAGCCAACAAAGCCGCACGACTACCCTAATCCAATCGCATCGTATGCTGCAGATAAGCAGCATATAGCTACCGCACACTGCACCTTGACGAAAGCCAACAAATGCAGCACGAATACTATATACAACTTATCTGAAATGTCAGAGGGCTACGACAGGTTTTTCTGAAAACCTATTGCGTAATGAACTTGATATCGTTGTAGAATCAAATGATTTTTAAAATGGAGTGCTTTTGAGGCTTTTCTAGTTTTGCTAAAGGAGTCACTCCCGGTGAAGGGATCGTCGGTCCTTTCCTCGTCGAATGAGGTGCGGGATATATCACATATATCACTGTGCAAAGCAAAAACTCTTAAAAGCAATCAAAAGACAAACCGAGTGTGTAGCATCTGCCAGTTATTGCTAAAGGAGTCACTCCCGGTGAAGGGATCTCGGTCCTTTCCTTATCGAATAAGGTGCAGGATATATCATATATACCGCTGTGGAAAGCAAGAACTGTAGCTACCTGTTTTATTTTGAAATTCGATTCTACAACATCTTAGGTTTCTTTTATTTCATTAATCACATTAATGAAGTCCCATCATTTAAATACCTAAACATCACAGATAAATACGACGTACACTTATGCCATCCGCATTCGCCTCGATGTCCCCTCATGCACCGTTAGGTTAGGTAACTAACGGCAGAGCGGGACAGGACTAGCGCGGGTGTAAAACATAAGTAACGTCTATATAATATATCATATATACTATATACTGTATCTATCACAGAACATCACATGATCACTTCACAGATATCGCAGCAGAAGAAACATATGAAATATTGGATATATTAGGACGTCCGTGTTTTCAGTACGAACCAGTATAAAACACGGATTCCACGGTCGCGATGAATAGCCAAACCCACACCCCTAGACCCCTACGAGAGCGGCAAGCAACCCTACCAATTCTGGAGTTAGGAGACCCGGACTCGACTCCTCGAGTTGGTCTCCCACTGGACCCCAGAACCCGGTTACTTGTGCTCCCCTCCTTGGGTCTATCCTAGTGCGGAAAAGTAAATAATATACAAAGGGTGACAACTTCCGCAACCTGGAAGCGCCCCAATAAAAGAATATTACATACAAGTTTTTACATGAATGAAAATGAAAAACACTCATCTCACATAAAAACCCCCGGCTATTCAAACACGACGATCCAATATAACATATCCAGCAACACATAACATCACATGTCATCAACGTAAGTAAATATGCGCATCCCAATTGTCGTTGGCATATAGCAACGAAACCGGCGATATCACATATTACACTTACGGTCACAGAAAAGAAAGTGTAAAACTACAACAGTTGGAATCCGCAACCACCTCAGACATCACATGCCTGACCGAATGAATTCCTTAGACATCGCATGCCTAACAATTATAAACCCCGCATTTTAGTCTCATTATCGAAAACACTTTTCAATATCAAGTCGGGCAATTCAACAAGATTCCCGAAAAACTGATCGAATGCTCGTCGCAAACTTTAGTAGGCGGCCGCACCCCTGATACCGTCGACGAAGTGCACCAAGGCGGAACACCGCTACCGCGAGCACCCGAACGGATGCTTTCGGCGACGGGGTTCTCCTACAGTCACTTGGTCGGGGCTATAGAGTGAGGCTGTCTATTAAGTTTACCCGGCGAGTATCCGCGTACGCTACGTGATTGCGACGGACTTTTGATCGCATCAAAATTCCGTAGCAACCGATCAAGTGAGACTAAAGTGCTATGTTTATAACATTCATTCAGTTATCACATAACTTTTGTGAATTCCAATTATTGTATCCCATTCCAGATAAACAGAAAATGTTAAACTTTTCGATCGAACAATCGAACACCCAATTTTTCCCGATACAGATCAACACATGAAATAAGTCTAACAACATTCAGTTCGTGCCTCAGTACCGACGGTCCAGCCGTAGAAGGGTCAAGCCAACGCCTCACATGTGGCACGCCGTACTGCCCCAAACCCGAAGGTTCAAAGGGCAGTTCAAGACGGTCACATAATCGAATTAAGGTTTGTTGTCTTCTAGAGGGTCCATCGAGTTACTTGCACTACTTAGAACGTCGTTAAACTACGGAAAAAATCCAACACTTGGAAATTTCCCGACAGGGGAAAAATTGGGTATTTATATCCGGTCGAACTTTTTAACATATTCTAATATTTATCCGGAAAGCCACATAGACAAAATTTGATACTCCGATCGAAACACCGAATCCCCAAAACAACCCCAGAAAATTCAACACTTGAATAAATATTAAAAATTCCCAGAAAGTCCAGCACTAACTATTAGGAGTTACTGTGTAAGATTCGCTGACCAATGATGACGTAATGCCGCGGAACCGCCGCACGAGCCATTCTCGTGCCGCGGAACCGCGGCAGGTTGATGGAGTTAGACAGTCGAACTTCACAGTATCTCTTAAAATTGCCTGCTGATTTTTCTGCATATTTTTAATTCACAAAAATCCCTAATTTTAGAAAAAGGACAGAGAGCATGTTAAGGTTTGGGTTTTCGGGTCGTTCGGACTTCAAATTCCGTCTAGACTTCGCCTAAGGCTCTAGCTAGGCTCTGATACCACTGTAGGGTTCCTAGGCATCCTAATAAGGTCTCACAAGGCATCAACCATGCCAATTTCAAAAAATCTAGGTGCCGAGAAACCCGACTACGGATCGTTGGCTAGAAATCTAGGCGAACAAAGCAACTAGTTAACACTTAACTAAGAGATACGGAAATACAACCTTTGTAGATCCGGTTCTCCACCTCCATAGCTCTGCAATGAAGTCTCCTCGCTGTCCATAACAAGTCCCGGGCTCTAGCGTCGGCTTCATCGGAGAATGGACGGGCTAGGTCATCGATGTCCATGCCGAAGATGATCTACGTCGAGGCATCGCTAAATCAAGCTCCGACTTCACCAAGTCAAGAAACTTGTGAAGAAAACACACTCTACTACTTGGCAAGAGGTAGAGGATGAAGAAATAGGAAGTGGGTAGACTTT
This sequence comes from Agapanthus africanus, assembly GCA_030015575.1. NCBI lineage: Eukaryota > Viridiplantae > Streptophyta > Magnoliopsida > Asparagales > Amaryllidaceae > Agapanthus > Agapanthus africanus. The sequence continues at coordinate 422,808,968 of CM057349.1, forward strand.
AGAATTGGATTTCTCACTTGTTTTCATCAATCACCATTGATGAAGAATGGTTCTCTTCTTGAGTTCAAGGAAGAAGAAGAAGAAAATGATATATGATAAGTTAATTAAAAAAGAAAAGAATAATCCATTCTTATCATAACATAACCCAAGTTAAGTGTAGAGAATTGACCAAGGTTAAAGAATGGTTAGGGTTAAAGAGATGAGACAAAAATGGTGACTTAATGAAAGCTTCATGAAGCTTCATGTTGAAAACAAAACTAGCCACCATTTTTCACTTCTTTTCCTTTTCTCATTTATCATTCAAATGCAAATGAAAAGATAAATGAATGAATAAAAGAAAACCCTAATCATTTACTTAACCTAGGTTTAATTCATTACACTTAACAAAAAAGATATGTATCATCAAACATGATACAATCAAGTGCACAAAATCATATCGCATATGCAATGCGCACACCCGAGTGAGAAAATCCATTTAAAGTGAACCGATACTAGTTAATGCAAAGTAAAATATCAAATATATAATTATGCATTAAATCATTAAATCAACTCTTGATTTAACGATCCGGTCATATCGCATATAACCGACCAGTATCCTATGTATCGGCTTATCGAATCAACCTTTGATTCGATAACTAGGGTATATCGCATATAACCTAATCGATACATTCATCGCGAGAATAGAATACGGTATCACATACACGCATTATTCTCGGTCCCGCACATATCTCATATGCGCTCCTATTTCGTTTCGCTTGAGCCAGGAAACCTCTGTGTAGGACTCTAAAGACTCGTCAATACGCCGGCAGCAGGCGATGATCATATCAAACACCCACAAGCCGCAAGCGGTCTGCTAAACGTAACGGCCACCCAGGTATTGAGCGATCTGAAGATCGACGAGCAAGCCCGCTCACACTCCAGTAAATCCGACCAGTAACACTACCGTACAGTCCGGTCTGATCGTCTGATATGTCGCATATCTTGCCTAGGGGTGGTAAACGTCAGACCCCAATAGCTCGATAAGTCGTGTCGATATGAGGTCTATAACAATTCGAGAAACTACAGGTAACACTTACCAGTAAATCTCAGCAACCCTGGCCAGGGATTTCCTGTTATAGCCAATCGAACACAGTGCAACATCAACTCCCTATACCGGGAGAGACGAATCCCCTCCTATCGCTCATTGCCTCCATGTGACTCGGGACTGTACCCAAAAACCACCGTTTTGCACGCCCTCTTGGACGTGGTAAGATGGAAATCAAAGCACAGTGGGAACCATACAAGACTCTATGACGATCTCGGGTCAACAGACTACTCTGTACCAGTGTCACCAGAGAACTGCCATCTGACGTGAGGTATAATACCATCTGGGAGTTCTCGGCGAGTCCGTCCAGTGTACCCAGTCTCTACTGAGCACCCGTATATCATCTCTGATGTCAAACACCAATGGATAGGGGATCATCCATCGCCCATCTGTATGGGTCGAGAAGGTATACGCTAGTCTACTCTGGTATATCGATGCCCCGTCTCGATACACCCACGACTAGGGACTTTGAAGGATGTACTTATAGACTATCTGTCCCCACTAGTATGATCTGCATCATAGTCCAGGTAGTCAAGCACACATCCTAAGGGCTTTACCAACATGTAACAGAGAGACAATCAGTATACACATTAAGGTAAAGTTCAACCAGATAGCATACTATCATGTCGAGCAAGAAAGTCCTCCCAATATATGTCCCAGCATCCATTACAATATACATCCTATGTACAGTAATGGCCTCTAGGATGTTTAGGCGAAATGAGATGTTTAGGCGAAATGAGAATCTAGTTAACTACTTAACTAAAAGTTAGATGCTACAACCTTTGTAGATCCGGTTCCCCACTTCCTTAGCTCCACGTGGGTGTGCTCTCGCTGTCCATCACTAATCCTAGACTCATTCGTCGGCTTCATCGGAAAAACGGGCGAGCAAGGTCGTCGGCTTCGTGTCAAAGACGATCTACGTCGAGGTTGCACAAGTTCAAGCTCCGACTTCACCAAGTTGTGAAACTTGTGAAGAAAACACCCAAAACCACTTGGCAAGAGGTAGAGGATGAAGAAATAGGAGGTGGGTTCACTTTAGATTTGGATTTCTCACTCTAGAAATGAAGTTGCCATTAATGGCATCAAGCTTTTCCTTTTTGAAGTGAAGAAGAAGATGAAGCTAGAATTATGATAAGTCTTGTAAATATGAATAATAAAACAATACTTATCATAATGGGAACCATGGTTAGGTGTAGAGAATTGACCAAGGTTAAAAGAGTGGTTAGGGTTAAGCATGAAGACAAATTGGTCACTTGGGTCAAAGCTTCATGAAGCTTCACAAAGGTTCAAGAAAGAAAGCAACCATGTTGTATTCATATGCCATTCTTTTTCTAAAATAAATAAATGAAAAGAATGGATAATAAAAACCCTAATTACTTACTTAACCTAGGTTTAATCCTTTACACTTAACCAAATGAGTATGCATCATCAAACATGATACAAATATGTGCACAAAAGCATATCACATATACAATGTGCAAATCAAGTGAGAAAATCCGTTTAAAGTGAACCTATACTAGTTAATGCAAAGTAATATATCAAATATATAATTATACATTAAATCATTAAATCAACACTTGATTCAATGATCCGGTCATGTCGAACATAACCGACTAGTATTCAATGCATCGATTTATCGAATCAATGATTCGATAACTAGGTCATATCTCATACAACCAATCGAAACATTAATCGCGAGAATAAAATACGGCATCATATACACGCATCATTCTCGGTCCCGCACATATCTCATATGCGCTCCTATTTCGTTTCGCTTGAGCCAGGAAACCTCTGTGTAGGACTCTAAAAACTCGTCAATACGCCGGTAGCAGATGATGATCATATCAAGCATCCATAAGCCGCAAGCGGTCTGCTAAACGTAACGGCCACCCGGGTATTGAGCGATCAGAAGATCGACGAGCTAGCCCGCTCACACTCCTGCGAATCTGACCAGTAACACTTAACCGTACAGTCCGGTCTCTTCGTCTGATATGTCGCATATCAAGTCTAGGGGTGGTAAACGTCAGACCCCAATAACCCGATAAGTCGTGCCGATGTGAGGTTCGCAACGGGTTGAGAAACTACTGGTAACACTTACCAGCAAATCTCTAATCAGCCCTGGCCAGGGACTTCCCTGTTACGGCCAATCGAGCACAGCGCAACATCAACCCACAATACCGGGAGAGACGAAACCCCTCCTATCGCTCATTGCCTCCATGTGACACGGGACTCTACCCAAAGACCACCGTTTTGCACGCCCTCATGGACGTGGTAAGGTGGAGATCAAAGCACAGTGGGAATCACACAAGACTCTATGACGATCTCGGGTCTACAGACTAACCTGTACAAGTGTCACCTGAGAACTGCCATCTGACGTGAGGTATAATACCATCTGGGAGTTCTCGGCGAGTCCGTCCAGTGTACCCAGTCTCCACTGAGCACCCGTACACCATCTCTGATGTCAAACACCAATGGATATGGGATCATCCATCGCCCATCTCATGGGTCGAGAAGCGTATACGCTAGTCTACACTGGTATATCGATGCCCCATCTCGATACACCCACGACTAGGGACCTTGAAGGATGCACTTATGGACTACCATGTCCCCACTAGTATGATCTGCATCATAGTCCAGGTAGTCAAGTACACATCCTAAGGGCTTTACCAACATGTAACTATAAGACAGTATAAAGAGATTAGTATACATGTTAAGATAAAGAGCAACCAGATAGCATACTATCATATCGAGCAAGAAAGTCATCTCTATATATGTCCAAGCATCCAATATAATATACATCATCTGTACAATACTGGCCTCTAGGGCATACATACAACTAACAATCTCCCACTTGCACTAGGGCCAGCTGCTGTAGTATCGCATACCGAGCATCCCGAAGAGTCTCTCAAACTGTATCTGGGGAATGGCCTTCGTGAGTGGATCCGCCGTATTGTTCTTCGTGTCAACCCTCCTGACCTCGATCTCCCGGCGATCAACTATCTCCCGGATCAGGTGATACCGTCTCAGAATTTGCCTGGATCGCTGATGGGACCTGGGTTCCTTGGCCAAAGCCACTGCTCCATTGTTATCGCAATACAAAGGTATTGGATGCTCAATGGATGGAACCACACCAAGTTCAGTAATGAACTTCTTGATCCAGACAGCCTCTTTGGCAGCATCGTTGGCAGCGATGTATTCAGCCTCCATCGTCGAGTCTGCCACGGTTTCCTGCTTGGAACTCTTCCAGCTAACCGCCCCTCCGTAAAGGGTAAAGACAAAGCCCGACTGCGACTTAGAGTCGTCCTTATCACTCTGGAAGCTCGAATCGGTAAAGGACTCCACTTGGAGCTCTCCGTTACCATACACCAAGAACATATCTCTAGTCCTTCGCAAGTACTTGAGAATGCTCTTCACAGCTGTCCAGTGACTCTCTCCAGGATCAGCTTGATACCTGCTCACTACACTTAGTGAGTATGCTACATCGGGTCTGGTACATAGCATCGCATACATGATAGAGCCTACTGCCGAAGCATAGGGTATCCCTTGCATGCGAGCTCTCTCCAAATCAGTCTTGGGAGACATCTCTTTGGAGAGAGTGACTCCAGAGATCGTGGGCAAATTCCCACGCTTGGATTCTTCCATACTAAACCTTTTTAGTATGGTGTCAATGTACCTGGATTGGGACAATCCCAAAATCCGTTTGGATCTATCTCTATAGATCCTAATTCCCAATATGCAGGAGGCATCACCAAGATCTTTCATTGAGAATCTTTGTGATAAGAAGAGCTTGACCGATTGCAGCATAGGAATATCATTTCCTATTAAGAGTATGTCATCCACGTACAATACGAGGAAGACAACCTTACTCTCTGCCTCCTTCTTGTAGATACAAGGTTCATCTGGATTTTTGACGAAATCAAATTCTTTGATAACGACGTCAAAGCAGATGTTCCAACTCCGCGATGCTTGCTTTAATCCATAAATGGATTTAAGCAGCTTGCACACCTTTTCGCTGCTCCCACTGTCTATGAAGCCCTCTGGCTGAGTCATGTACACGCACTATTCTAAATCACCGTTTAGAAAGACGGTCTTAACATCCATATGCCAGATTTCGTAATCATGATATGCAGCGATGGCAAGCATGATACGGATGGATTTAAGCATAGCCACTGGAGAAAAGGTCTCGTCATAGTCCACACCTGGTCTTTGACGAAAACCCTTTGCTACAAGTCTAGCTTTGAAAGTCTCCACTTTCCCATCTACACCAAGTTTCTTCTTGAAGATCCACTTGCTCCCAATGGGTTTTACCCCTTCAGGAGCAACGTCCAAAGTCCATACTTTGTTAGTGTACATGGATTCCATCTCGGACCGCATAGCATCCAGCCATTTCACTGAGTCCCCACTCGTGATGGCCTGCTCGAAGCTAGTTGGGTCATCATCCTCCATGATGCAATCCTCGCTTCCTCCATCCATGAGAAAATCGTAGTATCTCTCAGGTGGGCGAGGAACCCTACTAGATCAGCGGAGAGGCTGAGGTTCATTGGGAACTACTGAATCCTCTGGTTCAACCAAATCTTCTGTTGTAGTCTGTATTGCTGGAACCTCTTCCAGTTCTACCTCCTTGCCACTAATTTCTTTTTCAAGAAATTCCTTTTCTAAAAAGGTGGCATGTCGAGAAACAAACACATTTCGTTCCTCGGTGTGGTAGAAGATATACCCGTGCGAATGTTTGGGATATCCAATAAACTTACACAGAATGGACCTTGCCGCGAGTTTGTCCGGATTTTGCGTTTTTACATATGCCGGACAACCCCATATCTTAACATAATTAAGACATGGTCTCTTTCCTTTCCATATCTCATATGGAGTGGTTGGCACGGTTTTGGTGGGAACTATATTCAATAGATCTGCAGCTGTTTCCAGTGCATATCCCCAGAAGGAAATAGGTAACTCAGCTGTGCTCATCATAGAGCGCACCATATCCAATAGGGTGCGGTTCCTCCGTTCTGATACACCGTTGTGCTGTGGTGTATATGGAGGAGTCAGCTGAGAGAGAATCCCATTCTCTTTTAGGAAGTCCAGGAATTCATTGCTTAAGTATTCTCCTCCTCGATCAGATCGAAGGATTTTAATACTTTTTCCGGTTTGGTTCTCGACTTCTTGTTTATATTCTCTAAATTTCTCAAAAGCTTCTGATTTGTGTTTCATCAGGAACACATATCCGAATCTAGAGAGATCGTCAGTGAATGTAATGAAGTACGAAGAACCATCCCTGGCATGTGTAGACATGGGACCGCATACATCACTATGTATCAGTCCCAAGAGTTCGGTAACTCTTTCTCCGTGTCCTGTAAACGGAGTTTTGGTCATGTTGCCTTTGAGACATGACTGGCAAGTGTCATAAGATGAAAATTCAAACGGATTTAAATATCCATCCTTATGCAACTTAGCCAGTCGTGTCACATTGATGTGACCCAGTCTACAATGCCACAAGAAGGATTCGTTCATTTCAGAACTCTTCCTCTTGTGTGTGTTAGTTATGCTCAGAACTGTTGATTGATTTAGAACATAAATGCCATTGCACAACGTGCCTGATCCAACCAACTTTTGGTTACGGAAAATGTTCATAACATTGTCCTGTAATACAAAATTATATCCCTCTTTACTCAATAAAGAAACTGATATGATGTTGCATATCAGGTTCGGCATGTAATAGCATTCGTTCAGAACCAATGTATTACCAGTTGGTAATACAAGGTGATATTCCCCGACAGTCTTAGCTGCAACAATTGCACCATTTCCAACTCTAATGTCTTTATCACCTTCTCCAAGTTCTCTACCTTTTCTAAGCCCATGTAACTGATTACATATATGGGATCCTGACCCGGTATCTAATACCCAGGACGTAGGGCAAATGGAGAAACAGTTCTCTGTAACGAACACACCCGAAGAAAATGCATCATCATGTACTTTCTTCAATCGGGTGGCATGGGAATCCTGGTATTCCCCTATATCCTGTTCAGTCCTATAACTCTTATAGGAAAGAACGGAACCAACGTTCCCCAGCACAGTATAACATGCGGGTTCGGTCAATACATCCATATTATTATCTTTATTAGGGCATGAAATGGTCGCTACCTGAAAAGAGAGAGAAGAAAACACTTTAGCGTATGCTCGTGCAAGATCAGATTGGTTATTATCTTATCTAATCAGGATGGCTCCCACTGCTTTTTATCAAATCTTCCTTCAAACCCTAAAAGGAAAGACTAGCCGGGATTAATTACACACTACAAGTTCGCCAATCTTTCAGCCAGGCCAGTGTCGGTACTTTGAGGGAGGTCCCCCGTGCTTTCGCACGAACCTAATTACTGTAAACCTCGTTTTTCCAGAGGCGTAACCTCGTTAACACCTTTCTAGACACCTACTTGATCGGCTAATTGTAATGTGTAAAACTCTTCCAGGAGTAACTCTTACTCGCAGTGGGTATCGGGATCCAACTATCTCATAGAAGGTATGCAATCTCATTGCAAATTTCAACACTTGAAATTCCCGATAATATTTTTCCCCTAGCGTCCTATGACCTTGACGCAGGCCAACAAATCACAGGACGCTAGTCAAGTTCAACCCGTCATTTCCTGATTGAATTAAACCCACCCGCACGACCCTTGACGCAGGCCAACAAAGTCGTACGACTACCCTAATCCAATCTGCATCATATGCATAAGCAGATAAATACTAGTTAGCTACCGCACACTACGCCTTGACGCAGGCCAACAAACGTAGCACGAATACTAACTACTACTTATCTGAAATGACGGAGGGCTACGACAGGTTTTTCTGAAAACCTATTGCGTAATGAACTTGATATCGTTGTAGAATCAAATGAAGTTTTAAAATGGAGTGATTTTGAGGCTTTTCTAGTTTTGCTAAAGGGGTCACTCCCGGTGAAGGGATCGTCGGCCCTTTCCTCGTCGAATGAGGTGCGGGATATATCATATATATCACTGTGCAAAGCAAAAACTCTTAAAAGCTTTCAAAGCCAAACCGAATGTGTAACATCTTCCAGTTACTGCTAAAGGAGTCACTCCCGGTGAAGGGATCTCGGTCCTTTCCTCATCGAATAAGGTGCAGGGTATATCATATATACCGCTATGCAAAGCAAGAACTGTAGCTACCTGTTTTGTTTAAAATTTGATTCTACAACATCTTAGGTTTCTTTTCTTTCATTAATCACATTAATGAAGTCCCATCATTTAAGTACCTAAACATCACAGATAAATACGACGTACACTTATGCCATCCGCATTCGCCTCGATGTCCTCTCGTGCACCGATAGGTTAGGTAACTAACGACAGAGCAGGGCAGGGCTAGTACGGGTGCAAAACATAAGTAACGTCTATATATAATATATCATATATACTATATACTGTATCTATCACAGAACATCACATGATCACATCACAGATATCGCAGCAGAAGAAACATATGAAATATTGGATATACTAGGACGTCCGTGTTTTCAATACGAGCCAGTATAAAACACGGATTCCACGGTCGTGATGAATAGCCAATCCCACACCCCTAGACCCCTACGAGAGCGGCAAGCAACCCTGCCAATTCTAGGGTTAGGAGACCCGGACTCGACTCCTCGAGTTGGTCTCCCACTGGACCCCAGAACCCGGTTACTTGTGCTCCCCTCCTTGGGTCTATCCTAATGCGGAAAAGTAAATAATATACAAAAGGTGACGACTTCCGCAACCTGGAAGTGCCCCAAATAAAAGAATATTACATACAAGTTTTTACATGAATGAAAAAGAAAAACACTCATCTCACATAAAAAACCCCGGCTATTCAAACACGACAATCCAATATAACATATCCAGCAAGACATAATATCACATGTCATCAACGTAAGTAAGTATGCATACCCCAATTGTCGTTGACGTATAGCAACGAAACCGGCGATATGAACATACTACACTTACGGTTACAGAAAAGAAAGTGTAAAAATATAACAATTGGAATCCGCAACCTCTTTAGACATCACATGCCTAACAGTTATAAACCCCGCATTTTAGTCCCATTATCGAAAACCCTTTTCGATATCAAGTGAAACAAAACCGCTAGATTTATAACATTCATCCAGTTATCTCATAACTGTTTGTGAATTCCAATTATTGTATCCAATTCCGGATAAATAGAATATATTAAACTTTCCGATCGAACATTCGAACACCCAAGTTTTCCCGACACCGATCAACACATGAAATAGGTTCAAAGACATTCACTTCATGCCTCAGTACCAACGGTCCAGCCGTAGAAGGGTCATGCCAACGCCTCACATATGACACGCCGTACTGCCCCAAACCCGAAGGTTCAAAGGGCAGTTCAAGACGGTCACATAATCGAGTTAAGGTTTGTTGTCTTCTAGAGGGACCATCGCGTTACTTGCACTACTCAGAACGTGTTTAAACCACAGAAAAATCCAACACTTGGAATTTTTCCGGCAGGGGAAAAGTTGGGTATTTAAATCCGGTCGAACTTTTTAACATATTCTAAAGTTATCCGGAAAGCCACATAGACAAAATCTGATAACCCGAACGAATAATTGAATCCCAAAGCAACCCCAAAATACTCTTCTGTAGAGTCACAATAAAAATACCCAGAAAATATAATATCTGAATTCATGAATTACTGTGAAAAAATCACCAGACAAGGGGACAGTACGGCCGCGGAACCGCCGCGCATGCATAGCTCATGCCGCGGTTCCGCGGTGGAAAAGTTGAATCAGGCCCTCGTATTTCACAGTATTTCATATAAGACCCTGCATAATTTTCTGCATATTTTTAATTGACAAAAAACCAAAATTTCAGAAAATTTCCAGAGAGCACCTTGGAATTAGGGTTTCAGGTTCGTTCGGACTTCAAACTCCGTCTAGACTTCGCCTAAGGCTCTAGCTAGGCTCTGATACCACTGTAGGGTTCCTAGGCATCCTAATGAAGTCTCACAAGGCATCAACCATGCCAATTTCAAAAATTATTGGTGCCGAGAAACCCTAACACGGATCGTTGACTAGATGTTTAGGCGAAATGAGAATATAGTTAACTACTTAACTAAAAGTTAGATGCTACAACCTTTGTAGATCCGGTTCCCCACTTCCTTAGCTCCACATGGGTGTGCTCTCGCTGTCCATCACGAATCCTAGACTCATTCGTCGGCTTCATCGGAAAAACGGGCGAGCAAGGTCGTCGGCTTCGTGTCAAAGACGATCTACGTCGAGGTTGCACAAGTTCAAGCTCCGACTTCACCAAGTTGTGAAACTTGTGAAGAAAACACTCAAAACCACTTGGCAAGAGGTAGAGGATGAAGAAATAGGAGGTGGGTTCACTTTAGATTTGGATTTCTCACTCTAGAAATGAAGTTGCCATTGATGGCATCAAGCTTTTCCTTTTTGAAGTGAAGAAGAAGATGAAGCTAGAATTATGATAAGTCTTGTAAATATGAATAATAAAAAAATACTTATCATAATGGGAACCATGGTTAGGTGTAGAGAATTGACCAAGGTTAAAAGAGTGGTTAGGGTTAAGCATGAAGACAAATTGGTCACTTGGGTCAAAGCTTCATGAAGCTTCACAAAGGTTCAAGAAAGAAAGCAACCATTTTGTATTCATATGCCATTCTTTTTCTAAAATAAATAAATGAAAAGAATGGATAATAAAAACCCTAATTACTTACTTAACCTAGGTTTAATCCTTTACACTTAACCAAATGAGTATGCATCATCAAACATGATACAAATATGTGCACAAAAGCATATCACATATACAATGTGCAAATCAAGTGAGAAAATCCGTTTAAAGTGAACCTATACTAGTTAATGCAAAGTAATATATCAAATATATAATTATACATTAAATCATTAAATCAACACTTGATTCAATGATCCGGTCATGTCGAACATAACCGACTAGTATTCAATGCATCGATTTATCGAATCAATGATTCGATAACTAGGTCATATCTCATACAACCAATCAAAACATTAATCACGAGAATCAAATACGGCATCATATACACGCATCATTCTCGGTCCCGCACATATCTCATATGCGCTCCTATTTCGTTTCGCTTGAGCCAGGAAACTTCTGTGTAGGACTCTAAAGACTCGTCAATACGCCGGTAGCAGATGATGATCATATCAAGCATCCACAAGCCGCAAGCGGTCTGCTAAACGTAACGGCTACCCGGGTATTGAGCGATCAGAAGATCGACGAGCTAGCCCGCTCACACTCCTGCGAATCCGACCAGTAACACTTAACCGTACAGTCCGGTCTCTTCGTCTGATATGTCGCATATCAAGTCTAGGGGTGGTAAACGTCAGACCCCAATAACCCGATAAGTCGTGCCGATGTGAGGTTCGCAACGGGTCGAGAAACTACTGGTAACACTTACCAGCAATCTCTAATCAGCCCTGGCCAGGGACTTCCCTGTTACGGCCAATCGAGCACAGCGCAACATCAACCCCCAATACCGGGAGAGACGAAACCCCTCCTATCGCTCATTGCCTCCATGTGACTCGGGACTATACCCAAAGACCACCGTTTTGCACGCCCTCATGGACGTGGTAAGGTGGAGATCAAAGCACAGTGGGAATCACACAAGACTCTATGACGATCTCGGGTCTACAGACTAACCTGTACAAGTGTCACCTGAGAACTGCCATCTGACGTGAGGTATAATACCATCTGGGAGTTCTCGGCGAGTCCGTCCAGTGTACCCAGTCTCCACTGAGCACCCGTACACCATCTCTGATGTCAAACACCAATGGATATGGGATCATCCATCGCCCATCTCATGGGTCGAGAAGCGTATACGCTAGTCTACACTGGTATATCGATGCCCCGTCTCGATACACCCACGACTAGGGACCTTGAAGGATGCACTTATGGACTACCATGTCCCCACTAGTATGATCTGCATCATAGTCCAGGTAGTCAAGTACACATCCTAAGGGCTTTACCAACATGTAACTATAAGACAGTATAAAGAGACTAGTATACATGTTAAGATAAAGAGCAACCAGATAGCATACTATCATATCGAGCAAGAAAGTCATCTCTATATATGTCCAAGCATCCAATATAATATACATCATCTGTACAATACTGGCCTCTAGGGCAAACATACAACTAACACGCGGAACAAGCGGCCTGTTCCCATCCGAATGACGGCGCGACGAGAGACGTCTTGCCTGAGATTCGGGGCAGATGCTAATAGGTTTTATCCGTCCACCTCTTCGAAGATGCCAAGTTGATTTATGGCACCGTGTATCGGAGGTTTAAACGGATGCGGTCGATGTAGCAGACTTCGTCAGATTCCCCCTCGTTCGAGGGGTTTTTGATTGTGGGGACGCTCTTCCCTGCAGGCGCAAGCCCCTGCGGTTAATTACACTACCGCATCGCAGTAACAACTTTCTCCTTCTTCCGAATTTCACTTCGTGTCGTGGATTTTTGTTTTGTTTGTGGATGCCCGTAGATTGTATACGGAGACTAAGTTATGCCGTCGCCCGTAGGACGTGGATTAGTCCAAATCCGTATTTTCTTATATTTGGATTTGGGGTTTTGGTTTAAGGATACATTAGCCCTATTTGAGGCTAAGATCAACTTAAACATTTGTTAAGGATACGTTAGCCTAATCTCCAGACTAAGATCAACATAACGGGATCGTTTGGATCTGACAAGAGAGCAATTGGCTCTATTTTTAGTTTAATGACATTGCGGTCGATTTCCAGTTTAGGGACATGGTGGTCCATCATTCCCATTTGGGGACGAACATTAGTTTAAGGACATTTCGGTCCAACGTTCTCATTTTGGGACGAATATTAGTTTAAGGACATTTCGGTCCACGATTTTAAGGACCCCGCAGTCCGTATCGATGTGTGGTTGTCGGGACCCGTCACCTCTCTGAAGACGTTGAAGGATTACAACGACAAATATCAGTGGAGTTCGGAGATGTACCCTTGAACCGGGTGTAAATTGATTTAAGAGAGCAGTTGTGCTCAGGCAATTTAATTTGAGGACTTACGGCCAGTATTGGGCTACGTTCAGTTGAAAATGTGCAACATTTTATTTGCATTTGGCCTATTAGGCCTTTATCAGGGCTCTGCCCCTGAACTGCATTTTATTCTGGCCTGTTAGGCTTTTGAAATTGGACTCTGTCCCCTTTTTTATAATGCAGAGCATTTGTTTTGGTCCATTGGGCCTCCTAATTGGGCTCTGCCCTTTAATAATGCGCTGCATTAATTAGTCTGACAAAGCGCCACGTGGCTTGTCAGGCGCTTTGCGCCAATTGAGGAGCGCAAGGCGCAAGTCCATGTGGAGGTCACACGTGTCACGTTCTGATGAGCGCAAGCGCAGTTAGCGCAGTGCGCTGCAACAGTGCGCTGCGCTATTGCGCTGCTGACACGTGGCGTGCTCTGATGGCTTGCGCCAGTTCATGAGAGCAGTGCTCTGTTTTAGAAGCACATAGTGCAGTCTGTTCTGGAGCTGACACGTGGCGCTTTCTGGTGGCTTGCGCCAACCCGAGAGCGTAACAGTGTAATTTTTCATGTGCAGGGCACTGTTTAATATCTTGACCCGATTTTGGATCAAAGAAGAGAATCTTTTAAGATTCCAGAACCAATGGTTCATCAAAAAGCAATGCCTTTATGTAAATCAAATGATCTAGTAAAGAAGTAAATTACTTCTTTTCATTAATATTATCATTTTTTATTGAAGATCTTTGATCTTGTTCTTAGATCATTGATCTTTTCAGAAGAAAGTTCTTCTTTTTCTAAAGGTTTTACCTTTTTCTTTCTTTCTTTCTTAATTCTTCTCAAAGTTTTTAGAAGAGCTCTGTGAATTCTCTGTGTTTCAATGTCCTTTAGACTTGGAGTCTAGGGGGCTTTTTATAGTGCCATTTGATTTGTTAAATCAGTTGAAGAGATCTTTCTCTCAGTGACTTAGGGATTTTTCCCTACCGTTGGATCTTTGATCCAAGGGCTCCTGTTTTACAGGAGAGAATCTTATTGCTTTAATAAGATCGGAAAGATCTTTCTAGAATTTTAATTCTGTTTTGGTGCTGGCACAGTTGGCGCAAGCGCACCTGCGCTTGACACGTGTCGCGCAGCGCAATTGCGCTGCCACGTGTCGCGCAGCGTAGAGCGCAGCGCAACAGCCCTAGCGCAACTGCGCTGACACGTGTCGCGCAGCGCAGAGCGCAGTCCAGCTGAAGCGTTGCTTCCTTTAAAATTTGAATTTTAAACAGTGCTTTGCTCTGATTGGGGGAAACATAAGCGTTGCTTCATTTCCCGCCTTGGAATTTGAACAGAGCTTTGCTCTGATTGGAGTAAACAAATGCCCCCCCACCGTTGCGCTTACGTGGCCCCAAACGTAAGTGCAGCGGTGGCAGAATTCCAACCGTTGCGCCACCTTTTGGAAGTTGAAACGGCTCTCAATGCCTATAAATAGGACCTTTGGTCCCTTAGATGATTTTCATCTCTTCATAAGAATTTTAATTCAGAGCCTTGCTCTCTTGTTTAAGCATTTTTAAGAGTTCAGATTCTAGAGAATCTTTAAGTAAAAATTAAAGTAGATTAAATTAATTTTTTAAGAGCCTTGCTCTTAATAGATCCCTGATCTAAAGAAAACTCATTTAGGGTTTCACTTAGCAGAGCTTTGCTCTATAGGTTTAAAGGGATCTAAAGAGAACTAAAGAGAACCCTATTAGGGTTCCAATAATAGAGCTTTTACTCTCCAAAAAGATTTTATTTTTTAATGAATTATATTATTTTTTAAAAGCAAAGCTCTCAATGTTCTCAGGGGATTTTCTTCAAATTCTCCTCATAACTGATTTTGACAGGTGTCACTCCTGTCTGCAGAGTATTGCTCTCGAGGAGTTTAACTCCCTGTGTCTTTTTTTTATTGCTAATCTTCCAATGATGTTTCCTTCAGGCATTATGGTTGTTCATCCGCGTACAGGGCCGTCACCAAAACCAAGAGTTCACAGATGCTTAGTGTGCGGAGATTATGGGTCGTCTGAACACACGCGTTGGTTGATTGCTGCCTCGCCGTTTTGCTCTCTTAAAAGTCGTGCTGGGAGCAATTTGGAGAGCACTTCCAGGGTTTCACGAGGCCATGCCGCTTAATGTGCTGGATGATGCCGAAGACAAGGTGCATTCAGTGTACCTGTCGGGGCTGATCTCGAAGAAATGGCGAGATAACCTCATCGACATTCTGCATCAAATTTTTCAACAGACGACGATAATTGCTGCTTATCGAAGGATGGGGGGCCTTGCCGAAGATCTTGACATGCGTGAGCGCGAGAGGATGCACACGAGAATGATCAGAAAGGCCAGAAAGACTCTAGATAGCCTTACTTTTGAATTCCTCAATCCATGCCCTGGATCTGAGGTTTTGCCATTGTAATCATTTGGATAATGTCTTCGTTTATTTCTTTATGATTGTAAGAACCCTTTGCAATATGAATGGAAAATTTCTCATTTCATCTTGTCTTATTTCTCGTTCTGAGTCTTTTGCACATGCGTAAGTGAGTGTGTCTTGAACGCTTGATTAAATGCAAATCGGATGTTCTTTCTGTCGCTTTCTTCCTTCTTTTATTATTAGTATGCTGCCTTAGTAAACATGGTTGACAGATGATAGAGCGAGCATCCTGTGTTGGCTTCTTCAAGAGGTAGTGATGGCTTAGGCTGCAGGTTCAGATCTGCTACCTAAGACTTTTCAACTTTATGAGCCGTGAGGGTCTCACAAAGACTTTTCTCCCTACGGATCGAGAGGATCTCGTAGGTGTATTTTCTCCTTAGGAATCGTGAGGATTCCTAAGTGCGTTTTTTCTTATAAGTCATAAGGATCTTATAAAAGAATTTTCTCTCCTACGAGTCGAGAGGACTCGTAAGTGGTTGTTTCCCTCCTTGTCGAGATTCGACTTTGGAGAGTGAGACCCATGGATAGTATGCAAGAGACCGTTTTAGACCGACTTGCAGGGTCCCAGTGCTTAGGAAATAAGTTTTTTAATCCCTGCTGCCCAAGGCTTTTCAACTTTATGAGCCGTGAGGGTCTCATAAAGACTTTTCTCCCAATGGATCGAGTGGATCTCGTAGGTGTATTTTCTCCTTAGGAATCGTGAGGATTCCTAAGTGCGTTTTCTCTTGAGAGTCGTAAGGATCTCACAAAAGAATTTTCCCTCTTACGAGTCGAGAGGACCCGTAAGCGGTTGTTTCCCTCCTTATCAAGATTTGATCTCAGAAAGTGAGACCCGTGAATAGTATGCAAGAGTCCATTTTGGACCGACTTGCAGGGTCCCAGTGCTTAGGAAACAGATTTTTTAATCCCTGCCGCCTAAGGCTTTTCCTCACGAGTCGAGCCGAATCAACCACTCCTCGCAAGAATATCCTAACGTCACAGTTAATCTCTGCTCTTTACGACAGAGGACCGTTAGGGTCTGTGGTACTTAGGGTTTTGGCCGTCGTACCGTCGCGTTAGCTGATATATTTCTCGATATGCAATCTTGCTGTTCAAGTAGCCTTGTGATTGTCGTGTCTCTGATCCCTTCGGGGGTTGGACAAGACATCTTCAAGTAATCTTCCAGGTATTCTTACCGTCGAAAGAGTAAGCGTATGGATATTCCATGTCACTTTTTACTTGAGGTTAGACTCATTTTGGAGAGCCCCGATGAGTCATAACCACTCCGCGCTGGTGTGGGATGATCTCCGATAGTCTTTCAGGCTTTATATGACTTGCCGTTAAGACCCTGAAGCTAGGAATTTGGTCTTTGCTTCGTTTGCTGGCATTGCGTCCTCTATATCGAGACGAATGTCGCGGTTGTCTCTAGGTTGTTGGTGAACCGTCGAGGTTTGGAATTAGGGACTTTGCCGTGGCTCCGCTGTTTGATTGTCGCGTCTGAATCCTGTTGGAAGAAGAACGCTGGGGTGACATCACGTCTGCTGTATCGAGACGAACATCAAGATGGTGGCCACTCCACACTAGTGCAAGATGATCTCCGAATGTCTTTCAGGCTTTATATGACTTGCCGTCAAGACTCTGAAGCTAGGAATTTGGCCTTTTGCTTCATTTGCTTTGGCGCGTCCGAATCCTGCTGGGGGAAAAACGTTTGGGTGACATTTCATTTACTGTATCGAGACGATCGTCGAGGTGGTGACCACTCCGCGCTGGTGCGAGATGATCTCCGATTGTCTTTCAGGCTTTATATGACTTGCCGTCAAGACCCTGAAGCTAGGAATTTGGCATTTTGCTTCATTTGCTTTGGCGCGTCCGAATCCTGCCGGGGGAAGAACGCTGGGGTGACATTTCATCTGCTGTATCGAGACGATCGTCGAGGTGGTGACCACTCCGCGCTGGTGCGAGATGATCTCCGATTGTCTTTCAGGCTTTATATGACTTGCCGTCAAGACCCTGAAGCTAGAAATTTGGCCTTTCGCTTCATTTGCTTTGGCGTTGCGTCTGCTGTATCGAGACGATTGTCGAGGTGGAGCTGGGATTTTTCTGTCACTCTGCTTTATTTCGACCAAGAGGTCTTTTGTTGACGTTGCTTCTGCATCCTGCTGGGCTGCGAAGGAACGCCGTTGTTGACATTGCGTCTGTTGTAACGAGACGAATGCTGAGGGGGGAGCTGGGATTTTGTCGTCACTCCGCTTAGCTGACCATGGGGTCTTTCGTTGACGTTGCATCTACATCCTGCTGGACTGCGAAGGAACGCCGTTGTTGACATTGCGTCTGCAATATTGCGACAAATGTCGAGATTGTCTCTAGGCTGTCTCTAAACCGTCGAGATTTGGCTTCGCTTTCTGATGGAGCCTGTTGGGAAGGTATGGTTCCCTCTTTGTTTGCGCCCCTGGATTGTATACAGGGATTGCTATGATATCGCCCGTAAGGCATGAATTTCGTTATATATATTTTTCATTTTATTTCTTTCCGCGATGCTCTATCATTTCTGCTTTATATCGTGAAGGTCGCGATTGCCCAATCATTTCGGCTATTTTTCGCGGTGCCCAATCATTTCGGTTATTTATTTTATTTTCACTCGCTGCTTTTTATTGCGAGTTGCCCAATCGTTTCGGCTATTTTGCATGCATACATTTTTACTTGCTGATTTTTATTGCAAGTTGCCCCATCATTTCGGCTATTTCGTATGCATGTATGGCTCGCTGATTTTTTTATCGCGAGTGTGGAATTTGGAATCTGACGCCAATCTCAGCATCAGTATCGCTACAACTGGAACATTGCCAGGAGCGAATCATCATTTGCCATGAAAGGGCTTGAAATTTGATACCGGTTTAGGCATCAGCATCGCTACAACTGGGACATTGCCATGAGCGAATCATCATTTGCCTCTGTCGATGTTGAACAAAGGTGGCTTAGCGAACAGGGTTAGGATCCCGTCGACTAAGGCTTTTAACTTCATAAGCCGTAAGTGTTTCATAAAGGTTTTCTCCCTGCGAGTCGTGAGGATCTCGTAGGTGTGTTTTCTCCTTAGGAATCATGAGGATTCCTAAGTGTATGTTCCCCTGTAAGTCGTAAGGATCTTACAAAAGGGTTTTCTTCTTATAAGTCGACAGGACTTACAAGGGTTGTTAACCGTATGGACATATCCCCAGTCATGGGTGGGACTTGGTTAGGGAAATATTTATTCGCGCCCATGGATTGTATACAAGGGTCAGTATTGAGCCGCTTGTAGGGCACTATCGAAAGTTGTGGGGGTTGCTTAAGAACAAGTTCAGGCCTTTGCAACTTAAGACTTTCAAATCTTATGAGCCGTGAGGGTCTCATAAGAGAGTTCTCCTTACGAGCCGTGAGGATCTCGCAAGTGTAATTTCTCCTTAAGAATCGTAGGGATCCCTAAGTGTATGGCTTCCCTGTGAGTCGTAAGGATCTCACGCGGGTGGTTTCTCCTTACAAGGTCGAGAGGACCTTATAAGTGTCTTTTTAACGAGGTTACGCCCTTTCTGGTTTTCACAAACACTCGCCGGTAGTCCTGCTGTTTTTACTCACGGAGCCCTTTCGGGTTTTCATCCGTGCTCATTTTGCATATGGACATACCGTTTTCTTTTATTATTCTTTTTATTATTATTTTTTTTATTTTTTTTAAAACGAGGTCACGCCCTTTCGGGTTTTCACGAACACTCGCCGGTAGCCCTGCTGTTTTTACTCACGGAGCCCTTTCGGGTTTTCATTTGTGCCCATTTTGCTTATGGACATACTTTTTTTTATTACTATTATTATTTTTTTCCTTTATTCTTCTTTTTTTTATCTCGTCAGCCTGAGGATGCTGCGGTAGTAGTTTAAAGACGTTTCGGTCATCAGCTAGTTTTAGGACGTGGTGGTCCGTCATTAGTTTAAGGACGTTTCGGTCCGTCGCTGAAGAAGGCCGGTTACTACTTATAGAGTTTGGGCTTAGGAAGATAGCGAGCGGACATAGTCGTCGTCATCTATCATTGACCTAGGCCGTGACTCGTTAAGCGTAGTATTTCTTTAGGAAGCGACTGTTTATTGGCCTGAAGGGTCTTTCCCCGTGCATATCCATGAGTAAATAGGCTCCACCCTAGTAGACCTTGTCTATGATGTACGAGCCTTCATAGTTCGGCTTGAACTTTCCCCGCTTGGCACGATTGGAGATCATAGGTCTTTTGACCACTAGCACGAGCTCGCCTTGGCGGAATGTTCTCGGCCTGATCAATCTTTCATATGAGCGCGTCATCTTTGCTTTATAAGCCTCCAGATTTTGTTGCGGTATGAGCCGGGTTTCATCAAGGGTATCGAGCTCCTCGAGGCGAAGGTGAGCATTCTCTTCGTTCGTTAGCTCATAATGGACTACTACTCGTAGAGAGGGTAACTCTATCTCGAGGGGGAGTACTGCTTCTGTACCGAATACCAACGCGTACGGCGTAGTGTTCGTGGCCGTCTTGAACGTAGTTCGATACGCCCAGAGACCTTCTTGCAGTCTTTCGTGCCAATCCTTCTTATTTCGGGACACCGTCTTCTTCACAATCTTCGTCAAGGTCTTGTTGAAAGCCTCACCTAGACCGTTAGCTCGGGGATTATAAACTGAGGAGTATCTTCAGTCTATGTTGTGCTGTTGTGCGAAGCGGCTGATTTTGTGGCTTCTGTAGGCTGGCCCGTTATCGGAGATGATCCGTCTCGGAGTTCCAGACCGATAAATGACGTGCGTCTTGAAGAAATGGAGGATATTCTCCATCTTCACTTCCCTCAGCGTATTGCTTTTGCCCATTTGGAGAAGTAGTCAGTCGTCGCCAAGATGAATCGATGTCCCTTGGACGATGCCTGTTCGATGGGGCCGATTACGTCAGTCCCCCACATTTCGAACGGCCAGCTGGCCACTGTTGGATGTAGAGGATTTGGGTGCTGATGGATAAAGTCCCCATGAATCTGGCATGAGTGGCATTGCTTCGCATACTCGAGGCATTCCTGAATCATCGTGGGCCAATAATAACCCATCCTTTTAATCTTTAACTTCATCTTTGGGCCTGCTTGGTGAGAACCGCAGAGTCCGTCATGAACTTCTTGGACGACTCTCTTCGCCTCTTCGGGTCCCAGGCATCTCAACCACAGGGAATCAAACGACCTCTTATACAAAGTACCGTTGACGAAGGCGAAAGACAGGGCTCGCTTCATAAGCTGATGTTTTGAGGACGCATCTTCAGACGTTCGACGGGATTTGAAGTAGTCTATAAAGAATTTTCTTCAATCCTCAGCCCTTTCCTGGTCTTTTATTTGCAGGGCCGTCTGCTCAGCCTCTTCCTTTTCCTCGGATGATTTCGGAGATATTTCTGCTGGAGCAAGAACCCGACGACTTTGTACCACGATTTCCCGTCCCCTTATATACGTGGAATTTGGGGATCGTATATCCCGGCGGGTACCTTATTTGGTCATCCCACCGTGGTTGCCAGCATTTGTTTCCTGCTTACGGTGCTGCTCCGAGGATGTCTCCGGGCTTGCTTTCGGTCCCGTAAGTGCGGCCATGGCTGTCAGCATTTCTTGGAGCTTTTGTTGTTGTTGCTCATGAGGCTTAGTCACTGATCGCGTAAGCGGTCTATGACCTGTGAAGACATGGCTATCCTCTTTTCTGGATGCCATATAGACGGTATGTACCATCATGCCCCCAGACTTGGGATGTTTGGGTTCAGTGGTCTTGCAGCTCGTCGCAGACCCAGGGATTTTCTCCGGCCTTCTCCTCTTGTGAGCGGTCGAAGTTGAGGGGGCCGTTGCAGTGGGCACCCAAGTATCTATCGCCATTTGTGGCTTGATAGGACGGTCCTCTTCCCGCTGAACTTTCACCTTTTTCTGTCGGCGGGGATAATCTCGATCAATTACCGAGTCTTGGACTTGACGCCAGACCTTGTAGATTTTAGAGGACAGCCGTTGAGGGGGTTGTTCCGGCTTCACCCTTGTAGTGCTCTCCATAGGTGGAGGAGATCTTTTCAGCACAGCTTTCGGAGAGTTCCTGCGGACCTTCCTAAGTGGTTCAAAGCTGTTCCCAGCTGGAACAGCAACATCAATTTCTACCGTTGGAGTCGGTGGAGTCAGTCCAGAAGGAGAGTTGCCCACAGCCTTCCTTACTCGGCGCTAGTGGCATATCTCTAGTTGGGGAGTGTTGTCTCTTGAGGGTTCTCAGTGGATTACACCCACAAAATCTTATAATAAAAGAGAGATGGTGAAAGTTATATAATGATAAGAACTATAAAAGAAAAAACTTGAAAATAAGAGTTTTCAACTATACCGGCTTTTCAGTTACTATGAGCCCTATCTTAATGGTCATGAAAAAAATGTTAGAAATCACATTATCCCTCAATAAAACATCGACTTTAGTTTTCATTCCTACCTTTCTTCCAAATATTGATCATATACCCCTACGTATGTGAACTGGACATCCCTACACTCAGAGAATTCAATTCAAGCAATCATACTCTTGTCCATCTACCTTAGTACTTTTTAATAGATATTTAGATGGAATTTGCTCACACATTCTTCATGCGACCGTTAATACTTCTTGAGATACTAACCGATCGATTACTCATGTACTTGCTAATTAGGTGTTTTTCCTCGTCTTGCAAAACCTAAGGCTTAGCAGTGGCTTCCAAACCAGTTGGTCTAAGGCACTAGGTGATAAAGCACCCTCGCTATATTTTTTATTGCTGCCTCGGTGATAACAAAACCAGTGTTCATTTTTCTTTTCACCATTTTATCTTTTATTCTCCACTTTTATTTTCTTCGTATTTTGGCTTTTAGACAAGAGCATTTCAAGGTATCCTCTACTATCCCGAGTTTCAAGATGTGTGTAAGTGCATATAGTAGGGTATCAACGTTCAAATGTTTGGCTTCCAGAATAGGAACTATTTTTCAGGCTTATTTTTATCCTCAGATTAGTAATTTCCTTCATCTTACTAACCCTTGGGACAACAGCTCATAACTACTTATTACTAGTTTCATTTAAGAAAACATCTAACTTTCTTGTTTTTCTTAAACTATTCCTATCTTTTAAGTATAATTTTTCACTTCCTACTCTTTTATTATCATAATTTTTGTGTGTGTGCTTATATATAGTATAATGCAAAGTAGGGCGTAAATAAGCACGAGAGCACTGAAAAATGACTTCTTGGGAGCTTCTTGCGATGGTACAGGAGTGCTGAAGCTCGTTGGCGGGAGCATGGTCCCGAAGAATAGCCCAGTGGTGGCTTGAGTTACCTGCTCCACTGGCATAGTGAAAAGGGAGGCCGCTTGGGGCCCGTAGGTTACTCCTCCAGATGGGACAGAGCGAGAGTTGCTGTTGCAGTTAGTGCAGTTTGAAGCCATTGATTTCTTGAAGAGCTTGAATATTCTGCCCCCTGCGTCCACCTTGGTCTTTGGCATGTGCCAGTTGTTTGAGGACCGATTTCGTCGGCAAAGCAGCTGCTTGGGGGGCCTACCTGTGGACGACAAACATCCTCAGGGCTTCCTCCATCGGCATTGAGGCATCGAGGGTGGGAGGTGGGAGCATCGACCAAAAAAAAAGAAACTCGTTGATTTCTTGAAGAGTCGGATTGCAGAAATTTAAGGCTGCAAGTGACCCATACTTGATTTCGCCGTATATGACAGAGCCTGAGTTGCTAGGGTGGGAGCAAATGCCATTCTTCATAGAGACGAAATGACGGCTTCAATATCCACTCCCCTGAGGGCAACCAAAAACACACACACCGCGATTATTTGATCGCGGGAAAAACACGACACACGAAGTGTGGAGTAGAAAGAGGAAAAGGTCCCACCGGGTGTGCCAGAATCTGTTCCCCTCCGAATGAAGGCGCGACGAGAGACGTCTTGCCTGAGATTCGGAGCAGATGCTAATAGGTTTTATCCGTCTACCTCTCCGAAGATGCCAAGTTGATTTATGGCACCGTGTATCGGAGGTTTAAACGGATGCGGCTGATGTAGCAGACTTCGTCAGATTCCCCCTCGTTCGAGGGGTTTTTGATTGTAGGGACGCTCTTCCCTGCAGGTGCAAGCCCCTGCAGTTAATTACGCTACCGCATCACGGTAACAACTTTCTCCTTCTCCAGAATTTCACTTCGTATCGTGGGTGTTTGTTTTGTTTGTGGATGCCCGTGGATTGTATACGGAGACTAAGTTATGTCGTCGCCCGTAGGACGTGGATTAGTCCAAATCCGTATTTTCTTAGATTTGGATTTGGGGTTTTGGTTTAAGAATACGTCAGCCCTATTTGAGGCTAATATCAACTTAAACGTTTGTTAAGGATACGTTAGCCTAATCTCCAGACTAAGATCAACTTAACGGGATCGTTTGGATCCGACAAGAGAGCAATTGGCTCTATTGTTTAGTTTAATGACATTGCGGTCGATTTCCAGTTTAGGGACATGGTGGTCCATCATTCCCATTTGGGGACGAACATTAGTTTAAGGACATTTCGGTCCAACGTTCCCATTTTGGGACGAATATTAGTTTAAGGACGTTTCGGTCCATGAGTTTAAGGACCCCGCAGTCCGTATCGATGTGTGGTTGTCGGGACCCGTCACCTCTCTGAAGACGTTGAAGGATTACAACGACAAATATCATAGGAGTTCGAAGATATACCCTTGAACCGGGTGTAAATTGATTTAAGAGAGCAGTTGTGCTCAGGCAATTTAATTTGAGGACTTACGGCCAGTATTGGGCTAAGTCCAGTTGAAAATGTGCAACATTTTATTTGCATTTGGCCTATTAGGCCTTTATTAGGGCTCTGCCCCTGCACTGCATTTTATTCTGGCCTATTAGGCATTTTAAATTGGGCTCTGTCCCCTTTTTTATAATGCAGAGCATTTATTTTGGTTCATTGGGCCTCTTAATTGGGCTCTGCCCTTTAATAATGCGCTGCATTAATTAGTCTGACAACCCGCCACATGGCTTGTCAGGCGCTTTGCGCCAATTGAGGAGCGCAAGGCGCAAGTCCATATGGAGGTGACATGTGTCACGTTCTGATGAGCGCAAGCGCAGTTAGCACAGTGCGCTACGACAGTGCGCTGCGCTGTTGCGCTGCTGACACGTGGCGTGCTCTGATGGCTTGCGCCAATTCCTGAGAGCAGTGCTCTGTTTTAGAAGCGCATAGCGCAGTCTGTTCTGGGCTGACACGTGGCACTCTCTGGTGGCTTGCGCCAACCCGAGAGCGCAACAGTGCAATTTTTTCAGGTGCAGGGAACTGTTTAATATCTTGATCCGATTTTGGATCAAACAAGAGAATCTTTTAAGATTCCAAAACCAATGGTTCATCAAAAGGCAATACCTTTATGTAGATCAAATGATCTAGTAAAGAAGTAAATTACTTCTTTTCATTAATAGTATCATTTTTTATTGAAGATCTTTGATCTTGTTCTTAGATCATTGATCTTTTCAGAAGAAAGTTCTTCTTTTTCTAAAGGTTTTACCATTTTCTTTCTTTCTTTCTGAATTCTTCTTAAAGTTCTTAGAAGCGCTCTGTGAATTCTCTATGTTTCAATGTCCTTTAGACTTGGAGTCTATGGGGCTTTTTATAGTGCCATTTGATTTGTTAAATCAGTTGAAGAGATCTTTCTCTGAATGATTTAGGGATTTTTCCTTACCGTTGGATCTTTGATCCAAGGGCTCCTATTTTACAGGAGAGAATCTTATTGTTTTAATAAAATCGGAAAGATCTTTCTAGAATTTTAATTCTGTTTTGATGCTGGCACAGTTGGCACAAGCGCACCTGCGCTTGACACGTGTCGCGCAGCGCAACTGCGCTGCCACGTGTCGCGCAGCGCAGAGCGCAGCGCAACTGCGCTGACACGTGTCGCGCAGCGCAGAGCGCAGTCCAGCTGAAGCGTTGCTTCCTTTAAAATTTGAATTTAAAACAGAGTTTTGCTCTGATTGGGGGAAACAGAAGCGTCGCTTCGTTTCCCGTCTTGGAATTTGAACAGAGCTTTGCTCTGATTAGGGTAAACAAATGCCCCGCCACCGTTGCGCTTACGTGGCCCCAAACGTTAGCGCAGCGGTGGAAGAATTCCAACCGCTGTGCCACCTTTTAGAAGTTGAAACGTCTCTCAATGCCTATAAATAGGACCTTTGGTCCCTTAGATGATTTTCATCTCTTCATAAGAATTTTAATTCAGAGCCTTGCTCTCTTGTTTAAGCTTTTTAAAGAGTTCAGATTCTAGAGAATATTTAGGTAAAAATTAAAGTAGATTAAATTAATTTTTTAAGAGCCTTGCTCTCAGTAGATCCCTGATCAAAAGAAAACCCATTTAGGGTTTCACTTAGCAGAGCATTGCTCTATAGGTTTAAAGGGATCTAAAGAGAACTAAAGAGAACCCTAATAGGGTTCCAATAATAGAGCCTTTACTCTCCAAAAAGATTTTATTTTTTGATGAATTATATCATTTTTCCAGAGCAAAGCTCTCAATATTCTCACGGGATTTTCATCAAATTCTCCTCATAACTGATTTTGACAGGTGTCACTCCTGTCTGCAGAGTATTGCTTTCGAGGAGTTTAACTTCCTGTGTCTTTTTTTTTATTGCTAATCTTCCAATGATGTTTCCTTCAGGCATTATGGCTGTTCATTTATACAGTCTGCACGAATTCATCACTTACGAGGATATCCGTGTACAGGGCCGTCACCAAAACCAAGAGTTCACAGATGCTCAGTGTGCTGAGATTATGGGTCGTCTGAACACACGCGTTGGTTGGTTGCTGCCTCGCCATTCTGCTCTCTTAAAAGTCGTGCTGGGAGCAATTTGGAGAGCACTTCCAGGGTTTCACGAGGCCATGCCGCTTAATGTGCTGGATGATGCCGAAGACAAGGTGTATTCAGTGTACCTGTCAGGGCTGATCTCGAAGAAACGGCGAGATAACCTCATTGACATTCTACATCAAATTTTTCAACAGACAACGATAATTGCTGCTTATTGAAGGATGGGGGGCCTTGCCGAAGATCTTGACACGCATGAGCGCGAGAGGATGCACACGAGAATGATCAGAAAGGCCAGAAAGACTCTAGATGGCCTTACTTTCGAATTCCTCAATCCATGCCCTGGATCTGAGGTTTTGCCATTGTAATCATTTAGATAATGTCTTCGTTTATTTCTTTATGATTATAAGAACCCTTTGCAATATGAATGGAAAATTTCTCATTTCAGCTTGTCTTATTTCTCGTTCTGAGTCTTTTGCACATGCGTGAGTGAGTGTGTCTCGAACGCTTGATTAAATGCAAATCGGATGTTCTTTCTGTCGCTTTCTTCCTTCTTTTATTATTAGTATGCTGCCTTAGTAAACATGGTTGACAGATGATAGAGCGAGCATCCTGTGTTGTCTTCTTCAAGAGGTAGTGATGGCTTAGGCTGCAGGTTCAGATCTGCTACCTAAGACTTTTCAACTTTATGAGTCGTGAGGGTCTCACAAAGACTTTTCTCCCTACGGATCGAGAGGATCTCGTAGGTGTATTTTCTCTTTAGGAATCGTGAGGATTCCTAAGTGCGTTTTCTCTTATAAGTCGTAAGGATCTTATAAGAGAATTTTCTCTCCTACGAGTCGAGAGGACTCGTAAGCGGTTGTTTCCCTCCTTGTCGAGATTCGACTTTGGAGAGTAAGACCCGTGGATAGTATGCAAGAGACCGTTTTAGACCGACTTGCAGGGTCCCAGTGCTTAGGAAATAAGTTTTTTAATCCCTGCTGCCTAAGGCTTTTCAACTTTATGAGCCGTGAGGGTCTCATAAAGACTTTTCTCCCTATGGATCGAGAGGATCTCGTAGGTGTATTTTCTCCTTAGGAATCGTGAGGATTCCTAAGTGTGTTTTCTCTTGAGAGTCGTAAGGATCTCACAAGAGAATTTTCCCTCTTACGAGTCGAGAGGACCCGTAAGCGGTTGTTTCCCTCCTTATCAAGATTTGATCTCAGAGAGTGAGACCCGTGAATAGTATGCAAGAGTCCATTTTGGACTGACTTGCAGGGTCCCAGTGCTTAGGAAACAGGTTTTTTAATCCCTGCCGCCTAAGGCTTTTCCTCACGAGTCGAGCCGAATCGAGCACTCCTCGCAAGAATATCCTAACGTCACAGTTAACCTCTGCTCTTTACGACAGAGGCCCGTTAGGGTCTGTGGTATTTAGGGTTTTGGCCGTCGTACCGTCGCGTTGGCTGATATACCTCGATATGCAATCTTGCTGTTCGAGTAGCCTTGCGATTGTCGTGTCTCTGATCCCTTCGGGGGCTGGACAAGACGTCTTCAAGTAATCTTCCAGGTAATCTTACCGTCGAAAGACCAAGCATAGGGATATTCCATATCACTTTTTACTTAACCACTCCGCGCTGGTGTGGGATGATCTCCGATAGTCTTTGAGGCTTTATATGACTTGCCGTTAAGACCCTGAAGCTAGGAATTTGGTATTTGCTTCGTTTGCTGGCATTGCGTCCTCTATATTGAGACGAATGTTGCGGTTGTCTCTAGGTTGTTGGTGAACCGTCTAGGTTTAGAACTAGGGACTTTGCCATGGCTCCGCTGTTTGATTGTCGCGTCTGAATCCTGTTGGAGGAAGAACGCTGGGGTGACATCACGTCTGCTGTATCGAGACGAACGTCAAGATGGTGACCACTCCGCACTGGTGCAAGATGATCTCCGAATGTCTTTCAGGCTTTATATGAATTGCCGTCAAGACCTTAATACTAGGAATTTGGCCTTTTGCTTCATTTGCTTTGGCGCGTCCGAATCCTGCTGGGGGAAGAACCCTGGGGTGACATTTCATCTGCTGTATCGTGACGATCGTCGAGGTGGTGACCACTCCGTGCTGGTGCGAGATGATCTCCGATTGTCTTTCAGGCTTTATATGACTTGCCGTCAAGACCCTGAAGTTAGGAATTTGGCATTTTGCTTCATTTGCTTTGGCGCGTCCGAATCCTGCTGGGGGAAGAATGCTGGGGTGACATTTCATCTGCTGTATCGAGACGATCGTCGAGGTGGTGACCACTCCGCGCTGGTGCGAGACGATCTCCGATTGTCTTTCAGGCTTTATATGACTTGCCGTCAAGACCCTGAAGCTAGGAATTTGGCCTTTTGCTTCATTTGCTTTGGCGTTGCGTCTGCTGTATCAAGACGATTGTCGAGGTGGAGCTGGGATTTTTCTGTCACTCTGCTTTATTTCGACCATGAGGTCTTTTGTTGACGTTGCTTCTGCATCCTGCTGGGCTGCGAAGGAACGCCGTTGTTGACATTGGGTCTGTTGTAACGAGAAGAATGCTGAGGGGGGAGCTGGGATTTTGTCGTCACTCCGCTTAGCTGACCATGGGGTCTTTCGTTGACGTTGCATCTACATCCTGCTGGACTGCGAAGGAACGCCGTTGTTGACATTGCGTCTGCAATATTGCGACAAATGTCGAGGTTGTCTCTAGGTTGTCTCTGAACCGTCGAGATTTGGCTTCGCTTTCTGAGGGAGCCTGTTGGGAAGGTATGGTTCTCTCTTTGTTTGCGCCCCTGGATTGTATACCGGGATAGCTATGATATTGCCCGTAGGGCATGAATTTCGTTATATATATTTTTCATTTTATTTCTTTCCGCGATGCTCTATCATTTCAGCTTTATATCGCGAAGGTCGCGATTGCCCAATCATTTCGGCTATTTTTCGCGGTGCCCAATCATTTCGGTTATTTATTTTATTTTCCCTCGCTGCTTTTTATTGCGAGTTGCCCAATCGTTTCGGCTATTTTGCATGCATACATTTTTACTTGCTGATTTTTATTGCAAGTTGCCCCATCATTTCGGCTATTTCGTATACATGTATGGCTCGCTGATTTTTTTATCGCGGGTGTGGAATTTGGAATCTGACGCCAATCTCAGCATCAGCATCGCTACAACTGGAACATTGCCAGGAGCGAATCATCATTTGCCATGAAAGGGCTTGGAATTTGATACCGGTTTAGGCATCAGTATCACTACAACTGGGACATTGCCATGAGCGAATCATCATTTGCCTCTGTTGATGTTGAACAAAGGTGGCTTAGCGAACAGGGTTAGGATCCCGTCGACTAAGGCTTTTAACTTCATAAGCCGTAAGGGTCTCATAAAGGTTTTCTCCCTGCGAGTCGTGAGGATCTCGTAGGTGTGTTTTCTCCTTAGGAATCATGAGGATTCCTAAGTGTATGTTCCCTTGTAAGTCGTAAAGATCTTACAAAAGGGTTTTCTCCTTATAAGTCGAGAGAACTTACAAGGGTTGTTCACCGTATGGACATATCCCCAGTCACGGGTGGGACTTGGTTAGGGAAATGTTTATTCGCGCCCGTGGATTGTATACAAAGGTCAGTATTGAGCCGCTTGTAGGGAACTATCGAAGGTTTTGGGGGTTGCTTAAGAACAGGTTCAGGTCTCTGTAACTTAAGACTTTCAAATCTTATGAGCCGTGAGGGTCCCATAAGAGAGTTCTCCTTACGAGTCGTGAGGATCTCGCAAGTGTAATTTCACCTTAAGAATCATGGGGATCCCTAAGTGTGTTGCTTCCCTGTGAGTCATAAGGATCCCACGCGGGTGGTTTCTTCTTACAAGGTCGAGAGGACCTTGTAAGTGTCTTTTTAACGAGGTTGCGCCCTTTCGGGTTTTCACAAACACTCGCCGGTAGTCCTGCTGTTTTTACTCACGGAGCCCTTTCGGGTTTTCATCCGTGCTCATTTTGCTTATGGACATACCGTTTTTTTATTATTCTTTTTATTTTTTATTTTTTTATTTTTTTTTATTTTTTTAAAACGAGGTCGCACCCTTTCGGGTTTTCACGAACACTCACCTGTAGCCTTGCTGTTTTTACTCACGGAGCCCGTTCGGGATTTCATCCATGCCCATTTTGCTTATGGACATACCGTTTTTTTATATTACTATTATTATTTTTTTCCTTTATTCTTCTTTTTTTTATCTCGTCAGCCTGAGGATGCTGCGGTAGTTGTTTAAAGACGTTTCGGTCATCAGCTAGTTTTAGGACGTAGTGGTTCGTCATTAGTTTAAGGACGTTTCGGTCCGTCGCTGAAGAAGGTCGGTTACTACTTATAGAGTTTGGGCTTAGGAAGATAGCGGGCGGACATAGTCGCCGTCATCTATCATTGACCTAGGCCGTGACTCGTTATGCGTAGTAATTCTTTAGGAAGCGACCGTTTATTGGTTTGAAGGGTCTTTCCCCGTGCATATCCATGAGTAGATAGGCTCCACCCTGGTAGACCTTGTCTATGATGTACGGGCCTTCATAGTTCGGCTCGAACTTTCCCCGCTTGGCCCGATTGGGGATCATAGGTCTTTTGACCACTAGCACGAGTTCGCCTTGGCGGAATGTTCTCAGCCTGGTCAATCTTTCATATGAGCGCATCATCTTTGCTTTATAAGCCTCCAGATTTTGTTGCGCTATGAGCCGGGTTTCATCAAGGGTATCGAGCTCCTCGAGGCGAAGGCGAGCATTCTCTTCGTTCGTTAGCTCATAATGGACTGCTACTAGTAGAGAGGGTAACTCTATCTCGAGGGGGAGTACTGCTTCTGTACTGAATACCAACGCGTACGGCGTAGTGTTCGTGGCCCTCTTGAACGTAGTTTGATACGCCCAGAGAGCTTCTTGCAGTCTTTTGTGCCAGTCCTTCTTATTTTGGGACACCGTCTTCTTCACAATCTTCGTCAAGGTCTTATTGAAAGTCTCAGCTAGACCGTTAGCTCAGAGATTATAAACTGAGGAGTATCTCCAGTCTATGTTGTGCTGTTGTGCGAAGCGGCTGATTTTATGGTTTCTGTAGGCTGGCCCGTTATCGGAGATGATCCGTCTCGGAGTTCCAGACCGATAAATGACGTGCGTCATGAAGAAATGGAGGATATTCTCCTTCTTCACTTCCCTCAGCGGTATTTCTTCTGCCCATTTGGAGAAGTAGTCAGTCGTCGCCAAGATGAATCGATGTCCCCTGGACGATGCTGGTTCGATGGGGCCGATTACGTCAGTCCCCCACATTTCGAACGGCCAGCAGGCCACTGTTGGATGTAGAGGATTTGGGTGCTGATGGATAAAGACCCCATGAATCTGGCATGAGTGGCATTGCTTCGCATACTCAAGGCAGTCCTGAATCATCGTGGGCCAATAATAACCCATCCTTTTAATCTTTAACTTCATCTTCGGGCCTACTTGGTGAGAACTGCAGAGTCCGTCATGAACTTCTTGGATGACTCTCTTCGCCTCTTCGGGTCCCAGGCATCTCAACCACAGGGAATCAAACGACCTCTTATATAAAGTACCGTTGACGAAGGCGAAAGACAGGGATCGCTTCATGAGCTGATGTTTTGAGGACGCATCTTCAGACGTTTGACGGGATTTGAAGTAGTCTATAAAGACTTCTCTTCAATCCTTAGCCCTTTCCTGGTCTTTTATTTGCTGGGCCGTCTGCTCATCAAGCCATTCACCACTGTCCAATTCATCATCTACTTGTCAACAAAGTCCTCACCGCCAATCAATGGTATACCCAGCAGCAAACAATTGATCTATGGAATTGGAGTTAGAGAAAGCAAGATCTAGTGCCTGCCTCCGTTCGAGCAAGCGTTTTCACCACTCTTTCTAACGGTTGAGCCCATACTCTCTTTTGCTCTCTTTTTTAGAGTCTTCCTTTCGCGCTCAAAGTCCACTTATCCCATCTCCTGCGAATGACACGCAGGATAAAAAGGGTGAAATTCGATGGTTGCTTGTCTTCGACCAATGCAAGTGACTCCCCTATCCGAATCTTCGTTGAACGGAATGACGACTGGTGGTATCGTATATAAGGTTACGGCTGCATGCTTCCTTTTCCTCGGATGATTTCGGAGATATTTCTGCTGGAGCAAGAACCCGACGACTTTGTACCACGATTTCCCGTCCCCTTATATACGTGGAATTTGGGGATCGTATATCCCGGCGGGTACCTTATTTGGTCATCCCACCATGGTTGCCAGCATTTGTTTCCTGCTCACGGTGCTGCTCCGAGGATGTCTCCGGGCTTGCTTTCGGTCCCGTAAGTGCGGCCATGGCTGTCAGCATTTCTTGGAGCTTTTGTTGTTGTTGCTTCTGAGCCTTAGTCACTGATCGCGTAAGCGGTCTATGACCTGTGAAGACATGGCTATCCTCTTTTCTGGATGCCATATAGACGGTATGTACCATCATGCCCCCAGACTTGGGGTGTTTAGGTTCAGTGGTCTTGCAGCTCGTCGCAGACTCAGGGGTTTTCTCCGGCCTTCTCCTCTTGTGAGCGGTCGAAGTTGAGGGGGCCGTTGCAGTGGGCACCTAAGTAGCTATCGCCTTTTGTGGCTTGATAGGATGGTCCTCTTCCCGCTGAAATTTCACCTTTTTCTGTCGGCGGGGATAATCTCGATCACTTACAGAGTCTTGGACTTGACGCCGGACCTTGTAGATTTTAGAGGACAGCCGTTGAGGGGGTTGTTCCGGCTTCACCCTTGTAGCGCTCTCCATAGGTGGAGGAGATCTTTTCAGCACAGCGGTCGGAGAGTTCCTGCGGACCTTCCAAAGTGGTTCAAAGTTATTCCCAGCTGGAACAGCAGCATCAATTTCTGCCGTTGGAGTCGGTGGAGTCAGTCCAGAAGGAGAGTTGCCCCCAGCCTTCCTTACTCGGTGCTAGTGGCATATCTCTAGTAGGGGAGTGTTGTCACTTGAGGGTTCTCAGTGGATTACACCCACAAAATCTTATAATAAACGAGAGATGGTGAAAGTTATATAATGATAAGAACTATAAAAGAAAGAACTTGAAAATAAGAGTTTTCAACTATACCAGCTTTTCAGTTGCTATGAGCCCTATCTTAATGGTCATGAAAAAAATGTTAGAAATCACATTATCCCTCAATAAAACATCGCCTTTAGTTTTCATTCCTACCTTTCTTCCAAACATTGATCATATACCCCTACGTGTGAACTGGACATCCCTACACTCAGAGAATTCAATTCAAGCAATCATACTCTTGTCCATCTACCTTAGTACTTTTTAATAGATATTTAGATGGAATTTGCTCACACATTCTTCATGCGACCGTTAATACTTCTTGAGGTACTAACCGATCGATTACTCATGTGCTTGCTAATTAGGTGTTTTTCCTCGTCTTGCAACACCTAAGGCTTAGCAGTGGCTCCCAAACCAGTTGGTCTAAAGCACTAGGTGATAAAGCACCCTCGCTATATTTTTTATTGCTGCCTCGGTGATAACAAAACCAGTGTTCATTTTTCTTTTCACCATTTTATCTTTTATTCTCCACTTTTATTTTCTTCATACTTTGGCTTTTAGACAAGAGCATTTCAAGGTATTCTCTACTATCCCGAGTTTCAAGATGTGTGTAAGTGCGTATAGTAGGGTATCAACGTTCAAATGTTTGGCTTCCAGAATAGGAACTATTTTTCAGGCTTATTTTTATCCTCAGATTAGTAATTTCCTTCATCTTACTAACCCTTGGGACAACAGCTCATAATTACTTATTACTAGTTTCATTTAAGAAAACATCTAACTTTCTTGTTTTTCTTAAACTATTCCTATCTTTTAAGTGTAATTTTTCACTTCCTACTCTTTTATTATCACAATTTTTTTGTGTGTGCTTATATATAGTATAATGCAAAGTAAGGCGTAAATAAGCACAGGAGCGCTGAAAAACGACTTCTTGGGAGCTTCTTGCGATGGTACAGGAGTGCTGAAGCTCGTTGGCGGGAGCATGGTCCCGAAGAACAGCCCAGTGGTGGCTTGAGTTACCTGCTCCACTGGCATAGTGAAAAGGGAGGCCGCTTGGGGCCCGTAGGTTACTCCTCCAGATGGGACAGAGCAAGAGTTGTTGTTGCAGTTAGTGCAGTTTGAAGCCATTGATTTCTTGAAGAGCTTGAATATTCTGCCCCCTACGTCCACCTTGGTCTTTGGCATGTGCCAGTTGTTTGAGGACCGATTCCGTCGGCAAAGCTGCTGCTTGGGGGGCCTACCTATGGACGACAGACATCCTCAGGGCTTCCTCCATCGGCGTTGAGGCACCGAGGGTGGGAGGTGGGAGCATCGACAAAAAAAAAAGAAGCCCGTTGATTTCTTGAAGAGTCGGATTGCAGAGATTTAAGGCTGCAAGTGACCCATACTTGATTCCGCCGGATATGACAGAGCCTGAGTTGCTAGGATGGGAGCAAATGCCATTCTTCATAGAGACGAAATGCCGGCTTCAATATCCACTCCCATAAGGGCAACCAAAAACACACACACCGCGATTATTTGATCGCGGGAAAAACACGACACACGAAGTGTGGAGTGGAAAGAGGAAAAGGTCCCACCGGGCATGCCAGAATCTGTTCCCCTCCGAATGACGGTGCGACGAGAGACGTCTTGCCTGAGATTCGGGGCAGATGCTAATAGGTTTTATCCGTCTACCTCTCCGAAGATGCCAAGTTGATTTATGGCACCGTGTATCGGAGGTTTAAACGGATGCGGCCGATATAGCAGACTTCGTCAGATTCCCCCTCGTTCGAGGGGTTTTGATTGTGGGGACGCTCTTCCCTGCAGGCGCAAGCCCCTGCAGTTAATTACGCTACCGCATCGCGGTAACAACTTTCTCCTTCTCCAGAATTTCACTTCGTGTCGTGGGTGTTTGTTTTGTTTGTGGATGCCCGTGGATTGTATACGGAGACTAAGTTATGCCGTCTCCCGTAGGACGTGGATTAATCCAAATCCGTATTTTCTTAGATTTGGATTTGGGGTTTTGGTTTAAGGATACGTCAGCCCTATTTGAGGCTAAGATCAACTTAAACGTTTGTTAAGGATACGTTAGCCTAATCTCCAGACTAAGATCAACTTAACGGGATCGTTTGGATCCGACAAGAGAGCAATTGGCTCTATTGTTTAGTTTAATGACATTACGGTCGATTTCCAGTTTAGGGACATGGTGGTCCATCATTCCCATTTGGGGACGAACATTAGTTTAAGGACATTTCGGTCCAACGTTCCCATTTTGGGATGAATATTATTTTAAGGACGTTTCGGTCCACGAGTTTAAGGACCCCGCAGTCCGTATCGATGTGTGGTTGTCGGGACTCGTCACCTCTCTGAAGACGTTGAAGGATTAAAACGACAAATATCAGAGGAGTTCGAAGATGTACCCTTGAACCGGGTGTAAATTGATTTAAGAGAGCAGTTGTGCTCAGGCAATTTAATTTGAGGACTTACGGCCAGTATTGGGCTAAGTCCAGTTGAAAATGTGCAACATTTTATTTGCATTTGGCCTATTAGGCCTTTATTAGGGCTCTGCCCTTGCACTGCATTTTATTTTGGCCTGTTAGGCATTTTAAATTGGGCTCTGTCCCCATTTTTATAATGCAGAGCATTTGATTTGGTCCATTGGGCCTCTTAATTAGGCTCTGCCCTTTAATAATGCGCTGCATTAATTAGTCTGACAAAGCGCCACGTGGCTTGTTAGGCGCTTTGCGCCAATTGAGGAGCGCAAGGCGCAAGTCCATGTGGAAGTGACACGTGTCACGTTCTGATGAGCGCAAGCGCAGTTAGCGCAGTGCGCTGCGACAGTGCGCTGCGCTGTTGCACTGCTGACACGTGGCGTGCTCTGATGGCTTGCGCCAATTCATGAGAGCAGTGCTCTGTTTTAGAAGCGCATAGCGCAGTCTGTTCTGGGCTGACACGTGGCGCATTCTGGTGGCTTGCGCCAACCCGAGAGCGCAACAGTGTAATTTTTTCAGGTGCAGGGCACTGTTTAATATCTTGATTCGATTTTGGATCAAACAAGAGAATCTTTTAAGATTCCAGAACCAATGGTTCATCAAAAGGCAATGCCTTTATGTAAGTCAAATGATCTAGTAAAGAAGTAAATTACTTCTTTTCATTAATATTATCATTTTTTATTGAAGATCTTTGATCTTGTTCTTAGATCATTGATCTTTTCAGAAGAAAGTTCTTATTTTTCTAAAGGTTTTACCTTTTTCTTTCTTTCTTTCTGAATTCTTCTCAAAGTTCTTAGAAGAACTCTGTGAATTCTCTGTGTTTCAATGTCCTTTAGACTTGGAGTCTAGAGGGCTTTTTATAGTGCCATTTGATTTGTTAAATCAGTTGAAGAGATCTTTCTCTGAGTGATTTAGGAATTTTTCCCTTCCGTTGGATCTTTGATCCAAGGGCTCCTGTTTTACAGGAGAGAATCTTATTGTATTAATAAGATCGGAAAGATCTTTCTAGAATTTTAATTCTGTTTTGGTGCTGGCACAGTTGGCGCAAGCGCACCTGTGCTTGACACGTGTCGCGAAGCGCATAGCGCAGCGCAACTGCGCTGCCACGTGTCGCGCAGCGCAGCGCAACTGCGCTGACACGTGTCACGCAGCGCAGAGCGCAGTCCAGCTGAAGCGTTGCTTCCTTTAAAATTTGAATTTTAAACAGAGCTTTTCTCTGATTGGGGGAAACAGAAGCGTTGCTTCGTTTCCCGTCTTGGAATTTGAACAGAGCTTTGCTCTGATTGGGGTAAACACGGCCAACATAAAACGAATGGCGCTTTTATTCCACGATATGGTCGGGATGATGATACAGCCGGATTCTCCAGCTGAAGACCCTCCGATTGTCCTTGAAGACGATAGAGAGGAGACGTCGAACCCTCTTCTGGCTTTATCTACGGCCAAAGAGGAGACGATCTCCAAAGGCGCCCTTGATAACTATATAGCTCAACAGATACGAGCTCATCAGGCGAGCGAAGCGGCTAACCAAATTGTTAAAACTAGACGACCCTATCCGGGTTGGCACGATCAAATAAAGTACCCACCAGGATATACAATCCCTAAATTCCACATATATAAAGGGACGGGAAGTCCACACCAACACGTGGCTCAATTCAGGGCTCTGTTCGGCAATACCGGAGGTGACGATAAGCTACTGCTTCGCCAGTTTGTTGGCAGCTTGTCGGAGACAGCGTTTGAATGGTACTCTGAGCTCCCGAATGACTCCGTTAAGACATTTGCAGAAATGGAGTTACTGTTTACACAAAGGTTCGCAAATCACAGCAATAATTAACGCCAGAGTGAAGCCAGGCGAAACATGGGTGCAGTACGGGATACGGTGGCGGAATCTATGGTCGAAGTGCGAGCACCGCATCGAAGAAGCGCCTGCGGTAGGCATGTTCGTGGGTACTTTTGATCCGCAGGCGACCATATCCCAGTTCATGATGTTCTTCAAGCCAACTACTTTTCAGGCCTTGATTGACAAGCTGGTCCAAATGGATCAAATGGGTCATAGACCATCTTCTTCGAAGTTGGAATCTTGAAACGAAAAAGGGAAAAGGAAAGCGACCTTCGACGCCAATGCTCAGCAGCAGCCCAGTGGTCCAAAACCAACTGATTGTCAAGATGATAGACATCGATTCTTCAATAAGAAACTGAAGCGCCCTTATTCGTTTCCCTGGGATAAAACGAGGAGACTGTTCGAGCTGGTGGTGCGCAACTGGCTCATCACCTTACCAGATCCAAAACACCCATTGCAACCCGGTGAGGCCAATAATCCCAATTATTGCCCCTATCACCAAGTGGTAGGCCATCCAATCGAAGATTGTTTCATCTTCAAAGGATGGATTGAGGACCAATACCAACAGGGCAAATTCGCACTGTCTAAGAATTGGAAAGTAAGCCCGCCTCAGCCGCACGCTCTTAAAAGGAGGGACATACCGGGGGCATCATGCTCTTTTATAGAAGAAGCTCCATGGGAGGTCGCTCTTTCAGCCAAGACGAAAATAATGCTGAAGGATCTCCAAACATGCCCGGCGATCAGGTGGAAAAATCCGCTAGAACCCGAGGTCATTGAGAGAATGCTGAAGCCGCGCCTAACTCCAAGAATTGGTAGTGATAATCAAAACGCTCAGGCCCAGCCGTCAAAGTCTTCGAAGAAGAAGAAGAAGAAGATCAAAAAGCCCGTGAAGCCTGATGAAAAGCGCACGGACCTACAAAAACATATTGACGCACTGGAGGAATATAACCAGAAGGCGCGAACCCCGGTCACACTCCAAGAGTTTCTCAACCACATTCTTGAAGATAGAGATGGCGATGAAGATGAGGGAGAAGACTCGTTAGACAAACCTGAAGATTATGTGGCAAGCTGCCACATGATCTCTCACTCATCAGTAGATGGTGAAGAAGCTCTTGATACAGAGAAACTGGGGGCAGATCCCGAACCGGAACTCCTAGGACCGTCAGACGAGATGATTGACGTATTCCTGAATGAAGCTCTTCTGTAAAGCAAAGCTGATCAGGAGCGTGAAATCACCGTATACGAAAAAGCCAAACATCGGCGACTGAACGAAAGGATTGAAATACCCCAACCGGATAAGAGCACTTCGGTCGCCAGCAAAAGCAGGTTCATGACAAAGAAAAGGTTCGCCAAAGCCATATCGATGGGAATGAAGCTGCCACCCTCCGAAGAAAACATTCCTGATAGGATACACCTTAACGAAGAGGATGCACATCCAAACTACTGCTTGTAC
Source organism: Agapanthus africanus (assembly GCA_030015575.1). Taxonomy (NCBI): domain Eukaryota; kingdom Viridiplantae; phylum Streptophyta; class Magnoliopsida; order Asparagales; family Amaryllidaceae; genus Agapanthus; species Agapanthus africanus. Next base: position 422,848,081 of record CM057349.1, read on the forward strand.
CATCAGAGAACCACACACCCTACTGAAGAATACAATGCCTTTAAAAATTGGTGGCAGGGATACGTTGCTCATCGGCAGCATTTCAAGCGGATGAAGCGCAAAATTCGTCGGGAACAAAGAAGCACGACATATGAGTATAAAAGAACCTCCGATGAATGTCACATGGTTAATTCCGGGGGATCGCAAGTTCTTACCTTCGGAAGTGATTCTGATAAAGAATTAGCCCTCTGCCTTCTCTTTAAGGAATCCATCTCTGAAACAGAAGAGATGAAGACCTGCGAGAACATTCAGCTGTGCAATCGCATGCTACCTGAAAAGAATCTCGGACCCGCAAACAAGGGATCGAACAAAAAAGATAAGGGAAAAGAAAAGGTCCCTGAGCATATCACCCTCGATGACCGAGTCGTCGAAGAGCTGGCAGCCAAGGACCCGCCCAAGAAAAACAAAGTGGATTACAACGTTCTAGCACACCTGAGGAAGATACCCTCGCAGCTAAGCATTCTCGATGCCCTTCTGCTATCCAAAGAGGCGAGAGATTCTCTGATCAAGGCATTATAAGAGCCTGACCAGTTTCAAGCATTCCTCGCCGAAGAAAAGATGAAAGACGAGCTGGAAGAAATTCACACAGCTGACATCATTTTTGGCGATGAAGATTTCCTCCTCGGAACATGCGAGCACAACCGTCCCCTATATGTCTCCGTGTATTGCCATGACATTAAGCTAGGGAAGATCCTAGTTGACAATGGGTCCCCTGTCAATCTACTAAATGTGATGGTGCTAAAAGAAATCTGCATGAGCGTTCAACACCTCGCTTGGGATAAAATCACTATCTCCGGGTTTGACTCCCAGACATCACGGACGCTCGAGTCTGTGATACTGACGTTACGCTTTGGGCTGCTCGTCACTGATATCAAGTTCCACATCATTGACGCTAAGACTTGCTACAATGCTTTGCTCGGCCAGCCTTGGTTACACGAGTACAACATTATCCCTTCTACACAGCATCAGTGTATGAAGTACTTCAAAGATGGGCTTGAATACATTTTGACAGGGGAGCTGAACCCATTCTCCGTAAACGAAGTCTGAAAGTACGAAGATGCAAAGTACTTTTTACAAGAGTTTGAAGATACGGAAAGATGCCATAAACCTGAGGATAAGCAAAAAGCTATCACCACCATTCCGGTCTTCGGGAGCAATACCGATGAGGAAGAAGAGATAGTCTATTCGGGACCTCCCCGATACAACAAACCGGGACCGTCTACCCTTATTCTGGTCTTTGGCAGTGACTCTGAAGACGGGGTCAACGCAGTATTCTCGGCTCGTCCATCTGTGCAAGCCTTCATTAGAGATGATCAGAGTTTGCAGATCGCCATGGTTCCGCAAGAGCATTACAAAGAGCTCGACGCACCTGATACCAACAGTGTGCAAGAACTGCAGACGTTCTACGTTCCTTCCATGCGAAAAAATGAAAAGACGATCCTCTTTTATCGATCCGCGGAAACCAAAGTGGAGAAAGAAATCTGGCATGGCGCCAATTCTACGCTTGACAGGCTCCAGCCCATCTGTCTACCCAGATACTACACAGAAGGATTAAAAAGGCTGTTGAGGCGCCAAGGCATACACTTCAAACAGACTGCTCGACAAGCTCAGTTCTAATACAGGATCTGGAATGTCCCCGGAACTCAGCGAAAATTGCCCAACGGAGAATGGAAACGATCAGGCTTGGATATGTTCAATCCAAGAAACGGGAGCGATTCCATGGCTGCCACGTTATACATGACTTTGATGAAGAAGGAGATGCTCTGTTAGAAGATGCTAACCCTGAACCAAAACGAGGTCCCGCCATGAAAGTGCCAAGTCCGTCGTTCGAAGAACAGATGGACAAGCTAATAAGGGAAGCGTGTCAAAAGGTCCGGGATGACCATAGCCGCGAAATGGCCATTTACGAGAAAGCTAGGATGCAGCGCCTCCTTCAGCAGGCTGCGGAGAATAACAATGCTCTTCGTCGCCAGCCCGTCATACAAAAGACCCGACGCAGAGGCAAAAAAAATTAAAGAATGGAAAAAATATCCGACGGCGGCCAAGCGGGTCCAAGAAGCTACGCGATCGAGAATTGAACAGCCGGGATCCGTCTCTTATAAAGAAGATGGGTCGAGCATATTATTTTCCCCAAGATAAGACAAGGATGATATTCGATCTTGTCATAAAACATCAGATGATGACACTCCCGGAATCCAAACACCCCGATCAAGAAAACGAGGTTCATCACCCGGATTATTGCTCCTATCACCGAGCAATAGGACATCCTCTCGAAGTCTGCTTCACATTCAAAGACTTGGTAGAAGACCGGTATCAACAAGGCAGATTCGCTTTATCCAGCAGTTGGAAGGTAACCCCACCACAGAAGCATGAACCGAAAGCCACGTATGCAGCGAGAATAAAGCCGGATTAACATCGGTCATGGAAGCGATCTCATACCTGTCACGCAATAACGCTGTTAGGAGAAGGAGTACACGAGGATATGGATGACCTCTCCTGGTGCTTTGAAAACGATGATGACGAAGTGATCTCAGAGTTTCCACCGGCACCAAAAGAGCTGGAAGATGGGATACATACTACTGCAGATAACCTCAGAAAAATCGACTTAGGGAAGGCAAACGACCCACGGCCGACGTTCGTCAGTGAGCTATTGTCTGAAGAAAAGGTGGCTACGCTCAAAGACATGCTCATGCAGTATAAAGACTATTTCGCTTGGAACTATTCCGAGATGCCGGGATTAAATCTAGATATAGCCGTCCACAAATTGGCGATTTCTTCGGACGTCAAGCTAATCAAACAAGCACTGAGAAGAATGCGGCTCGAACTTGAAATGAGCATCAACGCCGAGGTCAAGAAGCTAATCGACTCCGGCTTCATCCAAGAGGTTTAGTACCCTGACTGGATTGCCAATATCGTCCCAGTGATGAAGAAAAATGGGACAGTGCGCATCTGCGTGGACTTTCGAGACCTTAACAAAGCTTACCCAAAGGATGATTTTCCTGTACCGGTTACCGATCTGATGATAGATAACACATCCACTCACGAAGTCTTCTCCTTCATGGACGGCTCATCAGGGTACAATCAAATAAAGATGTATCCTGAAGACCAGAAGCATACCGCTTTCCGGACTCCGCAAGGCATATTCTGCTACAAAGTGATGCCTTTCGGTCTGAAGAACGCCGACACCACCTATCAAAGGGCAACGGCGAAGATTTTCGATGACCTCATACATGAAATCGTCGAATTCTATATCGACGACCTCGTTGTGAAAAGCAAATCGTACAAGGAATTGGGAGCATCTAAAGATAGTGTTCCAACGTCTTCGGAAATACAATCTGAAGATGAACCTTTTGAAATGCGCGTTCGGAGTTTCCTCGGGAAAATTCTTAGGATTCATCGTACGACACCGGGGTATCGAAATAGACCCGTCGAAGATCAAAGCGATCATGGAAATGCCCCCTGTTCCCCTCCGAACGGCGGCCAAGACGACTGAGAGACGTCTTGCCTGAGATTCAGGGCAGATGCTATTTGGTTTTATCTGTCCACCTCTCCGAAGATGCCAAGTTGATTTATGGCACCGTGTATCGGAGGTTTAGACGGATGCGGCCGATGTAGCAGACTTCGTCAGATTCCCCCTTGCTTGAGGGGTTTTTGATTGTGGGGACGCTCTTCCCTGCAGGCACAAGCCCCTGCAGTTAATTACGCTACCTCATCGCGGTAACAACTTTCTCCTTCTCCAGAATTTCACTTCGTGTCGTGGGTGTTTGTTTTGTTTGTGGTTGCCCGTGGATTGTATACGGAGACTAATTTATGCCGTCGCCCGTAGGACATGGATTAGTCCAAATCCGTATTTTCTTAAATTTGGGTTTGGGGTTTTGGTTTAAGGATACGTTAGCCCTATTTAAGGCTAAGATCAACTTAAACTTTTGTTAAGGATACGTTAGTCTAATCTCCAGACTAAGATCAACTTAACGGGATCGTTTGGATCCGACAAGAGAGCAATTGGCTCTATTGTTTAGTTTAATGACATTGCGGTCGATTTCCAGTTTAGGGACATGGTGGTTCATTGTTAGTTTAGGGACATCTCGGTCCATTGGTAGTTTAAGGACATTGCGGTCCATTTCATGTATGGCCGTCGGGACCCATCACCTCTCTGACGTCGTTGAAGGATTACAACGACAGATGTCAGAGGAGTTCAGAGATGTACCCTTGAACCGGATGTAAATTGATTTAAGGGAGCAGTCATATTCAGTCAATTTAATTTGAGGACTTACGGCCATGATTGGGCTAAATCCAGTTGAAAATGTTCAACGTTTTTTTATTTGTGGTTGGCCTATTGGACCTTGGCTTGGGCTTTGCCCTTTGTTTAATAAGGCAGTGCATTTTGTCTGGCCTATTAGGCCCCCTTTTAATTGGGCTATGCCCTTTTAATAGTGCATAGCACTTTATTTGGTCTGATAGACCTTTCTTTATTGGGCTCTGCCCTTGATAATGCATTGCATTAATTAGTCTGATAGAGTGCCACATAGCTTGTCAGGCGCTTTGCGCTGATTGAGGAGCGCAAGGCGCAAGTCCATATGGAGGTGACACGTGTCACGCTCTGGTGAGCGCAAGCGCAGTACGCTGCGCTATTGTGCTTCTGACACGTGGCGCACTCTGGTGGGTTGCGCCAATTCATGAGAGCAGTGCTCTATTTTAACAGCGCATAGCGCAGATCATTATGGGGCTGACACGTGGCGCTCTCTGGTGGCTTGCGCCAACCCGAGAGCGCAACAGTGCAGATTTTGCAAGTGCAGGGTACTGTTTTATTATTTTGATCAATTTTAGATCAAAGAAAACAAATTTTCTTGTTTTCAAAGAACCAGTGGTTCATCAAAAGGCAATGCCTTTATTATTATTATATTTTTATTGAAGTTCTTTGATTTTTTTTCTTAGATCAATGATCTTTTTAGAAGAAATTCTTCTTTATTCAGAGGTTTTTACCTTTTCTTTTTCTGAGCTCTTCTCAAAATTTTCTTTAGAGGAATTCTCTGTTTTTCTCTCTGTGTTGATGTCTCTTTTAGACTTAGGGTTTAGGGGCCTTTATATAGTGCCAATAAGTTTGTTAAGTCAGTTAAAGAGATCTTTCTCTGAGTGATTTGGGGATTTTTCCCCACCGTTGGATTTTTGATCCAAGGGCTTCTGTTTTATAGAAGGCAATCTTCTTGTTTTTAACAAGATTGAGAAAGATCTTTCCAGAATTTTTCTGTTTGGCGCAAGCGCACCTACGCTCGACACGTGTCGCGCAGCGCAGAGCGCAGAGCAACTGCGCTGCCACGTGTCGCGCAGCGCAGAGCGCAGCATAACTGCGCTGCCACGTGGCGCGCAGCGCAGAGCGCAAGTCAGCTGAAGCGTTGCTTCTTTAATTTTTTTAATTTTTTATTTTAATTTTCAGAACAGAGCCTTGCTCTGATTGGGTTGTTTCGTTTCCCGCCTTGGAATTTGAACGGAGCTTTGCTCTGATTGGGGTAAATAAATGCCCCCCCACCGTTGCGCTTACGTGGCCCTCCAAACGTGAGCGCAGCGGTGGCAGAATTCCAACCATCGCGGCAACTCTTGGAAGTTGAAAGGGCATTTGATGCCTATAAATAGGACCTTTGGTCCTCCACAGATGATCATCATCTTTTAAGATTTTTACTTTCAAAACTTCAGAGCCTTGCTCTTGCCTTCTAGAACCCCAAGAGATAGAATTTCTTTTAGAAAACACTTTTTAGGTAAAATTTTTAATTAAATTAAATTAATTTTCATTGACAGAGCCTTGCTCTCAATAGATCCCTGATCTGAAGAAAACCCATTTAGGGTTTCACTTAGCAGAGGTTTGCTCTAAAGGGGTTTAAAGAGAACTAAGGAGAACCCTATTAGGGTTCCATTAATAGAGCTCTGCTCTCTAAAAGATTTTTCTTGCATTTTCTTAATTCATCAATGGAGCTTTGCTCCTTCCAAACCATACAGAAGAATTCTTAGGAGTTTTTCATGGATCTTGGAGTTTAAAGATGGCGTTTTATCCTTCGATGAATTATATCGTTTTGCTTAATCAGTCTTTCTGATAATTTTGTTGATTCTCTTTTACAGAAACAATGGACGCCCACATGTACGATCTCGACGAAATTATCTCTTACGGGGACATCCGCCGACTCGGCCATTCTCAGAATCGAGAGTTTACCAACGCCGAGTGTGCTGAAGTCATGAGTCGCTTCGATGCATACAATGGCCAACTGCTTCTTCGGCGCTCCTCTCTCCTGAAGCTTATTGTGGGAGCAATTTTGGAAGCGCTTCCTCTATTCCGTACTGGTGTGCCACTTGGGGAATTGGATGCCGCCGAGGATAAGGTGCACTCGGTGTATCTGATGAGCCTAATCTCAAAGAGGAGGCGAGATAACCTTATCGATCTTCTGCACCAAGCTTTTCAACAGTCCGCAATACTTGCTGCCTATCGGAGGGAGGAGGACATCAGTGGGGATCCCGATGCTCGGGCTTGCGAAAGAAAGCACACTAGGATGGTTCGCCGGGCTTGGAAAGTCTTGGACAAGGTTACTTTTGAGTTCCTCAATCCATGTCCTGGATTTGTGGTTTTGCCATTGTAATCATTTGGATAATATCTTTGTTTATTGCCTTTATTGATGTAAAAACTTTCCAAGTATGAATGACAAATCTTTTGCCTCCTTCCTTTTATTTTCTGCTTTGTTACTGGCACATTCTTTAAATAAGCATACCCTGTAAGCGATATAGAACATTATGTCTTGAACATCTTGGGGAGTAGTGATGGCTTAGGAAGCAGGTTCAAGTCTGCTACCTAAGGCTTTTCAACTTCATGAACCGTGAAGGTCTCATAACGACTTTTTTCCCTACGAGTCGAGAGGATCTCGTAGGTGTATTTTCTCCTTAGGAATCGTGAGGATTCCTAAGTGCGTTTTCTCTTATAAGTTGTAAGGATCTTATAAAAGAATTTTCCCTCTTATGAGTCGAGAGGACCCGTAAGCGGTTGTTTCCCTCCTTGTCGAGATTCGACTTCGGAGAGTGAGACCCGTGGATAGTATGCAAGAGACCATTTTGGGCCGACTTGCAGGATCCCTTGCTTAGGAAACAAGTTTTTTTTTAATCCCTGCTGCCTAAGGCTTTACCTCACGAGTCGAGACGAATCGAGTAGTTCTCGCAAAGACATCAATTTCCTCACGAGTCGAGACGAATCGAGCATTTCTCGCAAGAATATCCTAACGTCACAGTTAACCTCTGCTCTTTACGATAGAAGTCCGTTAGGGTCTGTAGTACTTAGGGTTTTGGCCGTCGTACCGTCGCATCAGCTGATATATTCCTCGATAGGCAATCGTGCTGTTCGAGTAGCCCTGCGACTGCCGTGTCTCTGATCCCTTCGGGGGCTAGACAAGACGTCTTCAAGCAATCCTCCTTGGCAGTTTGACCGTCCGAAGAGCAAGCGTTAGGAATTTTGCCATGCCGCTTTTTACTTGAGGTTGGGCTCATTTTGGAGAGCCCCGATGAGTCATAACCACTCCGCGCTGGTGGGGGATGATCTCCGATAATCTTTCAAGTTTTATGTGAGTTGCCGTCAAGACCCTGAAATTAGGAATTTGTCCTTTGCTTCGTTTGCTGGCATTGCGTCTGCTGTATCGAGACGAATGTCGCGGTTGTCTCTAGGTTGTTGGTGAACCGTCGAGGCTTGGAACTGGGAATTTTGCCGTGGCTCCATTTGTTTGATTGTCGTGTCTGAACCCTGCTGGAGGAAGAACGCTGGGGTGACATCTCGTCTGCTGTATCGAGACGAATGTCGAGGTGGTGACCACTCCGCACTGATGTGAAATGATCTCCGATGGTCTTTCAGGTTTTATAGGAGTTGCCGTTAAGACCTTGAAGCTAGGAATTTGGCATTTGCTTCATTTGCTGGCATTGCGTCCCCTATATCGAGATGAATGTCGCGGTTGTCTCTAGGTTGTCTGTGAACCGTCGAGGTTTGGAACTAGGGAATTTGCCGTGGCTCCGCTGTTTGATGATGTTGCGTCTGCTGTGTCGAGACAAACGTCGAGGTGGTGACCATTCCGCACTGGTGTGAGATGATCTCCGGTTGTCTTTCAAGCTTTATATAACTTGCCGTTAAGACCTTGAAGCTTGGAATTTGGCCTTCGCTTCGTTTGCTTTGTCATGTCCGAATCCTGTTAGAGGAAGGACATTATTGTGACATTGCGTCTGCTGTAACGAGACGAATGCTGAGTTGGAGATGGGATTTTGCCGTTACTTCGCTTTTTTTCGACCGTGGGGTCTTTTGTTGACGTTGTATCTGCATCCTTCTAGACTGCGGAGGAACACCGTCGTTGACATCTCGTCTGCTGTAACGAGACGAATGCTGAGATGGTCTCTAGGTTGTCTGTGAACCGTCGAGATTTGGATCTAAGGACTATGCCGTGGCTCCGTTTGATGGTGTAGCATCTATGTCCTGCTGGAATGAGGAGGCATACCGTTATTGGTCTCCAGGCTGTAGACATGGCCATTGAGATTTGGAACTAGGGACTATGTCGTGGCTCTGTTTGATGGTGTAGCATCTATGTCCTGCTGGAATGAGGAGGCGCACCGTTGTTGGTCTCCAGGCTGTAGATGTGGCCATTGAGATTTGGAACTAGGGACTTTGTCATGGCTCCGTTTGATGGTGTAGCATCTATGTCCTGCTGGAATGAGGAGGCACACCGTTGTTGATTTCTAAGTTGTAGATGTGGCCATTGATATTTGGAACTAGAGACTTTGCCATGGCTCCGTTTGATGGTGTAACATCTATGTCCCGCTGGAATGAGGAGGCACACCGTTGTTGATTTCTAAGTTGTCGATATCGACGTCGAGACCCTGAAGCTAGGGATCTTCCTTTGCCCCGTTTGTTGACATCGTGTCTGCAATATTGCGGCAAATGTCAAGGTTACCTCTAGGTTGTCTATGAACCGTCGAGATTTGGCGTCGCTTTTTTATGGAGCCTGTTGGGAAGGTATGGTTCCCTCTTTGTTTGTGCCCCTGGATTGTATACAGGGATTGATGTGATCTCACCTGTAGGGCAAAAAGTTTCATTCTTTCATTTCATTTTTTTTATTCTTTCCGCGATGCTCTATCATTTCAGCTTTTTATATCGCGAAAATCGCGATTGCCCAACCATTTCGGCTGTTTTTCGCGGTGCCCAATCATTTCGGCTATTTTTCTTTTTGCTCGCTGCTTTTATTGCGAGTTGCCCAATCATTTCGGCTTATTTGTATGCATACATTTTTACTTGCTGCTTTTTATTGCAAGTTACCCCATCATTTCGGCTATTTTGTATGCATGTGTGGCTTGCTGTCTTTTCGCCGTAAGCCTGGAATTAGACACCGATTTCAGCATCAGCACCGCTACAACTGGGACGTTGCCAGGAGCGAATCATCATTTGCCTCTGCCGATGTTGAACAAAGGTGGCTTAGCGAACAGGGTTAGGGTCCTGTCAACTAAGGCTTTTGACCTCATGAGCCGTAAGGGTCTCACAAAGGTATTTCTCCCTACAAGTCGTGAGGATCTCGTAGGTGTGTTTTCTCCTTGGGAATCGTTAGGATTCCTAAGTGCATGTTCCTTTGTAAGTCGTAAGGATCCTACAAGAGAGTTTTCTCCTTGTAAGTCGAGAGGACTTACAAGGGTTGTTCACCATGCGAACATATCCCCAGTCACGGATGGGACTTGGTTAGGGAAATGTTTATTCGCGCCCGTGGATTATATACAAGGGTCAGTATTGAACCACTTGTAGGGCATTATCGAAGGTTGTGGAGGTTGCTCAAGAACAGGTTTAGGTCTCTGTAACTTAAGACTTTCAAATCTTATGAGCCGTGAGGGTCCCATAAGAGAGTTCTCCTTACGAGTCATAAGGATCCTGCAAGTGTGATTTCTTTTTAGGAATCGTCAGGATCCCTAAGTGTATTGCTCCCTTGTGAGTCGTAAGGATCTCACGCGGGTGGTTTCTCCTTACAAGGTCGAGAGGACCCTGTAAGTGTCTTTTAACGAGATTGCGCCCTTTCGGGTTTTCACAAACACTCGTCGGTAGCCCTGCTGTTTTTACTCACGGAGCCCTTTCGGGTTTTCATCCGTGCCCATTTTGCTTATGTACATACCGTTTTTTTTATTCTTTTTTTTTATTCCTCTTTTTTTTTAAACGAGGTCGCGCCCTTTCAGGTTTTCACGAACACTCGCCGGTAGCCCCGCTGTTTTTACTCACGGAGCTCTTTCGGGTTTTCATCCGTGCCCATTTTTGCTTATGGACATACCGTTTTTTTTTTTTTAATTTTTATTATTATTATTTTTTATCTCGTCAGCCTGAGAATGCTGCGGTAGTAGTTTAAAGACGTTTCGGTCGTCAGCTAGTTTTAGGACGTAATGGTCCGTCATTAGTTTAAGGACGTTTCGGTCCGTCGTCGCCGTATTCGAGGCGAATCTCTAGTTTACTGAATTTTCGGTCTATGGGGCTTTTTCTATGATTGAGCATGATGCCCCCGGTGTATCCATCCTTCTCGGAGCGTGCGGTTGTGGCGGGCTCACCTTCCAGTTTTCGGAGATGACGAACTTGCCCTGTTGGTATTGGTCTTCAACCCAGTTTTTGAAGACGTAGCAATCCTCGATCAGGTGACTTACCGTTTGGTGGTAAGGGTAATAATTGAGATCATTAACATCGCCTGGCCGCAACGGACGTTTTGGACTCGGCAGATTGATGAGTCTGTCGCGCACTGCCAGCTCGAACAGTCTCCTTGTTTTATCTTGAGGAAACGAGTAAGGACGTTTCAACTTTTCATGGAGGGGTTGCCGCTTGTTGTTTCGGCAAACAACCAGTCTAAGGCCACTCGATTGCTGTTGAGTGTTGGCTACGAGGGCTGTTTTTCCCTTCCCTTTATCCTTTTTGCTCGATCCTTTGTTTGCGGGGTCGAGATTCTTTCCGAGTAGCGTGCAATTGCACGGCTGAATGTTCTCGCGACTCCTCAATTCTTTCATTTTTGAAATGGATTCCTTGAGGAGAGGGTTGAGGGCAGCTTCTTCGTCAGAGTCGCTTCCAAAGGTGATAATTTGCGATCTCTTGGAGTCGGCTATGTGACAGTCGGCGGCAGCTCTTTTGCGCTCATCTACCGCATTTTTCTGATGTCTACGAGCTTCATGCTTTGTCCTGTTGAAGTGTTGCTTTTGAGCGACATACCCTTACCACCAACACTTAAAGGAGTCGCAGTCTTCGGTAGGATGTATGATCTTCTGATGATATAAGCAGAAGTTAGGATGCATCTCTACTCCACCGAGAGTATTTTCTTCAGAGGGTGGTAGCCTCATTCCCACTGATAGGGCTTTAGAAAATCTTTTCCTCGTCTTGAATTTATTTTTATCCGCAGCGGATGACTTTTGATTTGACGAAAGTGCCTCGACTCTTCGGTCTAGTCGGCGGTGTTTGGCTCCTTCCAGTATGGCCATCTTACGTTCTTGATTGGCTTTAACTTTCAGACGAATCTCATTCAGGAAGGCATCGATCATCTCGTCTGACGGCCGCAGAATTTCTGGTTCAGGGTCCGCCCTCGGTTTCTCGGCGCAAGGAGCCTCTTTATCATCCACTAATGAGTGAGAGATCACATGAAAACTCTCTACGTAGTCTTCGGATTCATCTGATAAGTCTTCTCCATCGTTTTCGTCCACAACAAAAGAACAAGCTGCCCCTGGCGTGTCCGTCTTCTTTGGAGTGTGCGGCTGTGGTGGGTTTACTTTCCACTTTTCAGACAGCGCGAACTTGCCTTGTAGGTACTGATCCTCGACCCATCCCTTAAAGACGAAGCAATTCTCGATCGGGTGACTTACCGTTTGGTGGTAAGGGCAATAATTGGGATTATTGAGATAGCCTGACTGCAACAGACGTTTTGGACTCGGCAGATTGATGAGTCTGTTGTGCACTGCCAGCTCAAACAGTCTTCTCGTTTTATTCTGAGGAAACGAGTAAGGGCGTCCCAGTCTCTCCTCGAGGGATGGGCGTGGGCGCATGTTGTTTTGGCGAATTACCGGCTTTGAGTTGCTCGGCTGTTGCTGAGCATTGGCGACGACGATCGCCTTCCCTTTCCCCTTCTCATTTTGAGAGTCCGGTTCTGGAGGAGACGGTCCATGGCCCATCTAGTCCATTTGGGATAATTTGTCGATCAAGGCCTGGAAGGTGGTCGGCCTGAAGAACATCATGAATTGCGAGATGGTCGCTTGCGGATCAAGAGTGCCTACGAACATGCCTACCGCAGGTGCTTCTTCGATGCGTTGTTCGCATTTCGACCATAGGTTCCGCCATCGTGTTGCGTATTGGACCCACGTTTCGCCTGGCCTTATCCTGGCATTGATCAGTGCTGTTATCGGGGTGCGTTCACTAGCACTCGCGAATCTTTGTGTAAACAGTAGCTCCATCTCCGCAAATTTTTTGATAGAGTCGTTAGGTAGCTCTGAATACCATTCAAAGGCTGTTTCCGCTAAGCTGCCGACGAACTGGCAAAGCAACAGTTTGTCGTCGCCTCCCGTGTTGCCGCATAAGACCCTGAATTGAGCGACATGCTGATGTGGATTCCATGTCCCTTTATATACGTGAAACTTAGGGATCGTATATCCCGGCGGGTAACTGATTTGGTCATACCAACTCGGATAGGGTCGTCCAGTTCTAACAATTTGCCCAGCCGCTTCACTCGCCTGATGAGCTCGTATTTGCTGAGCTATATAATCATCGAGCGTGGCCTTGGAAATGGTTTCATCTTTGGCTGCTGAAAGAGTCGGCGAAGGATTAGATGTCTCCCTTCTATCGTCTTCAAAAATGATTGGAGGGTCATCAGCTGGAGGGTCCGGCTGTAACATCATCCCTACCATATCTTGGAAGAGGAGCGCCATCTGTTTTATGTTAGCCGCTTGCTCCGCGGCTTCCTTGTCCTTCTTTTCGAGGACTCTGCGTAAGTCAGCGTCAGTTTCTTGTTCGTGCTGCTGTTTTGATGATGCCTCCGAGCTTTCTTTTAGCCCGGTAAGTGTGACCATTGCGGTCATCATTTCCTGAAGCTTCTGTTGCTGCTCCTGGGCTTTCGTCACGGATCGGGTGAGCGGTCGGTGACCCGTCGAAGCACGGCCTTCCTCCTTTCCGGAAGCCATATAAACAGTGTGCACCACTATGCCCCCAGACTTGGGGCGTTTAGATTCAGTGTCTTTGCGATTTGCCAAAGACACAGGGATCTTCCCCGACCTCCTTCTTTTTTGAGCGGTCGAAGTTGAGGGGGCCGTTGAGGCGGGCACCCAAGTAGCCGGCATCCTTTATAGCTTGACAGAGTAGTCCTTCTCCTGCCGAACTTTCATCTTTTTCTGTCGGCGGGGATAGTCTTGATCAATCACCGACTCCTGGACCTGTCGTCAGACCTTGTAAATTTTAGAGGACAGCCGTTGAGGAAGTTGCTCCGGCTTCTTCTCTGTAGCATTCTTCACAGGTGAAGGAGTTCGCTTCAGCACCGCAGTAGGAGAGTTTCTGCGCACAGTGTTGAGCAGTTCAAAGCTGTTCCCGGTTGGAACAGTAGCATCGATCCCCACCGTTGGAGCTGGTGGAGTTATCCCAGAGGGGCAGTTGCCCCCAGCCTTCCTCACTCGGTGCCAGTGGCGACGTTGAGCGTGTCTTGCGAATGGAGCTGGTTTAGCCATAAGGGTGACTTCGTTGTGCCCCCTGCTTTGAGGAGAGACTGTTATTGGTGCTAGCCTGTTGAAGACTGACGTCCGTTGAGAGGGGATAATCAGTCTTGCGAAGGCCGACTTTCGAACAGAGGAAACAGCCTTCATGACTTCACGCGGAGTAGGAGCTGAAATGGCCAGTCTTGTGAAGACCGACCCCTTAGCAGGAGAAGCCGTCTTGGGGACTTTAGGAGTAGGAATGGCTATCCGTTATGGGATAACCTCTTCAAGAATTGTGGGCTTATTCACGGGCCCATCTGAGCTTCGGCCCAGTCTGTTAAAAACTGAGGCATTGGACTTGGGCGACCCGTTGAGAGGGGCCGCAGTAGTTGTAAGCCGATCAAAGACCGACTTCTTCAGAGCTTCTTGCGACGGTACAGGAGCGCTGAAGCTTGTTGGTGGGATCATGGTCCCGAAGAATAGTCCAGTGGTGGCTTGAGTTACCTGCCCCACTGGCATCTTGAAAAGAGCGGCCGCTTGGGGCCCGTAAGTCACTCCTCCAGCAGGGACGGAGCGAGAGTTGCAGTTGCAGGTAGTGCAGTTTGAAGCCATTGATCTTCTGTTTTCTGCACGGAGCAAGACACCAAATCTAAGTACCTCGAATCCACAGGCAACCAAAGCAAACCGTGATTTGTTCGCGAACACGACACACGAAGTGTGGAGTGGAAAGAGGAAAAGGTCCTACCGGGCGTGCCAGAATCTGTTCCCCTCCGAACAGCGGCCAAGACGACTGAGAGACGTCTTGCCTGAGATTCGGGGCAGATGCTATTTGGTTTTATCCGTCCACCTCTCCGAAGATGCCAAGTTGATTTATGGCACCGTGTATCGGAGGTTTAGACGGATACGGCCGATGTAGCAGACTTCGTCAGATTCCCCTTCGCTTGAGGGGGTTTTGATTGTGGGAAGGCTCTTCCCTGCAGGCGCAAACCCCTGCAGTTAATTACGCTACCGCATCGCGATAACAACTTTCTCCTTCTCCAGAATTTCACTTCGTGTCGTGGGTGTTTGTTTTGTTTGTGGTTGCCCGTGGATTGTATACGGAGACTAATTTATGTCGTCGCCCATAGGACGTGGATTAGTCTAAATCCGTATTTTCTTAGATTTGGGTTTAGGGTTTTGGTTTAAGGATACGTTAGCCCTATTTAAGGCTAAGATCAACTTAAACTTTTGTTAAGGATACGTTAGCCTAATCTCCAGACTAAGATCAACTTAACGGGATCGTTTGGATCCGACAAGAGAGCAATTGGCTCTATTGTTTAGTTTAATGACATTGCGGTCGATTTCCAGTTTAGGGACATGGTGGTCCATTGTTAGTTTAGGGACATCTCGGTCCATTGGTAGTTTAAGGACATTGTGGTCCATTGGTAGTTTAAGGACATTGCGGTCCATTTCATGTATGGCCGTCAGGACCCATCACCTCTCTGACGTCGTTGAAGGATTACAACGACAGATGTCAGAGGAGTTCAGAGATGTACCCTTGAACCGGATGTAAATTGATTTAAGGGAGCAGTCTTGCTCAGTCAATTTAATTTGAGGACTTACGGCCATGATTGGGCTAAGTCCAGTTGAAAATGTTCAACGTTTTTTATTTGTGGTTGGCCTGTTGGACCTTGGCTTGGGCTTTGCCCTTTGTTTAATAAGGCAGTGCATTTTGTCTGGCCTATTAGGCCCCCTTTTAATTGGGCTATGCCCTTTTAATAGTGCATAGCACTTTGTTTGGTCTGATAGACCTTTCTTTATTGGGCTCTGCCCTTGATAATGCATTGCATTAATTAGTTTGACAGAGTGCCACATGGCTTGTCAGGCGCTTTGCGCTGATTGAGGAGCGCAAGGCGCAAGTCCATATAGAGGTGACACGTGTCACGCTCTGGTGAGCGCAAGTGCAGTGCACTGCGCTGTTGCACTTCTGACACGTGGCGCACTCTGGTGGGTTGCGCCAATTCATGAGAGCAGTGCTCTATTTTAACAGCGCATAGCGCAGATCATTATGGGGCTGACACGTGGCGCTCTCTGGTGGCTTGCGCCAACCCGAGAGCGCAACAGTGCAGATTTTGCAAGTGCAGGGCACTGTTTTATTATTTTGATCAATTTTAGATCAAAGAAAACAAATTTTCTTGTTTTCAAAGAACCAGTGGTTCATCAAAAGGCAATGCCTTTATTATTATTATATTTTTATTAAAGATTTTTGATCTTGCTCTTAGATCAATGATCTTTTTAGAAGAAATTCTTCTTTATTCAGAGGTTTTTACCTTTTCTTTTTCTGAGCTCTTCTCAAATTTTCTTTAGAGGAGTTCTCTGTTTTTCTCTCTGTGTTGATGTCTCTTTTAGACTTAGGGTTTAGGGGCCTTTATATAGTGCCGATTAGTTTGTTAAGTCTGTTAAAGAGATCTTTCTCTGAGTAATTTGGGGATTTTTCCCCACCGTTGGATCTTTGATCCAAGGGCTTCTGTTTTACAGAAGGCAATCTTCTTGTTTTTAACAAGATTGAGAAAGATCTTTCCAGAATTTTTCTTTTTGGCACAAGCGCACCTACGCTTGACACGTGTCGTGCAGCGCACCTGCGCTAGCGTAACTGCGCTAGCGCAACTGCCACGTGTCGCGCAGCGCAACTGCGCTGTTACGTGGCGCGCAGCGCAGAGCGCAGCGCAACTGCGCTAGCGCAACTGCGCTGCCACGTGGCGCGCAACGCAGAGAGCAAGTCAGCTGAAGCGTTGCTTCTTTAATTTTTTAATTTTTTATTTTAATTTTCAGAACAGAGCCTTGCTCTGATTGGGGGAAACGAAGCGTTGCTTCGTTTCCCATCTTGGAATTTGAACGGAGCTTTGCTCTGATTGGGGTAAATACCCCCGCCAAGAACTCTCAAGCAACTACAATCTCCTCCAAGGAAAGCTCGCATATATCCGACGGTTCATAGCTAACCTCTCAGGAAAATTCCATTCCTACAATCATTTAATGAAGAAGGGGACCCCGTTCGTCTGGGATCGCAAATGCCAAAGCGCATTACACGAAATCAAGCAATACCTGCAGAATCCACCAGTACTGACTGCTCCGGTCAAGGGAAAGCCTCTCATCCTATACACAACAGCCTTTGAAGGTTCTTTAGGCGCGCTGTGGGCACAGGAGAATGACCAAGGGAAAGAAAGAGCCCTCTACTATTTGAGCCGAGTTCTCCTAGGGGCAGAAAACAATTACTCCCCTATCGAAAAATATTGCCCGGCATTAATCTTTGCTATAACGAAGCTCCGGCATTATGCTTTAGCGCATGAGGTCCATCTCATATCAAAAGTGGATCCTCTCAAATATTTGATGTCAAGAGCCATACTAACAGGACGGCTCGCTAAATGGGCCCTCCTCTTGATGGATTTCTTGATAACATACCGACCTCTCAAGACAGTGAAAGGCCAGGCCATCGCCGACTTTCTCGTTGAGCATCTTATACCTGCCGATTCACCCCTAAATTGCGAATTGCCAGACGAGCACGCATTTGACACGATCGATGGGGAGAAAGGAGATAGTGACACCCGATGGGAACTCTACATCGATAGGGTATCTTCCATGAAGAAGCGAGAGCACAGCACCCCCATAATCAAATCTGGGGTAGGCCTCATCTTCGTGACTCCACAAGGAGGGATAATGCGCTTTGCCTTTTCTTTGACAGAGCCGAGGACAAACAATGAAGCCGAATATGAAGTTTTGATAGCAGGTCTTGAGATCGTAGTCGACATGGGAATCGAAAACCTCCTTATATACGGAGACTCCCAGTTGGTCGTTAGTCAAGTAAATGGCGACTATCAAACATGCAAACCAGAGTTGGTAAAGTACGGTGAGAGAGTGCAACAACTGCTGACTCGAATCCCTTCCTACGCCCTGGAAAGCATACCGCGCGCGGAAAATAGCAAGGTGGATGCATTTGCTAAGCTCGCTAAAGAACTGGCCGACGAGAACCTCGGTGACGTAAGGATCGTTGTGCAAAGCCTTCGGGTTCTTGCACCGGCAGAAATATCTCCGTAGTCGTCCGAAGAAAAGGGAGCGACCGAGCAAACAGTCCTACAAATAAAAGACCAGGAAAAGGCAAACGATTGGAGAGAAGTCTTTATATACTACTTCAAATCCCGTCGAACACCTGAAGATGCGTCCTCAAGACATCAACTCATGAAACGAGCTCTATCTTTTGCTTTCGTCAATGATACTCTATATAAGAGGTCATTCGACTCTCTGTCGCTGAGATGCCTGGGACCGGAAGAAGCAAGGAGAGTCGTTCAAGAAACCCACGACGAACTCTGGGGTTCTCACCAAGACGGCCCGAAAATGAAGCTGAAGATCAAAAGGATGGGCTACTATTGGCCCATGATGATTCAAGACTGTCTCGAGTACGCGAAGCAGTGCCACTCGTGCCAGATTCACGGGGACTTCATCTACCAGTATCCAAATCCGCTATACCTAACTGTGGCTAGCTGGACAATCGAAATGTGGGGAACCGACATAATCGGGCCCATCGAACCAGCATCATCCAGAGGACATCGGTTCATATTGGCGACAACCGATTACTTCTCTAAGTGGGCAGAAGCGATACCGCTGAGAGAAGTGAAGACGGAGAACATCCTCTATTTCTTCAAGACACACGTCATCTATCGGTTCGGCACTCCGCGACGGATTATCTCCGATAACGGGCCAGCCTACAGAAGTCACAAAATCAGCCGCTTCGCGCAGCAACATAATATAGACTGGAGATACTCTTCGGTCTATAATCCCCGGGCTAACGGTCTAACTGAGGCTTTCAATAAGACCTTGACGAAGATCGTGAAAAAGATGGTGTCCAAAAATAAAAAGGACTGGCATGAGAGACTACATGAAGCTCTCTGGGCGTATCGAACTACGTTCAAAACGGCCTCAAACACAACGCCGTATGCATTGGTATTCGGCACTGAAGCAGTACTCCCCTTGGAGATTGAGCTACCCTTCTTATGAGTGGCGGTTCATTACGAGCTAACAGACGAAGACAATGCTCATCTTCGGCTTGAGGAACTCGACGCCCTTAACGAAACCCGGCTCATGGCTAGTGGTCAAGAGACCTATGATCCCCAATCGTGCCAAACGGGGGAAATTCGAGCCGAATTATGAAGGTCTGTACATCATAGACAAAGTCTACCAGAGTGGGGGTTACTTGCTCATGGATATGCATGGCGAAATACCCTTCAGGCCAATAAACGGCCGTTTCTTGAAGAAATACTATGCCTGACTGAGACGACTACTACGGATCGCAGCATCTCAAGGCTGACGCAAAAAAAAACGGTACGTCCATAAGCAAGATGGGCACGGATGAAAACCCGAAAGGGCTTCGTGAGTAAAAACAGCAGGGCTACCGGTGAGTTTGTGAAAACCCGAAAGGGCGCAATCTCGTTAAAAAACACTTGCAAGGTCCTCTCGACCTTGTAAGGAGAAAACTACCTGCGTGAGATCCTTACGACTCACAATGGAGCGACACACTTAGGAATCCCCACGATTCCTAAGGAGAAATTACACTTACGAGATCCTCACGACTCGTAAGGAGAATCCTCTTATGAGACCCTCACGGCTCATAAGATTCAAAAGCCTTAAGCTACAGGGATCTAAACCTGTTCTTAAGCCATCACAATCCCCAGATTGCCCTACAAGCGGTTCAATATTGACCCTTGTATACAATCCAGGGCACAAATAAACGTTTCCCCAACAGAGTCCCACCACTGACGAGGGATATCTTCATATGGAGAACGACACTTGTAAGTCCTCTCGACTTATAAGGAGAAAACGCCCTTGTAAGATCCTTACGACTTATAAGAGAACACAAACTTAGGAATCCTCACGATTCCTAAGGAGAAAATGCACCTACGAGATCCTCACGACTCGTCAGGAGAAATACATTTATGAGACCCTTACGACTCGTAAAGTCAAAAAGCCTCAGTTAACAGGACCGTAACCCTGTTTGCTAAGCCACCTTTGTTCGACATCGACAGAGGCAAATGATGATTCGCTCCTGCCAATATCCCAGTTGTAGCGATGCTGATGCCTAAATCGGTATCAAATTCCAAGCCCTTTTCACGGCAAATGATGATTCACTCCTGGAAATATTCTAGTCGTAGTGATGCTGATGCCAAGATTGGCACCAGATTCCATGTTCCACACTCGCGATAAAAATCAGCGAGCCAAAAATGCATATGAAATAGCCGAAATGATGGGGTAACTTGCCACAAAACCAGCAAGTAAAAATATATGCATACAAAATAGCCGAAATGGTTGGGCAACTTGCAATAAAAAACATCGAGTAAAAAGAAAAAATAGCCGAAATGATTGGGCACCACAAAAAATAGCCGAAATGATTGGGCAATCGCGACTTTCGCGATACAGAAAGCTGAAATGATAGAGCATCGTAGAAAGAAAAAACAAAAAAATGATGATGAAACTTTTTCCTTACAAGTAAGTCCACACTGACCCCTGTATACAATCCATGGGCATAAACAAAATGGGAACTATATTGTCCCACCAGGCTCCGTTAAAGGGAAGCCAGATCTCAGTGGCTACATCTATAAGCCTAGAAATCAACAACAGCGTTCTTCCTCTCCCCCCAGCAGGAGGTAGACGCGACATCAACAAACGGAGCTATGGCAAAGTCCTTAGTTCCAAATCTCTACGGTTCATAGACAGCCTAGAGACTACCCCGGAACCATGGCAAAGTCTCCTAGTTCCAAATCTCGACGGTTCACAGACAGCCTAGAGATCACCAACGGCGCTTCTCCTCACTCCAGTAGGATACAGATGCGATGTCAACAAACGACCCTAGGGTCAAAACAACGGAGCCATGGCAGAGTCCCTAGTTCCAAGTCTCGACGGCCAAATCTACAACCTGGAGTCCCACAACAGCGTTCCTCCTCATTCCAGCAGGATTCAGACGCGACAATCAACCTCGGAGCCATGGCAAAGTCCCTAGTTCCAAACCTCGAAGGTTCACAGAAAGCCTAGAGACTATCTCGGAGCCGCGGCAAAGTTCCCAGTTCCATTGATCGGCGGTGCACAAACAACCGAGAGTCAATCCTGACCCCGTATGGCTAAAGTCAATCCCGACCCTATATGGCTAAATCCTGACCCCATATGGCTAAAGTCAATCCTGACCCCGTATGGCTAAAGTCAACCCCTGACCCCGTGGAACACAGCTAAAGTCAATTTTAACCCAGTGGAAAACGGCCAAAGTCAACCCTCGACCTCCTTGTCAAAGCAATGCTTTGATTCGGGGGCAGGTCAACTAATTAATCACTTATGAGTCCTCTCGACTTATAAGGAAGAAAATTCTCTTGGGAGATCCTTACAACTCTCAAGAGAAAAACACACTTAGGAATCCTCACGATTTCTAAGGAGAAAATACACCAAAGAGATCCTCTCGACTCGTAGGGAGAAAAAATTTTATGAGACCCACACGGCTCATAAAGTTGAAAAGCTTTAGGAGGCAGATTTGAACCTGACTCCTAAGTCATCGCTGTCTTACAAAGATATCAAAATAGATTATCCACAAAATGCAATCGGTGAATGGGACACACCACCCCGTATGGCTAAAGTAAATCTTGACCCCATATGGCTAAAATAATTCCTGACCCCGTAGAACACGGCCAAAGTCAATCCTGACCCCTGTTGGGGTCAAAGTTTGCACCCCGGTTGACCAAGTCAAAGTCAAGGTCAACCCTAAACCAGGTGGACCCAAGCCTAGGTCAAACGGGCCCATGCCCAAGTCGCGCCCGCGGCCAGCCTCCCCATGCCAATATAAAAATCATGTAATAAATAATTTTAATTTTTTATGCATGAATGGGCATAAAGCCAAATTTTTGTAAAGCCCATGGCTTATGTGTAAAAAGAAATAGCACATGAGCCATGGGATGGGAAAAATGCTATTTTGTAAAGCCCAAAAGGCTATATGTAAATGTGTAAGCCTATATAAGGCAACATGATGATGAATAAAGGATACACTTTACATTTCTCTAAAAACTCTAGGGTTTTTGTGCCTCCTTCTCCTTCTAAAAGGTTCCAAACCTTCTTCCCCTTTTCAATTAAATCAAGAGATTTACTCTTCCTTTTCCAAAACTAAATAGTTTTCACCACAAAACCCACAAAGGGGAGCTCAGATCTTCCATTAGATCTCAAAAAAGGGGAGATTTTTGAATATCACCCCCTTTCTCCAAGATCCGGCCAACCGACAGGAAGAAGAAGGAGACCCATCTCTAGAAATCCCATCTTGGGAAGATCCAGAGCCAAAAGGAGAAACAAAGCAGCCCCCTATGATCATTTCTAATTTTTTTAGGAGTGTAACTCCATTCAAGATCCATTGGAGTTTAACTCCCTAAATTAATCTCTGTCAGGAGTTTAACTCCATAAGTCAAATCGAGAGCACAGCTCCCAGTGCAGGGACCAAGTCCCTTTTGCTGCTGATGCCTAATGCCCGCGTGCCAGGCACGTGGGGCGCTGGCGCTCTGGCGCACAGCGCCCGCGTTCCAGGCACGTGGTGTGCTGGCGCTCTGGCGCACAGCGCCCTCGTGCCAGGCACGTCGTGCGCTGGCGCTCTGGCGCACAGCGCCCGCATGCCTAGCACATGGGGCGCTGGCGCTCTGGCGCACAGCGCCCGCGTGCCTGGAACGTGGGGCGCTAGTGCCTTCTCCCACGCATCCTTTGGATGCCCTTTCCCTTTATATACCCCCCATACACACATACTCCACGACCCTGTCCCTGTTAGGAATAAATTTCTAACGGGGCGCTGCCCCGCACCCCGCAAGGGGGCTGCTAGCCCCCTTGACCCCCAGCCCCCTATCCGTGTAGCGGAACCCCCGTAAAAACTCTGCGGGGCCCCCAATATATCCAAAACCCCTTTAAAACACAACACTGCACATTGAGTTCGCATGACCTGTTTGACCCGTCAATCGGAGGTCCCTCGCTCCAAAGGCGAGGGGTAATTATCGGCAGCTTAGTCTGCGGCTGCCAGAGATTCGGATCCCCACAATCAATAAACCTCAGCCTACCCTAGGCAGGAGGAATCTGTAATGCGCCTGACAAGCGCGTGCATATTCCCATCTCAATGGGGTGACGAAAAACACCCTACAAATTCTGGCATGCCCGGTTGGACTAATCTCTCCTCCCATATTTCGGGTTAAACGTTCATGCGAACTCAATCAATATACATATCTATATTTATACTAAAATAATGCTCTTTCATGCAGGTCTTCAAGCAATCACTTTTCAACAATGTCTCCAAGGACGATCTCAGCCCTCAGCACGGCTCTCATCTTCTACACGATGAAGATGGATGCCGGGACAGTCCTCCCGGCCAGTCTCGGGCGATAATAGGAAGAGCCGCCGCTACCATTTGGCTCTATTCTGCTCATGTCAGCTAACGTCATCCCAGCTCCTCAAGCTTCGGTAACAGACAAGCCGGCCTCGAAAGGCAAGAGGCCAAATGTGGTGGTCTCGAAAGCACTGCTACCCAAAAGCAAGTCGGTGTTTGAACGACCTTCCTTGGCCCCAGCTGGGGGCAAGGCTATCAACACTAACAAAGCAACAGGACGTCTCGAGCAAGCTCCGGCGGCGCCCCTGACCACTGCTCGATCGGGTGTCTTCTCTAAGCTCCCCGTCGATCGACTCACGATGGCTTCCTGGACGACGGATGCCGGCCAAGCTTCAAAATCGAGAAGCTAAGGCAGAAAAAGCTTAGATACAGAGCCAACAAAAGGGCTAGGGCTCCGGCCATGTTAAAATTTATGAATTTTCAAAGCCCGGATCACTCCGCGATACCAGCTGCCAGTGATGGAAGGATGGCTGAATGTGTTATCCACACCGTCTACATGGTGGGCACGCGTCCCAGTGAAAACCTTCGCAGCAAAAGGAAGGATGGGGCCACCACATCTTAAATCCAATCTGGTGTGAATATAGCCGTCACTTCCCAAGACCAGCATCCTCCGGAGGGTGATGAAAATCCTTCCGGTGAGGCTGATAAGCAGAGAGATCTCTCGGTTCATGAGGAGTCAGGCTTGGAAAGCGAATATGAGCCAATCTTCCACTCCAAGAACATAGAGCAGTAACTTCTACAAGTGCTCCGAAAACAGTTTAGAAGTAAAGACAAGGAGATGGCCAAACTCTACTCAAAAATTGACGACTTGACGAATGTCGTGATGCAGCTCACGGCCCGACTTGCCTCTCAGCCGCCCAATCAAGCGCAGGGCTCTGCTCATGAACCGGGAAACGGTGTCCCAAGACAGCCGACGCCTATTCCCTCAAATCCAAAGGTGGGCGGACCGCATGAAAGTCGTTCGCATCCTATCTCAGGAAATTTCTTGGCTACCGATGACAGTAGCCCGCTAACTCAAGATCAAATCATGGATTTGGTTGCCAACAAAGTCAAAACATTGGTAGCCGAAGCTGAAGCGCAAAAAGATATTAGCAGTAGCGGGAGACCATATCCTGCTCAGTATGATATGGTAGAATTTCCCAACGACTATGTCATCCTTAAATTCGGAAGATTCAATGGGACAGGAAATGCGAATCAGCACATCGCCAACTTTAAAGCCTCATGCGGGAATACTGGGGGCAATGACGTGCTTCTCCTCCGCCAGTTCGTTAATAGCTTGGCCGATGTTGCTTTTGACTGGTATGCGAGCATACCGGATGGCTCCGTCACAACTTTCGTCCAAATGGAGTCTCTGTTTCGGCAGAGGTTCATGAGCGTCAGCGATAAGATCACCATCGCCGACCTCGTAAGGACCAAGCCAAAGAACAACGAAAGTAGCACGGATTTTATAACCCGATGGCGCAATCTTTCTGTCATATGTGAACCACCGATAGAGCAGGACCAATCTGTTCGTCTCCTTGTCGGAAATCTCAACAATTGGATGGCCCCGTTTCTATGCACCTCGGGTCTTAAAACATTCCAAGAGCTGACCAGGAAAGTTCAGATGTTGGAGCGCTCAAAGCAGGAGTCCTCCTTGGATTCCCAAAATAACAATAGGTCCTGGAGAAACCGAAAGGACGATAATCGCAAAGGCGGAAATTCCGACGATTCTGAATTTTTTAACACTTCGACTAACCGAAATAAGCAAGGGATGAGCGGTCCTAATCCCAACCAGCCTCGAAAGCAAGTGTTCGGAGAGGGAGGAGAATCTCCACTGAAAGAAAAGCTAGATAAGGTCTATTCCTTCAGAAGGGACAAAATCCGTAAAATATTCAAAGATGCCCTGAGGAACGGTCTACAACTGCCAGAGTCAAAAAGACTGCAGGAAGTGAATATGACCGACGACCCCAAATACTGCCCCTATCATAGAGTGATAGGTCATTCCATTGAGGACTGCTTCGTCTTCAAAGATTGGATCGAAAAGCAATACAAGGCAGGAGAGATAGAACTGTCTAAAGGCGTGTTAACAAACAGTCCAGCTATGACCGCCAATTTCATACAAACGGAGACCGAAGTTCTTCGTGAAACTGATTCTCTCAGACATCTGCCTTTCTCTGAAAACAATCGACCACCACGTCATTAAACTGGGAACAACTGACTGCCATGTCATTAAACTGGGAATAAACGACCTCTAAGTCGTTAAACTGGGAATGTAAAAATATGTAAATAAACAAAAACAAATGTGTAAATAAATAAATAAAAAGATAATCCGAAATGATGAGGCAACTCGCAATGAAAATCAGCGAGTAAAATAAAGATGAAAAATAAAGCCGAAATGATAGTGCAACCACGAATAAAAGCCGAAATGATAAGGCAATCGCGACCTTCGCGATAAGAAAAGCTGAAATGATAGAGCAATCGCGGTAAAACAAAAAAACAAAAAAAAAACACAAATAACGGCGAATGATGAGTTGCTCTTGGTACCATATTCCAGTGCAGCGATGCAGACGCCAACCAAAATCCAATTTCCTAAAATTCTCCCAGCCCTACGGTTGGTCCCCGAACTGACTACCGTATACAATCCAAAGGCTCAAATAATTCTCATCATACCCATAACCCACTGCAATCACCAGTCCAGCGGCCGGTCTCTGCCCTCGGAATTATGCTCCATTGGGAAGACCCACACATGTTTCCTCACAATACATGAGGAGAAAAAACCTTCGTAGGATCCTTACGACTCATAAAGGAAAAACACACTTAGGAGTCCTCACGACTCCTAAGGAGAAAATACACCTACGAGATCCTTTCGACTCGTAGGGAGAAAATGCTTTTATGGGACCCTCACGGCTCATAAAATTGAAAAGCCTTAGGTGATAGGGACCTAAACATGTCTCCTAAGCCATCACTCCCCAACAGGAAAAGGCAAATGATTAATTGCTCCTGGCACATTGCTTCAGCGATAGCAATGTTGATGCCTACCCTAACCCTAAAATTCCAAACTCCAATCCAATAGACCCCTAAGTCTTTAAACTGGGAATAGATGACCTCTAAGTTGTTAAACTGGGAACGGATGACCCCTAAGTCAATAAACTGGAAACGAGAGAGATCCCCTCACGGCGAATGATGAGTCGCTCCGGGTACCATATTCCAATGCAGCGATACAGACGCCAACCAAACTCTGAATGTCCCAACGGCGAATGATGAGTCGCTCCTGGTACCATATTCCAGTGTAGCGATGCAGACGCCAACAAAGTCTCGAAATTCTTACGGCCCTACGGTTGGTCCCCAAGTTGACTACCATATACAATCCACGGGCTCAAATAACTCATCATACCCATACCCAACTGCAATTACCAGTCCGGCGGCCGGTCTCCATCCTTAGAATTATGCTTCATCTGGAAAGACCTACTCATGTGTCCTCACGATACATGAAGAGAACAAACCTTCATGGGATCCTTACGACTCACAAAGGAAAAACACACTTAGGGGTCCTCACGACTCCTAAGGAGAAAATGCACCTACGGGATTCTTACGACTCGTAGGGAGAAAATGCTTTCATGGGACCCTTACGGCCCATAAAATTGAAAAGCCTTAGGTGATAGGGATCTAAACCTGTCTCCTAAGCCATCGCTTTCCAACAGGGGAAGGCAAATGATGATTCGCTCCTGGTACCATATTCCAGTATAGCAGTGCTGATGCCGACCCAAAAACCAATTCCCAAGCCCTCCCGGGGCAAATGATGAGTTGCTCCTGGCATTATTCCAGTGAAGCAATGCAGATGCCAAACCAAAATCGCCAAATCCACTCATGGCAAATGATGATTCGCTCCTGGTACCATATTCCAGTGTAGCGATGCTGATGCCAAGAAAAACCAAAATCTCTAAATCCGCTCATGGAAAATGATGATTCGCTCCTGGTACCATATTCCAGCGTAGCGATGCTGATGTCAACCCAAATCAAATCAAACCAACAACCTCTATGGTGGAATCATGCTTCGTCCCAGAATTTACCCCGTGTCAAAATCAGGCTTCGTCTCGGGATATCGACCCCCTCGTCGGAATTATGCTCCACCCTGAAAACAAGTCAACAAGCGACCTCCTCATCGGAATTATGCTCTGCCCTGGAATCAAGTCAACTAGCGACCTCCTCGTCGGAATTATGCTCTGCCCCGGAATCAAATCAACCAACGACCTCCTCATCGGAATTAACCTCCGCCTCGGAATCAAGTCAATCAGCAAACTCTGCATCGGAATCATGCTTCGTCTCAGAGTGTACCCCATGTCGGAATCATACTTCGCCTCGGAGTACCTTCCTTCCCTGTCGGAATTATGCTTCGCCTGGGAATCAACCTCTGCATCGAAATTATGGTTCTATCAGAATGTCTGCCGCTCGTTGGAATTATGCTCCGACCCTTTGGAATCATGCTCCGCTCATCGGAATTATGCTTCGATCCCTGGAATGATGCTCTGCTCTTCGGAATGATGCTCCGATCCTCGGAATTATGCTCCGATCCTCGAAATTATGCTCCGACTTTTCAGAATGATACTCCGATCCTCGGAATTATGCTCCGATCCTCAGAATTATGCTCTGACTCTTCGGAATGATGCTCCGATCCTCGGAATTATGCTCCGATCCCTGGAATCATGTTCCGCTCTTCGGAATGATGCTCTGATCCTCGGAATTATGCTCCGACTCTTCGGAATGATGCTCCGATCCTCGGAATTATGCTCCGATCCCTGGAATCATGCTCCGCTCTTCGGAATCATGCTCCGATCCCTGGAATGATGCTCCGCTCTTCGGAATGATGCTCCGATCCCTGTAATCATGCTCCGCTATTCGGAATGACGCTCCGACCCCTGGAATTATGCTCCGCAAATCGGAATGATGCTCCGATCCCCAGGAATCATGCTCCCCGAGGGATTCTCCGCCCCCGGAATGATGTTCCACATCGAAGTCCAGCTTCAAGATCTATCAATTTCATGCACACAACTCAAATGTGCGGTTTGCATTTATTGATGGGGGCACTTTGTTGGGGTCAAAGTTTGCATCCCGGTTGACCAAGTCAAAATCAAGGTCAACCCCTAGCAAAGTGGGCCCAAGCCCAGGTCAAGCGGGCCCATGTCCAAGTCGAGCCCGTGGCCAACCTCCCCATGCCAACATAAAAATCATGTAATAAATAATTTTAATTTTTTATGCATGAATGGGCATAAAGCCAAATTTTTGTAAAACCCATGGCTTATGTGCAAAAGGAAATAGCACATGAGCCATGGGATTGCAAAATGCCATTTTGTAAAGCCCAAGGGGCTATATGTAAATGTGTAAGCCTATATAAGGCAGCATGATGATGAATAAAGGATATAATTTTCATTTTTCTAAAAACTCTAGGGTTTTTGTACCTCCTTCTCCTTCCTCAAGGTTCCAAGCCATCTTCCCATTTTCAATTAAATCAAGAGATTTACTCTTCCTTTTCCAAAACTAAATAGTTTTTCACCACAAAACCCACAAAGGAGAGCTCAGATCTTCTATTAGATCTCAAAAAAGGGGAGATTTTTGAATCTCACCCCCTTTCTCCAAGATCCGGCCAACCGACATGATGAAGAAGGAGACCCATCTCCAGAAATCCCATCATAGGAAGATCCGGAGCCAAAGGGAGAAACAAAGCAGCCCCTTTGATCATTTCTATTTTTTTTTAGGAGCCTAACTCCATTCAAGATCCATTGGAGTTTAACTCCCTAAATTAATCTCTGTCAGGAGTTTAACTGCATAAGTCAAATCAGGAGCACTGCTCCCAGTGCAGGGACCAAGTCCCTTTTGCTGCTGACGCCTGGCACCCGCGTGCCAGGCACGTGGTGCACTAGTGCTCGGGCGCACAGCGCTCGCGTGCCATGCACGTGGGGCACTGGTGCTCTGGCGCACAGCACCCGTGTGCCTGGCACATGGGGCGCTGGCGCTCTAGCGCACAGCGCCCGCATGCCTGGCACATGGGGCGCTGGTGTCTTCTCCCACGCATCCTTTAGATCCCCTTTCCCTTTATACACACACACACACACACACACACACACACACATACTCCACGACGCTGTTCCTGTTAGGAAAAAATTTCTAACAGGGCACTGCCCCGCACCCCGCAAAGGGGCTGCTAGCCTCCTTGACCCCCAGCCCGCTATCCGGGTAGTGGGACCCCCGTAAAAACTCTGCGGGGCTCCCAATATATCCAAAACCCCTTTAAAACACAACACTGCACATTGAGTTCGCATGACCTGTTTGACCCGTCAATCGGAGGTTTTCTCGCTCCAAAGGCGAGGGGTAATTAACGGCAGCTTAGTCCGTGGCTGCCGGAGATTTGGATCCCCACAATCAATAAACCCCAGCCCACCCTATGCAGGGGGAATCTGTAATGCGCCTGACAAGCGCTTGCGTATTCCCATCTCAATGGGATGACGAAAAACACCCTACAACCCCGTGGAAAACGGCCAAAGTCAACCCTCGACTTCCCTGTCGAAGCAATGCTTTGATTCGGGAGCATATCAACTCATCAATCACTTACGAGTCCTCTCGACTTATAAGGAAGAAAATTCTCTTGTGAGATCCTTACGACTCTCAAGGGAAAGCACACTTAGGAGTCTTCACGACTCCTAAGGAGAAAATACACCTACGAGATCCTCTCGACTCGGAGGGAGAAAAAACTTTATGAGACCCTCATGGCTCATAAAATTGAAAAGTCTTAGGAAGCAGACCTAAACCTATTTCCTAAACCATCGCTACCCTACAAAGAGTCTAAGGTAGACAACTATCTACTATCTACAGGTTACACTTACTAAAATCACATGGTAACAACACAGTAAGGAAAAGAAGGCGATAGTATATAAAAAAATGATCTTTTATTCATGAATTCAATTGAGTACAAGATGAATCATATAAAAGAATAAAAATGGAAACATGTTATTCAAAGATTACAAATGTTTAATTGATACAAAGGCAGCTACTGAGAAGGAGGCATTTTCAATAAATCAGCCAGTTGCCCGCGCACTTCTCTCAACTCCTTTTCATTGTCAGCTGCTGCGGCCAGCTCCGCTTCAACTCGAGCCCGTTGCTACAAACAAGACGAAAGTTTCTCATCGATTTCCCGTTGAGCAACTTCGCGACTCTGCGTAACCCTCTCCAGAAGGTCGAGCTTTTGCCTTAGCGCTAGCCCGTCCGAAATGCATCGTTGCAAATTGTCAAAGACGGCTCTCAATTGCACAGCGTTTGCTTCAACCTGGGCGCGCAGCCGGGCAAATTCACCCGAAGCCTCCTCGCGTTCCTTTCTCCTCAAGGTCGCTTCTTGTTCGAAATGGCGGAAGAAGGGAACGCTCTGTTCAACCCATGCAGCCCGTTGAGAATTCAAAGCCAACATTTCTGGAACGGGACGCCTGAGCTCAATTTTATACAGACAGGCCTCGATCTTCCTGCAGTAGTTAACCCAAGCCTCAACGACGCCCTCGCTATGGAAGTTCACGAGCATCGCCAACATGAGATTAATTTCAGCAGCAAAATCTACAGCAGATGCAAAGGCTTCGGCGTCAAGGTCCTCGACGAACTCGCTTAACATCCGCAGGCTATTCGCAGCACCCCTGGAAGAAGGGCATTTAGCAAAAGGCCCTGCCAGTATGGGAATTTGAGACTCGAAAGGAGCTGGAGTCGGTGTGATTGCTGCAAAACAAATCATAGTCAGATATCGGCTTAAGAGATAAAGAAGATGCAAGAGCGACGAAGGCTACTATACCGGCTACGACAGGTGGCAGAGCTGGGAGTACTGGTGGCATGACGATTCTCTCGTCCCCTCATTCAATTTGTAGTGTTGTAGTCAATTTAAAGTTAACAACGGCAGGGTCATCCATTAAAGAAAAGAAAGGACGTCGGTTAGAAAAGATATTCACCGGCACCAGTAGGCAAAGTGACTTCTGATTGGAAGGGGAAGTGCGGGTTCAGCACTTAAAACAGATGATCAAAGAGAACTCCTGCAAGGTTACGATTATGCATAGTCAGTACAAAGGAGATGACATCCACAATTTAAATTAGACAAATAGCAAACCCATACCTTCCAGCATTTGAGAGGACACGAGAGAAGGCGAAGGGTCGGCGACCGTTAGAGCAGCAACTGGTGACGCTTTTTTGGGTGGCACGACCTCAACGCTCACCACACCTGCATTAGAAACAAAAGAAATGCCGTCAAAAGGGATTGAAAGAGATTGCGGAATAAGGAAAACAATGACCCAAGATCTACCTGATGAGTCGCCAATCAAAACCGTGACAAGAGCATCACTAAGCGCAGCGACTGCTTCGCTCTCCTCTATTAGGAAAGTTTCGCCGCCTGTGGCTTCATCCCCTGATTCTACGAGAGCCGTCGTGACACTCGCAATGCCAGGTGATGGAAGGGAACCACAAGGGAAAAGAGTGGCAGTTAGGGCAGTTCCGGACTCCTAAGAATGAGTAGCCGCTTCGAGCTCGGTAGTTGCCGTCATCTCACCTGCCACCTCCTCACCGGGACTTGGCCGTGCAGGGTATGATATATGAGAATCTGAAGATCAAACTCTAATAAAAGGACCCAGTGTTACGTTACCTTGGGACGGATTTTCAATTGCTTTCCGAACCGCGCGTACCGTCTGTCTATGAGCGGTAGACAGGGCAGCTGGAGCACCCTCAGGAGAAATAGGGACAGGGGAAGCAGTGCTCGAGCCTGCACCTATAGCCAAGGCGGCATCACGTTTTTTCGTTGCACGCCTCTTGCGCTTCCTTTCGGCCTGAGCCGCGAAAGCTGACCACCTCAGGACTTCCGATAAAGGTAGACCATCATCTGAACCAAGTTCTGCCTCCGGCGTCGTTACGACGTCTATCATCGGCTACTTCTGCGAGACCCCTAATGGCGACTTAGGGATAGCCGTGGCTACATTGGCTGGCGCTAACGATGCCGCTGCGTCACCACTCGCGATCGGCACTGCACTTGGGATAACCTGAGTCAAGGTAGTCCCTGCAATAAGATGTAAAAGAAGAGTTAGTTTACCCATAAAAAAAGGGAATTAAGGCACAGTGAGCAGAAATATACCAAGGCCCAACGAAGCGCGAAGCCTCCTTTCCTCTTCAAAAGTCTTGAGGGAAGCTGCGAGGGCCTCTTCGGCGGAGATACTTGTTGTAAAGGAAAACGTTAGTCAAAGCATAATAATTAAAATAACCGCGGAAAGATATGACATAAGGATACCTGATTGTGCGATGGTGATTCGTGATGCCTCATCGTGAGCTAGTTGCTTTGAAACCGCGATGGCAGCCTCGAGATCGGTATCATCTGGCACCATGAATAAGCCTTCATTGGTCCCGTATTCGCTCAAGCCCTCGCTGTAAGGAGCATGGGGCTCTTGGCCAAATACAACGTCTGCAGAAAGTATAGACTTCTTTTTCTTCTGTGAACGGGTGCTGGCGGCCGATAACACAAGCTTACACTTGGTGGGCAACTTTGGACGACGAGTTCCAATCTCCGCACCCACACCCACACCGGACTCAGGAGACGCCGCGACTACCGCTTTTTCGGGCACACGGGGTAGGGGCAGCTCACGTATAGCACGTGGTACCACAGCCACAGCGGCTTCTCTCAAGGGGGATGGATGATGGTCCGTCGCTTCAGAGGAATATTTGGATTACCTGCCGGGGCGGTGCCCTTGCGGTCAAGCAATAATCGCTTTTCTTCTCTAATAACGGCGCCCATCGAATGCTGGTACCACGCCACATATACGTTCAGGGCTTTTAGAACGCAACTCGGCTCATTAATAAAGAAATTGGAGCTGGTGTTCAACCGCATAAAATGGTGCAACGCGCTCCGGATACCCTATTCAATAGCAACTGGTTCTGCCAAGAAGGCCTCAAGCGGGACGCCCTGATTATAGCTTAATTGCTGGGCGAAACGATGCGGGTTGTACCTCATGAATAACGCCGAATCATTCTGCCTAAACACGATAAAGCCCGGCCTGATGGAGTATAAATGAAGAATTTCCCAAGCTTTCAAGATAGAGGCCCCGTCTTTAAAAATGTCCCGTAATGGCTGCACCGTTTTTGCGGATTTCTTGCCGATGGTCAGAATCTTATCGGTAAAGTTCATGCCATCTCCAACCGTGCGCGGACGAAAGAGCAAACCCCTACCTTCCCACTGTGTAGGATTTACAGTAGATGTGTCAACTAGCCTCATGATCTGAGGGAAGTTATACTTGTCGTAGAAGCAAGGCCTTTTGTGGACACCGAAAACACCAAGTACATGTAGCTCGATCCATGACATAAAATAATGCATCGAAAAGTTCACGTGCTGCACCACTGGATCAGAAGTGTTTGCCGCCAAGCTGAGGCCGTGATACAAATGGGCTAACCCAGCGACCCCGACGGCCACTTGCATCCCAACAACCATTCTGTGAGCTAGATAAAAAACAGACGACCTCATATGGTGAGGATGTATTAGAAGCACAAACCAGTTTATCCATAGCCCAAGGAACCCCAAAAAGAAGGCTTCTTCGTCAATCCCAGGAGCTGCAAGCACTGTGAAAGAAACGACCGGGGTGTTGCGGAGAAAGAAATTCCTCTGATCCGCCTCCGTTGTCGACTGGTTGTCCAAACTAAAACCAAAAGGATCATCGAGTTTGGCAAATTTCGCGGCTTCCTTCGACAGGACTTCTGAGCGGAGAAAACAGGCGATGAAATCTGTGAAATTAACCCCACGGTCTCCGGATTTGAGAAAAAGGCTCTTATAGATATTCAACACTTTTATCAAACTCGGGAATTGGTGTTGAATAGCGTTCTCCGAGGTAAGACCCATTACCACTGATTTGGTGGCAAAGATGTACTCGTCCGGAGGAAGCAGCTCCTCGTAGTGTTCTCCCTTAACAGGTAAGCCAGAGACCTCTGCAAACTCCTCTAAAGAAATTGAGACTTCTCGATCCAACAGAAAGAAGGCATGGGTCGGAATATTCCATTACTCCATAAATGCCTTGATCCACCATGCAGGAGGCGTAGAATATTGAAAGAGAGAAGTGTAAATCGCAAGATACAACCCGAGCTTCAGCTGCTGCGACTTCTTGGCCGACAAAATATAGCGGGCCCATTACAAATACCCAGCTGGATGATGAGGAATTAGGCCTATCATATACGGCTGGCCCCAAAGACGCGACTCACACTGGCATATACGTCGTCCTAGAGTATCCAAAGCCGCCGCCGGCTGTACGGGTATTGCAGCCATAGAAGGCTGAAGGAGACCCTCTGAAGTCCAATTGACCTCCTCCGCAGCATAGTTTATCGGGGGTGCATCTGCATAAGGGATCACCGAAATAGGTTCTGAAGGCGTCGCGCAAGAAAAGCTCCGTCGGCCCCTGATAATTTGACTGTACCATCTACCCCATAGATGAAGATTCTTTCGCTCCGGGTCATGATCATTGGTCAACACGAAGACTTTCCTGTCCACAGGCGCTTCAGGGAATCCGCTTTCCGAACGGACAAACGGGAAAGAAGTGTCGAAAGACATAGTAACTGCGCGGAAAAGAACAAAATTTTCAGCCGTTAATGCTATAGTTTAAGTTCTATCACTAGGTACTTTAAATTCACACCGCACTGCAATGCAGTAGAAAGGGACCGGGGGGACCAACATAATCTGAATGAAGGCTCATCATTAATAAAACAGTCTCATCATTTGATGAGACTGTCATTAAATGAGGAAATTCTCAAAGGATTCTCATTTAATGAGGACCCCTCGGGCCAAGGAGTAAATCTCCCATTGAGAGCAGCGCTCTACAACAGAGTGACATCTGTCAGCTCTGATGATGAAAAGAATAAAAATTTCCTCAAGAAAAATTCTAAAGAGCCATGGTCTGTAAAGATGATGGAATAACCCATCAGAAAACTTAAAGTAAAGTTTTTAATGAATTAAAATTCTGAGATCTTCAAGATCTATGAACAAACTCTAGGAGTTCTTCATAAAAGATTAACAAATCTACATCATTTGAAAAAGCAAAGCTCTGTTAATAGGTTAAAAACCCTAAGAAAGATATTTTTAGATCTATGAAGAGCAAAGCTCTATTGAGAAACCCTAACAAATCTATATGATTTGAAATGGCAAAGCTCTGTTAATAGGTGAAACCCTAGATTTGATCTTTACCTAAAAAAAATTTGACAGAGTTCTGTCTCTAGGAGAGTTCTTACAACAGAGAGCAATGCTATAAAAGAGAATTAATTCTCAGAAAATCAAGAAAGGAGATGAACAGAGGTCATCTCAAGGGCCAAAGGCCCTATTTATAGGCACTGAGAGCCGTTTCAACTTCTGAGTTGATCCGATGGCAGAGATGCTGCCACCGCTGCACTCACGTGTAGGCCATGTGAGCGCAATGGTGGGGGGCATTTGTTTCCCCCAATCAAAATAAAGCTCTGTTCAAATTTTGAAATTTGAAATAAAGCAGCGCTTCATAATAGCACCAGCGCTAAGAGTCAAAGACTCTGTTGCAGCGCTCACGTCCAAAGCACGAGAGCGCTCGTACTAGCAGCGTCGGCGCTGAGAGTCAAAGACTTTGTTGCAGCGCTCCTATGCAAAGCACGAGAGCGCTCGCGCTAACAGCGACAGCGCTGAGAGTCAAAGACTCTGTTGCAGCGCTCACGTGTAAAGCACAAGAGCGCTGGCGCTAGCAGCGCCAGCGCTGAGAGTCAAAGACTCTGTTGCAGCGCTCACGTGCAAAGCACGAGAGCGCTAGCGCTGAAACTAAATGTTCCCTTCCGTTGGATCAACGATCCAATGGTGATTAAAAATCACCAAGATGCAGAATAAATTCTGTATGGGGAAAGATTTTCTCAATTTTATTAGAACAATAAGATTTCCTTCTGTAAAACAGAAGCCCTATGATCAAAGATCCAACGGTGGGGAAATCCCCAAATCAATTAGAGAAAAGATCTCTTCAACTGATTCAATAAATCAGCCTTCACTATATAAAGGCCCCAAGACTTCAAGTCTAAAAGAGAGGAACCCCCCCCCCCCCAAATTTTGAGAAATTTCAGAGTGAAGAGCAAGCTCTCGGCAGAAGAAGAATTCCTTCAAGGTAAAATACAAAGATCAAAGCATCTCATCAGAAAAGGAACTTAGTTCTTTTGCCAGATCATAGATCTATAAGACAAATTATTTTTCACAAAAGAGATCATAACAACTCATTATAAAAAGGAGGGAGAATAATTCAATTCTCTTAGGATCATAGATCCATAAAGGCAAAGCCTTTCACCAAAAACATAAGAGATTGAAACATCTCCTATAAAATAAGAACATTGTTCTTAGATCCATAAGACAAAGTCTCTTATAAGAGAGAATTTAATTCTCAGAGAACAGATCTGCCTAAAAAGATCCTAGCGCTCAAATTAAAAGAAGCGCATCAGCGCTCCAAATCTATCGCACAGCGCCGCAGAGCCTTAGAGCTCCAAATTTAAAGAAGCACCTCAGCGCTCCAAGTCTGACGTACAGCGCCAGGCGTGCCACGTACTCCTCACGTGTGCGCTATTTCATAAGAAGCGCTCTGTGCTCATTGTCTGGCACACAGCGCCAGGCGCGCCACGTTCTCCTAACGTGTGCGCTATTTCACAAGAAGCGCTATGTGCTCATTGACTGGTGCACAACGCCAAGCGCACCATGTGCTCCTCACGTGTGCGATATTTCACAAGAAGCGCTCTGTGCTCATTGACTGGCGCACAGTGCCAAGCGCACCACGTGCTCCTCACGTGTGCGCTATTTCATAAGAAGCGCTCAGTGCTCATTGACTGGCGCACAGCGCCAAGCGCACCACGTGCTCCTTACGTGTGCGCTATTTCACAAGAAGCGCTCTGCGCTCATCAACTGGCGCACAGCGCCAAGCGCACCATGTGCTCCTCACGTGTGCGGTAAGAGAACATAAACCGTTCTTTAAATAAAAACCCCAGAGCTATAATGAATACTCAGCACTCAATAAAAGACAAAAAGGCTGTCAGAATCCAAACCAATGCTCAGCATTGTTAAATGTTCAACATTTTAACTAAATGGGCCGAGCTCAAATTGGCCACAGAACCCTACCTCAGATTAATTGAGCCCATATGCTCATAAATATTTAATCTTAGTCCCAAATTGGACTACAGATATCCCAACCAATATTGGTTCAAGGGTACATCTCTTCACTCCTCTGATATGTATTGTTGTAATCTTTCAACGTCTTCAGAGAGATGACGGGTCCTGACAACCAGACATTCTACGGACTGTGGGGTCCTTAAACCCATAGACTATGATGTCTTTAAATTTTACAGACTATGACGTCTTTAAACTGGACTAAGATGTCCTTAAACTTTATGGACTGTGGGGTACTTAAACTCATGGACTATGATGTCCTTAAACTTTACAGACTATGATATCTCTAAACTACCATAGACTACGATGTCCTTAAACTTGATGGACTATGAGGTCCTTAAACTCATGGACTATGATGTCCTTAAACTTTACAGACTATGATTTCTCTAAACTACCATGGACTGTGAGGTCCTTAAACTCATAGACTATGATTTCTTTAAACTTTACAGACTATGACGTCTTTAAACTGGACCGCAAAATCCCTAAACTAAAACACTAGAGCCTAAATGCTCTTTTGTTGGATCTAAATGATCATGTTGAGTAGATCTTAGTCTAAAATTAGATTAATATATCATCAACAAACGTTTAAGTTGATCTTAGTCTCAAATGATATTAACGATCCTTAAACCCAATCCTAACCCAAATCTAAGAAGATACGGATTTGGAGTAATCCACGCCCTACGGGCGACAACACAAATTAGTCTCCGTAAACAATCCACGGGCAACCAAAAATAAAACAAATACACACGACACGAAGTGACCATCTGGAGAAGGAGAAAGTGGTTACCGCGATGCGGTAGTGTAATTAACTGCAGGGGCTTGTGCCTGCAGGGAAGAGCGTCCCCACAATCAAAAGCCCCTCAATGAGGGGGAATCTGATGAAATCTGCTACATCGGCCGCATCCGTTTAAACCTTTGATACATGGTGTCATAAATCAACTTGGTATCTTCGGAGAGGTGGACGGATAAAACCAAATAGCATCTGCCCCCAAAATTCAAGCCAGACGTCCCAACGTCCCGGTCGCGTCTTTCGGCGGAGAACAGATTCTGGCACGCCCGATGGGACCTTTTTCTCTTTCCACTCCATACTTCGTGTGTCGTGTTTCGCGAACAATTCGCGGTTTGACATGGTTGCCTTTGGATGTGAAGTACTAAGATTTGGTATCTTGCTCCGTGCAGAATAAAGAAGATCAATGGCTTCAAACTGCACTAATTGCAACAACTCCCACTCCTTCCTCGCCGGAGGAGTGACCTACGGGCCTCAAGCGGCCTCCCTTTTTACGATGCCGGTGGACCAGGTGACACAAGCCACTACAGGGCTATTCTTTGGGACCATGCTCCCACAAATGAGTTTCAATTCCCCATTGCCGTCACAAGAAGCTCCGAAGAAGTCGGTCTTTGATCGACTTACAACTACCGCGGCCCCTCTCAACGGGTCGCCCAAGTCCAGTGTCTCAGTTTTCAACAGACTGGGCCAAAGCTCAAGTAGGCTCGTGAAGAAGCCCGCGATACCTGAGGCGGCCATCCCAAAGCGAATAGTCATTCCTGTTCCTGAAGTCATCAGAGCGACTTCCCCTGCTAAGGAGTCGGTCTTTGCAAGACTGACCATTTCAGCTCCCGTTCCGGGCGAAGTCATCAAAACTGCTCCCCCTGCACGAATGTCTGCTTTCGATAGATTGGCCATCCCTACTCAACGGACGTCGGTTTTCAAGAGGCTAACGCCGGCAGCAACCCTCCGCCAGAACAGGGGGCATGAAGAAGCCACCCCCATAACTAAGCCAGTCCCATCATCACGACATGCTCATCGTCGTCACTGGCGCCGAGTAAGGAAGGCTGGGGGCAGCTCTCCTTCTGGACCGACTCCGTCAGCTCCGATGGTGGAAATTGATGCTGCTGTTCCAACTGGGAACAGCTTTGAACTACTTAGGAGGGTACACAAGAACTCTCCGAAGGCCGTACTAAAAAGATCTCCTCCACCTATGGAGAACGCTACAAAGGTGAAGCCAGAGCAGCCCCCTCAGCGGCTGTCCTCCAAAATTCACAGGATCTGGCGAAGGGTCCAAGACTCGGTGATCAACCAAGAATACTCCCACCAACCGAAGAAGATGAAATTTCGGCAAGAGAAGGACCACCCTGTTGTACCACAGAAGGTGTCGTCTACTTGGGTGCCCGCTGCAACGGCTCCCTCAACTTCAACCGCTCACAAAAGGGGAAGGCCGGAGAAAATTCCTGTGTCTGCGAAGAATCTCAAGGGCACTGAATCTAAACGCCCTAAATCTGGAGGCATGGTGGTGCACACTGTTTATATGGCATCCGGGAAAGAGGATAGTCGTATCTCTACTGGTCATCGACCACTCACCAGATCCGTAACAAAGGACCAGGAGCAACAACAGAAGCCCCAGGAAATGTTAACACAGCTGGACGCACTCACTGGGCCAAAAGAAAGCCCGGAGACATCGTCAAAGCAGCGTCATGAACAAGAAACCGATGCTGAGTTCCTCCGTGGAATCCTTGAAAAGAAAGACAGAGAGGCCGCAGAACAAGCGGCCAACATAAAACGAGTGGCGCTTTTATTCCACGATATGGTCGGGATGATGATACGGCCGGATCCTCAGGAGAGCGAAGCAGCTAACCAAATCGTTAAAACTGGACGACCCTATCCGGGTTGGTACGATCAAATAAAGTACCCACCAGGATATACGATCCCTAAATTCCACGTTTATAAGGGCATGGGAAGTCCACACCAACACGTGGCTCAATTCAAGGCTCTGTGCGACAACACCGGAGGTGACGATAAGCTACTGCTTCGCCAGTTTGTTGACAGCTTGTCGGAGACAGCGTTTGAATAGTACTCTGAGCTCCCGAATGACTCCGTTAAGACATTTACAGAAATGGAGTTGCTGTTTACACAAAGGTTCGCAAATCACCGCATTAATTAATGCCAGAGTGAAGCCAGGCGAAACATGGGTGCAGTACGCGATACGGTGGCGGAATCTATGGACAAAGTGCGAGCACCGCATCGAAGAAGCGCCTGTGGTAAGCATGTTCGTGGGTACTCTTGATCCGCAGGCGACCATATCCCAGTTCATGATGTTCTTCAAGCCAACTACTTTTCAGTCCTTGATTGACAAGCTAGTCCAAATGGATCAATTGGGTCATAGACCATCTTCTTCGAAGTTGAAATCTCGAAACGAAAAAGGGAAAAGGAAAGCGACCTTCAATGCCAATGCTCAGCAGCAGCCCAGTGGTCCAAAACCAACTGATCGCCATGATGATAGACATTGATTCTTCAATAAGAAACTGAAGCGCCCTTATTCGTTTCCCCGGGATAAAATGAGGAGATTGTCCGAGCTGGTAGTGCGCAACAGGCTCATCACCTTGCCAGATCCAAAACGCCCATTGCAACCCGGTGAGGCCAATAATCCTAATTATTGCCCCTATCACCAAGTGGTAGGCCATCCAATCGAAGATTGCTTCATCTTCAAAGGATGGATTGAGGACCAATACCAACAGGGCAAATTCGCACTGTCTGAGAATTGGAAAGTAAGCCCGCCTCAACCGCATGCTCTTAAAAGGGGGGACACACCGAGGGCATCATGCTCTTTTATAAAAGAAGCTCCATGGGAGGTCGCTCTTTCAGCCAAGACGAAAAGAATGCTGAAGGATCTCCAAACATGCCCGGCGATCAGGTGGAAAAATCCGCTAGAATCCGAGGTCATTGAGGGAATGCTGAAGCCGCGCCTGACTCCAAGAATTGGTAGCGATAATCAAAATGCTCAGGCCCAGCCGTCAAAGACTTCGAAGAAGAAGAAGAAGACCAAAAAGCCCGTGAAGCCTGATGAAACGCACACGGACCTGCAAAAATAATATTGACGCGCTGGAGGAATATAACCAGAAGGCGCGAACCCCGGTCACACTCCAAGAGTTTCTCAACCACATCCTTGAAGATAGAGATGGCGATGAAAATGAGGGAGAAGACTCGTTAAACAAACCTGAAGATTATGTGACAAGCTGCCACATGATCTCTCACTCGTCAGTAGATGGTGAAGAAGCTCCTGATACAGAGAAACTGGGAGCAGATCCCGAAGCGGAACTCCTAGGACCGTCAGACGAGATGATTGACGTATTCCTGAACGAAGCTCTTCTGAAAAGCAAAGTTGATCAGGAGCGTGAAATCGCCGTATACGAAACAGCCAAACATCGGCGACTGAATGAAAGGATTGAAATACCCCAACCGGATAGGAGCACTTCGGCCGCCAGGAAAAACAGGTTCATGACAAAGAAAATGTTCGCCAAAGCCATATCGATGGGAATGAAGCTGCAACCTTCCGAAGGAAACACTCCTGATAGGATACACCTTAACGAAGATGATTCACATTCAAACTACTGCTTGTACCATCATAGAACCACACACCCTACTGAAGAATGTAACGCCTTTAAAAATTGGTGGCAGGGATACGTTGCTCATCGGCAGCATTTCAAGCGGATGAAGCGCAAAACTCGTCGGGAACAAAGAAGCACGACAGATGAGCATAAAAGAACTGCCGATGAATATCACATGGTTAATTCCGAGGGATCGCAAGTTCTCACCTTCGGGAGTGATTCTGATGAAGAAATAGCCCTCGGCCCTCTCTTCAAGAAATCCATCTCTGAAACAGAAGAGATGAAGGCCTGCGAGAACATTCAGCTGCGCAATCGCACGCTACCTGAAAAGAATCTCGGACCCGCAAACAAGGGATCGAACAAAAAGGATAAGGGAAAATAAAAGGTTCCTGAGGATATCACCCTCGATGACCGAGTCGTCGAAAAGCTGGCAGCCAAGGACCCGCCCAAGAAAAACAAGGTGGATTACAACGTTCTGGCACACCTGAGATAGATACCCTCGCAGCTAAGCATTCTCGATACCCTTCTGCTATCCAAAGAGGCGAGAGATTCTCTGATCAAGGCATTACAAGAGCCTGACCAGTTTCAAGCATTCCTCGCCGAAGAAAAGATGAAGGACGAGCTAGAAGAAATTCACACAGCTGACATCACTTTCGGCGATGAAGATCTCCTCCTCAGAACATGCGAGCACAACCGTCCCCTATATGTCTCCGGGTATTGCCATGACATTAAGATAGGGAAGATCCTAGTTGACAATGGGTCCTCTATCAATCTCCTAATTGTGAGGGTGCTAAAAGAAATCTGCATGAGCGTTCAACACCTCGCTTAGAATAAAATCACTATCTTCGGGTTCGACTCCCAGTCATCACGGACGCTCGGGTCTGTGATACTGACGTTACGCTTTGGGCTGCTCGTCACTGATATCAAGTTCCACGTTATTGATACCAAGACTTGCTACAATGCTTTGCTCAGCCAGCCTTGATTACACGAGTACAACATTATCCCTTCTACACAGCATCAGTGTATGAAGTACTTCAAAGATGGGCTTGAGTACACTGTGACAGGGGAGCTGAACCCATTCTCCGTAAACGAAGTCTGAAAGTACGAAGATGCAAAGTACTTCTTACAAGACTTTGAAGACACGGAAAGATGCCATAAACCTGAGGATAAGCAAAAAGCTATCACCACCATTCCGGTCTTCGGGAGCAATACCGATGAGGAAGAAGAGATAGTCTATTCGGGACCTCCCCGATACAACAAACCGGGACCGTCTACCCTTATTCTGGTCTTTGGCAGTGACTCTGAAGACGAGATCAACGCAGTATTCTCAGCTCGTCCATCTATGCAAGCCTTCAATAGAGATAATCAGAGTTTGCAGATCGCCATGGATCTGCAAGAGCATTACAAAGAGCTCGACGCACTTGATACCTACAGTGTGCAAGAACTCAGATGTTCTACGTCCCTCCCAGGCGAAAAGATGAAAAGACGATCCTCTTTTATCGATCCGCGAAAACTAAAGTGGAGAAAGAAATCTGGCATGGCGCCGATTCTACGCTTGACAGACTCCAGCCCATCCGTCTGCCCAGATACTACACAGAAGGATTAAAAAGGCTGTTGAGGCGCCAAGGCGTACACTTCAAACAGACTGCTCGACAAGCTCAGTTCTACAACAGGATCTGGAACGTCCCCGGAACTCAGCGAAAATTGCCCAACGGGAGAATGGAAACGATCAGGCTTGGATATGTTCAATCCAAGAAACGGGAGCGATTCCATGGCTGCCACGTTATACATGACTTTGATGACGAAGGAGATGCTCTGTTAGAATACGCTAACCCTGAACCAAAACGAGGTCCCGCTATGAAAGTGCCAAGTCCGTCGTTCGAAGAACAGATGGATAAGCTAATAAGGGAAGCGTGTTAAAAGGTCCGGGATGACCATAGCCGTGAAATGGCCATTTACGAGAAAGCTAGGACGCAGTGCCTCCTTCAGCAGGCTGCGGAGAATGACGATGCTCTTCGTCGCCAGCTCGTCATACAAAAGACCCGACGCGAAGGCAAAAAAAAATTAAAGAATGGAAAAAATGTTCGACAGCGGCCAAGCTGGTCCAAGAAGCTACGCGATCGAGAATTGAGCAGCCGGGATCCATCTCTTATAAAGAAGATGGGTCAAGAATATTCTTTTCCCCAAGACAAGATAAGAAAGATATTCGATCTTGTCATAAAATATCAGATGATGACACTCCCGGAATCCAAACACCCCGATCAAGATAACGAGGTTCATCACCCGGATTATTGCTCCTATCACCGAGCGATAGGACATCTTCTCGAAGTCTGCTTCACATTCAAAGACTCGGTAGAAGACCAGTATCAGCAAGGAAAATTCGCTTTATCCAGCAGTTGGAAGATAACCACACCACAGAAGCATGAACCGAAAGCCACGTATGCAGCTAGAATAAAACCGGATCAACATCGGTCTTGGAAGCGATCTCGTACCTGTCACGCGATAACGCTCTCAGGAGAAGGAGTACGCGAGGATATGGATAACCTCTCGTGGTGCTTTGAAAACGATGATGACGAAGTGATCTCAGAGTTTCCACAGGCACCAAAAGAGCTGGAAGATGGGATACATACTACTGCAGATAACCTCAGAAAAATCGACTTGGGGACAGCAAAAGACCCACGGCCGACGTTCGTCAATGAGCTGTTGTCTGAAGAAAAGGTGGCTATGCTCAAAGACGTGCTCATACAGTATAAAGACTATTTCGCATGGAACTATTCCAAGATGCCAGGATTAAATCCAGAAATAGCCTTCCACAAATTGGTGATTTCTCTGGACGTCAAGATAATCACACAAGTACCGAGAAGAATGCGGCTCGAACTTGAAATGAGCATCAACGCCGAGGTCAAGAAGCTAATCGACTCCGGCTTCATCCAAGAGGTTTAGTACCCTGACTGGATTGCCAACATCGTCCTAGTGATGAAGAAAAATGGGACAGTGCGCATCTGCATAGACTTTCGAGACCTCAACAAAACTTGCCCAAAGGATGATTTTCCTGTACCGTTTACCGAGCTGATGATAGATAACACGTCCACTCACGAAGTCTTCTCCTTCATAGACGGCTCATCAGGGTACAATCAAATAAAGATGGATCCTGAAGACCAGAAGCATACCGCTTTCCGGACTCCGCTAGGCATATTCTGCTACAAAGTGATGACTTTCGGTCTGGAGAACGCCGAC
This sequence comes from Agapanthus africanus, assembly GCA_030015575.1. Lineage (NCBI taxonomy): Eukaryota > Viridiplantae > Streptophyta > Magnoliopsida > Asparagales > Amaryllidaceae > Agapanthus > Agapanthus africanus. The sequence goes on from CM057349.1 coordinate 422,893,020, forward strand.
GCCACCTATCAAAGGGCAATGACGAAGATTTTCGATGACCTCATACATGAAATCGTCGAATGCTATATCGACGACCTCGTAGTGAAAAGTAAATCATACGAGAAATATTGGGAGCATCTGAAGATAGTGTTCCAACGTCTTCGGAAATACAATCTGAAGATGAACCTTTTGAAATGCGTGTTCGGAGTTTCCTCTAGGATTCATCGTACGACACCGGAGTATCGAAATAGACCCGTCGAAGATCAAGACGATCATGGAAATGCCCCCGCCAAGAACTCTCAAGCAACTGCAATCTCCTCCAAGGAAAGCTCGTATATATCCGACGGTTCATAACTAATCTCTCCGGAAAATGCCATCCCTACAATCATCTAATGAAAAAGGGGACCCCGTTCGTCTGGGATCGTAAATGCCAAAGCGCACTAGACGAAATCAAGCAATACCTGCAGAATCCACCAGTACTGATTGCTCCGGTCAAGGGAAAACCTCTCATCCTGTGCACAACAGCCCTTGAAGGTTCTTTAGACACGCTATGGGCACAGGAGAATGACTAAGGGAAAGAGAGAGCTCTCTATTATTTGAGCCGAGTTCTCTTAGGGGCAGAAAACAATTACCCCCCTATCAAAAAATATTGCCCGGCATTAATCTTTGCTATAACGAAGCTCCGGCATTATACTTTAGCGCATGAGGTCCATCCCATATCAAAAGTGGATGCTCTCATATATTTGATGTCAAGAGCCATACTAACAGGACGGCTCGCTAAATGGGCCCTCCTCTTGATAGAGTTCTCGATAACATACCGACCTCTCAAGACAGTGAAAGATCAGGTCATCGCCGACTTTCTCGTTGAGCATCCTATACCAACTGATCAACAAGGATATGATTGGTCACTCCTTAGTTATGGTTTTCTAAATTAAGAATTTGATATTTATTTGGAGAGGGTTGACTTCATGACGCCAGATTTGTTAGAGCTTTACAGGAGATTTGCTTCATAGGGGTAGATGATGATGAATCTAGAATATGTTTTACACGTTGAATGAAACATGACAGTTAAATATTGCTTAGCTTCTGTCAGGCTTTCACAGCTTAAAATTCTTCTATAATGACTTAATGTATAAGTGCATAAATAAGATCGAAACCAGGCTTAAAAGTAGGAGTGAGATTGTCGATATATAATTTCATAGAGTTCAAGATCGCTGAAAAGTTTTATATTGAAACATAAATAAAAGGTTCTGTAGTCTTTGGCTTCGGCTTCGAGATTGGACCACAGATAGAACTCGGAAAAGATTTGGGTGTTCTTGACAAGGTCGTCTGAGCTCGGCATTTTAATAGAGGACAGGCAGGCATAGGGAAAATGTCTCTAAATGGCATCAAGAAGTAATATTGGGTGAAATTCTATAGCTAGCTTAAAGAAATTTATAAGATTTTCTTTTTCAAAATTGATTTGAGGTTGTTTGCTGCGGTCGCTTCTTTGAACAAGTATCCTTAATCTCAGTACATAGAATCTCTGTCTACTGTTTTTTCTTCTTTTTCTTCTTTAATATGAATCTCTCTTTGTGAATTTTTTCGAATCTAAGTCATGGAAATCACCTTTCATTTGAAGAAGATCGTGGAAGAACTACGAAAGTAGCCATGTTTATTGTTGCATTTGGTTTCGGATCGCCGATGAATGTTTTCAAATCAAGGACTGCATTGAATTCTAGGGTTGCAGCTTTATCCCTTATGTACAATTCACCCTTGGTTAAAATCCCTGTTTATTAGCTACTAATACTTTCTTTAATCATAATATGCTATGCTAAATTTTACTAAACTATTTGAACCGTAACATGTGATTAACCGCTGCAACGATAACAAGCCTTTATATCAAACTCTTGGATCGCAACTATCACGCTTTATTAAATACTTAACCATCATATAAACTTTGGAAATTCATGATAAACCAACTTAAACTTTTACGCTTTCCACTTCATTTCATCTTTTTTCTTCTATTCTCAAACACCAAACAAACCAAGACACTTTTTCCTTCTCGTTCTTCTTCCTCCTCAATTCGTAAAGCGTAGTTCGACAACAAGCCATGCCATGCATGTTCTTCGTAATATCGGTTCGGGTTCATCATTTTTTCAATAGATCATTATGAAATATTAAAACTAGATAATGTCTAAAACATTTGAACTTTACATGATTAGAAATAGATGATAATATACCTAAAGTTTCATAGATTAAAGTGTGAATGTTATCACAACTAATAAAGTTAAGCATGTTATATGATAATAGAAGGAGAACAAAGTTGCTTCTTCTTCCTCCCTTTCTCTTGTTGGCTTGCATGAAAGGGCATCTCCTTAGCTATGAGCTTGCATGTGCTGCTAACATGAAGTGTTGTCCTAATACTCCAAATGAACAAACCACTTAATTTGCCCATCACTATTCATTTTCTTTAATATACACTATAGCTATGATTCAATAATCATTGGGTGAGGTACCATTGCTTGCTTCTTCTTCTCAAACTCTTTAGTCGCGGGGGGGGGGGGGGGGGGGGGGGGGGGGGTGTTTAAAAGGCATCTCAAATTTTTTTATTTTTTTATAAAAGAAAATTTTAACAAAAAAACAAGTGGGAGACGGCCAAAATTCCATTAAATTTGTGACAAAGTGAACCTAGTCATCAATCCATAGCATGCACAACTATGTAGGGGGACAAGGGAGAGAGTTTCAAAGTGTTACTCAATTGAAGTGTAGCATATTAAAGGAAGCATATATTGTGGTGCTCATGGACAAACTCCCAATGTTTTGGTGATGAATAATTAAATGAATATTTACCACAATGACAGGAAACTCAATTTGGTTGATGTTTCCAGCTAAGTTTGGCCTTGGTTTTTGATTGTGAAAGTCAAGTGTTTTGATACACAAGGAGTATTAAATTAAAGTAATTATATGTACTAGGTAAAATTGAACAAGGATATTTTTCTTGTATAATTAACTTCGTTTTAACCCTTGCTGAGTTCAATATAATATGCTCAAGTTTATCTTCATGCTTGGTTAATTTGTTTTAAATCTAAAAAATGGGTCTTAGGGTGGAATTATCGACAAATTAGTTTTTTCGTAAAATTAATTCTTTTACATTAATCATTGTTCTTGTAGGCATCGTGAAAAACTCGGGATGCTTCATGATTAATTTTGGAAAAAAAAATTTGATTGCTATACAATCGATTAATTAATTATCAAATAGCTACCAATCAAAGACAATTTCGTGACAAATTGAGAAGAGCCTTTCAATTATTGATATATTGATTATGCCGTGATTCACAATCTCTTCCATATAGTGGGGCATGCTTCGTAGCTTGGCTCTCTTCCAAAAAACATTTTGTAGCGTGTAGCACGTGTCGGAAATCTAAGTATTATACTATTTACAGCTAATCATTACTGCTATGAGGGGTTGCTTTTACAGATAGAGGAATTTGTAGGGGCAACTTTTTATTGCCCTTACGGTTTACTCCGTAGGGGCATTGTTTGTCCCTACGGCCCACCGCAGGGGCATAAATAAATTTAAAAATATTAAAATGCAATCTTTTTATTTGGTCCTACGGTGCCGCAAAAGAAATCCCTAAGAATTAATCCGTTGGGGGGAATTGAAGGGTTATTTAAAAAAGAAAGCTAAGTAATTTTCCACCGTCCCCCAAAATTTCCCACCAACCCTCGCCATTCCAAAATTCCTCATCCGTTGTTGCCACCTCACTCTTGTCGTCGCTGACTTCCTCATCGCCGAGTTCCTTCTCCATCGCCGTTGATCGAGCTCGTCGTGGAGTTCCTTGTCGCCGCCAATCGTCCTCGTCGCCGTCTCCACCTCTTCGAGATCCATCTTCCCGGCCTTCTCCACTTCGTCGAGCTCTTGCTCTCCACCTTCTTGAGGAACATTACTCGTTGGCCGGTCTTTGGCGGAGATAAATTAATTTGAAATTTAATTTATAATTTTGTTGTTTTTGGTGTTATTGTTGTTGATTTTAGGGTTAGGGTTAGGGTTAAGGTTAGGCTTATAGGACTGGGTTAATTAAGTGTTAATTGGGGTTAGGGTTAGGGTTTGGGTGATGATTAGGGTTAGGGTTAATTTGGGTTAATTAGGTAAAATAGGATTGGTGATGATTAGGGTTAGGGTTAGGGTTAATTAGATTAATTAGGGTTAATTTTGGTTTAGGCCAGGGTTAATTACGGTTAGGATTAATTTGGGTTAATTAGGTAAAATAGGGTTAATTTGGGTTTGGGTGATAATTAGGGTTAGGATTAGGGTTAATTTGGGATAATTAGGTAAAATAGGTTTAATTTGGGTTAAGGTGTTGATTGGGGTTAATTTGGTTTAATTAGCTAAATTTTGGGTTAATTAGGGATAATTTGAGTTAGGGTGATGATTAGGGTTAATTAGGTTAATTTGGGTTAATTAGGGTTAGGGTTTATGGTGCACTAGTTCCTTCTGTAGGATACTCGATGATAATGTAAACGTAAAATTTTACTGTAAACGTAAAAAAAATTTACCCTAAACTAAAAACTTCAAATCCTTAAAAACGAAACGTAAACGTAAAATCTATTCAAGTTAAATGTTCATGTTAAAATCAATATATGATAATCGATGATAATATGAAACTTTCATATTCTCATTGATAGTCATATATGAAAATCACAGCGCGTCTTAGCCCCTATCTATCGGTTAACATACGTTCGATATTCGTCGGGATATAAAACTACACGAAGGTTGTTAAATATCGGACGATATTGTTCTGTGCTAACAACCATCGTGTAGTCTATATGATGAGAATATTCAATCGTATAATAACCGATAGATTTGTCCAGTGTGGACAAGTTAGAAATGTATAGAGTAAATACTTACATTCACTTGTGTTTTCATTCGTTTCGAGTTATTTCATCGATACTTTTCCGCCGGTTATCTGTGTACAAAGATAGATTAGATGTTCATTTCAACGTTGTTTCACAGTATTGAAATGATTATCTATTCTATTACAGTATACTCAGAGAACAGCAGGGAGGTGTTGCCGAAATTTACTCAAAACGGATGAAGGCACAAGCGAATGGGTGTCTTCTCTATACATTCTTAATGGGATAGAAGCCTTACTCCCGATAGTCGAAAGACACACATACAACATGAATATACAACAAACGCACACACAAAGCACATATACAACCCTACACTTAAGCGAAATCATAAATTGAAATACTCATACACAGAATATAACTCATATTTGGGTATCTTCAAATCTAACTTTGTTAATCGATAATTTATTCTTTTCAACGACAAACTTGTTTCTACGGATTTTCTTCTTTATCAATAAACATCCCGTTCTTAGATTTCTCAATATAGTCACCATAACCTACAATTTATATGTTATACAGTCTATCATGGCTCATGAGTACATCAGAGTTAAGGACTGGATGTACGTGGATTGGCAACAACGCATGCAATCTAAATTTGTCGCGGGAGCTGCTGCTCTCATTGAATTTGCACGCGCACATAATAAGATCGTGTTAGAGAAGATTTTCTGTCCGTGCGATAGATGTGGGAATAAGTTCTGGCAGAAGGTATAAATCGTAGAGTTTTACATCGTTAAACATGGTTTTACTAGATTTTATACAACTTGGTTATATCACGGGGAAAGACAAGAAGAAAATGGTAATACGGTAGAAGAAGGAGGAGAAGACGGTAATGCGGCAGAAGAAGAGGAAGACGATAACTTCTTTGCAGGAGAAGAAATGGAGGATATGGTAGAGGCTGCTCTCGGTGATAGTATTCCTACCGAAAATGGCATTCTTTCCGGTCAAAGACCGCATGCGGATAAGTATGAAAAGTTTATGAATGATGCTAGAAGACCAATTTATGAGAATGCAAAGTATTCCACCCTATCATGGTTCGTCCAACTTTTCCATATTAAGTGCCTAAATGGATGGAGCAATAAGTCATTCACGATACTTTTGAAGTTCCTGAAAGATTCTATACCCCCGGGAAATAACGTGCCCGATAGCTGGTACGAAGCCCAGAAGATGATATCTGATTCGGGTCTGAAGTGTGAGAAGATTCATGCATGTCTCAAAGATTGCGTGTTGTACCGGAAAGGGAATTCAGATTTGAAAGAATGTCCAACATGCACAGAGGCCATGTATAAACCGAAAGAATCTGATAAGAAACCCGATATACCTATCAAGATAGCATGATACTTTCCCATAACACAGAGACTGCAGAAGCTATTCAGGTGCAAGAAAACAGCCGATGCAATGATTTGGCATCATCGTGCTGCTCCAAGTGAAGATGGAAAAATGAGTCATCCAAGAGATTCACCGGCATGGAAGGATTTCGATAGGAGGAACGAAATATTCAGTAGTGATCCTCGCAGTGTCAGGCTCGGACTCGCTAGTGATGATTTCTGCCTATTCAACTATATGGCTGGAAGCCACAACACATGACCCGTTGTAATGATAGTGTATAATCTGTCGTCTTGGTTGGCTATGAATCAATCTTACTTTATGATGTCTTGTCTTATTGACGGATCAAACTCACCTGAAAACAATATCGACGTTTATCTCCGACCTCTGATCGATGAGTTAAAATCTTTATTCATTGATGGTGTAGAGACTTACGATGCAAATACAGATACAACCTTCACAATGCATGCGGCTTTAATGCGGACAATTAATGACTTTCCTGCGTATGGAATGCTATCAGGTTGGTCCATACATAATCACAAAGTATGCCCTTATTACCATCAATATACAATCTCGAAATGGTTGAATTTTAGCTGGAAGGTTTGTTATTGCGGTCATCGGCATTTCCTGCCACTAGACCATCCCTACAGGTTAGACGCTGCTCACTTTAATGGTCATCAGGAGTTTCTTGGACCTCCAGCCTCATTTTCCGTAGAGGGCGTGATTGCTCAGTAGGATGATTACAATAATATGACTTTCGGGATAGATCCGACAAAACATGTCAAACCACCCTACTGGAACAAATTAAGCATTTTCTACGAGCTTCCATACTGGTCAACAAATTTACTGCGTCATTGTCTGGATGTCATGCACATAGAGAAGGGAGTATCCGAGCACGTACTCAACTTGTTTCTTTATAAAGACGGAAAATCGAAAGACAGCCTCCGTACTCGGATGGATCTTCAGGACCGAAAAATTAGAAGTGAATTGCATCCTAAACCGATAGCGGGTAAACCAGGGAAGTTTGTATTTTCTAATACCGCGTATCATATGTCACAATCGGAGAAGAAAAGGTTTCTGCAGGTGTTGCATGATATGAAAGTTCCCACAGGTTTCTCATGATCATTTAGTAAGAAGATAAAAATTATGAAAGGCGAGTTTGGTGGGCTGAAAAGTCATGATCACCATGTTATTATGGAACACCTTCTCCCATTAGCACTCAGGACTTTCCTTCCCGAATTGGTTGGTCTAGTAATCAATGACCTTTGTTGTTTTTTAGAGAATTGTGCGCTAAAATCTTGGATATTGTGATGCTGGAGAATCTAGAAAATTCTATTTCATTGATACTTTGCAAACTTGAGCGTATTTTCCGACCTTTATTTTTGATATCATAATACACCTGACGGTTAATCTTGCAACCGAGGCTAAATTTGCCGGACCAGTACAATATCGATGGATGTATCCCGTCGAAAGGTACGTGGAATTTTTCGTTTTATGTAATTTGTAAAATTATTATTGTCCTATATACCCGTATTTATTTATTTAACATTTTTTTAGATAGCTCTACACTCTAAAGGTATATACGCAATAGAAATCGACCAGAGGGTTTTATCATGCAAGATTATTTTCTAGATAAAGTAATCACATTTTGTTCCCGCTATCTGGACGAGAACATTGAGACGAAGCTTAACCGACTTCGGAGAATTCAGGATGGGCCATATGGTAAAGCTGATTATAAAAGAGTAGACGCTATGTTTATCAATAAGATATATCGGTTCCTCAATAGCGTAGTCTTGAAGAAATTAGAGAGTATGTTTTTTTTAGATTAATTGTTATATTTGTGTTTGTATATGTATGAAATAGTATAATATTAATGACATAATTTATTATTGAGAACGAAATTCATATTGATGAGGTACGTGAGGGGCATCCTGATTGGAATGATGAACGATTGGAAAAATATCATCTGGATAATTTTTGCGACTGGGTTGCAGATTATGTATGTTGTTCGAATAACATGTTATTGTTACCAGTTTTAATCTAAATTTATATCGTTATATATTTGCCGTAAAATTTGTTTTGTCAGATCCACGATCCGAACTTGTTTGCATCATTAGAAAGAGAGTCCAGATATTTAGCTCAGTTTTCTAGTATGGAGGTTGCATATTATAAAGGATTCGGTGTTCTTGGATACAAATTTGAAGTTAAGGACATAGAAATATCTCGAACCACTCAGAATAGTGGGATTGCGACGGTAGGATCGGATGGTGTGATTTATTATGGATACTTAAATTGCATACTAGGCATCCAATATTCCGGACGATCAGAACCGTTTTATATATTTCAATGTATTTGGTACGATACATGAACCGATACGGATAAGTGGAGAAACAATTTCGGGACTTGGAAAAATGAATATGGATTGACTAGTGTGAACACACTTCGATTTTACGGTTAGGACGATCCATTTATGTCACGACCCGAAAGTACGGAACGTGACCGGCACTTAGATTACGAAGCGTCTAGAGGCGCCACGTAACCTAAGTAAACCGAAGCCCAGAAATCTAAACCATAGAAGAAGAAGAAGAAAAAGAAAACAAGTTTAAAAGCATCAGCAAAATTTCCCCAAAAATTTCGGCAGAGTCTCCTCTGTAAAAACTGGCCCCAAACGGGTACAACAAGTATAATATACATAAATAATAAAAAGCATCCCCAAACGGGAGCTAGCTCAACGCCAACAGGCGGAAACAACCACAACAATACACAATAGTATACAACGCCAAAAGGACGAGGCTCAAAACTCAAAAGAAAACAAAACCACCAGATCAGAATAATACATGCGCGACTCTAAGGTCGAAATAAAAGACTGGTCCAATAAACTTATCAAGTAATACAAGTATGGTTGATGGAGCTTACTAGATACAAATGAAAGAATAAAAGTACAATGGTGGTTCAGATACAAGTGAACCAACCTACCGTGCAAATCACCCTGAATGAAATGATTTGCCAGCAACTGCCAGGGAAACCTGTACATCGAACCTGTAATAAAATTTGGCACAACGGGGGTGAGTTGCCAAATCGTGAGTAGAAGATATCTACGAAAAGAAATCGAATGCACGACGATATCCTAGGTCATAATAATACACTATTATATCCTAATCATCTAGTAATAGCAGGGTAAAACTACGTGTAAATGCAGATACTCCGTGCTCGTGTCAGTGCCTCATATAATACTATGTCATATGAATGGGTATGCATGCACCATGAATATAAAATAATCAATCCTGAAATCCAGATATATCTGTATAAGAAATCTTTAGCTGTTATCATAGTAAAATGTGTATAGGAATCTGAAATCTCAACAATGAAATCCATGGAAATCCGTGTCAAGCATCGACACAAACATGTAAATCTCAAGTCTCATAGTCTCAATACCTCGGGCTCCGTCAGTCCGGATCGGCCCATATCATCAAATCTCACGACAACGGTCGGTATCCTCTGGATATCCGCCGCGCCAGACATCACCGGTAGGTAGCCTTCCCCTGCCAGGCTCATCGTCTACAACTCGATCTTCTTGCCCGGGGGTACCATACCGGGCCCACCATGTACCCGAGACGGTTCATCCACTCCTCGAATCGGGTCTCGAAATCTAACAGAAAACATGAAATCTCATGGTGGACGACACATACATCACGAGAAAACCGCATCTTATGTTTTTAAAAAAAGAGAGGAGGAGAGAGAGAGAAGTTTTTATGTATTCTTGCGGTTTTCCCCAAAAATCCAGAAATCGCATAGAAATCTAAAATCCCAAAATCATGAGTAAGTATATGATAAGTGTCGGAATATGCCCCATAATACTGCATGATAACATGAAAATGCGAGTGCAAGAAATGTCTAAGTAATAAATGCCATGTCTATACTAACACCATAGAGTAATCACGAAGTAATATCGATCTAGCTGTTAGCTGATTCTATCACTAAAAGATAATATGATCTAAAGTGTACGTGACATAGCAATTACCGATGATGATGTGTGTGAGCCGGCAAATAAGTGTACGTGGAAATGCGCATCATTGGTAATGGTGCTGGTGTCCTAACAGGCAGAGTTTTATACTGATTATAGAAACATATGTATGAACATGCAACATTATGATTATGGTATGAATGTAAAGACGGATGTGTAATAACCACTCATCTGCGATATACGAGTACAACTACCACTAGATGAATCAAACCTAAACTAGTGTCCATCTAACCTCCTAAGGAACTAAACCTAAAAAACTAGTCAATAAGAAACAAGAGTCTACCTAAGGTCTGAATCAATATCTCTAATAGTCGGCGATCCAGCCTCAATAGCGTCACGTCCGTAATACGGCTTCCTCGAATCAAGAGTGCGGATCAATCATCATATCTATGCCTCGTACGGTAAAATCCATCGTACGGCATCCCAATATCGGGGTACGGGTCAAGTATCACCTACGTGTCTCATCATTCATATAATATCATCATCAACACATGTCATAATCAAGGTACCATACTGTAATCGCATACATTAATCATATATCATTGTCAACATAAATGTACATCATTAGTTTATCCTCAGAAATATCATGTCATATGTATCATATTGTGATTAAGTCATACTGATATCATATCGTCATCAAGTCACACCTATATGATATCGACGTCAGGTCACACCTATATGATGTTGTAATCAAGTCATACATATATTATATCGTGATCAGTCACAATTTACAGTCCGAGTACTATTTTAGAGTCCCATGTACCTCAATATCATCACCACCCATTATAATTTATGTATACATGTTCATTATCTCATTTTCTAATGATCCGCTAACACTTAATACGACTGTATAGCCAAGAATCACGGCATCAAGCCCAGTTATACCGTTTCATCATACCTTGGATATCATATCACACCAATGAATCCCATATATGTGTTGTGTATATATATATATATACCTATACCTAGTCCTATATATATATATATATATATATATATATATATACATACACGTATACACCATGTCGAGTTTCAGTGTGTGCGTGTGTGTGTTTCTATCTAAAACCTACGAACCTCTTCCAAGGTATTCATCCTCTGGTATGGTTTTCCTAAATCAGTCTAGTCCAGCCTAGGGTCATTACTAGGGTCCTACTCATTAAGAATCTAGGGTCGCATCTGGTTTCCTAATGACAATAAGTACTATTTCTATTCTACGTTGCGGGGGTGCTAAACGCCATCCACCCGACTTCCCCCCGTAGATATGGATCTACTCACCTGGTCCATGTCTGCCGAAGACGGTGTCGCCATCCTCCACTTCATCGCCCGCAGTCTACGTGAGGGTACCTAAACGCAAACATATAAATAGTATCGTAAACTGAATCACATACAAAAGTCAAAACGACGCAAGGAACCAGCATAGGTTAAAACCTATGTCCCGTTCACGCAAAAGAACCAAATATCGCCCGATATCGGCGTACAAACTCCGATGGATCGAGATAAACATCAACAAATAACTCGTAGTTTTAAAACTCATTACTTATATTATAAAACATGATTAAATCCATCGAAACCCTAAAATCTATCAAATCGCCCGATTTCGTAAAACCCGAAAATGCCAATTTACCGTTTTTCTTCAAAAATTGACATTTAAATGAAACCAATGGTCATAAAACTCATTAAATAGCATAACTAGACTATACAAACCATTACTATATTTTTATTACACAAATTTGTATTAATTTGAAATTTCTAGTTTGCAACCTTTAGTAATTTTTAACATCTTTCAAGCAAAATACCACAATTCCACAATAAAACTTGATTGTGCATGAATTAATGTATTAAACTACAATTCATGATGATAATGATATAATGAAACCATAATTATATTTTTAATCCCATTTATTTAGGAATTTCCAAAATCTAGTTTGCAAAAACTAGCATAATTAGCATATTTATCACACTTTATTATCTAATAATTGAAACTAATAACTAGATTAGGTTTTGCACTCCACTAACATGTTAATATCCCTATTAAAACCATAATATAATGATAAAAACATGAATTAGAATTTTATCTCACCCATATACATATATTGTAAAAACCTAGTTAGCTAAATAGCTTAATTAAATCAATTTGAATAAACAATTTATTATACAACAATCATGCAAGATTTTTTCCACTTCTAGAAATGGTAAACTAGTTATTATAACCCTAATTAATTTTTAAAAACCACAACTTGAATTTACAAACCCTAACTTAAATTTTAAAATTTGCAACTAGAATTAATATATTAAATCTAATTATGTTTAAAAGAAACATCTAATAACAATAAATAAAAATGAGAAGATGTATACCTCCAAACTATGAAATCCAAACATGAAATAAGCCTCCAAAATGCATGTTATCCATCTCCAAAATCCATGTAAAGAAGAGCAAAGAATAAAGGGTAGGAAATAAATAGGATTTTGTGCATTTTTTTTTGAATTTTTGATGTAATTTGATGGATTTTTGTACAAAAATGAAGTGGAAATGGGGGGGGGGGGGGCTGCCATGGGGTGATGGCCGGCCATGAGAGGGAGGTGAGGGAGAGAAATAAATGAGTGAGGAGTTGTGTAGAACTTTCCCCCAAAATATCACTTCATATTGTCTTTTCATGAATTTATTTATTTTCTTTTATTTCTTTACTATATCAACTCAAGAAAACTCTAGAAAATTGCAAAAATTTGCAAATGAATTTTGCATGATACACACTAAATTATAATATGCCATGGTTCATTTTTACAAATTAAAACCATTCAAATTTGTAATTTACACTAATTTAGTGTAAAAATAAAGCTTATGTTAATATTTAAAATAATTAATTTAGGAAATTTTTTTAATTAAACCAAAAGTTTATAAGTGGCTAAATAAACACCATTTACTAGTAATTATATAATTAAAATAGGTATTTTTGAAATTATAATGAAAAACAATCACGGTTTGGTTTTACGAAAAATATATTTTACTTTACCGAAATTCATAAAGTTCACTTAAACAATTTTATTCATTTAATTATTTATTTAATTATTTTTTAAAACGTTACAATTTATCTTTCCGAACCAAGCGTTCCAAGTATACTGCTCACAGTGCTTGAAGCATCCGGGATGGAGTGTCGTATGCCGTTGTAAACCCAGCGATGTTTACGATATCCCAGAATTCGAGGATCGTATGGAGGACAGCGATGAGGATAAAGAAGAGAGAAGACTTAGAGTGTTCCGACCGTCTGTTTCAAAATACGTGTTTTCTTCGCCTGATCGTGAAGTTACGTGGGTTAGAAATGATATCGATAATGAAATCCAAGTAGATATGTCTAATGCGTTTACGAAATGAAAAAGATTATCAATAATGTTATATTGTTACTTCACATTTCTATGATCTATACATATATTGCATGCATATGTAATGATTGTACTCTTATCTAGGTCTGATGACGCTGCCCGTAGCAGCGAGGGGCGGCAGGAGCACCAGCCACGGCAGAGGCAGAGGCAGAGACAGAGTGGTTCTGCCACCCAGGGAGCTGTGTAGGGTGTTCCAGAGGGCTGGTCTTGCACCCCGATCGGTATCCCCTTCGGATGACTCCTTCCGTGTGGACTTTTCCATACCTCCAGGTATATTGCACGCACATTCATTTTAAATGTAATATTATAGATATATACGCATATTTATTTCAAAATTACTTTTATAGTCAATGTTTAATTATCTAGTTGTTAGTGGTGCGTCCACATCAGAGGCAGAGACCGCTACCGCACCTGCAGGTATGTTTATATATCATATAGTGCATGCATATTGATTTAGAATGTTATATCATAAATATATACACATTCTTTATGCTCTTACTTAGATAATCATTTTTTGATTGTCTAGCTGTAGGTGGTGCATCCACATCTCGGGCAGAGGCCACCACCGCACATGCGGGTATATTTATATATTCTATATTGCATGCATATTAATTTAGAATGTTATATTATAGATATACACATTCTTTTTGTAATTACTTATATAATCTATTTTTAATTATCTAATTATAGGTGGTGCATCCACATCTGGCGCAGAGGCCACTCCCACCACTTCCGTATTCTCCGCTCAGTATGTAGGTTAGTATGAATAAATATAAAATATTTATTCATTTTACACATTCTCTAAGAATAAATATGAACTTCATGTAATTATATTGTCAATATTTATTTTCTAGTTGGAGAGGATGCGTCCACGTCCGGATCACCGGCTGTTCCTCATCGGAGGAACTATCGTCCCGCTCGTGCTGCTGCTCGAGCTCAGGCTCGTGTTGCTGTCGCCGAAGGTATATATCACACTTAAATTTTCGTTAATCCTTAATTTCTTAATACCGTTTTGTCTTAATATTGTTTGTCTTGATATTTCTTGTAGATACAGGACAGCCCCATCCCGAGAGGGGGACTCGAGGGCCGAATCAATCCCACGGGCTGAGGCCCGATAGAGCTAGGGGAGACATCATTCCCCTTCTTATTTACCCCCGATTATCGCTATACTGGCGATTATACCGAGCGGTTCGACCGGTATATAAGGGATAAAAGCCGCATCCAAAAGAAGTATCCACTTTACGTTGAGTAGGGGGATTAGCACCAGCGCTCATTTGCCCTCTTCTGGGATCAGGCTCGGATATTAATATATATTTTCATTTGATTTATCCAATAAATTTATTATTATTTAACACTTGTAATTTAAATACATTATTTTTTTGTATTTGCAGATGGATTAATACTTTCAGCCTATACCCGACCCTGATCACCCTGACAGAGTGTTCGATCTTCACGCTCTGTACCTGGGCCTAATGAAGAACATGCAATCTAAGGTCCGATACAATAGAAACGAGCTGAAGATCGATTGCTATTTGGTATGGCTGGCGACCCCCGAGGCAGAGAGAGCGGCTCTCCTACATATTCCGGCCTTTGTCAAAGTCGACGTAGATACATGGCCTCTCTTGTGGTAATATTACCTTGTGGTAATATTACGACTCTGAGCGCAAACAGATTTGTAATTTAAATGCAATTCATTGTTTAGTATATAATTTATTTTTTTGTGTTGCTTAATTAGAAAACTAAATCTGATTGTATTGTGCAGAAACAGTCCGATCAAAATAAGGAGAATAGGAAGTCGGTCAAGAGGGGTCACCCCACTTATACGGGTGGCTCGAGAAACATTACTCGCGCCATGGAGGTATCGGTAAATTATAATAGATCTATTTTGATATAATATAATATTAAGAGTTATTTTATAATATATGTAAATTTTTGGCGAATTGCAGAGAGCTCAGACCCTGACGCAGGGTGGTAAACCGAGCGTGTTGACCGTGTATCTTGCCGTCCACGGCACCTATCCTACCATGAGCGAGCTTCGATTCTCCGACACCGCTACTCAGGAGTATTGCGCGCTATTTAGGAGTATTGCGTAAGTATTAATATTTATTCTAATTCGAATGAAATTTTTGTTTTGATAAATTCAAATTTAAATAATATACTTATATTTTAATGGTTAATGTGGGTGTAAGAGCGGGTGGTGGAGCAGGCGGATGCATTGCGGATCGATTTTAGTGGACAGACAGATCCGATGCTACTGACCCCAGTTCTAGACGCCGTACACGGAAGGCACCACGGAGGTTGGGAGAGAGGCTAGGGACTGGGTCCTAGCAGGGCCAATATGAGGTTGGTCTCTACTCCGGCGGTTACTTCCCCTATCCCGTGAGCGACGTCTGGAGCATGATATTGCCGTTTTGAAGACCACCGTCGAGAAGTTGAACGAGATGTTGGTACGTATATTACTTAATAATAAAATAGTATATCACATTATAGATAGTAACATATGCAATATTACTAGTCTGAGCTTATTTGATTGTAAACTTAGTTTTAATTAATCATATTTACATAAAGCTATCTAAATAAAATAAACTGCAGTTTTCCAAACTAGATACCCAAAGTAGGCCTAAATCTCTAAGTATTCTTAGATTGAGCTTTCGCAATAATCTGATAATGATACGAATTCAATTAAAATCTAATACACTGTTCTTACTCGTTTATTACACGCAAAATTTTATAGATTCGGCAGGCTATTTCGGCTGTGGCTCCGCATGCATCTTCTCCAGCTGCGGCTCCGCAAGCCACTACCTCGGCTGCGGTTGTACAGACCACTCCTACAGTTCCACAGCCAGCTCAGACTCCCGCACAGTCCGCTCCTTCATAAGTCGAGTTTTTGACGACTCAGGGTTGCACCGAGAAGCAAATGTGCCAGATTACGGCGATTATCAGAGGTGGAGGAGCTGGACCGAGCCAGGGTATCTTTATTTATATTTTTGAGGCTGTATGTACTTATCTGATGCATATTGTATATATTTTGGACGATATTGGTGGTTTGTCTACTTGTTCACGATAATTTAGATTGATATCGTATTCTGTTTGTTTATTTGTTGTATATATTATGCGTGAGATGTTGATTATGAATATTTCTGTATTTGGTTATATGATGTATATATTATTGTGCACATGACGAGGAAAAAACAGGAAGCACATTTTTTTTTAAAAACTGATATTTTGTCCCCACGGATTAATTCGTAGGTGCAACGTTTGCCCCTACACATTTCGCCGCAGAGACAAAATACCAGAATATCTGATATTTTGTCCCTATGGACTCGGTAACAGGGGTAAAACTTGCCCCTACGAATTAGTCCGTAGGGGTATTTATCTGGATCTACGGATAAATCGTATGGGCATTTATCAGGCCATACGGATAATTCCGTAGGTACACGTACTTTATTTTATAAACCAATAAATTAAATAAAGATTATGTTCCCACGGAGTAATCCGTAGGGATAAATGACCCTACGGAGTAAGGCGTAGAAACAATTATTACTCCGTAGAGACAAGTTCATGACGATGACTTGTACCTGCGGCCTCTAGATCTATGGAGGAATTTTATGTCCCTACGGATATATCCGTAGGGGCAGTGATTTGCCCATATGGCTAAATCCGTAGGGGCAAACGATTACTGTAGTAAAAAATACAAGCTTTTGATATATTTCTTGATTTCATTTCCTAAATATATATTCGGTTAACCAACAATCTTAATAATTGGTTAAAATTGGACTATAAAATAGTAGTTGATGTCATAGAATTTCTTGTTTAATTTGGTAACAAAAAGTATTTAAAAAGTAAGGTAAATTAATATCCACAACCACTAACCAAATTTGAAGTGATGAAAGAGTCTTTGAATTGATGCAAACTACTAGTACCTCGCATTTCCAAAATAAAATCTAGTAAAGATTTACTTGTCTAGGGTTAGGTTTCCATCAAGGGACCCATGTATAATCCCTAAAGGCATCTCTTTCACAACACAAAAACAGAAACCTTATCTTGTCTCCCTCCTTTATTATTTCTATATTCACTGCATTGGATTCTCCTCCTCCCCCCCCCCCCCCCCCCCACCCCACACACACACACACAAAAAAAAGGTCTAAGAGCATTACCTAATTTTCATAAAATATAATGTAAAGAGAAAGACAGACGGGGTCTTGGACGATTTTGATATTTGTGTCATGCAGAGCTGATGTGGTTATCTCTGTAGAGGATTAAAGAGAGTAATTTTCCGATTTCTTATGCTTTATGGCATGCTCTCAACGCATGACTAGAGAAAAGGTTGCTATAAGAGATCGGGCAACATGAACTTGCTTTCATGATTCGAACTTCAAAGAAATAAAGAACAATTACATATCAAAATTATTCGAGTTCGGGTTCCCCGAAGCTAGGACTTAAACAAAAGGAAGATGATAAGCAAATATATATATATATATATATATATATATATATGTGGAGACTAATCAAGTAATCAACTTGCTGCTTGTTTCCTCTGCAGAGCTACATTCTTCATCGGACACATCGGTCACACAACTCGAAGAAGAGGAAGGAGAATGCGCCCTAAAATCGAGGTCATCATTCTTTGCATCCATGAATACGATACAATTATTTCGAACTCGCAAGTTGTCATAGTGTTGCGAGATGTCTTCTTCTTTCTTGGGACTGCTCTTCTTCATAAAAATGTGGCATACCACCCAATCTTTGCCTTGAACCAAGGAGCTCTACATAATTGAAGCAAAAGAATTTTTTTTTTGAGTAAAATCAATATTAATCCTCTCTGAGAAAGCTTCAACAATGATATGTGCGCGCGCATGTGCACGTGCACACATGCATTAGTTAACTGAATTAAGGCGCGAAAATCTCACTTGGGTTGAGTTTTTCCTATGGAGAAAAGCGGAAGCTAGGGTTTGATGATCGATGAGGCGGTACTCATGCATGATCCAATGAGTTCGGACTCCATGGTGAAGCTTCCCTTGATAGAAGACTAAGGTCTTCTTCATCCCCACTATCTCATTGTGTTTCGTGCCTGTCACAGGTCTATCTTTTCCAGTAGCCTTCCAGTATCCTGATATCGTTGCTCGATTGAACGAACACTTCCCGCTTCGATATTTCGCCTCTTGAAGGTTGAAGTAGTATCTTTCTCCTTCATAGCAACCTAGGTTTCAAAAGAAAAACTTATAGAATTCGTCCAAACTTATAATGAACATAGAATTTAATTAGTACGCTTAATAATTACCGGGCAAGTCCCAAGGGTCGAATTTCCGGAGATCGATTTCTTGGATGATGGCGGCGGGCAACGGGCAAGAGAAGGCTTTCCTCTTGAGGTATTGAACTACGAGCTCTTCGTCCGTTGGATGAAACCTAAACCCTGGGGGCAATCTCATGAGCTTCTCCATTTGAGATTACAACAGTACCCTTTAGGCTCCAAATTTATTTATTTATGGGCTTAGTATGAAAGAATAATTTGAGAGCCATTGGCTTCTTATAAGTTGATGCAAATTCAAAGGGGGAGAAAAGCAAAGGTTCTTTTATAGCAAAAGGTCGTGGGCAGAAGGAGACGCCTTAATTAATTTCATGTGGCGTGGACTAGACTCAAGAGCCTTTTTATTTTCACAAAAATGTGTGGAGTGTGGGAGAATTTCATAGGGGAAAAAAGGGAGAAATTAAGATTGGAAAGGGTCTTTTTTTGGTTAATTAATGGTATGTAAGATCTCATGTTAATTAATCTTCCTATGTATAGTAAAAAATGTTGTTTTTCCATACAAGTTAATTGCGGCTTTTTCTATGGATCGGATTGGAAACATGTGTATATTCATCATGGTCTGAGGATGTACGAAAGATATTGCAACCACTCATGAGTAATCGGTAAAAAGAGCAAGGAAAAGTCATGACTTTGGATTCGATGAAGTTATCATTTTGTATCCTGGACTGGGATTACTATTTGTAGACACCGAGGATTGTTATGAATGAGATGGTGGTTTACCCTGGTCTTTGATCGAATGAATGGATTTACAGACATTGAGGATTGTTATAAATGAGCTGGTGTTTTGACCTGATATGTGACCAAAGGAAATCGCTGATCGTTATGAATGAGCCAGTGTCTTGACTATCTGATATGTGACCAAAAGGACTGTGTATGTGTATCATCAAATTATCTAAAACCACTACTTTATCTAAATCATGAATGACTATATAAGGTGTCAGATATCGTAATCAAACCTTCAGGTTATCAATTGATCGGCTAACTCAAGTGATAATGATGATCAAGACTGTTAATACCTCATGTTGTATAAGATTATTTTTCTTTTCTTTTCTTTTTTTTGGTTTCCTCAATATATGTTTTTTTAATAAACAAATAGTGGTAATATATGTCAAAATATGCTGCTCATCAAACATATGCAAAAATAAGGATCACAAGTTATCCAACTGGTCACATAAGTCATTTTCTTACAGCCAAGGGCTAACAGGAGCTCATATCATTTATTTGTGGTGTATGATGACGACATGCTTACCAAAGGGAAACTCCCTGGAGCAACAATGACGAAAGTGTCCTTTATTTCAACCGTTTATTACCAGGTGAACCCTAAGGACAAGGAATACGTACATATATATCGAAATGATTGGAGTATCTTTGAGATTAGGGAAGGAAATTAGTTATTGTTGCTAACTACTAAATTAAGTGACTAGACTGGATTCAGGAGAGCGCAAGACCTCTCCTGCCCATATGGTAGAAGCTGTGTTTGCTTTCCGGTCTCTTATTGGATATAAGATGGGACGGTATCTTGACAAAATGGATATTATATCGTATTGTTTATCCAATGGAATACTACCGGATTGATAGGAAATGAGATTTTTTCTTAGGAGAGGATGCTTAATTAAAAGGTCAAAGCTTGCTTAGTAGTCGGAGTAAATGATTCCCGATAACCTCGTGTTTTTAGAAATGTGAATGCTGAATCAAATCATTAGAAGAAGTATATTATATTATATGAGGGTGATAAGGAGAACGTGGCAGCAACTAAGTCGGTATATGATGATGCTCGATATCGGTGACTTCCCAGATCATGACACGTGGCAGATGACGTGTCCTAGAGCTTACAAGAAAAGATCAAGAACGTTACGTTGGAAGCACGCCCCGGGCCTCCGATCTGAGAATGTTCCCGACCTTCGGTGGCCTTCCAGACCACCCCCCAACTCGCCTCCGAGCTATCACAGAACCAAGATGCCTCGGCCTCCCGCTCGCTCCCGAGCCTCCCGCCGAGCTCATCTTCCTCGGTCTCACCGACCGACCCACAGCACTGATCACAGGCGCCTCCGCCACGGCTCCGCGAATCTCGCCAGGCCTGAGATATCCGCCGCCCATGATCCCGCGTTCCACGCCATCACGATCCCCCATTAACGAGCATGTCTCGTCATTAATGGGAGATCCTGTCTATCACGCGGGCGTGACGCCAGGGGCGAACGGCCGGCGTGAATCTCGCGCCCGCCTGCCCATGGCTGCCGCTATATAAACCCCTCTCTCAGACGACTCAGGTAAACCAATTTTACACCAATAGGCCGTTACTCTGCCAAAATACCCCGTCTAACATGATCGTCGGAGGGTCCTCGGTGGCACAACCACCCCGGGACTTCTTTGCAGGTAGCTCGGCCTCAACCGCATAAAACCCATTGAGATCCACACGCTCTAGGAGGCAACCCTCCAACTCAATCTCAGCCGTCCATCAGCGCTCGTTCCATATCAACGGAAGATAACATCTGAAGGAGATCCAGAAATCCATCAGTTGGCGCCATCTGTGGGAACCGCTAGTTCCATTCAACGAAAATTCATCTTCCGATCTCGACTTCATGGAGAGCGGTCACCGCGACGATCCAAGCGCCAGCCGTTGGCCTCCCCGTAGTGGAGACGAGGGAGAATCCCCTCCTCCCCCGAACGCCATTCACGCCCTATCCTCTCGGATAGATCGACTAGTGTCCGTCGTGGATGCACTCGTACGTGTCCAAATGGTCGGGCAAGCTCCCCAGGTCGCTGCTCCTCCATTTCGGGACCGGGACTCCTACAGAGGGAGAGAAGACTCTGCCCGCGTTGGCACGACCAAACACCGCCTCGCTGTCTTTGGCGGCCGCAGATCCTCCGGGCCAACATATTCAATGACCCGCTGGGCGTCGCACAGCCCAACACCGAGGTCTTTCGCCAGAGCGCTTCGTCCCGAGCCCCATCGCGTCCCTGTCCCTCCCGAGGAGGTGTCGGTCAGCTCGCCTGCGCCCAGGCATGACCGGCACCCCTTCCCTCGACGGGGTCGCGTGCACGGGACTCACCACGGCAACTCAAAGACGACCTCGCCAGGGGACCTGAGAAACCTCATCGAACGGAATCGTGGCCGTGGCCAGGCAGAGGTCTCCGGAAGCAGAGGCCAAAAATCAGAATGTGCCAAATCATCAGGATACTACGGCCGACTCGACGCTCTCGAAAAGAAGATCGAAGGCATGCATCGGGAAAATAGTCCTCCAAGCGACGGGGCTAAATATGCCCCCGACTAGCTCGCGAAGCCCTTCACCAAAGAAATACTCGCCGTCCACGTCTCCTCCCGGAACAAGCCTTCAAAGGTCTCCATATTCGATGGGAAGTCCGACCCGAAGGACCATTTGGACGTGTTCACGGCCGGGATGAGTTTCCAGGACTGTACGACGCCGCACAATGCCGCGCTTTCCCTGCCACTCTCATCCGCTCCGGACGAGTCTGGTTCCGAGGACTCGCGCCGCGCTCGATCTCTACCTTTGATGAGTTGGCCACCCAATTCCTCGGTCACTTCGTCGGGAACAGACAGCAGAAGCGGACCGTCGACCATCTCTTCACCATAAAGAGCGAGGACAAAGAATCTTTTAAAGGATACGTCACCCGCTTCTACAACGCCCTCCTTGAGGTCCCAGAACACCGGGACGAAACGGTTATTACGGCACTTAGGTCGGGTCTTAGGCACAAGGAGTGGCTACGCTCCTTTGCATTAGCGCAACCTAAGACCATGGCCGAGGTAAAGGCCTGGACCGAACGTGAGATCCAGCTCGAGTCCAAGATAAACGCCAACCTGCCCCGGACAGAACAAGCTGATCAGAAGAAAAGGGCCCGGGAGGAGAAAAAGAAGATTGAGCGGCCAAATCCCTACTCCCCGAAGTTTCAGGAGTACACCCCGCTCAACGTCTCCCAGACGGTACTGTTGGAGGAGGACAAGGGCGAGGGTTCTTCAAACTCCCCCAGTCTTGAATAGGGCGGCGAAGCGTACCAGAGGCCCCTACTGCGGTTTCCATAGGTCGCAGGGCCACTCCACTGAGAACTGCAAGCAGCTCCGAGACTACATCGAGGAGCTAATCCACTCAGGTCACCTGGCAACGTACTTGTGAGATAAGCGGCAAGTCGATCGTGAGCAAGAGCAACGTCCCCCTCCCGGCCAGTTGACAATCGGCCAAATCATGGTTGTGTCAGTGAGGGGTACGACGAGGAACGATGAGGACCTCGACGAGATATCCCCTCCCTCGGATAGATCGGCTCGTCGAAAGTTCAGCAGGCCGCGAGCCACTTAGCTTCATGGGTGCTTTCTCCGGCTACGACCAGATCCATATGAATCCGGAGGACGAGGATTTCGCCGCATTCACAACGGACTGGGGGGTATACTGCTATAAGGTGATACCCTTCGGCCTCAAAATTCGGCCTAAAAAACGCAGGGGCCACGTACCAACGCTTGGCTAATCGAATGTATATTTCTTCTTTCACCAAACCGATGTAAATTCTTCTAAGTTCTTTTTACTTAAATAATAAGAAGGACACAATAAAGCATTGCAAAAAGAAGAATTTTATTCATTCAAGAGGTATTGTGGGCTTCTCAGCCTCACATTAAAAAAAATTTACAACAGCGGGGGAAAGGGGTGTAGGAAACATTGCTCGTGGTACTCCGAGGATGTTTCTGCCAGTTGAGCCCTTGCCGCCTCGGACCTCTGTCTCTGATGCTGTCCGCGGACTCCCGTGGCCACGGACGGGCCAGGAATCTCCACGGGCGGGCACCGATCGGCGAGATGCCTCAATTGGTAACACTTGAGGACGAGTGCTACCGATCGATCCCGCCGACTCATCGAGATCAGGCCAAAGCGGCATAGCGACCTCAGCTTACCAACCGCCTCATCCTTCAGTTGTTCGGACAAGGGGTAGTGCAGCCCCGGCGATGCCCTCTAGATCGAGTACATCAGCAGCTGGAGAAAGGGTGATCGCCGGGGGAGCAGGTGGCCGATATGATCCTCAACCCGCCGGATCACCGCCTGCACTGTCTCCTCGGAGCACAGCTGGTCGTACAGATATACGTCCTCAAAATTTATGATCTCGGGGATGGAGAAAGGGAATTCATCCATTCTTGCGTTTTGGAGATGGAGAAAGGAGTGATCAACACGGCCTCCGTTTTATAACCCCACAGCGCCCCCAAGAGTCCAACAGTCGCGCGTTTCTTCCACTACTGTACCGCCACGGGGCGGATATCCCGCCTTTCTCGGCGAACCGAAATCGGAACGACGCGGCTCTTACGCTTTGCCTCCCCCCACGCATTCATAATACGTGTCACCCGCGACAGTCGCTCTTCCCAATGCTCACGAACCAGGGAAGGTCGGAGAGAACCTCACCAAACCGAGCAGCTACCCTGGTCGGTCCATCCTTGGCTAGTAATCTCTTACCCAACGACACCAAGGATCAAAGCCCTCATCAAGAGGCCACCGAGCAGCTACCCTATTCGGTCCATCCTTGGCTGGTAATCTCTTACCCAACGACGCCAAGGATCAAAGCCCTCATTAAGAAGCCACCGAGCAGCTACCCTGCTCGGCCCATCCTTGGCTGGTAATCTCTTACCCAACGACGCCAAGGATCAAAGCCCTCATTAAGAGGCCACCGAGCAGCGACCCTGCTCGGCCCATCCTTGGCTGGTAATTTCTTACCCCACGACGCCAAGGATCAAAACCCTCACCAAGAGGCCACCGAACAGCTACCCTGCTCGGCCCATCCTTGGCTGGTAATTTCTTACCCCACGACGCCAAGGATCCAAAGCCCTCATCAAGAGGCCACCGAGTAACTACCCTGCTCGGTCCATCCTTAGCAAGTCTCCCATTTCCCTCCCGTGCTAAGGATCAAAGCCCTCATCAAGAGGCCACTGGGCAGCAACCCTGCTCGGTCCATCCATAGCTGGTAGTTCACTACCCACTGACGCTAAGGATCCAAGCCCTCATCAAGAAGCTACCAGGCAGCAACCCTGCTCGGTCCATCCATGGCTGGTAGTTCACTACCCACCGACACCAAGGATCAAAGCCCTCATCAAGAGGCCATCAGGCAGCAACCCTGCTCAGTCCATCCATGGCTGGTAGTTCACTACCCACCGACGCCACGGATCAAATCCCTCATCAAGAGGCCACCGAGCAGCTACCCTGCTCGGTCCATCCATGGCAGGTAATTTCTTACCCCACGGCGCCAAGGATCAAAGCCCTCATCATAAGGCCACCGAGCAGCTACCCTGCTCGGTCCATCTTTGGCTGGTAATTTATTACCCCACGACGCCAAGGATCAAAGACCTCATCAAGAGGCCATCGGGAAGCAACCCTGCCCAGTCCATCCATGGCTGGTAGTTCACTACCCACAGACGCCACGGATCAAAGCCCTCATCAAGAGGCCACCGAGCAGCTACCCTGCTCGGTCCATCTTCGGCTGGTAATTTCTTACCCCACGATGCCAAGGATCAAAGCCCTCATCATGAGGCCGCCGAGCAGCTTCCCTGCTCAATTTACTAAGCGATCTCCATCTCGACTTCGGGGCCATGGAGATACCGACCTTTCAACGCTCTTTGCACACTTGGCAAATGGTCGAATTCAACTCGACGTGCGATCGCTAGATGAAAAACCGACCTAACATGAAAGAAGTACCGCGCGAATCAAAATGTTTACCACGAACAAAGAGAAAACGTGCACGCAAAGAACACTGCAGAAAGATTTTTTTCATAAAGTCGGAAGTCTTTACAGAGGTATTGTAGGCTCCCCAGCCTTACAAAAACGCCCGGAGGCTTACAAAATTTTAGCGCAAAAAAAATAAGGAGGCGAGGAAGTTCAGGTCTCGGGGTCGGGGAGAACATCGATAAGCTGCGCTTCCACTGCGACAACCGGGGTGGCATCTTGAAGGTTAACACCTACAGCGGGAGCCTCGGCGCCGATGGACGGGGCGACCGAATTATCCCCAGCGCTCCTACTAGGGGCCTCTCCCCCAGCAGCGTTTCCGGGGGCATTCCCCTGCGCCTCATCCCAAAGGAGGTACTTACCCCGAAGCTCGCCATCGGGGAACTCCGGCATCAGGGCCTTGACAGCGTCAAGGGCATCGTTCCAAACGAAGCAGCGGCTCCAGTGAGGTTGGTGTAGTACTAATCCGACTTCTTGTAGCTCTCCACCGCCTTCGAAACTCGGAGCTCAGCACGCCTCGTTCCCTCCTTCACCGCCCCTTTCTCCCTACGTAGGGTGGTCGCCGTCTTCTTCAGGGTGGCAACAAGCACCCTGGAATCTTCTAACTTGGCCTCGGAAGCTCGGGCGGCCTCTCTGTACTTGGCGATCTCCCGATCCCCGGCCACCACCCGGTCTTCGAGGGCAGCGGCCCTCTCCAGCGCCGCCTCCAACTCCAGCCTTGAGCTCTCCTCCCGCGAGGAGAACTCGCCCGCGGCCCGCATTGCCGGGGCAATTTCCTCGTCCTCCATGTTGACGAAAAGGGCGACATGCTGGAGGACCTGAAGAAAACAGAGGAGGGTTAAAAAGAAAAGGAGGCACCCAATCTCACGAGCAAAAATACTAAATGAAGAACCGAGTGGGGTGCGAACACTAACCTGCTCGGCCTCTTGAGCTATGGCCGCTATTTGGGCCCGGAGGGTCCTCCGAGGGATTCTGCCCCCGGCCGACCTTTCCATCTCCGAGAGCAGGCTGTCAGCGACGGAAATCCATGAGGGCACCTCGAAGTGAAGCTCCTCATCATCCACGAGGATCGGAGAAGCCGAGGAACGGGGCGCCGTCCTATGAAACCTCTTGAGGAGCGACACAGGGGAACCAGTCTCACCCCCACCTCTGGAGCTCGGGGCTCTTGCTCCCGAGCACGTTTTTGGCTCGGCGCTTGGCTGGACTCCGGGGCCTGGGGCGCACTTGAGCGCCTAGATGGAGCGGCCGCCGGTGGAGCCAGAGCTGACGACGGGCGAGAAGAGCCGGCGCCCCCGGCCTTCTTCTCCTTCTTCTGTTCGACCAAGGCTGTCCGAAATTTGCCTAGGTCCATGGGTTCTACATAAGACAAAAGTATAAAGGAGTTAGCTGTAGGGTGTTTTTCGTCACCCCATTGAGATAGGAATACGCGCGCGCTTGTCAGGCGTACTACAGATTCCCCCTGCCTAGGGTAGGCCGGGGGTTCGACTTGGGCATGGGCCCGCTTGACCTGGGCTTGGGCCCACCTAGCTTGGGGGTTGACCTTGACTTTGACTCGGTCAACCGGGGTGTAAATTTTTACCCTAACAAATTGCCCCCATCAATAAATGCACACCGCACATGTGGGTCGTGTGCATGAAATTGATGGATCTTCTTTCACGTTGAGGCGACTTGCTTTAGTTCCCACTTTTTGGGATGCACTGCCCTTTTTACGACGTGGACGGTCGACGCTTGACGCGTCTCCGAGACGGAGTGTCCATGGTAGACGTTTCCCTGACCCGGAGTGATTTGGTTCCCGATTTGTAGGGAGCCTGCATTGCCCGTTTTGCGACATGGACGATCGACGCTCTGATCCAGAGCGATTTGGTAGACGTGTCCCCGGCACGGAGTGTCGCTGGTCGACGTTTCCCCGAGGCGGAGTGTCGTTGTTGGACGTTTCCCTGATGCGGAGTGTCTGTGCTGGACGTTTCCCCGATGCAGAGTGTCGCTTGTTGACGTGTCCCCGGCACGGAGTGTCGCTGATCGACTTTTCCCCGGCGCGGAGTGTCGGGTTGACTTTTCCCTGGCACGGAGTGTCGCTGATCGACTTTTCCCCGGCGCGGAGTGTCGGTGGTTGACTTTTCCCCGGCACGGAGTGTCGCTGATCGACTTTTCCCCAGCGCGGAGTGTCGGGGGTTGACTTTTCCCCGGCACGGAGTGTCGCTGATCGACTTTTCCCCGGCGCGGAGTGTCGGGTTGACTTTCCCCGGCACGGAGTGTCGCTGATCGACTTTTCCCCGGCGCGGAGTGTCGCTGGTTGACTTTTCCCCGGCACGGAGTGTCGCTGATCGACTTTTCCCCGGCGCGGAGTGTCGCTGGTTGACTTTTCCCCGGCACGGAGTGTCGCTGATCGACTTTTCCCCGGCGCGGAGTGTCGCTGGTCGACTTTTCCCCGGCATGGAGTGTCGCTGATCGACTTTTCCCCGGCGCGGAGTGTCGCTGGTCGACTTTTCCCCGGCACGGAGTGTCGCTGATCGACTTTTCCCCGGCACGGAGTGTCGCTGATTGACTTTTCCCCGGCGCGGAGTGTCGGGTTGACTTTTCCCCGGCATGGAGTGTCGCTGATCGACTTTTCCCCGGCGCGGAGTGTCGCGGGTTGACTTTTCCCCAGCACGGAGTGTCGCTGATCGACTTTTCCCCGGCGCGGAGTGTCGGGTTGACTTTTCCCCGGCACGGAGTGTCGCTGATCGACTTTTCCCCGGCACGGAGTGTCGGGTTGACTTTTCCCCGGCACGGAGTGTCGCTGATCGACTTTTCCCCAGCGCGGAGTGTCGGATTGATTTGATTTCGAGGCGGAGCGTAATTCCGGCAGGGAAGGTAGATATCCTGAGGCGAAGCATGATTTCGACACGGGGTAAATTCTGGGACGGAGCATGATTCCGCCATAGAGGTTGTTGGTTTGATTTGATTTGGGTTGACATCAATATCGCTACACTGGAATATGGTACCAGGAGCGAATCATCATCTGTCTTGAGAGGATTTGGGAACTGGTTTTCTGTCGGCATCTGCATTGCTGCACTGGAATAATGCCAGGAGCAACCCATCATGTGCCTCGGGAGGATTTGGATTTGGTTTTTTGTTTGGCATCTGCATTGCTGCACTGGAATAATACCAGAAGCAACTCATCATTTGCCCTGAGAGGATTTGGGAATTGGTGGCTTAGGAGACAGGTTTAGATCCCTGTCACCTAAGGGTTTTCCATTTTGTGAGCCGTGAGGGTCTCACAAAGCATTTTCTCCCTACGGGTCGTAAGGATCCCGTAGGTGTATTTTCTCCTTAGGAGTCGTGGGGACTCCTAAGTGTGTTGCTCCTTTGTGAGTCGTAAGGATCTCATGCGGGAATTTTCTCCTCACAAAGTCGAGAGGACTTTGCGAGTGCATTTCATTTCTTTTTCTTCTTTTACGAGTTTGCGTCCTTTCGGGTTTTCACAAACTCGCCGGCAGTCCTGCTGTTTTTACTCACGGAGCCCTTTCGGGTTTTCATCCGTGCCCATTTTGCTTGTGGACATGCCGTTTTTTTTTGTTGGAGGGATCGGGATTGTCTTACGCCCGTGGATTGTATACGGTTTTGTAGGATGTATGATCCAGACCGTATGGCCGGAAAAATTTCAGGACCTTGTTGGCGTCTGCATCGCTGCACTGGAATATGGTACCAGGAGCGACTTATCATTCGCCACTTGGGATTTGGGAAGCGATGGCTTAGGAGACAGGTTTAGATCCCTGTCACCTAAGACTTTTCAATTTTATGGGCCTTGAGGGTCCCATAAAAGCATTTTCTCCATGCGAGTCGTAAGGATCCCGCAGGTGTATTTTCTCCTTAGGAGTCGTGATGACTCCTAAGTGTGTTTTTCCTTTGTGACTCGTAAGGATCCCACAAAGGTTTGTTCTCCTCATGTATCGTGAGGACACATGAGTGGATTTCTCTCGTTCCCAGTTTAATAACGTAGAGGTCGACTGTTTCCAGTTTAACGACGTGGTGGTCATCTGTTTCCAGTTTAAAGACTTAGAGGTTTGCTGTTTCCAGTTTAAAGACGTAGAGGTCATCTGTCTCCAGTTTAACGACTTAGAGGTCATCTGTCTCCAGTTTAACGACTTAGAGGTCATCTGTTTCCAGTTTAAAGACTTAGAGGTCTTCTGTTTCCAGTTTAAAGACTTAAAGGTCGTCTGCTTCCAGTTTTAAAGACGTGGAGATCTATCTATTTCCAGTTTAACGACGTAGAGGTCGTCTGTTTCCAGTTTAACGACGTGGAGGTCGTCTGTTTCCAGTTTAACGACGTGGAGGTCATCTGTTTCCAGTTTAACGACGTGGTGGTCATCTGTTTCCAGTTTAACGACTTGGAGGTCATCTGTTTCCAGTTTAACGACTTGGAGATCATCTGTTTTCAGTTTAACGACGTAGAGGTCATCTGTTTCCAGTTTAACGACTTGGAGGTTATCTGTTTCCAGTTTAACGACTTGGAAGTCATCTGTTTCCAGTTTAAAGACTTAGAGGTCTATCATAGGTATGATGAGAATTATTTAAGCCCGTGGATTATATACGGTAGTCAATTTGGGGACTAACCGTAGGGCCGAGGGAATTTTGAAAAATTGGATTTTTGTTTGTGTTTTTTTTGTTTTACCGCGATTGCTCTATCCTTTTAACTTTTCTTATCGCGAAGATCGCGATTGCCCTATCATTTCGGCTTTTATTCGCGGTTGCCCCACCATTTCGGCTTTATTTTCATCTTTATTTTACTCGCTGATTTTTATTGCGAGTTGCCCCATCATTTCGGCTTTTCTCTATTTTTCTTTTATTTACACATTTTTTTTGTTTATTTACATATATATATATATATATATACGTATATTTTTACATTCCCAGTTTAACGACTTAGAGGTCGATTGTTCCCAGTTTAATGACGTGGCGGTCAGTTGTTTCCAGTTTAACGACGTGGTGGTCCTTTTTGCTTATCCCAGCTCCTTGAACTTTGATCTTGGCGGAGCTGTGTTGATGACCTAGCTCTGTGGCTTGCCGATACATCCGAGGATTGTGAGGTTTTTCCAAGCTTATATTGGTCCTCTGCCCAATCTTTAAAAATATAGCAGTCTTCGATGGTATGACCCACCACTCTATGATATGGGCAGTATACGGGATTGCCGGTCATGTTCATTTCCTGTGGCCTCTTTAGAACAGGCAGTTGCAGACCGCTGTTCAGGGTGTCCATGAATATTTTGCGGACTTCATCCCTCCTGAAGGAGTATACCTTCTTCTTTCCCTCCATTGGAGTAGGTGCCTTTACTGATGCTGGTCCTCGAGGCCGATCGGTCTTTGGTTCGCCCTTTTCAGATAATGGCACATGTCTGGGAGGATTAGGTTCCCGAAAGGCTCCGGTCTCCATCTGCATGAAATCGGCGGTCGTAGCTTGACTGTTTGCTAACGCGCCTTTAGACAGTTCTATCTCTCCCATCTTGTATTGCCTTTCGACCCAATCTTTGAAGATGAAGCAGTCCTCAATGGCATGACCTATCACCCTGTGATAGGGGCAATATTCTGGGTCGTCGGTCATATTCGCTTCTTGCGGTCTCTTTGATTCCGGCAGTTGTAGACCGTTTCTTAGGGCGTCCCTGAATATCTTGTGGACTTTTTCTCTTTTGAAGGAATAGACTTTCTCCAGTTTCTCTTTCAGAGGCGATTCCCCCCCGGCGTATGTGTCGGAGGGACTGGAGGCTGATTGCGGCCGTTTTCCGCGAAGGCGCTCCGCCCTTAGGTTGAAGGGGGTATCGGTTGGCTGCTTCCGGGTATCAATCCCTGGCTCATGAACCAAAATTTGATTCTGCTGTAATTGCAATCGGGCGACTTGGGTTGTGAGATCTGCCACGACGTTTGCCAGCTCGTTGACTTTGGAATAGACCTCGGCCATCTTCTCATCCCTGTCCTGAAATTGCATTTGAAGCCATTGGAATAATACTTGTTCTGTAGTTCCGGCTATAACAACCGGGTAATCTTTATTGTCTGATCTCAATTCCGCAGGAACCACGGGCTCCTCTGGCTTATCGGCCTGAGCGGGCTCTTCATTATTTAGATCGAGCCGATGCTGGGTAGCGTCAACCATATCATCACCATGGCTGTGAAGAAGAGGAGGGTTCGTTTCTTCATGTCCGGCTATGTAGACAGTATGGATAACACATTCAGCCATTCTTTCATCACTAGCAGCTGGTTTCGCGGAGCGGTCCGGGCTTTGGAAATTCATAAACTTTAATATAGCCAGAGCCCTAGCTCTTTTGTTGGCGCTATATCTGAGCCGCTTCTGCCTCAGCTTCTCTGCCTTAAGCGCTTGGCAGGCTTCTGCTCTTCGGGAAGCCGCCATAGGTCGAGTGATGGGGATGCTTGAGAAGACATCTGCCCGCGTGTCCGTCGAAGGTATCGCCTGGGCTTGCCCGTGACGTCTGGCACCCTCTTCTGTTGTCACGCCCCGCTTCCCAGTGTACGGCGAAGTGGACACGACGAGGTCCGCTACGTATGTACTCAGAAGTACATACGCTAAGCGTAGCTAAGCAATATAAAATAATCACAAGAGACAAATGATATTGAAATAACAGCAACTTTTATTAATAACATTCTTTGTACAATGCATGAAATGAAAATACAACTGAAATGAAAAGCAATGCCTAAACAGTGGCATAACAGAAAATGAAATAAACTGGAAAGAACAAGGTACAATATCTAGAGCTCTGGGTCTTCCTGGAACTGCTCCAAATCTTCACCGGTGGGCTCGATCTCAGCTTGGTCCAACGCACCTGACGACATTCAAAGAAGAAGGAAATAGAATGTCGTCAGCGAACAGGTCGCTCGGTAAGTCCCAAAGAGTAAGAAGAATGAGAATGACAGAGTAACGGTATTTTCTAAAGTATTACAATGTTGAATATTATGGAACATTGTGTAACGCTGTTGTTTGTAGCTTGGTACAGAAGGATGCCAGTGTATACGAGGGGGATCTCTATATGCTAGAGATCAGGGCAAATGGAAAGTACAAGGAACCGTTATGCCACGGTACAACAGCAACAGGATTCAGGTTAGGTGTCTTAATCTGACCACCTCGTGCCACCTTTAACACCTTCCGTACCAATCTACCCCTTTAAACCCCGTAGTGTTTTAACAGTAATGTGGTATTGGAATATGTAAGTTGAGTGACTGACCAAAACCATGATATCAGTAAACATGTTGCAACTGTGTAATCAGGTAAATGGAATATCAGGATAATGGATGAATATCCATGGTTTGATTCAGTCAAAATGAATATATTGTTAACTGGATTCCTGGATTCATGTATTCAAATTGTATTGGAATATAAAAGAATATAGATTGACTTGAATCATATTTAAGTCAGAAATTAATCAGACACTAACCCGAGTCAGACTAAAAGAAAGATAAATTTGAAGTTCAATATTAGTTAGGGGCCTTATTGTAATTTGTGAAACTTGAGGGGGTTTTATGTAAAAAGTACTTTTGTATAGTTTTCAAAATACACCTCAAGTATTTAATAATCGTCTTTATTGTTATAATAAATGTGAATTTTATTTGTGTTATTCTAGTGAATATATCCTAATAAAAGTATTAATTGTTTTATCTGAAATTCATGGTATTTTAGTGTAACTTTTAATCTTGTAATTTTTAGAAAAATGTGGAAACTTTATATTATGAAAAAATAGGTGTTTAAATGATAATTATATATATATTAACACATGAATAATTTTTAAATGAGTATTTTATCTTTAAAAATCTCATTTTCCTTAAATATCGTATTTTAAACCTTTCGAGACCGAATGCTCCTTGCGGAGGTCTGAATCTCGCACTACTAGCCTGCGGGTGCACGATGAACCGTACTTTCCCTAACAGGTTCCCCAAAAGTGGGTTGTAGCGGCGCTTTGCTTAGGTTTATAAATACGTTTCATTTGGGAAAACGGTTTTATTAATATAGTGTATTTATTTGCAAAAAGTATAGTTTTCCGTATTTTTTAGTTATTAGGGTTTCCTAAACCAATTAGCCGATTTCTAAGGTCTAAACGATAAGTCATTAGAAGCCTCAAATCGCCTCTTCACCGCCAATTGTGGCCAGGTAAGTACAAGTGAGGAGGGAGGGATCCGCTCACGAATCGTGAGACGGGCCTTTTAAAGTTACCCAAGCTCACTTGCCTAGCCTAGACACCACAAAGTCAGTTTAGATAAATGATCGATGTCCATGACCAATCGTGCTTTCATTTTATTAAAAGATTTTACTTAGAAATGTTTACAATTTAAAGCTTACAATAAAGGTTATAAAGATTAGGGTATTTTAGTGAAAAGTCCTGTAATTTCGTATTCTGTATTTTTGATATTTATCAATTAGGGTTATATTGAGTGTGTGTAGGGGTATGTCATTACCCCGTGACTTATATTAAGTTTTGGTGAAGTTTTAAAGGTAAAACATGCTATGTTAAACTTAAAGGTATTATAGCGCAAGAATACGGTATTCGAAAACGTTATCATTTTATGTGTGAAATTTCATTCAAATTGAGTTCTACAAGTTTTGTGATCAAGATAAACATATTTAGGTGTGAGGTAATTGATTAAACTAAGAAAAATGAACTTCATGGTATTTTTATGAAAAGAATACGGTTTTGCAAAGAAGCTATCATTTCATGTGAAAAAATTTGATTAAATTGGTTTATGGGTGATTAATAGTCAACATAAATATGGGTAGATAATATGTATTAGGTGACAAGTGGAAATTTATAGAAAAACCGAATCGGAAATCGGTTTGTCCGATTTCCGTCGGGTTCCAAAAAGTCGTATTTTTATACTTATAGAAAAGAGAGATAGAGGGGTTGGGACTTACGGTTTGGACAAGCTAATGAGGCTAATGGATGTGGTGGTTGCCGATTCGTCGAAAGCGTCGCGAAGGTTCTGATCCGGTCGCCGGAATCCGTCGTCGATTTCGGCAGCGCTTCGCTTCTTGCTCTTCGTACCGAGTTCTCGAGAATTTGAGAGAGTAGACTTAGAGTGGTGAGGTGAAATGGTAGAGGATAGGGGTCTTTATATAGGGCTAGGCTAGGGTTAGGGTTTGGATTAAAAATATTAAAAGAAAATATAAAAAAACATTAAAAATTCATTAAAAATCATTAAACCTAGGAGTAAAAGGGATTTATTGGCCAAATCAAAACCGATCCAGGTATAATAAGTATGCAAGAGGGTTGACCAAGTCAAGAGACAACTTTTCTCAGTTGGTGACTCGGCCGTCCGGATCGGCCGGACCGAGTCGGCCGATTCGCCGGCCGGCGGCGCCGAGTCGGGCCGGGGGTTTTCCTGAGGAACAACTTGGTATTTTTACTTTTTGTTGTCCAGTACATATTTTGGGAGTTATGGCCTTTTTACCGTTGACTTCCAAAAAAAAATAAAACAAAATAAATACAAAAATAATGTGGGGCATGGGATTTGAACTCCGGTGGCTTGGTTCAGCAGTGCAAGGTATTACCAATGAGCTACAAGCTCCTTCTTGTAATTATTGTGGTTTTTAATTACTTAAACTGATAGCAGCAAGAATAAATACTCCTAGTATTCATTAAATTTAAAGTAATTTCTTGTACACTAAAAATGGAGTTATTTCATTCTTGTAGCTTGTAATTAAAAACAAAAATAATTACCTAAATCTTGTGCTCAGGCTTAAATACCCCTTTGTGGATTTTTTAAAAAAATATTTTGAAAAAAAATTGTATAGGAAAAAGTGTATAAAAATTAGGGTTGTTACATTCTACCCTCCTTATAAAAATTTCGTCCTCGAAATTTACAACTTTTATTTAAGGACTAGATTACAAAAAGGTGCGGATATCTTGCACGCATCTCATCTTCCCTTTCCCACGTGGATTCTCCTGGAGTGTCTTTCCTCCACATTACCCGGACCAAATTAACTTCTTTGTTCCGAAGTGTCTTCACTTTCCTGTCCAGGATCTCCACAGGTTGTTGCTCACAAGACAAATCGGGCTGTATCGTGAGTTCAGAATGATCAAGTACATGGCTGGGGTCACTCACATACCTTCTGAGTTGAGATATGTGGAATACGTTATGCACTCCTTCCAGTGAGGGTGGAAGCGCTAAACGATATGCCACTTCACCGACTCGTTCGAGTATATCGAACGGTCCAATGTATCTTGGACTCTACTTTCCCCGTCTTCCAAATCTGATCACTCCGCGGTTCGGAGAGATTTTCAGGAATACATGATCTCCTGGCTGGAACTCCAAGTGTCGTCTCTTCGCATCTGCCCAGTGTTTCTGTCTATCTTGGGTTATGCGCATTCTTTCCCTGATAGTACGAACCACATCAACGGTTGCTACTATCATCTCTGGTCCAAGGAGTTCTCTATCTCCGATGTCGTCCCAACTTAATGGCGATCGACACTTCCTTCCATATAAAGCTGCAAAAGGTGCCATTCCTATGCTTGCTTGGTAGCTGTTGTTGTACGCAAACTCCACAAGATGCAGGTGATCTTCCCAAGATCCCTTGAAGTCGAGCATACATGCTCTGAGCATATCCTCCAAGATCTGAATAGTTCGTTCCGACTGACCATCTGTTTGTGGATGATAAGCCGTGCTGAAGTTCAGACTTGTTCCCAAGCTTGCTTGCAGACTCTGCCAAAATTGCGATCGGAACCTGGTGTCACGATCGGAGACAATGCAGACCGGTACTCCATGAAGTCTCACAATTTCCTCCATGTACTTCTTCGCTAGTGTCTCCGTTGATTGGCCAACTTGAAATGGGATGAAGTGAGCCGACTTTGTGAGTCGATCCACAATGACCCAAATCGCATCGTTACCCTTTGTGCTGCGAGGAAGAGCAGTTACAAAGTCCATCGTGATATGCTGCCACTTCCATTCTGGGATTGGTAACGGTTGAAGTAATCCAGCTGTCCTGTGATGTTCAGCCTTTACTTGCTGACACACTAAGCATTTTGCGACACTTCTGGCTACTTCACGCTTCATTCCATGCCACCAATAATTCTGACGTAGATCTTTGTACATTTTGGTACCTCCAGGATGTACTGAATAGGGAGAGTTGTGAGCTTCTTTCATTAACTCTTCCCGAACAGGACCCTTTGGTACACACAATCTGCTGCCGTATCTCAAAGATCCGTCTTCATGGATGATGAAATCTGTTCTGAGTCCATTCTCCACTTGTTCTCTGATCTTTTGCAACTTAGCATCGCTGGCTTGAGCTGCTTTGATCTGATTGACAATATTTGATTGAACTTGCAGATTCATCAAATTTGAAACATCACCTGGCATGACTAGTTCGATCTCCATCTGATGTAGATTCTGCTGAAGCTTCCACTGAGCGGTGACATTCATTGCTAATGGTTGGCGACTAAGAGCATCGGGTACTACGTTCACCTTTCCTGGATGATATTGCAAATTGATGTCAAAGTCCGCCATAAGTTCTAACCATCTTCTCTGCCGCATATTCAACTCCTTCTGAGTAAACACATACTTCAGACTCTTGTGATCTGTGTAGATGTTCACTCGTTCACCAAGTAAGTAGTGGCGCCAAATTTTGAGAGCAAAAATGACAGCTGCCAACTCCAGATCATGCGTCGGATAATTGCGCTCATGAGTCTTCAGTTGTCTTGAAGCATAAGCCACAACCTTACCGTGCTGATGTAGAACACATCCTAGTCCCTTACCGGAAGCATCACAATGTACTTCAAATCCTCCAGATTGATCCGGTATGACGAGAATAGGTGCAGATGTCAGTCTTGACTTGAGTTCTACGAAAGCTTGCTCGCATGCTTCTGACCACACAAATTCTTCATCTTTTCGTGTGAGTTTGGTCAGGGGTGTTGCTATCTTCGAAAAGCCTTCAATGAATCTTCTGTAATATCCAGCTAAACCCAAGAAACTCCGAATATCCTTCACTGATTTTGGTGTAGGCCATTCGCTGACTGCTGAAACTTTTGCTGGATCCACAGAAATCCCTTCTCCTGATACGATGTGTCCAAGAAAACCAACTTGTTGTAGCCAAAACTCGCACTTACTGTACTTGGCATAAAGCTGATGTTGACGAAGAGTTTCTAGGACAATTCGTAAGTGCTCCGCATGCTCTTTCCGGTTCTTTGAATATACCAAGATGTCGTCGATGAAGATGACAACGAACCTGTCTAAATACTCCCGGAAAACTTGGTTCATAAGGTTCATGAAGATTGCTGGTGCATTGGTCACTCCAAATGGCATTACTAGAAATTCGTAATGTCCATAGCGAGTTCTGAAAGCTGTTTTGTGAATATCAGCCTCCTTGACCTTCACTTAATGATAACCTGAACGAAGATCTAGTTTAGAGAAGACACAAGATCCACTTAGCTGATCGAATAAATCGTCGATACGCGGGAGTGGATACTTGTTCTTTATAGTAACTTCGTTCAAGGCCCTATAGTCGATGCACATTCTGTATGAACCTTCCTTCTTCTTCACCAATAGTACAGGTGCTCCCCAACTTGAAGTGCTGGGACGAATCCATCCTTTCGCCAGTAATTCGTCCAACTGTGTTCGAACTTCCTTCAATCCTTCCGGACTTAGTCTATACGGTGCTTTGATCACTGGTTGTGCTCCTGGTACTAAGTCAATACTGAATTCAAGAGCTCGATCGGGAGGCAAACCTGATATATCGTCAGGGAATACATCATCGAACTCTCGAACTACCTCCGGTCTTGATTCTTCTTCTGCCTGAGTTGTTGCAACTACTGCTTCCCTTGGCTTTGCTTTGTAAGCACTTGGCTCCAGTGTACGATCTCCACTCTTGAAATAGAAGACCGGATGATCGGGAATCTCAAATACTACCCTCCTTTGACGACAGTCGATGGTAGCATAAAAGGCTCCAAGCCAGTCCATTCCTAGAACCACATCAAAATTTGGTATATCCAGTACCTTGAAGTCAGCGTAAAACTCTCGACTGCAGACGACGACTGGACACATGCTGTATCCCATAGTTGCCTTTAGAACACCATTCCCAGAACTGACGTTCCAGCTGGATACAAGCGGTGAGACTGGAATCGCATGGGTTCGGACAAACCGTTGCGACATAAAGCAGTGGGATGCTCCAGTATCAAACAGTGCAAGTGCAGGTAGTGAAGCTACTAGGATTGTACCTAAGGTATTAGGGATAGGTTTTAGGTATAGGGAAAGTGTGTAGGTAAGCAAAACTAAAAGTTGAGTTTGAGAAAGACAGTTTACCAGTAATGACTTGGCCGGTGGCCTCAGCTTCTTCCACAGACATCATGAAAGCCTGGCGCTTTGGCACAATCCTCCTGGCCTGAGGAGCATTTCTCCTGGCCTGAGGAGCATTCCTCTGAACGTTCCTTTGAGCTTGATGGAACTGTCGAGGAGGTGGTGCAGCTTGTGGTCCCCTAGGTGGTGCAGGTAGTGCAAGTCTGGTAGCAGGTGCCTGAAGAGCTGGTCGCTGCTGATAAGTATTTGCTGGCCTGGGTGCAGCAACTGAGTTCTGCCTTTGGGGACAAGATCCAATATCATGAGTGGCTGAACCGCAGACTAAGCAGAGGAGGTTGGCTCGACGGCAGTCCTTCATCATATGTCCAGTTCTCTTGCAGTAAGTGCAAAAGGCTGGGCTAGGACGATGAGTTGGTACTCCGGGTCGCCTCGGCACGAAGGGTGGTCTGGACGAGGCTCCACCTGCCATCTGGTTGGCAGGGCGCTTGACTCCTACAGACTGAGGTCTGCCCCTCTCTTTTATGACTGCCTCATAACTGCGGGCAGCTTCTAGGGCTTCCTCATGAGTCAAAAACTTTCCTGTGGCTAGAGCAGCCTTGATCTCTGTGTCCAAACCTTGCTGAAAACGACGGGCTCTGATCTCGTCCGTCGGTATCAGGTGCGCCGCGAATCTGCTTAAAGATTGTGTTAGTTGTGTAGTATGTGATATTTAAAAATTGAACTATTGTGACATATCTTACCGGCTCAACATAGTGAACTCAGCATCGTATTCATCTACCGATTTCTCCCACATTGATCCTTGCTGTAGATGAATAAACTGCTGCTCCATAGCGAACCTGGCAGTCACAGGGAAATATTTCGCGTCAAACTTCTCGCGAAATGTCTTCCATTCAATCGGCTGTGCCAGACGGGTCTCTTCTGCCTTCCACCAATTGCGAGTGTTATCCGTGAGCTGTAGCTTCGCTACACGGACCCAAGCGTGGTCTGGCACTTGAGCTGCGGCCAGATCGTCTTCGATGCTTTGTGCCCATTCTTCCGCTTCAAGAGGGCATCCTTTACCAGAGAACTGCTTTGGGTGCAAAGCCCTGAATTGCTTTACTCCCGGTGCATCGTTATCAGGACGGCTCAGAAGTTGTTGCTGTCCCTCGAGAAGACTGCGGATCGCATCGAATAACATCGTCTGCTCAGTGGGTGGTGCCGGAACAACTGGTGTGAGAGGTAGTGCTGGAGGGGTGTTGTTAACGTTGGTGCTGGTGTTGTTCGGGGAATCCATAATCCTGAAGAAAAATTTGGATTAGGACAGATTCAAATATATGAAATGATAAGATTCAAGGAATCAAAATTTGCAAGATTCAAAGTACATGAATTGTGAAGAATGTTTTAGTTGCTGCTTCTTGTGTTATATTGCTTAGGTTGTTTACGCAGACCAGAACTGCATGATAGGGATTCATACAGCTCGGACCTGCATGGGCCACCAACAAAACCTGTCACGCCCCGCTTCCCAGTGTACGGCGAAGTGGACACGACGAGGTCCGCTACGTATGTACTCAGAAGTACATACGCTAAGCGTAGCTAAGCAATATAAAATAATCACAAGAGACAAATGATATTGAAATAACAGCAACTTTTATTAATAACATTCTTTGTACAATGCATGAAATGAAAATACAACTGAAATGAAAAGCAATGCCTAAACAGTGGCATAACAGAAAATGAAATAAACTGGAAAGAACAAGGTACAATATCTAGAGCTCTGGGTCTTCCTGGAACTGCTCCAAATCTTCACCGGTGGGCTCGATCTCAGCTTGGTCCAACGCACCTGACGACATTCAAAGAAGAAGGAAATAGAATGTCGTCAGCGAACAGGTCGCTCGGTAAGTCCCAAAGAGTAAGAAGAATGAGAATGACAGAGTAACGGTATTTTCTAAAGTATTACAATGTTGAATATTATGGAACATTGTGTAACGCTGTTGTTTGTAGCTTGGTACAGAAGGATGCCAGTGTATACGAGGGGGATCTCTATATGCTAGAGATCAGGGCAAATGGAAAGTACAAGGAACCGTTATGCCACGGTACAACAGCAACAGGATTCAGGTTAGGTGTCTTAATCTGACCACCTCGTGCCACCTTTAACACCTTCCGTACCAATCTACCCCTTTAAACCCCGTAGTGTTTTAACAGTAATGTGGTATTGGAATATGTAAGTTGAGTGACTGACCAAAACCATGATATCAGTAAACATGTTGCAACTGTGTAATCAGGTAAATGGAATATCAGGATAATGGATGAATATCCATGGTTTGATTCAGTCAAAATGAATATATTGTTAACTGGATTCCTGGATTCATGTATTCAAATTGTATTGGAATATAAAAGAATATAGATTGACTTGAATCATATTTAAGTCAGAAATTAGTCAGACTCTAACCCGAGTCAGACTAAAAGAAAGATAAATTTGAAGTTCAATATTAGTTAGGGGCCTTATTGTAATTTGTGAAACTTGAGGGGGTTTTATGTAAAAAGTACTTTTGTATAGTTTTCAAAATACACCTCAAGTATTTAATAATCGTCTTTATTGTTATAATAAATGTGAATTTTATTTGTGTTATTCTAGTGAATATATCCTAATAAAAGTATTAATTGTTTTATCTGAAATTCATGGTATTTTAGTGTAACTTTTAATCTTGTAATTTTTAGAAAAATGTGGAAACTTTATATTATGAAAAAATAGGTGTTTAAATGATAATTATATATATATTAACACATGAATAATTTTTAAATGAGTATTTTATCTTTAAAAATCTCATTTTCTTTAAATATCGTATTTTAAACCTTTCGAGAC
Organism: Agapanthus africanus; assembly: GCA_030015575.1. NCBI lineage: Eukaryota > Viridiplantae > Streptophyta > Magnoliopsida > Asparagales > Amaryllidaceae > Agapanthus > Agapanthus africanus. The sequence continues at coordinate 422,934,734 of CM057349.1, forward strand.
CGAATGCTCCTTGCGGAGGTCTGAATCTCGCACTACTAGCCTGCGGGTGCACGATGAACCGTACTTTCCCTAACAGGTTCCCCCAAAGTGGGTTGTAGCGGCGCTTTGCTTAGGTTTATAAATACGTTTCATTTGGGAAAACGGTTTTATTAATATAGTGTATTTATTTGCAAAAAGTATAGTTTTCCGTATTTTTTAGTTATTAGGGTTTCCTAAACCAATTAGCCAATTTCTAAGGTCTAAACGATGAGTCATTAGAAGCCTCAAATCGCCTCTTCACCGCCAATTGTGGCCAGGTAAGTACAAGTGAGGAGGGAGGGATCCGCTCACGAATCGTGAGACGGGCCTTTTAAAGTTACCCAAGCTCACTTGCCTAGCCTAGACACCACAAAGTCAGTTTAGATAAACGATCGATGTCCATGACCAATCGTGCTTTCATTTTATTAAAAGATTTTACTTAGAAATGTTTACAATTTAAAGCTTACAATAAAGGTTATAAAGATTAGGGTATTTTAGTGAAAAGTCCTGTAATTTCGTATTCTGTATTTTTGATATTTATCAATTAGGGTTATATTGAGTGTGTGTAGGGGTATGTCATTACCCCGTGACTTATATTAAGTTTTGGTGAAGTTTTAAAGGTAAAACATGCTATGTTAAACTTAAAGGTATTATAGCGCAAGAATACGGTATTCGAAAACGTTATCATTTTATGTGTGAAATTTCATTCAAATTGAGTTCTACAAGTTTTGTGATCAAGATAAACATATTTAGGAGTGAGGTAATTGATTAAACTAAGAAAAATGAACTTCATGGTATTTTTATGAAAAGAATACGGTTTTGCAAAGAAGCTATCATTTCATGTGAAAAAATTTGATTAAATTGGTTTATGGGTGATTAATAGTCAACATAAATATGGGTAGATAATATGTATTAGGTGACAAGTGGAAATTTATAGAAAAACCGAATCGGAAATCGGTTTGTCCGATTTCCGTCGGGTTCCAAAAAGTTGTATTTTTATACTTATAGAAAAGAGAGATAGAGGGGTTGGGACTTACGGTTTGGACAAGCTAATGAGGCTAATGGATGTGGTGGTTGCCGATTCGTCGAAAGCGTCGCGAAGGTTCTGATCCGGTCGCCGGAATCTGTCGTCGATTTCGGCAGCGCTTCGCTTCTTGCTCTTCGTACCGAGTTCTCGAGAATTTGAGAGAGTAGACTTAGAGTGGTGAGGTGAAATGGTAGAGGATAGGGGTCTTTATATAGGGCTAGGCTAGGGTTAGGGTTTGGATTAAAAATATTAAAAGAAAATATAAAAAAAACATTAAAAAATCATTAAAAATCATTAAACCTAGGAGTAAAAGGGATTTATTGGCCAAATCAAAACCGATCCAGGTATAATAAGTATGCAAGAGGGTTGACCAAGTCAAGAGACAACTTTTCTCAGTTGGTGACTCGGCCGTCCGGATCGGCCGGACCGAGTCGGCCGATTCGCCGGCCGGCGGCGCCGAGTCGGGCCGGGGGTTTTCCTGAGGAACAACTTGGTATTTTTACTTTTTGTTGTCCAGTACATATTTTGGGAGTTATGGCCTTTTTACCGTTGACTTCCAAAAAAAAATAAAACAAAATAAATACAAAAATAATGTGGGGCATGGGATTTGAACTCCGGTGGCTTGGTTCAGCAGTGCAAGGTATTACCAATGAGCTACAAGCTCCTTCTTGTAATTATTGTGGTTTTTAATTACTTAAACTGATAGCAGCAAGAATAAATACTCCTAGTATTCATTAAATTTAAAGTAATTTCTTGTACACTAAAAATGGAGTTATTTCATTCTTGTAGCTTGTAATTAAAAACAAAAATAATTACCTAAATCTTGTGCTCAGGCTTAAATACCCCTTTGTGGATTTTTTAAAAAAATATTTTGAAAAAAAATTGTATAGGAAAAAGTGTATAAAAATTAGGGTTGTTACATCTGTTCTGACGGCTTTTCCCTTAGCTGGGGCCATGGAAAGCCGTTCAGACACCGATTTGTGTTTGGGTTGGGGCGCCTTCGAGACCACCACATTTGGCCTCTTGCCTTTCGAGGCCGGTTTGTCGGTTACCGGAGCTTGAGGTGCAGGGATAGCATTAGCCGACACGAACATAATAGAGCCAAATGGTAGAGGCTCCTCCTCCCATTGTCGCCCAAGACTGGCCGGAAGGACCGTCCTGGAGTCCATCTTCATCGTGTAAGAGACGGGAGCCGTGCTGAGAGCTGAGTTCATCTCTGGAGATATTGTTGAAAAGCGATTGCTTGAAAACCTGCATGGATAAGCATTATTTCAGTATAAATATAGGTATGTATATTGACTGAGTTCGCATGAACGCTTAACCCGAAATATGGGAGGAGAGATTGGTCCCACCGGGCATGCCAGAATCTGTAGGGTGTTTTTCGTCACCCCATTGAGATGGGAATACGCTCGCGCTTGTCAGGCGTACTACAGATTCCCCCTGCCTAGGGTAGGCCGGGGGTTCGACTTGGGCATGGGCCCGCTTGACCTGGGCTTGGGCCCACCTAGCTTGGGGTTGACCTTGACTTTGACTCGGTCAACCGGGGTGTAAATTTTTACCCCAACATTAGCAATACCAGAAAAAGTGAAAGAATACACAAGTCTATACAGGTCGCATGAAAACTCCTAACTTACCCGCGAACTGGGCGGGGCTGAGTCCGACCCAACCGAGGGCCCGCTCAGACAGCAGCACATCAGCCCGGGAGAGGGACTCCCACTCCGACACCGCCACCGCGTCGGGATCATTCGACTGACTCACCCGCGGGCAGCTAGCCCTGTGCCATTGGATGGGCACAGGCCAATCCTCACCCTCGGACAGCCCAACAAACAAAAACTTCTTCTTCCATTCATGAATGGAAGAAGGTACCACGACGATCCCCGACCTGATAGCATCCCCCCGGTGTTTTCTAAAAGAGATGTACATCCAGCTCGGTTCGCCCCTGCGAGTGCCGGGGTGGTTTTTGTAGCAAAGAGAAGAAACGAGAAGGCTCCGGCTGAAAGGGATCAGACGCAATTTCAACCGGACCAGGAACCCAAGGAGAATCCTCCAAGAGTTCTGCTCTAACTGGCCCGGGGCTAACTCAAAACAATTCAACGCCGCACTCACCTCAGGGGGAGAAGGGCATGCGCATCCTGGCCCAAAAGGCTTCCAGGTACAAGGCAATCTTCTTGCCCCGTACCTGGTCTGCCCTCTCCCCCTCCTCGGCCAGACGAAGCGAGTAGCCAGCAGGAATGTGAAAACGAGTCCGGATGGTGGCGAGATCATCCGCGTGCCTCAGCACGGATAACGCGCCAAGAGCATCCGTAACCTGCGCTCTGGGGACCGCCCCCGTCGCACGACCCCGGGGAGCATGACTAATCCTAACTTACCGAGGGGACTCCGACTCAGAAGAGGAAGAGGAAGAAGTAGAAGAGGAAGCTGCAGAAGACTCCCTAGACTCTACCCGAACTATTTCTACAGACTTCTTGGTAGAAGACATCTAACCTGATCAAAGGGACGAGTTCTCGGAAGAAAAAACACAAGGAATTCGACCTGAGGAGAAGAGCGGTGAGCTAACACGACTATGGACGAGAAAATTATGGTTGAGGTATGGGCCCTGATAGGGATCCCACCTCTATTTATAGCTGCCGACGTACACATCCTACGGCTCCGATCGCCTCCCGCCAAAACGACGCTTCGCAACCAATGGCCGACAACATTCCACCTGTCGCACTTAACATTGGGCGTGTCCCATCAGGCGCGGGAACACCTGCGGCCCGTCTCGTCAGCCAACCAGCGCCAGACACTTGGGATGGCGCTTCGACGAACGTATGCACAAACCGGCTCTTCCTCTTTAATGCGAGAGTTCTCTCCTGATCCACTGACATCATCAAGAAAACACGAATAATCGTTCGGGAATACGCACCGACGATATCTTCAAGTAAGAGCTCACCCCAAGTGACCGGTCAGACCACTGTTGACCCGACCCACGAACGGGTCAAGACGAGAGTGGGGGCTAATGATGATGCTCGATATCGGTGACTCCCCAGATCATGACACGTGGCAGATGACGTGTCCCAGAGCTTATAAGAAAGGATCAAGAACGTTACGTTGGAAGCATGCCCCGGGCCTCCGACCCGAGGATGTTCCTGACCTTCGGTGGCCTTCCAAACCACCCCCAGCTCGCCTCCGAGCTATCACAAAACCAAGATGCCTCGGCCTCCCGATCGTTCCCGAGCCTCCTGCCGAGCTCATCTTCCTCGGTCTAACCGACCGACCCACAGCACCGATCGCAGGCGCCTCCACCACGGCTTCGCGAATCTCACCAGGAGTGAGATATCTGCCGCCCATGATCCCGCGTTCCACGCCATCACGATCCCCCATTAACGAGCATGTCTCGTCATTAATGGGGGATCCCGACTATCACGCGGACTTGATGCGGGTGTAACGGCCGGCGTGAATATCGCGCCCGCCTGCCCATGGTTGCCGCTATATAAACCCCTCTCTCAGACGACTCAGGTAAGCCAATTTTACACTATAGGCCATTACTCTGCCAAAATACCCCGTCTAACTTGATCGTCGGAGAGTTCTCGATGGCACAACCATCCCAGGACTTCTTTGCAGGTAGCTCGGCCTCAACCACATAAAACCCATTGAGATCCACTCGCTCCAGAAGGCAACCCTCCAACTCAATCTCAGCCGTCCATCAGCGTTCGTTCCAGATCAACGGAAGATAACATCTGTAGGAGATCCAGAGATCCATCAGTATATGTGGTTGAAATAATGGGGATGGGGACAATGATGATGGTAACGGTGGAGATGGTGGGGACAATGACGGGGCAACGACAGCAGCGACGGTGGCAAAGAGAGTGGCGAAGATGAGAGCGACTGGGTTGTGGAAGTAAAAGGGGGCAACGGTGGTCGGCGGCGGTCAAATATATGCCGGCATCAATAATAGCGGCAGAGTTGATGACGGCTCCAACAACAACGGTGAAGGATGTGATAAACGATGGCGACAGTAACGACAAGGGGAATGGAGATAATGATAGCAGCATCCACAGTAGTATCGTGAAAGGCAGCAACGTGGTGTCTGTGAATTGTACTTTTCACAGCACCAAAACTCCGACATTATGAAGCGAATTAAGGAAAGGAGGCGTTTTTTTTTATATTCTAACACGTCTCCGCAGGTTGAAGGCCTTTAATCAGGCCGGAAACATGTGCTTTTGCATAGTGGTTTTTTAAATTTTAAATTAATTTGGATTTAATACACGCCCAGTAAGAAATCGAATCAACTGGGTATCTCTGATATCATATGAAATGCCCATCCCGCTGCACCAAGACTTCGAAATTATGATCAAAGTTAAGATAATATATTTTATATACAGAGTGGTAAGACTCAAGAGGAGGCGGCAGCGTCAACAAATTAAAGCTGAGGAAACAATGGAGGTGCATATGGTAATGGTGACGGGGTGGTGAGGGCTTCTTCAGCAGCTACAACGATAAGGGCTGCATCAGCTAGGATGACGGGGGGAGCTACGACACAACCACGTTGGCGGGAAAGGCGTTGATGGCAAACGCGACATTGGTGGAAGCATAAGGACAACGACGACGATTTAAGGTAGAGACAACAATGACTGGCAACGGGCATTAATGTAGCTAGGTGTTTCTTGTGACAAGGATCATGGTAGCGGTGCTGCTATAAATGGCATACCTACGATTACCACAGTATATAGGGAATGTTGGGAAAATGCTGGGATCGAATGAATATTGTCACATTCTGAAAAAAACACTCCTCAAAAGAAATATACGTTCCACTTATCAAGCAAGCCCTCGATCGGCAAAAGAAAAGTGATAATAGAATCAAGGGTTAATATATGTCAAAGAAGTGTAAGTTGAACCAAAGCAAATTAAACTCCTCAAAAGGCAAATTTACAATAACCAAACTAGGAACACAAGAAAAGCTAAGTCATCAAAGCTAAGGCGGTTGACAAATTAAGAAGATGTCCTAGGTGTTCCCCGTCCCCACAAAGGGATAGAGTTTGATCTCTAGAGAGAAAGAAAAGAAAAGAAAAAATAAAATATATATATATATATATATATATATATATATATATATATATATATATATATATATATATATATATGGAGGAAAGAGGTCATAGGAGGGGATTTCCGACGATCGGCACCCATCATCATCATCGTTATCATCTAAGATGTGCGTACACCAAATTTCATGTGATTCCACAACTTTTCACCGTTGATTTAGTAGGTTCAAAATTAACGGTTTACCGACAATAGAACTTTTTACATTGCTAAATCAACGGTGAAAAAGTTGTTAGGTTCAAAATTAACGGTTTACCGATAATAGAACTTTTTACATTGCTAAATCAACGGTAAAAAAGTTGTAGAATCACATGAAATTTGGTGTACCCACATCTTAGACGATAACGATGATGATGATGGGGCCCGATCGTCGAAAAATTTGGTGGAGGTTGTATTTTTTCCACGCCATAGGAGGAAATCCCCTCCTATGACCTCTTTTCTCCATTATTCTCTCTCTCTCTCTCTATATATATATATATATATGAGAATAATGGAGGAAAGATACCATTGTAGGGAATTTACTCCTATGACGTCGAAAAAATACACCCTCTTACATTTTTTCCGATGATCGACATCCACCATCTTCATCGTTATCATCTAAGATGTGGGTACACCAAATTTCATGTGATTCTACAACATTTTCACCGTTGATTTAGCAATGTAAAAAGTTCTATTGTCGGTAAACCGTTAATTTTGAACTCACTAAATCAACGGTGAAAAAGTTGTAGAATCACATGAAATTTGGTGTGCCCACATCTTAGATGATAACGATGAAGATGGTGGGTGCCGATTGTCGGAAAAAAATAAAGAAGGGTGTATTTTTTCGACGCCATAGGAGGGAATTCCCTCGTATGGTCTCTTTTCTCCAATAAGTTTATATATATATATATATATATATATATATATATATATGATTGACAGAAAGGGCATCCCTTAAAAGTTGAAAACAACTCGTGGGCTAGGATTTGATCTTCTCTAGAAGAAGAAGAAAATAAATAAATAAATACAAGGGCTTTGTTTTCTTGATTCCTAAGGAAGTTACGTCAATTGTAATGCTTCAACATGAAGCAAGACATGAGAGGTTCCTATGTTGTATAGTTGGGAATGTAGCTATCAATTAATGGGCAGCACATGGAGAAAATAGCTGGTACCCTTGTCTCAAGGGTGACGCCATAATGGAGTGACCTAATGCTCTTGGCTTTTTCCAACTATTTTTTAAGTAAAATAAGTTGCATTGGATTCCTTGGGATCCATTCCGACTAAGCATCCACCACTTTGGTTGTTAGTTAGGTTGGATCAAGCTAATTGAGGTTTAGCCAATTTTATTGGATCAATTGACTACTTAGAGTGTAGGATGATTTTTTGCTGCCAGAAGGCATAAGATATGTATTTGTTGAAGGAAAGCGTCCAATCATTAGGTGTAGATTTTGAAAAATATGGGCATCCCATACATAGAAATTTTTTGCATACTAATCTGTAGCTATGCCATCGGTATGGTTTTGCATATAGAAATTATAAACTTCAACTAGGATATATCTATTTAATAGGGTTTTCTTCGCCTTGCACCCGGGCTTATAGGTCCTATTCTTGTGAACCTTACGGCTCATACTTCCGTCGGACCGGTTCATATATACAGAAAGTTAGCTAAAGCTCACGGCCACTTTCATCATTAAGGAAGGCAAAAAACACTTCCTACGGCCTTGACGTGCCGCAACCACTATTTATATATTCTGATCCTAACGAGTCAGCAAGTAAACTATCTTTTATGCAATTATGAACTCCATGGAACTTTCTCGATTCCAATGCAACTTATCATGTTAAGTTGACGTAACAAACTACGCGAGCCTCTCGATGAAGCCAACAAAATTCCTATCCGAATACTATCGACATCACAGTCATATGACTGACATGTGTTGGACTATTGATTTAGCCGTTTGTTACACTCACTCGCCTCATGTTTTCAATTAGCGAGGTCTTTAACACGAGCTACTTTATATATATATATATATATATATATATATATATATATTAAACTAACTCTGGCTACCATTCTTCGGTCCTCAACAGGCCACATTTCTTCAATCCCTTTGAAACTCAAATTAATCAACACTGAAGACTTATAATTATATATAGAATTTAATATTTCGAGAGACCATCCTAGGAATAATAGGACGATCATAGACATTTTGAAAGAACAGGTTGTATGTCTCTTTCAAAAAAAAGAAAGGCAATTTAATTAATTTAAAAGTAAATCTAATTAATGGAAACATATCCTTAATAATCTTGGAATACCTTAAACTATCTTTATCACAGTAAAATACCATAATCTACTGTTTTCAAGGATCTTTTCACTAAAATACCATCAAAATCAAGTAGCAAGTTCTTTTAATGTAATTTACCCATATTTTCTTTGCAGGAGAAGAATGTTAATTAAACCAAAATGTCCTTGATTTATAAGCTTTGATCTGCAAACTACTGTGACTTGTATCATACCTTATTATTTTATGCATGTACATTCATGTATTAAAAAATCTAGTCAAATAAAATACAAGGCGAGCTCAGAGATTTAGAGAAAATTATGAGGTAGCTAAAGAATTCTCTCTACGTCATATATATATATATATATATATATATATATATATATATATATATATTTGCTTTTCTGATAATAGGAAATGCAAATAATCTAATTAGATTTAATCAAATCTAATTCTTATCAATCTAATTAAATCTAAATCAAAATCTTATTCTTAACACTCCCAATCAAGTTGAGCATATATATCACACATGCCCAGTTTGGTACAAATAAACTGTATCCGACTCCTTCCCAAAGGCTTGGTGAATAAGTCTGCTAATTGATAGTTAGTTTTCACGTGGACTGTATCAATGATCCCTTCTTCAATATTTTCTCGAATAAAATAACAATCTATTTCGATGTGCTTTGTTCGTTCATAAAAAACTAGATTTGGCAATATAAATTGCAGCTTTGTTGTCACAATAAAGTTTTACCGGCTCCTTAGATTGATAACCAAGTTCTCAAAGAAAAGAAACCATCCACACCAGGTCACTCGTAGTATTGGCCATGACTCTATATTCTAATTCAGCACTTGAACGTGAGACAACATTATATTTCTTGCATTTTCACGAGACCAAATTGCCTCCAACAAAGGTTTTTTTTTGAAATAGGATAATTTTAAATTAAAATTATTAAAATAGGAGGGTTTGATTTTAATTTGGAGAAATAGGGTGGTTTGAGGGGAGCCCACCCTCTGTCCAAACAGAGAGCGGGTTCTAAGAACCCGCCCTCTACCTATTATAGGGGAGGGCGGGTTCTAGGAACCCGCCTCCCCTTAATTAGGAAGAGAACCCGTCCAATTTTCTATAAAAAAAAAATAAGTTAAAAATCACGAAATTAATTAAATATGAAATAAATGAATAAAAATTGTATATTATTAACCGTTTGAATCTGGTATACACTCTAATAACAAAATGAATCCGTCAAATTTATAATACAAAAAAATCATATCTGTTTGCAAAATGTAAATTCTATCTCGACGGTCAAATTTATAATAACAAAATGAATCTGTCAAATTTATAATACAAAAAAATCCTATCTGTTTGTAAAATGTATATAACTATCGCTTTCCCTTTCCCTTTCCTCATCCGAGAAGGCTTGACATAAACCTATGCCTCCTGGGATGAATGGAGGACCCTCCCGTTTCTTGGGTATATGGCAGCGGCGGCGTCTGCTCTTCTGCTTCGGCATCAACTTCGGCTTCAGCAGCGTCTTGGACAGGCTGTTGTTCCGAAAATCCTGAATGTGGGACAGGTGTCAGATATGTTTTGCCTCCCAACAACTGTATATAGGATGAAAGATCCGTATCCCAACTGGGCAGTTGTTGCGAAGAACCTGTCCCGGTTTCATGCGACTGCTGTTGCACAAAACCTGGGCCCCATGGCTGCGCAAATCCTGACCCTTAAGATTGCTGTTGTTACGCAAAACCTGACCCCCAAGACGGCTGCTGTGTAAAACCTGACCCCCAAGACGGTTGGTGCGCAAAACCGGTCCCCCAAAGCTGTTGTTCCTTCGGTTGTTGCGCTTGTCCGGTTTGCCAGGGTTGCTGCTGACAGTATGGTGATCTAAACCACTGATCCTGCTGCTCTGGACCTCCCTGATGCTGCGGCTCTGGTGCCGGCTCATACTGTGACTCCGGTACCGGTTCATGCTGTGGCTCCGGTGCCGGCTCATGCTGCTGCTCTGGTGCCGGCGAGAAATGTGGAAGCATATTATATTGACCGAATATACCACCAATATATGAGTCGCAATTTGCAAATAAAGCCTGAGTATCCGGACCAGCATCAGGCGGATATGGATCCTGCATCATTGATTGTACAAAATGCAACCGACGAGCTTGTCGTTACATTAGAAATAAGAAATAAGTATTGACTCATACCACCGTATGTTAAAAAGTAATATAATTTAAAAAATTCAACTTACCAGATCTCGTTCCACGTGGCCTCTAGGCTCGTACCGCTGGATGTTTGGGAAGTCGCTAGGAGCAGAAAGATATCTTATGGTGACACGCTTATACCACTGTAGATATGCTTCGGTAGCGTCGGTGGTTGTTTGGTCACCTATTTGCTGTAAGGCAATATTACACTGCCTATCCTCCCATCTCAGCAAATATTAATGATGATACTCCCTCCAATCATGCTCCGCCTTTCCTCCTCGCATGTCTTCCTCTATTGTCATAAGTGCAGGCGGCGGGATAGGAATATGTTGCGATCTACTGAACTGTCACAACATCCGGTCCGGTAGGTGCATGACAACGATATTAATGCAGATGAATGGGCATCGAGCCCGCCAAACCGGCTCTCCTTCGATACAGATGCCGGGTAATCCTTGCAGACGATGTGCTGTATAAGACGTCCACGTGAACTGCGCAAATAATATAGTACAAAAATTGTGATGAAGGTATTTCAAAATTTTAAAACAAAATTAATTACCTAAGTTATGCTTACCTGAGTCGCCTCCATACGATCCAACTCATCTCTATAGTACCTAAGCACTCGACGAGGAGCCTTATATGCTTTCTTGCCATTCCACCAAGAGCCGAGCGGTTTTTCAGGGGTATCCAAGGCAGTTATTTTAACTCGATCCGGTCTTCCCATACACATATGCTCCCATGACCAAATCTATAAATAAAGTGTCAGATGATAAGAGAAAGAACCAATATTACAATTTTGCAAATTTCTAGCTGTGAAAAACAAGAAATGTACCTGAAGTAATATAATGCAGCCATAAATTTTATTCTTCGTTGGAGCACATGCCTTATCGAGTTCCTTGTAAAGATAGGCTAGGACCCCTACTCCCCAAGCATATTGGCCACATACATCAAACTCCGTAAGGAACCCAAGGTATAAAGGATGGACATGCGTTGTCGATTGGTCCGGCATCAACCAAGAACCGATCATGTACAGAATGTAGGCACGTGCATGTGTAAGTCCACGTTAACCCTCCCGGTACTTACGGGCTTGCGGAAATGATGAAAAACGATTTTTCTTAGGGTGGTAACATGGACGCAAAAACGGATCTTTGTTAAACAACTATCTAACAATCCTAACAAGAATTTTACCTACTCGGTTAGGGGTTATACCTTAACTTGAACTCCTTCTCTTGCTCTCCTTGTGGTGGTCGGATGGTTCTCTCCCCGTCGTCTCTTTGTGCCGAAGATGGATCCACCTGAAAGCTTCTACCTTTGGCTTCACTTCAAACTAGAAGAAACTAGAACACTTGGTTTGCTAAATCTTGTGTACTAGGATGAGTAGAGGAGTGTGTTGGGTTTTATCTCTATGGTTCTTGCTTCTCAACACATGAGACAAGTAGAACCATGGACTAGAGAGAGAGTAAGAGGAAAAGGGAGAGCTCAAGCATGAGAGAGAAAAGAAATGAAAGAATGAGCAAGACTTTTTGCCATCCAAGCTCTCATAATCCAAAACCATCATAACAAATAATGGTAATTGAGTATTATGTGATGGTTCAAGTCAAAATGGCCATATCATTTCATGCACTCATTTTGCAAAGAGAAACAAGCAAGCAAAAGTCTTTGCCATGAAATGATAGCCATTGTAATGATGAAGGTCAACAAGTCCAACCTAGTCAACCGGTCAACTAAGTCAACAAGTCAACAAAGTCAACCATCAACAACCATGTCACAATAATACTTAATTAATATTATTGTTAATCATATTTCTTATTCTCATTAGGGTTTAGCAAAAGTCAATAGTCAACAACCCTAATGAGAATCCTCTGCCGCTGTCTCTCTGTCAACTGTGCATACACACCCGCATCCGCGTTCCGAGGAACACGAATACAAACGAGATAAAACCAATCCCAAAACGTACACTAGGATCTGGTTTAAACCAAAGCCCGCTAGTGATAACTGCCCGGACACCAAACGTGCACAAGTGCACGGATGTGACCGAACCCTGTCGCAAAACCATGCGACCTCTACTCTTTTGCTTAAAGGCGAATAGCTCTCTGTGTGGGACACTAAAGACTCGACACTACGCTGGCAGTGGGTTTAACCACAGACCGCAAGCGGCATTAGCTGTGCGTAACGGCCCCTAGGTAGATGCCGATAAGAAGACGGACGAGGTGAAACCCATCTGAACTCCTACTGAGCCTGAATGTGACAATCTCTGTACAGTCCGGTCTGTTTGTCTGAGAATATCGCATAGCGGGCCTAGGGGGCGGTAAAAGTCAGTCCCCTAATAGCGGTACAAGTCGTGTCGGAGTGTAGCCCAGAACACCCTGAGATAACACTGGAAACCTATCAGCATATCTCGCTTGCCCTGGCCAGGGACTTTGTGTAATGGCTCTCCTAGACACAGCGCGATATTAACCCCCAATACCGGGAGAGACGAATCCTGTCTAACCGTCACTACCTCCAAGTGCTTCGGGACTGCACCCAACTACTACCTGTTTGCACGACTCCTTTGAGCCGTGGTAGGGTAGTAATCTAAGTACAGTGGGAACACACTCGAGGCGAAGTGACAGTGTCAAGTCAGCGGACTAAGCTGTACTCATGTCACCTGGGAACTGATAACTGACGATAGGTATAGTACCAACCAACAGTTCCCGACGAGTCATGTCCAGTGTACTCGTAACCTAACGAGCACCCGCATACTATCTCAAGTACGACGTACTGACGGCTGTGGGACAGACCGTCTCCCCTGCTGGGATGAGAAGCGCATACGCTAGTCTACTCCGGAGTATCGATGCCCTGTCTCGATAGTCCTACGACCAGGGACCCGTATAAGGATGTGCTTGTGGATTACCCAGCCCCCACGAGTGTGACTGCCATCACAACGCTGGTAATCAAGCAAAGATCCTAAGGGCTCCACTAATGTGTATAGGTGACATACTAAAATAAACACATGTACATATTAAAGCAGAAACAAACCAAGTAGCATACTACTATTTTGAGTAAGATTGTCTATACAAGGGGAATATCCCAAGCTTCCATTAAGTAATATACAAACTAGTATGATACAGTAATGGCCTCTAGGGCATATACACTAACAATCTCCCACTTGCACTAAGGCCATGTACTGGCGTATCGAAGACCTATTATCTCGATTAGCCGCTCGAACTGAGTCTGGGGTAAGGCCTTCGTGAGTGGATCAGCAGTGTTATCTTCCGTAGCAACTCTCCGAACCTCGATCTCCTGGCGACCTACGATCTCCCTGATCAGGTGATACCGCCTTAAGATATGTCTGGACTTCTTATGGGACCTGGGTTCCTTCGCTAAAGCTATAGCCCCGTTGTTGTCGCAATACAGAGGTATTGGATCAACAATGGACGGAACCACCTGAAGTTCCGTTAAGAACTTTCTCATCCAGACGGCTTCTTTTGCGGCATCTGCAGCAGCGATATATTCCGCTTCCATCGTCGAGTCAGCAACGGTTTCCTGTTTGGAACTCTTCCAACACACCGCCCCTCCATTGAGGGTAAAGACATAACCCGACATGGACTTTGGATCATCCTTGTCACTCTGGAAGCTGGAGTCAGCAAAGGCCTCGATCTGGAGGTCTTTTCCGCCATACACCAAGAACATCTCCTTAGTCCTTCTCAGGTACTTGAGAATGTTCTTTACCGCCATCCAGTGCTTCTCCCAAGGGGTTGACTAATACCGGCTTACCACACTCAGTGCATAAGCTACATCTGGTCTGGTACACAACATCGCATACATTATAGAGCCTATCGCAGAAGCGTAGGGTATAATAGACATGCGATCCCTTTCCAAATCAGTCTTGGGAGACATCTCTTTAGAGAGGGTGATCCCGTGACAAGCCGGTAGATTACCGCGCTTGGAATCTTCCATACTGAATCTTCTCAGTATGGTGTCGATGTACCTGGACTGTGAAAGTCCTAATATCCTCTTGGATCTATCACGATAGATCCGGATCCCCAGAATGTAAGAGGCATCACCCAGGTCTTTCATGGAGAACCTGTGTGGCAAGAATCCCTTGACAGATTGTAGCATAGGAATGTCATTTCCTATCAAAACAATGTCATCCACATATAATACGAGGAATACGACAGTTCTTGGTACAAATCTACTATAGATGCATGGTTCATCTGGATTTTTGATAAAGCTAAATTCTTTGACCGTCTCATCAAAACAGATGTTCCAACTCCGCGATGCCTGCTTTAGTCCATAGATGGACTTAAGCAACTTGCACACCTTTCCGCTGCTCCCACTCTGAATGAAACCCTCTGGCTGGTCCATATAGACACACTCCTCTAAATTTCCATTCAGAAAAGCGGTCTTTACGTCCATCTGCCAAATCTCATAATCATAGAAGGCAGCAATGGCAAGAAGGATCCGAATGGATTTCAGCATAGCCACTGGAGAAAAGGTTTCGTCATAGTCTAAACCAGGTCTTTGACGAAAACCCTTTGCAACAAGTCTAGCTTTATAGGTCTCAACCTGTCCATTTACACCAATCTTCCTTTTGAAGATCCACTTGCATCCTACGGGTTTTACCCCATCTGGAGCAACGTCCAACGTCCATACTTTGTTGGTGTACATGGACTCCATTTCGGTCCGCATTGAATCCAGCCATTTTACCGAGTCAACGCTCTGAATGGCCTGCTAGAAGCTAGTCGGCTCATCACTATCAATGATGCAATCCTCTCTATCCCCGTCTATGAGAAAACCGTAGTATCTCTCGGGCGGATGAGACTGCCTACTACTCCTGTGGAGCGGCGCAGGAATGTCCTGATCTTTCGAACCCTCTGGTTCTACTAAGCTTTCAGTAATAGCTCGTGGTTCTGGAATTTCTTCTAGTTCTATTGCGCTCCCACTTATCTAATTTTCCAAAAACTCAGTTTTCAAGAAGTGGGCATGACGAGAAACAAAAATCTTTTGTTCCTCTTCGCAATAGAAGAAATATCCCTTGGAGTTCTTTGGATATCCCACAAACTTGCACTGTACTGAACGTGCCTCGAGTTTGTCCGCATGCTGCTTTTTGACAAAAGCTGGACATCCCCATGTTTTAATGTGCTTAAGATAGGGTTTCTTCCCACACCACATCTGATATGGTGTGGTAGGCACAGTCTTAGTTGGAACTCGGTTCAAAAGGTATGCAGCTGATTCTAGTGCATATCCCCAGAATGATCGCGGTAACTCAGCGTTACTCATCATGGAACGTACCATATCCAATAAGGTCCAGTTCCGTCTCTCCGATACACCGTTATGTTGCGGAGTGTATGGAGGAGTAAGCTGAGAGAGAATTCCATTCTCTTTTAAGTAATCCAGGAACTCGGCACTTAAGTATTCACCACCTCGATCAAATCTTAATGTCTTGATACTTTTGCCTGTTTGTTTTTCTACTTCATTCTTATATTCCTGGAATTTTCCAAAGGTTTCGGATTTATGTTTCATTAAGAAGACATATCCGTACCTTGAAAAGTCATCCGTAAAAGTAATGAAGTAAGAATAACCGTTTCGTGCATGCGTAGACATTGGACCGCACACGTCGCTGTGTACGAGTCCCAAGAGCTCGCTCGCTCTTACTCCGTGTCCAGTGAACGGAGTCTTTGTCATCTTTCCTTTGAGACAGGATTGACAAGTTGCATATGATTGATATTCGAACGGATCCAAATATCCTTCTGTATGTAACTTCATCAACCTTCTCTCATTGATGTGACCCAGTCTACAATGCCATAAGAAAGCCTGATTTGTTTCCGGAGACTTTCTTTTGTGTGTATTCTGGACATTGAAAATCTGTGGTTGGTTTAATACGTATATACCATTGCTTAATGTACCTGACCTAATCAAAACTTGATTAAGGTGAATGTTCACAACATTACTTACAAATGTAAATTCATAACCTTCTTTAGATAATAAAGATACAGATATGATATTACAGGTTGCATTGGGTACAAAATAACAATCGCGCAAAACCAAAACGTGTCCATCTGACAACCCCAGGTGATAGTCCCCCACGGACCCAGCATCCATGCCAGCTCCGTTTGCAACTCTGAGGGTCATATCACCTGCCTTCAAAACACTACGCCTTCTCAGTGCCTGTAAAGAATTATAGATATGAGATCCTGATTCGGTATCCAATACCCAGGATGTAGAGTTTATTGATAGACGGTTTTCAATAACATACACACCTGAAGCTGAAGCCGCAACTTGCTTCAGATCCTGGGTTCTGGCTTTCCAAGCCCTGCAATCCTTTTTCCAGTGTCCACTCTTGTGACAGTAAAAGCATTCTTCCTTTCCTACAAGCTTTCCCGCTACCTTTGTTGCCTTTGTCTTTCCCTTCGTATCCACTTTACTAACACCGCCCCTTGGTTTGGTGGGGCTTTCTTCTTCTTTCCCTTGGCTTTCGCCTTGGACCTAGAAGAGGAAGATCCTACTACAAACAAAGTGGATGTTTCCCTACCTTTCTGTAGGGTGCCCTCTGCACTCCTCAGCATGTTGAGGAGTTCTGAAAGTTCAACTTCTTTTTCTTGTAAGTTGAAGTTCAGGATAAACTGGGCGTAAGTGGAAGGAAGGGACTGGAGAATCAAGTCCGTGTAGAGCTCATTCTCTAACGTGGTCCCTAGGTCCGCGAGCTCCTCAATGAAGCCAATCATCTTAAGCACGTGTTCCGCTACCGATGATCCGACGGCCAATCTTGCTGAAAACAGGTTTTTCGAGACTTCGTATCTGGCGTTACGTGATTGCTCTCCATACAATTCTTTTGTATGGAGAAATATGGATTCAAGGTCCATATTCTCGTGCCTCCTCTGATGTTCATTGTCCATAGAGGCACGCACGAGGCACTTGGCCTTCGGGCAATCGATTTCCCAGGTCTTACGGATTTCCCTATCCGCGATGCTGGTTTTGGGACCTGGGACAGGGGGAGCTTTGGTGGTAAGGAGATACCCCAACTTGTCATAAGTGATTGCCATTTTGACATTCCTGAGCCAATCTTTGTAGTTTAGCCCTGTCAGTATATTTTTATCTAGTAGTAACTTAAGTCCAGTCATGATATTTGGTCGCTGCAATTAGGGGAGAGAGAAGAAACACTTTAGCATGATGCTCTTGCAAGTTTAGAGTGGTTTTTAATTTGTCTAAACAGGATGGCTCCCACTGTTTCTCGAATCCCTCCTCAAACCAAAAAGGAAGAATTAGTCAGGATCAATCTCACCGTATAATACTTGCTTAACCGTTCAGCCAGGCTAGTGTCGGTACTTCGAGGGAGGTTTTCCAACGCTTTCGCGAAGTTCCTTAATTAAATAACCTCTTTTCCCTGTGGGCGTAGCCCCGCTAACACCTTTCTAGACACCTACTTGGTTTATAGCATTGATCGTTAAGTGAGAAATTTCCCGAGGAGTAGCATATACTCACAGTAGGATCGGGATCCAAATATCATTGCGTGACAAAACTGAAGGAATCCTACCAGAATCATCACACTCCAAATGGTATGCAGCGCTAGCAAGTTTCAGTTCTTTTGAAACTCCCGATGTGGATTTTTGCCCCATGCTCTTATGACCATGATTTTGGCCAACAAATCATAAGTCACATGTCAAGTTCTACCCGTCATTCTCCAGGTTAATTTGAACCCACCCGTACCTACCCTTGACTTTGGCCAACAAGGCAGTACGACTGTCCCAAACCAACACATCTATCTATGCTGCACATGAACACCCAATAGCTACCAATCACTATGCCTTGACTTTGGCCAACAAACATAGCTTGAATACTACTGACTATCCATATGAAACGACGGAGGGCTACGAATGGTTTTGGCGAAACCGTGAACGTAGTGAACTTGATATAATTGATGGAACGAGATAGTTTTTAAAAGGAGTGGCTTAAGCTCCGCGTTTAAAAGTTGTTTTTGAAAAGAAACCGAGTGGTTTTGAAAGTGTTCCAACGACTCAATTTTGGTTTATTTTCTTGCATTAATTTAATGTGTCCCATCATTTAATCCTACCATTGCAGAAAACAACGAAAATATGACGTACGCTTATGACATCCGCATTCGCCACGGGGCCCCGTCATTACCCGTTAAGTTACTTAACTAACGACAGAGCGGGGGCTGGACTAGCGCGGATGCAAAACATAAGCAACGCCTAAATAGATATCATATATAGATATACACATTCGTCACATGCAATGATAGCCATTTCAGATCACAGATGAACACATTGGATATACTAGGAATCCGCAATCCGTACGAGCCTGTAACGAGGAGCAGATTACACGGTCGCGATGAATAGCCAAGACCCCACCCTAGACCCCTACGGGTGCGGCAAACTACCCGCCAAATACCTGAAGCGAAGCAACCTCCCTCAACGACGTGAGTAGGCCACTCGGCACTTCGAGATACCCGGTAGTTTGTGCACCCCCTCCATGGGTCTATCCTAGGAGCAAAAACAGTAAAAGAAATTATACAATGACGGCTACAACCTCATCCCGGTTGTGCGGCCAAATAAATAATATTACATCAATTACAAATTTACATGAATTGAAAGAAAAAGAAAACTCTCATCTCACAACCCCCCGGCTATTCATCCGCGAAAATCCAATGAATTCATATACACATACCATCAACATTATAGATCACAGATATGTATAACCCCCACTACTCGACGTATAGCGATTAGCAGACGTTCAATACATATATCACATCACAGATATAAACCCGTTAGCTTAAGTCTTTAGAAGTTCGATCAAAATACGGATCTTTAGGCCCCAAAAACAAATTTTGCTTTCCGGAAAATCTGGGCAGAAAAAACATATTGTAAAAATCCCAAAACAACCCCAGAAACACACTGCATGAAAATTGTGCCACGGCCGAGTCAACTCAGTCGCGGATCTGCGGCGGGAGCATGCTCTGGCCGCGTTTCCGCGGCGCTTTGACCGAGTCGGTGGACCAATTTTCTTGGGTGTCTTATAAAAATCCTGAGCCGATTTTTAGTGTAAGATTTATTAATTTTTGAACAGAAAACAGAATCGGCAGAAACTTAATTTTTCGGGATCGTTTCGTGACTTTTTCTCCGATCGAACTTCTAGTTACTTTGCTAACATGTTAGATAGTGTTTAACCTGGGCTCTGATACCACTGTAAGTCCACGTTACCCCTCCCGGTACTTACGGGCTTGCGGAAATGATGAAAAATGATTTTTCTTAGGGTGGTAACATAGACTCAAAAACGGATCTTTGTTAAACAATTATCTAAAAATCCTAACAAGAGTTTTACCTACTCGGTTAGGGGTTATACCTTAACTTGAACTCCTTCTCTTGGTCTCCTTGTGGTGGTCGGATGGTTCTCTCCCCGTCGTCTCTTTGTGCCGAAGATGGATCCACCTGAAAGCTTCTACCTTTGGCTTCACTTCAAACTAGAAGAAACTAGAACACTTGGTTTGCTAAACCTTATGTACTAGGATGAGTAGAGGAGTGTGTTGGGTTTTATCTCCATGGTTCTTGCTTCTCAACACATGAGACAAGTAGAACCATGGACTAGAGAGAGAGCAAGAGGAAGAGGGAGAGCTCAAGCATGAGAGAGAAAGTAAATGAAAGAATGAGCAAGACTTTTTGCCATCCAAGCTCTCATAATCCAAAATCATCATAACAAATAATAGTAATTGAGTATTATGTGATGGTTCAAGTCAAAATGGCCATATCATTTCATGCACTCATTTTGCAAAGAGAAACAAGCAAGCAAAAGTCTTTGCCATGAAATGATAGCCATTGTAATGATGAAGGTCAACAAGTCCAACCTAGTCAACCGGTCAACTAAGTCAACAAGTCAACAAAGTCAACCATCAACAACCATGTCACAATAATACTTAATTAATATTATTGTTAATCATATTTCTTATTCTCATTAGGGTTTAGTAAAAGTCAATAGTCAACAACCCTAATGAGAATCCTCTGCCTCTGTCTCTCTGTCAACTGTGCATACACACCAGCATCCGCGTTCCAAGGAAATTGAATACAAACGAGATAAAACCAATCCCAAAACGTACACTAGGGTCTGGCTTAAACTAAAGCCCGCTAGTGATAACTGCCCGGACACTAAACGTGCACAAGTGCACGGATGTGACCGAACCTTGTCGCAAAACCATGCGACCTCTACTCTTTTGCCTAAAGGCGAATAGCTCTCTGTGTGGGACTCTAAAGACTCGACACTACGCTGGCAGTGGGTTTAACCACAGACCGCAAGCGGCACTAGCTGTGCGTAACGGCCCCCAGGTAGATGCCGATAAGAAGACGGACGAGGTGAAACCCATCTGAACTCCTACTGAGCCTGAATGTGACAATCTCCGTACAGTCCGGTCTGTTCGTCTGAGAATACGCATGGCGGGCCTAGGGGGGTGGTAAAAGTCAGTCCCCTAATAGCGGTACAAGTCGTGTCGGAGTATATCCCAGAACACCCTGAGATAACACAGGAAACCTACCAGCATATCTCGCTTGCCCTGGCCAGGGACTTTGTGTAATGGCTCTCCTAGACACAGCGCGATATCAACCCCCAGTACCGGAAGAGACGAATCCTGTCTAATCGTCACTGCCTCCAAGTGCTTCGGGACTGCACCCAACTACTACCTGTTTGCACGACTCCTTTGAGCCGTGGTAGGGTAGTAATCTAAGTACAGTGGGAACACACTCGAGGCGAAGTGACAGTATCAAGTCAGCGGACTAAGCTGTACTCATGTCACCTGGGAACTGATAACTGACGATAGGTATAGTACCAACCAATAGTTCCCGACGAGTCCTGTCCAGTGTACTCGTAACCTAACGAGCACCCGCATACTATCTCAAGTACGACGTACTGACGGCTGTGGGACAGACCGTCTCCCCTGCTTGGATGAGAAGCGCATACGCTAGTCTACTCCGGAGTATCGATGCCCTGTCTCGATAGTCCTACGACCAGGGACCTGCATAAGGATGTGCTTGTGGATTACCCAGCCCCCACGAATGTGAATGCCATCACAACGCTGGTAATCAAGCAAATATCCTAAGGGCTCCACTAATATGTATAGGTGATATACTAAAATAAACACATGTACACATTAAAGCAGAAACAAACCAAGTAGCATACTACTATTTTGAGCAAGATTGTCTATACAAGGTGAATATCCCAAGCTTCCATTAAGTAATATACAAACTAGTATGATACAGTAATAGCCTCTAGGGCATATACACTAACAGCATGTCTATCCAATACTTCATCGGTAGCTTCATCAGGGATATTAGTGAATATATCTTTCAGCCAATTTAAATTGATCTTATACCCCCTTACTATAGCCTCCTGGTGCCTGATATTAGCATTTTTTGTGAAATATTAAAACTAAAAATAATGTACAAAATGTCCATGCAATAGGTACACTAAAGAGGGGAACCAATAAGAGAGAATCTGAATCTGAATATTAAATATAAATAATTTACTTAGCTAAAAACAAAGATATCGAGAGTTTATTGACATTAATTTTTTTATCTGTCCGAGAGCAGACTCGGCATATGTATCCCAGTATGGGTGGTCGGTATCCGGACCAACAATTTTTCTTCCGACCAATCCAAACCCATTGACCCGTAAACCGAGTAAGAGGCCAATATCCTGGAGTGTGATAGTGGCCTCATCCAATCTTAGATGAAAAGTGCGGGTCTTTTTTCTCCAGCGCTCAATTAGAGAGGTAATGAGGGTGTGGTCGATATGGATATGACGAAGCAATGAAGCTTCATAAAATCCGGCCCTTCGAATCCGCTCGATTATTCGCTGGTCGGTAAATAGCCACTTGTCAGAACTATGGGTGACGACGGTGAGATTATCTCCACCCTGCAAAATTAGATCATGTTATTTTCAACTATTAGAATTAAAAGAAATGGGGAATTAAAAAAATTGAATAAGTTTTGAATCTTTCCTCTCCGTGTAATATATTGAAAGATCTGTGTTCGTTTTGATTTACGAGCAGAGATTTGTCGAATGGTTGATTCTCCATTGAGACAATTTTGATATTTTAGATATGAGAAGGGAATTTGGACTTAGATATGAGAAGCGAATTTGGACAGAGTTAATTTTACAAAAACGATGTGCTGAAGAGGGCTGAAGAGGGCGGGGTTTTATAGGGAAAGGAGGGCGGGTTCCAGGAACCCACCCTCATATTTGCAAGTGGTGTTGTCCCGCCAATTATTTTTTTAACAGTGTGTTGTCAAATCAAACAGGACCAATAATTAAAATTCTGAAACGAAGAGGGCGGGTTCTTAGAATGCGCCCTCTTCAATAATTAAATGAGGGCGTGTTTCAGGAACCCGCCCTCATCTTTCATTATTATTTTTTTAACAGTGTGTTGTCAAATCAAGCAGGACCAATAATTTAACTTCTGAACGAAGAGGGCGGGTTCTTAGAACGCGCCTTCTTAAATAATTAAATGAGGGCGTGTTCCAGGAACCCTCCCTCATCTTTCATTATTAGTTTTTTAACAGTGTGTTGTCAAATCAAGCAGGACCAATAATTAAAATTCTGAACGAAGAGGGCGGGTTCTTAGAACGCGCCCTCTTCAATAATTAAATGAGGGCGGGTTCCTGAACCCGCCCTCATATTTGCAAGTATTGTCACATCAATTATTTAATTAATGTGATTTGGTTTGCAGGGATTTGTTTGCAGTGATATGTTATCAATTTATTATTATAAAGATATGTTTTTTAAGTATTGTCACGTCAATTTAATTAATTTAGTGTCTAGTCACATCATGTTTTTTAATGTTTTATATTTTTATCATAACGAAGAGGGCGGGTTCTTAGAACGCGCCCTCTTCAATAATTAAATGAGGTCCTATTTCAGGAACCCGCCCTCATCTTTTAACAGTGTGTTGTCAAATTTAGCAAGACCAATAATTAAACTTCTGAAACGAAGAGGGCGGGTTCTTAGAACGCGCCCTCTTCAATAATTAAATGAGGGCGCGTTCCAGGAACCCGCCCTCAACCGGCATGTTCCAATAAATACAGCTCTCTCCTATCCAGCAACTCTCCATTTACCCTTATTTTGTGCAAGGGTGCAGATTAGGAAGAAGGTCATGTTCAGTGCCATAGTCGTGGGAGTTGCTGGATAGGATCAAGATGGGACCAAGGCTTGATGTAAAATTCTGAAGCAAATTCAGTGACCAAAACAAGGTTCAGGGGCTCTAAACAGGAAGAGGAGAGACCAAAACAAGCACATGGAAGAAATTTGAAGTTCCAAATTCTCTGTGAGTATTTCGATTCTCTTCTCCCCTCCTCTGAACTCCTTTGAACTATTCTTCCTGCAGCATTCTTTGCACAAACTCTCTTCCCCTTTCCAATAAAACTGTTTTTGTGCAGGATTCTTTGCGCCGCCGCGAAATAAATTTTTTGCTTTTCGATTTTTGTTTGTTACTGTTTTGCATAAATAATACGGATTTTAAGGGGCTATAACACCAATTCAGATTGGGTGGAGATTTCATCACCCTTTCTAAGACCCCAAAAATCACTAAAAACATACTCATTACCCTTGAGCTTAATAAAAAAATATCTAAACTCAGCCAACTAAGGACTGTCGTGCTCAATAAGATAGAGGAAGGTTGTGGGCATTCGATCGTTTATCTAAACTTGATTTTGTGGTGCCTAGGCTAGACAAGTGAGAAAGGTAATTTTAAAAGGCCCGTTTCACGGTGATTCATGAGCGGAACCCTCCTTTCCTCACTTGTGCTTACCTGGCCACAATTGGCAGTGAAGAGACGATTTGAGGGTTATCTCACTACTTGTCACTTTGGAACAGTTAGGAGCAGTCTAGTGGACTTTGAAGACCATAACTCTAGGTATGATTGTGCATGCTTTGACTGTGATTGTATGAAGTTTTTAACGCTTTTTTTTATTGTTGGCTTGATATTGTTTGATGCAGATTATGGCAAGTTCAAGTTTATTTATTGTATGTAAATACGATGGCTGGATTATCACAAGTGCACAAGGTCCCGAGTATATGGGCGGGTCCGCAAGAATCATACGATTAGAACCATCAGCGACTTATAATGAAATCGAGAATAAAGTGTTCAAAATCACGAAATACGATCCCCGTGAAATTAGGCTTAAGTTAAGTTGTATATGGCCTATGTTTAGTGAAAATGCATTGGTTGAAATTATAGACGATGCATCAATATCTTCGATGATAGACTTCGGTCTGTCAAACACGCAGCATTCTTTTGAACTTTTGGTTCAGAAGGAACAATTGGAAGTATCAGATATCCCTCCAACGGGTAATTTTGATGGTAATGCTGGAGGTAGTTTCTGGGGGTACGGTCACATGGTTAACGATGATACTGTCAGTCTCGGTAGATATGACTACACACAACATTATTCAAACCTTCAAACTCAAGGGTAAACAAGGGAAGATTGCGTCACTAGCAAGCAAAGATTGCGTCATTGTTGGGGATTTGTTTCAGGAAAAAAGAGATCTTATTTGTAAGCTGAAATCGTGGGCTATTCAGCAAAACGTTACATTTAAAACCGAAGAGTCAAATAAAACGTACTATACCGTGGTATATACGAAAGCTCCTGAATGTAAGTGGAGATTGCATGCATGCTGTTCCAAAAGAGTCAAAGTTTGGAAGGTCACGAAATACAACCAAGAACATACTTGCATCAATTCTATTATGTTACAAGATCACAGGAATTGCACTTCATCTTACATTTGCTCGCTAATCATGCCACTAATCCGTACAGAAGTGGCGATGACTCTCCGAGAGATACGGCTCTACGTTAGCGGAGAGCACAAAATTCAGATTTCGTATGTGAAGGCATGGGATGCTCGTAGAAAGGCTTTATGCAAGATATTTGGGGACTGGGAAAGCTCATACAATTCACTAGTCCCTTTTATGGAAGCCATGAAAGCATCAAATCTGGGAACCGTATACCGGTTAAAAACCACAGAAACAGATGTCGATGGCTCTGTCAGGTTTCAAAGAATTTTCTGGTGCTTTGCTCCTTGTGCGGCTGGTTTCACACACTGTCGGCCGGTATTGTGCGTTGATGGGACGTATCTATACGGTAAGAACTGAGGCTGCATGTTAATTGCTACAAGTATTGGTGCTAATAACGGTATATTTCCGTTGGGATTTTCTATTGTCGAGGGTGAAAATATATCATCCTGGTCATGATTTTTCCGTCAACTCAAGAGTATCCCATCTGTTATTAATAAAACAAATTTATGCATCATATCTGATAGACATCTAGGAATACTAGTTGCAATGAGAGCTGTATTTCCGATGACCCCACATAGATTTTACCTGCGACACTTCAGGAAAAATTTTGATAGAAAATTTAAAAATTCAGATCTACATAAGCTTATGTACAAAGCCGGTGAAGCGTCTGACGCTAATGTTCATGACATGTACATGACGAAAATTGGAGAGATAAGTCAAGCCGTGAAAGTGTGGTTAGATGAGTATCTAGTACGCATGTGGTCACAAGTACATGATAATGGATGCAGATATCTACTAATGACCACTAATATGTCTGAAAGCTTCAACGGGGTCCTTAAAGGTGTTAGAATCTTACCGATACAGGGGTTGACTGTTCGAACCTTTTTCCGGGTGAATACTTACTTTGTGCAAAGAAGAGAAAAGTCCTTGGCGATGGAGACTCCGCTCACCGCGTATTATGAAGATATATTCCGGAAAAGAGAGCGCAGAGCACAATACTGCAGATCCGAAAGGTTTGACACGGCGGAGTTTCAAGTAACGGGGAGTAATGGGAATCAATATACCGTAAACTTTAGAGATGAAGGGCTCTCTTCGTGCACATGCGGTGTTTTCCAGCAACAACATTTACCTTGTGCCCACGCAATTGCTGCTGCGAGCAGCATGCATAACTCACATTACAATTTTTCTTCCCATTATTATACAGTTTTCAATTACCAAGGCGCATACGATCCAAAATTTCATCCTAAACCGGACAGCCGCTATTGGCACTATTATACTGAAACAGACAAACACCGACTGTATTACCGCCGGAAAAAATATATGGCCCGGAAGACCTAAGGTGCGTCGAGATCGAATGACAATGGATGCTGATCCTCAGCAAAGGCACGCCAGATGTAGCCTATGCAAACAACCAGGTCATTATAGGACCAGATGTCCAGTACAGTCATCAGGGGCGGGACCTTCGAGATCGTGACAAGTGCACCGGAAGATTTTTTTGTATTATAAATTTGACGGATTCATTTTGTTATTATAAATTTGACCGTCGAGATAGAATTTACATTTTAGAAACAGATAGGATTTTTTTGTATTATAAATCTGACGGATTCATTTTGTTATTATAAATTTGACCGTCGAGATAGAATTTATATTTTACAAACAGATATGATTTTTTTGTATTATAAATTTGACGTATTCATTTTGTTATTAGAGTGTACACCAGATTCATATTATACAATTTTATTCTTTTATTCGAATTTTATCCATTTTTCTGTTATTTATTTAAAAAAAAATTTAAATGGGGCGGGTTCCCAGAACCCGCCCTCTCCTTTATATAGGAGAAGGCGGGTTCTGGGAACCCGCCCTCTTCCTAATTAAGGGGAAGGCGAGTTCTAGGAACCCGCCTTCCCCTATAATAGGTAGAGGGCGGGTTCCTAGAACCCGCCTTCTGTTTGGGCAGGGGGTGGGCTCCCCCAAACCACCCTATTTCTCTAAATTAAAATCAAACCTCCCTATTTTAATAATTTTAATTTAAAACTATCCTATTTCAAAAAAAACTCCAACAAATACACAAGAACATGTGGTTAATTTTCGATTACTTGGTGATCCAGCCCAATCTGCATCTGTAAACCCTATAACTTTAGAATACCCAAAGTTCTTATGCATTATACCCTTTTCTGATGTAGCTTTTAAATAGCGAAAGATACGCATCACTGCAATCCTATGTGAATCTCTAGGATCCACCATAAACTGGCTAACTATACTGTAACGTTTTGGAAAATTAAGAATATTTAATTATATTTTTATTATAAAAATAATGAAATCGATAAATTTATGAAAATGATATCGCTTATGAATTTGGGTATCGGAATTATATCCAAAAAATATAATTATTTTGATAAATAGGAATAAAGTTGGTGATATCAAGAAAATGATATTTTAATTATATTATCATGACATTGTATTTGTCATTAAGCCAATGATAGTTAAGTGATAAATTTATCATTTCATATCTTTTATGTTTTATGAATTTGGATTTATGATATGAAGGTTTTTACTTATAGTTATATTTTTATCATAGATGGCATATATCATTATATGTTAAGCTTCACACAAACACCTCATTTTCACCCTTACCTATAACCTTACACCTCCTCCTTCATAACTTTACACCTCATTCTTTAAATCCAACACCTCCTCCTTGCATGAATCTCTCATGCTTCATCAAGTGACACCACCTTCTTCCTCTCATGCCACCTCCCCCTTTCATCATACACAACATGCTTTCTCTATAAAGCTCATCACCTATTTACCTATGATACTCAGAAATTCTTTAGAAATCCCAACTGAATTAATATATTCTTCAGCCCCAAAACCAAAAATATTCTAAGTGTTCCTACCAAGAGAAAGAGAACAATGAATTCCTTCTTCAAGTGTGCACTTCTCCAAACTTGTAATACTACAAACCATAGATGTTCCCACATACCATCCTTGAGCTGGTGTTCTCCTGTGAATCATTCCATAGGTATAAGTTCAACCCTAACGTTTTAGTTCAATTCAGTTTTTGTTTGAAATTGGATATCGTATTTTGATAAGTTGAGTCTCTGTTTGAATCTGCTCTACTTTAAATGATAAATAGATTGATCAAACAGTACCTGGACCTTATAATCTAAACCTAGAATTAACTATAAGAAAACGAACCCCAGTGCTCGGATTTTGGCCGGCGACCATCAAGGAAAATCCGATCTCGCCGGATTTGTAGAGGAATTGGGTGTTTTGGGTTTTTGGGATATCTCTCTGTAGGTGTTTAGGTATGTTTGGTATTATTTAAATAATGTTCAGTAGGTTAAATCTGTAAGCTAATATCAGATTGGGGTAAAATTCTGTATATGATACGTAGCATGTTTAGTTGCGCAGTATCTTAAACTAGGTTTTTGTGATAATTTAACCACTGAAAGTGAATCTGGAACTAATAGGTATAATCACTAGAAAAACTAGCAAAACCAAAAGTATAATGAGCAAACTAGAAGATTACATTCAAAACCTCATCCCCAAACTCACCAC
The DNA here is from genome assembly GCA_030015575.1 of Agapanthus africanus. Lineage (NCBI taxonomy): Eukaryota > Viridiplantae > Streptophyta > Magnoliopsida > Asparagales > Amaryllidaceae > Agapanthus > Agapanthus africanus. The sequence continues at coordinate 422,963,643 of CM057349.1, forward strand.
AAAATCCGGCGACCCACCCCAAAATTCCGGCGACGCCGGCCATCCCTTGGCTTTTGGTGTTGATTCTCCTTCTGTAGCTTTGAATTGGTATTTTACAAGTCTCTGTATTATTTGTGTTGTCTAATTAATTACAAAGTAAAATCTGGGAACGTTTTAGAAATGGTTTATCAAATTTCAGATATTTACGATACGGAGTTTTCGTATTTTGATGTTGCAGCTGAACTGTTGACGTTTATACGTTAACGACAGAATTTTGTTGTCATTTTGGGTTAAGTGTGCTGTAGGTTCGAAGCTACGGGCGTTTAGTTTATTGTTTTAGTTTTCGATATGATATTTACTTCTATGCGATTTAAATACGAATATAGGTACGATTCGAGAATTCCGAGACGAAGCCGGCGATGTAGCAGCGTGGATTCAATGAGCTTCTAAATTGGTGAGTAGATTTACATCTACTGGGAAAGTCGGGTGGATGGCGTATAGCACCTCCGCAACCTTACAAATAGTATTATGATATCTAGTTAGTTTAGTATTTATTCAAGATATTTATATAGTATCGCATCTAGTATGTTCTTCAATTTCATATAGTTTCATGCATAGTTATAGATGAGATACAGTGATATGATATGGATATGGTTTGGTGGATTTGTACGAGGGATCGTGCCATACTTGTGATGATACAGATACAGTGATACGATATGGATATGGGTTGATGGATTTGTGCGAGAGATCACGCTAGACTTGAGATGATACAGATACAGTGATATGATGAGATATAATACAAGGATTTATATGTATTGGAAAATGATGAACTTTGTATGCCGAATAACGGCCAATTTATCCTTTGACCCGTAGAGTTAGGTTATATTCTGTTTTAGGATGTAATACTTGTGTGAGCTATATTCTTTTAAAAACTACGATTCGTTTGTCTTTTAAATAAAATACTAGGATGCGTGCCAGTTTCTAAAACGGATATCTATTTTAAATCTAGGGCAGTTTTCTTATTTCAAACTTAATGTTTCGATCATATCTAAAGAAAATGGTATAGCTCATAACAAGTAATTACAATAAGTACGTTTAGATTACTTTACAGGTTTGCATTATATTATCTATATTATATGTTTCTGCGTTACGCACAATCTGATAGAACACTGCACAACTACCAATGAGTACTATGCTGCACAAGCACGTGAATGTATGTTACACTACACCTCATTGGTACTGCTATGTCACTGTAGAACCGTGCTGTTATATATGTATTAAAATAATTAGGTTGTTACACCGTAGAACACTTGCACAAATACTAATGATTACCATGTTGCACGAGCACAGACGCGTATGCTACACTACACATCATTAGTAGTACTATGACACAGTAGAATTGAAATCTATAATTATGTGATATAATTACGTAGTCTTTTCTTATTCCGTTGTAAATTATGAATATTAGTACTATAGATGCTGTATTTGATTCTTATGGATTTTCTGGATATTTTACTTCTGATGATATATATCGGTGATATGGGACACTGTTATATATGTATATATATATATATATATAATATATCATCAATACAATCTATGTAAGTTTCGTATTCCTCACTTGATATTTTTATATGATGAGTAAACGTCCACCATGAGATTTGTGTTTTCTAATTTTGATATCCGAACTGAGTCGGGGGTCATACGGTTTCGGATTTGTATACTATCCAGACTGAGTCGGTGGGTATACAGTTGGATACATGGTGGACCCGGTTCGGGACCGAGGGGCAGAATAGCCGCAGTTTAGACGGGGAGCCTAACGAGGTTAACCGATACCGGAGATAGAAATGAGCACGGCAGATATCCAGGGGATACTGACCGGGGTTCGATTGGGCACGACGGATATCCAGGGGATACTAATCATAGCCAGGATATTGGTTGGTGATCATCTATTAAGGTGGTGTCGACGGTATCTGTATTTACGTGTCGATGATAGACACGAGAGATTTCGTATTTCGATGTCGATGCTGGACATCTATGTATGTATTGATATAAGCATTATCATGAGGTACACAGTTAGATATTATTAGTGGATTCCACTAGGACTGATCCGGAGGAAAATACCTGCATATATTTGTACAGACATTCATAGACAAAAAGGGAATTCCAATACAGATTATAGATTCATGATTTTGACTCATATGACATTGAGATATTATACTAGGGATTGCATGATAGCTAGTATTCCACATATGCATATTTTATAGTATATTGGTACAGATTATGATAAGACTATACTTATGACCTAGGTATCGTCATGCATTTCGATTTCTACGTTTAGATGTACTTTTATTCACTGAGTTGGCAACTCATCCCCATTGTGCCACAGTTTCTTGCAGGTTTTACCGCTTGGATTATCAGTGGCTTGGGCATACATTCGTTTCGAGGATTGATTGGTAAGTGGGTTATTATTGTATCATACTCACTCTTGCTTATTCATATATTCTTGTATCTGGTGAAAACTCCATCAACTTAGAAGTGGTATATTATAGACTTAGAAACAAGACTTAGAGTTTAAGAGTGGTGATGTCACACTCTTTGGAGTCGATTGCTAACTTGGATTGTTGGTTGCTCCATCGTTTGGACGTGGAAACTAGCTTCCGTGGGGATGCTATTTTATTATGTTCTATCGGGTTTTTATAAAAATGTAAATGAGGTGATGTCAAGTTTCAAAACGTCATAAATGCTTTTCAACATACGTAATTAAATCTAGATGTTATTTTAAATTGATTTTATCGGATGATTAATTAAACCTCACCTCCAATATTTTCAAAAAGGGTTTAGATTCTGGGTTTCGGCTTACTTAGATTGCATCGATGTCTTTAGATGTCACGTGTTTTAAGTGCCGGTCACGTGCCACATTTGGGTCGTGACATATACTAACAGGAAAAGAGATGTCAGACCTTGTCACAGTCAAATAATTAAGCTTACCAACCAATCTACGATATCGTCCAGGATCGGTAAGTGGCTCCCTCTTCCCTGAATATAGCTTGACATTAGGATCCATAGACGAGTCAATAGGCTTACAGTCAGACATCTTTGCTTCCTTAAGCATATCAAGAAAATACTTCCTTTGAGTTACAAAGATACTGCCATGAGGAGAAGAACGTGCCACCTCAATACCAAGAAAGTATTTCAACTCTCCTAAGTCTTTAGTGTTGAACTCCTTCTGAAGATAAGTTTTTAACCGAGTAATACCTTTTGCAATGTCGCCTGTGATCACAATATCATCAACATAAACAACCATCAAAATCCGACAGCCTTCTCGATTTCTAAAGAAAACTAAATGATCATTCCTGCTTCTGCATAACCCAAACGCTTGAACAATGCTAGTTAGTTTCCCAAACCAAGCATGCGGAGACTATTTGAGACCATATAAAGATCTCTGAAGTTTGCAGACTTTACCAAACTCCCCGTGAGCAACAAAACCAGGCGGTTGCTCCATATATACTTCTTCTTTCAAGTCACCATGAAGAAACACATTCTTCACGTCAAGCTGATGTAGTAGCCAATTGTACGTGGCTGCAAGTGATAGGAATATATGTACAGACGATATTTTTGCCACAGGAGAAAAAGTCTCATCATAATCTTCTCCATAAGTCCGAGAATAGCCCTTGGCAACTAGTATGGCCTTCAAATGAGCCAATGAGTCATCTGGATTAAGCTTTATGGTATATACCCATTTTCAACCAACCGCTTTCTTTCCAACAGGCAACTGGGTAAGCTTCCATATACCATTCAATCGTAAGGCCAACATTTATTCTTCCAGGCTTTCTTCCATTTGGAATGAGCCAGAGCATCGGATATGTAGAAGGAATAGTATAGGAATCAACAGCAGCAACAAATGTTCTATACGAGTGAGAAAATCTAGCATATATGACATAATCTAGAGGATAGAGAGGCTTAATGGTACGGGTACCTTTGCGAAGGGCAATTGGAAAATCAAGATCAGTCTGAATCGGATCTGAATCTGGAACAGGTGTAAGTTCTTCAATGACTGGAGGCCCCTCTTCTTCGTTTTCTTCCACCTAAGTCGGTTGCTCAATTAAATGATCGTCTAGTTCTGAACCATTTGGTGCCGCTGAGACAGAAGGATTAGCTAGAAAATATTCGACAACAAGAACATTATTTTCATTAATAGGAAAATCCTCTCTAAATGACTGGGGTATTACATTAGTATTAAAGAAAGTGGTAATTTCATGAAAGATCACATCGGCATAGACGAAAACTCTATTGAGTTTTTTGGCTATAACACTTGTATCTCTTTTGACTCCGAGGATATTCTGAGAAAACATACTTAATGGACTTGGGATCGAGCTTTGATAAGCCAGGTTGATGACTATGGACAAAATAAGTGCAACCAAAAATACGTGAAGGAAGAGAAAATAAAGATTTAGAGGGAAATAAAATAATGATTAGAATTTCTCCGTCTAAAAATGAGCTTGGTACATGATTGATAAGATGGCAAGCAATGAGAACGATATCATCCTAAAAAGTTTAGGAACATTCATATGAAACAAAAAAGAACGTGTGATCTCTAACATATGTTTATTCTTTCGTTCAGAAACACCATTTTGTTGAGGTGTATAGAGACATGATGACTGATGTATAATACTGAAGGTATCAAGAAACTAAGTAAACTTTTTATTAAAATAATCCTTTGCATTATCACTTCTCAGAGTTTTGATATTAATATCAAATTGATTTTGCACCTCAGTAACAAACGATTTAAAGGCACCACAGACTTCAGTTTTAGATTTCAACAGATATAGATATGTCACTTGAAAGTAATCATCAATAAAAATAACAAAATATCAAAAACCACGGTTTGACATAATGGGACATGGACCCCAAACATCAGAATGCACCAAATCAAATAGTTTCTCAGCACGTTTATTGACTCTAGACTGATAGAAAGCACAAGTGCGCTTTCCCATCTCACAAGCGACATGCTCTAACGATGACGAAGTAGATAGAGAGGGAACTAATATTTGTAAAGTAGACAGACCAAGATGACCTAAGTAACAGCGGTTAACTAGTAGATCACTATTTGTTAAGCAAGCAATCTTTGGTAGTTGTCAAATATTTGAGTGAAAGTTGGTTCTAAACCTTAGTTTTAATTACAAACTTTGTGTAAGGATATGGATGCCAAATATATAAGAAAAAATGGATTTTATATAGTATAGAAGAAGATGTCGGTAGTAACTCCACTTCCGACATATGTTTTGAAAAAGAATTTTTAGTGAAAAAGAATGAGAATTGGAAGGGACTTACAAGTGAAGTGGATAAAAGAAAAGTGTAGAAATAGGGGGTTGTCGTCGTGACGTCACGGGATCGCCAGAATATGCGTCGATCCTCACCGGAACTTGATCGTTTGCTAACTCCTTTTCACTCCACTTGTACTTAAGAAATTTTGAGAATTTTGGCTAGAATTTTCAGAATGATGAAGGGCTGGGACATGGGTAGTATTTATAGTATGGAATTAGGGTTTTGGATTAAAAAAGATGAATTAAAATGCATTAAAATGAGGATAAATGGGGAATTAAAGGATCTCTGTTAGATTGCAGAGCAATCAAACAGTGCAGGAGAGTTAGGGGTAGGGGAAAGGTCAGGTGTGCAAAGCATGGGCTTCATTGGCCACGGGGGGACCGTCAGTGCCGGCCCAAATGGCAATCTCGCAGGTCGATTTGTGGAGGGGGGACGTTGGATTTGAGCCGTGTGTTCCTCTCTGTATTCAAATCATTGTGCACATGTTTGATTTTTTCTGTCTTTTCGTTTTTGTGTGCATTGCACGTGTAAACTTTTGGGCTTCCAAAAGTTTAAAAAAGAAAATCAGAAAAATAATAATGTGTATGATGAGATTTGAATACATGGGCTACGTCACAGCAGTGCAAGGCTTTACCAGTGAGCTACAAGTTGTTTCTTACTGTTCTTAAACAAAATTAACTTATAACTTGTACTCAGACTGTGAAACTCTATTATGTATTTTAACAGAAGAATTTCCGTACTAAGATTTCAGAGTCGTTACATTACCTGTCACGCCCTGCTTCCCAGTAGACAGAAGCAGGTACGTGACGAGACCCGCGACGTATTTATTTCGAGAATGTCCTTTTTCGGAATAAATATGCTAAGCGTAGAAGAAGCAATATAAAAATGATAAGAAAATTAACACGAGGTTTATAATTCAATAGCTTTATTTACATTCAATTTGATTCATTTACAATAAATGATTTCAACTGAAAGAAAGTACAAGAATGGAAATGCCTAAATAATGGCATACATAAACTGAGCAAAGATAACTGGTCTAGGCCTGGGTCTCAATCTGATCGTGCTTCTCCTCTGAGATGTCTATCTCTTCAGTCTCCACGGCATCTAACGAACATTCCAAGAAAACAAAGGTGAGTGGAATGCTCGTCAGCGAACTTTCGCTCGATAAGTCCCCAAGATATGAAGTGAAATATAAAGTGTAATGATAAAGGAAGTATGTATCATGAACAATTGATTATGAGGTTGGTGTCTCAGCATGTCATTTTATGTAAACACGGCAATTTTATTTAGCATGCAGTTCTATCGTAATATATGTGAACAAGTATGGTAAGTAGGTAAACATGAAAGTATAACATGAGCGTGACAAACAATTATAATATGGCCGCGTAGTGTAAGTATGGTGAACATGCAGTGAATTCAAGTGTCTTAACAATCTCTACTTGGGTACACTTATTTAACGTAAGTTCAAGGGTGAATATCAACCAATCTTAAGAGTATTTTCGAACCCAACAGGCTGTAATTCAGGGGTAAGGAACCATGGGCCCGAATCAAGTGTTAGTAACGGGACATTAACTGTAACGACTCTAAATTTACTATACGAAAAATTTTCAATTTAATGTACATAATGGAGTTTACAAGCCCGAGTACAATTTAAAAGTTAATTTTTGTTTAAGAATAAGAAGAAACAATTTGTAGCTCACTGGTAATACCCTTGCACTGCTGTGACGTAACCCCTGTGTTCGAACCCAATCAGACACATTATATTTTTTTCTGATTTTTTAAACTTTTTGGAAACTCAAAAGTTTACACATGCAATGCACATAAAATGAAAATTTTGAAGAAATCAAACATGTACATAATATAGTTAACAGGGACATGTACACGTGGCAAGAATCCGACGGCTCCCTTCCACATTTCGACCGGCGAGCTTCCCTAAAGGGCCGGCATCGACGGTCCATTCGTAAGTGATGGTGCCCGGGTTTTGCACACGAGTCTTTTCCCATACTCCCCATCACCCCACTGTTTGATTGCTCTGCAATCAAACAAAAACCCCTCAATACCCCAATTTATCACATTTTAATGCAATTTAATTCACTCTTTTAATTCTAAAACCCTAATTCCACACTATAAATACTATCCCATACCCTAGCCTTTCCTCATTTTGAAAATTCTAGCCAAAACTCTCAAATTTTCTCAAGTACAAGCGGAGTAGATGAGGAGTTAGCCAACGACCAACTTTCGGCGAGGAATTGAGGCTATTCCGGCGACCCCGCGATGCTACGACTACCAATCTATTTTCTTCAATCTCTCCTTAAACTACTTCACTTGTAAGCCCTCTTAATTCCTTACCTTCTTCTATGAATATCCCTTCTCAAAATATATGTTGAAAATGAAGTTACTACCGATAACTTTTACTAAAATCTAGAAAAATACTCATCTTTAATATTTCGTTAAGTCCAATTTGTACACAACACTTGTAACTTTAACTCATAGTTATTTAGAATCAAATTCCATCTAGATTCTCATATAAAATAACTTTAAATCGAGTTTTTCATTTAAGTACCATGAATTTTATATATGTCATCTTATTTTCCTTTGTTAAAATATGTAACAACTACATTTTTAGTGTAAAAAAATTTTGCTTTAAATTTGAAGTATACTTGGAGTATTTAATGTTACTGTTACCACTTTAAGTATTTATTTCACACCATAATTACAAGAAGGAGCTTGTAGCTCATTGGTAATACCTTGCACTGCTGAACCAAGCCACCAGAGTTCAAATCCCATACCCCACATTATTTTTAATATTGATTTTTTAAAAAACCTTTAGAATACCAAGGGTTTACATGTGCATATCTCACAAAAACCTCACTACACCCAAAAATATAACATTGCCAGGAGTTAGATGAACCGTCGGGGGGGGATCCCGGCCGCCTGACTCGGCCGGAAATCGGTCAAATCGGCCTCGACTCGGCCGACTCAGTCCTCCGACCGAGTCACGGCCAAGTCGGCCGATTCCGGCGATGACCCAAACATGAAAGTTGTGTCTTTTCACATTCCCTATGCACCTGCAAAATTTTAGCCTCAGACCATTTCCAGAGCTCTTTTAAAACCCCAATTACTCCACTTTTAATACATTTTTAATACATTTTATCACATTTTTCATTTTAACCTTTTATCTACCTTAACCCTATAAATACCACCCCTACCCTCTCACCCCTAACTCTGAGCCAACTCTCTAAAAAATTTCCAAGAATATTGTGCACTTTGAAAACGAGCTCGAGGCGAACCTCCGACGAATTCCCGGCGGAACTTCCGGCTATCGTTTTAGGAACTACCGGTAACGACGCAACACATCGGCGTTTTCCCTACTTCTATTTCACTCTCTTGTGTGACCTAAAACCCGTAAGTCCTAATTTCTACCTATCTCTTCTATCTAAAAATACGGATTTACAAAACCCGACGGAATCGGAACAAATCCGATTTCCGATTCGGTTTCCTATAAAATTCAACTTCTCACTAATACAATCATACTTAAACTTCCTCATGTTGAATATTAAACACTAATCAAACAAATTGATCAAGTTTCATTACATAAAATGATAGCTATTTCCATTCATCGTATTTTTCACTTAAATACCACATTGTTTCAATCCTACATTTAACTCCATCAAACTTGCTATACATTTAAAGTAGATCACGAGGTAACGACCTACCTCCTCACACACTCACATACAACCTAACACGATACCCTCGAGAACTCAGAATACGGAAAACAAACATTTTCATTTAAATACCCTTTACTAAATAAAGCCATTTCTAAAAGATTTACTATTGATACACTTTTTAAATAAATACCACTTATTATGAAACTAGGATAAGTTGTGGACATCAGTCATTTATCTAAACCTGACTTTGTGGTGTCTAAGCTAGGCAAGTGAGAAAGATAACTTTAAAAGGCCCGTCTCACGGTGATTCGTGAGCGGATCCCTCCTTTCTTCACTTGTACTTACCTGGCCACAATTGGCGGTGAAGAGGCGATTTGAGATATCTCACAACTTGTCGTTTTGGACTAGTTAGGAATAGTCTAGTTGACTTAGGAGACCCTAGACCCTAGAATATGGAAAATTGACATCTTTACAAATAAATACCATTTACTTCATAAAACCGTTTTCTAAAGAATTTAGTATTTATACAATCTTTGCAAAGCGCCGCTACAATCCATTTTGGGAAACCCGTTCGGGATGGTGCGGATTATCGCACATTCTCGGTCTTAGTAGTGCGAGATTCAGACCTCCGTAAGGAGCATTCGGTCTCGAAAGATTTAAAATACGACATCTTAAGAAAATGAGATTTTTATAATATAAAAAATATATTAAAATTATTTTTGTATAAATATATGTATATTTATCATTAAAATACCTATTTTGTTATGATATAAATATTTCACCTTTTTCTAAAAATCACAAGAATCAATTTTACACTAAAATACCATGAATTCCATATAAATCAATATTACAAATAAATACATTTATTTCTGAATTTAGGATATTTTCATTAGAAATATCACAATATAAAATCCACATTCATTACAACCCTAAATTCGAATAATAAATGCTTGGGGTATATTTTGAAAAGTATATAAAAGTATTTTTACATAAAACCCCCTCAAGTTCTATAAATTACCCTAAGGACCTTAGTAAACATAGGTTTAAGCGGGACCAATCTCTTGAGTTTCAGGAAGCCGGAGAAGTGGGTGCTTGCCTATCTTAGGTAGACAAATTAATAAAAACAATCAGGACTTCAATTTACTTTGCTAATTGTCTGACTCGGTTCGAGTCTCAGTATAATCTGACTTGAATATGATTCAAGTACAATCTACAATCTTCAATATTACAATTCAATATGAACCATGAATCCAATTATCAATCTATACAACTTGACTGAACCGAACCATGGATATACATTCCATTTATATGGTTCTCCAGTTATTCCATTTACATGATTCTACGGTTACATCCGTTTACTGATATCATGGTTTCGGTCAGTCAACCAATTATACAATCAATACAATTTACAAGGCAAACAATACAATAAAAACACTACAGGGTTTAAGGGGTAGATTGGTACGGAAGGTGTTAAAGGTGGCACGAGACGGTAAGATTAAGACACCTAACCTATATTCCGTTGCTGTTGTACCATGGCTTAACGGTTCCTTGTACATTCCGTTTGTCCTGGTCTCTAGCATATAGAAACCCCTCTCGTATATACTGGCATCTTTCTATACCAAGCTACAAGCAATAGCGTTAACACAACATTATAACAATATAACACAACTTTAAAAGATACCTTCTTATTCTGTCTATTCTACTTTCCTCTTATCTTTGGGACTTACCGAGCGACCTGTTCGCTGACGACATTCTATTTCTTTCTTCTTTGAATGTCGTCAGGTGATTTAGATCCGTCAGAGATCGAGCCAACTGCAGAAGACTTGGATCAGTACAGTGAAGACCCTGAGCTCTAGACATTGTACATTTTCTATTCAGTACCTTTAATTTCCTGTCATACCATTGTTTAAGCATTGTTTTTATTTCAGTTGTATTTCCTTTTCATGTATTGTACAAAAAATGTTAAAAAATAAAGTTGATGTCTTTATTATATCTTGTCTCTTGTGCATTTATTTTTATATTGCTTAGTTACGCTTAGCGTATTTGCTTCTAAGTAAATACGTAGCGGACCAGCCGCGTCCCCTTCGTCGTATACTGGGAAGCGGGGCGCGAAAAAATATACCTTTAGAAAACTTTACGGGGTAATGACCTACCCCTCACGTACACACATGGTTTCATAGCACGATTCTCTTTGAACCTATTTTTGTGGCAAATACAATATATTTCATTAAAATACCATCTCTTATAAAAAAAATGTTTCTTTAAAATTGTATTTCAAAACCCTTTGCAAATAAGCCTCTACAACCCTTTTTAGGGGACCCGCTATTGGATGGTGTGGATTATCGCACATCTTTGGGCTAGTAGAGCGAGATGCAGACCTCCTCACAGAGCATTCGGTCACGAAAGGTTTTAATACGATTTTTAAGAAAAACGAAATTTCTACTTAATAATCAAAAATAATTTTTAATAATTATATAAATACTACTCCATATATTTTCAAAAATATAATAAATTATATTTTTTCAAATAAAAGAATTAAAAGTTTCATCAAAATACCATCAAGATATCAATACAAGACAAGTTTACAGTAAAATACCATGAACTATTCAAGATAAGGTAATTATCACTAAAATACCTCAATTCTTAAAATACACATCCATGGAAACCCTAAATAATATAAATAATTTCTCGAGGTTAGTTTGAACTATATTTTAAAAATATTTTTCATAAAACCCCCTCGAGTTATATAAAATTACATTTAAGGACTTTAGTAAATATAGGTTTAAGCGGGATCAATTCTCTTGAGCTTCAGGGAGTCGGAGAAAGTGAGTGCTTGCCTATTTAAGGTAGAAAAACTTAACAGTGTTATCAATGGTAATTGTCTTGGAAAAATACACAATTCATGCCGTCCATGTGCAGCAGTTACCGATAACTCCCGAACTTAATTCAGGATCCAAATCAGTTCTAAGTGTCTGACTCAAGTCTGAGTCTAAATCAAGCTTGAATTCAAACTCAAACTAGAATCCAATTCAAAGATGAATCCAAACTCTAACATGTATACCTGAACCTGAATACCAGAACAATATCAACATGCAAACATGACTTGACTTGACTGAACCATGGCTATAACTTGACTTGATTACATGACTACTTGGTTACATTCTGAACCTGAATACATGAACAACTTGTATCCATGGTCTCGGCAAGTTTGATAATTATAATCTATATAAAACATTACATGGGATTAACGAGGTAGATTGGTACGGAATGTATTAAAAATGGCTCAAGATGATCGCTAAAAGACACCTACATGAACTCGCGTGCCGTTGTCCCATGGGGTTTGACGGGGCCTTGTACCACACGTTACCATAGTCCACAGGGTAAGATGGACTTCTCTTGTATACACTGATATCTTCTGTACCAAGCTATAAAAACTACGTTAGATTAATAAACTGATACCTGTATAACTTAACCATTTCCTTCCACATTACTTGTTGTATTCCTGTCTTTCTTTTGGGACTTACCGAGTGCTATTTCGCTGACGATATTCCTGTCTTTTCTTTCTTTAGAATGTTCGTCAGGAGGACATGACTCTCTCGAGATCGAGCCTAGCCAGGAGGACGTGGACCAATTCACCGAGCATCAGGACTTCTAGCTTTTCCTTGTATTTATTTTCATTTCATATGCCACTGTTTAGGCATTGCTTTATATCTTTGTACTTTCCTTTTCAAAGCAATGTATTGTAAAGATGAATGTTAATAAAAGTTGTTGTTTATATTATATCTCTTGTCATTTCTTGTGCATTTCATATATTGCTTATTTACACTTAACGTATTTATTTCTGAATAAATACGTTGCGTGCCTGCCACGTCTCCATCTTCGTATACTGGGAAGTGGGGCATGACAGGTTTTGTTGGCGGCCCATGTAGGTCTGTTCTGCATGGAATCCTAAGTAATATATCATAAGAATAATAAGAATCAGCAACTATACATTCTTTACATTTCAAATTCCTTAAATTTATCCGAACCTTTCTGTTTCTATCAATGTCATGGATTCACCGAACAACACGAGTACCAACGTCAATGGAAACACTCTACCTCCTACCCTACCACCACCTACCGTTGCAGCTCCCATCAACGAGCAAACGGTATTGCTTGAGGCGATCAAGAACCTCTTGGAGGGTCAGCAACAGCAGACTGCTATCCTCATGCACCGTCCAGAAATCGAAGCACTCGGAGTCAAACAATTTCGGGCATTGCACCCGAAACATTTCTCTAGGAAAGAGAGCCCACTGGAGGCAGAGGAATGGGCTCAGTCTATCGAAGACAATATGGCAATAGCACAAGTGCCAGAGATTGCTCGGGTTAGAGTTGCGAAATTGCGACTAACGGATAACGCCAGAGTCTGGTGGAAATCTGAAGAAAGCCGACTCGTCCAACCGATTGAATGGAGGACATTTCGTGATATTTTCGACGCGAAATACTTCCCTGAGACTGTCCGTTTCAACATGGAACAACAGTTCATCCACTTACACTAAGGTTCAAAGTGGAACAAATCTGTGGCTGAATACGATACTGAGTTTACCATGCTTAGCAGGTAAGATATGTCTTAATATTCAATTTTCTGATATCACATACTACACTGCTAACATAAGGTCGTAACAGGTTCGTGGCACACCCGATTCCGACTGCGGAGATCCGGGCACAAAGATTTCAGCAAGGGTTGGACCCGGAAATCCAAGCTGCACTAGCTACAGGGGATTTCCTAACCCATGATCTAGCTATGAAGGCTGCCCGACATTATGAGGCAATGGTGAAGAAGAAGGGCAGATCTCAGACTGCCGATGTGAAACGTCCTGCCCCTCAGATGGCAGGAGGAGCCTCTTCCAGGCCAACTTTTGCACCCAGGAGACCGGAAGCAACCTTTAACCGGCCCAATCCAGATTTTTGCTTCTATTGCAAGAGGAATGGACACCTGGCGAAAGACTGCAGGCATGCAAACGGCTTGTGTTTGGTTTGTGGCACAACCACTCACGCCATCGGAACTTGCCCATATCGTCTCAACCCAGCTCCTGCACCCCGACCAGCAATCACCGTTCCGCATCGGCCAGCTATTTAGGTTCATACACCTCATCTTGCTCTACCTGCTCCACCTCCACGTGGACCTCCTGCACAGCTTCCTCGTCAATTCCATCAGGCCCAGAGGAACATGCCTCAAGGGCAGAGAAACGTGCCCCAGGGACAGAGGAATGTGCCTCCAGCAAGGAGGAATGTACTCCGGCGTCAGGCTTTCACCATGACCATTGAAGAAGCTGAAGCCACTAGCCAAGTTATCACTAGTAATTCCCAATCCTTTCATCTTTTCAATCCTTGTATATCTCTATATTTTTCCCTGTATCTAAACCAACCTCACACAACTTAGACACTATACTAGTAGCCACCCTTCCTGCACTAGCACTGTTCGACACTGGAGCGTCACACTGCTTCATGCCCCAACGATTTGTGAGAACACATGTGATTCCCGTGAAGCCACTCATTTCAAGCAGGAATGTCAATTCCGGGAATAGAGTATTCAAGGCAGCTATGGGATTGGATCAGTGTCTAGTTGTAGTTTGCGGACGAGAATTCTACGCGAATTTCAAAGTACTGGACATCCCAAACTTCGATGTTGTGTTGGGAATGGACTGGCTGGGAGTTTTATATACTACAATTGACTGCCATCAAAGGAGGTAGTATTTGAGATACCAGATCACCCAGTCTTTTACTTAAAGAGTGGTGACAGAACTTTGGAGCCTGGAATCTTCCGTGCCAAGCCGAAGAATGCACATGAGTTAACTCTACCGGCAGAAGAAGAAAAGCCAGAGGTAGTTCGAGAGTTCGAGGACGTGTTTCCTGAAAATATAACATGTTTGCCTCCCGATCGAGCTCTTGAATTCAGCATTGATTTACTACCTGGTGCACAACCGGTGATCAAAGCTCCGTACCGGTTAAGTCCTGAAGGATTGAAGGAGATCCGTACTAAGTTGGACGAACTTCTGAAGAAAGGTTGGATTCGTCCCAGTACTTCAAGTTGGGGATTTCCAGTTTTACTTGTGAAGAAGAAAGAAGGTTCATACAGAATGTGTATAGATTACCGAGTTTTGAACGAAGTGACGATAAAGAACAAGTATCCACTACCGCGCATCGATGATCTATTCGATCAGCTAAGTGGGTCTTGTGTGTTCTTAAAGCTATATTTTCGTTCGGGTTATCATCAGGTGAAGGTCAAAGAGTCTGATATTCCTAAAACGGTGTTCAAGACTCGCTATGGTCATTACGAATATCTTGTGATGCCATTTGGAGTGACCAATGCACCTACTATATTCATGAATCTGATGAACCAAGTTTTCCGATAGTACTTAGACAGGTTCGTTGTTATCTTCATCGACGACATTCTGGTGTATTCAAAGAATCGGAAAGAGCACGCTGAGTATTTACGGATTGTCCTGCAGACATTGCGACAACATCAACTCTATGCCAAGTACAGCAAGTGCGGATTTTGGCAAGATTAAGTCAGATTTCTCGGACACATTGTTTTAGGCGAAGGAATCTCAGTAGATCCAGCTAAGGTGTCAGCTGTCAGCGAATGGCCGACACCAAAGACGGAAAGGATATTCGAAGTTTCTTGTGACTAGCAGGATACTACTGAAGATTCATTGAAGGTTTCTCAAAGATTGCAGCACCCCTGACCAAGCTCATACGTAAAGATGAAGCATTCGTGTAGTCAGAAGCATATGAACAAGCTTTTGTAGAACTCAAGTCAAGGTTAACTTCAGCTCCTATTCTCATAATACCGGATCAATCTGGAGGTTTCGTCGTATATTGCGATGCATCTGGTAAGGGATTAGGATGTGCTCTACACCAGCATGGAAAGGTTGTAGCTTTTGCATCAAGACAGCTGAAAGTTCATGAGCGTAACTATCTAACACATGACTTGGAGTTGGCAGCCGTTATCTTTGCACTTAAGATTTGGCGCTACTATCTTCCGGGAGAATGAGTGGATATATACACAGACCACAAAAGTCTGAAGTATGTATTTACTCCTAAATAATTAAACATGCGGTAGAGAAGATGGCTAGAACTCATGGCGGACTTCGACATCAACCTACAATATCATCCAAGGAAGGTGAATGTAGTTCCTGACGCACTTAACCGTCAGCCATTATCAATGAATCTCACCGCTCAGTGGAAGCTACAGCAGGAATTGCACGGGATGGAGATCGAGGTAGTTATTCTAGGTAATGCTTCAGAGTTGATGAACTTACAAGTTCAGTCTACTATTGTCAATCAGATCAAGGCAGCTCAAGCATAATGTCAAGCTGCAAAAGATCCGAGAACAGGTAGAAAGTGGACTTCGAACAGACTTCATCATCCACAAAAACGAATCCTTGAGATATGGAAGTAGATTGTGTGTACCACAAGGTCCTGTTCGAGAAGAGTTGATGAAAGAAGCTCACAGCTCTCCGTACTCAGTACACCGCAATGGTACCAAAATGTATAAGGTTCTACGGCAACACTACTGGTGGTATGGAATGAAGCGCGAAGTAGCCAGAAATGTAGCCAAGTGTTTGGTGTGTCAGCAAGTGAAGGCTGAATATCACAGAACTGCTGGTCTACTTCAGCCGTTACCAATCCCAGAATGGAAATGGCGGCATATTATCATGGACTTCATGACTGCCCTTCCTCGCAGCACGAAGGGTAACGATGCAGTATGGGTTATTGTAGATCGACTCACCAAGTCGGCTCACTTTATTCCTTTTCGAGTTGTCCAATCTACCGAGACGTTAGCAAAGAAGTACATGAAGGTAATTATGGATCTAAATTAAGATTTAACCTCAAAGTGTATTATTTTTTATACCCATGAACTCATGTAGGAGATTATGAGATTACATGGAGTACCAGTTTGCATCGTCTCCGATCGTGACACCAGATTCCGATCACAGTTTTGGCAGAGTCTGCAAGCTAGCCTGGAAACGAGTCTGAACTTCAGCACAGCTTTACCATCCACAAATGGACGGACAGTCTGAGCGAACAATTCAAATTCTGGAGGACATGCTAAGAGCTTGTATGTTAGACTTTGGAGGTTCATGGGAAGATCACCTACTCCTTGTGGAGTTTTCATACAACAACAACTATTAGGCAAGCATTGGAATGACACCATTTGAAGTTCTCCATGGAAGGAAGTATCGTTCACCACTAAGTTGGGAAGACATCGAAGATCGTGAAATCCTTAGACCAGAGATGATCGTGGCAACTGTGGACGTAGTTCGCATGATCAGGGAAAGAATGCGTATAGCCCAAGAACGACAGAAGTATTGGGCTGATGCAAAGCGTCGACACCTGGAGTTCCAACCTGGAGATCATATTTTCTTCAAGATCTCTCCAAACTGAGAAATAATCCGCTTTGGCAAGAGGGATAAACTCGGTCCGAGATAAATAGGACCGTTCGACATTCTCGAACGAGTCGGAGAAGTGGCATACCGTTTGGCACTTCCACCCTAATTAGAAGGAGTGCACAACGTGTTCTACATATCCCAGCTCCGAAGATAAATGAGCGACCCCACATTCTTGATCACTCCAAGCTCATTGTACAGATTGACCTGACTTGCGAGCAACAACCCGTTGAGATCCTGGACAGAAAAGTGAAGACACTGTGGAACAAGGAAGTAAACTTGGTCCGAGTGATGTAGAGAAAAGATTCATCCGGAGAATCAATGTGGTAACGAGAAGATGACATGCGTGCAAGATACCCTTACTTATTTGTAAACTAGTCCTTATGTAATTGTAAATTTTGTGGACGAAATTTTTATAAGGAGGGTAGTATGTAACGACTCCGAATTTACTGTAGGAAATTTTTTCAATTTAATGTACAGAAAGGAGTTTACAAGCCTGTGTACAATTTAAAAGTTAATTTTTGTTTAAGAACAGTAAGAAACAACTTGTAGCTCACTGGTAAAGCCCTTGCACTGCTGTGACGCATCTCCTGTGTTCGAACACCATCAGACACATTATATTTTTTCTGATTTTTTAAACTTTTTGGAAGCCTAAAAGTTTACACGTGCAATGCACATAAAATGAAAAGTCTGAGAAAATCAAACATGTGCATAATATAGTTAACAGGGACATATACACGTGGCAAGAATCCGACGGTTCCCCTCTATATTTCGACCGGCGAGATTCCCCAAAGGGCCGGCGTCGACGATCCATCTATAGGTGATGGTGCCCGGGATTTGCACATGAGTCTTTTCCCCTACCCCCATCATCCCTGCACTGCAATCAAACAGAGACCCTTCAATTCCCCAATTTATTACATTTTAATGCATTTTAATTCACTCTTTTAATTCCAAAACCCTAATTCCACATTATAAATACTATCTCATGCCCTAAACTTTCCTCATTCTGAAAATTCTAGCCAAAACTTTCAATTTTTTTCAAGTACAAGTGGAGTAGAAGAGGAGTTAGCCAATGACCAACTTCCAGCGAGGAATCGAGGCTATTCTAGCGACCCCGTGACGCCATGACTACCAATCTATTTTCTTCAACCTCTCCTTAAACTAATTCACTTATAAATCCCTCTAAATTCCTCACCTTCGTCTATGAATATCTCTTCTCAAAATATATGTTGAAAGTGAAGTTCTACGGACAACTTTTACTATAACCTAGAAAACTACTCATCTTTAATACTTCGTTAAGTCCAATTTGTACACATCACTTGTAATTTTAACTCATAGTTATTTAGAATCAAATTCCATCTAGATTCTCATGTAAAATAACTTTAAATTGAGTTTTTCGTTTAAATACCATGAACTTTATATATGTCATCTTATTTTCCTTTGTTGAAATATACCTTTAGAAAACTTCACGGGGTAATGACCTGCCCCTCACATACACACATGGTTCCATAGCACAATTCTCTTTGAACCTATTTTTGTGACAAATACAATATATTTCATTAAAATACCATCTCCTATAAAAAACGGTTTTCTTTAGAATTGTATTTCAAAACCCTTTGCAAATAAGCATCTATAACCCTTTTTAGGGGACCCGCTATTGGATGGTGTGGATTATAATACATCTTTAGGCTAGTAGAGCGAGATGCAGACCTTTTCACGGAGTATTCGGTCTCGAAAGGTTTTTAATACGATTTTTAAGAAAAACGAAATTTCTACTTAATAATCAAAATTAATTTTTAATAATTATATAAATATTACAAATCCATATATTTTCAAAAATATAATAACTTATATTTTTTCAAATAAAAGAATTATAAGTTTCATCAAAATACCATTAAGATATCAATACAAGACAAGTTTACAGTAAAATACCATGAACTGTTTAGGTTAAGGTAATTATCACTAAAATACTTTAATTCTTAAAATACACATCCATGGAAACCCTAAATAATATAAATAATTTCTCGAGATTATTTTGAACTATATCTTAAAAATATTTTTCATAAAACCTCCTTGAGTTATATAAAATTACATTTAAGAACTTTAGTAAATATAGGTTTAAGCGGGATCAATTCTCTTGAGCCTCAGGGAATCGGAGAAAGTGAGTGCTTGCCTATTTAAGCTAGAAAAACTTTACGGTATTATCAATGGTAATTATCTTGGAAAAAGACACAAATCCTGCCATCCATGTGCAGCAGTTACCGATAACTCCCGAACTTAATTCAGGATCCAAATCAGTTTTAAGTGTCTGACTCAAGTTTGAGTCTAAATCAAGCTTGAATTCAAACTCAAACCAGAATCCAATTCAAAGATGAATCCAAACTCTAACATGTATACCTGAACCTGAACCTGAATACCAGAACAATATCAACATGTAAATATGACTTGACTTGACCGAACTATGGCTATAACTTGACTTGATTACATGACTACTTGTTTACATCCTGAACCTGATTACATGAACAACTTGTATTCATGGTCTCGGCAAGTTTGATAATTATTATCTATATAAAACATTACTCGGGGTTAACGGGGTAGATTGGTACGGAATGCATTAAAAGTGGCTCAAGATGATCAATAAGAGACACCTGCATGAACTCTCGTGCCGTTATCCCGTGCGTTTTGACAGGGCCTTCTACTATATGTTACCATAGTCTACGGGGTAAGATGGACTTCTCTCGTAAACACTGATACTTCTGTGCCAAGCTACAAACAACTACGTTAGAATAATAAACTGATACATGTATAACTTAACCGTTTCCTTTCGCATTACTTGTTGTATTCCTGTCTTTCTTTTGGGACTTACCGAGAGCTATTTCGCTGACGACATTCCTGTCTTTTCTTTCTTTGGAATGTTCGTCAAGAGGACAAGACTCTCTCGAGATCGAGCCTATCCAGGAGGACGTGGACCAGTTCATCGAGCAACGGGACTTCTAGCATTTCCTTGTATTTATTTTCATTTCATATGCCACTGTTTAGGCATTGCTTTATATCATGTACTTTCCTTTTCAAAGCAATGTATTGTAAAGATGAATATTAATAAAAGTTGTTGTTTATATTATATCTCTTGTCATTTCTTATGCATTTCATATATTGCTTATGTACGCTTAACGTATTTATTTATGAGTAAATACGTCGCGTGCCTGCCATGTCTCCGTCTCCGTATATTGGGAAGCGGGGCGTGATATCAACCTAGTGTTGAAGTATTCCAAACTCAACTGACTGTAATCCAGGAGCAAGGAAACACAGGCCCTCATGATAGCTTGCTTGTGTCAGTAGACATGGATTCATGATCTTGTGGGACTCATGAGATTTCATTGGATTCACGCATGAACTACCCCAGCACCCCGTATATGCTAAGTTACAGCTAAAATTACAGTCATAGTGTTCAAATATTCATGTTTTGATTGAGTCAAGTTCAAATGTTCCGATTCATGATCAATGGTCAGTATACTTGTTTGAGTTCAATATTGATTTCGTGTGTTCAAGTTCATGATCAAGTATTCGTGTTCGGTTTTAGATTCAGGTTTTGAGTTTGGATTCAAACTTGAGTCAGACACTTGTAACTGATTTAGATCCTGAATTAGGTTCGGGAGTTATCGGTAATTGCTACACATGGACGACAGGATTTGTTTCTTTTTCCAAGACAATTACCATTGATAACACCGTTAAGTTTTCTACCTTAAATAGGCAAGCACTCACTTTCTCCGGCTTCCTGGGGCTCAAGAGAATTTATCCCGCTTAAACCTATATTTATTAAAGTCCTTAAATGTTGTTTTATATAACTCGAGGGGGTTTTATGAAAATATTTTTAATATAGTTTCAAAATAAACTCGAGAAATTATTTATATTATTTAGGGTTTCTATGGATGTGAATTTTAGGGATTTTAGATATTTTAGTGATAATAGCTTAGCTTGAAAAGTTCATGGTATTTTACTGTAAGGCATGACTTTTGTTAGTATCTTGATCGTATTTTGGTGAAAACTTGTAATTCTTTTATTTAAAAAATGTAAGTTTATTATATTTTGAAAATATATGGATTTGTAATATTTATATATTTATTAAAAATTAAAATTTTAATTAAGTAGAAAAATTACGTTTTTCTTAAAAACCGTATTAAAAACCTTTCGAGACCGAATACTCCGTAAGGAGGTCTGCATCTCGCCCTACTAGCCCAAGGTTGTGCAATAATCCTCACCATCCAATAGTGGGTCCTCTAAAACAAGTTGTAAGGGCTTATTTGCAAAGGAATTTTAAAATACAATTCCAAAGAAAACCGTTTTTATAGTAAATGGTATTTTAATGTAATCTTGTGTTGGTAACTAAAAATACGTTCGAAGAGTATCGTGCTATAGAACCATGTGTGTATGTGAGAGGTAGTTCATTACCTCATGAATTTTTCTAAAGGTATGTTTAATCAAAACAAATAAAGATAGTATATACAAAGTTCATGGTTTTTTAATGTAAAAGTTAAATTAAAATTATGTTACATGACATATTTGAGTGAAAGTTGGTTCTAAATCTTAGTTTTATGATTACAAACTTTATGTAAGGATATGGATGCCAAATATATAAGAAAAAGTGGATTTTATATAGTATAGAAGAACATGTCGGTATTAACTCCACTTCCGACATATGTTTTGAAAAAGAATTTTTAGAGAAAAAGAATGAGGATTGGAAGGGACTTACCACTTGGTTATATTAAGAAGAGATAGGAGAATAGATTGTTGTCGTCGTGGCATCGCGGGGTCCTCGGAATTGCTTTGATTCTTCCCCGGAAGTTGGCCGCTTACTAACTCCACTTGTACTTAGAAAATTTTGAGAATTTTGGCTAGGGATTTTAGAATGATGAAGGGCTAGGGTATGGAGTGGTATTTATAGTATGGAATTAGGGTTTTGGAATTTAAAAGATGAATTAAAATATATTAAAATGAGGATAAATGTGGAATTGAAGGGTCTTTGTTTGATTGCAGAGCAATCAAACAGTTCAGGGGAGTTAGGGGTAGGGGAAAGGTCTGGTGTGCAAAGCCCGGACCTTATTAGCCGCGGGGGAACTGTCGGTGCTGGCCTTGGGGAGGATCTCGCTGGTCGATTTGTAAAGGGGGGGCCGGTGGATTTGAGCTACGTGTTCCTCTCTGTATTAATACTCATTTGCACATGTTTATTTTTTGAGACTTTTCATTTTTATATACATTGCACGTGTAAACTTTTGAGATTCCAAAAAGTTTAAAAGAAAAATCAGAAAAAATATAATATGTCTGATAGGATTCGAACACATGGGCTACGTTACAGCAGTGCAAGGATTTACCGGTGAGCTACAAGTTGTTTCTTACTGTTCTTAGACAAAATTAACTTATAACTTGTACTCAGGCTGTGAAACTCTACTCTGTATTTTAACAGAAGAATTTCCGTACTAAGATTTCAGAGTCGTTACATTCTACCCTCTTTATAAAAATTTTATCCTCGAAATTTATACAAGGAAGTTGTAACAAATTCAAGAAAATTAGGTTACAGCGGTGGTGAAAGAACTACTGATATTGTACCAAAGGTGCATGAAAAATGTTTGAAAGAACGAAAGGATGCAAGAGTTTGAATAGGCTGAAAAAGATTGGAGGGGATTTACCAGTGTTACCTTGACCTATAGCTTCGGCTTCTACGGCCGCCAAGGTGTAAGCCTGACGTCTCTGCACATTTTTCTGTGCATGCTGGTACATCGATGGCTGACGAGGTAAATGTGGTCTGCGTGAAGATGATGCAGGAAGATCTAACTGATTAGGTGGGTCTTGAATAGTTGGTCTAGCTGCGGGGATTGGGCCAGTTCGGTTGTGTGGACAAGTTCCTATAGTGTGTGAGGATGATCCACATATCAGACAAAGACCATTCGCTCGACAGCAATCCTTGACTTAGTGTCTGGTTCTCTTACAATAAATGCAGAAGTTCGGTTCAGTCTCGGAAAATAATCCTCATTGCTGGCGCTGGGAGAGTTGGCCTGGAAGAGACTCCTCCAGTAATATGATTGGCGGAACGTTTCATACCAACCGACCGTGGCCTTCCCTTCTTCTTAATGACAGCTTCATAGCGACGGGCTGAGTTCAAAGCTGCTTCATGTGTTAGGTATTTTCCCGTTGCTAGGGCAGCCTGGATCTCCGGGTCTAATCCTTGCTGGAAGCGCCTGGCTCTGATTTCTATAGTAGGAATTAGATAGGCGACGAATCTGCTGAGTATGGTGAATTCAGCATCGTACTCGTCCACTGAATTATCCCACATGGATCCTTATTGCAGGTGGATGAATTTCTGTTCCATCTCGAAGTGCGCGGTTTCTGGAAAATACTTGGCATCAAAGAGATTACGAAATGTCTTCCACTCGATTGGCTGCTCAAGGCGGCTCTCCTCGGCCTTCCACTAGATTATGGTATTGTCAGTAAGCTAGAGTTTTGCTATTTTGACCCAAGCCATTTCTGGAACTTGAGCTACGGCTAGGTCGTCTTCAATGCTTTGTGCCCATTCATCGGCCTTAAGTGGTTTCTCCTTCCCTGAAAAGTTCTTCGGGTGTAACGCTCGAAATTGTTTCATTCCCGGTGCTTCTACTTTAGAGCGGATGAAACTTTGTTTAAGGAGAGCAATCTGCTCCTGCAAAAGCGTGCTTTGAGCCTGATGACCCTCAAGTAAGCTTTTGATAGCCTCCAGAAACAACGTCTGTTCTGTGAGTGGAGCGGCTACGGTAGGTGGAGGTGGTAGAACGATAAGGATAGGTGGCGGTGGTGTACTTCTATCGTTGGTGTTAGGGTTGTTGGGAGAATCCATCACTTTAGATAGAGAAGAAAGATTAAGATATATTCAACGGAAATTGAACTGCAAGGAATGTAAAGTTGTTGCATCTCATATTTCTTATTATATATTGCTTATGACTTCATGCAGAAACGACATGCATGGGCCACCAACAAAATATGTCACGCCCCACTTCCCAGTAGACGGAAGCAGGTACGTGGCGAGACCCTCAATGTATTTATTTTGAGAAGGTCCTTTGCCGGAATAAATACGCTAATCGTAGAAGAAGCAATATAAAAATGACAAGAAAATTAACATGAGGTTTATAATTCAACAACTTTATTTACATTCAACTTGATTCATTTACAATACATGATTTCAATTGAAAGAAAGTACAAGAATGGAAATGCCTAAACAATGGCATACATAAACTGAGAAAAGATAATTGGTCTAGGCCTGGGTCTTAATCTGATTGTGCTCCTCCTCTAAGATGTCTATCTCTTCAGTCTCCACGGCATCTGACGAACATTCCAAGAAAACAAAGGTGGGTGGAATGCCCGCCAGCGAACTTTTGCTCGGTAAGTCCCCAAGAAATGAAGTGAAATATAAAGTGTAATGATAAAGGAAGTATATATCATGAACAATTGATTATGAGATATGGTGTCTCAGCATGTCATTTTATGTAAACGCGAAAATTTTATTTACCATGCAGTTCTATCGTAATATATGTGAACATGTATGGTAAGTAGGTAAACATGACAGTATAGTATGAGCATGACAAACAATTATAACATGGCCGTGCAGTGTAGGTATAGTGAACATGTAGTGAATGTAAGCGTCTTAACCATCTCTATTTGGGTACACTAATTTAACGTAAGTTCAAGGGTGAATGTCAACCAATCTCAAGAGTGTTCTCGAACCCAACAGGCTGTAATCCAGAGGTAAGGAACCATGGGCCTGAATCAAGTGTTAGTAACGGGAGTTCAACCTAGTGTCGAAGTATTCCAAACTTAACAGGCTGTAATCCAGGAGCAAGGAAACACGGGCCCTCATGATAGCTTGCTTGTGTTAGTAGACATTAATTCATGATCTAGTGGGACTCCTGAGATTTCGTTGGATTCACGCATGAACTATCCCAGCACCCCGTATATGCTAAGTTACAGCTAAAATTATCAGCCTTACTCGAATCCATGAATACATCGAGTTGCAAGATTGAGTTCTTGTATATATCAAGTATTCATGTCAAGTATTCATGTATTAATATCAAGTTGTATTCATTGTTCGAGTCAAGTCATAGTGTTCAAATATTCATGTTTTGATTGAGTCAAGTTTAAGTGTTCCGATTCATGATCAATGGTCAGTATACGTGTTTGAGTTCAATATTGATTTCGTGTGTTCAAATTCATGATCAAGTATTCGTGTTTGGTTTTAGATTCAGGTTTTAAGTTTAGATTCAGACTTGAGTTAGACTCAGACTTGAGTCAGACACTTGTAACTGATTTAGATCCTGAATTAGGTTCGGGAGTTATCGGTAACTGCTGTACATGGATGGCAGGATTTATGTTTTTTTTTCAAGACAATTACCATTGATAACAACGTTAAGTTTTCTACTTTAGATAGGCAAGCACTCACTTTCTCCGGCTCCCTAGGGCTCAAGAGAATTGATCCCGCTTAAACCTATATTTACTAAATTCCTTAAATATTGTTTCATATAACTCGAGGGGGTTTTATGAAAATATTTTTAATATAGTTTCAAAATAATCTCGAGAAATTATTTATATTATTTAGGGCTTCCATGGTTGTGAATTTTAGGGATTTGGGGTATTTTAGTGATAATAGCTTAGCTTGGAAAGTTCATGGTATTTTACTGTAAGGCTTGACTTTTGTTGGTATCTTGATTGTACTTTGGTGAAAACTTATAATTCTTTTATTTATAAAATGTAAGTTTATTATATTTTGAAAATATATGGATTTGTAATATTTATATATTTATTAAAAATTAAATTTTTAATTAAGTAGAAAAATTACGTTTTTCTTAAAAACCGTATTAAAAATCTTTCGAGACCGAATGCTCCGTGAGGAGGTCTACATCTCGCTCTACTAGCTCAAGGATGTGCGATAATCCGCACCATCTAATAGCGGGTCCCCTAAAAAAGGTTGTAGAGGCTTATTTGCAAAGGAATTTTAAAATACAATTCCAAAGAAAACTATTTTTATAGTAAATGGTATTTTAATGTAATCTTGTGTTCGTAAATAAAAATATGTTCGAAGAGTATCGTGCTATGGAACCATGTGTGTATGTGAAAGGTAGGTCGTTATCTCATGAATATTTCTATAGGTATGTTTAAGTAAAATAAATAAAAATGGTATATACAAAGTTCATGGTATTTTAATGTAAAAATTAAATTAAATTTATGTTACATTCCATATTTGAGTGAAAGTTGGTTCTAAATCTTAGTTTTATGATTACAAACTTTGTGCAAGGATATGGATGCCAAATATATAAGAAAAAGTGGATTTTATATAGTATAGAAGAAAATGTCGGTATTAACTCCACTTATAACATATGTTTTGAAAAATAATTTTTAGAGAAAAAGAATGAGGATTGGAAGAGACTTACCGCTTAGTTATATTAAGAAGAGGTAGGAGAATAGATTGTTGTTATCGTGGGGTCGTCGGAATTGCTTCAATTCTTCGCCAGAAGTTAACCGCTTGCTAACTCCCCTTTGTTTCTCCCAATCAGAGTAAAGCTCTGTTCAAATTTCAAATTTTGAAATAAAGCAACGCTTCATAGCAGCGCCAAGTGCGTTGCGCTCTAAGCAGCGCACCACGTGCAAAGCACGTGTGCGCTAGCGCTAAGAGCACTGCACTTAAGCAGCGCACCACGTGCAAAGCACGTGTGCGCTAGCGCTAAGTGCGCTGCACTTTAAGCAGCGTACCGCGTTCAAAGCACGGGTGCACTAGCGCTGGAACTAAAAGCTCCCCACCATCAGATTAAAGATCCAATAAAGATGATAAATCATCAATTAATTAGAATAAAATTCTATTAAGGAAAGATTGCTCAAAATCTTCTCAAACAAGAAGATGATGCTCTGTAAATTAGAGCACCGTTGGATCAATGATCCAAAGGTGATTAAAACTCACCAAAATTACAGAATAAATTCTGTATGGGAATATTTCCTAATCTTTTCAAAAATAAGAAGATTGCCTTCTATAAAATAGAAGCCTTTGGATCAAAGATCCAACGGTGGAGAAATCTCCGAATCAATTGGAGAAAAGATCTCCTTAACTGATTGAACAAATCATCTCGCCCTATATAAAGGCCCTGAGACTTCCAGTCTCAGATATAGAGAAATAAAGAGAGGAAACCCCCCATAAACTTTGAGAAATCTCAGAAAGAAGAGCCAAGCTCTCAGAAGAAGAAAGTTTTCTTCAAGGTAAAAGAAAATAGAGAGATGAAATCATCTCATATTAAAAAGAAGAATTCACTTCTTTCTTTAAGATCATAGATCTACAAGAACAAGGTCTTTCACAAAGAGATCAAAAGATCTCATCATAAAATAAGAAGAAGAGAATAATTCTTCTCACAGATCATAGATCTATAAGACTAAGGTCTTTCATAAAAAGAGATCATGAATATCTCATTATAAAAGGGGGGAGAATAATTCAGTTCTCTTAGGATCATAGATCCATAAAGGCAAAGCCTTTCACCAAAATAAGAGATTGAAATATCTCCTATAAAATAAGAACTTTGTTCTTAGAACCTTGAGACAAAGTCTCTTATAAAAAAGAGAATTTAATTCTCAGGATGCAAACTGATCTAAGTTGCATAAAAGAAGAGCCTTAGCGCTCTTAATTTAAAAGAGCTTCAGTGCTCCACATCTAGCGCAAAACATTGCAGAGCCTTGGCACTCTTAATTTTAAAAGAACCTTAGCGCTCCAAATATAGCGCACTGCGCTCATTGACTGGCGCTCAGCGCCAAGCGTGCCACGTGCTCTTCACGTGTGCGCCACTTAATTCAGAAGCGCCTCAGCGCTCCACATCTAGCGCAAAGCGCTGCAGAGCCTCAGTGCTCCAAATATAGCGCACTGCGCTCATTGACTGGCGCTCAGCGCCAAGCGCACCATGTGCTCCTCACGTGTGCGCCATTCATAAAATAGAGCTTTGCGCTCATAAGCTGGCGCAATGCGCCCATTATCTGGCGCTTAGCGCCAAGCGCGCCACGTGCTCCTCACGTGTGCGCTACCCAGCAGAAGCGCTCTGCGCTCTTTGACTAGCGCAAAGCGCCAAGCGTGCCACGTGCTCCTCACGTGTGCACTAAGAGAATATAAATTGTTCTATAAAGCCCTAGAGCTATGATGAATGCTCAGCATTCAATACAAGACAAAAAATATTGTCAGAACTCAAATCAATACCCAGCATTGTCAAATGTTTAACATTTTAACAGAGTGGGCCGAGCCCAAGTTGGCCATAAACTCCTCATTCAGATTAACTGAGCCCATATTCTCATAAATCTTAGATCTTAGTCCCAATTGGACTACAAATCTCCCAACCAAAATTGGTTCAAGGGTACATCTCTTCACTCCTCTGATATTTGTCGTTGTAATCCTTCAACGTCTTCAGAAAGGTGACGGGTCCCGACGACCATACATTCCATAGAATATGACGTCTTTAAACTGGACTGTTGGGTCCTTAAACCCATGGACTATGATGTCCTTAACCTTGGACTGTGGGGTCCTTAAGCCCATGGACTATGATGTCCTTAACCTTGGACCACCATGTCCTTAAACTGGTAATCGACCGCAATGTCTCTAAACTAAACAATAGAGCCCAAATGCTCTTTTGTTGGATCTAAATGATCCCGTTAAGTTGATTTTAGTCTAAAAATTAGACTAACGTATCCTTAACTAACGTTTAAGTTGATCTTAGTCTCAAATGAGACTAACGTATCCTTAAACCCAACCCCAAATCTAAGAAGATACGGATTTGGACTAATCCACGCCCTACGGGTGACAACATAAATTAGTCTCCGTATACAATCCACGGGCAACCAAAAACAAAACAAACTCCCATGACACGAAGTGACTATCTGGAGAAGGAGAAAGTGGTTACCGCGATGCGGTAGCGTAATTAACTGCAGGGGCTTGCGCCTGCAGGGAAAAGCGTTCCCACAATAAAAAAAAACCTCAACGAGGGGGAATCTGACGAAATCTGCTACATCGTCCGCATCCGTTTAAACCTTCGATATATGGTGTCATAAATCAACTTGGCATCTTCGGAGAGGTGGACGGATAGCACCAAATAGCATCTGCCCTCGAAATTCAGGCCTGACGTCCCAACGTCCCGGTCGCGTCTTTCGGCGGAGAACAGATTCTGGCACGCCCGATGGGACCGCTTCCTCTTTCCACTCCACACTTTGTGTGTCGTGTTCGCGAACGAATCGCGGTTTGACATGGTTGCCCCAGGATTCGAGGTACTAAGATTTGGTGTCTTGCTCCGTGCAGAAAACAGAAGATCAATGGCTGCACTAACTGCAACTCTCGCTCCGTCCCGTCCCGAGGAGTGACTTACGGGCCCCAAGCGGCTTCCATCTTCGCTATGCCGGTAGAACAGGTGGCTCAGACCACCACTAGATTGTTCTTCGGGACCATGCTCCCATTAACGAGCTTTGGCGCTCCTATGCCATCTCAAGAAGCTAAGAAGAAGTCGGTCTTTGATCGGCTTGCAACCACCACGGCCCCTCTCAGCAGGTCGTCCAACTCCAGCGCTTCAGTCTTTAACAGATTGGGCCGAAGCTCCAATGGGCCCATGAAGAAGCCCATAATTCCTGAAGAGGTTATCCCAAAACGGATAACCATTCGTACTCATGAAGTCCCCAAGGCAGCTTCCCCTGTTAAGGAGTCGGTCTTTGCAAGACTGACTGTTTCGGCTATCGCTCCAAACAAAGTCACCAAGACTGCTCATGTTCGAAAGTCTGCCTTCGACAGGTTGGCTATCCCCGCTTAGCAGACGTCCGTTTTCAATAGGCCGGCGCCTATAACAGCACCTGACCAGAACAGGAGTCACGATCAAGCCACCCCTATAGCCGAGACAGTACCATCGGCTCGACATGCTCGACGTCGCCACTGGCGCCGAGTGAGGAAAGCTGGGGGCAATCCCCCTTCTGGACTGACTCCGCCAGCTCCAAAGGTGGAAGTTGGTGCTGCTGTTCCAACTGTGAACATCTTCGAACTACTTAACAGGGTGCGCAGGAATTCGCCAACTGCTGTCCTGAAAAGATCTCATCCACCTATGGAGAATTCCCCAAAGGCGAAGCTGGAGCAGCCCCCTCAGCGGCTGTCCTCTAAAATTTACAAGGTCTGGCGTCAAGTCCAAGACTCGTTGATTGATCCAAATTACTCCCGCCGACAGAAAAAGATAAAGGTTCGGCAAGAAGAGGACCACCCTGTCAAGCCACAGAAGGTGACAGCTACTTGCGTGCCCACTGCAACGGTCCCCTCAACTTCGACCGCCCACAAGAGGAGAAGGCCGGAGAAAATTCCCATGTCTGTGACAAATGTCAAGGGCACTGAGCCTAAACGCACTAAGTCTGGAGGCATGGTGGTGCATACCATCTATATGACATCCGGAAAAGAGGATAGCCGTATCTCCACAGGTCATCGACCGCTTACGCGATCAGTGACTAAAGCTCAGGAGCAAAAACAACAAAAGCTCCAAGAGATGTTAACAGCTATAACCGCACTCACAAGACCGAAAGCAAGCCCGGAGACATTCTCGGAACAGCGCCGTGAGCAGGAAACTGATGCCGAATTCCTTCGGAAAATGCTTGAGAAGAAGGACAAAGTGGCCGCGGAACAAGCGGCCAATATAAAACAAATGGCCCTTCTATTCCAAGATATGGTCGGGATGATGATACAGCCGGATCCTCCAGCCAAAGATCCTCCGATTATCCTCGAAAACGACCGAGCGGAAATGTCAAACCTTCTTCCGGCTTGTTCAGAAGCCAAAGAGGAGACCATCTCAAAAGCTGTCCTGGATGATTACATCGCTCATCAGATACGAGTTCATCAGGTGAATGAAGCGGCTGGGCAAATTGTTAAAACTGGACGACCCTATCCGGGTTGGTACGACCAAATAAAGTACCCGCCGGGATACACGATCCCCAAATTCCACGTATATAAGGGGATGGGAAATCCACACCAGCACGTCGCTCAATTTAGGGCTCTCTGCGGCAACACTGGAGGTGATGATAAACTACTGCTCCGCCAGTTTGTTGGCAGCTTGTCAGAGACGGTATTTGAGTGGTATTCCGAGCTTCCGAATAACTCCGTTAAGACGTTTGCAGAAATGGAGTTGCTCTTTACACAGAGGTTCGCAAGCACTAGCGAACGCACCCCAATCACAGCGTGGACCAATGCCAGGGTGAAGCCAGGAAAGACATGGGTGCAGTATGCAATACGGTGGCGGAATCTATGGTCGAAGTGCGAGCAGTGCATCGAAGAGGCTCCCGCGGTAGGCATGTTCGTGGGTACTCTCGACCCTCAGGCGACCATTTCCCAATTCATGACGTTTTTCAAGCCAACTACTTTCCAGGCCTTGATTGACAAGCTGGCCTAAATGGATCATATGGGTCATAGACCATCTCCTTCGAAGCTAGAATCTCGAAATGAAAAAAGGAAAGGGAAAGCAACCTTCATCGCCAATACTCAACAACAGCCGAGCAACTTAAAGCCGGTTATTCGCCAAAAAAACGTGCGTCTATGCCCATACCTCGAGAAGAGACTGGGACGTCCTTACTCGTTTCCCCGGGATAAAACGAGGAGACTGTTCGAGCTGGCAGTGCGCAACAGACCCATCAATCTGCCGGATCCAAAATGTCCGTTGCAGCCAGGCAATGTCAACAATCCTAATTACTGCCCTTACCACCAAGCAGTAAGCCATCCAATCGAAGATTGCTTCGTCTTCAAAGGCTGGATTGAGGACCAATACCAACTGGGCAAATTCACGTTGTCTGAAAACTGGAAGATGAACCCGCCACAACTACATGATCCGAAAAAGATGGACATGCCGGGGGCATTGTGCTCATTCATAGAGAAAACCCCATGGACCGAAAAGTCCGTAAACTAGAAATTTTCCTCAAATATGGCAACGACGGACCGAGATGTCCTTAAACTAACGACGGACCGAAACGTCCTTAAACTAACGATGGACCACTATGTCCTAAAACTGGCTGTTGACCGAGACGTCTATAAACTACTACGGATCGTAGCATCCCAAGGCTGACAAAAAAAATGGTATGTTCATAAGCGAACTGGGTACGGATGAAAACCCGAAAGGGCTCCGTGAGTAAAAATAGCAGGACTATCGGCGTGTTTTGTGAAAACCCGAAAGGGCGCAATCTCGTTAAAAGACACTTGCAAATTCCTCTCGACCCTACAAGGAGAAACCACCTGCGTGAGATCCTTACGACTCACAAGGGAGTAACACACTTAGGGATCCCCACTATTCCTAAGGAGAAAACATACTACGAGATCCTCACGACTCGTAAGGAGAATTCCTCTCTTAGACCCTCACGGCTCATAGGATTCAAAAGCCTTAAGCTACAGGGATCTGAACCTGTTCTTAAGCCATCACATTTCCCAGACTGCCTTACAAGCGTTTCAATATTGACCATTGTATACAATCCACGGGCACGAATAAATATTTCCCTAACAAAATCCCACCAGCGACTAGGGATATGCTCACACAGTGGACATCCCTTATAAGTTCTTTCGACTTATAAGGAGAAAACACTCTTGTAAGATCCTTACGACTTATAAGAGAACGCACACTTAGGAATCCTCATGATTCCTAATGAGAAAACGCACTTACGGGATCCTCGCGACTCATAGGGAGAAATACGTTCATGAGACCTTTACAGCTCATAAAGTTAAAAGCCTTAGTCGATAGGATCCTAACCCTGTTCGCTAAGCCACCTTTGTTCGACATCGACAGAGGCAAATGATGATTCACTCCTGGCAATATCCCAGTTGTAGCGATACTGATGCCTAAATCGGTATCAAATGCCAAACTCACGGCGAAAATTCAGTAAGCTACAAATGCATATGAAATAGCCGAAATGATGGGGCAACTTGCAACGAAATCAGCAAGTACAATATATGCATACAAAATAGCCGAAATGATTGGGCAATCGCGACTTTCGCGAATTAAAAAGCTGAAATGATAAAGCATCGCGCAAAGAATTTTAAAAAATGAAAGAATAAAACTTTTTGCCCTGCAGGTGAGGCCACATTGACCCCTGTATATAATCCATGGGCACAGAGAAAGAGGGAACCATATCATCCCACCAGGCTCCATAAAAAAGAAAGCCAAATCTTAACGGCAATATCTACAGCCTAAAAAATCAGCAACGGTGATCCTCCTCATTCCAACAGGACTCGGAAGCAATATCACCAAACGGAGCCACGACATAGTCCCTAGTTCCAAATCTCGATAGTTCACAGACAACCTAGAGACCGCCTCGACATTCGTCTCATTACAGCAGACGCAACGTCAGCAAAGCGGAGCCACGCCATAGTCCCTAGTTCCAAATCTCGACGGTTCACAGACAACCTAGAGACCACCTCGACATTCGTCTCGTTACAGCAGATACAACGTCTGCAAAGCGGAGTGACGGCAAAATCCCAATGCCAACTCAGCATTCGTCTCGTTACAGTAGACGCAATGTCAACAACGTCATTCTTTCGCAGTCCAGCAGGATGCAGATGCAACGTCAACGAAAGACCCCATGGTCGAAACAAAGCGGAGTGACGGCAAAATCCCAGCTCCACCTCAGCATTCGTCTCGTTACAGCAGACGCAATGTCAACAACGGCGTTCCCTCGCAGTTCAGTACAATGCAGATGCAACGTCAACGAGAGATCTCACGGTCGAAACTAAGCGGAGTGATGGCAAAATCCCAGCTCCACATTCGTCTCGTTACAGCAGACGCAATGTCACCCCAGGCTCAAAACAACGGAGCCATGGCAAAGTCCCTAGTTCCAAATCTCGACGGTTCACCAACAACCTAGAGACTACCTCGACACCCGTCTCGATACAATAGACGCGATGTCACCCCAGTGTACTTCCTCCAACAAAATGTAGACGCGACACCAACAACGGAGCCATGGCAAAGTCCCTATTTCCAACCGCGACATTCGTCTCGTTACAGCAGACGCAATGCCAGCAAACGAAGCAAAGGCCAAATTCCTAGCTTCAGGGTCTTGACGGCAACTCAAATAAAATCTGAAAGACTATCGGAGATCATCCCATACTAAAGCGGAGTGGTTATGACTCATCGGGGCTCCACAAACTGAGCCTAACTTTAAGTAAAAAGCGGCATGGCAAAATTCCTAATGCTTGCTCTTCCGACGGTCAAACTGCTTAGGAAGATTGCTTGAAGACGTCTTGTCCAGCTCCTGAAGGGATCAGAGACACGACAGTCGTAAGGCTACTCGAACAGTAAGATTACCTATCGAGGAATACATCAGCCAACGCGACGGTACGACGGGCAAAACCCTAGTACCACAGACCCTAAAGGACCTCTGTCGTAAAGAGCAGAGGTTAACTGTGACGTTAGGACATTCTTGCGAGAACATCTCGATTCGTCTTGACTTGTGAGGAAATTAGTGTCTTTACGAGAACTTCTCGATTCGTCTCGACTCGTAGGGAAAAGCCTTAGGCAATGGGGATAAGGACCTATTTCCTAAGCACTTAGGCCCTGCAAGTCGGTCCAAAATGGACTCTTGCATACTATCCACGGACCACACTCTCCAAAGTCGAATCTCGACAAGGAGGGAAGCAACCACTTACGAGTCCTCTCGACTTGCAAGATGGAAAATTCTCTTGTGAGATCCTTACGACTCTCAAGAGAAAGCACACTTAGGAATCCTCACGATTCCTAAGGAGAAAATACACGTACGAGATCCTCCCGAATCGTAGGGAGAAAACCCTTTATGAGACCCTCAGGGCTCATAAAATTGAGAAGTCTTAGGCAGCAGACCTGAACCTATTTCCTAAGCCATCGTTACCCCGCCAAGAGTCTAAGATGGACCATCACTTACTATCTACAAGTCACACTTGCTAAAACCACATGGCAATGACACGGCAAAGAGAAGAAAGCAACAGTAGAACAGAAAATGTGTATCTTTTATTCTTGAATTCAATGGAGTACATGTTGAATTATATGAAAGAATAAAAAATGGATACATATTATTGAAAGATTATAAGTGTTCAATCTATACAAAATAACTACTGAGAAAGAGGCATTTTCAATAAGTCAGCAAGTTGCTCGTGCACTCCTTTCAGTGCCTTCTCGTGATCAGCCGCCTCGGCCAGCTCCGCTTCAATTCGAGCCCTTTACTGCAAGCATGATGAAATATTCTCATCGATTTCACGTTGGGCAGCTTCGCGACTCTGCATAACCCGCTCAATAGAGTCGAGTTTCTGCCTCAATACAAGCCCGTCCGAGATACATTGCTGCAAGGTGTCAAAAGCAGCTCTCAGTTGCGCGACATTCATTTTAACTTGGGCGCGCAGCCGGGCAGATTCATCCGAGGCCTCCTCGCGTTCCTTATGCTTTAAGGCCGCTTCTTGTTCAAGATGGCGGAGATAGGGAGTGCTCTGCTCGACCCACGCAGCCCGTTGGGAGTTCACAACCAGGACCTCGGGAGCAGGACGTCCGAGCTCAAGCTCATATAGGCAGGCCTCAATTTTCCCGCAGTGATTAATCCAAGACTCAACGACGCCCTCGCTATGGAAGTTCACGGGCATCTCCAGCATAGGATTAACCTCGGCAGCAAAATCTGCAGCGAGGGCAGGGATCTCCGCATCAATCTCTTCAATGGATTCACTTAACATACGAAGGCTGGTCGCAGCGCCCTTAGAAGATGGACGTCTAGAAAATGGTCCTGCTGGCATTAATATACAAGATTCGAAGGGAGCAGAAACCAGTGCAACTGCTGCAAAATGAATTACGGTTAAAAGCTAACTATAAATAAATCACATGAGTGATGAAGTATACTATACCGACTGCGGTAGGTGGCAAGGCCGGGAGTACCGGTGGCGCAACTATTCTTTCATCTCCTCCTTCAATCTGTAGTGCTGCAGTCAAAAAAAAAGAAGAATTAGCAACGACTTGGCTGCCCGTAAAAGAAAAGAGAAGATATTAGCCAGAGGCTATACTCATCAACGCCACTAGATGAAGCAATCTCCGACTGGAAGGAGAAATATGGGTGCAGCACCTGATACAGATGATCAAAAAGGACTCCTGCAAGGGTGTAATAATGCAATGTCAGTACATAAAATATATTGCCTACAATGAAACCGATAAGTCACAAACCCGTACCTTCCAACATTTGGGAGGACACGAGAGAAGGCAAAGGGGCGGCCATCGTCAAAGCAGCAACTGGTGATGCTTTCTCGGGTGGCACAACCTCAACGCTCACCACACCTGCATTAGAAACGAGAGAAATACTGTCAGAGGAGATTGAAAGGGATCGCAAAATGAAAAGAAAAGAAATGACCCAAAATCTACCTGGTGAGTCGCCGGTCGAAACCGCGACAAGGGCGTCACTGAGTGCAGCGACTGCTTCACCCTCCTCCTTCGGAATGGTTTCGCCACCCGTAGCTTCATCCCCCGACTCCACGAGAACCGTTGTGATACTCGCAGCGCTCGGCAACGGCAAGGAACCACAAGGGGAAAGAGTGGCAATTGGGGCAGTTCCAGACTCTTGAGAAAGAGTGGCCACTTCAGGCTCAGTGGTTGCCGCCGTCTCATCTATTACTTCCTCATCAAGACTCGGCCCTGCAGGATAGGATATATGAGAATCTGAAGATTAAAACTTTGACAAAAAGTCTCAGTGTTACATTACCTTGGGTCGGCCTTTCAATTGCTTCCCGAGCCGCATGTGCCGTCAGTCTATAAGCGGTAGACAGGGTGACCGGAGCATCCTCTAAAGAAGCAGGGACAGGGGTAGCAGCGCTCGAGCCTGCACCTGCGGCCAAGGCGGCGTTACGTTCTCTTGTTGTACGTCTCCTGCGCTTCCTTTCCGCCTGGACCGTGAGAGCTGATCTTCTCAGGACCTCCATCAAGGAGACGTCATCGTCCACGCCAGGAGCTACCTCTGGAGCCGTTATGGCGTCCGTCATCGGTTGCTTAAGTAAAGCCTCTTTTGGCAATGCTGAGGAGGCCGGGACTTCGATAGCTGGCCCTGGAAGCATCTCCGCATCACCCTGCGGGATTGGCACTGTATTGGGGATGACCTGAGTCGAGGTAGTCCCTATGATAAGATGAAAAAGGGGTCAGATTACCCATAAGAAAGGGGAATGAAGGCACAATGAGCCGAAATATACCAAGGCCCAACGAAGCACGAAGCCTCTCTTCCTCCTCAAAAGTCTTAAGGGAAGCCGCGCGAACCTCTTCAGTAGAAATGCCTGTTAAAGAAGGAGTGTCAGTCAAAACATAATAACAAAAACATAACAGCAAAAAGATACGGTTGAAGCTTACTTGGTTGTGCGAGGATGATCGGTCCTGCTTTGTGGCTAGCGAGTCGCTCAGAAGCTGCGATGGCGGCTGCCAGATCAGTATCATCCGGCGCTATAAATAAGCCCTTGTTGGTCCCATATTCGCTCAGGCCCTCGCTATAAGGAGCATGAGGCTCCTGGCCGAGTGCAACGTCTGCAGAAAGAATCGAATTCTTCTTCTTCTGCTGCGAGCGAGTACCGGTCGCTGCTAGCACAAGCTTACGCTTGGTGGGCACCTTGGGATGACGAGTCCCGATATCTGAACCGATGCCAGACTCGGGAGACGCCACAGTCACCGCTTTCACAGGAGCACGGGGTATCGGTAGCTCAGTCCTATCATGCGGGACCACAACCGCAGCAACCTTTCTCAAAAGAGGACGAACGATGGTCCGTTGCTTCAAAGGGATGGCTGGATTACCAGCAGGGGCTGCACCCTTACGATCGAGCAACAACTTATTTTCCTCCCTGATGACAGCACCCATCGCGTGTTGATACCATGCCACGTATACGTTCAGGGCTTTCGGTACACAACTTAGCTCACTAATGAAGAAATTGGACCCTATGTTTAGGCGCATGAAGTGGTGCAAAGCGCTCCGGATACCCTCTTCAGTATAAACCAGTTCTGCCAAGAATGCTTCGAGCGGGACGCCCTGATTCTTGATTGCTGGGCAACACGATGGGGGTTATATCTTATAAACAAAGCCGAGTCGTTCTTCCTGATCACCAAGTATCCCGGCCTGATCAAGTACAAATGGAGAATCTCCTGAGCTTTCAAAGTAGATGCTCCGTCCTTAAAGGTGTCCCGCAACGGCTGCACCGTCTTAGCGGATTCCTTACCGATGGTCATAACCTTATCAATAAAGGTCATGCCGTCCCCGACGGTACGTGGGCGAAGAATTACACCCCGAGCCTCTCGCTGACTTGGCTCCATAATGGAAGCATTGACCAGCCGCATGATCCGTGGAAAATTGCAAGTTTCATAGAAATGAGGCCGCTTGTGCATTCCAAAAGCACCGAGCATATGCAGCTCGAGCCATGAAGTAAAATAATGCATCGGGAAGTTCACGGGCTGTACCCCCGGTTGAGTAGTGTCGGCCACCAAACTAAGGCTGTGATACAAATGAGCCAGCCCGGCAATCCCAACAGCAACCTGTCTCCCTTCAACCATCCGATAAGCTGGGTAGAAGACAGACGGCCTCATGTAGCGAGGGTGAATGGGAAGCGCGAACTAACTTAACTACAAACCGAGGAACCCTAGAAAGAACGCTTCCTCATCGATGCCCGGAGCGGCAATTTCTGAAAAGGGGACGATCATGACGTTTGGAAGAAAGAAACTCTTTTGATCGGCTTCTAATATTGGCTGCTATTCAAGCCAAAGCCAAAAGGATCATCAAGTTTGGGAAACCTTTCATCTTGTTGCGATAAAGCTTCTGGGCGGAGAAAACGGGCGATGAAGTCCGCAAAGCTAACCCTGTGGCTTCCAGATTCAAGAAATAAGCCCTCATAAATGTTTAGCACCTTGATCAAGCTGGGGAATTGGTGCTGAATGGCATTCTCTGGGTTTAGACCCATCATCACCAGTCGGGTAGCTAAAATATACTCATCAGGGGGTAAGATCTCCTCATAATGCTCCCCTCTAACAGGCAAGCCGGAGATATCCGCAAACTCTTCCAAAGAGATGGAAACTTCTCGATCTAGCATAAGGAAGGTATGAGTTGGAACGTTCCACTGTTCCAAAAAGGCTTTGACCCACCAGGATGGAGGTGGGGAATATTGAAACAGGGAAGCATAGATCGCGGGGTACAACCTGAGCCTCAGCAACTCTGACTTCTTTGCCGATAGGATGTATCGGGCCCACTGCAGATATCCAGCTGAGTGATGGGGAGTCAGGCCTATATTGTATGGTTGTCCCCAAGGGCGCGACTCGCCCTGGCATATACGCCGCCCTAGAATGTCCAAAGCCATCAGCGGTTGTACAGGTATTGCAGCCATAGAGGGCTGAAGACAACCCTCTGAAGTCCAATTAATCACCTCCACGACATAGTTCACAGGGGGTACGTCAGCATAATGAATCGCCGAGATGGCCCCTGAAGGTGTTGCGCAAGAGAAGCTGCGCCGACCCATGATGATCTGGTTATACCATGTTCCCCACAAATAAAGATTCTTGTGCTCCGGGTCATGGTCTTTGATCAGCGCAAAAACCTCTCGGTCTACGGGCGCTTCGGGGAATCCGCCTTCCGAACGGACGAACGGAAAGGAAGTGTTGAAAGACATAGTATCTGCGCGGAAAAGAACAAATTTTCAGCCACCAATGCTACAGTTTAAGTTCTGTCATTAGGTACTTTAAATCTGTACCACACTGCAATACAGTGAAAAGGGGCCAAAGGGGACCCACATAATCTAGATGACAGTTCATCATTAATAAAACAGTCTGATCATTTGATGAGACTGTCATTAAATGAGGAAATCCCCAATTGATTCTCATTCAATAAGAACCTCTCGGGCTAAGGAGTAAATCTCCCCTTGAGAGCAGTGCTCTGTGGCAGAGTGACATCTGTCAACTCTAATGATGAAGGAATAAAAATTCCTCAAGAGCCTTACTCTGTAAAAAAGATGGAATAACCCATCAGAAAAATCGAAATAAATTTTTTTAATGAATTAAAATTCTGAGATTTTCAAGATCGATGAACAAACTCTTAAAAGTTCTTCATAAGAGATTAACAAATCTCCATTATTCAAGAGAGCAAAGCTCTGTAAATGGGTAAAACCCTAAAAACATTTTGAGATCTGTGATCTGAGGAAGAGCAAAGCTCTAATGATAGAATTCAAATCTTACCAAAAATTTGGCAGAATTTTGACACTTGAAGGTTCTTAAAATGAAGAGCTATGCTCTGAAAGAGAATAAAATTCTCAGAAGACAAAAATGAAGATGAACAGAAATCATCCTAAGGGCCAAGGGTCCTATTTATAGGCACTGAGATGCCGTTTCAAGTTCTGAGTTGATCCAAGGACGCAGATGCTGCCACCGCTGCACTCACATGTGGGCCACGTCGGCACAACGGTGGGAGGGCATTTGTTTCCCTCAATCAGAGCAAAGCTCTGTTCAAATTTCAAATTTTGAATGAAGCAATGCTTCATAGCAGCGCCAAGTGCGCTGCGCTCTAAGCAGCGCACCACGTGCAAAGCACGGGTGCGCTAGCGCTGGAACTAAAATCTCCCCACCGTCAGATTAAAGATCCAATAAAGATGATAAATCATTAATTAATAAGAATAAAAATCTGTTAAGAAAAGATTCCTCAAAATCTTCTCAAACAAGAAGATGATGATCTGTAAATTTGAGCACCGTTGGATCAATGATCCAAAGGTGATTAAAAATCACCAAAATTACAGAATAAATTCTGTATGGGAAAATTTCCCAATCTTGTCAAAAACAAGAAGATTGCTTTCTATAAAATAGAAGCCTTTGGATCAAAGATCCAACGGTGGGGAAATCTCCGAATCAATTAGAGAAAAGATCTCCTTAACTGATTGAACAAATTAGCTCGCCCTATATAAAGGCCCCGAGACTTCTAGTCTCAGATATAGAGAAACAAAGAAAGGAAACCCCCCATAAACTTTGAGAAATCTCAGAAAGAAGAACCAAGCTCTCAGAAGAAGAAGGTTTTCTTCAAGGTAAAAGAAAACAGAGAGATGAAATCATCTCATATTAAAAAGAAGAATTCACTTCTTTCTTTAAGATCATAGATCTACAAGACCAAGGTCTTTCACAAAGAGATCAAAAGTTCTCATCATAAAATAAGAAGAAGAACATAATTCTTCTCACAGATCATAGATCTATAAGACTAAGGTCTTTCATAAAAAGAGATCATGAATATCTCATTATAAAGGGGGGAGAATAATTCAGTTCTCTTAGGATCATAGATCCATAAAGGCAAAGCCTTTCACCAAAATAAGAAATTGAAATATCTCCTATAAAATAAGAACTTTATTCTTGGAACCTTGAGACAAAATCTTTTATAAAAAATAGAATTTAATTCTCATGGCGCAAACTGATCTAAGTTGCATAAAAGAAGAGCCTTAGTGCTCTTAATTTAAAAGAGCTTCATCGCTCCACATCTAACGCAAAGCGCTGTAGAGCCTTGGCGCTCTTAATTTTAAAAAAGCCTTAGCGCTCCAAATATAGCGCACTGCGCTCATTGACTGGCGCTCAGCCCCAAGCGCGCCACGTGCTCCTCACATGTGCGCCGCTTAATTCAGAAGCACCTCAGCGCTCCACATCTAGCGCAAAACGCTGCAGAGCCTTAGCACTCCAAATATAGCGCACTGCGCTCAATGACTGGCGCTCAGCGCCAAGCGCACCACGTGCTCCTCACGTGTGCGCCATTCATAAAATAGTGCTTTGCGCTCATAAGCTGGCGCAATGTGCCCATTATCTGGCGCTTAGCGCCAAGCGCATCACGTGCTCCTCACGTGTGCGTTACCCAGCAGAAGCGCTCTGCGCTCTTTGACTGGCGCAAAGCGCCAAGCGCGCCACATGCTCCTCACTTATGCGTTAAAAGAACATAAATTGTTCTATAAATCCCTAGAGCTATGATGAATACTCAGCATTCAATAAAAGACAAAAAATATTGCCAGAACTCAAATCAATGCCCAGCATTGTCAAATGTTTAACATTTTAACTGAGTGGGCCGAGCCCAAGTTGGCCATAAACCCCTCATTCAGATTAACTGAGCCCATATGCTCATATCTCAGATCTTAGTCCCAATTGGACTACAGATCTCCCAACCAAAATTGGTTTAAGTGTACATCTCTTCACTCCTCTGATATTTGTCGTTGTAATCCTTCAACATCTTCAAAGAGGTGACGGGTCCCGACGACCATACATTCCATAAACTATGACGTCTTTAAACTGGACTGTGGGGTCCTTAAACCCATGGACTATGATGTCCTTAACCTTGGACTGTGGGGTCCTTAAATCCATGGACTAAGATGTCCTTAACCTTGGACCGTGGGGTCCTTAAACCCATGGACTATGATGTCCTTAACCATGAACTGTGGGGTCTTTAAACCCATGGACTATGATGTCCTTAACCTTGGACTGTGGGGTCCTTAAGCCTATGGACTATGATGTCCTTAATCTTGGACCACCATGTCCTTAAACTGGTAATCGACTGCAATGTCCCTAAACTAAACAATAGAGCCCAAATGCTCTTTTGTTGGATCTAAATAATCCTGTTAAGTTGATCTTAGTCTAAAAATTAGACTAACGTATCCTTAACTAACGTTTAAGTTGATCTTAGTCTCAAATGAGACTAACATATCCTTAAGCCCAACCCCAAATCCAAATCTAAGAAGATACGGATTTGGACTAATCCACGCCCTACGGGCGACAACATAAATTAGTCTCCGTATACAATCCACGGGCAACCAAAAACAAAACAAACTCCCACGACACGAAGTGGCCATCTGGAGAAGGAGAAAGTGGTTACCGCGATGCAGTAGCATAATTAACTGCAGGGGCTTGCGCCTGCAGGGAAGAGCATCCCCACAATAAAAAAAAACCTCAACGAGGGGGAATCTGACGAAATCTGCTACATCGGCCGCTTCCGTTTAAACCTTCGATATATGGTGTCATAAATCAACTTGGCATCTTCGGAGAGGTGGACGGATAGCACCAAATAGTATCTGCCCTCGAAATTCAGGCCTGACGTCCCAACGTCCCGGTTGCGTCTTTCGGCGGAGAACACCCTTGTACTTAGAAAATTTTGAGAATTTTGGCTAGGGATTTCAGAATGATGAAGGGCCAGGGCATGGGGTAGTATTTATAGTGTGGAATTAAGGCTTTGGAATTAAAAAGATGAATTATAATGCATTAAAATGAGAATAAATGAGGAATTGATGGGTTTCTGTTTGATTACAGAGCAATCAAACAGTCTAGGAGAGTTAGGGGTAAGGGAAAGGTCAGGAGTGCAAAACCCGGGCCTCATTGGCCACAGGGGGACCGTCGGTGCCGGCCTTGGGGAGGATCTCACCGGTCGATTTGTAGAGGGGGCCGATGGATTTGAGCCACATGTTCCTCTCTGTATTAATACTCTTTTGCACATGTTTATTTCTTCAAACTTTTCATTTTTATATGCATTACACGTGTAAACTTTTGGGATTCCAAAAAGTTTAAAAGAAAAATCAGAAATAATATAATGTGTCTGATGGGATTCGAACACAGGGGCTACGTTACAGCAGTGCAAGGCTTTACCAGTGAGCAACAAGTTGTTTCTTGCTGTTCTTAAACAAAATTAACTTATAACTTATATTCATGCTGTGAAACTCTATTCTCTATTTTAACAGAAGAATTTCCGTACTAAGATTTCAGAGTCGTTACAGTAGTGGAGCTTGAGAAAATAGATCCTGCAAGAAGATACCTAACCCGCAATATCTTCTGATCGAAAAGTCCATAAGCACCATGAGAAATAGAAGTGGCAGGTGTCATGTCATAAGTAGTTACTCCAGTAGCCTATTAAGGTCAGAGCTCCGGATGAAGCGAATAGAAAGTACCCTTAGTGTGGCCAGTCATTGTAGGGTGTTTTTCGTAACCCCATTGAGATGGGAATACACATGCGCTTGTCAGGCGTACTACAGATCCCCCCT
Organism: Agapanthus africanus; assembly: GCA_030015575.1. Lineage (NCBI taxonomy): Eukaryota > Viridiplantae > Streptophyta > Magnoliopsida > Asparagales > Amaryllidaceae > Agapanthus > Agapanthus africanus. Next base: position 423,008,087 of record CM057349.1, read on the forward strand.
GCCCAGGGTAGGCGGGGGTTTATTGATTGTGGGGATCCGAATCTCCGACAGCCGCGGACTAAGCCGCCTTTAGTTACCCATCGCCTTTGGAGCGAGAGAACCTCTGATTGACGGGTCAAACTGGTCATGCGAACTCAACGTGCAGTGTACATGTGTGTATCTTAAGGGGTTTTGGATATATCGGGAGTCTCGCAGAGTTTACGGGGGTCCCGCTACCCGGATAGCGGGTTGAGGGTCAAAAGGGCTAGCAGCCCCCTTGCGAGGTGCGAGACAGCGCCCCGTTAGAAATTTTTTCTAACGGGGACAGTGTTGTGGAGTGTGTGTATATATATAAAAGGGAATAATAGCGTCCAAAGGACGCGTGGGTGCCAGCGTCTTACATGCCTAGCACACGGGCGCTGGGCATTGGACGCTGGGCGCCAGCGCCCCACGTGCTTGGCATGCGGGCTTTGGACGTCACCAGGAAAAGGGACATGGTCCCTGCACTGGGAGATGTGCTCCCGATTTGACCTATGGAGTTTAAACTTCTAAAAAGAGATTAATTTATGGAGTTGAACTCCAACAGATCTTGAATGGAGTTAAATTTCTAGAAATCTTTGGAAATGATCAAAGGGGGCCTTTTTTTCTTTCCCCTTTGGCCCTGGATCTTTCCAAGATAGGGTTTTTGGAGATGGGTCTCCTTCTTCTTCCTCTCGGTTGGCCGGATCTTGGAGAAAGGGGGTGAGATTTAAAAATCTCCCTTTTTTGAGATCTGATGGAAGATCTGGGTTCCCCTTCAAGGGTTTGATGGTGAAAAACTGTTTATTTTTGGAAAAGGAAGAGTTAAACTCTTGATTTAATTCAAAGAAAAGGGGAGAAGGTTTTAGAATCTTGAGGAAGGGGAAGGAGGCACAGAAACCCTAAAATTTTGGGGGAATGAAAAGTTCTTCTTTATTTCATTATCATGTTGTCTTATATAGGCTTACAAACTTACATATAGCCCCTTGGGCTTTACAAAATGACATTTTGCCCATCCCATGCCTCATGTGCTCATTTCTTTTGCACATGAGCCACAGGCTTTACAAAAATTTGGTTTTATGCCCATTCTCCTTATATTCATGTATAAAAAAATTACATCAAAATTATTTATTACATGATTTCATTATGGCATGAGGAGGCCGGCCGCGGGGCTCGACTTGGGCATGGGCCCACTTGATCTGGGCTTGGGCCCGCTTATTTGGGGTTGACTTTGACTTGGTCAACGGGGTTGTAATTTTCGACACCAACAGTCATCTCACAATGTGAACAGAAACGATCACTTCCTCGCCTCCTTCCTCCAAAAGGTCCTCGATCTCCTCTACCACGTTCTCGTGAACTTCTTCCACCCCGTCCTTTACCACTATAAGAAGAAATAAGGGCAGTTTTTTCTTCGCCTTCTTTTGCAATGGAATCAATAGTACCTTCAACGACAGAAGAAGGATAAGCATGAAGAACAACCCTACAATCATCCTCGAAAGAGGGAATCTCTGATTGTCACGCCCCGCTTCCCAAAATATAAAATACGAGGGATGACAAGGCCAGCCATGCTCCTACGGTCAAGGAAATATCCTGCCGTAGTCACATTTCGGTTTCTAGTATTACGTGGTAATTAGTAATCATAGCACAGGTAATGAGAAATACAGTCACTAGTTCTATCAAAACAGATATAAAACTAACTAGATAGAGTCAAGGGAAAGATAGAACTGGCGTCGCTGATCTAAATGTCCGCAATATCCTCGAGGTAAGACATATCCTGATCCGAGCAAAGTCCACTTCTCACTCTAAGCATGCATACTCAGGTCGTCAGAGAGACACAATAGCAATATATACATATAAAATGTGCAGTGATGATAACATAAAGTAGTAAGTATAGAACAATGCCGCGAGCATGAAATAACCGGTACATGTAATGATAAAGCAATTATATCATATCATTAATCAATGCAATGTCTATGTCACTAAGCAATCAGTCTCTAAGTCTCACTGTCCAAGTCACTAAACCTATCGTTAGTCCAAGTGTGAGCGTCAACCACCGCAGAAGTATCCCCAACCCAAGGGTAGGCCCCAGGGACAAGGGAACACGGGCCCGAATCACGCTCACTAATAATCAGTAATACCATCCATACGACTCCCGAAATCGCTATATATGCCGGCAGTAGGACTCCTGAGATTCCGTTGATCGAACTCATACTCAAACTACCCCCACCGCGTGGTCTACACCAAACACTAACCATGAATCTAAATAATAGTCGTTCCATGACAAGTCTACGCTAGAACTGGAGACAGGGTCTCCATCAAGCATGTCTCGACTAGTATTCAAGATAAATAGACAGTGTTCGATGTCTTACCTATAACACTAATATAAGTGCTTCCATAACTGTCCCATTACAGTTATAGTTACACTTATATATGTCCCATAAGCGTCGACAATGCAATAACTAATTGGTTCCACTGATTATGTACAAGTACGTGTCACTTCACTTATTCAATCACGTTTTTACACTAACGTACTTACCACAATCCAATCACTAACATTTATCACTGGGTAATGTAACACGGTCACTAGGATATCAATGTATATGGCCCCTATTCAATGTGGGTATAATAGTTACATGATATGGTAAGAATGCAATAAAATGTGATACGAGTAAAATATGGCAGCCAATGTCATATAACTTGCAAAATTCATTATAAATCTCACGTGCAGAATTGAGCAAAACAATATAAAAGAAGCAAGCAATATATTTAATTATCTCTATAGAAAAATTAGTTTCGAGTCAATCGGGTTTCAGGTTTGTAAGTTATGGTCATTTCATTTTAAGTGTTCACTGCTGGAAATCCAGTTTCGAAACTGGAAGTCCATTTCGTAACATATTTTACTCCCTGTTGGGAGCATAATTAGGCGACGCTACTGTTCAACCAATTGTAGGGATGTGAGTTAACATTACAAGCGCAGGAGATGGATCAACAATAGTCATCTTGGTTTAGAAGTTGTGATCAGACTACTGATGAAGGGTGCAAGCTGAAATGACAGAAATCTGCCGTACATGTCATTCGTTTAAAATATGATGTAATTACCAAAAGATACTGGAATTTAGTGAAACCGGTCAATTGGAAGGCTAAAACAATTTTCTAAACAGCGGTAATTGGTTCCGCAAACTATCACAATTAACAACAAGGTTTCAGGGGTATAAATGCAGGTCAAGGGGTAAGTTCCTGCTCTGGACTGCAGTCCAAGGTCAGGCAAGTTCTTTGTTTTCGATGTCCAGAGGATATATCTAACAGTAAATCTACACGTCGTATTAAAAATTATGCAGTACCCTTTGGAACGAACCCAGGCACGCTGCGATTGGATTTTTCTGGAATTAATTATGAATTTAACGATGTCAAGTGTTCGGTAAAACGCAAGTTTCGGTATAGACGCTAGGATGTCACTTTATGTGTGAAAATGATATCGATTTACCACCAAATTTCTACATAGTGTTTGTTAATAATATCAGGGTCTAAATATCATGATTTCCGCCATATTTAATTCAGTTGTCGTTTATAGTTCACATCAAACACTTAGGGTAGCATCCAGTAAACGATCGGAAGACTAGTTTTCTTTAACCAATTGAATTTAAATATTATCCATATAGCCTCTGCGTAATACTGACACAATAATAAGCCCTAATCAAGCTCCAATCAATAAAATGGCACTATGGTTCTTTATGCAATTTCAAAGGTAGTTACGATCTAAATATAGTTATATATATCTAGTTATTATAAAATTGCTTCTGCTCACGTTAAAAATAGCATGATAAAGAAGTGAGGGATTTCACTTGCTTCGGTCGCTGACATAGAAGCGACGAACGTGCAGACTATTCGTCTCTACACACGAGACGGCTACGAACATGGCAGAATCGGGCATGACGTGACGCGAGGCTCGAACGTGATACAGACTGCAACGGACAAGCGTTGATGTTGCAACGACTATTGCGTTGACGACGAGGACGATTAGATCGATCGAGGCCACGGTTTAGACGGGGACAATGGCGACTGGGGCAACGGTGGCGGCGATGGTCATAGGTGTTCGATAAAATGCCAAGCTAGGCTTGGCTAGGGGTTTAGCACAGCTTGGGTTCGATCTTGGGCTCAAGCTTTGAAGTTGGCGCAGTGTCGGTGGCGAGGAGCTCGGGTGTTGCGACGGTGGTGGCCTGTGGGAAGGAGAAGCTCGGTTGCAGCTTGATGTGCGAAGAGGTCGGCTCGATGTGATGGAGGCTCGACGATGGGGTTCTCAGTCGGTTCTAGAGTTGTGCTGCTCGATGAGGGGCTGGGTTTGGTGATGATGGATGCTGTCGCGACTAGGGTTTGAAGGAGGTGGTGACGGGGCTTTGGCGGTGGTGCAAGGGGCTAGGATGATAGTGGTGTGGTGTTTGAGAGAGAGGAAATGGAGGTTGGTGGTGTTGAGGTTGGTGGAGAGGGAGTGGTGGTGGTCTTCGATGGTGGTCGTTGGAGAGTGATGGTAGCGGCGAGGTGGTGCAGGCAGTGAGGGATGGAGGGCTTGGGTGTTGGGTTGAGGAAGGAGCTTGGGTGTTGGAGGGGCTTGGTGGAAGTATGGTGAAGGTGGTGGTGCTGAGGTGAGATAAAAGGGATTTTGAAGTCGCAGGGGAGCTCGTCGGCGACGAGGTCTACGCTGAGGTGGTGAACGACGGTGGTCGCGGTGGCTCAAGGAGGAAAGGACGGGATGGTGAGGAAGTGGAGGTGGCCGGTAGCGAGGGAGTGCTTGATGGTTGATGAAGGAAGAAGGTATCATTGTCGGCGGCGATGGCTTGTAGGGATGGGAGGTGAGAAGGAGTTTGAGAAAAGGGAAATGAAGAGGGATAGAAAGAGAGCGAGAGTGAAAGACAGGGGGCGAGATCCCGAAGGTGGGCATATGTGCGATGGTGAGGATGGGAGAGAGACGTTGGAGTGATTTCGAAAAGAATGAAAGAGGAGAGAGAGAATGCGAGAGGAGGGGCAGTTGTGAGGAGAACGGGGTCGTGGAGGAGAGCGGGTCGTAGGGCGAGCGCGGGTCTCGGGGAAGTCATTGAGGGGATCTCGGGGTTGGGCGTAGGCTTCGTCATGGGAGCGAGTCAAACGAGAGAAGAACGGGACGTGGGGCGAGGGAGAAGGAGGGTCGTGGTTTGAGCGAGGCGTAGTGTCACGACCCGCAGAGTACGGAATGTGACCGGCACTTAAGCTACGAAACGTCTAAAGGCGTCCGTAAGATAAGTAAGCCGAAGCCCAGAAATCAAAACCTAATTTAGAAATAGAGTGAAGGAAAACCAATATATTTAAAACACTGTATTCCATTTAATCACATCAAATCTTTTAAAACAACATCCCTTTTTCTCAAAAATTCCGGCAGAGTTTCCCTTGTAAAACAAGCCCCCAATCGGATACAACAGGAGTATAAATGAAACAACATGAATATGACATCCCCAAGCGGGAGTTAGCTCTTCGCCTCAAGGCGGTCACAAATCCCACGCAATGTAAATGCAATGTGCATAAGTAAGCATGAAAGCACAGGTAAAAATAATATGTCGACTCAAGTGAGCTCGACCCCAAGCATAACATAAAATCCCCAAGTCTCACAACCTCGTCTCTAAGTCAATATACAGTAATCCAAATAAAACTGGTACGGGTGAAATAATAGCAGATGGAGTACTCTAGATACAATGAATATATAAGGTGGTACAAAATGATAACAACCCACCTATGAGCAAAAGCCTCGAGTCCAGGCAAAAAGAGCAAAAGAGGCAAAAGCGTCAGCCGCTGCAGTGCTGACGGAACGGACCTGCAGAAAAGCTGTGGCACAACGGGGGTGAGTTGCCAGCTCGTGAGTAATAAATAACATCTACAAAGGCTATCACATTCATGCACACAAGTATCCTGGTATCTCTAAAACAGGTATGGCTATATGTACTAGCAGGTAATTATGCATCATCAGTGTACTAACAAGTATGTATGTCACATGGATGTACTAACAGGTATGTATGCCACATGAATACACTAACATGTATGTTTGCTATATGAGTCAACTCAAGATCTCAACATGTAAGTACAAGAACTATTCTTTCTTTTTTTTTGAAACTCTTTTCAAATATCAGCATAATATCCATGAAATCAACAAATCTGTGTCCAGCAACGACACCTCAAAACTGTCTCAACCTCATATATCCATATCAAGTATCTCTGGCCTCAGCCGTCCGGCTGATCCATGTCAAATATCAATATCTCAATCTAACGGCCACGGTCGGTATCCTCTGGATATCCGCCGTGCCAAACGAAGTCACCGGTAGGTAATCCGTCCCCTGCCAGGCTCAACGCCATCTCCTGCGATCTTCTTGCCCCGGCGTACCTTACCGGGCCCACCATGTACCCGAGACGGTTCATCCACCTCCTCGAAACGGGTCTCGAAAACCACAGCAAACTCATGGTGGACGACAGTTTACATCACTAGAAAACCGCAACATTTATATTTAAAAAGATCATAAGTTTGAAATCTTGCGGCTTTTCCCCGAAATCCAGAAATATCATAAATCTCATGAAATCATCATGGGTGCATATGTCAATGATAATGAATGCATATGGTATTAATGTTCAAGTTGCAATGTATGATTTATAACTAGGCATGAACAACTGATATAATGATGAATGTGCACGAGAGTAGCAATTCTATGATTCCATTTTAAAGATTTATGGCAATAGCACAGGTCTAAGCAATTAACATGTTTCAGATTAAAAGTTATCTAGTGTCGTGACATGGCAATTACCAGGGTGTGTGTGTACACATGAATAGTGCTCGTGCTGCATATAAAAACCTGGTAATGGTGCATGTGTTCTACAGAATGAGTTTGCGCATATGGGTACAACATATAGATCCTAACTGCAGCAATTATCATGCAAGTATTATTATTTCTCATGTCACAAGTAATTGTTAAAGTTTACTATTTTCAAGTTTACTAAATCTATCGGACGACTTGCGCCATCCAAACGATCGTCCCCGTAGATGTGAAATCTACTCACCCGTGATCCCGCGCTAGGTGTGTCCGACCACCTGCTTCCCTTTCTCCGCTACGCTCGAAGTCTCCGCCGGCGAACCTAGAATTTACAAAAGTCACCATATAAGGAAAAATCCTGCAAAACATAATATATCGATAAAAGGGATACGCGTGCGTGAAACTAAACGCGCGTGCACACGACACGTCGCGACGCGCACAAACCCACCAGAACCTACTCCGACGCGCTGTGTCGTGCAGCGCGCTACAGAACCACGCGTATCACGCGCGTGTCGCACAAGTTTAAAAACATCGATAACACGCTTATAGCTCCAGATGTGCCTCTGGGCCTAACTTAAAAAGTTGCAGGTACCAACAGACTAAGCTACCCAGCATAACCCTACACCCAAAAACCCAACACCCCACCCCCTACTCTGGCCGCAATTTGCGGCCAGAATGAATAAACCGGCGGCCTCAAATGTGAGGTGGGTCCCCGTGCTTTGTGTGTGTGTCCCTGCTAGTCTCACCATGCTACAGTTTTTCCAATTTTATCCTGAAGGGCTCAGGTCAACAGCAGATCTAACAGGGGCTAAAAAGTCACTAAAACTGCTAAATTACGCCAAGTCGGATAAATCGGGTATATTTGTGAAATCTGGGACCAAACTTGGTTGGTCTAGTCTCAACAGCACCCTATAAGGCTACTCTAACCATCACAACCATTATTTTGCCAAAACTCACCTAAATTACCCAAAACTACCACTAAAACGTATAATAGCACTAAACTAAGCTAGATATCCATAACTTTAGCAAATATAAGTCGGGTTGAGGGGGTTATACCTCTAGAGATCTTAGATGAAGAAGAAGAGAAGAAGTGGGAGAGTGTGTGCTGCTGCTACAGCTCCTGGTGCTGCAAACTTGGGCTGAAAATGAGCTGATCTGTAACTTGCTGTAACTTTGCAGAAACTGCTGCTGTTGTTTGCTTTCTCTTGGTGTTGTGTAGTATTATTTTTTTTGTTGCTGTTGTAGCAGTAGCAGCAGTAGGAGTGGTAGTTTAGTTGTGGGAAGGGTTGTGTGTTTGTGGGGGAAGGGTTATGTAAGAAGTTGGGGCTGTTTGTAGCAGCTGTTGTTGCTGATTCAGGATGTTTTGGTGGCTGAAATGATGATATTTGGGCTGATGTGAGTGTGTGAGTGAGAGAGAGAGATGTGAGGGAGTGAAAGATAATGTGAGGAGACATACAAAAAGATTTAAAGAGATGGATGGTGACCCAACCTAGGAGCCACCATTCTCTCTCTCTCATTTAATGTTTACAAGACACCCATCAAATCCCTTCTCAAGTCAACCCTAATTAAACTAATTAGCTCATAAACAACTCAATTATCTTAACCAAAGGTTTAACCCACCATGGTTGGCTAAACATGGTTAACCCACCATGCACACCCAAACTTGGTAACCCTAGGCTTAACCCTAGTTAACGTGCACAAGTGTGTGCGGTCGAGATAAAATTCTACAAAAATAACCATAAAACCAGATAAATTACTAGAAACCCGTTTTGGTAATCTTTTTACCAAAAACCCCACATTAACACACGATTACCACTAACCCTAAACTCAGGTGTTACACGTGGGGCATGGTGGTCGGTCGTCGTGACGCGGCCGTGAGGAAGGAGGAGACATGGAGGGAGCGGGAAAAGAAAAGGGAAGAGAAGAAGAAAAAGGGAGTGTGGAGTGGGGGAGCGGGTCGGGTCACGTAGACCGGGGCGGGTAGGGAAGGGTTAGGGAAAGAAGGAAATGGGTAAGGATGAGGGAGTTAGGCAAGGGCTTGAAGTGAGCTAGAAAAATAAGAATTAGGAAAAATAAAAGGTTCGGGTTTAATTTGGGTTAAAGGTTTATAAATTAGGTTTTAAAAATATAGAAAATTATATAGGATAATTTGGGGGGGAAATATTTGGAAAATATTTTTTAAAATACAGTTACGGTATAATCGAAATTGGGTATTACACTGATGCTTCTAAAATTTCTGGACGTATACAATCAAATTCGGGACCAAGACCAGCAAAAAATATCATCATCATCATCATATGATCATGATATGTCTTCCATCCCTTCTCTTCACTACCAATAGGATAAATCGAAGAGAGTTTTAGTTCAAGCTTCTTGATTTCACCATAATGAAAGGAGACAGATTCGTTCTCTCGCTCAAGTTTATTTAGAGCTCTCCAAGCATCATAAACCCTAGCAACATTAAATTTTCCTTCGAACATATCTGTCAAATAACTACAAATAGAGTAAGCGGTTGAGTATTTGAATACTTACAAAACAATCTCTTCCTCCATGGGTCAGCCATCAAGCGATGCAACATGGCATCATGTGATACCCATTCTTCAGCAGGATCAGAAGGAGGTGGCTCGATGAGATACTTCATTAATCTATACTCCTTAGCAAACATTTCCACAGCCTGTTTCCATCGAGAATAGTTGTCAGTGTTCAATTGGGTTCTTGTAATAAAATTATGATACGAAATATTAGTGTATCCTTCAGAGACTCTCTCTTTTATCACTCATGATTAAAGAATGCTAATAACTTCACAATAATCAACAAGATGGCAATTTTCTAACCCGGAACACCAAACAATCACCAAGGCAAATCTAACAAATCACATTAAATGGCTAACTCTTAATCCATAAATTGTTTGCTCACATCACATTAAATATCCAATAAAATTATGATTTCACAAAACACAAATCTATAGGATTTTTTTTTGAAATAGGATGGTTTTAAATTTATATTACTAAAATAGGGTAGTTAAATTTTTTTTTATGAAAATAGGACGGTTTGGTGGACCCCATCCCCCTCCCCGGTTTAGAGGGGGTTCTAGGAACCCGCCCTCTACCTATTATATGGGAGGGCGGGTTCCTAGAATCCGCCCTCCCCTCATTTTTGAAGAGGGCGGGTTCTCTCCTTTATAAAGGAGAGGGCGGGTTCTTAGAACCCGCTTCTCAGAACCCGTCCTCTTCTTTGTAAAGGAGAGGGCGGGGCCCGCTCTCTTAATTTTATTTTTTTTAATTCTGTGGGGCCCACAAACCATCCTATTTTCAAAAAAAAAATTTTACTATCCTATTTTAATAATATAAATTTAAAATCACCCTATTTCAAAAAAAAAACCCAAATCCATATGATGGTGGTGGTTGCTGAACTGGATCGAGACAGCGGATCTGAAAAGGCTTTCTTGAAGCAACCCAAGGTTTTCCTTTGCTCGAAGAAGACTGGAAAGGGGAAGAGGCTTTCTTGAAGTCTGACACCTTGTTGATGGACGGCGATGATGGATCTGGACAGCGAGGGACGAGGTTGTAGGTGGTGATGATGATGATGGGCAGCGATGATGGATCTGGAGTGCGGTGATGATGTTGTTGGGCGGTGAGAATGGCAATGGGCGCGGTGCTGGACGAGGCTGCAGATGATAATGTTGGACGGCAGTTGGAGGGTTGTGATGGTAAGGGGTGAGGGGTTAGGGTTAGGTGTTAGGCTCTGATACCATGATTTCAGAGATTTAGGGAAAATTACGAGGGACAAGAGAATTCCCTATAGCTCATATATATATTATTGCTTTTTTAATAGTAGAAAATACAAATAATCTAATTAGATTTAATCAAATCTAAATCTTATCAATATAATTAAATCTATATCTTATTCTTAACACAAGGGATTTGACAAATTCTTTCCTATAAGCAATTCTTATTCCCTGTACATTGAAGGATGAGTGTATATAGGAATGATGTTCTTGTCACTTTGAATCTCGCAAGGGGGCTATTGAGGCATAATATTCTCTTTCATATTTAAATTGATTGCCCCCCCCCCCCCCCCCCCCCACTCCCCCACCCACACAAATGGAACTCTATACTAAAGCAAATGCACCTCAACTAAAATAGTTTTTAACCCCCCCTATTATCAGAACTAAAATATTAAACATTAATTCACCAAGGTTATTATTTTCTAATTTAAACGCGGCTTCTATAATTTCTATACCAATCAATAATATTCATTAGGGAAAATTATAAAATAAAAAAAAAACCGCAAAGTTTCCCGCTGTCATAAAAACCCAACCCGGCCCAAAGAATCCGGTGAAAAACCCCTTGGAAAAGTTTTCCGCTGGCCAAACCCCCCTACTTGCAATATCTGTATAGTTGGGTGGAATATCTACAATATGTATGTGGCCTTTTGCAATTGTACGTAGTGAACTGATATATATGTATAGTTTCCTACAATATGTATGCGCTAACTAGATATTACAGAGAATTATACAAATATTGGAGACGGGGTTTTTAATAGCGGAAAACTTTTCTAGGGTTTTTTATTGAGATTCTTTGCGCCAGAGGTTTTCGGAAAACTTTGCCAAGGTTTTTTTCTTGACAATTTACCCTATTTTTTTTATTCCTTTTTATCGTCACATTTAGCTAGCAATGCAACATGGATCTTGTTGGGTAAATTGTCAAAACGCCCCTGGCCTGCTTGGGAGTTGTCTAAAATCCCTTGATATTTTCAAAATTGTTGGAAAAGACCTGCTACTTAAAATGTTTATGAAAAAAACCTTGAGCTGCAATTCGTTTAGGCTTTTATTCTCTCCTAATTGGGGCCGGTTTTTTTTTAATAAGAGCAAAAGGCCCAAGGATTTTTACACAAGTTTGAAGCGGGCCCGAGGCTTTTTGACAATTTACCCTATCTTATATATATGCCCATTGCCTGATAAGCTAAGCCCATATGTAAATATCTAAAAAGAGCCAAGCCCATATAACCTACATGATACATGTATGCAATATGAAGGACTAGAAACGAATTCACTAAACATATAATCCTAAAAAATGTATACATTTAGCATTCTTTGTATAACATCAAAATAAAATTACAAACTAACTAGTGTTCAACCAAATTGGGTATAAGCTTGAGCAAAAATGCAAGCTCCCCTTCTGAGAATCTGGGCCTTGTAGACTCCACAATCACCTCCTCTTTCTTTTCTACCATCGAGTCCCCGTCCAAGCTCCGTTCGTTTACTGGGCTAATGAAATCTAAAACCGCCACCGTTATCTCCTCCACTAAATCCACGATCACGCCGTCGATCCCCATCAGATGCTGCATGTAGACAGCTTCAGGCACATTGCTGCAATTTGTATCAAGGATATTATGAACGAATAAAGGAATCAAAACTAGAATAAGTGGTAAAACCTTCTTATGCGGGAGGTTGGGGGTTCAGACCCCACTTGCATCAGGCTACGACCTGTTAATTAAAGAAAAAACAAAAAACTAGAACAACAATGAAGCAATGTAGTGTAACTTACTTCAATTGTCCATATGTTAGAAGAGCCAGATTGGACTCTTTGATTCTCGGCACCGCCATGGGGTTCATGAAGACACCCTTCACTTCCGATACGATCCCTTGCAGGCCGCCCGCTAAGCAAAGCTTGACGGCCTCATCCAAAGAGTTCCTTCTGACGTCGCTGAAGATTTCCGTACCTCCATTTGTGAGGAAAAACACCTGATTTTTAAATGTAAAATCGCGATTAATTATGGTAATCATGCTTGATGAATTAGATTAGTTAGAAGTTAATGAAAGAACTCTTACAGGGTAAATGCTTTGCATTTTCCTCATTAGCTGTGCTGCATCTGGTTGAAAACTTGAGAAGATGATAGGTCTCTCTTTGGCATGCTCAAAGACCACCTGTAGATTAATTTTGATATTAGTAAGTAAAATGTTTAAGTATCATTCACTATAAATATAGAATTTAGCTGAATTAGTGATGGAAAATTCGATTGGAATGCTAGAAAATCCATCGATAAAAAATATATGCCACCGAAGTCAAACATATGACATCACATTATTCATTTATGTAATATTTAGCTCTTTAGACTAATTATCTTGGTGCATTACACACACTTTTGTAATAAGCTAAATGTCCATCGAATGGGCATGTGACCTGCACGTGCAATCGAGTCTCCAATGTGATCATATAAAAGCTAATTAGACCTTTGAAAAGGGTTTGCATCATATTAGTAAAGATATGATCCGAGTATCGGGACAAATTAGACCTTGAAAACTTTTTCCGACATCATAAAGGATAGTGAAAAATACCCGTAAAATGGCATGCAAAGCCCTCGAGAGCTCTTCTTCTTGATACACAATATAGTCGTCGAATTTGAGCTCGATGTTAAATCCTAGATGAGAATCAACGCTTTGGAATGCTTCTTGGAGAGTGGAAAGCGAGTCGTCGACTTCCACCATCCAATTCAACACCCTTCCGTCCTTTGCCTTCCGAAGCAGCGATTTCCCTACCTAAAAATCCGTCAAAAATATTAAATTAAATTCTATCATGAATATGTTTGGTAATGATAATTAAAAAACATTAAGGGATGAAATTAAGTTTGCCAATAAAAAATTACTTTTCCAGTTTCTCTTTGAGGCCCATAAGAGAGAAATTCTTCCAAGAATAGATCTGTAACTTGCTTCTCAGATATATTTCCCTATATATCAATAATATTAAATTCAGTGAACTAAACAAAAATCCTTTATCTAATTTTTCATTTGGAATAAATTAAAAAAAAAAAGAGTGACCGAGATCGAAAAGCTTACAGCTTCTTCGGTGAGAATGTGATCGTCATGGAAGATGATAGGGATGTCGTCTTTCGTAACCTACAAAATCGCATTCATGTTTCTCTTAACAATTTCCCACAATTTCCTATAAATGTATTTTAAAAACACGTTTGTTCGATCCAAACGTGAACAAGATGGCTCCTGTTCAACTCGAGTTCGGCTCCGCATTTGATTAAAAAAATGTACATCAAAGCTAAGAGGATCACAAGGTCAGACAACTAGCATTGGACAACTCAAACAATTTGCATCTTCAAATTGGATTTGCTTAACAAATTATGGCTAGAAATGAAATCAAGCTGTATTTTTAACTTAAATAAATAAGAAACAAACTCAAAATCAAAATTGGGTCTGGTCCAGCCAACCCTGCCTAAATGTGCTATGTTGCATATCAGCCCTTCTATATTTTCTTATCGCATTATTCTCTCTTGAAACTTAGCATAATGGCAATGCACATTGATCTTTTTCAAAATTTTGGGAGCTGGTCCTTTTTCTCCTTTTCATGTTTTGGATAGACTTCTTTTGGGATCAAACTTGCGATATCTCACGTTAACGAGAAAATTAGTACCTATGGAGCTGTTAAGATATGTGAAATAAAACAGTCCCCAACATCGGAAAAACTATTTGAGTTACATGAATATAAAATATAAAATGAGCCAAATCTCAACAAGACTTGAGTTTTATTGTTGGAACCCACTTATATCAAAGGCCGTCTCGAAATTTAATAGGAGCTAAGCTCTGTTAGTAATTTTTGGGTGCTGGTATCTTAAACTAAGGATATACAAATTTCTGTTTTATTTTAACTTATAAAAGTAGCTTATGAATTAAGAACAGATCGAACGAGTTAAAAAACTTTGTCAATTATAATGTTTGTGCTCCATGGCTCATCTTAATTTGATGGGTAAAATGCATACCCTCATACTAGGAATCGATGACGAGGACGACGACTCTATGTGTTCTAAGAAAACTTTTGTACATTAGAAAAACCACGGGGGGCTATACACAGGTCTAAATTTTTAAGGGCTAACATTCGAAATAACTCTTAAACTATGAGAAGCAAAAATAAAGGCAAGGTCACAGCGTTAATACCTGAACGTCAAACTCGATGAAATCAATAGAAAACCGACCCGCCTGGTTAAATGACAACACCGAGTTCTCCTTAACGGCCGTCAGCCTCCTGTCCGATGATGTTAAAGCGTTCATCCCCTTCCCTCTATGGCCCACCACCATGAACCCACCCGCGGGCTTCACCGTCGCGGTTCCTGCTACCCTCACCCATATTAATCACACCGCTTTTGCACCCGACAACAGCAAATAAAAGGAACAAAAGCTACTTTAAAAAAACCTGCACATTACCCCCTTTCAGTGTTATGTTCTCATTAATCATTAACCGTGTTGTTTCCATTAAAGAAAAGTATATTGGAAATAAAAAAATTATTTAAAAAAACGGTTAATTTGTGTTTAAAGTAGGACGACAAAGTGCAGGTTTTTCAAACCGAGGATAGTTTCCAGCTAATCGAAACATACCTTTCGGGTGCAACGGGCGAGGTTGGTCCTCTCGGATTTGGCCGAGAGAAGGGACGTCGGCGATGTTGACAGCCGTAAGAGCCATTGCCGTTAAGGTTGTGGGATTTTGAATTGAGGGTGTGCTTGGGTATGGGCTTCTTGAGGTTGAGGTTTATATAGGAGTTGATTGAAGGGGAGGGAATATTCCGTTTAAATAAACGAATATTTAATCCAAATCCTATGCGATGCCACGTTTGATTTTCAATTTTAAAATGGTTTTGGTGTTGTTGACGTTGT
Organism: Agapanthus africanus; assembly: GCA_030015575.1. Classification (NCBI taxonomy): domain Eukaryota; kingdom Viridiplantae; phylum Streptophyta; class Magnoliopsida; order Asparagales; family Amaryllidaceae; genus Agapanthus; species Agapanthus africanus. The sequence goes on from CM057349.1 coordinate 423,023,567, forward strand.
CTAGAGTGAATTTAAAGTAATTTACAATTGGATGTGATGAGGCAATGACTAACATGGGGTGGAAACGAAAGTGCCAAAAAACAAAAATATCATCTGTTTTTATTGCACACAAGCTGCTGGATTGATTATTATGAAAGCTGGATAGAGGCGGTTTCTGCAGTATATCTGCAATCGGCAATTTTTGACCAATCATCTACTAGAGTGGTTATATGTGTTCTTGAACATCCATTGCATTTCATATAATATTAGTTGAATATTAATAAGATTTTATGGTTGCACGTAATGATTTATTACGAAAGTATGCTTGCATATTTATAATTGTTATAATATTCTTAAAAATTATTTTGTTGGATCATGCACTTGCATGAAGATGTAATCAAATTTAATAATTTCTTAAATTGAGTATTTATCCTACAAGTAGCATAGGATAGCTAGAGTTACGATAGGTTATCATGCATGACACTGATATATGAGATGTGACAGTGTATCTCAATCACTGAGAATGGAGATTCTCCATATGTATGTCGTGAGTGTATGTATTGCTATATGTAGTACCACTATTATAATTGGACCTAATAGTAATGAGGAATTGGTCGCGGTTCAAACCGTGACCATTTCCTCGTCACGGTTTTATGGCATATTGTCACGCCCCGCTTCCTAGAGTATGCTAAAATGGGCACGTGACATAACCAACCATGCTACCTGTGGGTAGGAAGTATCCATCCACAGTCACATTACGGCTGTAGAGATATCAAGAACAATATAAAAGTATCTAAAACATATCCATAATCCAAGATAACATGAGTCAAGAATAATAAATGCGGAAGCGATAGATCCAATACAAATAACTGGAATGTATGTCCCATAATGCTGGCTCACATCAGGAATAAAAATGCAGGAAAGAAAAACTAACTACTGCTGACACTCACAGCTCAGCCTGTTGGCTGAAATACTCCTGCTCGGACTGCAACAGCGGTACAGAATCTGGGCCATGCAAAACCAGACGTCAGCGCGTCATGTCATCAAGTAATAAAAATATAAACAGGGTAACAGGCAATACAATATAAACATGAATAAAGCAAGGGTAACAATAACATAAATCAGGGCAGTGCAGGGTAGTGTGTAGTGGGTAAACTAAACTATTCTATCAGGTTTTCTGTTCTAAAGTCTTTGAAATCAAATTGATGAATTATCGATATAACTCAATAGTATCCCGTACATATCCGGGACCACGGCCTCAATATTCTCGGGCTGAAACCGAGACATGCCGCTAGGCACCAAACATGAATGCGTACACTCAATAGTATCCCGTACATACCCGGGACCACGGCCTCAATATTCTCGGCTGAAACCGAGACATGCCGCTAAGCACCAAACAGGAATGTGTACACTCAGAACAGGTAGTGAACTGTTGAGTTACAAGTCAGGTTTCACCTTTGATTTTCCCATACCCCAAGTTATATGTGTAAGTCAAGTCAGGTATCCCGGAATCAAGAAACTAATGCCAACGCAGGATCAGGTAAACAGCTTTGTCTGGATAGACAACAGGAACGGTCCATGAGAACTACATGTCAGGTTTGTTGGCATTAGACACAAGATCAGGTAACGGGTCAGGTCATGGTACATCATGTCAAGTCAAGCAGTATACAGTACCATGTCGGGTCAATCAATATGTAGGTAGCAAGTCAGGTCAAGATGTAAACAATATCATGGGTGTACTCGCAATCAGTTATATAATCAAGCATGGGTATCAACAACATGATATAAGCAATGAATTAAGCAATAGGCAGATTCATTCAATTAGCAATACAGTTATCAATTGTGTCACAGAGATGATTTCAACATTATGAGAATGCAGCAAGACAGTTATAGCCGTTTAATCATGTTAACAAGTTAAGACTTCATGGATGCAATGATATGAATATATATAGGTTCCAAGTTTAAAAGATAAAATGATGAATATCAATACTGGACATGAAAAAGAGAAATGATCGTACCAAAGCTAAATTTATCGGTTTAGGGTACCATTAATATATATGTAAATATTGTTTAGCATGTAGCAAGGGGTACTTACCTCGACGGGTCGCGAACCGGGAATACGGAACGATAAACGTCGGCGGGGAAACTCATGACGGGCGCACGGTTCACGGAATGAACCCAAACGACGAACAGTGAAGCCACACGGGTCGGGGTACCATGCTGGAACGTTAGGACACGTCGTCGGCATCACCGGATTTCGGCCAAGTACAGAGCAGTGAATAACAATAGAGCACCTGTGGAGGGGTGGTGATGGTCGACCACGTCGACGGAGCTCCGACGGTGGCCTACGACGACAGCTAAAGAAACCGAGGGGTGTGCGCGAAGCTCGGGACGTGTGGAGATCGCCGGCGGCGATCCCACGATGAGTTACGGCTGTAGGTGGCCGCGGTTGCTGGTGCAGGGTGCACGGGGGTTGATGAAGGAGGAAGGAGGGTATTGATTAACTGATCCCAAGCAACCAAAGATGCAATCTGAACTTGTGTATCATGATCCATGAAAGTTTGTTCTGGAATTTTCAGCATTTCATTGATAAGATGTCTGTTCTTTAACGAACTTGAACCGAGTAAAGAAATATACCATCCCATGCTTGGATCATGGGAACCTTCTGATGGATGTCGTTGAACATATCCAACATAATTGGCAGCAACTTTTTCTTAAGGTACAATGTGACTTCCTTTGAAAGGGTTGGTAGTGGAGGGCAAATAATTGGCTTCGTTTTTAACAAGCACCTTTCTGCCATATCCCTTTCCTTATTATCATTGCTAACAAGTCTTCTATATACTGGTGGAACCCAGATGTTTGATGTGTCTCTCATCTTTTCATTAAATCGAGCAGCCATTCTTGTTACTGCCTGCATCGCCTCAAATGTGGTGGAAAGAGACCCGAACGGATTATCGAGGGCATGAACAATAGCTTGTATAAGCAAATCTATCCTCGAGCCGACAACTCCATCATCCAACTGTTGTATCGAAATGCACCAGACCCCCAAATTACAAATAGCCTTCATTCTCGTACACATTATCAATTTCCCCAATGATTCCAAAACCAACCCAGCATCCTCCGCTGAAAAGATTGGGGATAGAGATGGGTGATAGAGCATGAACCCAAGGCACTTCAGAGCCAATGCAGCGATCTCTTCCTCTTGGGCGTTGATGTCTGATATGAGGATGGGAATAAGAGGTGGGGATGTGAGAGAGAGGGCTTCCATTGATGATGGGTCGTTTGCTGAGAATCGATGGATTTGCTGAAGATTGGAGTATGCGAGCGATCGATCTGACGATGTTTTCATCTCTTCGATTTGATGAAAGATTGAATTAGCCATGAGAGAGAGAGAGATGGAGAGAGATAGAGAGCGACGGGAAGAAAGAGAGAGAGAGATACGAGGTGGGGCCCACGGTTAAAATGGATTTGATTGGTTGGGGGAGATTTTGAAAGATTTAAATGAAACGAAAAATATTATATGGTTGGATAAATTATATATGATGTTTTAAAATATATTAGAAAAATGGGATTTTGGAGCAAAATAAAACATTTTCAAATTGCGTCCGGGTCGGGTCAAAAAATTCGAAATTGAAATAAAAAAATTTTAGACGGGATCCAAAATTTAAAATGAAATATTTTACAATAAAAAAGCATACCCCCAAGACGGACACACGTACGTGCGCGTAGCCGTCCAAACTCGCCCGTTTCACCAAACGGGACCAGAACACGATACACGGACGCTACAACAGGGTTAGGGGTGTCAAGCATGCGATGATGAATATTTTTAATTTTATTTTAGATGCCCTAAATTGTTATATGCAGAAATGAACTGACGGGGTAAAATTACAATAAGTAACAATCAAGTAAGACAAATGAATAAGTGCCACACTACGTTCATACGGTAACTGAAATTAGTAGTATTGGACTCGGGTGTTACACATATGGTCGCGGTTAAAACCATGACCATTTCCAATATTAGACGGGCCCTCCTCCCACTTGTGATTAAAACCCAAATCTTTTCCTCCCCCAGCCTTTCATTTCCCCTCCAAAAATTTCCCCTTCTCTTCTTCCCCAAAATTTCCTGCCCTAAGTCACCGTCTCGCTTCCCCAAATTTCGCCGTCCCGTCGAAGCCCTCTCCCCTTATCCCAGCGAAGCCTCGGTCTATCGATTGGGCTCGTTGTCGAAGCTCTAGATCGGTGTCACAGTCAATTGAAGTCCCGCCGGTCCTGGATTGTCGTCGAAGGTCGCCGGCGTCGTCCAGAGATAAGTAAACATGGTTAATTTTTAATTTTTTTTTCTTTCTAATTTTAGTTTTTATTTCATTATCTAAAAAAAATCTTCTTTTTTTCTTAGGTCCTTTCATCGCCGGCCTAGTCTCGTTGTCGGCCTCTTGATCTCTCACGGCAGCTCGCTGCTCGAATTCCCTACCGCTCCAGTCGTCGCCAATCGTGAAGAGATAAGTTTGAATTTAATATTTTTGTTTTAATTTTATTATTCCATAAATTAAATTAAATTTTCTATTGTCGATTGAAATGTTGCTGCTGTTGCTATTGTTAAGTTGTTCCGGGTGTTGTTAATTAGTGTTGGTGTTGTTTGTTGGTGGTGATTTTGTTGTAGATATTGATCGATGTTGGTAGTGATGTTGTTGCTAGGAAAGAGTTAGGGTATGGGTTGAAGATCAGAGTCGGGGGGAAGGTTTGGGTTGGGGGTTAGGGTTAGGGTATTTTAGTGTAAAATTACAACAATACTTGTTAAGCGTATTTTAGTAAAATTGCAACAATAGTTAAGAGTATTTTAGTATAAAAAATGTAATATTGAACAAAGGAGGTTTTTTTGAGTAAAACTTTAAGGTAGTTTAGTGTAAAACCAATAATATCTAAGGGTATTTTAAGGTAATTTGTAGTAATCAAGTAAGTTTAAGAAGATGATCAAATTGTTTATTTAAATTTGTTAAGATAGTTTAGTGAAAAATCAACAGTTAAGAGTATTTAATGAAAAGCAACAACAATTATGGGTATTTTAGTAAATAGCGCGCGCACACGTCCACACACACACACAAACAAGACCAAACTTTAATTCATCATCATTCTCCTCTATATTGAGCTTTTATCAAATCCCACTCTAAAACTAACCCTAAATATAAAATATTAAACTTTATTAAAAAAAACCTAAATCTAAAATCTTAAACTCAATTAAGAAAACCCTTAATTTTAAAAAACTTTACCCTAAATTAAAAACTTCAAAACCTTGAAATTGAAATGTAAACATAAAACCATTCCAAATTAAATCTTAAAGTAAATGTATGACACTCGATGATAATATGAAAATTTCATATTCTCATCGATAATCATATGCGAAAATAAAATCGCGACTTAGTTCCCATCTATCGATTAACATCCGTGTGATGTTCCTCGTGACATAAAACAACACGAAGGTTGTTAAATATCGGACGGTATCGTTCGGTTTCTAACAACTGTCGTGTAGTCTATGTGATGAGAATTAATATTCAATCGTATGATAACCGATAGATTTGTCCCGTGTGGACAAGTTAGGAATGTATAAAGCAGACACCTGCATTCACTTATGTTTTTCATTCGTTTCGAGATATTTTATCGGTACGTTTCCGCTGGTTCTCCATGTACAACGATTAGATTATATGCTCGTTTCAATTTTGTTTGACGATATTGAAACAATCATCTTTTCTATTATAGTGTACTCGGAGAATAATGGGGAGGTGCTGCCGAAATTTTCTTGAAACGGATGAAAACACAAATAAATGGGTGTATGCTTTATACATTCTTAATGGGATAGGTGCCTTTCCACCGACAGCTGCTACCCTCGACATCCAATATAGAACATTTAATATCATCGTCTTTCTTGGAAAAAGAATCCAATTCTCTAGTTATGAGCATTTGCTTTCAGTCCTTGATAATCTTTATACTTAAATCGTCAATTGAAAATTAAATTAACCAAGTCGTCAATTAAACCTAGTATTAACATTTTTTAATATCCCATTTATCGCATATCTGTCAAGAAGTCTTAATCCGATGCATTTTGTCTATAAGAACCTTGCTTCATCCGGACTGTTCCAATATGGAATTCCCGTACCTCCACGATAAGAGTTGGATGTACGTCGATACTCTCTCGAGAGCCAACCGCTTTTTGGCTGACGGTGTTAGCTTTTTTTTATCAATTTTGCCTACGCACGTCTTAGGTTATCGAAAGTGCACGAATTCTATTGTCCTTACTCTAAGTGTATGAACAAGAGATTGCTCAAGAAGTTGAAAGTTGAGTTACACATCGTGAGATACGGTTTCGTTAGAGATTACACTACGTGGGAACTTCACGGAGAAAAAGTTGTTGTAACGATAGACAAGACATGGGTGCAAGAGACGGAAAACGAAATCATTGAAATGGAAACCGCAAAGTGGTAAGGGATAGCAGAAGAAGAGGAGGACGATGAATGACAGTTTGAAGAAGACGAAGACGTCGAAGAAGATAATGCTGTATTCGCGCAGATCGATGTATAGATGAGCTTATAAATGCCGCTGTAATTTCTTATGATACGAAAAGCACTGGATCCTCATTACTGGAAAAGTACAAGGCTGGCTCTAGAATCCTGCTATATCCAAATTGCAAAGGGTTTTCAAAACTATCCTTTTTCGTACGTCTCTTCCAGATCAAGTGCAAGAATAGATGGAGTGACCAGTCTTTCACCGATCTCTTAGAATTTCCGAAGGAAGATTTTCCCGATGGAAATGAAGTAACACCAAGCTGGTATGAAGCACAAAAAATAATCACGAATATCGGCCTGAACTATCATAATATACATGCATGTGAGAATGATTGTGTTTTGTGTCGGAATGAACACGCCACACTCAGAAACTGCTCCGTGTGCGGGACCAACCGATTCAACCCTAAGAAAGATCCTTAGTCGAGTGATGTACCCGTAAAGATTCTTCGTCATTTTCCATCAATACTGACGCTGCAACGGTTATTTATGTGTGAGGAGACGGCATCCGAAATGCAGTTGCACCATAAAGCGTCTCGTAAAGAGGGAAAAATGAGTCATTCCAGAGATTCGATATCATGGAAAGTTTTAGATAAAAAACATCTTTCATTCTGCGCAGACCCTCATAACGTGAGGCTGGGAATTGCGAGCGATAGTTTCAGTCCATTTAGGATGGTTCGCGGTGGGCATACTTGTTACGCCCTGCTTCCCAGAAGACGGAAACATGTACGTGACATGCCCGCGATATATTTATTTCGAGAAGGTCATTTCTCGGAGTAAATACACTAAGTATAAAATAAGAAATATAAAATGTACAAGAAAAGACATGAGATTTAAATTTCAACAACTTTATTTACTATCAACTTAATACATTTACAATACATGAGTTCAACATATAGAAAATACAAGAACAATAATGCCTAAACAGTTGGCATACATAAACTGATAGAAAAGAGGAGTTAATCTAAGCTTGAGTAGTGATCTGGTCGTAATCCCCTGTAGTCTCTTCTACCTCCTCAGTCTCTAAACCACCCGGCGAATATCCAAAAGAAGAAAGAGTTGGGTGGATACCCATCAGCGAACTTTCACTCGGTAAGTCCCCAAGAAAAGGGTGTGAAGTATAAAAGTATAACGACAAGTTGGAAATGGATATCATGAAGCAATTGGCTAGGAGATATGGTGTTTACATATGTCATTAATATAAGCATGGCAATTCTATGTAACATGGCAGTTCTATATAATATAGTAAAGTAACATGAGCATAGTATAATATGACCGTGTAGTGTAGGTATAGTGAACATGAAATGCATGTAAGTATCCTAAAAGGTCTCTACAAGGGTAAAATTATCTAACGTAAGTTTAAGAGTGAATGTCAACCAATCTCAAGAGTGTTCTCGAACCCCACAGGCTGTAATCCAGAGGTAAGAAACCACGGGTCCGAATCAAGTGTTAGTAACGGGACTTCAACCTAATATTGAAGTATTTCAAACTTAACATGCTATAATCCAGGAGTAAGGAAACACGGGCCCTTATGATAGTTTGCTTGTGTTAGTGACATGGATTCATGATCTAGGAGGACTCTTGAAATTTCGTTGGATTCGCACTTGAACTACCCCAATACCCCGTGTATTCTAGATTACAGTTAAAGTTACCAGCCTTACTCGAATCCATGAATACATCAAGTTGCAATATTGAGTTCATGTCAAAATCAAGTATTTGTGTCAAGTGTTCATGTATTCATGTCAAGTTGTATTCATGGTTCGAGTCAAATCAATTAAAGAGTATACATTTGTTTCAGGTATTCATATTAAGTTCAAGTATCAAGTTCGGATTCATGTTTAATTTCTAGTTCAAGTTCGAGTTTGAGTTTAAATTCACATCTGAGTTATGTTCGAGTTTGTATTCAGGTTATAGTCATTTCATATTACTAGATTTAAATCTTTTGAATACCTTCAATCTTGTAAACTCTTAAGTTCAGGAATAATCGAGCAACCGCTGCATATGGACGGCAGGATTTGTGTCTTTTTCCAAGACGTTTGTCATTGATAACTCCATTAATTTGCAGTGTTGTCTAATCTGGATAGGCAAACACTCACTTTCTCTGGCTTCCTGAGGCTCAAGAGAAATGATACCTCTTAACTTATATTAATGTAGGGTCCTTAAAAAATTATTCTTGTTTGTTTATATTGTTTGCATTTGTTGAGGGGGTTTTATCAAAAATATTTTAATATTGTTTAAAAATAAATCTCGAAGGTGATTTAGATTATTAAGAATTTTATAGAAATGTATTTTGGTTTAGGTGGTATTTTAGTGCTGAAACTTAACTTTTAAAAGTTTATGGTATTTTTCTGAAAACTATCACTTTTGGAAATTTCATGGTATTTTATTAAAATTTCGATCCTTCATTTTAAAATATAATTTTCACAATTTGCTTTTTTATATTGACAATACGGATTCATAATTATATATATATTTTTAAAGTTTAATTTGTTTTAAAAAGTTGTATTTCATTAAACCGTATTTTTATTTGCTTTCGAGACCGAATTCTTCATGAGGAGTTATGTATCTCACTCTACTATTCCAAGTACGTGCGATAACCCACACCATCCATAAATGGGTTCTCCTGAAAGGGCTGTAGAGGCGTAATTGCAAAGGATTTAAAAATATTGACAAAAACACTTTTTATAAAAGTAATGGTATTTTAATGTAATCGTTTCATTTCAGATAAAACTTTGTAATCTAAAATATCATGTTATGGAACCATAGTATATATGATGAGGTAGGTCCTTACCCCGTGAATTTCTATAGGTATAAATTCTAGATATCGATAAAATGGTACTTTTAAAGTTCATGGTATTTATTCGTTATTTGTAATCTACATGTTATTTAACATAACAAATATCATATTAAAATTGTGAGATATAGATAGAGTTGTAAATTCATATTTTCTTGATATCATGGCATAAAAATTTATGATGAACATGTCGAATTACAATGAATATATATTTTGAATTAATTTTTTTTTTATAATACCGTATTATTTCGTGTCGATATAAGAGGAGAAAAAAAGAGAAAAGTAGATGGATGAGTTAGCGTAGTTACAAGTAATGTGGAGTGGTGTCGTGGAAAAAATAGAAGAGAGTATACAAGAGGAAAAATAAAGGAGGATGAGAGGACTTACTGTTTCCGCTTGTACTCGTACAAGTGAGAAAAAGAAGAGAAGAAGTCTCGGTTGAAGAACCGAGACCTATGGTGCATGGAGACTTGAGCTTGGGTCCGATTACGCATACAAGAACGAACTCTGGGTAGCTAATTGTTTGTAAAAATCGTAGATCCTCTTCTTCATGATTTTAGAGAAAAATATGTCTAGCGAAGAAGAAGAGATGTGTTTTTTAGTAGTAAAAGTAATCGCAATCAATAACGGTGTCGCATGTAGCTAGACCATTAGTGAGTACGGGTCGTCCTCTGGAATTCGTGAATTTGATCACTCTTGTTTTAGTTGAGTCGAAAGAAATACTAAAGAAAATTCAACAAAAAAAATTTTAAGATTTAATTGAGTTTATCATTTCAAGAAAATCAAGAGAAAGTTTAAAATTTAGTAATCAAGAAAATATCCAAGATCAATTTTAATTATCAAGAAAATTTAAGAATAGTTTGTAGGATTCGATAGGAATTAGTATCAACGGATGAATACTCAAAATGACTCATCTTATCTTTTGAAAGAGTTATAACATAGATTGATGGTAATGAATGAAGATTATGGATCTATTGAAGAAACTAGGATTTCTCCTTCACTATCCTTTATCTTTTCATTGATCACCATTCAAATCTAGCTTTTAGTAAAGAAAATTATCAATCATCTAATCCCAAATTGCAACGAGATTATCAAGAACAGTGATCTCGCTCCTAATTTGGTCGTTGATGATTTTTTTCCCTAAATTTCATAATCTTCATAAAACGTAAGATGAGTATAGGATTTTATCACCATTTGATCCACCAAATTCCTTCGAATCCTAACAAATAGAGATTTATTCACACATCATGAGATTCAAAGATTTAACAAATAATGATTTCATAATGCGAAAATGTAAAGAGAGCGAGATTGAATAAATGATCACCTTTATTATTCAACTTCGAATTACACTTCTCAATTCGAGATTACAAGAAAAATTACTCTCGATCATTCCTTTGAAGAGGTAACTTCTCCGTCGATCTTCGTTTTGCTCGATCACCGTGAGACTTGGACCTGTCGAGGATCACGCGCTCGTTGATGAAGATCGACTTCGCGTAAAGGATCTTGAACGAACTTGCTAGATGTTGTACTCAACGATTCTTGATTTTTGATTTTGATTTGGAATTGAATTGGATTAAATTGGCTCTCAAATTTTCTCCCCAAATTATGTAACCCTCAAAATGAAGGCTTAGGTCCATTATATAGCCCTTAACCAATCTTCCCTCATAAGTTAGGTTGTTACAAGAAGGCTTCTAGAATAAGCTAGGCAGTTATCAAACTTTCTCAACAAGCTGGGCTGTTATAGAGAAATTTCCAGAACATGGTTGTTAGAATGAAGCATCCCTAATAAGCTAGGACGTTGTAGGGAAGCTTCTGGAGAAGTCACGATTTCCGACTCCCCAACTAAGCTGTGGATCCGCGGCCGATCGGCCTGATTCGGCCGCGGATCCACGGCCGATTTGTGAGATCACTACTTCATATTTTCTATGTATTCTAGTGTTGGCCAATTGGTGTTCAGGTGATATCTGGAATCTTTAAATCCCTTCTGAATCTCTGCCAGATTTTAACTCTTTGATTTCTTATATTTTAACCAGCGAATTTGCGATTCTGATACCTGTACTGAGTTAATTTTCTGCACAAAATCTCAATGAAGAATGTTGAGATATACAATATCATGCGTGAAATAATAAACATACAATTTCCTTCTAAAATGTTGATCATAATGTATAACACATGGTATTTGATATTTTCCAGACGAACTTGTAATATGTGTTATATTTATAATAAACATGTTTAGATAATTAGAAAAGTGAGGAAATTGTTATGTTGTAGATTACAATAATTTCGACTGAACAAATTCCCCCAAACTTGACTTTGATCGTCCCGATCAAACTTCTTTTATTCAAGTGAAGGAGAAAAGAGAAAGAAAAAAGAAAAACTAACTAGCACATTTTCGTAGGCAACACGATTGCACTGAGCATGTGCAACAAGCCTTTAAACCTCTAGGTGTCTCCAGTAGGAGGAGTGTTGTCTCCTGAGGGTTTTCAGCGGATTGCACCCACAAAATCCCATAATAAAAGAAAGACTGTGAAAGTTACATATAAAAATAAGAATTATAAAAGAAAAAACTTGAAAATCAGAGTTTTCAACTACAGTAGCCTTTCGGTTTTCATGAGCCCTATCTTAATAGTCATGAAAATATATTAGAAAGCACATCATCCCTCAATAAAACATCACCTTTATTCTTCATCCCTATCTTTCTTCCAAACACCGACTACGTGTGTGTAAAAGACAGCCCTACACTCGGAGAATTCAATTCAAGCTATCATACTTTTGTACATCTACCTCAGTACTTTTTAGTCGGTGAATATTTTGGATGGAATTGCTCACACATTCTTCATGCGACCGTTAATACTTCTTGAGCTACTAACCGACCGATTACTAAATATGCTCACTTATTAGGTGATGAAGCACTCTCGCTATATATTTTTTTATGCTGCCTTGATGATTACAAAACCAGTGTTCATTTTTTCACCATTTTATACTTTTATTTTTCATTTTGATTTTCTTCGTACTTTGGCTTTTAGACAAGAGCATTTTAAGGTATTCTCTACTATCCCGAGTTTCAAGACGTGTGTAAGTGCGTATAGTAAGGTATCAATGTTCAAATATTTGGCCTCAAGAATAGGAACTATTTTTCAGACTTATTTTTATCCTCAGATTAGTGACTTCTTTCATTTTACTAACTCTTGGGACAACGGCTCATAACTACTTATTACTAGTTTCGTTTTAAGAAAACATCTTACTTTCTCAGTTTTCTTAAATTCTTCTAATCTTTTAAATGTAATTTTTCACTTTCTAATATTTTATTATAAAAGAAAATTTTTGAAAATTTTGTGCTTATGCAAAGTGTAATGCAAAGTAATGCGTAAATAAGCACAAATCTCTCCCAAACCTGTTTACAGTAGTGTCATCACTGTTGTCGTCTTTTAAATCTCAAAAACCTATAGACTTGGGAGGATAAGTTATTAACAGGGGTAAGTATGAATGAATGTGAACATCTCCCCAAACTTGTTTTTTTAGTACTCACCTCCATTCTTAAGATGAGACAATATTATCGAGACATGGAGGTGAGGCGGAGGAAGTTTAGTTAGAATAAATCGGCTCCTGAAAAAACAGAAGCTCCTCCGTGGGGTCAGTGGAAAAATACGGTTTTAATCTATACCCATTCACTTTGAAAATTGAACCGTTTTTAATATTTTCAACTTCAACTGCCCCGTGCGGGTATACATACCGCACCACAAATGGTCCTTTCCAATGAGATCTTAACTTACTCGCATGAAGATGGAGACGGGAATCGTAAAGAAGGACTTGTTGTCCTGGGATGAAAGTTTTTCTCAAAATATTTTTATCGTGAAATACCTTAGTTTGATTCTTTACTATCACCGCATTATCATAAGCTTCATCACGGAGTTCGCTTAGCTCATTTAATTGCAGCTTCCGAATGTTGCAGGCTTGATTTAAATCGAAGTTAAGTTCTTTGATGGTCCACATTGCTTTATGTTTGATCTCGACAGGAAGGTGGCAAGCCTTTCCAAACAGTAGACGGTAAGGAGACATACTAAGATCAGTCTTATAAGCGGTACGAAATGCCCAAAGAGCATCCGTCAATTTGGTTGACCAATCTTTACAATTTTTAGACACTGTTTTCTCTAAAATTTGTTTGATTTGCCTATTGAAAATCTTAACTTGCCCACTCGTTTGGGGATGATAGGGTGTCAAAAGTTTGTGGTTGATTACATATTTCCACATCAAAGTCTCGAAAGACCGATTACAGAAATACGTCCCATTGTCACTAATTATAGCGCGCGGGTGTCCAAATCGCGAAAAGATATTTTCTTTAAGGAACTTAATAACAATCTTGTTGTCATTAGTGTGACATGGTATTGCTTCCATACATTTTGAGACGTAATCAACTGCTAACAAGATATACAAATTCCCAAAAGAGTTGGGAAAAGCTCCCATAAAATCAATACCCCAAATATCGAAAATTTCCACAACCAAGATAGATTGGAGAGGCATCTCATTTCTTCGAGAAATCCGATCCATATATTGACACCGTGGACAAGTTTTTTAATGATCAAATGCATCTTTGAATAATGTAGGCCAGTAAAAACCACATTGCAAAACCTTCTCCGCCGTTTTTCGTGCACCAAAGTGACCTCCACATGCCTGATCATGACAGAAAGACAAAATACTCTTGAATTCATCATTGGGGACACATTTGCGAATGATTTGGTCGGGACCATATTTAAACAAATAAGGTTCATCCCTGTAAAAATGCTTTACTTGTGATAGAAATCGATAATTGTCTTGTTTAGACCAATCGCTAGGAATAAGTCCCATTGCAAGATAATTCATAATATTCACGAACCAAGGTTCGCAGGATACGGTCAAGAGCTGTTCGTCCGGGAAAGAGTTGTTAATTGGCAAGGTCACAGTAGGTGAAGAAGAGATGCGTGAAAGATGGTCGGCTACTACGTTTTCACATCCTTTCTTATCTCGTATGACTAGATCAAATTCTTGTAATAATAGGATCCAACGTATTAACCTGCCTTTAGCATCCTTCTTTGATAAAAGATGTTTTAAGACGGAGTGATCAGTGTAAACCACAATCGGTGAGCCGATCAAGTAAGGCCTGAATTTTTCTAATGCAAATACAACTGCCAAGAGTTCTTTATCGGTAGTTGTATAATTAATTTGGACATCATTTAACGTCTTACTTGCATGATAAATTGCATGTGGCATCTTATCAATGTGCTGTCCTAAGACTGCACCAACAGCAAAGTCTGATGCATCACACATAAACTCAAACGGGTGATTCCAATCAGAAGATGATAGAACAGGGGCTGTAGTGAGAGATATTTTAAACGAGTCAAATGCAGCCTCACAGTCTGAATCAAAGTGAAATGTTGTATCCTTGTCCAAGAGAAGAGTTAAGGGTTTAGCAATTTTGCTAAAATCCTTAATGAATCTCCTATAAAATCCTGCATGACCAAGGAAAGATCGTATATCTTTGATGCATTTGGGATGAGGAAGGTTATGAATGACATCTATTTTAGCTCTGTCCACTTCAATGCCTTTTCGTGAAATGACATGTCCAAGCACGATACCTTCTTGGACTATGAAATGGCATTTTTCCCAATTCAAAGTTAAGTTCTTATCCTTACAGCGGGTAAGAACAACGTCAAGATGACATAGGTAATCCTCAAATGAGTCCCCGAATATAGAGAAATCGTCCATGAAAATCTCCAAAAAATTCTCGACCATGTCTGAAAATATCCCCATCATACACCGCTAAAATGTAGCGGGAGTATTGCATAACCCAAAGGGCATGTGTCTATAAGCAAAGGTACCAAAACGACAAGTAAATATTATTCTATCTTGATCCTTCTCGGTAATGGGGATCTGGTTATAGCCAGAGTATCCGTCCATGAAACAATAATATTCATGTCCAGCTAATCGTTCCAACATCTGGTCAATGAAAGGTAAAGGGAAGTGATCTTTCCTCATTGCGGCATTGAGTTTTCTATAATCAATACATACATGCCACTAAGTTTGGGTGCGTGTTTGGATCAACTCATTAGCCTCATTTGTTATGACCATGATACCGGACTTTTAGGGACCACATGAATATGACTTACCCATTGGCTATCATAGATTGGGTAAATTATACCACTATCAAGGCACTTGATAATTTCTTTCTTTACCGCATCCTTCATGATGGGATTCAACCGTATTTGTGGGTCTCGGGTTGGTTTGGCTTCATCCATCAAATGTATATGATGTTCCACAATCAAGGGACTAATCCCTTTGATGTATGTCATTGTCCAACCAAATACGTGCCGATTAGATCTCAAGACCATCAAAAGAGCGTCCTCTTGCTCTAAAACTAGAGAAGCAGATATGATCACGGGCAAAGACTCATTCTCACCTAAATATGCATATTTAAGATGAGAAGGTAACAATTTGAGATCTAATGCCGGCGGAGAGATAATAGAAGGTGGGGTAAATGAATGATATTCGGACCCTCGAAGAAGTTCATAACCTGTATAGGATATTGACTCGGAAAGCGCTACTGACTTTTGTGATGAGTCAAAATGTTCAAACTCGGGGTTGGACTCGTCAAAAGTATCCTCACTATAATACTGTGCAAGATCAAACGGTGATGTACTAATATCGTCGAGATCATTAAAGTAAAGTTCATCAACCTTGCAGCTTTCAAGAGCTATCTCATGGACAGAACAGACATTAAGAATATGAGCAGAAGGTTCAGATGGTTGACTTCCAAGCTTGTAAATGTTAAGCTCAATTGTCATTTTCCCGAAGGATAGTTTCATAGAACCATTTCGGCAATTAATGACAGTATTGGAAGTGGCTAAGAAGGGTCGACTTAAAATCACCGGAATTTGGTTCCGTGGGTTCGGTACAGGTTGTGTATCTAGAACAATAAAATCCACAGGGAATATAAATTCCCCGACTTTTATCAACACATTCTCAAGTTCACCCCTAGGTTTGGTGATAGATCGATCTGCTATCTAGAAAGTGCAGTGGGCAGGTTTCAACTCTCCAATCCATAACTGCTCGTAGACAGAGTATGGAAGCAGGTTAACACTAGCACCAAGGTCGAGTAAAGCACGGTTAATATTTTTACCCCCAATAGAAATAGAGATTGTAGGACAGCCAGGGTCCTTACGTTTCTTTGGTAATTGTGGATTATGGGGTAAAAGCTGTGCTAACATTATTTGTCATTAATACCTTTTTGGGCACTTGAGTCTTCTTCTTCCTAGTGCACAAGTCCTTAAGGATTTTCGCATAAACTGGAACTTGTTGTATCGCATCTAGGAGAGGGATATTGATGTTAACCTGTTTAAAAATTTCCATAATCTTCTCCATTTGTGCATTAGGTTTGTTGGCCCTCAACCTATTTGGATAAGGAGCTTTAGCAATAATAGCTGGGTCCAACATTTGTGAAGAAGTTCGTGTGGGTAAAACGGATCCCAGAATTGGAGTGGGGATCATTTTTTGTTGACTAAAAGAAGTGGCCTGAGGGTTCGAGCCTTGCGGAAAACGGAGAATAGGCTCGCAAGAAGGCGGAGTAGACGAAATAGGGTAAGAAGTGGAAGTGGAAACCGGGGTATCATCGATTGATTCATCATTATCAATCTCTTCACTGACATGATTGTTTAGCACTACTCCAGATCTCAACGTGGTAATAGCACTCACATTATGATGCGAGTAGCCAGGATTCGGTAGGGGTTGAGCTGGAAGTTTCCCTTTCTCTCTAGCACTCATCGCGCCATTTAACTGTGCAATTTGTGCTTCTATCGCTTTAATACTCTCACCGTGGGAGGCAGAGTCCTTCTTTATTGTATCAATAGAAGACCTTATATCAGCCGATATTTGCATGGAATGTTTCATAAACAAATCCAATGTCCGTTCGAGTGAAGAGGAGTTTTCGGTACCAGCCGTTTGGAAAGAATTATTATAAGGTGCAGAATTGTTGGCTGGATTTTGAAAAGTTTGTGGTTGAAAGGGGTGCTGAATCTGTGGTGGTTGCTGTGGTTGTGGAGGAACCCTTTGAAAGTTATTTTGGTTTGGAACCGTATTTTGAGTTTGGTGTTGGTTCCAAGCAAAATTAGGGTGATTCCTCCAACCTTGATTATATATGGAAGAATAAGGATCGTTTCTAGGTCTTTGCTGAAAAGCAGCATTAGTGTGTTCTTGACCTTGAAACGGAGAATTCAAAGGACATTCTTCCGTCAGATGTGATGGATCGGAACAACATCCACACACGGTTTTAAGGAGCGTCACTTGGTTTAGGGAGGCTAATAAAAATTTGTTTTCCATAGCTTCGAGTTTTTTTTGCATTGCTGCCATTTAGGTTTTTACGTCTATGGAAACATCAAGTAGATGGATATCACCCCTAGATGATGGACCAACGCTTTCCCATTGCAAAGTGTTTTCAGCAAAATCTTCCAAAAATTTCCAAGCTTCACCATCGTCTTTAGACAAGAAATTGCCTTGACACATGGTTTCAAGCATCTGTTTTGTCATTGGATTAATGTCTTCATATATAATTCGGAACAGATCCCATTTATGGATTCCATGATGAGGACATTGGACAACCAGATCCTTAAACCGTTCAAAGCATTTCCAAAATGGTTCATTAGGAAGCTGGGAAAATTGGTTGATTTCACTCCTAACACGGGCAGTCTTATGATTGGGATAAAATTTCTTAAGGAATGCTTTAACGAATTCATCCCAATTTGAAATAGAGTGTGCGGGTGTGTTGTAAAGCCACTTTTCAGCTAAATTGCACAAAGTGAACGGGAGAAGACGTAAACGCATAGCATCCACGGAAAGTTATGAAGTGCTCATCATAGAACATACGTTTTCGAATTTGGTGATAAAAACGTATGCGTCTTCAGACTCTAAACCGTGAAATTTCGGCAAAAGATTGATATAGTGTGGTTTGATTTCGAAATTATCCCCATTGACTGGTGGAATGGAAAGACAAATAGAAAGAGGACCACATATAGGGTAGCATCTCTCTTGGAAAGATATACGCGGTAGATTCTGTGCACCTGCGGGTGGTGGCAAGGTGGTGTTATTGAAATTCGATGGAGAACCGTCCATCGCGGTGGATGTGGAGTGTGGTGAGGAAAAAGAAGATGAAAAAATACCGACTTCGGAGTCGATAGAAGAACCGCGGACAAAACGGGCACTAGAATCCCGTGTCCAGCTGAGCATGCACTAAGTGGTTTAGCACAAGTGGCAGTGTTTGTGATAATTAGAGAAAAGTTTGGTTTGTAATTGGTTTGTTTTGAAAAAGACGGATTTAGAAAAATCACACAAAAAATGCACAATCAACCCTAGATCTACGGTCATCTCGGTCAAGTCACTATACCGCTCCTAGACTTCCAGAAGACAAATCGCAGGATAAATCCTTTACTACCTCTTTATCCCTCCTGTGGCCAGGTAAGTGCCAGGTAAGTGAGAGGTATCCGCTATGTAAATAGCAGGCCTAATTAAGTAACCACTTGCCTTAGACACACTTGCCTAGACATCACAAAAGAAATGCGGATAAGCAATAGATTACCCACGACCTTCTTCTGTTCTAATTGAGTGCGACGGTCCTTAGAGTTTTGTCTAAATATTTTTTAATTAATGAAGGGTCATGCAGATATTAGTTTTGTGCTTTGCGGGGCTTAGGAAGGGTAATGAAATCCTACCTAATCTGAATTTGGTTTTTTCCCCTTAATTTTCCGTATTACGATATGCACAAACAACCATTTCAAGAAACACAACAAGAATTTTTTTGAGCAGCGAATTTTTGCAAAGAATCCTGCAGAAAAGTGGTTATTGGACTTAGCAGAAGAGAGATAAGAAAGAAGAGAATATGCCAGAGAAAATTGGAGTCTCAATACCCCAATATCACCGCGGTTCCACGGTCAATACAAGCTTACTGCCGCGGTTCCGTGGTCAATTTAAATAATCGTTGAAACAAAATTTTCACTGGTGCTCCCCTTGGTCCTCTGGTCCTATTGAATGCTTCAGAATTTTTATCTCCCTACTCCAATGATTCCTGATTCTCTTGCAAAATTCA
This sequence comes from Agapanthus africanus, assembly GCA_030015575.1. Taxonomy (NCBI): domain Eukaryota; kingdom Viridiplantae; phylum Streptophyta; class Magnoliopsida; order Asparagales; family Amaryllidaceae; genus Agapanthus; species Agapanthus africanus. The sequence goes on from CM057349.1 coordinate 423,043,002, forward strand.
CACACTAATCGTTAAGCACACGATGCAATTTTGATTTCAATTTTTGATGGAATAATAATATTTCAGCTCAAATAACAAGAACGAACAAATTATGCACGCTTCCTTAGCAACAACGCCATTTGATTGTTTGTAAAAATCATAGATCCGCTTCTTCATGATTTTAGAGAAAAAGATGTGTAGTGAAGAAGAAGCGATATGTTTTTTAGTAGTAAAAGTAACCGCAATCAATAACGGTATCGCATGTAGCTAGACCATTAGTGAGTACGGGTCGTCCTCTGGGATTCGTGGATTTGATCACTCTTGCTTTAGTTGAGTTGAAAGAAATAGTAAAGTAAATTCAAGAAAAAAGATTTCAAGATTTAATTGAATTTATCATTTCAAGAGAATCAAGAGAAAGTTCAAGATTTAGTAATCAAGAAAATATCCAAGATCAATTTTAGTTATCAAGAAAATTTAAGAATAGTTTGTAGGATTCGATAGGAATTAGTATAACGGATGAATACTCAAAATGACTCATCTTATCTTTTGAAAGAGCTATAACATAGATTGATGGCAATGAATGACGATTAGGGATCTATTGAAGAAACTAGGGTTTCTCCTTCACTATCTCTTATCTTTTCATTGATCACCATTCAAATCTAGCCTTTAGCAAAGAAAATCATCAATCATCTAATCCCAAATTGCAACGAGATTATCAAGAATGGTGATCTCGCTCCTAATTTGGTCGTTGATGATTTTTTTCCCTAAAGTTCATAATATTCATAAGACGTAAGATGAGTATAGGATTTTATCACCATTTGATCCACCAAATTACTTCGAATCCTAACAAACAGAGATTTATTCACACATCATGAGATTCAAAGATTTAATAAATAATGATTTCATAATGCGAAAATGTAAAGAAAGCGAGATTGAACAAATGATCACCTTTGTTATTCAACTTCGAATTACACTTCTCAATTCGAGATTACAAGAAAGATTATTCTCGATCACTCCTTTGAAGAGATAATTTCTCCGTCGATCTTCACTTTGCTCGATCATCGTGAGACTTGGACCTGTCGAGGATCATACGCTCGTTGATGACGATTGGCTTCGCGTAAAGGATCTTGAATGAACTCGCTCGATGTTGTACTCAACGATTCTTGATTTTTTGATCTTGATTTGGAATTGAATTGGATTAAGTTGGCTCTCAAATTTTCTCCCCAAATTGTGTAACCCTCAAAATGAAGGCTTAGGTCCATTATATAGCCCTTAACCAATCTTCCCTCATAAGCTAGGTTGTTACAAGAAGGCTTCTAGAATAAGCTAGGTAGTTATCAAGCTTACTCAACAAGCTAGACTGTTATAGTGAAGTTTCCAGAACAAAGCGTCCCCAATAGCTAGGAGGTTGTAGGGAAGCTTCTGGAGAAGTCACGATTTCCGACTCCCTAACTATGCCGCGGATCCGCGGCGAATCCACCCGACTCAGCCGCGGATCCGCGACCGATTTGTGAGATCACTGCTTCATATTTTCTGTGTATTCTGGTGCTGGCCAATTGGTGTTCAGGTGATATATGGAATCTTTAAATCCCTTCTGAATCTCTGCCAGATTTTAACTCTTTGATTTCTTGTAATTTAACCGGTGAATTTACGATTCCGATACCTGTACTGACCTAATTTTCTGCACAAAATCTCAATGAAGAATGCTGAGATATACAATATCATGCTTGAAATAATAAACATACAATTTCCTTTCAAAATGTTGATCATAATGTTTAACACGTGGTATTTGATATTTTCCAGACGAACTTGTAATATGTGTTATATTTATAATAAATATCCTTAGATGATTAGAAAAGTGAGGAAATTGTTATGTTATAGATTTCAATAATTTCGACTGAACAGTAGCTAACGTGCGGCGGAATGAATTTGAGCGACGGAGTTGGTTTGGACTTGTGCACTTGACTTTCTTTGCTAGAGCGAGGCTTGAGAGATAGAATTTTGAGTGGTATTTTCAAAATAATTTAGGAGAAGGACTAAGGAGAAAGACCAGGTATTATATGGGAAAATATAGGTGTAGAGAAAATTAAAAAGATAATAAAAATGTATTAAAAGTGAGAGTGAAGGGGTAGATGAAGGGTCTGGGGTTCTCTGGTTAATTGCAAGAAAATCAAATAAGAAAAAAGAGTAGTGGGGACCTGAAGGGATGCACGAGTAAAGAATGGAGAAATTTGGAGCTAAGTGGGCTGCCGGTGGCGATGTTTGAGCAAAAACCGGCGGTAAAAATGAGGCAATTGCCTCGTGGTTCGTGCAGTGCATTCATCTGGGTATTTATGTATCATTTATATTGTTTGATTTATTTGCAACTTTTCGTTTCTCCGTGTAATCCACGCGAAACTCTTGAGCTTCCGAAAAATTAAAAAGAAAAAATATAAAAAAATAATTGGAACTAATGGGATTCGAACTTGCAGTATACAGAACAGCAGAGGAGATGCCTAACTAGTGAGCTACGAGTTGTTTCTTTTACATAATTTATCAATAATAACTTATAAGTCGAAACCAGAATAGAAATACACACTTTTATTATCATTGGATCAATAAAAGTGTATATGACTTTCAGAGCCGTTACATTCTACCCACCTTAGAAAAATTTCGTTCTCGAAATTTATACATGGGGATGTTGTAACAGATTCAAGAAAAAATTTAGGTTAAAGTAGTGGTGAATGTAGGGACTAATAATATCGTACCGAAAGTGCGTGAAAAGTTTAGGTAGACAAAAGAACAAAAAGAAATAAGAATTTGAAAAGGTTGAAAAAGATGGAAGGAGATTTACCAGTGTTATCTTGACCCATGGCTTCGTCCTCTACGGCCGACAAAGTGAAAGCTTGGCGTCTCTGCACATTTCTTTATGCATGCTGGCACATTGATGGATGACGAGTTAAAGGTGGTCCGCACGGAGGTGGTGCAGGAAGAGCTAAATGAGTAGGTGGAACTTGAATAATTGGTCTAGTTGCGATGGCTGGGCCAGCTCGGTTCTGTGGGAAAGTTCCTACAGTGTGAGAGGGCGACCCAAATATCAAAGAAAGATCATTTACTCAACGACAATTTTTAATCTGGTGTCCAGTCCTCTTGCAATAGATACAGAAGCTTGGTTTTGTCTTAAAAAATGATCCTCCAGACCTCATAGGTAGTGCTGAAAGAGTTGGACGAGAAGAGGCTCCTCCGGTAATCTGGCTGGCGGGACGTTTTATACCGGCCAATTGTTGTCTTCCCTTCTTCTTAATGACAGCTTCATAATGATGGGCTGACTTCAAAACTGCTTCATGTGTTAGGTGTAACAACTCCATTTTTAGTATACATATATTTGATTTAAATTTTAAGTATACATGGAGTATTTAATGTTGCTATCATCACTTTAAGTATTTATCTCACACCATAATTACAAGAAGGAGCTTGTAGCTCATTGGTAAGACCTTGTACTGCTAAACCAAGCCACCAGAGTTCAAATTCCATACCCCACATTATTTTTTATATTTATTTTTGTTTTAAATTTTTTAGAAGCCCAACAGTCCACACGTGATAACTCCAGATTTTCCCACTACACCCACAAAACTGAAAGTACCAGAGGCTTAACCAGGAGACCCCCCACCTCCCCAGGCCCTGACTCGGCCTGACTCGGGCTGGCGCCGCCGACCGGACTCAGCCGGACGGCCGAGTCTCCAACTACAAAGTTGGGGCTTTTGGACTTCTTGACCCCCTTGCATGCTTCAATTATTGAGATCATTTCCAGAGAGCCTTTAATACCTCTTTTACTCTATTTTTAATGAATTTTCATACATTTTTACATTTTTTATTTAAAACCGTTCATCTACCCTACCCTTAGCCTAACCCTATAAATACCAACCCTACACATTACCCCCTCACTCTAAACTTTGAGCCAACTCTCTAAAATTCTCAAGAAAACTTGTGTACTTTTAAAACGAGCATGAAGCGAAGTTACGACGAAATTTCCGGCGAACTTCCAACGATCATTCTAGGAGCTCCCGGCGACGAAACGACGCACCGGTGACTCCTCCCGTTCAATCTCTCTCTTCTAGTTGTCCAAAACCCATAAGTCACCAAATTCTACCTCTCTTTTCTTTTCTAAAATACGGATTTACAAAACCCGACGGAATCGGAACAAATCCAATTTTCGATCCGGTTTTCTTATAAAACTTCACTTCTCGTTAATACAATTATGCTTAAACTCCCTCATGTTGACTATTAAACACTAATCAACCAAATTGATCAAGTTTCATTTCATAAAATGATGGCTATTTCACTTTATCGTATTTTTTATTTAAATACCGCATTGTTTCAATTATATATTTAAAATATTAAACTTGTTATACATTTAAGTAGATCACGGGGTAATGATATACCTCCTCACACACTCATTTGCAACGTAACACAATACCCTCTAAAACTTAGAATACGGGAAAACAAACATTTTCATTTAAATACCCTTTACTTAATAAAACCATTTCTAAAAAATTTAGTATTGATAAATCTTTACAAATAAATAACCTTTGAGCTAATAATAAAAAATATTTAGACTCAAACAATTAAGGACTGTTGCACTCATTAGGACAAAGGAAGGTTGTGGGCATTCAGTCATTTATCTAAACCTGACTATGTGGTGCCTAGGCTAGACAAGTGAGAAAGGTAACTTTAAAAGGCCCGTCTCACGGTGATTCGTGATTGGATCCCTCTTTTCTTCACTTGTACTTACCTGGCCACAATTGGCGTTGAATAGGCGATTTGAGAGATATCTCACAACTTGTCGCTTTGGACCAGTTAGGAGCAGTCTAGTTGACTTAGGAGACCCTAGAACATAGAATACGGGAAATTAACATCTTTACAAATAAATACCATTACTTAATAAAACTGTTTTCTAAAGGATTTAGTATTTATACAATCTTTGCAAAGCGCCGCTACAATCCATTTTGGGGAACCCGTTCGGGATGGTGTGGATTATCGCACATTCTCGGGCTTAGTAGTGCGAGATTCAGACCTCCGCAAGGAGTATTCGGTCTCGAAAGATTTAAAATACGACATCTTACGAAAACGAGATTTCTAGAATATTATAAATATATACAAAAATTATTTTCATATAAATATATGTATATGTAACATAAACATATCTATTTTTGAAGTATTATAAATATTCCACATTTTCTACAATATCACAAGAATCAATTTTACACTAAAATACCATGAATTCCATGCAAAACCAATATTACAAATAAATGCCTTTAATTATGAAATTAGGATATTTTCTCTAGAAATATCACAATATAAAATCCACATTCATTACAACTCTAAAGACGAATAATAAATGCTTTGGGTGTATTTTGAAAAGTATATAAAAGTATTTTTACATAAAACCCCCTCAAGTTCTATAAATTACCCTAAGGACCCTAGTAAACATAGGTTTAAGCGGGACCAATCTCTTGATCCTCAGGGAACCAGAGAAGTGGGTGCTTGCCTACTTAAGGTAGACAACTTAATAGTGGTGTTATCAATACGGTAATCGTCTTTGAAAAAGACACAAATCCTGTCGTCCATGTGCAGCGGTTACCGATAACATCAAAAACAATCAGGACATCAATTTACTTTTCTGACTCAGAGTGAGTCTCATTATAATCTGACTTGAATATGATTCAAGTACAATCTACAATTTACAAATCTTCAATATTACAATTCAACATGAATTCATGAATCCAATTATCAATTTATACAACTTGACTGAACCGAACCATGGATATACATTCCATTTACATGATTCTACGGCTACATCCGTTTACTGATATCATAGTTTCGGTCAATCAATCAATTATACCATCAATATAATTTACAAAACAAACAAGACATCTCGGGGTATAAGGGGTAGACTGGTACGGAAGGTGTTAGAAGTGGCACGAGACTGTAAGACTTAATACACCTAACATGAATCCAGTTGCTATTGTACCGTGGCATTAACGGTTCCTTGTACTATACTTGCCTCTAGTCTCTGGCATATAGAGACTTCTCTCGTATATACTGGCATTTTTCTGTACTAAGCTACAAACAACAACGTTAATACAACATTACAACAAGATAATACAATTTTATACCTTCTTATTCTGTCTATTCTACTTTCCTCTTATCTTTGGGACTTACCGAGCGACCTGTTCGCTGACGACATTCTCTTTCTTTCTTTTTTGAATGTCGTCAGGTAATTTGGACACATCAGAGATCGAGCCAACTGCTGAAGACTTGGATCAGTTTGCTGAAGACCCAGAGCTTTAGTTTCATTGTACACATTTCCTTTCAGTACTTTACATTCCTGTTATGCCATTGTTTAAGCATCGCTTTTATTTCAGTTGTATTTACTTTTCATGCATTATACAAAAGAATGTTAATAAATAAAGTTGTTGTTCAGTTTATATATCTTGTCTCTTGTGTATTTAATTTTATATTGCTTAGATATGCTTAGCGTATTTACTTTAAAGTAAATACGTAGCGGACCAGTCCCGTCCTCTTCGCCATATACTGGGAAGGGGGGCGTGACAGGTTTTGTTGGTGGCCCATGCAGGTTAGAGCTGTATGAAACTCTATCATGCAGTTCTGTTCTACGTAAACAATCTAAGCAATATAACACAAGAACCAGCAACAAAAACATTCTTTACAATTCATGTTTCTTGAATCTTACAATTTCATATTCCTTAAATCTTATCATTTCATGTACTTGAATCTGTCCTAACCTAAATTTTTCTTCAAGGTTATGGATTCACCAAACAACACAAGCGCCAACTTTAACAACACTCCACCTCCACTACCCATTGTGCCTACTGTTCCTGCTCCATCCACAGAGCAAACAGTTCTGCTTGAGGCAATCCGCAGCCTCCTTGAGGGACAACAACAACTCCTGAACCGTCCCGAGACTGACGCACCTGTGATAAGGCAATTCAGGGCTTTACATCCCAAGCAATTCTCCGGAAAGGGAAGCCCACTTGAGCTGAGGAATGGGAACAAAGCATAGAGGATGATCTGGAGGCAGCACAAGTGCCAGACATATCTTGGGTCCATGTGGCGAAACTGCAGCTCACGGACAGTGCTCGCAACTGGTGGAAGGCGGAAGAAAGCCGTCTTGAAAAGCCTATTGAATGGAAGACTTTTCGCGATAAGTTCGATGCGAAGTACTTCCCTGTAACTGCCAGGTTTGCTATGGAACATCAGTTCATTCATCTACAACAAGGTTCGATGTGGGACAAGTCAGTAGATGAGTATGACGCTGAATTCACCATGCTAAGTCGGTAAGATATGTCACAATAGTTCAATTTTTAAATATCACATACTACGCAGCTAACACAATCCTTTAAACAGATTCGCGGCACACTTGATACCGACGGATGATATCAGAGCCCGTTACTTTCAACAAGGTTTGGACACGGAAATTCAGGGTGCACTAGCCACAGGGAAATTTCCGACTCATGAAGATGCTCTGGAAGCTGCCCGCAGTTATGAGGTAGTGATAAAAGCGAGGGGCAGACCTCAGTCTGCAGGAGTTAAGCGCCCTGCCAACCAGATGGCAGGAGGAGCCTCGTCCAGACCACCTTTTGTGCCAAGACGTCCAGGAGCACCAATCAACAGGCCCAGCCTAGCCTTTTGTAACTACTGCAAAAGAAATGGGCATCTGGCGAAAGATTGTCGGCGAGCGAACAACTTTTGCTTGATCTGCGGCTCAGCTGCTCATGGTATTGGGTCTTGTCCTCATAAACAAAATCCAATTGTTGCACCCAGGCTAGCAAACAATTACCCACAGTGCCCAGCCATCCAAGCATCTGCTCCAAGACTTGCACTACCTGCACCACCCAGAGGACCACAAGCTGCACCACCTCCTCGTCAGTTCCATCAAGCTCAAAGGAACGTTCCGAGGAATGCTCCTCAGGCCAGGAGGAATGTACCAAGGTGCCAGGCTTTCACGATGACCATGGAAGAAGCTGATGCCACTGGCCAAGTTATCACTGGTAAACTTTTCTTCTCAAACCTTTCTTTCAGTATTGGTATTTATCTACATACTTTTCCCTATACCTAAAACATATCCCACATACCTTAGGTACAATCTTAGTATCCTCAATACCTACACTAGCACTGTTTGATATTGGAGCATCTCACTGCTTTATGTCGCAACGGTTCGTCCGAACCCATGCGATTCCAGTATCACCGCTTGTATCCAGCTGGAATGTCAGTTTAGGAAATAGCATTCTAAAGGCAACCATGGGATACAGCTTGTGTCCAGTCGTCGTCTGCAGCAGAGAGTTTTATGCTGACTTCAAAGTGCTGGACATACCGAACTTCGATGTGGTTCTAGGTATGGATTGACTTGGAACTTTTTATGCTACCATCGACTGTCGTCAAAGGAGGGTAGTATTCGAGATTGCAGACCATCCGGTCTTCTACTTCAAAAGCGGAGACCGTACCCTGGAGCCAAGTACCTACAAAGCGAAGCTACGGAAAGCAGTAGTTGCAGCAGCTCAAGCGGAGGAAGAATTAAGGCCAGATGTGGTTCGAGAGTTCGACGATGTGTCTCCTGACGATATATCAGGTTTGCCTCCCGATCGATCTCTTGAATTCAGTATTGATTTAGTATCAGGAGCCCAACCGGTGATCAAAGCACCCTATCGTTTAAGTCTGGAAGGTTTGAAGGAAGTCCGAATACAGTTGGACGAATTACTGGCGAAAGGATGGATTCGTCCCAGCACTTCAAGTTGGGGATCACCTGTACTACTTATGAAGAAGAAGGAAGGTTCATACAGAATGTACATTGATTACAGAGCCTTGAACGAAGTCACTATAAAGAACAAGTATCCACTCATGAGCATCGACGATTTATTCGATCAGCTAAGTGGATCTTGTGTGTTCTTTAAATTGGATCTTCGTTTACGTTATCATCAGGTTAAGGTCAAGGAAGCTGATATTCATAAAACAACTTTCAGAACTCGCTATGGACATTACGAATTTCTAGTGATGCCATTTGGAGTGACCAACGCACCAGTAATATTCATGAACCTAATGAATCAATTTTTCCGGGAGTACTTAGACAGGTTTGTTATCATCTTCATCGACGACATTCTGGTGTATTCTAAGAGTCGGAAAGAACATGCCGAACACCTAAGAATTGTCCTGGAAACTCTTCGACAACACCAGCTCTATGCCAAGTACAACAAGTGCGAGTTTTGGCTAAAGCAAGTTGGTTTTCTTAGACATATCGTATCAGGTGATGGAATCTCTGTGGATCCAGCGAAGGTTTCAGCAGTTAGCGAATGGCCTACACCAAAGTCAGTGAAGGACATTCGGAGTTTCTTTGGTTTAGCTGGATATTACAGAAGGTTCATTGAAAGCTTTTCGAAGATAGCAACACCCCTGACCAAACTCACACGTAAAGATGAAGATTTTGTGTGGTCAGAAGCATGCGAACAAGCTTTCGTAGAACTCAAGTCAAGGTTGACATCCGCACCTATTCTCGTCATACCGGATCAATCTGGAGGATTCGAAGTGCATTGCGATGCATCCGGTAAGGGATTAAGATGTGTTCTACATCAGCACGGTAAAGTCGTGGCTTATGCTTCAAGAAAACTGAAGACTCATGAGTGCAATTATCCGACGCATGACCTGGAGCTGGCAGCCGTCATCTTTGCTCTCAAGATTTGGCGTCATTATCTACTTGGTGAATGAGTGAATATCTACACAGATCATAAGAGCCTGAAGTACGTGTTTACTCAGAAGGAGTTGAATATGCGGCAGAGAAGGTGGTTAGAACTCAAGCTGGACTTTGACATCAACTTACAATATCACCCAGGGAAGGTGAATGTGGTACCTGATGCACTTAGTCGCTAACCATTATCGATGAATCTCACCACTTAGTGGAACCTTCAACAAGACTTGCATCAGATGGAGATTGAAGTAGTCATGCCAGGTAACGCTTCAAGTTTGATGAATTTACAAGTTCAATCAACCATTGTCAATCAGATCAAAGTAGCTCAAGCAAGTGATGCTAAGTTGCAAAAGATCAGAGAACAAGTGGAGAATGGACTCAGAACAGACTTTATCATCCATGAAGACGGATCTTTGAGATACGGCAGCAGATTGTGTGTACCAAAAGGTCTTGTTCGGGAAGAGTTAATGAAAGAAGCTCACAGCTCTCCCTATTCAGTACACCCTGGAGGTACTAAAATGTACAAAGATCTATATCAGAATTATTGGTGGCATGGAATGAAGCGTGAAGTAGCCAGAAGCATTGCAAAATGCTTGGTGTGTCAGCAAGTAAAGGCTGAACATCACAGGACAGCTGGATTACTTCAACCGTTACCTATCCTAGAATGGAAGTGGCAACACATCACGATAGATTTTGTGACTGCTCTTCCTCACAGAACAAAGGGTAACGATGCCGTATGGGTCATTGTGGATCAACTCACAAAGTCGGCTCACTTCATCCCATTTCGAGTTGGCCAATCAACTGAGACACTAGCAAAGAAGTACATGGAGGTAATAATCTATTTAAAGATTTAAACTCTTCATAATGTACTATCTCTGATACCCATGAACTCATACAGGAAATTGTGAGACTTCATGGAGTACCGGTCTGCATTGTCTCCGATCGTGACACTAGGTTCCGATCGCAATTTTGGCAGAGTCTGCAAGCGAGCTTAAGAACAAGTCTGAACTTCAGCACGACTTATCATCCACAAACAGATGGTCAGTCTGAGCAAACTATTCAGATCTTAGAGGATATGCTCAGAGCATGTATGTTAGACTTCAAAGGATCGTGGGAAGCTCACCTACATCTTGTGGAGTTTTCGTACAACAACAGCTACCAAGCAAGTATAGGAATGGCACCTTTTGCAGCATTATATGGAAGGAAGTGTCGATCACCATTAAGTTGGGACGACATCGGAAATATGGAACTTCTTGGACCAGAGATGATAGTAGTGACTGTTGATGTGATTCGTACTATCAGGGAAAGGATGCGCATAGCCCAAGATCGACAGAAGCACTAGCTGATGCAAAGAGACGACACTTGGAGTTCCAGACAGGAGATCACGTATTCTTGAAGATATCTCCGAACCGCGGAGTGATCCGATTTGGAAGACGGGATAAATTAAGTCCGAGATATATTGGACCGCTCGACATACTCGAACGAATCGGTGAAGTGGCATACAGCTTAGCGCTTCCACCCTCATTGGAAGGAGTGCATAATGTGTTCCACATATTCCAACTCAGAAGGTATGTGAGTGGCCCCAGCCATGTTCTTGATCATTCCGAGCTCACTTTACAGCCCGACTTGTCTTGTGAGCAACAGCCTGTGGAGATCCTGAACAGGAAAGTGAAGACACTTCGGAACAAGGAAGTTAACTTGGTCCGAGTGATGTGGGGGAAAGACACTCCAGGAGAGTCCACTTGGGAAGGGAAGATGAAATGTGTGCAAGATATTCTCACCTTTTTGTAAACTAGTCCTCAAATAAAAGTTGTAAATTTCGAGACCGAAATTTTTGTAAGGAGGGTAGACTGTAACAACTCTATTTTTAGTGTACATAAATTTGATTTAAATTTAAAGTATACTTGGAGTATTTAATGTTGCTGTTATCACTTTAAGTATTTATCTCACACCATAATTATAAGAAGGAACTTGTAACTCATTGGTAAGAACTTGCACTGCTGAACCAAGCCACTAGAGTTTAAATCCCATGCCCCATATTATTTTTTATATTTATTTTTGTTTTAAATTTTTTAGAAGCCCAATAGTCCATATGTGATAACTCTAGATTTTCCCACTACACCCATAAAACTGAAAGTACCAGAGGCTTAACCAGGAGACCCCCACCTCCCCAGGCCCTGACTCGGCCCAACTCGACCGAGTCTGCCGGCGGCCGACTCGGGCCGGCGCCGCCGGCCGGACTCGACTGGACGGCCGAGTCTCTAACTACAAAGTTGGGGAATTTGGACTTCTTGACCCCCCTGCATTCTTCAATTATTGAGATCGTTTCCAGAGAGCCTTTAACAGCTCTTTTACTCCATTTTTAATGAATTTTCATACATTTTTACATTTTTTTTATTTAAAACCCTTCATCTACCCTATTTCTAGTCTAACCCTATAAATATCAACCTTACACACTACCCCCTCACCCTAAACTCTGAGCCAACACTCTAAAATTCTCAAGAAAACTTGTGTACTTTGAAAACGAGCACGAAGCGAAGCTACGAAGAAATTTCCTGCGAACTTCCGGCGATCATCCTAGGAGCTCCAAGCGACGAAACGACGCACCGGCGACTCCTCCCGTTCAATCTCCCTCTTCAAGTTGTCCAAAACCCGTAAGTTACCAAATTCTACCTCTCTTTTCTTTTCTAAAATACGGATTTACAAAACCCGACGGAATCGGAACAAATCCAATTTCCGATCCGGTTTTCTTATAAAACTTCACTTCTCGTTAATACAATTATGCTTAAACTCTCTTATGTTGACTATAAAACACTAATCAACCAAATTGATCAAGTTTCATTTCATAAAATGATGGCTATTTCACTTTATCGTATTTTCATTAAATACCACATTGTTTCAATTATACATTTAAAACATTAAACTTGTTATACATTTAAGTAGATCACGAGGTAATGACCTACCTCCTCACACACTCATATGCAACATAACACGATACTCTCGAGAACTTAGAATACAGGAAAAAAAACATTTTCATTTAAATACCTTTTACTTAATAAAACCATTTCTAAAAGATTTAGTATTGATAAATCTTTACAAATAAATAACCTTTGAGCTAATAATAAAAAATATCTAGACTCAGCCAATTAAGGACTGTCGCACTCATTAGGACAAAGGAAGGTTGTGGGCATTCAGTCATTTATCTAAACCTGACTTTGTGGTGCCTAGGCTAGACAAGTGAGAAAGGTAACTTTAAAAGGCCTTTCTCATGGTGATTCGTGAGCGGATCCCTTCTTTCTTTACTTGTACTTACCTGGCCATAATTGGCGGTGAAGAGGCGATTTGAGGGATATCTCACAACTTGTCGCTTCGGACCAGTTAGGAGCAGTCTAGTTGACTTAGGAGACCCTAGAACATAGAATACGGGAAATTGACATTTTTACAAATAAATACCATTTACTTAATAAAACCGTTTTCTAAAGGATTTAGTATTTATACAATCTTTGCAAAGCGCCGCTACAACCTATTTTGGGGAATCCGTTCGGGATGGTGCGGATTTTCGCACATTCTCGGGTTTAGTAGTGCGAGATTCAGACCTCCGCAAGGAGCATTCGGTCTCGAAAGATTTAAAATACGACATCTTAAGAAAACGAGATTTCTAGAATATTATAGATATATACAAAAATTATTTTCATATAAATATATGTATTGTAACATAAACATATCTATTTTTGAAGTATTATAAATATTCTATCTTTTCTACAATATCACAAGAATCAATTTTATACTAAAATACCATGAATTCCATGCAAAACCAATATTACAAATAAATGCCTTTAATTATGAAATTAGGATATTTTCACTAGAAATATCACAATATAAAATCCACATTCATTACAACTCTAAAGACGAATAATAAATGCTTGGGGTGTATTTTGAAAAATATATAAAAGTATTTTTACATAAAACCCCCTCAAGTTCTATAAATTACCCTAAAGACCCTAGTAAACATAGGTTTAAGCGGGACCAATCTCTTGAGCCTCAGGGAGCCAGAGAAGTGGGTGCTTTCCTACTTAAGGTAGACAACTTAATAGTGGTGTTATCAATACGGTAATCGTCTTTGAAAAAGACACAAATCCTGTCGTCCATGTGCAGCGGTTACCGATAACATCAAAAACAATCAGGACATCAATTTACTTTTCTGACTCAGAGTGAGTCTCATTATAATCTGACTTGAATATGATTCAAGTACAATCTACAATTTACAATCTACAATCTACAAATCTTCAATATTACAATTCAACATGAATCCATGAATCCAATTATCAATTTATACAACTTGACTGAACCGAACCATGGATATACATTCCATTTACATGATTCTATGGCTACATCCGTTTATTGATATCATGGTTTCGGTCAGTCAGTCAATTATACCATCAATATAATTTACAAAACAAATAAAACAAACAAGACATCTCGGGGTTTAAGGGGTAGATTGGTACGGAAGGTTTTAGAAGTGGCACGAGACTGTCAGACTTAATACACCTAACATGAATCCAGTTGCTATTATACCGTGGCATAAACGGTTCCTTGTACTATACTTGCCTCTAGTCTCTGGCATATAGAGACTCCTCTCATATACACTGGCATTCTTCTGTACCAAGCTACAAATAACAGCGTTAATATAATATTACAACAAGATAATAAAATTTTAAAAGATATCTTCTTATTCTGTCTATTCTACTTTCCTCTTATCTTTGGGACTTACTGAGCGACCTGTTCGCTGATGACATTCTCTTTCTTTCTTTTTTGAATGTCGTCAGGTAATTTGGACACGTTAAAGATCGAGCCTACTGCTGAAGACTTGGATCAGTTTGCTGAAGACCCAGAGCTTTAGTTTCATTGTACACATTTCCTTTCAGTACTTTACATTCCTGTTATGCCATTGTTTAGGCATCGCTTTTATTTCAGTTGTATTTACTTTTCATGCATTGTACAAAAGAATGTTAATAAATAAAATTGCTGTTCAGTTTATATATCTTGTCTCTTGTGTATTTACTTTTATATTGCTTAGATACGCTTAGCGTATTTACTTCAGAGTAAATACGTAGCGGACCAGTCCCGTCCTCTTCGCCGTATACCGGGAAGCGGGGCGTGACATTAGGTATTCTCCCATTACTAGGGTAGCTTGGATCTCGGGGTCTAATCTTTGCTAGAAGCGCCTGGCTCTGATTTTTGCAGTAGGAATTAGATGGGCAGCGAATCTGTTGAGCATGGTGAATTTGGTATCGTACTCATCCACCGACTTATCCCACATGGATCCTTGTTGCAGATGAATGAATTTCTGTTCCATCTTAAAGTGGTCGGTTTCTGGAAAGTACTTGGCATCGAAGAGATCACGGAAAGTCTTCCACTCGATCGGCTGCTCAAGACGGGTCTCCTCGACCTTCCACCAGACTCTTTCATTGTCAGTAAGTTGGAGTTTTGCTACTCTGACCCAAGACACTTCTGGAACTTGGGCTGCTGTTAGGTCGTCTTCTATGCTCTGAGCATATTTCTCAGGTTCAAGCGGGTTCTCTTTCCCTGAGAAGTTCTTCAGATGTAATGCTCGAAATTGTTTCACTCTCGGTGCTTCTGCTTTAGAGGGGATGAAACTCTGTTGAAGGAAGGCGGTTTGCTCCTGCAAAATCGTGCCTTGAGCTTGTTGACCCTCAAGTAGGCTTTTGATAGTCTTTAGAAGCACCGTCTGTTCTGTGAGTGGTGTGGCTACGGTAAGTGGAGGTGGTAGAACGGTAAGGGCAGGTGGTGGTGTACTGTCATTGACATTGGTGCTAGTGTTGTTGAGAGAATTCATCACCTTAGATAGAAAAGAAAGATTATGATAAATTCAACGAAAATTGAAATGTAAAGAATATAAAGTTGTTGAATTTTATCTTTCTTGTGATGTATTTCTTACGACTTCATGCAGAACTGATCTGCATGGGCCACCAACAAATCCTATCATGCCCCGCTTCTCAGAAGATGGAAATAGGCACGTGACAAGTCTGCGACGTATTTATTTTGAGGTCATTTCCTGGAGTAAATACGCTAAGCATAAAATAAACAATATAAAATGTACAAGAAAAGAACTGAGATTTAAACTTCAACAATTTTATTTACAGTCAACTTGATACATTTACAATACATGAGTTCAATTGAAAGGAAATACAAGAACATAAATGCCTAAACATGTGACATACATAAACTGAAAAAAGAGAGGAGGTAAGTTAAGCTTGAGTAGTGATCTGGACGTAATCTCTGTAGTCTCTTCTACCTCCTCAGTCTCTAAACCATCTGACGAACATCCAAAAGAAGAGTTGGGTGGATGCCCATCAGCGAACTTTCGCTCAGTAAGTCCCCAAAGAAAGGGTGTGAAATATAAAAGTATAATGATAAGTTGGAAATGGATATTATGAAGCAATTTACTAGGAGATATGGTGTTTAAACATGTCGATAATATAAGTATAACACCCTAGTGCATTTATACTATATTTATTTTAGGGTATTTCATATCTTGTGGTAAAATTTCTTTATTATTTCTTTTGGGTTGCCGATAGTACATTTAGCAGCCGTGGTTATTATCCGACCCGACCCGCATGGTTGAAATCCACCATGGCTCAAAATTACATCAAATATTTGATAGTACAGAGAATCCATGCACATCTAGATTCTATACACATATATAATATTTTTGTATCCGCATATCTTTTAAATAATACAAATAAAAACCAAATAATATATTTTGATATCTAGAATGGCTTGTCATCGTACCCCATATCATATGATTGCACCCATGTAGCATATTCATGCCTTAATTGTTAAAACAGACTCGTTTGGACCGCTACATATAATTGCGTAGACCCGTATTTGGGGGTATGCATTTTTATTGATCGGATATCGCATTATGATTTTAACTTTTACGTATATTCTCCATATTTAAAAACTAGATTTTTAAAAGAGACCCGGATAATATTCAGAGTAATTTGATATTAGCTGTATAATCCAAATATATATATATATATATATATATATTATAATATTTTTATACTAATAGTATACATACATACATACATATATATATATATATATATATATATATATATAATATAATATAAACTAAATATCTCTCTCATCTCTCCCCCCTGTCTCTCTCTCTCTCTCTTTATATATATATATATAATCTAAAAGCCAACACTTTCTCTCCCTCCCTCATTCTTTCTTCCCGCCGCGAGAAACCCAAACCCTACTCTCGTCGTTGCCTAACCCTCGCTGCCGACCTCACCTCGTGGTCGCCCTCTCATCCTTGTCGCCCTCACCACCTCTAAGACCTCTACCTCCTCATCTCCTCTCCTTCCCAACCACTGTGCAGCACCCCGACACCAACTCGAGAACCCACTCAACCCCTCGCCGGAGATCTCACCGTCGTTAGAACCATCACCCATATCTTCACCTCCCCACCTCCCTCTCCTCTCCTAACACCCCAGACCACCGCCACCACCAACCTCATATTTCCCGACCCCGATCACCAACCCAAGAAAACCACAACTACCTCATCGATGTAGCACGTCGCCGTCGACCATCGTCACCGTCATCCCGCCTCTGTCTTCGCCACCTCAGAACCAACACAACAACCACTCAGTCTTCTTCTTCTTCTTCTTGTTCTTTTTCTCGAACTTTTCTTGATTCTTCGATCGGCTCGCCGGAGTTGCGTGCGTCGCCGACGATCCAGACGACCTAGTCACCATCGTCGTCCAGCCTAGTCACCACATCACGTCACCGATCAGCCAGGTCCAGTCCTGCGCGCGTAAGTTTGCATCGTGATGTTATTTAGACGTTGAACATAGCATCCGTATCTCAACGTGAGATCCGATTAGGCAAGTTTTAACTTGTAGCATGCTATGTTATTATATTGATCTCTATATGAATAAGAATAGTGCATGTGTTTTATTATTCAGCAAATATTAGCGATTTACAGTTTTACGGTATCCGTTCATATCCGTACTGATAATCGTTTATCTAGTTGCATGCCGGAATATCATGATATCATTATACTACTACATCAGTACAACATGTTATCTAGTTTGTATCATACATGGTGATGAACGTATAATGGTTATTACAGATAGATACATTTGTATCCTGACATCAGTTGTGTTTACCGTGTTCCGATATTGATTACAATTTCATATTGGGTATCTATTTGGTTAATATATCACATGACATGTTCATGACACACTACCTGACTTGTTACTTGGATCTTATTGCTATTGACAATAATCCTTATTTGTTGTCCTGACGGACGTGACTTGTTGTCTGCATAGACAAGAACTGTACCTACTTGATCCTATGTTGGCATTAGATTTATATCGTTAATACCTGACTTGAACAAAATCCTGGGGGAAAAGGGGAAATCAAGAATGTAACCGAAACGTAACTCAGGAGGATATTATTATTGTTTGCCGTGGTTCTGGGCGTTACGGAATAAATCATTGTTTGCTGTGTTTCCAGACGTTACGGAATAATCATTCTTGTTTGCCGTGTTTTCGGGCATTACGGAATAAATCATTGTTTGCCGTGTTTCCAGGCGTTACGGAATAAATACTGTTACCGTGGTCCCGTGGCGAATGAATGGGATATATACTGTTGGGTTATGATGAGGATTAAATTAATTGTTTTTAGAGACTTTTAGAATAGATAACCTGGAAGCACAGATTTAGGATACACATCATACACCTATACATATACATAGCTCACTATTTATATTGGTGTTATTTATTTATATTCATGTTTAATTATATCATTCTATTCGGGTCATTACTGTTATTTTGATATTATGATGTACTGATGTCTGGGTTTTGCATGGCCCGGTTCCTCTACTTTTATTGCAGGCAGATCAAGAGTATTTTAACAATCAAGCAGAGCAATAAAGAGTTGAACGTGTGTTATTAGAGATGCTCAGTTTATTTTATTTCCGTAGTTTTGTTTATTGATGTGAGCCCATATTGGGACATGATTCAGATATTGTTTAATGGATCTTGATTCGTTTCCGCTTTATACATTTCCTTGATTATACTGTGGCAGATGGACATGTGTTAGCTAGATTATATATTTTACTATTCTTGATATCTGATAGACAGCCGTAATATGACTGTGGAGGGATGATTCCTAACCACAAGTAGCATGGTTGTCTCTGTCAGGTGCCGTAGTTTACGTATCTTGGGAAGTGGCGCGTGACAGGGTTTGTTTAGTATCAGAGCCATAGAATTTAGGGTTAGTTAGGTTTGGTTCTTTTTGTAGTTGGGCATTGAACCCAATACACTAATCAGAAAACCCGGAATTAGGAACATGTCCTGCCACATTACTACCTTTCCAGCCTTGAATCTATAGCTATCCTGTTTATTGAATCCTATTTACCGTTACTAATCTGATCAGTGTCTTGGCTTCAGAATCATGGCGGATAGAGATTTGCGGTCATACCAGAGGTGCATTGATAACTCCGCATTTCTTGGTGTTATACGTGGTATGCTTGAAAACCAGAAGCGGCAGACTGAGTCGAATTAGTGGCAGGCCGAGGCTTTCCAGGAAGGTCTACGGACAGTCCAGCAGTCCGTAGTCACAGTAGCACCCAGGCGAGCACAGTATGAGGGCACTGTAGCGGAATTTAGAAAGTTCGGTCCGTCCACATTTACAGCATTGGAGGAGCATTGTCAGCAGAGCAGTGGCTAGTTGACACAAAGAACCCACTCGTCGCCGCGCAGATTCCAGATGAGAAAAGGGTGGATATAGTACGAATCCAGTTGGTAGATTATACTCGCGAGTGGTGGCTCATAGAGGAGACCCATCTGACCAAGCCGATCAGTTGGGCAATATTTTTACGGAGTTTCTTAGATAAGTTCTTTCCGCAATCTGCTCGAGAAGAGATGGAAGAGATTTTTATTAGCCTGAAGCAGAATGGCAGATCCGTTGACGCGCATTCAACTGAGTGGACCCGGCTCAGTCGATTTGCGGGGCCTTTGGTTGCCAACGAGGCAGATAGGGAATGAAGCTTTATGCGTAGCTTGGATATGGAGATTCAGAGACACATTATATCTCTGGGATTGACTACCTTCTCCTAAGTTCTCAAGGCAACCAGGGAGCAGCAGAGTTTATCGGTGAAAGCGAAGGGTACCCAACAGCAAGCCGTGGTAGTGCGGAAGTCGACGTTTACGCTAAACAGGTCTCCTGTACGCAGAAGCATTCCGGTGAACAAGCGAGGCATTGTACCCATGAAGAAGCCCATTGTATACGATCAGAAAAGAAATGTGTTTTGTGACTACTACCAACGACCGAGTCATTTCCGGAGGGAGTGCCAGATGTGGCTTGGGCAGTGTCTGATTTGCGAAGCTACTGATCATCGAATACATACTTGTCCATCGAGAGTTCGGTTGAAGGGTGATGCTCCGAGAGCACAGCAGAAGCAGATTACTCAGGGGCCTAATCAACCACGGGCCTTCACTTTGACGGCCGAGGAGGCCAAAGCTTTAGACGAAGTTGTTTCAGGTATCCTACTCGTTTATAACTTTCCCGTATTAGCCTTATTCGATTCTAGTGCATCCCATTGCTTTATGTCATCCAAGTTTATTAGTGCACACTCTATTCCATACACAGCCATGTCTAGTTGCTGGGATATACACACTGGGAATGGAAGAATTGTATCCAGCAGTGAGTGCAAGGGTTGCTCGATTGTTATTTGTAGACGGGAGTTATTCGTGGATTTCTTAGTGATTGATACTGGCAGCTATGATGTTGTCTTGGGAATGGAATTTCTTGACACTTTCCACGCTCACATCGATTGTAGGGCAAAGAAAGTAATTTTCCAGATTCCCAGACATCCGAATTTCATATTTTTGGCAGGTAGCAGATCTATTGGGCCAGTCGAATTTAGGGCTAGGCCGATAAGTGCCGTTCTTTTGATAATGGAAGTAAACAAGGAGGAAGCGCCGGCAGTAGTTCGGGAGTTTATGGATGTATTCGAGGGTATCTCGGGTTTACCGCCAAAACGAGATGTGGAGTTCGCGTTTGATCTTATTCCTGAAGCAGCGCCGATTTCAAAGGCTTATTATCCAATGGCACCGGTGGAACTAGAAGAGGTAAAGAAACAGGTTGCTGAATTGCTTAAAAAGGGCTGGATTCGTAGCAGAAGTTCACCATAGGGAGCTCCAGTTCTTCTAATCAAGAAGAAGGATGGAACGCGGAGGATGTGCATCGATTATTGACAATTAAACCGGGTGACTATTAAGAACAAGTACCCAATCCGTCGCATCGGCGAATTATTTGATCAACTCAGTGGAACGAGGGTATTCTCGAAGTTGGATTTGCGATCTGGATATCATCAAGTTTGGGTGAAATCAGAAGATATTTGTAAGACAACATTCTGAACTCGATATGGGCATTACGAGTACTTAGTGATGCCATTTGGAGTTACTAACGCACCAGAAATATTCATGGACTTGATGAATCGAATCTTTTCACCATACCTGGACCAGTTCATAGTGGTGTTTATTGATGATATTTTGGTCTATTCGAGGAGCAAAGAAGTGCATGCAGAACACTTGAGGATCGCACTACAAACGTTGATGCAAGAAAAGTTATATGCTAAGATGAGCAAGTGCGAGTTTTGGCTCGAAGAAGTGAAATTCTTGGGGTCATATTGTATCCGGAGATGGAATTGCCGTTGATACTGAAAAGATTGCAGTTGTTCATGAATGGACAATTCTAAAGAATGTATGGGAGATCAGAAGTTTTCTTAGGCTTGCCGAATATTATAGAAGGTTTGTGGAGAACTTCGCTTGAATAGTAGAACTATTGACCAAGTTAACTCAAAAGGAGGTACCATTCGTATGGACCGAGAAATGTGCGTCAACTTTTGAAGCGTTGAAGCAAAAATTGACAACCTCTCCTATCTTGACAGTGTCATATGGTTCCGGAGGGTTGTTTGTTCACAGCGACGCATCTGGGAAAGGCTTGGGATGTGTTCCAATGTATCATGGGAAGGTTATAGCCTATGCGTCAAGAAAATTGAAGACTCACGAAAAGAACTACCCAACTTATGATTTGGAGCTAGCAGCAGTGATTTTTGCTTTGAAGATTTGGAAACACTACTTATTAGGCGAAAGGGTAGAAGTATTTACCGATCATAAAAACCTAAAGTATGTGTTCATACAGAAAGAGCTCAACATAAGGCAGCGTAGATGGTTAGAGCTGATGGCTGACTATGATCTTGATCTAAAATACTATCCGGGGAAAGTTAATGTAGTGCTGGATGCTCTAAGTCGGTTGCCAGCAATATGGATTTTGACAGCACAGAAGGAGATTATAGCTGACCTTCAGAGATTCGAGTTGGAGATTGTACTACGACAATTGATGCAGTTGCAAGTACATTCATCCATGATTAATAACATTAAAACAGCGCAGTCACACGATCCAAGGTTGCAGAAGTTTTGAGAACAAGTAGAAGCGGGACTTTAAACGGACTTGTTAATTTATGAAAACAGTTCATTACGATATGGTAGTCTTCTATGTGCGTCTAAAGGAGAGGTTCGTGAAGAAGTCATGAAGGAGGCTCATAGTTCCGCATATTTCGTACATCCGGGAGGCACAAAGATGTACAGAGATCCGCGACGACATTTCTAGTGGGAAGGCATGAAAAAAGAGATTGCTCTCTACGTATCGAAGTGCTTGGTGTGTCAGCAGGTCAAGGCTGAACATCAAAGGGTAGCTGGTTTATTGCAACCACTTCCGATTTCTCAGTGGAAGTGGGAACATATAACCATGGATTTCGTGACAGCATTACCACAGAGTCCAAAGGGTAATAATGCAGTTTGGGTGATTATTGATCGATTGACCAAGGCAGATCATTTTATACCGTTTCGAGTTGGTCGACGGAATCTTTAGCAGAGCGGTACATGCAGGAGATTGTGAGATTGCATGGAGTACTTATGAGCACCATTTCCGATCGTGATACCCAATTTTTATCGCACTTTTGGAGGAGTCTACAAGAAAGTTTGGGGACTCGGTTGAAGTTTAGCACTGCCTATCACCCTCAGATAGATGGCCAGTCTGAAAGAACGATCTAAACTCTTAAAGATATGTTGAGAGCATGCATGTTACACTTCAAGAGTTCATGGGAGGATCATTTGCACTTGGTGGAGTTTTCTTATAATAACAGTTTTAGGCGACTATACAGATGGCTCCATTCGAAGTATTGTACGGTCGTAAGTATCACTCGCCTATTTGATGGTATGATGTTGGAAAAAGAAGATTATTGGAACCAGATATTATTGTGCAAACAGTGGAGAAAGTTAACGTGATCCGAAATCATATGAAAACGGCAAAAGATTGACAGAAAAGTTGGGCTGATACAGGACAAAGACCTCTGGAGTTCGCAGTTGGTGATCTTGTATTCTTGAAGATATCACCGACCAGAGGAGTGATCCGATTTGGTAGTCGAGGTAAGCTTAGTCCTCGATTCATGGGGCCTTTCGGTATCATTGAGCGTGTTAGAGAGGTAGTGTATCGATTGGCTTTACCATCATCCTTGGTGGGTGTTCATGACGTGTTTCATGTATCTCAACTCCGCAAGTATGTTTGAGATGAGGCGCACGTCTTAGATCACTCGGAACTGACCATAAGGGAGGATTTAATGTATGAAGAAAGACCAATGAAGATTGTGGATTGACGAGACAAGGTCCTCAAGAATAATGTTATCTCTCTAGTACTTGTTTCATGGGGGAATCATTCACACAGAGAATCTACTTGGGAACGTAAAGACGAGATCCGACATAAGTTTCCACACCTCTTTTCTTAGATCCGTGTTTTTTGTCTTTTCTTGTTCCGGGAATTTCGAGGATGAAATTCTTTTATAGTTAGGTATAATGTAACACTTTAGTGCATTTATACTATATTTATTTTGGGGTATTTCAGATCTTGCGATAAAATTTCTTTCTTATTGCTTTTGGGTTGCGGATAGTATATTTAATAGCTGTGATTATTATTCGACCCGACTCGCATGGTTGAAACCACCATAGTTTAAGATTATATTGAATATTTGCTAGTACAGAGGATCCATGCACATCTAGATTCTATACACATATATAATATTTTTGTATCCGCATATCTTTTAAATAATATAAATAATAACAAAATAATATATTTTCATATCTAGCATGGCATGTCATCGTACCTCATATCATATGGTTGCACCCATGTAGCATGTTCATGCCCTATTTATTAAAATAGACTCGTTTGGACCTCTACGTATAATTACGTAGATCCGTACTTGGGGGTATGTATTTTTATTGACCGGATATCTCATTATAGTTTTAACTTTTACGTATATTCTCCATATTTAAAAACTAGATTTTTTAGAAAAGACCCGGGTAATATTCAGAGTAATTTGATATTAACTGTATAATCCAAATATATATATTATAATATTTTTATACGTATATATATATATATAATATATAATATAAACTATATATATATATATATATATATATATATATATATATATATATATATATAGATCTAATCTCTTTCTCCCCTCAGTCTCTCTCTCTCTCTCTCTTGTCTCTCTATCTCTCTCCCCCCTCTGTCTCTCTCTCTCTCTATATATATTATATAATTTATAAAATCTATAAAAACCAACTCTTTCTCTCTCTCCCTCGTTCTTTCTTCCCACAGCGAGAAACCCAAACCCTACCCTCGTTGTCGCCTAACCCTCGCCGTCGACCTCACCTCGTGGTTGCCCTCTCATCCTTGTCGTCCCACCTCGTCGCCCTTACACCTCCAAGACCTCCACCTCCTCATCTCCTCTCCTTCCAGACCACCCTGCTTCACCCCGACGCCAACCCGAGAACCCACTCAACCCCTCGCCGTAGACCATCACCATCACCCCCGTCTTCACCTCCTCACCTCCCTCTCCTTTCCCGACACCCCAGACTACTGCCACCACTAACCTTATAGTCCCCGATCCCGATCACCAACCCAAGAAAACTACAGCCACCTCGCCGAAGTAGCACGTTGCCGTTGACCATCTTCACCGTCATCCCGCCTCTGTCCTCGTCACCCTAAAACCCAACACAATAGCCACTCATTCTTCTTCTTCTTGTTATTTTTCTCAAAATTTTCTTGATTCTCCGATTGGCTCGCCGGAGTTGTGCGTCGCCGACGATCCAGACGACCAAGTCACCATTGTCGTCTAGCCTACTCACCACGTCACGTCACTGATCAGCTAGGTCCAGTCCTGCATGCGTAAGTTTGCATCGCGACGTTATTCCGATGTCGGACGTAGCATCCGTATCTCGACGTGAGATCCGATCAAGCAAGTTTTAACTTGCAACATGCTATGTTATTATATTGATCTCTATATGAATAAGAATAGTGCATGTGTTTTATTATTCAGCAAATATTAGCGATTTACAGTTTTACGGTATCCGTACTGATAATCGTTTATCTAGTTGCATACCGGAACATCATGATATCATTATACTACTACATCAGTACAATATGTTATCTAGTTTGCATCATACATGGTAATGGACATATAATGGTTATTACAGATAGATACATATGCATCCTGGCATCAGTTGTGTTTACCGTGTTCCGATATTGATTATAGTTTCACATTAGGTATTTATTTGGTTAATATATATCACATGACATGTTCACGACACACTATCTGACTTGTTACTTGGATCTTATTGCTATTGCCAACAATACTTATTTGTTATCCTGACGGACGTGACTTTTTGTCTGCATAGACAAGAACTGTACCTATTTGATCCTGTGTTGGCATTAGATTTATATCGTTAATACCCGACTTGAACACAAACCTGGGGGAAAAGGGGAAATCAAGAATGCAACCGAAACGTAACTCAGCAGGATATTATTATTGTTTGCCATGGTTCTGGACGTTACGGAATAAATCATTGTTTGCCGTGTTTCCGGGCGTTATGGAATAATCATTATTGTTTTCTATGTTTCCGGGCGTTACGGAATTAATCATTGTTTGCCTTGTTTCCGGGCGTTACGGAATAAATACTATTACCATGGTCTCGTGGGGAATCAAAAGGATATATACTGTTGGGTTACAATGAGAATTGCATTAATTAATTTCAATGACTTTTAGAATAGATAAGCTAGAAGCACAGATTTAGGATACACATCACACACCCCATACATACACATAGCTCACTATTTATATCGGTGTTATTTATTTATATTTATGTTTAATTATATCATCCTATCCTGGTCATTACTGTTATTTTGATATTATGACGTACTGACGTCTTTGTTTTGGGTGACCCAGTTTCTCTACTTTTATCGCAGGCAGATCAAGAGTATTTTAGCAATCAAGCCGATGTTAGTTATATGTATGCCCTAGAGGCCATTACTGTACATTGGATGTATATTGTAGTGGATGCTGGGACATATATAGGTAGGACTTTCTTGCTCGACATGATAGTACGCTATCTGGTTGCTCTTTATCTTAACATGTATACTCTCTGTCTCTCTGATTACATGTTGATAAAGCCCTTAGGATGTGTACTCGACTTCCAGGACTATGATGCAGATCATACTAGTGGGGCCTGGATAGTCCATGAGTACATCCTTCAATGTTCCTAGTCGAGGGAATATCGAGACGGGGCATCGATATTCCAGAGTAGACTAGCGTATATCTTCTCGACCCATGCGATGGGCGATGGATGATCCCATATCCATTGGTGTTTGACATCAGAGATGGTATACGGGTGCTCAGTGGAGACTGGGTACACTGAACGGACTCGCCGAGAACTCCCAGATGGTATTATACCTCACGTCAGATGGCAGTTCTCTGGTGACACTGGTACAGCTTAGTCTGTTGACCCGAGATCGTCATAGAGTCTTGTGTGTCTCCCACTGTGCTTTGATTTCCACCCTACCACGGCTCTACTGAGTCGTGCAAACAGGTGGTTTTTGGGTACAGTCCCGATTCACATGGAGGCAATGAGCGATAGAAGGGGATTCGTCTCTCCCGGTATTGGGGGTTGATGTTGCGCTATGCTCGACTGGCCGTAACAGGAAATCCCTGGCCAGGGTTGCTGTGACCTACTGGTAAGTGTTATCAGTAGTTTCACGATAGTTATGGACCTCACGTCGGCATGACTTATCAAGCTATTGGGGTCTGACGTTTACCACCCCTAGGCGAGATATGCGGCATATCAGACGAACAGACCGGACTGTACGGTAAGTGTTACTGGTTGGATTCACAGGAGTATGAGCGGGCTTGCTTGTCGATCTTCTGATCGCTCAATACCCGGGTGGCCGTTACGTTTAGCAGACCGCTTGTGGGTGTTTGATATGATCATCACCTGCTGCCGGCGTATTGACGAGTCTTTAGAGTCCTACACAGAGCTTTCCTGGCTCAAGCGAAACGAAATAGGAGCGCATATGAGATATGTGCGGGACCGAGAATAATTCGTGTATGTGATACCGTATTCCATTCTCGCGATGAATGTATCGATTGGTATATGCGATATAACCTAGTTATCGAATCAAGGATTGATTCGATAAGCCGATACATAGGATATTAGTCGGTTATATACGATATGACCGGATCGTTAAATCAAGTATTGATTCAATAATTTAATGCATAATTATATATTTGATATATTACTTTGCATTAACTAGTATTGGTTCACTTTAAATGGATTTTCTCACTTGAATTGTGCAAGTTGTATATGTGATATACTTTTGTGCACATGATTGTATCATGTTTGATGATACATGCTCACTTGGGTTTGTGTAAAGAATTAAACCATGGTTAAGTTAATGATTAGGGTTTTGTTTATTTGATTTACTCATTTATTAATTTCTTTTCATTTAAGTAAAGAGAAATGGTGGTTTTCTTTTGGTATTATGCTAGAAAGTTCATGAAACTTTTATAGCATCTTTGAAAAGTCCACCATTTTTGTTTTTCTCTTAACCCTAACCATTCAACAAAACCTTAGTTAGTTCTCTACACTAAACCATAGTTAAAGATATGATAAGTATCATTTTATTTGATATTTTAAATATACTTATCATATTATCATCTTCATCTTCTTCTTCTTTTTCAAGAATAAAACTATGCCACCATCAATGGCAACTTGAGAATAAGAGTGAGAAATCCAATTCTAAAATGAACCCACCTCCTATTTCTTCATCCTCTACCTCTTGCCAAGTAGTATAGGGTGTTACCTTCACAAGTTTTCAAGGCTTGGTGAAGTTGGAGCTTGATCTTGTGATGCCTCGACGTAGATCATCTTCGGCATCGAAGCCGACGACCAAGCCCGCCCATTTCTTCGATGAAGCCGATGCTAGAGTCCGGAATTCGATTTGGACAGCGGAGGGACATCATCGCGGAGCTTAGGAAGTGGTGGACCGGATCTACAAAGGTTGTAGCTTCTTTCCTTTAGTTAAAATTCGTTTATTTGCATTGCATCGCCTCATTATCTAGTTAACGATCCGTATTAGGGTTTGTAGGCACTTGTAAAATTTGAATTAGCCATGTTTGATGCCTTGTGAGACTTCATTAGTGTGCCTAGAAACCCTACAGTGGTATCAGAGCCTAGCTAGAGCCTTAGGCGATGCGTAGACGGAATTAGAAATCCGATTGAACCGAAACCCTAATCGTATTTTGCTCTCTGGACAATTTTGAAAATCGTGGTTTTTTCCAGATTAAAAATATGCAGAAAAATCAGCAGGAATACCTAAGAGTTACTGTGAAATTCGAGCTCCTGAATCCATCAAACCACCGCGGTTCCGCCGCATAAGCATGGCTTATGCGGCGGTTCCGCGGCCGTAATGTCTCCTTGTTTAATGAATTTTGCACAGTAATTCTTAGTTTCCAGTTGTGGTTTTCCTGGGAATTTTTAATATTTATTCAAGAGTTGAATTTTCTGGGTTGTATTGGGGACTCGGTGTATCGATCGGATTGTCTAATTCTGTCTGTGTGTTTTTCCGGGTAATTTTAGAATATGTTAAAAAGTTCGACCGGATATAAATACGCACTTTTTCCCCTGCCGGAAAATTTCCAAGTGTTGGATTTTTCCGAGGTTTAAGGACGTTCTGAGTAGTGCAAGTAACGCGATGGTCCCTCTAGAAGACAACAAACCTTAACTCGATTATGTGACCGTCTTGAACTGCCCTTTGAACCTTAGGGTTTGGGGCAGTACGGCGTGCCACATGTGAGGCGTTGGCTTGACCCTTCTACGGCTGGACCGTTGGTACTGAGGCACGAACTGAATGTTTTTAGACTTATTTCATGTGTTGGACTGTATCGGGAAAACTTGGGTGTTCGATTGTTCGATCGGAAAGTTTAACATTTTCTATCTTATCCGGAATGTGATACAACAATTGGAATTCACAAGTAGTTATGAGATAACTGAATGAATATTATAAACATAGCAGTTTAGTCTCACTTGATCGGTTGCCACGGAATTTTGATGTGATCAAAAGTTCGTCGCAATCACGTAGCGTACGCGGATACTCGCCGGGTAAACTTAATAGACAGCCTCACTCCATAGCCCCGACCAAATGACTGTAGGAGAACCCTGTCGCCGAAAGCATCCGTTCGGGTGCTCGCGGCAGCGGTGTTCCGCCTTGGTGCACTTTGTCGACGGCGTCGGGGGTGCGGCCGTCTACTAAAGTTTGCGACGAGCATTCGATCAGGATGTCGGGAATCTTGTTGAATTGCCCGACTTGGTATTGAAAAGTGTTTTCGATAATGAGACTGAAATGCGGGGTTTATAATTGTTAGGCATGCGATGTCTAAAGAATTCATTTGATTAGGCATGTGATGTCTAAAGAGATTGCGGATTTCAACTGTTGTAGTTTTACACTTTCTTTTCTGTGACCGTAAGTGTAATATGTGATGTCGCCGGTTTCGTTGCTATATGTCAACGACAATTGGGATGCGCATATTTACTTACGTTGATGACATGTGATGTTATGTGTTGCTGGATATGTTGTATTGGATCGTCGTGTTTGAATAGCCGGGGTTTTTTTTTGTGAGAAGAGTGTTTTTCATTTTCATTCATGTAAAAACTTGTATGTAATATTCTTTTATTGGGGCACTTCCAGGTTGCGGAAGATGTCACCATTGATGTATATTATTTACTTTTCCGCATTAGGATAGACCCAAGGAGGGGAGCACAAGTAACCGGGTTCTGGGGTCCAGTGGGAGACCAACTCGAGGAGTCGAGTCCGGGTCTCCTAACCCTAGAATTGGTAGGGTTGCTTGCCGCTCTCGTAGGAGTCTAGGGGTGTGGGATTGGCTATTCATCACGACCGTGGAATCCGTGTTTTATACTGGCTCGTATTGAAAACACGGACGTCCTAGTATATCCAATATTTCATATGATATTTTCTGCTGCGTTATCTGTGATGTGATCATGTGATGTTCTATGATAGATATAGTATATAGTATATATGATATATTATATAGACGTTGCTTATGTTTTACACCCGCGCTAGCCCTGCCTCGCTCTGCCATTAGTTACCTAACCTAACGGTGCAGACGGGACATCGAGGCGAATGCGGATGGCATAAGCGTACGTTATATTTATCTGTGATGATTAGGTGGACTTAAATGATGGGATATTCATTAATGAGATTAATAAAAGAAAATAAACCTAACTGATGTTGTGGAATCGAATTTCAAAATAAAAACAGGTAGCTACAGTTCTTGCTTTGCATCACGGTGTTCCTTGTAGAACATCCTGCACCTTATTCGATGAGGAAAGGACGGAGATCCCTTCACCGGGAGTGACTCCTTTAGCAATAACTGGCAGATGCTACACACTCGGTTTGTCTTTTGATTGCTTCTATAGTTTCTGCTTTGCACAGTGATATATATGATATATCCCGCACCTCATTCGACGAGGAAAGGGCCGACGATCCCTTCACCGGGAGTGACCCCTTTAGCAAAACTAGAAAAGCCTCAAAAACATTCCATTTAAAAACCATTTGATTCCGCAACGAGATCAAGTTCAAAGCGTTAAAGGTTTTCACAAAAACCATTCGCAACCCTCCGTCATTTTAGGAAGTAGAGTACTTAGTATTCGTGCAGTGTTTGTTGACCATAGTCAAGGCACAGTGTACGGTAGCTAAGTGATGTCTTCCTACACCGCATATGATGCGATTAGTTAGGACAGTCGCGTGACTTTGTTGACCTTAGTTAAGGGTCATGTGGGTGGGTCTAATTAATCAAGAAATGCCGGGTAGAACTTGACTAGTACTTATGATTTGTTGACCATAGTTAAGGTCATAGGTGCTAGGGGTAAAAACCTTTATCGGGAGTTTCAAGTGTTGAAATTTGCAATGAGATTGCATACCTTCTATATGATAGTTGGATCCCGATACCCACTGCGAGCAATTGTTACTCCTGGGAGAGTTTTGCACTTTGCAATTAGCCGATCAAGTAGGTGTCTAGAAAGGTGTCAACGGGGTTAAGCCTCTGGGAAAACGAGATTTATTGTAATTAGGTCTGTGCGAAAGCACGGGGAACCTCCCTCAAAGTACCGACACTGGCCTGGCTGAAAGATTGGCGAACTTGTAGAGTGTAATTAATCCCGGCTAGTCTTTCCTTTTAAAGTTTGAAGGAAGATTTGATAAAAACAGTGGGAGCCATCCTGATTAGATAAAATATATAACCAGTCTGATCTTGCAAGAGCGCACGCAGAGTGTTTTCTTCTCTCTCTCTCCAGGTAGCGACCATATCACGCCTTAATCAAGATAATAATACGGATGTATTGACCGAACTCGCTTGTTATACTGAGCTGGGGAAAGTTGGTCCCGCTCCAACTTATAATTGTTATAAGACAGAGCAAGAAATAGGGAATACCAGAATTCCTATGCCGCCCAAACGAAGAAAGTGCATATGATGCATCTCCTTCGGGTGTGTTCATTACAAAGAACTGTATCTCAGTATCCTCTGAATCCTGGGTATTTGATACCGGATCAGGATCCCAGATATGTAATCTGTTACATAGGGCTACAAAAAGGTAGAAAAACTGAGAACGGGTGATAAGTTTCATGAGACAGAAAACGGGGCAAGTGTTGCAGCCAAGTCTGTTGGTCACTGCCACCCTGTATTACCGATACATTGATTCTGAACAAATACTATTAGATACCGAACCTGATATACAAAATCATATCAGTCTCTTTATTAGTAAAGAAATGATAAAATTTTTTATTGATGGATAATGCTCTGAACATTTCCTATATCAAAAGTTGATCGGTTCAGGAACGTTATCTAAAAGCATTGACGTTCTAAATCAAACTACAGTTCTTAGTATACAGAACACACACAAGAGGAAGAGTTCAGAAATGAACGATTCCTTCTTGAGGCATTATAGACTAGGTCATATCAATGCGACCCGACTAGCTGAAGTTACATTTTAGATGCATATTTAAATCAGTTTGAATTTACATCTTGTGAAACTTGCCAGTCATGTCACAAAGATTAGATGACCATAGCTCTGTTTATTGGAAGCAGAGAAAGAGTTAGTAAACTCTTGGGACTGATACATGATGATGTATGTAAGGTCCCCTGTCTACACATGCCAGGACCGGTTCCTTGTACTTCATTACATTCTCTGATGATCTCTCAAGATTCAGACCTATGTTCCTGTTGAAACACAAGTCCGAACCTTTTGAGATATTCACAGAATATAAGTTAGAAGTAGAGAACCAAAACGGGTATAAGTATTATGTCCTTTGATGTGATCAGGGAGAAGAATACTTGAGCACGGAATTCCTGGACTATTCTAAAGGAAAATGAGATTCTCTCTCCGTACTACTCCTCTGAATACACCACAGCACAACGGTGTATCGGGGCGGAGCAATCGCACAATATTAGATATCGTGTGCTCTATGATGAGTATTACTGAGTTACCTATTTTCTTTTTGGGTTGTGCACTTGAGAAGCTGCATACCTATTGAATTGGGTTCAAATCAAATCAGTTGCCTACCACTTCATATGTGATATGGAAAGGGAAGAGCCCATATCTTAAGTTAGTTAAGATTTGGGGTTGTCTGGCCTATGTCGAAAGAAAAATCCGGACAAGATCGAGGTAAAGTCAGTTGTGTAGAACTGGAAAGGTTCCAGCTATACAAAACTGCAGCTGATGATTTGACAGAACCAAAGGATTCAATAGTTCCCGACGAACCTCAGCCTCTCCGCCGATCTAGCAGGGTTCCTCACCTGCTTGAGAGATACTTCGGTTTCTCGATGACAGTGGGAGCAAGGATTGCATCATGAGATGATGACCAACTAGATTCGAGCAGGCCATCAAGAGTAGGGACTCTGTAAGAATGGCTGGATGCTTAGCAATCTGAGATGGAATCCATATACACCAACAAAGTATGGACTTTGGTTGCTATATCTGAAGGGTTAAATCCCCATCAGGAGCAAGTAAATCTTGAGAAGATTACTTGGTGTAGATGGAAAAGTTGAGACTTTCAAAGCTAGACTTGTTAAAGGTTTTAGTCATCAACCAGGTGTGGATAATGATGAAACTTTTTCTAGGGACTATGCTTAAGTCGATCCAGATCCTACTTGCCATTGCTACATACCATGACTATGATATCTGGTGGTTGGGTGCCATGACTACTTTTCTAAATAATAATTTAGAAGAGAACGTCTATAAGAACACAGCCAGAGGGCTTCGTGAACAGTGGGAGCAGCGGAAACGTGTACAAGTTGCTTTATAGAATAAAGCAGGCATCGCGGAGTTGGAACGTTTGTTTTGATATGGTAGTCAAAGTGTTTGACTTCATCAAAATGGTAGATGAACCTTGTATATACAAAACGGTAGTAGAGAGTAAGGTGGTCATCCTCGTATTGTACGTAGACAACATACTCTTGATAGGAAAAGGGTTTCCTATGCTACGCACGATCAATCTCCGCTTATCACAAGGATTCTCCAATAGGATCAAAGTGATACCTCCTAAATCCTGAGTTTTCATCTATGAGATAGATGTAATTGGATGCTAGGATTCTCACTAGATGTAGTGAGATGGAATCAATCGATCCTGGGGAGAATCACTGGAAGTGTTCCAGGGTGATAAGGACGACTGAATGTCAGTCACAGGAATTGTCTTTATCCTCAGTGGAGGAACGGTATGTTGGAAGAGTTCCAAGCTAGATACCGTGGCAAACTAGACGATAAAGGCTGGTAACATCGCTATTAAGGATACTACCAAAGAGGCAGTTTGGGTGTATATTGGTTCATAAGATGAACTAGGTTCCTACCATTGTATGACAATGGAAGTGTGGCTTTGGCCAAAGAACCCCGATCTCATCAGTGACCCAGACATATTCTGAGGCAGTATCACCTGATCATGGAGATAGATGATCTCCAGGATGATCGAGGATAGGAGAGTAGACTCAGAGGACAACACGGCTGATCCACTCACGAAGGTCTTTTCCCAAAGAGAGACTTTTAGGGGATGGTTGAGTATTAGATACTACAACTACTGCTACAGATGGCCCTAGTGCAAGTGGGAGATTGTTAGTTATATGTATGCCCTAGAGACCATTACTGTACATTGGATGTATATTGTAGTGGATGCTGGGACATATATAGGTAGGACTTTCTTGCTCGACATGATAGTACGCTATCTGGTTGCTCTTTATCTTAACATGTATACTCTCTGTCTCTCTGATTACATGTTGATAAAGCCCTTAGGATGTGTACTCGACTTCCAGGACTATGATGCAGATCATACTAGTGGGGCCTGGATAGTCCATGAGTACATCCTTCAATGTTCCTAGTCGAGGGAATATCGAGACGGGGCATCGATATTCCAGAGTAGACTAGCGTATATCTTCTCGACCCATGCGATGGGCGATGGATGATCCCATATCCATTGGTGTTTGACATCAGAGATGGTATACGGGTGCTCAGTGGAGACTGGGTACACTGAACGAACTCGCCGAGAACTCCCAGATGGTATTATACCTCACGTCAGATGGCAGTTCTCTGGTGACACTGGTATAGCTTAGTCTGTTGACCCGAGATCGTCATAGAGTCTTGTGTGTCTCCCACTGTGCTTTGATTTCCACCCTACCACGGCTCTACTGAGTCATGCAAACAGGTGGTTTTTGGGTACAGTCCCGATTCACATGGAGGCAATGAGCGATAGGAGGGGATTCGTCTCTCCCGGTATTGGGGGTTGATGTTGCGCTATGCTCGACTGGCCATAACAGGAAATCCCTGGCCAGGGTTGCTGTGACCTACTGGTAAGTGTTATCAGTAGTTTCACGATAGTTATGGACCTCACGTCGGCATGACTTATCAAGCTATTGGGGTCTGACGTTTACCACCCCTAGACGAGATATGCGACATATCAGACGAACAGACCGGACTGTACGGTAAGTGTTACTGGTTGGATTCACAGGAGTGTGAGCAGGCTTGCTCGTCGATCTTCTGATCGCTCAATACCCGGGTGGCCGTTACGTTTAGCAGACCGCTTGTGGGTGTTTGATATGATCATCACCTGCTGCCGGCGTATTGACGAGTCTTTAGAGTCCTACACAGAGCTTTCCTGGCTCAAGCGAAACGAAATAGGAGCGCATATGAGATATGTGCGGGACCGAGAATAATTCATGTATGTGATACCATATTCCA
Organism: Agapanthus africanus; assembly: GCA_030015575.1. Taxonomy (NCBI): domain Eukaryota; kingdom Viridiplantae; phylum Streptophyta; class Magnoliopsida; order Asparagales; family Amaryllidaceae; genus Agapanthus; species Agapanthus africanus. Next base: position 423,078,459 of record CM057349.1, read on the forward strand.
TTCTCGCGATGAATGTATCGATTGGTATATGCGATATAACCTAGTTATCGAATCAAGGATTGATTCGATAAGCCGATACATAGGATACTAGTCGGTTATATACGATATGACCGGATCGTTAAATCAAGTATTGATTCAATGATTTAATGAATAATTATATATTTGATATATTACTTTGCATTAACTAGTATTGGTTCACTTTAAATGGATTTTCTCACTTGAATTGTGCAAGTTGTATATGTGATATACTTTTGTGCACATGATTGTATCATGTTTGATGATACATGCTCACTTGGGTTTGTGTAAAGAATTAAACCATGGTTAAGTTAATGATTAGGGTTTTGTTTATTTGATTTACTCATTTATTAATTTCTTTTCATTTAAGTAAAGAGAAATGGTGGTTTTCTTTTGGTATTATGCTAGAAAGTTCATGAAACTTTTATAGCATCTTTGAAAAGTCCACCATTTTTGTTTTTCTCTTAACCCTAACCATTCAACAAAACCTTAGTTAGTTCTCTACACTAAACCATAGTTAAAGATATGATAAGTATCATTTTATTTGATATTTTAAATATACTTATCATATTATCATCTTCATCTTCTTCTTCTTCTTCAAGAATAAAACTATGCCACCATCAATGGCAACTTGAGAATAAGAGTGAGAAATCCAATTCTAAAGTGAACCCACCTCCTATTTCTTCATCCTCTACCTCTTGCCAAGTAGTATAGGGTGTTTCCTTCACAAGTTTTCAAGGCTTGGTGAAGTTGGAGCTTGATCTTGTGATGCCTCGACGTAGATCATCTTCGGCATCGAAGCCGACGACCAAGCCCGCCCATTTCTTCGATGAAGCCGATGCTAGAGTCCGGAATTCGATTTGGACAGCGGAGGGACATCATCGCGGAGCTTAGGAAGTGGTGGACCGGATCTACAAAGGTTGTAGCTTCTTTCCTTTAGTTAAAATTCGTTTATTTGCATTGCATCGCCTCATTATCTAGTTAACGATCCATATTAGGGTTTGTAGGCACTTGTAAAATTTGAATTAGCCATGTTTGATGCCTTGTGAGACTTCATTAGTGTGCCTAGGAACCCTACAGCCGAGTAATGAGGAGTTGAATGTGTGTTATTAGAGATGTTCAGTTTATTTTATTTCCGTAGTTCTTTTATTGATATGGGCCCATATTGGGACATGATTCAGATATTGTTTATTGGATCTTGATTCGTTTCCGCTTTATGCATTTCCTTGATTTTATTTACTGTGGCAGATGGACATGTGTTAGCTAGATTATATATTTTACTGTTCTTGATATCCGATAGACAGCCGTAATATGATTGTGGAGTGATGATTCCTAGCCACAGGTACTATGGTTGGCTCTGTCACGTGTCGTAGTTTACGTATCTTGGGAAGCGGGACGTGACAATAAGCATGGCAATTCTATGTAACATGGCAATTTTATATAACATGGCAAAGTAACATGAGTATAGTATTGCATGGCCGTGTAGTGTAGGTATAGTGAACATGAAGCGCATTTAAGTGTTCTAAAAGATCTCTATAAGGGTAAACTAATCTAACGCAAGTTCAAGGGGAATGCCAACCAATTTCAAGAGTGTTCTCGAACTCAACATGCTGTAATTCAGGGGTAAGGAACCATAAACCCGAATCAAGTATTAGTAACAGGGCTTCAACCTAGTGTTGTATTCCAAAACATGCTATAATCTAGGAGCAAGGAAACACAGGCCCTCATGATAATTTACTTGGTTAGTAGACATGGATTCATGATCTAGAGAGACTCCTGAGATTTTGTTGGATTCGCACTTGAACTACCCTAACACCCTGTGTATTCTAGATTACAATTAAATTTATCAGCCTTACTCGAATCCATGAATACATCAAATTGCAAGATTGAGTTCATGTCAAGATCAAGTATTCGTATCAAGTGTTCAGGTTTTCATGTCAAGTTGTATTCATGGTTCAAGTCAAGTCAGTTCAAGAGTAGACATTTGTTTCAGGTATTCATTATTGGGGTTCCTAGCGCTATGGCCATCGACCGCGGCCGTTGCGGAACGAAAAATTACGGTGTTTAAAAACTTGGCGCTAGAAACAACTACCTAGAATCGAAACCAAATATGAAACTAGCAAGCTAAAAGAGGTTCTAGCTACCGTGATAGAATGTTTTACCAAAAGATCGGTGTCCTTCGATCATCTACCCTTTTCCTTAGCTCCTTGAGGTCTTCTTGATCGAGCTTGACCGCCGATCTTCCTCCGTCGAAAATGATCCACTCGAGAGATGTGGTTCATGGCTTTAGCTCCACACTAAAAATCTAGTGGAGCAACTAGGGATTCTAGGTTGCTAATCTAGAGTGTTTAGTGATTTATTGAGTTGTTCTTAGTGTATTTCTTTCTCTCATCCACCCTTGATTCTTAACACATGAGATGGTACGGTGGAAGATCAAGAAGAAGGAGAAGGAGCTCAAGAAAAGCTAGCGAGGAGAGATGAGCAAAAATGGTGAGAATGATTTCCATCCAAAAACCAACTAAGTGAGAGAAAAATATGAAGCATGGTTTTGTATAAAACCATTTTCCAATAAAAATATAACAACCATAGTTGAATGGTTTGCATAAATGAATATTCAATTCATTTGTCAACAATATTGAAGTATGGTTCTCACCATTCTCACCTCACTACCTTTACACCTCATTTTCCATTTAAATCAATAAATGGATAAACTAAAATAAGGTGTCCACCTTCTAGAATGTTTTCCGTATAAATACGGAATACACTCAACTGTATATACATACCCGTATTCGTATCAAAATACGAATACCTAAAGAGATAGAATAACACAAAGAACATAATACTAGAATATACATATCAAAATATATATACGTAAATTAATAAATCAATACCTGATTTAAAAATCCACCTCAATCCTAAGCTGGTTAGTATTATCAATCGTTCGATCGAAAGTCTGGGTAACTAGTACAATCATTCGATCAGAACCCTGCACGTATCAAAATACGGCTACTACATCATTTCATCTGGACCAGGAAAACTCTTTGTATAGGACTCTAAAGACTCGACAGTATGCCGGCAGTGAGTTACTGGATAAATCCATAACCACAAGCACGTCAGCGGCACTAGCTGTACGTAACGACTACCCGGGTACTTGTCGAAAAGGGAGGCCTACGAGGAAACTCATCCGGATCCCTACTGAGCCTATCTGTGACAATCTCCGTATAGTCCGGTCTCTTCGTCTAAGAGTATCACATATCGGGTCTAAGGGTGGATAATGTCAGACCCCTAATAACGTGATATTTCATGTCGGTATGAAGCCCATCACCCACTGAGAAACTACTGATCTAAATCAGTAATTCTCGTCCACCTTGGCCAAGGATTTCTGGTGATGGCCACCCATGCACAGCGCAACACCAACCCCTAATACCGGGAAAGACGAATCCCCGACGATCCGCTCACTGCCTCTATGTGGCTCGGGACTGTACCCAACTAAAACCTGTTTGCACGACTCCTTTAAGCCGTGGTAGGGTAGAAATCAAAGCACAGTGGGAACTCACACGAGACAAATGACGATCTCAGGTCGAAAGACTAACCTGTACTCATGTCACCTGAGAACTACTATCTGACAATATATATAATACTATCTAGCATGTTCCCGGCGAGTCCGTCCAGTGTACTCACCCTCAGTGAGCACCTGTATACGATCTTAGATGCGAAAGACCAATGGATGTGGGACCAACCATCGCCCCTCATCGGGGTCTAGAAACGTATACACCAGCCTATTCCAGAATATCGATGCCCAGTCTTGATACTCTCACGACTAGGAATATTTAAGGATGTGCTTATGGAATACCGAGCCCCCACATGTATGATCGCCATCATAATGCTTGTGGTCAAGCAATAATCTTATAGGCTTTATCAACATGTAATACTGATCTGTAATACCATATAATGTATGTACATGATGATAAAGACAAATCAGATAGCATACTATCATCTTAAGTAAGACTGTTTTACCCGTATAGGTCCTCTCTCAATCATCACAATCGCCTGCCTGCAATTACAATAATTGACTTGAGTGAACTATGTCCAACAATCTCCCTCTTGCATTTAAGGCTAATTATTGCAGTGTCGGATACTCACAGCCCATGTGATACCGAACACCCAACTTCTTATTAGGTCCATGTTACCTCTCCCGGTACTTTCGGGGTTGCGGAATCGGTAAAACAAATTTTTTTCTAAGCATGGTAACATGGACCGAAAAGCCGGATCTTTGCTAAACAACACACTAGCATCCTAACTAGAGATTTATCTACTCGGTTAGGGGTTATACCTCAACTTGAACTACTTCTCTTGTTGTTGTTCTTCTCCTTGCTTGCTCCGAGGCTTGATCCGGACTTTGGTCACCTCCGCGGCCTCCTTGAGTCGAAGACGATCCACCCGAGAGATGTACACCGAGCTCCACCTCGAGCCGAGGTAACTAGGGCAAAGAGATTGCTAATCTACAAGCCCTAAGTTGTGTAGAAGTGATAAAGGGATGGTTTTGTCTTTGTGGGATCTTTATCTCTCAACACATGAGATCAAAAGATGAATCAAGAGGAGGAAGATGAAGGAGAAGCTAGCAACCATGGTTCATTTCCTTTTCTTCTCCCTCGAAAAAGCAAGAGAGAGAATGAGAAAGAAATTATGAACTAAAGAAAAGTAACCATGGTTGCAATAATTCAAAAACATTATCATTACTAATCCCATCAAGATAAAGTTTGATGGCTACATTGAAATGACCATTATCATAATCAAAATAGAAAAAGAAAAAGAAAAGAAGAGTGTAGATCCCTCTTGAAAGTCAATGGTCAACCCGGTCAACCGGTCAACAAAGTCAAGAGAGGTCAAGGTGGTCAAATGGTCAATGCAATTAGCCATCATAAAATTATCACTAAAAAGGATTAGTAAATGATGTCCGCGGCTCATAATGGTTTTGACCAAACGAACTGCCAAAACCCTGATGAGTCCGAATCAACTGTCAAAACCCTAATGAGCCTGCCACATAATGGTTTTGGCCGAACCAACTGCCAAAACCCTAATGACGCACCTCCTCCTTCAACGCTCCGGAAAACTGTGCATACACACCTGCATCCGCATTCCGTAGAATGCGGATGCACAGAGGACAAAACAAATCCATCCGTGCAATACTAGGATCCGGCTTAAACCAAAGCCCACTAGTATTTCCTGCCCGAACACCACACACACACAAGTGTACGTAAGTGATCGCAGCCCTGCCGTAAAACCATACGGCCTCTACACGTTTCTCTCAGTGCAGGGAAACTCTCTGTGTGGGACTCTAAAGACTCGACACTACGCTGGAAGTGGGTTTAACCACAGACCGCAAGCGGCACTAGCTGTACGTAACGGTCCCCAGGTAGATGTCGATAAGAAGGCCGATGAGGTAATCTCATCCGAACTCCTACTGAGCCTGTATGTGACAATCTTCGTACAGTCCGGTCTGTTCGTCTGATACATCGCATGGCGGGCCTAGGGGGCGGTAAACGTCAGTCCCCTAATAGCGGTACAAGTCGTGTCGGAGTGAAGCCCAGTACATCCTGAGATAACACTGGAAACCTACCAGTATATCTCGCTTGCCCTGGCCAGGGACTACTCGTGTAATGGCTCTCCTAGACACATCGCGATGTCAACCCCCAATACCGGGAGAGACGAATCCTGTCTAACCGTCACTGCCTCCAAGTGCTTCGGGACTGCACCCAACTACTACCTGTTTGCACGACTCAGTAAAATCGTGGTAGGGCAGTAATCAAAGAACAGTGGGAACACACTTGAGGCGAAGTGACAGTGTCAAGTCAGCGGACTAAGCTGTACTCATGTCACCTGGGAACTGATAACTGACGATAGATATAATACCAACCATCAGTTCCCGACGAGTCCTGTCCAGTGTACTCGTAACCTAACGAGCACCCGCATACTATCTCAAGTACGACGTACTGACGGCTGTGGGACAGACCGTCTCCCGTGCTGGGATGAGAAGCGCATACGCTAGTCTACTCCGGAGTATCGATGCTCTGTCTCGATAATCCCACGACTAGGGACGTGTATAAGGATGTGCTTGTGGATTACCCAGCCCCCACGAGTGTGATCGCCATCACAACGCCGGTAATCAAGCAAAGATCCTAAGGGCTCTACTAATGCGTAAAGGTGATATAATAAAGAAACACACATGTACACATTAAAGCAGAGACAAACCAAGTAGCATACTACTATATCGAGCAAGATTGTCTGTACAACTGTGAATATCCCAAGCTTCCATCAAGTAATATACATACTAGTATGATACAGTAATGGCCTCTAGGGCATAAACACTAACAATCTCCCACTTGCACTAAGGCCATGTACTGGCGTATCGAAGACCTATCATCTCGATCAGCCGCTCGAACTGAGTCTGGGGTAAGGCCTTCGTGAATGGGTCCGCTGTGTTGTCCTTTGTGTCCACTCTCCGCACCTCGATCTCCTGGCGATCAATGATCTCCCTGATCAGGTGATACCGCCTTAAGATGTGCCTGGATTTCTGATAGGATCTTGGTTCCTTCGCTAAAGCTATAGCCCTATTGTTATCGCAATACAAAGGTATTGGGTCAACAATGGACGGAACCACCTGAAGTTCACTAATGAACTTCTTCATCCAGACCGCCTCTTTTGCGGCATCGCTTGCAGCAATGTATTCAGCCTCCATCGTCGAGTCTGCGACGGTATCCTGTTTGGAACTCCTCCAACATACCGCCCCTCCGTTGAGGGTAAACACAAAACCCGAGACAGACTTGCTGTCATCTTTGTCACTCTGGAAGCTTGAATTGGTAAAGGATTCGACCCTGAGGTCTCCATTACCGTAAACCAGGAACATCTCCTTAGTCCTTCTCAGGTACTTGAGAATGTTCTTCACTGCTGTCCAGTGGTCCTCACCTGGGTCTGACTGATACCGGCTTACCGCGCTCAGTGCGTAAGCTACATCTAGTCTTGTACATAGCATCGCATATATTATAGACCCTACCGCTGAAGCGTAGGGTATAGTGCTCATGCGAACCCTCTCCTTGTCAGTCTTATGAGACATCTTCTTGGAGAGGGTAATTCCGTGCAATGCGGGTATGTTACCGCGCTTGGAATCCTCCATACTAAATCTCTTTAGTACGGTCTCTATGTACCTGGACTGCGAAAGTCCCAGTAGTCTCTTGGATCTATCTCTATAGATCTTGATCCCCAGAATGTACGAGGCATCACCCAGGTCCTTCATGGAGAACCTTTGTGACAAAAATAGCTTGACCGATTGTAGCATAGGAATGTCATTTCCTATCAAAAGAATGTCGTCCACGTACAATACTAGGAATACGACAGTTCGTCCTACAATCTTCTTATAGACACAAGGTTCATCTTCATTCTTGATGAAATCAAATTCCTTGATTGCCTTATCAAAACAGATGTTCCAGCTCCGCGATGCCTGCTTTAATCCATAAATGGATTTAAGCAACTTGCACACCTTCCCGCTGCTCCCACTGTCTACGAAACCTTCTGGTTGATCCATGTAAACGCACTCTTCCAAACAACCGTTTAGGAAAGCCGTTTTAATATCCATCTGCCAGATTTCATAGTCATGGAAGGCAGCAATGGCAAGTAGGATCCGAATGGATTTGAGTATAGCCACCGGAGAAAAAGTTTCGTCATAGTCCAAACCAGGTCTTTGACGAAAACCTTTTGCAACGAGTCTAGCCTTATAGGTTTCTACCTGCCCATCTACACCAAGTTTCCTTTTGTAGATCCATTTGCATCCAACGGGTTTTACCTCAGGTGGAGCAATATCCAAGGTCCACACTTTATTGGCGTACATGGACTCCATTTCGGATTGCATTGCTTCCTGCCACTTATCAGAGTCCCTACTGATAATGGCCTGCCTGAAACTGGTAGGGTTATCTTCTTCCAAGATGCAATCCTCTCGATCCCCCTCTATGAGAAAACCGTAGTATCCCTCGGGCGGATGAGAAATCCTACCAGATCTGCGGAGTGGCTGAGGTTCGTCTGGAGTTATTGAATCTAGCAGTTCCTCCAAATTTTCAGTTATATTTTGTGGTCGCTGAATTTCTTCCAGTTCTACCGAACTCCTAATAGTTTCTTTTGCAAGAAACTCCCTTTCTAAGAAGGTAGCGTAGCGAGATACAAACACCTTCTGTTCCTCAGTGTGGTAGAACAGATATCCTAATGAGTCTTTAGGATATCCCACAAATTTACACAGAACTGACCGTGCCTCTAGTTTGTCCGGTTTCTGTGTTTTCACATAGGCCGGACAACCCCATATCTTAAATCACTTAAGATACGGATTTCTCCCACTCCATATTTCATATGGAGTCCTAGGCACAGATTTGGATGGAACATAATTCAGTAGGTATGCTGCTGTCTGAAGCGCATGTCCCCAAAATGAAAGAGGCAACTCGGCACTACTCATAATGGAGCGAACCATATCCAATAGGATACGATTCCTCCGCTCCGAAACACCGTTGTGCTGTGGTGTATAAGGAGGAGTAAGCTGAGAGAGAATACCATTCTCTTTTAAGTAATCTAGGAATTCCGTGCTTAAGTACTCCCCTCCTCTATCAGACCGGAGGATCTTGATACTTTTGCTAGTCTGGTTCTCTACTTCCTTTCTGAATTCCTTGAATTTCTCAAAAGCTTCAGATTTGTGTTTCATCAGATACACATATCCGAACCTAGAGAGATCGTCAGTGAATGTGATGAAGTACGAGAACCCACCCCTTGCAAGTATAGACATCGGACCACATACATCACTGTGTATGAGTCCTAAGAGCTCTGTTGCTCTTTCTCCATGTCCGGTGAACGGAGATTTGGTCATCTTCCCTTTGAGACAAGACTGACAAGTTTCATAAGATGAAAACTCGAACGCATTCAAGAGTCCATCTTTATGCAACTTACTCAGTCTTTTCTCTCCGATATGACCAAGTCTACAATGCCATAAGTAGGATTCATTCGTATCTGAATTCTTCCTTTTGCGTGTGTTTTGTATGTTGAGAACTGTATTCTGATTTAGAACGTAGATACCATTACACAGTGTACCCTCTGCAACCAGTACCTTATGAAGGTAAATGTTCATGATATTTCTATCAAGAACAAAGTTATATCCATCTTTATCGAGTAAAGAAACTGATATGATGTTGCAAACCATGGAGGGTACATAGTAGCAATCGTTCAAAATCATAGTCTTGCCATTTGGCAATACTAGGTGATATTCACCGACGGCTGCCGCATTAACTTGTGCTCCGTTCGCTACTCTGAGCGACATATCACCTGGTGCAACTTTCCTACTTTTTCTCAGTCCCTGCAATAAATTACAGATATGAGATCCTGATCCGGTATCAAGTACCCAGGAGGTAGGGCTGACCGTAAAATAGTTCTCAATTACAAGAACACCTGAAGTAGATGCAAAACCATGCTTCTTCTTCAACTGGGTATCCTGGGAATCCATACAATCCCCTTTCCCTTGCTCAAACTTATGACTGTTGTCACAAGTAAGAGCTGAACCAACGTTCCCCAGCCCCGAATAAGAATTCGGATCGGTCAAGCGATACATTTTATTATCTTGATTAGGGCGTGAAATGGTTGCTACCTGGAGAGAGAGAAAAGAAACACTCAGCGTGCGCTCTTGCAAGATTAGATTGGTTTATTAGTTTATCTAACCAGGATGTCTCCCACTGTTTCCTCAAATTCTTTCTTAAAACCTTTTAAAAGAAGAACTAGCCGGGATTTAATTCACGTCACAATACTTGCTTAACCTTTCAGCCAGGCTAGTGTCGGTACTTCGAGGGAGGTTTTCCAACGCTTTCGCGAAGTTCCTTAATTTAAGAACCTCTTTTCCCTGGGGGCGTAGCCCCGCTAACACCTTTCTAGACATCTACTAGGTTTATAGCATTGATCGTTAAGTGAAATAATCTCCCGAGAGTAATCCAACTCATCAGTGGGATCGAGATCCAACTGTCATTGTGTGATAACCTAGATGGAATCCACTCTAGTCACCACACTCCAGAAGGTATGCTAAATCTGCAAGTTTCAGTTTCTTTAGAAACTCCCGATGTGGTTTTTGCCCCTAGGACCCAAGTGATCTTGACGGAGTCAACAAATCAAAAAGTCCTAGTCAAGTTCAACCCGTCATTATCTGGATTGCATTAAACCCACCCGCATAACCCTTGACAGAGTCAACAAGGTTATACGACTGTCCTAATCAATCCCATATACCGATACAAACAAGCATCACTTAGCTACCGTACACTATGCCTTGACGGAGTCAACAAACGCAGCACGAATACTAAGTGTTACTTGTAAGAAATGACGGAGGGCTACGGCTGGGTTTTTGGCGAAAAACCCGTTAACGTAATGAACTTGATATCGTTGAAGGAACCTGGTAATCTTTTTGAAAATATAGTGGAGAAAACTTTTTGCTAAAGAGGTCACTCCCTGTGAAGGGATCTCGGCTCTTTCCTCGTCGAGTGAGGTGCTGGGCATTCGTAAGATGAATACCTCGATGCAAAGCAAGAATAATCGACTATAGTGAAGTTATCACCCTAACGCAAACTTTTTTGTCCAAGGGGTCACTCTCGATGAGGGGATCTCGACCCTTGCCTCATCGAATGAGGTGCTGGGCATTCATAACCGAATACCTCGATGCAAAACAAAAAGTGAACGTCCTTGTAATAACAGCTTTTGAAAAATTGTTCCAACAACGTCTTTTAGGTTTATTTTCTTGCATTAGTTCTTTTAATGTGTCCCATCATTTAAATCCTACCATTGCAGAAAACAACCAAAATATGACGTACGCTTATGCCATTCGCATTCGCCACGGGGCCCCGTCATCACCCGTTAGGTTACTTAACTAACGACAGAGCGGGGGCTGGGCTAGCACGGCTATAAAACATAAGCAACGCCTAAATAGTTATTATATATAGATATATAGCAATGATAGCCAATCCAGATCACAGATGAACACTTTGGATATACTAGGAACCCGCGATTCGTTCGAGCCTGCAACGAAAAGCGGATTATACGGTCGCGATGAATAGCCAATACCCCACCCAAGACCCCTACGGGTGCGGCAAACTACCCGCCAAGTACCCGAAGCGAAGCAACCTCCCTCAACGCCGTGAGTAGGCCACTCGGCACTTCGAGATACCCGGTAGTTTGTGCACCCCTTCCATGGGTCTATCCTAGGAGCAAAAACAGTAAAAAGAATTATACAATGACGGCTACAACCCCGACCCGGTTGTGCGGCCATACAAATAATATTACATCAATTTATAAATTTATTACATGAATGAAAGAAAAAGAAACTCTCATCTCACATCCACCCCGGCTATTCATCCGCGACAATCCAACGAGTTCATATACACATACCATCAACAACACAGATCACAGATATGTATAACCCCCACTAATCGACGTATAGCGATTAGTAGACGTTCAATACACATATAACATCACAGATATAACCAATAGCCAAAGTCTATAGAACATCGACCAAAAATATGGATTTTTAAGCCCCAAAAACAAATTTTGCTTTCTGGAAAATCTGGGCAGAAAAATCATATTCCAAAAATCCCAAAATACCCAAATGAGAACACTGCAGGAAACCAGAACCCCAACCGAGTTGAATCGGCCGCGGTTCCGCGGCGCTTTAGCCGAGTTAGGGTGTCATTTTTCTCCAGTGTTCTCAAAAAAGCCTGAGCCGATTTTTAGTGCATGATTTATTAATTTTTGAACAGAAAAAAATCGGCAGAAACTTGAAATATCCGGGGTGTTTTGCGGTTTTTCGTCCGGTCGAAATTCTAAACACTTTGCTAACATGCTAGGGTGTGTTTAGTTAGGCTCTGATACCACTGTTAGGTCCACGTTACCTCTCCCGGTACTTTCGGGGTTGCGGAATCGGTAAAACAAAATTTTTTCTAAGCATGGTAACATGGACCGAAAAGCCGGATCTTTGCTAAACAACACACTAGCATCCTAACTAGAGATTTATCTACTCGGTTAGGGGTTATACCTCAACTTGAACTCCTTCTCTTCTTGTTGTTCTTCTCCTTACTTGCTCCGAGGCTTGATCCGGACTTTGGTCACCTCCGCGGCCTCCTTGAGTCGAAGACGATCCACCCGAGAGATGTACACCGAGCTCCACCTCGAGCCGAGGTAACTAGGGCAAAGAGATTGCTAATCTACAAGCCTTAGGTTGTGTAGAAGTGATAAAGGGATGGTTTTGTCTTTGTGGGATCTTTATCTCTCAACACATGAGATCAAAAGATGAATCAAGAGGAGGAAGATGAAGGAGAAGCTAGCAACCATGGTTCATTTCCTTTTCTTCTCCCTTGAAAAAGCAAGAGAGAGAATGAGAAAGAAATTATGAGCTAAAGAAAAGTAACCATGGTTGCAATAATTCAAAAACATTATCATTACTAATCCCATCAAGATAAAGTTTGATGGCTACATTGAAATGACCATTATCATAATCAAAATAGAAAAAGAAAATGAAAAGAAGAGTGTAGATCCCTCTTGAAAGTCAATGGTCAACCCGGTCAACCGGTCAACAAAGTCAAGAGAGGTCAAGGTGGTCAAATGGTCAATGCAATTAGCCATCATAAAATTATCACTAAAAAGGATTAGTAAATGATGTCCACGGCTCATAATGGTTTTGACCAAACGAACTGCCAAAACTCTGATGAGTCCGAATCAACTGTCAAAACCCTAATGAGCCTGCCACATAATGGTTTTGGCCGAACCAACTGCCAAAACCCTAATGAGGCATCTCTTCCTTCAACGCTCCGGAAAACTGTGCATACACACCTGCATCCGCATTCCGTAGAATGCGGATGCACAGAAGACAAAACAAATCCATCCGTGCAATACTAGGATCCGGCTTAAACCAAAGCCCACTAGTATTGCCTGCCCGAACACCACACGCACACAAGTGTACGTAAGTGATCGCAGCCCTGCCATAAAACCATACGGCCTCTACACGTTTCGCTCAGTGCAGGGAAACTCTCTGTGTGGGACTCTAAAGACTCGACACTACGCTGGCAGTGGGTTTAACCACAGACCGCAAGCGGCACTAGCTGTACGTAACGGTCCCTAGGTAGATGTCGATAAGAAGGCCGATGAGGTAATCTCATCCGAACTCCTACTGAGCCTGTATGTGACAATCTCCGTACAGTCCGGTCTGTTCGTCTGATACATCACATGGCGGGCCTAGGGGGCGGTAAACGTCAGTCCCCTAATAGCGGTACAAGTCGTGTCGGAGTGAAGCCCAGTACACCTTGAGATAACACTGGAAACCTACCAGTATATCTCGCTTGCCCTGGCCAGGGACTACTCGTGTAATGGCTCTCCTAGACACAGCGTGATGTCAACCCCCAATACCGGGAGAGACGAATCTTGTCTAACCGTCACTGCCTCCAAGTGCTTCGGGACTGCACCCAACTACTACCTGTTTGCACGACTCAGTAGAATCGTGGTAGGGCAGTAATCAAAGAACAGTGGGAACACACTTGAGGCGAAGTGACAGTGTCAAGTCTGCGGACTAAGCTGTACTCATGTCACCTGGGAACTGATAACTGACGATAGGTATAATACCAACCATCAGTTCCCGACGAGTCCTGTCCAGTGTACTCGTAACCTAACGAGCACCCGCATACTATCTCAAGTACGACGTACTGACGGCTGTGGGATAGACCGTCTGCCGTGCTGGGATGAGAAGCGCATACGCTAGTCTACTCCGGAGTATCGATGCCCTGTCTCGATAATACCATGACTAGGGACGTGTATAAGGATGTGCTTGTGGATTACCCAGCCCCCACGAGTGTGATCGCCATCACAACGCCGGTAATCAAGCAAAGATCCTAAGGGCTCTACTAATGCGTAAAGGTGATATAATAAAGAAACACACATGTACACATTAAAGCAGAGACAAACCAAGTAGCATACTACTATATCGAGCAAGATTGTCTGTACAACTGTGAATATCCCAATCTTCCATCAAGTAATATACATACCAGTATGATACAGTAATGGCCTCTAGGGCATAAACACTAACACTTCTCTACTAATCTGTCTCGCAAAGCACATTCATGAAACTATCTCATTCGAGAAATAGCCTCAGTGAGCGGATCCGCTCTAATATTTCTATCTTTATCTCTCTATATCTCAACTTCGCAGAGAAAGACTATCTCCCAAAATGAGCGATACATGTCTTAGAATTTTTCTGGATATCTGATTGGACCAAGTTCACAAATGAACTCCAAATCCAACAAACTTCTTAGACCGTATCTTCCATTGAATTTAATCAGTATTCTGCGCCATGCCTTCCTCAGTATCCGCTTGGACCGCCTGTCCAACATACTGCCCCTCAAAAGACGGAAAACTATTAAGCCTGACAGCCACTCTGTCATCCATGTCACCTTGGAAGCCTGAAATGATAACCGCCTCCTGAAGAAGGCCGTCGTTACCATATACCAAGAACATTTACTTATGTTAACAATTGCTTCCTAATGTTTCTCCAGGATTGGATTGATATATTCTTATTGCATCTAGTGCAAAAAGAAATATTTGGTGTGGTACCTGATATCTAATGATTAACTCAATTGCCTAAGAAAGTGATATGCCAATCATGCAAATCTCTCTTTTCATCAGTCTAGAAGACATCTCTTTAGAGAGGGTGACTCCATCACCTGCGGGTACATCACCACGCCAGGAGTCGTCCATTCTAAAACACTTTAGAATAGTGTCAAAGTACCCAAATTGAGACACTTCCTAAATCAAGATCTAAAACCATAGATCTAGTGACCAGAATTCCTGATATTTTATCCAGATCCTATGTGGAGAAACACTTTGTGATAACCACAATATAACCGATCGTAGTATAGGAATATCACTTCCTATCAGGAGCATGTTATCCGAATACCAGGACATCACTCCTTACTATCTTTTTACCAGGTCCATCTATTGTTCTGATGAAGTCAAACTCTATGACCGTCACATCAAAAATAGACGATTTATCTCCACTATACTTGCTTTAGTCTATAAATAGACATAAGCTACTGGCCTACCACGCTTCCGCTGCGTCCACTGACTACAGCAACCCTCTAGCAGAGTCATATACACGCGCACTTCTAAAGTTAATTTAGAACGACGTTATATTCATCCACCCGCCAGATCTTATAGTCTAGGACAGCAGTAGCGGCAAGCTTGGGTCATCAAAACCTTATTGTCACCGTTTTTGAGGAGACCGAAATACCTCTCGTGTGGCTGAGGTTACCCATTATATCTGCAGAGTGGCTAATGGATTGTCGAATCCAATTGAATCTTTAGATTCTACTAAATTTTCACTAATCGTTTGTGGTTCTAGAATCACTTTCAGTTTTACCATACTCCCACTTGTGTTTTCTGAAAAGAATTCATTTTAGTAAAGAGTTGGCGAGTCAAAAACAATATAACTATTGATCCTCCAAATGGTAGAATGTTAACCCTCGTCAAAACCCGGGATAACCCACAAATTACCATTACTGAAACGTGCCTTGAGTTTATCCAGATTCTGGTTTTAAGTATAAGCCGGACTACTCCATATATCTTAACTTCGTTAAGATATGAATCCATTTTATATCCAATATAGAAACAAAAGCACTAATTTAATTTGAACCAGATTAAAAATACATGCAGCTATTTCCAGTGCATATTGACTAAATGAAAGAAGGCCAAACAGCATTACTCATCAAGGACCGTATTTACGGATGAGTAATCTGAGAGAGAAGCAAGTTCTCAAATATATTACTTACAACGGAATACCTAGTATAAGTATCTACACCTTCGATCACCCCGAGGAATCCTGATACTTGCAACGTATGGTCCTTTACTTTATTCTTATACCTATAACTTTTTAAAATTTGGACCTTGTATTTCAACGAAATATTTGTCTAAAACCAGAGAAGTCATAAGTAAACGGAATATAGTACGAGTACTAACCCCTTTGTCCTAATAGATATCGGACAACATACAATACTTTGTATAAGTTCTCTGAGTTTAATAACTCAAACCCTGTGCGTCGTAGGTTGAAAACTGTGTTATGGTTAAGAAGAATTACACCGTTGTTGAATGCACCTTACCTAACCATCAACTGATATAGGTAAACGTCATAAACATAATTTCAAAATGTTATATCTCATTTTATAAAATAAACGTACAGATGTATCATTTTGAAATTAGTGCACAGCAACGGATATTTAAAACCAAATATTTTCCGTTAGGCAAAACCCAGGTGATTTCTTCAAATATCACTAATTACAAAGAATTTTGATATCGAGGATCTAATCACCCAATTCCCAATGTTCTACTCCCACGCAACATTTGTAATGCTATACAGATATGAGAATAAAGTCTGGTAAATACATACCCTGGAGTCAGAATCTAATTGGGAAAGCAGTTTTCAATTAACAATACACAGTAAGACTGAAACATGAAAATATTTTGAGGGGGTGGCCGGGTATTCCTAGTAATACCTTTTCCACTATCCAGATTCATGACAACAGTCGCAATTTTCCTTGCCCTCACTGCAATCCTTTTATATGTCTTTACTTCTTACCTTCTGTACACATACTTAGGCTAATTTGTTTTCTTCCTTCCCTACTTTTTGACACCTGCCTAAGATTTGGAAGAAGACTATCCAATAAGCGTAATAGGTGTACTCTCCTAATATTAGGAGCCCTCACAACCTGAGAGAAAGTAAAGAGAAAACAACCGAATAATTTATACAATTTCTCCAGAACCAGAATCTATTCTCGAACAGAAACAAGTTTCTTCGAGTTCGTATGTAACTACACGATGGCATACCCAACCAATATGGATCTTCGTAGTGATACGGTACAAAGGGGAAGTAGGAGTGGCAGGGTAATATGCGGCTTCGTCATGAATGATAGTAGCTGCAATTTCCTTTTCCTTCACTCTAATCCCTTTATATGTCTTTACTTTTTACCTTCTGTACACTATACTTAGGCTAATTGGTTTTCTTCCTTCCCTATATTTCGGCTCCTGTCTATAGTTTGGAAGAAGACTATCCAATAAGCATAATAGGTGTACTCTCTTAATACTAGGAGCTCTCGCAACCTGAGAGAAGGTAAAGAGAAAAGACAACCGAATAATTTATTCAATTTCTCCAGAATCGGAAACCATTCTCGAACCGAAACAAGGTTTTTCGAGTTCGTATATAACTATACGATGTCATACCCAAGCAATATGGATCTTCGTAGTGAAACGGAGTGTTCTGGGGAAATGCAAAAGGGGAAGTAGGAGCAGTAGTGATATATGCGACTTTTTCGTGAACCATGAAAATCCATAAACCAAAGTGTTTAAGAAGGTTTAGTTAACTTGGTTTATGAGTTTTAGTTTAAGGTTGGGTCATAGTCGCTGCCAAAGAGAGAGAAAAAAGAAACACTCAGCGTGCACTCTGACTTAGATTAGATTGGTTAATCACTTTATCTAATCAGGATGGCTCTCACTATTTCCTCGAATTCTCCTTCAAATCTTAAAAGGAGAACTAGCTGGGATCATTGACACCTTACAAGTTGGTTAACCGTTCAGCCAGGTTTGTGTTGGTACTCCGAGAGAGGTTCTCCGTGCTCTCGCACAGACCTAATTAAAATAAATCTCGTTTCCGTAGAGGCGTAGCCTCGTCAACACCTTTCTAGACACCTAATAAGCCAGCTAATTATGAAGCGAAAAATATCTTCCAAGAGTAATCCTAATCATCAGTGGGATCGGGATCCAACTATCATTATGTGATAAACTGGATGGAAGCCACTCTAGTTACCACACTCTAGAAGGTATGCAATACTAGCAAGTTTCCTGTATATTTGAAACTCCTGATATGGTTTTTGCCCGAAGACCCAAGTGACCTTGACACAGTCAACAAATCAAAAGATGCTATTCAAGTTGAACCTGTCATTATCTTGATTGCATTAAACCCACCAGCATGAGCCCTTGACACAGTCAACAAGGCCATACGACTGTCCTAACCAATAGCATCGTATGCTACAAACAAGCAACACTTAGCTACCGCACACTACGCCTTGACACAGTCAACAAACGCAACATGAATACTAAGTATTACCCATAGGAAATGATAGAGGGCTACGGCTGGTTTTTGGCGAAAAAACTTTTAACGTAATGAACTTGATATCGTTGAAGGAACTCAAGCAGTTTTTGAAAAGGAGTGGTTTAAGCTCCGAATTTTTAAAAACTAGTGGTTTTGAATAAAACCGAGTAATCTAAAGTATCATAAACTATCGCTCAAGCGGTCACTCCCCCTAAAGGGATTTAGGCACTTGCCTCCTAGAATAAGGTGCTGGATATTCGTGAACGAACACCACTATGCAAAGCAAAAGAATACAACTATAGTTTTTCGAAATTTGTTCCGACAACATCTCTTAGGTTTATTTTCCTTGCATTAATCAAAATTAATACGATCCCATCAATTAATCCCTATCACACCAGAAAAGAACGAAAATACAATGTACGTATATGTTAGTGTATATGCCCTAGAGGCCATTACTGTATCATACTAGTTTGTATATTACTTAATGGAAGCTTGGGATATTCACCTTGTATATACAATCTTGCTCAAAATAGTAGTGTGCTACTTGGTTTGTTTCTACTTCAATGTGTACATGTGTTTATTTTAGTAAATCACCTATACACATTAGTGGAGCCCTTATGATCTTTGCTTGATTACCAGCGTTGTGATGGCAGTCACACTAGTGGGGGCTGGGTAATCTATAAGCACATCCTTATGCAGGTCCTTAGTCGTAGGACTATCAAGACAGGGCATCGATACTCCGGAGTAGACTAGCGTATGCGCTTCTCATCCCAGAGTGGGAGATGGTCTGTCCCACAGCCATCAGTACGTCGTACTGGAGATATTATGCGGGTGCTCGTTAGGTTACGAGTACACTGGACAGGACTCGTCGGGAACTGACCGGTTGGTATTATACCTATCGTCAGTTATCAGTTCCCAGGTGACATGAGTACAGCTTAGTCCGCTGACTTGACACTGTCACTTCGCCTCGAGTGTGTTCCCACTGTACTTTGATTACTACCTTACTACGGCTCAAAGGAGTCGTGCAAACAGGTAGTAGTTGGGTGCAGTCCCGAAGCACTTGGAGGCAGTGACGGTTAGACAGGATTCGTCTCTCCCGGTATTGGGGGTTGACATCGCGCTGTGTCTAGGAGAGCCATTACACGAGTAGTCCCTGGCCAGGGCAAGCGAGATATACTGGTGGGCTTCCAGTGTTATCTCAGGGTGTTTTGGGCTTCACTCCGACACGACTTGTACCGCTATTAGGGGACTGACGTTTACCACCCCCCTAGGCCCGCCATGCGATGTATCAGACGAACAGACCGGACTGTACGGAGACTGTCACATTCAGGCTCAGTAGGAGTTCAGATGGGTTTCACCTCGTCAGTCTTCTTGTCGGCATCTACCTGGGGACCGTTACGCACAGCTAGTGCCGCTTGCGGTCTGTGGTTAAACCCACTGCCAGCGTAGTGTCGAGTCTTTAGAGTCCCACACAGAAAGCTATTCGCCTTTAGGCAAAAGAGTAGAGGTCGCATGGTTTTGCGACAGGTCGCATGGTTTTGCGACAGGGTTCGGTCACATCCGTGCACTTATGCACGTACAGTGTCCGGACAGTTAACACTAGCGGGCTTTGGTTTAAGCCAGATCCTAGTGTACGTTTTGGGATTGGTTTTATCCAGTATGTATTCGTGTTTCTCGGAATGCGGATGCGGGTGTGTATGCACAGTTGACGGAGAGACAGAGGCAGAGGATTCTCATTAGGGTTGTTAACCATTGACCGTTGACTATTGACTTTTTGCTCAACCCTAATGAGAATATGATATGTAATTAACAATAATATTAATTAAGTATTATAGTGATATGGTTGTTGAGGGGTTGACTTTGTTGACTTGTTGACTTTGTTGACCGGTTGACTAGGTTGGACTAGTTGACCATCATGATGACAATGGCTATCATTTTATGGCAAAGACTTTTGCTTGCTTGTTCTCTTGTGCAAAATGAGTGCATGAAATGATATGGCTATTGTAGCTTAAACCATCACTAATACTTGATTGCTATTATTGGTTATGATGGTTTTGGATTATGAGAGCCAAGAGTGAAAAGTCTTGCTAATTTTTCTTTCATTTCCTTTCTCTCTCTTGTGTTCTTGAGCTCTCATCTTCTTCCTCTTGCTCTCCCTATGGTTCACTTGTCTCATGTGTTGAGAACCAAGAACCATAGAGAAAAATCCCAACACACTCTCCTCTACTCACTCTAGTTCACAAGGTTTAGCAAACCGAGTGAACTAGTTTCTTCAAAGCTCGAAGAAGAAGCCAAAGGTAGAAGCTTTCAGGTGGATCGATCTTCGGCGCAAGGAGACGACGGGGTGAAGCCGATCCGGACAACCATCGAGGTTTGAAGACGAAGAAGTTCAAGAAAGAAAGGTATAACCCCCTAACCGAGTAGTTAACAACTCCTACTTAGGTTGTTAGTTAGATGTTTAACAAAGATCCGGTTTTGAGTCCATATTACCGCCTCTAGAAAATTGTTTTTCATCAAATTCCGCATGCCCGAAAGTACCGGGAGAGGTAGTATGGACTTACAGTGGTATCAGAGCCTAGTTAAACTCTATCTAACATGTTAGCAAAGCAACTAGAAGATCAATCAAAGAAAAAGTCGCGAAACGAACCCGATATGTCATGTTTCTGCCGATTTTTTTTCTGTTCAAAAATTGATAAATTTCATCTTAAAAATCGGCTCAGGCTTTTTATTAAATAACCACAAAATTTGGTCCCACGAACCGATCAAACCGCCGCGGAAACGCGGCGGGAGCACGCTCCCGCCGCGGTTCCGCGGCCGAGTTGACTCGGCCGAGGTCCAAATTTTGTGCAGTGTGTTTCTGCGGTTGTTTTGGGATTTTTGGAATATGTCTTTTCAGCCCAGATTTTCCAGAACGAAAATTTTGTGTTTGGGGCCTAAAAATCCGTATTTTTGATCGAACTTCTAAAGACTTAAGCTGACGGGTTTTTATCTGTGATGTGATATTTATATTGAACGTCTGCTAATCGCTATATGTCGATTAGTGGGGGTTATACAAATCTGTGATCTGTAATGTTATTGGTTTGTGTATATGAATTCATTGGATTGTCGCGGGTGAATAGCCGGGGGTTGTGAGACGAGAGTTTTCTTTTCTTTTATTTCATGTAAATTTGTAAATTGATGTAATAATTATTTGTATGGCCGCACAACCGGGTCGGGGTTGTAGCTGTCATTGTATAATTTCTTTTTACTGTTTTTGCTCCTAGGATAGACCCATGGAGGGGGTGCACAAACTACCGAGTATCCCGAAGTGCCGAGTGGCCTACTCACGGAGTTGAGGGAGGTTGCTTCGCTTCGGGTACTTGGAGGGTAGTTTGCCGCACCCGTAGGGGTCTTGGGTGGGGTATTGGCTATTCACCGCGACCGTGTAAACTGCTTTTCGTTACAGACTCGTACGAATTGCGGGTTCCTAGTATATCCAATGTGTTCATCTGTGATCTGAAATGGCTATCATTGCAATATATCTATATATGATATTATTTAGGCGTTGCTTATGTTTTACAGCCGTGCTAGCCCAGCCCCCGCTCTGTCGTTAGTTAAGTAACCTAACGGGTAATGACGGGGCCCCGTGGCGAATGCGAATGGCATAAGCGTACGTCATATTTTGGTTGTTTTCTGCAATGGTAGGATTAAATGAAGGGACGCATTAAAAGAACTAATGCAAGAATATCACGCATTAAAAGAACTAATGCAAGAAAAATAAACCAAGTAAAAGTCGTTGGAACACTTTCGGAAAACCACTCGGTTCTTTTCAAAACCAACTTTTAAATGCGGAGCTTGAGCCACTCCTTTTAAAAGCTATCTCGTTCCATCGATTATATCAAGTTCACTACGTTCACGGTTTCGCCAAAACCATTCGTAGCCCTCCGTCGTTTCACATGAATAGTCAATAGTATTCAAGCTATGTTTGTTGGCCAAAGTCAAGGCATAGTGATTGGTAGCTATTGGGTATTCATGTGCAGCATAGATAGATGCGTTGGTTTGGAACAGTCGAACTGCCTTGTTGGCCAAAGTCAAGGGTTGGTGCGGGTGGATTCAAATTAACCTGGAGAACGACGGGTAGAACTTGACATGTGACTTATGATTTGTTGGCCAAAGTCAAAGTCATAAGAGCATGGGGCAAAAATCCACATCGGGAGTTTCAAAAGAACTGAAACTTGCTAGTGTTGCATACCATTTGGAGTGTGATGATTCTGGTAGGATTCCTTCAGTTTCGTCACGCGATGATATTTGGATCCCGATCCTACTGTGAGTATATGCTACTCCTCGGGAAATTTCTCACTTAACGATCAATGCTATAAACCAAGTAGGTGTCTAGAAAGGTGTTAGCGGGGCTACGCCCACAGGGAAAAGAGGTTATTTAATTAAGGAACTTCGCGAAAGCGTTGGAAAACCTCCCTCGAAATACCGACACTGGCCTGGCTGAACGGTTAAGCAAGAATTGTACGGTGAGATTGATCCTGACTAATTCTTCCTTTTTGGTTTGAGAAGGGATTCGAGAAACAGTGGGAGCCATCCTGTTTAGACGAACTAAAAACCATTCTAAACTTGCAAGAGTATCATGCTGAGTGTTTCTTCTCTCTCTCCTAATTGCAGCGACCAATCGACATGACTGGACTTAAGTTACTTCTAGATAAAAATATACTGACAGGGCCAAACTACAAAGATTGGCTCAGGAATGTCAAGATGGCAATCACTTACGACAAGCTGGGGTATCTTCTTACCACCAAAGCTCCCCCTGTCCCAGGTCCCAAAACCAGCGTCGCGGATAAGGAAATCCGTAAGACCTGGGAAATCGATTGCGCGAAGGCCAAGTGCCTCGTGCTTGCCTCTATGGACAACAAACATCAGAGGAGGCACGAGAATATGGACCTCGAATCCATATTTCTCCATACAAAAGAACTGTATGGAGAGCAGTCTCATATCGCAAGATACGAAGTGTCGAAGAAGTTATTTTCGGCAAGGTTGGCCGTCGGATCATCGGTAGCGGAACACGTGCTTAAGATGATTGGCTACATAGAAGAGCTCGCGGACCTTGGGACCACGTTGGAGAATGAGCTCTATACGGACTTGATTCTCCAGTCCCTTCCTTCCACTTACGCCCAGTTTATCCTGAACTTCAACTTACAAGAAAAGGAAGTTGAACTTTCAGAACTCCTCAACATGCTGAGGAGCGCAGAGGGCACCCTAAAGAAAGGTAGGGAAACATCCACTTTGTTTGTAGGAGGATCTTCCTCTTCTAGGTCCAAGGCGAAAGCCAAGGGAAAGAAGAAGAAAGCCCCCGCCAAACCAAGGGGCGGTGTTAGTAAAGTGGATACGAAGGGAAAAGCAAAAGCAAAAGCAACAAAGAAAGCGGGGCAGCTTGTGGATAAAGAAGAATGCTTCTATTGTCATAAGAAGGGACACTGGAAGAATGATTGCAGGGCTTGGAAAGCCAGAACACAGGAACTGAAGCAGGTTGCTGTTTCAGCTTCAGGTGTGTATGTTATTGATAACTGTCTTTCAATAAACTCTACTTCCTGAGTATTGGATACCGGATCAGGATCTCATATCTGTAATTCTTTGCAGGCGTTGAGAAACCGTAGGTTTTTGAAGGCAGGTGACATGACCCTCAAAGTTGCAAACGGAGCTAGCATGGATGCTAAGGCCGTGGGGACTATCACCTGGGAATGTCAGATGGACATGTTTTAGTTTTGCGTAATTGCTTTTTTGTACCCAACGCAACTTGTAATATCATTTCTGTATCTTTGGTTTCTAAAGAAGGTTATGAATTTGCGTTTGTAAGCAATGTTGTAAACATTCTCCTTAATCAAGTTATGATTGGGTCAGGTACATTGAGCAATGGTATATACGTATTAAACCAACCACAGATTTTCAATGTCCAGAATACATACAAAAGAAAGTCTCCAGAAATCAATCAGACTTTCTTGTGGCATTGTAGACTAGGTCACATCAATGAGAGAAGGTTGACGAAGTTACATACAGAAGGATATTTGAATCTGTTCGAATATCAATCGTATGCCACTTGTTAATCCTGTCTCAAAGGAAAGATGACAAAGTCTCCGTTCACTGGACACGGAGTAAGGGCGAGCGAGCTCTTGGGACTCGTACACAGCGACATGTGCGGTCCAATGTCTACACATGCGCGAAGCGGTTATTCTTACCTCATTACTTTTACGGATGACTTTTTAAGGTACGGTTATGTCTTCTTAATGAAACATAAGTCCGAAGCCTTTGGAAAATTCCAGGAATATAAGAATGAAGTAGAAAAACAAACCGGCAAAAGTATCAAGATTCTAAGATCGGATCGAGGTGGAGAATACTTGAGTGCCGAGTTCCTGGACTATTTAAAAGAGAACGGAATTCTCACTCAGCTTACTCCTCCATACACTCCGCAACATAACGGTGTATCGGAGAGATGGAACCGAACCCTATTGGATATGGTACGGTTCATGATGAGTAACGCTGAGTTACCGCGATCATTCTGGGGGTATGCGCTAGAATCAGCTGCATACCTCTTGAACCGAGTTCCCACTAAGACTGTGCCTACCACACCATATGAGATGTGGTGTGGGAAGAAACCCTATCTTAAGCACATTAAGATATGGGGATGTCCAGCTTTTGTTAAAAAGCAGCATGCGGACAAGCTCGAGGCACGCTCAGTACAGTGCAAGTTCGTGGGATATCCAAAGAACTCCAAGGGATATTTCTTCTACTGCGAAGAGGAACAAAAGGTTTTTGTTTATCGGCATGCCTACTTCTTGGAAACTGAGTTTTTGGAAAACCAGATAAGTGGGAGCACAGTAGAATTGGAAGAAATTCCAGAACCACGAGCTATTACTGAAAGCTTAGTGGAACCAGAGGGTTCAAAAGAACAGGACATTCCTACGCCGCTCCGCAGGAGTAGTAGGCAGTCTCACCCGCCCGAGAGATACTACGGTTTTCTCATAGACAGGGATAGAGAGGATTGCATCATAGATTATGATGAGCCTACTAGCTTCCAGCAGGCCGTTCAGAGCGTTGACTCGGTAAAATGGCTGGATGCAATGCGGACCGAAATGGAGTCCATGTACACCAACAAAGTATGGACGTTGAACATTGCTCCAGACGGGGTAAAACCCGTAGGATGCAAGTGGATCTTCAAAAGGAAGATTGGTGTAGATGGACAGGTTGAGACCTATAAAGCTAGACTGGTTGTAAAGGGTTTTCGTCAAAGACCTGGTTTGGACTATGACGAGACCTTTTCTCCAGTAGCTATGCTGAAATCCATTCGGATCCTTCTTGCCATTGCTGCCTTCCACGATTATGAGATTTGGCAGATGGACGTAAAGACCACTTTTCTAAATGGAAATTTAGAGGAGTGTGTTTATATGGACCAGCCAGAGGGTTTCATTCAGAGTGGGAGCAGCGGAAAGGTGTGCAAGTTGCTTAAGTCCATCTATGGACTAAAGCAGGCATCGCGGAGTTGGAACATCTGTTTTGATGAGACGGTCAAGGAATTTGGCTTTATAAAAAATCCAGATGAACCATGCATCTATAGTAGATTTGTAGCGAGAACTGTAGTATTCCTCGTTTTATACGTGGATGACATTCTCTTAATAGGAAATGACATTCCTATGCTACAATCTGTCAAGGGGTTCTTGTCACACAGGTTCTCCATGAAAGACCTGGGTGATGCCTCTTACATCCTGGGGATCCGGATCCATCGTGATAGATCCAAGAGGATATTAGGACTTTCACAGTCCAGGTACATCGACACCATACTGAAAAGATTTAGTATGGAAGATTCTAAGCGCGGTAACCTACCGGCTTGTCACGGGATCACCCTTTCTAAAGAGATGTCTCCCAAGACTGATTTGGAAAGGGATCGCATGTCTATTATACCCTACGCTTCTGCGGTAGGCTCTATAATGTATGCGATGTTGTGTACCAGACCGGATGTAGCTTATGCACTGAGTGTAGTAAGCCGGTATCAGTCAAACCCTGGGGAGAAACACTGGATAGCGGTAAAGAACATTCTCAAGTACCTGAGAAGGACTAAGGAGATGTTCTTGGTGTATGGCGGAAAAGACCTCTAGATCGAGGCCTTTGCTGACTCCAGCTTCCAGAGTGACAAGGATGATTCCAAGTCCATGTCGGGTTTTGACTTTACCCTCAATGGAGGGGCGGTGTGTTGGAAGAGTTCTAAACAGGAAACCGTTGCAGACTCGACGATGGAAGCGGAATACATCGCTGCATCTGATGCCGCAAAAGAAGCTGTCTGGATGAGGAAGTTCTTGAAAGAACTTCAGGTGGTTCCGTCCATTGTTGATCCAATACCTCTGTATTGCGACAACAACGGGGCTATAGCTTTAGCGAAGGAACCCAGGTCCCATCAGAGATCCAGACACATCTTGAGGCGGTATCACCTGATCAGGGAGATCGTGGATCGCCAGGAGATCGAAGTTCGGAGGGTTGCTTCAGAAGATAACACTGCAGATCCATTCACCAAGGCCTTACCACAGACTCAGTTCGAGCGGCTGATCGAGATGATAGGTCTTCGATACGCCAGTACATGACCTTAGTGCAAGTGGGAGATTGTTAGTGTATATGCCCTAGAGGCCATTATTGTATTATACTAGTTTGTATATTACTTAATGGAAGCTTGAGATATTCACCTTGTATATACAATCTTGCTCAAAATAGTAGTGTGCTACTTGGTTTGTTTCTACTTCAATGTGTACATGTGTTTATTTTAGTATATCACCTATACACATTAGTGGAGCCCTTAGGATCTTTGCTTGATTACCAGCGTTGTGATGGCAGTCACACTAGTGGGGGGTGGGTAATCTATAAGCACATCCTTATGCAGGTCCCTAGTCGCAGGACTATCGAGACAGGGCATCGATACTCCGGAGTAGACTAGCGTATGCGCTTTTCATCCCAGAGTGGGAGATGGTCTGTCCCACAGCCATCAGTACGTCGTACTGGAGAAAGTATGCGGGTGCTCGTTAGGTTACGAGTACACTGGACATGACTTGTCGGGAACTGACCGGTTGGTATTATACCTATCGTCAGTTATCAGTTCCCAGGTGACATGAGTACAGCTTAGTCCGCTGACTTGACACTGTCACTTCGCCTCGAGTGTGTTCCCACTGTACTTTGATTACTACCCTACCACGGCTTAAAGGAGTCGTGCAAACAGGTAGTAGTTGGGTGCAGTCCTGAAGCACTTGGAGGCAGTGACGGTTAGACAGGATTCGTCTCTCCCGGTATTGGGGGTTGACATCGCGCTGTGTCTAGGAGAGCCATTACACGAGTAGTCCCTGGCCAGGGCAAGCGAGATATACTGGTGGGCTTCCAGTGTTATCTCAGGGTGTTTTGGGCTTCACTCCGACACGACTTGTACCGCTATTAGGGGACTGACGTTTACCGCTCCCCTAGGCCCGCCATGCGATGTATCAGACGAACAGACCGGACTGTACGGAGACTGTCACATTCAGGCTCAGTAGGAGTTCAGATGGGTTTCACCTCGTCAGTCTTCTTGTCGGCATCTACCTGGGGACCGTTACGCACAGCTAGTGCCGCTTGCGGTCTGTAGTTAAACCCACTGCCAGCGTAGTGTCGAGTCTTTAGAGTCCTACACAGAAAGCTATTCGCCTTTAGGCAAAAGAGTAGAGGTCGCATGGTTTTGCGACAGGTCGCATGGTTTTGCGACAGGGTTCGGTCACATCCGTGCACTTATGCACGTACAGTGTCCGGACAGTTAACACTAGCGGGATTTGGTTTAAGCCAGATCCTAGTGTACGTTTTGGGATTGGTTTTATCCAGTATGTATTCGTGTTCCTCGGAACGCGGATGCGGGTGTGTATGCACAGTTGACGGAGAGACAGAGGCAGAGGATTCTCATTAGGGTTGTTGACCGTTGACTGTTGACTATTGACTTTTTGCTCAACCCTAATGAGAATACGATATGTAATTAACAATAATATTAATTAAGTATTATAGTGACATGGTTGTTGAGGGGTTGACTTTGTTGACTTGTTGACTTTGTTGACCGGTTGACTAGGTTGGACTAGTTGACCATCATGATGACAATGGCTATCATTTTATGGCAAAGACTTCTGCTTGCTTGTTCTCTTGTGCAAAATGAGTGCATGAAATGATATGGCTATTGTAGCTTGAACCATCACTAATACTTGATTGCTATTATTGGTTATGATGGTTTTGGATTATGAGAGCCAAGAGAGAAAAGTCTTGCTAATTTTTCTTTCATTTCCTTTCTCTCTCTTGTGTTCTTGAGCTCTCATCTTCTTCCTTTTGCTCTCCCTCTCTTTAGTCTATGGTTCACTTGTCTCATGTGTTGAGAACTAAGAACCATAGAGAAAAATCCCAACACACTCTCCTCTACTCACTCTAGTTCACAAGGTTTAGCAAACCGTGTGAACTAGTTTCTTCAAAGCTTGAAGAAGAAGACAAAGGTAGAAGCTTTCAGGTGGATCGATCTTCGGCGCAAGGAGACGACGGGGTGAAGCCGATCCGGACAACCATCGAGGTTTGAAGACGAACGAGTTCAAGAAAGAAAGGTATAACCCCCTAACCGAGTAGTTAACAACTCCTAGTTAGGTTGTTAGTTAGATGTTTAACAAAGATCCGGTTTTGAGTCCATGTTACCGCTTCTAGAAAATTGTTTTTCATCAAATTCCGCATGCCCGAAAGTACCGGGAGAGGTAGCATGGACTTACAGTATATGCCATCTGCATTCGCCACGAGGCCCGTCATGCACCGTTAGATTACTTAACTAACGGTTGAGCGGGGGATGGACTAGCGCGGATGCAAAACATATACAACATCTACTAGTATATATAAATATATATATAACATTCGTCCTAGACATGATATAAGCAACATTACAGAAAAGCGATAAGCAACATAGAATAACGGATAATCTAGGAGCCCCGGGTTTCATTTGAGCCGCAAATGAAACCCGATGTTCCCCGGTCGTGTGGATAGCCTATGCAATGAAGAACCTGTTAGGGATATGTATGCCCTAGAGGCCATTATTGTATGATATAGTGGATGCTTGGACATATATATAGAGAACTTTCTTGCTCGACATGATAGCATGCTATCTGGGTGCTCTTTATCTTAACATGTACACTTGTATTATTATACTGTCTCTCTAATACATATTGATAAAGCCCTTAGGATGTAGGCTTGACTACTAGGACTATGATGCAGATCATACTAGTGAGGATTGTGTAGTCCACAAGCACATCCTTTAACATTTCCTAGTCGAGGGAATATCGAGACAGGGCATCGATATTCTAGTGTAGACTAGTGTGTCTGTTTCTTGATCCTATATGGGGCGATGATTGATCCCACAACCATTGGCGTTTGACATCAAAGATTGTACACGGGTGCTCATTAGAGAATGGGTACACCGAACATGACTCGCCGAGAACTCCTAGATGGTACCATACCTATCGTCAGATAGCAGTTCAATGGTGACACTTGTACAGGTTAGTCTATAGACCCGAGATCGTCATAGAGTCTTGTGTGGTTCCCATTGTGCTTTGATTTCCTTCCTACCACGGCTCAAAGGAGCCGTGCTAATAGGTGGATTTTGGGTACAGTTCCGAATCACATGGAGGCAATGGGAGATAGGAGGGGTTTCGTCTTTCCCGGTATAGGGAGTTGATGTTGCTATATACTCGATTGGTTATAACAGCAAGTCCCTGTCCAGGGCTGATGAGATTTACTGATAAGTGTTATCAGCAGTTTCTCGAAAGGGTATAGGCCACACATCGGCATGACTTATCAAGTTACTGGGATCTGACGATTCTACCCCCAGACTCGATATATGACATATCAGACGAAAAGACCGGACTGTACGGTAAGTGTTGCTTATAGGTTTTACGGGAGTTTGGACAAGCTTGCTTGTTGATCTTCTAATCGTTCAATACCTGGGTAGCCGTTTAGTCCAGCTAATACCGCTGAAGGCTTATGGGCATTATTGGAGATAGTGCCCTTAGAGTCAATTATTGGATCACAGGCACGTGATTGTAATGTTTGAGGGATGATCTATACCGGTAGGACAGTCTTACTCGAGATGATAGTATGCTATCTGGTTTATCTTTATCATCATGTACTGCTTTAGGTGACCTTACAGGTCACTATTGCATGTTGATAGAGCCCTTAGGATTCTTGCTTGACTGCCAGCAGTATGATGGCGATCATATACGTGGGAGCTGGGGTCTATAAGCGCATCCTTAAATGGTCCCTAGTCGTGGGAGTTTCGAGACAGGGCATCGATACTCCAGAGTAGACTAGTGTATACAGTCGAGATCCCGACGAGGGGCGTTGGCCGGTCTCACAAGCCACTGGTGTCAGTTGGTTCACCTAAGATGTATACAGGTGCTCATTGGGTTATGAGTACACCGGACAGGACTCGCCGGGAACATGCTAGTTGGTATTATACCTGACGTCAGATAGCAGTTCCCTGGTGACATGTGTACAGGTTAGTTCATCGACCTGAGATCGTCATTTGTCTCGTGTGAGTTCCCACTGTACTTTGATTACTACCCTACCACGGCTCAAAGGAGTCGTGCAAACAGGTTTTAGTTGGGTACAGTCCCGAGCCACATGGAGGCAGTGAGCGGATCTGCAGGGGTTCGTCTCTCCCGGTATTGGGGGTGAGGTCGCGCTGTGTCTAGGAGAGCCATTACACAAAGCCTTCGGCCGAGGCAGGAGATTTGCTGGTAGGTATTCCAGTAGTATCTTAGGGTGTTCTGGGCTACACTCCGACACGACTTGTACCGCTTTTGGGGGTCTGACTTTTACCAACCCCCTAGGCCCGCCATGCGATGCTCATAGACGAACGGACCGGACTGTATGGATATTGTCACTGACAGGCTCAGTAGGGTGTCAGCATGAGTTCGCTCACAGACATCCCTTTTGGTCAATACCTGGTAGCCCGTTACGTATAGGCTAATACCTCTAACGTGCTAGTGGTTAAATCCACAACTAAGGTGTTGACGAGTCTTTAGAGTCCCCCACAGACCGTTTTCTCAAGTTTCGGACTAAACGCTGTAGAGGCCGTATGGAGATATGGCAGGGTTCGATCAGATACGTGCGGTATTGCACGTATCATGATCGGACGGCTAATACTAGCGGGCTTTGGTTTAAGCCGGATTCTAGTATTGTACAGTGTAGATTTTGTCTCATTGCATTTGTATTCGGTCACAATACAAATGCGGGTATGTATATACAGTCGTGGGGTTTTCCTGTAATTTATTACGGGATCAGTTTTCTGAAGTTGCCAGTTTGCATTCCGTTCCGGCCAGTTTTCCTTTGTTCCTTCACGGCCGGATTTTTGTGATGGAGGGGCTAATTTGCAAGTTTGCAAATTAGCTTAGTGGAGGGGTTTATTTGTTATTGAGGGATTATGATAACATAGCATCTTTGCTTTTTATTCTCATCAGGGCTATCGTTTAATGTGATAGGATATGATAGGATTTTGGTGTGACCATAATTCCTCAATATCAACTCATTTCTTATGGTCACCTTGCTACATCCCTACACTCACCCCCTTGTTGTTTTTTCCCTCCTCAATTCATTTGGCCGGCCATTCCTTGGTGAGTGAGAAGGGGATTCATTTTTGGTGTGAGGAAATTATTCATATCATTTGGCTCATTACAAATTTCCTCACCTCTCTATATAGTTCATTCTTCACCTCTACCAAATGGCAACTTCCTTAACCCCGAGAGACAAATGGATTCTACACTTCATCTACAACACTTCTTGGGCACGTCGGCTCGCCAACTTTGTGCCCGAGTTGTCTCGGTCCTGAGGTGGGAGCCCGTAAAAGAACCCGGCGATGTGGTGCCCGTTCCGACGAGGAGATGAAGACCGGAGATTCCGCAAGGAGATCGAAGTGGAGACCGAAGACCGAAGGACACGGATCGCTCGGTATAGCTTTCATCCCATCTCTAGTTTGCTAGTTGTAGGTTAATGGTTTCGATCCGGGTTTTTAGGATGCGGTAGTGCCGGTTTAAAGTCAAGAAAAATTTTCGTTTCCGCATTTTGGCCTCGGATTGACGGCCGGGGCGCTACCGTATTCCTACATGGTATCAAAGCCACGCCATTAACCTAGTCTAGCTTGCTCTAACGTGTTTACAAGTTCGATCGAACGGATTTTCCGAAAACCCGATTTCAAATGTGCAGTTTCTGTCGATTTTTTCCAGTGGTAAAAAAATAATTTAGTATATTGCAGAAATACGTGCAGGGTTTTCTAAGACTTCTGCAAAAATTTGGTAGCATTACTTCATTGTTCCACCGCGGAACCGCGGCCAAACCCATGCATTGGCCGCGGTTCCGCGTCCATAATGAGTCCTTGTTGCACCAATTTTTTCCAGTGGGTCTTAGACTGTGAAATGGGGTTTTTGGAATATTCTTTTTGGGTCCAGATTTTCTTTGAGTGCTACAGTAGTGTTTGGGGCCCACTTCGGAAAATTCAGTCGATCGAAAATTTTAAACATGTTAGTTCACAGTATTTACATTATATCTGCGACCGTGAATGTCATTTGATCTGTAAATCCTGTCTAACTTCTATAGCCCTTTTAGACGGATTTACGAACATGACATTCACGTTGATGTTCTGTGTTGTGCTGTGATGTTGCGGATTTGTCGTGGTGGATATCCTGGATGCAATAGTAGTACAGTTTTGTTTTATATGTACATTTGATATTGCGGGGCGAGCGTCCGACATATGGACTGCCGTTACTGCCTGTTTGTATATTATTCTTTTGGGGCACGACCGGGGCGAGGTCGATGTACCCGTTGTATGTATATTTTACTTTCTGTACTAGGATTACCTCGCGGAGGGATGCACGGATAGCCGAGTTCTAGAGGGCAACGGGCCCGCATCTCATGGCGTTGAGACGGAGGGGGCTTTACTCTAGAATTGGCGGGTTATTCGCCGCACTCGTAGGGGGTACAGGTTGACCCAGGAATGGTGCCCAAGTTACCGGATTCCGTGAAGTGCTGGGTGGTCCATTCACGTTGCTGAAGGGGGCTGCTTCGCTTCAGGTTTTGGCGGGTAACTTGCCGCGCCCGTAGGGGTAGAGGATTTCATTGCACAGGCTATCCACATGACCAGGAGAACGTCGGGTTTCAGTAGCGGCTCTATGAAACAAGGGGATCCCAGATATCTGTATTGTTCTATGATGCTTATTACATTTCTGTGATGTTGCATTTTATCACGTCTTGAGAGAATATTATATATTGATATATATACTAATAGATGTTGTATATGTTTTGCATCCGCGCTAGCCCAGTCCCCGCTCTATCGTTAGTTAAGTAACCTAACGGGTGATGACAGGACCCAGTGGCGAATGCGGATGGCATATACGTACATCATTATTTTCGTTCTTTATTGGTGTGATCAATTGATGGGACTGCATTGATTCGGATCAATGCAAGCTAAACAAACCTATTCTGATATTGTTGGAACAATTTTCAAAAAGCTGTTATTGCAAGGATGTTCTCTTTTGTTTTGCACAGTGGTATTCGGTTATGAATATCCAGCACCTCAGTCGACGAGGCAAGGGCCGAGATCCCTTCACCGGGAGTGACCCCTTGGACAGAAGTTTGCGTCAGGGTAATAACTTCACTATAGCCGATTACTTTTTGCTTTGCATCGTGGTATTCAGTTGGAATATCTTGCACCTCATTCTACGGGGAAAGAGCCGAGATCCCTTCACCGGGAGTGACCTCTTTAGCAAAAGTTTTCGTCACTATATTTTTTATAAAAAGGCTATGCAGTTCCTTCAACGATATCAAGTTCATTATGTTAAAAATTTTTCGCCAAAAACTAGACGTAGCCCTCTGTCATTTCTTACAAGTATTACTTAGTATTCGTGCTGCGTTTGTTGACTGTGTCAAGACGTAGTGTGCGGTAGCTATGTAGTGTTTGTTTGTAGCATATTAATGGGATTGGTTAGGACAGTCGTGCGGCCTTGTTGACTGTGTCAAGGGATCATACGGGTGGGTTTAATGCAATCCAGGATAATGGCGGGTTGAACTTGACTAGGACTCTTTGATTTGTTGACTGTGTCAAGGTCACTTGGGTCCTAGGGGTAAAAATCACATCGGGAGTTTCTAAAGAAACTGAAACTTGCCAGGCTTGCGCATACCTTCTGGAGTGTGGTGACGTGAGTGGATTCCGTCACGTTATCGTGCGATGATAGCTGGATCCCAATTCCCACTGATGAGTTGGTTTACTCCTCGGGTTATCCCGACTAGTTCTTCTTTCAGGTTTGGAGGAGAATTTGAGGTTACAGTGGGAGGTTTCCTGATTAGATAAAGTGATAACCATTCTGATCTAGGTTAGAGTGCACGATGAGTGTTTCTTTTCTCTCTCTCTTTGGCAGCGACCATGACTCGACTCGTGACTATGACTCAGTGACCAAGTTAACCGAACCTTCTTATAAGACTGGCTTTTGGATTGTCAGAGTTGCATACCTTATTGCTACTCCTACTTTTACCCTTTTCTCCACGACATCCCGTATTACTATGAACGTCCACTTCCATTGGATAAAACCATCATATGGTTATATACGAACTCGAAGGAATTTATTCGAGGATGGTTTCCGGTTCTGGAGAAAACTAATAAGACTATTCAGTTGTCTTTTCCTTTTACCTTCTCTCAGGTTGCGAGTGCTCCTTGGATTAGGACAGTACACCTATTACGCAAATTGGATAGTCTTCTTCCAAACCATAGGCAGGTGCCGACCGGTAGGGAATGAAGAAAACCAATTAGCCTAAACGGTGTACAGAAGGTATTAAGTTAAGACAAAGAAATGGATTAGAAGGAGGGCAAAGTAAATTGCGACTGCTATTCACGACCAAACCAAGTATTTCATTACCACTCCCACTTCACCTTTGTATTTCTCCAGGACACTCCGTATCACTACGAAGATCCACAGTTTATTGGATACTCCATCGTATGGTTATATACGAACTCGAAAGGAACTCGTTCCAGTTCGGGGATGGATTCTGGTTCAGGAGAAATAGGAATAAGGTTTATTCAGGTGTCTTTTATCTTTACCTTCTCTCGTGTTGCGAGTGCTTCTAGGATTAGGACAGTACACCCATTATGCTTATTGGATAGTCTTCTTCCAAACCATAGGCTGGTGCCGAACGGTAGGGAAGGAAGAAAACCATTTGGCCTAAAGGGGTGTGCAGAAGGTAACGACTAAAGACATATAAAGGGATTTGGTGAGGTGGCAAAGAAATATACGGTTACAGTTGTGAATCTGGATAATGGAAGAGGCATTACTAGGAATACCCGGATACCCCTACGAAACATTTCAATGTTTCAGTTTCACTGTGTACTGTTAATAGAAAACTGATTTCCCAATTAACACTTGCTCCAGGGTATGTATTTACCAGGTATGATTCTTACATCTGTATGGTTTTACAGATGATGAGTGGGAGTAAGTTATTGGGAATTGGGTGATTATCCTCATTATATCGGGATTCGTTGTAATTGGTGATATTTGAGGAAATCGCCTGGGTTGTTTGCCGGACGGCAAATATTTGGTTTTGAATATCCGTTGTTATGCACCAATTTCAAATTGATATATCTGTACGTCTATTTTTATAGAGTGAGATATACCTTTTTGAAATTATGTCCATGACATTTACCTATATCAGTGGATGGTTAGGTAAGGAGCATTAAACATCGGTGTAATTCTTCTTAACCATAAGTACAGTTTTCAACCTACGACACACAGCGATTGAGTTATTAGACTCAAGGGACTTATACAGAGTATTTTATATTGTCCAGTATCCATTAGGACAGAGGGGTTGGTCCTCGTACTATATTCGGTTTACTTGTGACTTCTCTAGTTCTTAGACATGTGTTTCGTACAAATGCAAGGTCCAAGTTTTGAGAAGTTATAGGTATATGAATAAAGTAGAGAGCCAAGTATTGCAAGTATCGAGATTCTTCAAGGTGATCGAAGATGTAGATACTTGTGTATGATATTCAGTTGATAGTAATGATTAAGAGAACTTGCTTCTCTTTCAGGTTACTCATAATTGGAAGTACTCCTAAGTTGAGTAACGCTGATTGGCCTCCTTCCATTTAGTTGACATGCACTGGAGACAGCTGCATGATTTGAATCTGGTTCAATTAAATCAGTGCCTATGTTTCTGTATTGGATATAGAACAGTTCATATCTTGACATTGTTAAGGTACGGGGAGTTGTCCAGTTTATGCTTAAAACCAGACTCTGGATAACTCAAGGCACGTTTCTGTAATGGCTGTTTTTGGGTTGACCCGGGCTATGACGAGGGTTGACTTTCTACCATCTGGAAGATCAATAGTGATATTGTTCTTGACTCGCCATAGTTTTAATAAAAATGGATTTTTTTTTTCAGAAAACAGTAGTGAGAGTATGGTAGAACTGGGAGTGATTCCAGAACCGCAAACGATTACTCAAAATTTGATAAGAACCTAAAAATTCAATCTGACTTGACATTCCATTAGCCACTCCGCAGATATGGTGGGTAACCTCAGGCGCTCAAGAGGTACTTCGGTAGCCTCAAGGACGGTGACGGGGAGGTTCTTGTTTACCCAGACTTGCCATTGCTGTTGTTCCAGACTGTAAGACCCGGCAGGAGGATGAGTATAGCGTCGTTCTAAACTAGCTTTAGAAGTGTACAACTATATGACTCTGCCAGAGGGTTGTCGTAGTCAGTGGGAGCAGTGGAAGCATAGTGGACAAGTGACTTGTGTCTATTTATAGACTAAAGCAGATATAGCGGAGATAGATCATCTATTTCTGATGTCGCAGTCATAGGTTTGACTTCATCAGAATAGGGAATGGATCTGTTAAGAAGGTAATAGGGTGTGATGTCCTGGTATTTGGATGACATACACAGAGTAGGAAGTGATGTTCCTATACTACGATCGGTTATACTTTGGTTGTCACACAGTGGTTTCTCAAGATAGGATATTAATCCAGTCCTGGAGAAACATTCGGATGCAGTTTTAGAACATAAGTGGATGTTCTAGGGATATAATAACGTCAGCCTCATTCAGGTGACGGTTATCGTTCCAGGCTTCCAAGGTGACCTGGATGACAGAGTGGCTGTCAGAGTTATAGTTTTCCCTCTGATGAGGGGCAGTATTTTAGACAGTTGGTCCAGGTGGATACTGAGGGAGGCATGGCGCGGGATACTGATTAAGTTCAGTTGTCGATACAGTCTAAGAAGTTTGGATTTGGAGTTCATTTATGAACTAGGCCCATCAGACATCCAGACATATTCTAAGACAGGTATTGCTCATTTCGGAAGATGGCTTTCTCCGCGAACTTGAGATAAAGAGAGATATAGAAAGAAACATCAGAGCGGATCCACTCACTGAGGCTATTCTTCGAACGCAATAGTTTCACAAATGAGCTTTGTGAGACTAACTAGTAGAGGAGTTGGGTGTTCGGTATCACACGGGCTGTGAGTATGCGACATCGCAATAATTAGCCTTGAGTGCAAGTGGGAGATTGTTGGAGATAGTGCCCTCAGAGTTAATTATTGGATCACAGGCACGTGATTGCAATGTTTGAGGGAGGACCTATACCGGTAGGACAGTCTTACTCGAGATGATAGTATGCTATCTGGTTTATCTTTATCATTGTGTACTGCTTTAGGTGACCTTACAGGTCACTATTGCACGTTGATAGAGCCCTTAGGATTCTTGCTTGACTGCCAGCAGTATGATGGTGATCATATACGTGGGAGCTGGGGTCTATAAGCGCATCCTTAAATGGTCCCTAGTCGTGGGAGTTTCGAGACAGGGCATCGATACTCCAGAGTAGACTAGTGTATACAGTCGAGACCCCGACGAGGGGCGGTGGCCGGTCTCACAAGCCACTTGTGTCAGTTGGTTCACCTAAGATGTATACAAGTCCTCATTGGGTTATGAGTACACCGGACAGGACTCGCCGGGAACATGCTAGTTGGTATTATACCTGACGTCAGATAGCAGTTCCCTGGTGACATGTGTACAGGTTAGTTCATCGACCTGAGATCGTCATTTGTCTCGTGTGAGTTCCCACTGTACTTTGATTACTGCCCTACAACGGCTCAAAGGAGTCGTGCAAACAGGTTTTAGTTGGGTACAGTCCCGAGCCACATGGAGGCAGTGAGCGGATCTGCAGGGGTTTGTCTCTCCCGGTATTGGGGATGAGGTCTCGCTGTGTCTAGGAGAGCCATTACACAAAACCCTCGGCCGAGGGAGGAGATTTTCTGGTAGGTATTCCAGTAGTATCTCAGGGTGTTCTGGGCTACACTCCGACACGACTTGTACCGCTTTTGGGGGTCTGACTTTTACCAACCCCCTAGGCCCGCCATGCGATGCTCATAGACGAACGGACCGGACTGTACGGATATTGTCACTGACAGGCTCAGTAGGATGTCAGCATGAGTTCGCTCACAGACGTCCCTTTTGGTCAATACATGGTAGCCCGTTACGTATAGGCTAATACCTCTGACGTGCTAGTGGTTAAATCCACAACCAAGGTGTTGACGAGTCTTTAAAGTCCCCCACAGACCGTTTTCTCAAGTTTCGGGCGAAACGCTGTAGAGGCCGTATGGAGATATGGCAGGGTTCGATCAGATACGTGCGGTATTGCACGGATCATGATCGGACGGCTAATACTAGCGGGCTTTGGTTTAAGCCGGATTCTAGTATTGTACAGTGTAGATTTTGTCTCATTGCATTTGTATTCGGTCGCAATACAAATGCGGGTATGTATATACAGTCGCGGGGTTTTCCTGTAATTTATTACGGGACCAGTTTTCTGAAGTTGCCAGTTTGCATTCCGTTCCGGCCAGTTTTCCTTTGTTCCTTCACGGCCGGATTTTTGTGATGGAGGGGCTAATTTGCAAGTTTGCAAATTAGCTTAGTGGAGGGGTTTATTTGTTATTGAGGGATTATGATAAAATAGCATCTTTTCTTTTTGTTCTCATCATGGCTATCATTTAATGTGATAGGAAATGATAGGATTTTGATGTGACCATAATTCCTCAATATCAACTCATTTCTTATGGTCACCTTGCTACATCCCTACACTCACCCCCTTATGGTTTTTTCCCTCCTCAATTCATTTGGCCGGCCATTCCTTGGTGAGTGAGAAGGGGATTCATTTTTGGTGTGAGGAAATTATTCATATCATTTGGCTCATTACAAATTTCCTCACCTCTCTATATAGTTCATTCTTCACCTCCACCAAATGGCAACTTCCTTAACCCCGAGAGACAAATGGATTCTACACTTCATCTACAGCACTTCTTGGGTACGTCGGCTCGCCAACTTCATGCCCGAGTTGCCTCAGTCCTGAGGTGGGAGCCCATAAAAGAACCCGGTGATGTGGTGCCCGTTCTGAGGAGGAGATGAAGACCGGAGGTTCCGCGAGGAGATCGAAGTGGAGGCCGAAGACCGAAGGACACGGATCGCTCGGTATAGCTTTCATCCCATCTCTAGTTTGCTAGTTGTAGGTTAATGGTTTCGATCTGGGTTTTTAGGATGCAGTAGTGCCGGTTTAAAGTCAAGAAAAATTTTCGTTTCCGCATTTTGGCCTCGGATTGACGGCCGGGGCACTACCGTAGTCCTACAGGTATCTGATGTGATCATTACCTATTGCTGACGTATTGATGAGTCTTTAGAGTCCCACATAGAGGTTTCCTAGCTCAAGCGAAACGAAGTAGGGCACATATGGAGATATGTGCTGGAGCTTGATAAATACGAGTATGTGATATCGTATTCTAATCTAGCGATATTTGATATCGTTTAGGTTATATATGATATAACTGGATTATTGAATCAAGTGTTAATTTAATAATGTGATATACATATATATGTGATATTAGTCGGTTATATATGATATGGCCGGATTATTGAATCAAGTGTTGATTTAATAATTTAATATATATTAATATATTTGATATATATATATATATATATTAACTAATATTAGCTCACTAAACATTTTCTTCTCATTATACATATTAATATATATGTGATATATATAAATATATGTATAGATTATTGTATCATGGTTGATGATACATAGAACTAAGATGTATGAGAATTACACACGAATTAATGTGATGAGTAGATAATGGTTGATTTATAAATAAAAGAAAATGGAAATTAGTCATTTTCTCAAGATGCTTATGGAAGGTTTGGGAAGCCATGACTCACCCCATTCTCTTTGTTTTATTCATAGATATTTTTCCACACCATCTCATCACTTCATTTCATGGTTCATTCTCTTTCTTCCAAGTTCATCTCATCTTCTTCTTCTTCACTAGGTTTTTCTAGAGGTGAAAAAGAAAAAGAAGAAAAATTAGTGAGCAAAATTCCTACTTCATCAATCTACACTTTACTAGACCTTTAGTTTAGGTTGTTTGCTTCATTAATACTTTGATTAGTGAAAAGTGAGCTTGAGTTAGAGAGACTTCAAGGTGGATCATCATCGGCCTTGAAGACGACAAAGTAAGCTCGTTTTGTTCACCAAGTGGAGTCTAAGAAGAGTTCTAGAGACTACTATTTGGAGTTTTAGAAGTGAAGGACCGGTCTACAAAGGTTGTATTCTCTTTTCACTTAGTGTAGAATTTGTTTCTTACACTATAACCCTAATTCTCTAGTTTGATTCTAGATTAGTATTGCTTAGACCTCTAGATTTTTTTAAATTGCATACTTGATGCTTGAATAAACCTAGTAGAGGTGCTAAGACATACTTTCATAGTATCAGATCTAAGCTAGAGACTTAGGTATAGTCTAGACGACGTTATAGTGTTCGATCGACGTTTTAAAACCCGAAATTACAAGTTTCTGTCCATATTTTCAAAAGTTGAAAATTTTCAGATTAAAAATTACTAGAAAATTGTGCAGGTAATTTTATGGAGCCCCAAGAAGTTCGAGAGCCTAACTCTTTCAAATGGCCGTGGAATCACCGCCGAAACCTTGGTTTAGCCACGGTTCCGCCGCGCATTCTCGTCTTTCTTGTGCTGCTCCATTGTGTCATTTTGGATTTTCTGGGTATTTTTAGTAAGGCTCAAGTTGTTGAGGTCTCTGTGATTTTCTGGTGTTTGAAAAATTGATCGAAATGTTTATCATCGTCTAGATGGTTTGGTTATGTGATACAATTTTTAGAATCCATATTGATTAGTTTTGTGAAAACTAGTTAGCGTTTTGTAAATCTAGCATTTTAGTCTCATTTGATGGATTGCCATAGAGTTTCGATTCAGATCAAAACTCCGTCGCAATCACGTATCGTACGCGAATAGTTGCCGGGAAAAACTAGTAGACAGCCACGCCCCATAGTCCCGACCAAGTGACTATAGGAGAACCCCATGATCAAAAGCATCCACTCGGGTGCTCGCGCCCGCGGTGTTCCGCCTAAGTGCACTTCGTTGACGGTTTCGGGGGTGCGGCCAACTATTAATGTTCCCGACGAGCATTCGATCATATAATCGGGAATCTTATTGAATTACCCGACTTGGTTTTTTGAAAAGTGTTTTCAATTCGAGACTTAAATGCAAGGTTTATAGGGTTAGGCATGAAATCCGGAGTATGTGATATTTCGGGTTATGTGATACAATTTTTGGAATCCCAGCTAGTCCAGCTTATGCTTAAAACTATAATCTGGATAAACTCAAGGCACGTTTCATTAATGATAGTTTGTGGGTTATCCCAGGTTTTGACGAGGGTTAATATTCTACCATTTGGAGGATCAATAGTTATATTGTTTTTGACTTGCCACCTCTTTAGTAAAATGAATTCTTTTTAGAAAAGACAAGTGGGAGTATGGTAAAACAGGAAGTGATTCCAGAACCACAAACGATTAGTGAACTGCTATCATTAAAAGGAGAACTAGCTGGGATCATTAACACCTTACAAGTTCGCTAACCGTTCAGCCAGGTTGGTGTTGGTGCTC
Organism: Agapanthus africanus; assembly: GCA_030015575.1. Lineage (NCBI taxonomy): Eukaryota > Viridiplantae > Streptophyta > Magnoliopsida > Asparagales > Amaryllidaceae > Agapanthus > Agapanthus africanus. The sequence continues at coordinate 423,120,702 of CM057349.1, forward strand.
TGAGGAAGGTTCCTCGTGCTCTCGCACGGACCTAATTAAAATAAACCTCGTTTCTGCAGAGGCGTAGCTCTGTCAACACCTTTTTAGACACCTAATAGGTCAACTAATTGTGAAGTAAAAAATATCTCCCAAGAGTAATCCTACTCATCAGTGGGATCAGGATCCAACTATTATTGCATGATAAACTAGACGTTTTATGAACTTAGAAATTTCTAGGATGATCTTTAGTGGATGTTATGAGTAGTGGTGATGTAATTGATCTTTAGTTAGTGACCAAAACCCTATTAGTGAGAATCCTTGACCAAACATGAGCTTAAAAGTTTCAAACTTGAGTTTAGAATTTTCCGATATCGGTTTTGAACTTGTAGTGATCAATTAGAATCTGGGATGACTCGGGGACTCTGAAAATTTAATAGCAGATATTGTGAGATGTGCAGACCAATAGGAAGCCATCCTAGAAACCTGAGCCCAAGCCCTCATCTTCTGGCCACCGTTTTATTCTATTTGGCCGCAAATTTTGGCCAAAATTTGGAGATAGGGTTCGGAATTTTGTCTATAGTGCACTTTTTAGATAATTAGACCTATCCTATATGCAAAAAAGTTTAATTTCACCTTAGGTAGAATCTGGGATCATTTTATTAAGTTTTTGCTTATGTTTTCCGACATTTAAAAACTTGGTTTTTGATATTTGTGTTTTGACTTGGTCGTTCGACGTTCGTATGTCGACGCCACAGCGTATTTTGTTGTTTTAGCACGAGCGGACCATAGGTTCTAACCGATGTACACTTCGCTTGTCGTGTCGGTTTTCGAATTTGATTTTGATGTGATACGATATGCTTTGAATTTGCGGTACAAGCGCGTGGACTTTTGGGACGACGAAGGAAGTCAAGGCATTCGTCGGGATCAACTAGAGCAAAGAATTGTAGGTGAGTAGATGTTTATCTACGGGGGAAATTGGGTGGATGGCGTATAGCACCCCTGCAACCATAGTATTAGGGTATATATGAATATATAAACTTACGATACGAATACTTATCTAACAGTGTTTCTAGAATATTATAGGTGATAGTAGTATATTAGTATAATGACATATTCCTAGTACTAGTTCTTAGCCTATGATTCATATCTACTCATGAAAGTATATAATTACATATATTTACAATATGATACGATATGATAAGGATATGATACGATATGATGAAACGAGTGCATATGATATGAAATGATGATATAAGACGATATATATACATAATGCGATACGAGATGATATGCCATGTGATAATATATGACGAGATGAGATGATATGATGTACGTGACAATAGATCTATACTACTTGATTGATGATATCATACGATAGATTATACCGTACGTGATATGATGTACATGAAAATAGATCCGTACTATTTGATTTGATGATATCATATGATGGATTATACCGTACATGATATGATGAGGATGGATCGCCGACTTATGTATATATCGACTCGAGAAATATTGTTTTAAAATCACTTAAGTAGACATTAAGATATATTTTGAGCAATACCTATTTTCAAAACTAACGAACCGTTATGCACTTTTAAATGATAACTTCAAGAGATGCTATAGATTTTTAAATGGTATCGTTTTCAAAAAACATCGTGGTCCCTATTTTCAAAAACAACGATTCGTACTATTTTAAACTATAACCGTATGGCTCATATTTAGTTACGTATTTTATACTGTTCGCATTTACGTTTTCTTTATTCTGTTTATGCTCGCGCTACGATTTCTTATTCCTGCATATGCTCATATTATTTTTATTTACGACATATATACTACGTTTCGTGTACTTATCTTTTTAGGACTTCGTCTGTTAGGACATACGCACCATTACTGATAATGCGCATGTTTCATGTACACATACTCGCCGGTTCACACACACATCATCGGTAATTGCCATGCCATGTACACGATAAAAATCACTATGTCACTGTATCGCCTTATAACCTGTAGAATTTTAGTTATTGTTTAGTACCTAGTACCACACATACTAGTTCAGATATTGCACTTTCTTACCTAGTTACACGATACGCTCATATGAACACACTTGCTATACTTTACAGTATTGTTCTGTGCCTGTACATATTATTTCATCATTGTGTTACATACTTATGAGATTCTATTTTCATGAGATTTTCTGAATTTGAGAAACCACAGATACATTTTAAAAACTTATGATTGTTTTAAAAACACGGTTTCTCTTGATATAATATTTCGACGTCCACCATGAGTTTTCTCGGTGCTGAGCTATGATGATTACCCGACCCGAGGAGTGAATAGTCACCATCTGCGGGTACATGATGGACCCGGTACGGTACCCCGGGACAAGAAGCTCGTATAGAAAGGCGTTGAGCCTGGAAGGGGAACACTACCTACCGGTGAAAGTATTGGACTCGACGGATATCCGGAGAATACCGACCGGAGTGATATGAGACAGATGGATATGAGGACCGATCTGACGAGACGGTGTCTGAGATATGAGGATTTACGTGTCGATGCTGGACACGGGTTTTTTGATGATTTCGAGTGTCGATACTGGACACGGGTTTTTTGATGATTTCGTGTGTCGATACTAGATGATACATATATATACATACATATACATACATATGGGCACTCAGGGTTTATGATGACTTGATGTGTCGTTGATGGACATACATTGGATGATACATATATATACATACATATGAAACAGAGAACATGGTACCATATTTTGATACAGGCACGATATTATTGTTATTATACTTATGTATACACGATCACCCTCGTTACCACGCAGCATTATAGTATTATATTACAGTATGACCTACGAAATCGTTATTTATTCAATTTCTACCTGCTGATGTCTTCTACTCACGAGTTGGTAACTCACCCCCGTTGTGCCATAGTTTTCTTGCAGGATCGACCGCTCGGATCAGTAGCGGCTTGCTGGCACATTGCTCTTTTCTGGGTGATTTACATTGGTAGGTGGGTTACAGTTCAGAGCGTAACCACCATTGTATACTTTATTATTCATTGTATTTAGTAAAAATCTCCATCAACTAGACTATGTATATTTGGTAGACTTAGAAATCAAAGACATGTATATTTTTTCAGATTTAGAGCGAGATGTGTGTATTATTCTTTATTTTGGGTTTGATGATGCTTTGGTTTTCTTTACTTCCTTTTCTGTGTTGATCTTCGTCTTGGGTGTCGTATATTCGTATTTGCGTGGTTGTTTCCACCGATTGGCGAAGAGCTAGCTCCCGCTTGGGAATGCCATATTATACTTGTTATGTACTGGTTTTGGATTGAAATATACAAAGGAGGTGCTGCCCAAATTTCAAATGACGAAAACGTTTTCAAATTATAGTATATAATTCACTTGCATTTCAAATGAATTTTATATATTCTTTACAAAGAGAACTTAATTTCAATTATACCCCTTTTCAAAACTCCACCTACGCTGTTTTACTAAAAAGGTTTAGATTTCTGGGTTTTCGGCTTATTAGGGTTACGGTGGGGTCCTATAGACATCACGTGATCTAAGTTCCGGTCACGTGCCATTCCCGGATCACGATAAAGATGGTATCCGAGCATTAGATTTAACCTTGGTTTGAGTCTAGGTTTGACTATGCAGAGTCTATGGCGTATATATTTCGGAACTCAGGCTTGAATTTACGGAACTTAGACTTGACCGAGGGGGTATTAGACCGAACTTTCATTACGTAGGTTGACTTTGGTTGATGGAGTAGGTAACTCAAGTAGAGTGACATACCGTGTGTATGTTCCGCGGCATACTTACGATATGCTGCTCCGCTTAAGTAATCTTAGGATGTATATATTTGAGATTCGTTATTCTATTCGTTCTTATGATCTATCCTCATTGATATTTGATTGCAGTTCCTGTTACCTTGGCTACGCAAGCTGAGAGGGCTGTGGCTATAGATGCGGTCAGAGTGAGCTCGTCAAGGATGAGGATTGACTAGGGCGTTATTCTGGTGACGTAGGAACGTATTGATTTATTGTTTATACTAGGATTTCTCGTTTGACACGAGCGTTTGGGATCTGCACTGGATGATCGGGCCATCGCTTGAGGCCAGCCAGATTGAAAGGACTGTTGACGTATAGCCTACTCCAGAAATTGTTGTGTCGTTTACCATACAGACCGATGTACCGGCTGTTTCTGAGATTGACGAAATATCGCTTCCAGAGTTCACGAAGCTGAATCCACATTAGCTATAGGCAGGAATGTGACAGAGATTCCCTAGTCATTCTTGTGTAAAGTAACTAGGATAATTCGTCTGTTTGGATGTCCCGACGCAAGACCTGTTAAGTTGAATAATTCCAGTTCGAAGGGTCTTGCTCAAATATGGCATAAATCGATCGGGAGAGGACGAGCAGTGTATATTTCTCCAATGACTTTATACAAGTTCTCGAGAACGCATTTCGCTATATTTCTTCCACTAAGTGTTGGAGATACCCGAGTTCGTAGCTTGAGCCTATGCGAGAGACTCCGACTATGACCGTAGTTGAATATTGAATTATAGTCTACGCAGCTATCAAGATACGACCCCGAATTGGACGATAATGAAGGAAAGTGGAGTAAGAGGCTTGTGCAAGATCTTAACGAGTTGTTGTTCCTCTCCATTGATGCCAGAGGTTTGATGCATACGTAGAGGCATTGTATACGTCCACATTTCCAGAGGAAAGTCGTGATTAGAATGCAGCTGTCTCGGAATATGAAACGGGTTAATTAAAGAGTGCCAACTTTCGGGCAGTTCGGCAGGGATGATATTGAAAGAGACCGTGGCACATTCTTTCCAGGGTACTACAACAATATAGATTTGGACCCAGGATCAATTGTATGGCACGTACTCATAGGGCCAAAGGTGGCCGTCAGTGACGTGCTACATTGCGAGTGGCCATGTAAATTGGTCAAGAGATGTTCAGAGAGAAGTCAGAGTGGGATGGTTTCCGTCCTACTGCTAACCAGGCTGTCAAGCCGGGAGATCATTGAATAGATGATCCACAGAGAAAATAAGGACCCAGAGACCGAGAACCCCAGACCGTGGGCAGGAGGCATGTATATATTCTTGCTCTGTCAGCTTTGAGTGCACCGGCACCTTTCGACATTAAAAGAGATATACTTCAATGTCATTTATCTTGATTTGTGTTTAGTGATTCAAGTATCATGCTTTTATTGTTTGGGAATTTGGGTTTTGATGATTTGGTTTCGCGATTGATATTTTCGTGCACCGTAGCTGCACCCGAAAGATATTTTTCCTTGTGTACAGCGATTGCACTTGACTTATATTTTTATACATCGATTACATTATATTTGTGTTTTTGGTGCATATCTATTGCACTCTATGTTGTTTTGTGCACGTAGTTGCACATATTTATGATTTCGTACACTTCGGTATACACGATTTTGATTTCGTTTTTTTATACAACTGATTTTGATTCATACGCTCGATGTTTAACGTGTTCGATGCATTGATATGATTTTCGTGCACGCTAGTTGCACTAGATTTATGTTTTCATGCACCCAGTGCACTTAATACTTGTTTTCATGCACCCTATTGCACTAGATTGCTTTTGTTCATACCTAATGCACTTGATTTAGATTGTCGCACACACTTGGTTCACTTGATGTAGTTTTGTGCATATTTGATGCAATTGAGATTTTCGTGCACATCACTTGCACTTGATTGAGGTTTTCGTGCACTTTAGATGCACTTGATGTTGTTGTCATGCACACCCGTTGCACATGACAGATACTTTCGTGCACACCCGTTACACCCAGTTTTCATTTTCGTGCACATTCGTGGAACCTGGATTTGACTTTGGTTTTCGTGCGCACCAGACGCACGTGAGTTGGTTTTCATATACACTATTGGGATTGATTTCTCTTTCGAGTATCGTGTCTTATGATATATACTATATTATATAGTAGCTGAGTAAGAATGGTCTGAGGACAGTACCTGAGTGATTTTGCATGCATTGGTATTTACTAAAGAGGTTTTAAAAAAAGAGGAGCTATAGTCTCATTATTTTTCTACGTGTTTATGGGCAACCCGAAACTTTATAAAAGAAAACCTTTCTCAGCGAATTTCAAAAAGGCGGAACGTATATCTTAAGTTGAACGTATATAGATATAAATATATACTTTTTTTGCAAAATGAACGTCTGCTGCTTGTGCCGTAATATACCCATCACACGACAATTTGAAAATGGATTTTCACGCATGCATTTCCAGTTGCTTAAACGATTTAACAAGGATGCGTACTATATACGTATTATAGTCTTTATTATATTAAACTTGATTTAAACCGTATATTTCGAAACTTGCATATTCATCATTACTTATATGATTTGCATGATACCGACGGAGTTTTGATTATTGAGTTTTGTATTTCTTTTCATGTGCAAGCGTTACGCTGTGATATTTCTTGCGTGTTCATGATTTCGGAGCCCCATTGATTTAATTGATTTACTGAAATGTTTTAATATTTGGGGGTTTAAATTTAAATTTGGGGACCAAATTTATTTAAGGGGGAAAGATTGTAACATTTCAGAAAATATAAAATATTATTTTTGGAATTTAAATAATAAAATAATAAATTTCACGAATATCATACGAATATTGATTTGAGTTTTCGTAGAATGGTATGATTATAAACCGATATTTTGGAAAATAATTAGAATTTAAAATAAAGTACTAATTATGAATGCATTTATTTGATTTGGTCATTTTACAAATTAATATATTATTTACATACAAGTTAAATGTTAAACTTGATTAGTATTTCACTAATTAGGCACTAAACCAAATTTATTTTGTTAACCATGTGTTAATGTGTCATGACACATTTTACATTCTACATTCTATTTTTCCATAGTTTTATTTTCCTTTTTGTTTTTCCATTTGTAAAATAGAAAAAAAGAGAATAAATGAGAAGGGGGACATGGGGGTGACATAAGTTATGAGGAGAGAGAATGAGAGAGGGGGGTGGGGGAATGGTTCTAGTAACCATTTATTCTTCTTCATCACCATTTTTCTTCATTTCCTCTCCATTTTTCTTCAACTACTTCTTTTTCAACTCCTCCACCACCCTCTATCACCTTGCACCACCTTCAAAACCACCCTAAACTTTCATAAAAAATGTTCCTCACCTCGTTACAAGCATCTTGGAGTGATCAAGTTTGAGTTTTGAACACTTTTGGCCAACTAGGAATTTTCTTGTGTTACTCCATGAGGTAATAACTCCACCTTTAGATTAATTTTAAAGTTTCCTAACCTCATATATTGGTTTAGAGTTAAATAGGTTATGTTTTATGAACTTAGAAATTTCTAGGATGATCTTTAGTGGATGTTATGAGAAGTGGTGATGTAATTGAGTTTTAGTTAGTGACCACAACCCTATTAGTGAGAATCCTTAACCAAACACGAGCTTAGAAGTTTCAAACTTGAGTTTAGAATTTTCGGATAACGGTTTTGTTGAACTTATGGTGATCAATTAGAATCTGGGATGACTCGGGGACTCTGAAAATTTAATAGCAGATATTGTGAGATGTGCAGACCAATAGAAAGCCATCCTAGAAACCCAAGCCCAAGCCTTCATCTTATGGCCACCGTTTAATTCAATTTGGCCGCAAATTTCGGCCCAATTTTGGAGATAGGGTCCGAAATTTTGTCTGTAGTTCACGTTTTAGATAACTAGACCTACCATATATGCAAAAAGTTAAATTTCACCTTAGATAGAATCTGGGAGCATTTTACTAAGTTTCTGCTTATGTTTTTTGACATTTAAAAACTTAGTTTTTGATATTTGTGTTTTGACTTGGTCGTTCGACGTTCGTACATCGACGCTACAGATAAATACAATGTACGCTTATGCCATCCGCATTCGCCATGAAGTCCCGTCGTGCACCGTTAGGTTAGATAACTAACGGCAGGGTGGGGCAGGGCTAGCGCGGGTGAAAAACATAAGCAACGTCTATAATATATTATATATATTATAATGTATCCATCTCAGAATATAAAGTGATCACATCACAGAATATCAACAGCAGAAGACAACATATGAAATGTTAGATATACTAGGATTTCCGGGTTTTAATTTAAGCCTGTATAAAACACGGATTCCACGGTCGTGATGAATAGCCAATCCCACATCCCTGGACCCCTACGAGAGTGGAAAGCAACCCTACCAATCCTAGAGTTAGGAGACCCGGACTCGACGCCTCGAGATGGTCTCCCATTGAACTCTAGAACCCGGTTACTTGTGCTCCCCTCCATGGGTCTATCCTAATGCGGAAAAGTAAATAATATACATCAACGACGACGTCTTCCTCAACCCGGAAATGCCCCAATAAAAGAATATTACATACATGTTTTTACATGAATGAAAATGAAAAATTCTCATCTCACATAAAAAAAATCCCGGCTATTCAAAACACGACGATCCAATATAATATATCACAGCAACACATAACAACACATGTCATCAACGTAAGTAAATATGCGTATCCTAATTGTCGTTGACGTATAGCAACGAAATCGGCGATACACCACATATTACACTTACGGTCGCAGAAAAGAAAGTGAAAACTACAACAGTTGGAATCCGCAACCACCTTAGGCATCATAAAACTGAAATATCTCATATTCCGAATTTCATGCCTAACAATATGAATTCCTTAGACATTGCATGCCTAACAATTATAAACCCCTCATTTTAGTCTCGATATTGAAAACACTTTCCAATAATAAGTCGGGCAATTCAACAAGATTCCCGACACCCCGATCGAATGTTCGTCAGAAACTTTAATAGACGGCCGCACCCCTGATACCGGCGACGAAGTGCACTTAGGCGGAACACCGCGGCCGTGAGCACCCGGACGGATGCTTTTTGGCAACGGAGTTCTCCTGCAGTCACTTGGTCGGGGCTATGGGGCATGGCTATCTAGTAAGGTTACCCGGCGAGTATCCGCGTACGCTACATGATTACGGTGGACTTTTGATCACATCAAAATCCCGTGGCAACAAATCAAATGAGACTAAATTACCAGATTTATAAAATTCAAATATTATGGATTCCAAGTATTGTATCCCATCACAAATATCCGAACGACGTTAAACTTTTCGATCGATTAATCAAAGTCCCAAAATTCCCCGAGAGCTCAACACTTGAGCACAGTTTACGAATACACAGAATCATACCACAGCACCTATGGACCAGCCGTAGAAGGGCAAACCCAAACCTCATTAATGGTACCACAGAACTGCCCCAAACCCTAAGGTTCGAAAGCGGTTCCATGGTCATTATGTCGAGTTAGGGTTTCATTCTTCCAGAGGGTCCACAGAATCGCTTGCATGATTTTCCGAATACCTTAAACTTGGAAAAATGGGTTTTTGACATTTGTTCGAACTTTTTAACTTCGCCTAGATAACATGTGAAAACCCGAAACCATGTTAAACTACGAATACGAAACACTCCGAATTAGGCCCTTAACAAATTAACATCACATGAAATTTTTGGACTAAACAAACAATACCTGAAACACCAAACCCCAGTGACTGGAACACCACCAAAATTTGAGGCAAAAATTCCACAAACCGGTCGAGCCACCGGTTTTTAGCTCAATGTGGCCGGCCATTTTCCAAGCAACTAGGCTCAAATTTTGGTAGTGTTCATATTGTTTCACATACAACATTCTGCACTTGTTTAAATAATTTTTAGAAGCCAGTTAAAATTCAACAGAAACTAGGGTTCGATGTTGTAAGTTTCGGAGTCGTTTCGGTTTCGTAATCTAACAAACATCATCTAATACTCTAGCCCGGCTCTGATACCACTGTTCGGGTTCCTCAGCACCCTACTGGGTTTTCAATGCATCTACCATACCAATTTCAAATTTTCTAGAGCGCTAAAGAACCCTAACCTAGAATCTAGCTAGAGTGAATAGACGAAATGAAACATGTAATCAAACATTACAAGTAGTGAACAAAGAATACAATCTTTGTAGACCGGTCCTTCACTTCTAATGCTCCGTGTAGAAGTCCCTTCATTGCAAGTGGAGATCTCCCGAACTCTAGTATGGGTTCCCTTGGAGAAATGAACAACTTTGCTCGAAGTCTTCGAGGGCGAAGATGATCTACGTTGAGAAGACTCAAACCCAAGCTACCTCTTCACTAGGTGATGAATTTTGTGAAGAGAACACCCTAAACTAAATGGCAAGTAGTAGAGGATGATGATGTAGGAAATGGGCTCACTTTAGATTTTATTTTCTCACTCATTTTCACCATTTTTCATGAAGCTAGAGAGTTAGAGGAAGAAGATGAAGAAAACAACTCAAGAATAAAATCAAGTGGTGAATAGCAACCATGGGTGAGTTAGTATCATATACTAACCATTGTAGAGACTAAACCATGGTTTAAGATAATGGTTTGGTTAATAAATATCTTGAGTATGAAAAGGTTAGTGGACTAAGTCAAATGATCTACAAGCTTCCACAAGTTTAGAAGCCATGACAAAATACCACTAATTTTGAATTACTAAAATAAATAAAATCCTTACCATTATCTTAATTATGGTATAAGTCACACACACACACACACCCATGTTTGCATGTATCATCAAGCATGATACAAACCAATGTACACAAATACATATCACATGTATACTTTGTGCACAATCAAGTGAGAAAAGCAATCTTGGGTGAGCTAATACTAGTTAATGTAAATTAATATATCAAATATATAATTATACATTAGATTATGAAATCAACACATGATTTAATAATCCGGCTATATCACATATAACCAACTAATATCACGTGTATCATTTTATCGAATCAACACTTGATTCAATAACCCGGCTATATCACATATAACCGACCGATGACACAAATAGCGAGAATAGAATACGGTATCACATACTCATATTAATCTTGGTTCCGCACATATCACATATGTGCTCCTACTTCGTTTCGCCTGAGCCAGGAAACCTCTGTGTAGGACTCTAAAGACTCGTCAATAAGCCGGCAGTAGGTGATGATCATATCAAACACCTACAAGCCGCAAGAGGCGTGGCAAACATAACGGCCACCCGGGTATTGAGCGATCAGAATATCAACAAGCAAGCCTGCTCATACTCCTGCGAATCCAATCAGTAACACTACCGTACAGTCCGGTCTCTTCGTCTGATATGTCACATATCTCGCCTAGGGGTGGTAAACTTCAGACCCCAATAGCTTGATAAGTCATACCAATGTAAGGTCCATAATGGGTGAGAAACTACTGATAACACATACCAGTAAATATCATCTACCCTAACCAGGGATTTCAGTTATGGCCAATCGAGCATAGCGCAACATCAACCCCTAATACCGGGAGAGACGAATCCCCTCCTATCGCTCATTACCTCCATGTAACTCGGGACTGTACCCAAAAATCACCTATTTGCATGACTCAGTAAAGCCGTGGTAGGGTGGAAATCAAAGCACAGTGGGAGACACACAAGACTCTATGACGATCTCGGGTCGACAGACTAACCTGTACCAGTGTCACCATAGAACTGTTATCTGACGTGAGATATAATACCATCTAGGAGTTCTCGGCGAGTCCGTTCAGTGTACCCAGTCTCCACTGAGCACCGGTATACCATCTCTGATGTCAAACACCAATGGATATGGGATCATCCATCACTCATCACATGGGTCGAGAAGATATACTCTAGTCTACTCTGTAATATCGATGCCCCGTCTCGATATTCCCACGTCTGGGAACATTGAAGGATGAACTCATGGACTACCCATGCCCCACTAGTATGATCTGCATCATAATCCTGGAAGTCAAGTACACATCCTAAGGGCTTTATCAACATGTAACAGAGATACAGTAGGTTTACATGTTAAGATAAAGAGCAACTAGAAAGCATACTATCATGTCAAGCAAGAAAGTCCTCCCTATATATGTCCCAGCATCCACTATAATATATATCTCATGTACAATAATGGCCTCTAGGGCATACATACAACTAACAGTATATTAGTAGAATGACATATCCCCAGTACTAGTTCCTAGCCTATGATCCATATCTACTCATGAAAGTATATAACTACATATATTTATAATATGATACGATATGATGAGGATATGATCCGATATGATGAAACTAGTCGATATGATATGAAATGATGATATGAGGCGATATATATACATGATGCGATACGAGATGATATGCTATGTGATGATATATGATGAGATGAGATGATATGATGTGCGTGACGATAGATTTATACTACTTGATTGATGATATCATACGATAGATTATACCGTAAATGATATGATTTACGTGACGATAGATCCGTACTATTTGATTTGATGATATCGTACGATGGATTATACCGTATATAATATGACGATGATGGATCGTCGACTTATGTATATATCAACTCAAGAAATATTGTTTTTAAATCACTTAAGTAGACGTTAAGATATATTTTGAGCCATACCTATTTTCAAAACTAACTAACCGTTATGCACTTTTAAAAGATAACTTTAAGGGATGCTACGGATTTTTAAATGGTATCTTTTTCATAAAACATCGTAGCCCCTATTTTCAAAAACAACGATTCGTACTATTTTAAACTATAACTGTATGGCTCATACGTAGTTATGTATTTTATACTGTTCGCATTTACGTTTTCTTTATTCTGTTTACGCTCGTGCTATGATTTCTTATTCCTGCATATGCTCGTATTATTTTCATTTACGACATATATAGTACGTTTCGTGTACTTATCTTTTTACTACTTCGTCTGCTAGAACAAACGCACCATTACCGATGATTAGCATGTTGCATGTACACATACTCGCCGGATCATACACACATCATCGGTAATTTCCATGCTACGTACACGATAGAAATCGCTAGGTCACTGTATCGCCTTATAACCTGTAGAATTTTAGTTATTGTTTAGTACCCAGTACCACACATACTAGTTCAGATATTGCATTTACCTAGTTACACGACACACTCATATAAACACACTTATTATACTTTACAATATTGTTCTGTGCCTGTACATATTATTTCATCATTGTTACATGCTTATAAGATTCTGTTTTCATGAGATTTTATGGATTTGTGAAAACGCAGATATATTTTTAAAGCTTATAATTGTTTTAAAAACGTGGTTTTTCTTGATAAGATATTTTGACGTCTACCTTGAGTTTTCTCGGTGCTGAGTTATCATGATTACCCGATTCGAGAAGTGAGGAGTCACCGTCTGCGGGTATATGGTGGACCCGGTACGGTACCCCGGGACAAGAAAATGGTATAGAAATGCGTTGAGCCTGGTAGGGGAACACTACCTACCGGTGACAGTATTGGAATCGAAGGATATCTGGAGGATACTGACCGGAGTGATATGAGACAGATGGATATGAGGGCCGATTTGATGAAACGGTGCCTGAGATATGAGGATTTACGTGTCGATACTGGACAGGGGTTTTATGATGATTTCGAGTGTCGATGCTGGGCACTCAGGGTTTATGATGACTTGATGTGTCGTTGAAGGACACACATTAGATGATACATATATATACATACATATGACACAGATGACATGGTACCTTATTTTGACACATGCACGATATTATTGTTATTATACTTATGTATACACAATCACCCTCGTTACCACACGACATTATAGTATTATATTATAGTATAACCTAGGAGATCGTTATTCATTCGATTTCTACCTGCTGATGTCTTCTACTCACGAGTTGGCAACTCACCCCGTTGTGCCATAGTTTTCTTGCAGGATCGACCGCTCGGATCGGTAGCGGTTTGCTGGCATACTGCTCCTTACTGGGTGATTTGCATTGTTAGGTGGGTTACAGTTCAAAGCATAACCACCATTGTATACTTTATTATTCATTATATCTAGTTAAAAGCTCCATCAACCAGACTACGTATATTTGGTAGAGTTAGAATTCAGAGACTTGTATATTCTTTTAGACTTAGAACGAGATGTGTGTATTATTCTTTATTTTGGGTTTGATGATACTTTGGTTTTCTTTACTTCCTTTTCTGTGTTGATCTTCTCCTTGGGCGTCGTATATTCGTATTTGCGTGGTTATTTCCGCCGATTGGCGAAGAGCTAGCTCCCGCTTGGGGATACCATATTATACTTGTTATGTACTGGTTTTGGATTGAAATTTATAAAGGAGATCTGCCCTAATTTCAAATGACGAAAATGTTTTCAAATTATAGTATATAATTCACTTGCATTTCAAACGAAATTTACATTTACTTTAAAAAGATAACTTGATTTCAATTATATCCCCTTTTCAAAACTCCACCTCCGCTATTTTACTAGAAAGGTTTAGATTTTTGGGTTTTCGGCTCATTTGGGTTAAGGTGGGGTCTTAAAGACTTCACGTGATCCAAGTGCCGGTCATGTGCCATTTCTGGGTCGTGATAGTAGTGGGGAGCTGAAGGGATGCACAAGCAAAGAATAGAGAAATTTGGAGCTAAGCGGGCCGCCGGTGGCGGTTTTTGAGCAAAAACCTGTGGTAAAAAATGTGGCAATTGCCTCGTGGTTCGTACAGTGCATTCATCTGGGTATTTATGTATCATTTATATTGTTTGATTTATTTGTGACTCTTCATTTCTCCGTGTAATGTACGTGCAACTTTTGGGCTTCCAAAAAATTAAAAAGAAAAATTATAAAAAATAATTGGAACTGATGGGATTCGAACTTGCAGGCTACAGAACAACAGAGGAGAGGCCTAACCAGTGAGCTACGAGTTGTTTCTTGTACACAATTTATCAATAATAACTTATAAGTCGAAACTAGAACATAAATACACTTTTTTTATTATTATTGGATCAACAAAAGGGTATAGGACTTTTAGGGTCGTTACAGTACTTTGCCCATTGTGGTGACTATATACAACCTGTCGCGATGGAGGGTGACGCGGTCTTATTTTACATTGGCGCTTTTAATCGACGGTCTCTCATCTTCTGGGAAAAATATTGACGTGTACCTTTAAATCTTGATCGATAAGTTAAAGTTGCTATGGGGACCTGGCGTGAGAATCTATGACGCAGATGGTAAACAATTTTTTCAGACGCGGGGTGTTTTATTGTGTACTATTAATTATTTTCCAAAACTGTGGGTTCATCATCCAAAATATCCCCAGCATCAATATCCTCAATCAAGTGAAAATTAAAATTCTTAGACACCTCATCAAAAGCATGGTTTTCAAGCAATTTCGGTTCTAGAGTGGAGGTGTAGAGATCACAAGAATTGGGTGTGGTTTCACTTGAAATGGACCCTTCACAATCGGGTAAATCAAACACTACAAAGTCGCACAACTCATCAAACATTCTATCTTCAATTGGTGAATCATTTGGTGTACTCGATAGATTTGTGAAACTAGAGTTGTGGATTTTAATTTGAGATGGGGAGGTTTGATTTGGAAGGGTGTACTGCTTTCTCTCACTACTCAAATTCTTAATCTGTCCTATTGCCGTATCATACATTGGAAAATTTTGAGCTAGTTGAAAACTAGTTGCTCGTTTGTTGGGTTGTATGAAGGCGGCCATGGACGCATTCAATTCCTCTATCTCACACGACATTACCAGAAATTCTTCCAATGACCATTCAAGACTAGACATGGGTTGTGAAGGGGTTTCAGTAGAAGATTGAAATTCTTGTGGATAGGTGAAACTCCCAAATGACTCTTCAGAAGAAATGTCTAGAGAAGGTGTAAAAGTCGGGTAGGATTGATAGGAATCGAATGGTTGGAAAAAATGGACAGGAGTAGGATCAACATTGTGATAAGAAGAATAGTGAGATTGGTTGGTTGGTTGGCGATTGGTAATAGATGTCATATACGTCGCAAATCGAGTAGCAATACTTTCTTCAGAAAAATGATGGTGTTTGTTGTCCTAACGGTTTGATCGGATTGGAACTTTGGGATTCGGTCTTTGTAATATACTCAGCAATGGACATGCGTTTAGGTGGTTCCTCACTTGCTTTAAATGAACTATCAACATAAGACGATGTTGAATTTTGGTGAGGAGTCCAACTGTTTCTTTCCGCTCTAATAGACATGGTAAAGTCGGATGGTATAGCGAAGCGATTACGAAAACAAGAAATATCTGGTTCTGGATAGCAAAACTCGGCAAGAGCTTGTCTGTTTGAGTTACCCATTATAAGAAGGTGAAAAGGAAATAGGGTGAAAAGGGAAAGATTTAAGCTCTATTTGGATTGTTTTGCTTTGCAAGTGGGACTTGAGGGTTGACTCAACAAATCACAAAATGCACAAACAATCCCTAAAACTAAGGTCACATAGG
This sequence comes from Agapanthus africanus, assembly GCA_030015575.1. NCBI lineage: Eukaryota > Viridiplantae > Streptophyta > Magnoliopsida > Asparagales > Amaryllidaceae > Agapanthus > Agapanthus africanus. The sequence goes on from CM057349.1 coordinate 423,137,099, forward strand.
TCAAGCACTAGACCGCTCCTAGACTTTCAAAGGACAAGCCGCAGGATCAATCCTCTACCACCTCTTTATCACTCTTGTGGGTAGGTAAGTGCCATATAAGTGGGAGGTATCCGCTATACGAATCACCGAAAATACCAGGCCTAATTAAGTAACCACTTTCTGTAGTCACACTTGTTTTAGACACCACAAAAGTAATGAGGATAAGTGATAGATTACCCACGACCTTGCTTTTTCTTAATTGAGCGTGACGGTCCTTAAGGCTTGGTCTAGATATTTTTTTTATTAATGTAGGTTTATACACATGCACGTTTAGTGATTTGTGAGGCTTAGGAAGGGTGATGAAATCCCTACCTAATCTGAATTTTGATCTTACCTCTTAAAGTCCGTATTAAAAATATGCAAAAACAAAACAATTACAAAACATGCAAAAATTTTTTTTGGGCGGCTGTATTTTGCAAAGAATCCTGCAGAAAATAAAATTATTGGATTTCCAGATGAGAGATAAAGATATGAAGAAAATACCAGAGAAGTTTGGTGGCACAACTCTCCAACTCCGCCGTGGTTCTGCCGCCAAAAGCCCACTAATGCGGTGGTTCCGCCGCAGAAAAGAGGGTGTGTTTGACAATTTTTTTCACAGTTTCTTCTTTGCTCCTCTGGTCCTCTCTGAAGGTCTCTGAATCTCAATTTCCTCGTTCCAGTGACTCCGGATTCTCTCGCAAAAATCGCACACTAATCGTTAAATATGCAAGTTGCGGTTTTGTTTATTTTTATGATATGGATCGAATAAGAATTCAAAATAGCAAGAAAAAAAATTACGCACGGATTCTCGGCAACGGCGCCATTTGATTGATGTGTGAAAGTGTTTTAGTAGTAACCGCAATCAATAACGGTGTCGCGTGTTGCTAGCCGAGATGAGTACGGGTCGTCCTCAGGGATGCATGGAACTTTTAATCTTACTTTAGACGAGTTGATTAGAATAAAAGAATAGGGAGAATAGTTGTAGATTCTAGATCTATATTAAATACGGATGTAGAATTTATAGTTTTAAGATCTAGTTTAAATACGGATATAGATTTTATAGGGAAAATGCTTGTAGGGTTCGTTAGGATTTAGTAGTCATGGATGATTAATAAAGATGACTCATTTTATCTTTTGATAGATTTAAAACTAGATTGATAGTGATGAATGAGAATTAGGGTTCTTGAAAGAAACTAGGGTTTCCCCACTATTGACCCTTGTCCCTTTATTGATCTCTATTCATGTCTAGCCCTTAACAAAACAATTGTTAATCTGATCTTAAATCGCGGTCAAGACTATCAATAAATTGATAGCGCACCCGTTTAGGATGTTAACGATTCTTTTGCTAAAGTTTATAAACTTCATAAGACATAAAAGAAGTTAAAAATATTTTCTCATCCATTATTCTACACTAATCCTACAAACCCTATCAAGCGGAGAATTACTCGCGCATGATGGAGATAAAAAAAGAAGAACGAATAGAGATCATAATGTAAATATAGAAAATAAATGCTAAATAATTAAACTAATGATCTACCTAAACTTTCGAGTTTAGATTACAAGAGGAAGAAGTTGCTCTCGATCTCTGCCTTGTAGGAAGTGGATGTTCTGTCGAATTTCACATCGCTTTATCACGTCGAATCGCGGACCTGTCGTGGATCACTTGTTCTTTGACGGTGATTTGCTTCGTGTAAAAGGTGATGGTTTTTAGTTTTAGCCCTCGGTCCTATTTATAGTCACAGAAGATACAAACCCTAAATGTCATATGTGAGGGTTTGTTGAGAAGATCCTACCCACAAAATCCCATACCCTAACTCTTCAGAACGGCCGCGGACCTGCCGCGTTTTAGGGGGTTTAGCCGCGGATGGGCGGCGGTTTAGTAGGATCAAGTGATGAAAATTCTTCTGTAGCCTTATATTGACACATGGAGATTGTTGTGATATCTGGAATCTTCATATATTTTCTGAGTCTCTTCCAGTATTGATTCTACGATTTTATTTAAATTTATCGGCAGATTTTTGATTCTGATATCTCGATCTCCTGACCTGAACTAAATCTTGCATAATATCTCCATGAATAATGTTAGTAATATTTGTTATAGAGATATAATCTTAATCATTTTATATAGTAATAAATCTTTTAAGTAATTTGATTAAGATTATTTGATATGATATGCATAATAAAAATATTATATAAATATTATATGCATATATTTTCCTTCATAATATTAATTATAATATATAAAAATATGGTAAATAGTATTTTGCAGATAAACCCCAAACATATTCTATATTTATAATAAACACCTTTAAATATTTAAGAAAAGTTAAAAAAATATTATATCAAATGTGCGATATTTTCGACTGAACAGTGACGCGGTCTTATTTTATATTGGCGCTTTTAATCGACGGTCTCTCGTCTTCTAGGAAAAATATTGACGTGTACCTCAAATCTTGATCGATGAGTTAAAATTGCTATGGGAACTTGGCGTGAGAACCTATGACTCAGTTGGTAATTTTTTTTTCAGATGCGGGGTGTTTTTTTGTGGACTATTAATTATTTTCCTGTGTATGGCATGCTGTCGGGTAGACAACTTAAGATAAGCTTGCATGCCCCAGTTGTCATATTCATACGAGCACCGTACGCTTAAAGTTTGGCTGAAAAGAATCATTTATAGGTCACCGACATTTCCTGACTATAACTCATAGATTCAGAAAGAATAAAGAATTGTTCAACGGTAAGACGGAGACCGGTAGGTATAACGACCCCAATATTCCTATACCTTCGTATTATTTTTCTTTAACAAAATACTTTATTTATTTGTTTGGGGTATTTTCCGCATATTTTGTTTTCTATTAAATATATTATTTATTTATGTCTATTTAATCACTCCATCTATTTTACTATTATTTTTTGTGACATTTCAGAAAATATAAAATAATATTTTTGGAATTTAAATAATAAAATAATAAATTTCACATAAACTATACGAGTATGGATTTGAGTTTCGTAGAATGGCATAATTACAAACCTATATTTTTGGAAAATATTTGAAAATTAATATGAATTATTGTTTATGAATAGCATTTATTGGATTTGGGCATTTATAATTATTATGCAATTATTTACATACAAGTTTAATGTTAAACTTGATTAGTATTTCACCAATTATGCATTTAACCTAGCTTTAATTTGTTAACCATGTTTGGAGTGCCATGACACATATTGTGTTGATATATGGTTTTTGTTTTTAGAAAAGAGAAGAAAAAGAAAAGAAAAGAAAAATGGAAAATGAGAGGAAGACATGAGGTGACTTGTATTTATGAGGGGAGAGAGAGAGAGAGTGTGTGTGTGTGTGTGTTACGCCCCGCTTCTCAAAGTGCGCTAAGATCGGCACGTGACAGAGCCAACCATGCTACCTGTGGTTAGGAAACATCCCTCCACAGTCACATTACGGCTGTCTATAAGATATCAAGAACAGTAAAGTAAAATAAACTATCTAGTACATGTCCATATGCCAGAATAAACGAGTCAAGAAATATAAATGTGCGGAAGCAATGCATCCAATAAGCAATAACATCTGGAAAGTACGTCCCAAATACGGGCTCACATTAGGAAATGAAAGTACGGAAATAAAACTAAACTAAACTAACAAGATCCTCACTGTTCGGCCTAACGGCGAAAACACTCCTGATCAGCTTGCGAAAGAGACAGGGGATCTGGGCCATGCAAAACCCAGACGTCAGTGCGTCATAATATCAACAATAAAATATAATCAGGAGGTAACAAGATATGCAGGAATGAGTATGAACAGTAATGAGTGTATAACAGTAACACGAATATGGGATAGTGAAGTGTATGCGCATGCGGTGAGTAATCTATGCTACTGGGTTAATTACTCTCAAGTCTTTGAAATCAATTTAATGAATCATCGATATAACTCAATAGTATCCCGTGCATGCCCGGGACCACGGTCCAGACTCTCGGGGCTGAATCCGAGACGTGCCGCTAAGCACAAACAGGAAACATGTACAGACGAATGACGTCAGCAGTATCATCCCGGGACTGGCCTATCCCCCAAAACTGATCAGTATAAGCGTCGAACTGTTGAGTTACAAGTCAGGTTTCATTATTGATTTCCCCTTACTCCCAAGGTTATGTGTTCAAGTCAGGTATTGATAAATCTGGAGCTAATGCCGACACAGGATCAAGCTGGTACAGGTTTTGTCTATACAGATAACAGTACTGTCCATCGGGACAACAAGTCAGGGTTGTCGGCATTAGTAACATGACCGGGTATCAAGTCAAGCAGTAGTGTATCAGGTCATGTCATGTGGTGTATATGTATCAAGTGGATGCCCAACAGTAAAACGTAACAAGTATCGAATCACGATAAAAGCACGGATGCACGAATGGAAATCAACGATAACATATAATGAGTTCATGAGTCGTATGATGCATACTAGAAAGTATGGTATATGAATCTAGCAGTAACATGAAGCAATCAGGTTCTGGCATGCAACTAATTACGTAATATATAGTACGAATATGAACAGGTATCGTAAAACAGTAAAACGGTAACATGTGATGCATAACTAAACAACATGTAATATTATTATTCGCATGAATGCAAAATATAGCAGTATAGCATATAGAAAGATAAACCTGCATGCAACTAGATATATAATAAATTATACGGATACGAACGGCTATCCGAAAACAGTTAAACAGTAACATGGATATACAATACAGTAAACATGTGATATTATTTTTAATATGGATGCAAATATAATAACATAGCATGTAGCAAGATAAACTTGCCAGATCGGATCTCCAGACGGGGTGCGTACGCCGCTTACGACGTCGGTAAATATCGCGATGTACACACGCGCGTACGGGACAGGATCAGGCAAAGCAAGAAGGTGACCACGCTGGCTGGGAACGTCCACTGGATCGTCGGCGATGGGCACGGCTCTAGCGATCACCGGAAAACAGAAACCAAGAAAGAAGAAGAAGAGAAGGAGAAGAAGAAAAAGGAGAAGGAGAAGAGAGGGGATTGGTTTGGTGCTCTGGATTCAGAAGGGAGGTGAAATGAGGCAGGGAAGACGACGACGACGGGCCGTCGACGATAAGGTGCAGGCGATGGTTTACGGCAATGGGTTAGGGTGTAGCTGTGGTTGGGTGCAGATGAGGTTCTTGGTGTCAGGAAGGAGAAGAGCTCGGGGTGTTGGGTTCTGGTCGGGTTTTGGAGAGGGGAGGAAGAGAGAGAGAGAGGAGTGGGTGGCCGCAAAGACGAGGAGGCGATGAGAACGGAGCTCCGGCGACGTGCAGGCATGCAAGTGGGGTGAGGTGAAGGCTGTGGGTTGCGGCTAGGGTTGGAGGCACGGGGTCTCGTTGGAGGTAAGGGGAGAGGGAGGAGAGAGAGTGGAGGTGGCGACGGGGTAGAGTTGACGACGGTAAGATGGTGACGGCGACGAGCGCGAGCGAAGGGCGCGGGTGTGGGTTCGAGCACGCACAGAGAAAAAGAAAGAAGAATATGAAAAGAAAACGTGAGAGGGAGAGAGAGGGACGTATAAAATTTTAGTTTTTTTAAAAATATATTTATAGTGAGGAGAGAGAGGCAGGTAGAGAGAGAAGAGTGGATTAAGATTTGATTTTAAAATATATTTGAATATATTTTTGTTAAGAAATGTATAAAAACAGTTTGCTATATAAAAGAATTTTATAATATATATTTTGAGTTTTCTGGCTAATACAAAAATAGTATAAAACATGCTCGGGTCGGGTCTAAAATTACGGTTTGAAAATACGGATAATGTACGTATAAACCAAAACCAAAATAGAATATCCGGGTAACGAAAATGCATACCCCCAAGAACGGATGCACGTAGCTTTCCAAACGGGTTCGTTTCACTGAACGGGATGAGAACACGATATACGGATGCTACAACAGGGTTAGGGGTATCATACAGGCCATGCTAGATATTTTTAAAATATATTATTAGATTATAATTGTTTTATTAAAAAAATGCAAATGCAAGATATAATGCAGGTAAGCAAGATATAAAACATGAAAGTGCACGGGTCATCATAACTAGCCGGGATAAATCATAAATAGGAATCAAGACGGATCTTAAGCAAGCGGGTCGGGTCGGATGCACATACAGATGCCAATTATACTATTCGCACCCAAACAACAATAAATCAAGAAATAGCCATAATTAAAGAAATACCCACAACAGAACTGGTATAAATGAAGTAGGGTGTTACAGAGAGTGTGTGTATGGTTGCTCCAACCGTTCTTTCCCCTTCTTCATTATTCTTCATCCCATTCTTCATCTCCTTCTTCCTTTACCTCCACCTCCACTACCACCTTGAACCGCCCCAAGCTTCTTTAAAACCTCACACCACCTTCACAAAGAATGTCCACAATCTCATCTTACACCTCATGGTGGAAGCAAATTGGAGTTTTGAGCACTTTGGATCATCTAGGAATTTTCTTGAGTTGCTCCAAGAGGTAAAACACTCACCCTTATTCAAGTATTTAGTTTTCTAACCTCAAGTATTAGTTTAGAGTTAAGAAGTGTAGTTTTTGTGATCTTGGAAAATTCTAGGGTGAGGATTGGTGGATGAAACATATAGTAGAGGTTAGTGGAGGTGTAGTGAGTGTCTCTTGGCCTAGTAGTGATGGTAGCTTTATTTAAAATGAGTTTTGAAGTCTCAAATACGAACTTAGAATTTTCCGATATCGGGTTTTTGTTTAATTGTGGTGTTCTAATAGAATCTGGTATTATCCAGAAGCTCCGAAAATTAAATAGCGAGTACAGCGAGATGTGCAGGCACTTAGGAAGCTACCCTAGAAGCCTGAGCCCACATCTCTAACACTGGGCTGCCGATTTAACCCATATGGCTGCAAATTGCGGCCTGATATAGGAGTTGGGGTTTGGTTTTTGGTCTATAGCTCAATCTTCTGATAACTAGGCTTATCCAATGTGCGGAATTTTCTAATTTCACCTTAGATAGAATCTGGGGGTATTTACTACGTTTCTGATTTCGTTTTGCGACTTTTGAAAACTTGGGTTTTGATATTTGAGTTTTGTGCTTGTGGTTAAACCCACTGCCAGCGTATTGTCGAGTCTTTAGAGTCCCACACAGAAGGTTTCCCGGTTCATGCGAAACGGTGTAGTTTGCGTATGGTTTTACGCAGGGGTGTTCGATTGAATACGTGCATTTATGCACATGCTTTAATCGGACGATTTAGCAGTACTAGCAGGTTTGAAAGACAGCCGGTTTTGATGCTAGTATTATATTGCTTTCTTTTGGGTATTTGTATTTTAACACGAATACGATATTTATATGAATATGTGGATTTGTATAAATATGGATATTTGCGTTTTGATACAAATACATGTATTTCTTTCTAAATATGAATACGCGTATTTTGTATTTTCGGTACAAATATGATATTCGTATTTTGGTAGAAATACGGTATACGTATTTATTATAAAAACGGGTTTTAGTAGACTTGATTATACACATACTAGTATTTGTATGTGTATGTATATCATGGTGAGGTGGCTATACACACACACACACACTCTCTCTCTCTCTTCTCTTCACCATTAAACATAGAAGTGTGTAGGCTTGTGACTCACCCTGGTGAGTCACCAAGTCCACCCATTCTTTTATTTGAGGTGAGAAGAGATAAGATGAGAGAGCATGGGATATTTTGTAAGCATGGTTGATATTTTGATCACTTGAGAATTTTCTCTAATGGCTGGCCATCTTCATTTTCTTCCTCAATCCTCTCTCTTGAGTTGTGGGGATTAAAAGAAACCATTTAGTTTCACAAACTACACAAATCTAAGTATCTTGTCTTAGCAAGAATTGATTTTTAGTTGCTTCGAACGAAGCTATTGCTTGAATCGACATCTTCGGCTGGATCGCCTTTGATACGAAAGACCGGCTTCGAGAACTCGTTCCATCAACCTAAGGAGCTTGAGGAGTCAACTTTTAAGACCCGAATGACTATCTACAAAGGTTGTAATTTCAACCGAGTAGTTAAAACTTTAGTTAGGGTTTGTTTAGTATAATGTTTAGGCTTATATCCTTGGAATTTTAGTGTATTGTGCTCAAGTTTTAAATGTTTTTGATTCCGCATAGCTGTAGTTGACACGGCAAGGAGCACATATACACTTACACTGGTATCAGAGCTTACCCAAACATTTAACTAACTGAATAGACAAAATTTAGAGTTTCGAAACCGAAACAACTCCAAAACAATAAAACCTAGATCTAAGTTTCTGTCAATTTTAGAAAGGCCTCTAAATTTTTTTTAAATAAGTGAAGAATGTTCCTCATAATGTAACTAGAATACCAAAGAAAAACGAGCCACTCAGTCCAAAACAAAACCGTCGAAAATGGGGGTTTTCCTTCCAACGCCGGTTTTTCTAGGGACTTGTGTCTCGTGGTTCTTATGGTGTTTTAGATTCTTGGATTTAGGATTTATGGTATTGTTTGATTTTTCCCAGATTTCATCTAATGTTATCTTTGTACTTAGGCAATATGAGTGTTTCTAAATCAAATTTTTAACATCGTTTATTCTTTGTAAGTTTGAATATGTGTTTCGAAACGTCGACTAATTGCTATATGTCGATTAGTAGGGGTTGCACATATCTAGTATCTTATGTTTGCGGTTTGTGGATATGAAGTATTGGATCGTCATGATTGAATAGCCGGAGGATGTGAGAAGTGTGTTCTTTTCTTTCATTCATTAATTTGTAATGTGATGTAATATTCTTTTGCGGGGCACATCCGGGTTGAGGTTGTAGCCACCGTTGTATTATTTTATTTACTTTTTCTTGCACCTAGGATAGACCTAAGGTGGGGTGCACAAACTACCGGGTTCTTAAAGTGCCGAGTGGCCTACTCATCTCATTGAGGAAGGTTGCTTCACTTCGGGGATTTGACGGGTAGTTTGCCGCACCCGAAGGGGTCTAGGGTGAGAGCTTGGCTATTCATCATGACCGTGCAAACCATTTTTCGTTATAGGCTTAAAAGAAATACGGAAATCCTAGTATATCCAATATATTCATCTGTGTTACTTGTGCTGTGATATGTGATCTGGAATGGCTATTATTGCGTGAGACGAATGGCTGTATATATAGATTATATATAATAAATATTGCTTATGTTTTTCACCCGTGCTGGCCTTGCCCCCGCTCTGCCGTTAGTTGAGTAATCTAACGGTGCATGACAGGGCCCTGTGGCGAATGCAGATGGCATAAGCGTATATTCTATTTTCGTTTCTTCCTATAATGATAAGGTTAAATGATGGAACAACATTAATATTGTTTAATGCAAAGAAAAAAACCAAAGTAAAATCGTTGGAACAATTTCAAAACAACTCGGTTTTCTTTAAAAATAACTTTTAAATGCGGAGCCTAAACAACTTATTTTAAAAGCTATCATGGTTCCTTCGACTATATCAAGTTCATTACGTTCACGGTTTTCGCCAAAACCAGCTGTAGCCCTCCGTCATTTCAGATGGGTATTCAGTAGTATTCAAGCTATGTATTTTGACCTTCGCCAAGGCATAGTGATTGGTTGCTGCTGGGTATTCATCTGTAGTATAGATAGATGCGTTAGTCTGGGACAGGTGTACAGCTATTTTGGCCTTCATCAAGAGTTTGTATGAATGAGTTCAGATTAACCTGGACAATGACAGGTAGAACTTGACTTGCGTCTTATGATATTTTGGCCTTCGTCAAGATCATAAGTGCATGGGGCAAAAATCCACATCGGGAGTTTCAAAGGAAAAGGAAATTTGCTAGTTTTGCATACCATCTGGAGTGTGTAAGACTATGGTAGCGCCCCGGCCGTCTTTCCGAGGCCAAAATGCGGAAACGAAATTTTTTCTAAACATGAAACCGGCGCTATTGTATGCTTAAAACCCGGATCGAACTATTAACCTACAACTAGCTATCTAGAGAAGAGATAGAAAGGCTATACCGATCGATCCATGTCCTTCGGTCTTTGGCCACCATCCCAAGCTCCTCGCGGCATCTCTGGTCTTGATCTCCTCGTCGGAAAGGGCACCACATCTACGAGTCTTTTACGGGCTCCCGCTTCATCCGAAGTAACTCGGGCATGAAATGTGCTAGCCGACATGTCCAAGGTGTTGTAGAGAATGTTTGTGATCACTTTGTCTCTTGAGGATTTAGTGGATGCCATTGGTGAGGAAATAGTGAGCTCAAAGAAGAGGAAGAAGAAGAAGTTTCCCTCATCTTTTTCTTTTTGTGTTGTTGCAAATGATAAAGTGAGAGAGAAAGATCAAGAAGCAAAAAATACAAGAGCTAGCAACCATCATATGGCTGCCCCTTTCTCTCTTCTTATCATTTCAACTCACTAAACCATCACATAATGTGACATATGCACAAGTAAAGAGACCATGACTCATCACTTGTGCATGTGTCACATTAAATGATCCTAATCATGATTTTGAGCTCATTATTTCCTTATGCCAACATTAATCCAAATGTTTGCAACAATAAAAGGAGAATGACATCTACCAAAGTAAACTCGTGACGGATCACAAGAGTTCCCCTCACCTGTATATACATACCTGTATCCGCATTCCGACTGAATGCGAATGCGATGAGAATAAAGTAGTCCAACAAATCTAATATTAGAATCCGGCTTAAACCAAAGCCCACTAGTATGATCTGTCCGATCATGATCCATGCAATACCGCACGTATAAGATCGAACCCTGCTATATATCATACGACCACTACAACGTTTCGCCCGAAACTTGAGAAACTGTCTGTGGGGGACTCTAAAGACTCGTCAATACTTTGGCTATGGATTTAACCACTAGCACGTCAGAGGTATTAGCCGTATGTAACAGGCTACCCATGTATTGACCAAAAGGGAGGTCGATGAGCGAACTCATCCTGACACTCTACTGAGCCTGTCAGTGACAATATCCGTACAGTCCGGTCCGTTCATCTATGAGCATCGCAAGGCGGGCCTAGGGGGTTGGTAAAAGTCAGACCCCCAAAAGTGGTACAAGTCATGTCGGAGTATATCCCAGAACACCCTGAGATACTACTGGAATACCTACCAGTAAATCTCCTGCCTCGGCCGAGGGCTTTTTGTAATGGCTCTCCTAGACACAGCGCAACCTCACCCCCAATATCGGGAGAGACGAATCCCCTGCCGATCCGCTCACTTGCCTCCATGTGGCTCGGGACTGTACCCAACTAAAACCTGTTTGCATGAATCATTTAAGCTGTGGTAGGGTTGTAATCAAAGCATAGTGGGAACTCACACGAGATAAATGACGATCTTAGGTCGATGAACTAACCTGTACACATGTCACCAGGGAACTGCTATCTGACGTCAGGTATAATACCAACTAGCATGTTCTCGGTGAGTCCTGTCCGGTGTACTCATAACCCAATGAGCACCTGTATACATCTTAGGTGATCCAACTGACACCAATGGCTTGTGAGACCGGCCACCGCCCCTCGTCGGGGTCTCGACTGTATACACTAGTCTACTCCGGAGTATCGATGCCCTGTATCGAAAACTCCCACGACTAGGGACCTTTTAAGGATGTGCTTATAGACCCCAGCTCCCACGTATATGATCGCCTGTAGGGTTCCTAGGCACACTCAAGAGGTTCCACAAGGCATCAACCATGCCAAAATCAAATTTTCCGAGTGCCGAGAAACCCTAATGCTAGATCGTTAACTAGAGGCAAAGGCGAAACATGCAAATAAACAACTTTATTGCTAAGTGAATGGAAATACAACCTTTGTAGATTCGGTCCTCCACTTCCTTGGCTCCGTAATGACGTCCCTCCGCTGGAACCATCGGAATCCTGGACTCTCGCGGTGGTTTCATCGGAGAAAAGATCGGGCTAGGTCGTTGACTTCGATGTCGAAGATGATCTACGTCGAGGCAACTCAAGATGAAGCTCCAACTTCACCAAGTCATGAAACTTGTGAAGAAAACACCCTATACTACATGGCAAGTGGTAGAGGATGAAGAAATAGGAAGTGGGTTCACTTTGGATTTGGATTTCTCTCTAGGTTTCAACACTTGAAAATTTTCTAGCAATGGTTTTCTTTTTTCTTGAAGAAGAAGAAGAAGAAAGAAAAAGAATGAATTAACTAAATAGAAAATTCAAGTGATGCTTATCATATTTGCAACCATGGGTTAGTGTAACTCATGTAGAGAATGAACTAGGGTTTAGGTAATGGTTAGGTTTTAGAACAAAACAAAAATGGTAAGACTTTTCAAAGATGCTTGAAGCAACAAGAAACTTCTAGCAAAGATGAAGAAAAGCCACCATTTAGTTTAACAAAATAAATAAAGAATAGAAAACCCTAACCATTAACTAAACAAAGGTGTAAGTCACACACCCACCCATGTTTGCATGTATCATCAAATCATGATACAAGCAAGTGCACAAAAATATATCATATATACAATGTGCACAATCTAGTGAGAAAATAATTTTAAGTGAACCAATACTAGTTAATGTAAAGTAATATATCAAATATATAATTATACATTAAATCATTAAATCAACACTTGATTTAACGATCCGGTCATATCGCATACGACCGACTAATATCCAATGTATCGACTTATCGAATCAATCCTTGATTCGATAACTAGGTTATATCGCATACAACCAATCGATACACTCATCGCGAGAATAGAATACGGTATCACATACACGCATTATTCTCGGTCCCGCACATATCTCATATGCGCTCCCATTTCGTTTCGCTTGAGCCAGGAAACCTCTGTGTAGGACTCTAAAGACTCGTCAATACGCCGGCAGCAGGTGATGATCATATCAAACACCTACAAGCCGCAAGCGGTCTGCTAAACGTAACGGCCACCCGGGTATTGAGCGATCAGAAGATCAACGAGCAAGCCCGCTCACACTCCTGCCAACCAGTAACACTTACCGTACAGTCCGGTCTGATCGTCTGATATGTCGCATATCTCGCCTAGGGGTGGTAAACGTCAGACCCCAGTAGCTCGATAAGTCGTGTCGATATGAGGTCTATAACAGTTCAAGAAACTACTGGTAACACTTACCAGTAAATCTCAGCAACCCAGGCCAGGGATTTCAGGTTATAACCAATCGAACACAGCACAACATCAACTCCCTATACCGGGAGAGACGAATCCCCTCCTATCGCTCATTGCCTCCATGTGATTCGGGACTGTACCCAAAAACCACCGTTTTGCACGCCCTCTTGGACGTGGTAAGGTGGAAATCAAAGCACAATGGGAATCACACAAGATTCTATGACGATCTCGGGTCTACAGACTAACCTGTACTGGTGTCACCAGAGAACTGCCATCTGACGTAAGGTATAATACCATCTGGGAGTTCTTGGCGAGTCCGTCCAGTGTATCCAGTCTCCACTGAGCACCCGTATATCATCTCTGATGTCAAACACCAATGGATATGGGATCATCCATCGCCTATCTGTATGGGTCGAGAAGGTATACGCTAGTCTACTCTGGTATATCGATGCCCCGTCATGATACACCCACGACTAGGAACCTTGAAGGATGTACTTATAGACTACCATGTCCCATTAGTATGATCCTCATCATAGTCCAGGTAGTGAAGTACACATCCTAATGGCTTTACCAACATGTAACAGAGAGACAATCAGTGTACACGTTAAGGTAAAGAGTAACCAGATAGCATACTATCATGTCGAGCAAGAAATTCCTCCCTATATATGTCCAAGCATCCACTACAATATACATCCTATGTATAATAATGGCCTCTAGGGCATACATATAACTAACAATCTCCCACTTGCACTAGGGCCATCTGTAGCAGTGGTTGCAGTATCTCATACTCAAAAATCCCATAAAAGTCTCACTCTGGGAAAAGGCCTTTGTGAGTGGATCCGCCGTGTTGTCCTCTGAGTCTACTCTCCTAACCTCGATCACCCTGGAGATCAACCATCTCCATGATCATGTGACACTGCCTTAGAATATGTCTGGATCACTGATGGGACGGGCGTTTCTTGGCATAAGCCACAACTCCATTGTCACACAATGGGAGGAACTAAATTCATCTCATGAACTAATATACACCCAGACATCCTCTTTGGTTGTATCTTAAGTAGCGATGTATCCAGCCTTAATCGTCTAGTATGCTACGGTATCAAGCTTGGAACTCTTCCAACATACCGTCCCTTTACTGAGGGTAAAGACAATGCCTGTGACTGACTTTCAGTCGTCCTTATCACCCTGGAACCTTTCCAGTGATTCTCCCCAGGATCAACTGATACCATCTCACTACAACTAGTGAGTATCCTAACATCCAATTAGATCTATCTCATAGATCCAAAACCCAGGATTTAGGAGGTATCACTTTGATCCTCTATGGAGAATCATTGTGATAAGCGGAGATTGACCGAGCGTAGCATAGGAAACTCCTTTCTTATCAAGAGTATGTCATCCACGTACTCTACGAGGATCACCACCATACTCCCTACTACCTTTTTGTATATACAAGGTTCATCTACCATTTTGATGATGTCAAACTCCTTGACTAACACATCAAAACAAACGTTCCAACTCCGCGATGCCTGCTTTAATCTGTAAAGCAACTTGCACACGTTTCCGCCGCTCCCACTGTTTACGAAGCCCTATGGCTGTGTACTTATAGACATTCTCTTCTAAATCAATATTTAGAAAAGCAGTCATGACACCCAACCACCAGATATCGCAGTCATGATATGAAGCAATGGCAAGTAGGATCCGGATGGACTTAAGCATAGGCACTGAAAAGGTTTCATCATTTTCCACGCCTGGCCGATGACGAAAACCTTTAACAAGTCTAGCTTCGAAAGTCTCAACTTTTCCATATACATCAAGTAATCTTCTCAAGATATACTTGCTCCTGATGGGGATTTAACCCTTCAGATATAGTAGCCAAAGTCCATACTTTGTTGGTGTACATGGATTCCATCTCAGATTGCTAAGTATCCAGCCATTCTTACAGAGTCCCTATTCTTGATGGCCTGCTCGAAACTAGTTGGGTCATCATCTCATGATGCAATCCTCGCTCCCACTGTCATCGAGAAACCGAAGTATCTCTCAGACGGATGAGGAACCCTACCAGATCGGCGGAGAGGCTGAGGTTCATTGGAATTTACTGAATCCTTTGGTTCTATTAAATCATCAGCTGCAATTTGTATAGCTGGAACATTTCCAATTCTACATAACTGACCTTGCCTCGATCTTGTCCGGATTTTGCTTTTGACATAGGCCGGACAACCCAAATCTTAACAAGCTTAAGATATGGACTCTTCCCTTTCCATATCACATATGAAGTGGTAGGCAACTGATTTGATTTGAACCCTATTCAATAGGTATGCAGCTTCTCAAGTGCATAACTCCCAAAAGGAAATAGGAAACACAGTAGTACTCATCATAGAGCGCACCATATCATATAGGGTGTGATTGCTCTGCCCCGATACACCGAAGTGCTGTGGTGTAAACGGAGGAATAATGCTGAGAGAGAATCTCATTCTTAGAATAGTCCAGAATCCCGCGCTCAAGTATTCTCCTTCTTGATCACATCAAAGGACATAATACTTATACCCGTTTTTGGTTTTCTACATCTAACTTATATTCTGTGAATATCTCAAAAGGTTCGGACTTGTGTTTCAACAGGAACATATGTCTGAATCTAAAGAGATCATCAGAGAATGTAATGAAGTACAAAGAACCGGTCTTGGCATGTGTAGACAGGGGACCTTACATACATCATCATGTATCAGTCCCAAGAGTTTACTAACTCTTTCTCTCCTTTCCAATAAACAGAGCTGTGGTCATCTTATCTTTGTGACATGACCGGCAAGTTTTCACAAGATGTAAATTCAAACAGATTTAAATATGTATCTATGTGCAACTTAGCTAGTCGAGTCGTATTGATATGACCTAGTCTACAATACCTCAAGAAGGATCCGTTCATTTCTGAACTCTTCCACTTGTGTGTGTTCCGTATACTAAGAACTGTAGTTTGATTTAGAACATCAATGCTTTTAGATAACGTGCCTGAACCAATCAACTTTTGATATAGGAAATGTTCAAAACATTATCCAACAATACAAAATTTTATCATTTCTTTACTAATAAAGAGACTGATATGATTTTGTATATCAGGTTCGGTATTTAATAACATTCGTTCAGAATCAATGTACTGTTCATACAGGGTGACAGTGACCAACAGACTTGGCTGCAACACTTGCACCGTTTTCTGTCTCATGAAACTTATCACCCGTTCTAAGTTCTTTACCTATCTGTAGCCCATGTAACAGATTACATATGCGGGATCCTGATCCGGTATCACATACTCAGGACGTAAAAGATACTGAGAAACAGTTCTTTATAATGAACACTCCCGAAGGAGATGCATCACATGCACTTTCTTCGTTTGGGCGGCATGGGAATCCTGGTATTCCCCTAATTCCTTCTCGGTCTTATAACAATTATAAGTTGGAGCGGGACCAACGTTTCCCAGCTCAGTATAACAAGCGGGTTCGGTCAATACATCCATATTATTATCTTGATTAAGGCGTGATATGGTCGCTACCTGGAGAGAGAGAGAGAGAAGAAAACACTCTGCGTGCGCTCTTGCAAGATTAGATTGGTTATTTATTTTATCTAATCAGGATGGCTCCCACTATTTTTATCAAATCTTCCTTCAAAACCTAAAAGGAAAGACTAGCCGGGAGTAATTACACGTTACAAGTTCGCCAATCTTTCAGCCAGGCCAGCGTCGATACTTTGAGGGAGGTTCCCCGTGCTTTCGCACGAACCTAATTATAGTAAACTTCGTTTTCCCAGAGGCGTAACCCCGTTGACACCTTTCTAGACACCTACTTGATCGGCTAATTGTAATGTGTAAAACTCTCCCAGGAGTAACTCTTACTCGCAGCGGGTATCGGGATCCAACTATCTCATAGAAGGTATGCAATCTCATTGCAAATTTCAACACTTGAAATTCCCGATAATATTTTGCCCCAAACAATCTATGACCTTGACAAGGTCAACAAACCATAGACCGTAAGTCAAGTTCAACCCGTCATTTCTTGATTGAATTAAACCCACCCGCACGACCCTTGACAAGGTCAACAAGGCCGTACGACTACCCTAACCCAATCTGCATCATATGCATAAGCAGATAAATACTGGTCAACTACCGCACACTGCGCCTTGACAAGGTCAACAAACGCAGCACGAATACTAAGCAGGACTTATCTGAAATGACGGAGGGCTACGACAGGTTTTTCTGAAAACCTATTACGTAATGAACTTGATATCGTTGTAGAATCAAATGATTTTAAAATGGAGTGTTTTTTAGGCTTTTCTAGTTTTGCTAAAGGGGTCACTCCCGGTGAAGATATCGTCGGCCCTTTCCTCATCGAATAAGGTGCAGGATATATCATATATACCGCTGTGCAAAGCAAAAACTATAGAAGCAATCAAAAGATAAACCGAGGGGTGTAGCATCTTCCAGTTATTGCTAACGGGGTCACTCCCGGTGAAGGGATCTTGGCCCTTTCCTTATCGAATAAGGTGCAGGATGTTCTACAAGGAACACCGCGATGCAAAGCAAGAACTGTAGCTACCTGTTTTTGAAAATTCAATTCCACAACATCTTAGGTTTCTTTTCTTTCATTAATTATATTAATGAAGTCCCATCATTTAAGTTACCTAAACATCACAGATAAATACGACGTACACTTATGCCATCCGCATTCGCCTCGATGTCCCCTCGTGCACTGTTAGGTTAGGTAACTAACGGAAGAGCGGGGCAGGGCTAGCACGGGTGTAAAACATAAGTAACGTCTATATAATATATCATATATACTATATACAGTATTTATCACAGAACATCAAATGATCACATCACAGATATCGCAGCAGAAGAAACATATGGAACATTGGATATACTAGGACGTCCGTGTTTTTAATACGAGCTAGTATAAAACACGGATTCCACGGTCGCGATGAATAGCCAAACCCACACTCCTAGACCCCTACGAGAGCGGCAAGCAACCCTACCAATTCTAGAGTTAGGAGACCCGGACTCGACTCCTCGAGTTGGTCTCCCACTGGACTCCAGAACCCGGTTACTTGTGCCCTCCTCCTTGGGTCTATCCTAGTGCGGAAAAGTAAATAATATACAAATGGTGACAAATTCCGCAACCTGGAAGTGCCCCAATAAAAGAATATTACATACAAGTTTTTACATGAATGAAAATGAAAAACACTCATCTCACATAAAAACCCCCGGCTATTCAAACACGACGATCCAATATAACATATCCAGCAACACATAACATCACATGTCATCAACGTAAGTAAACATGCGTATCCCAATTGTCGTTGGCATATAGCAACGAAACCGGCGATATCACATATTACACTTACGGTCGCAGAAAAGAAAGTGTAAAACTACAACAGTTGGAATCCGCAACCTCCTCAGACATCGCATGCCTGACCAAATGAATTCCTTAGACATCACATGCCTAACAATTATAAACCCCGCATTTTAGTCTCTATATCGAAAACACTTTTCAATATCTAGTCGGGCAATTCAACAAGATTCCCGAAAAACTGATCGAATGCTCGTCGCCAACTTTAGTAGGCGGCCGCACCCCCGATACCGTCGACGAAGTGCACCAAGGCGGAACACTGCTACCGCGAGCACCCGAACGGATGCTTTCGGCGACGGGGTTCTCCTACAGTCACTCGGTCGGGGCTAAGGGGTGTAGCTGTCTATTAAGTTTATCGGCGAATATCCGCGTACGCTACGTGATTGCGACGGACTTTTGATCGCATCAAAATTCCGTGGCAACCGATCATTTGAGACTAAAGTGCTATGTTTATAACATTCATATTAGTTATCTCATAACTACTTATGGATTCCAAATATTGTATCACATTCCGGATAAATAGAAAATGTTAAACTTTCCGATCGAACAATCGAACACCCAAGTTTTCCCGAAACATCTCAACACATGAAATAAGTTTAAAAACATTCACTTCATACCTCAGTACCAACGGTCCGGCCGTAGAAGGGTCAAGCTAACGCCTCACATGTGGCACGCCGTACTACCCCAAACCCTAAGGTTCAAAGGGCAGTTCAAGACGGTCACATAATCGAGTTAAGGTTTGTTGTCTTCTAGAGGGACCATCGCGTTACTTGCACTACTTAGAACGTTTTTAAACCACGGAAAAATCCAAAACTTGGAAATTTCCCGGCGGGGGAAAAATTGGGTATTTATATCCGGTCGAACTTTTTAACATGCTCTAAAAATACCCGGAAGACAAAGTAAACAAAGTTAAATAATTCGATCGAATCATCGAGTCCCAATACAACCCCAGAACACTCAACTCTTGAGTCATAATAAAAATACCCATAAAATATAAATCACAGAAATAGGAATTATGGTAGAAAAATGATAGCCTATCTCTTCTGTACGGCCGCGGAACCGCGGCCCAAGCAGGGTATTGGCGCGGTTCCGCGGTGGAATGTACGGATTAGGCTGTCGTTTTTCACTACAATTCTTATATTTCCCTGCTGAATTTTTCAGGTATTTTTAATTAGGAAAAATCCACATTTTCAAAAATTGGATAAAGAGGGGTATGAATTAGGGTTTCGTGTTTCGATCGGACTTCTAACATCGTCTACACATCGCCTAAGGCTCTAGCTAGTCTCTGATACCACTGTAGGGTTCCTAGGCACACTCAAGAGGTTCCACAAGGCATCAACCATGCCAAAATCAAATTTTCCGAGTGCCGAGAAACCCTAATGCTAGATCGTTAACTAGAGGCAAAGGCGAAACATGTAAATAAACAACTTTATTGCTAAGTGAATGGAAATACAATCTTTGTAGATCTGGTCCTCCACTTCCATGGCTCCATGATGACGTCCCTCCGCTGGAACCATCGGAATCCTGGACTCTCGCGGTGGTTTCATCGGAGAAAAGATCGGGCTAGGTCGTTGACTTCGATGCCGAAGATGATCTACGTCGAGGCAACTCAAGATGAAGCTCCAACTTCACCAAGTCATGAAACTTGTGAAGAAAACACCCTATACTACATGGCAAGTGGTAGAGGATGAAGAAATAGGAAGTGAGTTCACTTTGGATTTGGATTTCTCACTAGGTTTCAACACTTGAAAATTTTCTAGCAATGGTTTTCTTTTTTCTTGAAGAAGAAGAAGAAGAAAGAAAAAGAATGAATTAACTAAATAGAAAATTCAAGTGATGCTTATCATATTTGCAACCATGGGTTAGTGTAACTCATGTAGAGAATGAACTAGGGTTTAGGTAATGGTTAGGTTTTAGAACAAAACAAAAATGGTAAAACTTTTCAAAGATGCTTGAAGCAATAAGAAACTTCTAGCAAAGATGAAGAAAAGCCACCATTTAGTTTAACAAAATAAATAAAGAATAGAAAACCCTAACCATTAACTAAACAAAGGTGTAAGTCACACACCCATCCATGTTTGCATGTATCATCAAATCATGATACAAGCAAGTGCACAAAAATATATCATATATACAATGTGCACAATCTAGTGAGAAAATAATCTTAAGTGAACCAATACTAGTTAATGTAAAGTAATATATCAAATATATAATTATACATTAAATCATTAAATCAACACTTGATTTAACGATCCGGTCATATCGCATACGACCGACTAATATCCAATGTATCGACTTATCGAATCAATCCTTGATTCGATAATTAGGTTATATCGCATACAACCAATCGATACACTCATCGCGAGAATAGAATACGGTATCACATACACGCATTATTCTCGGTCCCGTACATATCTCATATGCGCTCCCATTTCGTTTCGCTTGAGCCAGGAAACCTCTGTGTAGAACTCTAAAGACTCGTCAATACGCCGGCAGCAGGTGATGATCATATCAAACACCTACAAGCCGCAAGCGGTCTGCTAAACGTAACGGCCACCCGGGTATTGAGCGATCAGAAGATCAACGAGCAAGCCCGCTCACACTCCTGCCAACCAGTAACACTTACCGTACAGTCCGGTCTGATCGTCTGATATGTCGCATATCTCGCCTAGGGGTGGTAAACGTCAGACCCCAGTAGCTCGATAAGTCGTGTCGATATGAGGTCTATAACAGTTCAAGAAACTACTGGTAACACTTACCAGTAAATCTCAGCAACCCTGGCCAGGGATTTCCGGTTATAGCCAATCGAACACAGCACAACATCAACTCCCTATACCGGGAGAGATGAATCCCCTCCTATCGCTCATTGCCTCCATGTGATTCGGGACTGTATCCAAAAACCACCGTTTTGCACGCCCTCTTGGACGTGGTAAGGTGGAAATCAAAGCACAGTGGGAATCACACAAGACTCTATGACGATCTTGGGTCTACAGGCTAACCTGTACCAGTGTCACCAGAGAACTGCCATCTGACTTAAGGTATAATACCATCTGGGAGTTCTCGGCGAGTCCGTCCAGTGTACCCAGTCTCCACTGAGCACCCGTATATCATCTCTGATGTCAAACACCAATGGATATGGGATCATCCATCGCCCATCTGTATGGGTCGAGAAGGTATACGCTAGTCTACTCTGGTATATCGATGCCCCGTCACGATACACCCACGACTAGGGACCTTGAAGGATGTACTTATAGACTACCATATCCCTACTAGTATGATCCGCATCATAGTCCAGGTAGTCAAGTACACATCCTAAGGGCTTTACCAACATGTAACAGAGAGACAATCAGTGTACACGTTAAGGTAAAGAGTAACCAGATAGCATACTATCATGTCGAGCAAGAAAGTCCTCCCTATATATGTCCAAGCATCCACTACAATATACATCCTATGTATAGTAATGGCCTCTAGGGCATACATATAACTAACATCGCCATCATACTGTTGGCAGTCAAGCAAGAATCCTAAGGGCTCTATCAATGTGTAATAGTGACCTGTAAGGTCACCTAAAGCAGTACACGATGATAAAGACAAACTATGGTAGCATACTATTCTCTATCAACATGTAATAGTGAACTACAATGTCACCTAAAGCATGTACACGATAATAAAGACAAACCAGATAGTATACAAACCTCTCGAGTAAGACTGTCCTACTGTTTTAGGTCCTCCCTCAATCATTGCAATCTCGTGCCTGCGATCCAATAATTGACTCTGAGAGCACTATATCCAACAGAGTGTGATAATTTTGGTAGGATTCCTTCAAAGTTATCACACAATGATAGTTGGATCCCGATCCCACCTTGAGTTTTATTACTCCTCGGGAGAGTTTTCACTTTGCAATCAATGCTATAAACCAAGTAGGTGTCTAGAACGGTATTAGCGGGGCTACACCTCCAGGGAAAAGAGGTTATTTAATTAAGGAACTTCGCGAAAGTGTTGTAAACCTCCCTCAAAGTACCGACACTAGCTTGGCAGAAAAATTAAGCAAGAATTGTAGGGTGCAATTAATCCCGACTAATTCTTCTTTTATAGTTTGAAAGAGGATTTGAGGAAACAGTGGGAGCCATCCTGTTTTAGTTAAACTAATAACCAATCTAAAATTACAAGAGTATCATACTGAGTGTTTCTTCTCTCTCCCCTAATTGTAGCGACCAAGATGACTGGTCTTAAGTTACTGCTAGATAAAAATATATTGACATGGCCAAACTATAAAGATTGACTAAGAAATGTCCAGACGGCAATTACCTATGACAAGCTGGGCTACCTGCTTACCACTAAAGCCCTTGCCGTCCCAGGTCCAGATTCCACCGTTGCGGATATTGAAATCCGTAAGACATGGGAAATAGACTGTGCAAAATCCAAATGTCTCATGCTCGCCTTAATGGATAATGAACACCAGAGGCGACACGAGAAGGTGAACTTAGCTTCTATCTTCCTCCATACCAAGGATTTATATGGAGAGCAATCTCGTATCGCAAGATACGAGACCTCGAAGAAATTATTTCAGGCGAGACTAGCTATCGGGTCATCTGTAGGGGACCACGTTCTTAAGATGATCAGTTATATTGAAGAGCTCGCGGACCTTGAGACCACGTTGCATAACGGGTTGTATATGGACTTGATTCTACAGTCCCTCCCCTCTACCTATGCCCAGTTTATATTGAATTTTAATATTCAAGGAAAGAAAGTTACACTTCCAGAACTTCTTAACATGTTAAGGAGTGCAGAGGGAACCCTAAAGAAAAACAGGGAGACACCCGCTCTGCTTATTAGGAATCTTCTTCCTCTAGATCCAAGGTGAAAGCCGAGGGGAAGAAGAAGAAGGCCCCCACCAAGACAAAAGGTGGTGTCAATAAGGTATAGGTAAAGGGTAAGGCAAAAGTTTTGGTGCCGACAGTAGGGAACGAGAAATGTTTCTATTGTCACACGAAAAGTCATTGAAAGAAGAACCGCAGGTCTTGGAAAGCCAAGAACCAGGATTCGAAGTAAGTTGTGGCTTCGATTTCAAATGTGTTTATGATTGAAAACTGTTTGTCAATCAACTCTAGTTCCTGGGTATTGGATACTGGTTCAGGATCTCATATCTGTAATGCATCGCAGGCACCGATAAGTCGTAGAGTTATAAAAGCAGGTGATATAACCCTCAGGGTTGCTAACGGAGCGAGCGTGGATGTTGTTTCCGTAGGGGAATATCACCTAAGATTGACAAGCAGACACATTTTGATTTTACGTAACTGTTTTTGTGTACCTAGTTTGACATGTAATATCATCTCTGTATCTTTACTAGCTAAAGAAGGTTATGATTTTATATTTGTAAGCGATGTTGTAAACTTTCACCTTAATCATGGTTTGATTGGGTCGGATACAACAGACAACGATATATACGTATTAAATCAAAATTCAGTTTTCAACGTCCAGAACACACTAAAATGAAAATCTCCAAAAATTAATCAAGGTTTCTTATGGCATTGTTGACTAGGTCACATCAATAAAACACGGTTGACGAACTTATATAGAGAGGGATATTTGGATCCGTTTGAATATCTGTCTTATGTATCTTGTCAATCATGTCTCAAAAGAAAAATGACAAAGAATCTGTTCACTGGACATGGAGTAAGAGCCACTGAGCTCTTGAGACTCATACACAGCGAAGTGTGTGGTCCAATGTCTACACATGCAAGAAGTGGTTATTCCTACTTCATTACTTTTACGGATGATTTCTCAAAGTATGGACATGTACTCTTGATGAAATATAAATTCGAGGCCTTTAAGAAATTCCAGGAATACAAGAAGGAAGTGAAAAAACAAACAGGAAAAAGTTTTAAGATACTTCGATCTGATCGAGGTGGTGAATACTTAAATGCCGAGTTCCTGGATTATTTAAAAGTGAATGGAATTATTTCTCAGCTTACTCCTCTATACACACCTCAATACAATGGTGTATCGGAAAGGCGGAACCGCACCTTATTGGATATGGTACGTCCATGATGAGTAATGCCGAGTTACCGCGATCCTTCTGTGATTATACACTAGAATCTGCTGCATATCTTTTGAAAAAAGTTCCTACTAAGTCAGTGCCTACCATATCATATGAAATGTGGAGTGGGAAGAAATCCTATCTTAAGTATCTTAAGATATAAGGATGTCCAGCTTTTGTTAAAAAGCAGCATGCGGAAAAGCTTGAGGCACGATCAATACTATGTAAGTTTGTAGGATACCCAAGGAACTCCAGAGGGTATCTTTTTTATTACACAGAAGAACAAAAAGTTTTTGTTTCTCGGCATGCCTTCTTTCTGGAGAATCAATTTCTTGAAAAAGAAATAAGTGGGAGCGCAATAGAACTGGAAGAAATTCTAGAACCATAAACTATTACTGAAAGCATAGTGGAACAAGAAGTTTCAAAAGAACCGGACATCCTTACGCCACTCCGTAGATCTAGTAAGAAGTATCATCCGCCCGAAAGATACTACGATTATCTCGTAGATGGGGATAGAAAGGATTTCATCATCAATGATGATTAGCCAACTAGTTTCCAGCAGGCCATTACGAGCAGAAACTCGGTAAAATGGCTGGATGCAATACGGACCGAAATGGAATCCAGTACACCAACAATGTTTGGACTTTGGACATTGCACCTCAAAGGATAAAACCTTAAGGCTGTAAATGGATCTTCAGAAATAAGATTGGTGCAGATGGACAGGTTGAAACCTATAAGGCTAGATTTGTAGTAAAAGGATTTCGTCAAAGACCTGGTTTGGACTATGATGAAACCTTTTCTCCAGTAGCTATTCTTAAATCCATTCGAATCCTACTTGTCATTGCTGCCTTCCATGATTATGAAATTTGGAAGATGGACGTAAAGACCGCTTTTCTGAATGAAAATTTGGAAAAGTGTGTTTATATGGATCAGAGGGTTTCATAGAGAGTGGGAGCAGTGGAAAGGTGTGTAAGTTGCTTAAATCCATTTATGGATTAAAGCAGGCATCGCGGAGTTGTAACATCTGTTTTGATGAGACGGTCAAAAAATTTGAGTTTATCAAAAATCTAGATAAACTATATATTTATAGTAAGATTGTAGCGAGAACTGTGGTATTCTTCGTCTTGTACGTGGATGACATTCTCCTGATAGGAAATAACATTCATATGCTACAATCAGTCAAAGGATTCTTATCACAGAAGTTTTCCATGAAAGACCTGGGTGATACCTCGTACATTCTGGGGATCCATATCTATTGTGATAGATCTAAGAGGATGTTGAGACTTTCAAAGTCCAGGTATATTGACACCATACTGAAAAGATTCAGTGTAGAAGATTTCAAGTGCGGTAATCGACCCGCTTGTCACGGGATCACCCTCTCTAAAGAGATGTCTCCCAAGACTGATTTGGAAAGGGATCGCAAGAGTATTATACCCTACACTTCTGCGGTAGCATCTATAATGTATGCGATGTTATGTACTAGACCATATGTTGTTTACGCACTGAGCGTGGTAAGCAGGTATCAGTCAAACCGTGGGGAGAAGCACGTGATAGCAGTAAAGAACATTCTCAAGTACCTGAGAATGACTAAGGAAATGTTCTTGGTGTACTGATTAGTCTAAAATATTGCACATTTAAATGAATATTTTCCCTATTATTGTTAAATACTAAAAAATGTTTATTGTAAATATAGAACATATATGGGTTTATTTGTAAAAACATTATTATCATATGTTTCTACATTTTAATGAACATAATTAGGGAAATATATGCATATAATATTTAAATGATATATTGTAATTAAAATATACATATCATATCAAATATTTCTAATCAAAATTCTAAACATATAATATCATATAAAATGGTTAGGAAAATATCTCAAAAATACCAAATACTACTAACACTTTGATTTGAGATATTGTGCAGATTAGCTCAGGTCTGGAATCCAAGAGATCCGGGATAAATCAAGATGTCGGAATCAAATCTGCAAAATATTGAAGCAAATCATAAGATCTAGCAACGATAGAGACTCAGTGCATTATTCTCAGAATACAGACATTGAAAGGATATCTAAATATAAAAAATAGTAGAAAAAATCCGTAATCCTAATTCCACAATTTTGCGGCGGAAGGGAGGAAAAAGTGGGGTATCCGCGGTGGATCCACGGCGCCTTTGTTAGCCGTAGGATTTGAGATTTTATGGTTTGGATCTTAACTGTATACCCTCACTTATGGAATTTAGGGTTTCTAGTTTTTGTGACTATATATAGGACCGAGAGCTTCATATTAAAAATCATTACCGAAAAGATCAAGAGGTCCAAAGCGATCCACGCATCCGAGTGATCATCAACTAGTCATCTACTTCCAATAAGATAGAGATCAAGAGCAACTAGGGTTCTTGTACTCTACTTTCAAAAGTTATATGCAATAGTTTATTAATAAAGATAGTGTTTTTATTGTTCTTTTTGCATTTAATTTCCACTCTTACTTTCTGCATCTTAATCATGTTTTCACTGTTCTTCATCCTTTCTTCTACTTTAAACATGAGCGAGTAATTCCTAACTTGCTAGGGTTCGTTTGATATGGTAGATCAATGGACAATAAAATCTTTTAATATCTTTTATACATTTTAAAATCTATAAACTTTAGCAAAATAAATGTTAACATCCTTATCGGGCGCGCTACCAATTTTTTAATAGCCATGACCATGATTCGAGATTGGTTTAACACTTGTTTTGGTAAGGGCTAGACATGAATAGAGATCAATGTAAGGACAAGGGTCAGTAGTGAGGAAACCCTAGTTTCTTCCAAAAGAATCCTAATCTGCATTCATCACTATCGATCTAGTTTTAAACTATTAAAAGATAAAATGAGTCATTTTTAATTATTCATCCATTACTATTAAATCTTATGAACCCTACAAGCCTTCTCTTCATAAATCTTATATCCGTAACGACAAAAAATCACCCTTCTTCAATCAACTCGTCTAAAGGAAGAAAAAGATTCACGTTTCCTTGCGGACAACCCGTACTCATCGCGGCTAGCTACTAGCGACACCGTCTTGATTGCGGTTATTTACAACACGCTTTTCAGCATCACATCTATCAAATGGCGTCGTTGCAGGGGAAACATCTGTAATTTTTTCTTGTTATTCGGGTTGATTTCTTATAAAATCCAGCAAATATATTATAAACGAGAACCAAAACTGCATTTTGTGTATTTAACGATTATTGTGCGAGTTTTGCAAGGGGGTCTGGAGTAACTGGATCAAGGAAACAGAGATTCAGAGACTTTGAACGTAGCCCATAGGAGTATAGGAGGGCACTGAAGAAAAATCAGCAACCGATCCAACTACCTTGCGGGGGAACCGCGGCTCGTTGGAGGAATTTATGCCACAAAATCCTCTGGTATTTTTATCAAATCTTCCTCTCTCCTCTAAGCTCCAATAATCTGATTTTTTCTGCTGGATTCCCTGCAATTATCGTCTTTGCATGTTTTGATATCGGTTTGTTTGTGCATATCTAAACCAGACATTAAGGACAATAACCCAAATCCAGATTATGTGGGGATTTCATCACCCTTCCTAGGCCCCATAAATCACAAAACAGGCATACTTTCACCCTACATTAATTAAAAAATATCTAGACCAAGCCTTTGTAAGTCTACGGTAGCGCCCCGGCCGTCAATCTGAGGCCAAATGCGGAAACAAAAACTTTTTAGGAAACCGGCGTTATCGTAGTCTTTGACCCGGATCGAACCATTAACACTAAACTAGCTAACTACTAAGAAGTGAGAGTGGCTATACCTATCGATCCGTGTCCTTCGGTCTTTCGCCACCATCCCAAGCTCCTCGCGGCATCTCCGATCTCCGGTCTCCACGTCGGAAGGGTACCACATCAATGAGTCTTTTTACGGGCTCCCGCTTCATCCGAAACAACTCGAACATGAAGTTTATTAGCCGACATGTCCAAGGTGAAGTAGAGAATGCGTGTGATAACTTTATCTCAAGCATCTATTGATTCTCAACACATGAGAGTGTATGGATGGAGGTTGACGATGATGCCATTGGTGGAAGTTATGAGCTAGAGGAAGAAGAAGAAGATTCTTTTCTTGTGTGAGATGAAAAATGAGAGAGGCTAGAATGATAATCACAAGAGCTAACCTATGTACATGGCTGCCCTCTCTCTCTCCATCTTTCATTTCAACCACTAAATCAATCCAAAATGTGACATATGCACAAATAAAGAGACCATGAGTCACCACTTATGTACATGTCACAATAAATGCTCCTCATGATGAAATCCACTCACAATTTCCACCAAAACATTAACCCAAATGTTTATGACAATAAAAAGAACGGCATCATCTAAAGTAAACTCGTGACGGATCACAAGAATACCCCTCACCTGTAAATACATACCTGCATCCGCATTCCGACTGAATGCGAATGCGATGAGACAAAAGCAATCTAACCAATCTAATACTAGGATCCGGCTTAAACCAAACCCCACTAGTATGGTCCGTCCGATCATGATCCGTACACAAGTGCACGTATATGATCGAACCCTACCATAATACCATACGTCCTCTACAACGTTTCGCCCGAAACTTGGGAAGCTATCTGTGGGGGACTCTAAAGACTCGTCAATACACAGGCTGTGGATTTAACCACTAGCACATCAGTGGTACTAGCTGTATGTAACGGGCTACCCATGTATTGACCAAAAGGGAAGCCGATGAGCGAACTCATCCTGGAACGCTACTGAGTCTGTCAGTGACAATATCCGTACAGTCCGGTCCATTCGTCTATGAGTATCGCATGTCGGGCCTAGGGGGTTGGTAAAAGTCAGACCCTCAAAAGCGGTACAAGTCGTGTCGGAGTGTAGCCCAGAACACCCTGAGATACTACTGGAATACCTACCACTAAATCTCCTTCCTTGGTCAAGGACTTCATGTAATGGCTCTCCTAGACACAGCGCGATCTCACCCCCAATACCGGGAGAGATGAAACCCCTTCCGATCCGCTCACTGCCTCCATGTGGCTCGGGACTGTTCCCAACTAAAACCTGTTTGCATGACTCTTTTGAGCCGTGGTAGGGTAGTAATCAAAGCACAGTGGGAACTCACACGAGACAAATGACGATCTTAGGTCGATAGACTAACCTGTGCACATGTTACCAGGGAACTGCTATCTGACGTCAGGTATAATACCAACTAGCATGTTCCCGGCGAGTCCTGTCCGGTGTACTCATAACCCAATGAGCACATGTATACATCTTAGGTGAACCAACTGACACCAATGGCTTGTGAGACCGGCCACCACCCCTCGTCAGGGTATCGACTGAATACACTAGTCTACTCTGGAGTATCGATACCCTATCTCGAAAACTCCTACGACTAGGGACACTTTAAGGATGTGCTTATAGACTACCCAACTCTCACGTATATGATCGCCATTATACTGCTGGTAGTCAAGCAAGAATCCTAAGGGCTCTATCAACGTGTAATAGTGATCTGTAATATCACCTAAAGGATGTACACGATGACAAAGATAAACCAGACAGCATACTTTCATCTTGAGTAAGACTGTCCTACCGGTATAGGTCCTCCCTCAATCATTGCAATCACGTGCCTGCGATCCAATAATTGACTTTGAGGGCACTATATCCAACAATCTTTTACTTGCACTCAAGGCTAATTATTGCGATGCCGCATACTCACAGCCCGTGTAACACCGAACACCCAACTCTTCTACTAATCAGTTTCATAAAGCTCGTTTGTAAAACTATTGCTTTCGAGAAATAGCCTTAGTGAGTGGATCCGCTCTGATGTTTCTTTCTATGTCTCTATTTATCTCAAGTTCGCAGAGAAAGCCATCTCCTGAAATGAGCAATACCTGTCTTAGAATATGTTTGGATATCTGATGGGACCTAGTTCATAAATGAACTCCAAATTCAAACTTCTTAGACTGTATCGTCAACTGAACTTAATCAGTATCCTGCGCCATGCCTCCCTCAGTATCCGCTTGGACCTCCTGTCCAAACTACTGCCCCTCGTCAGAGGGAAAACTATAACTCTGACAGTCACTCTGTCATCCAGGTCACCTTGGAAGCCTGGAATGATAACCGTCTCCCGAAAGAGGCTGTCGTTATCATATCCCTAGAACATCCACTTATGTTCTAAAACTGCTTCCGAATGTTTCTCCAGGATTGGATTAATATCAACTTATTGCAGCTTGTGCAAAAACAACACCTGGTGTGGTACTTGACATCTCGTGATTGACTCAATTGCCTAACCAAGTGATATGTCAATCATCCACATCCCTCTCCCCTTTAGTCTGTAAGACACCTTTAGAGAGGGTGACTCTATCATCTGTAGGTATACTACCGTGCCAGGAGTCGTCCATTATAAAATACCTGTAGAATGTTGTCTAAGTATCCAGATTGGGAAACTACCCAAATCTAGATCTAAAACTATAGATCTAGTAACCAGAATGTCTGATATTATATCTATATCCTATGTGGAGAAACCACTGTATGACAACCAAAGTATAACCGATCGAAGTATAGGAATTTCACCTCCTACTTTGTGTATGTCATCCATATACCAGGACATCACATCCTACTACCTTCTTAAGAGATCCATCTCCTATTCTGACGAAGTCAAAGTCCATAACTGTCACATCAAAAATAGATGATTTATCTCTGCTATATCTGATTTAATCCATAAATTGACATAAGCTACTTGTCCACTATGCTTCTGCTGCTCCCACTGACTACGACGACCCTCTGGCAGAGTCATATATACGTGCACTTCTAAAACTAGTTTAGAACGATGCTATACTCGTCCTCCTGCCAGGTCTCATAGCCTCGAACAACAGTAGTGTCAAGTCTGGAAAAACAGGAACCTCCCTGTCACCGTCTTTGAGCATACCGAAGTACCTCTCGAGTGCCTGAGGTTACCCACCATATCTGCGGAGTGGCTAATGGAATGACAATCCAGATTGAATCTTTAGGTCCTATTAAATTTTCAGTAATCGTTTGCGGTTCTGGAATCACTTCCAGTTCTACCATACTCCCGCTACTGTTTTCTGAAAAAAAATCCATTTTACTAAAACTGTGGCGAGTCAAGAACAATATCACTATTGATCTTCCAGATGGTAGAAAGTCAACCCTCGTCATAGCCTGGGTTAACCCAAAAATAGCCATTACAGAAACGCGCCTTGAGTTATCCAGAGTCTGGTTTTAAGCATAAGCCGGACAACTCCCTGTACCTTAACATGGTTAAGATATGAACTATTCTATATCCAATATAGAAACAGACGCACTGATTTAATTGGAACCAGATTCAAATCATGCAGCTGTCTCTAGTGCACGTCAACTAAATGGAGAGAGGCCAATCAGCATTACTCAACTTAGGAGTGCATCCAAACAAGAGTAACCTGAAGAGAAACAAGTTTCTCTAAACCATTACTATCAACTGAATACCATACACAAGTATTTACATCTTCGATTACCTTGAAGAATCCTGATACTTGCAACACGTGGTTCTCTACTTTACTCTTATACTTATAACTTCTCAAAACTTAGACCTTGTATTTCTACGAAACACATGTCTAAGAACTAGAGAAGTCATAAGTAAACAGAATATAGTACGAGTACCAACCCCTCTGTCCTAATGGACAATGGACAACATACAATACTTTGTATGAGTCCCCTGAGTTGAATAACTCAAACCCTGTGCGTCGTAGGTTAAAAACTGTACTATGGTTATGAAGAATTACACCGCTGTTGAATGCTCCTTACCTAACCATCAACTGATATAGATAAATGTCATAGACATAATTTTAAAAAGTTATCTCACTTTATAAAATAAAGGTACAGATATACTAGTTTGAAATTGGTGCATAACAACGGATATTCAAAACCTAATATTTGCCATCCGGAAAAAACCCAGGTGATTTTCTCAAATATCACCAATTACAATGAGTTCCGATATAATGAGGATGATCACCTAATTCCCAATAATTTACTCCCACTCATCATCTATAAAACCATACAGATGTGAGAATCATATCTGGTAAATACATACCCTGGAGCAAGTTTCTAATTGGGAAATCAGTTTTCTATTAATAATGCACAGTGAAACTGAAACATGAAAATGTTTCGAAGGGGTATCCGGGTATTCCTAGTAATGCCTCTTCCATTATTAGATTCACAACTGTAACCGTATATTTCTTTGCCATCTCTCCAAATCCCTTTATTTGTTTTTACTCGTTACCTTCTGTACACCCCTTTAGGCTAAATGGTTTTCTTCCCTCTCTACCGTTCGGAACCAGCCTATGGTTTGGAAGAAGACTATCCAATAAGCGTAATAGGTGTACTGTTCTAATCCTACGAGCACTCGCAACCCGAGAGAAGGTAAAGATGAAAGACAACTGAATAAACCTTATTCTTATTTCTCCTGAACCAGAATCCATCCCCGAACTGGAACAAATTCCTTCGAGTTCGTATATAACCATACGATGGATTATCCAATAAACTGTGGATCTTCATAATGATACAGGGTGTCCTGGAGAAATATAAAGGTGAAGTAGGAGTGGCGATGAGATACTCAGTTTGGTCGTGAATGATAGCAGTAGCAATTTACTTTGCCCTCTTTCTAATCCCTTTATTTGTCTTTACTTATTACCTTCTGTACACCACACTTGGGCTAATTGGTTTTCTTCATTCCCCACTTTTCGGCACCTGCCTATAGTTTGGAAGAAGACTATCCAATAAGTGTAATAGGTGTACCCTCTCCTAATCCTAGGAGCCCTCATAACTTGAGAGAAGGTAAAAGAAAAAGACAACTGAATAGTCCTATTCATTTTCTCCAGAACCAGAATCCATCCTCGAATCTGGAACAAGCTCCTTCGAGTTCGTATATAACCATACGATGGATTTATCCAATCGAAGTGGATGTTCATAGTAATACGGGGTGTTATGGAGAAAAGCAAAGGGTAAAAGAAGGAGTGGCAATGTTGTATGCAACCAGACAATCCAAAAGCCAGTGTTTTAAGAATGTTCGGTTAACTTGGTCACTGAGTTATAGTCCAGGGTCGGGCCATGGTCCCTGTCAAAGAGAGAGAGAAAAGAAACAATCAACGTGCACTCTAACCTAGATTAGAATGGTTAATCATTTTATCTAATCAAGATGTCTCCCACCGTATCCTCAAATTCTCCTCCAAACCTAAAAGAAGAATTAGTCGGGATCACCCGAGGAGTAAACCAACTCATCAATGGGAATCGGGATCCAACTATCATCGCATGATAACTTGATGGAATCCACTCAAGTCACCACACTCCAGAAGGTATGCACATGTATGGCAAGTTTCAGTTTCTTTAGAAACTCCCGATGTGATTTTTACCCCTAGGACTCAAGTGACCTTGATGAATAATCAACAAATCAAAAGGTCCTAGTCAAGTTCAACCCGTCATCATCTTGATTGCGTTAAACCAACCCGGACGACCCTTGACGAATAATCAACAAAGTCGTACGACCGTCCTAACCAATCCACATATCCATATGACAGAAAAGAACAACAGAGCTACCGCACACTACGTCTCGGCGAATAGCAATGACAAACGTAGCGCGAATACTAAGCAATACTAATCTGAAATGACGGAGGGCTATGGCTGGTTTTTGGCGAAAAACCTTTAACGTAATGAACTTGATATCGTTGAAGGAACCGGATAACTTTTTACAAATATAGTGGCGAAAACCTTTGCTAAAGAGGTCACTCCTGGTGAAGGGATCTCGGCTTTTTCCCCGTAGAATGAGGTGCAGGATATTCTAACTGAATACCGCAATGCAAAGTAAAAAGTAATTGATTATAGTGAAGTTATTATCCTGACGCAAATTTTTGCCCAAGGGGTCACTCCCGATGAAGGGATCTCGGCTTTTGCCTCGTCGAATGAGGTGCTGGATATTCCAAACTGAATACCGCTGTGCAAAACAAAAGAGAACGTCCTTGCAATAACAGCCTTTTTGAAAATTGTGCCAACAACATCGAATAGGTTTGTTTTTCTGGCATTGATCTGAATCAACGCAGTCCCATATATTAATCACACCACAAAAGAACGAAAATATGATGTACGTATATGCCATCCGCATTCGCCACTGGGTCCCGTCATCACCCGTTAGGTTACTTAACTAACGACAGAGCGGGGACTGGACTAGCGCGGGTGTAAAACATATACAACATCTACTAGTATGTATATAGCAATATATAATAATCTCTCCAGGCGTGATAAATGCAATATCACAGAAAAGTAATAAGTATCACAGAACAATACAGATAATCTGGAAGCCCCGGGTTTCCTTTGAGCCGAAACTGAAACCCGACGTTTCCGTGGTCGTGTGGATAGCCTGTGCAATGAAATCCTAGACCCCTACGGGCGCGGCAAGTTACCCGCCAAAACCAGAAGAGAGGCATCCCCCTTTAACAAAGTGAATGGGCCACCCAGCACTTCACGGAATCCGGTAACTTGAGCACCCCTCCTTGGGTCAACCTATACCCCCTACGAGTGCGGCGAATAGCCCGTCTATTCTAGAGTGAATCCCCCTCCGTCTCAAAGCCATGAGACGCGGGCCCGTTTCCCTCTACAACCCGGCTATCCGTGCACTCCACCGCGGGGTAATCCTAGTACAGAAAATAAACTACGTACAACGGGTACATTGACCTCAACCCGGTCGTGCCTCAAAAGAATAATATATAAACAGGCAGTGACGGCAGTCAACATGTAGGATACTCGCCCCGCAATATCAAATGTACAAATATAATAAAACCGCACTACCATTGCACGCAAGCTATCTACCACGACAAATCCGCAACAACACAGTATAATACAGAACATCAACGTGAATGTCACGTTCGCAAATCCGTCTAAAAGAGCTATAGCAATTAGACAAGATTTACCGCTCGAATGACATTCACGGTCACAGATAGTAATGTAAATACTGCGAACTAACTTATTTAAAATTTGGATCGACAAAATTTCCCAAAGTGGGCCCCAAGTACAATTCCATCACTCAAAATAATTTAGGCCAAAACTATATATCATAAAAATCATATTTCCATGAACTAAACCCTCATAAAATATTTGGGGCATTGTAGCCCAAAAAGGGCCGCGGAAGGGCCGCCTAATGCGACATTTCGCGGCGGTTCTGCAGTGGAATTTTAGAGTTAGGTCTCCAAACTTTTTCTGTAGCTTTAGTTATGCCTGTATGTATTTTTAAGATGCCTAAAATAATTTTTTGAACAACTTTGAAATTCGACAGCAAGCACACTGAAATGAAAATACGATTCGGAAATTTCGATCGATCGATGTTTTAAACACATTAGAACAAGCTAGTAAAGGTTAATGACGTGTCTCTGATACCATGTAAGTCTATGGTAGCGCCCTGGCCGTCAATCCGAGACCAAATGCGAAAACAAAAACTTTTTAGGAAACCGGCGCTATCGTAGTCTTTGACCCGGATCGAACTATTAACGCTAAACTAGCTAACTACTAAGAAGTGAGAGTGGCTATACCTATCAATCCATGTCCTTCGGTCTTTGACCACCATCCCAAACTCCTCGCGACATCTCCGATCTCCGGTCTCCTTGTCGGAAGGGCACCACATCAATGAGTCTTTTTACGGGCTCCCGCTTCATCCGAAGCAACTTGAACATGAAGTTTGCTAGCCGACAGTCCAAGGTGAAGTAGAGAATGTGTGTGATAACTTTGTCTCAAGCATCCATTGATTCTCAACACATGAGAGTGTATGGATGGAGGTTGAAGATGATGCCATTGGTGGAAGTTATGAACTAGAGGAAGAAGAAGAAGAGCTTTTCTTTTCTTGTGTGAGATGAAAAATGGGAGAGGCTAGAATGATAATCACAAGAGCTAACCCATGTACATGGCTTCCCTCTCTCTCTCTATCTTTCATTTCAACCACTAAATCAATCCAAAATGTGACATATGCACAAATAAAGAGACCATGAGTCACCACTTATGTACATGTCACAATAAATGCTCCTCATGATGAAATCCACTCACAATTTTCACCAAAACATTAACCCAAATGTTTATGACAATAAAAATAACGGCATCATCTAAAGTAAACTCGTGACGGATCACAAGAATACCCCTCACCTGTAAATACATACCTGCATCTGCATTCCGACTGAATGCGAATGTGATGAGACGAAAGCAATCCAACCAATCTAATACTAGGATCCAGCTTAAACCGAAGCCCACTAGTATGATCCGTCCGATCATGATCCGTGCATAAGTGCACGTATATGATCGAACCCTGCCATAAACCCATACGGCCTCTACAACGTTTTGCCCGAAACTTGGGAAACTATCTGTGGGGGACTCTAAAGACTCGTCAATACACTGGCTGTGGATTTAACCACTAGCACGTCAGTGGTACTAGCTGTACGTAACGGGCTACCCATGTATTGACCAAAAGGGAAACCGATGAGCGAACTCATCCTGGAACCCTACTGAGCCTTTCAGTGACAATGTCCGTACAGTCCGGTCCGTTCGTCTATGAGTATCGCATGTCGGGCTTAGGGGGTTGGTAACAGTCAGACCCCCAAAAGCGGTATAAGTCGTGTTGGAGTGTAGCCCAGAACACCCTGATATACTACTGGAATACCTACCAGTAAATCTGCTACCTTGGCCAAGGACTTAGTGTAATGGCTCTCCTAGACACAGCGCAATCTCAACCCTAATACCGGGAGAGACGAAACCCCTTCCGATCCGCTCACTGCCTCCATATGGCTCGAGACTGTACCCAACAAAAATCTGTTTGCACGACTCCTTTGAGCCGTGGTAGGGTAGTAATCAAAGCATAATAGGAACTCATACGAGACAAATGGCGATCTCAGGTCGATAGACTAACCTGTACACATGTCACCAGGGAACTGCTATCTGACGTCAAGTATAATACCAACTAGCATGTTCCCGGTGAGTCCTGTCCGGTGTACTCATAACCCAATGAGCACCTGTATACATCTTAGGTGAACTAACTGACACCAATGGCTTGTGAGACCGGCCACCGCCTCTCGTCGGGGTCTCGACTGTATACACTAGTCTACTCTGGAGTATCGATGCCCTGTCTCGAAAACTCCCACGACTAGGGACACTTTAAGGATGTGCTTATAGACTACCCAACTCTCACGTATATGATCGCCATCATATTGCTGGTAGTTAAGCAAGAATCCTAAGGGCTCTATCAACGTGTAATAGTGATCTGTAATATCACCTAAAGCATGTACACGATGACAAAGATAAACCAGACAGCATACTATCATCTTGAGTAAGACTGTCCTACCAGTATAGGTCCTCCCTCAATCATTGCAATCACGTGCCTGCGATCCAATAATTGACTTTGAGGGAACTATATCCAACAGCCTTTAAGGACCGTCGTGCTCAATTAGGACAGAGGAGGGTCGTGGGTAATCTATCGTTTATCCGCATTTCTCTTGTGGTGTTTAGGCAAGTATGACTAAGGAAAGTGATTACTTAATTAGGCCAGCTATTTCGGTGATTCATATAGCGGATACCTCCCACTTACCTAGCCATAAGAGTGATAAAGATGTGGTAGAGAATTGTTCCTGCGACTTGTTTTTTGGAAGTCTAGGAGCGGTATAGTGACTTGACCTAGGTGACCCTAGTTTAAGGGTTTGATTGTGCATTTCGTGATTTATTGAGTCCAGCCTTAAGTCCGATTTTTTTCAAAACAAACCTTCTTAAAAAAGAGTTCTCACATATCACACACTGCCACGTGCGCTAAACCCACTTAGTGCATGATCGGCTGGACACGGAATTCTAATACCCGTTTTGTCCGCGTTTTTTCTATCTACTCTGAAGTCGGTACCTCTTCATTTTCTATTTCCCCTCCACCCACCACATCTCCTAGTTTACCCCCGAAAGATGCGACTGGGACGTTGGGATGTCTGGCCTGAACATTGGGGCAGATGCTATTTGGTTTTATCCGTCCACTTCTCCGGAGATGCCAAGTTGATTTATGGTACCGTGTATCAGCGGTTTGGACAGATCGGCCATTATAGTAGACTTCGTCAGATTCCTCCTCGTTGTGAGGAGTTTTTGATTGTGAGGACATTTTTCCCTGCAGGCGCAAGCCCCTACAGTTAATTACATTACCGTATCGCGGTAACTACTTTCTCCGGCTCTAGAAGGTCATTTCATGTCGTGTGTGTTTGTTTTATTTTTGGTTGCCCGTGGATTGTATACAGAGACTAATTTATATTGTCGCCCGTAGGGCGTGGATTAGTCCAAATCCATATTTTCTTAGATTTGGGTTTGGGTTGATTCAAAGACCGTTAACCACGTTTGAGATTAAGATCAACTTAAATATATGTTAAGGATACGTTAATCCGATATTGGACTAAGATCTACTTAACGGGGGTCCGGGATCATTTTTGATCCAATGAAAGAGAATTTGGGCTCTGTCGTTTTAGTTTAAGGACATTACGGTCCATGGGCTAGATTAAGGACATTACGGTCCACGGGCTAGATTAAGGACATTACGGTCTATGGAATTGTTGGTTGTCGGGACTCGCCACCTCTCTGAAGACGTTGAAGAATTACAACGACATATATCAGAGGTGTGGGGAGATGTACCCTTGAACCAATATTAGTTGGGAGATCTGTAGTTGGGTTTGTGACTAAGGCCAATTTAGAAAGAATGTGAGCACATGGGCTCGGTTGATCTGAATTAGGGACTTTTTTGTCAACTTGGACTCAGTCCACTTAGTATTGAATAAAGTGTTAAACACTTGTTTAGGCTCGGTCCCTTTTATGTGCAATAATGCTGAGAATTGATATGGCTCTGACTCTCACCCCATTTCTTTGTTTTTTTATAGAGTGTTAAACACTCTTTATGGTACTGGGCTCTATTTACTGAGCGTCTTATGTTAAACAGCGCCCACGTGAGGGGTACATGGGGGGCTTGGCACCGGGCGCCAACCACTGAGTGCAGAGCACTCTTTATTTTATTAGCGCCCACATGAGGGGCACGTGGGGCACTTGATGCTGGGTGCCAACCACTGAGTGCAGAGCACTCTTTATCTTATTAATAGCGCCCACGTGAGGGGAACGTGAGGCGCTCGGCACTGTTTCCTTCTTTGTGCATTTTTCTGAAGAGTTCAATTCTTTGTTCTTCCATGGATCTTCAATCCCCAAGAACAAATTCATCCCTATGAGAATTAAATTCTCATTTGTGGAAGACTTGTCTCATGGGTCTCAAATCCAGGGAAAGAACTATGTTCTTTTATAAGGGTTAAACCCTTAGGTATGCAGATGATATACTATGATCTTTATTTAGCTCGAAGAAAATTCTTCTTCTTTCTTCTCTCTGAAAGCTCTTTTTGCTTGCTCTTCTTTTTTTTGAACTTGAAGTTTTTAGGGGGGTTCCTCTCTTTCAAGACTTGAAGTCTTGGGTCCTTTATATAGTGGAGGCTGATTTGTTGATTTAGTTAAGGAAATCTCTCATTGATGATATACTGTGATCTCTATTTAATTCTGTAATTTGATGATTTATCATCTTCGTTGGATCTTTGATCCAAGGGTGGAGAACTTTTAGTTCTGGCGCTGGCGCTTTCGTGCTTTGCACGTGAGGCGCTGCCTCAGATTTTTAACTCTTGGCGCTGCTTCAGAGTTTTTAATTGTTGGTGCTGGCGTTCTCGTGCTTTGCACGTAAGGTACTGCCTCAGAATTTTTAACTCTTGGCGTTGGCGCTCTTGTGCTTTGCACATGAGGCGCTGCCTCAGTTCAAATTTTGAACAGATCCTTGCTCTCTTATTGGGGGAAAAAAATGCCCTCCACCGTTGTGCTCACGTGGCTCACATGTGAGTGCAACGGTGGCAACCTTTCCACTGTTGGATCACCTTAGAAGTCGGATCGTCTTCCAACGCCTAGGGGACTGGAGAGATGAACCGTCCTTGTCTCATCTTATAAATGCAAGGGTTTGGTTTTTAGGAAGCCACTGTTCCTTTCATCTTCTCCCTTCCTTGTTTCTGAGAATTTTATTCTCCCTTCAGAATTTAGATCTCTGCCCAAGTTTTGTAAGGATTGAACCAATGAACAGAGCTTGATTGAACCCATTAACAAGGCTTTTCTCTTCTTAGATCGTAGATCTTAAAATGGATTTTTAGGGTTACTTAACCCATTAATTAGAACACTGTTCATCTCTATGAAGAACTCTTAGAGTTCGTTTTGTAGATCTTAAAGATCGTGGAGTTTTTACTCTGCAAAAAGCTTTGCTTTTTAGGGTTCTGATGGATTACTCCATCGTTTCACAGAGCATGGCTTTTAGAAATTTTGGGGAATTTTTATTTCCCTCATAATTAAAGTTGACAGATGTAATTTCTGTTTGCTGAGCACTGCTCTCGAGGGAGTTTAACCCCTTGGCCCAATGAGTTTCTCATTAAATGAGAATCTTTTTACGATTTCCTTCTTAATGATTGACTGTCTCATCAATGATGAGCCATCACATTGATTTTGTGGGTCCCCCTCGGTCCCTTTTTCCTACATTGCAGTGTGGTACAAATTTAAAGTACCAAATGTCAGAATTTGTAATGTAGTATTGACATCTAACCCTTATTTCTTTTCGCGCGGGTACTATGTCTTTTGATTCTTCTTTCCCATTTGTTCGCCCAGAGAGTGCATACGCCGATGCGCCCATAGATCGGGAAGTTTTTGCACTGATTAAAGATCACGACCTGAAGCAGAAGTCTCTTCATTTATGGGGGTTGTGGTATAACCAAATTATTTGGGGTCGGCGCAGTTTCTCTTGTGCGGCGCCTTCAGAGCCAATTTCCACCATTCATTATGCCGACTCGCCCCAGGTGAATTACGCTATGGAGGAGGTTAACTGGACTACGGAGGGTCGCCTCCAGCCTTCTATGGGCTTGATACCTATACAGCCGCCGATGGCTTTAGATATTCTGGGGCGGCGCATATGTCAAAGCGAGTCGCTCCCTTGGGGACAGGTATACATGATAGGCTTGACTCCTTGCCATTCAGCCAGACACTTGCAGTGGGCTCGATACATCTTGTCGGCCAAAAAGTTGTTACTGCTGAAGCTCGGGTTGTACCCCGCTATCTACGCGTCTCTTTTCCAATATCCCATGCCTCACGTATGGTGGGTCAAGGCTTTCTTGGAACAGTGGAATATCCTGACTCACACCTTTCTTTTATCGGACCGGGAGGTTTCGATCTCCTTGGAGGAATTTGCAGAAATTTCGGGCCTACCCGTCAGAGGGGAATATTATGAGGAAATACTTTCCCCTGACGAGTACATCTTCGCCACCAAATTAGTGGTGATGGGACTCACTCCGGAGAATGCTATTCAACATCGATTCCCGAGCCTAATCAAGGTGTTGAACATTTACAAGAGTTTGTTTCTCGAGTCCGGAGGGCACAGAGTCATCTTTGCGGATTTCATCGCCCGCTTTCTTCGCCCGGAAGTATTATCAAAACAAGTCATGAAATTTGCCAAGCTTGACGATCCTTTTGGTTTTGGCTTGGACAACCAGCCGACAGCGGAAGCGGATCAAAGGAATTTCTTCATCCCAGACACCCTGGTCGTACCCTTTGCAGAGCTCGCAGGTTCAGACGTCAACGAAGAGACGTTCTTTTTGGGGTTCCTCGGCCTATGGTTAAGCTGGTTTGTGCTCCCAATGCACCCTCACTATATGAGGCCATCCGTCTTCTATCCGGCTCACCGAATGGTTGCCGGGACGCGAGTGTCCGTCGGGATCGCTGGGCTGGTGATTGATGTATTGTTTAGCGTGCGTGCGCTTTTAAAAGATAAATCAAAGAATATTAACCGCAATCAAGAACGGCGTCGCTTGGTAGCTAGCCGGTTGAGTACGGGTCGGTCCACAGGGATTTTGTGTATTTTCCAGTCATTCTAACGAGTTAATTCCAATTGTGGTAGGATTGATTATCACTAAAAACTGAAATGAGTTTGATTAGGATTAAAACCTTGCTAGGGTTATGTTTAGGTTAAGTTTGGAAATTCAATATTTCACACAGCTTTCTATGCCCTAATTAAGATCTTTTAGGTGTTAAGTTAATAATTAACAAAGGGGATTAGCACGATCGGGAAGAAACTAGATTTCTTCCTTTAGGTCCTTTTCCGCCCTTTCTTAACTCTTACCCTAACCTCTATGGAAAACATACACAACCGGTCTTTAACTACGGTATGTCCGCTACCTCGTGGGATAGGGTGCCGTAGTGAGCGGTGTGTGTATATATGCATAGAGTCTTATTTAAAATGTATGACGGGCAAGAAAGGGGTGAGAGATTTTCATCTCTCAAAGCTTTCCTATTCCTAACCCTAACAAGTGAGGAACTACTCACTCATTAGGGAATTGATAAAAAGAGACATTTTTTGTTTGCTTTTAATTTAACAACTAATTATCTAAACTACGACAACTAAATAAAGTTTATACTAGGGAAGATAAATAAAGTTTATACTAGGGCAGAAAAGAAATTAAACTAAGGCATAGAAAAGAAAACCTACTTTTTATTTGATGCACTCTTCAAACATTACAGCGAATAAAAATTCTGAATTTTGGAATTAAAAAAGAGGCATAAGAAGAGGCATCTTAAAAGAGGCACCCAAAAAGAGGCACGCTCCAAAAAGAGCTGTAGGGTTCCTATTTATAGATAATAGAAACCCTAGGGTTTACATCTGATCCATATCTAGAATTACAAAAATACCCTTAAGAAAACCGAGTCAATAAACCGACGCACCGACACGCACCGAAACGCGCCGACATGTGCACAGCACGGCCGTGGATCCGCGGCCATATGCCTTGTTTGGCCGCGGATCCGTGGCCATTTGATGGGCTTGTTGGCTGATTTCTTCAGGGCTTCTTTTTGTTGCTTTTTCCTTCTATTTTATTCACTTAGTTCTTCAGAATGTCTTCTAGTTTCTTCCAAATTTCCACAGTGCAGAATGTTATGGACTTTTCCCGTTCGCTTCGTGTTGAAGTCTTGAATCTTGTGCTACCTTTGTACTTTGTGCAATCAAATTGTTTGCTGAACTTCGTTTGTTCCTCAAAATGTAGGCAGAATTATAAAGATTCTTCTATTTGTTGGTCGTAGTCTCACTTTTGTAGAGTTTTTTCATCATTTTCACTGTATTGTTCTGAGAACCTGTAACCTGCAACTATTCAACACACATGGATCAAAAGCACCTATTTATTTGTAAAATGATTAAGAATGGGGAATATAATAATGCAAAATTATGAGATAAACAAATACCCCCAAATTTATCTTTTGCTCGTCCCGAGCAAAACTAGTTTATTCTCGGAAAAGCCTAACCTCACTTTCGCAGGGAAATGCGATTGCACTGAGCTCGTGCAACAAGCCGTTAAACCTCTAGGTGTCCCCAGTAGGAGGAGTGTTGTCTCCTGAGGTTTTTCAGTGGATACTACCCACAAAATCCTATCAATTTGGCCCATTGACTTTCATTCTTCAATTCGGTGTTCCAGCAAGAAATTCTATTCACCTCAACTTAGAAATCATCAACCCATATTTTTCACACTTCCTTATCTTTTAACTTAAGATTGTATATGTTCTGTAAATTTATTTAGCTTTTAGCATCTTTCGAATTTTCCTTCTAAGGTTCTATCTCAACTTATGAATTTTTATCATTTCTACTGAAGATATAAGCCCTATTTTTCATTCCTATCTCTCATCCAAACCCCAATCATATACCCCTACGTGTGTGTATGTATCACCCCTACACTTGAAAATTCAATTCTAGCTATCATACTCTTGTCCATTGTCCAAACTACTTTTAATTGGTGAATTTTAAATGAAATTGCTCACACATCTTTCATACGACCGTTAATACTTCTTGAGATACTAACGACCGATTACAAAATGTGTTCGTGCATTAAGGCGTAATTCCTCGTCTTGCAATACCTAAGGCTTAGCAGTGACTCCCAAACCAGTTGGTCTAAGGCACTAGGTGATGAAGCACCTTCGCTATATATTTTCCTATTTATGTAGCCTTAAGTAATTACAAAACCAGTGTTCATTTTTTTTATCTCTTTATTCACACTTGTACTTTTTTTTAATTTTATTTTCCT
This sequence comes from Agapanthus africanus, assembly GCA_030015575.1. NCBI lineage: Eukaryota > Viridiplantae > Streptophyta > Magnoliopsida > Asparagales > Amaryllidaceae > Agapanthus > Agapanthus africanus. The sequence continues at coordinate 423,181,828 of CM057349.1, forward strand.
TCATACTAAGGATTTTAGACAAGAGCATTTCAAGGTATCTTCTACTATTCCAAGTTTCAAGGTGCGTATTTGTGCAAGTTGTAGGGTATATATTTTCAGAATTTAGATTTAAAATTCAGAATTATTTTTTCAGACTTACACTTCAATAAAAATTTCAATACCCTTCCCTTATTTTGACTTAGCCCAAGAAGTGAACTCAAAATTTGCCTATTTCTATGTAAACCACAAGGACATATATTTTCTACCGTTAAATTTTAAGAAAGGTTATTTTTAGGGTTTTTAATTTACTAAGTTTTGGGATCTAGTTTTTCCTAACTAGTTAACCGTCTTGTCAAACTTAAGTCAATTATTGCCAAACTTGAATTTTTCAATTTTGTAATTTTTAGAATTGTTCAATTTTTATGGGTTTTAAAATAAGTATGCAAATGCAAAAAATATACATATGAATGCGAAGGAAGAAAGCTTACCGAACATACCCCCAAACTTAAACTTGACAGTATCCTCACTGTCAGGCTACACCAAGAGGGTCAAAATTGTCGGCACTCCCCTGTTTATTTTTTTTATTTTTTTTTATTGGTAACAGAAAAACAAAACAAAATATATATACAAAAAGGTCCCCCCAAACTTAAGTGAAACATTGTTTCCACTGTTTAAACGTTAAAGTTTAGAGTCAGGGGGAGAAAAACACAGTATCAAGCTATACAAGGCCTTACACAGGACAAACATTAGCACCAACCATTCAAAAATTTTATCGTTATAATGGTGTGGTAGGTGAAAGAATGGAGTGTAGAGAAAAGAAATGAGAAACACACGAGACCGTATGGGAAGAAAGGTGGAATATGGTCTCGGTATATTAGGAGAAGAATGGCGGAAGAGAGAAAGAAGTGTAGTACGAACTTGAGGGTGTAAATTGAGTGAATAAATTAACACAAATTGTGATGACCGATGTGTTAAAAGCGATTGTGCTAATCTATCAACCCATCGAGAAATGGGGTCAAATCCCTCAAGATTCACGAGAAAACATGGGTACGTTGAACTTGGTAAACCAGACATTGAAAATGGAAGCGTGACGGATTCTTGCGCGGTCGAAACGATGGAAAGGAAGAAGGGGAGTGATTTAGGAAGGGTCACAGTTAAAGGTTCAAGAGGATGAATTGGAAAATTCGACTCATCAAACAAAACTGGTTCATCCTCAATACTATCCTCAATACTCTCCTCAAAAGTTATCTCATCCATGCAATTATCATCAAAATCAAGACGCATATGAAGTTCGGGAGAAACATTTAATGACTCGGGATGATGAATTGGAGAGAAAAATTCAGTCAAATCTGCGGGTTCATCATCCAAATTATTCCTTGCGTCAATATCCTCAATCAAATGAAAATCAATTTTTTCGGACACCTTATCAAAAGCATGGATATTTATCAATTCAGGTTCTAGATTTGAGGTGTAGAGGTCGAAAGGATTGGTGATGGTTTCACTCGAAAGGGACCCTTCACAATCTGGCAAATCAATCACTACAAAGTCGCACAACTCATTAAAAGTTTTATTTTCAACTGGTGAATCATTTGGGACACTTGATAGACATTCAAAACCGGAGCTGTGGGATTCAATTGGTGATGGGTAGGTTTGATTTGGAAGGGTGCACAGCTCACTCTCTCCACTCAAATTCTCAATCTGTCCAATCGCCTCATCATACATTGGAAATTTTGGAGCTAGTTGGAAACTAGCTACCGGGTCACTAGGTTGCATAAGGGCGGCAATGGACGCATCTAAATTCCTCGTTTGTTTGTTTGTCGCTATAATATAAGCTTCCAACGACTGTTCCGGACTAGACATGGGTTGTGAAAGGGTTTCAGTAAAAGATTCAAAGTTGTTTGGATACGTGAAATTCCCAAATTGTTGTGTAGAAGCAATGTCTAGGGAAGGTGCGAAAGTCAGGTAGGATTGGTAGGAATTGAATGGGTGGACAGGAGTAAGATCAACATTTGGATAAAAAGGTGAATGGACTTGTTGATCCCAAGAACTGGAAGTGTTGAAAGGATTGAAAGATCGGTTACGAGATTGTTCAATATGTTCAGCAATAGACATGGGTTTCGGAGTTTCAACAGAACTCGAAAAAGGAGTATCAACATAAGAAGGTGGTGAAGGTTGAAATGGTTGATACAAAGTTGATTGTGGAGTCGAACTGTTTCTCCTAGACGCTTCTATTCGATCTTTCAAAGAAATTTTGGGCATGGAGGGGTCGTCCGTAATTCGACTAAAACAATTCACATAGGAAGCAATGTTTGGATGAGGGTACTAAAGTTCAGCAAGAGTTTTGCGAGGTGGGGTACCCATGATGTAAGAAAGGATAAGAAAAATAATGTGGGCACAGAGGATTTCTAGCGACAAATTGGCAATTTTTTTTTAAAATTTTCTGTTTTGTGTTTTTTTTATAAGGAGCTTTTTGCAAAAAGATTTTTATAAGAAGTTTAGACACACGTTCAAGCAATCACAATATGCACAATCAATCCTAGATCTAGGGTCTCCTAGGTCAACTAGACTGCTCCTAACTGTTCCAAAGGGCAAGTTGTGAGGTCTTCAAATCGCCTCTTCACCGTCAATTGTTGACAGGTAAGCATAAGTAAAGAAAAGAGGGATCCGCTCACGAATCACCGTGAGACGGGCCTTTTAAAATTACCTTTCCAGACTTGTCTAGCCTAAGCACCACAAAGTCTGGTTTAGATAAACGATCGATGCCTACAACTATTCTTTTGTCCTATCGAGCGCGGCATTCTTTATAGGCTGAGTCTAATCCTTTTTAATTAACTCGATGGTCGATGCATATGCTTTTTGTGATTTTTAGGGTCCTAGGAAGGGTAATGAAATCCCCACCCAATCTGGATTGGTGTTATAGCCTCTTAAAGTCAGTTTAAGAATGCAAAGCAGTAAAACACACAAAACAATTGCCAAATTTTTCTTTCTTTTATTGCGGCGCAAAGAATCCTGCACAAGATCAAGTTATTGGAGAAGGGAGAGAAGTTTTTGCGCAAAGAACCCTGCAAGAAAATTTTTCAGACGAGATAAGGGGGTTACAGAGAAGAAAAGAAAGCTTACAGAGATTTTTCCACGTGCTGATGTCACCAACAGGCCGCGGATCCGCCGTGGGAACGTGCTTTTGACCGCGTATCTGCGGTTGACTCGTTGACTCAGGCCTCCAAACTTCTTCTGTTTCTCTGTTCTGATTATCCTCTGCTTATTCAGATCTGCTGTTTTCTGTTTTTCTCTCTGGATTTTTCCAGATCTGAATTTGTTCGTCTTTTCGATCCTGCACAATTCAAATGAAAACCCTTCAAAAAATAACAAGATGATAAATTTTTATATTTTTTTATTTTTCGGTTTTTATGATTTTTATAATTTTTATATTAACCTGAAATTACAAAAAGAAAATAACTACGCCATCCCCGGCAACGACGCCATTTGATTGATGTGTTGTTTAGCGTGCGTGCGCTTTTAAAAGATAAATCAAAGAATATTAACCGCAATCAAGAGCGGCTTCGCTTGGTAGCTAGCCGGTTGAGTACGGGTCGGTTCACAGGGATTTTATGTATTTTCTTGTTATTCTAACGAGTTAATTCCAATTGTGGTAGGATTGATTATCACTAAAAACTGAAATGAGTTTGATTAGGATTAAAACCTTGCTAGGGTTAGGTTTAGGTTAAGTTTGGAAATTCAATATTTCTCACCGCTTTCTATGCCCTAATTAAGATCTTTTAGGTGTTAAGGTAATAATTAACAAAGGGGATTAGTACGATCGGGAAGAAACTAGGTTTCTTCCTCTAGGTCCTTGTCCGTCCTTTCTTAACTCTTACCCTAACCTCCATGGAAAACATACACAACCGGTCTTTAACTACGGTATCACCGCTACCTCGTGGGATAGGGTGCCGTAGTGAGCGGTGTGTGTATGTATGCATAGAGTCCTATTTAAAATGTATGATGGGCAAGAAAGGGGTGAGAGATTTTCATCTCTCAAACCTTTCCTATTCCTAACCCTAACAAGTGAGGAACTACTCACTCATTAGGAAATTGATAAAAAGAGACATTTTTTGTTTGCTTTTAATTTAACAACTAATTATCTAAACTACGGCAAATAAATAAAGTTTATACTAGGGCAGATAAATAAAGTTTATAATATGGCAGAAAAGAAATTAAATTAAGGCATAGAAAAGAAAACTTACTTTTTATTTGATGCACTCTTCAAACATTACAGCGAATAAAATTCTAAATTTTGGAATTAAAAAAGAGGCATAAGAAGAGGCATCTCAAAAGAGGCACCCAAAAAGAGGCACGCTCCAAAAAGAGCTGTATGGTTCCTATTTATAGATAATAGAAAATCTAGGGTTTACATCTGATCCATATCTAGAATTACAAAAATACCCTTAAGAAAACTGAGTCAATGCACCGACGCACCGACACGCGCCAACACGTGCACAGCACGGCCGCGGATCCGCGGCCATTTGATGGGCTTGTGGGTTGATTTCTTCAGGGGTTCTTTCTGTTGCTTTTTCCTTCTATTTTATTCACTTAGTTCTTCAGAATATCTTCTAGTTTCTTCCAGATTTCCACAGTGCAGAATGTTGTGGACTTTTCCCGTTCGCTTCGTGTTAAAGTCTTGAATCTTGTCCTGCTTTTGTACTTTGTGCAATCAAACTGTTTGCTGAACTTCGTTTGTTCTTCAAACTGTAGGCAGCATTATAAAAATTCTTCTATTTATTGGTCGTAGTCTCACTTTTGTAGCATTTTTTCATCATTTTCACTGTATTGTTCTGAGAACCTGTAACCTGCAACTATTCAACAGACATGAATCAAAAGCACCTATTTATTTGTAAAATGATTAAGAATGGGGAATATAATAATGCAAAATTATGAGATGAACAGCTGGCACACCTGTATCATGGACTAAGTTTAGCGGCAGACACCACTCAGCCGGGGGTATAGCCCGTACATCTCTCGTTGCACTATTTCATGTCGTGGATCAAGCTACATGTGCTTGGCGCTTTTGGAGTCCACAAACGGCCCCGTTTCTATGACTGTTATAATTTCCCCCGGGTTATGTTTCTAGTTGACGCTTCTGCTTTAGATCCATCACAGCGAGAGGCTCGGCGTCTGGTCTTTCGCCTGCGTATGGTCGGGGATAGCATGACTTTCGTCGATAGGGTCTTAACTATCGGCAAGGAATCCATTAAGACGGTGTAGCCGCTGCACGATACCTTCAAAGACGGGGCTCCTACATTGAAGGCTCGGGAGATTCTGCATATGTATTCAATCAGGCCAGGTTTTCTAGTGTTCAGGCAGGGCACCTCGGCATTGTTCATGAGGTATAACCCGCACCATTTTGCTCAACAGTCGGCTTACGATCAAGGTGTCCCACTTGATGCTTTTTTAGCTGAGCCGGTTGCTATGGAAAAGGGTATCTACAGGGCGCTGCACCACTTCATGCGGCTAAATACCGGGTCCAACTTTCTCATCAGTGAACCGAACTACGTTTCGAAAGGTTCGAACGCATACGTGGCGTGGTACCAGCATGCGACGGGTGCTGTTATTAGGGAAGAAAGGCAGTTACTGCTCGATCGCAAGGGTGCGGTCCCTGCTGGTAGTCCAGCTGTCCCCTTAAAGCGACGGACCACAATTCGTCCTTCCTTAAGAGAAGCTGCTGCGGTTGGGGTCCCGCGTGCCTTTCCTGAGAAGCTTTTACCCCGTGTTCCTGGAGAAACGGTAGCTGCAGCGTCCCCGGATTCTAGCGTTGGTGTAGAAATCGGGACCCGCCACCTAAAAATGCCCATTAAGCGCAAGCTCTTGTCATCGGCTGCCGGCGCTCGCTCGCAAAAGATGAAGAAGTTGCTGTTTTCTGCCGACGTTATATTTGGCCAGGAGCCACATGCTCCTTACAGCGGGGGTTTGTACGAGTATGGGACCAATGAGGGTTTATTCATCGCGCCTGTGGATGATACTGATCTCCAGGCTGCTCTTGTGGCTTCCTGTTAGTTATATGTATACCCTAGAGGCCATTACTGTACATGGGATGCATATTGTAGTGGATGCTTGGACATATATAGGGAAGACTTTCTTGCTCGATATGATAGTATGCTATCTGGTTGCACTTTATCTTAACATGTACACTTATTGTCTCTCCCTCACATGTTGATAAAGCCCTTAGGATGTGTACTTGACTACCAGGACTATGATGGAGATCATACTTATGGGGCCAACGGTAGTCCATAAGTACACCTTATAATAGTTCCTAGTTGAACGAGTATCGAGACAGGGCATCGATACTCCAGAGTAGACTAGCGTATACGCTGCTCGACCCATATGATGGGCGATGGTTGATCCCATATCCATTGGTGTTTGATATCAGAGAAGGTATACGGGTGCTTAGTGGAGACTGGGTACACTGGACGGAATCGCCGAGAACTCCTAGATGGTATTATACCTATCGACGGATAGCAGTTCTCTGGTGACACTGGTATAGGTTAGTCTGTAGACCCGAGATCGTCATTGAGTCTTGTGTGATTCCTACTGTGCTTTGATTTCCACCATACCACGGTCAAAAGATCATGCAAAAAGATGGTTTTTGGGTACAGTCCCGAGTCACATGGAGGCAATGAGTGATGGAGGGGTTTCGTCTCTCCCTGTATTGAGAGTTGATGTTGCGCTATACTTGATTGGCCATAACAGGAAATCCCTGGCCAGGATTGTTGAGTTCTACTGGTAAGTGTTATCAGTAGTTTCTCGAACCGTTATGGACCTTGCATCGGCATGACTTATCAGGCTATTGGGGTCTGAAGTTATACCACCCCCAGGCTGTGATATGCGACATATCAGATCAAAAGACCGGACTGTACGGTAGTGTTACTGATTGGATTCACAGGAGTACGAGCAGACTTTCTTGTTGATCTTCTGATCGCTCAATACCCGGGTGGCCGTTACGTTTAGCAGACCGCTTGCGGCTTGTGGGTGTTTATCACCTACTGCCGGCATATTGACGAGTCTTTAGAGTCCTACACAGAGGTTTCCTGGTTCAAGCGAAACGGAGTAGGAGCACATATGTGATATGTGCGGGACAGAGATTAATGTGTGTATTTGATACCGCATTCTATTCTTGCGATATGTGATATCGGCCGGTTATATGTGATATAGTCGGGTTATCGGATTATGTGTTGATTCGATAAGCTGTTACATATGATATATTAGTCGGTTATATACGATATAGCAGGATTATTAAATCAAGATTTGATTTGATAATCTAATGTACAATTACATATATATTTGATATATTAATTTACATTAACTAGTATTAGCTCACTTGAGATTTCTTTTCTCATTAGAACTGTGCACATTGTATATATGTGATATATATTAGTGTACAAGGTTTTGTGTCATGCATGATGCCGCATACAACTTGGGTGTATGAGACTTATACTATGCTAAAGATAATACTAGGGTTTTATTTATCAAAGTAAACTACAAATTATGTGGAAATTGGACAAATGGTTGAAGCATGGAGAAGCTTTTGGAACCATTGAACAAGTCCACTAATTTGTTTTTACTTAGATATTTGTTAACCTAACCTATAATCATTAGCCTTAGTTTAGTCTCTACAAGGGTTAACATATGATGTTAACTCACCCATGGTTGCAATTCTCTACTTGATAATTTTCATGAGAGTTTTCTTCATCTCCTTCCTCCAAGCTTTCTAGTTTCAATAGAAATGAAGAAAATAGTGAGAAAATTATTTCTAAAATGAGTAAAATTCCTACTCCATCATCCTCTACTACTTGCCATTTAGTATAGGGTGTTTGCTTCACTAATTCCGCAATTAGTGAAGAGATATCTTGGGTTAGTGTCTCCTCGACGTAGATCATCTTCGGCTTCGAAGGCATCAAGCAAGCTTGTTCCGTTCATCTTGTGAAGCCTTTCTAAAGTCCGGGATTTTACTACTTGCAGCGAGGGACTACTACACGGAGCTAATGAAGTGAAAGACCGGTTTACAAAGGTTGTATTCCTCATTCACTTTAGTTGCAAAGTTGTTTGCATTTGATTCATCGCATTTTCTAGTATACTATTCTAGGTTAGGGTTAGCTAGTACGGCTAAAATTTAAATATGGTATGGATGATACCTCCCGAAACCTTGCTGCCGTGCTAGACAACCCTACAGTGGTATCAGAGCCATGCTAGAAAATTAGACGATGTTTGCTAGGATTACGAAACCGAATCTACTCCGAAACACCCGATATGAAAACTTGGTTTCTGTCGAATTTAAAAGGTCTTCAAATTTTTTTTTAAATAACTGCAGAATATTGTATGAGATGCAACATGAACACACAAGAAAATTTGCCTCCCCTCACCGGAAAATGGCCGGCCACATGCTCATAATTTCTGGCCTACTCGGTTCAAATGTGCAGGATTTGGTTGAATTTTTTGGTGTGTTCCAGTCACTGGGTTTTGATGTTTCAGGTGTTGTTGTTTTTCCTAAATTTTCATGTGATGTCAACTTTCTTCAAAAGCAATTCGGAGTGTTTCGTAATCGTAATTCTAACATGTTTTCGGATTATTTGGACGATATTAAAAAGTTCATACGGATATCAATAACCCAATTTTTCCCACGCTGGAAATTTTCCAAGTGTTGGATTTTTCCAAGTTTGAAATATTCAGAAAATCATGCAGGTGATTCTGTGGACCCTCTAGAAGAACGAAACCTTAACTCGGTTCTGTGATCGTAAAAACCGCCACTAAACCCTATGGTTTGTGGTAGTTTAGCGGTGCCACTAGTGAGGCATTGGTTGACCCTTCTACGGCTGGTTCATAGGTGCTGTGGTATATTCTGGGTGCATTTTTAGACTCCGTTCAAGTGTTGAGCTTATTGGAAAAATTTGGGTGTTTGATTATTCAATCAAAAAGTTTAACTTCGTCTAGCTATCTTTGATTGTGATACAATATTTGGAATCCACAAAATTGGTTATGTGATAACTAGCTTGAGTTTTATAAATCTAGTAGTTTAGTCTCATTTGATCGGTTGCCATGGAATTTTGATGTGGATCAAAAGTCCGTCGCAATTACGTAGTGTATGCGGATACTTGCCAGGTAACCTTACTAGATAGCCATGCCCCATAGCCCCGACCAAGTGACTGTAGCAGAACCCCGTCGCCAAAAGTATCCGTTTGGGTGCTCGCGGCCGCGGTGTTCCGCCTTAGTGCACTTCGTCGACGACATCGGGGGTGCGGCCGTCTATTAAAGTTTCCGACGAGCATTCGATCAGGTTATCGGGAATCTTGTTGAATTACCCGATAGGTTATGGGAAAGTGTTTTCAATATCGAGACTAAAATGCGGGGTTTATAATTGTTAGGCATGAGATATCTAAGGAATTCATCTGGTTAAGCATGAAATCCAAAGTATGTGATACATTAGGTTTATGATGTCTAAGGTGGTTGCGGATTCCAACTGTTGTAGTTTTTCACTTTCTTTTGCGGCCGTAAGTGTAATATGTGGTGTATCGCCATTTTCGTTACTATATGTCAACGACAATTGGGATACGCATATTTACTTACGTTGATAACATGTGATGTTATGTGTTGTTGTAATATGTTATATTGGATCGTCGTGTTTTGAATAGCCGGGGGTTTTATGTGAGATGAGAGTTTTTCATTTTCATTCATGTAAAAGGTTGTATGTAATATTCTTTTATTGGGGCACTTCTGGGTTGAGGATGATGTCACCATTGATGTATATTATTTATTTTTCCGCATTAGGATAGACCCAAGACGGGGGGCACAAGTTGCCGGGTTCTAGGGTCTAGTGGGAGACCATCTTGAGGAGTCGAGGCCAGGTCTCCTAACTCTAGAATTGGTAGGGTTCTTGCCGCTCTCGTAGGGGTCTAGGGATGTGGGTTTGGCTATTCATCACGACCGTGGAATCCGCGTTTTTACTGGCTTAAATAAAACACAGAATTCCTAGTACATCCAATATTTCATATGTTATCTTCTGCTGCTCTGTGATGTGATCACTGTGAAATGTTTAGATGAATGCCTATATTATATATATGAGATATAATTAATATTGCTGCTTTTGTTCCATATGTGATGCTTAGGAAGCATATATTGATGGGACTTTATTAATGAGATTAATGAAATAAAAGAAACCTAAAAGATGTTGTAGAAACTTGTTTTAAAAACTGGTAGCTCTAGTCCTTGCTTTGCATAGCGGTATTCCTTGTAGAATATCCAGCATCTTATTCGATAAGTAAAGAGACGAGATCCCTTCACAGGGAGTGATCTCTTCAGCGAAACTAGCAGATACTACAACCCACTCGGTTTGTCTTTTGATTGCTTCTATAGTTTTTGCTTTGCGAAGCAGTATTTATGAAATATCCTGCACCTTATTCGACAAGGAAAGAGCCGAGATCCCTTCACCGGGAGTGACCTCTTTAGCGAAACTAGTAAAAGCCTAAAAAACACTTCTTTTCAAAATCACTCGATTCTACAACGAGATCAAGTTCATTACGCAAAGGGTTTTCTTAAAAACCTGCCGTAGCCCTCCGTCATTTCAGATAAGTACTACTTAGTATTCGTGCTACATTTGTTGGCCTTCTTCAAGACGTAGTGTGGCGATTGGATTAGGGTAGTCATGCGACTTTGTTGGCCTTCGTCAAGGGTCGTGCGGGTGGGTTTAATTCAATCATGAAATATACGGGTTGAACTTGACTAGCGGCCTATTGTTTGTTGGCCTTCGTCAAGGTCATAAGAAGCTAAGGGTAAAACATTATCGGGAATTTCAAGCGTTGAAATTTGCAATGAGATTGCATACCTTCTATGAGATAGTTGGATCCTGATACCCACTGCAGTAAGAGTTACTCCTGGGAGAGTTGTACACATTACAATTAGCCGATCAAGTAGGTGTCTAGAAAGGTATTAACGGGGTTACTCACCTGGGAAAAAGAGGTTTATTTTAATTAGGTCCGTGTGAAAGCACGGGGAACCTCCCTCAATATACCGACACTGGCCTGGACGAAAGATTGGCAAACTTGTACGGTGTAATTAATCCCGGCTAGTCTTATCTTTTAGGGTTTGAATGAAGATTTGACTAAAACAGTGGGAGACATCTTGATTAGATAAAATAATAACCAATCTAATCTTGTAAGAGCGCACGCAGAGTGTTTTCTTCTCTCTCTCTCTCTTTCCTGATAGCGACCATGTCACGTCTTAATCAAGATAATAATATGGATGTATTGAACGAACCTGCTTATTATACTAAGCTAAGGAACGTTGGTTCCGCTCCAACTTATAATTGTTATAAGTCTGAGCAGGAAATAGGGGAATATCCATATTCCCATGCCACCCAATAGAAGAAAGTGCATGTTGATGCATCTTCTTCGGGTGTGTTCATTACCAAGAACCGTTTCTCAGTATCCTCTACGTCCTAGGTATGAGATACCGGATTAGGATCCCACATATGTAATATGTTACATGGGCTAAAGAAAGGTAGAGAATTGGGATTGGATGATATATCTCTAAGTGTAGAGAATGGTGCAAGTGTTGCAGCCAAGTCAGTTAGCAGATATCACCTTGTATTAATACATTGATTCTGAACAAATGTTATTAGATACCGAACCTGATATACAACATTACATCGGTTTCTTTATTAAGTTAAAGAAGGATATAATTCTGTATAGAGTATAATGTTATGAACATTTTCCTGAATCAAGAGTTGATTCGATCAGGCGCGTTAAGAAATGGCATATACGTTCTAAAACAAACCACAGTTCTTAACGTACAGAACACACACAAGAGGAAGAGTTCAGAAATGAACGAATACTTCTTGAAGCATGTTCGAAATCTCACGTTGTCGTGCAATATGTTAAGTTATGTGTAGGGTTCCTATGCACACTAATGAGGTCTCACAAGGCATCAACCATGCCAATTTCAAAAATTACAAGTGCCGAGAAACCATAATACGGATCGTTAACTAGAATATTAGGCGAAAGATGCAAACTAGTTAACAACTTAACTACAAGAAAGGAAATACAACCTTTGTAGATCCGGTCCTCCACCTCCATAGCTCCGCAATGAAGTCTCCTCGCTGTCCAAATGGAAACGCGGGCTCTAGCGTCGGCTTCATCGGAGAAATGGGCGGGCAAGGTCGTCGGCTTCGTGCCGAAGATGATCTACGTCGAGGCATCACAAGATCAAGCTCCCACTTCAACAAGTCATGAAACTTGTGAAGAAAACACCCTATACTACTTGGCAAGAGGTAGAGGATGAAGAAATAGGAAGTGGGTTCACTTTAGAATTGGATATCTCACTCATTTTCTCAAGTTGCCATTGATGGAGGCAAGCTTCTTCTTGTGAAGAAGAAGAAGAAGATGAATATGTTATGATAAGTTATTTACAAAATAGAAAATAAATGAATACTTATCATAATCCAACCATGGTCAAGTGTAGAGAATGAACTAGGGTTTAGTGGAATGGTTAGGGTTAAGCATGAGACAAATATGGTCATTTAGTCAAAGCTTCAACTAGCATCCAAAGAAAGCCACCATTCATTTATTTTGCAAAATAAATAAACAAAATAAATAAATGATAAAGAAAAAGAAAACCCTAACCATTACACAACCATGGTTTAAACTTTACACAAACTCAAGTTCGCTTGTATCATCAAACATGACACAAACTTGTGTACAAAAGTATATCACATATACATTGTGCACTTCAAGTGAGAAAATCCCTTTAAAATGAACCAATACTAGTTAATGCAAAGTAATATATCAAATATATAATTATACATTAAATCATTAAATCAACACTTGATTTAACGATCCGGTCATATCGCATATAACCAACTAGTATCTCATGTATCGGCTTATCGAATCAATCCTTGAATCGATAACTAGGTTATATCGCATACAACCAATCGATACATTCATCGCGAGAATGGAATACGGTATCACATACACGCATTATTCTCGGTCCTGCACATATCTCATATGCGCTCCTATTTCGTTTCGCTTGAGCCAGGAAACCTCTGTGTAGGACTCTAAAGACTCGTCAATACGCCGGCAGCAGATGATGATCATATCAAACACCCACAAGCCGCAAGCGGTCTGCTAAACGTAACGGCCACCCGGGTATTGAGCGATCAGAAGATCGACGAGCAAGCCCACTCACACTCCAGTGAATCCAACCAGTAACACTACCGTACAGTCCGGTCTTGTCGTCTGATATGTCGCATATCTCGCCTAGGGGTGGTAAACGTCAGACCCCAATTGCTCGATAAGTCGTGTCGATATGAGGCCTATAACAGTTCGAGAAACTACTGGTAACACTTACCAGTAAATCTCAGCAACCCTGGCCAGGGATTTCCGGTTATAGCCAATCGAACACAGCGCAACATCAACTCCCTATACCGGGAGAGACGAATCCCCTCCTATCGCTCATTGCCTCCATGTGACTCGGGACTGTACCCAAAAACCACCGTTTTGCACGCCCTCTTGGACGTGGTAAGATGGAAATCAAAGCACAGTGGGAACCACACAAGACTCTATGACGATCTCGGGTCAACAGACTACTCTGTACCAGTGTCACCAGAGAACTACCATCTGACGTAAGGTATAATACCATCTGGGAGTTCTCGGCGAGTCCGTCCAGTGTACCCAGTCTCCACTGAGCACCCGCATATCATCTCTGATGTCAAACACCAATGGATATGGGATCATCCATCGCCCATCTGTATGGGTCGAGAAGGTATACGCTAGTCTACTCTGGTATATCGATGCCCCGTCTCGATATACCCACGACTAGGGACTTTGAAGGATGTACTTATAGACTATCTGTCCCCACTAGTATGATCTGCATCATAGTCCAGGTAGTCAAGTACACATCCTAAGGGCTTTACCAACATGTAACAGATAGACAATCAGTGTACACGTTAAGATAAAGATCAACCAGATAGCATACTATCATGTCGAGCAAGAAAGTCCTCCCTATATATGTCCAAGCATCCACTACATTATACATCCTATGTATAGTAATGGCCTCTAGGGCATACATATAACTAACAATGTTGTTATTAAGATATATCTGTTTCGTTTGTTTAAAAAGGTGCATGAGGCGAGACTCGAGTTTTAAAATACCGCAAGTGCACGGTGCGTTGAAGCAAGCCCGCAAGTACGGGTCGAACCACAAGGAGTGGGTATCACGATATCAATTTGAGTTATAAGCAAAGGATGGATGATGAGTTTGTCACAAAATGCAAGATTTTAAAAGAAGACAGGTGTTAAGGAAAACCTAGTCTAATGGTTTGGTATTAGTGAAATAAGACATTTACCTCCAACGTTCCATTTTGATCCGAGCTTCAAGTGTTTAGATTCCATTAGAATTGCAAAAGCATACCGTATCTATCCGAACATGCTTCGAAATAGAAAACGATATCAAGATTGAGTAGGATGGAAACTAAAAACTTGAAGAAGAGAATGAAATGCATATAGAGCTAGTTAAGTGAGGTTGGCAAGTATAGGATATATGCAAGTGTGCTGTATATTCTATCTAGCGAAATGCGATACTTAACAAAATTCCGTATTCATTACAATTTCCATTCATAATATAGCAATAATGAAATGTAAAGAAAGAATAAGATATACGTTTAGGTTGATTTGCAACCATTGAAAACGATATACTATATCAAGCAAAACATAATAAAATTGCATATTAAGAAAAGAAGATGTAAAGTACAAGAATCAAAAGGGAGGGGTTGGAAGTAAAGTCATTCCACAACCTACCTCACCATAGCCTTAAAAACAACTACTCACACATCATATAATTAATTGACAATAAAAAGAAAAGAGAAGAAGAGAAGATATACAAGAAGTACTTTATATAAAATGAAGCTTGATTACAAACGGTTCCAAGTACAAGACAAGTGAAATCAAATGCCAAAATCTAATCTTGCAAGCTCAAAAGAAGTTGCAAGACCAGAGAAAGACAAGGATTTCACACTAAACTCACTAGAAGCAATAATTACAATCTCACAATTCTTTTCTCTCAAAAAAAGTAGTCCCCTCTAACTTGCCCACTGCCCTGGTATTTATAGGTTGCAAAACAGATTAAACAAACAATAAAAAAGGAGACTAGGCAGCAAGGGAGAGACAAAAAGAAAATGGGGCCCACTGGAGCACGGGGGGCCGGCCTCGCCGGATTTTGCTGGGTGGCCGCCGGCCATAATCCGACCATAGAGGGTCGGGTCTGGTGTGGAGTCATATCAGCTCTCATAGATCCCTCTGGTGTTGTTTGCTTGGTTAAATTTAACCTAGCATGTCTTCAGATTTTTGGAGGGAACAAGATGCTTTGAATCACATCAAGATCTTTAGCATTAAATGCTCATTTAATGCACATCACACCAAGAAAAGCTCTTTTGCTCAAATCATCCCATCATGGCTGCCCCTAGCCAAGTGCACCTTTGTGTGTTGGACCAATTCTACACAAAAAAGTGTGTACACATGTATTATTTCCAAAAGAGCTCACGGGACATCGGTAGATTTTCTGGTCTGCTTGTATGTCGGCTCCCAAACGTCGTATCCGTGTTTTTAGGTATGTTTTTAGTAATGTATCACGAATACCTGTAAACTGTATTAACCGAGCAGACACTGATTAATAGTACCGAAATATAGCAAAATAGATAACGAATGAGTGGTAATAAAATGCAGTTTTATGAGATGATCAAGGCATTATAGACTAGGTCATATCAATGAGTCCCGACTAGCTAATTTACATTAAGATGCATATTTAAATTAGCTTGAATTTACATCTTGTAAAACTTACCAGTCATGTCACAAAGATAAAATAACCACAGCTCCATTTACTGGAAACAGAGAAAGAGTTAGTGAACTCTTGGGATTGATACATGATGATGTATGTAAGTCCCCTGTCTACATATGCCAGGACCGATTCTTTGTACTTCATTACATTTACTGATGATCTCTCAAGATTCGAACATATGTTCCTGATGAAACACAAGTCTGAAGCTTTTGAGAAATTCAAAGAATATAAGTTAGAAGTAGAGAACCAAAACAGGTATAAGCATTATATCGTTTGATGTGATCAGGGAGGAGAATACTTGAGCATGGAGATCTTAGACTATTATAAAAGGGGAATGTTATTCTCTCTTAGCTTGCTCCTTCAAATACACCACATTACAACGGTGTATCGGGGTGGAGGTATCGCACCCTATAAGATATGGCGCGCTCTATGATGAGTATTGCTGAGTTACCTGTCTTCTTTTGGAGTTATGTACCTGAGAAGCTGCATACCTATTGAATGGAGTTCCATCCAAATCAGTGCCTACCACTACATATGAGATATGGAATGGAAAGAGACCATGTCTTAAACGAGTTAAGATATGGGGTTGTTCGGCCTATGTCAAAAGGTAGAATCCGGACAAGCTCGAGGCAAGGTCAGTTCTGTATAAGTTTGTTAGGATATCCCAAACATTTATGAGGGAATATCTTCTACCTAACTGAGGAGCAAAAGGTGTTTTGTTTCACAGCATGCCACCTTTTTAGAAAAGGAATTTCTTATGAAGAAATTTGTGGTCATGAGGTAGAACTGGAAGGAGTTCCAGCTAGACAAACTAACAGCTGATGATTTGGTGAAACCAAAAGATTAATTAGTCTCCAACGAACCTTAGCCTCTCCACGAATCTGATAGGATACCTCATCCACTTGAGAGATACTATGGTATTCTCAGTGACAGTGGGAGCGAGGATTGCATCATATTTGATGATGGTCCAACTAGGTTCAGGAAGACCATCACGATTGGGGACTCAGTGAAATGGCTGGATGCTATGCGATCAAAGATGGAATAAATATACACCAACAAATTATGACTTTGAATGTTGCATCTGAAGGGGTAAAACCCATCGGGAGCAAGTGGATCTTGAGAAGATTCTTGGTGTAAATGGAAAAGTTTAGACTTTTAAAGCTATGCTTAAGTCCATCAGGATCAATGCAAGAATCACGGAGTTGGAACATCTGTTTTGATGTGGTAGTCAAAGAGTTTGACTTCATCAAAAAGGTAGATGAACCTAGTATATACAAGAAGGTTGTAGAGAGTAAGGTTGTCTTCCACGTATTGTACGTAGATGACATACTCTTGATAGGAAATGGTTTTCTATGCTACACTCGGTCAAGCTCCTCTTATCACGAGGATTCTCAATATTAGATCTGGATGATACCTACTACATCTTGTGAATTATGATCTATGGTGATAAATCTAAGTGGATGTTGGGAGTGTCCCAAATCCAGGTACATTAACACCATACTAAAAGGGTTTAGTATAGAGGATTCTAAGCGTGGTGGTTCGTCCACTTACTCAGGAAGCACTCTCTCCAAAAAGAAGTCTTCCAAGACTGATTTGGAGAGAGCTCGCGTGCAAGGGATAACCTATACTTCGGTAGTAGGCTCTATCAGAGTATGCGATGTTATGTACCAGACCAGATGTAGATGACTCACTAGGTGTAGTGATTAGGAATCAATCGGATCTTGGGAGAATCACTGGAAAGCTGTGGAGGACATTCCTAAGTACTTGAGAAGCACTGAAAGAAAGTTCTTGGTTCGAGCTTCCAGAGTGATAAGGTCGACTGAGAGTCAGTCACTGGTATTATCTTTGCCCTTAGTGGAGGGACGGTATGTTGGAAGAGTTCCAAGCTAGATACCGTGACATACTAGACGATAAAGGCTGAATACATTGCTACCAATGATGCTGCCAAAGTGGCTTTCTGGGTATTTCTTGTTCATGAGATGAACAAGGTTCCCACCATTAAGCGTCCAATAACTGTTATTGTAATAAAAATGGAGTTATGGCTTTGTCCTAGGAACGCAGGTCCCATCAGCGTTCCAGACATATTCTGAGGCAAGTATCACCTGATCAGGGAGATGGTTGATCTCCAAGGGATCGAGGTAAGGAGAGTAGATTTTGAGGTTAACACGGCGGAGCCACTCACTAAGGCCTGCTTCCCCAAATACTATTTGAGAGATTTTGGGATGGTTGAGTATGGAATACTACAACCACTGCTATATTGTTGGGTATAGGATACTACAGCAAATGGCCTTAGTGCAAGTGGGAGATTGTTAGTTATATGTATGCCCTAGAGGCCATTATTGTACATGGGATGTATATTGTAGTGGATGCTTGGACATATATAGGGAAGACTTTCTTGCTCGACATGATAGTATGCTATCTGGTTGCACTTTATCTTAACATGTACACATCTCTCTCACATGTTGATAAAGCCCTTAAGATTTGTACTTGACTACCAGGACTATGACGGAGATCATACTAGTGGGGCCAAGGGTAGTCTATAAGTACACCCTATAATAGTTCATAGTTGAGGGAGTATCGAGACAGGGCATTGATACTCTAGAGTAGACTAGTGTATATGCTTCTCGACTCATATGATGGGCGATGGATGATCCCATATCCATTGGTGTTTGACATAAGAGAAGGTATACGGGTGCTCAGTGGAGACTGGGTACACTGGACGGACTCGCTGAGAACTCCTAGATGGTATTATACCTATCGTCGGATAGCGGTTCTCTGGTGACACTAGTACAGGTTAGTCTGTAGACCCGAGATCGTCATAGAGTCTTGTATGATTCCCACTGTGCTTTGATTTCCACCATACCACGGTCAAGAAATCATGCGAAAAGGTGGTTTTTGGGTACAGTCCCGAGTCACATGGAGGCAATGAGCGATAGGAGGGGTTTCGTCTCTCCCGGTATTGGGAGTTGATGTTGCGCTATGCTCAATTAGCTATAACAGGAAATCCCTGGCTAGGGTTGTTGAGATCTACTGATAAGTGTTATCAGTAGTTTCTCAAACCGTTATGGATCTTGTATCGGCATGACTTATCAGGCTATTGGGGTCTGACGTTATACCACCCCCAGGCTGTGATATGCGACATATCAGACGAAGAGACCGGACTGTACGGTAGTGTTACTGATTGGATTCGCAGGAGTACGAGCATGCTTGCTTGTTGATCTTCTGATCGCTCAATATCCGGGTGGCCGTTACATTTACCAGACCGCTTGCCTCTTGTGGGTGTTTGGTATGATCATCACCTACTGCCGGCGTATTGACGATTCTTTAGAGTCCTACACAGAGGTTTCCTGGCTCAAGCGAAACGGAGTAGGAGCACATATGTGATATGTGCGGGACCGAGATTAATGTGTGTATGTGATACCACATTCTATTCTCGCGATATGTGATATCGGCCGGTTATATATGATATAGCCGGATTATCGGATCAAGTGTTGATTCGATAAGCTGTTACATATGATATATTAGTCAGTTATATATGATATAGCCGGATTATTAAATCAAGAGTTGATTCGATAATCTAATGTATAATTACATATATATTTGATATATTAATTTACATTAACTAGTATTAGCTCACTTAAGATTTCTTTTCACACTAGAATTGTGCACATTGTATATACGTGATATATATTAGTGTACAAGATTTTGTGTCATGCTTGATGCCACATACAACTTGGGTGTATGAGACTTATACTATGCTAAAGATAATCCTAGGGTTTTATTTATCAAAGTAAACTACAAATTATGTGGAAATTGGACAAATGGTTGAAGCTTGGAGAAGCTTTTGGAACCATTGACCAAGTCCACTAATTTGTTTTTACTTAGATATTTGTTAACCTAACCTATTATCATTAGCCTTAGTTTAGTCTCTACAAGGGTTAACATATGATGTTAACTCACCCATGGTTGCCATTCTCTACTTGATAATTTTCATGAGAGTTTTCTTCTCCTTCCTCCAAGCTTTCTAGCTTCAATGGAAAATGAAGAAAATAGTGAGAAAATTATTTCTAAAATGAGTAAAATTCATAATTCATCATCATCTACTACTTTCCATTTAGTATAGGGTGTTTTCTTCACTAATTCCACAGTTAGTGAAGAGGTAGCTTGGGTTAGTGTCTCCTCAACGTAGATCATCTTCGGCTTCGAAGGCATCGAGCAAGCTTGTTCCGTTCATCTTGTGGAGACTTTTTAGAGTCTGGGATTTTACTACTTGCTGTGAGGGACTACTACACGGAACTAATGAAGTGAAGGACCGGTCTATAAAGGTTGTATTCCTCATTGACTTTAGTTGCAAAGTTGTTTGCATTTGATTCGTCGCATTTTGTAGTATGCGATTCTAGGTTAGGGTTAGCTAGTACGGCTAAAATTTAAATATGGCATGGATAATGCCTCCCGAAATCTTGCTGTCGTGCTAGTCAACCCTGCACTTCCGAGCGACTGGCTCGCGATGAAGTGGCACTGATCACTATCGCGAAGTCAGGTATGCTTCAGTTACATTCTTCCGCGGCTATCTTCTTTTATTATGCTTCTACAGACGCTTTCTTCTTCAACAGGTATTTTTGCCGAAGAGGGTTTCACGGCTTCCCTTAAGACATTCGAAGAGGAAGAGAGGCTCCGCGCTTCTTTGGGCCTTGGTAAAATTTCGTTCATTATGCTTGTATTCCTTTCTTTCATCTTGTTGCAGGAAATACCTTGACTCGGGTTATTCCAAGTATAGTGACGATCCTGAGCAGCGATGCAGCAAAACTTCCGGAGCCAGCTGTTGTGGCCCCAGCTCTCCTAACGTCCCAGCAGGAGGCTTTGCTGAAGCAGCCAATGAAGGATGCCTTAACGGCTCCAGCGACAGAACTTGGTTCGAACGACGACGTCCCCTTATCAGAGGTCTTGACGAGATCGCTTCTCACTGCTCAGACCGAAAGGAAGTGTAGGATGCATGTGGTGAGGGAACGCGATGCCATTTTGGCCGTAGGTGCAGGCTCAATCATTATTCTGCTTGCTGATACTCCTTCGGTGGATGTTCCCTCTACGTTGTCTACCGCCCGTAGACATGTTGCACGCGCGGCTCAGGAAGAAACTGAAAAGATGCTCTAAGGTAACATAATACTGAGTCTTTTACTAGAACTTGATTTTCGAATTTTGACATATGCATTTTTTGCAGGGCCAAGTCTTGGCGATGGGATGACGTGTGAAACCCTGGCGGTTACCATGCCTGAAGTTGCTACCCTCTCTCTGGAATCTGGGACTGTCCAGACCGCTGCCCTTTCTCCCTGTGGCACCTTGGTATCGGTGGGCGTTGCAAGCGTCACGATGGCCCCCGTCGAGTCAGGGGATGAAGCTATGGGTGTGGAATCTACTCCTCTGAGAGAGAGCGAAGAAGCCGTTACACCCGGTGATGCCTCCGCCATAGTTTCGGTCCCTGATTTATCAGGTAATTACCGAGTCGCTATTTTCAAGATTTTCAATCTTGTTCAGCCCTTCTAATGATATTTTGTATGTCTTGAGTACATGTGCGGTGAATCCCAAGGTTGTCCTATCTGAAGAAGCGTCACCGGTCGCTGCTCTGACGGTCGTCGTCTCTTCGCCTTCTCCCGTGTCCTCTCAAATCTTGGAAGGTATGGGTTTGCGACTTATTTAGTTTAACTGTTGATACCATCTTCCTTCTATTGACAGTATATTGTTGCAATTCTGTAGGAGTCCTTTTCGACCATCTATACTAGGTGTTGAACCCGCATTTCTCCTTCCAGTCGGAAGTCATTCCGCCTCCTGGTACTGGTTAGTATATCCTTCAGCTATTGTCTCCTTCTTTCTTTTATGAATAGCCGTATTGTTGCTAAGTCTTCTTTATATTGATCGCAGCGTCACAGATTGGAGGAGGAGACGAGAGAATAGCCGCGCCTCCGGTACTCCCAATTTTGCCACCTGCCATAGCCGGTATAGTAGAATCCATCGCTCGTGTATTTTCTTTACCTCCCAAGTCGAGATTTGACCATAATTTGTTTTGCAGCAATCGCACCGGCTCCAGCTCCCTTTGAGTCTCGCATCCCAATGCCGGCAGGGTCCTTTGCTAAACGCACATCTTCCAGGGGCGCTGCGAATAGCCGGTGAATGTTGAGCGAATTCATCGCGTATCTCAATGCCGAGGCCCTCAGTTCTGCTACAAATTTTGCTGTTGAAGTCAATCCAATGCTGGCGTCACTCGTGAATTTCCATAATGAAGATCTCATCGACTCTTAGGTTGATTATTGCAAAAAGATCGAGGCTTGCCTGCACGAGATTGAGTTCAAGCGTCTCGCTCCTGAAGTATTAGTTTCGAACTCCCAGCGGGCTGCGTGGGTCGAGAGTAGTGTTCCTTTCATCCGCCATTTTGAACAAGAGGCGACTCTAAGGTGAAAGGAACATGAAGTAGCTTCAAGCGAATTTGCCCGGTTACGCGTCCAGGTTGAAGCGAATGCTACGCAGTTAAAAGCCGTCTTCGACAATCTCCAGTGATGCATTTCGGATGGGTTGACGTTGAGGCGGACGCTTGACTCTACCGAGCGGGTCGTGCAAGACTGCGAAGCTGCCATACTAGGAACCGATGAAAAGCTTTCGTCTTGTTTGCGACAACGGGCCTAAGTTGAAGCGGAGTTGGCCGTGGCGGCAGATCATGAGAAAGGATTGAGAGGAGCGTACGAGCGGCTGGCTGATTTGTTGAAGACGCCTCCTCCTCAATAACCGTCTTTGTACCCCTTTTTTTACTGTAAACTTATGGTTTATGAATAACATGTATTCATTTTGATTCCTTTGTGAAATGTATTTTGTATTCACTTGAATTCATGAATAAAATACATCCTTCATTTTATATGGGCATGTCCCTTTGGCAAATGTATCTTGTAGATAGTCTATCTTGATCTCCTTTGCAGGGCAGCGATGGCTTAAAAGAAAGGTTCAGGACTTCTACCTAAGACTTTTCAACTTTATGGGTCGTGAGGGTCTCATAAAGACTTTTCTCCCTACAAGTCGAGAGGATCTCGTAGGTATAATTTCTCCTTAGAGGTCGTGAGGACTCCTAAGTGTGTTTTCTCTTGAGAGTCGTAAGGATCTCACAAGAGAGTTTTCTTTTTACGGGTTGAATGGTTTGCACAGGGACACTGATCCCTCTGGGGGTTGAGACGAATCGAGAGATTATTGGTTGACTTGATTCCGAGACGGAGCATTGTTCCGGCAGGGAGGTCATTGGTTGACTTGTTTCCATGACGGAGCATTGTTCCGTCGGGGAGGTCATTGGTTGACTTGTTTCCGAGACGGAGCATTGTTCCGCCGGGAGGTCATTGGTTGACTTATTTCCGAGACAGAGCATTGTTCCGACGGGGAGGTCATTGGTTGACTTGTTTCCGAGACGGAGCATTGTTCCGGCAGGGAGGTCATTCGTTGACTTGTTTCCGAGACGGAGAATTGTTCCGACGGGGAGGTCATTGGTTGACTTGTTTCGCTTTCTGAGGTGTCAGGGTTGACTTGCTGTGCTTTCTGCGGTGTCGAGAAGGAACGCCGTGTTGATCTTCTGGGATGCAGATGTTGCCATCGAGATCTGACTCTCCCTTTGACAGAGTCTGTTGGGAAATGTGGTTCCCTTTTCGTTTATGCCCATGGATTGTATACAGGGGTCAGTATGGACTCTCATGTTGGGCAAAAATTTCATTCTTTCATTTTTTTTATTTCTTTCCACGGTGCTCTATCATTTCAGCTTTTTATATCGCGAAAGTCGCGATTGCCCAATCATTTCGGCTATTTTTCGCGGTGTCCAATCATTTCGGCTATTTTTATATGTCTTTTTGGCTCGCTGATTTTGTTGTGAGTATGGACTTGAGATCTGATACCAATCTTAGCATCAGCATCGCTGTGACTGGAATATTGCCAGGAGAGAATGATCACTTGCTATGAAAGGACTTGGAATTTGTTACCGATTTAGGCATCAGTATCGCTACTACTGAAACTTTTCCCGGAGCGAATCGTCATTTGCCCTCACCGCTATTGAACAAAGGTGGCTTAGTAGACAGGGTTAAGGACCTGACGACTAAGGCTTTTGACTTCGTGAGCCATAAGGGTCTCTTAAAGGTATTTCTCCCTACGAGTCGTGAGGATCTCGTAGGTGTAATTTCTCTTTAGGGGTCATGAGGACTCCTAAGTGCGTTTTCTCTTGAAAGTCGTAAGGATCTTACAAGAGCATTTTCTCCTTACAAGTCGAGAGGACCTGCAAGTGTTGTTCACCAAATAGGGGAATTTCACACCATTGGTGGAACTGGGTGAGGGAACGCTTATTTATGCTCGTGGATTGTATACAAAGGTCAATATTGACCGCCTGTAGGGCAGTTTGGGGGATATGATGGCTTAAGAACAGGTTCAGGTCCCTGTATCTTAAGACTTTTGAATCCTGTGAGCCGTGAGGGTCTCATAGTGGGGGGAATTCTCCTTACAAGTTGTGAGGATCTCATAAGTGTAATTTCTCCTTAGGGATCGTGAGGATTCCTAAGTGTTTTTCTCCTATGTGAGTCATAAGGATCTGACGAGGGTATTTTCTCCTTACAAAGTCGTGAGGACCCTGCAAGTGCACCGGAAATTTTTTACGTGTCTGCGCCCTTTCGGGTTTTCACAAACTCGCTGGTAGCCTTGCTGTTTTTACTCACGGAGCCCTTTCGGGTTTTCATCCGTACCTATTTCGCTTATAGACGTACCGTTTTTTTTGTTTTTTTTTCCGCGTTAGCCTAAGGATGCTGCAGTTCGTAGTAGTTTAAGGACGTTACGGTCCGTAGTTAGTATCAGGACATTGCGGTCCATTGTTAGTTTAGGGACGTTTTGGTCCGTTGTTAGTTTAGGGACGTTTCGATCTGTTGTTACTTTAGGGACGTTTCGGTCCGTTGTTTTCCGTGTTTGGGACGGGGTATCGTTGGATACAACTTTTAAAGTCTTGACTCAAGAAGATAGAGAGCGGACATAGGCGTCGTCATCTATCATTGACCTGAGTCGTGACTCGTCAGGCGTAGTACTTCTTCAAGAATCGGTCGTTTATTGGTCGAAAGGGTCTTTTGCCATGCATATCCATGAGCAAGTAAGCCCCATCTTGGTAGACTTTGTCTATGATGTATCGGCCCTCATAGTTTGGCTCGAATTTCCCCTGTTTGGCACGATTGGGGATCATAGGTCTTTTGACAACTAGCACGAATTTGCATTGGCGGAGTGCTCTCGGCCTAGTCAATCTTTTTGTATGAGCGTGTCATCTTTGCTTTGTAAGCCTCCAAGTTTTGCTGTGCCATGAGACGAGTTTCATCGAGGGCGTCTAGCTCTTCAATCCGAAGATGAGCATTCTCTTCATCTGTTAGCTCGTAATGAACCGTCACTTATAGAGAGGGTAGCTCTATCTCGAAGGGGAGTACCGCTTATGTGCCGAATACCAATGTGAATGGCGTTGTATTTGTGGCCGTTTTGAACGTGGTCTGATAAGTCCAGAGAGCTTCATGTAGTCTTTCGTGCCAGTCCTTTTTGTTTTTGGACATCGTCTTCTTTATGATCTTCGTCAAGGACTTGTTGAAAGCCTCAGCTAGACCGTTATCTCGTGGATTATAGACCGAAGAGTATCTCCAGTCTATATTATGTTGCTGTGCGAAGCGGCTGATTTGGTGACTTCTGTAGACCGGCCAGTTATCAGAGATAATCCGTCGCGGAGTGCCGAACCGATAGATGACGTGCGTCTTGAAGAAATGGAGAATATTCTTCGTCTTCACTTCTCTCAGCGGTACCTCTTTTGCCTACTTAGATAAATAATCAGTTGTCGCCAAAATGAACCGATGTCCTTTGGATGATGTTGGTTCGATGGGCCCAATTATATCGGTTCCCCACATTTCAAACGGCCGGCTAGCCATTGTTGGGTGTAGCGGATTTGGATGCTGGTGGATGAAGTCCCTATGAATTTGGCACGAGTGGCACTGCTTCGTGTATTCGAGGCAGTCCTGAATCATCGTGGGCCAATAGTAGCCCATTCTTTTGATCTTTAGCTTCATCTTTGGCCCGGCTTGACGAGAACCGCAGAGCCCGTCATGGGTTTCTTGAACGACTCTCCTTGCTTCTTCCGGTCTTAGGCATCTCAGCCATAGAGAGTCGAACGATCTCTTATATAGAGTATCATTGACGAAGGCGAAAGGCAGAGCTCGTTTCATGAGCTGATGTCTTGAGGATGCATCTTCAGGTGTTCGACAGGATTTGAAGTAGTCTATAAAGACTTCTCTCCAATCCTTAGGCTTTTCTTGGTCCTCTATTTGTAGGGATGTTTGCTTGGTCGCTTCCTTTTCTTCAGACGACTCCGGAGATATTTTTGCTGGTGCAAGAACCCGAAGGCTTTGTACAATGATCCTTATGTCATCAAGGTTTTCGTCAACCAGTTCTTTAGCGAGTTTGGCTAATGCGTCCGCTTTGCTATTATCTATACGCGGTATGCTTTCCAGGGTGTAGGAGGGAGTTTGAGTTAGTAACTTTTGCACTCTTTTGCCATATTTTACCAACTCTGGCTTGCACGTTTAATAGTCACCGTTTACTTGGCTAACGACCAGCTAAGAGTATCCATATATAAGGAGGTTTTCGATTCCCATGTCGATAGCGATCTCAAGACCTGCTATCAAAGTCTCATATTCTGCTTCATTGTTTATCCTCGGCTCTGTTAAGGAAAAGACAAAGCGCATTATCCCTCCTTGTGGAGTCACGAAGATGAGGCCTACCCCAGATTTGATTATTGGGGAGTTGTGCTTTCGTTTCTTCATGGAAGATGCACCATCGAAGTAGAGTTCCCATCAGGTATCACTTCCTCCTCTCTCCCTGTCGATCGTGTCAAACGCGTGCTCGTCTAGAAATTCGCAATTTAGGGGTGAATCGGAAGGTATCGGATGCTCAGCGAGAAAGTCGGCGATGGCTTGGCCTTTCAATGCCTTGAGGGGTCGATAGATTATCGAGAACTCCATCAAGTGGAGGGCCTATTTAGAGAGTCATCCTGTTAGTATGGCTCTTGACATCAAATACTTGAGAAGATCCACCTTTGATATGAGATGGACCTCAAGTGCCAAAGCATAGTGTCTGAGCTTTGTTATCGCGAAGATTAATGCCAGGCAGTGTTTTTCGATAGGGGAGTAGTTGTTTTCTGCCCCAGGAGAACTCGACTCAAATAATAGAGGGCTTTCTCCTTCCTTTAGTCGTTCTCCTATGCCCATAGCGCGCCTAAGGAACCTTCAAGGGCCATTGTGTATAAAATGAGGGGT
The DNA here is from genome assembly GCA_030015575.1 of Agapanthus africanus. Taxonomy (NCBI): domain Eukaryota; kingdom Viridiplantae; phylum Streptophyta; class Magnoliopsida; order Asparagales; family Amaryllidaceae; genus Agapanthus; species Agapanthus africanus. The sequence goes on from CM057349.1 coordinate 423,209,016, forward strand.
TTTCCCTTGACCGGAGCAGTCGGTACCGGCGGATTCTGCAGGTACTGCTCGATCTTGTTAGTTGTATGTATGCCCTAGAGGCCAGTATTGTACAGATGATGTATATTATATTGGATGCTTGGACATATATAGAGATGACTTTCTTGCTCGATATGATAGTATGCTATCTGGTTGCTCTTTATCTTAACATGTATACTTGTCTCTTTATACTGTCTTATAGTTACATGTTGGTAAAGCCCTTAGGATGTGTACTTGACTACCTGGACTATGATGCGGATCATACTAGTGGGGACATGGTAGTCCATAAGTACATCCTTCAAGGTCCCTAGTCGTGGGTGTATCGAGACGGGGCATCGATATACAAGTGTAGACTAGCATATACGCTTCTCGACCCATGAGATGTGTGTTGGATGATCCCATATCCGTTGGTGTTTGACATCAGAGATGGTATACGGGTGCTCAGTGGAGACTGGGTACACTGGACGGAATCGCCAAGGACTCCCAAATGGTATTATACCTCACGTCAGATGGCAGTTCTCAGGTGACACTTATGCAGGTTAGTCTGTAGACCCGAGATCGTCATAGAGTCTTATGTGATTCCCACTGTGCTTTGATTTCCACCTTACCACGTCCATGAGGGCGTGCAAAAAGGTGGTTTTTGGGTACAGTCCCGAGTCACATGGAGACAATGAGCGATATGAGGGGTTTCGTCTCTCCCGGTATTGGGGGTTGATGTTGCGCTGTGCTCGATTGGCCGTAACAGGGAAGTCCCTGGCCAGGGCTGCTTTAGAGATTTACTGGTAAGTGTTACCAGTAGTTTCTCGACCCGTTATGGGCCTCACATCGGCACGACTTATCGATTATTGGGGTCTGACGTTTACCATCCCTAGGCTCGATATGCAGCATATCTGACGAAGAGACCGGACTGCACGGTAGTGTTGCCGGTTGGCTCGACGGGAGTTGTAACAGGTTCGCTTGTTTTCTTCTGATCGCTCAATACCCGGGTGGCCGTTACGTTTAGCTGACCGCTTGCGGCTTGGGGGTGCTTGATATGATCATCACCCACTGCCGGCGTATTGACGAGTCTTAGAGTCCCACAAAGGAATTACCTAGTCCAGGCGAAATGTTGTGGTGCGCGTATGCGATATGCGCATGGACCCGGTTAAAATGCGCGTATAAGATACCGTATATTAATCGGGCGTCTTTCTTTTGGTTAGGTCATATGTGATATGGCCGGATTGCTAAATCAAATGTTGATTTATCATTTAACCATTAGTTTCTCACTAGAAATCCTTTCTTGTATTTTTGATGTATGCATGCATGTATGCATTCTTTCTTGATTCATGCACATATGGATGTGCATGCACACATACATACATACATCATCCTTCATGGTTGTTTATACATAGAAAATGATGGCAATATAAGAATCACACACTATGTTTATATATATGGATATATATTTATTTGCATTTGTTTTAAAACAAAACAAAAGATAAAGATTAATACATGGTTTCTACACTCTTCTTCAACTAACCATGCTCACCTACGTTTTAACCATGTGTTAATCTTTTCTTTTATGTTTTAACTCAAGTGAAATAATATCCATATGATATAACCATGGTTTGAGATGAGAAGTGGAAAATATATATACATATATTTTCTATTTTCTTTCACAAGAGATTATCTTTTCTCTTATTCTAAAAAGACCATCATCTTCTTCCTCCTTCTTCTTTTGCTCTCTAGATTTCTCTAGTGAGCAAATTACTCATCAAGTTAGGATTTTGAAGTGAGAAAAGCCACCACAACATCATTCCACACAAGTCTTGCCCACTTGTTTAGAGTGTTAGCTTCATTTCTTCATCTTGATCAAGTGAAGTTGCAAGCTTGGACAAAGGAGCTTCGGGTGGATCGTCGTGGACACTAGAAGACCTCAAGCGAACCCTTCTCCAACCCTCAAGTGGCCAAGGAGTCTAGCGTAGGGAGCTACAAAGGTTGTACTCTCAAAACCCTAGTCTTTGTTGCTTGTGATGTTGATTAAAGTTTTGAAACCCTAATTTTCTAGGATTGATTCTTTGTGTGTTCACTTAGCACTCTAAAAATTTAATCTTTGAGACATGTGATGCTTCCAAACTTTTCATAGGGTGCTATGTAAACCTAACATTGGTATCAGAGCTGACCTAGAACATTAGGCGACACTTTAGCTAAGTAAAAATTCCGATCGAACCGAAATACGGTTTTTTTGGGACGCTCTATGGACAATTTTCCAGAACTGTTATTTTCCAGAATTAAAAATATGTAAAAAATTCAGCAGGTAAATCTAAGAAACACTGCAAAAAACGATGCAGTGAACAGTAATTTCCGCCGTGGAAACGCGGCCAAAGCTTGCTTGGGCCGCGGTTCCGCGGCCGTACAGGTGAGTCAATGCATGGTTTTTTGTCAGTAATACTTGTAACTGCTTGTTGATATTTTTGGGTATTTTTAATCTGGTTTAAGTGTTAGTTGTTCTGGAGATTGTTTTGAGTTCATTGATTCGATCGGAATTTTAACTTCATGTTTTTTCCGGATAATTAGAAAGTATTGAATTATTCGAACGAGTGTCGTTTGCTTACTTTTCACGGGGTTTAAATCTTTCGGAAATACGTTCAAGTTTTGTGGTGGACCCTCTAGAAGACAACAAACCTTAACTCGATTATGTGACCATCTTGAACTGCCCTATGAACCTTAGGGTTTGGGGCAGTACGGCGTGCCATATGTGAGGCGTTGGCTTGACCCTTCTACGGCTGGACCGCTATTATTGTGACACACTCCGGGTTTTTGAACTCCGCTCAAGTGTTGAGCTTTAGGGAATTATGGGTATTTGATCATTCGTTCGAAAACTTTAATACCGTCTATTTATCTGGAATGTGATGCAATGTGTGGAATTCATATTACTAGACATGAAATACGAAGTATGTGATATTTCGCATTTACGATGTCTAAAGAGAATGTGGATTCCAGATATTGTAGTTTTACACTTTCTTTTCTGTGACCGTAAGTGTAGTATGTCGATATTGCCGGTTTCGTTGCTATACATCAACGATAATCGGTGTATGCATACTTACTTACGTTGATGATATGAGATATTATGTGTTGCTGAGATATGATGTGCAGGATTGTCGCGATTGAATAGCCGGGGGGGGGGGGTTATGTGAGATGAGAGTTTTATATTTTCATTCATGTAAATTCAAATGTAATGTAATATTCTTTTATTTGGGGCACTTCCGGGTTGAGGTTGATGCCACCAGTGTTGTATATTATTTATTTTTCCACATTAGGATGGACCCAAGGAGGGGAGCACAGGTGACCAATTCTGGGGTTTAGTGGGAGGCCATCTCGAGGAGTCGAGACCGGGTCTCCTAAACTCCAGAATTGGTAGGGTCGCTTGCCGCTCTCGTAGGGGTCCAGGGTGTGGGCTTGGCTATTCATCGCGACTGTGGAATCCGTATTTTCTATTGTTGGCTAAATACTAAATACGGACGTCCTAGTATATCCCACATTATATCTATGTTTCTGCTGCGATATCTGTGATGTGATCTTTTGATATGTTGTGATGGATACAGTATATAGTATATATGATATATTATATAGACGTTACTTATGTTTTACACCCGCACTAGCCCTGCCCTGCTCTGTCGTTAGTTACCTAACCTAACGGTGCACGAGGGGACATCGAGGCGAATGCGGATGGCATAAGTGTACGTCGTATTTATCTGTGATGTTTAGGTGACTTAAATGATGGGACTTCATTAATGTGATTAATGAAAGAAAAGAAACCTAAAAGATGTTTAAAATCAAATTTTCAAATAAAAGGGTAGCTACAGTCTTGCTTTGCATAGCGGTATATATGATATACCCTGCACCTTATTCAATGGGGAAAGAGCCGAGATCCCTTCACCGGGAGTGACCTCTTTAGCAAAACTGGCAGATGCTACAAAACTCGGTTTGGTTTTTGATTGCTTTTAGAGTTTTGCTTTACACAGTGATATATATAATATATCCCGCACCTTATTCGATGAGGAAAGAGCCGAGATCCCTTCACCGGGAGTGACCTCTTTAGCAAAACTAATAAAAGCCTCAAAATCACTCCATTTCAAAATTCACATGATTCTACAATGATATCAAGTTCATTACGCAATAGGTTTTCAGAAAAACCTGTCGTAGCCCTCCATCATTTCAGATAAGTCCTACTTAGTATTCGTGCTACGTTTGTTGACCTCCGTCAAGGCGTAGTGTGCGGTAGCTAACTAGTATTTATCTGTTTTTGCATATGATGCAGATTGGATTAGGGTAGTCGTACGACCTTGTTGACCTCCGTCAAGGTTCGTGCGGGTGGGTTTGATTCAATCAAGAAATGACGGGTTGAACTTGACTAGCACTCTGTGGTTTGTTGACCTCCGTCAAGATCATGGGATGCTTGGGGCAAAACATTATCGGGAGTTTCAAGTGTTGAAATTTGCAATGAGATTGCATACCTTCTATGAGATAGTTGGATCCCGATACCCACTGCGAGTAATTGTTACTCCTGGGAGAGTTTTACACAGGACAATTAGCCGATCAAGTAGGTGTCTAGAAAGGTGTCAACGGGGTTACGCCTCTGGAAAAATGAGGTTTACTTTAATTAGGTCCGTACGAAAGCATGGGGAACCTCCATCAAAATACCGACACTGGCCTGGCTGAAAGATTGGCAAAATTGTAAGGTGTAATTAATCCCGGCTAGTCTTTCCTTTTAGGGTTTGAAGGAAGATTTGATAAAAATCAGTGGGAGCCATCCTGATTAGATAAAATAATAACCAATCTGATCTTACAAGAGCATACGCTAAAGTGTTTTCTTCTCTCTCTCTCTCCAGGTAGCGACCATGTCATGCCTTAATCAAGATAATAATATGGATGTATTGACTGAACCCGCATGTTATACTGTGCTGAGGAACGTTGGTTCCGTTCTTTCTTATAAGAGTTATAGGACTGAACAGGATATAGGGGAATACCAGGATTCCCATGCCACCCAAATGAAGAAATTACATGTTGATGCATTTTCTTCGGGTGTGTTCGTTACAGAGAACTGTTTCTCCATTTCCTCTACGTCCTGGGTATTGGATACCGGGTCAGGATCCCATATATGTAATCAGTTACATGGGCTTAAGAAAGGTAGAGAACTTGGAGAAGGTGATAAAGACATAAGAGTTGGAAATGGTGCAATTTTTGCAGCTAAAACCGTCGAGGAATATCACCTTATATTACCAACTGGTAATACATTGATTCTGAACGAATGCTATTACACGCCGAACCTGATATGCAACATTATATCTTTGTTGAGTTAAGAGGGATATAATTTTGTATTACATGATAATGTTATGAACATTTTCCGTAACCAAAAGTTGGTTGGATCAGGCACGTTGTGCAATGGCATTTATGTTCTAAATAAATCAACAGTTCTGAGCATAACAAACACACACAAGAGGAAGAGTTCAGAACTGAACGAATCCTTCTTGTGGCATTGTAGACTAGGTCACATCAATGCGACACGACTAGCTAAGTTGCATAAAGATGGATATTTGAATTCGTTTGAATATTCATCTTATGACACTTGCCAGTCATGTCTCAAAGGCAAGATGACCAAAACTCCGTTTACGGGACACGGAGAAAGAGTTACGGAACTCTTGGGACTGGTGCATAGCGATGTATGCGTTCCTATGTCTACACATGCCAGGGATGGTTCTGCGTACTTCATTACATTCACTGACGATCTCTCTAGGTTCGGGTATGTGTTTCTGATGAAACACAAATCAGAAGCTTTTGAGAAATTTAGAGAATATAAACAAGAAATCGAGAACCAAACCGGAAAAAGTATTAAAATCCTACGATCTGATCGAGGAGGTGAATACTTGAGCATTGAATTCCTGGACTTCCTAAAAGAGAATGGGATTCTCTCTCAGCTGACTCCTCCATATACACTACAGCACAACGGTGTATCAGAACGGAGGAACCTCACCCTATTAGATATGGTGCGCTCTATGATGAGCACAGCTGAGTTACCTATTTCCTTCTGGGGATATGCACTGGAGACAGCAGCATACCTACTGAATAGGGTTCCTACCAAATCTGTGCCTACCACCCCATATGAGATATGGGAGGGGAAGAGACCATATCTTAATTTTATTAAGATATGGGGTTGCCCGGCCTATGTCAAAAGACAAAACCGGACAAACTCGAGGCAAGGTCTGTTTTGTGTAAGTTTGTTGGATATCCCAAGCATTCGCGAGGGTATATCTTCTACCACAGTGAAGAACAAAGAGTATTTATTGCTCAACATGCCACCTTTTTAGAAAAGGAATTTCTTGCAAAAGAGATTAGTGGCTCTGAGGTAGAACTGGAAGAGGTTCCAGCTGTACAAACCACAACAGAAGATTTAATGGAACCAGAGGATTCAGTAGCCCCCAACGAACCTCAGTCTCTCCGCCGATCTAGTAGGGTTCCTCGCCAACCTGAGAGATACTACGGTTTTCTCATGGATGGTGGGAGCGAGGATTGCATCATGGAGGATGATGACCCAACTAGTTTCGAGCAGGCCATCACGAGTGGGGACTCAGTGAAATGGCTGGATGCAATGCGGTCCGAGATGGAATCCATGTACACCAACAAAGTGTGAACTTTGGAAGATGCTCCTGAAAGGGTAAAACCCATTGGGAGCAAGTGGATCTTCAAGAAAAAATTTGGTGTAGATGGGAAAGTGGAGACTTTCAAAGCTAGACTTGTTGCAAAGGGTTTTCGTCAAAGACCAGGTATGGACTATGACGAAACCTTTTCTCCAGTGGCTATGCTTAAATCCATCCGGATCAAGCTTGCCATCGCTGCATATCATGATTATGAAATCTGGCAAATGGATGTTAAGACCGCCTTTCTAAACGGTGATTTAGAAGAGTGCGTGTACATGACTCAGCCAGAGGGCTTCATAGATAGTGGGAGCAGCGGAAATGTGTACAAGCTGCTTAAATCCATTTATGGATTAAAGCAAGCATCACGGAGTTGGAACATCTGCTTTGACATCGTTATCAAAGAGTTTGATTTCGTCAAAAACGTAGATGAACCTTGTATCTACAAGAAGGTGGCATAGAGTAAGATTGTCTTCCTCGTATTGTACGTGGACGACATACTCTTGATAGGAAATAACATTCGTATGGTGCAATCAGTCAATCTCTTCTTATCACAAAGATTCTCAATGAAAGATCTTGGTGACGCCTCCTGCATATTGGGGATTAAGATCTATAGAGATAGATCTAAACGGATTTTGGGATTGTCCCAATCTAGGTACATTGACACCATACTAAAGAGGTTTAGTATGGAAGAATCCAAGCATGGGAACTTACCCACGATCTCTGGTGTCACTCTCTCCAAAGAGATGTCTCCCAAGACTGATTTGGAGAGAGCTCGCATGCAAGGGATACCCTATGCTTCGGCTGTAGGCTCTATCATGTATGCGATGCTATGTACTAGACCCAATGTAGCATACTCACTAAGTGTAGTGAGTAGGTATTAAGCTGATCCTGGAGAGAGTCACTGGACAGCTGTGAAGAGCATTCTCAAGTACTTACAAAGGACTAAGGAGATGCTCTTGGTGTATGGTAACGGAGAACTCCAAGTGGAGTCCTTTACCGATTCAAGCTTCCAGAGTGATAAGGACGACACTAAGTCACAGTCGGGATTTGTCTTTACCCTTTACGGAGGGGCGGTTAGCTGGAAGAGTTCCAAGCAGGAAACCGTGGCAGACTCGACGATGGAGGCTGAATACATCGCTGCCAACGATGCTACCAAAGAGGCTGTCTGGATCAAGAAGTTCATTACTGAACTTGGAGTGGTTCCATCCATTGAGCATCCAATACCTTTGTATTGCGATAACAATGGAGCGGTGGCTTTGGCTAAGGAACCCAGGTCCCATAAGCGATCCAGGCATATTCTGAGGCGGTATCACCTGATCCGGGAGATAGTTGATCGCCGGGAGATCGAGGTCATGAGGGTTGACACGAAGAATAACACAGCGGATCCACTCACGAAGGCCATTCCCTAGATACAGTTTGAGAGACTCTTCGGGATGCACGGTATGCGATACTACAGCAGCTGGCCCTAGTACAAGTGGGAGATTGTTAGTTGTATGTATGCCCTAGAGGCCAGTATTATACAGATGATGTATATTATATTGGATTCTTGGACATATATAGAGATGACTTTCTTGCTCGATATGATAGTATGCTATCTGGTTGCTCTTTATCTTAACATGTATACTTGTCTCTTTATACTGTCTTATAGTTAGATGTTGGTAAAGCCCTTAGGATGTGTACTTGACTACCTGGACTATGATGCGGATCATACTAGTGGGGACATGGTAGTCCATAAGTACATCCTTCAAGGTCCCTAGTCGTGGGTGTATCGAGACGGGGCATCGATATACCAGTGTTGACTAGCATATACGCTTCTCGACCCATGAGATGGGCGATGGATGATCCCATATCCATTGGTGTTTGACATCAGAGATGGTATAAGGGTGCTCAGTGGAGACTGGGTACACTGGACGGACTCGCCGAGAACTCCCAGATGGTATTATACCTCACGTCAGATGGCAGTTCTCAGGTGACACTTGTGCAGGTTAGTCTGTAGACCCGAGATCGTCATAGAGTCTTATGTGATTCCCACTGTGCTTTGATTTCCACCTTACCACGTCCATGAGGGCGTGCAAAAAGGTGGTTTTTGGGTACAGTCCCGAGTCACATGGAGACAATGAGCGATAGGAGGGGTTTCGTCTCTCCCGGTATTGGGGGTTGATGTTGCGCTGTGCTCGATTGGCCGTAACAGGGAAGTCCCTGGCCAGGGCTATTTTAGAGATTTACTGGTAAGTGTTACCAGTAGTTTCTCGACCTATTATGGGCCTCACATCGGCATGACTTATCGATTATTGGGGTCTGACGTTTACCATCCCTAGGCTCGATATGCAGCATATCTGACGAAAAGACCGGACTGCACGGTAGTGTTGCCGGTTGGCTCGACGGGAGTTGTAGCAGGTTCGCTTGTTTTCTTCTGATCGCTCAGTACCCGGGTGGCCGTTACGTTTAGCTGACCGCTTGCGGCTTGGGGGTGCTTGATATGATCATCACCCACTGCCGGCGTATTGACGAGTCTTAGAGTCCCACAAAGGAGTTACCAAGTCCAGGCGAAATGTTGTGGTGCGCGTATGCGATATGCGCATGGACCCGGTTAAAATGCGCGTATAAGATACCATATATTAATCGGGCGGCTTGCTTTTGGTTAGGTCGTATGTGATATGGCCGGATTGCTAAATCAAGTGTTGATTTATCATTTAACCATTAGTTTCTCACTAGAAATCCTTTCTTGTATTTTTGATGTAGCATGTATGTATTCTTTCTTGATTCATGCACATATGGATGTGCATGCACACATACATACATACACCATCCTTCATGGTTGTTTATACATAGAAAATGATGGCAATATAAGAATCACACACTATGTTTATATATATGGATATATATTTATTTGCATTTGTTTTAAAACAAAACAAAAGATAAAGATTAATACATGGTTTCTACACTCTTCTTCAACTAACCATGCTCACCTACCTTTTAACCATGTGTTAATCTTTTCTTTTATGTTTTAACTCAAGTGAAATAATATCCATATGATATAACCATGGTTTGAGATGAGAAGTGGAAAATATATATACATATATTTTCTATTTTCTTTCACAAGAGATTATCTTTTCTCTTGTTCTAAAAAGGCCATCATCTTCTTCCTCCTTCTTCTTTTGCTCTCTAGATTTCTCTAGTGAGCAAATTACTCATCAAGTTAGGATTTTGAAGTGAGAAAAGCCACCACAACATCATTCTACACAAGTCTTGCCCACTTGTTTAGAGTGTTAGCTTCATTTCTTCATCTTGATCAAGTGAAGTTGCAAGCTTGGACAAAGGAGCTTCGGGTGGATCGTCGTGGACACTAGAAGACCTCAAGAGAACCCTTCTCCAACCCTCAAGCGGCCAAGGAGTCTAGCGTAGGGAGCTACAAAGGTTGTACTCTCAAAACCCTAGTCTTTGTTGCTTGTGATGTTGATTAAAGTTTTGAAACCCTAATTTTCTAGGATTGATTCTTTGTGTGTTCACTTAGCACTCTAAAAATTTAATCTTTGAGACATGTGATGCTTCCAAACTTTTCATAGGGTGCTATGTAAACCTAACAGATCTCGTCCAGTGCACCTTAGCATTTACGGTCCCAGATGAACGGGGTTCCCTTCTTCATCAGGTGACTGTAGGGACGGCATTTTCCGGAAAGGTTGACCATGAACCGTTGGATATACGCGAGGTTTCATTGTAGAAACCGCAATTGTTTTAAAGTTCTTGGAGTGGGCATTTCCATAATCGCCTTGATCTTTGATGGATCTATTTCAATGCCCCGATGTCGTATGTTGGAACACTATTTTCAAATGCTTCCAGTGTTCCTCATACGATTTTCTTTTTACTACGAGGTCGTCGATGTAACATTCGACAATCTCATGTATGAGGTCATCGAAGATCTTCGTCATGGCCCTCTAGTAGGTAGCGCCTGCATTCTTCAGACCGAAAGGCATCACTTTATAGTAAAATATGCCTAGAGGAGTCCGAAAAGTGGTATGCTTTTGGTCTTCGGGATGCATCTTTATTTGATTGTACCCTGATGATCCATCCATGAAGGAGAAGAGTTCGTGAGTGGACATGTTTTCTATCATCAGTTCGGTAACCGGTACAGGAAAGTCATCCTTCGGACAGGCTTTGTTTAGGTCCCGAAAGTCCACGCAGATGCGCACCGTCCTATTTTTCTTTATCACCGGGACAATGTTGGTGATACAGTCAGGGTATTGAACTTATTTGATGAAGCTGGAGTCGATTAGCTTCTTGACTTCGGCGTTGATACTCATTTCAAGTTCGAGCCGCATTTTTCTTGGTACTTGTTTGACAGGCTTGACGTCCGGAGATATCGCTAATTTATGCACAGCTATTTCTGAATCTAATCCCAGCATCTCGGAATAGTTCCATGAGAAGCAGTTTTTTTACTGCATGAGCACATCTTTTAGCGTAGCCACCTGCTCTTTAGACAGCAGCTCACTGATGAACGTTGGTCGCGGGGCGTTTGCCGTCCCCAAGTCGATTTTTCTCAGGTTGTCTGCCGTGGTGTGTATCCCATCTTCCAATTCTTTTGGCGCCGGTGGAAATTCTGAGATCACCTCGTCTTCATCCTTATTTTCGAAGCACCAGGAGAGGTCATCCATATTCTCGCGCTTTCCTCTTCCGACAGCGTTATCACGTGACAGGTACGAGACCGTTTCCCAGACCGATATTGATCTGGTTCTACTCTTGCCATATACGTTGCTTTTGGCACATGCCTTTGTGGTATGGCTACCCTCCAACGGTTGGATAGATCGAACCTGCCAAGTCGGTATTGGTCTTCGACCCAGTTTTTGAAGGTGAAGCAGTCTTCAAGAGGATGTCCTTTTGCTCAGTGATAGGAGCAATAATCCGGTTGATAGACCTCGTTTGCTTGTTCGGGGTGCTTGGACTCCAGGAGCGTAATCATTTGATGTTTCACAACGAGGTCAAATATCTTCCTTGTCTTGTCTTGAGGGAAGGAATATTCCTGATCCATCTTCTTCATCAGCGATGGATTCCGGCTGACCTTTTCTCGATCGCGTGGTTTCTTGGACCCGCTTCACCGCTGTCGAACATTTTTTCCGTTCTTTAACTTATTTTTGCCTCCGCGTCGGGCCTTTTTCTTGCCTAGGAAATGCATGGCGGGTTGACAGTGAAGAGCATCGTCATCCTCCGTTGCCTGCTGAAGGAGACGTTACGTCTTGGGTTTCTCGTAAATGGCCATTTTGCTGCTGTGGTCATCCTGGACCTTTTGACCCGCTTCCCTTATTAGCTTGTCCATCTGTTCTTCAAACGACAGACTTGGTATTTTTATGGCAGGACCTCATTCTGGTTCAACATCAGCGTCTTCTAAAAGAGTATCCCCTTCTTCATCGAGGTCATTTATGACATGTCAGCCATGAAATTGCTCCCGTTTCTTGGACTGGACATATCCAAGCCCAATTATTTCCATTTTTCCATTGGGCAATTTTCGCTAAGTTCCAGGGACGTTCCAAATCCTGTTGTAGAAATGAGCTTGTTGAGCAGTCTATTTGAAAAGTACGCCTTGGCATCTTAATAACCTTCTTAATCCCTCCGTGTAGTATCTGGGCAGATGGATGGGTTGGAGCCTTTCGAGCGCAGGTTCGGCACCACGCCAGACTTCTCTCTCGACTTGGTTTCCCTGGATCGATAGAATAGGTTCGCCTTTTCACCTTTTCGCCTGGGAGGGATGCAGAATGTCTGCAGCTCTTGCACGCTATATGTCTCAAGCGCATCAAGCTCTCTGTAATGCTGTCGCGGAACCATGGCGATTTGCAAACTCTGATCATCTTCAGTGAGGGTCTGCATTGATGGACGGACCGAGAACACTGCGTTGACTTCGTTTTCAGAGTCACTGCCAAAGACCAGAATAGGGGTCGATGGTCCCGGCCTGTTGCATTGGGGCGGCCCCGAATAGATTATCTCTTCTTCCTCCTCGGTATCGCTCCCGAAGACCGGGATAGTAGCGATAGCTTTTTGTTTGTTCTCCGGTTTATGACATATTTCCGTGTCTTCGAAGTCTGGTAGGAAGTACTTGGCATCTTCGTGCTTTCGGACTTTATTTACGGAGAATGGGTTTAGTTCTCCCATCACGATATACTCAAGACCATCTTTGAAATACTTCATACACTGATGTTGTGTAGAAGGGATGATATTGTACTCGTGTAACTAAGGCCTGCGGGGCAAAGCGTTGTAGCAGGTCTTGGCGTCAATGACATGAAATTTGATGTCAGTGATGAGCGACCCAAAGGTTAACGTTAATATTATAGACCCGAGCGTCCGTGATGACTGGGAGTCGAACCCGGAGATGGTGATTTTATCCCGAACGAGGTGCTGAACGCTCATGCAGATTTCCTTTAGCACCCTCACATTTAGGAGGTTGACAGAGGACCCGTTGTCAACTAAGATCTTCCCTATCTTGATGTCATAGCAGTACCCGTGACATACAGGGGACGGTTGTTCTCGCACGTTCCAAGGAGGAGATCTTCATCGCCGAAAGTGATGTCAGCTGTGCGCACTTCTTCCAGCTCGTCCTTCATCTTTTCCTCGGCAAGGAAAGCTTGAAACTACTTGGGCTCTTGTAATGTCCTGATCATAGAATCTCATGCCTCTTTAGACAACAGAAGGGCATCCAAAACGCTTAGTTGTGAGGGTTTCTTCCTCAGGTGTGCCAGGACATTGTAATCTACTTTGTTTTTCTTAGGCAGGTCCTTGGCTGCAAGCTCTTCGACGACTCGATCATCGAGGGCGATATCCTCAGGGAATTTTTCCTTCCCCTTATCTTTTTTGTTTGATCCCTTGTTTGTAGGCCCGAGATTCTTTTCAGGCAACGTACGGTTACGCAGCTGAATGTTTTCACAGTTCTTTATCTCTTCCTCTTTTCCTGAGGTGGATTCCTTGAAGAGAGGGCCGAAGGCTATTTCTTCATCAGAATCGCTTCCGAAGGTGAGAACTTGAGATCTTTTGGTATCAACCATGTGACAGTTGCCGGCAGTTCTTTTATTCTCATCTGTCGTGTTTTTCTGCTCCCGACGAGTTTTGCTTTTCATCCGCTTGAAATGTTGTCGGTGAGCAACGTATCCCTGCCACCACTTTTTAAAGGCCATGCATTCTTCGGTAGGGTGTGCAATCCTCTGATAGTATAAGCAGTAGTTAGGATGTACATCCGCTTCGTCAAGGTGTATACCTCCAGGAGTATTTCCTTTGAAAGATGGCAGCTTCATTCCCATCGACAGGGCTTTAGTGAACCGTTTCCTTGTCTTAAGCTTGCTTTTGTCTTCCGCGGGTGTGCTTCGATCTGGTTGGAGTGTTTTGCGACCCATCCCTACCACGGTTTCTTCAACTTGACGCTGACGCCTGGCCCTTTTGAATGTGGCCATTTCACATTCGCGATCAGCTTAGCTCTTCTGACGGGCTACGTTCAGCAGCATGTTGATCAACTCGTCTGACGGTTCCAGGGATTTTGGTACCGATCCTGCCCCCAGCTCCTCTATGTTATCTTCTGACGCAGAATGAGCTTCTTCGTTATTTAGCGATGAATGAGAGATCATGTGACAACTTGCCACATAATCCTCGGGTTTTTCTGATGGGCCATCTCCCTCGTTATTGTCACTGTCTTTGTTCTCAAAGATGGGGTTGAGAAACTCTTGGAGTGTGACTGGGGTTCGTGCCTTCTAATTATATTTTTCTAGCGCGTCAATATACTTTTGCAGGTCCATGCGTATGTCATCAGACTGCGTGGGCTTTTTGGTCTTCTTCTTCTTCTTCTTCGAAGACCTCAACGGCTGGGCCTGGGTATTTTGCTCATCGGTACCAACTCCCGATGTTGTGCGTGGTTTTAGCATCCCCTCAACGATCTCGGATCCAGTAGGCTTTTCCATCTAATCACCGGACATGATTGAAGATCCTTCATCATTCGCTTAGTCTTAGCTGAAAGAACAACTTGCCATGGAGCTTCTTCTATGAATGAGCATGATGCCCCCGGCGTGTCCACCTTTTTAGGAGCATGCTGTTGTGGCGGGTTTACCCTCCAGTTTTTGGACAATACGAACTTGCCCTGTTGGTACTGGTCCTTAATCCAGTTTTTGAAGACGAAGCAATCTTCGATCGGGTGGCCCACTATTCGGTGGTAGGGGCAGTAATTGGAGTTGTTGACGTCGCCCGGTTGCAGTGTGCGTCTCGGATCCGGCAGAGTGATGAGCCCGTTGTGCACCGCCAGTTCGAACAATCTTCTCATTTTATCCCGAGGGAATGAGTAAGGACGTCTCAACTTTTCTCTGAGTGATCGCGGTTTATTGTTTTGGCGAGCAGCTGGTTTTGGATCACTCGGCTGTTGCTGAGCGTTGGCGACGAATGTCACTTTCCCTTTGCCCTTTTCATTTCGAGGCTCCGTTTTTTAGGAGGACGGTCTATGGCCCATCTGGTCTATTTAGGCCAGCTTGTCGATCAAGGCTTGGAAAGTGGTCGGCTTGACGAACATCATAAATTGGGATATAGTTGCCTGCGGATCAAGGATCCCCACGAACATGCTCACAGCAGGAGCTTCTTCTATGCGTTGTTCACATTTCGACCATAGGTTCCGCCACCGAATTGCATACTGAACCCAAGTCTCTCCTTGCTTCACCCTGGCATTGATCAATGCCGTGATCGGGGTGCGTTCGCTGGCGCTTGCGAAACGCTGGGTGAATAGCAACTCCATTTCTGTGAATGTTTTGACAGAGTCATTCTGAAGTTCCGAGTACCATTCAAATGTCTTCTCCGCTAAGCTGCCGATGAACTGGCGAAGTAGCAATTTGTCGTCACCTCCAGTATTACCGCAGAAAGCCCTGAACTTAGTGACATGCTAATGGGGGTTGCCTGTCCCCTTATATACGTGAAATTTAGGGATCGTATATCCCGGCGGGTACTTAATTTGATCGACCATCTTGGATATGGTCGCCCAGTTCTAACAACTTGGCCAGCAGCTTCGCTTGCCTGGTGAGCTCGTATTTGTTGAGCTATGTTGTCATCAAGAGCAGCTTTCGAGATCGTCTCCTCCCTGGCTGCTGATAAATCCGGAAGAGGGTTTGATGTCACCCCTCTATCGTCTTCAATAATTATTAGGGGATTTTCGGCTGGAGGGTCCGGCTGGAGGGTCATCCCCACCATATCTTGGAATAGGAGCACCATTTGTTTTATGTTAGCCGCTTGTTCCGCAGCTTCTTTATCTTTCTTTTCGAGCATTCTTCGGAGGAACTCGGCGCCGGTTTCTTGCTCTTGACGTTGCTCCGACGACGCTTCCGGGAATTCCTTCTGCCCAGTGAGTGCGGCCATCTTTGTCAGCATCTCTGGAGTTTCTGTTGCTGCTCCTGAGCCTTTGTTACGGACCAAGTAAGTGGTCGATGACCCCCAGAAGCACGGCTTTCCTCTTTTTCAGAGGCCACATAAATGGTGTGCACTATCATGCCCCCAGACTTGGGGCGTTTGGGCTCAGTGCCCTTGAAATTCGCCGCAGGCATGGGAATCTTCTCCGGCCTTCTCCTTTTGTGGGCGGTCGAAATTGAGGGGGCTGTTGCAGATGATACCTTCCGGGGTAAGACGGGATGGTCTTTCTCTTGCCGGATTTTCTTCGGTCGGCGGGAGTAGTCTTTGTCGATTACAGAGTCTTGGACTCTCCACCAGACCCTGTGGATTTTGGAGGACAGCCGCTGAGGGGGCTGTTTCGGCTTTGCCTTTTTGATGTTCTCCGCAGGCGGAGGAGACATTTTTAACATGGCAGTTGGAGAGTTCTTGCGCACCCTCCTGAGCGGCTCAAAGCTGTTCCTAGTTGGAACAGCAGCATCAACTTCTACCATTGGAGCTGATGGGGTAGGTCCAGAAGGAGAACTGCCCCCAGCTTTCCTCACTCGGCGCCAATGACGACGTCAAGCCTGTCGTGTATCCGGGATCACCTCTATCGTCGGAGTAGCTTCGTCATGCCCCCTGCTTTGAGGAGAGGCTGTTATTGGCGCCATCCTGTCAAAGACTGACATCCACTGGGAAGGAATGGTCAACCTGTCGAAGGCCGACTTTCGAGTAGGGGAAGTAGTTTGGACGGCTTCACCTGCAGCAGAAGTTGGGATAGCCTTCTCCGGTATTGCGAGCCTCTTCGCGGACCCATTTGAGCTTAGGCTCAACCTGTCGAAAACTGAAGCAGTAGACATGGACGACCCGTTGAGAGGGGCCGCAGTAGTTGCAAGCCGACCGAAAACCGACTTCTTTGGAGCTTTCTGTGATGGCACTGGAGCGTTGAAGCTCTTATTTTCAAGTTTTGTGCAGATTAGCTAGTGTAGTTTGAAACTCTTATTTTCAAGTTTTTTCTTTTATAAGTTCTTTATCTTTATATGTAACTTTCGTCATCTTTCTTTTATTATGGGATTTTGTGGGTGTAATCCACTGAAATCCCTCAGGAGACAACACTCCTCCTACTAGGGACACCTAGAGATTTAAAGGTTTGTTGCACGCACTCAATGCAATCGTATTGCCTACGAAAATATGCTAGGTTTTTCTTTTTCTTTTTCTTTAATAACTAGTTTGCTTGGGACGATCAAAATTAAGTTTGGGGGTATTTTATTAGTCTAAAATATTGCACATTTGAATTAATATTTTCCATATTATTGTCAAGTACTGAAAGGTGTTTATTGTAAATATATAACATATGTTGGTTTATTTGTAAAAATATTATTATCATATGTTTCTACATTTTAATGAACATAATTAGGGAAAATATATGCATATAATATTTAAATGAAATATTGTAATTAAAATATGCATATCATATCAAATATTTCTAATCAATATTCTTAACATATAATATCATATAAAATAGTTAGGAAAACATCTCAAAAATACCAAATACTACTAACACTTTGATTTGAGATATTGTGCAGATTAGCTCATGCCTGGAATCCAAGAGATCCAGGATAAATCAAGATGTCGGAATCAAATCTGCCAAAATATTGAAATAAATCATAAGATCTAGCAATGGCAGAGACTCAGTGCATTATTCTCAGAATCCAGACATCTAAAGGATCTCTAAATATCAAAACAAAACAGCAGAAAAAATCCCTAATCCTAATTCCACAATGTTGCGGCAGAAGGGTGGCAAAAGGGGGGTATCTATGGCGGATCTGCGGCGGCTTGGTAACCGTAGGATTTGAGATTTTTTGGTTTGTTTCACGACCCGAAAAGTACCGGTCGTGACTGGCACTTAAATTACGAAACGTCTCAAGGTGTACGTAATCTAAGTAAGCCAAAACCCAGAAATCAAAACCAAGTAAAGCAGTAGAGTGAAGGAAAAACCAATTTTAAAGCAAGAAGTTTAACAACATAAGCCGAATTATGCATTTTTAAAATGTCAAGTCTTTTCTGAAAATTTCGGCAGAGTTTCCTTTGTAAATTTAGACCCCAAACGAGTACAAAACCTGATAAAGAATGTATAATGAATAAAGGCATCCCCAAGCGGGAGCTAGCTCTTTGCCAACCGGCGGACAAAACCACACAATGCAATATAATATACAACGCCGAAAGGCGAGGATCAAACTCAGGATAAAAATCTAACATCATCAAGAAAACCAGAGGAAAAATATAATAATACAGTGCGCGACTCTAAGGTCGAAAGAATATACACTGGTCATCTATTTCTATCAAATATACAAGTCTGGTTGATGGAG
Organism: Agapanthus africanus; assembly: GCA_030015575.1. Classification (NCBI taxonomy): domain Eukaryota; kingdom Viridiplantae; phylum Streptophyta; class Magnoliopsida; order Asparagales; family Amaryllidaceae; genus Agapanthus; species Agapanthus africanus. The sequence goes on from CM057349.1 coordinate 423,227,452, forward strand.
TTTTACTAGATACAACTGAAATAACAAATATACAATGGTGGTCACGATGCAAGTGAACCCACCTACCAAAGCAATCATCCGGAAAGAACAGTGTGCCAGCAAAGCCGCAACGAAATCTGTACGGCAAAACCTGCAAGGAACTGTGGCACAACGGGGGTGAGTTGCCAACTCGTGAGTAGAAAACATCACAGAGCAGAAATTGCATGTATGACGCATCCTAGGTCATATCAAGTAATATCCTCAAATAATATCCTGATCCATCTACATATAAGTGCAATACTACGTGCTCGTGTCAGTGCCTCAGATAGCAGCATATCAGATATATGATGTATGAATGCATTATGAATGGAAATAGAATACATCATGAGTGAGACAACTGTTTTCTTTATTTAATGAGATTCCTGTATGTATATAAATCGAATATCATCAATGAAATCAACATAGAAATCAGTGTCAAGCATCGACACAAAACATGAATCTCAATATCTTAATATCTCAGGCTCCGGCTATCCGGACTGGCCTGTATCATCAAATCTCAATATCCCAGTGTCTCAAATCTCAATATCTCAATATCCCAATACCTCGGGCTCCGTCAGTCCGGATCGGCTGATATCATCAATCACACGACCACTAACGGTATCCTCTGGATATCCGCCACGCCAAACAACCACCGGTAGGCAGTCTTCCCCTGCCGGGCTCATCGTCTACAACTCGAGCTTCTTGCCCCGGGGTACCATACCGAGTCCACCATGTACCCATAGACGGTTCATCCAACTCCTCGAATCGGGTCTCGAAAACCATCTTAGAACCGTGAAAACATCATGGTGGACAATACTTATCATATCAAGGAAAACCACTTCTTTTTAAAATAAAACATCAGTTTATAAAACTTTCACATGCGGTTTCCAAATTCAGAAAATCTCAAGAAGAATCCGAAATCATCAAGTCAACATGTCAATAACAATGAAAACCGACATAAATCTCCATAATACTGCATAACCAATGAATATATGAATGCATGAAGTATTTATGTAAAGAATGCAATCTCTAAGATAACACGTGAGAGCAATCATGCAAATATTATGTGGTAACTAGCATTTAGCTAATTATATCAATGAAATAATATGTTCTAAAGTGTACGTGACATGGTAATTACCGATGATGATGTGTGTAAGCCGTCAAGCAAGTGTATGTGGAGCATATGCATCATCGGTAATGGTGCTGGTGTTCTGACAACATGGTTTCATAATCACTAAGTACATAATAAACATGCAATGAGACGATAACAACATAATAAATGGCAATGAATAGTAAATGTAACAATAATATGCGGAACATGAATGATAATGTAACAATAAGGAACCTACACTGCTATACATGTGTCATACTGTTTTGCCATTTGAAATAATACGAATCGTGGTGTTTTGAAAATAAGGGCTACGGTGTTTTTAAGAAAAGATACGCCCTTTGAAATATCCGTAGAATCCCTTGTCCTGTCTTTAAAATACACACGATTCGTTAGTTTTGAAATAGGTGTGAATCGAATCTAGTCTAACATCTACAAATAAACTACAGGACTGAGCTATCAGGCTAATCGAAAAGGGTAAGGAAACCACCTACATCTGAGTCGATATATATATATATATATATATATATATATATATATATATATATATATATAATAGTCGGTGATCCCGCCTCAATAGTTTCCCATACGATATACCATATAATATGATATCCTCGAGTCAAGAGTGCGGATCTATCATCAATAGCTCGTACGGTAAATCCATCGTATGGCATCCCAAATCAAGGTACGGGTCAAATATCACATTTATCTCATTATTCCTCTGGTATCTCCATCATCACCTATCGTGAACTGGGTATTGATGTACGTCTAGTACAATACTGATATCATCAACATATATGTATCCGTGTGTGTGAATACACATCACCCATCAATCCGCTAATATCATGTCGTACCTCATAATAAGAACCAATCATATCACTGATCCCATGGCACCATGCCTAATCTCATCGACTCATCTCCAAATACCAAATAATATCCTCATCATCCAAGTATAGGTATACGTATATATATATATATATAGTCCCATACCTATGTGTGTATATATATTCATATCCCCATATACGCACAAGAATGTAAATGTATGCGAGTGTGTATGTGTGCGTATATGCAAATCTTTACTCTAGGGTTTTGCGACTAAGCAACCAACTAAATCCTTTCTTTAATTCTCGCTAACACTAACCCATAATCTCCTAAACCTTATCTTGCTAGGTGTTCATATCTCACAATAACATACAAAAGAATATCTATATCACATCACATCATTTCTCACAACTTTGCAAGGGTGCTATACGCCATCCACCCGACTTCCCCCGTAGATATATATCTACTCACCTTGATCTTCGCTTTCTAGAGTCGATGACGCCACGCTCATCCTCGTCGTCTCAAAGTCCATGTGGGGTATCTACATATCATATATTGCATCGTAAACAAAATCACGCAGGAAAACCAAAATGTCGCATGAATCACCCATAGGTCAAAACCTATGGTCTACATCACAATTCAACCAAATAACCCTCGATATAGACGTACAAACGCCAAGTGATCAATATCAAACAAAATATCAAAAGTTAAATTCATAAACACCATGAAACATATGGAAGAAACCAAGAAAACATGCTCCAGATTTTTGTTCAGGTCAAAACTAAGTGCACAAACAGTACTGGGGTGATGTATAAGTTGTATATGACCTACAGAAGCAACTTGGGCACCTAATTCAACAAAGTGGCCGGCCACACCTAGCTAAAATCCAGCCTCCTCAGCCCCATGGTCTCAGTTGTGGTTCGTATTAGTAGGGTAGCCTCCTGGGGGTCCATCTAGGTCAATGATATTGTTTACTTTTCTCAAAAATGCTCCAGATCACTCCAGATTTCCCTGCACCCACTATATATTCACAAAACCGACATGACAAGTTTTAAATTTGGGTTTTAGGTTTTAGTTCATGCTTGATCTGGGTTTCTAACATCATAGGGGGTCTAAGGTCGCCAATAAGGTTTAATTACACTATCCCAATTCCAATCAAACCCTAACCCTCTCTAGGAATTTTCAAAGCTCGCAAAACGGCATCAAAACACTTCTACACTTGTATGGTTGCTAATGAAATGAGAATAAAATGTTAATGGTGCAGAAATTACCTCAATTGGAAACTCAAGAAAATTCTTGAGTTGCCCAAAGTCCTCAAAATTTGATTTTTCTTGGTCCAATGTGCTTCCCTTGAGCTTGTGCATGTTTTTAAAAAAATGGGTATGGGGTTTTGGTGAGTGTTTTGACATGGCTCATGAGGGTAGAAGATGGGGCATTAGGATGAAGAAGGAGATGGAAATGGTAGGGGAAAGATAATTGAGGCATCCCCCTTCTCTCTCTCTCAATTATTCTCACCCTCTCTCTCTCTCTCTCCAAGCATGCCATGTCTCATGATTGTGTCCCCTCTCTCTCTCTCAAGTCATCATTTTCTTTTTTTCTTTTCTTTTCTCACAAAAATAAAACCATAACATGGAAACCACACAAATGAACATGTAACCAAATGAAACATGTCATGGTGCACTAACCATGAAAACTGTAGAAACACGGATTTGGCTTAATCGCGATTAGCAGTGCACTAATCGGGTTTTTATTTAAACTGCATAAAATAAATTTTAAAAATGCCAAATCCAATAAATATATTTTTAAATGAATAAATCATTTTAATTTTCATTTATTTCACAATTATTGGTATATATTTATACCCTTTTTCGAAAACCCCAATTTCGCAAATCGGCAGTTTTCGGGAAAAATATTATTTTAATATTAAATTCCAAAAATAATATTTTATATTTTATGAAATGTTACAGTTAGGATCTTAACTGTATACCTTCACTTATGAAATCCACGATTTCTAGTTTCTGTGAATATATATTGGACCGAGAGCTTCACATTAAAAATCATCACCGAAGAGATTAAGAGTCCAAAGTAATCCATGCATCCGAGTGATCATCAACTAGTCATCTACTTCCAATAAGATGGAGATCTAAAGCAACTACGGTTCTTGTACTCTACTTTCAAAAGTTGTAAGCAATAGTTGATTAATAAAGATAATGTTTTTATTGTTCTTTTTGCAATTAATTTCCACACTTACTTTATGCACTTACTTTCTGCATCTTAATCATGTTTTCACTCTTCTTCATCCTTTCTTCTATTTTAAACATGAGCGAGTAATTCCTAGCTTGCTAGGGTTCGTAAGATATGGTAGATCAATGGATGATAAAATCTTTTAACTTCTTTTATACATTTTAAAGTCTATAAATTTTAGGAAAATAAATGTTAACATCCTTATCGGGTACGCTACCAATTTATTGATAGTCACAATCACGATTCGAGATTGGTTTAACACTTATTTTGTTAAGGGCTAGACATGAATAGAGATCAATGTAAGGACAAGGGTTAGTAGTAGGGAAACCCTAGTTTCTTCCAAAAGAACCCTAATCTATATTCATCACTATCGATCTAATTTTAAACTATTAAAAGATAAAATGACTCATTTTTAATTATTCATCCATTACTACTAAATCCTATGAACCCTACAAGCCTTCTCTTCATAAATCTTATATCCGTAACAACAAACAATCACCCTTCTTCAATCAACTCGTCTGAAGCAAGAAAAAGATTCATGTTTCCCTGTGGATTACCCATACTCATCGCGACTAGCTATTAGCGACACCATCTTGATTGTGGTTATTTACAACACACTTTTCAGCATCACATCAATCATGTACGGCAATAAAGACCTCCGGATCGAGGCATTCGCTAACTCCAGCTTCCAGAGTGACAAGGATGACTCCAAATCCATGTCAGGTTATGTCTTCACCCTTAATGGAGGGGCGGTCTGTTGGAAGAGCTCCAAACAGGATACCGCTGCTGACTCGACGATAGAGGCAGAGTATATCGCTACATGCAACGTCGCAAAAGAAGCAGTCTGGATGAAGAAGTTCATTACAGAACTTCAGGTGGTTCCATCCATTGTTGACCCAATACCATTGTATTGTGACAACAACGGAGTTATAGCTTTAGCAAAGAAACCAAGGTCCCATCAGAAGTCCAGACATATCTTGAGGCGTATTACCTGATCAGGGAGATCGTGGATCGCCGGGACATCGTGGATCGCCGGGAGATCGAGGTGTGGAGAGTAGACACGGAGAACAACACTGCAAATCCACTCACAAAGGCCGTCCCTCAGATGCAGTTTGAGAGGCTATTCAAGATGTTAGATCTACGATATGTCAATACATGGCCTTAGTGCAAGTGGGAGATTGTTAGTGATATATTCCCTAGAGACCATTATTGTATAATACTGGATTGTATATTACATTTTGGAAGCTTGGGATATATATAGATATAATAACAGTCTTGCTCAACATGATAGTATTCTATATGGTTTAAGTCATGTATATGTTTCTTTTAACGTATCGCTAATACATGTTGATAGAGCCCTTAGGATTTTTGCTTGATTACCAGCGTTGTGATGGCAGTCACACTAATAGGAGCTAGGTAGTCTATAATCACATTCTTAAACTTGTCCCTAGTCATAGGCTTATCGAGACTGGGCATCGATACTCCAGAGTAGACTAGTTTATACGCTTCTTATCCCCAACAGGGGAGGTGGCCTGTCCTGCAGCCATTGGTATACAGTACCAATGATAGTATACAGGTGCGCATTGGGTTATGAGTTAAACTGGATGAACTCGCTGGGAACTGCCGGTTGATATTATACCTATCGTCAGTTAGCATTACCCCGGCAACATGAGTACAAGTTAGTCCGTTGACTTGACATCGCTATTCGTCTCGAGTGTGTTCCAACTGTACTTAGATTACTACCCTACCATGGCTCAAATGAGTCATGCAAACAGGTAGTAGTTGGGTGCAGTCCCGAATCACTTGGAGGCAGTAGGGGATAGAAGGGATTCGTCTCTCCCAATATTGGGAGTTTATATCGCGCTGTGTATGGTTAGCTATTACACAAAGTCTCTAGCCAGGGCAAGTGAGATTTACTGGTAGGTACACCAGTAGTTTCTCAGGGTGTATTTGGTTCCACACCGACACGACTTCTTATGCTATTAGGGGTCTGACGTTTACCATCCCCCTAAGCCCGATATGCGATACTCTTAGATGAACAGACTGGACTGTATGGAGAATGCCACATATAGGCTCAGTAGGGTTTTCGGACGAGTTAACGTGTCGATCTTCCCTTCGACAGATACCTGGGTAGCCGTTACGTATAGCCAGTACCACTGATGTGCTTATGGTTAAACCCACTGCCAGCGTATTGTCGAGTCTTTAGAGTCCCACACAGAGGGTTTTCCGATTTAGGCGAAACAGTGTAGTTTGCGTATGATTTTACGCAGGGGTGTTCGATTGAACACGTGCATTTATGCACGTGATTTAATCGGACGGCTTAGTAGCACTAGCATGTTTGAAAGACGAACAGTGTTGATGCTAGTATTATATTGCTCTCTTTTGGTTATTTGTATTTTAACACGAATACGGTATTTATACGAATACGTGTATTTGTATAAATACGGGTATTTTTGCTTTGATACAAATACATGTATTTTTTTCTAAATATGAATACGCGTATTTTGTATTTTCGGTACAAATACGGTATTCGTATTTTGGTAGAAATATGGTATACATATTTATTATAAATATGGGTTTTGGTGTACTTGATTATACACATACTAGTATTTGTATGTGTATGAATATCATGGTGAAGTGGCTACACACTCTCTCTCTTCTCTTCACCATTAAACATAAAAATGTGTGGGCTTGTGACTTACCCTAGTGAGTCACCAAGCCAACTCACTCTTTTGTTTGAGATGAGAAGAGATAACATGAGAGAGTGTGAGATATTTCGTAAGCATAGTTGATATTTTGATCACTTGAGAATTTTCTTTAGTTGCTAGCCATCTTCATCTTCTTATTCAATCCACTCTCTTGAGTTGTAAGGATTAAAAGAGAGTATTTAGTTTCACAAACTACACCAATCTAAGTATCTTATCTTAGCAAGACTTGATCTTTAGTTACTTCGGACGAATTTATCGCTTGAATCGGTATTCTCGGATGGATCGTCTTTGACACGGAAGACCGGCTTCGAGAACTTGTTCCATCAACCCAAGTAGCCTGAGGAGTCAACTTTCTAGACCCGAAGGACCATCTACAAAGGTTGTAATTTCAACCGGGCAGTTAAAACTCTAGTTAGGGTTTGTTTAGTATAGTGTTTAGGCTTGTATCCTGGGAATTTTAGTGTATTATGCTCAAGTTTTAAAAGTTTTTGATTCCGCATAGCCATAGTTGACACGACGAGGAGCATATAAACACTTACAATCTCCCAGGTCTTTCATAGAGAACTTCTGTGACCAGAACAGTTTGGCTGATTGTAGCATAGGAATATCATTTCCTATCATAAGAATTTCATCTACGTTTAAAATGAGGAATACCACAGTTCTCCTTACAATCTTCTTATAAATAAAAGGTTCATCTACATTTTTTGATAAATTCAAATTTCTTTGTCGTCTCATCAAAGCAGATGTTCTAACTTCGCGATGCCTGTTTTAATCCATAAATGGATTTAAGCAACTTGCACACCTTTCCGTTACTCCTACTATTTATGAAACCCTTTGGTTGATCCATGTAAATTCTAAACTTCCGTTTAGAAAAGTGGTTTTAACATCCATCTGCCAAATGTCATAGTTATGGAAGGCAGCAATGGCAAGTAAGATCCGAATGGATTTAAGCATAACCACCGGTGAAAAAGTTTCACCATAGTCCAATCCTTGTCTTTGACGAAAACCTTTAGCAACAAGTTTAGCTTTCTAGGTTTCTACTTGTCCATCTACACCAATCTTCTTTTTGAAGATCCATTTACATCCTACGGGTTTTACCTTAGGAGGAGCAACATTCAAAGTCCATACTTTATTGGTGTACATGGATTCTATCTCGGGTCGCATAGCATCCAACAACTTCATCGAGTCTCTACTCGTGATGGTTTGCTGAAAACTAGTAGGCTCATCATCATCGATGATGCAATCCTCTCGATCCTCGTCTATGAGAAAGTCGTGGTATCTCTCGAGCGGATGAGACTGCCTACTAGATTTGCGGAGTGGCGTAGGTACGTCTGGTTCCATTGAAACTTCAGGTTCTACTAAGTTTTCAGTAATAGTTTGTGGTTCTAGAATTTCTTCCAATTCCATTGCGCTCCCACTAATTTTTTTTCAAGAAATTGAGTTTTCATTAAGCGGGCATGATGAGAAACAAAGATCTTTTGTTCCTTAGCGTAATAGAAAAAATCCCCCCTAAAATTCTTAGGGTATCCCACAAACTTACAAAATACTGAGCGTGCCTCGAGCTTGTCTGTATGAATCTTTTTGACAAAAGCAGGACACCCCCATATCTTAAGATACTTAAGACAGGGTATCTTCCCACTCCATATTTCATATGGAGTGTTAGGCACAAACTTAGTTGGAACTTTATTCAATGGGTATGCGGCAGATTCTAGTGCATAACCCAAAAAAATGGCGGCAACTCGGCATTACTCATTATGGAATGCACCATATCAAGCAAGGTTCGATTCCGACTTTTTGTTACACCGTTATGTTGTGGTGTGTATAGAGGAGTAAGCTGAGAAAGAATTCCATTCTCTTTTAAATATTCCAGGAACTTGGCACGTAAGTATTCACCACCCCGATCAGATTGGAGTATCTTGATACTTTTACCGGTTTGCTTTTCCACCTATTCTTATACTTCTGGAATTTCTCAAAGGCCTCGGATTTATGTTTCATAAAGAATACATGTCCATACCTTGAGAAATCATCGGAAAAAGTTATGAAGTAGGAATAACCACTTCTTGCATGTGTAGACATTGGCCCACACACATCGCTGTGTATGAGTCCCAGGAGCTCAGTGGCTCTTTCTCCATGTCCAGTGAACGGAGTTTTGACCATCTTTCTTTTGATACATGATTGATAACTTGCATATGATTGATATTCAAACGGATCTAAATATTCATTTTTATGTAACTTAGTCAACCGTGTTTCATTGATATGACCAAGTCTACAATGCCATAAGAAAACTTGATTTGAATCTTGAGTCTTTCTTTTTAGCGTGTTTTGGACGTTGAAAACTTGATATTGATTGAGAACGTATATTCCGTTATTAAGTGTACCCGACCCAATCATTTCGTGATTCAGGTGAATGTTTATGACATTTTTTTCTAATGCAAAATTATATCCTTCATTAGATAACAAAGATACAGATATAATATTACACATCATACTGGGTAGACAAAAGCAGTTATGCAACAACAAAATATGTCCACTCGCCAATCCAAGGTGATATTCTCCCACTGCAACAACATCCATACTGGTTCCGTTGCCAACCCTGATGGTCATATCACATTTCGTCAAAACTCTACGACTTCTCAGAACCTGCAAAGAATTACAGATGTAAGATCCTGATCCAGTATCCAATACCCAGGAAGTAAAATTAATATAGAAACTATTTTCAATCATGAATACACCTAAAGCCGAACCCACAACTTTCTTCGTGCCCTAATTCTTGGCTTTTAAAGCTTGGCAATCTTTCTTCCAATGTCCCTTCTTATAACAGTAGAAACATTTTTCCTTTGTGGATGCTCCCCTAATCTTTTCCTTTCCCTTTTCTTGCACATTATGCACACCTCCTCTCGGTTTAGTGGAGGACTTCTTCTTCTTCCTCTTGGCCTTAGCCTTAGATTTAGTGGAAGAAGATTCCCCGACAAACAGAGCGAGTATTTCCTTGGATTTCTTCAAGGTGCCCTCTGCCACCCTCAACATGTTGAGAAGCTCAGGAAGTGTAACTTCCATCTTTTGCATATTGAAGTTCAATATGAATTGGGCATAGATGGAGGGAAGGGACTATAGAATAAAGTCGGTATATAACTCATTCTCCAACATAGTTTCTAGATCCGTGAGCTCTTCAATGATAGTAATCATCTTCAGGACATGGTCCCCAACAGATGATCTGACAGCCAACCTTGCTTGAAATAATTTTTTTAAGGTCTCGTATCTTGTGATACGAGATTGCTCTCTATATAAGTTTTTGGTATGGAGGAAAATGGAAGCAAGATCCATCTTCTCATGCCGCCTCTGATGTTCAATATCCATGGAAGCCAGCATGAAGCACTTGGCTTTCACGCAATCCAGATCCCAAGTCTTATGGACTTCAATGTCCACAACCGAGAATTTTGGACCTGAAACAGGTGGCTTTAACCGTGAGGACGTATGCAACCTTTCATAAGTAAGGGTCATGTGGACGTTCCTCAGCTAATCTTTATAGTTTGGTCCGGCTGGTTTATTTTTATCTAGTATAAACTTAAGTCCCATCATGGTCGCTGCAATTAGGAGAGAGAGAAAGAAACACTCAGCATATACTCTTGCAAATTTAGATTGATTATTAGTTTATGTAAACAGGATGGCTCCCACTATTTCCTTGAATTCTTTTTCAAACCCTAAAAGAAGAATTAGTCGGGATTAATCGCACCCTACAAGTTCTCTTATCTTTCAGTCAGGCCAGTGTTGGTATTTCAGAGGGAGGTCCGCCGTGCTTTCCCACGGACCTAATTAAATAACCTCGTTTTCCTAGAGGCGTAGCCCCGTTAACACCATTCTAGACACCTATTTGATTAGATAATTGCAAAGTGAAAAACTCTCCCGAAGAGTAGCTGATACTCACAGTAGGATCGGGACCCACCTATCATTGTGTGATAATTTTGAAAGAAGCCTACCAAAACTACAACACTCCAGAAGGTATGGAACACTAGCAAGTTTCCTGTATGTTTGAAACTCCCGATGTGGTTTTTTCCCCAAGCGCTTATAACCTTGACGAATGTCAAAATATCATAAGTCGCAAGTCAAGTTCAACCCGTCATTGTCCAGATTAATCTAGACTCATTCGTACAAGCCCTTGACGAAGGTCAAAACAGCTGCATGCTTGTCCTAAATTAATGCATCTATCTATGCTACAGATAACCACCCACTAGCTACCAAACAATATGCCTTGGAAAAGGTCAAAACACATAGCATGAATACTAGTTGATACCTATCTGAAATGACGGAGGGTTACGACTGGTTTTGGCGAAAACCGTGAACGTAATGAACTTGATATAATCGAAGGAACCAAATAGCTTTTGAAAAGGAGTGGTTTAAGCTCCGCTTTTAAAAGTCATTTTTGAAGAAAACCGAGTGGTTTTGCTATGTTCCAACGACGTCAAATTTTAGTTTTATTGCTTTGCATTAAGTGAGATTAATGTGGTCACATCAATTAATCTTACCACACCAGAAAAAGAACGAAAATAGAATGTACGTATATGCCACCCGCATTCGCCACGAGGCCCCGTCATGCACTGTTAGGTTACTTAACTAACGGCAGAGCGGGAGCTGGACTAGCGCGGATGTAAAACATATACAACATTTATTTATACATACATACATACATACATACGTACATACATACATACATACATACATACATACATATATATATATATATATATATATATATATATATATATATATATATCCATCAGAGGCATGATAAGCAACATAGGCAGATATAAGCATCACAGAGAATGGATAAATGGATCAACTAGAACATTTGCATTTCATTGAGCCACCTATGAAATACATTCCTCCACAGTCGTGTGAAGCAGATATAAGCATCACAGAGAATGGATAAATGGATCAACTAGAACATTTGCATTTCATTGAGCCACCTATGAAATACAGTCATCCATAGTCATATGAATAGCCGAGTGTGAATAATTCTAGACCCCTATCAGTGCGGCAAGCTACCTGCCAATCCTAGAATTAGGTGACCCGGGTCTTGACTCTTCAATATGGCCACCCACTGAATCCTAGAACCCGGTAGCTTGTGCACTCCTCCATGGGTCAATCCTAAATACGGAAATGAAAAATAATATACAACTGGTGACTACATCCTCAACCCGGATACGCCAAATAAAATAATATACATCAACTATTACAAGAATTACAAAAAATACACTCGCATCTCACATCTGAATTCACACCGAGCCATTCACACGATAATCCATCAAACCATTCACAACAGAACATCACAAGATATGTGCAACCCCGTTTAATCGATGTATAGAGATTAGAAAATGTTTAAGAACATATATATGCATCACAAAAGAAAGTAAAGAAAACTACAACGTTATAATTCCGCGCATAATTAGCAAACAACACAAATTTTTTAAGACTTGAAAATTCAGTTTACTAAAGTCCCAAAAAAATTCATTTTAAGCCAATCCGAGAGTCGAAACGAACTCAAAACCTTTCCGAATATTTGCGAAAGTGAAGGATACAAAATTAACTATTGAATAGAGGGCCTATGCGAGGCACCCACCCCCGGGGGCTAAAACGAGGTGGCCCCTAAAGGGAGGCAAACCCGAGAGCACCCTTGTGCGGTGCTCTAGGGTCACCAACCCCTAAGGCCACCTTGTGGTGTTCTTGGGAGTGGTCCCGACCTTCAGTACTCTTAGGGTATCCTCAGGGTGCCCATGCTTCACCCTGCGGATTCTCGGTTCAAATCGTGAGCCCATGGGGTATGGAAACATCTCAAAACTTCAATTACAGGGACTGTTTTTGTCGGCAGTTCATGCGCGACAAAAATGGCGGATTTCTAACATCGTTACGAGCTATCTAAGGGTTATGGAGTGGCTCTGATACCATGTAAGTCGATGCCACACACTCCACAAGGTTTGTAAAGAGGCAGAATTTACGAAAAACCATTTTAAGCAAGCAACATCGACTAATCTCCCAAGAACTACCATAAGCCCTGTCTAACAAAACTTACAAAGGTTCTAATTTAATATGAAAGTGATTTATACCTCTGTGCTCAATTCCTTCATGTCTTCTTATTCTATTCTTATGTTCCTCGTCCGTCGGGATCAAGCTTGGTCGTTAGGCTCCTTGTGTCGAAGACGATCTACCCGAGAGTCTATAGTTCAAGCTCTAACCTCAAAAGTGAGGTAACTAAAATACCTAGTTTGCTAATCTAAGTGGTTTAATAGATATAGAGAATGATAATAGGATTATTTTATCTCATAAACCCTAGGTTTCATAACTCATCAAAGGGTTAGGATTTGAGGAAGAAGAAGATGTTTACCTCCGAAAACAGAGATGAACCGGGATGGATCGTCTTGCCTGAATTTGGGAAAGATGCAATTTGGATTTATCCGTCCACCTCTCCGAATATACCAAGTTGATTTATGGCACCGTATATCGGAGGTTTGGAAGGATGCGTCCATTGTAGCAGACTTCGTCAGATTCCCCCTCGTTGTGAGGGTTTTTTTTTATTGTGGGGACGCTCTTCCCTACAGGCGCAAGCCCCTGCAATTAATTACGTTATCACATCGTGATAACCACTTTCTCCTTCTCCAGAAGTTCACTTTGTATAATGTATATTTGTTTTATTTTTGGTTGTTCGTGGATTGTATACGGAGACTAATTTATATTGTCGCCCGTAGGGCGTGGATTAGTCCAAATCCGTATATTCTTAGTTTTGGGTTTGATTTAGTTTAAGGATCGTTAATCTCGTTTGAGATTAAGATCAACATAAATGTTTGTTAAGGATACGTTAGTCCAATTTTAGACTAAGATCAACTTAATAAGGTTTTAGGATCATTCAGATCCAACAAAGAACATTTGTGCTTTATTGTTTTAGTTTAAGGACGTTTTGGTCCGCTGTAGTTTAAGGATGTTACAATCCGTATTAGGATGTGCCCATCGGTTTAGTAGTGCACCAAAGAGTTGTTGGTTGTCGAGACCCGCTATCTCTCTTAAGACGTTGAAGAATTACAACGACGTGTATCAGAGCTGTGGAGAGATGTACCCTTAAACCAATTTCCAGATTGAGAGGAGATGTGGGATGAATATCCGTCGGAAGATCATTAGTCGTGTTTGGGACTAGAATCAATTTAGGAAGACATGAGCATGGGGGCTCGATCTATTTGGAGATCGAAAATATTTTAATCTCAAGAAGACTTAGCCAACTTGAGGCTGGAGTTGACTTCCCATAGTGTTAAGCACTAGTATACGTTCAGCACCCACGTGTTCCCACGTGAGGTTCTAAGGTAGTGTTAAACACTAAACTTTGGAGGCGCTCACGTGTGAACACGTGAGGCGCTCCAAAGTGGGAGCTGTTTCTGGGTTTTATTCCTCTTTTCTTTATAAGTGCTAAGCACTTGGACCCTGTGGTGCTCACGTGCGATCACGTGAGGCGCTCCAAAGTGGGAGCTGTTTTCTGGGTTTTATTCCCTCCTTCATATAAGTACTAAGCACTTGATTGAGGGTCGTGTGGAAAACACGTGACTGCCCTAGGATGCACTTCTTGTTCTTTTTAAATGCTCGCAATGGAAACACGTGACTCAAGCTCAGTCGTTCTTTTTTGTTCATCAGAAGTGCTCACGTGGGGAAACACGTGAGGTTTCGTTATAGTGTTGAACGCTAATAAATCACCAGTCTTTCTTTCTATGTGGATGAAGATTTTGATTTCATATTAACGATGCTGGGATCTGAGTTTAGAGAATTTCAAGTCTCTTGTTTTATAAGAATTAAATTCTTTTTACAGGATCAAACCCTTGTTTTATTAGAGAAATTAAATTCCTATATACTTTTGTAAGAATTAAATTCTTTGAACTTTGTTCTTTTCCCCTAAGTTTTGAATCTGCATAACAGAATCTCCCCGATGAGAATTAAATTCTTAACTTGTGGGGAGATCTGCTTCTGCAGACCTCAGCCAGAGAAGGAACTAAGTTCTTTTTATGAAGGGTTAAATCCTTTGTTTGAGAATTAAAATCTCTTTTGTTTTTGTGGGAGCTTTTTGGAAAGCTTATGAGGTTGTCTCCTCCCTCTAGAGAATTAAATTCTCTCTGTATCTTCCTTCCCCTCTTCCCCTCTTTCTCCTCCTCTCCTCGCTTCTATTTATACGAGAAGAACAAGAATAAATTTGTTAAGAGAATCCCTCATTGAGTGATCATGATTGATTCCATGATCTTTTAGATCAATCGGTGAATTTTATTCACCGTTGGATTTTTAATCCAAAGGCTCTCTGTGTAACAGAGACGATTTCTTGTTTGTTTAATAAGATTATGAATATCTT
Source organism: Agapanthus africanus (assembly GCA_030015575.1). Classification (NCBI taxonomy): domain Eukaryota; kingdom Viridiplantae; phylum Streptophyta; class Magnoliopsida; order Asparagales; family Amaryllidaceae; genus Agapanthus; species Agapanthus africanus. The sequence continues at coordinate 423,242,726 of CM057349.1, forward strand.
GTTAGTTTTAACAATATTAGAATTTTATTCTATCATATCTTTTTAGTTTAACAAAATCAGAAATATATTTTCTTAATATAGAATTTAATTCTATCATATGGATATCTCTTTAGTTTAACATAGAATTTTATTCTTATCATATGAATATCTTGTTAGTTTAACAAGATTAGGAAAATATTTTCCTATGATAGAATTTATTCTACCAGATGATCACCGTTCGATTTTTGATCCAAAGGTTCTCTGTTTAACAGAGAAGATCTTTCTAGTTTGAGAAAGATCAGGAAAATATTTCCCAAATAGAATTTAAGTCTATCAGATGATTTAATTGGTGATATTTTATCACCATCGGGTTTTAAATTCAGGATTCTCTGTTTGAGAAAGATCTTTCCATATTAGAAAGATCAGGGAAAATATTTCCCAAATAGGATTTAATTTTATCACATAGAATAATGTGAACATTTTAAATTGGGACGCTCACATACATTGCATGTGAGAGGCAAGAGAACTCACGTGTTTAACATGTGACCCATGTTGTGGGTTTTAGAATGTTTATGTTCAGCGTTCACGTTTTTTATACGTGAGGCCCATTTGGCCCTTAGTTATGTGTTTTCAACGCCTATATGCTTTGCATATAAACGCTCATGTGTTTAACACGTGAAGCCTGTTTGGCCTTTTGTCATTTGCTTTTAGCGCTTATATACTTTGCATATAAGAGCTCACGTGTTTAACACGTGATGTCCAACCGTGAGTTCTTTTTTTCTTTCTTCTCTCCCTTTTTTATAATGGTTATAAGGGAACAAATAGCTCTTGACCGAAAATTTTGGCGGGAACAAATGCCTCCCACTATTTTGCCCACGTAAGTATGCACGTGGGTAAAGTAGTGCAGAGTTATGCATGGCTATAGAATTGATGGCTTAGGAGACAAGTTTAGGGTCTTTGTAGCCTAAGACTTTTTTCAACTTCATGAGCCGTAAGGGTCTCAAAAGGGTTTTTTCTCCCTACAAGTCTAGAGGATCTCACAGGTGCATATTCTTTCTAGAAATCAAGAGGATTTCTAAGTGTTCATCGCCTCTGTGAGTTGTAAGGATCTCAAACGGGTATTTGTCCTTACGAATCGTGAAGACCCGAAAGTAGCTTCTTCATTTCATTGGCGAATGTGGCCCGTGGATAGTGTACAAGAGTCAGTTTGAACCTTCTTATAGGGCAGCGATGGCTTAGGAAACAGGTTTGGATTTGCCACCTAAAGCTTTTCAACTGTAGGGTTACTTAGCACGATAGCAAGGTTTCGGGAGGCATCATCCATGACATTTTACAAAAAATTGTCATGCTACTTAACCCTAACCCTAAAATCTTAACTAAAGATTTAGACGATACGATATCTAAACAACTTTACAACTAAGTGAATGCAGAATACAACCTTTTTAGACTGGTCCTTCACTTCAAATGCTCCGTGTGGAAGTCCCTTCGCTACGAGTAATGATCTCCTGAACTCTTGAGAGGCTCCACAATGTGAAAAATGCAAACTTACTTGAAGTCTTCAAAGCCGAAGATGAACTACGTCGAGAAGACACTGACTCAAGCTATCTCTTCACTAATTAGGTATTAGTGAAGCTAACACTCTAAACTAAGTAGCTAATCTAGTAGAGGATGATGAAGTAGGAATTTTGCTCACTTTAGATTTCTTTTTCTCACTATTTTTCCTCACTTGCTCAGAAGCTAGAGAGCTTTTTCTTGAGCTTGAAGAAGATGAAGCAAATAATAGATGAGAGAGTAAATGGCAATCATGGGTGAGAAATATCTCATATAACCCTTGTAGAGACATAACCCTAGTTAAAGATAATGGTTAGGTTTATAAATATCTAAGGCAAAACAAAAATGGTGGACTAAGTCAATGGTTATCAACAAGCTTCTTCAAGCCTCCAACCATGAGAAATTCCACTCAATTTTGAATTACTTAAATAAATAAAAACCTTAATATTATCTCATATATGGTGTAAGTCACATACACCCATGTTGCATATATAAACTAGCATGATACAAAAATATATGTCACATAAATATTTAGTGTATAAGTGAGGAAAAAGAATGCTTAAGTGAGCTAATATTAGTTAATATAAATTAGTATAGCACATATACAATTATATATTAAATTACCAAATCAACACTTGATTTAATAATCCGGCTATATCACATATAACAGACTAATATCATATGTATCATCTTATCGAATCAACACTTGATTCGATAACCCGGCTATATCACATATAACCGACCGATATTACATATCACGAGAATAGAATACTGTATCATATACTTGTATTAATCTCCATCCCGCACATATCACATATGTGCTCTTACCTCATTTCGTCTAAGCCAGTAAAGCTCTGTGTAGGACTCTAAAGACTCGTCAATACGCCAGCAGTAGGTGATGATCATATCAGTCACCCACAAGCCGTCAGCGGTACTTGCTGGACATAACGGCTACCCGGGTATTGAACGATTAGAAGATTAACAAGCAAGCCTTCTCACACTCCTGTAAACCCTGTCAGTAACACTACCGTACAGTCCGGTCTCTTCGTCTGATATGTCGCATATCCAGTCTAGGGGTGGTGTCCGTCAGACCCCAGAAATCGATAAGTCGTGCCGATGGGAGGCTCATAACGGGTCGAGAAACTACTGATAATACTTACCAGTAAATCTCCATATCAGCCCTGGCCAGGGACTTCCTGTTATAGCCAATCGAGCACAGCGCAACATCAACCCCTAATACCGGGAGAGACGAAACCCCTCTTATCGCTCATTGCCTCCATGTGATTCGGGACTGTACCCAAAAGCCAACGTTTTGCACGTTCTCTTGAACATGGTAAGGTAGAAATCAAAGCACGGTGGGAATCACACAAGTCTCTATGACGATCTCAGGTCTACAGACTAACATGTACCGGTGTCACCAGAGAATTGCTATCTGACGATAGGTATAATACCAACTAGGAGTTTTCGGCGTGTCCGTTCAGTGTACCCAGTCTCCACTGAGCACCCATATACCATCTTTGATGTCAAACACCAATGGATGTAGAATCATCCATCACCCATCATATGGGTCGAGAAGCGTATATGCTAGTCTACTCTGGAATATCGATGCCCTATCTCGATACACCCTCGACTAGGAACAATTAAAGGATGTACTTGTAGACTACCCTGGCCCCACTAGTATGATCACCATCATAGTCCTAGTAGTCAAGTGCACATCCGAAGGGCTTTATCAACATATGAGAGCAAGAAAATATCACAATACAAGTCTACATGTTAAGGCAAAGAGCAACCAGATAGCATACTATCATGTCGAGCAAGAAAGTCCTCTCTCTCTATATCCAAGCATCCACTATAATATACATCATATGTACAATAATGGCCTCTAGGGCATATACATAACTAACATCAACTTTACGAGCCATGAGGGTCTTATAAAGACTTTTCTCCCTACGAGTCGAGAGGATCCCACAGATGTATTTTCTCCTTAGAAGTCGTGAGGATCTCCTAAGTGTGTTTTCTCTTGAGAGTCGTAAAGATCTCACAAGCGAATTTTCCCCGTTACAAGTCGAGAGGACTCGTAAGTGGTTTTTTTCCTCCTTGTCGATATTCGACTTTGGAGAATATTGCTCGTGGATAGTATACAAGAGTCAGTTTGGACCTGCTTGTAGGGCCACAGTGCTTAAGAAACAGGTTGATATCCCCGTTGCCTAAGGCTTTTCACCTTCATTAGCCGTGAGGGTTTCACGAAGATGTTTTTCCCTACGAGTCGAGACGAGTCAAGAAGTTCTCATAGGAACATTGTTTTCCCTACGAGTCGAGACGAATCGATAAATTCTCGCAAAAATGTCCTAATGTCACAGTTAACCACTGCTTTTTACGACAGAGGTCCGTTAGGGTCTGTGGTACTAGGGTTTTTGTCCGTCGTACCGTCGTGTTCGATGATGCATTCCCCGATACGCAATCTTGATGTTCGAGTAGCCCTGCGACTGTTGTGTCTTTGATCCCTTTGGGGGTTGGACAAGAAGTCTTCAAGTAATCTCCCATGTCATATTACTGTCGGAAGAGCAAGCGTTAGGGATTTTCCATGCCGCTTTTTACTTGAGGTTAGGCTCAATTTGGGAGCCCCGATGAGTCATGACTACTCCGCGTTGGTGTGGGATGATCTCCGATAGTCTTTCAGATTTTATTTGAGTTGCCGTCAAGACCCTGAGCTAGGAATCTTCCTTTGCTTCGTTTATTGATATTGTGTCTACTATATTGCGACGAATGTCGAGGTTGTCTCTAGGTTGTCTGTGAACCGTCGAGACTCGAAACTAGGGACTTTGCCATGGCTCCGTTGTTTTGACCCTGGGGTCGGTTGTTGATGTCGCGTCTTCATCCTGTAGGAGTGAGAAGGAATGTCATTGTTGATCTCTAGGTTGTAGATGCTGCCGTCAAGACTCGGAACTAGGGACTTTGCCATGGCTCCGAGGTATTCTCTAGGTTGTTAGTAAACCGTCGAGGCTTGGAACTAGGGACTTTGCAATGGCTTCGTCGCTTTGACCCTGGGGTCGGTTGTTGACGTTGCATCTGCATCCTGCTAGAGTGAGAAGGAACGCCATTGTTGATCTCTAAACTATAAATGTTGCCGTCAAGACCTGGAACTAGGGACTTTGCCATGGCTCCGAGGTAGTTTCTAGGTTGTTGGTGAACCGTCAAGATTTGGAATTAGGGACTTTGCCATGGCTCCGTTTTGTTGACGTCGCGTCTGCATCCTGTTGGAGTGAGAAGAAATGCCGCTGTTGATCTATAGGCTGTAGGTGTTGCCGTTGAGACCTGGCTCTCCTTCTGATGGAGCCTGGTGGGAAAATGTGGATCCCTTTTCGTTTGTGCCCATGGAATGTATACAAGGGTCAATGTGGACTCACCTACGGGGCAGAAGTTTCATTTTTTTGTTTCCGCGATACTCTATCATTTCATTTTTTTATATCACGAAAGTCGTGATTGATCAATCATTTCGGTTATTTTATCACGGTGCCCAATCATTTCGGTAGTTTTTCTTTTTACTCACTGCTTTTTATTGCGAGTTGCCCAAACATTTCAGCTGTTTTTATATGCACATATTTTGCTCGCTGATTTTTATTGCGAGTTGCCCCATCATTTCAGCTATTTCATATGCATTTTTGGCTCGCTGATTTTTGTTGCGAGTATAGAACTTGAGATCTGATACCAATCTTAGCATCAGCATCGCTGCGACTGGAATATGGCCAGGAGCGAATCATCATTTGCCTTGAAAGGACTTGGAATTTGCTACCAATTTAGGCATCAGCATCGCTGCCACTGGAATGTTGCTAGGAGCGAATCATCATGTGCCTTTGCTGGTCTGAACAAAGATGGATTAGTAAACAGGGCTAGGATCCTGTCGACCAAGGATTTTGACTTTATGAGCCGTAAGGGTCTCACAAAGTTATTTCTCCCTACGAGTCGTGAGGATCTCGCAGGCACTACTACAAATAAGGGTTGCCCCTACGGATTTATCAGTAGGGGCAACCCACTGCCCCTACGGAGATGTGCGTAGGGACGAAAAAAGACCCCGTAGGTGCAAAGGCCGCAGGTGCAAGTTGAAGCCCTGAACTTGCCCCTACGGGCAAAATCTTGCCCCTACGGATTTATGTGTAGGTCTTGTTTTACCTACAGAGTAGGCCGTAGGGTAAAAAAATTTATATTATTTACGGTTTTTTTAAATATATTAACTGTACTTACGGACATAGCGGTAGGGCCACGTACTATCCCCTACGGATACCTGCGTAGGTACTTATCCGTAGGAGCAAAATATCAGAAATCCTGATATGTTGCCCCTACGGATACGTCCGTAGGGGCGACGCAATGGCCCCTACGGATATGTCCGTTGGGGCACTCCCAACCCCCTAGTACTGAAATCAGGGGGAAATATCAGTTACTGCTGATATTTTGCCCCTACGGATATAGCCGTAGGGGCAACATGTGTACCTATGGATTAATCCGTAGGTACAAATTATCTGTATTTTTTTTAAAAGGGGCTGCCTGATTTTTTCCCGCCCTGTGCACAATAATATATATAACAATAAAATATAAAATTAATCATCACACAACATATATCGCAGTATTCATAATCGCATCTCACGCATATAATATACAAAAGAAACCCAAAAACTGAATATGATATAAATACAAACCAATATCAATATCGTTTCAAAATGTAGTACAATGTGTATGATATAAATAAAGACATGTTTCAAAAAATAAGAACCAAAAATCTACCCTAGCTCGGTCCAGCTCCACCTCTGAATAACGATAGAATAACGCGCGCCTGCTCCTCGGTCAATAAACTCTGCAATTCGGTGCGAGCAGGAGTCTGAGCGGCCTGTGGAGCTGGCGATGTGGTCTGCGCAGCCGCCGTAGAGGTAGTCGCTTGCAGAGCCGCGGCTGTGGGAGTCTGAGCGGGCGGTGGAGCTATAGGAGCTGTCTGCGGAACCGCAGCCGATGTAGTAGCTTGCGGAGCCGCAGCCGAAGGAGATGCATGTGGAGGCTCGGTCGATGTACCATGTCGCGTCTGGACCTAACGTGTGTAAGAAGCGTGTAAGAACTGTGTATTATTCGAATTCATATCATTATTAAGTTATTTCGAAACCCCGTTTGGATATCTAGTTTGGAAAACCGTTGTTTATTTTAATTACATATGTATGTATGATTAATCAAACTTAAGTCTAAAACCAAATAAGCTCAAGCTACGTACTAATTATGGATATGTTGATATCTATATAATATGACATGATATTTTACTATAAAGTAGTATACATACCAGCATCTCCTTCAACTCCTGAACGGTGGCCCTCAAGATCTCCAGTTCCAGATGGACACGTCGGTCACTGGAGACGGAGGAAGTAACCGCCGGGGTGGAGTCCAACCTCATATGGGCCCTGCTAGGGCCCAGTCCCCGGCCACTCTCCCAACCTCCGTGGTGCCCTCCGTGTGCGGCGTCCAGAACTGGGGTCAGCAGCCTCGGATTGCTCTGTCCGGTAAAATCGATCCACGAGGCCTCGGCCTGCTCAACCACCCGCTCCTACACCCACATTAAGCAGTAAAGTATAAGTATAAAATTTAAACTTGAACCTTCCAAAACTAAAATTTCAAATTTGGGTAGAAAAAATATTAACACTTACGCAATACTCCTGGGTAGCGACGTCGGGATATCGAAGCTCGCCCGTGGCGGGATCTGTCGAGGTGCCGTGGACGGCAAGATATGTGGACAGCACGCTCAGTGTACCACCTGACGCCACGGTCCGAGATGTCTGCAATATTAGAAAGTAACTCTTAATATTAGAAATATTAGAAAATAACTCTTAATATTGCAGAATATCACAAAGGTCGGTCTATTGTAATTTACCGATAACTCCATGGCTCAAGTAATGTTCCTCGAGCCACCTGTGTAAGTAGGGCGACCCCTCTTCGCCGACTTCCTGTTCTTTGTATTCTGAGCGGACTGTTTCTGCACAACGCATTAACATTTAGTTTTCTAATTAAGGAACACAAAAAATAAATTATATCCTAAACAATGAAGTACATTTAAAATACATACCTGTTTGCGCTGGGAGTCGAAATATTCGCACAATAGAGGCCATGTCTCTACGTCGACTCTCGCAAACGCCGGAGTAGATAGGAGGGCCGCTCTCTCTGCCTCGGGGGTCGCCATCCACAGGGAGTAGCAGTCGGCCTTCAGCTCATTCCTGTTGTATCGGACCTTGGCCTGCATGTTCTTCATCAGGCCATTGTACAGAGCATGAAGGTCGAGCACCCTTCCCGGATGATCAGGGTCGGCTACAGGATGAAAATCGTAATCCAACTGAAAATACAAAAAAAACATTGTTATTAGATTGCAAGTGTTAATAATAAATATGATAAGCGGATATATCAACTGAAAATATATATTAATACGTACCCGAGCCTGATCAAAGAAGAGGGCGAATGAGCGCTGGTGCGGCTCGTCCCACTCAACGTGAAGTGGATAGTTCTTCACGAGCCGGCTCTCGTCCCCCATATACCGGCCGAACCTCTCGGCATGAGGACCGGTATAGCGATAGTCAAGGGTATAAAAAAGGGGGAATGCTGCCTCCCCCTAGCTCTGTCAGACCTCAGCCTATGGGACTGATTCGGGCCTCGAGTCCCCCTCTGGGGATAGGGAGGCCCTGCGTCTGCACGAAATATCAAGACAATCAATATTAAGACAAAGTTGTATTAAGAAATCAAGGTTAAACGAAAAATTCAAGTGTGATATATACCTCCGGTGACTATCGCACGAGCCTGAGCCCGGGCAGCAGCACGAGCGGGACGATAGTTCCTCCGGTGAGGAACAACCGGGGTCCTGGATGCGGACGCATCCCTTCCAACTAGAAAATAAACATCGATTCTAAATTTCCATGAAGTTCATATTTATTCTATAGAGCATATGTAAAATGAATAAATATTTTAAATTTATTCATACTAACCTGCAGATGATGCGGAGGGTATGGAAGCGGCAGGAGTGGCCCCTGCGGAAGATGTGGACGCACCACCTATAATTAGATAATTAAAAATAGATTATATAAGTAATTGCAAAAAGAATGTGTAGATCAATAATATAACGTTCTAAATCAATATGCATGCACTATAGGATATATAAACATACCCGCAGGTGCAGTGGTGTCACCACCTACAGCTAGACAATAATAAAAATTGCTAAGTAAGAGCAAAAGGAATGTGTATATTTATAATATAGAATTCTAAATCAATATACATGCACTATATGATATATAAACATACTTGGAGGAGCGGGAGTGGCTTCTGTCCCAGATGTGGACGCATCACCAACAACTAGACAATCAAACATCGACAATATAAGTAATTTTGACATAAACAGGCATGAATATCTGTAATATTACATTCAAAATGGATATATGTGCAGTATACCTGGAGGAGTGGCAAAATCCACACGGAAGGAGGCATCCGAAGGGGTCTCCGATCTGGGTGCAAGACCGGCCGTCTAAAGCTCCCTACGGAGCTTTCCGGGCGACAGAACCACTCTGCCTCTGCCTCTGCCTCTGCCGTGGCTGGAGCTCCTGCTGCCCCTCTCTACTCCTGACATCGTCATCAAATCTAGATAAACGGTTCGTGGCGCATTAGACAATCATTAAAAGTATTGACTATATATGTATAGAGCGTAAAATGTGAAGTAATAATATAACATTACTGATAACCTTTTTCGTTTCGTGGGCGCATTATACATATCTACTTGGATTTCATCGTCGATGTCATTTCTAACCCACGTAACTTCATGATCGGTCGAAGACAACCCGTCCTTCGAAACAGACGGTCGGAGCACTTTAAGCCTTCTTTCTTCTTCGTCCTCATCGCTGTCCTCGAATTCTGGGACATCGTAGACATCTCTGGGTTTCCATCGGCTTACAACACTCCATCCCGGATGCTTCAAACACTGTGAGTAGTATACTTGGAACGCTTGGTTCGGAAAGATAAACGGATCGTCCTGACCGTAAAATCGAAGTGTGTTCACACTGGTCAATCCATATTCATCTTTCCAAGTCCCAAGATTGCTTCTCCACCTGTCCGTATTGGTTCGCGGATCGTACCAAGTACACTGGAATATATAAAAGGGTTCTGATCGTCCGGGATAGTGGATGCCGAATATACAATTTAAGTACCCATAGTAAATCACACCGTCCGATCCTACCGTCGCAATCCCACCATTCTGAGTGGTTCTAGAAGTTTCTATGTCCTTAACTTCGAATTTGTATCCAAGGACACCAAATCCTTTGTAATATGCAACCTCCATACTAGGAAATTGAGCTAAATATCTTGAATCACTCTTAAATGATGCAGACAAGTTCGGATCGTGGATCAAACAAAACAAATTTTACGACAAATACATAACGATACAAGTTTAGATTAAAACTGATAGCAATAAAATGTTATTCGAATAACTTACATGATCTGTGACCCAATCACAAAAATTATCCTGATGGTATTTTTCCAAACGTTCTTCGTTCCAATCAGGATGCCCCTCACGTATCTCGTTAAAATGAATTCTGTTTTCGACAAATAATTGTGACATTAATATTATATCATTTCATACACACACAAACACAGATATAACAATTAATCCAAAAAAACTTACTCTCTAATTTTTTCAAGACATGCGCAATTAAGCAAGATAAACCGGTATATCTTGTTGATAAATATAGTGTCTACCCTCTTATACTCGGCTTTACCATATGACCCGTCTTGAATTCTTCATGGTCGGTTAAGCCTTGTCTCAATGTTCTCGTCCAGATAGCGAGAACAAAATGTGGTTGCTTCATCAAGAAGATAACCTTGCATGATAGAACCCTCTGGTCGATTTTTATTGCGTATATACTTCTTAAGAGTGTAGAGGTACCTAATGAGAATATGTTGAATAAATAAATACGGGCATACAGGACAACAATAAATTTATAAATTGTGCGAAACAAAAAATTACATGTACCTCTCGACGGGATACATTCATCGATATTGTACCGGTCAAGCTAACTTCGCCTCAGTTGCAAGATGAACCGTCAAGTGTATTATGATATCGAAGAATGACGGTGCGAAAATACGCTCAAACTTGCAAAGTATCAACGCAATAGAATTTTCTAGTTTATCCAGCGTCGCAACCTCCAGTGTTTTAGAACACAACTCCTTGAAAAAACAACATAGGTCGTTGATTACTAGACCAACCGAGTCGGGGAGAGAAGTCCTGAGGGCTAATGGAAGAAGGTGCTCCACGATAACATGGTGATCATGACTTTTCAGCCCATCGATCTTGCCCTTCACAATTTTTATTTTCTTGCTGAATGATCCTGAGAAACCTGTGGGGACTTTCAAATCATGCAACACCTGCAGGAATCTTTTCTTCTCCGGTTGTGACATATGATAAGCGGCATTGGGAAGTACAAACTTGCCCGGTTTACCCGCTACCGGTCTAAGGTGCAATTCACTTCTTATTCCCCACTCTTGTAGATCCATCCGAGCATTCATGTTGTCTTTCGATTTCCCGTCTTTACAAAGAAGCAAGTTAAGTATGTGCTCTGATACTCCCTTCTCTATATGCATGACGTCCAGACAATGACGCACTGAATTTGTAGACTAGTACGGAAGCTCGAAGAAAATGCTTAACTTGTTCCAATATTGTGGTTTGACATGTTTCTTCGGATCCATCCCGAAGGTCACGTTATTGTAACCATCCCATTTAGCAGTCACGTCCTCTCCGGACAATGGGGATGGAGGTCCAAGAAGCTCCTGATGACAATCAAAGTGAACCGTGTCTAACCTATAGGGGTGGTCTGGAGGCAGGAAACGTCGATGGCCGCAATAACAAACCTTCCTGCTAAAATTCAAGAATTTTGATGTTGTGTGTTCATGGCAATGAGGACATGCTTTGTGACCATGTACGGACCAACCTGATAGCATTCCATACGCAGGAAAGTCATTAATTGTCCACATTAAAGCCGCACGCAGTATGAAGGTTGTATTTGTGTTTGAATCATATATCTCTACACCATCAATGAACAAAGATTTCAACTCCTCGATCAGAGGTCGGAGATAGACGTCGATATTGTTCCCCGGTGAGTTTGGTCCGTCGATAAGAAGAGGCATCATAAAGTATGACTGGTCCATAGCCAACCAAGGCGACAGATTATAAATTATCATTACAACGGGCCATGTGCTGTGACTTCCAGCCATATAGTTGAATGGACAGAAGCCATCAGTAGCCAGTCCGAGCCGGACAATGCGAGGATCGCTACTGAATATTGCGTGCCTCCTATCGAAATCCTTCCATGCCGGTGAATCTCTTGGATGGCTCATTTTTCCATCTTCGCTTGGAGGAGCACGGTGATGCCAAATCATTGCCTCGGTTGTTTTCTTGCACCTGAATAGCCTCTGTAGCCTCTGTGTTATGGGAAAGTATCGTGCTATCTTCACAGGTATATCAGGCTTCTTATCAGAATCTTTCGGCTTATACCTGGCCTCTCCGCATGTTAAACACTCTTTCAAATCTGAATTCTCTTTCCGGTACAATACAAAATATTTAGGACATGCTTGAATCTTCTCGCACTTTAGACCCAAATCAGACATCATCTTTTGGGCTTCGTACCAGCTGTCGGGCACATTATTTCCCGGAGGCATAGAATCTTTCAAGAACGAAAGAAGCATTGTGAATGACTTGTTGCTCCATCCATTTAGGCACTTAATCTGGAAAGTTGGACGAACCATGAGAGGGTGGAATACTTCGCATTCTCATAAATTGGTTTCCTAGCATCATTCATGAAATTTTCATATTTATCCTTACGCGGTCCTTGACCGGAAGGAATGTCATCTTCGGTACGAATAGATTCACCTAGTGAAAGGTTCCTAGGCACCCTAGTAGGTTCTCTCAAGGCATCGAACATGCCAAATTCAAATTTTTGGTGCCGAGAAACCCTAGACTACGGATCTTAGACTAGATGTTTAGGCGAAATAGAAAGCTAGTTAACTCTTAACTACTATGATACGGAAATTACAACATTTGTAGATCCGGATATCCACCTCCACGGCTCCGCAACGAAGTCTTCTCGCTGTACATCATGAATCCTAGACTCCTCCGTCGGCTTCATCGGGAAAACAAGCGGAATAGGTCGTCGGCTTTGTGTCAAAGACGATCTACGTCGAGGTTGCACAAACTCAAGCTCCGACTTCACAAACTTGTGAAACTTGTGAAGTAAACACCCAAAACAACTTGGCAAGAGGTAGAGGGTGAAGAAATAGGAGGTGGGTTCACTTTAGATTTGGATTTCTCTCACTAAAGCTCAAGTTGCCATTGGAGTAGCAAGCTTGAAGAAGAAGAAGAAGATGAGCTCAAGAAAAGAATTATGATAAGTCTTATGATAAAAATAAAAATAAATCAAAATACTTATCATAACTTGAACTAGGGTTAAGTGTAGAGAATTAACCATGGTCACTTTGATGGGTTAGGGTTAAGCATGAAGATAAGGATGGTTAGCAAAGTCAAAGCTTCATGAAGCTTCAATATAAAACAAACTTAGCCACCATTCTTATCATAACTAATTTCAAATAAATAAATAAATAAATAAATGAAAATGCAAAACCCTAATTATCATATTAACCATGGATTAATTTTATACACTTAACTAAATGATCAAGTATCATCAAATATGATACAGAAAAGTGCACGAAAGCATATCACATATACAATGTGCATCAAGTGAGAAAAATCCGTTTAAAGTGAACCAATACTAGTTAATGCAATGCAATATATCAAATATATAATTATGCATTAAATCATTAAATCAACATTTGATTCAATGATCCGGTCATGTCGCACATAACCGACTAGAATCTAATGTATCGATTTATCGAATCAATGATTCGATAACTAGGTCATATCGAATATAACCAATCGAAACATATATCGCGAGAATGAAATGCGGTATCACATACACGCATTATTCTCGGTCCTGCACATATCTCATATGCGCTCCTATTTCGTTTCGCTTGAGCCAGGAAACCTCTGTGTAGGACTCTAAAGACTCGTCAATACGCCGGTAGCAGATGATGATCATATCAAGCACCCACAAGCCGCAAGCGGTCTGCTAAACGTAACGGCCACCCGGGTATTGAGCGATCAGAAGATCGACGAGCTAGCCCGCTCACACTCCTGCGAATCCGACCAGTAACACTTACCATACAGTCAAGTCTCTTCGTCTGATACGTCGCATATCAAGTCTAGGGGTGGTATACGTCAGACCCCAATAACCCGATAAGTCGTGCTGATGTGAGGCTCGTAACGGGTCGAGAAACTACTGGTAACACTTACCAGCAAATCTCTGATCAGCCCTGGCCAGGGACTTCCCTGTTACGGCCAATCGAGCACTGCGCAACATCAACCCCCAATACCGGGAGAGACGAAACCCCTCCTATCGCTCATTGCCTCCATGTGACTCGGGACTGTGCCCAAAGACCACCGTTTTGCACGCCCTCATGGACGTGGTAAGGTGGAGATCAAAGCACACTGGGAATCACACAAGACTCTATGACGATCTCGGGTCTACAGACTAACCTGTACAAGTGTCACCTGAGAACTGCCATCTGACGTGAGGTATAATACCATCTGGGAGTTCTCGGCGAGTCCGTCCAGTGTACCCAGTTTCCACTGAGCACCCGTATACCATCTCTGATGTCAAACACCAATGGATATGGGATCATCCATCGCCCATCACATGGGTCGAGAAGCGTATACGCTAGTCTACTCTGGTATGTCGATGCCCCATCTCGAGATACCCACGACTAGGGACCTTGAAGGATGTACTTATGGACTACCATGTCCCCACTAGTATGATCTGCATCATAGCCCAGGTAGTCAAGTACAAATCCTAAGGGCTTTACCAACATGTAACTATAAGACAGTATAAAGAGACTAGTGTACATGTTAAGATAAATAGCAACCAGATAGCATACTATCATGTCGAGCAAGAAAGTCATCTCTATATATGTCCAAGCATCCAATATAATATACATCATCTGTACAATACTGGCCTCTAGGGCATACATACAACTAACAATCTCCCACTTGCACTAGGGCCAGCTGCTGTAGTATCTCATACCGAGCATCCCGAAGAGTCTCTCAAACTGTATCTGGGGAATGGCCTTCGTGAGTGGATCCGCCGTGTTGTTCTTCGTGTCAACTCTCCTGACCTCGATCTCCCGGCGATCAACTATCTCCCGGATCAGGTGATACCGCCTCAGAATATGCCTGGACCGCTGATGGGACCTGGGTTCCTTGGCCAAAGCCACCGCTCCATTGTTATCGCAATACAAAGGTATTGGATGCTCAATGGATGGAACCACTCCAAGTTCAGTAATGAACTTCTTGACCCAGACAGCTTCTTTAGCAGCATCGTTGGCAGCGATGTATTCAGCCTCCATCGTCGAGTCTGCCACGGTTTCCTGCTTGGAACTCTTCCAGCTAACCGCCCCTCCGTAAAGGGTAAAGACAAAACCCGACTGCGACTTAGAGTCGTCCTTATCACTCTGGAAGCTGGAATCGGTAAAGGACTCCACTTGGAGTTCGCCGTTACCATACACCAAGAACATATCTCTAGTCCTTCGCAAGTACTTGAGAATGCTCTTCACAGCTGTCCAGTGACTCTCTCCAGGATCAGCTTGATACCTGCTCACTACACTTAGTGAGTATGCTACATCGGGTCTGGTACATAGTATCGCATACATGATAGAGCCTACTGCCGAAGCATAGGGTATCCCTTGCATGCGAGCTCTCTCCAAATCAGTCTTGGGAGACATCTCTTTGGAGAGAGTGACTCCAGAGATCGTGGGCATGTTCCCACGCTTGGACTCTTCCATACTAAACCTCTTTAGTATGGTGTCAATGTACCTGGATTGGGACAATCCCAAAATCCGTTTGGATCTATCTCTATAGATCCTGATTCCTAATATGCAGGAGGCATCACCAAGATCTTTCATTGAGAATCTTTGTGATAAGAAGAGCTTGACCGATTGCAGCATAGGAATATCATTTCCTATCAAGAGTATGTCGTCCACGTACAATACGAGGAAGACAACTTTACTCCCTGCCACCTTCTTGTAGATACAAGGTTCATCTGGATTTTTGACGAAATCAAACTCTTTGATAACGACGTCAAAGCAGATGTTCCAACTCCGCGATGCTTGCTTTAATCCATAAATGGATTTAAGCAGCTTGCACACCTTCCTGCTGCTCCCACTGTCTACGAAGCCCTCTGCCTGAGTCATGTACACGCACTCTTCTAAATCACCATTTAGAAAGGCGGTCTTAACATCCATTTGCCAGATTTCGTAGTCATGAAAGGCAGCAATGGCAAGCATGATTCGGATGGATTTAAGCATAGCCACTGGAGAAAAAGTCTCGTCATAGTCCACACCTGGTCTTTGACGAAAACCCTTTGCCACAAGTCTAGCTTTGAAAGTCTCCACTTTCCCATCTACACCAAGTTTCTTCTTAAAGATCCACTTGCTCCCAATGGGTTTTACCCCTTCAGGAGCAACTTCCAAAGTCCATACTTTGTTGGTGTACATGGAATCCATCTCGGACCGCATAGCATCCAGCCATTTCACTGAGTCCCCACTCGTGATGGCCTGCTCGAAGCTAGTTGGGTCATCATCCTCCATGATGCAATCCTCGCTCCCACCATCCATGAGAAAACCGTAGTATCTCTCAGGCTGGCGAGGAACCCTACTAGATCGGCGGAGAGGCTGAGGTTCATTGGGAGCTACTGAATCTTCTGGTTCCACTAAATCTTCAGTTACTGTTTGTGTATCTGGAACCTCTTCCAGCTCTACCACTTTGCCACTAATTTCTTTTTCAAGAAATTCCTTTTCTAAAAAGGTGGCATATTGAGAAACAAACACTTTTTGTTCTTCAGCATGGTAGAATAAATATCCTTGGGAATTCCTAGGATATCCCACAAACTTGCAAAGAACTGACCGTGCCTCGAGTTTGTCTGGATTTTGTCTTTTGACATAGGCCGGACAACCCCATATTTTAACTCGTTTAAAATATGGTCTCTTCCCACTCCATATCTCATATGGTGTGGTAGGTACAGATTTAGATGGAACTTGATTCAATAGGTATGCTGCTGTCTCCAGCGCATAACCCCAGAAGGAAATAGGTAACTCAGCTGTGCTCATCATAGAGCGCACCATATCTAATAGGGTGCGGTTCCTCCGCTCCGATACACCGTTGTGCTGTGGTGTATATGGAGGAGTTAGCTGAGAGAGAATCCCATTCTCTTTTAGGAAGCCCAGGAATTCATTGCTTAAGTATTCTCCTCCTCGATCAGATCGAAGGATTTTAATACTTTTTCCGGTTTGGTTCTCAACTTCTTGTTTATATTCCCTAAATTTCTCAAAAGCTTCTGATTTGTGTTTCATCAGGAACACATACCCGAACCTAGAGAGATCGTCAGTGAATGTAATGAAGTATGAAGAACCATCCCTGGCATGTGTAGACATGGGACCACATACATCACTATGTATTAGTCCTAAGAGTTCGGTAACTCTTTCTCCGTGTCCCGTAAACGGAGTCTTGGTCATCTTGCCTTTGAGACATGACTGGCAAGTGTCATAGGATGAAAATTCAAATGGATTTAAATATCCATCCTTATGCAACTTAGCTAGTCGTGTCGCATTGATGTGACCCAGTCTACAATGCCACAAGAAGGATTCGTTGAGTTCAGAACTCTTCCTCTTGTGTGTGTTTGTTATGCTCAGAACTGTTGATTGATTTAGAACATAAATGCCATTGCACAACATGCCTGATCCAACCAACTTTTGGTTATGGAAAATGTTCATAACATTGTCTTGTAATACAAAATTATATCCTTCTTTACTTAGCAAAGAAACCGATATAATGTTGCATATCAGGTTCGGCATGTAATAGCATTCGTTCAGAACCAATGTATTACCCGTTGGTAATACAAGGTGATATTTCCCGACAGTCTTAGCTGCAACAATTGCACCATTTCCAACTCTAATGTCTTTATCACCTTCTCCAAGTTCTCTACCTTTCCTTAGCCCATGTAACTGATTACATATATGGGATCCCGACCCGGTATCCAATACCCAGGACGTAGAGCAAATGGAGAAACAGTTCTCAGTAACGAACACACCCGAAGAAAATGCATCATCATGTACTTTCTTCATTCGGGTGGCATGGGAATCCTGGCATTCCCCTATATCCTGTTCATTCCTATAACTCTTATAAGAAAGAACGGAACCAACGTTCCCCAGCACAGTATAACATGCGGGTTCGGTCAATACATCCATATTATTATCTTTATTAAGGCATGAAATGGTCGCTACCTGGAGAGAGAGAGAAGAAAACACTTTAGCGTATGCTCGTGCAAGATCAGATTGGTTATTATCTTATCTGATCAGGATGGCTCCCACTGCTTTTTATCAAATCTTCCTCCAAACCTTAAAAGGAAAGACTAGCCGGGATTAATTACACACTACAAGTTCGCCAATCTTTCAGCCAGGCCAGTGTCGGTACTTTGAGGGAGGTCCCCCGTGCTTTCGCACGAACCTAATTAATGTAAACCTCGTTTTCCCAGAGGCGTAACCTCGTTAACACCTTTCTAGACACCTACTTGATCGGCTAATTGTAATGTGTAAAACTCTCCCAGGAGTAACTCTTACTCGCAGCGGGTATCGGGATCCAACTATCTCATAGAAGGTATGCAATCTCATTGCAAATTTCAACACTTGAAATTCCCGATAATATTTTGCCCCTAGCAGCTATATGACCTTAACATAGTCAACAAATCATAAGTGCTAGTCAAGTTCAACCCGTCATTTCCCGATTGAATTAAACCCACCCGCACGACCCTTAACATAGTCAACAAAGTCGCACAACTACCCTAATCCAATCGCATCATATGCTTATACAGATAAGCACTAATTAGCTACCGCACACTACGCCTTAACATAGTCAACAAACGTAGCACGAATACTAACCAGTACTTATCTGAAATGACGGAGGGCTACACAGGTTTTCATAAAACCATGAGCGTAATGAACTTGATATCGTTGTAGAATCAAATGAAGTTTTGAAATGGAGTGATTTTGAGGCTTTTCTAGTTTTGCTAAAGGAGTCACTCCCGGTGAAGGGATCTCGGTCCTTTCCTCGTCGAATGAGGTGCGGGATATATCATATATATCGCTGTGCAAAGCAAAAAACCAAAAAGCAGTCAAAAGCAAACCGAGTGTGTAGCATCTGCCAGTTATTGCTAAAGGAGTCACTCCCGGTGAAGGGATCTCGGTCCTTTCCTCATCGAATAAGGTGCAGGGTATATCATATATACCGCTATGCAAAGCAAAAACTGTAGCTACCTGTTTTATTTAAAATCTGATTCTACAACATCTTAGGTTTCTTTTCTTTCATTAATCACATTAATGAAGTCCCATCATTTAATACCTAAACATCACAGATAGATATGACGTACACTTATGCCATCCGCATTCGCCTCGATGTCCCCTCGTGCACCGTTAGGTTAGGTAACTAACGACAGAGCAGGGCAGGGCTAGCGCGGGTGTAAAACATAAGTAACGTCTATATAATATATCATATATACTATATACTATATCCATCACAGAATCACAGCACAGATATCGCAGCAGAATAACCATATGAAATATTGGATATACTAGGACGTCCGTGTTTTCAATACGAGCCAGTATAAAACACGGATTCCACGGTCGTGATGAATAGCCAATCCCACACCCCTAGACCCCTACGAGAGCGGCAAGTAACCCTGTCAATTCTAGGGTTAGGAGACCCGGACTCGACTCCTCGAGTTGGTCTCCCACTGGACCCCAGAACCCGGTTACATGTGCTCCCCTCCTTGGGTCTATCCTAATGCGGAAAAGTAAATAATATACAAAGGGTGACAACTCCCGCATCCTGGAAGTGCCCCGAATAAAAGAATATTACATACAAGTTTTTACATGAATGAAAATGAAAAACACTCATCTCACATAAAAACCCCCGGCTATTCGAACACGACGATCCAATATAACATATCCAGCAACACATAACATCACATGTCATCAACGTAAGTAAGTATGCATACCCCAATTGTCGTTGACATATAGCAACGAAACCGGCGATATCACATATTACACTTACGGTCACAGAAAAGAAAGTGTAAAACTACAACAATTGGAATCCGCAACCTCTTTAGACATCACATGCCTAACAGTTATAAACCCCGCATTTTAGTCCCATCATCGAAAACTCTTTTCGATATCTTGTGAAACTAAACTGCTAGATCTATAACATTCATCCAGTTATCTCATAACTGTTTGTGAATTCCAATTATTGTATCCAAATCCGGATAAATAGAATATATTAAACTTTCCGATCGAACATTCGAACACCCAAGTTTTCCCGACACCGATCAACACATGAAATAGGTTCAAAGACATTCACTTCATGCCTCAGTACCAACGGTCCAGCCGTAGAAGGGTCAAGCCAACGCCTCACATGTGGCACGCCGTACTGCCCCAAACCCGAAGGTTCAAAGGGCAGTTCAAGACGGTCACATAATCGAGTTAAGGTTTGTGTCTTCTAGAGGGACCATCGCGTTACTTGCACTACTTGGAACGTCTTTTAACCACAGAAAAGTCCAACACTTGGAATTATTCCGGCAGGGGAAAACCTGGGTATTTATATCCGGTCGAACTCTTTAACATATTCTACAATTATCTGGAAAAACACTTAGACAAAGTTTGATATTCCGATCGAATTCATCGATTCCCAATATAACTCCAGAGCACTCATCCCTTAAATTATTTTAAAAATACCCAGAAAACTCACCAGAATTTATCAGGTATCACTGTGCCAAAAAATTGGGATGATGTCACCAAGTGGCCGCGGAAGGGCGGCAGAAGGCATGCTTCTGCCGCGCTTCCGCGGCAGAATGAACAGTTCAATGAAACGTTTTGCACAGTAATGCTTAGAATTCTATGCTGAATTTTTTAGACATTTTTAATATCAAAAATTCCCAGATTTATGAAAAAGTCCAGAGAGCTCTAAAGTATTTGGGTTTCGTGTTCGTTCGGACGTCAAACTGCGTCGGGACTTCGCCTAAAGCTCTAGCTTGGCTCTGATACCAGTGAAAGGTTCCTAGGCACCCTAGTAGGTTCTCTCAAGGCATCGAACATGCCAAATTCAAATTTTTGGTGCCGAGAAACCCTAGACTACGGATCTTAGACTAGATGTTTAGGCGAAATAGAAAGCTAGTTAACTCTTAACTACTATGATACGGAAATTACAACCTTTGTAGATCCGGATATCCACCTCCACGGCTCCGCAACGAAGTCTTCTCGCTGTACATCATGAATCCTAGACTCCTCCGTCGGCTTCATCGGGAAAACAAGCGGAATAGGTCGTCGGCTTTGTGTCAAAGACGATCTACGTCGAGGTTGCACAAACTCAAGCTCCGACTTCACAAACTTGTGAAACTTGTGAAGTAAACACCCAAAACAACTTGGCAAGAGGTAGAGGGTGAAGAAATAGGAGGTGGGTTCACTTTAGATTTGGATTTCTCTCACTAAAGCTCAAGTTGCCATTGGAGTAGCAAGCTTGAAGAAGAAGAAGAAGATGAGCTCAAGAAAAGAATTATGATAAGTCTTATGATAAAAATAAAAATAAATCAAAATACTTATCATAACTTGAACTAGGGTTAAGTGTAGAGAATTAACCATGGTCACTTTGATGGGTTAGGGTTAAGCATGAAGATAAGGATGGTTAGCAAAGTCAAAGCTTCATGAAGCTTCAATATAAAACAAACTTAGCCACCATTCTTATCATAACTAATTTCAAATAAATAAATAAATAAATAAATGAAAATGCAAAACCCTAATTATCATATTAACCATGGATTAATTTTATACACTTAACTAAATGATCAAGTATCATCAAATATGATACAGAAAAGTGCACGAAAGCATATCACATATACAATGTGCATCAAGTGAGAAAAATCCGTTTAAAGTGAACCAATACTAGTTAATGCAATGCAATATATCAAATATATAATTATGCATTAAATCATTAAATCAACATTTGATTCAATGATCCGGTCATGTCGCACATAACCGACTAGAATCTAATGTATCGATTTATCGAATCAATGATTCGATAACTAGGTCATATCGAATATAACCAATCGAAACATATATCGCGAGAATGAAATGCGGTATCACATACACGCATTATTCTCGGTCCTGCACATATCTCATATGCGATCCTATTTCGTTTCGCTTGAGCCAGGAAACCTCTGTGTAGGACTCTAAAGACTCGTCAATACGCCGGTAGCAGATGATGATCATATCAAGCACCCACAAGCCGCAAGCGGTCTGCTAAACGTAACGGCCACCCGGGTATTGAGCGATCAGAAGATCGACGAGCTAGCCCGCTCACACTCCTGCGAATCCGACCAGTAACACTTACCATACAGTCAAGTCTCTTCGTCTGATACGTCGCATATCAAGTCTAGGGGTGGTATACGTCAGACCCCAATAACCCGATAAGTCGTGCTGATGTGAGGCTCGTAACGGGTCGAGAAACTACTGGTAACACTTACCAGCAAATCTCTGATCAGCCCTGGCCAGGGACTTCCCTGTTACGGCCAATCGAGCACTGCGCAACATCAACCCCCAATACCGGGAGAGACGAAACCCCTCCTATCGCTCATTGCCTCCATGTGACTCGGGACTGTGCCCAAAGACCACCGTTTTGCACGCCCTCATGGACGTGGTAAGGTGGAGATCAAAGCACAGTGGGAATCACACAAGACTCTATGACGATCTCGGGTCTACAGACTAACCTGTACAAGTGTCACCTGAGAACTGCCATCTGACGTGAGGTATAATACCATCTGGGAGTTCTCAGCGAGTCCGTCCAGTGTACCCAGTTTCCACTGAGCACCCGTATACCATCTCTGATGTCAAACACCAATGGATATGGGATCATCCATCGCCCATCACATGGGTCGAGAAGCGTATACGCTAGTCTACTCTGGTATGTCGATGCCCCGTCTCGAGATACCCACGACTAGGGACCTTGAAGGATGTACTTATGGACTACCATGTCCCCACTAGTATGATCTGCATCATAGCCCAGGTAGTCAAGTACAAATCCTAAGGGCTTTACCAACATGTAACTATAAGACAGTATAAAGAGACTAGTGTACATGTTAAGATAAATAGCAACCAGATAGCATACTATCATGTCGAGCAAGAAAGTCATCTCTATATATGTCCAAGCATCCAATATAATATACATCATCTGTATAATACTGGCCTCTAGGGCATACATACAACTAACACCTAGGGCAGCCTCTACCATATCCTCCATTTCTTCTGATGGAAATAAATTTCCGTCTCCTGCCGCATTACCGAATTCTTCTTCTTCTTCTGCCGCATTATCGTGTTCTCCTTCTTCTTCTGCCGCAGTACTGCATTCTTCTCCTTCCCCGTGATATTTCCAAGTTGTATAAAATCTAGTAAACCCATGTTTTACAATATGAAGCTCTGCCAATTCTACCTTCTGCCAGTACTTATTGCCACATCTATCGCACAGACAGAGAATCTTCTCTATTATGATCTTATTATGTGCGCGTGCAAATTCAAGGAAAGCAGCAACTCTTGCGACAAACTTAGGTTGCATACGTTGTTTCCAATCCACATACATCCAGTCCTTAACTCTGACGTACTCATGGACCATGTTAGACTGTATAACATATAAATTGTAGGTTATGCTGACTATATTGAGAAATATAAGAACGGGATAGTTACTGACAAAGGAGAAAATCCGTGTATATGCTTTGTGTGTGCGTTTGTCGTTGAAAAGAATAAATTATCGCACGTATGTTAACTGATAGACGGAGACTAAGTGGCGCTTTTAGTTTCATATATGAGTATCGATGAGAATATGAAGGTTTCATATTATTATAAATTGGTTTTAACCCGAACATCTCGAATCGCTCTCTAATTATGTGTTTGTTGTGTATTCTTGTTGTATGTGTGTGTTCCGGCTGTCGGGGGTAGGTTTCTATCCCATTAAGAATGTATAGAGCGAACACCCATCACTTGTGCTTTCAACCGTTTCGAGTAAATTTTGGCAGCACCTCCCCGCTGTTCTCCGAGTACACTATAATAGAATAGATAAGCATTTCAAAGCTGTGAAACAATGTTGAAATGAACATCTAATCTATCTTTGTACACGGAGAACCAGTGGAAAGGTACCGACGAAATATCTCGAAACGGATGAAAACACAAGTGAATGAAGGCGTTTGCTTTATACATTCTTAACTTGTCCACACGGGACAAATCTATGGGTTACCATACGATTGAATTTTCTCGTCGCGTAGACTATACGACGGTTGTTAGTATCGAGCTATACTGTCCGATATTTAACAACCTTCGTATAGTTCTAGGTCACGACGAGCATCGCACGTATGTTAACCGATAGACGGGGACTAAGTGGCGCTTTTAGTTTCATATATGAGTATCGATAGGAATATGAAGGTTTCATAATATCATATATTGGTTTTAACCCGAACATCTCGAATCGCTCTCTAATTATGCATTTGTTGTGTATTCTTGTTGTATGTGTGTGTTCCGGCTGTCGGGGGTAGGCTTCTATCCCATTAAGAATGTATAGAGCGAACACCCAATACTTGTGCTTTCAACCGTTTCGAGTAAATTTCGGCAGCACCTCCCCGCTGTTCTCCAAGTACACTGTAATAGAATAGATAATCATTTCAAAGCTGTGAAACAATGTTGAAATGAACATCTAATCTATCTTTGTACACGGAGAACCAGCGGAAAGGTACCGACGAAATATCTCGAAACGGATGAAAACACAAGTGAATGAAGGCGTTTGCTTTATACATTCTTAACTTGTCCACACGGGACAAATCTATGGGTTACCATACGATTGAATTTTCTCGTCGCGTAGACTATACGACGGTTGTTAGTATCGAGCTATACTGTCCGATATTTAACAACCTTCGTCTAGTTCTAGATCACGACGAGCATCGCACGTATATTAACCGATAGACGGGGACTAAGTGGCGCTTTTAGTTTCATATATGAGTATCGATAGGAATATGAAGGTTTCATATTATCATATAGTGGTTTTAACCCGAACATCTCGAATCGCTATCTAATTATGCGTTTGTTGTGTATTCTTATTGTATGTGTGTGTTCCGGCTGTCGGGGGTAGGCTTCTATCTGTCACGTCCCGAAAGTACGGAATATGACCGGCACTTAAACTACGAAACGTCTCGAGGCATACGTAATCTAAGTAAGCCGAAAACCCAGAAATCCAAACCAAAAAAAGTAGTAGAGTGAAGGAAACCCAATTTAAACAAGTAGTTTTAATAGCATAAGCCGAATTATGCGGTTTTTAAAAAAAACATCAACATTTCCCGAAAATTTCGGCAGAGTCTCCTTTGTAAATACTGGCCCCCAAACGGGATACAACATGAATAGTATACGAAATCAATAAAAGGCATCCCCAAGCGGGAGCTAGCTCTTCATCAATCGACGGTCACAACCACACAAGCAATATAATATACAACGCCAACGGCGAGGATCAAAACTCAAAACCACAAGAAAACCACAGAAATAAAACGCGCGACTCTAAGGTCGAAAGAATAACATCACTGGTCTCTATCTCTGAAATAAATACATGTTTGGTTGATGGAACTTATAGATATAAGAGAATAATGATATACAAGATATATAATGGGGGTACGATACAAGTAAACCCACCTACTAGTAAGTCACCCGAAGGAAACTATGCCTGCAAAGCCGTAATGAAACCTGTACGGTAAACCTGCAAGAACTGAGGCACAACGGGGGTGAGTTGCCAACTCGTGAATAGAAAAACATCTACGAAAAGAAATCGCATAAATAACGCAATCCTAGGTCAATGATTATAATATATCCTCAAATATATGAATAACATGCAGCCTATAATAATGGCTAGGGTAATATCTAACCCGAGTGTGATCTCATGTGCCCGTGTTAGTGCCTCAGGTAGCAATATATTATATGAATGAGGTATGAATGCATGAAAACAGAATACATGTAAATGAAGGAACTGTTTTCATAAATTAGTGAGATTTCCTTTGTATTTTTAAAATGAGGTATCATAAATGAAATCATCATCAACAATGTTTAGCATCGACACAAAACATAAATCTCAAAGTCTCAAAACCTCAGGCTCCGGCTATCCAGACTGGCCTGTATCATCAAATCTCAGTACCTCAATATCTCGAAATCTCAATGTCTCAATCTCAATATATAGGGCGCCGTCAGTCCAGACCGGCCCCTACCATCCATCTCAAGACCACGACGGTATCCTCCGGATATCCAACGCGTCAGGTAAAATCACCGGTAGGTAGTCTCCCCCTGCCAGGCTCATCGTCATCACCACGAGCTTCTTGCCCCGGGGTACCTCACCGGGCCCACCATGTACCCGAAATGGTTCATCCGCCTCCTCGAATCGGGTCTCGAAATTTATCAGCAAACTCATGGTGGACGACTCATACATCATGGGAAAACCGCATTTTTATTTAAAAAGAGAGAAAGCAGTTTATATATCTTTTGCGGTTTTCCTCCAAATCCAGAAAGTATCATGGAAATTCGAATCATCAATAGCATGTAAAACCATGAATATAAGCATGAGCATCCATGAATGCGGCATATAATGAATAACCATATGCATGAAGTGACAAGTAACAACTACAATGTCTAAACTAGCATATAAGGCAAGCAACTAATCATTATGTTAAAACTACTAGTTAACAAGCTACATTAGGCAATAATATTTTCTAAGGTGTGCGTGACATGGCAATTACCGATGAAGATGTGTGTGAGCCGGCAAGTAAGTGTACGTGGTACATACGCATCATCGGTAAGATGGTGCCCTAACAGCATGATATCAATAATGAAATATGAATTTCAAAAAGTATGCGATGCGGAGCAATAGCAATAATATGCGGGAGCTGAATACTAGACACAACGATAACTAAACTGCATTACCCTAATATAAGTCCTACAATAGTGCCTTTTGAAATAACACGAATCGCGGTGTTTTGAAAATAAGGGTTACGGTGTTTTTAAGAAAAGATACGCCTTTTCAAATATCCGTAGAATCCCTTGACCTGTCTTTTAAAATACCCACGATTCGTTAGTTTTGAAATAGGTAGGAGTCTAATCTAATCTAACAACTACACTAAACTATACGGTTGAACTAACAAGCTGAACTACAGGTAAGGAAACCGCCTAACATCTGAGTCGATACGTATACATACCTGTATATATATAGTCGGTGATCCCGCCTCAATAATATCATATCCGATACCATATCTATAACCAGACATCCCAAGTCAAGAGTGTGGATCAATCATCAATATATAGCTCGTACGTAAATCCGTCGTACGGCATCCCCAAATCTGGGTACAGGTCAATATCATGTTCATCACATTATTCATCTGGTATCTTCTTTATCAAAGATCCTAATCCAGGTACTGATCTTTGTCTAGTACAATACTGATACCACCTAAGTATGCATGCACGTGTGTGAAAACTACGTCAAAGGACCCGCTAAAACATCAGGTCGTATATCAAATACGAACCCTGCCATATCACCGATCTCATGGCCTCGACCCAAATCTCATCGACTCATCTCAATCCCAAGTATCATCCTCAAATCCGTATGTGAACACATAGTCCCATACCCATGTGAACACATAACTATAAAGAATCCCATGAGCACATATAAATAGGAATGTATGCAAGTATGTATGTGTGTATGTGTAGTGCAACACTACTCTAGGGTTCGCAACACTAAAATAATCCAACACACCAATATCCATCCTAAATATCGTTATTAATCCCAAATAACATATAATAATTGTTGGTGTGTATACGCATCCGTATACACCACCACGGACTGCGGGGGTGCTATACGCCATCCACCCGACTTCTTCCCGTAGATATAAATCTATTCACCTGGTCCTCGCTCGCCGGTGCCGACGTCGCCACGAGCTTGCTTGTCGTCTCGAAGTCCACATAGGGTACCTACATATCACAACGTATCGTATCGCATAAAAACCCAATTCAAAATCGAAACGGCATACGAAAACTAAATCGGCACGCGTATCATGCATAGGTCAAAACCTATCGCCTACACATGCAAGAATAGCCAAACCAACTCTCGATGTCGATGTACAAACGTCAAAACATCGAGAAAAACACCAAACACACTCATTTGTACAGTTACAAGCACTAATTATAATATAAAATAGCTTAAAATTCGCAAAAACCCCAATTTCACTTAAAAAGTCATTTTTCCGAAAATCTAGCAAGCACAAATCACCGTTTTAGTACAAAACTCGATGTATAAACTAATCTAGCGGCCACAATATTCACTAAATATCTTAAATAAGTCATATAAACCATTCCTATAATTTATTCTCATCAATTTCCATAAATTCCAAAATTCTAGTTTACAATATACACAAATTTTAACAATTTTATAGCAAAAATGCACAAACAACAATTTAGCTTGGATTTTCATGAACTAAAGTATTAAACTATATTTTATAATGTTAATGAAGTCATGAAAAACCTAATAACATTTTTAAACCCAATATTTAAACAATTTTTTTTAAACCTAGTTAGCAATTTAGCAAAATTATCACCATTTTAATTTAACAAATTAGCAAGTAGCAACCAACCTAGATTTTGCATACAATTACATGTTAATCTCCTCATTACAACCATAAACTAATGATAAAAACCCTAATTAAATTCAAACCCTAGTCTTGAATTTCCTAAAGTTGCAATAAAACCCAATTAAACATCAAATTTGTTAACATAGAAGCAATTAAACAACAATATATAAATAAGGTTTAAATTATACCTCATGATCATGGATCAATCATGAAATCTAGCCTCTCAAAATGCTCTCTTATCACCACAATCCATGCTTGTTAGGCTAAGCTAAAATGGGTAAGAGTTGGATTTGGATTTTGGGATTTTTTTGATGGATTTTGAGGCAATTTTGAAGCATTTTTTGAAGAGAAATGAGAGGAGAAAAGGGGGAGGGGGCTGCTGCTGGAAAGGGTTCAGGTTTGGCCAGAAATGGAGGGGGGTTTGGGTGAGGGAGGAGAGAGAGTGAGGTGGGGAAAGTCCCACTCTAGTCAAAGTCCACTCTAATTCTATCATTTTCTACTCTTTTCTTTTCTTATCTTTGACAAAAGAAGTGATTGGAGAGAGGGAGAGGGGGAGGGCTGTCATGGTGGGGCCGGCCACATGGGGAAGGGAAGAGAGGGTGAGGTGTGGGTGTGTGGGTTAGGGAAAAAGATAAATGTATTACCCCAATTCCCATTAACACTAATTTCACCGAAAAAAGCCTTTTTCTTCGATATTTTCTAAACCGTTTTGGCAAACGATTTCGTTTCAAAAACCACATGATAAAATTTTATTTAATGTTTTATAATGCACAAAATTTGTTTCAACTCATTCCAATTTGTAATTTTTCCCTAATTAAATATATTAGTGACGGCTTAAAATAATATTAAAATAATTAATTTCGGAAAAATTTTCAGAAAATTTGAAATTTCACCAGTGGGTCAATAAACACCAAATACTAGCAATTACATAGATAGAATTTGTTTATTTAATTTTATAATAAAGATATTTGTATTTTGACTTTTTTACAGAAAACCCCCTTATTTTACCGTTTTTTTCGAAATTTCACCGAAACGATTTTGAAAACGTTACAATCTTCCCCCCTTAAAGAAATTCGGTCCCCGAATTTAAATTAAAACTCCCCCCAAATACTAAAATATTTCAGCCAAAACCATCAAATCGCCGGGGCTCCGAAATCATAAATACATAAACGCATCATAGCGCAATGCATGCGCATGAGTAATGAGTAGATAACTCGAAATCAAAACTCCGTCAAGCATCCCGCAACCATTGGAGTCAAGGTGAAGACACGAATGCCAAATCTCAAGCAAGACCGATATGCTATAAATCGGAACTATACATGTAAATATCATGAGGAAATGCATGCCAAATCCTTTAAGTTGCTGTGCAATGCACATAATACTGCACAGTGGCGGACGTCTATCATAAGAGAATAAATATATACATATATACCTTTGTTTGAAATGTACGTTCCGCCGTTTTGGGAAACAATTTAGAAGGGTTTTCCTTGTTTTAAACGTTTCGCGTCATATCAGACACGTAGGTAAATACTGAGACTATAGCTCGCTTTTTGGAATTCCCTTCAATAGCTATCAATGCATGCAAAATACATTCAGGTACTGTCCTCTGACTAGTCCTGCTTAGTACAAAAACACATTGCAATTATCATAAAAAAAAACGTACTGCTCTATAAGAAATCAATCCCAAAATACGCGTATGAATACTACGTGCGTCTGGTGCGCACGACAATCAAAATCCATATACGTGCCATACAAGTGCACAGAAATAAGATCTAAGTGCATCGGGTGTGCACAAAGCATTTGTCGTAGGCAACGTGTGTGCCTGACAGCAAAATCAGGTGCATCTGATATGCACGAAAAAAATCTCGATTTAGTGCATCTGGTGTGCACCAAAATCGCATCTCAAGACATGCGCTCAACATGCGCGAAAACCCAAAACCAGGGGCATCCATCATGCACGAAATCATGAAATCCAATATCAAGCGCCGAACATGCGCAAAATCAAATCAAGTGCACAAGGTGCACAAAACAAATATCGAGTATCACAATCGAAATCAAAATCCAGTGCATCTAAGTGCACAAAAGGCGTATCACTGCACTGCAAGCATATATAAACTATACAGAGTGCAGGAACCAAATTGTGTGCGTGCATACGCACAAAATCAACTCAAATGTCTAAAACCGTAAAATCACAAACATGTGAAACCAAAGCACGAAAACGATATCAAGTGCAACACTGTGCAAAGATCGTAAATCCTCAATCATCAAAATCAAATCATGCGAATAAATCACCCGAAACATCGAAATCAATAACGGCGGAATAGTACCGCTCAAACGCATCCTCTAAGAATCTCGGGCCAACTGTCACGGTCACTAGTGGGACGTCTCGTCGATGATCATGAACTCTGGCCTACTGGTGTGCGTAACAATGACCACTCCTGGGTCAAGGTCTTCACTGTGAATTACCAATCTCTCGGTCCATCGGCTCATCGGCCCTGTCAGGTGTGCTAACGGGGATGATCCCGTTCTGGCACTTCTCTGGTCATCTCTCGGTCAATCATCGCGACCACTCGTAAGACAGTATATCACTGGCGTCGGCCTCTGGCTCTCTGAATGTACGTGACACATCTGATCCTGGGTGCATGTATCATTATAGCAGTGTCCTGGAAGGAATCCTACTCACGATCTCTTCCATGTCTCGTCTCTGCCAACTGTCCGGAAGTCATCGTCCTTTCCTATATCTGCATCTTGCTCTGGAACGACTGCATACTCATCGCGACTCCTTCTGGAAGGTAAATCCAAGTACCATGCCTCGGCATGCGCATCGCATCTCTGATGTCGGCGGAGTGGAACGTCATCTCATCTAGATCTGGTACGAACCTCTTACTTCACTTTTCTCTAATGTCGTCTGCTTTGGACTCATCTCGTCGCGGCTGCATGGACTGAGCTCCAACGGCTATCCTCGTATCGGGAGTCTCCCAAGAAATGCATCTCACCACCTAGCATCCGAATGAAGTCGAACCATCCGATCGATTCGTCAAAACCTCATAATCCACCAAGAGCTCAACATCTTGGGTACAGTTTAACAGTATCGAGTACGTACCACAGCATCGATGGTCCAGCCGTAGAAGGGCAAACCCAAGCCTCACTAATGGCGCCGCGGAACTGCCGCAAACCCTAAGGTTCAAAGGCTTTCACACGGTCATTAAGTCGAGTTAGGGTTTCATTCTTCTAGAGGGTTCATAGAATTGCCTGCATGTCTTTCTGAATACTTTAAACCTGGAATAATAGGTTTCCGACATTCTATCGTCTCTGTCGACTCTCTACGTCTCCGCGTGAAGTCGTCTCTAGCTGGAACCAATCTATATGATGACCTCGCATCGGGGTAGGCGAACGAACCACCTGTCCTAGTCATTCATCCTTGGGTGACTAGCGACCTTCTAGCATCTATTAGTACAACTCGTCCCGCAATAGCTCCAACATATGGGGCGATATCTCGTCACTCGCAGCAACAACTGGCTCACTCGTCTGCACGCTGAACAGTGCCTCAATCATCATGAGTAAGCAATACACCAACGGTCATCAAAATCTGACTGGCCTCTGTCAGTGGCTCAATTCTCTAGTGCTGATCGGCACGTCCAAGTAACCTCATAAAGGCGATCCGCCAAACGCTCGTGGCGCGGAAACACAGTAAAAAGACACATCTCCGCAATCGTGTGTCGCCGGAATTTTGCCCTGGTCAGTCCTCGTTCGTGACGAGCTCGTGCTGACCACAACTCTAGCTGTAGCTATCCCTGCCCGTAATCGTGGCAGCAAAACCATAACTGGTACTGATGAGGCTAGATCGGAATGAATATAATACTGAGCAAAGAAATGTACATCCTAAGGCTTCTTAAGTGGAGTAGCGTATCGTAAATATGCCGCGGAACATACATACGGTACGTCACTATACTTTAGTCACCTATTCCATCAACCAAGGGTCATCCTACACTCCGAAGGTAAAACCTAACGCTCTGATACCAACTTTGTCACGTCCCGAAAGTACGGAATATGACCGGCACTTAAACTACGAAACGTGTCGAGGCGTACGTAATCTAAGTAAGCCGAAAACCCAGAAATCCAAACCAAGAAAAGTAGTAGAGTGAAGGAAAACCAATTTAAACAAGTAGTTTTAATAGCATAAGCCGAATTATGTGGTTTTTAAAAAAACATCAATATTTCCCGAAAATTTCGGCAGAGTCTCCTTTGTAAATACTGGCCCCCAAACGGGATACAACATGAATAGTATACGAAATCAATAAAAGGCATCCCCAAGCGGGAGCTAGCTCTTCATCAATCGACGGTCACAACCACATAAGCAATATAATATACAACGCCAACGGCGAGGATCAAAACTCAAAACCACAAGAAAACCACAGAAATAAAACACGCGACTCTAAGGTCGAAAGAATAACATCACTGGTCTCTATCTCTGAAATAAATACATGTTTGGTTGATGGAACTTCTAGATATAACAGAATAATGATATACAAGATATATAATGGGGGTACGATACAAGTAAACCCACCTACTAGCAAGTCACCCGAAGGAAACTATGCCTGCAAAGCCGTAATGAAACCTGTACGGCAAACCTGCAAGAACTGGGGCACAACGGGGGTGAGTTGCCAACTCGTGAATAGAAAAACATCTACGAAAAGAAATCGCATAAATAACGCAATCCTAGGTCAATGATCATAATATATTCTCAAATATATGAATAACATGCAGCCTATAACAATGGCTAGGGTAATATCTAACCCGAGTGTGATCTCATGTGCCCGTGTCAGTGCCTCAGGTAGCAATATATCATATGAATGAGGTATGAATGCATGAAAACAGAATACATGTAAATGAAGGAACTGTTTTCATAAATTAGTGAGATTTCCTTTGTATTTTTAAAATGAGGTATCATAAATGAAATCAGCATCAACAATGTCTAGCATCGACACAAAACATAAATCTCAATGTCTCAAAACCTCAGGCTCCGGCTATCCGGACTGGCCTGTATCATCAAATCTCAGTACCTCAATATCTCGAAATCTCAATGTCTCAATCTCAATATCTAGGGCGCTGTCAGTCTAGACCGGCCCCTACCATCCATCTCAAGATCACGACGGTATCCTCCGGATATCCGACGCGTCAGGTAAAATCACCGGTAGGTAGTTTCCCCCTGCCAGGCTCATCGTCATCACCACGAGCTTCTTGCCCCGGGGTACCTTACCGGGCCCACCATGTACCCGAAATGGTTCATCCGCCTCCTCGAATCGGGTCTCGAAATCTATCAGCAAACTCATGGTGGACGACTCATACATCATGGGAAAACCGCATTTTTATTTAAAAAGAGAGAAAGCGGTTTATATATGTTTTGCGGTTTTCCTCCAAATCCAGAAAGTATCATGGAAATTCGAATCATCAATAGTATGTAAAACCATGAATATAAGCATGAGCATCCATGAATGCGGCATATAATGAATAACGGTATGCATGAAGTGACAAGTTACAACTACAATGTCTAAACTAGCATATAAGGCAAGCAACTAATCATCATGTTAAAACTACTAGTTAACAAGCTACATTAGGCAATAATATTTTCTAAGGTGTGCGTGACATGGCAATTACCGATGAAGATGTGTGTGAGCCGGCAAGTAAGTGTACGTGGTACATACGCATCATCGGTAATGGTGATGGTGTCCTAACAGCATGATATCAATAATGAAATATGAATTTCAAAAAGTATGCGATGCGGAGCAATAGCAATAATATGCGGGAGCTGAATACTAGACACAACGATAACTAAACTGCATTACCCTAATATAAGTCCTACAATAGTGCCTTTTGAAATAACACGAATCGCGGTGTTTTGAAAATAAGGGCTACGGTGTTTTTAAGAAAAGATACACCATTTGAAATATCCGTAGAATCCCTTGACCTGTCTTTTAAAATACCCACGATTTGTTAGTTTTGAAATAGGTAGAAATCTAATCTAATCTAACAACTACACTAAACTATACGGTTGAACTAACAAGCTGAACTACAGGTAAGGAAACCGCCTAACATCTGAGTCGATACGTATACATACCTGTATATATATAGTCGGTGATCCCGCCTCAATAATATCATATCCGATACCATATCTATATTCAGACATCCCAAGTCAAGAGTGTGGATCAACCATCAATATATAGCTCGTACGTAAATCCGTCGTACGGCATCCCCAAATCTGGGTACGGGTCAATATCATGTTCATCACATTATTCATCTGGTATCTTCTTTATCAAAGATCCTAATCCAGGTACTGATCTCTGTCTAGTACAATACTGATACCTCCTAAGTATGCATGCACGTGTGTGAAAACTACGTCAAAGGACCCGCTAAAACATCAGATCATATATCAAATACGAACCCTACCATATCACCGATCTCACGGCCTCGACCCAAATCTCATCGACTCATCTCAATCCCAAGTATCATCCTCAAATCCGTATGTGAACACATAGTCCCATACCCATGTGAACACATAACTATAAAGAATCCCATGAGCACATATAAATAAGAATGTATGCAAGTATGTATGTGTGTATGTGTAGTGCAACACTACCCTAGGGTTCGCAACACTAAAATAATCCAACACACCAATATCCATCCTAAATATCGTTATTAATCCCAAATAACATATAATAATTGTTGGTATGTATACGCATCCGTATACACCACCGCGGACTGCGGGGGTGCTATACGCCATCCACCCGACTTCTCCCCGTAGATATAAATCTATTCACCTGGTCCTCGCTCGCCGGTGTCGACGTCGCCATGAGCTTGCTTGTCGTCTCGAAGTCCACATGGGGTACCTACATATCACAACGTATCGTATCGCATAAAAACCCAATTCAAAATCGAAACGGCATACGAAAACTAAATCGGCACGCGTATCATGCATAGGTCAAAACCTATCGCCTACACATGCAAGAATAGCCAAACCAACTCTCGATGTCGATGTACAAATGTCAAAACATCGAGAAAAACACCAAACACACTCATTTGTACAGTTACAAGCACTAATTATAATATAAAATAGCTTAAAATTCGCAAAAACCCCAATTTCACTTAAAAAGTCATTTTTCCGAAAATCTAGCAAGCACAAATCACCGTTTTAGTACAAAACTCGATGTATAAACTAATCTAGCGGCCACAATATTCACTAAATATCTTAAATAAGTCATATAAACCATTCCTATAATTTATTCTCATCAATTTCCATAAATTCCAAAATTCTAGTTTACAATATACACAAATTTTAACAATTTTATAGCAAAAATGCACAAACAACAATTTAGCTTGGATTTTCATGAACTAAAGTATTAAACTATATTTTATAATGTTAATTAAGTCATGAAAAACCTAATAACATTTTTAAACCCAATATTTAAACAATTTTTTTTAAACCTAGTTAGCAATTTAGCAAAATTATCACCATTTTAATTTAACAAATTAGCAAGTAGCAACCAACCTAGATTTTGCATACAATTACATGTTAATCTCCTCATTACAACCATAAACTAATGATAAAAACCCTAATTAAATTCAAACCCTAGTCTTGAATTTCCTAAAGTTGCAATAAAACCCAATTAAACATCAAATTTGTTAACATAGAAGCAATTAAACAACAATATATAAATAAGGTTTAAATTATACCTCATGATCATGGATCAATCATGAAATCTAGCCTCTCAAAATGCTCTCTTATCACCACAATCCATGCTTGTTAGGCTAAGCTAAAATGGGTAAGAGTTGGATTTGGATTTTGGGATTTTTTTGATGGATTTTGAGGCAATTTTGAAGCATTTTTTGAAGAGAAATGAGAGGAGAAAAGGGGGAGGGGGCTGCTGCTGGAAAGGGTTCAGGTTTGGCCAGAAATGGAGGGGGTTTGGGTGAGGGAGGAGAGAGAGTGAGGTGGGGAAAGTCCACTCTAGTCAAAGTCCACTCTAATTCTATCATTTTCTACTCTTTTCTTTTCTTATCTTTGACAAAAGAAGTGATTGGAGAGAGGGAGAGGGGGAGGGCTGTCATGGTGGGGCCGGCCACATGGGGAGGGGAAGAGAGGGTGAGGTGTGGGTGTGTGGGTTAGGGAAAAATATAAATGTATTACCCCAATTCCCATTAACACTAATTTCACCGAAAAAAGCCTTTTTCTTCGATATTTTCTAAACCGTTTTGGCAAACGATTTCGTTTCAAAAACCACATGATAAAATTTTATTTAATGTTTTATGATGCACAAAATTTGTTTCAACTCATTCCAATTTGTAATTTTCCCTAATTAAATATATTAGTGACGGCTTAAAATAATATTAAAATAATTAATTTCGGAAAAATTTTCAGAAAATTTGAAATTTCACCAGTGGGTCAATAAACACCAAATACTAGCAATTACATACCTAGAATATGTATATTTAATTTTATAATAAAGATATTTGTATTTTGACTTTTTTACAGAAAACCCCCTTATTTTACCGTTTTTTCGAAATTTCACCGAAACGATTTTCAAAACGTTACACTATCCCATTAAGAATGTATAGAGCGAACACCCATCACTTGTGCTTTCAACCGTTTCGAGTAAATTTCGGCAGCACCTCCCCGCTGTTCTCCAAGTACACTGTAATAGAATAGATAATCATTTCAAAGCTGTGAAACAACGTTGAAATGAACATCTAATCTATCTTTGTACACGGAGAACCAGCGGAAAGGTACCGACGAAATATCTCGAAATGGATGAAAACACAAGTGAATGAAGGTGTTTGCTTTATACATTCTTAACTTGTCCACACGGGACAAACCTATGGGTTACCATACGATTGAATTTTCTCGTCGCGTAGACTATACGACGGTTGTTAGTATCGAGCTATACTGTCCGATATTTAACAAATTTCGTATAGTTCTAGGTCACGACGAGTATCGCACGTATGTTAACCGATAGACGGGGACTAAGTGGCGCTTTTAGTTTCATATATGAGTATCGATGGGAATATGAAGGTTTCATATTATCATCGATTATCATATATTGGTTTTAACCTGAACATCTCGAATCGCTCTCTAATTATGCGTTTGTTGTGCATTCGTGTTGTATGTATAACATGATTTTAAACCATTGAGATCAAGATTGATAGAACTGATCATCCTACATTGCAATAGCATTCATCAACCAAAAACCGAAAATTGCTTTAACTTGTACGTTGCTTTATGTTGTTAATTTGATCATTTTTAAAATTGTAATTGGTTCTACACATAATTATTTCGTTATTGTAACAGAAAATTTTGTTTCTTTCGATATGAAACAGATACGATACACGATATGATAAATAAAAAATTGAAACACAAACCGTATCAAGATTTAACAACTTTTATTATGTCATATACGCGGGCCGATATTTTCATATTAGCCAATAGGCAAAAATAGATTGCGGTCTGGATATGGCATATTGGCAGATGTTACCTATATGCATACATGCATGTTGTCTCCCCATATTTTCATAAATTAAACCAACTTTTCTATACATGCTAGTAATTACTGGATACATTCAGGTTAAATGAATAGAGCTAGCCGTAATTTCCTCTACGGTAAACTTTCATCAATGCAACACTTTGGTTCGCCTAACTAGATCGCCATTCACGAACACAATCTATTTATATGGCATGATTTTATACACTTAACTTTACCACATTTAATGAAAATGAATCATTCATGATATGATACATGTATATACATCGATACCCAACCCCAACCTAACCCTAGCCCCAGCCCAGCCCCAGCCCAGCCCCGCCCCAACCTAACCCTAACCCCAGCCCCAGCTAAACCCTAACCCCAACCCTAAGACAAACCCTAACCCCAGCCCCAGCCGCAACCGAACCCCAACCCTAACCCTAACCCCAACCCCAACCCCAACCGCGACCGCAACCCCTACCGAACCCCAACTCCAACCGCAACCCCAGACCCAGCCATGAACCTTAGCCCTAAATAATCAAAAATTTCTTTAATTTAGTTGAAGATTTACTAACCTGAATGGCGGTGGCGACGACGAGAACGGTGGTGGCGACGACGAGAACGGTGGCGACGACGAGAACGGCGGTGGCGACGACGAAAACGGCGGTAGCGATGACGAGAACGGCGGTGGCGATTTGGGGATTTTGTTTCGCGCGCGATCGAGAGAGGAAGAAAGAGATAACGGGCGTAGGCGATCGATCTGTGCCTTTATTAAATCGCTATTTAGTTGCCCCTATGGATTTGTCCGTAGGTCCTTGGTTTGCAGCTCCGTAGGGGCAAACACCAAATTAAGAATTAATATTTTTATTCTTGAACGTCTTGGCCCGTAGGGGCAACCTTATAGCCCTACGGATTAATCCGTAGGGCCAACATAAATCTTTCCCTATGGATTTCAATATCCGTAGGGGCAACCCCCTATTTTAGTAGTGAGGTGTAAATTCTCCTTAGAAGTCGTGAGGACTTCTGCGTGATATATTCTCTTGTAAGTCGTAAGGATCTTCCAAGAGCGTTTTCGCTTACAAGTCGAGAGGACTTATAAGTGTCATTCACCATATGGGTGAACTTCCCACCAGTGGCAGAACATGAAGAGGGGATATTTATTTGTGCCCGTAGATTGTATACAAGGGTCAATATTGGACCGCTTATAGGGCAACTTGGGGAGTGTGATGACTTAAGAACAGGCTCAGGTCCCTGTATCTTAAGGCTTTTGAATCCTATGAGCCGTGAAGGTCTCATAGGGGGAATTCTCTTTATGAGTCATGAGGATCTCGTAAGTGTAATTTCTCCTTAGGAATCGTGAGGATCCATAAGTGTGTTGCTCTTTTGTGAGTCGTAAGGATCCCACGCAGGTGTTTTCTCCTTACAAGGTCGAGAGGACCTTGCAGGTGTTTTTATTTTAACGAGATTACGCCCTTTCGGGTTTTCTAAAACTCGCCGATAGCCCAGCTGTTTTTACTCATGGAGCTCTTTCGGGTTTTCATCCATGCCCATTTCGCTTACGGACATGCCATTTCTTTTTTTTAACAACGAGATTACGCTCTTTCAGGTTTTCACAAGCTCGTCGGTATCCCTGCTTTTTTTACTCACGGCGCCCTTTCGGATTTTCATCCGTCCCCATTTCGCTTGTGGACATACCGTATTTTTTACCCTCTGTTCGCCAATGGAACTTTTGGGGAAATTCGCCACCGGGGCAGCTGTGCAGCCAGCGGGGCTTGAGTTGCAATCCTCGCCGCTGGGACTCGTGGACTTGAATTCCACTGTCGTCGTGTTTGAGACGACGTATTTAGTTTAAGGGCGTTTCGGTTCGTTGTTAGTTTAAGGACATTTCGGTCCGGGCCAGCTTTGAGGCAAAGTTTTACCGGATACTACTTATGGAGTTTGGACTCAGGAAGATAGCGAGCGGACATGAGCGTCGTCATCTATCATTAACCTGAGCCGTGACTCGTCAAGCGTAGTATTTCTTAAGGAACCGACCGTTTATTGGCCGGAAGGGTCTTTCGCCATGCATATCCATGAGCAAATAAGCCCCACCTTGGTAGACCTTGTCTATGATGTACGGACCGTCATGGTTTGGCTCGAATTTCCCCCACTTTGCACGGTAGGGGATCATAGGTCCTTTTACAACTAGCACGAGTTCGCCTTGGCGGAATGTTCTCGGCCTGGTTAGTCTTTAGTATAAGCGCGCCGTCCTTTCTTTGTAAGCTTCCAGGTTTTACTGCACCATGAGACTAGTTTCATCGAGGGCATCGAGCTCCTCAAGATGAAGATGGACATTTTCTTCACCTGTCAGCTCGTATCAAACTGCTACTCATAGAAAGGGTAACTTATTTCCAAAGGAAGTACCGCTTCCGTGCCGAATACCAACGTGAATGGCATTGTATTCGTGGCCATTTTGAACGTGGTTCGATACGCCTAGAGAGCTTCATGCAGTCTCTCGTGCCAGTCCCTTTTATGTCTGGACACCATTTTCTTTATGATCTTTGTCAAGGTCTTGTTGAAAGCCTCAGCTAGACCGTTAGCTCGGGGATTATAGGCTGAAGAGTATCTCCAATGTATATTATGTCGTTGTGCGAAGCGGCTGATCTTATGGCTTCTGTAGGCCGGCCCATTATCCGAGATGATTCGTCGCAGAGTACCGAACCGGTAGATGACGTGTGTCCTGAAGAAGTGGAGGATGTTCTCCGTCTCGCCTACCTTAGCGGTACTGCTTCTGCCCACTTAGAGAAGTAATCAATTGTTGCTAATATGAACCGATGTCCCTTGGACGATACTGGCTCGATGGGCCTGATTATATCGGTTTCCCACATTTCGAATGGCCAGCTAGCCAACGTTGGGTGCAGCGGATTCGGATGTTGGCGGATAAAGTCCCCGTGAATTTGGCACGAGTGACACTGCTTCGCATATTCAAGACAGTCCTGAATCATTTTAGGCCAATAATAACCCATTCTCTTGATCTTTAGCTTCATCTTTGGCCCGGCTTGATGAGAACCACAGAGTCCGTCGTGAGTTTCTTGGACGACTCTCCTTGCTTCTTCCGGCCCCAAGCATCTTAGCCACAAACTGTCGAACGAACTCTTATATAGAGTATCATTGACGAAGGCAAAAGACAGAGCTCATTTCATAAGCTGATGTCTTGATGACGCGTTTTCGGGCGTTTGATGGGATTTGAAGTAATTTATGAAGACTTCTCTTCAATCCTTAGCCTTTTCTTTGTCTCCTATTCGGCAGGCTGCTTGTTTGGTCGCTTCCTTTCCTTCAGACGGCTTCGGAGATATTTCTGCTGGCACGAGAATCCGACGGCTTTGCATAATGATCCTTACGTCATCGAGGTTTTCGTCGGCCAATTCTTTAGCGAGCTTAGCTAACGCATCCGCCTTACTATTTTCTGCCCGCTGTATGCTTTCTAGGATGTAGAAAGGGATTTGAGTCAGCAGTTGCTGCACTCTTTCGCCATATTTTACCAACTCCGATTTACACGTCTGATAATCGCCATTTACTTGGCTAACGACTAGTTGGGAGTTTCTATATATTAGGAGTTTTCCGATGCCCATGTCAACAACAATCTCAAGACCTGCTATCAAAGCTTCGTACTCAGCCTCATTGTTCGTTCTCGGCTCTGTTAATGAAAGGGCGAAACGCATTATCCCTCCTTGCGGAGTCACGAAGATAAGGCCTACCTCGGCTTTAATCATGAGGGTGTTTTGCTTTCACTTTTTCATGGAAGATGCTCCATCGAAGTAGAGTTCCCATCGGGCATTATTTCCTTTCCCCTCCCTGTCGATTGCATCGAACGCGTGTTCATCTGGCAATTCACAATTTAAGGGAGAGTCGGCTGGTATTGGATGTTCAGCAAGAAAGTCAGCGATGGCCTGGCCCTTCACTGTCCTGAGGGGTCGATAGATTATCGAGAACTCCATCAAGAGGATGGCCTATTTGGCAAGCCTTCCCGTTAATATGGCTCTTGACATCAAATATTTGAGAGGATCCACCTTTGATATGAGATGGACCTCATGCGCCAAGTCATAATGTTGAAGCTTCATTATCGCGAAGATCGGTACCAGGCAATGCTTTTCGATGGGGGAGTAGTTGTTTTCCGCCCCCAGGAGAACTCGACTCAAATAATATAGAGCTCTCTCCTTCCCCTGTTCGTTCTCCTATGCCCATAGCGTACCTAAAGAACCTTCAAGGGCTATTGTGTACAGGATGAGGGGCTTTCCCTTAACCAAAGCGGTCAGTACCGGCGGGTTCTGCAGGTATTTCTTGATTTCTTCCAGTGCGCTTTGGCATTTACGATCCCAAACGAACGGGGTCCCCTTCTTCATTAGATGGCTATAGGGGCGGCATTTTCCAGAGAGGGTGGCTATGAACAGTCAGATATACGCGAGCTTTCCTTGGAGAGACCGCAGTTGCTTAAGAGTTCTTGGCGAGGGCATTTCCATAATCGCCTTAATCTTTGATGGGTCTACTTCGATGCCTCGCTGTCGTACGATGAATCCTAGAAATTTTCCTGAGGAGACCCCAAACGCGCATTTCAGAGGGTTCATCTTCAGATTATATTTCCGAAGACGCTGGAATACTATTTTTAGATGTTCCCAATGTTCCTCGTATGACTTACTTTTCACCACCAGGTCGTCGATGTAGCATTCGATAATCTCATGTATGAGGTCATTGGAAGATTTTTGCCATAGCCCTTTGATAGGTAGCGCCTGCGTTCTTCAAACCGAAGGGCATCACCTTATAGCAGAATATGCCTAGCGGAGTTCGGAAGGCGGTGTGCTTTTGGTCTTCAGGATGCATTTTTATTTGATTGTAGCCTGAAGATCCATCCAAGAAGGAGAAGTCCTCATGAGTGGACGTGTTATCAATCATTAGCTCGGTAAATCGCACTAGGAAGTCATCCTTCGAGCAAGCTTTGTTGAGATCACGAAAGTCCATGCAGATGCGAACTGTCCCATTTTTTTCATCACTAGGACAATGTTGTCGATCCAGCCAGGATATTGATCTTCTTCGATGAAGTCAGAGTCGATTAGTTTCTTGACTTCGGCATTGATGCTCATCTT
This sequence comes from Agapanthus africanus, assembly GCA_030015575.1. NCBI lineage: Eukaryota > Viridiplantae > Streptophyta > Magnoliopsida > Asparagales > Amaryllidaceae > Agapanthus > Agapanthus africanus. The sequence goes on from CM057349.1 coordinate 423,285,788, forward strand.
GAGTTCGAGTCGCATTCTTCTTGGCGCCTGTTTGACTGGCTTGATGTTCGGTGATATCGCCAGTTTATGCACCGCTATTTCGGGATTTAGTCCCAGCATCTCGGAATAGTTCCACGCGAAGCAGTCTTTATACTGCACAAGAACGTCATTTAGCGTGGCCACCTGCTTTTCAGACAGTAGCTCACTGATGAATGTTGGCATCGGCTCATTTTTCGTCCCCAAGTCGATTTTTCTCAGGTTGTCCACTGTGGTGTGTATCCCATCTTCCAGTTCTTTTGGCGCCGATGGAAATTTTAAAACCACCCCGTCCTCGTCCTCATTTGCGAAACACCGAAAAAGGTCGTCCACATTCTCATTCTCTCCTACTTTTGATAGTGTTATCACGTGGCAGGTACGAGCTCGTTTCCAAGCTCGATGTTGATCTAGAGTTACCCTCGCGGTGTAAGTTGCTTTTGGCTCATGCTTTCGTGGTGGGGATACCCTCCAACTGTCGGATAAGGCGAACATGCCTCGTTGATACTTGTCTTCAACCCAATCTTTGAAGGTGAAGCGGTCTTCAAGTGGATGTCCTATTGCTCGGTGGTAGGAGCAATAAGCCGGATGATGAACCTCGTTTATTTGCTCAGGGTTCCGAGATTCCGGGAGCGTCATCATTTGATGCTTCATAACAAGGTTGAATATTTTCCTTGTCTTGTCTTGAGAGAACGAGTACTCCCGACCCATCTTCTTCATAAAAGACGGGTTCCAGCTAACTTTTTCTCGATCGCGTGGCTTCTCGGATCCGCTGCGCTGTTTTTGAACGTCATTCCCGTTGCTCACCTTGTTTTTTTGTTTGCTTCGGGCCTTTTCCTTTCCACGAGAGCGCACAACGGGCTGAGGGTGAAGGGCATCGTAGTCTTTTATTTCCGCAGACTGCTGAGTGAGACACTGTATCCCAGCCTTCTCGTAAATGGCCATTTCGCGGCTGTGGTCATCCCGAACCTTCTGACCGGCTTCTCTCATTAGCTTGTCAATTTGTTCTTCGAATGACGGACTTGGCATTCTTACGGTGGGATGTCGCTCCGGTTCAATATTAGCGCTGTCTGGAAAAGCATTCCCCTCTCTATCAGAGTTATTTATGACACGACAGCCATGGAATCGCTCTCGTTTCTTGGACCGAACATATCCAAGCCCAGTTGTCTCCATCTTTCCGTTGGGCATCTTTCGCTGAGTCACGAGAATGTCCCAAATCTTGTTGTAGAACTGAGCTTGTCGAGCGGTTTGTCTGAAGGGTACGCCTTGGCATCTTAATAGCCTTTTCAATCCCTCTGCGTAATATCTTGGCAGACGGATCGGTTGAAGCCTGTCAAGCACAAGTTCGGCACTATGCCAGACTTCTTTTTCCACTTTAGTCTCCGTAGAATGGTAGAAGAGAATCACCTTTTCACCTCTTCGCCTAGAAGGAACGTAAAAGGTCTGCAGCTCTTGCACGCCGTATGTATCGAGCACATCAAGTTTCCTGTAATGTTGCTGTGGAACCATGGTGATTTGTAAACTCTGATCAGCTCCAGTGAAGGTTTGTGCTGACGGGCGGACGGAGAACACTGCTTTGGTCTCGTTCTCAGAGTCACTGCCGAAGACCAAAATAGGGGTAGATGTTCCGGGCCTGTTGCCTTGGGATTACCCCGAGTAGACTATCTCTTCATCTTCTTGAGTATCGCTCCCAAAGACTGGGATAGTGGCGACGGTTTTTTGTTGGTTCACCGGTTTATGATATCTTTCCGTGTCTTCGAAGTCTAGTAGGAAGTACTTGGCGTCTTCATATTTGCGGACTTCATTTACGGAGAATGGGTTTAGCTCCCCTATAACTGTGTACTCGAGGTCGTCTTTGAATTACTTCATACACTGGTGTTGTGTATAAGGGATGATATTGTACTCGTGTAACCAAGGCCGGCCGAGCAGAGCGTTATAGCAATTCTTAGTGTCAATGACATGAAATTTGATGTCAGTGATGAGCATCCTAAAGCCTAATGTCAATATCACGGACCCAAGCGTCTGTGATGAATGTGAGTCGAACCCAGAGATGGTAATTTTGTCCCGTGCTAGGTGCTGAACGTTCATGCAGATCTCCTTCAACACCTTCACGTTTAGAAGGTTGACAAAGGACCCGTTGTCGACCAGGATCTTCCATATCTTAATGTCGTGGCAGTACCCGGTGACATATAGAGGACGGTTGTGCTCACACATTCTGAGGAGGAGATCTTCATCGCTGAATGTGATGTCAGCTGTATGAACCTCTGCCAGCTCGTCCTTCATCTTTTCTTCCACAAAGAAAGCTTGGAACTGATCAGGCTCTTGCAGTGCCTTGATTTTAGAATCTCGTGCCTCTTTGGACAGGAGGAGAGCATCCATCATTCTCAGTTGCGAGGGTATCTTCCTCAGATGTACCAGGACATTATAATCCACCTTATTTTTCTTAGGCGGGTCCTTGGCCGCGAGCTCTTTGACGACTCCATCATTGAGGGCAATTTCCTCTGGGACTTTTTCCTTCCCCTTGTCTCTTTTGCTCGAACCTTTGTTTGTTGGCCCGAGGTTCTTCTCAGGCAACATTCGGTTAAGTAGCTGAATGTTCTCGCATTTCTTCGCCTCTTCTTCTTTTCCAGAGGTGGATTCTTTGAAGAGAGGGCCAAGGGTTATTTCTTCCTCAGAATCGCTCCCGAACATGAGAACCTGGGTTTTCTCTTTTGTCGAACTGGTATCAACCATATAACAGTTGCCAGTCATTTTTCCGTGCTCATCTGTCGCACTTTTTCGCTGTCGACGAGCTTCACACTTCATCCTCTTGAAGTGTTGTCGGTGGGCAACGTATCCCTGCCACCACTTCTTGAAGGCATTGCACTCTTCGGTGGGGTGTGTAACCTTCCAATGGTATGAGCAGTAGTTCGGGTGTACATCCGCTTCATCGAGGCATGTACTCCCGGGAGTATTTACTTTGAAATGTGGCAGCTTCATCCCCATCGACAGGGCTTTGGCGAACCGTTTCCCCATCTTAAACCTGCTTTTATCTGCCGCGGGTGTGCTTCGATCTGGTTGGAGTACTTTGTGACTCTTCTTCTCCGCGGCTTCTTCATCTCGACGCTGACACTTGGCCTTTTCGTATATGGCCGTTTCACGCTCTTGGTTAGCTTTTCTCTTTTGAAGGACTTCGTTTAGCAACCTGTCAATCAAGTCGTCTGACGGCTCCAGGGATTTTTGCACCGGTCTTGCCCCAAGTTTTTCTGCTCCGTTTTATGACTCTGAGGGGGTCTCTTCATCTTTTAACAACGAATGAGAGACCATGTAGCAAATCGCTATATAATCCTCGGTTTCTTCTGATGAGTCGTTTCCTTCATCATTGTCACTGTCTCCATTCTCAAGGATATGGTTGAGAAACTCTTCAAGAGTGACTGGGGTCCGTACCTTCTGGTTGTACTCCTCCAGTGCATCGATATATTTTTGCAGGTCTGTGTGCTTTTTATCAGGCTTTACGGGCTTCTTGGTCTTCTTCTTTTTCTTTAAATACTTCGAAGGCTTGGCCTAGAGGTATTTCCCATCGTTACCATTTTTCGGTGTTGGGCATGGTTTAAGCATCCCCTCAATAATCTTGAGCTCAAGCAGGCTTTTCCACTTGATCACAGGACATTCTTGAAGGTCCTTCAGCATTCTTTTAGTTTTAGCTGAAATGACAACTTCCCTTCTTCTACAAACGAGTATGATGCCCCTAGCGTGTCCACCTTTTTAGGAACGTGCTTTGTGGCGGGTTCACCCTCCAATTTTCGGACAGGCGCAAACTTGCCTTGCCGGTACTAGTCTTCGACCCAATTTTTGAAGATGTAGCAATCCTCAATTGGGTGGCCCAATAATCTGTGGTAGGAGCAGTAGTTGGGACTATTGACGTCACCAAGCTGTAGTGGATGTCTCGGATCAGGCAGAGTGATAAGTCTGTTGCACACCGCCAGTTCGAAAAATCTCCTTGTTTTATCTCGGGGAAATGAGTAACGATGTCTCAACTTCTCTTCGAGGGATCGGCGTGTGTTGCTTTGGCGAGCAACCAGTTTCGAGTCACTCGGTTGTTGTTGAGCGTTGGCAACGAAGGTCACTTTCCCTTTGCCCTTTTCATTCCGGGGATCCGTTTTTGAAGAGGACGGCCTATGGCCCATCTGGTCCATTTAGGCCAGCTTGTCGATCAAGACCTGGAAGGTGGTCGGCTTGAAGAATATCATAAATTGGGATATAGTCACCTGAGGATCAAGGGTCCCTACGAATATGCCCACGGCAGGAGCTTCTTCTATGCGTTGTTCGCATTTTGACCATAGGTTCCGCCACCGAATGGCGTATTGAACCTAGGTCTCTCCTGGCTTCACCCTGGCATTGATTAATGCCGTGATCGGGGTGCGCTCGCTTGTGCTTGCGAACCGCTGTGTGAATAGTAATTCCATCTCCGTGAATGTTTTGACAAAATCGTCTAGGAGCTCCGAGTACCATTCAAATGTCATTTCCGACAAGTTGCCAACAAACTGGCGAAGCAGCAGTTTGTCGTCGCCTCCAGTATTACCACACAGAGCTCTGAATTGAGCAACGTGCTGGTGTGGATTGCCCGTTCCCTTTTACACATGGAACTTAGGGATCGTATATCCTGGCGGGTACTTGATTTGATCGTACCAACATGGATAAGGTCGCCCAGTTCTGACGACTTGGTCGGCCGCTTCACTCGCTTGATGAGCTCGTATTTGTTGAGCTATGCAGTCATCAAGGGTAGCCTTGGAGACTGTCTCTTCCTGGGCTGCTAAGACAGCCGGAGGAGGGTTTGACATTTCCCCTCTGTCGTCTGGAGGTTCCGGCAGAATCATCATCCCAACCATGTCTTGGAACAGGAGCGCCATCTGTTTTATATTAGCAGCTTGTTCCGTGGCCTCCTTATCCTTCATTTCCAGCACCTTTCGCATGAACTCTGTATCAATCTCTTGCTCCCGGCGCTGTTCAAACGATGCTTCCGGGCTTTCTTTTTGCCCAGTGAGTGCTGACATCTTCATCAACATTTCTTGGAGCTTTTGTTTCTGCTCCTGAGCTTTTGTCAACGACCAAGTGAGTGGACGATGACCTACGGAAGCATGGCTTTCCTCTTTCCCAAAAGCCATGTACACCGTGTGCACAATCATGCCCCCAGACTTGGGGCATTTGGGTCCAGTGCCTTTGGAATTCACCGCAGGCAGTGGGGTTTTCTCCGGCCTTCTCCTTTTATGGGAGGTTGAGGTCGAAGGGGCTGTTGTAACAGGCACCCATGTAGACGATGCCTTCCATGGTACGACGGAGGGATGGTCCTCCTCATGCCGAGTATTTGTTTTTTTCGGTCGGCGAGAGTAGTCTTTATCGATTACAGAATCTTGGACCTTCCGCCAGACTCTGCGGATTTTGGAGGACAACCGCAGGGTTGCTCCAGTTTTGCCTGCATCATGTTTTCAGCAGGTGAGGGAGACCTCTTCAATACAGTGCTTAGGGAGTTCTTTCGCACCCTCCTGAGCGGATCAAAGCTGTTCCCAGTTGGAACAGCAGCGTCAATTTCCACCATTAGAGCTGGTAGAGTAAGCCCAGAGGGGGAGTTGCCCCCAGTTTTCTTCACTCGACACCAGTGGCGAAGTCGAGCATGCCTTGCAGACGGGACCATCTATGTCGTAGGAGCGGCTTCGTCATGTCCCCTGCTTTGATTAGAGGCTGTTGTTGGTGCCAGCCTGTCGAAGACAGACGTCCGCTGAGAGGGAACGGCCAACCTGTCGAAGGCCGACTTTCTGGCAGGGGAAGCACTTTTAACAACCTCACCCACAGCAGGAGTTAGGAGGACTATACATTTTGGGATAGCCTTTTCAGGTATCGCGAGCCTCTTTGCGGGCCCACTTGAGCTTAGGCTCAGCCTGTCGAAGACTGAGGCAACAGACTTGGACGACCCGTTGAGAGGGGCCGCGGTGGTTGCAAGCCGATCGAAGACCGACTTCTTTGGAGCTCCTATGATGGCACTGAAGCACTGAAGCTCATTAGCGAGAGCATGGACCCGAAGAACAATCCAGTGGTGGCCTTAGTCACCTGCACCACTGGCATTGCAAAGATGGAGGCAACATTCGGCCCGTATGTCACTCCTCCAGTCGGGGCGGAGCGAGAGTTGCTATTGCAGTTAGTGCAGCTGGTAGCCATCGATGTTATCTTCTTTTCTGCATGGGACCAAGACACCAGATCTTAGTACTTCGAATCCATAGGCAACCATAGCAAACTGGGATTTTGTTCGCGAAACACGACACACGAAGAGTGGAGTGGAAAGACGAAAAGGTCCCACCGGGCATGCCAGAATCTATTTACTGCCGAAAAAAGAGACGAGCCGGGATGGATCGCCTTGCCTAAATTTAGGGGCAGACGCTATTTGGATTTATTCGTCCACCTCTCCAAAGATGCCAAGTTGATTTATGATACCGTGTATCGGAGGTTTGGACGAATGCGGCCGTTGTAGCAGACTTCGTCAGATTCCCCCTCGTTGTGAGGGGTTTTTGATTATAGGGACGCTCTTCCCTGCTGGCACAAGCACCTGCAGTTAATTACGTTATCGCATCGCAATAACCACTTTCTCCTGCTCCAGAAGTTCACTTCATATCGTGTGTGTTTGTTTTATTTTTGGTTTCCCGTGGATTGTATACGGAAACTAATTTATATTGTCGCCCGTAGGGCATGGATTAGTCTAAATCCGTATATTCTTAGATTTGGGTTTGGTTTGGTTTAAGGATCGTTAATCTTATTTGAGATTAAGATCAACTTAAATGTTTGCTAAGGATACGTTAGTCCAATTTTAGACTAAGATCTACTTAACAAGGTTTTAGGATCATTCAGATCCAACAAAAGAGCATTTGGGCTCTATTGTTTTAGTTTAAAAACGTTTCGGTCCGCTGTAGTTTAAGGACGTTACGGTCCATATTATGATGTGCCCATCGGTTTGGGAGTGCACCAAAGAGTTGTTGGTTGTCGGGACCCGCCATCTCTCTGAAGACGTTGAAGAATTACAACGACATGTATCAGAGGTGTGGAGAGATGTACCCTTGAACCAATTTCCAGATTTAGGGGAGATATGGGATGAAGATCCGTCAGAAGATCATTAGTCGTGTTTGGGACTAGGATCAGTTTAGGAAGACATGAGCACGGGGGCTTGATCTATTTGGGGATCGAAGATGTTTTAATCTCAAGAAGACTTAGCCAACTTGAGGCTGAAATTGACTTCCCATAGTGTTAAGCACTAGTATACGTTCAGCACTCACGTGTTCCCACGTGAGGTTCTAAGGCAGTGTTAAACATTGAACTTTGGAGGTACTCACGTGTGAACACGTGAGGCGCTCCAAAGTGGGAGCTATTTTCTGGGTTTTATTCCTTTTTCCTTTATAAGTGCTAAGCACTTGGACCCTGTGGTGCTCACGTTCGAACACGTGAGGCGCTCCAAACTGGGAGCTATTTTCTGGGTTTTATTCCCTTCTTCATATAAGTGCTAAGCACTTGATTGAGGGTCGTGTGGAAAACACGTGTCTGCCCTAGGAGGCACTTCTTGTTCTTTTTAAATGCTCGCGTGTGAAACACGTGACTCGGTCTCAGCCGTTCTTTTTTGTTCATCAGAAGTGCTCACGCGGGAAAACATGTAAGCTTTCGTTATAGTGTTGAACACTAATGAATCACTGGTCTTTCTTTCTATGTGCATGAAGATTTTGATCTCATATTAACGATGCTGGGATCTGAGTTTAGAGAATTTCAAGTCTCTTGTTTTATAAGAATTAAATTCTATTTACAGGGTCAAACCCTAGTTTTATCAGAGAAATTAAATTTCTATATACTTTTGTAAGAATTAAATTCTTTGAACTTAGTTTTTTTCCCCTAAGTTTTGAATCTGCATAACAGAATCTCCCCGATGAGAATTAAATTCTCAACTTGTGGGGAGATCTGCTTCTGTAGATCTCAACCAGAGAAAGAACTAAGTTCTTTTTTTTGAAGGGTTAAACCCTTTGTTTGAGAATTAAATTCTCTTTTGTTTTTGTGGGAGCTTTTTGGAAAGCTTATGGGGTGGTCTCCTCCCTCTAGAGAATTAAATTCTCTCTGTATTTTTCTTCCCCTCTCCCCCTCTTTCTCCTCCTTTCCTCGCTCCTATTTATACGAGAAGAACTAGAATCAATTTGATAAGAGAAACCCTCATTGAGAGATCATGATTGATTCCATTATCATTTAAATCAATCGGTGAATTTTATTCACCTTTGGATTTTTAATCCAAAGGCTCTCTGTGTAACAGAGAAGATTTCTTGTTTGTTTAAAAAGATTATGAATATCTTGTTAGTTTTAACAAGATTAGAATTTTATTCTATTATATCTTTTTAGTTTAACAAGATCAGAAATATATTTTCTTAATATGAAATTTAATTCTATCATATGGATATCTCTTTAGTTTAACATAAAATTTTATTCTCGTCATATGAATACCTTGTTAGTTTAACATGATTAGGAAAATAATTTCCTATGATAGAATTTTATTTTACCAGATGATCACCGTTGAATCTTTGATCCTAAGGTCCTCTGTTTAACAGAGAAGATCTTTCTAGTTTGAGAAAGATCAGGAAAATATTTCCCAAATAGAATTTAATTCTATCAGATGATTTAATTGGTGATATTTTATCACCATTGGATTTTAAATCCACGATTCTCTGTTAGAGAATGATCTTTCCATATAAGAAAGATCAGGGAAAATATTTCCTAAATAGGATTTAATTTTATCACATAGAATTTAATGGGAACATTTTAAATTGAGGCGCTCACATGCTTTGCATGTGAGAGGTAAGAGAACTCACGTGTTTAATACGTGACCCCTACTGTGGGTTTTAGCCTGTTATATTCAGCGCTCATATGCTTTACATATGCCTTAGTTATGTGTTTTCAACGCCTATATGCTTTGCATATAAACACTCATGTATTTAACACGTGAGGCCTATTTGGCCTTTTGTCATTTTATTTCAGCGCTTATATGCTTTGCATATAAGCGCTCACATGTTTAACACGTGATGTCCAACCGCGAGTTCTTTTCTTCTTTCTTCTCTCTCTTTTTTATAAGGGTTATAAGAGAACAAATAGCTCTTGGCCAAAAATTTTGGCGGGAATAGAAGAGAGCAAAGGAGGAAAGAAAATAACAAAGCTAAAGTGAAGTGAATCATCAAGTGAAGAATGGCTAAGTGTTGAATAATATTAAGCATATTATATCTAATAGAAATAATGCAACCATGCTTGAATAGTTAGGACAAATGATTGAGAAAAATAAGTAGCCATGCTTCAACCATGCTTTAATGCACCTCATCTCTCCACCTCATTATCTATTCAAACAAATAGATTAAGACAAATTGAGATGTCTTCTTCTAGAAGCATTCTAGTATAATTACAAGAATAACCTCCACTGTATATACATACCCGTATTCTTACTATGAATACCAAGAGATAAAAATAATCCAATAATATAATACTAGAATGCGGCTTAATTCTAGGCCCGCTAGTATTATCCGTTCGAACAAAAATCCGTGTAGCTAGTACACGTATATGATCGAAACCATGCACGTAAAACCATACGGCCTCTATATCATTTCACCTGAACTAGGGAAACTCTCTGTGTGGGACTCTAAAAACTTGACAGTACGCTGGCAGTGGGTTTAACCATAAGCACGTCAGTAGCACTAGCTGTACGTAACGACTACCCGGGTACTTTTCGAAAAGAAATCCGATGAGCAAACTCATCCGAACTCCTACTGAGCCTGTCCATGACAATCTCCATACAGTCCGGTCTATTTCTCTGAGAGTATCGCATGCCGGGTCTAGAGGGTCGAAAACGTTAGACCCCTAATAACCTGACAACTCACGCCGATGTGGCTCAAGACCATCCGAGAATCTACTGATCTAAATATCAGTAATTCTCAATCTTCCATGGCCAGGGACTTATGGTGTTGGACAACCGAACACAGCAAGACATCGACTCCCTATACCGGGAGAGACGAATCCCCAACAATCGATCATTGCCTCCATATGGCTCGGGATTATACCCAACTAAAATCTGTTTGCACGACTCAGTAGAACCGTGGTTGGGTAGTAATCAAAGCACAAGGGAACTCACACGAGACAAATGACGAGCTCAGGTCGATAGACTATCTGTACTCATGTCACTAGAGAACTTCTATCTGACGATAGGTATAATACCATCCAGCCAGTTCTCGATGAGTCCGTCCAATGTAGTCACCCTCAATGAGCACCTGTATCCAACCTTAAGTGAACACACCAATGGCTGTAGGACCAACCATCGCCTCTCGTCAGGATTTAGAAATGTATACACTAGTCTACTCAGGAGTATCAATGCCCAGTATCAATGCCCTCACGACTAGAGACTAAGAATGTGCTTATCGACTCCCCAGCTCCCACAAGTACGATTGCCATCATAACACTGGTAGTCAAGCAATGATCGTACGGGTTTTATCAATATGTATAAGCGATATGAAATAACACGTAAAACATATACACATGTTAAGATAAAGGCAAACCAAATAGCATACTATCATATTGAGAAAGATAGTCATGTACATACATACCCCTAACATCCTATACAATGAAGGCCTCTAGGGCATACATATCCAACAGTTACTCTATTTTATTTAGTAGTAAAACTTCTATTAAGTTTGGTGATTCTGTCGTTGCTCATTGTGTGATTGATAATAGAATATATTGTATTGATATTGCCCATTATTCTTATGCAAACATGATTGAGTCTGATAAATCTTCGAAACGTAAAATAGATCAAAGTGATTCAACTTATCTTTGACGCATGAGATCGAGTCATGTTAATATTGATAAAATCAACAGGTTAGTAAATGAAGGTCCTTTAGATTTTCTAAAAGTAAAAAAATTTCCAGCTTGTGAGTATTGCCTTAGAGGTAAAATGACCAAATTACCCTTCACTGGAAAGCATGCTAGAGTATTAGGTACTCTTGATATCATACATACATATGTACGTGGACCTTTAAGTGTTAAAGCAAGAGCTGGATATTCATAATTTGTGACATTTACAGATGTCGCATCTAGATATGGTTATATTTACTTAATGTGGCACAAATCTGAATGCTTTGAAAAGTTCAAAGAATATAAAGCCGAAGTTGAAATGGAGCTTGGTAGAAGTATCAAAACTATTTGATCAGATCGGGGTTGTAACAACTCTGAAATCCCTGTATAGTATTATTTGTTTAAATGTATAGAAAATGGTATTTCAGCCTGTGTAAGAGTTATAAGTTATTTTTGTTCAATAAAAGTAAGAAGCAACTTGTAGCTCACTGGTAAAGCCTCTACACCACTGTGACGTGGCCTGTGTGTTCAAATCACATCAGTCTCAATTATTTTAAAGATTTTTCTTTTTAATTTTTCTGAAGCCCAAGAGTTGCCCGTGCAATTCACGGAGAATCGAAAGGTTTCAAAAAAATCAAATAGGTGTAATCAGAGTAAACACATATTTAAGCATGTGGCACAAATCTCGAGGCAATTAGTGAATATCCAACCGCCCATTTTTCTCTTTTACCACTACCAGCGGTCTAGATTGCCCCGTTTGCCTCCGTGATTTGCACACACGTCTCTTCAGCTCCCCTCTACTCCCCTTCACTATTTGATTTCCCTGCAATTAAACAGAGACTATTCAATTCATCATATAATATCAATTTTAATTCTTTTAATTCAATTTAAAAATCTCATACCCTAAATTCTTCACTATAAATACCACTCCATCTCCAAGCTCTCTCCGATTCTGATATTTCTATCAAAATTCTCTCAAACTCTTGAAGTACAAAGTGGAGTTAAGCACCTAAGTAGAGTAGCAAGACAAACTCGACGACCGAAGCCTTTCTGACGGAACAACGACCCCGAAAGCTTCCCCTCTCTTTTGTTAACAATCTAAACCAGTAAGTCCCTTCTCTCTCTATTTCTTTCATCTCAAATCGCCTTCTAAAATCATATCGACAAAGTGGAGTTAGCTCTGATATAATTTTATTTTTAACATTTGTAATCCACTTGATAAGCAAATTGGGTCAAAATAACATCCTAACACCACTCTTAACTTTATTTACATCATTTAGGTTTTAGTTTAATAAAATTTTCCATGTGAAATAATCATAAAACGAAGTTTTTCATAAAAATACCATGAACTTTAGTATAACCATTAGTTCGATAATTATTATATATACCTTTAGGAAAATTTCACGGGGTAACGACCTACCCTACACGCACACTATGGTTTCAGAGCACGATGTCTAAATGTATGGTTAATTCAAAGAATGGGTTTTACATTAAAAATACAACTTTTTCAAAAGGGTTTCTTTTAATCGATATTTTTGCATCCTTGGTAATTGTGCCTCTACAACCCTCATTAGGGGGCTCGCTAATAGACGGTGCGGATTATCGCATATCCTGAGGATAGTAAAGCAAGATGCAGAAATCCTCACCGAGTATTCGGTCTCGAAAACAAATAAAATTACAGTTTTTAAGAAATAAGACTTTTCTAAACAAAACAAAACTTTGGAAATTTATATAAAACTATGAATCCGTATTTTCAATAAAAAGAATTATAAAAACTATATTTTTTAAAATGAAAAATTAGAATTTTAATAAAATACCAACAAGTTTCCAGAAGTAGTATTTTCATAAAAATACCATAAACATTCAAAAGCTAGGTTTATTACTAAAATACCACAGCAATAAAAATACATGTTCATGAAAACCCTAAATATTATAAATCATCCTCGAGATTTATTTTTAAACCATATTAAATTATTTTTCATAAAACCCCCTCGAAAAATGCAAACAATATAAAAACAATGTAAACAAACAATAATAACTATTAAGGACTCTAAATTAATATAGGCTTAAGCGGTATCATTTCACTTGAGCCTCGGAGAGTCGGAGAAGTGAGTGCTTGCCTATTTCGGTTAGACAACTTAACGGAGTTATCAAGTGACAATTGTCTTAAAAAAAGACATAAATCCTATCTTCTATGTGCAGCAGTTGCCGATTTCTCCCGAACATAAGATTTTTAACAGTTAACTCAATTCATATGAAAAAGACTACAATCTGAATCTGAACTTGAACTTGAACTTGAACTTGAATCCAAACTCGAATCTAAACTTGAACATGAACTCGAACCCAGTCTACTCGAACTAACTTGACTCGAACCAAGATTGCAATTGACATGACTCGCATTTTACTCGACTCTCTCGACTCCATTCAACAACTTTTGCAATCTATGATTTAGATCAAGACATATTATAATCAATTAATCAAATTAATTAAGTATATTATACAGTTATAGACTATTTAAACTCGAAGTCCTTGGGATAGTTTCTTGTGTGAATCCAACGGAGCTTCAGGAGTCCCGTATTAACTTTTTTTATTTTACTCGAATATCAGTCGGGTCGACTCCTCCACAGCCTAGAGCTCCGATGCTCACACATGAAATGGGCCCGTGTTTCCTTTCTCCTGCGGCCCCACTCTTGAACTCATGAATACTTCTACGGTTGCGTTGGCATTCACACTTGGAACTTAACGTTAACATAGTGACCATTTAGAGAACTATAGTATATAAACATACCCATGAATCATATACTTTTACTCATTATATATATTCTACACTTGTCATTTTTACTCTTGCTACATCCTTGGGACTTACCGAGCGCTAGTTCGCTGACGGACATTCCACCCATTTTTGTTTTCTTGGAATGTTCATCAGATATGGTCAAGACGGAGGAATTGGAGGCCACAGAGGAGGAATACAACCAGACTGCTACTCAGGATTAGCTTAGCTTTATTCATTTATTTTTTCTTCCAGTTTATGTATGTCACATGTTTAGAAATTTTCTTTTATTGTATTTATTTTCCTGTTGAAACTCATATACATGTAAATATTTTAAGTTGAATGTAAATAAAGATGTTTGTTCAAAATTTTATAATCTCCATTTATTCTTGCATTGTGTATTATTGTTTCAATACGCTTAGTATATTTATTTAGGGAATGACCTTCTATGGATAAATATGTCGTGGGCTTGCCACGTCATCATTTCTGTCTACTGGGAAACGGGACATGACATGGGTGGAGAATATTTATCAGATGAATTTAAAAGTTTTTAAAAAGAAAATGGAATTGTTTATAACTTGACACCACCCCGCACCACACAACATAACGGTGTTTCTAAAAGAAGAAACTGAACCTTATTAGATATGGTTAGATAGATACTTAGTCATTCGGAGGTTCCTCTATTCTTTTGGGATTTTGTAGAAGAGACCACGAATTATCTGTTAAACAGAACTCCTATCAAATCTGTTTCTTCAACTCCATATCAGATATGAAAATTAAGAAAACCAAGTGTACGACCTTTGAAAATTTAGGGTTGTCCAACTCATGTTAGAAAAAAATGATGGACAAATTAGAATCTAGGACAGATAGATACTTATTTGTAAGCCACCACAAGGATAGCACTGGGTATTATATTTATAATCCCAGTGATCATACTATCACCGTTAGTAGAAACGTGCTTTTTTGGAAGATCAAATTGTTGGTCAAGGAGGTATAGCTCTTGATGAAGAGTTGTTTTCTCCATTAAGAGAGTCATCTTTTCCAGTGGGAGAAAATCTTAATTTGTTAGGAGATTCTACAAATTTAATGAAAGGTACAAGTGTTGGTGGAGATAGGGATCAACCACCAGAAAATGTTTTTGATGCATCTGTTGTACCAAGGAGATCAACTAGGATCATTCGTCCTCTTGTAAAGTATAGACTTGACTATGAAACATATTTGATGGAAAATGTCGAGGAGGAGGATGATTCAAGCAGTTACGATGAATCCATGTTTGATGTGGATTCTAGGAAATGGTTTGATGCCATGAAAGCGGAAATGGACTTCATGTATCATAACAAGGTTTGGACCTTGGTAGTTCCACCAAATGGGATAAAACCCATTGATTTAAGTGGGTATATAAAATAAAATGTAGAGCTGATGGATGTGGATATTTTTAAAGCTCGCTTAGCGGTAAAAGGTTATACTCAAAAAGAAGGAATTGATTATGAGGAAACTTTTTCCCCTACCGTGATGTTAAATTCCATTAGAATCCTATTAGCCATAGCGGCATATTATGACTATAAAATATGGAAAATGGATGTGAAAACAACCTTCTTGAATGAATATCATGAGGATGATATTTACATGCAACAACCTGAAGGTTTTCTGTCACGCCCCGCTTCCCAAATGAAGGTGAATGGTGACGTGGCATGGTCCGCAAACTAACTGTATTGAAGGCGGTCTATTAAATACAGTTACGTTAAACATATGAGTATCTATAACATGCAGGATGTGTACTAAAACAAAATAATAAAAGTGAAAGGTATTTATTTCCATTAACCAAACTTTATTATATCACAAAGGAAAGAGTAAAATAAACAAAATAGTTTAATTACATCGAAAAAGAAGCAAGCCCTAAACAGGTGGACAACAAATAAAACTAGCTAATCTTCCGTCATCAAGTCTGCATAATCTTCATTTGTTGGCTCCACACCTTGATCCTTGTCATAATACTCATTCTCGTCTGACGGACATTCCAAAGATAGAGGGAGAAAAGAAAAGTCCGTCAGCGAGTTATACTCTGGTAGGATTGCCTCATAAGGAACTAAAGGAATAGAAACGAGCAAGTATATACAAGTATGATGCGTATATGCAGATATGATGTATATGGGTATGAGGGTATGAGGTGTATACAAATAAGACATGTTGATAGAAGTACATGTGAATATGAATATGTTTGTATGAGGTATATGTTAATAAGGGTATGTTGTATGAGGTATATGGGAATATGAGTATGTTTGTATGAGATATAGATGAAGGTAAAAGTTCGCATTAGTTTATTAAACAAGGGTCGCGATTATTCCGTTGTGGCCACGGAACGACTGAGAAAGTGAAATGTACCGTTTCACTTCCCGAGATCATGATCGAATAGTAGGGGAATCCGAATTCCGCATCTTCTTACCTAATCAAACTACCCATCCCCGTTATTCAGTGTAAAGGTTTTGACGAATTAGAATTAGTGCGTATATATATAGGCATGGAATTTCCAAATTGTATGTCATTCACATTTTGGATTATTCGCCCTCAAAGTAGGGTTAGTATTCGCCCGAATATCGGGTTAGTATTTGTCCACATATTGGACCATTCACCCCCAAAATAGGGTTAGTATTCGCCCGAATATCGGGTTAGTAGTCTTCCACATATTGGACTATTCACCCTGCATGCAGAGATCCTCATATATAAGTATTCCATACCTAGGTCCGCGCATTCTAACCCTAACCGTATCATATGTCATGTGTGTCATAAACTTGTATTCAATGAGTTGATCTCATTTAACATGGCCTTCCACAACCACTCATTTTATCTTATTATCTTTTAAAATTTGTAAGGCGCTTCATATCATTTTATAGAATGCTTAGCTAATAAAGATAATAGCGTTTAATGATATTTATTGTTTATAAGAAAACCCATGATTTTTAGAGTATTTGTCATTTTGGAAACCAATGGTATTTTAATGAGAAAATATCATTTTAATGAAAGATTATGGTATTTATTTGAAATTATCTTTTAATAAACTTTTAGTTATTCTCTTTGAACAATATCATTTATAAAAGTAATGGTCTTTATTTGAAGGTAACATTTTAGAAATGCGTCCGTGTTAGCAACCGCTGCACATGGACGGCAGGATTTGTATCCTTTTCATGGACGATTGACCATCAACCATGAGATATTTACGTAAAACATTACTCTATATTAAGGGTATTTTATTAGAGGTGATATTCTACAAGAACAACTCCGCGTTAACAACCGCTGCATATGGACGGCACGATTTGTATCCTTTGCAGGAACGATTGTCTAATAACCACGGGGCGATTCATGTAAAATATTACCCTATTAGAGTACCTTATTAAACCTTGGTTAAAGGGCTGAGAAGTAAAAATTAATATAAAAATATTCTTCTAAGTGACAGGGGTTTAAGTTAGAAACCATAATATAATTATTTAGATTAGTATTACCCCCTTTCAAAAGGTAACGGGATTTTAACAAAACTCTTGTTCAAAACATCTCATATCATAGGGGTATTTTAAATACGTACAACAATTTAATAAAATGAGGGTATTTGTGGAAGTAACCTATTTCGAGATCTTATTGGTAACATGGGTAAGTGGGTGTATATAAAGGGTTGATTGACATGCCATAGGTTATAACATCAAGCATATCATATTCCATGTAGGATGATGGTGCAATATTCACGCATATGGATGTAATTAATTAAACCATTTTAAACATGGGTCAAATTTTATTATTAGGAGGTACCACAATACGCATGAAAAAATATTTTTAATATCATTTTAATATAAGATAGGGGATTAGAATTTGAAACTAAGATCATTAGAAGAATAAAAGTGACAGACAAGTGGAGAGAGATGGATTCAACCTTTGGTTTGAGTTGGATGTCGAAAGGTCGAAAACGCAGACTTGCACTACGATCTAAATAACTCCGCCCTTGGATTTTTCCTCGATGTTTGGGTAGAACCATGGCGTCGGCGTCGTCGAAACGAAGGCCTGGTTATTTTTTCAGAATTTTCGGAGTTCTGAGGTGTGAGAAATTAGAGTTTGAAGGTCTCTATTTATAATGTCATTTCCCCAACAACAAAATCAAAAAAAATGTTTCAAAATCCTCTAAAAATCCGCGCTCGAATCATTGCTAATGATTTAGCCGCAGCCTCCACGATTCGTGGCTGTTGGATATGTATCTAACGGGACAGCTGCCGCCGCTCGCCACGCATCCACGAGGTGTGGGTTCACGCGCTTGCGGAGCAAGCGTGTGATCCCACCCTCGTAGGCAGCCGCCGGCGTTCCTGGGCTGTTGGATCTCCCATCCAACGGTCCAGGTTAAAAGTTGTTTTCATATTTTTTTTAAAAGAAAATCTAACTATTTATATTTTACAAACGAATTTGGTTTAAAAAAACTTGTTAAAAATATTGTAAAATACAAAAAAAATATAAGAAAAAACCAAGAAAATATATTTTATTATTATCTTCGGTTTGAAAATGATTTTGGGCTAAAAACTAAATAATATTCCCATATCTATTATTTTTGTTAGTTATCATAACTATAAAAAAAATCTATTTTATTCTCGAGAAATATTTTAATTAAGAAATAATTATTTTGAGTTATAAAAAATATACGTAAATTATTTTAAGGCATTACAAAATTCCCTTAAAACAATTTTTTAGCCCAGAAATATATAAATAGATTTTTTTTGAAAATCCATTTAATTGTATTTCAATCCTTTACAATTTCTCGCATCACCAAAAATAAAATCATTAAGATAAAATATTTTTCCATCAAGCAAATTTTCGCAGTTAAATACTTAGTACTAAATAAAAGATTTTTTATTAGAAAAAACACGGTCGTTACAATCTACCCTCCTTAAAACAATTTTGTCTTCGAAATTATGAAAGTAGACGAAAGAGGAAAATTTTACATAAGAGAAAACCGAAATAGGTAAGGATATCGTTTTTTCATCTTGTCTTCTCTTTCCCAAGTGACTTGCCCGGAGAGTCCTTCCTCCACATGATCCTAACCAACTGGATCATCTTGTCCCTCAACGTCTTTTCCTTCCAGTCTAGAATCTCAACCGGTTGTTATCCATATGTTAGATCGGCCCTTACGGTGATTTTGGAATGATCCAAAACGTGACCAGGGTCGTCGACATATCTCCTCAACTGCGAGATATGGAAAATGTTGTGTACGCCTTCCAGAGAAGGGGATAAGGTTAGGCGATACGCAACCTCCCCAACTCGTTCGAGGATATCGAAAGGACCTATGAACCGCGGGCTGAGTTTTCTACGTTTCCCATGTAGGGTTTCCTAGCACGACATCAAGCTTTCAGGAGGCATCAACATGCCATTTTCAAAAATTTGCCATGCTAAACAACCCTAACCTAAAATCTTAACTAGAGAATTAGACAATACATGCATGTAAACAACTTTACATCTAAGTGAACAAGAAATAAAACCTTTGTACACCGGTCCTTTACTTCAATAGCTCCGTGTAGTAGTCCTTTTGCTCTAAGTAGTGATCTCCCGGACTCTGGTAAGGATCCACAAGGTGAAAAGAACAAGCTTACTTGAACTCTTCGAGGCCGAAGATGATCTACGTCGAGAAGATACCAACTCAAGCTACATCTTCACTAATTTGGAATTAGTGAAGCTAACACCCTAAACTAAATGGCTAATCTAGTAGAGAATGATGAAGTAGGATTTTTGCTCACTTTAAAATTAATTTTCTCACTAATTTTCTTCACCTCTCCAAAACTTAGAAAGCTCTCTCTTGATGAAGAAGAAGATGAAGAAAAAAATAGAATGAGTGAGAATAGCAACCATGTGTGAGAAAATATCATATACTAACTCTTGTAGAGACTTAACCATGGCTAATTACACTGGTTGGGTTAATAAATATTTTAAGTAAAACAAAATTAGTGGACTAAGTCAATGGTTCCACAAGTTTCAACCATGTACTAATTTCCAACTAATTTTTTATTTACTTTAAATAAATAAACCCTACATTATCATGAGCATGGTGTGAGTCTCATACACCCATGTAGCATGTTTCAACAAGCATGACACAATAATATATATCACATATATATTAAGAGTGCACAAGTGAGAAAAAGAAATGCATAAGCTAATATTAGTTAATGTAAATTAGTATATCAAATATTCAATTATATATTAAATTATTGAATCAACACTTGATTTAATAATCCGGCTATATCACATATAACCAACTAATATCATATGTATCAACTTATCGAATCAACACTTGATTCGATAACCCGGCTATATCACATATAACCGTCCGATATCACATATCACGAGAATAGAATACGGTATCACATACACGTATTAATCTCGGTCCTGCACATATCACATATGTGCTCCTATTTCGTTCCGCCTGAGCCAGGAAACCTCTGTGTAGGACTCTAAAGACTCGTCAATACGCCGACAGTAGGTGATGATCATAGCAGTCACTCACAAGCTATCAGCGGTACTAGCTGGACGTAACGGCTATCCGGGTATTGAGTGATCAGAAGATCAACAAGAAAGCTTATCTAAACTCCTGCAAAGCCTGTCAGTAACACTACCGTACAGTCCGGTCTCTTCGTCTGATATGTCGTATATCTAGTCTAGAGGTGGTAAACGTCAGACCCCAGTAACCGATAAGTCGTGCCGATGTGAGACTCATAACGGGTAGAGAAACTACTGATAACACATACCAGTAAATCTCCGTATCATCCCTGGCCAGGGACTTCCTGTTATGGCCAATCGAGCACAGCGCAACATCAACCCCCAATACCGGGAGAGACGAATCCCCTCCTATCGCTAATTGCCTCCATGTGACTCAGGACTGTACCCAAAAACCACCATTTTGCACGTTCTCTTGAACGTGGTAAGTTGGAAATCAAAGCACAGTGGGAATCACACAAGACTATGACGATCTCGGGTCTACAAACGAACCTGTACCAGTGTCACCAGAGAACTGCTATTTGACGCTAGGTATAATACCATCTAGGAGTTCTCGGCGAGTCCTGTTTAGTGTACCCAGTCTCCACTGAGCACCCGTATACCATCTTTGATGTCAAACACTAATGGATATGGTATCATCCATCGCCCATCATATGGGTCAAGAAGCGTATACACTAGTCTACTCTAGAATATCGATGCCCTGTCTCGATACACCCTCGACTAGGAACAATTAAAGGATAAACTTGTGGACTACCCTGGCCCCACTAGTATAATCTCCATCATAGTCCTGGTAGTCAAGTATACATCATAAGGGCTTTATCAACATGTGAGAGCAAGACAGTATCACAATACAAGTCTACATGTTAAGACAAAGTGCAACCAGATAGTATACTATCATGTCGAGCAAGAAAGTCCTCTCTATATATGTCCAAGCATCCACTATAATATACAATCATGTACAATAATGGCCTCTAGGGCATACATATAACTAACAATCTTCCACTTGCACTAAGGCCAGTTGTTGTAGTATCTCATACCCAATATCCCGAAGAGTCTCTCAAATTGTATCTGGGATATGGCATTCGTGAGTGGATCCACAGTATTGTTTTTCGTGTCAACTCTCCTGAACTCGATCTCCCGGCGATCAACTATCTCTCGGATCAGGTGATACCGCCTCAGAATATACCTGGATCGCTGATGGGACTGTAAGTCTAAGGTAGCGCCCCGGCCGTCTGTCCGATGCCAAAATGCGGAAACAAAAACTTTTTCAAATTAGAAATCGGCGCTACCGCGGACAATAAACCCGGATCGGACCATTAACCTACTACTAGCAAACTAGAGAAAAGGTAGAGAGGCTATACCGAGCGATCCGTGTCCTTCGGTCTTCGGCCACCATCCCAAGCTCCTCGCGGTATCTCCGGTCTTGTTCTCCTCGTCGGAAAGGGCACCACATCAAGAAGTCCTTTTACGGGCTCCCACCTCTGAACCGAGGAAACTCGGGCACGAAGTGTGCTACTCGACGTGTCCAAGATTGCTGTAGACTAAGTGTAGAAACCTTTGTCTCAAGGGGTTAATGAAGTTGCCATTTTGAAGGTGAAGGTGGAAATGAACTTTGAAATGGAGCTAAGGAATTTTGTGTAAGCAAAATGAGATCAAATTTTTTCCACCACAAAATGAATGAAGGGCTCCCCAGTGTAATGGCCGGCCAAAGAAAAGAGAGAGGGATATCATGAAAGGAGTAAGTGTAGGAGCAAAAAAATGGTGACCATAAGTCAAAAAGCAAGCCTCACATCCATTAACCAAAACCATCTTCATAAAGCAAGTAATGATGCACAAAATAAATCAATCTCATCAAGGAGCTTCTAGAAATCTCATGAACCCTCCATCACAAAAAACACCCTCCATTTTGCTAATTTGCACATTTGCAAATAAGCCCCTCCCATCAAAGAAATTTCAGCCAAGAAGGAATAAAGGAAAAATGGCCGAAACGGAATGCAAACTGGCAACTTCAGAAAAACGATCCCGTAATAAATTACAAGAAAACCCCGTGACTGTATATACATACCCGCATTTGTATTCCGACTGAATACAAATGCAATGAGATAAAATCTACACTGTGTAATACTAGGATCCGGCTTAAACCAAAGCCCGCTAGTATTACCCGTCCGAACCATAACACGTGCACAAGTGAACGCGTACGTTCGAACACTGCCATAAATCCATACGGCCTCTACAACGTTTCGTCCGAAACTTGAGAAACTGTCTGTGGGGGACTCTAAAGACTCATCAATACTTTGGCTGTGGATTTAACCACTAGCACGTCAGAGGTATTAGCCGTACGTAACGGGCTACCAGGCATTGACCAAAAGGGAAGTCGATGAGCGAACTCATCCTGACACCCTACTGAGCCTGTCAGTGACAATATCCGTATAGTCCGGTCCGTTCGTCTATGAGCATCGCATGGCGGGCCTAGGGGTTGGTAAAAGTCAGACCCCAAAAGCGGTACAAGTCGTGTCGGAGTGTAGCCCAGAATACCCTGAGATACTACTGGAATACCTACCAGTAAATCTCCTGCGTTGGCCAAGAACTTCGTGTAATGGCTCTCCTAGACACAGCGCGACCTCACCCCCAATACCGGGAGAGACGAATCCCTGCCGATCCGTTCACTGCCTCCATGTGGCTCGGGATCGTACCCAACTAAAAGCTGTTTGCACGAATTCTTTGAGCCGTGGTAGGGTAGTAATCAAAGCACAGTAAGAACTCACACGAGACAAATGACAATCTCAGGTCGATGAACTAACCTGTACACATGTCACCAGGGAACTGCTATCTGACGCTAGGTATAATACCAACTAGCATGTTCCCGGCGAGTCCTGTCCGGTGTACTCATAACCCAATGAGCACCTGTATACATTTTAGGTGAACCAACTGACACTAATGGCTTGTGAGACCGGCCACCGCCCCTCGTCGGGGTATCGACTGTATACACTAGTCTACTCCGGAGTATCGATGCCCTGTCTCGAAAACTCCTATGACTAGGGACCTTTTAAGGATGTGCCTATAGACCCCAGCTCCCACGTATATGATCGCCATCATACTGCTGGTAGTCAAGAAGGAATCTTAAGGGCTCTATCAATGTGTAATAGTGACCTGTAAAGTCACCTAAAACAGTACACGATGATAAAGATAAACTAGATAGCATACTATCATCTCGAGTAAGACTGTCCTACCGGCATAGGTCCTCCCTCAATCATTGCAATCACGTGCCTGTGATCCAATAATTGACTTTGAGGGCACTATATCCAACAATCTCCCACTTGCACTCAAGGCTAATTATTGCGATGTCGCATACTCACAGCCCGTGTGATACCGAACACCCAACTCCTCTACTAATTAGTCTCACAAAGCCCATTTGCGAAACTATTGCGTTCGAAGAATAACCTCAGTGAGTGGATCCGCCCTGATGTTTCTTTCTATGTCTCTCTATATCTCAAGTTCGCGGAGAAAGCCATCTCCCGAAATGAGCAATACCTGTCTTAGAATATGTCTGGATATCTGATGGGACCTGGTTCATAAATGAACTCCAAATCCAAACTTCTTAGACTGTATCGTCAATTGAAACCAATCAGTATCCTGCGCCTTGCCTCCCTCAGTATCCGCTTAGACCACCTGTCCAAAATACTGCCCCTCGTCAGAAGGAAAACTATAACTCTGACAGCCACTCTGTCATCCAGGTCACCTTGAAAGCCTGGAATGATAACCGTCTCCTAAAGGAGGCTGCCGTTATCAAATCCCTAGAACATCCACTTATGTTCTAAAACTGCTTCCGAATGTCTCTCCAGGATAGGATTAATATCAATTTACTGTATCTTGTGCAAAAACAATATCTGGTGTGGTACTTGACATCTCATGATTGACTCAATTGCCTAAGCGAGTGATCTTCCAATCATGCACATCCCTCTCCCCTTTAGTCTGTAAGACACCTTTAGAGAGGGTGACTCCATCACCTGCAGGTACACTACCATGCCAGGAGTCGTCCATTCTAAAACACCTTTAGAATGCTGTCTAAGTACCCTGATTGGGACACTTCCCAAATATAGATCTAAAACCATAGATCTAGTAATCAGAAGTATGATATTATATCTATATCTTATGTGGAGAAACCACTGTGTGACAACCAAAGTATAACCGATCGTAGTATAGGAATTTCACTTCCTACTCTGTGTATGTCATCCAAATACCAAGACATCACACCCTACTACCTTCTTAACAGATCCATCCCCTATTCTGATGAAGTCAAACCTATGACTGTCACATCAGAAATAGATGATCTATCTCCGCTATATCTGCTTTAGTCTATAAATAGACATAAGCTACTTGTCCACTATACTTCCGCTGCTCCCACTGACTACGACAACTCTCTGGCAGAGTCATATATACGTGCACTTCTAAAGCTAGTTTAGAACGACGCTATACTCATCCTCCTACCGGGTTTCACAGTCTGGAACAACAGCAATGGTAAGTCTGGGTAAACAAGAACCTCCCTATCACCGTCTTTGAGCATACCGAAGTACCTCTCGAATGCCCGAGGTTACCCACCATATCTGCAGAGTGGCCAATGGAATGTCAAACCAGATTGAATCTTTAGGTTCTTATCAAATTTTCAGTAATCGTTTGCGGTTCTGGAATCACTTCCAGTTCTACCATACTCCCACTACTGTTTTCTGAAAAAAAATCCATTTTTATCAAAACTGTAACGAGTCAAGAACAATATCACTATTGATCTTCCAGATGGTAGAAAGTCAACCCTCGTCATAGCCCGGGTCAACCCACAAACAACCATTACAGAAACGTGCCTTGAGTTATCCAAAGTTTGGTTTTAAGCATAAGCCGGACAACTCCCCGTACCTTAACAATGTTAAGATATGAACTATTCTATATCCAATATAGAAATAGAGGCACTGATTTAATTGGAACCAGATTCAAATCATGCAACTGTCTCTAGTGCATGTCAACTAAATGGAGAGAGGTCGATCAGCATTACTCAACTTAGGATTGCTTCCAATTATGAGTAAACTGAAAAAGAAGCAAGTTCTCATAATCATTACTATCAACTGAATACCATACACAAGTATCTACATCTTCGATCACCTTGAAGAATCCTGATACTTGCAATACCTGGTTCTCTACTTTATTCTTATACCTATAAGTTCTCAAAACTTAGACCTTGCATTTCTACGAAATACATGTCTAAGAACTAGAGAAGTTACAAGTAAACAGAATATAGTACGAGTACCAACCCCTCTGTCCTTATGGATATTGGACAACATACAACACTCTGAATAAGTCCCCTGAGTCTAATAACTCATTCCCCGTGTGTCGTAGATTGAAAACTGTACTTATGGTTAAGAAGAATTACACCACTGTTTAATACTCCTTACCTAACCATCCACTAATATAGGTAAATGTCATAGACATAATTTCAAAAAGTTATATCTCACTTTATAAAAATAAACGTACAGATATATCAATTTGAAATTGGTGCATTATAACGGATATTCAAAACCAAATATTTGCCGTCCGGCAAACAACCCAGGCGATTTTCTCAAATATCACCAATTACAACGAATCCCGATATAATGAGGATGATCACCCAATTCCCAATAACTTACTCCCACTCATCATCTGTAAAACCATACAGATGTGAGAATCACACCTGGTAAATACATACCCTGGAGTAAGTACTAATTGGGAAATCAGTTTTCTATTAACAATACACAGTGAAACTGAAACATGTAAATGTTTCGAAGAGGTATCCGGGTATTCTTAGTAATGCCTCTTCCATTATCAGATTCATAACTGTAACCGTGTATTTCTTTGCCATCTCTCCAAATCCCTTTTTATGTCTTTAGTTATTACCTTCTGTACACCTTCGTTAGGCTAAATGGTTTTCTTCCTTCTCTACCATTCGGCACCAGCCTATTGTTTGGAAGAAGACTATCCAATAAGCATAATGGGTGTACTGTCCGAATCCTAGGAGCACTCACAACCTGAGAGAAGGTAAAGATAAAAGACAACTGAATAAAACCTTATTCCTATTTCTCCTGAACCAGAATCCATCCCCGAACTGGAACAAGTTCCTTCGAGTTCGTATATAACCATACGATGGAGTATCCAATAAACTGTGGATCTTCGTAGTGATATGGAGTGTTCTGGAGAAATACAAAGGTGATGTAGGATTGGCGAAGAAATACTCGGTTTGGTCGTGAATAGCAGTCGCAATTTACTTTGCCCTCTTACTAATCCCTTTATTTGTCTTTACTTAATATCTTCTGTACACCTTTTAGGCTAAATGGTTTTCTTCATTCCCTACCGTTCGGCACCAGCCTAAGGTTTGGAAGAAGACTATCCAATATGCGTAACAGGTGTACTATCCCCTAATCCAAGGAGCACTCGCAACCTGAGAGAAGGTAAAAGGAAAAGACAACTGAATAGTCCTATTCGTTTTCTCCAGAACCAGAAACCATCCTCGAATCTGGAACAAATTCCTTCGAGTTCGTATATAACCATACGATGGTTTTATCCAATGGAAGTGGACGTTCGTAGTAATACGGGGTGTTCTGGAGAAAAGGGTAAAAGTAGGAGTGGCAATGAGGTATGCAACTCTGACAATCCAAAAGCCAATGTTTTAAGAAGGTTGGTTAACTTGGTCACTGAGTCATAGTCAAGGGTCGGGTCATGGTCGCTGCCAAAGAGAGAGAGAAAAGAAACACTCTGCGTGCACTCTAACCTAGATCAAAATGGTTATCACTTTATCCAATCAGGAAATCTCCCACTGTACCGTCAAATTCTCCTCCAAACCTGAAAGAAGAATTAGTCGGGATCACCCGAGGAGTAAACCAACTCATCAGTGGGAATCGGGATCCAACTATCATCGCATGATAACGTGATGGAATCCACTTACATTATCACACTCCATAAGCTATGCGCATATCTGGTAAGTTTCAGTTTCTTTAGAAACTCTCGATGTGATTTTTACCCCATGCTCTTATGACCTTGACGAAGGCCGACATATCATAAGTCACATGTCAAGTTCTACCCGTCATTGTCCAGGTTAATTTGAACCCACCCGTACATACCCTTGACGAAGACCAAAATAGTAGTACGACTGTCCCAAACCAACGCATCTATCTATACTGCAGAAAAGTAACAAATAGCTACCATACACTATGCCTTGACGAAGGCCAACATACATAGCATGAATACTAAGTGCTACCTTTCTGAAATGACGGAGGGCTACGAATGGTTTTTGGTGAAAAACCTTTAACGTAATGAACTTGATATCGTTGAAGGAACCAGATAGCTTTCTATAAAAATATAGTGACGAAAACCTTTGCTAAAGAGGTCACTCCCGGTGAAGGGATCTCGGCTCTTTCCCCGTAGAATGAGGTGTTGGATATTCCAACTGAATATCACGATGCAAAGCAAAAGTAATCGACTATAGTGAAGTTATTGCCCTGACGCAAACTTCTGTCCAAGGGGTCACTCCCGGTGAAGGGATCTCGGCCCTTGCCTTGTCGACTGAGGTGCTGGATATTCATAACCGAATACCACTATGCAAAACAAAAGAGAACGTCCTTGCAATAACGGCTTTTTGAAAAATGTTCCAATAACATCAAAAAGGTTTGTTTAGCTTGCATTGATCTGAATCAATGCAGTCCCATCAATTAATCACACCACAAAAGAACAAAAATACGATGTACGTATATGCCATCCGCATTCGCCACTGGGTCCCATCATCACCCGTTAGGTTACTTAACTAACGACAGAGCGGGGACTGGACTAGCGCGGGTGTAAAACATATACAACATCTACTAGTATATATATCAATATATAATATTTGCTCAAGACGTGATAAAATGCAACATCACAGAAATGTAATAAGCATCAGAGAACAATACAGATAATCTGGGATCCCCGGGTTTCATAGAGCCGCTACTAAAACCCGACGTTCCCCTGGTCGTGTGGATAGCCTGTGCAATGAAATCCTAGACCCCTACGGGTTCGGCAAGTTACCCGCCAAAACCTGAAGCGAGGCAGCCCCCTTCAACAACGTGAATGGACCACCCAACACTTCACGGAATCCGGTAACTTGAGCACCCCTCCTTGGGTCAACCTGTACCCTTTATGAGTGCGGCAAATAGCCCGCCAATTCTAGAGTGAAGCCCCCTCCGTCTCAAAGCCATGAGATGCGGGCCCATTGCCCTCTAGAACCCGGCTATCCATGCACCCCACCGCGGGGTAATTCTAGTATAGAAAGTAAAATATGCATACAACGGGTACATCGACCTCAGCCCGGTCGTGCCCCAAAAGAATAATATACAAACAGGCAGTAACGGCAGTCCACATGTCGGACACTCACCTCACAATATCAAATGTACATAAACAACCAAACTGTACTACCATTGCATCCAGGCTATCCACCATGACAAATCCGCAACATCACAGCACAACACAGAACATCAACGTGAGTGTCACGTTCGCAAATCCGTCTAAAAGAACTATAGCAATTAGACAGGATTTACCGATCAAATGACATTCACGGTCGCAGATATAATGTAAATACTGTGAACTAACATGTTTTAAAATTTCGATCGACAAAGTTTCCCGAAGTGGGCCCCAAGCACAACTGTAGCACTCAAAATAAATCTGGGCCCAAACAGAATATACCAAAAACCCCATTTTCAAGTCAGGGACAAATCTGGAAATTTTGGTGCACTGTTGTTTCAATACTGCGGCGGAACCGCGGCCAGAACGTGGGTACGGCCGCGGTTCTGCGGCCCTACAGGGATATCAGTGAACCAAAATTTCCCAGAACTCTTAGAAAACCCTGCACGAATTTCTGCAATACACCAAATAATTTTTCAAGCACAAATAAAATTCGACAGAAAGTTCATGACTTGGAATCGCGGTTTCGGAATTTTGTTCGATCGAAGTTTTAAACACATTAGTGCAAGCTAGTAAAGGTTAATGGCGTGGCTCTGATACCATGTAAGTCTACGGTAGCGCCCCGGCCGTCTGTCCGAGGCCAAAATGCGGAAACAAAAACTTTTTCAAATTAGAAACCGACACTACCGCGGACTATAAACCCGGATCGGACCATTAACCTACTACTAGTGAACTAGAGAAAGGGTAGAGAGGCTATACCGAGCGATCCGTGTCCTTCGGTCTTCGGCCACCATCCCAAGCTCCTCGCAGCATCTCCGGTCTTGTTCTCCTCGTCGGAAAGGTCACCACATCGAGAAGTCCTTTTACAGGCTCCCACCTCTGAACCGAGGCAACTCGGGCATGAAGTATGCTAGTCGACGTGTCCAAGATTGCTATAGACTAAGTGTAGAAACCTTTGTCTCAAAGGGTTAATGAAGTTGCCATTTTAGAGGTGAAGGTGGAAATGAACTTTAAAATGGAGCTAAGGAATTTTGTGCAAGCAAAATGAGATCAAATTTTTTCCACCACAAAATGAATGAGGGGCTCCCAAATGTAATGGCCGGCCTGATTGTAATAAATTCTTGTTGTGTAGTATGAAAATTGTAAAGAAATCACAACCAAAAATTATTTGACCGCAATCAACTACGGTGTTGGATGTAGATTGTAAGTGAGTGCGGATCGTCCACAGGGACAGTGTAATAGTTCGTCTTTTGAATTAGATGAGTCGAAACTTTAAAGAAAAGAAAACAAAACAATTCAAGATTTATAGTTGAAGTTCAAGAATTAAAAAACATAGATCTAATAACAAGAAAATGATAGAATCAAGAATTGATAGTTTGATGATTTTTCCAAACCAAATATCAAGAATCGAAATGAGGCTCGTAGGAATCGATCGGATCTATAGACGTGATGTAATCTCAAGATATCGTGTTCTTGTCCTTCGAAGGATTGATACTAGATCGATGATGATCGACGAGAGTTAGGGCTTTTTCGTGAAACTAGGGTTTCATCATTTTACCCTTGTTCTTTCGTCGATATCATTCATATTCTAGCCTCTAGCAATTTCAAGAAACGATCGTAACTCCCCAATTTCGAGCGATATCAATCAAGAAAGCATCGCAACGAACTAGGTTGTCGGTTCTGGAACTTGTTAGGGTTTACAAAACTCGTAGGATTCAAGAATCGATTTAAGATATGTTACATCATCATTCTATTGATCGTCTCGACTCCTCAACGAGCGGAGTATTACTCAAACATCACAACAAGAATTACAACTAGAAATTTAGATCGAATCATGATGCAAGAATTTAAAGAAAACAAGATAAAAGAATATCACATTTTATTTATATCAATAATTTGATTACAGTCGCTCAAGAACTACAAGAGGAAGAACTAAATTGTCGATTTGGCATCGCTCGGCTCCGTGAGTCGCGGATCGGCTTGGACCACTTGCTCTGTTGAAGATCGGCTCGGCTCATAAAAGGTTGCAAGGCTTCTTGCTTGATAAGGTACTCGGGATCTTGGCTTTTGATTGGAATTAGGATTAGGGTTTCACACAAGCCTTCTCACTAGACTTGTGGAAGAAGATGAAGAAAGAGAGTGAATGGATCTATTGATTTCAATGAATGAATGAATCATCTTTTACAAGTGAGCCTAGGGTCTTATTTATAGATTTCCCAAACCCTAAGCCTTGAGTTTGAAATAGAAGTTCCCTCCAAAAGTTTGTTGAAAGACTTCTAGAAGTAGTTAGTTAGGCTTTGCTTAGGGTTTAAGCTAGGGTTTAGGGAGAAGTTTCTAGAATACAAGGCTAGTTTAGTGTAGGAACAAGGGTTTGCTGATCTGGCAGAAGCTTCTGGGGCTTTCTGGAAATTGTTGTGTCATTCTGAGCTGTACACACTGAGGTAGGAGTTGTGCACCAAAAATGGGGATCTGAAGTGGTAGAAGAGCCGCGGAACCGCGGCAATAGGCGGCTTAGGCCGCGGTTCCGCGGCCATTTGGGCTCTTTAGGGCTTCAACTTTCTTGTGTTGACTTTTGATGTCTTCTTCTGTATTTTGTGATATATTGAATTCCTGAATTCCCTTTACATTAATACCAGATTCTAAATCATTGAGTTGGCGTCATGTTTGATCGGTACCATGTACATTTTGGCCTTTCTTCTGGATTTTCCTGCACAGATCTCAAAACAACTGTTGCGCAATATAGGGATGATGCGATGCCATGAAATGCAGTCAATTTCCTTTATAGTGCCGGTTTTAGAGTCTAACACATGCAATCTGATATTTTGCGACAGTTTTGCTAATATGTGAAATATGAATACCGTACAGTAAATGAGTGCAAATGATAGGGAAATTTCCGTGTTAAAAATACAATATTTTCGACTAATCAAATTCCCCCAAACTTAATTTCGATCGTCTCGAGCGAACTTTTTATTAAAAAGAGAAGGAGAAAATAAAGAAAGAGAAAAACTAACTAGCACACTTTCGTAGGCAACACGATTGCACTGAGCACGTGCAACAAGCTTTTAAACCTCTAGGTGTCCCTAGTAGGAGGAGTGTTGTCTCCTGAGGGTTTTTAGTGGATTGCACCCACAAAATCCAATAATAAAAGAAAGATCATGAATATTATATTTAAAGACAAGAATCTTAAAAGAAAAGCCTTGAAAATTAGGGTTTCCAACTAAGCTAGCTTTTCGGTTATCATGAGCCCTATCTTAATAGTCATGAAAAGATGTCGGAAATCACGTCCTCCCTCAATAAAACATCGTCTTATTCTTCATTCCTATCTTTCTTCCAAACATTGATCATATAACCCTGCGTGTGTGTAAAGACGTCCCTACATCCGGAGAATTCAATTCAAGCTATCATACTCTTGCCCATCAGCCTCAGTACTTTTTAATTAATGAATATTTAGATGAGATTGCGCACACACTTTCATGCGACCGTTAATACTTCTTGAGGTACTAACCGACCGATTACTCATGTGCTTGCTTACTTGGCATATTTTCCTCGTCTTGCACCACCTCAGGCATAGCAGTGACTCCCAGACCAGTTGCCTTAGGGCACTAGGTGAAAAGGCACCCTCGCTATACATTTTTTTATTACCCTCGGTGATAACAAAACCAGTGTCCATTTTTCTCACCACTTTATATTTTTTATTCACTTTTTTTTTTATTTCCTTCATACTTTTGGCTTTAAGACAAGAGCATTTCAAGGTATCCTCTACTATCCCAGGCTTCAAGACGTGTGTAAGTACGAATAGCAGGGTAGCAACGTTCAAAATGTTTGGCTTCCAGAATAGAAACTATTTTTCATACTTATTTTTATCCTCAGATTAGTGACGTCCTTCATCTTACTAACCCTTGGGACAACGGCTCATAACTACTTATTACTAGTTCGTATAAGAAAACTTCTAATTTTCTTGGTTTTCTTAAATTTTTCTAATCTCATGGATGTAATTTTTCACTATCTAAACTTTCATTATCTTATTTATGTACAAAAAAGTGTAAATATTAAAATTATTTTTATACTTGAAAATTTTTAAATTTTTATGGGTTTTGAATTTTTTTTAAAAATTTTTATAAGTGTTTTTTTTTAAAAGAAATGTTTTGTGCTTATGCAAATGATATGCAAATGATGCAAAAATAAGCACAAACCTCCCCCAAACTTGTTTTCAACAGTGTCCTCACTGTTGCCAACAGCTATATCTACAAAACCTGTAAGTCTGGGGGGAATTATTAGTGGGGGCAAAATATTTAAGTGAAGAACTTCCCCCAAACTTATTCTTTTCACTCACCTTCATTCAAAAAATGATGCAGTGATATACAGGATATGAAGGTGAGACGGAGGAATTTTAATCCAAATAAACTGGCTCTTGTAAGAACAAGAGCTCCTCCGTGGGGTCAGTGGAAAAATACGGCTTTAGTCTATGTCCATTCACTTTGAAAAATGTGTCGTTTTTAACATTTTCTACCTCTACTGCCCCGTGCGGGTATACAGACCGCACAATAAAAGGTCCCTTCCATCGAGATCGGAGCTTACCCGCGTGAAGGTGTAATCGTGAATCATAAAGAAGGACTTGTTGACCAGGTGAAAATGTTTTCCTCAAAATGTTTTTATCGTGAAAAACCTTAGTCCTATTCTTTATGATTACAGCGTTATCATAAGCTTCATCGCGGAGTTCGCTTAGCTCATTAAGTTGCAGCTTCCGAAAGTTGCAGGCTTGGTTTAGATCAAAATTTATTTCCTTAATAGCCCATAATGCTTTATGTTCTATCTCGACGGGTAAATGACATGCTTTCCCAAACACTATCCTATATGGAGACATTCCTAGGTCAGTTTTATATGCAGTTCGGAATGCCCAAAGAGCATCCGTCAGTTTGGTCGACCAGTCTTTTCTATTCTTAGCAACAGTCTTCTCCAGGATAAGTTTGATTTGTCTGTTTGAGATTTCAGCCTGCCCGCTTGTTTGGGGATGATAGGGTGTAGAAAGTCGGTGGTTGATTGAGTATTTTCGCATCAGATTCTCGAAAGACCTGTTGCAGAAATGTGTCCCATTATCGATAATAATAGCGCGTGGGTGTCCAAATCGCGAGAAGATATTCTCTTTCAAGAATTTAATGACAATTTTCCTGCCATTAGTGCGACATAGAATGGCTTCTACCCACTTTGAGCCATAATCAACCGCCAGCAGTATGTACAAATTCCTAAAGGAGTTGGGAAAGGGACCCATAAAATCAATGCCCCAAACATCGAATATTTCAACAACCAAGATGGGATGCTGAGGCATTTCATTCCTCTGGGAGATTCTACCCGTATACTGACATTGTGTACAGGTTTTGCAGTGCTCAAATGCGTCCTTGAATAAGGTCGGCCAATAAAATCCACATTGCAAAACCTTCTCCGCCGTCTTTTTAGGACCAAAGTGACCCCCACAGGCCTGATCATGACAAAAAGAAAGAACACTCTTGAACTCTTCATTCGGGACACACCGGCGAATGATCTGATCAGGACAATATTTAAACAGATATGGCTCATCCCAGTAAAAATGTTTTACTTGGGATAGAAAGCGGTATTTGTCCTGTTTTGACCAATCGCTGGGTATCAGTCCCGTGGCATGATAGTTCACAATATCCCTGAACCATGGTTCATTGGATACGCTCAAGAGTTGTTCGTCAGGGAACGAATCATTGATCGGCAGGGTCACAGAGGAAGAAGAGATGCGTGAAAGATGGTCGGCTACTACGTTTTCACATCCTTTCTTATCCTTGATAACAAGATCAAATTCTTGTAACAGTAGGATCCAACGTATTAGTCGACCTTTTGCATCTTTCTTCGCCAAAAGATGTTTTAAAGCGGAATGGTCAGTATATACAACTATAGGTGAGCCAATTAAGTAAGGCCTGAATTTTTCTAATGCAAATACAACCGCTAAAAGTTCTTTTTCTGTGGTTGTATAATTGATTTGAGCATCATTCAGGGTCTTACTTGCATAGTATATCACGTGTGGCATCTTTTCGATGTGCTGTCCTAAGACTGCACCTACTGCAAAGTCGGATGCGTCACACATTAGCTCAAAGGGGTAGTCCCAGTTTGGTGATGATAAAACGGGGGCTGAAGTGAGTGAGTGTTTAAGTGAGTCGAAAGCTGTCTCGCAGTCCGAGTCAAAATGGAAGGTCGTATCCTTGGCCAGGAGAAGAGTTAAAGGTCTAGCAATTTTGCTAAAGTCCTTAATGAATCTCCTATAAAAGCCCGCATGGCCAAGGAAAGATCGAATATCTTTGACGCTTTTGGGATGAGGGAGGTTTTGAATGACATCTATCTTAGCTCTGTCAACCTCAATGCCTTTCTGTAAAATGACATGTCCAAGAACAATTCCTTCTTGGACCATGAAGTGCCATTTTTCCCAGTTCAAAGTTAAGTTCTTCTCTTTGCAACGAGTAAGAACAGCGTCAAGATTCGCAAGGCAATCAGAAAAAGAGTCTCCAAAAATCGAGAAATCGTCCATAAAGATCTCCAGAAAATTCTCTACCATATCAGAGAATATCCCCATCATACACCGCTGAAAGGTAGCGGATGCATTGCATAACCCAAAGGGCATGCGACTGTAAGCAAAGGTACCAAAAGGACAAGTAAAAGTGGTTTTATCTTGATCCTTTTTGGTGATGGGGACCTGATTATAGCCTGAGTATCCGTCCATAAAACAATAATACTCTCGTCCCGCTAAGCGTTCCAGCATTTGATCAATTAATGGAAGAGGAAAGTGGTCTTTCCTCGTGGCAGCATTGAGTTTTCTATAATCGATACATACACGCCACCCAGTTTGGGCGCGTGTCTGAATCAACTCATTCGCCTCATTAGTTATAACAGTGATGCCGGATTTCTTAGGAACGACATGTATAGGACTCACCCATTGGCTATCAGAGATAGGATATATAATACCATTATCTAAGCATTTGACGATCTCTTTCATTACCGCTTCCTTCATGACGGGATTCAACCGTCTCTGTGGTTCTCGGGTTGGTCTGGCATCATCCATCACATGTATATGATGTTCAACTATCAAGGGACTAATCCCTTTGATGTCCGCCATACTCCAACCAAACGCCTCTTTGTTAGATCTCAATACCGATAAAAGTGCATTCTCTTGCTCTAATGCTAGAGAAGCGGATATTATAACCGGTAAAGACCCCTTCTCACCTAAATAAGCATATTTCAGATGAGACGGTAAA
This sequence comes from Agapanthus africanus, assembly GCA_030015575.1. Taxonomy (NCBI): domain Eukaryota; kingdom Viridiplantae; phylum Streptophyta; class Magnoliopsida; order Asparagales; family Amaryllidaceae; genus Agapanthus; species Agapanthus africanus. Next base: position 423,321,686 of record CM057349.1, read on the forward strand.
ATTTTGAGATCTAATTCGGGCGGAGAAATGATAGAAGGATGGATCATTGAGTGATTTTTGGATTTACAAAGAAGCTCAGAGCCTGTGAAAGATACAGACTCGGGTGGAGAAAAGTCAGGAGTGCAGGACTCAAGTGTAGAAAAAGTGTCATCACTAAGATCTTGTGTGAAATCAAACAGAGATGTGGTAATGTCATCGAGATCAGTAAAGCAAAGTTCCTCAGCTCCACAACTATCGGGAGCGATCTCATGGACAGAGCACACATCTAGAATATGAGCAGAGGGTTCTGATGGCTGACTTCCAACTTTGTAGATATTTAGTTCAATGATCATATTTCCAAATGATAAATTCATTGAACCGTTTCTACAGTTTATAACAGCGTTGGAAGTGGCAAGGAAAGGACGACCCAGAATCACCGGAATTTGGCCCCGGGGGTTTGCTACAGGCTGTGTGTCGAGCACAATGAAGTCTACAGGGAAAACAAATTCCCCGACCTTTATCAACACATCCTCTAATTCACCCCTTGGTTTGGTGATTGAACGGTCTGCCATCTGGAGAGTGCAGTGAGCAGGTTTCAGCTCTCCAATCCCTAATTGCTCATATACGGAATATGGAAGTAGGTTAACACTTGCGCCAAGGTCTAAAAGAGCATGATTTATGTTTTTACCCCCAATAGAAATCGATATTGTAGAACATCCTGGGTCCTTTCGTTTCTTTGGTAGCTGGGGGATAAAAGTAGTGCTGATATTATTAGCCATAAAGACCTTCTTCGGCACTTGAGTCTTCCTCTTCCTAGTGCACAAGTCCTTAAGAATTTTCACATAAGCGGGGACTTGTTGAATTGCATTTAGGAGAGGGATATTGATGTTAACCTGTTTGAACATTTCCATAATTTTCTCCATATGAGGACTCGTTCTGTTACCCCTTAACCGATTCGGGTAAGGAGCTTTCGCAATAAGCGCAGGGTCCATCATAGGAGAAGGAAGAGGGGGTAGACGAGGTCCCAAAAGAGGTGTGGGGACCGTCTGTGGAGAACTATAAGGGTTGGGTTCAGGTGTCGAGCCTAATGGGAAATGGAGAATAGGCTCGCGAGAAGGTGGTGTGGTAGAAGAAGAAGGATCATAAGGAGAAGTGTGTGTGTGTGGAAAGGTCTCAGCCGGGGTGTTAATGATAGGATTTTCAATATCATCAATATCTTCCCTGACATGATTATTCAGCACTCTTCCCGATCTCAACGTTGTGACTGCATTTACATTGTAATGCCCAGGATTCTGTAGGGGTTGAGAGGGAAGTTTCCCTTTTTCTCTCGCACTCATTTCGGCTTTCAGGCGAGCTATTTCAGCTTCCATCGATCTGATACTCTCAGCTTGGGACGCTGAGTTTTTCTTTATCTCACTGACGGAAGATCTAACCTCAGTCGAAACCTCTATGAAATTTGATAAAAGTGATTTTATGGTTTGAGTGAATTGAGAGAATTCGTCAGAATAGGACAACTGCATAGGATTAGACTGTGCAGGATTGTTGACCTGATTTTGGAAGTTTTGTGACTGGTAGGGGTGCTGAGTGAGTTGAAGGGATTGCTGTTGTGGTGGAGGAAGAGCCCTTTGAAAATTATTCGTGTTTGGAACCGTGTTTTGAGATTGGCTTTGGTTCCAAGCGAAATTCGGGTGATTCCTCCAACCCTGATTGTACGTGGAAGAATATGGATCATTTCGAGGTCTTTGAAATGCGGCATTAGACTGCTCGTGACTTTGAAACGCAGAGTTTAATGGACATTCTTCCGTTAAATGAGACGGATCAGAACAGCACCTACAAACAGTTTTGGTGAGCGACACTGGGTTTAGGGAGGCTGCTGCAAATTTGTGTTCCATGGCGTCGAGCTTCTTTTCCATTGCTGCCATCTCAGCTCGAACACCTATGGACACATCTAGTTGGTGTACGCCACCCCTATTCAATGGTTGGGTTCCACTCTCCCACTGTAGTGATTTTTCAGCGAACTCTTCTAAATACTTCCACGCTTCCCCATCATCCTTGGTCATAAAAGTACCTTGACACATGTTTTCAAGGCTCTGTTTAGTGTTTGGGTTAATGCCCTCATAAATGATTCGGCAAAGCTCCCATCTCAGGATGCCGTGATGAGGACACTGAACCAATAGATCCTTGAAACGTTCAAAGCATTTAGAGAATGGTTCAGTAGGGAGCTGGGCAAATTGATTCAGTTCGCTACGGATTCGAGCTGTCTTTTGTATTGGGTAAAATTTCTTAAGGAATGCAGCACGAATTCTTCCCAATTCGGAATAGAGTGTGCGGTAGTGTTATATAGCCTCTTCTCGGCTATATCGCACAAAGTAAATGGAAGAAGTCGTAGACGCATCGCATCCACTGAAAGTTGTGACGTACCCATCATTGCGCATACGTTTTCAAATTTGGTAATGAAAACGTAAGCGTCCTCAGTCTCGAGTCCGTGGAATTTGGGTAAAAGGTTGATGTACTGGGGTTTAATCTCAAAGTTATCCCCATTGGCTGGTGGTGTGGATAAGCAGGTCGAAAGAGGACCTCGCAGTGGATAGCACCTCTCCTGGAGAGAGATGCGGGGTGGATTCTGCGCACCAACGGACGGAGGCAGATTAGGGTTAAAGAAGTTTGATGGAGGTAGATCCATCGGTGTGGGTGTGGTAGTGGGTAAAGGAAAGGTAAATGGAGAAATATCGACTTCGGAGTCGATAAAGGGTACACGGACTAAACGGGCACTAGAATCCCGTGTCCAGCCTATCTTGTACTAAAAAGGGTTAGTACAAGTGGCAGCGTTGACTTATAATTAGGGGTAATGAATGAATGCGGTGTTTGCTTTGAAAAAGGGACGGATTTTTGAAAAAAATGATGCGACACAACAAATGCAGCACACAAACCCTAGAATCTAGTGGTCACCTAGGTCCGACTCTAGACCGCTCCTAACTGCCAAAAGAAAAGTCGCAGGATAGAATCCTCCACTGCCTCTTTGTCCCCCTGTGGCCAGGTAAGTGCCAGGTAAGTGGGAAGGTACTCCACTACGTAAGTAGTGGGCCTAATTAATAACCACTAGCCTTCGACACACTTTCCTAGGCACCACAAGAAAACGCGGATAAGCAATGAATTACCCACGGCCTTCTCTTGTCCTAATTGAGCGCGACGGACCTTAGAGCCATCTCTAGATATTTTTTAGTTAATGTGGGTCAATGCGGATGCAATTTTTGTGATTTTCGGGGCCTAGGAAGGGTAATGAAATCCCCACCTAATTTGGATTTGGCCGTGCCCCTTAATATCCGTATTTAGAATGCAAACAACCAAGAAACAAAATCACGCACAAATTTAATTTTGCAATTTGCGAGCTGCGATTATTTGCAAAGAATCCTGCAGAAATTTGTTAGTTGGAGCTAAAAAGAGGAGAGAGGAGAAGGTAAGAAGTCACCTGAAGCAAAATTTTCACAGATAACCCTCCAACTAGCCGCGGTTCCGCCGCAATTGGGTCCTATTGCCACCCTTCCGCGGTGTCTTAGTCAGATCACTTGAAAAGAAAATTTGCAGAATACTCCTGATGACTTCCCTAGTCCTCTGGAAATCTCCAAAAAATATTTCACATTCACAGAAAGCTCCAGATCTCCTTGCAATGAACTACAACAAATTGTTTAGGGTTTGTACGAATTTTGATTACAAAAACTACAATGGAATAAATCTTTCAATTCAACTTTAATATGAAACGAATTAGCGCGTAATCCCCGGCAACAGCGCCATTTGATTGATCGTAAAATTCGAGACTGTGTAAGTAAATCAACTCAAATGATCCCCGGCAACGGCGCCATTTGATTGATCGTTTCTTTGTGTGTCGATTTAGAAAATGAATAGAATCACAATCAAAGAATTATATTTGACCGCAATCAATTACGGTGTCGGTTGTAGATCGTAAGCGAGTGCGGATCGTCCACAGGGATTGTGCGATTCGTTTTTATATTTAATTTGTTTGAATTGAAAAGTTAATCGAAAAGAAAATAAAACATGATTCAAGATTTTATCGATTGATTTAGGTGTCACTAATCTAATCAAGAATCAAGAAACTGATAAACAATCGAGAATCGGGTTTCGATGATATTTCCAACCAAATGTCAAGAATCTAAATGAGGCTCGTAGGAATCGATCGGATCTATAGACGTGATGTAATCTCAAGATATCGTGTTCTTGTCCTTCGAAGGATTGATACTAGATCGATGATGATCGACGAGAGTTAGGGCTTTCTCGTGAAACTAGGGTTTCATCGTTTTACCCTTGTTCTTTCGTCGATATCATTCATATTCTAGCCTCTAGCAATTTCAAGAAACGATCATAACTCCCCAATTTCGAGCGATATCAATCAAGAAAGCATCGCAACGAACTGGGTTGTCGGTTCTTGAACTTGCTAGGGTTTATAAAACTCGTAGGATTCAAGAATCGATTTAAGATATGTTACATCATCATTCTATTGATCGTCTCGACTCCTCGACGAGCGGAGGATTACTCAAACATCACAACAAGAATTACAACTAGAAATTTAGATCGAATCATGATGCAAGAATTTAAAGAAAACAAGATAAAAGAATATCACCTTTTATTTATATCAACAATTTGATTATAGTCGGTCAAGAACTACAAGAGGAAGAACTAAATTGTCGATTTGGCGTCGCTCGGCTCCGTGAGTCGCGGATCGGCTTGGACCACTTGCTCTGTTGAAGATCGGCTCAGCTCATAAAAGGTTGCAAGGCTTCTTGCTTGATGGGGTACTCGGGATCTTGGCTTTTGATTGGAATTAGGGTTAGGGTTTCACACAAGCCTTCTCACTAGACTTGTGGAAGAAGATGAAGAAAGAGAGTGAATGGATCTATTGATTTCAATGAATGAATGAATCATCTTTTACAAGTGAGCCTAGGGTCTTATTTATAGATTTCCCAAACCCTAAGCCTTGAGTTTGAAATAGAAGTTCCCTCCAAAAGTTTGTTGAAAGACTTCTAGAAGTAGTTAGTTAGGCTTTGCTTAGGGTTTAAACTAGGGTTTAGGGAGAAGTTTCTAGAATACAAGGCTAGTTTAGTATAGGAACAAGGGTTTGCTGATCTGGCAGAAGCTTCTGGGGCTTTCTGGAAATTGTTGTGTCATTCTGAGCTGTACACCTGAGGTAGGAGTTGTGCACCAAAAATGGGGATCTGAAGTGGTAGAAGAGCCGCGGGACCGCGGCAATCGGCGGCTTAGGCCGCGGTTCCGCGGCCATTTGGGCTCCTTGGGGCTTCAACTTTCTTGTGTTGACTTTTTATGTCTTCTTCTGTATTTTGTGATATATTGAATTCCTGAATTCCCTTTACATTAATACCAGATTCCAAATCATTGAGTTGGCATCATGTTTGATCGGTACCATGTACATTTTGGCCTTTCTTTTGGATTTTCCTGCACAGATCTCAAAACAAGTGTTGCGCAATATAGGGATGATGCGATGCCATGAAATGCAGTCAATTTCCTTTATAGTGCCGGTTTTAGAGTCTAACACATGCAATCTGATATTTTGCGAAAGTTTTGCTAATATGTGAAATATGAATACCGTACACTTCTAAATGAGTGCAAATGATAGGGAAATTGCCGTGTTAAAAATACAATATTTTCGACTAATCACGGCCAAAGAAAAGAGAGAGGGATATCATGAAGGGTGGTAAGTGTAGGAGCAAAAAAATGGTGACCATAAGTCAAAAAGCAAGCCTCACATCCATTAACCAAATCAATCCCATCTTCATAAAGCAAGTAATGATGCATAAAATAAATCAATCTCATCAAGGAGCTTCTAGAAATCTCATGAACCCTCCATCACAAAAAAACACCCTCCATTTTGCTAATTTGCACATTTGCAAATAAGCCCCTCCCATCAAAGGAATTTCTGCCAAGAAGGAATAAAGGAAAAATGGCCGAAACGGAATGCAAACTGGCAACTTCAAAAAAACGATCCCGTAATAAATTACAAGAAAACCCCGCGACTGTATATACATACCCGCATTTGTATTCCGACCGAATATAAATGCAATGAGACAAAATCTACACTATGTAATATTAGGATCCGGCTTAAACCAAAGCCCGCTAGTATTACCCGTCCGAACCATAACACGTGCATAAGTGCACGCGTACGTTCGAACCCTGCCATAAATCTATACGGCGTCTGCAACGTTTCGCCCGAAACTTGAGAAACTATCTGTGGGGGACTCTAAAGACTCGTCAATACTTTGGCTGTGGATTTACCACTAGCACGTCAGAGGTATTAGCCGTACGTAACGGGCTATCAGGTATTGACCAAAAGGGAAGTCGATGAGCGAACTCATCCTGACACCCTACTGAGCCCGTCAGTGACAATATCCGTACAGTCCAGTCCGTTCGTCTATGAGCATCTCATGGCGGGCCTAGGGGGTTGGTAAAAGTCAGACCCCCAAAAGCGGTACAAGTCGTGTCGGAGTGTAGCCCAGAACACCCTAAGATACTACTGGAATACCTACCAGTAAATCTCCTGCCTTGGCCAAGGACTTCGTGTAATGGCTCTCCTAAACACAGCGCAACCTCACCCCCAATACCGGGAGAGACGAACCCCTGCCGATCCGCTCACTGCCTCCATGTGGCTCGGGACTGTACCCAACTAAAACCTGTTTGCACGACTCCTTTGAGCCGTGGTAGGGTAGTAATCAAAGCACAGTGGGAACTCACACGAGACAAATGACGATCTCAGGTCGATGAACTAACCTGTATACATGTCACCAGGGAACTGCTATCTGACGCTAGGTATGATACCAACTAGCATGTTCCCGGCGAGTTCTGTCCGGTGTACTCATAACCCAATGAGCACCAGTATATATCTTAGGTGAACCAACTGACACCAATGGCTTGTGAGACCGGCCACCGCCCCTCGTCGGGGTCTCGACTGTATACACTAGTCTACTCCGGAGTATCGATGCCCTGTCTCGAAAACTCCCACGACTAGGGACCTTTTAAGGATGTGCTTATAGACCCCAGCTCCCACGTATATGATCACCCTCATACTGCTGGTAGTCAAGCAAGAATCCTAAAGGCTCTATCAACGTGTAATAGTGATCTGTAAGGTCACCTAAAACAGTACACAATGATAAAGATAAACCAGATAGCATACTATCATCTCGAGTAAGACTGTCCTACCTGCATAGGTCCTCCCTCAATCATTGCAATCACGTGCCTGTGATCCAATAATTGACTTTGAGGGCACTATATCCAACAGGGACCTGGGTTCCTTAGCCAAATCCACTGCTCCATTGTTATCATAATACAAAGGTATTAGATGTTCGATGGACGGAACCACACCAAGTTCGTTTATGAACTTCTTCATCCAGACAGCCTCTTTGGCAGCATCGTTGGCAGCGATGTATTCAGCCTCTATCGTCGAGTCTGCCACGGTTTCTTTCTTGGAACTCTTCCAACAAACCGCCCCTCCATTGAGGGTGAAGACAAATCCCAAGACCGACTTAGAGTCATCCTTATCACTCTTGATGCTCGAATCGGAAAGGAATCCATTTGGAGTTCACCGTTACCATACACCAAGAACATTTCTTTAGTCCTTCTTATGTACTTAAGAATGTTCTTCACAGCTGTCATGTGATTCTCTCCAAGATCTACTTGATACCTACTCACTACGCTTAGTGAGTATGCTACATCGGGTCTAGTACACAACATCGCGTATATGATAGAGCCTATCGCCGAACCATAGGGTATCCCTTGCATGCGAGCCCTCTCTAAATCAGTCTTAGGAGACATCTCTTTGGAGACAGTGATTCCTGAGATTGTGGGTAAATTCTCACGCTTGAAATCTTCCATATTAAACCTCTTTAGAATGGTGTCAATGTACCGGGATTGGGACAATCCCAACATCCATTTAGATCTATCTCTATAGATCTTAATCCCCAAGATGTAGAAGGCATCACCTAGATCTTTCATTGAGAATCTTTGTGATAAGAAGAGCTTGACCGAGTGCAGCATAGGAACATCATTTCCTATCAAGGGTATGTCATCCACGTACAATACGAGGAAGACGGCCTTACTCTCTTCCACCTTCTTGTATATACAAGGTTCATCGACGTTTTTTATGAAGTCAAACTCTTTGACTACCACATCAAAACAGATGTTCCAACTCCGCGATGCCTGCTTTAACCCGTAGATGGATTTAAGCAGCTTTCACACCTTTCCGCTGCTCCCACTGTCCACGAATCCATCTGGCTGAGTCATGTACACACTCTCTTCTAAATCACCATTTAGAAATGCGGTCTTAACATCCATTTGCCAGATTTCGTAGTCATGGTATGCAGTGATGGTAAGTAGGATCCGGATGGACTTAAGCATAGCCACTGGAGAAAAAGTTTCATCATAATCCACACCTGGTCGTTGACGAAAACCTTTTGCAACAAGTCTAGCTTTGAAAGTCTCAACTTTTCCCTCTACACCAAGTTTCTTCTTAAAGATCCATTTGACCCAATGGGTTTTACTCCTTCGGGAGCAACTTCCAAAGTCCATACTTTGTTGGTGTACATGGATTCCATCTCAGATCGCATTGCATCCAGCCATTTCACAGAGTCCCCACTCGTGATGGCCTACTCGAAGCTAGTTGGGTCATCATCTTCCATGATGCAATCCTCGCTCCCACCATCAATGAGAAAACCATAGTATCTTTCAGGTGGGTGAGGAACCCTACTAGATCGGCGGAGAGGCTGAAGTTCGTTGGGTACTACTGAATCCTCTGGTTCCACCAAATCTTCTATTGCAGTTTGTGTAGCTGGAATTTCTTCCAGTTCTACCTCTTTGCCACTAATTTCTTTTGCAAAAAATTCCTTTTCTAAAAAGGTGGCATGACGAGAAACAAACACCTTTTGTTCCTCGCTTTGGTAGAAAAGATATCCATGTGAATGTTTGGGATATCCCACAAACTTGCAAAGAACAGATCATGCCTCGAGTTTGTCCGGATTTTGTCATTTGACATAGGTCGGACAACCCCATATCTTAACTTGTTTAATACATGGTCTCTTCCCACTCCATATCTCATATGGTGTGATAGGAATAGATTTAGATGGAACTTGATTCAATAGGTATGCTGCTATCTCAAGCGCATAACCCCGAAAAAAAATAGGCAACTCAGCAGTGCTCATCATAGAGCGCACCATATCTAATAGGGTGCGGTTCCTCCGCTCCGATACACCGTTGTGCTGTGGTGTATACGAAGGAATAAGCTGAGAGAGAATCCCATTCTCTTTTAGATAGTCATGGAATTCCGGGCTCAAGTATTCTCCTCCCCGATCAGATCGTAGGATTTTAATACTTCTACCCGGCTTGTTCTCGACTTCATGCTTATATTCTTTGAATTTCTCAAAAGATTCATACTTGTGTTTCAATAGGAACACATGTCCGTATCTTGACAGATCGTCAGTGAATGTAATGAAGTACGAGAAGCCATTCTTGGCATGTATAGACATGGGACTGCATACATCACTATATATCAGTTCCAAGAGTTCCATAACTCTTTCTCCGTGTCCAGTAAATGGAGTTTTGGTCATCTTGCCTTTGAGACATGACTGGAAAGTTTCATAAGATGAAAATTCAAACGGATTCACATATCCATCCTTATGTAACTTAGCTAGCCGTGTCGTATTGATATGACCTAGTCTACAATACCACAAGAAGGATTCATTCATTTTTTAACTCTTCCTCCTGTGTGTGTTTTGTACGTTACGAACTGTGGTTTGATTTAGAACGTATATGTCATTACTTAATGAGCCTGATCCAACCAACTTTTGATTCAGAAAGATATTCATAACATTATCCTGCAATACAAAATTATATCCTTCTTTGCTTAATAAAGAAACTGATATAAGATTGCATATCAGGTTCGATATGTAATAGCATTCGTTCAGAATCAATGTATTACCATTTGGTAATACAAGGTGATATTCGCCAACTGCTTTGGCTGCAACATTTGTACCATTCCCTACTCTTACAGAATGATCACCCATTCCCAGTTCTCTATATTTCCTTAGCCCATGTAACATATTACATATGTGGGATCCCGATCCGTTATCTAATATCCAGGACGTAGAGTGTACTGAGAAACAGTTCTCGGTAACTAACACACCCGAAGAAGATGCATCAGCATGCTCATTCCTCGTTTGGATGGCGTGGGAATCTGGATATTCCCTTATTTCCTGCTCGGACTTATAACAATTATAAGTTGGAACGGAACCAACGTTCCCCTACTCAGTATAACAAGCGGGTTCGGTCAATACATCCATATTATTATGTTGATTAAGGCCAGACATGGTCGCTACCTGGAGAGAGAGATAAGAAAACACTTAGCGTATGCCCTTGCAAGATTAGATTGGTTATTATCTTATCTAATCAGGATGGCTCCCAGTGTTTTTATCAATTCTTCCTTCAAGCCCTAAAAGGTAAGACTATCAGGGATTAATTACACCCTGCAAGTTCGCCAATCTTTTAACCAGGCCAGTGTTGGTGCTTTGAGGGAGGTTCCCCGTGCTTTTGCACGGACCTAATTAAAATTAACCTTGTTTTCCCAGGGGCATAACCCCGTTAATATCTTTCTAGACACCTACTTGATCGACTAATTGTGATGTGTAAAACTCTCCCAGGAGTAACTTTTACTCTCAGTGGGTATCGGGATCCAACTATCTCATAGAAGGTATGCAATCTCATTGCAAATTTCAACACTTAAAATTCCCGATAATACTTTTTCCCCAAGCGTCCTATGACCTTGACAGAGACCAACAAACCATAGTGCGCTAGTCAAGTTCAACCCGTCATTTCATGATTGAATTAAATCCACCCGCACGACCCTTGACAGATGCCAACAAGGTCGTACGACTACCCTAATCCAATCGCATCACATGCTTTGCAGATAAGCACTAATCGGCTACCGCACACTACGCTTGACAGAGGCCAACAAACACTGCACGAATACTAAGTAGTACTTATCTGAAATGACGGAGGTCTACGACAGGTTTTTTTAAGAAAACCTTTTGCGTAATGAACTTGATATCGCTGCAGAATCTAGTGATTTTGAAAAGGAGTGTTTTTGAGGATTTTGCTAGTTTTGCTAAAGAGGTCACTCCGGGTGAAGGGCTCTCGGCTCTTTCCTTATCAAATAAGCTGTTGATTATTCTACAAGGAATACCGCTATGCAAAACAAGAAATAGAGAAGCAATCAAAAACAAAACCAAGTGGGTTGTAGTATCTGCCAGTTTCGCTAAAGAGGTCACTCCCGGTGAAAGGATCTCGGCTCTTTCCTTATCGAATAAGGTGCTGGATATTCTACAAGGAATACTGCTATGCAAAGAAAAAACTAGAGCTACTCTTTTGAAAATTTGATTCCACAACATCTTTAGGTTTATTTTCTTTTTATTAATCTCATTAATGAAGTCCCATCAATTATGCTTCCTAAGCATCACAGAAGAAACGAAAATACAACATACGTTTATGCCATCCGCATTCGCCACAGTGTCCCGTTATGCACCGTTAGGTTGCTTAACTAACGGCTTAGCGGGGCGGGGCTAGTGCGGGTGCAAAACATAAGAAACGTTTATTATATATCATATATATAATAATAAAGCATTCGTTCATACATATAAAGTGATCACATCACAGAATATTAGCAGCAGAAGATAACATATGAAATATTGGATATACTAGGGTTTCCGTGTTTTGAATTAAGCCGGTAAAAAACACGGATTCCACCATCGTGATGAATAGCCAAACCCACATCCCTAGACCCCTACGAGAGCGGAAAGCAACCCTTCCAATTCTAAAGTTAGGAGACCCGGACTCGACTCCTCAAGATGGTCTCCCACTGAACTCTAGAACCCGATTACTTATGCTCCCTCCTTGGGTCTATCCTAATGCGGAAAAGTAAATAATATACAACAATGGTGACATCATTCTCAACCCGGAAGTGCCCCAATAAAAGAATATTACATACAAGTTTTTACATGAACGAAAATGAAAAAACTCTCATCTCACATAAAACCCCCCGGCTATTGAAACACGACGATCCAATATAACATATCCCAACAACACATAACATCACATGTCATCAACATAAGTAAATATGCGTACCCCAATTGTCGTTGACATATAGCAACGAAACCGACGATACACTACATATTACACTTACGGTCGCAGAAAAGAAAATGTCAAACTACAACATTTGGAATCCACAACCTCCTTAGACATCATTAACCTGAAATATCACATACTTCAAATTTCATGCCTAACCAAATGAATTCCAAATATTGTATCACATTTCACAAATAGCTAGACGATGTTAAACATTTCAATCGAATCAACAAACACCTAAAATTTTCCAAAGAGCTCAACACTTGAGCACAGTTTAAAAATACTCAGAACATTCCACAGTACCTATGGACCAACTGTTAGTTAGGTATATGCTCTAGAGGCCATTGTTTTACATATGATGTATATTATAGTGGATGCTTGGATATATATAGAGATGACTTTCTTGCTCGATATAATAGAATGCTATCTGGTTACTCTTTGTCTTAACATGTTGACTTGTATTGTGTTACTGTCTTGCTCTTACATGTTAATAAAGGCCTTAGGATGTGTACTTGACAGCTAGGACTATGATGCAGATCATACTAGTGGGGCCAGGGTAGTCCACAAGTACATCCTATAACTGTTCCTAGTCGAGGGCGTATTGAGACAGGGCATCGATACTCCAGAGTAGACTAGGGTATACGCATCTTGACCCATATGATGGGCGATAGATGATCCCACATCCATTGGTGTTTGACATCAAATATGGAATACGGGTGCTCAGTGGAGACTGGGTACACTGAACGGACTCGCCGAGGACTCCTAGATGTTATTATACCTATCGTCAGATAGCAGTTCTCCGGTGACACTGGTACAGGTTAGTCTGTAGACCAGAGATCGTCATAGAGTCTTGTGTGATTCCCACTGTGTTTTGATTTCCACCTTACCATGTTCATGAGAACATGCAAAATGGTGGCTTTTGGGTACAGTCCCGAATCATATGGAGGCAATGAGTGATAGGAGGGGTTTCGTCTCTCCTAGTATAGGGGGTAGATGTTGCGCTGTGTTCGATTGGCTATAACTGGAAGTTCCTGGCCAGGGCTGATATGGAGATCTACTGGTAAGTGTTATCAGTAGTTTCTCGACCCGTTATGAGCCTCACATCGACACGACTTATCGGTTACTGGAGTCTGACATTTACCATCCCTAGACTGGATATACGACATATCAGACGAAGAGACCGGACTATACGGTAGTGTTTACTGATTGGATTCGCAGGAGTATGTACAGGCTTGCTTGTTGATCTTCTGGTCGGTCAATACCCGGATGGCCGTTACATTTAGCTGATCGCTTGCGGCTTATGGGTGTTTGATATGATCATCACCTACTGCCGGCGTATTGACGAGTCTTTAGAGTCCTACACTGAGATTTCCTGGCTCAGGCGAAACAGAGTAGGAGCACATATGTGATATGTGCGGGACCGAGATTGTTACGTGTATGTGATACCGTATTCTATTCTCGCGATATGTAATATCGGCCGGTTATATGTGATATAGATGGGTCATCAGATCAAGTGTTGATTCGATGAAATGATACATTTTATATTAGTCGGTTATATATGATATAGCCGGATTATCGGATCAAGTATTGATTCGATAATTTAATGTATAATTATAAATGTGATATATTACATTACATTAACTAATATAAGCTCACTTAAGTAATTCTTTTTCTCACTTAGGATGCATTGATATATATGTGATATATGTTAAATGTATTCTTTTCTTTTGTTACAAAATTATATGTATATGTGATATGTATAATTGTAACATGCTAGGTTATACATGCAACTAGGGTTTATGAGAATTACACCATGTTTTATAATTAGGGTTAGGTTTTTATTTTGTTTTAGATAATTCAAAATTGTGGATTAATTTTGAGATTTTTTTTTTGTTGACTTAGTCCACTCTCTTGATATTTCTAAGATATTTGTTAATCTAACCCTAATCACTTTGCCATGGTCAATTCTCTACATAAGTTATCCATAACACATATTAACCCATGGTTGCATTTCTAACCTCAACAATAATTCATTCATCACTTGCTTCATCTTCTTCTTCCTTATTGCAAAAGCTTTCTAGCTTTTGATCTTATGATGAAAGATTGTGAGAAAATAAAATCTAAAGTGAGCAAATTTCCTACTTCATTATCCTCTTCTATGCTAGACATATAGATTAGTGTGTTGACTTCACTAATTCTATATTAGTGAAGTCATAGCTTGAGTCCGTGTTTCCTCGAAGTAGATCATCTCGGATTTCGAAGACTACAAGTAAGGATGCATCATACGACTTGTGGAGCCTCTCAAGAGTCCGGGAGTTCTTGGATCGCAGCGAAGGGACCACTACTCGGAGCTTATGATATGAAGGAGTGGACTACAAAGGTTGTAATCCCTAATCACTTGGTTGTAAAGTAGTTTGCTTTTCGATTCCGCATGATTCTCTAGTAATCGATCTAGGTTAGAGTTGTTTAAGCATGACAAAATTTAAATTTGGCATGGATGATGCCATCTGAAACCTTGTTGTCGTTCTTATGAGCCCTACACCAACCATAGAAGGCCCAACCCTTGCCTCACCTATGGCGCCGCGGAACTACCGCAAACCCTAAGGTTTGGCGGCGGTTCCGACGGTTATAGAATTGAGTTAGGGTTTCATTCTTCTAGAGGGTCCACAGAATTACTTGCATGATATTTGAATAATTTTTAACTTGGGAAAAATTCAACTTTTGAAAAATTTCCAACGAGAGAGAAAATGGGTTATTGATTTTCGTTCGAACTTTTTAACGCTCTCTAAAATACCCAAAACGATGTTAGAATTACGACTCCGAAACACTCCGAATTGCCTTTACAGAAAGATAACATCACATGCAATTTAAGTAAAAACAAGCAACACCTGAAACACCAAAACCCAGAGACTGGAACACCACAAAAAATTCAACCCAGAACAACCTAACAGAACAGGCCAGGCCGGACTTTTTGAGTATGTCGCCGGGTCAAATCCGGCGAAAGGGGTTCAATTTTCTGTGGTATTCATTATACATCATATGTAATATTCTGCAGCTGCTTAAAAAAAATTTAGACACTCTAAAAAATTCGACAGTTACTAAGTTTTTTGTTTCGATGTTTCGGAGTTATTTCGGTTTCGTAATTCTGCAAAATCCATCTAATTCTCTAGTTTGGCTCTGATACCACTGTAGGGTTTTCTAGCACGACAGCAAGGTTTCGGGAGGCATCGACCATGCCATTTCAAAAAAATTCCATGCTAAACAACCCTAACCTAGAATCTTAACTAGAGAATTAAACAATGCATGCATGTAAACAACTTTACATCTAAGTGAACAAGGAATACAACCTTTGTAGACCGGTCCTTCACTTCAATAGCTCCGTGTAGTAGTCCCTTCGCTCTAAGTAGTGATCTCCTGAACTCTAGTAAAGCTCTATAAGGTGAAAAGAACAAGCTTGCTTGAAGTCTTCGAGGCCGAAGATAATCTACGTCGAGAAGACACCAACTCAAGCTAGCTCTTCACTAATTTGGAATTAGTGAAGCTAACACCCTAAACTAAATGGCTAGTCTAGTAGAGGATGATGAAGTAGGATTTTTGCTCACTTTAGAATTAATTTTCTCACTAATTTTCTTCACCTCTCCAAAACCTAGAGGGCTCTCTCTTGATGAAGAAGAAGATGAAGAGGAAAATAGAATGAGTGAGAATAGCAAACATGGGTGAGAAAATAACATATACTACCTCTTGTATAAACTTAACCATGGCTAATTACAATGGTTGGGTAAATAAATATCTTAAGTAAAACAAAATTAGTGGAATAAGTCAATGGTTCCACAAGCTTCTACAAACTTCAACCATGTGCTAATTTCCAACTAATTTTTGATTTATTTTAAATAAATAAACCCTACATTATCATGAGCATGGTGTGAGTCTCATACACCCATGTAGCATATATCAACAAGCATGACACAATAATATATATCACATATATATTAAGTATGCACAAGTGAGAAAAAGAAATGCATAAGTGAGCTAATATTAGTTAATGTAAATTAGTATATCAAATATACAATTATATATTAAATTATTGAATCAACACTTAATTTAATAATCCGGTTATATCACATATAACCGACTAATATCATATGTATCAACTTATCGAATCAACACTTGATTCAATAACCCGGCTATATCACATATAACCATCCGATATCACATATCGCGAGAATAGAATATGGTATCACATACACGTATTAATCTCGGTCCTGCACATATCACATATGTGCTCCCACTTCATTTCGTCTGAGCTAGGAAACCTCTGTATAGGACTCTAAAGACTCGTCAATACGCCGGCAGTAGGTAATGATCATATCAGTCACCCACAAGCCGTCAGCGGTACTAGTTGGACGTAACGGCTACCCGGGTATTGGGCGATCAGAAGAACAACAAGCAAGCTTGTCTAAACTCCCGCAAAGCCTGTCAGTAACACTACCGTACAGTCCGGTCTCTTCGTCCGATATGTCGCATATCTAGTCTAGAGGTGGTAAACGTCAGACCCCAGTAACCGATAAGTCGTGCCGATGTGAGGCTCATAACAGGTCGAGAAACTACTGATAACACTTACCAGTTAATCTCTTTATTAGCCCTGGCCAGGGACTTCCTGTTATGGCCATTCGAGCACAGCGCAACATCAACCCCCAATACCGGGAGAGACAAATCCCCTCCTATCGCTCATTGCCTCCATGTGACTCGGGACTGTACCCAAAAAACACCGTTTTGCACGTTCTCTTGAACATGGTAAGGTGGAAATCAAAGCACAGTGGAAATCACATAAGACTCTGACGATCTCAGGTCTACAAACTAACCTGTACCAGTGTCGCCAGAGAACTGCTATCTGACACTAGGTATAATACCATCTAGGAGTTCTCGGCGAGTCCTATTCAGTGTACCCAGTCTCCGCTGAGCACCCGTATACCATCTTTGATGTCAAACACTAATGGATGTGGGATCATCCATCGCCAATCATATAGGTCAAGAAGTGTATACGCTAGTCTACTCTGGAATATCGATGCCCTGTCTCGATACACCCTCGACTAGGAACAATTAAAGAATGAACTTGTAGACTACCCTGGCCCCACTAGTATGATCTCCATCATAGTCCTGGTAGTCAAGCACACATTTTAAGGGCTTTATCAACATGTGAGAGCAAGACAGTATCACAATACAAGTCTACATGTTAAGACAAAGTGCAACCAGATAGCATACTATCATGTCGAGCAAGAAAGTCCTCTCTCTATATACGTCCAAGTATCCTCTATAATATACAATTATGTACAATAATGGACTCTAGGGCATACATATAACTAACATCCTAAAATGTACCACTCTGCGGTGTAAGTCGATGTGCAACACCCGAATACTTGTGGGGAGGCAGAAATATGAAAAACGATCTTGTTCTTTGGTTAAACATCGACTAACCGCGAGAATCGTTTGCTAAACTATAACTAACAAATAACATAGGATTCTAAACTACTATGTTAAGAGATTATACCAAACGGTTCTAGTCCTTCGTCTTTACGTTATCTACGGCCTCTTTGGATCTCCACGTCCTCCTCGGCTTCCTTCCGTGATAGACGATCCACCCGAGAACCCTAATCCAAGCTATAACCTCTAAACTTGAGGTTACATAGTTTCTCTAGTTGCTAAATAAAGTAGCTAAGGTGATGTAGAGATAGGTTATGGAGTGATTAGTCTTTCCTAATCCTTGTTCTCAACTCATGAGTGGTAGGATTAGGGTTTGGTGAAGGAGAGAGCTTGAAGAGAGAGAATGAGAAGATGATAATGATGATGATAATAATAATGAAATAGCTTCTCACTTGATATATGAAGCATAATGAATTAAAAAGAAATGAATAAAATGAGATTATTCATCATGCTTCATAAATGCAAGTGGGTGATTCATTATGTGAGTCATTAAGCATTTAATAATGCATTAATGACATGATGAATCACTCACAATGAGTCACTAAATCATTAAATGACAATGCCACCTCTCCCTCCAAGTCACCACCTTCTAGAAGCTTCTCGGAAAATTACGAGAACGCCCCTCCTATCCGTGAAAACATGGAAAAACTTTAGACTGTACAAATCCAATAACCTGATACTAGAATCTGGCTTAAACCAAAACCGGCTAGTAAAAACTGTCCGAATGTCGTACGTGCGTTTAAACACGTATGCGTCCGAACCTTTGTCGTAAAACCATACGACCTCTATATCTTTTCGCCTGGGTTTGGGAAATCCCTGTGTGGGACTCTAAAGACTCGACTACTACGCTGGCAGTGGGTTTAACCACAGACCACAAGCGGCACTAGCTGTACGTAATGGTCCCCAGGTAGTTGTCTATAAGAAAGCCGATGAGGTAACCCATCCGAAATCCTACTGAGCCTGTCCGTGACAATATCCGTGCAGTCCGGTCTGTTCGTCTAAGAGTATCGCATGTATGGTCTAGGAAGGTAGTGGAAGTCAGACCCCTAATAACCGTACAAGTCGTGTCGGTATGGCTCAAGACCATCCGAGAATCTACTGATCAGTCCATCAGTAATTCTCAATCAGCCCTGGCCAGGGACTTACGGTAATGACCAACCGACCACAGTTCGATATCAACTCCCTATACCGGGAGAGACGAATCCCTAACTGTCGCTCATTGCCTCCACGTGGCTCGGGACTGTGCCCAACTAAAACCTGTTTGCACGGCTCTTTTGAGCCGTGGTAGGGTAATAATCAAAGCACAGTGGGAACTCACACGAGACAAATGATGACTTTAAGTCAACAGACTATCTGCACACATGTCACCTGAGAACTGCTATCTGACGTCAAGTATAATACCATCCAGTCAGTTCTCGGCGAGTCCTGTCCGGTGTACTCACACCCAGTGAGCATCTGTATACAATCTTAGGTGCACACCACCAATTGGCTACGGGACCAATCCATCGCCCCTCGTCAGGGTCTAGATATGTATACACTAGTCTACTCCGGAGTATCGATGCCCAGTCTTGATACTTCTGCGACTAGGGACATCTAAGGATGTGCCTATTGACTATCCAGCTCCCACTAGTATGACTGCCATCACAACGCCGGTAGTCAGGCAAACACCCTATGGGCTTTATCAACATGAATATATAAATGAATACAACAAAAAATATATCATATGTTAAGATAAAGACAAACCAAATAGCGCACTATCATATCAAGCAAGACTGTCATGTACATACATATCCGAAGCATCCTATACAATGTAGGCCTCTAGGGCATATATATCCAACAATCTCCCACTTGCACTAAGGCCTATAATTGGCGCAATGAGTACCCACTATCTACACTAGATCCAGTTGCTGGCGTACCGCATGCCCAACATCTCAAACAGCCTCTCGAACTGGACTTGAGGGATGGCCTTGGTGAATGGATCTGCCGTGTTGTCTTTTGTATCTACTCTCCATACCTCGATCTCCCGACGATCCATGATCTCCCTGATCAGGTGAAACCGCCTTAAGATATGCCTGGATTTCTGATGGGACCTTGGTTCCTTCGCTAATGCTACAGCCCCATTGTTATCGCAATACAAAGGTATTGGATTAGCAATGGACGGAACCACTTGAAGTTCAGAAATGAACTTCTTTATCCAGACAGCCTCTTTTGCGGCTTCACTAGCAGCTGTATACCCAGCCTCCATAGTTGAGTCTGCAACGGTATCCTGTTTGGAACTCCTTCAACTTACCGCCCCTCCATTGAGGGTAAACAAAAAACCCGAAATGGATTTAGAATCATCTTTGTCACTTTGGAAGCCGGAGTCGGTAAAAGCCTCTACCTGGAGGTCCCCATTACCGTAAATCAAGAACATCTCCTTAGTCCTTCTCAGGTACTTGAGAATGTTCTTTACCGCTATCCAATGTTTCTCATCTGGGTCCGACTGATACCTGCTTACCACACTAAGTGCGTAAGCGACATCCGGCCTGGTACATAACATCGCATACATTATAGATCCTACCGCTGAAGCGTAGGGTATAATGCCCATGCGAGCCCTCTCTTCATCAGTCTTTGGAGACATCTCTTTGGAGAGGGTGATTCCGTGACAAGCGGGCATATTGCCGCGCTTGGAATCTTCCATACTAAATCTCTTTAGTATAGTGTCTATATACCTGGACTGTGAAATTCCCAACGTTCTATTAGATCTATCACGATAGATCTTAATGCCCAGAATGTATGATGCATCTCCCAAGTCTTTCATGGAGAATTTCTGTGACAAGAAGAGCTTTACTGATTGTAGCATAGGGATATCATTCCCTATCAGTAGTATGTCGTCGACGTACAAAACGAGGAAGACTACTGCTCCTTCTACAATCTTCCTATAAATACATGGTTCATCTATATTTTTGATAAAGTCAAATTGCTTGACTGTCTCATCAAATCAGATGTTCCAACTCCACGATACTTGCTTTAACCCATAAATGGATTTAAGTAATTTGCACACTCTTCCGCTGCTCCCACTGTCTAAGAAACCTTCTGGTTGATCCATGTAAACACTCACTTCTAAATGTCCATTTAGAAAAGCTGTTTTTACATCCATTTGCCAGATTTCATAGTCATGGAAGGCAGCAATGGCAAGCATGATCCGAATGGATTTAAGCATAGCTACTGGTGAAAAAGTTTCATCATAGTCCAATCCTGGTCTTTGACGAAAACCTTTTGCAACTAGTCTAGCTTTGTATGTTTCCACTTGTCCAAATGCACCAATCTTCTTTTTGAAGATCCATTTGCACCCAACTGGTTTTACCCCAGGAGGAGCAACTTCTAAAGTCCATACTTTATTGGTGTACATGGATTCCATTTCGGATCTCATAGCATCCAGCCACTTCACTGAGTCGCTACTCGTGATAGCCTGCTGAAAACTAGTAGGCTCATCATCATCGATGATGCAATCCTCTCGATCCCCATCAAGAAGAAAACCATAGTATCTTTCAGGAGGATGAGAAAGCCTACTAGATCTGCGAAGTGGCGTTGGTTCGTCATGTTCTATTGAAATCTGATATTCTTCTAAGTCCTCGGTTGCAGTTTGAGGTTCTGGAATTTCTTCCAGTTCTACCGCGCTCCCACTAATTTCTTTTGCAAGAAATTAGCTTTCTAAGAAGACAATGTGGCGAGTGACAAAGACCTTTTGTTCTTCAGTGTGGTAGACCATATACCCCCTTGAATGCTTGGGGTGTCCTACAAACTTGCACAAAACCGATCATGCCTCGAGCTTGTCCGGATTATGCTTCTTAACATATACCGGACACCCCCATATCTTGATATACTTGAGATATGGTCTCTTCCCGCTCCACATTTCATATGGAGTGGTAGGCACAGACTTAGTCAAAACTCTATTTAATAGGTATGCTGCTGATTCTAGAGCAAATCCCCAGAAGGAAAGTGGCAACTCAGCACTACTCATCATTGAACGCACCATGTCTAACAGAGTGCGATTCCTCCTTTCTGATACACCATTATGCTGAGGTGTATAAGGTGGAGTAAGCTGAGAGAGAATTCCATTCTCTTTTAAGTATTCAACGAAACTGGTACTTAAGTATTCTCCATCTCGATCAGATCGAAATGTTTTGATGCTTTTACCAGTCTGTTTCTCTACTTCATTTTTATACTCCTTAAACTTCTCAAAGGCCTCGGATTTATGTTTCATTAAGAATATATGTCCATACCTAGAGAAGTCATCAGTAAAAGTTATGAAGTAGGAGTGACCGCTCCGTGCATGTGTAGACATTGGACCACATACATCACTGTGTATAAGTCCCAAGAGTTGTGTGGCTCTTTCTCCGTGTCCGGTGAACGGAGATTTGGTCATTTTTCCTTTGATACATGATTGACAAGTTGCATATGATGAATATTCAAACGGATCTTGATATCCATCTTTATGTAACTTAGTCAACCTTGTTTCGTTTATATGACCAAGTCTACAATGCCATAGGAAGGCTTGATTTGAATCTGGAGCCTTTCTTTTACGTGGTTTTTGTATATTGAAAATTTGAGGTTGATTAAGTATGTATATGCCGTTTTCCAGTGTGCCAAACCCAATCAGTTCTTGATTTAGGAGAATGTTCATGACATTTCTTTCAAGCGCAAAATTATATCCTTTATTAGACAACAAAGATACTGATATAATATTACACAACATACTGGGAATACAAAAACAGCTGTACAATACCAAAATGTGTCCACTATTCAACCCTAGGTGATATTCCCCTATTGCAACTGCATCTACATGCATTCCATTGCCCATCCGGAGAGTCATATCACCTGCCCCCAGTACTCTACTATTTCTCAGATCCTGCAAAGAATTACAGATGTGAGAACCAGAACCGGTATCAAGTACCCATGAAGTAGAGTTTACTGAAAGACAATTTTCGATTACGAACACACCTGAAGCAGAAGCAACAGCTTGCTTCTGGTCCTTGGCTTTAAAGGCCAAACAGTTCTTCTTACAGTGCCCTTGCTTGTGACAATAAAAGCATTCGTTCTTTTCTGCCTTCACCCTTCCTGCCTTGTTCGTTCCCTGCACTTTCTTGACCCCACCCTTCGGTTTGGTGGCATTCATCTTCTTCTTCCCATTAGCTTTCGCTTTAGATTTAGAAGAGGATGATTGGCTGACATACAGAACGGGGGTCTTCTCCTTTTTCAAGGAGCTCTCTGCTACCCTCAACATGTTGAGGAGCTTTGGAAGATCAGCTTCCATCTCGTGCATATTGAAGTTCAGCACAAACTGAGAGAAGGTGTGGGGAAGGGACTGCAAAATTAAGTCGATATACAAATCATTCTCTAGAACGCATCCCAGGTTTGCGAGTTCCTCAATGAGGGTGATCATTTTGAGGACGTGCTCTCCAACAGGCGATCCTGGAGCTAATCTCATCTGGAAGAGTTTCCTTGAGGTCTCGTACCTCGCGATACGGGAGTGTTCACCATACAATTCCATGCAATGGAGGAATATGGATACAATGTCCATACTCTCGTGCTGTTTCTGGAGTTCATTATTCATGGACGCCAGCACGATACACTTAGCTCGCTCACAGTCTAGATCCCAGGTTTTGCGAACTTCCTTGTCCGCAACTGAGGAATCTGGTCCTGGGATAAGGGGAGGAACAGCGGTGGTAACATATGCAACTTTGTCATAAGTCAGCGCAATATTGACGTTCCTTAGCCAATCTTTATAGTTCTGCCCGGTCAATATATTTTTTTCAAGTAATAGTTTAAGTCCTGTCATGGTAGCTGCCAGAGAGAGAGAAAAGAAACACTCAGCATATGCTCTTGCAAGTCTAGATTGGTTATTAATTTGTCTAAACAGGATGGCTCCCACTGTTTCCTCAAATCCTTCTTCAAAATCTAAAAGAAGAACTAGTCAGGATTTAATCACACGTCACAATACTTGCTTAACCTTTCAGCCAGGCTGGTGTTGGTACTTCGAGGGAGGTTTTCCAACGCTTTCGCGAAGTTCCTTAATTAAAGAATCTCTTTTCCCTGGAGGCGTAGCCCCTCTAACACCTTTCTAGGCACCTACTTGGTTTATAGCATTGATTGTTAGTGAGAGAAATTCCCGAGAGTAATCCTACTCATCAGTGGGATCGGGATCCAACTATCATTGCATGATGCCCTAGATGGAAGCCACTCTAGTCACCACACTCCAGAAGGTATGCTAAATCTGCAAGTTTCCTTTATGTTTGAAACTCCCGATATGATTTTTACCCCAAGCTCTTATAAACCTTGACGTAGGCCAACAAGTCATAAGACGCAAGTCAAGTTCTACCCGTCGTTGTCCTGATTAATTTAAGTACATCGTACAAGCCCTTGACGTAGGCCAACAAGGTGTACGTCTGTCATAAACTAATGCATCTATCTATGCAACAAATAGGAAAACACACTGCTACCATACACTATGCCTTGACGTAGGCCAACAAGCATAGCATGAATACGATGTGTTGTCTACTTGAAACGACGGAGGGTTACGGCTGGTTTTTGGCAAAAAAACCGTTAACGTAGTGAACTTGATTTGATCGAAGGAACTAAGATAGCTTTTATTAAAAGGAGTAGTTTAAGCTCCGCATTTAAAATTTGCTTTTTCAAGAATACCGAGTGGTTTTTAGAAATTGTTCCAACGATTCAGTTTAGGTTTTATTTTTCTTTGCATTAAAAAATAATGCGTCCCATCTTTAACCTATCATTACAGATAACAACGAAAATACAACGTCCTCTTATGCCATCCGCATTCGCCACGGGGTCCCCTCATCACCCGTTAGGTTACTTAACTAACGACAGAGCGGGGGCTGGGCGAGCGCGGGTGTAAAACATAAGTGACGTCTAAATAGCTATCATATATAGATATTGTACATTCGTCAGACGCAATAATAGGCATTCCAGATTACAGATAAACAATATTGGATTTGCAAGCAATCCGCATTTCTTTTGAGCCTGCAATGAAAGACGGATTACACAGTTGTGATGAATAGCCATTACCCCACCCCAGACCCCTACGGGTACGACAAACTACCCGCCAAGTACCAGAAGTAAAGCTCAACACTTCAAAATACCCGGTAGTTTGTGCACCCCACCTTGGGTCTATCCTAGGAGCAAAAACAGTAAAAAGAAATAATACAACGGTGGCTACAACCGCAACCTGGATGTGCCCCGCAAAATAATATTACAACTTATTACATTTATATCGAATGAATTAATACAATAACCCATCACAAAACCCGGCTAATCACCACAACAGTCCAATACAGTTTATATACACAAACAGTTAAAAATAACATCACAGATATGTGCAACCCTTTGCCAACTGACATACTAGCAGTTAGGGGAGGTTTACGAACACATAATACAATTCACAGATATAATCAAACAAGCAAACATCGTATAATTTCGATCGATTAAACACATTAAATTCTTGCTCCAATACTTCTCTGCAAATCTGAAACCTGAGCAAAAATAAATCATACCAGAAAACCCTAAATATCACATAGAAGGCACAGAAGAAAACTGGGCTGAATCGGCCCCAACTCGGCGGCGGAACCGCGGTGGATCGGTGGGAACGGCCGCGGTTCCGCGGCTCTTTGGCCGATTCAGGAGCCCATTTTTCTTGGGTGTTCTTATATTCTCATGCTGGTCATTCTGGAGGTCCCTGAAAAATTTTTGGACCTCATTTAAAATTCGACAGAAACTACAAGATATCAGGGTTTTTCCGGTTTGTTTTTCCGTTCGAAATTCATACAATTTTGCAAGTGTGTTAATTATGGTTTAGTGAGGCTCTGATACCACTGTAAGTCGATGTGCAACACCCCAATACTTATGGGGAGGCGGAAATATGAAAAACGATCTTGTTCTTTGGTTAAATATCGACTAACCGCGAGAATCGTTTTCTAAACTATAACTAACAAATAACATAGGATTCTAAACTACTATGTTAAGAGATTATACCAAACGGTTCTAGTCCTTCGTCTTTACGTTATCTACGGCCTCTTTGGATCTCCACGTCCTCCTCAGCTTCCTTCCGTGATAGACGATCCACCCGAGAACCCTAATCCAAACTATAACCTCTAAACTTGAGGTTACTTAGTTTCTCAAGTTGCTAATTAGAGTAGCTAAGGTGATGTAGAGATAGGTTATGGAGTGATTAGTCTTTCCTAATCCTTGTTCTCAACTCATGAGTGGTAGGATTAGGGTTTGGTGAAAAAGAGAGCTTGAAGAGAGAGAATGAGAAGATGATAATGATGATAATAATAATAATGAAATAGCTTCTCACTTGATATATGAAGCATAATGAATTAAAAAGAAATGAATAATATGAGATTATTCATCATGCTTCATAAATGCAAGTGGGTGATTCATTATGTGAGTCATTAAGCATTTAATAATGCATTAATGACATGATGAATCACTCACAATAAGTCACTAAATCATTAAATGACAATGCCACCTCTCCCTCCAAGTCACCACCTTCTAGAAGCTTCTCGGAAATTACGAGAACGCCCCTCCTATCCGTGAAAACACGGAAAAACTTTAGACTGTACAAATCCAATAACCTGATACTAGAATCTGGCTTAAACCAAAGCCGGCTAGTAAAAACTATCCGAATGTCGCACATGCGTTTAAACACGTATGCGTCCGAACCTTTGTCATAAAACCATACGACCTCTAAATCTTTTCGCCTGGGTTTGGGAAATCTCTGTATGGGACTCTAAAGACTCGACTACTACGCTGGCAGTGGGTTTAACCACAGACCGCAAGCGGCACTAGCTGTACGTAACGGTCCCCAGGTAGTTGTCGATAAGAAAACCGATGAGGTAACCCATCCGAAATCCTATTGAGCCTGTCCGTGACAATATCCGTGCAGTCCAGTCTGTTCATCTAAGAGTATCGCATGTATGGTCTAGGGAGGTGGTGGACGTCAGACCCCTAATAACCGTACAAGTCGTGTCAGTATGGCTCAAGACCATCCGAGAATCTACTGATCAGTCCATCAGTAATTCTCAATCAGCCCTGGCCAGGGACTTACGGTAATGACCAACCGACCACAGTGCGATATCAACTCCCTATACCGGGAAAGACGAATCCCTAACTGTCGCTCACAGCCTCCACGTGGCTCGGGCTGTGCCCAACTAAAACCTGTTTGCACGACTCCTTTGAGCCGTGGTAGGGTAATAATCAAAGCACAGTGGGAACTCACACGAGACAAATGATGACTTTAAGTCAACAGACTATCTGCACACATGTCACCTGAGAACTGCTATCTGACGTTAAGTATAATACCATCCAGTCAGTTCTCGGCGAGTCCTGTCCGGTGTACTCACACCCAGTGAGCATCTGTATACAATCTTAAGTGCACACCATCAATGGCTGCGGGACCAATCCATCGCCCCTCGTCAGGGTCTAGATATGTATACACTAGTCTACTCCGGAGTATCGATGCCCAGTCTCGATACTCCTGGGACTAGGGACATCTAAGGATGTGCCTATTAACTATCCAGCTCCCACTAGTATGACTGCCATCACAACGCCGGTAGTCAGGCAAACACCCTATGGGCTTTATCAACATGAATATATAAATGAATACAACACAAAATATATCATATGTTAAGATAAAGACAAACCACATAGCGCACTATCATATCAAGCAAGACTGTCATATACATACATATCCCAAGCATCCTATACAATATAGGCCTCTAGGGCATATATATCCAAAATGCGGTTTGGAGAAATCTTCAAAAATACGTGTTCTCCGGGTTGAAACTCTAGTGGCCTTCTCTTCGTATCAGCCCAATGTTTCTGTCTATCTTGTGCTATGCGTAATTGTTCCCTGACTGTTCTCATCACCTCCACTGTCTCGACAATCTTCTCGGGGCCCAAAAGTTCTCGATCCTCAACATCTTCCCAACTCAACGGTGATCTACACTTCCGTCCATACAAAGCAGTGAAAGGCGCCATGCCGATACTTTACTAGTAGCTATTGTTGTAAGCAAACTCTACCAAGTGTAGATGATCTTCCCAAGATCCTTTAAAATCCAACATACAGGCCCGAAGCATGTCTTCGAGAATCTAAATAACCCTTTCTGATTGACCATCGGTCTGAGGATGGTAGGCGGTGTTGGGGTAAAAATTTACACCCCTGTTGACCGAGTCAAAGTCAAGGTCAACCCCCAAGCTAGGTGGGCCCAAGCCCAGGTCAAGCGGGCCCATGCCCAAGTCGAGCCCGCGGCCAGCCTCCCCATGCCAACAACAAAATCATGTAATAAATAAGCTATAAAGCCAATATTTTGTAAGCCCATGGCTTATATGCAAAAATGAAATGGCACATGAGCCATGGGATGGCTAAAATGCCATTTTTGTAAAGCCCAATGGGCTATATGTAAATATGTAAGCCTATATAAGGCAACATGATGATGAATAAAAGAACACTTTTTCCATTCTCTCAAAAACCTAGGGTTTGTGCCTCTTTCCTATTTCTGAAGGTTTCAAGCCTTCTTCTTCCTTTTGAATTAAATCAAGAGTTTTACTCTTCCTTTTCAAAAACAAGATAGTTTTTCACCATCAAACCCACAAAGGGGAACTTGGATCTGTCTTTAGATCCCAAAAAGGAGAGATTTTGAGATCTCATATCTCTTGATCTTCAAGATCCAGCTAACAGAGGAGGAAGAAGAAGAACCCATTCCATTAACCCCAAGAACACACTTAGGAGTCCAACTACACTCTGATTTCTCTTCCGAGAATCTTTTCAGGCTAAAAGCCTCTTTTCCTCGCCGGCGTTCAAGCGCAGAGCGCCCACATGCCGACACGTGGCGCGCTTGCGCTCAAGCGCTCAGCGCTCAAGCGCAAAGCGCCCACGTGCCGACACGTGGCGCGCTTGCACAACAGCGCCCTGCGCTCGAGCGTAAAGCGCCCACGTGCCGACACGTGGGCGCTTGCGCTCCAGCGCAAGCGCTCGAGCGCAAGTCACCCCAGTGCCGACACATGGCGCGTGCTTGCGCTCCATCGCAAGCGCTCGAGCGCAAGTCGCCCCAGTGCCGACACGTGGCGCGGTTGCGCTCCAGCACAAGCGCTCGAGCGCAAGTCGCCCCAGTGCTGACACGTGGCGCACTTGCACTCTGGCGCACGGCTCTCTGGCGCAAGTCACCCCCGTGCCGACACCCGTGCCGACACGTAGTGCACTTGCGCTCAGGCGCCTAGCGCTCAAGCGCAAGTCGCCCCCGTGCCGACACGTGGCGCACTTGCGCTCGAGCGCCAGGCGCTGAAGCGCAAAGCGCCCACGTGGCGCGCTTGCGCTATAGCGCCCTGCGCTCAAGCGCAGAAAGCCCACGTGCCGACACGTGGCATGCTAGCGCCTGAGCGCACGGCACCTGGGCGCATAGCTCCCAAGGCGCTGGCCCCACGCATCCTTTGGATGCCTTTCCCCCCTCTTTTTATGTACATACATATACATATACATATGTATACATATTTTCACACACACGTGCTCCACGACACTGTCCCTGTTAGAAAATAATTTCTAATGGGGTGCTGCCCCACACCCCGCAAGGGGGCTGCTAGCCCCCTTGACCCCCAGCCCGCTATCCGGGTAGCGGAACCCCCGTAAAAAACTTTGCGTGGCTCCCGATATATCCAAAACCCCCCTTTTCAAAACACAACACACGCACACCGCACATTGAGTTCGCATGACCAGTTTAACCCGTTAATCGGAGGTTCCCTCGCCCCAAAGGCGAGGGGTAATTAACGGCAGCTTAGTCCGCGGCTGCCGGAGATTCGGATCCCCACAATCATTAAACCCCGGCCTACCCCAGGCAGGGGGAATTTGTAGTACGCCTGACAAGCGCACGTATTCCCATCTCAATGGGGTGACGAGAAACACCCTACAGATTCTGGCACGCCCGGTGGGACAAATCTCTCCTCCCATATTTCGGGTTAAACGTTCATGCGAACTCAATCAATATACATGTCTGTATTTATACTAAAATAATGCTCTTTCATGCAGGTTTTCAAGCAATCACCTCTCAACAATGTCTCCGAGGATGATCTCCGCTCTCAGCACAGCTCCCGTCTCCTACACGATGAGGATAGACTCTAAGACGGTCCTCCCGGCCAGTCTCGGGCGACAATAGGAGGAGCCGCTGCTACCATTCGGCTCTATTATGTTTATACCAATTGGCGCCATCCCAGCTCCTCAAGCTCCAGCAACAGACAAACCGGTCTCGAAAGGCAAGAGACCAAATGTGGTGATCTCGAGGGCGCCCCAACCCAAACACAAGTCGGTGTCTGAACGACTTTCCTTGGCCCCAGCTGGGGGCAAGGCCATCAACACCGACAAAGCAACAAGGCCTCTCGAGCAGGCTCCGGCAGTGCCCTTGACAACTGCTCGATCGGGTATCTTCTCTAAGCTCCCCGTCGCTCGGCCTATGGCGGCTTCTCGAAGAGCAGAAGCCTGCCAAGCGCTTAAGGCAGAGAAGCTGAGGCAGAAGCGGCTCAGATATAGAGCCAACAAAAGGGCTAGGGCTCTGGCCATGTTAAAATTTATGAATTTCCAAAGCCCGGACCGCTCCGTGAAACCAGCTGCCAGTGATGAAAGAATGGCTGAATGTGTTATCCACACTGTCTACATGACCGGACATGAAGAAACGAACCCTCCTCTTCTTCACAGCCATGGTGATGATATGGTTGACGCTACCCAGCATCGGCTCGATCTAAATAATGAAGAGCCCGCTCAGGCCGATAAGCCAGAGGAGCCCGTGGTTCCTACGGAATTGAGCTCAGGCAATAAAGATTACCCGGTTGTCATAGCCGGAACTACAGAACAAGCCTTATTCCAATGGCTTCAAAGGCAATATCAGGACAGGGATGAGAAGATGGCCGAGGTCTATTCCAAAGTCGACGAGCTGGCAAACGTCGTGGCAGATCTCGCGACCCAAGTCGCCCGATTGCAATTACAGCAGAATCAAATTTTGGTTCATGAGCCAGGGATTGACACCCGGAGGCAGCCAACTGATATCCCCTTTCAACCTAACAGCGGAGCGCCTTCATGAAAAACGGCCGCAATCAGCCTCCAGTCCCTCCGATACATACACCGGGGGGAATCACCTCTGAAAGAGAAGCTGGAAAAGGTCTATTCCTTCAAAAGGGAAAAAGTCCACAAGATATTCAGGGACGCCCTAAGAAACGGTCTAAAACTGCCGGAATCAAAGAGACCGCAAGAAGCGAATATGACCGACGACCCAGAATATTGCCCCTATCACAGGGTGATAGATCATGCCATTGAGGACTGCTTCGTCTTCAAAGATTGGGTCGAAAGGCAATACAGGACGGGAGAGATAGAACTGTCCAAAGGCGCGTTAGCAAATAGTCAAGCTACGACCGCCGATTTCATGCAAATGGAGACCGAAGCCTTTCGGGAACCTAATCCTCCCAGACATGTGCCATCATCTGAAAAGGGCGAACCAAAGACCGATCAGCCTCGAGGACCAGTATCAGTAAAAGCACCGACTCCAATGGAGAGAAAGAAGAAGATATACTCCTTCAGGAGGGATGAAGTCCGCAAAATGTTCATGGACGCCTTGAACAACGGTCTGCAACTGCCTGTTCCTAAGAGGCCACAGGAAATGAACATGACCGGCAATCCCATATACTGCCCATATCATAGAGTGGTGGGTCATACCATCGAAGATTGCTATATTTTCAAAGATTGGGCAGAGGACCAATATAAGCTGGGAAAGACCTCACAATCCTCGGATGTATCGGCAAGCCACAGAGCTAGGTCATCAACACAGCTCTGCCAAGATCAAAGTTCAAGAAGCTAGGATAAGCAAAAAGGACCACCACGTCGTTAAACTGGGAACACCCGCTGACCTCTAAGTCGTTAAACTGGGAATGACAGACCACCAAGTCTTTAAACTGGGAATAATCGACCTCTAAGTCATTAAACTGGGAATGTAAATATATATATACATATATGTAAATAAACAAAAAAAAGTGTAAATAAAAGAAAAATAAAGAAAAGCCGAAATGATGGGGCAACTCGCAATAAAAATCAGCGAGTAAAAATAAAAATGAAAATAAAGCCGAAATGATGGGGCAACCGCGAATAAAAAGCCGAAATGATAGGGCAATCGCAACCTTCGCGATAAGAAAAGCTGAAATGATAGAGCAATCACGGTATATAAAAAAAAGGGCGAATGATGAGTCGCTCCTGGTACCATATTCCAGCGCAGCGATGCAGATGCCAACAAAAATTCAAATTTTCAAAATTCGCCGGCCCTACGGCTAGTCCCTAAATTAACTACCGTATACAATCCACGGGCTCAAATAATTCTCATCATACCCATATCCCACTGCAATCACCAGTCCAGCGATTGGTCTCCGTCCTCGGAATTATGCTCCATTGGGAAGACCCACTTATGTGTCCTGGCATCTCTGCTTCAGTATTAGCAACGCTGATGCCGGCCCCTACCCTAAAATTCCAAGCTCGCCATCCGTAGACCTCTAAGTCTTTAAACTGGAAACAGATGACCTCTAAGTCTTTAAACTGGAAACAGATGACCGCCAAGTCGTTAAACTGGGCACAATAGACCTCTAAGTCTTTAAACTGGAAACAGATGACCGCCAAGTCGTTAAACTAGGCACAATAGACCTCTAAGTCTTTAAACTGGAAACAGATGACCTCTAAGTCTTTAAACTGGAAACAGATGACCTCCAAGTCGTTAAACTGGAAACAGTAGACCTCTGAGTCTTTAAACTGGAAACAGATGACCTCCAAGTCGTTAAACTGGAAACAGATGACCTCCACGTCGTTAAACTGGAAACAGATGACCTCCAAGTCGTTAAACTGGAAACAGATGACCTCTAAGTCGTTAAACTGGAAACAGTAGACCTCTAAGTCTCTAAACTGGAAACAGATGACCACCAAGTCGTTAAAATGGAAACAGATGACCACCAAGTCGTTAAACTGGAAACAAATGACCTCTACGTCGTTAAACTGGAAACAGATGACCACTAAGTCTTTAAACTGGAAACAGATGACCTCTAAGTCGTTAAACTGGAAACAGATGACCTCTAAGTCTTTAAACTGGAAACAGATAACCTCTAAGTCTCTAAACTGGAAACAGTAGACCTCTAAGTCTCTAAACTGGAAACAGATGATCACCAAGTCTCTAAACTGGAAATAGATGACCACCAAGTCGTTAAACTGGAAACAGACGACCACCAAGTCGCTAAACTGGAAACAGACGACCACCAAGTCGCTAAACTGGATTAAACTGGAAACAGACGACCACCAAGTCGCTAAACTGGAAACAGACGACCACCAAGTCGCTAAACTGGAAACAAACGACCTCTATGTCGTTAAACTGGAAACAGATGACCTCTATGTCGGTAAACTGGAAACAGATGACCGCTAAGTCGTTAAACTGGAAACAGTCGACCTCTAAGTCATTAAATTGGGAACGAGGGAAATCCACTCATGTGTCCTCACGACGCATGAGGAGAACAAACCTTTGTGGGATCCTTACGACTCACAAAGGAAAAAAAACACACTTAGGAGTCCTCACGACTCCTAAGGAGAAAATACACCTGCGAGATCCTTACGACTCGTAGGGAGAAAATGCTTTTATGGGACCCTCACGGCCCATAAAATTGAAAAGCCTTAGGTGATAGGGATCTAAACCTATCTCCTAAGCCATCGCTTCCCAATCCCCAAGTGGCGAATGATGAGTCGCTCCTGGTACCATGCTCCAGTGCAGCGATGCAGACGCCAACCAAATTCCAGACTCATAACCCAACGGCGAATGATGAGTCGCTCCTGGTACCATATTCCAGTGCAGCGATGCAGACGCCAACAAAGTCCTGAAAGTTTTCCGGCCCTACGGTTTGAATCATACATCCTGTAAAACCGTATACAATCCACGGGCGTGAAAACAATCTCAATCTCTCCCGAGTCCTACCGGTGAAACCACATTCAAAGTCTCTCCAAAAATAATAAAATTAAAATTAAAAAAAGGGTATGTCCACAAGCAAAATGGGCACGGATGAAAACCCGAAAGGGCTCCGTGAGTAAAAACAGTAGGACTGCCGGCGGGTTTGTGAAAACCCGAAAGGGCGCAAACTCGTAAAAAAAAGATGAAATGCACTCACAAAGTCCTCTCGACTTTGTGAGGATAAAATTCCCGCGTGAGATCCTTACGACTCACAAAGGAGCAACACACTTAGGAGTCCCCACGACTCCTAAGGAGAAAATACACCTACGGGATCCTTACGACCCGTAAGGAGAAAATGCTTTGTGGGACCCTTACGGCTCACAAAATTGAAAAGCCTTAGGTGATAGGGATCTAAACCTGTCTCCTAAGCCACCAATTCCTAAATCCTCTCAGGGCAAATGATGAGTTGCTCCTGGCATTATTCCAGTGCAGCAATGCAGATTCCAAACAAACCAAATCCAAATCCTCCCGGGCACATGATGAGTTGCTCCTGGCATTATTCCAGTGCAGCAATGCAGATGCCGACAGAAAACCAAATCCCAAATCCTTTTAAGGACAGATGATGATTCGCTCCTGGTACCATATTCCAGTATAGCGATGCTGATGCCGACTCAAATCAAACCAACAAATTCCAACATCGACCTCTACATCAACAAGCGACACTCTGCATCGGGGAAACGTCCAACACAGACACTCCGCATCAGGGAAACGTCCAACAATGACACTCCGCACCGGCAAAAAGTCAATCAGCGACACTCCGTGCCGGGGAAAAGTCAACCCGACACTCCGCGCCGGGGAAAAGTCGATCAGCGACACTCCGTGCCGGGGAAAAGTCGATCAGCGACACTCCGTGCCGGGAAAAAGTCAACCCGCGATACTCCGCGCCGGGAAAAAGTCGATCAGCGACACTCCGTGCCGGGGAAAAGTCAACCCGACACTCCGCGCAGGGGAAAAGTCGATCAGCGACACTTCATGCCGGGGAAAAGTTGATCAGCGACACTCCACGTCGGGGAAAAGTCGATCAGCGACACTACGTGCCGGGGAAAAGTCAACCCGACACTCCGCGCCGGGGAAAAGTCGATCAGCGACACTCCGTACCGGGGAAAATTCAACCCGCGACACTCCGAGCCGCGGAAAAGTCGATCAGCGACACTCCATGCCGGGGAAAAGTCAACCCGACACTCCGCGCCGGGGAAAAGTCGATCAGTGACACTCTGTGCCGGGGAAAAGTCAACCCGACACTCCGCGCCGGGGAAAAGTCGATCAGCGACACTCCGTGCCGGGGAAAAGTCGAACAACGACACTCCGTGCCGGGGAAACGTCAAGCAGACACTCCGTGCCGGGGACACGTCAGCAAGCGACACTCTGCATCAGGGAAACGTCCAACACAGACACTCCGCGCCGGGGAAAAGTCGATCAGCGACACTCCATGTCGGGGACACGTCAACCAGCAACACTCTGCATCGGGGAAACGTCCAACACAGACACTCCGCATCAGGGAAACGTCCGACAGCGACACTCCGTGCCGGAGACACGTCAACCAACGACACTCCGTGCCGGGGGCACGTCTACCAAATCACTCCGAGCCAGGGAAACGTCTACCACGGACACTCCGTCTCGGAGATGCGTCAAGCGTCGACCGTCCATGTCGCAAAACGGGCAGTGCAGGCTCCCCACAAATAGGGAATCAAATCACTCCGGGTCAGGAAAACGTCTACCACGGACACTCCATCTCGGAGACGCATCAAGCGTCGACCGTCCATGTCGCAAAAATGGCAGTGTAGGCTTCCTACAAAGCAGGAACCGGATCGCTCCGGGCCAGGGAAACGTCTACCACGGACACTCCGTCTCGGAGACGCGTCAAGCATCGACCGTCCATGTCGTAAAAAGGGCAGTGGGAACCAATGTTAGTCGCCTCCACGTGAAAGAAGATCCATCAATTTCATGCACACGACCCACATATGCTGTGTGCATTTATTGATGGGGGTCAATTTGTTGGGGTAAAAATTTACACCCCTGTTGACCGAGTCAAAGTCAAGGTCAACCCCCAAGCTAGGTGAGCCCAAGCCCAGGTCAAGCGGGCCCATGCCCAAGTCGAGCCCGCGGCCAGTCTCCCCATGCCAACAACAAAATCATGTAATAAATAAGCCATAAAGCCAATATTTTGTAAGCCCATGGCTTATGTGCAAAAATAAAATGGCACATGAGCTATGGGATGGCTAAAATGCCATTTTTGTAAAGCCCAATGGGCTATATGTAAATATGTAAGCCTATATAAGGAAACATGATGATGAATAAAAGAACACTTTTTCCATTCTCTAAAAAACCTAGGGTTTGTGCCTCTTTCCTCTTTCTGAAAGTTTCAAGCCTTCTTCTTCCTTTTGAATTAAATCAAGAGTTTTACTCTTCCTTTTCAAAAACAAGATAGTTTTTCACCACCAAACCTACAAAGGGGAACTTGGATCTGTCTTTAGATCCCAAAAAGGAGAGATTTTGAGATCTCACATCTCTTGATCTTCAAGATCCAGCTAACAGAGGAGGAAAAAGAAGAACCCCTTCCATTAACCCCAAGAACACACTTAGGAGTCCAACTCCACTCTGATTTCTCTTCCGAGAATCTTTTCAGGCTAAAAGCCTCTTTTCCTCGCCGGCGTTCAAGCGCAGGGCGCCCACGTGCCGACACGTGGCGCGCTTGCGCTCAAGCGCAAAGTACCCACGTGCCGACACGTGGCGCGCTTGCACAACAGCGCCCTGCGCTCGAGCGCAAAGCGCCCACGTGCCGACACGTGGCACGCTTGCGCTCAAGCGCAAGCACTCGAGCGCAAGTCGCCCCAGTGCCGACACGTGGCGCACGCTTGCACTCCATCGCAAGCGCTCGAGCGCAAGTCGCCCCAGTGCCGACACGTGGCGCGCTTGCGCTCCAGCACAAGCGCTCGAGCACAAGTCGCCCCAGTGCCGACACGTGGCGCACTTGCGCTCAAGCGCATAGAGCTCTGGCGCAAGTCGCCCCCGTGCCGACACGTGGCGCACTTGCGCTCAGGCTCCTAGCACTCAAGCGCAAGTCGCCCCCATGTCGACACGTGGCGCACTTGCGCTCGAGCGCCAGGCGCTGAAGCGCAAAGCGCCCACGTGTCGACACGTGGCGCGCTTGCGCTACAGCGCCCTGCGCTCAAGCGTAGAGCGCCCACGTGCCGACACGTGGCACGCTAGCACCTGAGTGCATGGCACCTGGGCGCACAGCGCCCAAGGCGCTGGCCCCACGCATCCTTTGGATGCCTTTCCCCCTCTTTTTATGTACATACATATACATATACATATGTATACATATTTTCACACACACGTGCTCCACGACACTGTCCCTGTTAGAAAAAAATTTCTAACGGGACGCTGCCCCGCACCCCGTAAGGGGGCTGCTAGTCCCCCTTGACCCCCAGCCCGCTATCCGGGTAGCGGAACCTCCGTAAAAAACTCTGCGTGGCTCCCGATATATCCAAAACCCCCCTTTTCAAAACACAACACACGCACACCGCACATTGAATTCGCATGACCAGTTTAACTCGTTAATCGGAGGTTCCCTCGCCCCAAAGGCGAGGGGTAATTAACGGCAGCTTAGTCCGCGGCTGCCGGAGATTCGGATCCCCACAATCATTAAACCCCGGCCTACCCCAGGCAGAGGGAATCTGTAGTACGCCTGACAAGCGCGCGTATTCCCATCTCAATGGGGTGACGAAAAACACCCTACAGGCGGTACTGAAACTCAGATTCATGCCCAGACTCTTTTGTAGACTTTGCCAAAATTAAGATCTGAAACGCGTATCTCAGTCGGACACAATGCAAATTGTCACTCCATGCAATATGAAAATCTCCTCCATATACCTCTTGGCGAAGCTTTCAGTTGATTGGCCGACTCGAAACGGAATGAAATGTGCCGACTTGGTGAGTCGATCCATTATCACCCATACTGCATCGTTTCCCTTGGAGCTGCGAGGGAATGCGGTCAAAAAATCCATCGTGATGTGTTTCCATTTCCATTCGGGAATCGGTAGAGGCTGTAATAGACCTGCCGCCCTGTGGTGTTCAGCCTTTACTTATTGGCAAACTAGGCATTTGGACACACTCTTAGCTATCTCTCGTTCCATCCCATGCCACCAATAGTTTTGTTTGAGGTCCTTGTACATCTTTGTCCCTCCCGGATGAACAGAGTATGAAGAACTATGTGCTTCTCTTAATAATTCTTCTCTTATTTCGCCGTTAGACAGACAAATTCTGCTCCCATACCTTAAAGAACCATCTTCGTAGATGATGAAGTCCGCCCGCAGATTCGTTTCCACTTGTTCTCTGATCCTTTGCAATCTAGTGTCCTCAATTTGAGCTGTCTTGATTTATTTGACTAACGTGGAGTGAATTTGCAGATTCAAGATGGATGTGAGCATTCCCGGCACAATCATCTCAGTCTCTAGTTCATTGATGTCTTGACGATTCCTCCAATGAACAGTCAGACTTGAAACCATTGGTTGGCGACTCAAAACGTCTGGAACTACATTTACCTTCCCCGGATGGTATTGCAAATTCACGTCGAAATTTGCCATTAATTATAGCCATCTTCATTTGTCTCACGTTGAGTTCCTTTTGGGAGAAGACATACATTAAGCTCTTATGATCGGGGTAAATATCTATCCTCTCTCCTGATAAGTAGTGCCTCCAGATTTTGAGTGCGAAGACAACTGCGGTTAGCTCTAAATCGTGCATTGGGTAATTTCGTTCATGTGCCTTTAACTGTCTTGATGCATAATCCACCACCCTTCCATGTTGGTGCAAAACACATCCCTAACCTTTTTCCCGAGGCATCGCAATGTATGTCGAAACCTCCAGTTTGGTCGGGAATTGTAAGAATGGGTGCTGAGATTAAACGAGTCTTCAACTCTGCGAATGCTTCCTCGTAACCCTTAGACCATATATACGGCACATCCTTCCGAGTCAAGGTAGTCAGTGGTTCTGCAATCTTGGAGAAGTTCTTAATAAAACGGAGGTAATATCTGACAAGTCTTAAGAAGCTTCTGATCTCTATAACTGTTCTTAGTATCGGCCATGTCTGAACTGCGACAATATTGGCCGGGTCTACTGAAATTCCTTTACATGACACCACATGTCCCAAAAACGCTACCCGCTTTAACCAAAGCTCGCATTTGTTGAGCTTTGCATATAGTTGGTGTTGACGCAAGGTTTCGAGCACCGCACGTAAATGTTCTGCGTGTTCTTCTTGATTCTTTGAATACACAAGAATATCGTCGATGAAGATAACAACAAACTTGTCTAGGTATTCTTAAAGCACTTGCTTCATCAAATTCATAAATACCGCTGGAGCATTTGGTTACTCCAAAAGGCATCACTAGGAATTCATAGTGTCCATACCTAGTCCTGAAATCCGTCTTAGGTATATCAGACACTTTCACTTTGAGTTGATGATAGCCTGTCCGCAAATCCAACATTAAGAACACTCGAGATCCCTCCAATTGATCGAACATATCGTCTATCCTCGGTAAGGGATACTTATTCTTGATTGTTACCTTATTCAACTCACAGTAGTCGATACGCATCCGCTTGGTTCCATCCTTCTTAGGCACCAAAAGAACTGGGGCACCCTAAGGTGATGAGCTTGGTCTAATAAATCCCTTACTGAGGCGGTCCTCAATTTGCGTCCAAAGCTCCTTCAATTCTGCTAGCCCCATTCGGTACGGTGTTTTCAATATAGGTTGAGTCTCCGGCATCAATTCTATAGTAAACTCGATTACCCGATCCGGGGGGTAAACCCGACACATCTGCAAACACGTCTTCAAATTCTCGTACAACCATCGGCATACTCTCCTCCCCCTGTACTGTGTATAACATCTCTTCCTTTCTCGGTACAGCTCGATAAGTTGCTGGATCCAAGGACTTACTTCTACTCTTGAATATGAACATTGGGTGATCAGGGATTTCAAACACTACCCTTCTTTGACGACAGTCGATGGTAGCGTAAAAATTACTCAACAAGTCCATACCCAAGACCACATCGAAATTTTGCCTATCTATCACCATAAAGTTGGCATAGAAACCTCGACCGCAGATCACCACGGGACACAGATCATATCCCATAGTGGACTTGATCACCTCGCTTCCCGTGTTGGCATTCCACACAGTGATGAGAGGTGTCACTGAAGGTCGCAAACTTTTGTGCCATGGAGCAGTGCGATGAGCCAGAGTCAAGAAGTGTGAGTGCAGGTGTAAAGGCTACTAGGAGGGTACCTATGTTATATATGGAAAAATAGTGATAAGCCTAATAAGATATGCATGCACGAAGAGAGGGTAAAATTAGAAGTATGACAGCCAAAAGTAAAGATACCTGTAATAACTTCTCCCGTTGCTTCAGCCTTTTCCGTGGTCATAGTAAAAGCCTGACGCTTCGGACCGTTGCGCTGAGCTTGCTGGAAGAATCATTTTTGATAGGGCAGGGGTGGTCCCCTAGCTGGCGGACCGTGTCCGATTGACTTATTAGTGGGAGGTGGTCGGGCTCCCAGTTGATGCGCTCCATGACTGGCCGGTTTGTTATCAGAGACTAGTTGTCGTCTTCTCTGTGGACAATCCCCCATAGCATGGTCTAGTGACCCACAGATTACGCAAAGTTTATTCAACACGCGACAATCCCTCATGTAATGTTCAGCTCTACCACAATGGTTGCATACGACGGCTGGTTTTCTGAAGGCAGTTGGTCCTGCTGGCCTCTTGGGTTGCTATCTTCCGTTGAATCTGGAAGATGGTCCTCTAAGAATTTGATTGGCTAGTCGCTTAATGCCAGACAAACGGTCATCCTTCCTTATGCGTCTTGAAGATCTTCAAAGTTCCGCGCCGCCTCTAAGATTTCATCATAAGTTGAAAGGGTACCAGAAGATATGGAGGACTGTGTCTTCAGATCCAACCCTTGTCGAAATCTTTTAGCATATAGTTCAGGGGTTGCCACCAGGTGATGCGCAAACCGACTTAATCTCGTGAACTCCGAAGTGTACTCGTCCACCGACTTATCCCACATGCTCCCTTATTGGAATTGTATAAACTCTCTTTCCATCTTTAAGTATGCCACGACGAGAAAGTATTGAATATCAAAATGATGTTTGAACGTTTCCAGTCGATGGGTTCCTTCAGTCTACTTTTCTCGGCCTCCCACCATATTCTAGTATTATCCGTGAGTTGTAGTTTGGCGATGTTCACTCATGCATCCTTAGGAATTTGCACTGCACCGAGATCATTGACTGTTCTTTTGAGTCATTCCTCATCTTCTAAGGGAGTTTCCTTTCCGAAAAAGGTCTTAGGGTGAAGAGATCTGAATTGCTTCACCCTCGCCGAACCTTGAGGAACTGGGGCTGGTGCCTTTCTTAAAATCTCTACTTATTACTGCCTACTTTCTCACAGCTCATGATGAAGGGAAGCTGTCTGCTGCTACTGTTGCTCCAGTAGTCCTTGGATCATTTGTAGCATAGCTGCTTGTTGGGCAGCGGCTTCATTGACTCCATTTCCCCTTCGGTTGCGGTTATGGTGTCGTCCGGCCATGATGATCTGAATCAGAAGGGGTTAGTTTACAAACTGGCTGAGAAAGACATAGGATAGTAACTTTCATGAGAAATGACAATTAATGCAAGAGGAAAAACTAATAAGGAAAAAGCGAGAGGCACAAGGGCGAAATTGTCTGAAGTTAAGATTTTATTAATAAAAGCTAAAGGAGATAGAATGAAGATTAAATATAACCCTACTGCAATACATTGCTTATTTGGTCCACTGAGAAACTAAGAAACTAAACACGACACAAACTAATCATAAACGTTTCGGTCATCGTCCATCAATTAAACGATGGAAACTGTGCGTTGTTGACCCGGCATTTGTTGACCTTTCTTGCAAAACTGTAAAAGAAGGGTGAGCCTGGTACATCCCGACGATAGAGTGGTGGAGGGGTACGACGAACACATTGATAAGTATGTCCCCGAATATAGAGCGTCTCCTAAATAAACTACATGTGCGGACCGTATTCCCTTGGTTCCTCCTCTTCCACAGGAATCTCCTCCTCAGCGGGGGCCTCCTCCTCTGGTTCCTCCTCCTCAACGGGATCTTCCTCTTCAGCAAAGACGTCCTCGTCAGGCTCTTCTTCCTCCGTATGAGCCTCCTCTTCCTTGGGTTCTTCCTCTACTGGAGCTTCTCCTTCTCCATCTTCTAAATCGCCATTGGAGATACTTATTTGGGGATCTATTATTTCGTCGTCCGAATATCCAAGCGTAGCCTCAAAGGTGATGTCCAACATGTTGTCCTCATCCGAAAGATTTTCCATGACCTGAAAGGAAAGGCCATGGTCAGGATACAGAATGTCAAGGAAAGTGCGGAGAATATGAAAATTTTTGAAATTGATACAGGTGGATGAGATTCACAAATATAATAAGTCAGTTAACAGTTTCATTTTAGTACACAAGAGTGGACCTGCATGGGCCACCACTAAAAGCTGCCATGCTTCGCTTCCTAAAAGAAGGTGAAGGGTGGCGTGGCATGGTCCGCAACCTACTGTATTGAAGGTGGTCTATGCAATACAGTTACGTTAAGCGTATGAATATCTATAACATGCAGGATGTGTACAAAAACAAAATAATAAAAGCGAAAGACATTTATTTCCATTAACCAAACTCTATTACATCACAAAGGAAAAAGTAAAATAAACTAAATAGTTTAATTACATAGAAAAAGAAGCAAGCCCTAAACAGGTGG
This sequence comes from Agapanthus africanus, assembly GCA_030015575.1. Classification (NCBI taxonomy): domain Eukaryota; kingdom Viridiplantae; phylum Streptophyta; class Magnoliopsida; order Asparagales; family Amaryllidaceae; genus Agapanthus; species Agapanthus africanus. Next base: position 423,364,189 of record CM057349.1, read on the forward strand.
GCAACAAATAAAACTAACTAATCTTTCGTCGTCAAGTCTGCATAATCTTCATTTGTTGGCTCCACACCTTGATCCTTGTCATACTACTCATTCTCATCTGACGGACATTCCAAAGATAGAAGGAGAAAAGGAAATTCCGTCAGCGAGTTATACTCGGGTAGGATTATCTCATAAGGAAGTAAAGGAATATAAACGAGCAAGTATATATAAGTATGATGCGTATGTGCAAATATGATGTATATGGGTATGAGGGTATGAGGTGTATACAAATAAGACATGTTGACAGAGGTACATGTGAATATGAATATATTTGTATGAGGTATATATTAATAAAGGTATGTTGTATGAGGTATATGGGAATATGAGTATGTTTGTATTAGGTATAAGTGAAGGTAAAAGTTCGCATTAGTTTATTAAACAAGGGTCCAGATACTCGCGATTATTCCGTTGTGGCCATGGAACAACAACTAGGAAAGTGAAATGTACCGTTTCACTTCCCGGGATCATGATCAAGTAGTTGGGAGATCCAAGTTCCGCATTTTCTTGCCTAATCAAACTACCCATCCCTATTATTCAGTGTAAAGGTTTTGACGAATTAGAGCTAGTGCGTATACATCTAGGCATAGAATTTCCATATTGTATGTCATCCACATTTTGGATTATTCGCTCTCAAAGTAGAGTTAGTACTCGCCCGAATATCGGGTTAGTATTTGTCTACATATTGGACCATTCACCCCTAAATTAGGGTTAGTATTCGCCCGAATATCGAGTTAGTAGTCGTCCATACATTGGACTATTCACCCTTCTTGCAGAGATCCTCATATATAAGTATTCCATACCTAAGTCCGCGCATTCTAACCCTAACCGTATCATATGTCATGTGTGACGTAAACTGTATTCAAAGAGTTGGTCTCATTTAACATGGCCTTCCACAACCATTCATTTTATCTTGTTATCTTTTAAAGTTTGTAATGTGCTTCATATCATTTTATAGAATGCTTAGCTAATAAAGATAAGAGCGTTTAATGATATTTATTGTTTATAAGAAAAACCATAATTTTTAGAGTATTTATCATTTTGGAAACCCATGGTATTTTAATAAGAAAATGTCCTTTTAATGAAAGATTATGATATTTATTTTAAATTATCTTTTAATAAACTTTTAGGTATTCTCTTTGAATAATATCATTTATAAAAGTTATGGTTTTTATTTGGAGGTAACATTTTAGAAATACGTCCGTGTTGACAACCGCTGCACATGGACGGCAGGATTTGTGTCCTTTTTAGGAACGATTGCCTATCAACCATGAAGTATTGATGTAAAACATTACTCTATAATTAGGGTATTTTATTAGAGGTGATATTCTACAAGAACAACTCCGCGTTGACAACCGCTGCACATGGACGGCAGGATTTGTGTTTTTTTTAGGAACGATTGTCTAAACCACGAGGCGATTCATATAAAATATTACCCTATTAGGGTACCTTATTAAACCTTGATTAAAAGGCTGGGAAGAAAAAATTAATATAAAAATATTCTTTCTAAGTGAAAGGGGTTTAAGTTGGAAACCGTAATATAATTATTTAGATTGGTACTACCCTCTTTCAAAAGGTAAAGGGATTTTAACAAAACTAGGTTAGTAGGAGGATAAAAGAGCAAGTAAAAGCATATCGTTTTAGGATGTCTAAAGTATTTTGTTCAAAACATCTCATATCATAGGGGTATTTTAAATACGTACAACATTTTAAAAAAATGACGGTATTTTGTGGAAATAACCTATTCTGAGATCTTATTGGTAACATGGGTAAGTGGGTGTACATAAATGGTGGATTGATACCCCATAGGTTATAACATCAAGTATATCATATTCCATGTAGGATGAGGATCAATATTCACGCATATGGAAGTAATTAATTAAACCGTTTTAAACATGGGTTAAATTTTATTATTAGGAGGTACTACAATAGGCATGCAAAAATATTTTTAACATCATTTTAATATAAGGTGGAGGATTAGAACTTGAAACTAAGATCATTAGAAGAATAAAAGTGACAGACAAGTGGAGAGAGGCGGATCATACCTTTGGTTTGAGTTGGATATCGATGGGTCGAAAACGTAGACTTGCAGTACGATCTAAATAACTTTGCCCTCAGATTTTTCCTCGATGTTTGGATGGAACCACGGCGTCGGCATCGTTGAAACGAAGGCCTTGGTATTTTTTTCAGAATTTTCGGAGTTCTGAGGTGTGAGAAATTAGACTTTGAAGGTCTCTATTTATAGGGTCTTTTCCCCAACAATAAAATCCAAAACAATCTGTCAAAATCCTCTAAAAATTCGTGCTCGAATCATTGCTAATGAATTAGCCACCGCTGCCACGATTCGTGGCCGTTGGATCTGGATCTAACGGGCCAAATGCTGCCGCCGCTCGCCCCGCGTCCATGAGGTGTGGGTTCACGCGCTTGGGGCGCAAGCGTGTGGTCCCACCGTCGTGTGCAGCTGCCAGCGTTCCTGGGCCGTTGGATCTCCCATCCAACGGTCCAGGTTAAAAGTTGTTTTAATATTTTTTTTAAAGAAAATCTAACTGTTCATATTTAAAAATCGAATTTGGTTTAAAAAAATTGTTTAAATTATTGAAAAATATGAGAAAAATCCCAGAAAATATATTTTTTTATTATCTTCAGTTTAAAATTGATTTTGGGCTAAAATCTAAATTATATTCCCATATCTATTATTTTTGTTATTTATCATAACTATAAAAAATTCTATTTTATTCTCGAAAAATATTTTAAGTACAAAATAATTATTTTGAGTTATAAAAAATATACATAAATTATTTTAAGGCATTACAAAATTCCCTTAAAACATTTTTTTAGCCCAGAAACATATAAATAGAATTTTTTTGAAAATCCCTTTAATTGTATTTCAATACTTTACAATTTCTCGCATCACCAAAAATAAAATCATTAAGATAAACTATTTTTTCATCAAGCAAATTTTCGCGGTTAAATACTCAGTACTAAATAAAAGATTTTTTATTAGAAAAAACACGGTCGTAACATTTTGTATGTGAAACTCAAGAAAGCATGGTATATAAATTGAACAGCTTAATATATGGACTTAAACAAGCTTCTAGAATTTGGAATATTCGTTTTGATGAAACGATTAAGGAATATGATTTCGTCCTAAATCCTGAAGAGCCTTGTATTTATAAAAACCAACAAAATGATTCCATTGTGTTTCTAGTACTCTATGTAGATGACATACTACTCATTGGGAATGATGTAGCTTTGATGATATATGTTAAATTGTGGCTTTCAGACAAGTTCTTTATGAAAAATCTTAGTCAAGCTTCATATATCTTGGGTCTCAAACATTATAGAGATAGAGTAAAGAAACGTATAGGGTTGTCAAAATTTATTTATGTGGATAAGATCCTTAAAAGGTTCAATATGCAAGATTTCAATAAGGGAATGCTTCCAACAAGATATGGAATCTCACTCGCTAAGGAAATGTGTCCTAAAACTGAGAGATCGAGCAGTTCAAAAGTATACCACATGCTTCGGTAGTTGGTACTTTAATGTATGCTACATTTTGTACCAAACCCGACATAGCATATATAGTGGGCCTTATAAGTAGGATTCAGTCCAATCCTGGTGAGAAACATTAGACTGCTGTGAAAACCATATTTACATATCTGCATCGAACTAAAAATTATTATTTAGTTTATGATGCAAATAACTTGAGTATTGAGGGATATAAAGATTCTGATTTTCAATCCGATCCTGTCACGCCCCGCTTCCCAAAATACGTAAACACAGCACGTGAAAGAACCAACCATGCTACGTATGGCGAGAAAAAATCCTTCCATAGTCACATTACGGCTGTCAATCAAATATCAAGAACAATAAACTACTAAATCTATCTATCATATGTCCAATAGCCACAAGAACAATAACTGGAAAAGATAGCAGAAGAAATAAAAATCCAAGGAATAACTACCCGCATAAGAGCTATATCAATGAGGTAGTCCTCACTGATCGACGATCCTGTCGAATACTCAAATGCTATGTCAAGTATCTGGGCCATGCAAAACTAAGACGTCAGTGCGTCATAAATATCATAATAATAGTAATAACCAGGATAAGATGCTATGATTAAACATGAGTATAAATAAATAGCACAGGTATAAAACAGTGAGATATAGGTATATGATGTGTATCCTAAAGTTTGTGCCTCTAAGTTGTCTATTCTAGAAGTCTTTGAAATCAAGTTAATGGAATCATCGATGTAACTCAATAGTATCCCGTGCATGCCCGGGACCACGGTCAAGATTCTCGGGCTGAATCCGAGACGTGCTGCTAAGCAGTAAACATGTGACATGTACAGATGAATGATGTCAGCAGCATCATTCCGGGGATGGCCGAGCCCGTGAAGACTGATCATTATAAGTATCGAACTGTTGAATTACAAATCAGGTTTTATTATTGATTTTCCCTTACCCCCATGGTTATGTGTTCAAGTTAGGTATTGATGATGTAAGTCTAATACCAACACAGGATCAAGCAGGTACATGTTTTGTCTATGCAGACAACAAGTCACGTCCGTCAGGACAATCAGGATTGTTGGCATTAGTAATAAGATCCAAGTAACAAGTCTGGTGGTAGGTCGTGACCATGTCGTGTAATATATATTAACCCAAAATAGATACCAATGTAAAACTGTAATCAATATCGAAACACGACTAATACCAGGATGCATATATATCTATCTGTAATAACCATTATACATCCATTACCATGTATGAAGCAATGCATATAACATATTGAACTAATATGGTAGTATGATAATATTGTGACGTTTCAGCATGCACCTAGATAAGTTATTATCAGTATGGATACAGACGGATAACAATAAAACTGTAAATCGGTAATATTTGCTGAATATTAAAACACAAGCACTATTATATATTAAATAGATATTGATATAATAACATTAACATGGATAACATATTCAATCCGATTAATAACTATAAAAGTGGTATTGATTAACCATGCACAAGAAAGTTCTGTTCAGAAATTCAGCGTCATCCTGATTTGTAAAATAACTTAAAAATAACAAACGTCCTCCAAAAGGGTCGTGTCATATACCAAAATAAAGATAATTCAATAAGGTTTTCATTTTTATAAGTTAAAATATCTTCGGTTGTTCCTACAAAAAGGTATGAACGTTCGAAATTGAAATTTTGCTACTGGAATTTCCCTGGACAACAGTTCAGAGATACTTTCATTTACAGTTTACGTTATTTAAATAATTTATTTTGCAAGTAAATATTTCACAAGGTTATAGTATTATGAGTTAGATTCGTAATGAACTAAAGAAAGTATGCTAATGATTTTCTATGATTTATAATGAATTTTATAAGCTAAAGTGTACAGTAAATTTCAGATTTGTCGTATCCGCTTTGCAACGACGTTTCATGTGTAAACTATAATATTTTCAAACTATATTTTTTATAACGTTATAAAATACAGATTATAAACTAATTAATGATAATAATAAGAAATAGTACGATGATATATATATTTATAGATATAATTATAGCATGTCGCAAGTTGTAAAGTTGCATACATTGTATATTATAAAACTGATTAACGTTAAATAACTACGGTGTATAAATTATATAGATATAGCCGTATGATGATGATAATAATAATAATAGTACGACAATATATTAGTAAATTACATAAAGCATAGCATGTAGCAAGTTGTAAACTTGCCTCGAAACAAACGTGATGAACGGAAGCAACATGACGCTATACAAATCAACACTGAGTTTTGATGGCTCGGTTAAGATTCTAGGATGCAGCTGGAGTTGCATCGGCAAGAATGGGTGTGGGCTTGAAGAACGAAAAAGGAGAATATATAAATTGATGAGGGAGAGATATGTTATGTGGAGAGAGAAAGAGAGAGCTTTTGCGTTTAATATAAATATATATAGTATAGTTTAAATTAGGTTATAAATATATATTAGTTTTAATGCATATAGATAATATCAAACTACAACCAATCTTATCGGGAACCGGTTCTTGCTCACGGAACAAAGTGCCACGCCAAGTGTCATACCAAGGGGGCGGGGGCCACCTCTTGAATCCGCGGGGGCCATCTCTTGAATCCATGGGACCCACTGTAGAACAATGGAGAATAATACATTCCGAAAAAGGTCAGATCCGAAAGTATAAATGAAATGACACCACTTTTCAAAACAGAGGCGCCTATTAAGTGAACCGGCACTACAGGATTTTGAGAACTCCGTAGTTAAGCGTGCTCGGGCCAGGGAAGTCCTGGGATGAGTGACTTCCTGCGAAGTGGCCCCTGGTCGGGTCCAGTTCGCTCCGAAAGACAAAATCATGCGGTTTCAGCCAGAGCGGACAATACTCTCTATATTGGGGGTGGGGCATGACAGAATGGTATCAGAGTTGGTCCCTCAATAGTAGGTCTGTGCTTTGAGGACGAACCATTATTCAAAGGTCGGGAGAATATCGGGACCCGATTCTTGCTCACGGAACAAAGTACCACACCCAGTGTCATGCCAAGGGGGCGGGGGCTACCTCTTGAATCTGTGGGACCCACTGTAGAACAATGGGGAATAATACATTCCAAAAGAGGGCAAATCCAGAAGTATAAATGAAATAACACTACTCTTTAATACAGAGGCGCCTTTTAAGTGAACCGGCACTACAGGATCTTGAGAACTCCGTAGTTAAGCGTGCTCGGGCCAGGGAAGTCCTGGGATGGGTGACTTCCTAGGAAGTGGCCCCTGGTCGGGTCCGGTTCACTCCGAAGGACAAAACCGTGCAGCTTCCCTGGTAAATCTCAGATACAATCTTGCACCATATTGGGTTCTAAACTTCTGGGTCGGGTCGGATAACAACTACTACTATTCGAATCATTCGCGGCCCAATAGATAGAACAGAAGAAATATAAAGAAAGTGTTAAAATATGAATTAATGTCGTCTAACTGTACTAAGGTGTTATATTATACCCAACTACAAAAAAAATCGTCCTTAAAATTCAAGAAACAGGAAAAGATAAGAAGATACAGATCTAAGGAAAGAGATGAGGAAACATTTGTCGAATCTCGTCTTCACGTTCCCAAATAGATTCTCCATGCGAATGATTTCCCCCGAAACAAGCACTAGAGAGATCACCATATTCTTGAGAACCTTTTCTCGTCGATCCACAATCGTCATCAGTTGCTCTTTATAAGTTAAATCTTCTCTCACTGTCAATTTCGAGTGATTTAGGACGTGTGTCTCATCTCAAACATACTTGCGGAGTTGAGATACATGAAACACGTCATGAACACCCACTATGGATGGTGGTAAAGACAATCGATAAGCTAGCTCTCCAACACGCTCGATGATATCAAAAGGCCCCACGAATCGAAGACTAAGCTTGCCTCGACTACCAAATCGGATTACTCCTCTAGTCGGTGATATCTGCAAGAACACAAGATCATGAACAGCGAACTCCAAGGTCTTCTTCCAGTATCAGCCCAAATTTTCTGTCGATCATGTGCCACCTTCATACGATTACGGATCAAGTTAACTTTCTCCACAGTTTGCATAATGAGTTCCGGTCCCAACAATCTTCTTTCTCTAATATAGTCCCAACAAACAGGCGATCAACACTTATGACCATACAATACTTCGAATAGAGCCATCTGTATAGTTGCCTGAAAACTGTTGTTGTATGAAAACTCCACTAAATGTAAATGGTCCTCCCAAGAACCCTTGAAGTCTAACATGCATGCCCTAAACATATCTTCAAGAGTTTGGATCGTTCTTTCAAATTGGACATCTGTCAAAGGATGATAGGCCATGCTAAATTTCAAGCGAGTTCCCAAATATTCCTGTAGACTCCTCCAAAAGAGTGATAGAAATCGAGTATCACGATCGAAAACGATGCTCACGGATACTCCATGCAATCTCACAATCTTCTGCATTTACCGCTCTGCCAAAGCTTCCGTCGACTGATCAACTCGAAACAGTATAAAGTGAGCTATTTTGGTCAATCGATCGATAATAACCCAAACTGCATTATTACCCCTTGGACTCCGTTGTAATATTTTAGAAAAATAAAATATTATTTTTAGGAATTTAAATAATTAAATAATAAATTTCAGGAATATTATTAAGTGCAAGGACTGGTTTTAATGATTTGGTATAATTATATACCGATAAATTGGGAAATATTGGAAAATTAAATTGAATGTTGATTTTGAAAGGGATTAAAAGAATGGAGCATTCATAGATTTTCTTATAATTAATTATATTCTATGTTAATGCTAAACTCGATTAATTTTCATTAATCTTGCATTAAGCTTGATTTTTGCATTATGACATGCAACAAAACTTGTTTCATTTTTTGAACCATGGCTTCATTGTTATTGCTATTGTTTTTGTTTACTTTAAAAGGAAAAGAAAAGAAAAGATTAAAGAATGGAAGTATGGGCAAGAGAGAGAAGAGAGAGGGTGAGGGGTCTTTTATTGACCATGGCTCCTTCTCTTCACTATATTTTCTTCACCTCATTTTCTTCTCCTTCCTCATCATGGCTGCCCTCTTCCCTCCACCTTCTCTACCTCCTCACTACAACTCCAAATCCACATCAAAACACCATAATTCCTTCACAAAAATTGTGCATGAGCTCACTATAACCATGGTGGACTAATCAAGTCAAGACTTTGAGCACTTTGGGCAACTCAAGAATTTTCTTGAGTTGCCAAATGAGATATAATTCTAGACTCCTAGTTAAAGTATTAGTGTTTAGCATGTCCTATTGTAGTTAGAGTTAAAACTTTTGCGGTTTAGTGATCTATGAAATTTCCAAGTTGAGGTTTAGGTGATATAATGATGTGTGAGGTTGTCATTAAGATGTATTAGTGACTACAAACCCCCGTTGGTGTTAAAACTTAGACCAAACCAGAGCTAGAACCCCAAAGTTGAACTATAGATATCCAAATGTTGGTTTTGTGTTTAATTGGTGGCCTACAGGGAATCTGGAATGACCTGAGAGCTTTACGAGAAAAACTAGCAACTCCATTGACCTAGATATAACACTAGAAGGCCACCCTGCAAATACGAACCCAATCCGAGCATCCATGGCCGAGCAGGCCGGTTTCTGAGTGTATGTCACCGGGTCATTTGTTGGCTTTGGTGTTAGAATTTGTTATGTAGCTCATATACCCCATATACTACCCCACTGTATTGCTTGTTTAGCCTAATTTCACCTGACCAAAAATCTGGAGCAAGTTTTCTAAGTTTCTGTTTTGGATTTCATTGTGGTTCATGACTTGAAATTTGGAGTTTGTGTTTTGTCTCGATTGATTGGCATTTGTACTTCGATATCGAGGGTTATTTGGTTCTTTTCCATGAGTAGACCATAGGTTTTAACCTATGTGTGATACGTGTGCCGTTTTGGTTTTCGTGCATAATTTCGGTTTACGATACTATGTGTTTATATATGTAGGCACCCTCACGTGGACTTCGGATGACAAGGAGGAGAATGGCGACATCGACTTCGGCAAGTAAGGATCAAGGTGAGTAGATGTAAATCTACGGGGGAAGTCAGGTGGATGGCGTATAGCACCCCCGCAGTTTCGTAGTATAGTATGTGAATATATGTGTATGTGTGTGTGTGTGTGTGTGATACGTGGATAATCAGCAAGAACGGTTTTAGGAGATCATGGGTTAGTTTTAGCGTATTTGGAAGATAGTATTTTAGTTTAGTTCTTAGTTATGAAACCCTAGAGTAAAGGTACACACACACATGCACACACGTGATATGTTTGGGTGTATATGTTTATATGTATATGTATGTGTGTGTGTGTGTGTGTGTGTGGATGCGTTGGTATACACACACACACACACACGCATACGGATGATGAAAATAGTATATGATACTTGGAAATGAGTCGATATGATCGGGCATGATGCCGTGAGATCGGTTATGTGTTTACGGTCGTGTTATGATTTACGACATGATATTATAGTAGATCGGTGGGCGATGTGTTTTTATACACACGTGGATATATGTTGATGGTATTGGAATGTACTAGACTTTAAATCAGTACCCCTAGTTCATGATATTATGATAACAATACCATAGGAATAATGAGATATATGTGATATTTGACCTGTACCCCGATTTGGGATGCCGTATGATGGATTTTACCGTACGAGGTATAAATATGATGATTGATCCGCACTCTTGACTCTAGGATGTCGTATTATATATTTTATCGTACGTGACACTATTGAGGCGGGATCGCCGACTACTAGATATATCGACTCGGACTTAGGAGGATTTCCTTACCCCTTTCGATTAGTCTCTTAGTTTAGTCCTGTAGTTTATTAGATAGATGTTAGACTGGGCCCGAGTTACTTATTTTCAAAACTAACGAATTGTCAGTATTTTAAAGACAGGCCGAGGGATACTACGGATTTTCAAAGGATGTATCTTTTCTCAAAGACACCGTAGCCCATATTTTCTAAAAACCGCGATTCGTGCTATTTCAAATGCCAAAACTGTATGACTCGTATATATAGAATTGTATATTCTTCAATGTTGCGTTTACTATTCTTTTTTCAGTTATATTCATGTTCTCATTGCATTGCATAGTTATACATGTGTTTCCTTACTATTATGATCTCGTTGTTAGGACACCGGTACCATTACCGATGATGCGTATGTCTACGAACACTTGCTTGCCGGCTCACACACATCATCATCGGTAATTGCCATATTACGTACACTTTAGAAAACATTACCTTATCGGTATAACCTGCTAGCGGGTAGTTTCAACATATTATTAGTATGCTTGCTTTCATGTGCTAAATTAGATATTGTATTCTTTACTTAGATACCCATCCATGTGTATTTATCTATTTGTCATGCAATATTATGGGGCTTAATTTACTGGTTATTTACTCTCGAGTTTAGGATTTCGGATTTTCCATGAGATTTCTGGATTTAGAGAAACCGCAAGGATTTTATTAACTCATTTTTCATTTCTTAAAATAGAAATTAGCGGTTTTCTCGGGATATGATATTGTGATGTCCACCATTGGTTTTCTCGGTTCTTGAGCGATATCATACACTAGATTCGAGGTAGTGGGAGGGACCATCTGCGGGTGCATGGTGGACCCGGTGCAGTACCCCGGGCCAAAAAGATCGTATAGAAAGGTGTTAAGCCCGGCAGGGGAGCACTACCGACCAGTGATTGTATGGAAACTCGACGGATATCCGGAGGATACCGTTTGGAGTTATGGGTCGATCCTGATTATGCGGAGCCCGATATATTGAGATTTGATGATATGGGCCAGTCCGGATTGCCGGAGCCCGAGATATTGAGATATTGGGATATATATTTTGTGTTGATGCTTGACACGGATTCTCTGTTGATTTCATTGATGATACTTCGATTTTTATACAGAAATCTCGCTGAGATAAGAAAACAGTTTTCTCATTTAAGATGTATTCTGTCATGCATTCATACATCATATATGTGATATATTGCTACCTGAGGCACTGACACGAGCACTTGGTATTACACTTATGTTTACCCTTGCCATTATTAGATGCTTCAGGTTATATATTATAAGAATATTATTGTATGACCTAGGAGAGAGTCATACATGCGATTTATTCTCGGTGATATTTTCTACTCACGAGTTGGCAACTCACCCCCGTTGTGCCACAGGTTCTTATAGGTTTGGCCGTACAGGTTTCATTGCGGCTTCCTAGCACACTGCTTCCTTCTGGATGATTGCTTTGGTAGGTGGGTTCACTTGTATCGTGACCACTGTTGTACTTGTATTTATTTCAGTTGTATCTAGTAACTCCATCAACCAGACTTGTATTTTTGGACAGACTTAGAAAACCAGTTGTTTATTCTTTCGACCTTAGAGTCGCGCGCTTTTATTATTATGGTTTTCTGGTTTCCTTGATGATGTTAGATTTCATTCTGAGTTTGATCCTCACCCTTCGGCGTTGTATATTATATTACTTGCGTGGTTGTTTCCGCCAATTGGCGAAGAGCTAGATCCCGCTTGGGGATGCCTTTATTCATTACTTATATTATATATGTTTGTACCCGTTTGGGGTCAGTATTTACAAAGGAAACTCTGCCGAAATTTTTTGGAAAAGACTTGATATTTTAAAAATGCTTACTACGACTTTCAAAATGATTTTGTATGCTAACTTTAAATAAGTATTTCCTTCACTCTCTTTTTAAATGGTTTAGATTTCTGGGCTTTTGGCATACTTGAATTAGGTGGGGTCCTATAGATTTCACATGATTCAATTGCCAGTCACGTGCCATTTCGGGTCGGGACAAAGTTGGTATCAAAGCACTAGGTTTAACCTTGGTTCGAGTCTAGATTTGACTATGCGGAGTCTAGGGTGTATATATATTGTAGGGTGTTTTTCGTTACCCCATTGAGATGGAAATACGTGCGCGCTTGTCAGGCGCATTAAAGATTCCCCCTGCCCAAGGTAGGCTGGGGTTTATTGATTGTGGGGATCCGAATCTCCGGCAGCCGTAGACTAAACTGCCGTTAATTACCCCTCGACTTTGGAGCAAGAGAACCTCCGATTGATGGGTCAAACATATCATGCGAACTCAATGTGCAGTGTTATGCTTTGAAAGGGTTTTGGATATATCGGGGGCCCCGCAGAGTTTTTTATGGGGATCCCGCTACCCGGATAGCGGACTGGGGCTCAAAGGGGTTAGCAGCCCCCTTGCGAGACGTGGGGCAGCGTCCCGTTAGAAATTTTTTTCTAACGGGGACAGTGTTGTGGAGTATATGTGTGTGTGTGTATAAAGGAAAGACATCCAAATGATGCGTGGAAGAAGGCGCCAGCGCCTCACGTGCATGGCACGCGGGCACTGGGCGCAAGGCTCCAACGTCTCACGTGCGCGGCCCGCGGACGCTGGACGCTGGGCGCCAGGCGCCAACAGAAAGTAAAGGGGGGCTCAACCCCCCGTACTGGGAGTTGTACTCCAATTGACTTTTGGGAGTTAAATTCCATAAAAAAAGATGTATTATTATTGTCAATTTATTCTTATGGAGTTAAACTCCTAGAAACATTGATTTGTGGAGTTAAACTCCAAGAAATGTTTGTGAATACTCAAGGGGACCCCTTTCTTCTCCCCTGAGCCTTGGATCATTCCCAAAATGGAATCTCTGGAGATGGGTCTCCTTCCTCCTCTTCTGTCGACCGGATCTTAAAGAACAAAAGGGGGGTGAGATTTAAAAATCTCCCCTTTTTGAGATCTAATAGAAGATCTGAGCTCCCCTTTGTGGGTTTTGTGGTGAAAAACTATTTATTTTCGGAAGAGGAAGAGTTAAACTATTGATTTAATTCCAAAAAAAAAGAAGAAGGTTTAGAACCTTGAGGAAGGAGAATGAGGCACAAAAACCTAGAGTTTTTAGAGAATGAAAAGTTGTCATAAATATTTTCCTCATGTTTGCCTTTATAGACTACAAACTTTACATATAGCCCCTTAGGCTTTACAAAATGGCATTTTGCCCATCCCATACCTCATGTGCTCATTTCTTTTGCACATGAGCCATGGGTTTTACAAAAATTTGGTTTTATGCCCACTTTCTTACATTTATTCATAAAAAATACACCAAAATTACCTATTACAAAATTTTTATTTTGGCATGGGGGGCCGGCGGCTTCATGTTCGGGCTCAACCCAGGCATTGGCCCACTTGACCTTGGCTTGGGCCCACTTGACTTGGGGTTGACTTTGATTTTGACTTGGTCAACCGGGGTGTAAATTTTTACCCCAACAAAGTGCCCCCCATCAATAAATGCACACCGCATATGTGGGTCGTGTGCATGAAATTGATGGATCTTCTTTCACGTGGAGGCGACTTGATTTGGTTCCCGCTTTTTGGGAAGCTGGCACTGCCTTTTTAGCGACGTGGACGGTCGATACTGCCCATTTAGCGACGTGGACGGCTGATACTGCCCTTTTTGCAACTTAGACGGTCGGTTCTGCCCTTTTAGCGACTTGGACGGTCAATGCTGCCCTTTTAGCGATGTGGGCGGTCGGTTCTGCCTTTTTTGCGATGTGGACGGTCGGTGCTACCCTTTTTGCGACTTAGACAGTCGGTTTTTCCCTTTTAGCGACTTGGACGGTCGATGCTGCCCTTTTTGCGACATGGACGGTCGATGTTGCCCTTTTTGCGACTTGGACGGTCAGTTCTGCCCTTTTAGCGACTTGGACAGTCGATGCTGCCCTTTTAGCGACGTGGACGGTCGGTTCTGCCCTTTTTGCGACGTGGACGGTCGGTGCTGCCCTTTTTTCGACTTGGACAGTCGGTGCTGCACTTTTTGCGACTTGGACGGTGAGTTCTGCCCTTTTAGCAATTTGGACGGTCGATGCTGCCCTTTTAGCGACGTGGATGGTCTGTTCTGCCCTTTTTGCGACTTGGACGGTCGGTGCTGCCCATTCTGCCAGGGAGGTCATTGGTTATTTTGCTGATTTGATGTGATTTGGGTTGACATCAACACCACTACACTGGAATATGGTACCAGAAGCGAATCATCATCTGCCATGACAGGATTTGGAGATTTTGGTTTTGGTCGACATCTGCATTGCTGCACTGGAATAATGCCAGGAGCAACTCATCATTTTCCCCGGGAGGATTTGGGAATTGGTTTTTGGGTCGGTATCTGCATTGCTGCACTGGAATAATGCCAGGAGCAACTCATCATTTTTCCAGGAGGATTTGGGAATTGGTTTTTAGGTCGGCATCTGCATTGCTGCACTAGACTAATGCCAGGAGCAACTCATCATTTGCCCTTGCCCTTTGAGGAGCGATGGCTTAGGAGACAGGTTTAGATCCCTATCACCTAAGACTTTTCAATTTTATGAGCCGTAAGGGTCTCATAAAAGCACTTTCTCCCTATGAGCCGAAAGGATCTCGCAGGTGTATATTGTCCTTAGGAATCAAAGGGATTCCTAAGTGTGTTGCTCCTTTGTGAATCGTAAGGATCTCACGCAGGGATTTTCTCCTCACAAGGTCGAGAGGACTTTGCGAGTGCATTTCGTCTCTTTTTCACGAGTTTGCACCCTTTCGGGTTTTCACAAACTCGCCGGCAGTCCTGCTGTTTTTACTCACGGAACCCTTTCGGGTTTTCATCCGTGCCCATTTTGCTTGTGGACATACCCTTTTTTCTCTTTTTTCTTATTTTTTTTGCTTGGGAATCTTCATCGCTGGTGGGACTTTAAATGTGGTCTCTCTGGTAGGACTTGGGAGAGATTGGGATCGTTTTACGCACGTGGATTGTATACGGTTTTGCAGGATGTATGATCCAGACTGTAGGGCCCGAAGAATTTCGGGACTTTGTTGGCGTCTGCATCGCTGCACTGGAATATGGTACCAGGAGCGACTCATCATTCGCTGTTGGGGTATAGGAACTAGAATTTGGTTGGCGTCTGCATCGCTGCACCGGAATATGGTATCAGGAGCGACTCATCATTCGTTGTTTCCCATTGGGGAGCGATAGCTTAGGAGACAGGTTTAAATCTCTATCACCTAAAGCTTTTCAATTTTATGAGCCGTAAGGGTCCCATAAAAGCATTTTCTCCCTACGAGTCGAAAGGATCTCATAGGTGTATTTTCTCCTTAGGAGTCGTGGGGACTCCTAAGTGTGTTGCTCCTTTGTGAGTCGTAAGGATCTCACGCGGGAATTTTCTCCTCATAAAGTCGAGAGGACTTTGCGAGTGCATTTCATCTCTTTTTCACGAGTTTGCGCCCTTTCGGGTTTTCATAAACTCGCCGGCAGTCCTGCTGTTTTTACTCACGGAGCCCTTTCGGGTTTTCATCCGTGCCCATTTTTCTTGTGGACATACCCTCCTTTTTTTGCACCAGTAGGACTTTAAAGGTAGTCTCGCCAGCAGGAATTGGGAGAGATATGGGTTGTTTACGCCTGTGGATTGTATACGGTTTTACATTATGCATGATCCAAACCGTAGGGCCGGTATGCTCAATTCGCCTGCAACTTGGAGCTTTCACGCGTAATAGTTCTTGAGATATTGGCCATTGATAAGTGGCATAGGCCTTTCTCCCTCGGCATTTATCAGCTGGTAGGATCCTCCATCAAACACTTTCTCGATGATGTATGGTCTTTCCCAGTTTGGCTCGAATTTTCCTTTTGCATGTCGATTGGGGATGATCGGCATTTTGAGGACCAACACCAAGTCCCTTTTCTTGAAAGTGCGGAGACTTGTCATCTTGTCATAGGCTCGTGACATTTAGGCTTGATATAGCTCCAGATTTTGTTGTACCGCGAGCCTCCTTTCTTTAAGGGCGTCAAGTTCTTCGAGACGAAGAAGCATGTTTTCCTCTTCCGTCAACTCATGCTGGACGGCCATTCTTAAGCTTGGAACTTCGACTTCGAGGGGGAGGATCGCCTCCACTCCGAAGAGTAATGAGTATGGAGTGGACTGAGTTGGAGTGCGGTGCGTGGTACGATATGTCCACAACGCCTCGTGAAGTTTGAGATTCCAGTCTCTCTTGTTAGCTGAAGAATTTTTCCTCAGGAGCTTACATAGAGTCTTATTGAAGGCTTCGGCTAGCCCATTGGCTCTTGGATTATAGATGGAGGAATATCTCCATTCTATCTTATGCTAAGTAGAAAATCTTGAGACTTTGAAGCTCTTGAAAGAAGGCCCGTTGTCAAAAATGATTCTTCTTGGTCTACCGAAGCGGTATAGAATATTATGCTGGAAGAAGTCAGAATATTTTCTGTCTTGACTTCTTTTAGTGGGACAGCTTCAGCCCATTTGAAGAAATAGTCAGTTGTGGCCAATATGAATTGGTGGCCTCTGGATGATGGAGGATCAATTGGGCCAACTATGTCGGTTCCCCAGACTTCAAAGCGCCATAACACCACCGTAGTATGCAATGGATTGGGATGCTTGTGAATCAAATCACCGTGAATTTGGCAGATATGACATTTTTTTGCATGCTCTCCGCAATCCTGTATCATAGTGAACCAGTAATACCCAAGCCGTTTAATTTGAAGTCGCATCTTGGGGCCAGATTGGTGAGCACCGCAAACGCCCGAGTGAACTTCTTTCATGACCTTTTGGGCTTCGGCCAATGACAGACACATGAGCCAGAGCTGGTCATATGACCTGCGGTATAGCATGTCATTTACAAACACGTATCAGAGAGCTCTTTTCTTCAACTGAATCCTCTCAGATTTTCCTTCGGGCAGCTTGTAGTATCGGAGGTACTCTATGAAGGGTTCTCTCCAATCGGGATCGTCTTGGATGATCGAAGCTTCTTCGGCAGGATCATTCTCTTGTTTTACGCTTTCTTCTTCACGCAAAGAAGCTGGAGGCAGAATTTGCTGGTTTCTGACTGTGATTAGAATTTTGCCCATGTCAGGATCAGCTACCTCTTTAGCTAGGCGAGCGAGTATGTCGGCCTTTCCTTTCAACGCTCTAGGGACTCTCATTAGTTCAATGTGAGTGAACCGTTTCATGAGTTCCACCACTCGGCTTCTGTACCGAGCTAACTCGGGTTTGTATATCTTATAGTCGCCACTTACTTGGTTGACAACAAGCTGGGAATCACCGTAGCCTCGTAGCCGAAAGATTTCCATTTCTATAACGAGCTCCAGACCAGCTATGAGAGCCTCATACTCAGCCTCGTTGTTTGTGCGAGGCTTGGTGAGAGCAAAAGAACGTCGTAGGGTTTCCATCGATGGAGTGATGAACACCAATCATATCCCTGCTTTTATCTCCGGGATGCTTGATTTACTGGAGGTCCTTATTGATGAGGCTCCATCGAAGTAGAGATCCCAACATGGCTCGCTATCCTCGAGGTGCAATATTTTTTCATCGGTTAATTCACAATTTAGCGGTGACCCTTCTGGTATAGAATGAGCAGCGAGGAAATCGGCGAGGGCTTGCCCTTTTATTGCTTTCTGAGGAGTATAAACTATGTCAAACTCAAGCAGCATGACAACCCATCTTGCCATTCTGCCGGCGCGGTTTGCCTTGGTCATTAAGTGTTTGAGCAGGTTGACCTTGGAGATCAACATAACCCGATGATCAAGCAGATAGTGCATCAGCTTCTTCATAGTGAATATCAAAGCCAGGCATTGCTTTTCGATCGGGGAATAGTTGTGTTCTGCCCCTACTAGAGTTCGACTGAGATAGTAGAGGGCATTTTCTTTTCTTTCCTCGTTGTTCTAGGCAAGGAGCGTACCGAGTGATTCATCTATCGCGGCAGTGTAGAGAATCAGCGGTTTATTTGGAATGGGAGCAGCCAGCACTGGAAGGTGCAACAAGTACTGTTTGATACTTTCGAATGCTTCTTGACATTCGGCATCCCAGAAAAAAGGAGCTCCCTTCTTCATGAGCTTTGAGAAGGGCCTACATCTCCCCGATAAATTTGAGATAAACCTTCGTATATAAGCAAGCTTGCCTTCAAAATATCTTAGCTGCGTCAGAATCTTTGGAGGGGGCATCTCCATGATGGCCTTTATCTTTAATGGGTCAACTTCGATCCCTCAATCGTCAAACTATGAAGACCAGGAATTTTCCCGATGAAACGCCAAAAGCGCACTTTAGAGGATTCATCTTCAGATCGTATTCCCTCAGTCTCATGAGAACGGTCTTAAGATCTTGGATGTAATCGGCCTTGGCTTTAGTCTTGACGACCAGATCATCAACATAGCATTCGACAACTTTATGGATTAGGTCATCAAAGATATTGGTCATTGCCCTTTGATATGTAGCACCTGCGTTCTTCAGTCCGAACAGTATCACTTTGTAGCAGTATATTCCGATCAGAGTTCGAAATGCTGTGTGCTTCTCATCCTTAGGCGACATCTCGATCTGATTATATCCAGAAGAGTCATCCATAAAGGTGAACAGCTCGTAATTTGATGTGCCACCAACCATCATTTACATGACCAGCAGCGAGAAGTCGTCTTTAGGACATGCCTTGTTGAGGTCCCTGAAATCGACACAAACTCGGATCTGTCGATTTTTCTTCTTCACTGGGACTATGCATGCGATCCAGTCCGCATATTTCTCTTCCCTGATGAAGCCGGCATCGATGAGTTTCTTGGTTTCCTCGATGACCTTTTCTTCCAGTTCCCTTCTCATTCTTCGAGGAGCTTGTTTGACTGGCTTAGCATCAGGAGATATAGCCAGCTTATGCACGACAACTTCAGGGGAAAGGCCAGGCATTTCTTTGTACATCCACGCAAAGCAGTCGGCGAACTCATGCAGCGGGGCAATTATCTGCTCCTTCATTTCCTCTAACAGGAGTGAACTGATGTAGGTCGGCCTTGGATTATTAGGCGTTCCTAAATCGATCTCAGTTAGCCCATCGAAGGTTGCTTGTCCGCCATCGTCGAGCTCTTGAGGGGCTTCTTCTGGCTTGGCTAGCTCATCTTCATCATTTGACCCTTCGCTGGCTTCACCAATATGGATCATATAGCATGCTTTAGCATCAGGCTGAATGAAACCCATGCCCCGTCTATCTGGAACTCATCCATTGATGAGTGCTCAGACCTGAGGCGGATGCGATAGCCCTTCATAAAACTTTTCTTCGGACTCCGTTTGATATAACCGGCATTCGCACTTTTTAAAGTATTCCCGCATCTCGGGCGCATAATATCTAGGATTAAGGATGGCCATTATGCCTCTCTCGTATGGAAGGCATGTCACAGACAAATCGTCCGGATGCACAACAGGATTTGACCCATAAAACAGGATGCCCTTCTGTCCATTTTTTCTTCCGGGAACGTAGAAAGTTTTCAGCTGGTCCACGGTAGAGACTGACAATGCATTGAGCTCTTTGCACATCTACTCCGGCACCCTTGTGACAACTAGGGACCCTTCTGTAATTTCGAAGGTCTCTCATAGTTTCGCTTGTTGCATGGGGGTCCAACCTGCACAGCTGTTGTAAGGCAGGTTCTCTTCCTCCGACTCTTCAGTGTCGCTGCCAAGATGAGGGCGGACTTTGCTGCTAGATGGGCCTTCAGTATCAGTTTCGTCCATATCGCTACCGAAACGAGGGCGAGTTTTACGGAAGGACGGACTTCCAGCGTTGGACTCATCAGTGTCACTACCAAAATGCGGGCGCACTTGGGGGTTTTTGCTTTTGAAAGTGACAGCCAGCTCAGATTTGCTTTTTAGTTTTAGGGCCGCTCTGTCCTCAGTCAGTTGTGGCTTAGTATTTTGGTGGTTCATAAAGTACCGAGAATCCTCATATCGGACCTCATGCACACCGAACAGCTGGATGTCTCCGTCAATGTGTCTTTCTTCGCCATTTTTAGTATACTTCATGCATTGATGGAGGGTTGACGAAATGATGCCATAATCGTGAATCCATGGCCGCCCCAAGAGAATTTTATAAGACGTGTCAGTGTCGATCACGTATATCTTAGCTTCGGTCTACAGATCCCAAAACTTGATTGGTAGAGATATGGATCCCAGAACTTGCTGGCAATTTTGATTGAAGCCTTAAATGACAATCCTTTCCCTTGACAGGTGTCGGACGTCTATTGACAAACTCTTCAGAGTTCGCAAGTTCATGAAGTTCACTGAGGACCCTGGATCAATCAATATGTGATTAATCCGGTCTCCGTCGCTGTACCCTGTCACGTAAAGCGGTCGATTATGCTCAGTCGTTCCCAGTAGCAAGTCTTCATCCTTAAACGTGACTGCGGCGGCATGCAGAGCATACTAGGCTTCTTTCATATTAATCTTCACAAAGCGATCCTGATACCGCTCAGGGTTTTGTAGAGCATGGATAAGAACATCTCTAAGCTCCTTAGATAGGACCAAAGCATCGTAGATGCTTAGGAGAGACGGAAGCTTACGGAGATGGGCCAAGACATTATAGTCTACTAAGGAAGGACTCAAATTTTCATGAGACGGCTCTCCGTCGTCTTCTTCATTAGTGACTTGTTTTTCCTTCCCTTTTGAGGCGTTGCCCTGATTTAGCAGTAGAGCCCTGCCGCTTCTGAGCTGGATTTGGTTGGCCTTTATGGCGAGCTCCTCGTCCTCTTCGGGAAAACAGAGCTCCTCCCCAGAGTCGCTGCCTAGATGGATGGCATAGCAGGTCACTATAGGGATCTCTTCATTAGATTCTTCTTCTAGCTTCTCCAAAATCTCAACTGCTTCTACAGGGAAGAACTCTTTCAATTGAATTAAAGTTCTTTCGTTCTGTTCATAGTCTTCGAGGGAATCAATATATTTTTGAATGGTCGATCTCCCTACAGACTCTTTTTCGCGTCGAGCTGTACTTTTCTTCTTCTTGATCTTTTGGATTTTGAGCCTGATGGAGCCGAATTGACAGCTGGAACGGTGGGCTCCTTCTACCCTTCCCATTCTGTTCTGGACTCTTTCCGAAGTAGGTTTAGCATCTTCTTCATCTTATTAGTTATGTATGTACTCCATGGAGGTTGAGGTGAGTCAGTTTCATTTCTCAGGGCAGCAGGTTCAGCTGTCTACTCCCAGATGGCTTCAGCTTCTGTCTGTATGAAGTTGGTGGTCGCAACTTGATTGTTCACCAATACACTCTTGGACGGCTCGATCTCTCCAGTCTCGTACTGCTTCTCAACCCAGTCTTTGAAAATATAGCAATCCTCAATCTCATGGGTCACTACTCTATGGTACGGGCAATGCAAGGGATTGTCGGTCATTTTTTCTTCGTGGCGTCTCTTCGAATCCGGCAGTTATAGATCATTGTTCAAGGCATCTTTGAATATCTTGCGTACCTTGTCCCTTCTGAAAGCGTAAACCGTGTTCTTTTTCTCCTCCAGGGAAGGTCCTTCTCCTCCCAGCACTGGCTTTCGAGACCGGTTGGTTTTGGATTCGCTCGCCTTTTGCTTGTTTTCATTGTCGGACACATTGAAGACATTGGTATTGCTAGAATTCCCGCTTCTACGGTTGTCGTCTCTCTTGCTCTTCAAGTCTTTTCTCTCTGAGAGTCCGGAGTAGCCTCTTGCTTCGAGCGTTCCAGCATTTGGACTTTCTTGGTCAGCTCCTGAAATGTCTTAAGGCCTGCTGTACACAAGAATGGGACCATCCAATTGCTGAGGTTCTCAATGAGGAGGCTGACAGACTGGTCCTGCTCTAGCAGCGGTTCGCACTTGACAGTGAGGTTGCGCCACCGAGCAATAAAGTCCGTGTTGCTTTCATTCTTCCCCGGCTTGGTCCTCATAAGATCAGCAATAGAGATTTTGTCACTAACACTCATGAATCTTTGCCGAAATAGAGACTCCATTTGGGCAAAGGTAATGATGGACCCGTCTAGTATGCTCGCGTACCAGTCGAAGGCGACACCGGTCAGGCTGTTGACGAATTGATGAAGAATAAGTGCGTCGTTGCCCTTTGTATTTCCGCATGACGCTTTAAAGTGGGCGACGTGCTGATTCGCATTTCCCGTCCCGTCAAATCTTCCGAACTTAGGAATGATGTAGCCGCCGGGGAATTCAACCAGAACGTAATGTGCGGGATATGGCCACCTACTACTGCCAATTTCTTTCTGAGCTTCGGCTTCGGCCACCAATGTTTTAACCTTGCTGGTGACAAAATCCATTATCCGATCTTGTGTTAGCGGGATGGTGTTATCTGGGGCCAAGGCATCCCAAAAGCAAAATGTAGCCGGCTTTCATTTGGCTCGCCCAATCTTTGACCCAAGGGGATAGGCATCGGTTGCTTCGGATTGTTATCACCGGGCTCGTGAGTAGAGAATTGTGCTTGATTAGGTGGTGTCCGGGCAATTTGAGCCCTGCATCATGACATTCGTCAAGTCATCGATTTTGGAGTAAAGCTTGGCCATCTCTTTATCTTTACTCCTGAGCTGTTTTCGGAGTTCTTGAAGCAGCTCTTGCTCTGCAGTCCTAGGAAGAAACGTCGGCTCTTCCTCACTGTCCGAGCTTGACTCTAAATGGACTGAGGGGTCAATCTGCTTATCGGCCTCATCGAGATCGTTTTCCTTATCCAGTGGAGGCGGCTGATCTTGAGAAGCGGAAATCACATTCAAGCCAGATTGGGCTTGGGATGTGGTGGCCCTATCCTTGCTTTTGTTGTGCAAGTTATCGCTGGAATGCGCGCCCGCCATATAGACCGTATGGATAACATATCCCACTGTCTTTTTATTAACGGCAGCTGATTTCACGGATCGCTGTCCTGGCCCTTCTGTTTCGGTAACGGATAATTGACTGAAAGCGGCTGGCCTGACCAGGTTCTTGAATGGTGCCGGCGCTTCTTTTCTGGATTTGCCCTGCTGCTTTCACGCGGCCCAGAGCACCTGATAGACACTTGAAGAGATGGTGTCATGCTTTCTCTGTCGGGGCTGGGACACGTCTCTTTGCAACATCGTTCGGACTGCCGTCTTCTTGATTCTGGCAATCATAGCTTTTTTCTGAACCCACTTCAAATGGTCGAAAGAATTGCTGACTTTTACGGTCAACTCAGTCGTCGTCGCAGGATGACTCCGCTCTTGGAATCCCATAAGATTCCACTTGGCCAGAGTCCTGGCCCTCTTGTTGGCTCGATACCAGATCCGCTTCTGTCTCAGCCTTTCTGTTTTGAGCACTTGGCTGGTTATGGCTCTTCGGGAAGCCACCGTAGATCGGGAGATGGAGGACTTTGGAGATATGCCTGATTGTGCATTTGTTGGAGTCATCACCTGAGCTCGTCTGCAACGTTTGATGTTGCCTTTTGTACCGGATGTCTTGCCCCCAGCTGGAGCACCAGAGAGTCGTTCGACACCGTCTTAAGTTTCGATCGTAGTGCCTTAGCGACCACAACATTCGGCCTCTTGCCCCTTGAGACCGGCTTGGCCACCTGTTTTGCCGGGATTTCTGCCAGATGAGCGCTTAAGGCAGGGTAGATGATGACGGAACCAAACTGGCGGAGCAGTTCCTCCCACTGTCGACTGAGGCTTGCGGGGAGAACCACACGAGCATTGATCTTGACCATGTACGGAATTGGGGTCGCATCAGAAGCTGGATCCATCTTAGGAGACATTGTCGTTGAAAGTTGATTGCTGCATGGAAAAACATTATTTCAGTACAAACATCGGCATATATGTTAAATGAGTTCGCATGAATACTTGACCCGAGATATGGGAGGAGAGAAAGGTCCCACCGGGCATTCCAGAATCTGCAGGGTGTTTTTCGTTACCCCATTGAGATGGTAATACGCGCGCGCTTGTCAAGCGAATTACAGATTCCCCCTGCCCAGGGTAGGCTGGGGTTTATTGATTGTGGGGAATCGAATCTCCGGCAGCCACGGACTAAGCTGCCGTTAATTACCCCTCGACTTTGGAGCGAGAGAACCTCTGATTGATGGGTCAAACATATCATGCGAACTCAATGTGCAGTGTTGTATTTTGAAGGAGTTTTGGATATATCGGGGGCCCCGCAGAGTTTTTTACGGGGGTCCCGCTATCCGGATAGCGGGCTGGAGGTCAAGGGGGCTAGCAGCCCCCTTACGGGGTGCGGGGCAGCGCCCCGTTAGAAATTTTTTTCTAACGAGGACAGTGTTGTGGAGTATGTGTGTGTGTGTATACATATATATAAAAAAGGAAAGGCATCCAAAGGATGCGTGGGAAAAGGCACCAGTGCCTCACGTGGGCGGCACGCGGGTGCTGGGCGTAAGGAGCCAGTGCCTCACGTTCGCGGCACGCGGGCGCTGGGCGCAAGGCGCCATCCCCTCACTGCACGGCACGCGGGGGCTGGGCGTAAGGCGCCAGTGGAAAGTAAAGGGGGGCTCAGCCCCCCGTACTGGGAGTTTTACTCCAATTGACTTTTGGGAGTTAAAATTCTTTTAAAAAGATGTATTATTATTGTCAATTTATTCTTATGGAGTTAAACTCCCAGAAACCTTGATTTGTGGAGTTAAACTCCAAAAAAATCTTTGTAAATGCTCAAAGGGACCCCTTTCTTCTCCTCTGAGCCTTGGATCTTTCCCAAAATGGGATCTCTGGAGATGGGTCTCCTTCCTCCTCTTCTGTCGGCCGGATCTTGGAGAACAGGAGGGGGTGAGATTTAAAAATCTCCCCTTTTTGAGATCTAATGGAAGATCTGAGCTCCTCTTTGGATGTTTTGTGGTGAAAAACTATTTATTTTTGGAAGAGGAAGAGTTAAACTCTTGATTTAATTCAAAAAAAAGAAAGTTTAGAACCTTGAGGAAGGAGAAGGAGGCACAAAGACCCTAGAGTTTTTAGACAATGAAAAGTTGTCCTAGATATTTTCAGCATTTTTGCCTTTATAAGCTACAAACTTTACATATAGCCCCTTGGGCTTTACAAAATGGCATTTTGCCCATCTCATGCATCATGTGCTCATTTCTTTTGCACATGAGCCATGGGTTTTACAAAAATTTGGCTTTATGCCCACTTTCTTACATTTATTCATAAAAAATTACACCAAAATTATTTATTACAAAATTTTTATTTTGGCATAGGGGGCGGCGGCTTCATGTTCCGGCTCGACCCGGGCATTGGCCCGCTTGACCTGGGCTTGGGCCCACTTGGTTTGGGGTTGACTTTGATTTTGACTTGGTCAACCGGGGTGTAAATTTTTACCCCAACATATATATATTCGGAACCAAGTCTTGACCTTACGGAACTTAGACTTGGTCGAGGGGGGTATTAGACCCGAACTTTCGTCATATAGGTTGACCTTGGTTGATGGAATAGGTGACTTAAGTAGAGTGACGTACCGTGTGTATGTTCCACGGTATACTTACGATACGCTACCCCGCGAAGCCTTAGGATGTACATTTCTTTGCACCATATTCTATTCGCTCATTTGATCTATCCTCATCGATGTCGGATGGTGGTTTTGTTACTATGGTTGCACGGGCAGAAAGAGTTGCGGCTAGAGTTGCGGTCAGCATGAGCTCTTCTTGGACGAGGACTGACCAGGGCATAATTCCGGGGACACACGACTGCATAGATATGTTGTTTTATTATGTTTTCCGGCGACATGAATGTTTATATGTATCGTTTTATTATGTTTTCTCGTTGACACAAACGATCAGATCAGCACCAAAGGATTGGGCCACTGCTAGAGGCCGGATAGAATGTGATGACCGTTAACGTATCGTCTATTCTTGAGGATTGAGGTATCGTTTAGCGTGCGGACGAATGAGCCAGTTGTTGATGCAACTGACAAGATATTGCCCCAGATGTTTGAAGCTATTGCAGCACGAGTTTGTACTTAGGGATATGATAGAAGATCGCTAGTCACCTATGGATGAATGACTAGGACATGTGGTTCGTTTATATACCCCGATGCGAAGTCATCAGATTGATTAATTTCAGCTAGAGAGGACTTCACACAGGCACGTTGATAGTCTATAGAAAACGGACGAATGAAGAGTATTCCTCCGACGAATTGGAAGAATTTCCGAGAGCGTAGTTGGCCAGATACTTACCACAAGATATTGAACTGTCAATGTTCGTAGTTTTAGAAGGGAGACTTTAGATATGAGTAAAGCCGTTTGTAGCGCAATCCATACAGCTACGAAGAGACGAGTCCGAATCAGTCCACATTAGAGAAAAGTGGAGTATAAAGTTTGTACGAGATTTTGATGAGATGATATTCCACTCCGCTGACATCAGAGATGTGATATGCATGCAGAGGCGTTGGATATAGATATATATTTTAGAAGAAGTCGTGATGAGAATGCAGCTGATCTGGAACAAGAAATGGATTTAGTAATGAGTGATAACTTCCGCGCAGTTCGGCAAAAACGAGATTTGGGAGAAACCCCGACAGGATCTTTTTGGAATACTACACGAGGAGATTTAGACCCAGGATCGGTCGTATTACGCACACCCAGTTAGCCAGAGATCTTTAGAGGATGTGCCAGAGCGGAACTATTTCCGTCATCATTCCATATTGGGTCGTTGAGCCGTAGAGTTATGTGACGGGCAATCCGCAGTGAGAGACGAGAGCCTAAGGGCACAAGGCGCCAGACTATGAGCAGGAGGCAAGTAGATATCGTACTCTGCTAGCTTTGGATGCACCGACACTTTCTCGACTTTGAAGGAAGGACATATCGACGATAGTGTTTACGATTTGCGATTTGGTGATTCGAATATTATGTGTCCGTCATTTCTTATTTCGGTATTTTTGGGCGATTTATTTGCATGATTGAGTTTTCGTGCACCATAGTTACACTTGATTTCGATTTGATGTTGTTCGAGATATTTGATTTTGATTTCATGCCTATGGTATGTAGGTGATTCGACTTGTGCCTTCGGTGTAGTTTTCATGCACTTTTAATACTTGATTCGATTTTGTGCATGCTGATGCTCGTGGTTGTGAGATTATATACCACGGTATACCTGATTTAGATTGAGGTATGTTGTATACCGTTGATATTCGATATTTGTTTTCGTACACCTTGTACACTTGATTTGGATTCTTGCGCATACGTGGCGCGCTTGATGCGGTTTTGGTGCACACCAGATGCACTAAATCGGGATTCTTTATGCATATTAGATGCACTCGTTATTGTTGTCAGGCAACTGTTGCCTTTGACAGGTGTTTTCGTGCACACTCATTGCACTTAGATTTTGTTTCTATGCACATATATGGCACACTCATTGATTTCGATTTCTGTGCGCACCAGACGCACGTGGCATTATTACATATACTATTGAGTATGATTTCCTTTGAGCGGTACGTTTTGATGATATTTACTATTCGGTTTAGTAACTGAGCAGGACTAGTCAGAGAACAGTACCTGAATATGTTTTTGCATGCATCGATAGTTACCGAAGGGATTTCCAAAAAGGAGCTATAGTCTCAGTATTTACCTACGTGTCCGAGATGACACGAAACATTTTATAAAGGAAACCCTTCTAAATTATTTTTAAAACGGCGGGAAGTATGTAAAACAAAAGATATATATATGTATATAGAATTATTTTCTTACAATAAACTTCCGCTACTTGTGCTGTGATACGCGCATCGCACAGCGACTTGAAAAAGGGTTTGCATGCATTTCCTTTCAGATGTTTTGCCGAGTTTACAACGATGCGTACTATGTACATATTATAGTTTCGAGTATATCATGTTGCTTTTTGGACTTTGACATTGGTATCTTCACCATAACTCCGATGATTGCGTGATATTTGACAGAGTTTTGATTTTGAGTTATATACTCGTTTTCATGCGCATGCATTGCGCTAAGATGTGTTTTATATATTGATGATTTCAGAGCCCCGACGACTTGAGTGTTTTACTGAAATGTTTTAGTATTTGAGGGAGTTTAATTTAAATTCGGGGATCGAATTTATTTAAGGGGGAAGACTATAACATTTCAGAAAAATAAAATATTATTTTTTGGAATTTAAATAATTAAATAATAAATTTCATGAATATTATTAAGTGCAAGGACTGGTTTTAATGTTATGGTATAATTATATACCGATAAATTGGGAAATATTGGAAATTAAATTGAATGTTGATTTTGATAAGGATTATAAGAATGGAGCATTCATAGATTTTCTTATTATTAATTATATTCTATATTGATGCTAAACTCGATTAATTTTCACTAATCTTGCATTAAGCTTGATTTTTGCATCATGACATGCAACAAAATTTGTTTCATTTTTTTGAAACATGGCTTCATTGTTATTGCTATTGTTTTTGTTTACTTTAAAAGGAAAAGAAAAAAGAAAAGAAAAGAAAAGATTAAAGAATGGAGGTATGGGCAAGAGAGAGAAGAGAGAGAGAGGGTGAGGGGTCTTTTGTTGACCATGGCTCCTTCTATTCACTACATTTTCTTCACCTCATTTTCTTCTCCTCCCTCATCATGGCTGCCCTCTTCGCACCACCTCCTCTACCTCCTCACTACAGCCCCAAATCCACATCAAAACACCATAATTCCTTCACAAAAATTGTGCATGAGCTCACTACAAGTATGGTGGACTAATCAAGTCAAGACTTTGAGCACTTTGGGAAACTCAAGAATTTTCTTGAGTTGCCAAATGAGGTATAATTCTAGACTCCTAGTTAAAGTATTAGTGTTTAGCATGTCCTATTGTAGTTAGAATTAAAACTTTTGCGGTTTAATGATCTTTGAAATTTCCAAGTTGAGGTTTAGCTGATATTATGATGTGTGAGGTTGTCATTGAGATGTATTAGTGACTACAAACCCCTGTTGGTGTTAAAACTTAGACCAAACCAGAGCTAGAACCCCAAACTTGAACTTTAGATATCCAAATGTTTGTTTTGTGTTTAATTGGTGGCCTACAGGGAATCTGGAATGACATGAGACCTTTACGAGAAAAACTAGCAACTCCATTGACCTAGATATAACACTAGAAGGCCACCCTGCAAATACGAACCCAATCCGAGCATCCATAGCCAAGCAGGCCGGTTTTTGAGTGTATGTCGCCGGGTCATTTTTTGGCTTTGGTGTTAGAAGTTGTTTTGTAGCTCATATACCCCATATACTACCCCACTATATTGCTTGTTTAGCCTAATTTCACCTGACCAAAAATCTAGAGCAAGTTTTCAAAGTTTATGTTTTGAATTTCATTGTGGTTCATGACTTGAACTTTGGAGTTTGTGTTTTGTCTCGATTGATTGGCATTTGTACGTCGATATCGATGGTTATTTGGTTCTTTTGCCTGAGTAGACCATAGGTTTTAACCTATGTGTGATACGTGTGCCGTTTTAGTTTTCGTGCGCGATTTCGGTTTACGATACTATGTGTTTATATATGTAGGCACCCTCACGTGGACTTCGGATGACAAGGAAGAGAATGGCGACATCAACTTCGGCAAGTAAGGATCAAGGTGAGTAGATGTATATCTATGAGGGAAGTCAGGTGGATGGCATATAGCACCCCTGTAGTTTCGTAGTGTAGTATGTGAACGGATATATGTGTGTGTGTGTTTTGTGATACATAGATAATCAGCAAGAACGGCTGTAGGAGATCATGGGTTAGTTTTAGCGTATTTGGAAGATAGTGTTTTAGTTTAGTTCTTAGTTACAAACCCCTAGAGTAAAGGTACACACACACACATGCACACACGTAATATGTTTGGGTGTATATGTTTATATGTATATGTGTGTGTGTGTGTAGATGCGTTGGGGGGTGTGTGTGTGTGTGTGTGTGTGTACGTATACACAGATTATGAGGATAGTATATGATACTTGGAAGTGAGTCGATATGATCGGGCATGATGCCGTGAGATCGGTTATGTGTTTTGGGTCGTGTTATGATTTACGACATGATTTTATAGTGGATCCATGGGCGATATGTTTTCATACACACGCGGATATATGTTGATGGTATTGAAATATACTAGACTTTAGATCAGTACCCCTAGTTCATGATATTATGAAAACAATACCATATGAATAATGAGATATATGTGATATTTGACCCGTACCCCGATTTGGGATGCCGTACAATGGATTTTATCGTACGAGATATAAATATGATGATTGATCCGCACTCTTGACTCGAGAATGTCGTATTATATATTTTATCGTACGTGACACTATTGAGGCGGGATCGCCGACTACTAGATATATCGACTCGGACGTAGGTGGATTTCCTTACCCCTTACTATTAGTCTCTTAGTTTAGTCATGTAGTTTATTAGATAGATGTTAGACTGGGCTCGAGTCATACTTATTTTCAAAATTAACGAAACGTGAGTATTTTAATGACAGACCGAGGGATACTATGGATTTTCAAAGGATATATCTTTTCTCAAAGACACCGCAGCCCCTATTTTCTAAAAACAACGATTCGTGCTATTTCAAATTCCAAAACTATATGACTCGTATATATAGAATTATATATTCTTCAATGTTGCGTTGACTATTCTTTTTCCGTTATATTCATGTTCTCATTGCATTGCATGTTTATACATGTGTTTCCTTACTATTATGATCTCGTTGTTAGGACACCGGCACCATTACCGATGATGCATATGTCCACGAACACTTGCTTGCCGGCTCACACACATCATCATCGGTAATTGCCATGTTACGTACACTTTAGAAAACATTACCTTATAGGTATAACCTGCTAGCTGGTAGTTTCAACATATTATTAGTATGCTTGCTTTCATGTGCTAAATTAGATATTGTATTCTTTACTTAGATACCCATGCATGTGTATTTATCCATTTGTCATGCAATATTATGGGGCTTTATGCCGGTAATTTACTGGTTATTTACTCTCGAGTTTGAGATTTCGGATTTTCTATGAGATTTCTGGATTTGGAGAAACCGCAAGGATTTTATAAACTCATTTTTCATTTCTAAAAATAGAAATTAGCGGTTTTCTCGGGATATGATATTGTGATGTCCACCATGGGTTTTCTCGGTTTTTTAGCGGTATCATACACCCGATTCGAGATAGGGGGAGGGGCCATTTGTGGGTGTATGGTAGATCCGGTGCGGTACCCCGAGGCAAGAAGATCGTATAGAAAGGTGTTAAGCCCGGCAGAGGAGCACTACCGACCGGTAATTGTATGGAAACTCGACGGATATCCGGAGGATACCGTTCAGAGTTATGGGCCGATCCTGATTATGCAGAGCCCGAGATATTTAGATTTGATGATATGGGCCAGTCCGGATTGCCGGAGCCTGAGATATTGAGATATTGGGATATATATTTTGTGTTGATGCTTGACACGGATTCTCTGTTGATTTCATTGATGATACTTCAATTTTTATACAGAAATCTCACTGAGATAAGAAAACAGTTTTCTCATTTAAGATTTATTATGTTTTCATGCATTCATACATCATATATGTGATATGTTGCTGATTTGTATGGATATTAATCGGCTTATGCGCTTTTAAAAGATGAATCAAAGAATATTTATATAACCGAAATCAAGAACGGCGTCGCTTGGTAGCTAGCCGGTGAGTACGGGTTGGTCCACAGGGATTTTATGAATTTCCTAATTGGTCTAACGAGTTAATTCCAATTGGTGTCGGATTGATTAAATCTAAAAACTAAATCTATCTAAATCTAAATCTTGCTAGGGTTAGGTTTAGGGTAGGTTTGGAAATGTAAATAAATCTCACCGCTTTCTATACCCAAATTAAGATCTATGAGGTGTTATGGTAATTATTAATAAAGAGAATTAGAACCATTCGGGAAGGTGTTTCTTCCTCAAGGTTCTTGTCCTTCCTTTATCAATCCTTACCCTAACCTCCATGGAAAGCACGCTCAACCGGGCCTTTATACTACGGTATCACCGCTACCTGGGATAGGGTGTCGTAGGGAGCGGTGTGTGCATGTATGCATGGAGTCCTATTGATTATATGTGATAGGCAAGAAAGGGATGAGAGATCTTCATCTCTCAAAAGCCTTCCCCAAAGCTAACCCTAACAAGCGAGGAGACTACTCGCTCATTAGGGAATTGAAGAACATTCTATCTATCTACATAGGGCAAGAGATTAAAGATCTATACTAGGGCAAATAAATAAAACTACTTACTTGATGGCTCTCTCCAAACATTTACACAGGGTTGTCAGATCTGAATAGATGAAATGAAAAGAGGCATCGATGCTCTCCAAAAGAAATCTGAATTTTATTAATGAAAGGAGGCATAACCTAATACAAGATTTAGGGTTCCTATTTATAGATTCATAGAAACCCTAGGTTACAATCGCGTCACATCTGCTTTTACAAAAATACCCCCTAAGAAAAAGACCTAGTCAACGCCCGCCAGCACACAGACTCTTTTTGCACTGACACGGACACTTGATGGCCGCGGTTCCGCGGCCAAACCCCACGTTTGGCCGCGGATCCGCGGCCATAAAGAGGCATCTTGAGTTGGTCTTTCCAGGGTTTGGTCTGGTTGCAGTTTACTCCTTATTTCTTCACTTTGTTTCTCAGGTTGGCTTCTAGTTCTCTTCTAGATCTCCACAGTGAATAATTGTAGTGGACTTTTACCATTGCTTCGTGACGAAGTCTTGAACCTTGCACTGCCTTTGTTCCTTGTGAAAGCGTCCATTGATCTTCGTTTAGTTTCCAAACTGTAGGCTTGATCAAGATTCTTCCAATTATTGGTCGTAGTCTCACTTTTGTATTGTCTTATGTCTTTTTCACTGTTTTTGTCCCGAGAATCTGTAACCTGCAACTAAGTAGCAGACATGGGTCAAAAGCACCTGTTTATTTGTAAAATGACTAGGAATAGGGAATATAATAATGCAATATTATGATATGAACAAATACCCCCAAACTTATCTTTTGCTCGCCCTCGAGCAAACCTAGCTTTTATTCTCAACAAAAACCTAACCTCACTTTCGCAGAGAAACGCGATTGCACTGAGCACGTGCAACAAGCCGTTAAACCTCTAGGTGTCCTTAGTAGGAGGAGTGTTGTCTCCTGAGGGTTTTCAGCGGATACTACCCACAAAATCCTATCAATTTGGCCCATTGACTTTTATTCTCCAATTAGGTTTTCTAACAAGAAACACTATTATCTTCGACTCATAAATCATCCACCCGTATTCTTCACGCTTCCTTATCATTTAACTTAAGATTATATATGTTCTGTAGACTTACTTAGCTTTCGGCATCTTTTAAGTTTTCCTTCTAGGGTTCTATCTCAACCTAGGAATTTTTATCATCTCTACTAAAGATACAAGTCCTATTCTTCATTCCTATCTCTTATCTAAATCCCAATCACATACCCCTACGTGTGTGTGTTTATCACCCCTACACTTGGAAATTCAAATCAAGCAATCATACTCTTGTCTGTCGTCCAAAGCACTTCTTAATTGGTGAATCTTTAGATGGATTTTGCTCACACATCCTTCATGCGACCGTTAATACTTCTTGAGGTACCAACAACCGATTACAAGATGTGTTTGCACATTAAAACGTAATTCCTAGTCTTGTAACACCTAAGGCTTTAGCAGTGACTCCCAAACCAGTTGGTCTAAGGCACTAGGTGCTGAAGCACCCTCGCTAAATATTTTTCTATTTTTGCAGTCTTAAGTAATCACAAAAACCAGTGTTCATTTTTTTTATCTCTTTATTCACACTTGAATTTTTTTCTTTTATTTTCTTCGTACTAAGGACTTTAGACAAGAGCATTTCAAGGTCTTCTCTATTATTCCAAGTTTCAAGGTGCGTGTTTGTGCAAGTTGTAGGGTATATATTTTCAGAATTTAGACTTAAGCTAGGAATTATTTTTCAAATTTATAATTTAATAAAAACATCAATACTCTTCCCTTATTTTAACTTAGCCCAAGAAGTCAACTCGAAATTTGCCTATTTCTAAATAAACTACAAGACATATACTTTCTACCGTTAAATTTTAAGAAAGGTTATTTTTTGGGTTTTTTTAATTTACTAAGTCTAAGGTCTAGTTGTTCCTAACAGTTAACCTATTTGTCAAACTCAAGTCAATTATGGCAAAAATTGAATACTTTAATTTTTATAATTTTTTTGAAATTTTTCAATTTTTTATGGGTTTTAAAATAAGTAATGCAAATGCAAAAATGTACATATGAATGCGAAGGAAGAAGGTTTACCGAGCATACCTCCAAACTTAAACTTGACAGTGTCCTCACTATCATGCTACACCAAGAGGGTCAAAATGTTGGCACTCCCCTGTTTATTTATTTATAATTTTTTTTATTTTTTTATTTAAAAGAAAAATAAAATATATATACAACAAGCTTCTCCCCAAACTAAACAAGGGTTTACACAGGCCAAAGGTTAGCACGAACCATTCAAAAATTTTATCGTGATAATGGTAGGGTTGGTGGAAGAATGGAGTGTAGAGAAAGGAGTTGAGAAGCACACGAGACCGAATGGGAAGAAGAGTGGAATATGGTCTCGGTGGAGGAGAAGAATGGCGGAAGAGAGAAAGAAGTGAGGTACGATCTTGAGGGTGTAAATCGAGTGAATAAATTAGCACAATTTATGATGACCCATGTGTTAAAAGTGATTGTGCTAATCTCTTAACCCGTCGAGAAATGGGGTCAAATCCCTCAAGATTCGCGAGAAAACATAGGTACGTCAAACTTGGTAAACAATCCATTGGAAATAGAAACACGATGGAGTCTTGCGTGGTCGAAGCGATAGGAAGGACGAAAGGGGGTGATTTAGGGATAGTCTTAATCTCACCTAAGTAATCTATCTCGAACTCAAAGGATTCCATTAATGGTTCGAATTGACTGTAAGCAAATGAGTCTGATGGTTCAACTAACTCATCTGAAAATGTAAAGGACTCAAACTCGGGAGGAGAGTTTTCAACATCGTCCGAAAAAGTGAAGCACTCATAATCGTTATCGTCTGTGAGAACTGTGTCAGATTCAAAGAGAAATTTTTCAAGCTCACAGTCTTCAAGCGTGATCTTTTGCATGGTCGGAACGATGGAAAGGAGGGGGTTTGATTTAAGAAGTATAACAGTTAAAGGTTCAGGATGATGAATTGGATAATCCGACACATCAAACAAAAATGGTTCATCATCAATATTATCCTCAATACTCTCCTCAATACTATCCTCATAATTCTCCTCAAAATTTATCTCATCCATGCCATTATCATCAAAATCAAGACGCATATGAGGTTCGAGAGAAACAATTAATGACTCGGGATGATGACTTGGAGATAAAATTTCAGTCAAATTTACGGGTTCATCATCCAAAATATTCCCAGCATCTATATCCTCAATCAAGTGAAAATCAAAATTTTTAGACACCTCATCAAAAGCATGGATATTTATCAATTCAGGTTCTAGATTGGAGGTGTAAAGTTCAAAAGGATTATGTGTGGTTTCACTCGAGAGGGGTTCTTCACAATCTGGCAAATCAAGCACTACAAAGTCGCACAACTCATCATTTTGGACACATGTTTGAAAACTGGAGTTGTTGGATTCAATTGGGTATGGGTAGGTTTGATTTGGAAAAGTGTAGAACTTACTCTCTCCTCTCAAATTGTCACTCTGTCCAACCGCCTCCTCATACATTGGAATTTTTGGAGCTAGTTGAAAACTAGCTACCGGTTCACTAGGTTGTATAAGGGCGGCAATGGACGCATCCACATTCCTAATCATTTTGTTTGTTTCTAAAATATAAGCTTCCAACGACTCTTCCAAACTAGACATGGTTTGTGAAGGAGTTTCGGTAAAAGATTCAAAATTGTTTGGATACGTGAAACTCCCAAATGGCTGTGTAGAATCAATGTCTAGTGAAGGTGGGAAAGTCGGGTAGGACTGGTAAGAATTGGATGGTTGGACAGGAGTAGGATCAACATTTGGATAAAAAGGTGAATGGACTTTTTGATCCCTAGAAGTGGATGTGTGGAGAGGTTTATGGTAGGATTGGAAATGTAAATAAATCTCACCGCTTTCTATACCCAAATTAAGATATATGAGGTGTTATGGTAATTATTAATAAAGGGGATTAGAACCATTCGGGAAGGTGTTTCTTCCTCTAGGTTCTTGTCCTTCCTTTATCAATTCTTACCCTGACCTCCATGGAAAACACGCTCAACCGGGCCTTTATACTACGGTATCACCGCTACCTCGTGGGATAGGGTGCCGTAGGGAGCAGTGTGTGCATGTCCTATTGATTATATGTGATGGGCAAGAAAAGGATGAGAGATCTTCATCTCTCAAAAGCCTTCCCCAAAGCTAACCCTAACAAGCGAGGAGACTACTCGCTCATTAGGGAATTGAAGAACATTCTATCTATCTAACTAGAGCAAGAGATTAAAGATCTATACTAGGGCAAATAAATAAAACTACTTACCTGATGGCTCTCTCCAAACATTTACACAGGGTTGTCAGATCTGAATAGATGAAATGAAAAGAGGTATCGATGCTCTCCAAAAGAAATCTGAATTTTATTAATGAAAGGAGGCATAACCTAATACAAGATTTAGGGTTCCTATTTATAGATTCATAGAACCCCTAGGTTACAATCGCATCACATCTGCTTTTACAAAAATACCCTCTAAGAAAAAGACCTAGTCAACGCCCGCCAGCGCACCGACTCTTTTTGCACTGACACGGGCACTTGATGGCCGCGGTTCCGCGTCCAAACCCCACGTTTGGCCGCGGATCCGCGGCCATAAAAAGGCATCTTGAGTTGGTCTTTCCAGGGTTTGGTCTGGTTGCAGTTTACTCCTTATTTCTTCACTTTGTTTCTCAGGTTGGCTTCTAGTTCTCTTCCAGATCTCCATAGTGAATAATTGTAGTGAACTTTTACCATTGCTTCGTGACGAAGTCTTGAACCTTGCACTGCCTTTGTTCCTTGTGAAAGCGTCCATTGATCTTCGTTTAGTTTCCAAACTGTAGGCTTGATCAAGATTCTTCCAATTATTGGTCGTAATCTCACTTTTATATCGTCTTATGTCTTTTTCACTGTTTTTGTCCCGAGAATCTGTAACCTGCAACTAAGTAGCAGACATAGGTCAAAAGCACCTGTTTATTTGTAAAATGACTAGGAATGGGGAATATAATAATGCAATATTATGATATGAACAGTTGCTACCTGAGGCACTGACACGAGCACTTGGTATTACACTTATGTTTAGATGTTTACCCTTGCCATTATTAGATATTTCAAGTTATATATTATGAGAATATTATTGTATGACCTAGGAGAGAGTCATACATGCGATTTCTTCTCGGTGATGTTTTCTACTCACGAATTGGCAACTCACCCCCGTTGTGCCACAGGTTCTTGCAGGTTTGGTCATACTAGTTTCGTTGCGGCTTGTTGGCACACTGCTTCCTTCCAGATGATTGCTTTCATAGGTGGGTTCACTTGTATCGTGACCACTGTTCTACTTGTATTTATTTCAGTTGTATCTAATAACTCCATCAACCAAACTTGTATTTTCGGACAGACTTAGAAAACCAGTTGTTTATTCTTTCGACCTTAAAGTCGCGCGCTTGTATTATTATGGTTTTCTGGTTTCCTTAATGATGTTGGATTTCAATCTGAGTTTGATCCTCGCCTTTCGGCGTTGTATATTATATTGCTTGCATGGTTGTTTCCGCCAATTGGCGAAGAGCTAGCTCCCGCTTGGGGATGCCTTTATTCATTACTTATATTATGCATGTTTGTACCCATTTAAGGTCAGTATTTACAAAGGAAACTCTGCCGAAATTTTTTGGAAAAGACTTGATGTTTTAAAAATGCTTGCTACGACTTTCAAAGTGATTTTATATGTTAACTTTAAATAAGTATTTCCTTCACTCTCTTTTTAAATGGTTTAGATTTCTGGGCTTTTGGCTTACTTGAATTAGGTGGGGTCCTATAGACTTCACATGATTCAAGTGCCAGTCACGTGCTATTTCGGGTCGTGACATTCGTGGTAAAGCTGTCATGAAATCCATGGTTATATGTTCCCACTTCTATTGAGGAATCAGAAGTGGTTGAAACAAACTAGCTACCCTTTGATATTCAGTCTAGACTTGCTGACACACCAAGCATTTCGATACGTAGCGAGCAATCTCCCTTTTCATGCTTTCCCACCAGAAATGTTGTCGCGGGTCTCTGTACATCTTTTTGCCTCCCAGGTGTACTGAATACGCGGAACTATGAGCCTCCTTCATGACTTCTTCTCAAACATCTCCTTTGGGCACATATAAACAACTACCATATCGTAACGAACCATCTTCATGAATTAACAAGTCCATTTCGAAGTCCAGCTTCTACATGTTCTCGAAACTTCTGCAATCTTGGATCGTGCGACCGTGTTTCTTTAATGTTATCGATCAAAGATGACTGTACTTACAACTGCATCAACTGTCCCGAAGAATTCGATTGTACAATCTCCAATTCGAATCTCTAAATATCATCTATAATCTCCTTTTGTGCAATCAACATCCGTATCGCTAGCAACCGACTTAGCGCATTCGGCACTACATTAACTTTTTCCGGATAGTATTTTAGATTAAGAACATAGTCAGCCATCAGCTCCAACCATCTACATTGCCTCATGTTGAACTCTTTATGTATGAACACATACTTTAGGTTTTTGCGGTCGGTAAATACATCCAACCTTTCATCCAATAAGTAATATCTCCAAATCTTCTGAGCAAAAATCACTGCTGCTAACTCCAGATTATGAGTTCGGCAGTTCTTCTCATAAGCCTTTAATTGTCTCGGCGCATAAGCTATGACCTTCCCATGCTACATTAGAACACATCCCAAGCCTTTCCCAGATGCGTCGCTGTGAATAAACAACCCTCCGGAACTATCTGGCACAGTCAGAATAGGAGTGGTGGTCAATCTTTGCTTCAACGCTTCAAAAGTTGATGCACACTTCTCGGTCCATGCGAACGGTACCTCTTTCCTTGTTAGCTTGGTCAATGGTTCTGCTATTCGAGCAAAATTCTCCACGAACCTTCTATAGTATTCGGCGAGCCCAAAAAAACTTTTGATCTCCCCTACGTTCTTTGGAAGTGGCCAATCATGAACAGCTGCAATGTTTTCAGGGTCAACGGCAATTCCATCTCCGGATACAACATGACCCAAGAACTTCACTTCTTCGAGTCAAAACTCACACTTGGTCATCTTAGCATATAACTTTTCTCATCTCAACGTTTGCAGTGCGATCCTCAAGTGTTCTTCATACTCTTCTTTGCTTCTCGAATAAACCAAAATATCGTCAATAAACACCACTATGAAATGATCCAGATATGGTGAAAAGATTCGGTTCGTTAAGTCCATAAATATTGCTAGTGCGTTAATAACTCCAAATGGTATCACCAAATACTCGTAATGCCCATATCGAGTTCGGAACGCTGTCTTGCAAATGTCTTCTTCTTTCACCCGAACTTGATGATATCCGGATCGCAAATCCAACTTCGAGAATACCCTCGTGCCACTGAGTTGATCGAATAATTCACCGATGCAAGGGATCGGGTACTTGTTCCTAATGGTCACTCGATTTAACTCTCGATAGTCGATGCACATCCTCCGCGT
The DNA here is from genome assembly GCA_030015575.1 of Agapanthus africanus. Lineage (NCBI taxonomy): Eukaryota > Viridiplantae > Streptophyta > Magnoliopsida > Asparagales > Amaryllidaceae > Agapanthus > Agapanthus africanus. Next base: position 423,404,211 of record CM057349.1, read on the forward strand.
GCCATCTTTCTTTTTTACTAGAATATTGGAGCTTCCCACGGTGAACCATTGCTTTGAATCCAACCCTTCTTTAGTAATTCGGAAATTTGTCTCTTTACCTCTTCCAGTGCCATCGGATAATAAGACTTCGAAATTGGCGCTACTGCAGGAATAAGATCAATCGCAAACTCTACATCTAGTTTAGATGGTAAACTTGAGATGTCCTTGAACACATCCATGAAATCCCGAACTGCTATCAGCGCTTTATCTGTAACTTGTTTACAAACTTCACCCTTCAGTAAATGGTTCCCTTCATCATGAATTTGCAAGTTTGTTCTAAGACTTGTGGGTTATTAGCCCACCACTCTTCCGATGTGCTACTCTGATAATTTGAAGAGGATCTGTCAAAACCTCTTCAATAAAATATCTTACATCTGATCGTTCTTGAAGCGGTCTATACCAGCTCCTGCTGGGTTAATCTCGAACTACTACAATCATCAAAAACTTCTTCTGTGTTTCACCGTATTTTTCGAACGTAAACGGATTGGTTCTTACGGGACAAGAGGAAAGATATATCGTGGTTGCTAGATTCTAGTTCGCGATAAGACATAAGCTTGTAAGCAATGACGCCGAGAGAAAACAAGGTAATCCAACGACCATAAGTCAAGAAAATGAATCGAAATAGGACTCCAGAATACCTAAATAGAGTACCGCATTGTAACCATGCCGCGGTACAAAGTTACAACTACATAACTCCATTCAAATCGTCTAAATCCTACTAACATAATCGAGAGAATAAGATGGGAGAAACAATAAGGATCCAAAAGGATTCCAAGCCGAGATGCAAAGTCATTTCCAAATCGTTGAGATAAAAGAGTTTAAGAGAAGGATAAGATTCAAGAATTCGAATGACAAGACAATAATATGGCAGGATTAGTGTATTGGGTCTAATAACCAACTATAAAAAAAAACTAAACCCATCTAACCTAAAACCTATGCTTTGATACCAAACCATGTCATGCTCCGCTTCCCAAAATACGTAAATACGGCACGTGATAGAGCCAACCATGCTACCTATGGCGAGAAAAGATATTTCCATAGTCACATTACGGTTGTCAATCAGATATCGCACAGTAAACTATTAAATCTATCTATCACATGTTCAATAGCCACAAGAACAATAACTGGAAATGATAGCGGAAGCAATAAAGATTCAAGGAATAACTAACATGCATAAGAGCTATATCAATGAAGTGGTCCTCACTGATCAGCGATCCTGTCGAATACTCACATGCTATGTCAAGTATCTGGGCCATGCAAAACCCAGACGTCGGTGCGTCGTAAATATCAAAATAATAGTAATAACCAGGATAGGATGCTATGATTAAACATGAGTGTAAATAAATAACACGGGTGTAAAACAGTGAGATATAAGTATGTGATGTATATCCTAAAGTCTGTGCCTCTAGGTTATCTATTTTAGAAGTCTTTGAAATCAATTTAATGGAATCGTCGATGTAACTCAATAGTATCCCATGCATGCCTGGAACCACTGTCAAGATTCTCAGGCTGAATCTGAGACGTGCCGCTAAGCAGTAAATAGGTAACATGTACAGATGAATGATGTCAGGAGCATCATTCTAGGGCTGGCCGAGCCCGTAAAGACTAATCAGTATAAGTATCGAACTGTTGAGTTACAAGTCAGGTTTCATTATTGATTTTCCCTTACCCTCAAGGTTATGTGTTCAAGTCAGGTATTGGTGATATAAGTCTAATGCCAATACAGGATCAAGCAGGTATAGGTTTTGTCTATGCAAACAACAAGTCATGTCCGTCAGGACAATAATCAGGATTGTTGGTATTAGTAATAAGATCCAAGTAACAAGTATGGTAGTAGGTCGTGAACATGTCATGTAATATATATTAACCCAAAATAGATACTAATGTAAAACTGTAATCAATATCGAAACACGACTAATGCCAGGATACATATGTATCTATCTGTAATAACCATTATACGTCCATTATCATGTATGATGCAATGTAGATAACATATTGAATTAATATGGTAGTATGATAACGTTGTGACGTTCCGGCATGCAACTAGATAAGCTATTATCAGTATAGATACAGACAGATACTATAAAACTGTAAATTGGTAATATTTGCTAAATATTAAAACACGTGCACTATTATTTATTAAATAGGTATTGATCTAATAACATTAACAGGGATAACATATTCAATCTGATTAATATCTATACAAGTGGTATTGATTAACTATGCACAAGAAAGTTCCGTTGAGAAATTCAGCGTCACCCTGATTTATAAAATAACTTAAAAATAACAAACGTCCTCCAAAAAAGACGTGTAATATACAAAAACAAATCTAATTCAATAAGGTTTTTATTTTTATAAGTTAATATATCTCAGATTGTTCCTCCAAAAAGTTATGAATGTTCGAAATTGAAAGTTTGCTGCTGGAATTTTCCTGGACAGCAGTTCAGAGGTAATTTCATTTACAGTTTACGTTATTTAAACAATTTATTTTGCAAGTAAATATTTCACAGGGTTATATTATTCTGAGTTATCTTCATAACGAACTAAAGAAATTATGCTAATGATTTTTCTATGATTTATAATGAATTTTAAGGTAAGGTGTACAATAAATTTTAGATTTGTCGTATCCGCTTAGCGACGACATTTCATATGTAAACTATACTATTTTCAAACTATATTTTGTATAACATTATAAAATGCAGATTATAAACTAATTAATGTTAATAATAAGAAATATTACGACGATATATATATTTATAGATATATTATAGTATGTCGAAAGTTGTAAAGTTGCATACATTGTATATTATAAAACTAATTAACGTTAAATAACTACGGTGTATAAATTATATAGATATAGTTGTATGATAATAATAATAATAATAATAGTACGATAACATATAAAGTAAATTATATAAAGTATAGCATGTAGCAAGTTGTAAACTTGCCTTGAAACAAACGCGATAAACAGAAGCAACATGACGCTATACAAATCAACACCAAGTTTTGATGGCTCGATTATGGTTCTAGGATGCGACTGGAATTACGTCGGTGAGAATGGGTGTGGGCTTGAAGAATGAAGAAGGAGAATATATAAATTGATGAGGGAGAGATATGTTATGTGGAGAGAGAGAGGTTTTGTGTTTAATATAAATATATATAGTATAGTTTAAATTAGGTTATAAATATATATTAGTTTTAATGTATATAGATAATATCAAATTACAACCAATCTCCACCAAAATCTCATCAAAAATATATTTTGGAAAATAATTCACATATGTTAACTTCTCAACCATAATATAAGAATATATTTTAAATAACTCATACCCCTAATTTAAGATTTAAAAAGATTCTAAAAATATATCTAGATTTAGTAAATATTTGATATTAAATATCTTGAGATTTAAACATAAAAGATAAAAGCAAAATAAGATATGGGATAGCAACCATATGATAACAGTTAACAAAATATAATTTATTCTTAACTTGTGACTATTAAAAGATATATGATGATCTAGATATATGATATATAAAGATCTATAATGTTGGTATTATACTTGATTCACATAGATACACTTTACTGGTAAATCTCAGATACAATGTTTCACCATATTGGGTTCTAAACTTGCGGATCCGGTCTGATAACAACTACTACTATTCGAATCATTCGCAACCTAATAGATAAAATAGAAGAAATATAAAGGAAGTGTTAAAATACCAATTAATATCATATAACCGTAATAGGGTGTTACAGATCCCAATGATAGAAAGTCTACATCGGGATATGTTTATGTTATTTATGAGGGTGTGTTTAGCTAGAGAAGTGTAAAATAAGATGTCACTGCATATTCAATTACAGAAGCTGAATATGTAGCCGCAATCGAAGCTGCTAAGAGTGAGTGTGGATAAATAAGTTTGTCCATGCGCTTGGTGTTGTTCCTTCACATGTGTTTCCTATTCCACTATTTTGTCACAATAGAGGAGCTGTTGCTCAAGTGAAATAACCAAGTGCACATCAAAAGTCTAAGAATATAGAAAATAAATACCATATTGTTAGAGAGATTAACAAAAAGAAACATGTGGAAATTCAGAAGATGGGCACACATGACAACATTGCCAACCCATTCACTAAATCGTTGTCTCAAAAGGTTTTAGGCAAACACTTGAATAAGATGGGAGTGAAAATTGTATCTGAATGGTGTGAGGAAAAGTGGGAGATTGCTAGAGTAGTTTGTAGAGTGTTTTTCGTCACCATGTTGAGATGGATGCCCCCGTGCTTTGGGCATGTACAGATTCCCCCTTCCCCTATGAAAGGCAGGGGTTTATTGATTGTGAGGATTCTAATTTCCGGCAGCCACGGAAAAAGCAGTCATTAATTACCCCTCACTTTGACGCGAGGGAACCTCCGATTGACGAGTGATGAGCATCATGCAAACTCATTCTGTGATATGTGCGTCATGCTTGAAGATAATTTTAGACCTCTTTGAATATATCGAGGGCCATCACATTGGGATACCGCAACCAGGTCAACGGGCTGGGGGTCAAGGAGGCTAGCAGCCCCCTTGCAGGGCTCGAGGCAGCGCCCCAAAACAAAATTCTATTTGAGAGGGGTGGCTTGAGTGCGACAGGGAGTTTCGAGAAAGGGAAAATAGGAAGAGTAAGAAGTAGGGAGACCTTTTTGGGGGGTCCCGAAAGCAATGGACCCCATTGGGGGGTCTCGAAGCGGTGTACCCCTTTGGGGAGGTCCCAAAGTCGGGAGCCTCCCATTTGGGGGTCCCGAAATCAGGAGCCCATCTGGAGGGGTCCTGAATAGGACCACTCGAGGGGGTACCGAAATAAGGAACCACATCAGGGGGTTCCAGAGGCGGGAACCCCTTTTGGGTGGTTTCCGGAATAAGGACCTTAAAGGGGATTCTGAGGCTGAACACAGGGTGTGTCCCGTTTTCACACTGTAGGGAACGTGGTGTCATGATCCGGAAACGGCACGTGACCGACATTTTAATAACGTGAAGTCTATAGGACCCCATCGTAACCCAAGTAAGCCAAAAACCGAATTTAAACCTTTTTAAGAAAATAGTGGAGGAGAAGTTTTGGAAAAGGGATATAACTAAAATCAAGTTTTTTTTAAAGCGTAAGTAAAGTTTGTTTGAAAAGCACAAGTGGGTTTTAAACTAAGGTTTGAAAACATTTTCTTCATTTAAAATTTTGGCAACACCTCCTTTGTAAATTTTGATAAAAATCAATATATATAAATAAATAATATCAACATCCCCAATCGGGAGCTGTCTCATCGCCCAATCGGTGGAATCACAACCACACAGTAATATATGATGCCCAAGGGGAAGATCAACACAAGAAAAAGTAAAATAATTACAAAAAGCGTCATCAATTCAACTATATCCAAACTCGACATCTAAAAGAATAACATACAAGTCTCGTCTCTAAGTCTACAAAAATATACAAGTTTGGTCGATGGAGTTTTAACTAGATCACAAAAGATATACATATACAAGCGGCGGTTACGGTCTGGGATGTAACCCACCTACCAAAGCAATCACTTGAAGAAGAAGAAGAAGCGTGCCTGCAAACCGCTACTGATCCAAGCGGTCAGTCCTGTAAGAAACTATGGCACAACGGGGGTGAGTTTCCAACTCGTGAGTAGAAGATATCATCAGATAGAAATCAAATGCATAACGATCTACCTACGTCATACTGTAATAATACTATCATACTATGTGATAACGAATGTGAACGTGTATTTACATAAATATCACGTCGGTATCAATAAGTGCGTCATATCGAATCATGCAGAACACACATGATCCCCATGATCAATTAATACGAGGAAATATGTTCTCCATAACATGTGTGTGTGTATCATCCAATGAGTGTCCATCATCGACACTCGAAATCGTCATAAAAAAAATTAAGTGTCCAATATCGACACTTGAAATCCTCATAAATCCCGTGTCCAGTATTGACACTCGAAATCCTCATATCTCAAGTGTCGTCTTTCAGATCGGCCATTATATCCATCTGAATCATATAACTCCGGTCGGAATCCTCTAGATATCCGCCAAGTTTCCATACTATCACTGGTTAGCCTCGTCCTTGCTAGTCTCACCCGTCTTTCTATACAGGCTTCTTGCCCCTAGGTACCATACCGGATCCACCATATATCCGCAATTGGTTCCTCCCCCTGCCTCGGTTCGGATAATACTCGTATCATCAAAACACAGAAAACTCATGGTGAATGCCAAATCATCATATCAAGAGAAAACCGCATTTAAAACATTTACAGGTGTTATAAAATCATATTTGCGGTTTCTCAAATCTCATAAAAACAAAAATCCCATGAAAATACTATCGCATAAGGACATAGCAATAATGGAACAAATTAAAAGTACAGAACAGTGGTGTAATACATGTAGATATGTACTGAGCAGTGTTCTAAGGTACTAGTAGGAATATAATATAATGCGAAACAACATGGAAAGTTCTATATATGCATGTAGCGTGGCAATTACCAATGATGTGTGTGAAACATATGAGCCCGTGTACGTGCAACATGCAAGTCATTGGTAATTATACAGTGTTCTACAAGTGTGTTCATATAAGCAATAATCTATAATACTAACAGGGCATGGTGTGATATGAGTGACATAGCAAGTTTTCTGTGTATACGTGGCATGTCAGTTACCGATGAGGTATAGGTGTAACATGCGGTTATGTGCAAGTGTAATATGAAATCATCAATAATGGTGAGAGTGTCCTAGCAAACAAAATTAAGTAGAGCTAAAGGTATAAACGTAGTAAGTATCATAAGTAATCGAAGCGCGAGCGTATACAGAAATAAGGAAATCGTAACGTGAGCAAGCATTTAAAATATCTAAATATATATGAGTCATACAATTATAGTTTAAAATAGCATGAAACATTGTTTCGGAAGTAAGGGACTACGATATTTTTGAAATAGATATCATTTGAAAATTCATAACGCACCCTTGACGTTATCATTTAAAAGTACGTAACGAATTGTTAGTTTTCAAAATAAGTATGGCTCTAAATATCTCATAAATTTCCGATTTAGGATTTAGCAAGACTCCCCGAGTTAAGTGAACATCGGCTTTATTCGGCCGTCATTCCTCATCGTATCATGTACGGAATCCCACTCGTACGATATCATCCAAAGAAAACAGTACGGATCTATAGTCACGTATGCCAACTCATATCATGACATATAAAGTACGGGCATCTAGTCACGTACAACACATACAGTAATCATCTTTATACTTATATACCTATATGTGTGTGTAGCCTAATGGCCAAGAAACAGAGACTAAGTATATAAATATCTACTAAGTATATGAGTATACGCATATGATATTCTAGCAAACCAAATAGGCTAGGTATACGTTTCTAATATATATAGTATTCTAATTACTACAGTTGCAGGGGTGCTATACGCCATCCACCTGATTTCCCCTATAAATATGCATCTACTCATAGATGCGCGCCTCGCTCTAGTCATAGCCGATGAATGCCTTGCCCTTCTTCGTCGTCTCGGAAGTCCCTGCGAATGTACCTACAATCGAAATCGTAACAAAATCATATAAAAACCTATATCAAAATCAAAACGACGAGCGAACCACACATAGGTTAGAACCTATAGTCAACACGTGCTAAAATGACAAAATACCCCCGACGTCGAAGTACAAACGTCAAACGGCCAAGTTGTAACATAGAAATACAAAAACCAAGTTAAAAAACCGTAAGACGTCGTGTAAAAGTTAAGTAAAACAACTTCAGATTTTTACTCATGGAATTTAAGAAAATTTAGCATATAAAATGGGCTTAATTATCAAGTGTGTGTACTACAAACCAAACCCCAAACCCTGACTCAAGTTCATGGCCGCAATTTGCGGCCAAATGGGATATTTCTACGTCCAGAAGTGGAAACTAGGGGCTCGGGCTTCACCAGTGGCTTTCTGCTGGTCCTAGCATCACCAGGTGATCTCTATTTATTTTTTAGAGATCCCAAGTTGTTCCAGATTCAAATTGAACTTCAAAACCTCAAATAAAACCATGTTTTAAAACTTTAAAACTCTTTAAATCATAAATCTTGCATCTTAACTATGTCAAAACAGTTTGTGAACACTAAACCACTACTTACTATACCACTTCATCTCACGTTCACATAAAAAACCCTACTATTGAAATCTCAAGAGTATGAAAACATTAACTTTAGCTCCAAAATGAACTTTGTCATGGAAAGTGTTATAGGTAAACTAGAAAAGATGGTGTTTTTACCTCTTTGGATGGAAATGAGGATCCTAAGCTTGGAAATGGTCTCTAGATGTACTCTTGTTCACTACTTCATGAATTAGGAGAAAAAGATTGGGTTTTTGGTGTAGAATTCATTGAGATGGACTAATTTGTGTACGTGTGTATGTGGTTTTTGAGTTGGAGATTGTAACACCCTAGTACATTTATACAGTACAACTTGGTATTTTAAGACTTGCTTTATTATTCTTTTATTTTTATTTATTTGGATTGCGAGCAATTCGAATAGTAGTGATGGTTATCCGACCCGACCCACATATTTGGAACCCGGTATGGTGCTAAATATATTTGATATTTACCGGTAAAGTGTATCTACGTGAATCTAGTATAATATATGCATCTTATATTTAAAATCTTTATATATCTATTTATAACCATAAGTATGAATAAATTATATTTTTACTAACTGACATTGCATGGCTTACCACACCATATCTATTTCGCTTTTATCTATTATGTTCAAATCCCACATATCAGATAACCAATATTTACTAAATCATTGTATATCTATTTAAATTCCTTTTTAAATCTTATTAAGGGGTATATGTATTTCATATTATATTATTTTATTATGTTTTAGAATTTTACGTATGTCTTTTATTCTCTTTAATATATTTTTAACGAGATTCCGGTGAAGGTTGGTTGTAATTTGATATTATCTCTAAACTCTATATACTATTATATATATATTAATAAACAATATATAATATACATACCCGGTTTATATAATATTTTTTATAAAAAAAAAATAAAACTCTCTCTCTCCTCGTCTCTATCTCTCTCTTTCTCTATTCTTCTCCCTCTCTCTCCCTTCGCCGTCCTCGTCCCCAAAGCCCTAACACACGCACCTCTGCCTTCGTCGTCGCCAAGCCCAAAATTCATTCATCTCGTCGTCGCAACCATCCTCGACTTCATCCCCGTCGTCACCTCCTTCTTCAACTCCGAGGCCTCATCCCTGAGTCCCAACCACCATCACCGAAAACTCCATCATCCTCTTCCTCATCGACCTCACATAAAACCGACTACCACCATCACCCTCGTCAACTCTCCTCTTTCATCGTCACCAGCACCACAAAGCACCACCGCCGACATCTTCTTCTTCTTATTTCACCGAGCCTAACCAATCATCGCATCTTCTCCCTACCCTACCGCCGACCTTGCTTTCCACATCTCCTCGCTGCCGACCCAACCTCATCTTCCTCCTTGCCTCCAACCGTAACCCAGAACCCGAGCCACCATCTATCCTCGACATCACCATCTTCTTCTTCTTCTCTTTTCTTTTCTTGACCTCTCCAGAGCCGTTCACCGCCACTACCCTGTTTCCTCGCCGACGAGCACGAACCAAACCCATCTCCAGTCATCACCTCCTCAAAGAATAGACCTCATCACCTCTCTCTCTCTCTTCTTCTTCACCGAAGCTTTCAATCTCCGATTTTGCCTCGTCGCCGGTGAACTTCGACCCATTGGCATGCCTCGACCCAGACACTGGATCAGAGCATTGCACAGAGCACCGAAAAGTATCCCAGATCAGTACATAATCGCTTTTAGCCATGGTCGTTAGTACATCGTGTTTTCGAGCGTTGCCATCGTGCGAATATCTGTATTTCGTCGTGAGTTTATCAATCAAGACAAGTTTATAAACTTGCAACATGCTACATTATATATACCAATATTTATATAGTTATTTATAATATACGCATTTTAATATTTAGCAAGTTATATCAATATACAATTTTATAGCATTAATCTGTATTTTGTATCAATAACAAGTTTATCTTGTTGCATACTAGTTTATTATAATTTCAATATATTTCCACTGTAGTTTCATCTTTTACCTAGGTTATAGTATATCTAGTAGCAAACATAAAACATTATTACAAATAGGTATATATGTGTGTGTGTGTGTGTGTGAGAGAGAGAGAATAAATTAATTATATCTTACAAAATAATATACATTAGTTATTTCTATAGTGTTTTGAATAAATTGGTTACTGCTTTCCATCAAGTATTTATCCTGTTTAATACACACTGCCTGACATGTTCACGACACGTTATCTTGCCTGTTACTTGGATAATTTACCAATGACGACAATCCTGACTTGTTGTCCTGATGGACGTGACTTGTTGTCTAGATAGACAAGACCTGTACATGCATGTTCCTGTGTTGGAATTAGGTAGATGTCGTAAATACCTGACTTGAACACGAAACCTGAGGGAAAAGGGGAAATCAATAATGAAACCTGACTTGTAACTCAACAATTCACTACTTCCAGAGACTGATCAGTCGATACGGGCTTCGGGCCCCGGAATGATGATGCTGACATCATTTGTATGTATATGATATTGTTTTTACTACCTAGCGGCATATCTCAGATTCAGCCCCGAGGGTTTTAACCGTGGTCCCGGACACGCACGGGATACTATTGAGTTATATCGACGATTCCATTAATTGATTTCAAGTATCGTTAGGATAGATAACCTAGAAACACAAACTTTACCTATAGCTCACTGTTATAAAGCCTGTGATTATTATTTATACTCATATCTTCTTTATAGCATCCCATTTTGGTCATTACTATTATTATTGATATTTATGACGCACTGACGTCTAGGTTTTGCATGGCCCAATTTTTTTGACCTTGTCGCAGGAAGATCAAGAGTATTTTAGCAAGCAAGCTGAACAGTGAGGAGCTTTGCTGAATAGTTTAGAGATGTTTAGTTTTTTATTTTCTAGTTATGGTTTAACGTTGTAATCCCATAAGGGACGAGATTAGGATATTATTTTGTTGGATCCTTATTCATTTTCCGCTAATTTCTCGTTATTATTTTATTGTGGTGGTTAGACATGTGTTAGTTAGACTTTTATTTATATTTGACTGACAGCCGTAATGTGACTATAGAAGGATCTTTCATCGCCATAGGTAGCATGGTTGGTTTTTTCTCGTACCGTATTTACGTATTTTTAGGAAGCAGGGCATGACAAGATTTTGTTGGTATCAGAGATATAGGTTTTAGGATTAGTCGGGTTTGGTTGTTTTGTAGTTGGGTATTGGACATAATACACTAACCAGGAAACCCGGAATTAGGAATATGTCCTACCACATTACTACCTTACCAGTCTTGAATCTATATTTTATCGACTTCTTGTTTATTGAATCATGTTTACCGTTGCTAATCATCTTCAGTGTTCTTATCTTCAGAATCATGGCAGATAGAGATTTGCGGTCATACAAGAGGCGTGTAGATAACGCCGCATTGCATGGATTCGTACGTGATATGTTGAAAAAACAGAAGCGTCAAATTGAGCTAAATCAGCAGTAGGCCGAGGCTTTCCAAGAGGGTCTGAGGACGGTCCACAGACTGTTGTCACAGAGCTGAGAGAGCAGCAGCTCCAAGACCAACACAGCGTGAGGGCACTGTGGAGGACTTCAGGAAGCTCGGTCCGTCCATATTAAAGGATTAGAATAGCCATTGCAAGCGGGAAAGTGGCTAGTTGATACAGAGAATCTGCTTGTTGCCGCGCAGATTCCATATGAGAAAAGGGTGGATATAGTACACATCTAATTGGTAGATTATGCTCGCAAGTGGTAGCTTGTTGAGGGGACCCGTTTGACCAAGCCGGTCAGCTGGGCGACTTTCTCGCAAAGTTTCTTATAGAAGTCTTTCCTCAATCTGCTCGAAAGGAAATGTTAGAGAATTTCATTAGCTTGAAGCAGAATGGTGGGTCCATTGATACACATACGGCTGAGTAGACCCGGCTCAGTCGATTTGTGGGGCCCTTGGTTACCAATGAGGTAGATAGGGCAAGACGGTTTATGCGTAGTTTGTATGTGGAGATTCAGAGACACATCATATCGTTGGGATTGACCGCCTTCTCCTAAGTTCTCAAGGCGGCTAGGGAACAGCAGAGTTTATCGGTAAAAGTAAAGGGTAATCAAAAGCAGGAGGTTGTAGTGCAGAAGACTGCATTTGCACCAACCAAAGCTCCTGGACATAGAGGCATTCGGGTAAACAAACGAAGGACAGTACCTATGAAGAAGCCTTATGTATCAGATCAGAAAAAGGCTGTGATTTATGACTTCTGCCGTCTACCCGGTCACACGCAGAAAGAGTGCCGAAGGAGGCTCAGACTTTGTTTAGTATGTGAATCAGCTGACCATACCATTAGTACGTGCACTTCGAAATTACGATTGAAAGACGATGTTCAAAAACCACTACAGAAGCAGACTTATGGACAGAAGCAGATTACTCAGAGGCCTAATCAGGCACTGGCCTTCACCTTGACGGCCGACGAGGCCAAAGCGTCAGACGATGTCGTTTCAGGTATCCTACTTATTTATAATTTTCCTGCATTGGCATTATTCGATTCTGGTCCATCCCATTGCTTTATGTCATCCAAGTTTATTAGTGCACACTGTGTCCCACATACGGTCTTATCTAGCTTTTGTGACATACACACTGGGAATGGAAGAATTATATCTAGTAGTAAGTGCATGGGTTGCTCGATTATTATTTGCGGACGGGAGTTATTCGCGGATTTCTTGGTGATTGATACCAGAAGCTATGCTGTTGTCTTAGGAATAGATTTTCTTGGCATTTTCCACGCTCACATTGATTGTAGGGTGAAGAAAGTGATTTTCCAGATTTCCTGACATCTAGAGTTCATATTCTTGGGAGGTAGCAAATCTGTCGGACCAGTCGAATTTAGGGCTAGCCGACAAGTGCTTCTTTTTCGTCGATGGAAGTAACAAGAAAGAAGCACCAGCAGTGGTTCGAGATTTCCTGGATATGTTCGAGGACATCTCGGGTTTACCGCCAAAATAAGATATGGAGTTTGCGGTTGATCGTATTCCTAGAGCAGCGCCGATTTCAAAGGCCTGTTATCCGATGGTACCGGTGGAACTGAAAAAGGTAAAGAAACAAGTTACCGAATTACTGGAGAAGAGCTGGATTCACAGCAGCGGTTCACCATGGGGAGCTCTAGTTCTTTTAGACAGGAAGAAAATGGCATGTGGAGGATGTAAATCAATTATCGAGAGTTAAATCGAGTGACTATTAAGAATAAATACCCAACCACTCGCATCGGCGAAACATTCGATCAACTCAGTAGCGCGAGAGGATTCTCGAAGTTAGATTTGTGATCAGGGTATCATCAAGTTCGGGTGAAAGCAGAAGACATTGTTAGTTATATGTATGCCCTAGAGGCCATTACTGTACATAGGATGTACATTGTAGTGGATGTTGGGACATATATAGGGAGGACTTTCTTGCTCAACATGATAGTATGCTATCTGGTTGCTCTTTACCTTAACGTGTATACTGCTAGTCTCTCTGTTACATGTTGGTAAAGCCCTTAGGATGTGTACTTGACTACCTGGACTATGATGCAGATCATACTAGTGGGGACAGATAGTCTATAAGTACATCCTTCAAAGTCCCTAGTCGTGGGTGTATCGAGATGGGGCATCGATATACCAGAGTAGACTAGCGTATACCTTCTCGACCCATACAGATGGGCGATGGATGATCCCATATCCATTGGTGTTTTGTAAGTGCACGGCGGCGCCCCGGCCGTCAATCCGACGGCCAAATGCGGAAGCGGTGATAAACTTTAATTTTACTTGAACTGGCAAACCGCCGCGCACTAATACCCGGATCGAACCATTAATTAGTCCTAGCTAACAACAAGAAAGGGAAGAGAGATATACCGACGATCCAAGTCCTCCGGTCTTCTCGTCGTCGTCCCAATCTCTTGCGGAATGTCCCGTCTCCTCCTCGTCGCCGGAAGTGCACCACATCGCCTACTTCTTTTACGGGCTCCCACCTCAATGCCGAGGCAACTCGGGCACGAAGCCGGCTACTCGACGTGCCCAAGATTTGCTGTAGAATGTTGTGTAGAACTTGTGTCTCTTTTTGGGGTTGTAGGAATTGCCTTTTTGGTGGAGGGATGATACAAGCTTTTGGAGGTTGTTCTTGTGGGATTTTTACCAAAACAAAAGCACCAAAAACCCCACATAGGAAATTTGGACAGCCCCCACAAGGAGTGGCCGGCCATGGACATGGTCAGAGGAGAGAATGAGAGTTGGTTCTCTAAAAGGGAGAGTGCCAACCTTATTCAAGAGAGAGAGAGAGGAATGGTTATCATATGAAAAGAAATGATAGCAAGGAAAGTCCAACACTCCAACACCAATGATCATCCATCATCAACAACAATCATCACAACCAAATCCATACTCCACCAACTAATCAACAAAAACCATGATGACTCAAAAGTCAAGCCATGATGAGAAGAAGATGAAGTCAAATGGTGGAGGAATTATCATGATATGATAATATGCAAAGACCCCCTCCACAAATACTTATTTGCAACAATGAAAATAAGCCCTCCTCCACCAATCTTCGGCCAATGAACGATACAAAGGAAATTGGCCGAAACGGAAAGCAAACTGGCAACTCCAGAAAACTGGTCCCGTAATAAATTACAGGAAAACCCCGATACTGTGCATACACACCTGCATTTGTATTCCGACCGAAATACAAATGCAATGAGACAAAATCTACACTGTACTATACTAGGATCCGGCTTAAACCAAAACCGGCTAGTAATATCCGTTCGATCCTGATCCGTGCAATACCGCACGTATCTGATCGAACCCTGCCATATAACCATACGGCCTTTAGTACAAACAGTCCGATCCTGATCCGTGCAATACCGCACGTATCTGATCGAACCCTGCCATATCTCCATACGGCCTCTACAACCTTTCGCCCGAAAGCTGAGTAACTGAATGTGGGGGACTCTAAAGACTCGTCAACATCTTGGTTGTAGATTTAACCACTAGCACGTTAGAGGTATAAGCCAATACATAACGGGCTACCAGGTATTGACTAAAAGGGATGTCTGTGAGCGAACTCAGCCTGACAACCCTACTGAGCCTGTCAGTGACAATATCCGTACAGTCCGGTCCGTTCGTCTATGAGCATCGCATGGCGGGCCTAGGGGGTTGGTAAAAGTCAGACCCCCAAAAGCGGTACAAGTCGTGTCGGAGTGTAGCCCAGAACACCCTGAGATACTACTGGAATACCTACCAGTAAATCTCCTTGCCTCGGCCGAGGGCTTCGTGTAATGGCTCTCCTAGACACAGCACGACCTCACCCCCAATATCGGGAGAGACGAACCCCTGAAGATACGCTCACTGCCTCCATGTGGCTCGGGACTGTACCCAACTAAAACCTGTTTGCACGACTCCTTTGAGCCGTGGTAGGGTAGTAATCAAAGTACAGTGGGAACTCACACGAGACAAATGACGATCCCCAGGTCGATGAACTAACCTGCACACATGTCACCAGGGAACTGCCATCTGACGTCTGGTATATGATCAACTAGCATGTTCCCGGCGAGTCCTGTCCGGTGTACTCATAACCCAATGAGCACCTGTATACATCTTAGGTGATCCAACTGACACCAGTGGCTTGTGAGACCGGCCACCGCCCCTCGTCGGGGTCTCGACTGTATACACTAGTCTACTATGGAGAATCGATGCCCTGTCTCGAAACTCTCACGACTAGGGACCTTTTTAAGGATATGCTTATAGACCCCCAGCTCCCACTTATATGATCGCCCTCATACTGCTGGTGGTCAAGCAAGAATCCTAGGGGCTCTATCAACGTGTAATAGCGACGTGTCAGGTCACTTAAAACAGTACACGATGATAAAGGTAAACCAGATAGCATACTATCATCTCGAGTAAGACTGTCCTACCGGGATAGGTCCTCCATCAATCATTACAATCACGTACCTGTGACCTAATAATTGACTCTGAGGGCACTATCTCCAACAATCTCCCACTTGCACTCAAAGCTAATTATTGCGATGTCGCATACTCACAGCCCGTGTGATACCGAACACCCAACTCCTCTACTAGTCAGTCTCACAAAGCTCGTTTGCGAAACTATTGCGTTTGAGGAATAGCCTCAGTGAGTGGATCCGCCTTGTTGTTTCTTTCTATGTCTCTCTATATCTCAAGTTCGCGGAGAAAGCCATCTCCCGAAATGAGCAATACCTGTCTTAGAATGTGTCTGGATGTCTGATGGGACATAGCTCATAAATGAACTCCAAATCCAAACTTCTTAGACTGTATCGTCAACTGAACTTAATCAGTATCCTGCGCCATGCCTCCCTCAGTATTGCCTTGGATCACCTGTCCAAAATACTGCCCCTCGTCAGAATGAAAAACTATAACTCTGACAACCTTCCTGTCGTCCAAGTCACCTTGGAAGCCTGGAATGATAACTGTCTCCCGAATGAGGCTGTCGTTATCATATCCCTAGAACATCCACTTATGTTCTAAAACTGCTCCCGACTGTTTCTCCAGGATTGGATCAATATCAACTTATTGCATCCAGTGCAAGAACAACATCTGGTGTGGTACTTGACATCTCATGATTGACTCAATTGCCTGAGCAAGTGATCTGCCAATCATGCACATCCCTCTCCCCTTTAGTCTGTAAGACACCTTTAGAGAGGGTGACTCCATCTTCTGCAGGTACACTACCGTGCATGGAGTCGTCCATCCTAAATACTCTTAGAATGCTGTCAAGTACCCAAATTGGGAGACTACCCAAATCTAGATCTAAAGCCATAGATCTAGTAACCAGAATGTCTGATATAATATCCAAGTCCCATATGGAGAAACTACTGTGTGATGACCAAAGTATAACCGATTGTAGTATAGGAGTTTCTTTTCCTACTCTGTGTATGTCATCCAAATACCAGGACATCACACCCTACTACCTTCTCAACAGATCCATCCCCTATTCTGATGAAGTCAAACCCATGACTGTCACGTCAGAAGTAGATGATCTATCTCCGCTACATCTGCTTTAGTCTATAAATAGACATAAGCTACCTGTCCACCAATGCTTCCGCTGCTCCCACTGACTACGACAACCCTCTGGCAGAGTCATATACACGTACACTTCTAAAACTAGTTTAGAACGACGCTATACTCATCCTCCCGCCGGGTCTCGCACCCTGGAACAACAGCAATGGTAATTGTGGGTAAACAAGAACTTCCCTGTCACCGTCCTTGAGGCTACCGTAGTACCTCTCGGGTGCCTGAAGTTACCCACCTTATCTTCGGAGTGGCCAATGGAATGTCAATCCAGATTGAATCTTTAGGTTCCTTATCAAATCTTCAGTAATCGTTTGTGGTTCTGGAATCACTTCCAGTTCTACCATACTCCCACTACTGTTTTCTGAAAAAATCCATTTTTATTAAAACTGTGGCGAGTCTAGAACAATATTGCTATTGTTCATCCAGATGGTAGAAAGTCAACCCTCGTCATAGCCTGGGTCAACCCACAAACAGCCATTACAGAAACGTGCCTTGAGTTGTCCAGTGTCTGGTTTTAAGCATAAGCCGGACAACTCCCCGTACCTTAACATCGTTAAGATATGAACTGTCCTATATCCAACATAGAACCAGAGACACTGATTTAATTGAACCAGATTCAAATCATGCAGCTGTCTCCAGTGCATGTCAACTAAATGGAAGGAGGCGGATCAGCGTTACTCAACTTAGGAATGCTTCCAATTATGAGTAACCTGAAAGAGAAGCAAGATCTCTTAATCATTACTGTCAACTGAATACCATATACAAGTATCTACATCTTCGATTACTTTGAAGAATCCCGATACTTGCTACACCTGTTTCTCTACTCTATTCAAATACCTATAACTTCTCAAAATTCGGACCCTGTGTTTCCACGAAACACCTGTCTAAAAACTAGAGAAGTCATAAGTAAACCGAATATAGTACGAGGACCAACCCCTCTGTCCTGATGGACCCTGGACAACATACAATACTCTGTATAAGTCCTTTGAGTCTGATAACTCATTCACTGTGTGTCGTAGGTTGAAAACTGTACTTATGGTCAAGAAGAATTACACCGCTGCTTAATGCTCCTTACCTAACCATCCACTGATATAGGTAAATGTCGTAGACATAATTTCAGAAAGGTATATCTCACTCTATGAGAATAGACGTACAGATATATCAATTTGAAATTGGTGCATAACTGCGGATATTCAAAACCAAATATTTGCCGACCGGCAAACAGCCCAGGTGATTTCCTCAAATATCACCGATTACAACGAATCCCGATATAATGAGGATAATCACCCAATTCCCAATAACTTACTCCCACTCATCATCTGTAAAACCATACAGATGTGAGAACCGTACCTGGTAAATACATACCCTGGAGTAAGTATCTAATTGGGAAATCAGTTTTCCTTTAACAGTACACAGTGAGACTGAAACATCGAAATGTTTCGATGGGGTATCTCGGTATTCCTAGTAATGCCTCTTCCAGATTCACGACTGTAACCGTATAATTCTTTGCCACCTCTCCAAATCCCTTCATATGTCTTTAGTCATTACCTTCTGCACACCCCTTTAGGCCAAATGGTTTTCTTCCTTCCCTACCGTTCGGCACCAGCCTATGGTTTGGAAGAAGACTATCCAATAAGCATAATGGGTGTACTGTCCTAATCCTAGGAACACTCGCAATGCGAGAGAAGGTGAGGATAAAAGACAACCGAAAGAACTTAATTCCTATTTCTCCCGAACCAGAATCCATCCCCGAACTGGAACAAGTTCCATTCGAGTTCGTATATAACCATACGATGGAGTATCCAAATAAACTATGGATCTTCGTAGTGATACGGAGTGTCCTGGAGAAATACAAAGGTGATGTGGGAGTGGTAACGAAATATTTGGTTTGGTCGTGAATATCTGTTGCAATTTACTTTGCCCTCTTACTAATCCCTTACTTTGTCTGAACTTAATACCTTCTGCACACCATCGTTATGCTAATTGGTTTTCTTCATTCCCTACCGGTCGGCACCAGCCTAAGGTTTGGAAGAAGACTATCCAATTTGCGTAATAGGTGTACTATCTCCTAAACCAAGGAGTACTCGCAACCTGAGAGAAGGTAAAAGGAAAAGACAACTGAATAATCCTATCCGTTTTCTCCAGAACCTGAAACCATCCTTGAATAAATTCCTTCGAGTTCGTATCTAACCATACGATGGTTTTGTCCAATGGAAGTGGACGTTCGTAGTAACACGGGGTGTCCTGGAGAAAAGGGTAAAAGTAGGAGTGGCAATGAGGTTCGCAACTCTGACAATCCAAAAGCCGGTGTTAAGAAGGTTCGGTCAACTTGGTCACTGAGTCATAGTCTTGGGGTCAGGTCAATGGTCGCTGCCAAAGAGAGAGAGAAAAGAAACACTCAGCGTGCACTCTAACCTAGATCAGAATGGTTACCAATTTATCTAATCTGGAATCCTCCCACTGTACCTCAAATTCTCCTCCAAACCTGAAAGAAGAATTAGTCGGGGTCACCCGAGGAGTAAACTAACTCATCAGTGGGAATCGGGATCCAACTATCATCGCATGATAACGTGACGGAATCCGCTCACGTCATCACACTCCAGAAGGTATGCGCATATCTGGCAAGTTTCAGTTCTTTTGAAACTCCCGATGTGATTTCTGCCCCATGCTCTTATGACCTTGGCGTGAGGTCAAAATATCATAAGTCACATGTCAAGTTCTGCCCGTCATTATCCAGGTTAATTTGAACCCACCCGTACATACCCTTGACGTAGGCCAAAATAGTAGTACGACTGTCCCAAACCAACGCATCTATCTATGCAACAGATAAATACCCGGCAGCTACCAAACACTATGCCTTGGCGTGAGGTCAAAATACATAGCTTGAATACTACCGAATATTTAACTGAAATGACGGAGGGCTACGAATGGTTTCTGGCGAAAACCTTTAACGTAATGAACTTGATATCGTCGAAGGAACAGATAGCTTTTTAGAAATATAGTGACGACAACTTCCGCTAAAGAGGTCACTCCCGGTGAAGGGATCTCGGCTCTTTCCCCGTAGAATGGGGTGCAGGATATTCCAAATGAATACCACGATGCAAAGCAAAAGTAATCGGCTATAGTGAAGTTAATGCCCTGACGCAAACTTTCTGTCCAAGGGGTCACTCCCGGTGAAGGAATCTCGGCCCTTGCCTCGTCGACTGAGGAGCAGGATATTCTAACTGAATACCACGATGCAAAACAAAAGTGAACGTCCTTGCAATAATAGTTTTTTTTGAAAAGTGCTCCAACAACATCAAATTAGGTTTGTTTTTAAACTTGCATTGATCCAAATCAACGCAGTCCCATCAATTGATCACACCACAAAGAACGAAAATATACTGATGTACGTATATGCCATCCGCATTCGCCACTGGGTCCCGTCATTACCCGTTAGGTTAGCTAACTAACGACAGAGCGGGGACTGGACTATCGCGGATGCAAAACATATACAACATCTACTAATATATATACCAATATATTATATTTCCCTCAAGGCGTGAAAGAAATGCAACATCACAGAAATGTACAGCATCACAGAAACAATACAGATATCTGGGATCCCCGGGTTTCACAGAGCCGCTGAAACCCGACGTTCCCCTGGTCGTGTGGATAGCCTGTGCAATGAAATCCTAGACCCCTACGGGCGCGGCAAGTCACCCGTCAAAACCTGAAGCGAGGCAGCCCCCTTCAGCGCCGTGAATGGACCACCCAGCACTTCACGGAATCCGGTAACTTGGGCACCCCTCCTGGGTCAACCTGTACCCCATACGAGTGCGGCGAATAGCCCGCCAATCCTAGAGTGAAGCCCCTTCCGTCTCAATGCCATGAGATGCGGGCTTGTTGCCCTCCAGAACCCGGCTATCCGTGCACCCCTCCGCGGGGCAATCCTAGTACAGAAAGTAAAATATACATACAACGGGTACATCGACCACAACCAGGTCGTCCCCCAAAATAATAATACAAACAGGCAGTGACGGCAGTCCACATGTCGGACGCTCGCCCCGCAATATCAAATGTACATAATACAACAAAACTGTACTAGCATTGCATCCAGGCTATCCTCCACGACCGATCCGCAACATCACAGCAAAAACAGAACATCAACGTGAAAGTCACGTTCGCAAATCCGTCTAACCGGGCTATAGCAGTTAGACCGGATTTACCGATCAAGTGACATTCACGGTCGCAGATATAATGTAAATACTGTGAAATAATGTGTTTAAAATATCCGATCGATCAAAAATTAACAAGTGGGCCCCCAAGCAACACTGTAGCAGATCAGGAAAATCTGGGCCCAAAATTAATATTCCAAAACCCATATTTTAAGCCCACAAGCCCTCTGGAAAAAGCTGGTGAGCTGAACCCAACTACCTGCGGCGGAACCGCGGCCAACAAGGGGTTATGGCCGCGGTTCCGCGGTCGTACGGAGGGTTCAGGCAACCAAAATTTTCCAGTGGTCTTACGGTACTCTGTACATCATTCTGCAATCACCTGAAAAAATTTTCGAGACCAAAAATTTTCAACAGAAACTGATGCGAACTAAAATGCAGTTTTGGAACATTCGATCGATCGAAACAGAAAAACACATTACACCAAGTTAGACTAAGTTAATGGCGAGGCTCTGATACCACTGTAAGTGCACGGCGGCGCCCCGGCCGTCAATCCGACGGCCAAATGCGGAAGCGGTGATAAACTTTAATTTTACTTGAACTGGCAAACCGCCGCGCACTAATACCCGGATCGAACCATTAATTAGTCCTAACTAACAACAAGAAAGGGAAGAGAGATATACCGACGATCCAAGTCCTCCGGTCTTCTCGTCGTCGTCCCAATCTCTTGCGGAATGTCCCGTCTCCTCCTCGTCGTCGGAAGTGCACCACATCGCCTACTTCTTTTACGGGCTCCCACCTCAATGCCGAGGCAACTCGGGCACGAAGCCGGCTACTCGACGTGCCCAAGATTTGCTGTAGAATGTTGTGTAGAACTTGTGTCTCTTTTTGGGGTTGTAGGAATTGCCTTTTTGGTGGAGGGATGATACAAGCTTTTGGAGGTTGTTCTTGTGGGATTTTTACCAAAACAAAAGCACCAAAAACCCCACATAGGAAATTTGGTCAGCCCCCACAAGGAGTGGCCGGCCATGGACATGGTCAGAGGAGAGAATGAGAGTTGGTTCTCTAAAAAGGAGAGTGCCAACTTTATTCAAGAGAGAGAGAGAGGAATGGTTATCATATGAAAAGAAATGATAGCAAGGAAAGTCCAACACTCCAACACCAATGATCATCCATCATCAACAACAATCATCACAACCAAATCCATACTCCACCAACTAATCAACAAAAACCATGATGACTCAAAAGTCAAAGCCATGATGAGAAGAAGATGAAGTCAAATGGTGGAGGAATTATCATGATATGATAATATGCAAAGACCCCCTCCATAAATACTTATTTGCAACAATGCAAATAAGCCCTCCTCCACCAATCTTCGGCCAATGAACGATACAAAGGAAATTTGCCGAAACGGAAAGCAAACTGGCAACTCCAGAAAACTGGTCCCGTAATAAATTACAGGAAAACCCCGATACTGTGCATACACACCTGCATTTGTATTCCGACCGAAATACAAATGCAATGAGACAAAATCTACACTGTACTATACTAGGATCCGGCTTAAACCAAAACCGGCTAGTAATATCCGTTCGATCCTGATCCGTGCAATACCGCACGTATCTGATCGAACCCTGCCATATAACCATACGGCCTTTAGTACAAACAGTCCGATCCTGATCCGTGCAATACCGCACGTATCTGATCGGACCCTGCCATATCTCCATACGGCCTCTACAACCTTTCGCCCGAAAGCTGAGTAACTGAATGTGGGGGACTCTAAAGACTCGTCAACACCTTGGTTGTAGATTTAACCACTAGCACGTTAGAGGTATAAGCCAATACATAACGGGCTACCAGGTATTGACTAAAAGGGATGTCTGTGAGCGAACTCAGCCTGACAACCCTACTGAGCCTGTCAGTGACAATATCCGTACAGTCCGGTCCGTTCGTCTATGAGCATCGCATGGCGGGCCTAGGGGGTTGGTAAAAGTCAGACCCCCAAAAGCGGTACAAGTCGTGTCGGAGTGTAGCCCAGAAAACCCTGAGATACTACTGGAATACCTACCAGTAAATCTCCTTGCCTCGGCCGAGGGCTTCGTGTAATGGCTCTCCTAGACACAGCACGACCTCACCCCCAATACCGGGAGAGACGAACCCCTGAAGATACGCTCACTGCCTCCATGTGGCTCGGGACTGTACCCAACTAAAACCTGTTTGCACGACTCCTTTGAGCCGTGGTAGGGTAGTAATCAAAGTACAGTGAGAACTCACACGAGACAAATGACGATCCCCAGGTCGATGAACTAACCTGCACACATGTCACCAGGGAACTGCCATCTAACGTCTGGTATATGACCAACTAGCATGTTCCCGGCGAGTCCTGTCCGGTGTACTCATAACCCAATGAGCACCTGTATACATCTTAGGTGATCCAACTGACACCAGTGGCTTGTGAGACCGGCCACCGCTCCTCGTCGGGGTCTCGACTGTATACACTAGTCCACTATGGAGAATCGATGCCCTGTCTCGAAACTCTCACGACTAGGGACCTTTTTAAGGATATGCTTATAGACCCCCAGCTCCCACTTATATGATCGCCCTCATACTGCTGGTGGTCAAGCAAGAATCCTAGGGGCTCTATCAACGTGTAATAGCGACGTGTCAGGTCACTTAAAACAGTACACGATGATAAAGGTAAACCAGATAGCATACTATCATCTCGAGTAAGACTGTCCTACCGGGATAGGTCCTCCATCAATCATTACAATCACGTACCTGTGACCTAATAATTGACTCTGAGGGCACTATCTCCAACATGTTTGACATCAGAGATGATATACGGGTGCTCAGTGGAGACTGGGTACACTGGACGGACTCGCCGAGAACTCCCAGATGGTATTATACCTTACGTCAGATAGCAGTTCTCTGGTGACACTGGTACAGAGTAGTCTGTTGACCCGAGATCATCATAGAGTCTTGTGTGGTTCCCACTGTGCTTTGATTTCCACCTTACCACGTCCAAGAGGGCGTGCAAAACGGTGGTTTTTGGGTACAGTCCTGAATCACATGGAGGCAATGAGCGATAGGAGGGGATTCGTCTCTCCCGGTATAGGGGGTTGATGTTGCGCTGTGTTCGATTGGCTATAACCGGAAATCCCTGGCCAGGGTTGCTGAGATTTACTGGTAAGTGTTACCAGTAGTTTCTCGAACTGTTATAGGCCTCATATCGACACGACTTATCGAGCTATTGGGGTCTGACGTTTACCACCCATAGGCGAGATATGCGACATATCAGACGACGAGACCGGACTGTACGATAAGTGTTACTGGTTGGATTCACAGGAGTGTGAGCGGGATTGCTCGTCGATCTTCTGATCGCTCAATACCCGGATGGCCGTTACGTTTAGCAGACCGCTTGCGGCTTGTGGGTGTTTGATATGATCATCATCTGCTACCGGCGTATTGACGAGTCTTTAGAGTCCTACACAGAGGTTTCCTGGCTCAAGCGAAACGAAATAGGAGCGCATATGAGATATGTGCGGGACCGAGAATAATGCGTGTATGTGATACCGTATTTCATTCTCGCGATGAATGTGTCGAATGGTTGTATGCGATATAACCTAATTATCGAATCAAGGATTGATTCGATAAAACGATACATTGTATACTAGTCGGTTGTGTGCGACATGACCGGATCATTGAATCAAGTGTTGATTTGATGATTTAATGCATAATTATATATTTGATATATTGCTTTGCATTAACTAGTATTGGTTCACTTTAAATGGATTTTCTCACTTGGATTGTGCACATTGTATATGTGATATACTTTTGTACACAAGTTTGTATCATGTTTGATGATACATGCTCACTAGGGTTTGTGTAAAGTTTAAACCATGGTTGTGTAATGGTTAGGGTTTTCATTTTCTTATTCATTTATTTATTTATTTATTCTTTTTGTAAAATGAAAAGCATAAAGAGAAAATGGTGGCTAACTTTGTTTGACATTGAAGCTTCATGAAGCTTTGACTTAGTGACCATTTTGTCTCATGCTTAACCCTAACCATTCCACTTAACCCTAGTTCATTCTCTACACTTGACCATGGTTACTAAATGATAAGTATTCATTTATTTTCCTTTTTGGAGATACTTATCATAACAATATTCATTCTTCTTCTTCTTCTTCAAGAAGAAAACCTTGCTCCATCAATGGCAACTTGAGAAATTGAGTGAGAAATCCAATTCTAAAGTGAACCCACCTCCTATTTCTTCATCCTCTACCTCTTGCCAAGTAGTATAGGGTGTTTTCTTCACAAGTTTCATGACTTGGTGAAGTGGGAGCTTGATCTAGTGATGCCTCGACGTAGATCATCTTCGGCACGAAGCCGACGACCTTGCCCGCCCATTTCTCCGATGAAGCCGACGCTAGAGCCCGAGTTTCCATTTGGACAGCGAGGAGACTTCATTGCGGAGCTATGGAGGTGGAGGACCGGATCTACAAAGGTTGTATTTCCGTATACTTTTAGTTAAGTAATTAACTAGTTGCTTGTTCGCCTAAAATTCTAGTTAACGATCCATATTAGGGTTTCTCGGCACCCGTAATATTTGAAATTGGCATGGTTGATGCCTTGTGAGACCTCATTAGTGTGCCTAGGAACCCTACAGTGGTATCAGAGCCTAGCTAGAGCCTTAGGCGATGCGTAGATGAAGTTTGAAACCCGATCGAACCGAAACCCTAATTCAAAACATGCTCTCTGGACTTTTTTCAAAAACTGGGATTTTTGAGAATTAAAAATATGCAGAAAAATCAGCAGGTATTTCTAAGAATTACTGTGAAGTTCGAGAACCTGAATCGCTAAAGGAGCGGCGGAACCGCGGCAATAGCATGCCTATTGCGGCGATTCCGCGGCCAGTTTGTCTCATCAGACGATTATGTTTACACAGTAATTCCTAGTTTTTAGTGTTGGTTTTCCTGGGAATTTTTAATTTGAACTCAAGAGTTGAGTTTTTTTTGGGTTGTATTGGGAGTTTGTATATTCGATCGGATTATCAAACTTTGTCTATGTGTTTTCCGGATAATTTTAGAATATGTTAAAAAGTTTGACCGGATATAAATACCCAATTTTTCCCCTGTCGGGAAATTTCCAAGTGTTGGACTTTTCCGTAGTTTAATGACGTTCTAAGTAGTGCAAGTAACGCGATGGTCCCTCTAGAAGACAACAAACCTTAACTCGATTATGTGACCGTCTTGAACTGCCCTTTGAACCTTCGGGTTTGAGGCAGTACGGCGTGCCACATGTGAGGCGTTGGCTTGACCCTTCTACGGCTGGACCATTGGTACTGAGGCACGAAGTGAATGTCTTTGAACTTATTTCATGTGTTGGACTGTATCGGGAAAACTTGGGTGTTCGATTGTTCGATCGGAAAGTTTAACATTTTCTATCTTATCCGGAATGTGATACAACAATTGGAATTCACAAGTAGTTATGAGATAACTGAATGAATATTATAAACATAGCAGTTTAGTCTCACTTGATCGGTTGCCACGGAATTTTGATGTGATCAAAAGTCCGTCGCAATCACGTAGCGTACGCGGATACTCGCCGGGTAAACTTAATAGACAGCCTCACTCCATAGCCCCGACCAAGTGACCGTAGGAGAACCCCGTCGCCGAAAGCATCCATTTGGGTGCTCACGGCAGCGGTGTTCCGCCTTGGTGCACTTCGTCGACGGCGTGGGGGTGCGGCCGTCTACTAAAGTTTGCGATGAGTATTCGATCAGAATGTCGGGAATCTTGTTGAATTGCCCGACTTGATATTGAAAAGTGTTTTCGATTTTGAGACTAAAATGCGGGGTTTATAATTGTTAGGCATGCGATGTCTAAGGAATTCATTTGATTAGGCATGCGATGTCTATGCAGGTTGCGGATTCCAACTGTTGTAGTTTTACACTTTTTTTTCTGTGACCGTAAGTGTAATATATGATATCGCCGGTTTCGTTGCTATAAGTCAACGACAATTGGGATGCGCATATTTACTTACGTTGATGACATGTGATGTTATGTGTTGCTGGATATGATATATTGGATCGTCGTGTTTGAATAGCCGGGGGTTTTTATGTGAGATGAGTGTTTTCATTTTCATTCATGTAAAAACTTGTATGTAATATTCTTTTATTGGGGCACTTCCAGGTTGCGGAAGATGTCACCTTTTGTATATTATTTACTTTTCCGCACTAGGATAGACCCAAGGAGGGGAGCACAAGTAACCGGGTTCTGGAGTCCAGTGGGAGACCAACTCGAGGAGTCGAGTCCGGGTCTCCTAACTCCAGAATTGGTAGGGTTGCTTGCCGCTCTCGTAGGGGTCTAGGGGTGTGGGTTTGGCTATTCATCGCGACCGTGGAATCCGTGTTTTATACTGGCTCGTATTGAAAACACGGACGTTCTAGTATATCCAATATTTCATATGATTCTTCTGCTGCGATATCCGTGATGTGATCATGTGATATGTTCTGTGATGGATACTTTATATAGTATATATGATATATTATATAGGCGTTACTTATGTTTTACACCCGTGCTAGCCCTGCCCCGCTCTGTCGTTAGTTACCTAACCTAACGGTGCACGAGGGGACATCGAGGCGAATGCGGATGGCATAAGTGTACGTCGTATTTATCTGTGATGTTTAGGTATATAAATGATGGGACTTCATTAATGTGATTAATGAAATAAAAGAAACCTAAGATGTTGTAGAATCGAATTTCAAAATAAAACAGGTAGCTACAGTTCTTGCTTTGCACAGCGGTATATGTGATATATCCTGCACCTTATTCGATGAGGAAAGGACCGAGATCCCTTCACCGGGAGTGACTCCTTTAGCAATAACTGGCAGATGCTACACACTCGGTTTGTCTTTTGATTGCTTTTAAGAGTTTTTTCTTTGCACAGTGATATATATGATATATCCCGCACCTCATTCGACGAGGAAAGAACCGACGATCCCTTCACCGGGAGTGACTCCTTTAGCAAAACTAGAAAAGCTTCAAAAACACTCCATTTTAAAAAAATCATTTGATTCTACAACGATATCAAGTTCATTACGCAATAGGTTTTCAGAAAAAACTGTCGTAGCCCTCCGTCATTTCAGATAAGTGCTAGTTAGTATTCGTGCTACGTTTGTTGGCCTGCGTCAAGGAGTAGTGTGCGGTAGCTAACTAGTATTTATCTGCTTATGCATATGATGTAGATTGGATTAGGGTAGTCATGCGACTTTGTTGGCCTGCGTCAAGGGTCGTGCGGGTGGGTTTAATTCAATCAGGAAATGGCGGGTTGAACTTGACTAGCGCACTATGGTTTGTTGGCCTGCGTCAAGGTCATAGGACGCTAGGGGCAAAATTATCGGGAATTTCAAATGTTGAAATTTGCAATGAGATTGCATACCTTCTATGAGATAGTTGGATCCCGATACCCG
Organism: Agapanthus africanus; assembly: GCA_030015575.1. Taxonomy (NCBI): domain Eukaryota; kingdom Viridiplantae; phylum Streptophyta; class Magnoliopsida; order Asparagales; family Amaryllidaceae; genus Agapanthus; species Agapanthus africanus. The sequence continues at coordinate 423,433,117 of CM057349.1, forward strand.
CTGCGAGTAAGAGTTACTCCTGGGAGAGTTTTACACATTACAATTAGCCGATCAAGTAGGTGTCTAGAAAGGTGTTAACGAGGTTACGCCTCTGGGAAAACGAGGTTTACATTAATTAGGTTCGTGCGAAAGCACGGGGGACCTCCCTCAAAGTACCGACACTGGCCTGGCTGAAAGATTGGTGAACTTGTAGTGTGTAATTAATCCCGGCTAGTCTTTCTTTTTAGGGTTTGAGGGAAGATTTGATTAAAACAGTGGGAGCCATCCTGATTAGATAAAATAATAACCAATCTATTCTTGAAAGAGCGCACGCTGAGTGTTTTCTTCTCTCTCTCTCCAGGTAGCGACCATATCACGCCTTAATCAAGATAATAATATGGAATATTGACCGAACCCGCTTGTTATACTGAGCTGGGGAACGTTGGTCCCGCTCTAACTTATAATTGTTATAAGACAGAGCAGGAAATTGGGGAATACCAGATTTCCCGTGCCGCCCAAACGAAGAGAGTGCATGCTGATGCATCATCTTCGGGTGTGTTCATTACAAAGAACTGTTTCTCAGTATCCTCCGCATCCTGGGTATGTGATGCCAGATCAGGATCCCAGATATGTAATCTGTTACATAGGGCTACAGGTAGGTAGAGAACTGAGAACGGGTGATAAGTTTCATGAGGCAGAAAACGGGGCAAGTGTTGCAGCCAAGTCTGTTGGTCACTGTCACCCTGTATTCCAAATACATTGATTCTGAACGAATGTTATTAGATACCGAACCTGATATACAAAATCATATCCATCTCTTTATTAGTAAAGAAATGATAAAATTTTGTATAGTTGGATAATGTTTTGATCATTTCCTATATCAAAAGTTGATCGGATCAGGCACGTTATCTAAAAGCATTGATGTTCTAAATCAAACTACAGTTCTTAGTATACGGAACACACACAAGAGGAAGAGTTCAGAAATGAACGAATCCTACTTGAGGCATTGTACACTAGGTCATATCAATGCGACCCGACTAGCTGAAGTTACATGAAGATGCATATTTAAATCAGTTTGAATTTACATCTTGTGAAACTTGCCAGTCATGTCACAGAGATAAGATGACCATAGCTCCGTTTACTGGAAACAGAGAAAGAGTTAGTGAACTCTTAGGATGATACATGTTGATGTATGTAGGTCCCCTGTCTACATTTGCCAAGACCGGTTCTTTATACTTCATTAAATTCTCTGATAATCTCTTTTGATTCAGACATGTGTTCCTGTTGAAACACAAGTCAGAACCTTTTGAGATATTCACAGAATATAAGTTATAAGTAGAGAACCAATACGGGTATAAGTATTATGTCCTATGATGAGATCAAGGAGGAGAATACTTGAGCACGAAATTCTTGGACTTTTCTAAAGAAGAATGAGATTCTTTCTCAGCATTACTCCTCCGTATACACCATAGCACGATGGTATATCGGGGCGGAGCGATAACACCCTATGTGATTAGGTGTGCTCTATGATGAGTACTACTGAGTTACCTATTTCCTTTTTGGGAGTTATGCACTTGAGAAGCTGCATACCTATTGAATAGGGTTCAAATCAAATCCGTTGCCTACCACTTCATATTTGATATGATAAGGGAAGAGCCCATCTCTTAAGTTGGTTAAGATTTGGGGTTGTCCGGGCTATGTCTAAAAGCAAAATCCGGACAAGCTCGAGGCAAAGTCAGTTATGTAGAACTGGAAAGGTTCCAGCTATACAAACTAACAGCAGATAATTTGGTAGAACCAAAGGATTCAATAGCAACCAACGAACCTCAGCCTCTCCGCCGATCTAGTAGGGTTCCTCATCCGCCTGAGAGATACTTCGGTTTCTCGATGACAGTGGGAGCGAGAATTGCATCATGGGATGATGACCCAACTAGTTTCGAGCTGGCCATCAGGAGTAAGACTCTGTAAGAATGGCTGGATGCTTAGTGATCTGAGATGGAATCCATGTACACCAACAAAGTATGGACTTTGGTTGCTATATCTGAAGGGTTAAATCCCCATCAGGAGCAAGTATATCTTGAGAAGATTACTTGGTGTAGATGGAAAAGTTGAGACTTTCAAAGCTAGACTTGTTAAAGCTTTTCGTCATCGACCAGGCGTGGATAATGATGAAACCTTTTCAAGTGGCTATGCTTAAGTCCATCCAGATCCTACTTGCCACGGCTACATACCATGGCTACGACATCTGGCGGTTGGGTGTCATGACTGCTTTTCTAAATGATGTTTTAGAAGAGAACGTCTATAAGTACACAGCCAGAGGGCTTCGTAGACAGTGGGAGCAGCGGAAACGTGTACAAGATGCTTTATAGGATAAAGCAGGTATCGCGGAGTTGGAACATCTGTTTTGATGTCTTAGTCAAAGAGTTTGACATCATCAAAATGGTAGATGAACCTTGTATAAACAAAAAGGTAGTAGGGAGTATGGTAATGATCCTCGTAGAGTACGTGGATGACATACTCTTGATAAGAAAGGAGTTTCCTACGCTACGCTCGGTCAATCTCCGCTTATCACAATGATTCTCCATATAGGATCAAAGTGATACCTCCTAAATCCTGGGTTTTGGATCTATGAGATAGATCTAAATGGATGTTAGGATTCTCACTAGTTGTAGTGAGATGGTATCAATCGATCCTGGGGAGAATCACTGGAAGGGTTCCAGGGTGATAAAAACGACTGAATGTCAGTCGCAGGCATTGTCTTTACCCTCAGTAAAGGGACGGTATGTTGGAAGAGTTCCAAGCTAGATACCGTGGCATACTAGACGATAAAGGCTGGATACATCGCTACTTAAGATGCTACCAAAGAGGCAGTCTGGATGTATATTTGTTTATGAGATGAACTTAGTTCCTCCCATTGTGTGACAATGGAGTTGTGGCTTATGCCAAGGAACGCCCGTCCCATCAGTAATCCAGACATATTCTAAGGCAGTATCACCTGATCATGGAGATGGTTGATCTCCAGGGTGATCGAGGTTAGGAGAGTAGACTCAGAGGACAACACGGCGGATCCACTCACGAAGGCCTATTCCCAGAGAGAGATTTTTATGGGATGGTTGAGTATGAGATACTGCAACCACTGCTACAGATGGCCCTAGTGCAAGTGGGAGATTGTTAGTTATATGTATGCCCTAGAGGCCATTACTGTACATAGGATGTACATTGTAGTGGATGCTGGGACATATATAGGGAGGACTTTCTTGCTCAACATGATAGTATGCTATCTGGTTGCTCTTTACCTTAACGTGTATACTGCTAGTCTCTCTGTTACATGTTGGTAAAGCCCTTAGGATGTGTACTTGACTACCTGGACTATGATGCAGATCATACTAGTGGGGACAGATAGTCTATAAGTACATCCTTCAAAGTCCCTAGTCGTGGGTGTATCGAGATGGGGCATCGATATACCAGAGTAGACTAGCGTATACCTTCTCGACCCATACAGATGGGCGATGGATGATCCCATATCCATTGGTGTTTGACATCAGAGATGATATACGGGTGCTCAGTGGAGACTGGGTACACTGGACAAACTCGCCGAGAACTCCCAGATGGTATTATACCTTACGTCAGATGGCAGTTCTCTGGTGACACTGGTACAGAGTAGTCTGTTGACCCGAGATCGTCATAGAGTCTTGTGTGGTTCCCACTGTGCTTTGATTTCCACCTTACCACGTCCAAGAGGGCGTGCAAAACGGTGGTTTTTGGGTACAGTCCCGAATCACATGGAGGCAATGAGCGATAGGAGGGGATTCGTCTCTCCCGGTATAGGGGGTTGATGTTGCGCTGTGTTCGATTGGCTATAACCGGAAATCCCTGGCCAGGATTGCTGAGATTTACTGGTAAGTGTTACCAGTAGTTTCTCGAACTGTTATAGGCCTCATATCGACACGACTTATCGAGCTATTGGGGTCTGACGTTTACCACCCCTAGGCAAGATATGCGACATATCAGACGACGAGACCGGACTGTACGATAAGTGTTACTGGTTGGATTCACAGGAGTGTGAGCGGGCTTGCTCGTCGATCTTCTGATCGCTCAATACCCGGGTGGCCGTTATGTTTAGCAGACCGCTTGCGGCTTGTGGGTGTTTGATATGATCATCATCTGCTACCGGCGTATTGACGAGTCTTTAGAGTCCTACACAGAGGTTTCCTGGCTCAAGCGAAACGAAATAGGAGCGCATATGAGATATGTGCGGGACCGAGAATAATGCGTGTATGTGATACCGTATTTCATTCTCGCGATGAATGTGTCGAATGGTTGTATGCGATATAAGCTAGTTATCGAATCAAGAATTGATTCGATAAAACGATACATTGTATACTAGTCGGTTGTGTGCGACATGACCGGATCATTGAATCAAGTGTTGATTTGATGATTTAATGCATAATTATATATTTGATATATTACTTTGCATTAACTAGTATTGGTTCACTTTAAATGGATTTTATCACTTGGATTGTGCACATTGTATATGTGATATACTTTTGTACACAAGTTTGTATCATGTTTGATGATACATGCTCACTAGGGTTTGTGTAAAGTTTAAACCATGGTTGAGTAATGGTTAGGGTTTTCATTTTCTTATTCATTTATTTATTTATTTATTCTTTTTGTAAAATGAAAAGCATAAAGAGAAAATGGTGGCTAACTTTGTTTGACATTGAAGCTTCATGAAGCTTTGACTTAGTGACCATTTTGCCTCATGCTTAACCCTAACCATTCCACTTAACCCTAGTTCATTCTGTACACTTGACCATGGTTGCTAAATGATAAGTATTCATTTATTTTCCTTTTTGGAGATACTTATCATAACAATATTCATTCTTCTTCTTCTTCTTCTTCAAGAAGAAAACCTTGCTCCATCAATAGCAACTTGAGCAATTGAGTGAGAAATCCAATTCTAAAGTGAACCCACCTCCTATTTCTTCATCCTCTACCTCTTGCTAAGTAGTATAGGGTGTTTTCTTCATAAGTTTCATGACTTGGTGAAGTGGGAGCTTGATCTAGTGATGCCTCGACGTAGATCATCTTCGGCACGAAGCCGACGACCTTGCCCGCCCATTTCTCCGATGAAGCCGACGCTAGAGCCCGAGTTTCCATTTGGACAGCGAGGAGACTTCATTGCGGAGCTATAGAGGTGGAGGACCGGATCTACAAAGGTTGTATTTCCGTATACTTTTAGTTAAGTAGTTAACTAGTTGCTTGTTCGCCTAAAATTCTAGTTAACGATCCGTATTAGGGTTTCTCGGCACCCGTAATATTTGAAATTGGCATGGTTGATGCCTTGTGAGACCTCATTAGTGTGCCTAGGAACCCTGCAGACATTTGCAAGACGGCGTTCCGAACTCGATATGGGCATTATGAGTGCTTAGTAATGCCATTTGGAGTTACTAACGCACCGGCAATATTTATAAACTTGATAAACTGGATCTTTTCGCTATTTCTAGATCAGTTCGTGGTTGTATTCATTGATGATATTCTGGTTTATTCGAGGAGCAAAAAAAAGCATGAAGAACACTTGAGGATCACACTGCAAATGTTGAGACAAGAAAAGTTATATGCTAAGATGAGCAAATGCGAGTTTTGGCTCGAAGAAATGAAGTTCTTGGGTCAGGTTGTATCCGGAGATGGGATTGCAGTTGACCCCGAAAAGATTGCAGCTGTTCATGATTGGCCAATTCCAAAGAATGTGGGGAGATCAGAAGCTTCCTTGGGCTTTCTGGATGTTATATAAGGTTTGTAGAAAACTTCGCTCGAATAGCAGAACCGTTGACCAAGCTAACACGAAAAGAGGTACCGTTCATATGGACTGAGAAGTGTGCATCAGCTTTTAAAGCGCTGAAGCAGATTGACCACCGCTCTTATTTTAATAGTGCCAGATGGTTCCGGAAGACTAGTTATTCACAGCGATGCATCTGGAAAAGTCTTGGGATGTGTTTTGATGTAGCATAGGAAAGTTAGAGCTTACGTGTCGAGGCAATTGAAGACTGATGAGAAGAACTACCCAACTCATGACTTGGAGCTAGCATCAGTGATTTTTGCGCTGAAGATTTGGAGACACTACTTATTAGACGAAAGGGTAAAAGTGTTTATTGATCACAAGAGCCTAAAGTACGTGTTCACATAGAAAGAGCTCAACATAAGGCAACGTAGATGGTTAGAGCTGATGGCTGACTATGATCTTGATCTAAAGTACCATTCGGGAAAAGTTAATATAGTGCCGGATGCCTTAAGTCGGTTGCCTGCGATACGGATGTTGACTGCACAGAAGGAGATTATAACTGATCTTCAGAGATTCAAGTTGGAGATTATACTACTAGATTCTTCGGGACAGTTAATGCAGTTGCAAGTACAGTCATCCTTGATCGATAGCATTAAGGCAGCACAGTCGCACGATCTTAGATTGCAAAAATTTCGAGGATAAGTAAAAGAAAAACTTCGAATGGATTTGTTGATTCATGAAGATAACTCGTTAAGATATGGAAGTCGGTTGTGTGCGCCTAAAAGAGATGTTCGTGAAGAAGTCATGAAGGAGACTCATAGTTCCGCATATTTGGTACATCCTGGAGGCACGAAGATATATAGAGATTTGCGACAACATTTTTTGTGGGAAGGCATGAAAAGAGAGATTGCTCGCTATGTGTCGAGGTGCTTGGTGTGTTAGCAAATCAAGGCTGAACATCAAAGGGTAGCTAGTTTGTTTCAACCACTTCCGAATCCTCAATGGAAGTGGAAATATATAATCATGGATTTCGTGACAGTCTTACCACGGAGTCCAAAGAGCAATAACGCAGTTTGGGTGATTGTCGATCAATTGACTAAGGCGGCTCATTTCATACCATTTCGAGTTGGTCAGTCGACAGAGACTTTGGTAAAGCGATACATGCAGGGGATTGTGAGATTGCATAGAGTACCGGTGACTATCGTTTCTAATCATGATACTCGGTTCCTATCACACTTTTAGAGGAGTTTACAGAGAAGTCTGGGAACTCGCTTGAAGTTTAGTACGGCCTATCATCCTCAGACTAATGGACAATCCGATAGAACGATCCAAACTCTTAAAGATATGTTGAGAGCGTGCATGTTAGATTTCAAGGGTTCGTGGGAAGATCAATTGCATTTAGTAGAGTTTTTGTCACGCCCCGCTTCCCGGTGTACGGGAAGAGGGTGTTACTGGCCGCTACGTATTTACTGTGAAGTAAATACGCTAAGCGTATCTAAGCAATGTAAATATAAATGCACAAGAGACAAGATATAATAAAACAACAACTTTATTTATTCACATTCTTTTTACAATACATGGAAAAGTAAATACAACTGAATGAAAGAAATGCCTAAACAGTAGCATAACAGAAATGAAAAGTACTGAAATAAAAGTGTGTACAATGAAGCTAGAGCTCTGGGTCGTAGGAAAGTTGGTCCAAGTCCTCACTAGTAGGCTCGATCTCCTGAGTGTCCAGATCACCTGACAACATTCAAAAGAAGAAAGAGAAGGAATGTCATCAGCGAACAATCGCTCGGTAAGTCCCAAAGATAAGGGGGAAATAGAATAGACAGAAAGAGAAGAAAGCTTTTAAAGTTGTATTATATGAGTATTTGGTGTTAACGTTGTTGTTTGTATCTTGGTATAGAAGGATACCAGTATATACGAGAGGAGTCTCTATATGCCAGAGACTAGAGGCACGTGTAGTACAAGGAACCGTTTATGCCACGGTACAAAAGCAACGGAATATAAGTTAGGTGTATTAAATCTTACAGTCTCGTGCCACTTCTAACACCTTCCGTACCAATCTACCCCTTAAAACCCGTGATGTCTTGTATTGTATTGTTTGTATTGTACTGTAAATTGTATTGTTTTGTATATATGGATGACTTGCCGAAACTATGATATCAGTAAATGGATGTAACTGGAGAATCATGTAAATGGAAGTATATCCATGGTTCGATTCAGTCAATACAGATTAAATAGATTGTATATAAGTATTCAAGGATTCATGTTGGATTGTAGATTGTAGATTATACTTGAATTATATTCAAGTCAGATTATTAATGAGACTCAGTCTGAGTCAGTATAATTAGAAAATAAATTGAAGTCCTGATTGTTTTAGTGTTATCGGTAACCGTTGCACATGGGGTGCAGGATTTGTGTCTTTTTCAAAGACGATTACCGTGTTGATAACACCGTTGTTAAGTTATCTACCTTAAATAGGCAAGCACCCACTTCTCCGGCTCCCTGAGGCTCAAGAGATTGGTCCCGCTTAAACCTATATTTTGCTAGGGCCCTTACTGTAATTTATAAAAATTGAGGGGGTTTTATATAAATATAATTTTGTATAATTTTCAAAATACACCCCAAGTATTTAATTATCGTCTTTAGAGTTTTCATAGATGTAGATTTTATATTTGTGATATTTCTAGTGAAAATAACCTATTTTTTATAATACATGGTATTTAATTGTAACATTGAACTTGTATAGAATTCATGGTATTTTAATGTAAAGTGATTCTTGTGATTTTAGGAAAAAGTTGAAATATTCATATTATCACAAAATAGATATTTTAATGATACATATATACATATTTATATAAAAATAATTTTAATATATATTATATTTCTAGAAATCTCATTTTCTTAAGATATTTGTATTTTAAATCTTTCGAGACCGAATGCTCCTTGCGGAGGTCTGCATCTCACACTACTAAGCCCAGGGATGTGCGATAATCCGCACCATCCCAGTTGGATTTCCCAAAATGGGTTGTAGCGGTGCTTTGCAAAGATTTATAAAAATACGAATTCTTATAGAAAACGGTTTTAATAGTTAGTGGTATTTATATATAAAGTTTCGTTTCCCCGTTTTCTATGTTCCCGAAAAGTATTGTGCTATGTTGCATATGAGTGTGTGAGGAGGTAGGTCATTACCTCATGATCTACTTAAAAGTATAGCAAGATTGTGATGTTTTAATGTCAAATTTAAACTACATGGTATTTTAGTGAAAAAGTACGATAACAATTGAAATAGAAATCTTTTTGATATGGAACTTGTTCAATATGACTTGTTAATGTTTAATAGTCAACATGTAAAGGTTTAGTATGATTGTATTTAAGAAAAGTTGAATTTTTAGAAAGAACCGAATCGGAAATCGAATTAACTCCGATTCCGTCGGGTTTTAGTAATGTGAGCTTTTAGAAAAGAATAGAGAAGAGGGAGGTGGGACTTATGGGTTTAGAGCTTAGAAGAGAGGAAGAGGGAATGGTAGGAGGCGCCGGTGCGTCGTTTCGTCGCCGGGAGCTCCTAGGGTTGTCGTCGGAATTTCGCCGAAGCTTTCGCCTTTTGCTAATTTCAATTGCACAATAAATTTCTAGGGATTTTCATGAGAGTTTTGATCAGAAATTTAGAATGAGGGGGTGTGTTTAGGGGTTGTATTTATAGGGTAAGGCTGGGGTTTAGGGTAGGTGAAAGGGTGTAAAGAAAAAATATATTAAATTGTAATAAAATGTATTAAAATGGAGTAATTAAGATTTTAAAGGGTCTCTGGAACCGATCCAAGGAAATAAAGTGTGCAGGGGTAGACGCAACTCTTCAGTTGATGACTCGGCGGTCCGGCCGATTCCGGCCGAGTCGTGGGTGCTTTGGGTTCCTCGTCGTTTCATTTACCCCCTGGGCTAGTTTGTTTTATTACTGTAGTAGGGTTTTACGGGTTTAGCATGTGTAGACTCTTGGAATTCTAAAAATATTAAAATAAAACAATAGTAAAAAATAATGTGGGGTATGGGATTTGAACTCTGGTGGGTTGGTTCAGCAGTGCAATGTATTACCAGTGACCTACAAACTCCTTCTTGCTATTAAAAAGCAAAACAAATATTTAAAGTACTCACAGGAAATGCAAATACCCAAAGTATACTTTAATTTTTAAACAAATTTTTGTACACCAAAATTGGAGTTGTTATAGTCTACCCTCCTTACAAAAATTTCGTCCTCGAAATTTACAACTTTTATTTTAAGTACTAGTTTACAAAAAGGTGAGGATATCTTGCACTCGTCTCATCTTCCATTTCCCAAGTTGATTCTCCTGGAGTGTCTTTTCTCCACATCACTCGAACTAAGTTGACTTTCTTGTTCCGAAGTGACTTCATTTTCTTATCCAGGATCTCCACAGGTTGTTGTTCACAAGATAAGTCGGGCTGTACAGTGAGCTCGGAATGATCGAGAATGTGGCTTGGGTCACTCACATACGTTCTGAGTTGGGATATGTGGAACATATTATGCACTCCTTCTAATGAAGGTGGAAGTGCTAAGCGGTATGCCACTTCACTGACTCGTTCGAGTATATCGAACGGTCCAATGTAACTTAGACTTAGCTTACCCCGTCTTCCAAATCGGATCACTCCGCGGTTCGGAGATATCTTTAAGAACACATGATCTCCTGGCTAGAACTCCAAGTGACGTCGTTTTGCATCAGCCCAGTGCTTCTATCGAGCTTGAGCTATGCGCATCTTTTCTCTGATAGTATGAACCACATCAACAGTTGCTACTATCATCTCAGGTCCAAGAAGTTCTCTATCTCCGATGTCGTCCCAACTTAATGGTGATCGACACTTCTTTCCATATAGTGCTGTAAAAAGTGTCATTCCTATGCTTGCTTGGTAGCTGTTGTTGTACGAAAACTCCACAAGATGTAGGTGATCTTCCCATGATCTTTTGAAGTCTAACATACAAGCTCTGAGCATATCCTCCAAGATCTGAATAGTTCGCTTAGACTAACCATCTGTTTATGGATGATAAGCTGTGCTGAAGTTCAGACTTGTTCCCAAGCTTGCTTGCAGACTCTGCTAAAATTGCGATCTGAATCTGGTGTCACGATCGGAGACAATGCAGACCGGTACTCCATGAAGTCTCATAATTTCCTGTATGAGTTCATGGGTATCAGAGATAGTACATATTTAAAGAGTTTAAATCTTAAGTAGATTCTTACCTCCATGTACTTCTTTGCTAATGCCTCAGTTGATTGGCCAACCCGGAATGGGATGAAGTGAGCCGACTTTGTGAATCGATGTACAATAACCCATACCACATCGTTACCCTTTGTGCTGTGAGGAAGAGCAGTCACAAAATCCATTGTGATGTGTTGCCACTTCTATTTTGGGATAGGTAACGGTTGAAGTAATCCAGCAGTCCTATGATGTTCAGCCTTTATTTGCTGACACACCAAGCATTTAGCGACACTTCTGGCTACTTCACGCTTCATTCCATGCCACCAGTAATTCTGATATAGATCTTTGTACATCTTTATACCTCCAAGGTGTACTGAGTAGGGAGAGCTGTGAGCTTCTTTCATTAACTCTTCCCGAACAGGACCTTTTGGTACACATAATCTGCTGCCGTATCTCAAAGATCCATCTTCATGGATGATGAAGTCTGTTCTGAGTCCATTCTCCACTTGTTCTCTGATCTTTTGCAACTTAGCATCACTTTCTTGAGTTGTTTTGATCTGATTGACAATTGTTGATTGAACTTGTAAGCTCATCAAACTTGAAGTGTTACCTGACATGATTACTTCAATCTCCATCTGATGCAAGTCTTGTTGAAGCTTCCACTGAGAAGTGAGATGAATTACTAATGGTTGGCGACTAAGAGCATCTGGAACCACATTCACCTTCCCTGGGTGATATTGCAGGTTGATGTCAAAATCCGCCATGAGTTCTAACCATCTTCTCTGCCGCATATTCAACTCCTTCTGAGTAAACACATATTTCAGGCTCTTATGATCTGTGTATATGTTCACTCGTTCGCCAAGTGGATAATGGCGCCAAATCTTGAGAGCAAAGATTACGGCTGCCAACTCCAAATCATGCGTCGAATAATTGCGCTCATGAGTTTTCAGCTATCTTGAAGCATAAGCCACAACCTTACCATGCTGATATAGAACACATCCTAATCCCTTACCGTATGCATCACAGTGCACTTTGAAACCTCTAGACTGGTCTGGTATAACGAGAATAGGCGCTGATGTCAACCTTGACTTGAGTTCTACAAAAGCTTGTTCGCATGTTTCTGACCACACAAATTCTTCATCTTTACGTGTGAGCTTGGTCAGGGGTGTTGCTATCTTTGAAAAGCCTTCAATGAACCTTCTGTAATATCCAGCTAAACCCAAAAAACTCTGAATGTCCTTCACTGTTTTTGGTGTCGGCCATTCGCTTACTGCTGAAACTTTCGCTGGATCCACAGAGATTCCCTCGCCTGATACGATATGTCCAAGAAAACCAACTTGATTTATCCAAAACACGCATTTGCTGTACTTGGCACATAATTGATGTTGTTGTAGAGTTTCCAGGACAATTCGTAGGTGCTCGGCATGCTCTTTTCGACTCTTAGAATACACCAGGATGTCGTCGATGAAAATGACAACAAACCTGTCTAAGTACTCCCAAAAAACTTGATTCATCGGGTTCATGAATATTGCTGGTGCGTTGGTCACTACAAATGGCATCACTAGAAATTCGTAATGTCCATAGCGAGTTCTGAAAGTCGTTTTATGAATATCAGCTTTCTTGACCTTCACCTGATGATAATCTGAACGAAAATCTAATTTAGAAAAAACATAAGATCCACTTAGCTGATCGAATAAATCATCGATGCGCGGGAGTGGATACTTGTTCTTTATCGTGACTTCGTTCAAGGCTCTGTAATCAATGCACATTCTGTATGAACCTTCCTTCTTCTTCACAAGCAGTTTTGGTGATCCCCAACTTGAAGTGCTGGGACGAATCCATCCTTTCGCCAATAATTCGTCCAACTGCATTCGGACTTCCTTCAAACCTTCCGGACTTAATCGATAAGGTGCTTTGATCACCGGTTGTGCTCCTGGTACTAAATCAATGCTGAATTCAAGAGCTCGATAGGGACGCAAACCTGATATATCGTCAGGAAATACGTCGTCGAACTCTCGAACCACTTCTGGCCTTGATTCTTCCTCTGCTTGAGCTGCTGCAATCACTGCTTCCCTTGGCTTTGCCTTGTATGTACTTGGCTCCAGGGTACGGTCTCCACTTTTTAAATAGAAGACCGGATGGTCTGGAATCTCGAATACTACCCTCTTTTGACGACAGTCGATGGTAGCATAAAAGGTTCCTAGCCAATCCATACCTAGTACCTCATCGAAGTTTGGTATGTCCAGCACTTTGAAGTCAGCATAGAATTCTCTGCTGCAGACGACTACTGGACACAAGCTGTATCCCATTGTTGCCTTTAGAACGTCATTTCCTGAACTGACATTCCAGCTGGATACAAGCAGTGTGACTGGAATCGCATGAGTTCGGACGAACCATTGCGACATAAAGCAATGAGATGCTCTAGTATCGAAGAGTGCTAGTGCAGAGAGTGAGGCTACTAAGATTGTACCTAAGGTATATGGGATATGTTTTAGGTATAAGGGAAAGTATGTAGATAAGTAGCAAGACTGGAAGAAAAGTTTGAGAAGAAAAGGTTACCAGTGATAACTTGGCCAGTGGCCTCAGCTTCTTCCACGGTCATCGTGAAAGCCTGGTGCCATGGTACATTCCTCCTAGCCTGAAGAACATTCCTCGGAACGTTCCTTTGAGCTTGATGGAACTGACGAGGAGGAGGTGCAGCTTGTGGTCCTCTCGGTAGTGGAGCAGGTAGTGCAAGTCTTGGAGCAGGTGCCTGAAGGGCTGGTCGCTGCGGGTAAGTGATTGCTGGCATGGGTGCAATAATTGGATTTTGTCTTTGGGAACAAGACCCAATATCATGAGCAGCTGAGCCGCAGGCTAAGCAAAGACGATTGGCTCACCGGCAGTCTTGAAACATATGCTCATTTCTCTTGCAGTAGTTACAAAAGGCTGGGCTAGGACGGTTGTTTGGTACTCCCGGTCGCCTTGCCACAAAAGGTGGCCTTGTCAAGGCTCCACCTGCCATCTGGTTGACAGGGCACTTAACTCCTGCAGACTGAGGTCTGCCCCTCGCCTTTACCACTGCCTCATAACGGCGGGCAGCTTTCAGAGCCGATTCATGAGTCGGAAAATCTCTTGTGGCCAGTGCAACCTGGATCTCCGAATCCAATCCTTGTTGAAATCAACGGGCTCTGATCTCATCTGTCGGTATCAAGTGTGCCGCAAATCTGTTAAAGGATTATGTTATCTGTGTAGTATGTGATATATTGAACAATTTGAATTATTGAGACATATCTTACTGACTAAGCATGGTGAACTCAACGTCATATTAATCTACCGACCTTGTTGCAGATGAATGAACTGCTGTTCCATATCGAATCTGGCAGTCTCAGGGAAGTACTTAGCGTCAAACATGTCGCGGAAAGTCTTCCATTCGATAGGTTGTTCAAGACGGCTTTCTTCCGCCTTCCACCAGTTCCGTGCATTGTCCGTGAGCTATAATTTTGCAACACGAACCCAAGCTATTTTTGGCACTTGTGATGCTACCAGATCATCTTCGATACTCTGAGCCCATTCCTCATCATCCAGTGGGCTCTCCTTTCCTGAGAACTGTTTGGGGTGCAAAGCCCTGAATTACCTCACCCCAGATGCTTCTGCCTCAGGACGGTTCATTAAAAGAGCAGTCTACTGCTGCTGTCCCTCTAGGAGGCTGTGGATTGTTTCAAGCAGAACCGTTTGCTCGTTGAGCGGAGTAGGGACGACAGGTGTGAGTGGTAGTGGTGGAGGTGTGTTGTTGACATTGGTGTTGGTGTTGTTTGGGGAATCCATAACCTTGAAGAAAAATTTAAGTTAGGACAGATTCAAAGTAAATGATAAGATTCAAGAAATATGAATTGTAAAGAATGTTTCCAGTTGCTGGTTCTTGTGTTATATTGCTTAGCTTGTTCATGCAGAACAGAACTGCATGATAGAATTTCATATAGCTTGGATCTGCATAGGCCACCAACAAAACCTGTCATGCCCTGCTTCCCGGTGTACGGGCAGAGGGCGCGACTGGCTGTTACGTATTTACTGTGAAGTAAATACGCTAAGCGTATCTAAGCAATATAAATATAAATGCACAAGAGACAAGATATAATAAAACAGCAACTTTATTTATTCACATTCTTTTTACAATACATGGAAAAGTAAATACAACTGAATGAAAGCAGTGCCTAAACAGTGACATAACAGAAATAAAAAGTACTGAAATAAAAGTGTGTACAATGAAGCTAGAGCTCTGGGTCGTAGGAAATCTGGTCCAAGTCCTCACTAGTAGGCTCGATCTCCTGAGTGTCCAGATCACCTAACAACATTCCAAAGAAGAAAGAGAAGGAATGTCGTCAGCGAACAATCGCTCAGTAAGTCCTAAAGATAAAGGGGAAATAGAATAGACAGAAAGAGAAGATAGCTTTTAAAGTTGTATTATATGAGTATTTGATGTTAACGCTGTTGTTTGTAGCTTGGTACAGAAGGATGCCAGTGTATACGAGAGGAGTCTCTATATGCCAGAGACTAGAGGCACGTGTAGTACAAGGAACCATTTATGCCACGGTACAACAGTAACGGAATATAGGTTAGGTGTATTAAATCTTACAGTCTCGTGCCACTTCTAACACCTTCCGTACCAATCTACCCCTTAAACCCCGCGATGTCTTGTATTGTATTGTTTGTGTTGTATTGTAAATTGTATTGTCTTGTATATATGGATGACTTGACGAAACCATGATATTAGTAAATTGATGTAACTAGAGAATCATGTAAATGGAAGTATATCTATGGTTCGGTTCGGTCAATACAGATTAAATAGATTGAATATAAGTATTCAAGGATTCATGTTGGATTGTAGATTGTAGATTGTACTTGAATCATATTCAAGTCAGATTATTAATGAGACTCAGTCTGAGTCAGTAAAATTAGAAAAGAAATTGAAGTCCTGATTGTTTTGGTGTTATCGGTAACCGCTGCACATGGGCGGCAGAATTTGTGTCTTTTTCAAAGACGATTACCATGTTGATAACACCGTTGTTAAATTGTCTGCCTTAAATAGGCAAACACCTACTTCTCCAGCTCCCTGAGGCTCAAGAGATTGGTCCCGCTTAAACATATATTTACTAGGGCCCTTACTGTAATTTATAAAAATTGAGGGGGTTTTATGTAAAAATAATTTTGTATAATTTTCAAAATATACCCCAAGTATTTAATTATCGTCTTTACAGTTGTCATAGATGTAGATTTTATATTTGTGATATTTCTAGTGAAAATAACCTATTTTTCCATAATACATGGTATTTAATTGTAACATTGAATTTGTATGGAATTCATGGTATTTTAATGTAAAATGATTCTTGTGATTTTAGGAAAAAGTTGGAATATTCATATTATCACAAAATAGATATTTTAATGATACATTTATACATATTTATATAAAAATAATTTTAATATATATTATATTTCTAGAAATCTCATTTTCTTAAGATATTTGTATTTTAAATCTTTCGAGACCGAATGCTCCTTGCGGAGGTCTGCATCTCACGCTACTAAACCCAGGGATGTGCGATAATCCGTACTATCCCAGTCGGATTCTCCAAAATAGGTTGTAGCGGCGCCTTGCAAAGATTTGTAAAAATACGAAGTCTTATAGAAACGGTTTTAATAGTTAGTGGTATTTATATGTAAAGTTTCGTTTTCCCGTATTCTATATTCCCGAAAGGTATTGTGCTATGTTGCATATGAGTGTGTGAGGAGGTAGTTCATTACCTCGTGATCTACTTAAAAGTATAGCAAGATTGTGATGTTTTAATGTCGAATTTAAACTACATGGTATTTTAGTGAAAAAGTACGATAACAATTGAAATAGAAATTTTTTTGATATGGATCTTGTTCAATATATCTTGTTAATGTTTAATAGTCAACATGTAAAGGTTTAGTATGATTGTATTTAAGAAAAGTTGAAGTTTTAGAAAGAACCGAATTGGAAATCGAATTAACTCCGATTCCGTCGGGTTTTAGTAATGTGAGTTTTTAGAAAAGAGTAGAGAAGTGGGAGGTGGGACTTATGGGTTTAAAGCTTAGAAGAGAGGAAGAAGGAACTGTAGGAGGCGCCGGTGCGTCGTTTCGTCGCCGGGAGCTTCTAGGGTTGTCGTCGGAATTTCACCGAAGCTTTCTCCTTTTGCTAACTTCAATTGCACACTAAACTTCTAGGAATTTTCTTGAGAGTTTTGATCAGAATTTTGGAGTGAGAGGGTGTGTTTAGGGGTTGTATTTATAGGGTAAGGCTAGGGTTTAGGGTAGATGAAAGGGTGTAAAGAAAAAATGTATTAAATTGTAATAAAATGGAGTAATTAGGGTTTTAAAGGGTCTCTGGAACCGATCCAAGGAAATAAAGTGTGCAGGGGTACTGGGGAGGCCAAGAGACGCAACTCTTCAGTTGACAACTCGGCGGTCCAGCCGAGTCCGGCCGGCGGCGGCGGCCCGAGTCGACCGAGTCTCCGGTCGAGTCGTGGGTGCTTTGGGTTCCTCGTCATTTCATTTACCCCCTGGGCCAGTTTGTTTTATTAGTGTAGTGGGATTTTACGGGTTTAGAAAGTGTAGACTCTTGGAATTCTAAAAATATTTAAATAAAACAATATTAAAAAATAATGTGGGGTATGGGATTTGAACTCTGGTGGCTTGGTTCAGTAGTGCAAGGTATTACCGGTGAGATACAAGCTCATTCTTGCTATTAAAAAGCAAAACAAATATTTAAAGTACTCACAGGAAATGCAAATACCCCAAGTATATTTTAATTTTTAAACAAATTTTTGTAGACCAAAATTGGAGTTGTTACAGTTTTCGTACAATAATAGTTTTCAAGAAACTATACAGATGGCTCCATTCAAAGAATTATACGGTCGTAAGTGTCGCTCGCCTATTTGTTGGGTCAATATTGGAGAAAGAAAATTGTTGGGACCGGAACTCATTGTGCAAACTGTGGAGAAAGTTAACTTGATTCGTGATTATATGAAAGTGGCACAAGATAGACAAAAAAGTTGGGCTGATACTGAAAGAAGACCTTTAGAGTTTGATGTTGGTGATCTTATGTTCTTGAAAATATCACCGACTAGGGGAGTAATCCGATTTGGTAGTCGAGGCAAGTTTAGTCCTCGATTCGTGGGACCTTTTGATACCATTGAGCATGTAGGAGAGGTAGTTTATCGATTGGCTTTACCACCATTCTTGTCAGGTGTTCATGACGTGTTTCATGTATCTCAACTCCGTAAGTATGTTCGAGATGAGACCCACGTCCTTGATCACTTGGAACTGACAGTGAAAGAAGATTTAACTTATGATGAGCAACCAATGGGTATTGTGGATCGACGAGAAAAGGTTCTCAAGAATAAAGTAATCCCTTTAGTGCTTGTTTTGTTGGGAAATCGTTCGCATGGAGAATCTACCTTTTTTCTTAGATCCGTGTCTTCTTGTCTTTCCCTGTTCCGTGAATTTCGAGGACGAAATTCTTTTGTAGTTGGGTATAATATAACACCCTAGTACGATTATGCAGTACAACTTAGAATTTTAAGACTTGCTTTATTATTCTTTTATTTTTATTTATTTGGTTTGCGAGTGATTTGAATAGTAGTGGTGGTTATCTGACCCGTCCTGCATATTTGGAACCCGGTAAGGTGCTAAATATATTTGATATTTAACAGTAAAGTGTATCTACGTGAATCTAGTATAATATATGCATCTTATATTTAAAATCTTTATATATCTATTTATAGCCATAAGTATGAATAAATTATATTTTTGCTAACTGGTATCGCATGGCTTATCACCCCATATCTTATTTCGCTTTTATCTATTATTTTCAAATCCCACATATCAAATAGCCAATATTTACTAAATCATTGTATATCTATTTAAATTCCTTTTTAAATCTTATTAGGGGGTATATGTATTTCATATTATAATATTGCATTATGGTTTAGAATTTTACGTATATGTATTATTCTCTGTAATATATTTTTGACAAGATTCTGGTGAAGATTGGTTATAATTTGATATTATCTATAAACTCTATATACTATAATATATATATATATATATATATTAATAAACTATATATAATATACATACACAGTTTATATAATATTTTTTATAAAAAAATAAAACTCTCTCTCTCTCTCTCTCTCTCTCTCCTCGTCTCTATCTCTCACTTTCTCTATTGTTTTCTCCCTCTCTCTCCCTTCATCGTCCTCGTCCCTGAAGCCCTAACCCACGCATCTCCGCCCTCGTTGACTCCAAGCCCCAAATCCAGTCACCTCGTCGTCGCAACCATCCTCGACTTCATCCCGTCGTCACCTCCTTCTTCAACTCCGAGGCCTCGTCCCTGAGTCCCAACCTCCATCACCGAGAACTCCCTCCTCCTCTTTATCATCAAACTCGCTTAAAACCGACCAACACCATCACCCTTGTCAACTCTCCTCTCTCATCATCGCCGGCACCACAGAACACCACCGCCAGCATCTTCTTCTTCTTTCACCGAGCCTAACCCATCACCGCATCTTCTCCCTACCCCGCCGTCGACCTTGCTTTCCCCATCTCTTCACCGCCAACCCAACCTCATCTTCCTCCTTGCCTTCAACCGTGACCCAGAACCTGAGCCACCATCTATCCCCGACATCACCTTCTTCTTCTTCTCTTTTCTTTTCTTGGCTTCGCTGGAGCCGTTCACCGCCACCACCCTGTTTCCTCACTGACGAGCATGAACCCGACCCATCTCCAGTCATCACATCCTCAAAGAACAGACCTCATCACCTCTCTCTCTCTCTCTCTCTCTTATTCTTCATCGAAGCTTTCAATCTCCGACTTCGCCTCGTCACTGGTGAACTTCAACCCATTGCCATGCCTCGACTCAGACACTGGACCAGAGCATTCCACAGAGCACCAACGAGCATCCCAGAGCAGTACACAGTCTCTTTTAGCCAAGGTCATGTGTACGTCGTGTTTTCGAGCATTGTCGTCGTGCGGATATCCATATTTCGTCGTAAGTTTATCAATCGAGGCAAGTTTCTAAACTTGCAACATGATACATTATATATAAAAATATTTATATAATTATTTATAATATACACATTTTAATATTTAGCAAATTATATCAATATACAATTTTATAGCATTAATCTGTATTTTGTATCAATAACAAGTTTATCTTATTGCATGCTAGTTCATTATAATTTCAATATATTTCCACTGTAGTTTCATTATCTTTTACCTAGACTACAGTATATCTAGTAGCAAACGTAAAACGTTATTACAAATAAGTGTATATATATATATATGAATAAATTAATTATACCTTACAAAATAAATAATATACATTAGTTATTTCTACAATGTTTTAAATAAACTGGTTACTGCTTTCTATCAAGTATTTATCCTGATTAATACATACTGCCTGATATGTTCACGACACGTTATCTTGCCTGTTACTTGGATAATTTACCAATGCCGACAATCCTAAGTTGTTGTTCTGATGGACGTGACTTATTGTCTAGATAGACAAGACATGTTCCTGCCTGTTCCTGTGTTAGCATTGGGTAAATGTCGTTAATACCTGAATTGAACACGAAACCTGAGGGAAAAGCTGAAATCAATAAGGAAAGCTGATTTGTAACTCAATAGTTCAATACTTACAGAGACTGGTCAGTCGATACAGGTTTCGGGCCCCGGAATCATGATACTAATATCATTCGTCTGTATATGATATCGGTTTTACTGCCTAGCGGCACGTCTCGGATTCAGCCCCGAGGGTTTTGACCGTAGTCTCAGGCATGCACGAGATACTATTGAGTTACATTGACGATTCCATTAATTGATTTCAAATACCATTAGGATAGATAATCTAGAAACACAAACTTTAAGATATTCGTAACATACCTATAGCTCACAGTTATAACGCCTGTGATTATTATTTATACTCATATCTTCTCTATAGCATCCCATTTTGGTCATTACTATTATTTTTGATATTTATAACGTACTGACGTCTGGATTTTGCATGGCACAGTTCCTTTGACCTTATCGCAGGAAAATCAAGAGTATTTTGGAAAGCAAGCTGAGCAGTGAGGAGTTTTGCTAAATAGTTTAGAGATGTTTAGTTATTTTATTTTCTAGTTATGGTTTAACTTTGTAATCCCATAAGGGACGTGGTTAGGATATTATTTTGTTGGATCCTTATTCGTTTTCCGCTAGTTTCTTATTATTATTTTATTGTGACGGTTGGACTTGTGTTAGTTAGAATTTTATTTATATCTGATCGACAGCCGTAATGTGACTATAGAAGGATCTTTTCTCGCCATAAGTAGTATAGTTGGTTTTGTCATGTACCGTATTTACGTATTTTAGAAAGCAACGCGTGACAGAGATGGAGGAGATGGAGAAGGAGAAGAAGAAGAAGAAGAAGAGGAAGGAGGAGGAGGAGAAGAGGAAGGAGGAGGAGTGTAGAGAATGAAGGATATCAGGCTCTCCTCTCTCTTTCTCCCATTCCACAATATTTGAATGCCATATCCAACCATGCCCCCATGTCTTCCTCTCTCTCATTTCAAAATAAAATAAAAATATAAAAACCACCATTAAACACAAATGAAAATTTAACATATCAATAACATGCCATGGCATCTTAAACATGGTTAAACAAAATAAGACTTGGTTTATTTTAATAAATAATAAAACACAATTTAGTTTTAATATTATAACTTATATGGATATAATTATATGTTAATTTAAAAAAGCCCACTTAAATAAATGCTTTCATAATTATAAATTCATTTTAATTCCAAATTACTTTCCAAAAATAGAGGTATGTAATTATACTAATTTATGAAAACTCAAATTCATATTAGTTATCATATCCGTAAAACCCAAAATATTATTATTTTAATTCTAAAATAACATTTTCTATTTTCCTGAAATGTTACACGTGGGTTGCAACCCATGGATCTCGTAGAGAGATCCGGCGCTGGCGTGGTGAAAGCCATGGGTTTTCACCGAGTTCATATATTATAAAATATACTTGCTTAGGGTGAAAACCACAGGGGTCCTTCTTCTCCCTTGTTATTCGATTTGATGAAAAAAGATTGCTCCTTTATTTGGTTTTGGTGTTAGACCATGAGTTCTTGAGATGGGGTTTTCTTAAAAAGATGGGTTCTCTTTAATGGGTTGTTTTTGGGTAGAAAGAGATGAAAGAAACTCTCTTTTCTTTTGGGTTTCCCTTTCTTTTTGAGGAAGAAGACGAAGGAGAAAGAGACTTGCCTCTGTCTTGATGAAATCTCAAAACCCTAGCAAAAATTATAGGAGAAGAAAAACTTGTTCATTTCATCATATGGTGGGTTTAAATACCTTTACATGTTTTGCATTTAAGCCTTTGGGTTTTACAAAATTAGCTTTTTGCCTATTTTTTTACATTATTCATTCTTATTATATATTAAAACAATTTTAATACATTTTCTCTCTTTACTTGGCATGGGAGGCCGGCCCCATGCTTGAGCTTGGACCGGTTAGGCTTGGGCCCACTTGCTTGGTCTTGGGCTTGGGCCCGGATTGGTTGGACTTGGGCCCACTTGATTGGGTGTTGAGTTTGACTTTTTGACCTCAATTGTGGGGTGTAATTTTTGACCCCAACATAGTTAAATGTGTCCTTAAACACCCATTGCAATTCATGTAATATTAGTTGAATATTAATAAAGTTTTATAGCTGCACTTAATGATTTATTATGTGGGTATTCTTATTTATTTATAATTGTTATAATATCCTTAGAAATTATATTATTAGATCATGAACTGTGATGTGTCACTTGCATGGAGATATGCTCTAATTTAGTAATTTATTAAATTGAGTGCTTATCCTGCAACTAGTATAGGATAGTTAGAGTTGTGATAGATTATCATGCATGACACTGACATATGAGATGTGGCGGTGTGTCTCAATCACTAAGAATGGAGATTCTCCATATGTTTGTCATGAGCGTATGTATTGATATATGTAGTACATGACCTCATTTGAATTCTTTACGATATGTCACCAACAGAGATAGAGAATTTAAACTGTTGCATAATCCCTTTGACTTGACAATATTGTAGTTTTCAATTTGTTGACAAGTAAGCTTTGATATGATGGTGAGTCTTCTCGTTTAGAGAGGAATAAGAAACCTGAAATATTGGGCTGTTTGAATACATTTAGGAAAACTATGAATGTCTAGATAGAATCCGACATTCCCATATTGATGAGAATAAGTTTGCTATTCAATCCCATGAAAGCGTCAAATCCTCTGCAGGTATTTTGGAAATTGTTTTTTCAAAATTATATTATTATATTTATTTTCGAAATGAATTTATTGTGTTCATGGATAATTGAAGATTTGGGTTTGAGCGATTAGATAATTTTATCCTGTTCGGTTAAAATACTTAAATAAAAATAACTTGATGTTGGAAAGAGTTGCATGTAAATTAATATTAATTATTCTCTCACATTAGGAAAAACTTTGATGAACAATTAGCGTGATAGGAGTTTGACTGTTAAATTAAAATTTTCAATTGATTAATTGTGAATTAATGTAGATTGACAATTGGTTATCGATGTGAGATCCAATTGGTTCCACTGTAAAGCCTTAAGATTGAAAAGCAAACAAAAACAAAGAAGAGAAGTAATATAACATAATATGTTGTGTTAGGGAGTTTAGTCCTACATTAGAAAAATAGGGAAAAAGTATTGTACCACAACCCTATAAAAGGATGACTATACTAGACCATAAAAGATAAGAAAGAAAAAATAATTAAGAATTATTTAAAACTTCTTCTCTTAAAATGAAAGGGTTCCTATCAGCTTAGTTTTGGTTTGCCTCATACGCAATGTGATGGACTTGATTGGAGGCTTCTCCAATTGTGGTAGTTTCAAAAGATTATTATTTTGCCAAAAAATATTTAGATCTGCAAAAATATGTCTTTTATCATTCATATTGATGAATTCTTGAAAATTATATGCATCGTTTCCCCTGCTATACGCATATGATTTCCTTCATCATCAGCACGATGGGACAACTTATCCAGTTTACATAGAAAAGTATTCTCGAAAGAAATCTACATCTGTCGGCTTTTGGATTTTCATTATCCATTCTCGCTTTGTTTTGATGATAGCTAAAACATGAATAGTTGTTTGGTGTCACATACTTTATCTTGTTTATATTATCGACACCAAACTTGTATACACTTGTTTATTGGCTTGCGTATCTTATAACATGTGTATATCAAATAGTATTTCAATATCTCATACTTTGATTTTGATATATGTTGATATTGAAATATTATTCATTTTCATTGTTTTGATGTTCAAAATATAAATAGTTATTTATGATGTCATATGTAACGCTTCGAAAATCGTTTAGGCAGTTTTTCGATAATCGGTAAAATAATCAGTCTTTTCCGTAAAAAGTCAAAATAATTATTTTTTAATATAGGCCTAATTATACAAAATTTAGATAATATATTGCTAGAAATTGGTCACTAAATTGTCACTTAAAAATTTCTAGTCATTTAAAAAAATTTCCTTAATTAATTATTTTTAGTATTATTTTAAGCTTTTAAATATACATTAAATTAGTGATAAATACAAATTTAAATGGGTAAATTACAAAATTAGGACCCATTATAAACTAAAATCAAGTGTTAACAAAAATTTTATCAAGACTTTCCAAGTTTGTAGTTCTAAGGTTTGAAAATGGATCAAAATTGAATTAAAATGGGGTTTTTTTTTGTAAAAATGATGTCATAAGCATTAAATGCACTTGAGAGATGGTTTCTTGTTAGAAATTTCTACACAAATCCCTCACTTTCCCCTCCCCACACCCCTTGGCCAAGCCTCTCCTGCTGCTGTCCCCATTTTTCCCCTCTCTTTTTTCTTCAAAATTCATGCAAAAATTCACAAAAATCCATAAAAATCCATAATTTTCTTCACTAATTCAAACCTAAACCATATTCTACCTCTTCCCAAACCCTAATTGGCTTAAAGCATGGAAAAAGGAGGTGTCTTGGAGGCAAGTGAAACCTAGGGTTCAAAACTTGTAAGGTATAATTTTAATCTAGTTGTTAAATTGGCAGTTTAAATATGCTAATTTAGATTTTTAAAGTGTCAATTTGGTTATAATTTCTTGTTTAGGAAATTCTAGAAAGGGTTTCTAAAATCAAGTTAGGGTTTTTACAATGTTTTCATGATTATATGGTGTAATTAAATAAGTTAAGACATAGAAAACTTAAATTAGTTGCTAATTTGTAAATTGTTGTATTTAAATTGTTGTAATTAGTTTTTTTTGGCTAACTAGGTTTTTATAAAAATATATATATTGGTGAGACAAAATTCTAATTAGGGTTTTATCATTAGATTAAGGTTTTAATGTGTATATTAACATGTTAATTGAATGTGAAACGTAATCTAGTTACTAATTGCTAACTTTTACGTTAAAAATTGTGATAAATATGCTATTTTGTAAACTAGGTTTTAGAAATTAATTTAGAATGTGGGATTAAAAATCTAGTTAGGGCTTTAGCACATCATTAAGGTTTCCTTGAGTGGTTTAACAATTTAAAATATGCAAAATCAAGTTTAGATGTGGAATTGTGAAATTTTGCTTAAAAGGTGTTGAAATTGGATAAAATTGCAAACTAGAATTTTCAATTTAATACGAATTTGTGTGATAAAAATATAGTAATGATTTGTATGAATTAGTTATGATATTTAGTGAATATTATGGCCATTAGTTTCGTTTAAACATCAAGTTTTAAAATGAAATGGTCAATTGACGTTTTCTAGGTTTTTGGAAATAAACCGATTTAAACTATTTTGAGTTTTCGATAAGTTGCAATCTATTGTATATTATAACTAGTAAGTTTTGGGACTATGATTTGTATGTTTGGGTTTTTCTCGAACAATCGGCGTTTGTACGCCGATGTCGAGGGCTATATGGTTATTTTGCATGAACGGGTCATACGTTTTAACCTATGCGCGTTTCGTGCGTCATTTTGGTTTTATCTGCGATTCGGTTTACGATGTACATATATGTTTGCGTATAGGTACCCCTCACGTGGACTTCGGACGATGAAGAAGAGGATGGCGGCATCGACTTCGGCAGACAAGGGCCAGGTGAGTAGATGTATATCTACGGGGGAAGTCGAGTAGATGGCGTTTAGCACCCCCGCAAACGTAGAATAAGGATATTACTTACTGTAATTAGGAAGTCGGACGTGACCTAAGATTCTTGGCCAGTAGGGTCCTATTAAAGACTTTAGGTTGGACTAGACTGATTTAGAAAGACTTAACCAGAGGATGAATGCCTTGGAGGGAATTCGTAGGTTTTAGGTAGACACACACACACGCACACACACATTTGACTTGGGGTGTGTGTGTGTGTGTGTGTGTGTGTGTGTGTATGAATGTGTGTAGGTTTCTATATGTGTGTGTTTTTGTGTGTGTGTGTGTGTGTATAACATATACACGTGATATGGGAAGGTAATATGGTATCTGGGGAAGAGTCAGTATGATTGGGCGTGATGCCGTGAGTTAAAGGTATACGATCGAGTATGATATGAGACGTACTATGATGTTAGTGGATCGTTGGGAAATGAGAAATGTATATTTATACATAAACGATAATAGGTGCTGATGACATTGAAATGTACGAGACTCTAGAATAGAACCTGGATTGTAATATGTGACTTAATCATGAGATGATATATGACATGATGTTTTAGTGGATCATTTGACGCTGGATAATTACACAGACGATGATATATGTTTGATGATATTGGTATATATGCGATTATAGTACAGATTAAGCCTTAACCAAAAGAATTGTGTAAAATAAGTGAATTTCTCTAGTTGATGGAACTCGTGAATATGGAAAAAGAGGACCTTTGATTATGATATTGTTTGATGATGATATTATACAAATGATGATGTACATAGGTGATAGTTGACCCGTACCCCGATTTTGGGATGTCGTACGATGGATTTTACCGTACGAGGCATAGATGTGATAATTGATCCGCACTCTTGACTCGATGAAGTCGTACTATGTACGTGACGCTATTGAGGCTGGATCGCCGACTATTAGAGCTATCGACTCAGACTTTAGCTGGATTCTTATTTCCCATCGACTAATTTCTTTAGTTTAGTTCCTTAGTGGGTTAGATAGATACTAGTTTAGGCTCGAGTCATTTAGTTTGTAGTTAGATATGTATATTCCAAATGAGTGGTTAATACACATTCACCTTTATATTCAGATTGTAATCATCACGTTGCACGTTCATACATATGTTTCTTTAGTTAATATGAAACTCTGCCTGTTAGGACACCAGCCCCATTACTGATGATGCGCATGTTCCACACACACTTATTTGCCGGCTCACACACATCATCATCGGTAATTACCATGTCACGTACACTTTAGAACATGTTATCTTTTATTGATAGAATCAACTAAAGGCTAGATCAATGCAATAGGGTATGATTACTCTCATGTGCTAGTTAGACATTGCATTTATTACATAGACACTTCATGCATTCACATTTTCATACTATCATGCAGTATTGTGGGGATTATGCCGATACTTATTATTACTTACACATGATTTTGGGATTTTGGACTTCTATGAGATTTCTGAATTTTGGGGAAAACCGCAAGAATATATAATAAAACTTCTCTCTCTCTCTCCCTCTCCTTTTTTTTTAAAATACAAGTTGCGGTTTTCTCGTGATGTATGTGTCGTCCACCATGAGATTTCATGTTTTCTGTTGGATTTCGAGACCCGATTCGAGAAGTGGATGAACCGTCTCGGGTACATGGTGGGCCCGGTATGGTACCCCAGGGCAAGAAGATCGAGTTGTAGACGATGAGCATGGCAGGGGAAGACTACCTACCGGTGATGTCTGGCGCGGTGGATATCCGGAGGATACTGACCGTTGTCGTGAGATTTGATGATATGGGTCGATCCAGACTGACAGAGCCCGAGAGATTCAGACTATGAGATATTGAGACTATGAGCCATTGAGATTTTGAGTTTTACATGTTTTGTGTCGATACTTGACACGGATTTCCGTGGATTTCATTGCTGTTTCAGATTACCATACAAATTTTAATATGATAAAGTTAAAGATTTCTTATACAGATATACCCAGAATCCATGGTTGATTGTTTTACATTTATGGTGCATGCATACTCATACACATGACATGTTACTACTTGAGGCACTGACACGAGTATTGAGCATTTTCACTTACGCATAGTTTATTACCCTGCCACTACTAGAT
Source organism: Agapanthus africanus (assembly GCA_030015575.1). NCBI lineage: Eukaryota > Viridiplantae > Streptophyta > Magnoliopsida > Asparagales > Amaryllidaceae > Agapanthus > Agapanthus africanus. The sequence continues at coordinate 423,461,451 of CM057349.1, forward strand.
GACTAGTGATATTTTAAGTATATTATTATGACCTAGGAGAGCGTTATGCATGCGATTTCTACTCGCAGATGTCTTCTACTCACGAGTTGGCAACTCACCCCCATTGTGCCAAATTTTTCTTACAGGTTTCGATGTACAGGTTTCCTTGGCAGCTTGCTGGCACATCATTTCATTCAGGGTGATTTGCTTGGTACGTCGGTTCACTTGTATCAGGACCGCCGTTGTGCTTCTATTATTTCATTTGTATCTAGTAAGCTCCATCAACCAGACTTGTATTACTTGATAGTTTAGAAGACCAGTTGTTTTTATTTCGACCTTAGAGTCGCGCTTGTATTATTATGGTTTCTGGTGGGTTTGGTTTTCTTTTAAGTTTTGAGCCTCGTCCTTCGGCGTTGTATATTATAGTGCATTGTGTGGTTGTTTCCGCCTTTTGGCGTAGAGCTAGCTCCCGCTTGGGGATGCCTTTTGATTATTTCATATGTATATATATTCTTATTTGTACCCGTTTGGGGCCAGTATTTACAAAGGAGACTCTGCCGAAATTTTTGAGGAATTTGATGTTGTTTTTAAAACATGTTTTCCTTTACTTCTTCTGTTAAATGGTTTAGATTCCTGGGATTCAGCTTGCTTAGATTACAATACGCCTCTAGACGTTTCATAATTTAAGTGCCGGTCACGTTCCGTACTTTCGGGTCGTGACAAAGTTGGTATCAGAGCGCTAGGTTTAACCTTTGTCCGAGACTAGGTTGACCTTGGTTGATGGAGTAGGTGACTTAGGTAGAGTGACGTACCGTGGGTATGATCCGTGGCATACTTACGATATGCTACTCTGCTTAAGAACCCGTAGGATGTACATTTCTTTGCATCGTATTCTATTCGTTCCTATGATCTATCTTCATCAATGTCAGATGGCGGTTTCTGTTACCACAGTCGCACGGGCAGAGAGAGCTGCGGCTCGAATACGATGACCATTAGGGTATCATTTATTCTTGAGGATTGAAACATTGTTTAGCGTGCGGACGAAGGGTATTCACATGTCGTCCAGACGAAGTTAAAAGGTTCGAACGAATGTCAAAAACCCATTTTCCCAAGTTTAAGGTATTCGGAAGAACATGCAGGTATTTCTATGGACCCTCTAGAAGAATGAAACCCTAACTCGACATAATGACCACGAGAACGCCTTTGAACCTTAGTGTTTACGGCAGTTCCATGGTGCCATTAGTGAGGCTTGGGTTTGCCCTTCTACGGCTGGTCCGCAGATGCTGGGGTATGTACTGAATATTTTTAAACTGTACTTGAGTGTTGAACTCTCGGGGAATTATGGGATTTTGATGAATCGATCGAAAAGTTTAATGTAGTCCGGATATTAGGTGAAGGGATAGATTACGTGGGAGACTCTCGATATGAGCATAGCCGTTTATAGCGCAGTCAGTACAGATATGAGGAGACGATTCCGAATCAGTCGACATTAGAAAAGGCGCACATTGACGATAGTGTTTATGATTGTGATTTGGTGATTTGAATTCCATATTTCCGTTGTTTGGATTTTGGTATTTTGAGAATTTTGTTCTATGATTGGTATTTCCTATGTGTACATTCATTACACTCTATTCGTGTTTCATATATCAGTGGTATTGATGTTGTTTTGTGCATACCCAGTGCACTCGATTTGGTTTTATACATTTTGAGATATTGTTTTGATTTCGTGCATATGGGTTGCACATGATTTTGACGTATGCTTCGACATAGTTTTCATGTATTTTTCGTACTATGATTTTGATTTTGATATTCGGTATATGTTTTCGTGCACCATGTGCACTTGATTGAGATTCTTGCGCACCCTTGGCGCACTTGATACGATTTTGTGCACACCAGATGCACTAAATCGGAGTTTTGTGCAGATTAGATGCACCTGATATTATTGTCGTGCACGTCCGTTGCACTTGACAGATGTTTTTGGTGCACACCCGTTACACTTAGTTTTGTTTCTGTGCGTATTCATGGCATCTGTAATTGACTTCGATTTTCGTGCGGACGCACGTAGTACCTCGTATACTATGATTGGGATTGATTTCATTTTGAACAGTATGTTTTTATAATCATTACTATTTGATTTAGTAACCAGGCGGGACGTGTATGTTAAATAAAAGATATATATGTATAGCTATTTTTTTAAAATAAATGTCCGCTACTTATGCCGTGACACGCGCATCGCACGGCGATTTTAAAAAAGGGTTTTGCATGCTTCTTTATTAAGATATTTAGACGATTTTACTACGATGCGCACTATATATAAGTTATAGTTTTGATGTATATCATGTTGGTTTTCGTATTGGGTTTTGATATTTTATTCTCACCATAACTCCGATGATTGCGTTATGTTTGATGAAGTTTTGAATTTGAGTTATGTACTCGTTTTTCATGCGCATACATTGCGCTAAGATGTGTTTTATGTATTGATGATTTCGGAGCCCCGACGATTTGAGTGTTTTGGCTGAATGTTTTAGTATTTAGGGAGGAGTATTAATTTAAATTCGGAGACCGAATTTCTTTAAGGGGGGAAGATTGTAACGCTTCGAAAATCGTTTAGGCAATTTTTCGATAATCGGTAAAATAATCAGTCTTTTTCGTAAAAAGTCAAAATAATTATTTTTCAATATAGGCCTAATTATACAAAATTTAGATAAGATATTACTAGAAATTGGTCACTAAATTGTCACTTAAAAATTTCTAGTCATTTAAAAAAAATTCCTTAATTAATTATTTTTAGTATTATTTTAAGCTTTTAAATATACATTAAATTAGTGATAAATACAAATTTAAATGGGTAAAATACACAATTAGGACCCATTATAAACTAAAATCAAGTGTTAACAAAAAATTTATCAAGACTTTCCAAGTTTGTAGTTCTATGGTTTGAAAATAGATCAAAATTGAATTAAAATGGGGTTTTTTTGTAAAAATGATGTCATAAGCATTAAATGCACTTGAGAGATGGTTTCTTCTTAGAAATTTCTACACAAATCCCTCACTTTCACCTCCCCACACCCCTTGGCCGAGCCTCTCTTGCTGCTGTCCCCATTTTTCCCCTCTCTTTTTTCTTCAAAATTCATGCAAAAATTCACAAAAATCCACAAAAATCCATAATTTTCTTTACTAATTCAAACCTAAACCCTATTCTACACCTTCCCAAACCCTAATTAGTTTAAAGCATGGAAAAAAGAGGTGTCTTAGAGGCTAGTGCAACCTAGGGTTCAAAACTTGTAAGGTATAATTTTAATCTAGTTGTTAAATTGGTAGTTTAAATATGCTAATTTAGATTTTAAAGTGTTAATTTGGTTATAATTTCTTGTTTAGGAAATTCTAGAAAGAGTTTCTAAAATCAAGTTAGAGTTTTTTCAATGTGTTCATGATTATATGGTGTAATTAAATAAGTTAAGACATAGAAAACTTAAATTAGTTGCTAATTTGTAAATTGATATATTTAAATCGTTGTAATTAGTTTTTTTGGCTAACTAGGTTTTTATAAAATATATATATTGGTGAGAAAAAATTCTAATTAGGGTTTTTATCATTAGATTAAGGTTTTAATATGTAAATTAACATGTTAATTGAATGTGAAATATAATCTAGTTACTAATTGCTAGCTTTTACGTTAAAAATTGTGATAAATATGCTATTTTGTAAACTAGGTTTTAGAAATTAATTTAGAATATGGGATTAAAAATCTAGTTAGAGTTTTAGCACATCATTAAGGTTTCCTTGAGTAGTTTAACAATTTAAAATATGCAAAATCAAGTTTAGATGTGGAATTGTGAATTTTTGCTTAAAAGGTGTTGAAATTGGATAAAATTGCAAACTAGAATTTTCAATTTAATACAAATTTGGGTGATAAAAATATAGTAATGATTTGTATGAATTAGTTACGATATTTAGTGAATATTATGGCCATTAGTTTCGTTTAAACATCAAGTTTTAAAATGAAACGGTCAATTGACGCTTTCTAGGTTTTCGGAAATAAACCGATTTAAACTATTTTGAGTTTTCGATAAGTTGCAATCTATTGTATATTATAACTAGTAAGTTTTGAGACTATGATTTGTATGTTTGGGTTTTTCTCGAACAATCGGCGTTTGTATGCCGATATCGAGGGCTATTTGGTTATTTTGCATGAACGGGTCATAGGTTTTAACTTATGCGCGTTTCGTGCGTTATTTTGGTTTTATCCGCGATTCGGTTTACGATATACATATATGTTTTCGTATAGGTACCCCTCACGTGGACTTCGGACAATGAAGAAGAGGATGGCGGCATCGACTTCGGCAGATAAGGGCCAGGTGAGTAGATGTATATCTACGGGGGAAGTCGGGTGGATGACGTTTAGCACCCCCGCAAACGTAGAATAGGGATATTACTTACTGTCATTAGGAAGTCGGACATGACCTTAGATTCTTGGCGAGTAGGGTCCTATTAAAGACTTTAGGTTGGACTAGACTGATTTAGAAAGACTTAACCAGAGGATGAATGCCTTGGAGGGAATTCGTAGGTTTCAGGTAGACACACACGCGCGCACACACATACATTTGACTTGGTGTATATGTATGTATGTGTGTGTATATATATATATGAATGTGTGTAGGTTTCTGTGTGTGTGTGTGTGTGTGTGTAACATATACACGTGATATGGGAAGGTTATATGGTATCTGGGGAAGAGTCAGTATGATTGGGCGTGATGCCGTGAGTTAAAGGTATACGATCGAGTATGATATGAGACGTACTATGATGTTAGTGGATCATTGGGAAATGAGAAATGTATATTTATACATAAACGATAATAGGTGCTGATGACGTTGAAATGTACGAGACTCTAGAATAGAACCTGGATTGTAATATTTGACTTAATCACGAGATGATATATGACATGATATTTTAGTGGATCATTTGACGATGGATAATTACACAGACGATGATATATGTTTGATGATATTGGTATGTATGCGATTATAGTACAGATCAGGCATAACCAAAAGAATTGTGTAAAATAAGTGAATTTCTCTAGTTGATGGAACTCGTGAATATGGAAAAAGAGGACCTTTGATCATGATATTGTTTGATAATGATATTATACAAATGATGATGTACATAGGTGATAGTTGACCCGTACCCCGATTTTGGGATGCCATACGATGGATTTTACCGTACGAGGCATAGATGTGATGATTGATCCGCACTCTTGACTCGATGAAGTCGTACTATGTACGTGACGCTATTAAGACTGGATCGCCGACTATTAGAGCTATTGACTCAGACTTTAGCTGGATTCTTATTTCCCATCGACTAGTTTCTTTAGTTTAGTTCCTTAGTGGGTTAGATAGATACTAGTTTAGGCTCGAGTCATTTAGTTTGTAGTTAGATATGTATATTCCAAATGAGTGGTTAATACGCATTCACCTTTATATTCAGATTGTAATCATCACGTTGCATGTTCATACATATATTTCTTTATTTAATATGAAACTCTGCCTGTTAAGACACCAGCCCCATTACCAATGATGCGCATGTTCCACGCACACTTATTTCCCGACTCACACACATCATCATCGGTAATTGCCATGTCACGTACACTTTAGAACATGTTATCTTTTATTGATAGAATCAACTAAAGGCTAGATCAATACAATAGGGTATGATTACTCTCATGTGCTAGTTAGACATTGCATTTATTACATAGACACTTCATGCATTCACATTTTCATACTATCATGCAGTATTGTGGGGCTTATGCCGATACTTATTATTACTTACTCATGATTTTGGGATTTTGGACTTCTATAAGATTTCAGGATTTTGGGGAAAACCGCAAGAATATATAATAAAACTTCTTTCTCTCTCCCTCTCCTTTTTTTTAAAATATAAGTTGCGGTTTTCTCATGATGTATGTGTCGTCCACCATGAGATTTCATGTTTTCTGTTGGATTTCGAGACCCGATTCGAGAAGTGGATGAACCGTCTCGGTACATGGTGGGCCCGGTATGGTACCCAGGGGCAAGAAGATCGAGTTGTAGACGATGAGCCTGGCATGGGAAAACTACCTACCGATGATGTCTGGCGCGGCAGATATCCGGAGGATACCGACTGTTGTCATGAGATTTGATGGTATGGGCCGATCCGGACTGACGGAGCCCGAGAGATTCAGACTATGAAATATTGAGACTATGAGCCATTGAGATTTTGAGTTTTACATGTTTTGTGTCGATACTTGACACGGATTTCCATTGATTTCATTGCTGTTTCAGATTACCATACAAATTTTACTATGATAAAGTTAAAGATTTCTTATACAGATATACCCAGAATCCATGGTTGATTGTTTTACATTCATGGTGTATGCATACTCATACACATGACATGTTACTAGTTGAGGCACTGACACGAGCACTGAGCATTTGCACTTACGCATAATTTATTACCCTGCCACTACTAAATGACTAGTGATATTTTAAGTATATTATTATGACCTAGGAGAATGTCGTGCATGCGATTTCTACTCGCGGATGTCTTCTACTCATGAGTTGGCAACTCACCCCCGTTGTGCCAAATTTTTCTTACAGGTTTCAATGAACAGGTTTCCTTGGCAGCTTGCTGGCACATCATTTCATTCAGGGTGATTTGCTTGGTAGGTTGGTTCACTTATATCAGGACCGCCGTTGTGCTTCTATTATTTCATTTGTATCTAGTAAGCTCCATCAACCAGACTTGTATTACTTGATAGTTTAGAAGACAAGTTGTTTTTATTTCGACCTTAGAGTCACGCTTGTATTATTATGGTTTCTGATGGGTTTGGTTTTCTTTTGAGTTTGGAGCCTCGCCCTTCGGCGTTGTATATTATAGTGCATTGTATGGTTGTTTCCGCCTTTTGGCGTAGAGCTAGCTCCCGCTTGGGGATGCCTTTTGATTATTTCATATGTATATATATTCTTATTTGTACCCGTTTAGGGCCAGTATTTACAAAGGAGACTCTGCCGAAATTTTTGAGGAATTTGATGTTGTTTTTAAAACATGTTTTCCTTTACTTCTTCTGTTAAATGGTTTAGATTCCTGGGCTTCGGCTTGCTTAGATTATGATACGCCTCTAGACGTTTCGTAATTTAAGTGCTGGTCACATTCCGTACCTTCGGGTCGTGACATCATATTCCGTAGTCTTGCCTAGTTGTTAGAAATCATAAATACTTATATATATATATATATATATATATATATATATGTTCTTTATCTTATTTTTCATATAACATATATGTATGTATATATAGTATATCAATATCTTATTGCATTTAATTTATGTCTTGATATTGATGTACTATTCATATTCATAGTTTTGTGATATCAAAATAATGAATGGTTTTATATAGCGCCTCGTTATCTATTCTATTAAATTTTAGACATTATATACATATACATGTGTTTATTATCTTGATTGCATTTCATAACACTGTATATAATGAGCTTGGTCGTATGAGATTGTGTCTCAGGTTATCTCATGGCACAGGGTTACAATGGAGGATAAAGGAAATCGAGCTTAAACGAAAAATCTAATAGAGGTTGGAGGATACGAGCAGAGAGCTTCTCAAACTGCATATTCAAGCTTCGTGAAGCTAAGAAGCCAAAGTCCGAGATTGAAGCGTCTAAGGTCGACATCCAATTGAAGATCAATTGACTTCAAGACGCTCGTAAGTGGCGTATTCTAAAGTTCAAGCGAAGCGCCTAATTTCAAGAGCTCAAGATCAAGAGTCAAAAACTCAAGAATAGAAGAATTGCCATGTCGTCTTAGGAATCTATGTAAGTACTCTTAGATTATGAGTATTATTATGTAGTATTTCTTGAACACTCACACATGCATGCAAAAATGTTTTACATTGCATATATATCGGGGTTTTAGTTTTAAAGTTGTTCTCTATTCAGAAAACCCAAATATCTATTTTCAGTGCATTTTCAAACGTCTGCATGGAAAGCTTCAGACGTCTCAGTTCTCTCTGTCTTGGACACAGAAGAAAGACAGACGTTTGAAGAAGAGTATACAGACGTCTGCATAAGGTTTTTTTTAAAAAAATGGCTTTTTGTGCTTCAGACGTCTTTCCAGGAAAACATCAGACGTCTTTCTTCTCTCTGAGCCTTATTGCCATTTCTAACAGAGAAGATCCAGACGTTTAATAGTCAATGTACAGACGTTTGATGAAGTATTTGGAAATAGATTTTTTTTTCTTCAGACGTCTAAGCATTACTCATCAGACGTTTGCCGACTATCTGGTATTTTTCTTGCATATCTTTAAAATGAAAGTCAGATGTCTGATGATATGGATGCAGACGTCTGTTGTTGAAAATATTTCAAAAATATAGTTGTTTATAGTCGTTAGCTTTTATTGTTTAAACTTCAGACGTCTGTGGGTTTTGGCTTCAGACATCTGTCGATGATTTTTTCTGCCGAGATCAGCAATAATGGCTAGTTTTTTACCTATGCTATAGATACCTTTTGCATAGCACTTTTTTTGGTAATCACTTGCAAAAACTGAACTTGACTATCTCAAGTGATCATCTCATCTCTTGTGAGAGAAAATCTTCATTTTGATTATATCATCACTTTCACAAACACAAAACAATCAAGAGCATTATATCCATACTCTTCAAGTATTAAAGTGAGCTTTGAGAGACTCTTTTGAGAGTATTGTACTTGTATTTTTCCTCTTCTTTCTTTATGTGAGGGCTCTTGAGTGCAAGAGTTGCTTTGTAAGGAAGTTGAGTAAGTGTAAGGTGTTGGATATAGTGCTCTCAAACCAATTATTGTAAAACAGGTAGCCGATTATGATAATTGAAGGAGGACCTATACAAGTAGAGCAGTCTTACTCAAGATGATAGTATACTATCTAGTTTGTCTTTATCATATATGTATATACGTTTAACTTCTTATTACATGTCGCTAATACATAATGATAAATCCTGTAGGATCTTTACTTGACTACCAGCATTATGATGGTGATCATACTGTGAGAGCTGGGTAGTCCATAAGCACATCTTTAAATGTCCCTGGTTGTGGGAGTATCGAGAATGGGCATCGATATCCGGAGTAGACTCGTGTATATGTTTCTAGACCCCGATGAGGGGCGGTGGCCGGTCTTACAGCCACTGGTGTATAGCACCTAAAATTGTATACAGGTTCACATTGGATGTGAGTACATCGGACGGACTAGCCGAAAACTTATAGATGGTATTATACCTATTGTCAGATAGCAGTTCTCTAGTGACATGAGTACAGGATAGTCTTTAGACCTGAGATCGTCATTTGTCTCATGTGAGTTCCCACACTTAGACTACTACCTTACCATGGCCAAAGGAGTCTTGCAAACAGATTCTAGTTGGATACAGTCCCGAGCCACATAGAGACAGTGAACGACCGGAAGGGATTCGTCTCTTCCAATATAGGGAGTCAATGTCGTGCTATATTTGGTTGGCCATCACCTTAAGTCCCTGGCTATGGCAGATGAGATTTACCGATAGGATATCAGTAGTTTCTCAGTTGGTCATGAGCCTAACACCGACACGACTTATCGGGTTATTAGGGGTCTGACGTTATTCACCCCCTAGACCCGGTATGCGAAACTATCAAATGAAGAGACCGGACTGTACGCAGATTGTCACTTACAGGCTCGGTAGGGTACGGACGGACTTGATTGTCGACCTCCCTATCGAAATATATCTGGGTAGTCGTTACGTACAGCTAGTGCCGCTGACATGTTTGTGGTTATGGATTTATTCAGTAATTCACTGGCAGCGTATTGTCAAGTCTTTAGAGTCTCATACATAGGGTTTTGCCGGTTTAGGCGATACGATGTAGAGGCCGTATGTTGATACAAGCAGGGGTCCGATTAAATACGTGTACTAGCTACATGGACTTTAATAGGATATTTAGTGATACTAGCCGGCTCAGGTTAAGCCGGATTATTAAATCAAGTTTTGATTTAATTATATATATATATATATATATATATATATTCTAGAATTATGTTCACTATTCATTTTCTCTCTCTTGGCTATTCGTATTTTTATATGGATACGCATATTTGTATGCGATACATATACTGGGAATTGTATTTCGTATTTATACAAAATACTTCTAGAACGAGGACACCTTATTTAGGATTTTCCTTTATGAAAAATAAAAGAAAATGAGATGGAGGTTGAGGTGGAAAGAGAATATGGTGGAGAGGGATGGGCACATTATTTTATTAGAAAATGCGGCATAGTTGATATAACCCTCTCATTATTTTTACTCACTTGATTTTTTTCCCTTCTCACATAACCCCTCCTCTCCTCCTCCTTCTCCTTCCTCTTGAACTTTTTAGCTCCTTTGAGTTAGAAAATTAAGAGAAAAGGAAAGTGATAAATCTCTCCATCCCACACACTCTATTCCTAGCAAGTTTAGACTGTCAGTTGCTTTCTCAAAGTTCGCTTTGGAGTGAAGCTGGAGCTTGGATCGGTTCCCCTCGGGTAGATCATTTTCATGAAGGACGATCGACTCTCAAGCTCATTCCCAACGGTTTACGGAGCTTGGAGGGGTCTTCCACGATTGGATGGACGTGCTACAAATGTTGTATTCTCTCAAACTTGTAGCTAGATATCTTGTTTAGTTTGCTATTTTAGTGTTTGGATCGATCGCTAGGTTCAGTTTCCTCAAGCTTGCTTGAAATTTTTATTTTGCATTTCGCTTCCGCTTTAGCCGCGAGCACTACGGAACCCTTCATGATATCACAGCTAAACCAAACACTATACCTAGTTTTGGACGATGTCGTAGTTTTGAACTTGAAAACTTAACCGTATTTAGTTTCTAGATTCCAAGTCACTGTCCACTTTAAAAACTATCTTTGAAAAAAAAAATTGGTATATAAATTTGAACAATTTTAAGTAAGAAAATATGGCACAAAATCCGAGGACCAAACTATAAATTCTGACCGACCAAACCTTTGTTTTAGCTGACTTGGTCGGCTCAAAAGTTTTCTCTGGTCCCTGGTTTTTGTATCTGGCTTGGAATCATAGAAATTAGATTTTTGGTATATATCTTTTTGCCCCGGATTTATCTTTGAAAAAATTTTGGTATATAAATTTGAACAATTTTAAGTAAGAAAATATGGCACAAAATCCGAGGACCAAACTATAAATTCTGGCCGACCAAACCTTTGTTTTAGCTGACTTGGTCGGCTCAAAATTTTGCTCTGGTCCCTGGTTTTTGTATCTGGCTTGGAATCATAGAAATTAGATTTTTGGTATATATCTTTTTGCCCCGGATTTCAGTTTGTGTAGTCTTTGTTTACGGGCAACAGGGAAAGGTTTTTGATAGAAACTAAAGCATCTTTTATTATTCATATTTGTGTATATGTGTTGGAAACATCGTCTAATTGATATATGTTCAATTATACGGGTTGCACATATGTTGCTCGTGTTGTTGGTATATATATCTTTGTGATGGTTTAGCCGGATTGTTGTGATGGATAGCCCCTCGTGTGATAATGTTTGTACAGCTTTTTTTAATGTATATTCATTTATTCAGTACGATCGGCCAGATTGTAGTCGTCGTTGCCGGTGGATGAGTTTTATTGGACACGTCCAGGATACGGGCGTTGTTGCCATTGTATATATTTCATTATATATACTAGGATGAACCCACAGAGAAGTGCTCGGGCAACCAGATTCTAGAGTGCGGAAAGTGGCCATTTTATAGAGTTGGGATCAGGCCGCCTCGCTCTAGAATTGGCGGGTTGCTAGCCGCACTTATAGGGGTTTAGGATAAACCAAAGGAGGAGTGCTTAAGTTACTGGATTCTAGAAAGCGTTGGGTGGCCTACTCATGACATTAAGACCGGGTTGACCCATTTCTAGGATTGGCGGGTGGTTTGTCGTGCTCGTTAGGGTCTTGGTTCGATATTGTATGGGCTTACCACACGACAAGGGACCATAGTGATTCATTTGCGGCTCAAATGAAATATGAGACTCCTAGTTTATCCGCTATTCTATATTATTTGCCGCATGCCTGTGATGATATGTGTGTGTTAGTGTTTACATCATAAAATTGCATTTTAATACCATCCATTCTTTATAATATTGCCTCTAAAATCGATGCTCTTAATCCAAGTTTGCTACATAAGTGCAAGAAACAGGTTTAGAGCGGATGACGGACTTTAGAGATAAAACCGGACCGATCCAGTTAAAATCAAAGTCAACGTAGTCAACCCTGCAAATTTCAGTGTCAGCAAAATTAAGATATTATGTGCTGAGAGACCATCTAAAATAGCGAGAATGCAAGACAAAATGTTTGGAAGCCCAAACCCAACACCCGACCGCGAAATCGCCGCCAACTCCAACAAAAGTCCGCGGATCCGCCATCTCTTCAGCGCCGCACGAGTTAGGGTTTCGGGGGAAGTTTGGTATTTTCGTGTACAGCAAGTTCGACGCTAGGGTTTTAGATTTCAAGGCTTATAAATAGCAGTGAGAGCACCCAACAGGAAGAAATCTAGGGTTCTAAGTTTTTAGGGTTTTATTTTCTTTGCTTAGAATTTTGTAGCCACTTTTTAGCCATTGAAATTTATAATGAAGCTTGAAAGTAATAAATAAAGATAGATTCATTTTATTCTTGTCTCCTTTAATTTCTGCATTTTAATTCCTTGCACTTTATTATATCGCTCATTACTTTTATCGATTAGGTTGATGATATTTTGAATGGTTTTCTTTTTTTCTCTTACGATTTCTCTCTCTCCATGATTTTTGAAACGATGATGCTCGAAGAATTTCCTCACTATCGTGAGGAATCTAGTAGCTAGTTTTGTTGATTAAAAGAAAATTCTTTTCTCCTTTCTTTCTGAATTTAATTATTTGTATACGATGATACTCAAAGGTTGTCCCTCACTATAATGACGGCCCTAATAGTGAGCATATATTGATTATTCTTCGATCTTTCTTCTTTATCCTCTTATTTTATTAACGAGCGAGTAAATTCTCGCTTATTAGAGTTGTAGGAAAGGGTAGTATAAGGGATGGTAAATCTCTTATATTCTTTTTATATTTTGATTTTTATAAACTTCAACAAAGTGAGTATCAATCCCCTATTTGGGTGCACTATCAATTCATGATAGTTGCGATCCCAATTTAAGAATGAGTTAATGCTTGTTTTATTGGAGGCTTGAGTTTAATATGGATCAATAGAATGACAAAGGTCAATAGAGGGAATCACTTGTACCCCTCTAAATACCCTAATACACATTCATTTCTATTTCTCTAGTTATAAATAATTAAAAGATAAAAAAAATATTTATTTAATCATCATCCCTTAACTACCGAATCCTAAAACCCTAATAAGCCTTTTCTCTCCTTATTATCTCACTTTTAGAATAAAAAAACTAATCCCACCTTTCCTGAAGCAACTCGTCTAAAACACTAAAAATAAGGTTACAGTTTCTGTAACAACCGAGTTCAGTTATACCAATTTCTGTTTCAGTATTCATTATCCGTGGTATTTTACTGATATATTGTGTTTGGGTGCGAATGGCAACTACACTTTTACATTACATTCGACCTGACCCATTTGCTTGAACGGGTTAATTCATATTTTTTAGACTACCACGATTGGTTAATTAGACACGTGCATTTAATGTGGATATTGCATTTTGCTACTTGGTCTTTCATTTTAAGTTTTGGAACCTGCATAAAATTTTCGTATTTCAAATCCAAAATTTTGGACCCGACCCGGCCGCATTTTGAAATATTTTGTATCCACCGAAAATTTTAATTTATTAATTATTTTATTTAAATTTTTCCTTTAAAATTTCATAACTGAACAAAATCCTGTTAGTTTATAGATAATATAAACTATAGAATCTTTTAAATCTTAATCAATTTTTCTTTCCCCACGAGCCAATGAGATTTCGTCTACCGCGCTTGGGCCCCACCACCGAGCTCTCTCTCTCTCTCTCTCTCTCTCTCTCTCTTTTCTCTCTCTTTTTCCCCAGCCAATTGAATTCCTTCCTTGCGCTGACCCCACAGAGCTCTCTCTTTCTTTCTCCCTTTTCTCTCTCCTCTCGCGGTCCCTCTATCTCCTCTCGCGAACACTGTTCGCTTCTCGATTCCCGTCACCGCCCGCGCGATCTCGTCACCTCCCTTCTATCTCCTTCTTCTTCTGTTTAAAAACCCTGCACCCCCTCCCCACGAGAACCCACAGAAAACCCTAACCCTTATTCCTCTGCCTCCTCCTCCCTCGACCTCGCTACTCATCGACACCCTCCTCATCCTCTCGCCACCCTCATCTCCATCCTCTCCTTCTTCTTCCTTCTTCCCGAGCCACAGCACCCTGCACACACCCACAGAACACCCAAGAACCCAACGTCACCGGTCGTCGCCGACGACCCCAGCCTCACACCCACCATCATCACCATCTCATTTCCTTCCTCTCCTCTGCATAATCTCCTCACTAATACCCCGACACCAAACCCCGCCATCAAAACAAACCCCAAACCCTAAACCTAACCCTCACACCAAACCCTCACCGCCGGAGTTCCGTTCACCGCCGTTCACACTCCCCTCTGCGACCACAGAACACATTCGCATTAAGCTTCCTTTCATCCTCCCTTCTTCCATTCCTTTCTCCTTCATTCCTTTTCTTTCTTTATGTATTATTTTACTTCTCATTGTTCACTATTTCTTGGTTTGCCGGAATCCGACCGTGTCGGCGACGATCACGATGACCCAGCAAGCATCTCTGACCCGTGTGATCCCATTGTGCGTTGTTTGGACTCATTCCGTGTACCGTGCGCGCGTCGCGACTTTTTCCGCCGACGTGTGACGTTCCGTGTACCCGTATCGCGATCCGTCGAGGCAAGTAAAACTTGCTACATGCTATCATATTATTTTATACATATTTAATTTCATGATTAAACCTGTAAATTAAACCTAAGACTATTAGTTTCCATTTTTACATTTCGATATCCGGTTATATCTTTTTAGATTTACAACTTGAACCTTATCATGTTGCATTCTGTCTTACTATATGTAGTACCCTCATACGTGTTTAAATCACATAATAATTATCTGCATAGCCCATAGTACTTTTAAGTAGTTTCTACCCTATCGGACACCCGTTTGCATCCATTTAACATTTTTATATATAATTGCATCACTAGGTCATTTAATACATGTTAATGTGATTTTAATATTCCATATTCATTTAAGTGTATGATACTTAATGTTAGAACCATAACCCTAACTCTAATCGATAACCGTTCATTCATATATTTTAATCTGTACCTATTTGCATATCACATTACAATGTTCTAATTTATTGTTCTATTCGTACTCATGCTGGTTTTGTATACCCATGCTTATGCTAGTTTGATTATGAGCACCCACATGACATCTTGTGCACCCTGACATGACTTGTTACACCTACTACTTGACACGACATAGTACCGTGCAACTCTTGACATGACATGACACCTATATACATTACTTGACCTGACCTGATATACCATGGCTTTACCTGTTACCTGATCTTGTGTCTAATACCAACAAACATGACCTGTTGTCCTTACAGACAGTTCCTGTTGTCTATCCAGACAAACCTATACCTGCCTGATCCTGTGTTGGCATTAGCTCTAGATTATTTAATACCTAACTTGAATAAATATAACCTGGGGGTATGGGGAAGTCAATGATGAAACCTGACTTGCAACTCGACAGTTCACTATCTTTACTGATCAGTTTTAGAGGCTAGGACAGCCTTGGGATGATGCTGCTGACATCATCCATCGTTATTCACTACCTTTTTAGAGGCTAGGCCAGCCTTGGGATGATGCCATGGACATCATTTATCGTTACCCTTTTCCTTTTAGTGCCTAGCGGCATGTCTCGGTTTCAGCCCGAGAATCTTCACCGTGATCCCGGGCACGCACGGGATACTATTGAGTTACATCGATGATTCATCCAATTGATTTCAAAGACTTGAGAGTAATTAACCGAATAGACCAGTTTAGATTACTCACTGCACACTACCTTTCACTGCCCTGATTTATATTGATATTACACCTGCTTTACCATTTATGATCATACTTGCATGTCTTGCTATCCTGTTTACCTATTATTGCTTGATGTTATGACGCGCTGACGTCTGGGTTTTGCATGGCCCAGATTCCGTACCTTTGCTGCAGTCCGAGCAGGAGTACTTCAGTCTGCAGGCTGAGCAGTGAGGACTCATTAGTAGTTAGTTCTTTTATTTTGTTCAGTATTTTCATTCCTGTGTGAGCCCGCATAATGAGATATACATTCCAGTTATTCTTGTATTGAATCTTTTGCTTCTGCATTATTTTATTCTTGACTCATTTTATTTTGGCTTATGGACATGTGTTAGATAGTTTTTTTTTATTGTTCTTGACATCTTTTCAGCCGTAATGTGACTGTGGAAGGATAATTTCTATCCACAAGTAGCATGGTTGGCTATGTCACATGCCTACCTTAGCGTACTCTGGGAAGTGGGACGTGACATGGTTCTTTTGGTATCAGAGCCATAGGTTATAGGTTAATCGGGTTTGATTCTTTTGTAGTTGGGTATTGGACCCAATACACGAATCAGAATACTCGTGATTAGGAAACATGTCCAGCCAGCTTACCGTCTTACCATTCTTGAATCTTAACCTCCTCCTGATTATACTTTTACGATATGCAAACCTCCTTTGCATATCGACTCGAAACCTGTTTCCTTTGGTTATCTCTAGAACTTAGGCGACTTGGGTGGAGTTATGTAATTGTAGCTATGGTACCGCGGTATGGTTACAATGCGGTACTCTATTTAAGTAACTTGGAGTTCTAGCCTTGATTCATATCCTTAACCTACATTTTGAATCTGTTATCATGCTAATCCTTTTGGTGCTTTGATTTCAGGAACATGGCAGACAAGAATCTGAAAACGTATCAAAGGCGTGTTGACGAAGCCGCTATACTTGGGGTAATACGTGGGATGTTGGAGAACCAAAGGCGACAGACCGAGCTAAACCAGCAGCAAGCTGACTCTTTACAGGAAGGTTTGCGGACCGTTCAGCAGTCCGTGAACAATGTTGTGGCCAGACCAGTGGATCGTGTGGGAATCGTAGCGGATTTCAGAAGACTGGGTACGTCTGTCTTTACTGGTTTGGAGGAGCCGTTGCCAGCGGAGCAGTGGCTGGTTGACACGGAGAATTTACTCATTGCGGCACAGATCCTAGAAGATAAGAGAGTGGATGTGGTACGCATCCAGTTGGTGGATTACGCCCGTGAATGGTGGCTTGTGGAAGAGACCCACTTGCCCAAGCCGATCAAGTGCGCGGATTTTTCAAAGAGTTTCCTGGAGAAGTTCTTCTCACGGACTGCATGGGAGGAAATGGAAGAAAAGTTCATCAGTCTAAAGCAGAACGGCGCACCTGTAGATGTACATGCAGCTGCGTGGACGCGGCTCAGTAGATTCGCTGGACCTTTGGTTGCCAACGATGCTGATAGGGCAAGGAGGTTCATGCGCAGTTTGGATGTGGACATCCAGAGGCAGATTGTCTCCCTGTGTTTGACCACTTTCTCACAGGTACTTACGGCGGCCCGAGAACAGCAGAGCCTATCTGTAAAGACTGGGAGTACACAGCAGACAGCAATTACAGTACGGAAGCCGGCTTTTGCACCGAACCGAGCACATGGACACAGAGGTATTCCAATGAACCGTCGTGGCGTAACACCTATGAAGAAGCCTGATGTCGTTGATCAAAGAAGGAGCGTGATTTGTAACTACTGCCATTTACCTGGGCACGTGCAAAGGGAATGTCGAAGGAAACAGGGACTCTGTTTGGTTTGTGGTTCGGCGGATCATACTATCAGTACTTGTCCGTCGAAGCTTCGTACAAAGGATGATGTTCTGAAGCCTCCGCAGAAACCGTTTCAGAGATAGAAGCAGCTGACCCAAGGACCCAATCAAGCTCGAGCTTTTACCCTGACGGCTGAGGAAGCTAAGGCTTCAGGAGAAGTTGTTTCAGGTATTCTACTTGTTCATGGTTTTCCCGCATTAGCGTTATTTAATTCTGGTGCATCCCATTGTTTTATGTCGTCCAAGTTTATTGCTACACACTCGATTACTTGCACGACCCTGTCTAGTTTCTGGGACATACACACTGGGAATGGGAAAATCATATCTAGTAGAGAGTGTAAGGATTATGCAGTTGTTGTTTGCGGACGGGAGCTTTTTGCAGATTTCTTGGTGATTGATACGGGCAGCTATGAAGTCGTCTTGGGAATGGATTTTCTCGGCACTTTCCATGCTCACATTGATTGTAGGGCAAAGAAAGTAATTTTCCAGATTCCCGGACATCCCGAGTTTATCTTCACTGGAGGAAGCAGTTCTGTCGGGCCAGTCAAATTTAGGGCTAGGCCGACAGCTAATGTTCTTTCGTCGATGGAGGTTGCTCAGGATGAAACGCCAGCTGTTGTTCAAGATTTCATGGACGTGTTTGAAGACATATCAGGTTTACCGCCGAAGCGAGACGTGGAGTTCGCGACTGATCTTGTTCCTGGTGCAGCGCCAGTTTCTAAAGCGTACTATCCAATGACACCAGTGGAGTTGGAAGAAGTTAAGAAGCAGGTTACTGAATTACTTGAGAAGGGTTAGATTCAAAGCAGTAACTCGCCTTGGGGAGCTCCAGTCCTTCTAGTCAAGAAGAAAGATGGCACAAGGAGAATGTGCATCGATTATCGAGAATTAAACCGGGTGACTATTAAGAACAAGTACTCGATCCCTCGCATTGGAGAATTATTTAAGTGCTTAGTGGTGCGAGGGTATTCTTGAAGCTGGATTTGCGATCCGGATATCATCAGGTCTGAGTTAAAACCGAAGATATTTGAAAAACGGCGTTCCGAACTGGGTTTGGACATTACGAGTACTTGGTGATGCCCTTCGGAGTAACGAATGCACCGGCGATATTCATGGACTTGATGAACCAAATCTTTTCACCATTCTTGGACCAGTTTATTGTGGTGTTCATTGATGATATTCTGGTCTACTCGAAGAGTATTGAAGAGCATGCAGAACATTTGAAGATCGCACTGCGGACGCTGAGGCAAGAAAAATTATATGCAAAGATGAGTAAGTGCGAGTTTTGGATGGAAGAAGTAAAGTTTTTGGGGCATGTCATGTCTGGCGATGGAATCGCCGTTAATCCCGAAAAGATTGCGGCAGTTCGAGATTGGCCGATTCTGAAGAATGTTGCGGATATAAGAAGCTTTCTTGGACTCGCCGGGTATTACAGACGGTTCATGGAGAACTTTGCTCGTCTGGCAGAGCCGTTGACCAAGGTTACGCGCAAGGAGGTACCATATGTGTGGACGGATAAATGTGCGTCAGCTTTTGAGGCGTTGAAGCATAAATTGATAACCGCTCCAATTCTGACCGTGCCAGACAGTTCTGGAGGATTGGTAATTCACAGCGACGCATCTGGGAAAGGATTGGGATGTGTTTTGATGCAGCATGGGAAGGTTATAGCGTACGCATCGAGACAGTTGAAGACCCATGAGAAGAATTACCCAACTCATGACTTGGAGCTTGCGGCTGTGATCTTCGCTTTAAAGATTTGGAGACACTACCTTTTGGGCGAAAGGGTCGAGGTTTTCACCGATCATAAAAGCTTGAAGTATGTGTTCACGCAGAAAGAGCTTAATATGAGGAAACGTAGATGGTTGGAGCTGATGGCTGACTACGATCTTGATCTTAAGTACCATCTGGGGAAAGTTAATGTCGTACCGGATGCGCTCAGTCGGTTACCAGCAATTCAGATGTTGACTACACACAAGGAACTCATTGAAGACTTTCGAAGATTTGATTTGGAGGTTGTGCTACCGCATTCTTCGGGACAGTTGATGCAGCTGCAGGTACATTAGTCGTTGATCGAGAATATTAAAGCAGCGCAGTCGCAAGACCCTAGATTGCAAAAGTTTCGAGAACAGGTTGAAGCTGGACTTCGAACTGACTTACTGATGCATAAAGATGGTTCGTTGAGGTATGGTAGCCGTTTGTGTGTGCCAAAGGGAGATATTCGCGAAGAGCTTATGAAGGAGGAGCACAGTTCAGCATATTCTGTACATCTAGGAGGCACGAAGATGTACCGAGATTTACGACAGCATTTCTGGTGGGAAGGCATGAAACAGAAGATTGCCCACTTTGTGGCAAAATGCTTGGTGTGTCAGCAAGTTAAAGCTGAACATCAAAGGGTTGCTGGTTTATTGCAACCACTTCCGATTCCTCGGTGGAAGTGGGAACATATAACCATGGATTTCGTGACAGCTCTACCGCGGAGTCCAAAGGGCAACAATGCAGTTTGGGTGATTGTTGATCGTTTGACCAAGGCAGCTCATTTCATTCCTTTTCGGGTAGGTCAATCAACAGAAACTTTGGCAGAACGGCACATGCAGGAGATTATAAGATTGCATGGTGTACCAGTGAGCATCGTGTCCGACCGTGACACTCGTTTCTTATCACACTTTTGGAAGAGCTTACAGGAAAGTTTGGGGACTCGATTGAAATTTAGCACAGCTTATCATCCTCAGACAGATGGCCAGTCGGAGAGAACGATCCAAACTCTTGAAGACATGTTGAGAGCTTGCATGTTGGACTTCAAGGGTTCTTGGGAGGATCATCTGCATTTAGTGGAGTTTTCTTACAACAATAGTTTCCAGGCGACTATACAGATGGCTCCATTCGAAGCTTTGTATGGTCGCAAGTGTTGTTCACCTATTTGTTGGGACGATATCGGTGAACAAAAATTGTTGGGACCAGATTTGGTTATGCAGACAGTTGAGAAAGTTAACGCTATCCGAAATCATATGAAACCAGCACAAGACCGACAGAAGAGTTGGGCAGATACGTCAAAAAGACCTCTAGAGTTCGCCGTGGGTGATTTGGTATTCTTGAAGATATCACCGACTAGAAGGGTGATTCATTTCGGAAGTCAAGGAAAGCTCAGTCCTCGATTCGTCGGACCTTTTGAGATTTGGAGCGTGTTGGTGAGGTAACGTATCGATTGGCGTTACCGCAATCCTTGGCGAATGTTCATGACGTGTTTCACATATCTCAACTCCGTAAGTATGTTCAAGATGAAACACATGTGTTGGATCATTCGGAGCTGACTGTACGAGAAGACTTGACTTTTGAGGAGCGACCGATTGCGATTGTGGATCGAAGGGAAAAGGTTCTTAAGAACAAAGTTATCCCTCTTGTACTTGTTTCTTAGGGTAATCGCTCACATGGAGAGTCAACTTGGGAACGAGAAGATGAAATCCGGCAAAAGTTTCTCCATCTTTTCTTGTAGTTTGTTTGTCGTTTATTTTTTTTTGTGTTCTTGGAATTTCAAGGACGAAATTCTTTTGTAGTTGGGTATAATGTAACAACCGAGTTCAGTTATACCAATTCCTGTTTCAGTATTCATTATCCGTGGTATTTTACTGATATATCGTGTTTGGGTGCGAATGGTAACTACACTTTTACATTACATTCGACCCGACCCACTTGCTTGAACGTGTTAATTCATATTTTTTAGACTACCCCGATTGGTTAATTAGACACATGCATTTAATGTGGATATTGCATTTTTCTACTTGGTCTTTCATTTTAAGTTTTGGAACCTGCATAAAATTTTCGTATTTCAAATCCAAATTTTTGGACCCGACCCGGCTGCATTTTGAAATATTTTGTATCCGCCGAAAATTTAAATTTATTAATTGTTTTATTTAAATTTTTCCTTTAAAATTTCATAACCGAACAAAATCCTGTTAGTTTATAGATAATATAAACTATAGAATCTTTTAAATCTTAATCAATTTTTCTTTCCCAAAGAGCCAATGAGATTCGTCTACTGCGCTTGGGCCCCACCACCGAGCTCTCTCTCTCTCTCTCTCTCTCTCTTTCTTTCCTCTCTCTGTTTCCCCAGCCAATTGAATTCCTTCCTTGCGCCGACCCCACAGAGCTCTCTCTTTCTCTCTCCCCTTTCTCTCTCCTCTCGCGCTCCCCCTCTCTCCTCTCGTGAACACTGTTCGCTTCTTGATTCACGTCACCGCCCGCGCGATCTGATCACCTCCCTTCTATCTCCTTCTTCTTCTGTTTAAAAACCCTGCACCCCCTCGCCACGAGAACCCACAGAAAACCCTAACCCTTATTCCTCTGCCTCCTCCTCCCTCGACCTCGCTACTCATCGACACCCTCCTCATCCTCTCGTCACCCTCATCTCCATCCTCTCCTTCTTCTTCCTTCTTCCCAAGACACAGCACCCTGCACACACCCACAAAACACCCAAGAACCCAACGTCACCGGTCGTCGCCGACGACCCCAGCCTCACACCCACCATCATCACCATCTCATTTCCTTCCTCTCCTCTGCATCATCTCCTCACTAATACCCCGACACCAAACCCCGCCATCAAAACAAACCCTAAACCTAACCCTAACACCAAACCCTCACCGCCGGAGCTCCATTCACCGCCGTTCACACTCCCCTCTGCGACCACAGAACACATTCACAGTAAGCGTCCTTTCATCCTCCCTTCTTCCATTCCCTTCTCCTTCATTCCTTTTCTTTCTTTATGTATTTTTTTACTTCTTATTATTCACTATTTCTTGGTTTGCCGGAATCCGACCGTGCCGGCGACGATCACGACGACCCAGCAAGCATCTCTGACCCGTGTGATCCCATTGTGCGTTGTTTGGACTCATTCCATGTACCGGACGTGCGTCGCGACTTTTTCCGCCGACATGTGACGTTCCGTGTACCCGTATCGCGATCCGTCGAGGCAAGTAAAACTTGCTACATGCTATCATATTATTTTATACATATTTAATTTCATGATTAAACCTGTAAATTAAACCTAAGGCTATTAGTTTCCATTTTTACATTTCGATATCCGGTTATATCTTTTTAGATTTACAACTTGAACCTTATCATGTTGTATTCTGTCTTACTATACATAGTACCCTGATACGTGTTTAAATCATATAATAATTATCTGCATAGCCCATAGTACTTTTAAGTAGTTTCTACCCTATCGGACACCCGTTTGCATCCATTTAACCTTTTTATATATAATTGCATCACTAGGTCATTTAATACATGTTAATGTGATTTTAATATTCCATATTCAATCAAGTGTATGATACTTAATGTTGGAACCATAACCCTAACTCTAATTGATAACCGTACATTCATATATTTTAATCTGTACCTATTTGCATATCACATTACAATGTTCCAGTTTATTGTTCTATTGGTAACCATGCTGGTTTTGTATACCCATGCTTATGCTAGTTTGATTATGAGCACCCACATGACATCTTATGCATCCTGACATGACTTGTTACACCTACTACTTGACACGACATGGTACCGTGCAACTCTTGATATGACATGACACCTATATACATTACTTGACTTGACTTGATATACCATGGCTTTACCTGTTACCTGATCTTGTGTCTAATGCCAACAAACCTGACCTGTTGTCCTTACGGACAATTCCTATTGTCTATCCAGACAAACCTGTACCTGCCTGATCCTGTGTTGGCATTAACTCTAGATTATTTAATACCTGACTTGAATACATATAACCTGGGGGTATGGGGAAGTCAATGATGAAACCTGACTTGTAACTCGACAGTTCGCTACCTTTACTGATCAGTTTTAGAGGCTAGGCCAGCCTTGGGATGATGCTGCTGACATCATCCATCGTTATTCACTACCTTTTTAGAGGCTAGGCCAGCCTTGGGATGATGCCATGGACATCATTCATCGTTACCCTTTTCCTTTTAGTGCCTAGCGGCATGTCTCGGTTTCAGCCCGAGAATTTTCACCGTGGTCCCGGGCATGCACGGGATACTATTGAGTTACATCGATGATTCATCAAATTGATTTCAAAGACTTGAAAGTAGTTAACCCAATAGACCAGTTTAGATTACTCACTGCATACTACCATTCACTGCCCTGATTTATATTGCTGTTACACCTGCTTTACCATTTATAATCATACTTGCATGTCTTGCTACCCTGTTTACCTATTATTGCTTGATGTTATGACGCGCTGACGTCTGAGTTTTGCATGGCCCAGATTCCGTACCTTTGCTGCAGTCCGAGCAGGAGTACTTCAGTCTGCAGGCTGAGCAGTGAGGACTCATTAGTAGTTAGTTCTTTTATTTTGTTCAGTATTTTCATTCCTAATGTGAGCCCGCATTATGGGACAAACATTCCAGTTATTCTTGTATTGGATCTTTTGTTTCCGCATTATTTTATTCTTGACTCATTTTATTTTGGCTTATGGACATGTGTTAGATAGTTTTTTTTATTGTTCTTGATATCTTTACAGCCGTAATGTGACTGTGGAAGGATAATTCTTATCCGCAGGTAGCATGGTTAGCTATGTCACGTGCCTACCTTAGCGTACTCTGGGAAGCGGGGCGTGGCAGTTTCCATGTGGACGACTCGTACTCACCACGGCTAGCTATTGCAAACCGTGTTGCTTGCGGTATTTAAAACAATAAATGACACTATTTAACACCAATCAAATGGCGCCCTTGTCGGGAAGACGGTAGTATTATTTTTCTTGTTATTCGGGTTGATCTCATTAAAAAAATAAAAAGGAATTTTAAACCGCGTCTTGATATGATTTATGATGTTTTTTCAAGTTATGCAAGAAATCTGGAACATTTGGGTGAGCCTATGGAAAATATAATTGTCTGAACCAAGAGAGCAGAGGATAAGGAGTGTCGTGCCAAAGAATTGGGTAGTTCGACCCAAAGGAGGCGGCGGAACCGCGGTCGAAGAGGGCATTCGGCGACGATTCCGCGATGGTTTGGTCGTATCTCATCTTCAAATTTTTCTGGTAACTTTCCTTCTTCCTTACACCCCCGCTGAAACTCCAATAAACTGTTTATACCTGCAGGATTCTTTGCAAACAAAGCCGCAAATAAAAATATATCTTTGTGCGTGTTTTTAGTGTGTTTTTTCTTTGCATTATTTAAACGGATATTAAGAGGCAAGAAACCCAAATTCAGATTAGGTGGGAAGTTTATTACCCTTCCTAAACCACAAAAATCACAAACGAGCATATGCATCACTCTACACTAATAAAAAATATCTAGACCAAGCCTCTAAGGACAATCGCGCTCAATTAGGATAGTGGAAGGTCGTGGGTAATCTGTTACTTATCCGCATCTTTCTTGTAATGTCTAAGACAAGTGTGTCTAAGGCAAGTGATTTATTTAATTAGGCCTACTATTTCGGTGATTCGTATAGCAGATGCCTGCCACTTACCTGGCTACAAGAATGATAAGGAGGTGACAGAGGATTTATCCCACATCTTGTCCTTTGGAAGTCTAGAAACGGTCTAGTGATTTGACCTAGGTGACCCTAACTCTAGGGACTGTTTGTGCATCTTTTTGTGATTGGTTGAGTCAAGTCTTGCATCCGTTATTTTTCCAAAGCAAAGCATTCTAAAAATCTTTCTCCCCGCTTCTTCACACGCTGCCACATGTACTAAACTCGCTTAATGCATGTTCGGTTGGACATGTGATTCTTGCGCCTGTTTGGTCTGCGTATTCGCTATCGACTCCGAAGTTGATACTTCTTCACCTTCTTCTTCTCCTTCATCTCCATGTCTCCCGAGATGGACAGACCTCTACCGGGTTTTAAAGTAAACAACCCTAAGATGCCACCACCTCTTAGTGCGCAAATTCTACCCCCTACACACAAACGCCGCCATCCATCGCTCTCCAAGACCGATGCTACCCCACACGCAGACCCCTTACTATGTGTTTGTCTTTTCCACCAGCCAATGGGGATAACTTCGAAATTATACCCCACTTCATCAACTTGTTGCCCAAATTTCACGGACTTGAATCTGAAGATAACTACGTTTTTATCACCAAATTTCAAAACATATGTGTAATGATGAGCACCACCCAACTGTCAGATGATGCTATGAGATTACGTATTCTCCCTTTTAACCTGGGCGATCTTGCGAAGAAGTGGCTTTATAGCACCTCCTCGCATTCCATCACCAGTTGGGATGAATTTGTTAAGGCATTCCTTAAAAAATTCTATCCTAATCATAAAACTGCCCGCATTAGGAGCAAGATCAACCAGTTTGCCAGTTTCCTACTGAACCCTTTTAGAAATGCTTTGAAATGTTCAAAGATCTCCTTGTCTAATGCCCTCATCACGAATACGAAAAATGGCAATTTTGCCAAATTATGTATAAGGGTGTTAATCCAGCGACAAAATAAATGCTCGAAACCATTTATCAATATCATTTCATGTCAAAATCCGACGAGGAGGCGTGGAAATTTCTTGAAGATCTCGCCGAGAAAACACTACAATGGGAGAGCATACGACTGACGACATCGTCTTCATCTTCATCTAGGGCAGGTGTCCATCAGCTCAATGCTTCCATCGCAATGAAAACCGAAATGGCTACGATGCAAAAGAAACTCAAAGCTATTAAGAGCAAATTCTCTTCAGCCTCCCTAAACCAAGTTTCTCTCCTCAAAACCATATGTGGTTGTTGTTTTGACCCTTCACATTTAACTAAAGAATGTCCTTTGAATTCTCCGTCTCAAGATCAAGAACAAACTAATGCTTCTTTTTAGCAATGACCTAGAAATGATCCATATTTTTCCATATATAATCTGGGATGGAGGGATCATCCTAATTTTTCTTGGAACCAAAACCAAACTCAAAACCAAAATCAGTTCCAAAATCAAAACAATTATCAAAGGCTTCCTCAACAACAACAACCACCACAACAACAAATTCGGCAGCCCTTTCAACCGCAACAATTTCAAAATCCGGCCAACAACTTTGCTCATTATAACAATTCTTTCCAACTACAAAACAATGTTCCTCCTGTCGGCACCGAAAAAGTATCTGCATTCGAGAGAAGCTTAGAAGCCTTCATTAAACAATCCGCTCAAATGTCGGCTAGTCTAACTTCTTCTATCCAATCATTAATACAACACACTGCGTCACATGGTGAAAGCGTCAAATCAATCAAAACACAAATAGCACAGTTGAACGCAGCAATGAGTGAAAGAGAGAAAGGGAAACTTCTATCTCAATCTCTACCAAATCCCAGCCATCCACAAAACGCTAACGCTATTCTTAACGAATAAAATTATAATGTGAGTGTCGTAACTACATTGAGATTGGAAAGAATGCTGAACAACCACGTTGGAGAACAAGTTGATGACATCGATGACACCACGGTTACTACTCCTTCTTCTTCTTCCAATCAATTATCTTCTTCCAAGCCCCTTCTCTGTTCTCCACTGGGCTCAAACTCTCCGTCCACTTTCTTGAATGGGTTCCCCTCTCATGCTACCCCAACTCCAGTTTTGGGATCAATTCCATCTCCACAAATTTCTCTCCAAGTGTTAGACCTAACCCCTTTTAATAAAGTTCCTTTTCCAAACCAGTTGAGACCCAACAAACCAGGTCCACAGATGGAGAAGGTTGTGGAAATATTTAAACAAGTTAACATTAAGATTCCTCTCTTAGATGCTATACAACAAGTCCCGTTCTATGCAAAAATTCTTAAAGACTTGTGCACTAAAAAAGGAAAACTCAAGTACCTAAAAAAAATTCTTAACGAGTAACGTGAGTAATGCTCTTACCCAAAATTTGCCCAAAAAGCGTAAGTACCCCGGTTGTTCTACAATTTCTATAATTATTGGGTGTAAAAACATCAATCACGCCCTTCTCGATCTTGGTACTAATGTTAACTCACTCCCATATTTTGTTTATGAGCAATTGGGTATAGGAGAGTTGAAACACATGCACTGTACACTCCAAATGGCCGATCGATCTATCACCCACCCTAGGGGTGAGCTAGAGGACATGTTAATTAAAGTCGGGGAATTTATATTCTCTGTAGACTTCATAGTTTTAGATACATAGCTTGTAGCGAATCCACAGAACCAAATTCCGGTGATTCTCGGTCAACCATTTCTCGCAACCTCAAATGCGGTGATCAATTGTTGAAATGGTTCCATAAACCTATCATTTGGAAAAATAACAATTGAACTTAACATTTTTAGGTTGGAGAGTCAACCCTCCGAACCATCTGCTGATATGATAGATATTTGCTCCGTCCACGAGATAGCTCCCAACAGCTGTGAATTTGAGGAGTTTTTGTTCAACGACAATGATCTTGATGCCACAAGTGCGTTCTTGTTTGATCTCGCTGCTTTTTACACAGATAGGGAATATGAAGGGTTCACTTTCCTTGATGATCTTGATTCATGGGACCCTTGTGTCAATGAGTTACCCCTAGAATTTGAATCCTTTGACTTTTTGGATGAGTTTGTTGAGCCATCCGATTCAATCTCTTACACTAGCTACGAACCCCTCATGGAGTCCGTCGAGTTCGAGCATCGGCCCCCTATCCTACCTTCTATAATCTCTCCGCCGACACTTGAACTCAAGCTTTTGTCGTCTCATCTTAAGTATGCATACTTAGGGGAGAATGAGACTTTGCCCGTTATCATCTCGGCTTCTTTAGTTTTAGAGCAAGAGAAATCCCTTCTTTCTATCTTGAAATCAAATCGGCAAGCTTTCGATTGGACAATGGTAGACATCAAAGGGATTAGTCCTTTAATTGTTGAACATCATATACATATGATGGATGATGCCAAACCAGCCCGTGACCCACAAAGACAGTTAAATCCCATCATGAAAGAGGCGGTGAAGAAGGAAATCTTCAAATGCTTAAACAGTGGTATCATTTACCCAATATTTGATAGCCGGTGGGTGAGCCCTATTCACGTTGTCTCTAAGAAATCTGGCATCACGGTCATAACTAATGAGGCAAATAAGTTGATTCTGACTCACACCCAAACCGGATGGCGGGTGTATATTGATTATCGAAAATTCAATGTCACGACGAGGAAAGACCACTTCCTCTACCTTTCATTGACCAGATGTTAGAACGCTTAGCTGGGCATGAGTACTACTATTTCTTGGATGGTTACTCAGGCTGCAACCAGATTTCCATCGCCGATAAGGATTAAGATAAGACAAGTTTTACTTGTCCTTTCGGCACTTTCGCCTATAGACGCATGCCCTTTAGGTTATGCAATGCTCCCGCTACATTTCAGCAATGTATGAAGGGGATATTCTCTAACATGGGCGAAAATTTTCTTGAGATATTCATGGACGATTTCTCTATCTTTGGAGACTCTTTCAAGGAGTGTTTACGTCATCTTGACGCTGTTCTTACCCGCTGTAAGGACAAAAATCTCACTTTATATTGGGAGAAATGTCATTTCATGATTCAAGAAAGTATTGTCTTAGGACATATCATTTCTTGGAATGGAATTGAGATTGAAAAAGCTAAAATAGATGTCATTTCCAACCTTCCTCCTTCCAAATGCGTCAAAGATATACGATCTTTTTTTGGCCATGCCAGTTTTTATTGACGATTCATCAAAGAATTTAGTAAAATTGCTAGACCCTTGACTCTTCTCTTGGTCAAGAATACAACTTTTCACTTCGACTCGGATTGCTTAGCTGCTTTTGAATCGCTTAAACGTTCCCTCACTACTGCCCCCGTTCTATCATCTCCCGACTGGAATCACCATTTTGAGCTTATGTGTGATGCATCCGACTTTGCTATCGTTGCAGTCTTGGAAAAGCACATTGATAATATGCCACTGTAATTTATTATGTAAGTAGGACCTTGAATGATACCCAAATGAACTATACAATCATCGAGAAGGAACTCTTGGCCGTTGTCTTTGCATTGGAAAAATTCAGGCCCTACCTAATCGGCTCACCAGTCGTGGTCTACACCTATCATTCCGCTTTGATGTATCTTTTCGCAAAGAAGGATGCTAAATCTAGGATAATACATTGGATCATCTTGCTGCAAAAATTTGACCTATCATTAAGGACAAAAGTGGATGTGAAAACGTCATAACTGGTCATTTTTCATGACTTCCTTCTTCGCCGATATTGAACTTGCCAATAGATGACTCTTTTCCAGATGAACACCTCTAGGCCATATCTTACGAAGCTTGGCTTGCTGATATCGTGAACTATTTAATGACGGGACTTATACCCGGCGAATGGTCAAATCAGGACAATCATAGATTTTTATCCCAGGTAAAACACTTTTACTGGGACAAACCCTATTTATTCAAGTATTGTCTCGATCAGATCATTCGACGGTGTGTTCCTAATAATGAGTTCAAAAGTGTGCCGTCCTTCTGCCACGATCAAGCATGTATCGGTCACTTCGGCCAAAGAAAAACTGCGGAAAAAGTTTTGCAATGCGGTTTTTATTGGCCAACGCTATTCAAAGATGCACATGAGTATTGCAAAACTTATTCACGGTGTCAACACATGGGACGGATTTCAAGGAAGAATGAGATGTCGCTCCAACCAATCTTGGTTGTTGAGATATTTGATGTTTAGGGGATTGATTTTATAGACCTATTTCCCAACTCTTTTGGGAACTTATACATTCTCTTAGCGGTTGATTACGTCTCTAAATGGGTTGAAGCAATACCGTGCTGAACTAATGACAACAAGATTGTCGTTAAGTTCCTTAAAGAAAATATTTTTTCTCGATTCCGACACCCTCGTGCTATCATTAGCGACAATGGGACGTATTTTTTCAATCAGTCTGTCGAGACTTTGATGCAGAAATATTCAATCAATCACAAGCTTTCTATGCCCTATCATCCCCAAACGAGCGGGCAAACCGAAATCTCTAATCGACAGATCAAGCAAATCTTAGAGAAAACGGTTTCCAAGAATCGTAAAGATTGGTCTTCTAGATTGACTTATGTTCTTTGGGCATTTCGTACTGCATATAAAACTGATCTTAGTATGTCTCCTTGTCGGCTTGTGTTTGGAAAGGCTTTCCCCCTCCCTGTCGAGATCGAACATAGGACAATGTGGTCAATTAAAGAGCTTAATTTTAATCTTGACCAAGCAAGCAAGCAGCTTTCGGATTCCGAGTGACATCATAAGATTATGACACGATATTCATGTTCTCTTAACTAGTGTTAAGCATACATAGTCGTGAACAAGAATTGGGAAAAATATAACTTGAACAAGAGGCAACAAGCTATTTTGTAATCATATCTATGCATATATATGGTTTTATGTATATATATCTTAGGAGCTACGTATATCAAGAGTAAGGGTTTCACGAAGCATGATAAAAGAAGAATAGAGAGAAACGGGAAAAGAGAAGGGACTTACAGTTTGTACTTGTTCTAACGAGTTGAAAGAGAGGAAGAACGAGCCTTGATTAGAAGAACTGAGACCGACGACACACGGAGGATGCGAGCTTAAAGGAACTTGAAAGTTTGACTTCTTTGCTTGAATAGGACTTGAGAGATAGAATTTTGAGAGTAATTTTCAGAGGGGGGAAGAAGCTAGGATAACCTGGTATTTATAGGGAAGAGAATGGGGTAAGGTGAATTAAAAAAAATGAATTAAAATGAATTAAAAGAGTGTTAAAAGGGTAAATGAAGGGGCTGGTAGCTCTTTGTTTTAATTGGACTGTTTTGGGATATAGAAATGAACAGATAGGAGCCAAAAGGATGCAACACCACGGGCGGGGCATGGTGCCCCTTGGTCTGGCCATCCGAACCACGGTTTTGGTGGCCCGGGGCAGGTCCACAGTGCCCGATGGGCTTAAGCGTCGCATGTTAGGCTCGGGTCATCGAGATCGGTCCAAAAACATAAATCTTTTCTCATTTAACTTTCCGGAACTCCGTACAACGTCCGTGAAACTTTCAGGATGTGAAAAGGACAAAAAGAAATTAAAATAAAATATTGTGTTGCAAGGATTTGAACACACGGACTATGGAACACAGGGTAAAGGATTAACCAATGAGCTACAAGTTGTTTTTTGAACATTATTTATCAAGAATTACTTATAACTCGAAACCAGAACAGAAATACAGCCTTTTATTAATAATGAATAATAAGAGTGTACAGGAATTTCAGGGATGTTGCATAGTAGCTCTTGAACACTCACACATGCATGCACAAATGTTTTATATTACATATATATCGGGGGTTTAGTTTTAAAGTTGTTTTCTATTCAAAAAAAAAAAACCAAATATCTGTTTTCTGTGCATTCTCAGACATCTGCATGCAAAGCTTCAGATGTCTGACTTCTCTCTGTCTTGGACACAGAAGAGAGACAAACGTCTGAAGAAGAGTATACATACATCTGCATAAGGTTTAAAAAAAAACGGTTTTTTGAGCTTCAGACGTCTTTCCAAAACAACATCAGACATCTTCGTTCTCTCTGGGCCTTATTGCCATTTGTTATCCATGCGTCTGATGGTCAATGTATAGACGTGTGATGAAGTATTTGGAAAAGGATTTTTTGTTTTTCAGACGTCTGAGCATTGCTCATCAGACATCTGCCGACTCTGTGGTCTTTTACTTGTATATCTTTAAAATGAGTCAAATGTCTGATGATATGGATGTAGACGTCTGTAGTTGAAAATATTTTTAAAATATAACCATTTATAGTCCTTGGACTTTTATTGTTTAAACTTCAAATGTCTACGGATTTTGGCTTCAGACGTCTGTCGATAATTTTTTCTGCTGAGATCAGCAATAACGGCTAGTTTTTTACCTATTCTATAGATACCTATTGCATAGCATTTTTTCCGGTAATCACTTGCAAAAACTGAACTAGACTATCTCAAGTGTTCATCTCATCTCTTGTGAGAGCAAATCTTCATTTTGATTTATCATCACCCTCTTACGCACAAAACAATCAAGAGCTTCATTTGATTATATCCATACTCTTCGAGTATTAAAGTGAGGGTTGAGAGAAACTCTTTTGAAAGTATTGTGCTTGTATTTTTTCTTTTCTTTCTTTGTGTAGGTGCTCTTGAGTGTAAGAATTGCTTTGTAAGAAAATTGAGTGAGTGTAAGGTTCGACTCCAACCGGAAGCGGGGCGTTTGTGTTGTTCGTAGTGGCGAGCAACGTATAGTCTCGGAGGAGACGTGTTGAGAAGATAAAAGGAACGGGTTTGCGGGCCTAAAGAAAACGGACTAAGGACCGAGACGTTATTGGTGGCTGAACCACTATAAAACGCTTGTGTTTGCGTTTGCAATTTCTCTATACTCTTGTTTTTAATATTCATACCTAGAAATTGCATGCTATATCTCATTTGCTCTATATGCTCATTGTTCATGCTTGATGCTTATTATTCACAATTGTAATTTTGCTTAGCATCATATCATTTTAATTTATTTTTTGTCTAAACTTTGCAATTGTGCTTTCGATTAGCAAGTGTGAAATTTTTTAATTGGATATATTGCTAACATAGTCCTATTCAATCCCCCCTTCCCTCTCATCTAGGACTATTTTCAACTTCGTTTTGGTTAAGAAATTCATTTTGGATAAAGTTGCACGCGTCAAACAACGAGTTAACATCATAAACTTTTGACAGTGTTCGTATCAATCTATTTTCTTGCGGTTAGATTTGATATGAGTCATCTTATTAACTAAATTGGAAATTAACTTCATGATTATTTATATCCATCTTTGTTAACCGGTCTAGCTCATGCTAGTGGCACGTGATGGTAAGTTTATAGAACCTCCGTCAGGGTCAGGTTTTTTATCGGCCTCTATTTAATTCAAACGTTCAACTCCTCCTATTTGGTTTTTTCTCGTTTTATCCTATATCTCACCTCATATAAATTTGACTCATGTCTTATAATTTATTTATTTTTCCTCTTCCATTTTAAATTATCTAAATGATTGACCCTAAGTAAAAAAGTTGAACTTATTTGTGTTCGGTTTTTTGTGTACATTTAATATATTTTGTATCTTTCTTCTAGTTCATAGCATTGCTTTTTTTTTTAAAGATAATATAATATCAACAACAAGCTACACAGTGACAATGAACAAGACCCCTGAGATCACATTTATCCTTTTCATATTCATATAATAAATAGCCCAAAAAGGTGTATTTCATCCATTATCTGTGGAGATATTAGAATATAAAATATATACTCGGTTCTTATCACAGCTTTCAGGTTTTGATGCAGTAAAAAAGTCTATGATTGTAAAAAACCATCTGGGTTCAATTCTTACCGGACACTTGTTAAATGCAGATTAATTTTATTTCAAAATACCGTTGCGTAAAAACCAAGCCTTCGATCTGCGGATAAGTGTCAGGGTATAAACTATATTTGGCTTAAATCCCAATAGAGTTTTAGTAAAAATTCATAATACAAGCAACAACAAAAAAATAAAAATGTAGAAAAAGAAATATATATAATGGAGGCACATGCATATGGGTCGTGATTAAAAGAATCAATGTGTTTGTCTTACAGATATGTCTATGTTATCCGCTATGCACTTGTAATTTGCGACAGCTACCTTTGTCTTTTACAATTATTTTTAATGCAACATGTGCAAAGATTAGGAGAGGTAATGAGTTGTAAATTTGAATTTTTTGAGCAGGCAAGCCGCCTCTTCATAATATTTCCTTTGAGAGTTTCAGGGGTTATTTGTCTTGTGGAATCGGCAAATGTGAATTGAGATGTTAGTATGACATTTTCATTTTTCTTGTCTGCTAATTTTAGGGGTTGTTTGACTTGTGGAATCGGAAAGTGCGAAATTGAAATGTTAGCATGACATTCCCATTAACAACATGAGGTAATTAAATAATTTTGAGCTGGGCTTATCCCACTGTTAACAAAAACAAAGGATAACAATGAGCAGTAGCTCAATCGGCATGGGCACTTCCACTCTTGAAAAGAGTGCGAGGTTTCAAACCCCAGGAACTCTATGGAGGGGAAGTGGCCACAAATTAACCCTTTCAGAGCAAATCCGTGGGTCTCTTGTGTGCATGTGTGTTGTGTGCTTGTGTGATGTGTCGTATAAATAGGTTAGGCCGCCCATTAGCAGCGAGATACGCTAGCTTGGGATGCGGGACGTGGAACGGCGGAGATCTCGTTATGGCGAGATACACGGAGCCGTTACGAGGACGCTCAGGCTCCGTGCTCCCGGTCAAACGGGAAAGCTGAGGAAGCTCAGCTCGGAGACAAGTAAGGAGGCAGAGAAAGCTCAACTCGGAGACAAGCAAGGAGGCAGAGGAAGCTAAGCTCTGTAATAGCTCGGAGGCGAGCTGTTGGCTAGACGAATAGGGGATGTACTCTGGAGAGGTCTCCAAAAGATTGGATGCAACCTCGGAGAGGTGGTGCCGGAGAACGTCCCCAATACATCGTATTTATTCCAGCTCCGCAGCCCCCAGAAATTTAACGGGCTTACGTGGATGACACGTCGTCCGCTACGCGCCGGGATCTGAGAGACTTCCACTTATGAATATCATCAATCACATTCATTTTCGGAATCAATAGGTCAATCAATATTCGATAGAGTAAGAAATATATAAAAGATTTGAATCAGACCAATAGATTTCACTAGCGTCAGCAATTTTAATGTAAATCATGTGATTTTTTTTAAGTCAAGCCTTCTATCGTCTAATATAAGGTGTCTGGGAATTCTTTTTGCCCCAAAATGGTTTATTAAAGGAGAAATTGAGGAAATAAAACAGACAAGTGTAGAAATAAAGAAATTGTTGATATTAATATAACACTGCACTTTCCAAGTTTTGCTTCGTTTACATCTTCATCAACAATTTTGGGCTTTTTTATTTTTGAAGAGACGAACTATAACGACTCAATAGACGGCCCATCATTAACAAATGGATACGCAGGATGGATTCTTCAGCACGGGACACTTCCGGATCCGGTGATGGCCCAATTTAGATATCCACACATAAAATTCAGTTGGATGTAGGTGGGTCTCTCTAATATACCCAAATCCAGTTGGATGTTAAATATAAATTCCTCTTGGCTCCCTCCACAAGATTAGGGTTTTAGGATTTTTGCTCGAAGCTCGTCGTCAATTTGCTAGGGTTTTAGAGCAGCAGCAGCTTCAAATGGAGAATTCAGCGGAGCTACAGCGATTCGTCGAGGTGAAAACCCTAATTCTATTCCTCAATCTTTTCTTTGTTTCTCGATCTACCTTCAAGTTTTCATCATAAGTGCGATTTTTTGGTAGAGAGTAAAGGGGGTTCTTTTGATTGGAAAGAAGTTGAGTTTGGTACCTTGATTCCGTTGTGAAAAAGTGATATTGAATTGGATGAAGGAAAGCTCATGGGGGTTTTGTGATTGATGATAGAGCATTGCAGAGATGTTGACTGCCGAATAATTTTACCTTTTGTTTTGTTTTATCTATAGTCATTCACTCACACTACAGGTTTTTGTATGTGAATTAATTTCTACGGGAGTAGTTTCGGAGAGTTAGAGAATGCTCTTTGATTGATAGGTCATAGGTTGAGGTGATCTTAAATTAGTATCTAGGTGAAGAATTTGCTACTCATGGGGAATAAACAACTTTAGAAAGGGTAATCGTCAAGAACACCGAGTCTTGGAATATTCTGTGAAACAAGGAGCCATTGTTTAGACTTGTTGGATTGTAGTTCTTGGAGGAAAAGTAAATGGGAATTTGGATTCGCTGAGGCTGCAAGCATGAAGGCATGATATATATATATATATATATATATATATATATATATATATATATATATATATATATATATATATATATAAGGGGTGGGGGTTGCTAAATGGCATCTGGTTCAAAATGTGAACAGATATAGAGGGATGAATTCTCTTTACTTTATAAAACGTAAGGTTGGTGGATGATGCGAAGATCTGCCTTAATAGTGTTAAATCGACTCAAATTGTTCTTGAACTAACTTGATACACCACACTAATAATTTGTAATTGTTATATTTCATAGACTGAAATACTAGAAGGTTGCGCTTGGTACATGGAATGGAAGATTACCGGGAATCCTCACATTCCCAGGAATGTGATGACCGTGCATTTAATTCCAAGGAATTTTGCATTAACGTGCTTGCTACATTTTAATCATCCCCTATAATATATGTATGTGAAACCGTCGACTAGCGGCGACCGGCAAACGACGAGCGGTGAACGGCCGGTAGAGGGCGATGTGAAAGGCCGGCGGTGGATGATCGACCGGCGGAGGCGGCAGATCAACTGGTGGGGGGTTCGGTGAGGGAGTTCAGTAGAGGGCGGCGAGGGTGGACGGCGGGCGGAGGGCGGTGAGGGAGGATGGCGACGAACGGTAACGAGAGTGGCAGGTGGTGAAAGGCCAACCGGCGGACAGCCGGCGGCGGGCAAGGAGTGTGGACAGTGGTGAATGGCCGGCGTAGGGCGGCGAGGAAGGCCGGCGGCGAACGGTTGACCGGAGGGCGGCCGGTGGAGACTTGCGAGAGGGGCCGGCGGCGAACGGCAGGTGAGGGTAGCGGGTGGCGATGGAGGCCGACGGCGGGTGGCGGACGGTCATGACACATGTCGTGTTAGGTGGGAATATTTCGTAGTAATTTTAAATAGATACATGTTTTGGGAGGAATGAGACCCATGAAATGGGGTCATTTGATTACCGTGGTAATTCTACACCCCCGGGAATCTTTTTTACATCTAAACAAGCATGATAATATTCATGAGGATTTAGGATTACGACCTAGATTACCTTCTACCAAGCGCACCCGAATAACATATAAGATATTGGACATTATACATTAAATTTGTTGGAATAACAATGCTTTATAACCCTTCTTTATGAGTAGGAATTTGGTCAGCATTTTAACACGAGCAATTTGAAGACTTTGACATGCTGCACTTATATATGATTGCTTTGCTGTAAAACTAGTTGTGAACAATTCCTAGCAGCCTAAAGCTCTGAAGTCTTAACCACATTTACCATGAAATAACAATCTGCTTAAACTGACGTATGAGATGGCATAAAGAGTGTCTTAGAGGAGCAACATGTGGATTGTTGTCTAGCACAGTATGAGATGGCATAAAGAGTTTCTTAGAGGAGCAACATGTGGATTGTTGTCTAGCACACTACGTACTGTTGACCTTTTGGTTTATATTAGCTTAAAATTTGTTTTTTTTAAATAGAGTTTAGAACCTTGGTATTTTTACTTGTGAATTTCTAATAAATCCAGCTTTTAAGCTAAGGATATGCTCATGTTAGCTCTAATAATTTGTTGCGTTTTGGGTGACGAGGCACATTTAGATGTAGTCTTAGGTGCACCAAATGGGCTGTCTAATACCTTACGGGGTAGATTATCACATTTACATTCTTAAGGATGCAGGTTATGCTTTCTGATGAGGTCCTCTTTGTTTTAGCTAGAAAATTTTGTTTTCCGCATCCAAACCTTGGAGCTCTATGTTGAAATGGTTTTGTGAAACCTGATGAAACCATCTTTATGTCTCAAGTTTTCTTGTGCATTTTACTCGGATGAGAGAATCCAATTATGTTTCTGATTTGGCTTGGATAACATATAAAACTTTATTTATATAAACTGGATTTTACTGTTGGGACTCTGAAATTTATGATAAAATCCCTTCCCCTCTCTCTCTCTCTCTCTTGATTAAGTAAAGGGTTTACAAAATGTTTCAAGTAATTTATGTAGGAAATATCTTCATAATAACCTGTTTGTAAAAGGGTAATAACCCCTCAACTGTAAAATCATAGGTCCAATATATGGGAGTTAAACATTCGGGTTACCGCTTCTGGATCAACATAGCAGCAAGAAGCGTGCTTTCCAGCAATCTGTCTATTTTGGGTTTTATCAAACCAAACTCCAAAATCTACTAACTTTAAACTATGATTCCATGTGATGTAATGGTTTTGTCTTAGATTCGAATTAGACAATCACACCCTCAGCTTGATAACTGACCATACAAAATCAGCCAAGTTTTGTACAGTTATTTCCCAACCTTTTCTTCTGCTCTGTGGTCAGTCATTTTATGGTAAACGACATGGATAATCTTTGATAACGATGATGCAGATGACGGAAATGAGATCTAAGGTTGAAGCCAAATCTGTGTTTTCAAAATATTTATCCAAGGATATGACAACTGAATCAGAAGAATATTTCTGGGGGATTTAAGATTCCAGTGATCTTTGATGATGATGATAAAGGTTCCCTTTTTCTTAGAATATTTATGTAGTACTTCTATGTTCTATTATAAGCAAGAGGTTTAACAATAGGTTGATATTAGCTTCAGTCCCTTTTCAAGAGGTTTAATTTCTTGATGACTGAGGATACACATAGCGTTTTCCTTAAGGATCCATTCATATAAGAATACTGCTATTTATATTTGTCATAATCAAATCCGCATTTGTGTGTAGATAGTGTACAAGAGAAAATTTTTGTTCATTACAACCATAGCAACTTCAACTTCTTCATAAACCAAAATCACACAATACCAAATATAATTCTCACGCACGGTTAGAACCTATGTTGCACGGATTCGTTGTTGAGGTGACATATCCATATCGGAGTGACAGAGTCATATCTATATCGGATTCTTTCGGATTTTGTCGAGGCTACTCGTGGTGCTCTTTTTGGCACATCCTATAACTTATAATATGTTCTAGATGTATCTAACATGTATACATGACTCAATCAACTATCAACACAGCAATACCAACAATTTATTTGAATATCTAGTTTAGTTTTGCCAATATGATAATTTTGTGTTATTATGTATACATACATATTTATACAACAAAAACTTTTCATATCCTAACGAATTGTATCGTTATCTTTTTGAAAATTGTGACCCGTGAATCCAACTCGTATTGTACCTTGTATCCGTATGGTAATCCATGCTCTGCTTGGGTAAGCACCAATCAGTTATATGTTGCCACTCGAAATTAGTTTGCACCTGTGGCACTGGCAGCCTCCAATCGGATGGGCCTGATATAGCTGGTCCCTCACAATATGTGAACCGGCCTGCCATGAAAAATTTGAATCCTTAAGTGCGACCATTGAGAATTACTTTACATAAACTCCAGTTGTTCCTTGATAAATAGAATCTAACTCTATTTTATATATTGTGTTTCTTGTTTAATGAAGCAAGAGAACCAGAAAGCGATGGTGAACCAGATGGTAGGCAAGCTGACGAATCTATGCTGGGACAAATGCATTACAAGCACCCCTGGCAGCAAGTTCAGCTCCAGCGAGACGAGCTGCCTCACCAACTGCGCGCAGCGTTACGTCGACATGAGCATCATCATCATGAAGCGTTTCCAATCTATGCACTAGCAGTAGCAGTGCTAAATTTTTTTGCCTGCCTTAAATTTTGATGGTTTCATCATTTACTATCATAAATTTTGATATATGCTCAACCGTTCTCATGTTTTGTTTTTTTCCTAAGTTACAGCTTCATGTGCAATGAAATTGAAATGTTGGTGATTCGATACAGTTGTTTATGTATTATGTATATTTTATTTTTTCCTTGGATGTTTGCTGCTATTTGGTTTACATGTGTCGAGGGATTGTGATATTTTTCGATGAATTTTCAATTGGCATTGTGAATGGTTAGGTCCAAATAATTTATCGATGAGATTAGAAGCTTCATTTTGCAACAAATGTAGGAGTCAGCTTATAATAAATTTTTTGCCAAGCATTTGGTTTTCCATGAAAAACCAAAAAACAAGAACAAGAAACAGAAAAAAAAATAACTTTCCACTTGGACCTATGCAGATAATTTTATGCCACTGCTCGTTCCGAAGGGAAACAGACATAAACAAGCAAGCATATGCTTCATTTTATGCAGATAGGATTTGGCATCTGTAACATATAATTTGCAATTCCAATGTTTGTTTTCAGTCAATCACTATCAAAAGATACCGAGTTGGTGATTGGTTATCCGAAACCAATCAGTGCTTAGGTCAAGTTTGAAATGGTTAGCACATCAACCTTCTAGGAAAAATAGGCATGATGTAAAAGATGGTCACCTTCAGACGTCTGAGCAAATATACAATGTGTGCACATCTTTACTAATCGATCTGTTGCTTGAATGAGATATCTAAAGTTCATAGCACAACAAAGTTAACTACAGTATACTGCGAGGTCTATAATATTACAATCCCCTAGAGTAAAAGTATACCATGTAATAGACCAACTCAATACACACATGGGAACTGCTCTTCTAAGAAAATGCTCAATGATGTCTTACTCAGGCAAACAAAAATATTAAAGTATATTTGGTTAACTCACCTGTGTCGGTGGGTATGAATCAGAAGGTTTGAATTTTTATTAAAAATAAGGATGGATTAACAATAACAAAATATAAAATAAGAAATAATAATATATAATATGATATCAAGTTCTATGACTATAAAAGGACATGCCTAAGTTTTAGTCAAAGATGGTCTATAAAGCAAACTTTTATTTCTTTATTTAACCCGTTTTTCATGTATATCCTATTATAATCACAAAATTTGGCTCATCCTAGAAAATTCAACCAACAACACTTATTTTAATTTCAAGTGTTATCATAAATTTAAATCTCACAAAATATTTATGCCATCTGTGTAAGAAAAACAAAAATAGAAAGAAAAAAACACACGATCTAACTTACACCCAAAATACGCTACATGTTTTTTAAAAAATCTGGACCTTACAAACTCCAAACTTCCAAAGATGCACGATAAAAAAAGGGAAAAAGTTTCTTTCTTTATCTCACTCCAAAACTTCATTATTTCTAAATATCACCCTTAGAACTTTGATATTCCACGTATCACCTCCAAAACATACTTGTTATCCAAAAATCACCCCAAAACATACTAGTTATGTAAAATACATTTTCAAAATATCTCCACTAAAGTGGAAAAGGAAGAGTGTCTTTTTATTTTAAAATTGATTGCTGATGTGGCTTTTTAATAACAACAATAACTGAGCCTTTTATCCCAAGCATATGGGGTAGGCTGCATGGACCAATAAGAGAATCACGCCGGGTCCAGCACATGAATCCTCCGCCTCCACTCACTCCTATTGAACAATATACTTTCATTGAGGCCTTTGACAACCATGTCTTTTCATATCACCTCCATCTATGTTTTCTTCGGTCTCCCATTCACCCTTTTGATATTGTCTATATCGAGAGTATCCATTCGTCGAACCGGTGCTTTAATATGTCTGCGTCGTATATGACCAAACCATCTTAGCCGGTTTTCCGGCATCTTCTCCTTCCCAGGTGCTACACCAACTTTTGCACGAATATTCTCATTTCGTACCTTATCTTTTCTAGTGTTATCACACATCCAACAAAACATGTGCATCTCCGCTACGTGCATCTTCTGTATATGATATTTCTTAGGAGCCCAACATTCTGTACCATATAATAAGGCATGCCGAATAGCGTTCCGAAAAAATTTCCCTTTCAACTTTAACGGAAAATTACGACCGCACAAAATCCATGTTGCACTCCTCAATTTCAACCAACCAGCTTGGATCTTTTGATTAACTTTGCTATCGATCTCCCCATCCTTTTGGATGTGTCACGCCCCGCTTCCCAGTAAACGGAAGCAGGTACGTGACGAGGCCCGCGACGTATTTATTTCGAGAATGTCATTTTCCGGAATAAATACGCTAAGCGTAAAATAAGCAATATAAAATGACAGGATAATAAACATGAGATTAAAACTTCTGTTAGTCATATCTATGCCCTAGAGGCCATTATTGTATATTATAATGGATGCTTGGACATATATATAGAGAGGACTTTCTTGTTCGACATGATAGTATGCTATCTGGTTGCTCTTTATCTTAACATGTACACTTATATTATTCTGTCTCTCTGATACATGTTGATAAAGCCCTTAGGATATTAGCTTAACTACCAGGACTATGAGGCAGATCACACTAGAGGGGCTTGTGTAGTCCGCAAACACATCCTTTAACCGTTCCTAGTCGAGAGAGTATCGGGACAGCGCATCTATATTCCAGAGTAGACTAGTGTGTACGTTTCTTGACCCTGTATGGGGATGATGGTTGATCCCACAACCATTGGTGTTTGACATCAAATATTGTACACGGGTGCTCATTAGAATGGGTACACCGAACATGACTCGTCGAGAATTCTTAGATGGTACCATACCTAACGTCGGATAGCAGTTCTCTGGTGACACTGGTACAGCTTAGTCTGTAGACCCAAGATCGTCATAGTGTCTTGTGTGGTTCTCACTGTGCTTTGATTTCCTCTCTACCACGGTTCAAAGGAGTCGTGCAAACAGGTGGATTTTGGGTACAGTCCCGAGTCACATGGAAGCAGTGAGCGATAGGAGGGGTTTCGTCTCTCCCGGTATAGGGAGTTGATGTTGCGCTATACTCGATTGGCTATAACAGCAAGTCTCTGGCCAGGGTTGATGAGATTTACTGATAAGTGTTATCAGTAATTTCTCAAACGGTTATAGACCATACATCTGCATGACTTACCAAGTTACTAGGGTCTGACGATTCCACCCCTAGACTTGATATGTGACATATCAAACGAAGAGGTCGAACTGTACGGTAAGTGTTGCTTATAGGCTTTGCGGGAGTTTGGACAAGCTTGCTTATTGATCTTCTATTCGCTCAATACCTGGGTAGCCATTACGTCCAGCTAGTACCGCTGACGGCTTGTGGGTGACTGATGTGATCATTAACTACTGCTGGCGTATTGACGAGTCTTTAGAGTCTCACACAGAGGTTTCCTAGCTCAAGCGAAATGAAGTAGGGCACATATGGTGATATGTGCGGAAGCTTGATTAAATACGAGTATGTGATATAGTATTCTAATCTAGCGATATTTGATATCGGTTAAGTTATATGTGATATAACCGGATTGTTGAATCAAGTGTTGATTCAATGATATGTTATATGTATATTGAAATTTGTCGGTTATATGTGATATGACCGAGTTATTAAATAAAGTGTTGATTTGATAAATTGATATACATATAAATGATATTAGTCGGTTATATATGATGTAGCCGGATTATTAAATCAAGTGTTGATTTAATAATTTGATATATTAATATATATATTAACTAATATTGTGCTCACTAAAGATTTTATTCTCTTTTTATATATAATGATATATGTATAAATGATACATATATTTATTTATTTATATATAAAACACTATTGTGTCATGGTGGATGATACATTGGATATGGGTGTATGAGACTTACACCAAGACTAAAGATTATTTGGGTGATTATTTATTAAGAGGAAAATAAAAAAAATGATGTGGAAATGAGCATGGTTTAAGATACTTGTAGAAGCATGTAGAAGCAATGACTCATCCCACTAATTTTTGTTTTACTCTAGATATTTTATAATCCAACCATTATTTTTAGCCCATGATTAACTCTCTACTTATCACTTGAGATGTTTTTCCTCGCTCTAGTTCATCTT
This sequence comes from Agapanthus africanus, assembly GCA_030015575.1. Lineage (NCBI taxonomy): Eukaryota > Viridiplantae > Streptophyta > Magnoliopsida > Asparagales > Amaryllidaceae > Agapanthus > Agapanthus africanus. The sequence continues at coordinate 423,505,868 of CM057349.1, forward strand.
CTTCTTTCAAGAGCTCTCTAGGTTTTCCTGAGTTGAAAAAGGAAAATGAGAAAATGATTTTTAAAGTGAGCAAAATTCCTAATTCATCAACCTACTCTCATCTAGCCCATAAGATTAGGTTGTTTTCTTCACTAGTTCTTTCATTAGTGAAGAGGTAGCTTGACTCAGAGTAACTTCAAGGTGGATCATCTTCGGCCTCGAAGACGAGGAAGCAAGCTCGTTCTTTTCACCAAGTGGAGCCTAAGAAGTGTTCTAGGGACTACTACTTGGAGCTAAGCAACTACTACTTGAAGCTTTAGAAGTGAAGGATCGGTCTACAAAGGTTGTATTCTCTATTTACTTAGTGTAAAACTTGTTTACATGCCTTGCAAACCCTAATTCTCTAGTTCGATTCTAGGTTAGTGTAGCTTAGACCTCAATATTTTTTAAAATTGCATACTTGATGCATGTGGAAACCTAGTTGAGGTGCTAAGACACAATTTTATGGCATCAGAGACAAGCTAGAGCATTAGGTTTGGCCTAAACGACGTTAAAGTGTTCGATCGATATTTTCGAAACCCTAAATTCATAGTTTCTGTCTAAATTTTCAAAAGTTGAATTTTTACAAATTAAAAATATGCAAAAAATTGTGCAGGGTTTTTTATAGAGCCCCAAGAAATACGAGGTCCCAACTCAACCAATTGGCCGTGCAACCGCGGCATAACCTTAGGTTTAGCCGCGGTTCCGCGGCATGATTGGTGAGTCAGGGACTCATTCTTCTTGTGCTGCTCCATTATGTGATTTGGCACTTTCTGGATGTTTTTAATGAGGCTCAAGTTGTTGAAGTCTCTGTTATTTGTGGGTGTTTGAGATATCGATCAAAATGTTTAATATCGTCTAGATATATATGATATGTGATACAATATTTGGAATCCACATTAATTAGTTTTGTGAAAACTAGTTTGTGTTTTGTAAATCTCGTGTTTTAGTCTTTTTTGCTCGATTGCCACGGAGTTTCGATTCGGATTAAAACTCCGTCGCAATATCGTATTGTACGTGAATGGTCGCCGGGAAACACTACTAAATAGCCACGCCCTATTGCGTCGACCAAGTGACTATAGAAGAACACCGTAGCCAAAAGCATCCACTCAGATGCTCGCGGCCACGGTGTTCCGCCTAAGTGCACTTCGTTGACGGCATCGGGGGTGTGGCAATCTATTAAAGTTTCCCACGAGTATTTGATCGTTATATCGGAAATCTTGTTGAATTACCCGACTGGCTATTGAAAAGTGTTTTCAATTTGCGACTTAAATGCAAGATTTATTGTGTTAGGCATGAAATCCGAGATATGAGATATTCCGGATTTATGATGTCTAAGATTTGATGTGGATTCTAATTATTATAGTTTTCATTTCTTTTCTGCGACCGTAAATATAATATGTGGTGTATCTCCAATCTCGTTGCTATATGTCAACGGCATTCGGGATATGCATATTTACTTACGTTGATAACATGTGATGTTATATGTTGCTGTGATATGTTATATTGGATCATCGTGATTGAATAGCCGGGGTTTTTTGCGTGAGATGAGAGTTTTTCTATTTTCATTCATGTAAAAACTGTATGTAATATTCTTTTATTAGGACACTTCCGGGATGAGGATAATGTCACCATTGAAGTATATTATTTACATTTCCGCATTAGGATAGACCCAAGGCTGGGAACACAAGTGACCGGGTTCTAGAATCCAATTGGAGACCATCTCGAGGAGTCAAGACCGGATCTCCTAACTCTAGAATTGGCAGGGTCATTTGCTGCTCTCGTAGGGGTCTAGAGATGTGGGTTTGGCTATTCATTAAGACCGTGGAATCCGTGTTTTTTATTACTGGCTTAATTTAAAACATGGACCTCCTAATATATCCAATATTTCATATGTTTGTTTCTGTTACCTGAGTTCTATGATGTGATCATATAACTGCGTGAGACGAATGATATATATATATATATATATATATATTTTTTTTCATATGTTTGTTTCTGTTACCTGAGTTCTATGATGTGATCATATAACTGCGTGAGACGAATGATATATATATATATATATATATCTATATATATAATAAACGTTGCTTATGTTTTGCACCTGTGCTAGTCCAACCCCCGCTCTGCCTTTAATTAAGTAACCTGATGGTGCATGACGGGACCCGTGGCGAATACGGATGGCATAAGCGTACGCTCTATTTTCGTTTCTTCTATGATATTTAGGAAACATAAATGATGGGGCGTCATTAATGAGATTAATGAAAGAAAAGAAACCTAAAAGATGTTGTAGAATCAAATTTTTCAAAAAGGTAGCTCTAGTTTTTGCTTTGCATAGCGGTATTCCATTATGAATATCTAACACCTCATTCGGTGAGGAAAGAGCCTAGATCCCTTCATCGGGAGTGACCTCTTTAGCAAAACTAGCAAATTCTACAACCCACTTGTTTTGTTTTGAAAACCACTCGATTTTAAAAGCGGAGCTTAAACCACTCATTTTCAAATCACTCGATTCTACAACGATATCAAGTTCATTACGCTAAAGTTTTTTTTCAAAACTAGTCGTAGCCCTCCGTTATTTCAGATAAGTGCTATTTAGTATTCGTGCTGCGTTTGTTGACCATAGCCAAGGTGTAGTGTACTGTAGCCGATTAGTGCATATCTGCAGCATATGATGCGAATGGGTTAGGGTAGTCGTACGGCTTTGTTGACCATAGCCAAGGGTCGTACGGGTGGGTTTAATTCAATCGTGAAATGACAGGTTGAACTTGGCCAGCGCTTATGATTTGTTGACCATAGCCAAGGTCATAAGTTGCTAGGGGTAAAAACAGATATTGGGAATTTCAAGTGTTGAAATTTGTAATGAGATTACATACCTTCTATGTGATAGTTGGATCCCGATACCCACTGTGAGTAAGAGTTACTCCTGAGAGAGTTTTTCACTTTATAATTAGCTGATCCAGTAGGTGTCTCAGAAAGGTGTTAACGGGTTTATGCCCTTGCAAAAACGAGGTCATTTAATTAGTTTCACGCGAAAGCATGGGGAGAGTCCCTCGGAGTACCAATACCTGCCTGGCTGACCAATTGGCGAACTTGTAAGGTGTAATTAATTCCAGCTAATCTTATCTTTTAGGGTTTGAAGGAAGATTTGATAAAAACAGTGGGAGCCATCCTGATTAGATAAGATAATAACCAATCTAATCTTGAAAGAGCGCACGCTAAAGTGTTTTCTTGTCTCTCTCTCCAGGTAGCGACCATGACACGCCTTAATCAAGATAATAATATAGATGTATTGACCGAACCCGCTTATTTTACTGGGTTGGGAAATGTTGGTTTCTCTCTATCTTATGATTGTCATAAGTCTGAGTAAGGAATAGGGGAATATCAGGATTCCCACGCAACCCGAACGAAGAAAGAGCATGATGATGCATCTTCTTCGGGTGTGTTCATTACCGAGAACTGTTTCTCAGTATGTTCTGCGTCCTGGGTATTGGATACCGGATCAGGATCCCATGTTTATAATGTGTTACATGGGTTAAGAAGAAGTAAAGAACGGGGAATGGGTGATAAGTCTTCGTAGCAGGGAATGGTGCAATTGTTGCTGCCAAAGCAGTTGGCGAATATCACATTGTATTACCAAATGGTAATATATTGATTCTAAACGACTGTTATTTCGTACCAAAAATGATGTGCAATATAATATCAATTTTTTTATTAGATAAAGAAGAATATAATTTTGTACTAGAGAAAAATGTTATGAACATTTTCTTAAATTAAGTGTTGATTAGGTTTGGTACGTTGTATAACGGTATATACGTTCTGAATCAAATTACAGATCTAAATATACAGAACACGTACAAGAGAAAAAGTTCAGAAATGAACGAATCCTTCTTGTGGTATTGTAGACTTGGTCATATTAATGTGGCAAGACTAGCGAAGTTGCACAAAGATGGATATTTGAATCCGTTCGAATTTACATCTTATGAAACTTGCCAGTCATATCTCAAAGGCACGATGACCAAAACTCCGTTTACTGGACATGGAGAAAGAGCTACTGAACTCTTGGGACTGATACATAGTGATGTATGTAGTCCTATGTCTACGCATGCCAGGAATGGTTCCTCGTACTTTATTATATTCACCGATGATCTCTCAAGATTCGGACATGTGTTCCTGTTGAAACACAAATCTGAAGCTTTCGAGAAATTCAAGGAATACAAGTACGAAGTTAAGAACTATACGGGTAAAAGTATTAAAATCCTTCGATCTGATCGAGGAGAAGAATATCTGAGCACAGAATTCCATGATTATTTAAAAGAGAATGTGATTCTCTCTCAGCTTACTCCTCCGTATACACCATAGCACAATGGAGTATCAGAGCGGAGGAATCGCACCCTATTATATGGTGCGCTCTATAATGAGTGTTGAGTTACCTATTTCCTTTTATGGTTATGCACTTGAGACAGCTGCATACCTATTGAATAGGGTTCCGTCCAAATCCATGCCTACCACTCCATATGAGATATGGAATGGGAAGATACCATCTCTTAAACGAGTTAAGATATGGGGTTGTCCGGCCTATGTTAAAAGGCAAAATCCGGAAAAGCTTGAGGCAAGATCTGTTTTGTGCAAGTTTGTGGGATATCCAAAAGATTTATATGGACATATCTTCTACTATACTGAGGAACAAAAGGTGTTTGTTTCTCAACATGCCACCTTTTTAGAAAAGGAATTTCTTGTGAAAGAAATTAATGGTAATGAGGTAGAACTGGAAGAAGTTCCAGCTACACAAACTATAACTGATGATTTGGTAGAACTGGAGGACTCAATAGTCCCCGACGAACCTCAACCGATTCACAGATCTAGTAGGGTTTCTCATCAACCTGAGAGATACTACAGTTTTCTCATAGATGGTGGAGCGAGGATTGCATCATGGAAAATGATGACCCAACTAGTTTTGAGCAGGCTATCATACGTGGGGACTCTGTGAAATGGCTGGATGCAATGCGATCTGAGATGGAATCCATGTACACCAATAAAGTATGGACTTTGGAAGTTGCTTCTGAAGGGGTAAAACCCATTGGGAGCAAGTGGATCTTCAAGAAGAAATTTGATTAGATGGAAAGGTTGAGACCTTCAAAGCTAGATTTGTAGAAAAAGGTTTACATTAACGACTATGAGTCAATTATGATGAAACATTTTCTCCAGTGGCTATGCTTAAGTCCATCAGGATCCTACTAGCCGTTGTTGCATACCATGACTACGAAATCTAGTAGATAGACGTCAAGACAGCTTTTTTAAATGGTGATTTAGAAGAGAGCGTGTATATGACACAGCCAGAGGGCTTCATAGATAGTGGGAGCAGCGGAAAGGCGTGCAAGCTGCTTAAATCAATCTACGGATTAAAGCAGGCATCGCGGAGCAGGAACATCTGTTTTGATGTAGCGGTCAAAGAGTTTGACTTCATCAAAAACATAGATGAATCTTGTATATACAAGAAGGTTGTAGAGAGTAAGGTTGTCTTTCTCGTATTGTACGTGAAGACACATTCTTGATAGAAATGATGTTCCTATGCTACACTCAGTCAAGCTCTTCTTATCTTAAAAGTTCTCTATGAAAGATCCGGGAGATGTCTCCTGCATCCTGGAGATTAAGATCTATAGAGATAGAACTAAAAAGATGTTGGGATTGTTCCAATCCAGGTACATTGACACCATACTAAAGAGATTTAGTATGGAAGATTCTAAGCATGGTAATTTACCTGCTTGCTCAGGAATCACTTTCTCCAAAGAGATGTCTTCAAAGACTAATTTGGAGAGAGCTCACATGCAAGAGATACCCTATGCTTCTGCAGTTGGGTCTATCATGTGCGCGATGTTATGCATCAGACCGGATATAGCTTACGCATTTAGTGTAGTAAGTAGGTATCAATTAGATCCTGGGGAGAAGCACTGGACAGCTGTGAAGAACATTCTTAAGTACTTGAGAAGGACTAAAGAAATGTTCTTGGTGTATAGTAATGGAGAACTCCAGGTGGAGTCCTTTACCGATTCAAGCTTCCAGAGTGATAAGGACGACAATAAGTCGGTCTCGGGTTTTGTCTTCACCCTTAATGGAGGGGCGGTATGTTGGAAGAGTTCCAAGCAAGATACCGTGGCAGACTCGACTATGCAGGCTGAATACATCGCTGCCAACGATACTGCCAAAGAGGCTGTCTGGATGAAAAAGTTCATAGCTGAACTTGGTGTGGTTCCATACATTGAGGATCCAATACCTTTGTATTGTAATAACAATGGAGCCTTGGTTTTGGCCAAGAAACCCCGGTCCCATCAACGATCCAGACATATTCTTAGGCAGTATCACCTGATCCGGGAAATAGTTGATCGCCGGGAGATCGAGGTCAGAAAGTTGACACGAAAGAAAATACAGCGGATCCGCTCACGAAGGCCCTCCTCCAGACGCAATTTGAGAGACTTTTTGGGATGTTGGGTATGCGATACTACAACAACTGGCCTTAGTGCAAGTGGGAGATTATTAGTTATATGTATGCCCTAGAGGCCATTATTGTATATTATAGTGGATGCTTGGACACACACACATACACATACACACACACACATACATACATACATACATATATATATATATATATATGAATTTCTTGCTCGACATGATAATATGCTATATGGTTGCTCTTTATCTTAACATGTATACTTATATTATTCTGTCTCTCTGATACATGTTGATAAAGCCTTTAGGATGTTAGCTTGACTACCAGAACTATGAATGCAGATCATACTAGTGGGGCTTGTGTAGTCTGCAAGCACATCCTTTAACCGTTCCTAGTCGAGAGAGTATCGAGATAGGGCATCGATATTTCAGAGTAGACTAGTGTGTACGTTTCTTGGCCCTGTATAAGGGCGATGGTTGATCCCACAACCATTGGTGTTTGACATCAAAGATTGTACACAGGTTCTCATTAGAGAATGGGTACACCGAACAGGACTCGCCGAGAACTCCTAGATGGTACTATACCTAACGTCAGATAGCAGTTCTCTGGTGACACTGGTACAGGTTAGTCTGTAGACCTGAGATCGTCATAGTGTCTTGTGTGGTTCCTACTGTACTTTGATTTCCCCCTACCACGGCTCAAAGGAGTCGTGCAAACAGGTGGATTTTGGGTACAGTCCTGAGTCACATGGAGGTAGTGAGCGACAGGAGGGGTTTCGTCTCTCCCGGTATAGGGAGTTGATGTTGCGCTATACTCGATTGGCTATAACAGCAAGTCCTATTAGTGTTATATGCTCTAGAGGCCATTATTGTATAGTACTAGTTTGTATATTGCATTTTGGAAGCTTGGGATATACACGGATTTTATGACAGTCTTGTTCAATATGGTAGTATGCTACTTGGTTTGTTTCTATCTAAATATGTGTATATGTTTCTTTTAACATATCGCTAATACATATTGATAGAACCCTTAGGATCTTTGCTTGACTACCAACGTTGTGATGGTAGTCACACTAGTGGGAGCTGGGTAGTCTATAAGCACATTCTTATACAGGTCCCTAGTCGTAGGATTATCGAGATAGGGCATCGATACTCCAGAGTAGACTAGTGTATATGCTTCTCATCCCAGCAAGGGAGATGGTCTGTCCCGCAGGCATTAGTACGTCGTACTGGAGATAGTATGCAGGTGCTCATTGGGTTATGAGTTACACTGTACGGACTTGTAGGGAACTGCTGGTTGGTACTATACCTATCGTCAGGTAGCAGTTCTTAGGTGACATGAGTACAGTATAGTCCGTTGATTTGACACTGCTACTTCGCCTCGAGTGTGCTCCCACTGTTCTTTGATTACTACCATACTACGACCCTACTGAGTCATGCAAACAGGTAGTAGTTGGGTGCATCCCCAAAGCACTTGGAGGCAGTGGTGGTTAGATAAGATTCTTCTCTCCTGGTGTTGGGGGTTGATGTCGCGCTGTGATTCGGAAAGCCATTACACAAAGTTCCTGGCCTGGGCAAGCGAGATGTACTGGTAGGTACTCCAGTAGTTTTTCAGGGTGTTTTGGGCTACACTTCGACACGACTTTTTGCGCTATTAGGGGTCTGACGTTTACCGTCCCCTAGGCCTGATTTGCGATACTCTTAGATGAACAGACCAGACTGTACGGAGATTGTCACAGATAGGCTCAATAAGAGTTCAGATGAGTTTGCTCATCGGCCTTCTTATCGATAGATACCTGGGTAGCCGTTACGTACAGCTAGTACCGCTGACGGCTTGTGGTTAAATCCACTGCCAGCGTAGTGTCGAGTCTTTAGAGTCCCACACAGAGGGTTTCCTTGTTTCGGGCAAAATGATGTAGAGGTCATATGGTTTTACGACAGGGTTCGAACATATACGTGTACCTGTGCACGTATGATGTTCGGACGGATTATACTAGTGGGCTTTGGTTTAAGCCAGATCTTAGTATTAGATTATTGGATTAGTTTCGTCTTATTGTATTCGTGTTTCTCGGAATACGGATACGGGTATGTATATACGGATGAGGGACATTCTTGTAATTCTCTCAAGATTGCTTCTAGAAGGAGACACCTTATTAGGGTTTTTATCTTTTGATTAAAACATTTATGAGGTGAAGGAAATGAGGTGTTATTTATATGATAATTGAAGCATAGCAACTTGGTGACTCATGGTTGACTTTTGGGGCAAAGTTTGACTTATATATTTTGTGTGAGATATTTTTATGGGAGATATTTTGTTTGCCATATAGTCACAACAAGAGCCATATTCTATTATCATTATCACAAACACTTTCTCTTTCCTCAAGCTCTCTTCTTCTTCCTCTCAAACCCTAATTGTCTCATGTGTTGAGAATTCTAGGGTTAGTGAGACTAACCTATCCATAATCACTCTTTACTCACTCTAGGTTACTTAGATTTGCACTCCAAGTGCCACGTCCCGCTTCCCGCTGTACGGGAAGGGGACGCGGCGATGCCCGCTAAGTATTTACTCAGAAGTAAACACGCTAAGTGTATTTAAGCAATATAAAGTAAAGTATACAAGAGACAAAAATGTAAATGAATATCAACTTTATTTATTAAACATCCTTTTACAGGTACAACTGGAATGTAAATACATGAATGGAAAGCAATGCCTAAACAATGGCATAACTGAAATGAAAATATGTACAAGTAAAGTCTAATGCTCCGGGTCTTCAGTGTACTGCTCCAAATGCTCCTGGATGGTCTCGAGCTCTAGTGCGTCCGATCCACCCGACAACATTCCAAAGAAAAAGAGAAATAGGAATGTCGTCAGCGAACAATCGCTCGGTAAGTCCCAAAGAAGAAGAGAAGTAGAATAGACAGAAAAGAGATTATATCTAGTATAATATTTGATTGTTAGGTTAGCGTAGTGTTTGTAGCTTGGTATAGAAGATGCCAGTGTATACGAGAGGAGTCCAACTTACACCGTGGACTCTGGTAACCCGTAGTACAAGGCTCCGTCGAAAATACCACGGAACAACGGCATGTATGTAATTACGTCTTATGTGACCATCTCGTGCCACCTTTAACATATTACGTACAAGTCTACCCCTTTATAAACCTCATAGTGTATTATTGTATTGTTTGTATTGATTGTGTTGATTGTATTGTTTTGTCAGTAGTAAATGGAAGACTTGCCAAAATCATGATATCGGTAAATAGAATGGATGTAAATAGAGAGTCATGTAGACGAAGTATATCTATGATTCGGTGCAGTCAATATAGATTGATATAGATTGAATAGACGGATTCATGGATTCATGTTGTATTGTAGTTTATACTTGAACCACATTCAAATCAGATTGATTAGATTGAGACTCTGTCTGAGTCAGACACTTGAAAGGAACTTGAAATCCTAAATTAGTTTTGATGTTATCGGTAACTGATGCATATGGATGGCAGGATTTGTGTCTTTTTCCAAGACAATTACCGTGTTGATAATACCGGTTGTTAGATTGTCTACCTTAGATAGGCAAGCACCCATATTTTACGGCTCTCTGAGGCTCAAGAGAACTAGTCCCGCTTAAACCTATGTTTACTAGGGTCCTTATTGTAATTTAGTATAACTTGAGGGGGTTTTATGTAAAAATAGTTTTGGTATAATTTCAAAATACACCTCAAGCATTTAATTGTCGTCTTTAGGGTTTTCATAGATATATATTTTATAAAAGTGAAATTTCTAGTGAGTAGAACCTAATTTTCATAGTATATGGTATTTTCTTGAAATATTAGAATTGTTTTGTATTTGGATGGTATTTTCATGTAAAGGTGATTACTTTAATTTGGAAAACTTAGAATTTTTATATAATATATTTAAAATAGATATTTTTATATTAGATATATATATATATATATATATTTAAAAATAAATTTTATTTATTTTCTTGTAGAAATCTCATTTTCTAAAGAAAAATGCATTAAAATTCCATCAAGATCGAATGCCCCTTTCGGAGGTTTCCATCTTGCTCTGCTAGGCCCGAGGATGTGCGATAACCCGCACCATCCCGAACGGGGTCCCCAAAAGTGGAAGCGCAATTGCAAAGAATTGTTTAATACATTTTTTTAAAGAAATGGTTTTATAAGTTAATGGTATTTATTTGTAAAGCCGTGTTATCCCATGAATATATTCCCAAAACTTCATCGTGCTATGTCAAAGATATGTGTTGTGATGAGGTAGGTCATTATCTCGTGAGTTATCTAAAGGTAATACAAGATTTGTGTTGTTTTATGTCGTAACTAAAGTATGTGGTATTTTGCTGTAAAAATACAATAAAAATTTCATAAAAGAATATTTTGAGATGAAACTTGTTTTAAAGTGTTTTTTAATGTTTATTAAATATTATACGATAATATGGAATTTTATTGATTAAGAAAAGTAGAGTTTTATAGAAAAACCGATTCGGAAGTCGGATTAACTCCGCTTCCGTCGGGTTTTAGAAATAGAAATTTTTATACTAAGAGAAGAGAGGGGGAGAAGGGACTTACTAGCTTTAAGGAAAGGGGAGAGGTAGGAGAAGGTTTAAGGATCATCGGGGCGTCGTTTCGTCGCTGGAAACTCCTTGGAACGTCGCTGGAACTTCGCCCTTCGCTAACCCCACTTGCACACTAAAGGGACTTGAGAATTTTGGAGAGTTTTGACAGGTAATTTCTAAGTGAGGAGTGATGAAATATGGTGCGGTATTTATAGGGGAAATTAGGGTTTAGGGGGGTGAAAGAATGCATTAAAAATTGCATTAAAATTTGGATTAAATGGGGTTTTATTGTTCTCTGGAAATGTGCAGAGAAAATAAACCGTGTGAGAGGAGTGGGGTAGCTGAAAAGGTGCAGTGGGAAAATTTGAGGGCATTACCGTCGGTTCAAACTGGCGGTGCCAGTTTTTGCAATGGTTTCGCTGGTCGGAAACCGGTGGGGAGCTTTATATTTGCGCTGCGTATCCCCGTCGTCTCATATACCCCAAGTGCACGTGTTTGTTTATTCTGTGTCTCTTCAGTTTACGTGTAGTGCACGTGTAAACCCTTGGGCTTCTAAAAGATTAAAAGAAATTTTAATAAAAAGATAATGTTGCTGATGGGATTTGAACTCAGGTGTTATGTCTCAGTAGTGCAAGGCTTTACCAATGAGCTACAAGTGCTTTCTGGCTGTTCAAAAGAAAATTTAATTTATAACTTGTGCTCAGGCTTAGGTACTCCTTTCTGTATTCATACAGAAAGTTTAGGGTTGTTACATTCTACCCTGCTTATAAAAATTTTGTCCTCGAAATTTGTAGAAGGAAAGTGTAAAAGATTCAAAGCAATTTAGTGATAGAACTATTGATAGTGCATGAAAAATATTTGGAAGAACGAAAGAATGCGAAAGTTTTTTGTAAGATTGAAAAAAGAGGTGAAGGAATTACCAGGATTATCTTGGTCTACAGTCTCGGCTTCTACGGCTGCTAATGTGAAAGCCTGACGCCGGGATACATTCCTCCTAGCTGGAGGCGCATTCCTATGTCCTTAGGGCATGTTTCTCTGCCCTCGAGGCATGTTCCTCAGTGCTTGATGGAATTGGCGATTAGGTTGTGTTAGTGTTTATACCCTAGAAGGCCATTACTGTATCATACTAGTTTGTATATTACATAATGGAAGCATGGGATATTCACAGTTGTATTGACAGTCTTGCTAAAAATGGTAGTATGCTACTTGGTTTGTGTCTACTTTAATATGTGCATATGTTTCTTGTAACGTATCGCGTATACATATTAGTAGAGCCCTTAGGATCTTTGCTTGATTACCAGCGTTGTGATGGCAGTCACACTAGTGGGGGCTGGGTAGTCTATAAGCAACATCCTATACAGGTCCCTAGTCGTAGGATTATCGAGACAAGGCATCGATACTCCGGAGTAGACTAGTGTGTACGCTTCTCATCCCAGTTGGGGAGATGGTCTGTCCCACAGCCATCAGTACGTCGTACTGGAGATAGTATACAGGTGTTCGTTAGGTTACGGGTACACCGGACAGGACTCGCGGGGAACTGTTGGTTGGTTTTATACCCGTCGTCAGTTAACAGTTCCCAGGTGACATGAGTACAGCATAGTCAGCAGACTTGACACTGCTACTTCGCCTCGAGTGTGTCCCACTGTTCTTAGATTGCTACCCTACCACGGCTCAAAGGAGTCGTGCAAACAGGTAGCAGTTGGGTGCAGTCCCGAGCACTTGGAGGCAGTGGCGGTTAGACAGGATTCGTCTCTCCCGGTATTGGGAGTTGATATCGCGCTGTGTCAGAGAGCCATTACGCAAAGTCCCTGGCCAGGGCAAGCGAGATTTACTGGTAGGTTTTCCAGTAGTTTCTCAAGGTGTAATGGGCTACGCTCCGACACGACTTATGCCGCTTTTAGGGAACTGACGCTTGCCGCCCCCTAGGCCCGATATGCGATAGTCCTAGACGAACAGACCGGACTGTACGGAGATTGTCACAGCAGGCTCAGTAGGAGTTCAGATGGGTTTTTTCATCGGCCTTCTTATCGACATCTACCTGGGGACCGTTACGTACAGCTAGTGCCGCTTGCGGTCTGTGGTTAAACCCACTGCCAGCGTAGTGTCGAGTCTTTAGAGTCCCACACAGAGAGTTTCCCTGCTTCGGACGAAACGATATAGAGGTCGTATGGTTTTACGACAAGGGTTCGGACGCATACGTGTGTTTACGCACGTACGACGTTCGGACAGTTTTTACTAGTCGGCTTTGGTTTAAGCCAGATTCTAGTATCGGATTATTGGATTTATACAGTCTAAAGTTTTTCCGTGTTTTCACGGATAGGAGGGGCGTTCTCGTAATTTGTCGGGAAGCTTCTAGAAGCATGGTGACTTGGGGGTTAAGGTGGCATTTGCATTAATTGGATAAATGAGTCATGGTGTGATTCATACATGGAGTTAATGAATCATTTATGATTTATATGACTCATGTGATGAATCACTTAGTGTATTAATGAAACATGATGATATATCATTATTTGTTATTCATTTAATTATATGATATGTTTCACATATACACAAATGATTTCATTCATCCAAAAGGATTCTCATTCTCTCCTTCTCTCTCCTCAAGCTCTCTCTCTTCAAACCCTAACCCTAACCTCTCATGTGTTGAGATCAAGGGTTAGCTAGACTAATACATCCATAATCCAACTCTATATCACCTAGGTTGCTTAGATTAGCACTTTGAGAAACCTAGTTACCTCAAGTTAGAGGTCAAGCTTGGAGTAGGAGCTCTCGGGTGGATCGTCTTTGACTCGAGGAAGCTGTTGAGGTGCCGACGTTCCAAAGAGCCTACAAGGAGTGGAGGACAGTGATGAAGACCCGAAGGTCAAGTAACGTGAGGTATAATTTCGAATCAGAGTAGTTAAACCTTTCGTAGTTTGCTAGTAATGGTTTAGATACGATTCATGCGCTCAAGTCCGTGTTACGAAGCTTTGATAATCATTTTTTATATATTCCGCCTCCCCGCAAGTTCGTGGGGTGCATGACATGGACTTACAGTGGTATCAGAGCCAACTAAACCTTTATTAGCTTGTTAGCAACTAATTAGAACTTCGATCGTCGGAAAAACACGAAAACAACACCCCGGAACCCTATCAGTTTCTGTTAATTTTAAAAGTGTGGAAAAAAATATTTGATATACCTTAAAATTCACAGCAGGGTATTATAAGAATTCTCGGAAAATACGAGGACACAACTCGGCAAGACGGCCACGGAACCGCGGCCAAATGGTGCTTTTGGCCGCGGATCCGCCGCCGAGTCAACCCCGAGTTGACTCGGAGTTTCATAGAAATTCATATTTTATGGTGTTTTGTTTTCCTGTATATTCTGTTTCTGCCCAGGTTACTTCTGTGCTGGCTTGCATTTGGGGTAGACACGGAAAAAGGTTGTCGATCGATATTCTAAGTTATTTGCTAATCGGGTTTTTATCTGTAATGTTTAATGTGTTCGTAAACCTCCCTTAACTGCTAGTATGTCGGTTGGCAGGGGGTTGCACATTTCTGAAATGTTTACTGTTTGTGTATATGAACTTGATTGGATCGTTGTGATGATTAGTCAGGGTTTAAGATGAGTTTTATATTCATTCATTTGATGTAAATTGTAATATGATGAAATATTCTTTTGCGGGGCACATCCAGGTTGCGGTTGTAGCCACCGTTGTATTATTTCATTTACTGTTTTTTGCTCCTAGGATAGACCCAAGGTGGGGTACACAGACTACCGGGTACGTTGAAGTGTTTAGTGGCCTACTCACGTTGTTGAGGGAGACCGCTTCACTTCGGGTACTTGGCGGGTAGTTTGTCGTACCCGTAGGGGTCTAGCGTGGGGTAATGACTATTCATCACAACTGTGTAATCCGTCTTTTGTTGCAGGCTCAAAGCAAACGCGGATTGCTTGTATATCCAATAATATACATCAGTAATCTGGAATGCCTATTATTGCGTCTGACGAATGTATAATATCTATATATGATAGCTATTTAGACGTCACTTATGTTTTACGCCCGCGCTAGCCCAGCCTCCGCTCTGTCGTTAGTTAAGTAACCTAACAGGTGATGACGGGACCCAGTGGCGAATGCGGATGGCATAAGAGGACGTTGTATTTTCGTTGTTTTCTGCAATGATAGGTTAAATGATGGGACGCATTATTTTAATGCAAAGAAAATAAACCAAACTTGAATCGTTGGAACAAATTTAAAAGACACCACTCGGTTATTTTAAAAGAGCAGAATTTTTAATTGCGGAGCTTTAACCACTCCTTTTAAAAAGCTATCAGGTTCCTTCGATTATATCAAGTTCACTACGTTCACGGTTTCGCCAAAACCAGTCGTAGCCCTCCGTCATTTCTTATGGATGGTCAGTAGTATTCAAGCTATGTTTGTTGGCTTTCGTCAAGGCATAGTGTTTGGTAGCTGTTGGAGTATTCATTTGTTGCATAGATAGATGAGTTGGTTTGGGACAGTCGTATTACCTTGTTGGCTTTCGTCAAGGGTATGTACGGGTGGGTTCAAATTAACAAGATAATGATGGGCAGAACTTGACATGTGACTTATGATTTGTTGGCTTTCGTCAAGGTCATAAGAACATGGGGCAAAAATCCACATCGGGAGTTTCTAACGAAACTGATACTTGCTGGTGTTGTATACCATTTGGAGTTTGATGAATGTTGGTAGGATTCCTTCAACATTATCATACGATGATATAAGAATTCCGATCCTACTGTGAGTATATGCTACTTATCAGGAGATTCGTCACTTAACGATCAATGCTATAAACCAAGTAGGTGTCGAGAAAGGTGTCAGCGGGGCTACGCCCTTAGAGAAAAGAGGTTATTTAATTAAGGAACTTCGCGAAAGCGTTGGAAAACCTCCCTCGAAGTACCGATACTAGCCTGGCTGAACGGTTAAGCAAGTATTGTACAGCGAGAATAGTCCTGGCTAATTCTTCTTTTATGGTTTGAGGAAGAATTCGAGAAACAGTGGGAGCCATCCAGTTTAGATAAATTAAAAACCAATCTAAACTTGCAAGAGCATCATGCTAAAGTGTTTTCTTCTCTCTCTCTCATTGCAGCGACCTTGTGACCATGACTAGGTTACATCTAGATAACAAGTTGACTGAATCTAACTTATATGACTGGAAAAGGTCTGTCCAGATGTCCATTGCCTATGACAAGCCGGACCACCCTATTACTACTCAATATCCCGCCGTCCCAGGTCCCGTTTCCACCGCCGCGGATATGGATATCCGTCAGACAAGGGAAAAGGATAAAATGAAAGCTAAATGCCTCGTGTTGACTTCAGTTGATGGTATATACCAGAAGCAGCACGAGAAGATGGACTTAGTTTCCATTTTTCTCCATAACAAAGATTTATATGGAGAGCAATCTCATATCGCAAGATATGAGACCTAATTCAAGCGAGGTTGGCTGTCGGGTCATCTGTAGGGGACGACGTCCTTACAATGACTAGCTATATTGATGAGCTCAAGGACCTGGAGACCACGTTGGGAAACATGTCATACGCTGACTAATTTCCACAGTCCCTACCCTCTACTTACACCCTGAAAGAAACCAGGGAGACACAAGCTCTGCTTAATGGGGGACCTTCTTCTTCTACATCCAGGGCGAAAGCAAAGGGTGAAAAGAAGAAGACTTCTACAAAGCCGATATACGGTGTCAATAAAGTAGGAGGTAAGGGAAGAGCAAAAGTTTCGGGACTTGGTGTAGCTAAGGAGGGATGTTCCTATTGTTATGGGAACGGGCATTGGCAGAAGGATTGCAGGGCTTTGGAAGCCTGTAGCCAGGATACGAAGCATGTTGTAGCTTCAGCCTCAAGTGTGTTTGTAATTGAGAACTATTTGTCAATTAACTCTACTTCCTGGGTACTAGATACCGGAGCAGGATCTCATATTTGTAATTCATTACATACTTTGAGAAACCGTAGAGTTATAAAGGTAGGTGATTTGTCTCTCAGAGTTGCAAACGGAATGAGTGTGAACGCTGAATCCGTAGGAGAATATCACCTAGGTTTGACAAGTGGGCAGATATTGATTCTACGTAACTGTCTGTATGTACCTAGTTTGACTTGTAATATTATATCAGTGTCCTTACTTTCAAGAGAGGGATATGATTTTACATTCGTAAGTGATGTAGTTCACATCCACCTAAATCAAGTTCTGATTGGGTCCGGTACATTAGATGACGGTATATACGTATTGAGTCAAGCTCCGGTTTTCAATGTCCAGAACACACTTAAAAGAAAGTCTCCAGAAATAAATCAGGCTTTCTTATGGCATTGTAGACTAGGTCACATCAATGAAACACGATTAACTAAGTTACATAAAGAAGGATATTTGAATCCGTTCTAATATCAATCTTATTCTACTTGTGAATCTTGTCTCATGGGAAAGATGACAAAGACTCCGTTTACTGGACACGGAGTAAGAGCGAGCGAGCTCTTGGGACTCGTACACAGTGACGTGTGTGGTCTAATGTCTACACATGCACGAGGTAGTTATTCCTACTTCATTACTTTTACGGATGATTTCTCTAAGTATGGACATATCTTCTTGATGAAGCATAAATCCGAGGCTTTTGAGAAATTCCAGGAATACAAGAATGAAGTGGAAAACCAAACAGGCAAAAGTATCAAGACACTGAGATCTAATCGAGGCAGTGAATACTTAAGTGCCGAGTTCCTGGGTTACTTAAAAGAGAATGGAATTCTCTCTCAGCTTACTCCTCCATACACACCACAACACAACGGTGTATCGGAAAGGAGGAATCGAACCCTATTGGATACGGTTCGTTCCATGATGAGTAAGGTTGAGTTACTGCGATCTTTCTGGGGTTATGCACTAGAATCAGCTGCATTTCTTTTGAACAAGGTTAAAACCAAAACTGTGCCTACCACACCATATCAGATGTGGAGTGGGAAGAAACCCTATCTTCAGTACCTGAAGACATGGGGATGTCCAACTTTTGTAAAAAAGCAGCATCCGGACAAGCTTGAGGCACGCTCAGTAGAGTGTAAGTTTGTGGGATATCCAAAGAACTCCATGGGATATTGCTTCTATTACGCAAAGGAACAAAA
The DNA here is from genome assembly GCA_030015575.1 of Agapanthus africanus. Lineage (NCBI taxonomy): Eukaryota > Viridiplantae > Streptophyta > Magnoliopsida > Asparagales > Amaryllidaceae > Agapanthus > Agapanthus africanus. Next base: position 423,524,036 of record CM057349.1, read on the forward strand.
TGTTTTTGTTTCTCGTCATGCCCGCTTCTTAGAAACTGAATTTTTAGAAAATCAGAAGAGTGGGAGCGCAGTAGAACTGGAAGAAATTCCAGAACCACAAGCTGTTACTGAAAGTATGGTTGAACCAGAGGTTTCAGAAGAAAGGGACATACCAGCGCCTATCCGCAGAAATAGTAGGCAGTCTCATTCGCCCGAGAGATACTACGGTTTTCTTATAGACGGGGATCGAGAAGATTGCGTCATTGATAATGATGACCCTACTAGCTTCCAGCAAGCCATTCAGAGCGGCGATTCGGTAAAATGGCTGGATGCAATGCGGACCGAAATGGAGTCCATGTACACTAACAAAGTATGGGCTTTGGACATTGCTCCAAGTGGGGTAAAACCCGTAGGATGCAAAAGGATCTTCAGAAAGAAGATTGGTGTAGATGGACAAGTTGAAACCTATAAGGCTAGACTTGTTACAAAGGGTTTCCGTCAAAGACCTGGTTTGGACTATGACGAAACCTTTTCTCCAGTGGCTATGCTCAAATCCATTCGGATCCTTCTTACTATTGCTGCCTTCCACGATTATGAGATCTGGCAGATGGACGTAAAGACGGCCTTTCTAAATGGGAATTTGGAAGAGTGCGTCTATATGGATCAGCCAAAGGGATTCATTCAGAGTAGGAGCAGCGGTAAAATATGCAAGCTGCTTAAGTCCATTTATGGACTAAAGCAGGCATCGCGGAGTTGGAACATCTGTTTTGATGATACTGTCAAAAAATTCGACTTTATCAAAAATCCAGATGAACCATGCATATACAGTAAGATTGTAGGGAGAGTTGTTGTATTCTTCGTCTTGTACGTGGATGACATTCTCCTAATAGGAAATGATATTCCTATGCTACAGTTGTTAGTTATATGTATGCCCTAGAGGCCATTATTGTACATAGGATGTATATTGTAGTGGATGCTGGGACATATATAGGTATGACTTTCTTGCTCGACATGATAGTATGCTATCTGGTTGCTCTTTATCTTAACATGTATACTTTCAGTCTCTCTGTTACATGTTGATAAAGACCTTAGGATGTGTACTCGACTTCTAGGACTATGATGTAGATCATACTAGTGGGGCCTGGGTAGTCTATGAGTACATCCTTCAATGTTCTTAGTTGTGGGAATATTGAGACGGGGCATCGATATTCCAGAGTAGACTAGCGTATATCCTCTCGACCCATGTGATGGGCGATGGATGATCCCATATCCATTGGTGTTTGACATCAGAGATGGTATGCGGGTGCTCAGTGGTGACTGGGTACACTGAACGGACTCGCCGAGAACTCCCAGATGGTATTATACCTCACATCAGATGGCAGTTCTCTGGTGACACTGGTACAGCTTAGTCTGTTGACCCGAGATCGTCATAGAGTCTTGTGTGTCTCCCACTGTGCTTTGATTTCCACCCTACCACGGCTCTACTGAGTTGTGCAAACAGGTGGTTTTTGGGTACAGTCCTGATTCACATGGAGGCAAGGAGCGATAGGAGGGGATTCGTCTCTCCCGGTATTGGGGGTTGATGTTGCGCTATGCTCGACTGGCCATAACTGGAAATCCCTGGCTAGGGTTGCAGTGATATACTGGTAAGAGTTATCAGTAGTTTCACGCTATGTTATGGACCTTACATCGGCATGACTTATCAAGCTACTGGGGTCTGACGTTTACCACCCCTAGGCGAGATATGCGACATATCAGACGAACAGACCGGACTGATACGGTAAGTGTTACTGGTTGGATTCACAGGAGTGTGAGAGGGCTTGCTCGTTGATCTTCTGATCGCTCAATACCCGGGTGGCCGTTACGTTTAGCAGATCGCTTGCGGCTTGTGGGTGTTTGATATGATCATCACCTGCTGCCGGCGTATTGACGAGTCTTTAGAGTCCTACACAGAGGTTTCCTGGCTCAAGCGAAATGAAATAGGAGCGCATATGAGATATGTGCGGGACCGAGAATAATACCAGTATGTGATACTGAATTCTATTCTCGCGATTTGTATCATCGGACGGTTATATAAGATATAGCCGGGTTACCGAATCAAGTGTTGATTCGATACATTAATACACTTGATATTAGTCGGTTATATGCAGTATGACCGGATCATTAAATCAAGTGTTGATTTAATGATTTAATGTATAATTGTATATTTGATATATTACTTTACATTAACTAATATTTGTTCACTTAAGATTGATTATCTCACTTGATTGTGCACATTGTATATATGATATATGTTTGTGCACTAGTTTGTATCATGTTTGATGATACATGCAAACTTGGGTGTGTGTTTACTTTAAACCATATTTAGTTAATGGTTAGGGTTTCCATTACCTTATTTATTTATTTATTTATTTTGGCAAGAATAAAATGGTGGCTAAATTTGTTTCATTCTTGAAACTTCATGAAGCTTTGAAAGCTTTGACCATTTTGTTTCTTTCCTTAACCTAACCATTTAACTAAACCCTAGTTTATTCTCTACATGAGTTACACTCACCCATGGTTGCAAAATGATAAGAATCACTTGGATTTTCTTTTTGAAGATAATTCCTTTTCCATTTTCTTCTTCATCTTCTTCAAGTGAAGAAGAAAGCTTTCTTAAAAATTTCCAAGTGATGATTCCAAGTGAGAAATCCAAATCCAAAGTAAACCCACTTCCTATTTCTTCATCCTCTACCACTTGCCATGTAGTAGAGTGTGTTTTCTTCACAAGTTTCATGACTTAGTGAAGGTGGAGCTTGAGTTTGAGTTGCCTCGACGTAGATCATCTTCGGCATCGAAGTCTACGACCTAGCCCGATCATTTCTTCGACGAAACCATCGCTAGAGTCCGGGATCCGATGATCGCAGCGGAGGGACGTCAACACGGAGCTAGAGAAGTGGAGGACCTGATCTACAAAAGTTGTAGTCTCTTTCATTTAGCAATAAAGTTGTTTACTTGCATGTTTCGCCTTACCTCTAGTTAACGATCTAGCATTAGGGTTTATCGGCACATGTAAAATTTGATTTTGGCATGGTTGATCAGTTGTGGAACCTCTTGAGTGTGACTAGGAACCCTACAGTGGTATCAGAGCCTAGCTAGAGGCTTAGGCGATGAGTAGACGAAGTTAGAAACCCAATCGAACCCGAAACCCTAATCCAAAACCATTCTCTGTACATTTTTTGAAATCGGGGATTTTCGTGAATTAAAAATATGCAGAAAATTCAGCAGGGTTTTTTAAGAAAAACTGTGAAGCACGTGCACCTGTGTCCACTAAAGAGCCGTGGAAACGCGGCACGAGCATGGCTTGTGCGGTGGTTCCGCGGCCATACAGTACCATTGTGTTGTGAATTTTGCACAGTAATTTCTTTCTTTAGTTGCTGAGTTTTCTGGGAATTTTTAAATTGCACTCAAGAGTTGAGTTTTCTGGGTTGTATTGGGAGTTCGTAGATTCGATCGGATTGTCTAATTTTGTCTATATGTTTTTCCGGATAATTTAGAATATGTTAAAAAGTTCGACTGGATATAAATACCCACTTTTTCTCCTGCCGGAAAATTTCCAAGTGTTGGATTTTTCCGTGGTTTAAAGACGTTCTAAGTAGTGCAAGTAACGCGATGGACCCTCTAGAAGACAACAAACCTTAACTCGATTATGTGACCGTTTTGAACTGCCTTTTGAACCTTAGGGTTTGGGGCAGTACGGTGTGCCACATGTGAGGCGTTGGCTTGACCCTTCTACGGCTGGACCGTTGGTACTGTGGCATGAAGTGAATGTTTTTAAACTTATTTCATGTGTTGAGCTGTTTCGGGAAAACTTTGGTATTTGATTGTTCGATCGGATAGTTTAACATTTTCTATTTATCTGGAATGTGATACAATATTTGGAATCCACAAGTAGTTATGAGATAACTGATTTGGATGTTATAAACATAGCAGTTTAGCCTCACTTGATTGGTTGCCACGGGATTTTGATGTGATCAAAAGTCCGTCGCAATCACGTTGATTACACGGATACTCGCCGGTAAACTTAATAGACAGCTACACCCCATATCCCCAACCAAGTGATTGTAGGAGAACCCCGTCACCAAAAAGCATCCGTTCGGGTGCTCGCGGCAGCAGTGTTCCGCCTTAGTGCACTTCGTCGACGGTATCGGGGGTGCGGCCGTCCACTAAAGTTTGCGACGAGCATTCGTTCTGGATGCCGGGAATCTTGTTGAATTGCCCGACTTTATATTGAAAAGTGTTTTCGATATTGAGACTAAAATGCGGGGTTTGTAACTGTTAGGCATGCGATGTCTAAGGGATTCATTTGATTAGGCATGCGATGTCTAAAGAGTTTGCGGATTCCAACTGTTGTAGTTTTACACATTCTTTTCTGTGATCGTAAGTGTAATATGTGATATCGCCGGTTTCGTTGCTATATGTCAACGACAATTGGGATACGCATGTTTACTTACGTTGATGACATGTGATGTTATGTGTTGCTGGATATGTTATATTGGATCGTCGTGTTTGAATAGCCGGAGGTTTTTATGTGAGATGAGTGTTTTTCATTTTCATTCATGTAAAAACTTGTATGTAATATTCTTTCATTGGGGCACTTCCAGGTTGCGGAAGATGTCACCTTTTGTATATTATTTAATTTTCCGCATTAGGATAGACCCAAGGAGGGGAGTACAAGTAACCGGGTTCTAGGGTCCAGTGGGAGACCATCTCGAGGAGTCGAGTTCGGGTCTCCTAACCCTAGAATTGGTAGGGTTGCTTGCCGCTCTCGTAGGGGTCTAGGGGTGTGGGATTGGCTATTCATCACGACCGTGGAATCCGTGTTTTATACTGGCTCGTATTAGAAACACGGACGTCCTAGTATATCCAATATTTCATATGATATTTTCTGCTGTGTTATCTGTGATGTGATCATGTGATTTGTTCAGATAGATATAGTATATAGTATATATGATATATTATATAGACGTTGCTTATGTTTTACACCCGCGCTAGCCCTGCCTCGCTCTGGCGTTAGTTACCTAACCTAACGGTGCAGACGGGACATCGAGGCGAATGCGGATGGCATAAGCGTACGTTATATTTATCTGTGATGTTTAGGTGGACTTAAATGATGGGATATTCATTAATGTGATTAATGAAAGAAAATAAATCTAAAAGATGTTGTGGAATCGAATTTCAAAAATAAAACAGGTAGCTACAGTTCTTGCTTTGCATCGCGGTGTTCCTTGTAGAACATCCTGCACCTTATTCGATAAGGAAAAGACCGAGATCCCTTTACCGGGAGTGACTCCTTTAGCAATAACTGGCAGATGCTACAACCCTCGGTTTGTCTTTTGATTGCTTCTATAGTTTTTGCTTTGCACAGAGATATATATGATATATCCTGCACCTTATTCGATGAGGAAAGGGCCGATGATCCCTTCACCGGGAGTGACCCCTTTAGCAAAACTAGAAAAGCCTCAAAAAAACGATCCATTTAAAAACCATTTGATTCCGCAACGAGATCAAGTTCAAAGCGTTAAAGGTTTTATTAAAAACTATTCGCAACCCTCCGTCATTTTAGGAAGTAAAGTACTTAGTATTCGTGCTATGTTTGTTAACCATAGTCAAGGCACAGTGTACGGTAGCTAAGTGATGTCTTCCTACACCGCATATAATGCGATTAGTTAGGACAGTCGCGTGACTTTGTTGACCTTAGTTAAGGGTCATGTGGGTGGGTCTAATTAATCACGAAATGACGGGTAGAACTTGACTAGTACTTATGATTTGTTGACCATAGTTAAGGTCATAGGTGCTAGGGGTAAAAACCATTATCGGGAGTTTCAAGTGTTGAAATTTGCAATGAGATTGCATACCTTCTATATGATAGTTGGATCCCGATACCCACTGCGAGTAATTGTTACTCCTGGGAGAGTTTTGCACTTTACAATTAGCCGATCAAGTAGGTGTCTAGAAAGGTGTCAACGGGGTTACGCCTCTGGGAAAACGAGATTTACTGTAATTAGGTCCGTGCGAAAGCACGGGAAACCTCCCTCAAAGTACCGACACTGGCCTGGCTGAAAGATTGGCGAACTTGTAGAGTGTAATTAATCCCGGCTAGTCTTTCCTTTTAGGGTTTGAAGGAAGATTTGATAAAAACAGTGGGAGCCATCCTGATTAGATAAAATAAATAACCAATCTAATCTTGCAAGAGCGCACGCAGAGTGTTTTCTTCTCTCTCTCTCCAGGTAGCGACCATATCACGCCTTAATCAAGATAATAATATGGATGTATTGACCGAACCCGCTTGTTATACTGAGCTGGGGAACGTTGGTCCCGCTCCAACTTATAATTGTTATAAGACCGAGCAGGAATTAGGGGAATACCAAGATTCCCATGCCGCCCAAACGAAGAAAGTGCATATGATGCATCTTCTTCGGGTGTGTTCGTTATACAGAACTGTTTCTCAGTATCCTCTGCGTCCTGGGTATCTGATACCGGATCAGGATCCCAGATATGTAATCTGTTACATAGGGCTACAGAAAGGCAGAGAACTGAGAACGGGTGATAAGTTTCATGAGATAGAAAACGGGGCAAGTGTTGCAGCCAAGTCTGTTGGTCACTGTCACCCTGTATTACCAATACATTGATTTTGAACAAATGCTATTAGATACCGAACCTGATATACAAAATCATATCAGTCTCTTTATTAGTAAAGAAAGGATATAATTTTGTATTGTTGGATAATGTTTTGAACATTTCCTACATTTCAAAAGCTGATCGTTTCAGGCGCGTTATCTAAAAGTATTGACGTTCTAAATCAAACTACAGTTCCTAATATACGGAACACACACAAGAGGAAGAGTTCAGAAATGAACGAATCCTTCTTGAGGCATTGTAGACTAGGTCATATTAATGCGACCCGACTGGCTGAAGTTACATTCAGATGCATATTTAAATCAGTTTGAATTTACATCTTGTGGAACTTGCCAGTCATGTCACAAGAATTAGATGACCATAGCTCTGTTTATTGGAAACAGAGAAAGAGTTAGTGAACTCTTGGGACTGATACATGATGATGTATGTAAGGTCCCCTGTCTACACATGCCAGGACCGGTTCTTTGTACTTCATTACATTATCTGATAATCTCTCAAGATTCAGCCATATGCTCCTGTTGAAACATAAGTCCGAAGCTTTTGAGATATTCACAGAATATAAGTTAGAAGTAGAGAACCAAAAACCGGGTATAAGTATTATGTCCTTTGATGAGATCAGGGAGGAGAATACTTGTGCATGGAATTCTTGGACTATTCTAAAGCAGAATGAGATTCTCTCTCAGTGTTACTCCTCTGTATACACCACAGCACAATGGTGTATCAGGGCGGAGCAATAGCACCCTATATGATATGGTGTGCTCTATGATGAGTACTACTGAGTTACCTATTTCCTTTTAGGGGGTTATGCACTTGAGAAGTTGCATACCTATTGAATTGGGTTCGAATCAAATCAGTGCCCACCACTCCATATAAGAAATGGTATGGGAAGAGCCTATCTCTTAAGTAAGTTAAGATTTAGGATTGTCCGGCCTATATCAAAAGCAAAATCCGGACAAGATCAAGGCAAGGTCAGTTCTGTAGAACTGGAAAGGTTCCAACCATACAAAACTGCAGCTGATTTGACAGAACCAGAGGATTCAATAGTCCCCGACGAACCTCAGCCTCTCCGCCGATCTAGCAGGGTTCCTCATCTGCCTGAGAGATACTTCGGTTTCTTGATGACAGTGGGAGTGAGGATTGCATCATGAGATGATGACCCAACTAGTTTCGAGCAGGCCATCGAGAGTAGGGACTCTGTAAGAATGGCTGGATGCTTAGCGATCTGAGATGGAATTCATGTACACCAACAAAGTATGGACTTTGGATGCTGTATCTGAAGGGTTAAATCCCCATCAGGGGCAGGTATATCTTGAGAAAATTACTTGGTGTAGATGGAAAAGTTGAGACTTTCAAAGCTAGACTTGTTGAAGGTTTTCGTCATCGACCAGGCGTGGATAATGATGAAACCTTTTCCAAGTGGCTATGCTTAAGTCCATCCGGATCCTACTTAACATTGCTACATACCATGACTATGATATCTGGTGGTTGGGTGTCATGACTATTTTTCTAAATACTGATTTAGAAGAGAACTTCTATAAGTACACAGCCAGAGAGCTTCGTAAACAGTGGGAGCAGCGGAAACATGTGCAAGTTGCTTTACAGGATAAAGCAGGCATCGCGGAGTTGGAACGTCTGTTTTGATGTGGTAGTCAAAGAGTTTGACTTCATCAAAAAAAGTAGACGAACCTTATATATACAAAAAGGTAGTAGAGAGTAAGGTGGTCATCCTCGTATTGTACGTGGACAACATACTCTTGATAAGAAAAGAGTTTCCTATGCTGCGCACGGTCAATCTCCTCTTATCACATGGATTCTCCATATAGGATAAAGTTGATACCTCCTAAATCCTGGGATTTGGGTCTATGAGATAGATCTAAATGGATGTTAGGATTCTCTCTAGCTGTAGTAAGATAGTATCAATCGATCCTGGGGAGAATCACTGGAAAGGTTCCAGGGTGATAAGGACGACTGAATGTCAGTCGCAAGGCATTGTCTTTACCCTCAGTGAAGGGACGGTATGTTGGAAGAGTTCCAAGCTAGATACCGTGGCAAACTAGACGATAAAGGCTGGTAACATCGCTATTAAAGATACTACCAAAGAGGCAGTTTGGGTGTATATTGGTTCATGAGATGAACTAGGTTCCTACCATTGTGTGACAATGGAAGTGTGGCTTTGGCCCATGAACCCTGGTCCCATTAGTGACCCAGACATATTCTGAGGCAGCATTGCCTGATCAAGGAGATAGTTGATCTCCAGGGTGATCAAGGTTAGGAGAGTAGACTCAGAGGACAACACGGCGGATCCACTCACAAAGGCCTTTTCTCAGAGAGAGACTCTTATGGGATGGTTGAGTATGTGATACTGCAACCACTGCTACAGATGGCCCTAGTGCAAGTGGGAGATTGTTAGTTATATGTATGCCCTAGAGGCCATTACTGTACATAGGATGTATATTGTAGTGGATGCTGGGACATATATAGGTATGACTTTCTTGCTCGACATGATAGTATGCTATCTGGTTGCTCTTTATCTTAACATGTATACTTTAAGTCTCTCTGTTACATGTTGATAAAGCCCTTAGGATGTGTACTCGACTTCCAGGACTATGATGTAGATCATACTAGTGGGGCCTGGGTAGTCCATGAGTACATCCTTCAATGTTCCTAGTCATGGGAATATCGAGACGGGGCATCGATATTCCAGAGTAGACTAGCGTATATCCTCTCGACCCATGTGATGGGCGATGGATGATCCCATATCCATTGGTGTTTGACATCAGAGATGGTATGCGGGTGCTCAGTGGTGACTGGGTACACTGAACGGACTCGCCGAGAACTCCCAGATGGTATTATACCTCACGTCAGATGGCAGTTCTCTGGTGACACTGGTACAACTTAGTCTGTTGACCCGAGATCGTCATAGAGTCTTATGTGTCTCCCACTGTGCTTTGATTTCCACCCTACCACGGCTCTACTGAGTTGTGAAACAGGTGGTTTTTGGGTACAGTCCCGATTCACATGGAGGCAATGAGCGATAGGAGGGGATTCGTCTCTCCCGGTATTGGGGATTGATGTTGCGCTATGCTCGACTGGCCATAACTGGAAATCCCTGGCCAGGGTTGCAGTGATATACTGGTAAGAGTTATCAGTAGTTTCACGCTATGTTATGGACCTTACATCAGCATGACTTAACAAGCTACTGGGGTCTGACGTTTACCACCCCTAGGCGAGATATGCGACATATCAGACGAACAGACCGGACTGATACGGTAAGTGTTACTGGTTGGATTCACAGGAGTGTGAGAGGGCTTGCTCGTTGATCTTCTGATCGTTCAATACCCGGGTGGCCGTTACGTTTAGCAGACCGCTTGCGGCTTGTGGGTGTTTGATATAACCATCACCTGCTGCCGGCGTATTGACGAGTCTTTAGAGTCCTACACAGAGGTTTCCTGGCTCAAGCGAAATGAAATAGGAGCGCATATGAGATATGTGCGGGACCGAGAATAATACCAGTATGTGATACTGAATTCTATTCTCGCGATTTGTATCATCGGACGGTTATATAAGATATAGCCGGGTTACCGAATCAAGTGTTGAGTCGATACATTGATACCCTTGATATTAGTCGGTCATATGCAGTATGACCGGATCATTAAATCAAGTGTTGATTTAATGATTTAATATATAATTGTATATTTGATATATTACTTTACATTAACTAGTATTTGTTCACTTAAGATTGATTATCTCACTTGATTGTGCACATTGTATATATGATATATGTTTGTGCACTAGTTTGTATCATGTTTGATGATACATGCAAACTTGGGTGTGTGTTTACTTTAAACCATGTTTAGTTAATGGTTAGGGTTTCCATTACCTTATTTATTTATTTATTTATTTTGGCAAGAATAAAATGGTGGCTAAATTTGTTTCATTCTTGAAACTTCATGAAGCTTTGAAAGTTTTGACCATTTTATTTCTTTCCTTAACCTAACCATTTAACTAAACCCTAGTTTATTCTCTACATGAGTTACACTCATCCATGGTTGCAAAATGATAAGAATCACTTGGATTTTCCTTTTGAATATAATTCCTTTTCCATTTTCTTCTTCATCTTCTTCAAGTGAAGAAGAAAGCTTTCTTGAAAATTTCCAAGTGATGATTCCAAGTGAGAAATCCAAATCCAAAGTGAACCCACTTCCTATTTCTTCATCCTCTACCACTTGCCATGTAGTAGAGTGTGTTTTCTTCACAAGTTTCATGACTTAGTGAAGGTGGAGCCTTAGTTTGAGTTGCCTCGACGTAGATCATCTTCGGCATTTCTTCGACGACCTAGCCCGATCATTTCTTCGACGAAACCATCGCTAGAGTCCGGGATCCGATGATCGCAGCGGAGGGACGTCAACACGGAGCTAGAGAAGTGGAGGACCGGATCTACAAAGGTTATAGTCTCTTTCATTTAGCAATAAAGTTGTTTACTTGCATGTTTCGCCTTACCTCTAGTTAACGATCTAGCATTAGGGTTTATCGGCACATGTAAAATTTGATTTTGGCATGGTTGATCAGTTGTGGAACCTCTTGAGTGTGCCTAGGAACCCTACAACAGTCAGTCAAAAGATTCTTGTCACAGAAGTTCTCCATGAAAGACCTGGGTGATGCCACCTACATTCTGGGGATCCAGATCTATCGTGATAGATCAAAGAGGATGTTGGGACTTTCGCAGTCCAGGTACATAGACACCATATTGAAAAGATTCAGTATGGATGATTCTAAGCGCGGTAACCTACCGGCTTGTCACAGAATCACCCTCTCCAAAGAGATGTCTCCCAAGACTGATTTGGAAAGGGATCGCATGTCGATTATACCCTACGCTTCTGCGGTAGGCTCTATAATGTATGCGATGTTATGTACCAGACCAGATGTAGCATACGCATTGAGCGTTGTAAGTCGGTATCAGGCAAACCCAGGGGAGAAGCACTGGATAGCAGTAAAGAACATTCTCAAGTACCTGAGGAGGACTAAGGAGATGTTCTTGGTGTATGGCGGAAAAGACCTCCAGATCGAGGCCTTTGCTGCCCCAGCTTCCAGAGTGACAAGGATGACTCTAAGTCCATGTCGGGTTATGTCTTTACCCTCAATGGAGGGGCGGTCTGTTGGAAGAGTTCCAAGCAGGAGACCGTTGCTGACTCAACGATGGAAGCGGAGTACATAGCTGCTTGCGATGCCGCAAAAGAAGCTGTCTGGATGAAGAAGTTCCTCACAGAACTTCAGGTGGTTCCTACCAGTGTTGGTCCAATACCTCTGTATTGCAACAACAACGGCGATATAGCTTTAGCGAAGGAACCCAGGTCCCATCAGAAGTCCAGACACATCTTAAGGCGGTATCACCTGATCAGGGAGATCGTAGATCGCCGGGAGATCGAGGTAAAAAGAGTAGATACAGAGAATAACACTGCTGATCCATTCACAAAGGCCATTCCTCAGACGCAGTTCGAAAGGCTATTCGAGATGATAGGTCTGCGATATGCCAGTACATGGCCCTAGTGCAAGTGGGAGATTGTTAGTGTTTATGCCCTAGAAAGCCATTATTGTATCATACTAGTTTGTATATTACTTAATGGAAGCTTGGGATATTCACAGTTGTATTGACAGTCTTGCTAAAAATGGTAGTATGCTACTTGGTTTGTATCTACTTTAATATGTGCATATGTTTCTTGTAACGTATCGCTTATACATATTAGTAGAGCCCTTAGGATCTTTGCTTGATTACCAGCGTTGTGATGGCATTCACACTAGTGAGGGCTGGGTAGTCTATAAGCAACATCCTATACAGGTCCCTAGTCGTAGGATTATCGAGACAGGGCATCGATACTCCGGAGTAGACTAGTGTGTACGCTTCTCATCCCAGTTAGGGAGATGGTCTGTCCCACAGCCATCAGTACGTCGTACTGAAGATAGTATACAGGTGCTCGTTAGGTTACGGGTACATCGGACAGGACTCGCAGGGAACTGTTGGTTGGTTTTATACCCGTCGTCAGTTAACAGTTCCCAGGTGACATGAGTACAACATAGTCCGCAGAATTGACACTGCTACTTCGCCTCGAGTGTGTCCCACTGTTCTTAGATTGCTACCCTACCACGGCTCAAAGGAGTCGTGCAAACAGGTAGCAGTTGGGTGCAGTCCCGAGCACTTGGAGGCAGTGGCGGTTAGACAGGATTTGTCTCTCCCGGTATTGGGAGCTGATATCGCGCTGTGTCAGAGAGCCATTACGCAAAGTCCCTAGCCAGGGCAAGCGAGATTTACTGGTAGGTTTTCCAGTAGCTTCTCAAGGTGTAATGGGCTACGCTCCGACACGACTTATACCGCTTTTAGGGGACTGACGCTTGCCGCCCCTAGGCCCGATATGCGATAGTCCTAGACGAACAGACCGGACTGTACGGAGATTGTCACAACAGGCTCAGTAGGAGTTCGGATGGGTTTCCTCATCGGCCTTCTTATCGACATCTACCTGGGGACCGTTACGTACAGCTAGTGCCGCTTGTGGTCTGTGGTTAAACCCACTGCCAGCGTAGTGTCGAGTCTTTAGAGTCCCACACAGAGAGTTTCTCTGCTTCGGGCGAAACGATATAGAGGTCGTATGGTTTTACGACAAGGGTTCGGACGCATACGTGTGTTTACGCACGTACGACGTTCGGACAGTTTTTACTAGTCGGCTTTGGTTTAAGCCAGATTCTAGTATCGGATTATTGGATTTATACAGTCTAAAGTTTTTCCGTGTTTTCACGGATAGGAGGGGCGTTCTCGTAATTTGTCGGGAAGCTTCTAGAAGCATGGTGACTTGGGGGTTAAGGTGGCATTTGCATTAATTGGATAAATGAGTCATGGTGTGATTCATACATGGAGTTAATGAATCATTTATGATTTATATGACTCATGTGATGAATCACTTAGTGTATTAATGAAACATGATGATATATCATTATTTGTTATTCATTTATTTATATGATATGTTTCATATATACACAAATGATTTCATTCATCCAAAAGGATTCTCATTCTCACCTTCTCTCTCCTCAAGCTCTCTCTCTTCAAACCCTAACCCTAACCTCTCATGTGTTGAGATCAAGGGTTAGCTAGACTAATACATCCATAATCCAACTCTATATCACCTAGGTTGCTTAGATTAGAACTTTGAGAAACCTAGTTACCTCAAGTTAGAGGTCAAGCTTGGAGTAGGAGATCTCGGGTGGATCGTCTTTGACTCGAGGAGGCCGTTGAGGTGCCGACATTCCAAAGAGCCTACAAGGAGTGGAGGACTGTGATGAAGACCCGAAGGACAAGTAACGTGAGGTATAACTTTGAATCAGAGTAGTTAAACCTTTCGTAGTTTGCTAGTAATGGTTTAGATACGATTCATGCACTCAAGTCCGTGTTACGAAGCTTTGATAATCGTTTTTCATATATTCCGCCTCCCCGCAAGTTCGTGGGGTGCGTGACATGGACTTATAGGTTGTGCAGGAGGTCCATGTGGAGGTGGAGGTGGGAGTGCAAGACGAGGTGCAGGAGCCTGGATAGCTGGCTGCTGCGGATAAGTGTTGTAGGTTGAAACTGTGTTGCGTCTATAAGGACATGATCCAATTCCATGATTGGATGCGCTACAAATTAAGCACAGGCCTTTGGCGCGCCTACAGTCCTTCCACAAGTGTCCATCCCTCTTGTAGTAGAAGCAAAAATCTGGACTTGGCTGGTTATCTATTACTTCCGGTCTTCTGGGCTCAAACGATGGCCTGGAAGAGGCTCCTCCTGCCATCTGGGTGGCAGGGCGCTTCACTCTTGCAGATTGAGGTCCGCCCTTCCTCTTCACTACTACCCCGTATCTTCGGGCAGCCTTCAAAGCCAAATCATGGGTTGGGAAATCCCCTGTAGCTAAGGCAGCTTGGATTTCCTGGTCCAACCCTTGCTGAAATTTTCTAGCCCTGATCTCAGTAGTCGGTATGAGATGGGCCGCAAACCTGTTACAGTTTTGTGTTAGCTGTGTAGTATGTGATATTTGAAAATCGAATATTGAGACATATCTTACCTACTGAGTATGGTGAACTCAGCGTCATATTCATCCACTGACTTGGTCCACATTGAACCCTGTTGTAGATGAATACATTGCTGCTCCATGTCGAATCGGGCAGTCTCAGGGAAGTATTCCACGTCAAACATATCGCGAAAAGTCCTCCATTCGATCGGTTGGTCAAGACGGCTTTCTTCCGCCTTCCACCATACCCGTGCATTGTCAGCGAGCTGCAAATTTGCAACTCAAACACATGCTATCTCTGGCACTTGTGCCGCTGCCAGGTCATCTTCAATACTCTAAGCCCACCCCTCAGCTTCTAGAGGGCTCTCTTTTCCTGAGAATTTCTTGGGGTGCAAAACCCGGAATTGCTTTACCCTCGGGGGTTCCGCTTCTGGGCGGTTCATCAACATAGTAGTCTGCTGCTGTTGTCCCTCCAGGAGGCTGCGGATTGCCTCAAGCGGTACCGTCTGCTCATTGATCGGAGTAGCGACGGTAAGTGTAAGCGGTAGAGGTGGTGGGGCGTTGTTGAAGTTGGTGCTAGTGTTGTTTGGGGAATCCATAACCTTGAAAGAAAATTTTTGGGTTAGGACAGATTCAAATATTTGAAATTGGAAGATTCAAAGAATATATAAAGAATGTTTTTAGTTGCTGGTTCTTATGTTATATTGCTTAGGACTTCATGCAGAATAAACCCGCATGTCCATGCAAAACTGAACTGCATGTCCATACAGAGCTGACCTGCATGGAGCCGCTAACAAAACCTGTCACGCCCCACTTCTCGGTGTACGGGGAGGGGACACAGCGATGCCCGCTACGTATTTACAAAGAAGTAAACACGCTAAGCGTATCTACGCAATATAAAGTAAAGTACACAAGAGACAGGAATGTAAATGAATATCAACTTTATTTATTAAACATTCTTTTACAGGTACAACTGGAATGTAAATACATGAATGGAAAGCAATGCCTAAACAATGGCATAACTAAAATGAAAATATGTACAAGTAAAGTCTAATGCTCCGGGTCTTCAGTGTACTGCTCCAAATGCTCCTGGCTGGTCTCGAGCTCTAGTGCGTCCGATCCACCCGACAACATTCCAAAGAAGAAGAGAAATAGGAATGTCGTCAGCGAACAATAACTCGGTAAGTCCCAAAGAAGAAGAGAAGTAGAATAGACAGAAAATAGAGTATATCTAGTCTAATATTTGATTGTTAGGTTAGCGTAGTGTTTGTAGCTTGGTACAGAAGATGCCAGTATATACGAGAGGAGTCCAACTTACACCGTGGACTTTGGTAACCCGTAGTACAAGGCTCCGTCCACGGAACAACGACATGGATGTAATTACGTCTTATGTGACCATCTCGTGCCACCTTTAACATATCCCGTACTAGTCTACCCGTTTATAAACCTCGTAGTGTATTATTGTATTGTTTGTATTGATTGTGTTGATTGTGTTGTTTTTTCTGTAGTAAATGGAAGACTTGCCGAAATCATGATATTAGTAAATGGAATGGATGTAAATGGAGAGTCATGTAGACATAGTATATCCATGGTTCGGTGTAGTCAATACAGATTGATATAGATTGAATAGACGGATTCATGAATTCATGTTGTATTGTAGTTTATATTTGAATCACATTCAAGTCAGATTGATTAGATTAAGCTCAGTCTGAGCCAGACACTTGAAAAGAACTTAAAATCTTGAATTAGTTTTGATGTTATCGATAACTGCTGCACATGGACGGCAGGATTTGTGTCTTTTTCCAAGACAATTACCGTGTTGATAACACCGGTTGTTAGATTGCCTACCTTAGATAGGCAAGCACCCATATTCTCCGGCTCCCTGAGGCTCAAGAGAATTGGTCCCGCTTAAACCTATGTTTACTAGGGTCCATATTGTAATTTAGTATAACTTGAGGGGTTTTTATGTAAAAATAGTTTTGGTATAATTTCAAAGTACACCTCAAGCATTTAATTGTTGTCTTTAGGGTTTTCATAGATGCATATTTTATAAAAGTGAAATTTTTAGTGAGTAGAACCTAATTTTCATAGTGTATGGTATTTTCTTGAAATATTGGAATTATTTTGTATTTGGTTGGTATTTTCATGTAAAGGTGATTTCTTTGATTTGGAAAACTTAGAATATTTATATAATATATTTAAAATAGATATTTTGATATTAGATATATATATATATATTTAAAAATAAATTTTTTTTATTTTCTTGTAGAAATCTCATTTTCTAAAGATAAATGCATCAAAATTACATCGAGATCGAATGCTCCTTTCGGAGGTTTGCATCTTGCTCTAATAGGCCCGAGGATGTGCGATAACCCGCACCATCCTGAAAGGGGTCCCTAAAAGTGGGTTGTAGAGGCACAATTGTAAAGAATTGTTTAATAAATCTTTTTAAAGAAATGGTTTTATAAGTTGATGGTATTTATTTGTAAAGTCGTGTTCTCCCATGAATATATTCCCAAAAATTTATCGTGCTATATCAAAGATGTGTGTTGTGATTAGGTAGGTCATTATCTCGTGAGTTATCTAAAGGTAATACAAGTTTTATGTTGTTTTATGTCGTAACTAAAGTATGTGGTATTTTACTGTAAAAATACAATAAAATTTTCATAAAAGAATATTTTAAGATGAAACTTGTTTTAAAGTGTTTGTTAATATTTATTAAACATTATGCGATAGTATGTAATTTTATTGATTAAGAAAAGTAGAGTTTTATAGAAAACCCAAATCGGAAGTCGGATTAATTCCGCTTCTGTCGGGTTTTTAAAATAAAACTTTTTATAATAGGAGAAGAGAGGGAGAGACGGGACTTATTGGCTTTAAGGAAAGGGGAGAGGTAGGAGAAGGTTTAGGGATCATCGGAGCGTCGTTTCGTAGCCGAAAACTCATTAGAACGTCGCCGGAACTTCGCCCTTCGCTAACTCCACTTGCACACTAAAGAGACTTGAGAATTTTGGAGAGTTTTGACATGGAATTTCTGAGTGAGGAGGAATGAAATATGGTGTGGTATTTATAAGGAAAATTAGGGTTTACGGGGGAATGAAATAATGCATTAAAAATTTCATTAAAATTTGTATTAAATAGGGTTTTATTGTTCTCTGGAAATGTGCAGAGAAAATAAATAGTGTGAGAGGAGTGGGGTAGCTGAAGAGGTGCAGGAGAAAAATTTTGGGGGCATCTGCAGTGCCGGTTTTTGTAATGGTTTT
This sequence comes from Agapanthus africanus, assembly GCA_030015575.1. Taxonomy (NCBI): domain Eukaryota; kingdom Viridiplantae; phylum Streptophyta; class Magnoliopsida; order Asparagales; family Amaryllidaceae; genus Agapanthus; species Agapanthus africanus. The sequence continues at coordinate 423,541,986 of CM057349.1, forward strand.
GCCGGTCGGAAACCGGTGGGGGAGCTCCATATTTGTGCCACATGTCCCCGTCGTCTCATATACCCCAGTACACGTATTTGTTTATTCTGTGTCTCTTCAGTTTACGTGTAGTGCATGTGTAAACCCTTGGGCTTCTAAAAGATTAAAAGAAATTTTAATAAAAAGATAATGTGGCTGATGGGATTTGAACTTAGGTGCTATGTCTCATTAGTGCAAGGCTTTACCAATGAGCTACAAGTGCTTTCTTACTGTTCAAAAGCAAATTTATTTTATAACTTATGCTCAGGCTTATGTACTCCTTTCTGTATTCATACAGAAAGTGTAGGATTGTTACACCAAGTACCCTAGTTACCTCATCTTAGGGGTAGAAGCTCAAGGTAGACACTCTCGGGTGGATCTTCTTCGACTCAAGGAGGCTGATGAGGAGGCGCGATCCCTACACACTCCAAGGAGATCATAAGAAGGAGAAGGACAACGAGAAGAAGAAAGACTAGTAGCTTAAGGTATAACTTTCTTACATAGTAGTTAAGCCTCATAGTTTGTATGTTAGTTAGGGTTGAGTATCGATCCTGGAGTTTAGTCGATATTACGAAGCATATAAAAATCGTTTTTTGCAAACTCCGCCTCCCCGCGAACACGTGGGGTGCGTGGCATCGACTTACAGTGGTATCAGAGCCTACTAAACCTTTACTAGCTAGTTAGCAAGTTATTAGAACTTCGATCGTCGGAAAAACACGAAAACAAAACACCCGCACCCTCAAGTTTCTGTCGATTTTAAAAATGCCAGAAAAAATTATTTCAGAGCAATGAAAATTCAGTGCAGGGTATTATAAGAACACCCAAGAAAAACGAGTCGATGAATCGCCAAGACGAACGTGGAACAGCGGCGGAACAATGCGTTCTGCCGCGCTTCTGCGACCGAGTCGAGTCCGATTCAACTCGTTCTACTTCTGTTGTTCTAGTTTTGGGTGTATTATCCTCTGGTATATTTGGTTTCTACTCAGTATATTTTGTGTGCTGGTTTGCACTTGGGGTAGACATGGAAAATAGTTTTCGATCAAAATTCTAAGTTATTTGCTAAATGGGTTTTATCTGTGTTGCGATATATGTGTTCGTAAACTTCAGCTAATTGCTATATGTCGGTTAGTTTGGGGTTGCACATATCGGTGATATTGGTTTGTGTATATGAACTTATTTGATCGTCATGGATGAATAGCCGGGGATGCGAGATGAGAGTTTTCTTTCATTCGATATAAATTGTAAAGTGATGTAATATTATTTTGCGGGGCACATCCGGGTTGAGGTTGTAGCCACCGTTGTATTATTTCTTTTACTGTTTTCTGCTCCTAAGATAAACCCAAGACGGGGTGCACAAACTACCGGGTTCTTTGAAGCACCGAGTGTCTTACTTATTTTACTGAGGGGGGCTGCTTCACTTCGGGAATTTGGCGAGTAGTTTGCCGCACCCGTAGGGGTCTAGGGTGGGGTTTGGCTATTTATCACGACCGTGGAATCCGTCTTTCGTTACAGACTTAAACGAAATGCGGAATTCCTAATATATCCAATATGTTCATCTGTGGTCTGGAATGCCTATTATTGTGTGAGACGAATGGATATTATTATATATATTATATAATAGACGTTGCTTATGTTTTGCATCTACGCTAGTCCAACCCTGGCTCTGGGGTTAGTTAAGCACCTAACGGTGTAAGGCGGGGCCCCGTGGCTAATGCGGACGACATAAGCGTGTGTTATATGTTCGTTTATTACTGCAATGGTAGGTTAATTGATGGGACTGCATACTAATGCAAAGTAAATAAACCAAAGCTGAATCGTTGGAACACTTTTAAAACCACTCAGTTTTTTCAAAAAGCAAAATTTTAAATGCGGAGCCTAAACAACTCCTTTTAAATGCTATCAGGTTCCTTCGATTATATCAAGTTCACCGCGTTCACGGTTTCGCCAAAACCATTCGTAGCCCTCCGTTATTTAAATTGGGTATTCAGTAGTATTCAAGCTATATATTTTGATCTTCGCCTAGGCATAGTGATTGGCAGCTACTGAATATTCATCTGTAGTATAGATAAATGTGTTGGTTTGGGACAGTTGTACTACTATTTTGGCCTTCGTTAAGGGTATTTACGGGTGGGTTCAAATTAACATGGACAATGACGGGTAGAACTTGACATGTGACTTATGATATGTTGGCCTTCGTCAAGGTCATAAGAGCATGGGGCAAAAATCCACATCGGGAGTTTCTAAAGGAACTGAAACTTGCTAGTGTTGTATACTATTTGGAGTGTGAAAATTTTGGTAGGATTCCTTCGACTTTATCACACAATGATATTTGGATCTCGATCCTCCTGTGAGTATATGCTACTCCTCGGGAGATTTTTTCACTAAACGATCAATGCTATAAACCAAGTAGGTGTCTAGAACGATGTTAGCGGGGCTACACCTCCAGGAAAAAGAGGTTATTTAATTAAGAAACTTCGCGAAAGCGTCGTAAAAGCTCCCTCGAAATACCGACACTATCCTGGCTCAAAGGTTAAGCAAGAATTGTACGGTGAGATTAATCCTGACTAATTCTTCTTTTATGGTTTGTGGAAGGATTCGAGAAACAGTGGAAGCCATCATGTTTAAATAAACTAAAAACTAATCTAAACTTGCAAGAGTATCATGCTAAAGTGTTTCTTCTCTCTCTCCTAATTGCAGCGACCAAGATGACCGGCCTTAAGTTTCTTTTAGATAAAAACATATTTGTTCCCTTATAAAAAAGGGATGAGGGAAAGTTCTCACTAAAACAGCCCCACGTGTTTAACACGTGAGTGCCTATATGCAACACATATAGGCACAGCAATTAAAATAATTGCTAGGCTAAAACAGTCCCACGTGTTTAACACGTGAGTGCCTATATGCAACGCATATAGGCACAACAATTAAAATAATTGCTAGGCTAAAACCGCCCCACGTGTTTAACACGTGAGTGCCTGTATGCAACGCATATAGGCACTGCAATTGAAACAATGGCAGGCTAAAACAGCGTCACGTGTCAAACACGTGAGGGCACATCCCTACGTAGAATTAAAATTCTACTCAACAAGGAACCGTTGGATCAAAGATCATGGAGAGAAATATACAGAAATAAAAAAAGGAGAAGAAAAGAGAAAGAGAATTCAATTCTCTAAAAGAAGAAAATTCCCTTCTTAAACAAAAAAACCTAGGTAAGAAGAAAACACAGATATTATCCTATCCCTTCTGCGCCTCTTTAAGGGTTTAACCCTTCAAAAAAAAACTTGGTTCTTTCTCTGGTTAAGGTCTGCAGAAGCAGATCTCCCCACAAGTTGAGAATTTAATTCTCATTGGGGAGATTCTGTTATACAGATTCAATACTTAGGGGAAAAAACTAAGTTCAAATAATTTAATTCTTACAAAAGTATATAGGAATTTAAATCATTTGATAAAACTAGGGTTTAACCCTGCAAAAAGAATATAATTCTTATAAAACAAGAGACTTTAAATTCTCGAAACTCAGATCCCAGCATCGTTAATACGGTATCAAAATCTTCATGCACATAGAAGGAAAGACTGGTGATTCATTAGTGTTCAACATTATAACGAAACCTCACGTGTTTCCCCACGTGAGCACCTTTGATGAACAAAAAAGAATAGCTGAGACCGAGCCACTTGTTTCACACGCGAGCATTTAAAAAGAATAAGAAATGCCTCCTAAGATAGTCACGTGTTTTCCACACGAGCTCCTAAAAGAAGAACACAAAGTGCCTCCTAGGGCAATCACGTGTTTTCCATGCGACCCCCAATCAAGTGCTTAGCACTTATATAAAAAAGGGAATAGACCCAAAAACAGCGCTCACATTTTGAAGGCGCCTCACGTGTTCGCACGTGAGCACCACAGGGTCCAAGTGCTTAGCACTTATAAAGGAAAGAGAAATAAAATCTATAGAACAGTTCCTATTTCGGGCGCCTCATGTGCTCACACGTGAGCCGAGTGCCTAGCACTTATAAAAGAAGAGGGAAATAAAACCCAAAAAGGCAGTACCCAGCTTTAGGGCGCTGCTCACACGTGAGTGCCATAAGAATTAAGTGTATAACACTAATATATAAACGGGGACTTGAACCCAATGTACAATGTCAACTTTGAGGTGCCTCACATGCCACACGTGAGCGCCCCCGGAATCCAGTGTTTAACACTGCTGTAGAACCTCACGTGGGAACACGAGAGTGCTGAATGCATACTATTGTTTAACACTATGGGAAATCAACTCCAGCCTCAAGTTGGCTAAGTCTACTTGAGATTAAAACATTTTTGATCTCCAAATAGATCGGGCCTCTATGCTCATGACTTCCCAAAACTAATGAAGAAATCTTAGTCTCAAAATACGACTAATGATTTCTGGGCTCGACCATCAATTCCTTTTCCCTCAAACATGGAATTGGTTCAAGGGTACATCTCTCTACACCTCTGATACATATCGTTGTAAATCCTCAACGTCTTCAAAGAGGTGGCGGGTCCCGACAACTAACTGCTTTTGGGTGCACTTCCCAAAATGGCGACAACAGACCGCTACATCCTTAAACCGCAATGGAGCGAAACGTCCTTAAACTAAAGCAATAGTGACCAAATGCTTTTTTGTTGGGTCTGAATGATCCCAAAATCATGTTGAGTAGATCTTAGTCTAAAATTATACTAACGTATCCTCAAACATTTAAGTCGATCTTAATCTCAAACGAGTACGATCCTTAAATCAACCCAAACCCAAATCTAAGAATATACGGATTTGGACTAATCCACGCCCTACGGGCGACAACATAAATTAGCTTCCGTATACAATCCACGGGCGACCAAAAATAAAACAAACACACACGACTCGAACTGAACCTCTGGAGTAGGAGAAAGTGGTTACCGCGATGCGGTAACGTAATTAACTGCAGAGGCTTGCGCATGCAGGGAAGAGCGTCCCCACAATCAAAAACCGCTCACAATGAGGGGGAGTCTGACGAAATCTGCTACAACGGCCGTAACCGTCCAAACCTCCGATACACAGTGCCATAAATCAACTTGGCATTTTCGGAGAGGTGGACGGATAAATCCAAATAGTATCTGCCCCTAAATTCAGGCAAGACAATCCATCCCGGATCCGTCTCTGTTTTCGGCGATGAACAATATTGACGGGGCCAAACTATAAATATTGGCTCATGAATGTCCAGATGGCCATCACATATGACAAACTGGAGGAAGAAGAAGAGTAAGACTCGGCAGAAGGAATGAAGTGATATCTCGTTCCTTTATATATGAAGAAGACGCTCCATCAGTATCGGAAAGCGACATTGATAAGCAGGGGCAGGTGCTGTTTAAAATGCTCAGTACTTCCTGCAAAACAACCCGATTGGCACGATGATAGATGAAGAAGTCCAAGAAGGTAAAAATAGTCTCAGGCGTGAAGTGTCCATACAAACAAAGGACAAGCAGCAGCGTCTCAGCAAACAAGAGTTGGAAGGGGTGAGTTATGCAACTTCGCGACCGAATGAGAATGTTGGACCGAAAAGTCCTTAAACTAGAAATTTGCCTCAATTATGGCGATAATGAACCGAAACGTTTCTAAACTAGTGTGCCTCCTCAAACATGGCACATCGCCCCAAATACGGCGATATCCTCTCTTGAGATCTATATTGCAATCGAAGTCCCAATGGCAAAGGTTGCAACTCAAGTCCTACTGGCTACACATCTACTCCAGTAATGAAGCCACCACTAAATCCCACCGGCAAACAAATGGGTCATCTGCAGCGAAACTATTTTCGAGAGTTTCATCGTTCGTAAAAAAAAGGTATATCCACAAGCGAAATGGGCACGGATGAAAACCCGAAAGGGCGCCGTGAGTAAAAACGGCAGGATTGCCGACGAGTTTGTGAAAACCCGGAAGGGCGTAATCTTGTTAAAAAAGAGAAAAAATAGAAAAATAAATAAATGGTATGTCCACAAGCAAAATGGGCACGGATGAAAACCCGAAAGGGCGCGGTAAGTAAAAACAGCAGGACTGCCGGCGAGCTTGTGAAAGACCGGAAGGGCGCAACCTCGTTAAAATAAATACACTTACGAGATCCTCATGACTCTTAAGGAGAATCCCCCTATGAGACCCTCACGGCTCATAGGATTCATAAGCCTTAAGTTATAGGGATTTGGATATGTTCTTAAGCCGTCATATCCCCGAAATTGCCCTACAGACGGTCCATATTGACCCTTGTATACAATCCACGGGCACGAATAAATATTTCTTTGCCAAGTTCTACAAATAGCAATAAATGCCCCTATATGGTGAATAATACTTGTAGGTCCTCTCGACTTATAAGGAGAAAACACTCTTGGAAGATCCTTACGACTTATAAGAGAAGACATCACTTAGGAATCCCCATGATTCTTGAGGAGAAAATACACATACGAGATCCTCACGACTCGTAGGGAGAAAACCCTTTATGAGACCCTTACGGCTCATAAAGTCAAAAGTCTTAGTCGACAGGATCCTAACCCTGTCTACTAAGCCACCTTTCTCCAAATCAACAGGGGCAAATGATGATTCGCTCCTGGCACTATCCGAGTTGAAGCGATACTGATGCCTAAATCGGTATCAAATTCTGAGTCCTCTCAAGGCAAATGATGAGTCGCTGCTGGCAATATCCCAGTTGTAACGATACTGATGCCTAAACAGGTGTCAAACTCCAAGTCAACCTGTCCGGAAAATATCATTCCTACAACCATCTAATGAAAAAGGGGACCCCGTTCGTCTGGGATCGTAGATGCCAAAATGTACTGGACAAAATCAAGCAATATCTGCAGAACCCACCGGTGTTGACCGCTCCGGTCAAGGGAAAGCCCTTCATCCTGTACACAATAGCCCTTGAAGGTTCTTTAGGCACGCTATGGGCACATAAGAACGACCAGGGGAAGGAGAGAGCTCTCTAGTATTTAAGTCGAGTTCTTCTGGAGGCGGAAAACAACTACTCCCCTATTAAAAAGCATTGCTTGGCACTGATCTTCGCGATGACGAAGCTTCGACATTATGCCTTGGCACATGAGGTCCATCTCGTATCAAAAGTGGATCCTCTCAAATATTTGATGTCAAGAGCCATACTATGCTTGTCAAATGGGCCCTCCTCTTGATGGAGTTCTCGATAATCTATCGACCCCTCAGGACAGTGAAGGGCCAAGCCATCGCCGACTTCCTCGCTGAACATCCAATACCATCCGACTCTCCCTAGAATTGCAAATTACCGGAAGAACACGCGTTCGACACAAAGGACGAAGAAAATGACTCTCGATGGGAACTTTACTTTGATGGAGCATCTTCCATGAAGAAGCAAAAGCACAACACCCCCATAGTCAAAGCTGGGGTGGGCCTTATCTTGTAACTCCACAAGGAGGGATAATGCGTTTCGCCCTTTCCTTAACGGAACCAAGAACAAACAATGAGACTGAATATGAAGCTTTGATGGCGGGTTTTGAGATCGCTGTCGACATAGGAATTGAAAACCTCCTTATATATGGAGACTCCCAGCTAGTCGTTAGCCAAGTAAATGGCAACTATCAGATGTGTAAACCAGAGTTGGTAAAATATGGCGGAAGAGTGCAGCAACCGCTGACTCAAATTCCCTCTTACATCCTGAAAGTATACCGTGTGCTGAAAATAGCAAGGCGGATGTGTTAGCCAAGCTCGATAAAGAACTGGACGACGAAAACCTCGATGACGTAAAGATCATTGTGCAAATCCGTCGGATTCTTGCGCTAGCAGAAATATCTCCGGAGTCGTCTGAAGGAAAGGAAGTGACCAAACAAGCAGCCTGCCAAATAGAAGATGAAGAAAAGGCTACGGATTGGAGAGAAGTCTTCATAGACTACTTCAAATCCCATCAAACACCCAAAGACGCGTCGTCAAGACATCAGCTCATGAAACGAGCTCTATCCTTCGCCTTTGTCAATGATACTCTATATAAGAGATTGTTCGACAGTTTGTGGCTAAGATGCTTGGGACCAGAGGAAGCAAGAAGGGTCATCCAAGAAATCCATGACGGACTATGCGGTTCTCATCAAGCCGGGACAAAGATGAAGCTGAAGGTCAAAAGAATGGGTTACTACTGGCCCACAATGATTTAGGACTGCCTCGAATATGCGAAGCAGTGTCACTCGTGCCAGGTTCACGGAGACTTCATCCACCAGCATCCAAATCTACTACACCCAATACTGGCTAGTTGGCCGTTCGAAATGTGAGGAACCGATATAATTAGACCCATCGAACCTGCATCATCCAAAGGACATCGGTTCATATTGGCAACAACCGATTACTTCTCTAAGTGGGTAGAGGCAGTACCTCTAAGGGAGGTGAAGACAGAGAACATACTCTATTTCTTCAGGACGTATGTTATCTACCGGTTCGGCACTCCACGACAAATCATCTCGGATAATGGGCCGACCTACAGGAGCCATAAGATCAGCCGCTTCGCACAGCGGCATAATATAGATTGGAGATACTCTTAAGTCTATAATCCCCGAGCTAATGGTCTGGCTGAGGCTTTCAACAAGACCTTGATGAAGATCATAAAGAAAATGGTGTCCAGAAATAAAAGGGACTGGCATGAGAGACTGCATGAAGCTCTCTGGGCATATCGAACCACGTTCAAAACGGTCATGAATACAACGCCATTCGCGTTGGTATTCAGCATCGAAGCGGTACTTCCCTTGGAGATAGAGCTACCCCTTCTACGAGTAGCAGTTCGATACGAGCTAACGGATGAAGAAAATGCCCATCTTCGTCTTGAGGAGCTCGATGCTCTTGATGAAACTCGTCTCATGGTGCAGCAAAACCTAGAAGCTTACAAAGAAAGGATGATGCGCTCATACGAAATACTAACCAGGCCGAGAACATTCCGCCAAGGAGAACTCGTGCTAGTCATAAAAAGACCTATGATCCCCAACCATGCAAAGTGGGGGAAATTCGAGCCGAACTATGAGGGTTCGTACATCATAGACAAGGTCTACCAAGGTGGGGTCTACTTGCTCCTGGATATGCATGACGAAAGATCTTTCCGGCCAATAAACGGCCAGTTCCTTAAGAAATACTATGCTTGACAAGTCACAACTCAGGTTATTGATAGATGACGAAGCTCGTGTCCGTTCGCCTTCTTCCTGAGTTAAGACTCTATAAGTAGTATCCGGCAAAAATTCGCCTCGAAGCTGGCCCTGGACCGGGATGACCCTAAACTAACAATGGACCGTAATGTTTTTAAACTAAATACGTCGCCTCAAATACGGCAACAGTGGAATTCAAGTCCACAAGTCCCAGCGGCGAGGATTGCAACTCAACTCCCGCTGGCTGCACAGCTGCCCCGGTGGAGAAGTGCCCCATAAGTTCCATTGGTGAACAGAAGGGTAAAAAAAGGTACGTCCACAAGAGAAATAGGTATGGATGAAAACCTGAAAGGGCGTCGTGAGTAAAAACAGCAGGGCTATCGGCGAGCTTGTGAAAACCTGAAAGAGAGCAATCTCCTGGTAAAAAAAAGGTACGTCCACAAGAGAAATGGGCGCAGATGAAAATCCGAAAGGGCGCCGTGAGTAAAAACAGCAGGGCTACCGGCGAGCTTGTGCAAACCTGAATGGACGCAATCTCGCAAAATTTTTACTTACGGGATCCTCACGACTCGTAAGGGGAATTCCCCTTATGAGACCCTCACGGCTCATAAGATTCAAAAGCCTTAAGCTACAGGGATCTGAACCTGTTCTTAAGCCGTTATATACCCCAAGTTGCCCTACAGGCGGTCCATATTGACCCTTGTATACAATCCACGGGCACAAATTAACGTTTCCTCATATGTTGAACGACACTTATAAGTCCTCTCGACTTGTAAGGAGAAAACACTCTTGTAAGATCCTTACGACTTGCAAGAGAAAATATCACCTAGGAGTCTTCACGGCTTCTAGAGAGAACCTACACCTAAGGGATCCTCTCGACTCGTACGGAAAAAACCCTTTATGAGACCCTTACGGCTCATAAAGTCGAAAAGTCTTAGTCGACAGGATCCTAACCCTGTCTACTAAGCCACCTTTGTTTAAACCAGCAAAGGCAAATGATGATTTGCTCCTGGAAATATTCTAGTCATAGCGATGCTGATGCCTGAATAGGTGTCAATTCCAAGTTCTATCACGGCAAATGATGATTCGCTCCTGACAATATTCCAGTCGCAGCGGTGCTGATGCCAAGATTGGTATCGGATCTCAAGTCCCATACTCGCAACAAAAATCATCGAGCAAAAAATGCATATGAAATAGCCGAAATGTTTGGGCAACTCGCAATAAAAAACAGCGAGTAAAAAAGAAAAAAAAAGATAGCCGAAATGATTGGGTACCGCCATAAAAAAGTCGAAATGATCGGGCAATCACGACTTTCGCGATATAAAAAGCTGAAATGATAGAGCATCGCGGGTAAAACAATGTGATGAAACTTTTGCCCTGCAGGAGAGTCCACATCAAACCCTGTATACAATCCGTGGGCATAAACGAAAAAGGGAACCACATTTCTCCACCGAGCTCTGTCAATGGGAGAGTCAGATCTCGATGGCAACATCTGCAGCCTAGAAGATCAACACGGCGTTCCTTCTCACTCCAGCAGGATGCAGACGTGATGTCAACAACCAACCTTTTGGTCAAAATCTTGGATCCATGGCAAAGTCCCTAGTTCCAAGCCTTGACGGTTCACCAACAACCTAAAGATTACTTCGGAGCCATGGCAAAGTCCCTAGTTTCAAATCTCAACGGTTCACAGACAACCTAGAGATCAACAATGACGTTTCTTCTCACTCCAGCAGGGTGCAGACGCGACGTCAACAAACGACCACAGGGTCAAAACAAACGGAGCCATGGCAATGTCCCTAGTTCCAAGCATTGACGGTTCACTAACAATTTAGAGACTACTTCGGAGCCATGGCAAAGTCCCTAGTTCCAAATCTCTACGGTTCACAGACAACCTAGAGATCAACAACGGCGTTTCTTCTCACTCCAGCAGGGTGCAGATGCGACGTCAACAAACGACCCCAGGGTCAAAACAAACGGAGCCATGGCAAAGTCCCTAGTTCCAAACCTTGAAGGTTCACCAACAACCTAGAGACTACTTCGGAGCCATGGCAAAGTCCCTAGTTCTAAATCTTGACGGTTCACAGACAACCTAGATATCAACAACGGCGTTTCTTCTCACTCTAGCAGGATGCAGACGCGATGTCAACAAACGACCTCAGGGTCAAAACAAATGGAACCATGGCAAATTCCCTAGTTCCAAACCTCGACGGTTCACCAACAACTTAGAGACTAACTCGGAGCCATGTCAAAGTCCCCAGTTCCAGGTCTCGACGGTTCAAAGACAACCTAGAGATCAACAGCTGCGTTCCTTCTCAACTCCAGCAGGATGCAAATGCAACGTCAACAACCGACCCCAGGGTCAAAACAACGGAGCCATAGAAAATTCCCTAGTTCTAAGCCTCAACGGTTCACAAACAACTCAGAGAAAACCTTGACATTCGTCTCGTTACAACAGACGCAATGCCAGCAAACGAAGCAAAGGAAAATCCCTGGCTTTAGGGTCTTGATGGAAACTCAAATAAAACCTGAAAGACTATCGGAGATCATCCCACACCAGCGCGGAGTGGTTATGACTCATCGGGGCTCCCAAACCGAGCCCAAGCTCAAGTAAAAAGCGGCATGGAAAATCCCTAACGCTTGCTCTTCCGATGGTAATATGACCTGGGAGATTACTTGAAGACGTCTTGTCCAGCCCTCGAAGGAATAAGAGACACGACAGTCGCGGGGCTACTCGAACAGCAAGATTGCATATCGAGGAATGCATCAACCAACGCGACGGTACAACAGATAAAACCCTAGTACCACAGACCCTAACGGACCTCTGTCGTAAAGAGCAGGGGTTAACTATGACGTTAGGACCAGTTTGCCTACAACCCCAAGGGAGGTAAACTAAACAAGCTCCGAAATGAGTTCATAAACTAGAGACTCGGGGATGAGTGAATTGTTGGCTATTGTCACGCCCTGCTTTCCAGAGTGCGCTAAGATCGGCACGTGACAGAGCCAACCATGCTACCTGTGGCTAGGAAATATCCCTCCACAGTCACATTACGGCTGTCTAGGAGATATCAAGAACAGGAAAATGAAATAAACTATCTAGTACGTGTCCATATGTCAGAATATACGAGTCAAGAAATAATATGCGGAAGCAATAAATCCAATAAACAAAACAATCTGGAAAGTACGTCCCAAAAATGGGCTCACATCAGGAAATGAAAATGCTGAAAGAAAACTAAACTAAAATCTAACAGGCTCCTCACTGCTCGGCCTGTCGACTGAAGTACTCCTGGTCGGTCTGCGGGAGAAATAGAGAATCTGGGCCATGCAAAACCCAGATGTCAGTGCGCCATAATATCAAACAATAAAATATAATCAGGAGATAACAAGATATGCGGGCATGAGTATGAACAGTAACACGAATATGGAACAGTGAAGTGTATGTGCATGCGGTGAGTAATCTATACTACTGGGTTAATTACTCTCAAGTCTTTGAAATCAATTTAATGAATCATCGATGTAACTCAACAGTATCCCGTGCATGCCCAGGACCACGGTCAAGACTCTTGGGCTGAATCCGAGACGTGCCGCTAGGCAGTAAACAGGTAACATGTATAGACGAATGATGTCAGCAGCATCATCCCGGGGCTGGCCTAGCCCGTAAAACTGATCAGTATAAGCGTCGAACTATTGAGTTACAAGTCAGGTTTCATCATTGATTTCCCCTTACCCCCAAGTTATGCGTTCGAGTCGGGTATTGATAATCTGGAGCTAATGCCAACACAGGATCAAGCAGGTACATGTTTTGTCTGAAATAGACAACAGGATACGTCCATTAGGACGTCAAGTCAGGATTTTCGGCATTAGAAACAGGATCATGTAACATGTCTAGTAGTGGTGTATCAGGTCATGTCAAGTAGTGCACAGTGTATCAAATGGGTGCCCAACAGTAAAATATAGCAAGTATGGAATCAGGGTAAAAGTACGGATATACGGTAGAAGTATGGATGCACAATTATCTATCAGGGGTTACATCATGACTATGTATGATGCACATTATAAAGCATGGGGTACTAATGTAACAGTAATTTGAATTAATATGGCATGGCATGCAACTAGATATATAGAATTAATGGTATGGGTACACAATAAAACACGGATGCACAATTATCTATCAGGGGTTACAACTACAACTCCATGACTATGTAAGATGCACATTATCAAGCATGGGGTACTAATGTAACAGTAATATGAATTAATATGGCATGGCATGCAAATAGATATATAGAATTAATGGTATGGGTACATAATAAAATATGTATACATAATTATCTATCAGGGGTTACAACTACAACTCCATGACTATGTAAGATGCACATTATCAAGCATGGGGTACTAATGTAACAGTAATATGAATTAATGAGATCTGTAGATGCAGCTACATATATAATAAATGATATGAATGCATACGGGTATCCGAAAACAGTAAAACTTTAATATGGATGTACAATGCAATCAACATGTGATATTTTTATTCATATGGATGCAAGATAAGATACATAGCATGTAGAAAGATGAACTTGCCTGAACGGATCACAAGACGGGGTGCGCACGCTGCGTCCAATGTCGGGTAAACGTCGCAACGCACACACGGCACACGAGACAGGTCCAGGCAAGGCAAGAAGGTAACCACGCAGGCAGGGGACGTCCACTAGATCTCCCGGATCGGTGGCGAGTACGTCTCCGACGGTGATCACCGGAATCAAGAAACAAGATCAAGAAAAAGAAAGAAGAAAGAAGAAGAAAAGAAATGGGCTGGGGTGGCTCTGGTGTGGTGCTCTGGGTTGTCTCGGGGTCAGAGGAGTTGGCAAGGGGCGAAGACGATGAAGGATCGCCGGCGGCGAGATCCACAGCAAGGGCAGTGGGTGTGTTTTCTTGGGTCAGGGTTCTTGGTGTCGAGGTTGATGGGAAGAGGGAAGGAGGTGAGGAGACGGGGATGGTGACGAGGGTAGGCCGACGAGGTGGTCGGCGATGAGGGGCGACGGCGACAGAGGAGGTGGCCGCAGTGGGTTTTCAGGTGTGTAGGGTTGGCTCGGGTTGGGTTGTAGGTGATGGTGGTGATGAAGGGAGGAGTGGAGAGAGGTGAGGTCGAGAAGGAGATGAGGATGGCGGGGTGAGGAGGCGACAACGAGGCAAAGGCTAGGGTTAGGGTTCATACATCGTGAACGTGGCAAGGATTTATAAAGAAGAAGAAGAAAGGAGAAGGAAGGTGATAATAGGGGAAGGCGGTGACGGGATCCTCGCGAGAGAGGGGAGAGAGAGAGAGAGTTAAGTTTACCCAAAAGATTTGATTTTAAAAGGAATCTTTAAAATATTTTCTATTTTATAAACTTTGTACGTATCAGTATACAAAAATATAATATTAATAAAATATTTGATATTTTGGCTAATACAAAAATAGTCCAAAGACGCCCGGGTTGGGTCTAAAAATCCAGTTTTAAAATACGGAAAATATATGTGTCGACTAAGATCAAAACATGATATCCGGGTCACGAAAAAGCATACCCCTGAGAACGGATGCACGCACGTGCAAGTAGCCATCCAAATAAGCCTGTTTCACTGAACGGGACGAGAACAAGATGTACGGATGCTACGACAGGATTAGGGGTATCATGCAGGCCATGATAGATATTTTTAAAATATTTTATTTGAATTTATATGTTATATTGAAAAAAATATGCAGATGCCAGATAAATGCCAGTATGCAGTATATAAAGAAAATGAAAGTGTACGGATCCACATAACAAGCCGGGATAAATCATAGACAGGAATCAAGACGGGTTTCCAGCAAGCAGGTCAGGTCGGATGCAAATACAGATGCCAAATACACTATTCGCACCCAAAACACAATAAATCAGGAAATTACCATAAATAAAAAAATACTCAAAATAGAACTGGTATAAATGAACTAGGGTGTTACAACTATAGTGCCCTCAAGTCAATTATTGGATCGCAGGCACGTAATTGCAATGATTGAGGGAGGACCTATACCGGTAAAACGGTCTTACTTAAGATGATAGTATGCTATCTGGTTTGTCTTTATCATCATGTACATGCTTTAGGTGACATTACATATCACTATTACATATTGATAGAGCCTTTAGGATTCATGCTTGACTGCCAGCAGTATGATGGCGATCATATACGTGGGAGCTAGGTGGTCTATAAGCACATCCTTAAAATGTCCTTAGTCGTGGGAGTTTCGAGGCTGGGCATCGATACTCCAAGAGTAGACTAGTGTATACTGATCGAGACCTCGATGAGGGGCGATGGCCGGTCTGTTATGCCCCACCCCCAATACAGAGAGTATTGTCCGCTCTGGCCGAAGCCGCACGGTTTTGTCCTTCGGGATGAACCGGGCCCGACCAGGGGCCACTTCCCAGGAGGTCACCCATCCTAAGACTTCCCTGGCCCGAGCACGCTTAACTACGGAGTTCTCAAGCTCCTGTAGTTCCGGTTCACTTAAAAGGCGCCTCTATATTGAAGAGCGGTATCATTCCATTTATAGTACAGATCTGCCCCCTTTCGGAATGTATTCCGAAGAGTCCCCATTGTTCTACAGTGGGTCTCACGGACTCAAAAGGTGGCCCCCACGGATTCAAGAGGTGGCCCCCGCCCACTTAACATGACACTTGGCGTAGCATTTTGTTCCGTGTGGCACTTTGCTCCGTGAGCAAGAACCGGGTCCCGACATTCTCCCCACCTTTGAACAATGGTTCGTCCTCGAACCACAGACCTACTATTAAGGGACCAGCTCTGATACCATTCTGTCATGCCCCACCCCCAATACAGAGAGTATTGTCCGCTCTGGCTGAAGCCGCACGGTTTTGTCCTTCGGGATGAACCGGACCCGACCAGGGGCCACTTCCCAGGAGGTCACCCATCCTAAGACTTCCCTGGCCCGAGCACGCTTAACTACGGAGTTCTCAAGCTCCTGTAATTCCAGTTCACTTAAAAGGCGCCTCTATATTGAAGAGCGGTATCATTCCATTTATAGTACAGATTTGCCCCCTTTCGGAATGTATTCCGAAGAGTCCCCATTGTTCTACAGTGGGTCTCACGGACTCAAGAGGTGGCCCCCACGGATTCAAGAGGTGGCCCCCGCTCACTTAACACGACACTTGGCGTGGCACTTTGTTCCGTGTGGCACTTTGCTCCGTGAGCAAGAACCGGGTCCCGACTTTGTTCCGTGTGGCACTTTGCTCCGTGAGCAAGAACTAGTATAAATGAACTAAGGTGTTACAGCTATAGTGCCCTCAAGTCAATTATTGGATCGCAGGCACGTAATTGCAATGATTGAGGGAGGACCTATACCGGTA
The DNA here is from genome assembly GCA_030015575.1 of Agapanthus africanus. NCBI lineage: Eukaryota > Viridiplantae > Streptophyta > Magnoliopsida > Asparagales > Amaryllidaceae > Agapanthus > Agapanthus africanus. The sequence goes on from CM057349.1 coordinate 423,558,498, forward strand.
AAACGGTCTTACTTAAGATGATAGTATGCTATCTGGTTTGTCTTTATCATCGTGTACATGCTTCAGGTGACATTACATATCACTATTACATGTTCATAGAGCCTTTAGGATTCATGCTTGACTGCCAGCAGTATGATGGCGATCATATACGTGGGAGCTGGGTGGTCTATAAGCACATCCTTAAAATGTCCCTAGTCGTGGGAGTTTCGAGGCTGGGCATCGATACTCTAAGAGTAGACTAGTTTATACTGATCGAGACCTCGATGAGGGGCGATGGCCGGTCTCACAAGCCATTGGTGTTAGTTGGTTCATCTAAGATGTATACAGGTGCCCATTGGGTTATGAGTACACCGGACGGACACGCCGAGAATATGCTAGTTGGTATTAAACCTATTGTCAGATAGCAGTTCCCTGGTGATATATGTACAGGTTAGTCTATCGACCTGAGATCGTCATTTGTCTCGTGTGAGTTCCCACTATGCTTTGATTACTACCCTACCACGGCTCAAAGGAGTCGTGCAAATAGGTTTTAGTTGGGTACAGTCCCGAGCCATATGGAGGCAGTGAGCAGATCGTCAGGGGATTCGTCTCTCCCGGTATTGGGGGTTGATGTCGCGGAATGCATGGGTGGTCATCACCAGAAATCCTTGGCCAAGGTAGTCGAGAATTACTGATCTAGGATCGGTAGTTTCTTAGGTGGTGATAGGTTTCATACCGATACTAAATGTCGCGTTATTAGGGGTCTGACTTTATCCACCCCGTAGACTCGATATGCGATATTCATAGACGAACGGACCGGACTGTACGGATATTGTCACTGTCAGGCTCAGTAGGGTTTCATGATGAGTTTGCTCGTCGGCCTCCCTTTTGCTCAATGCCTGGGCTGCCGTTACGTACAGCTAGTGCCACTGACGTGCTTATGGTTAAACCCACTGCCAGCGTATTGACGAGTCTTTAGAGTCCCACACAGAGGGTTTCACTATTTCGGGCGAAATGTTGTAGAGGTCATATGGTTTTATGGCAGGGTTCGATCATATACGTGGACTTGTGCACGGGTCATGATCGAACGGATAATACTAGTGGGCTTTGGTTTAAGCCGGATCCTACTATTATATTATTGGATTATTTTCGACTCATAGTATTCGTATCCAGTCGGAATACGGATGCGGGTATGCATATACGGATGAGGGGTATTCTTGTAATTCGTTATAAGTTTACTTTTGAAGTTGCCATTTTCTTTTTGTGATAAACATTTAGTTTAAATGTTTATGAGGTGGAAAGTGTGAGTGTGAGTTTTGGCATGGTTCATGCATGCACTTGGTGACTCATGGTTGTGGGTCATGGTGGCATGATGAAGCTTTGTTTGTGGTGTGAGATATTTGTTGTGAGCCTTGAGATATTTTTCTTGGTTGGTTTTTCTTTAGTTTCTCATCACAACAAATAACACAACACAACAAATGAAGAGGCAAACACTTCTTTTTCTAGACTTACCTTTTTCTTTTGCCATTTTCTTGAGCTCACACTTCTTCACTCATGGCATCTTCTTCAACCTCCACCCAAACCCTCTCATGAGTTGAGAATCCTTGGGTTTATTGAGACAAAGTAATCACAAACTCTCTCTACTTCATCTTGGCCATCTAGGCTAGCAAACTAGATACTCGAGTTGCCTCGGTTTTGAGGTGGGAGCCCGTATTACTAACCCTCGATGTGGATCTTCTTAGATGTGGGGAGACCGGAGATCAAACTTGATCAGGGAAGCCGCGAGGAGCTTGGGACAGAGGTTGAAGACCGAAGGACTCGGATCGTTTGGTATAATCACTCTAACCCTTTGGATGTTTTTGTTATGTAGGGCTCATGGGTCGATCCGTAGACTCAGGTTCCGTTAGCGTCGGTTTATTAAATTTTTGTTCCGCATTTGGCCACGGATTGATGGTCGGGGCGCCGGCGTAACCCAACATGAATAAACTACAAGCTCCGAAATGAGTTCATAAACTAGATATTCCGGGATGAGTGAATAAACTACAAACTCCGAAATGAGTATATAAACTACCTTATACTAAGCCAAGATAGCAAAAGAAAGAAATGCGCTAGTACAAAAAAATATATATAATAATGTCTTTTATTCATGAATCAAAATTAATACAAGATACTCTTATTCATTCATGAATACAAAAAGGAAAGAAGAAGAAGGAAAATATACAGCGACAAAAAAATGTTTAAGCCGGCGGATGGTGCAATAAGCTAGTAAGTTCATCATTCTTCTGCTGAACCTCGGCTTCAAGCTCCGTTAGTGCGGCAAGACGGGTACCCGCCTGAGTCTGTTGAGTCTGATATGAAACAAACCGACTCTCAAGCTCCCTTTCGACGACTTTATAGGCTTCAACCATCTCGCGGAAAAAGATAACGGCTTTGTCAAGAGCCACCATCTCTATAATAGCTTCTTGATTCACCCGCCAAATTTTGTACGCGCGGGTAGTCTTGGCGGTAAGCTGAGCCTGAAGTTCCCCCAAAGTGTTTGAATCTAACTCCCTCTCCGAAAACTTCCGGTTGAGCATCTTCTCGCATGACTGTAGATTGGTTGCGTACCGTTCGATCCATCCCCGCAGACTTGATTTTGCAGTTAAGATGTCATAGGGAAGGCGGATGCACTCAAGCTCTTGTAGGTAGACCTCCACTCGGCGACAGTACTCAACCCATACACGCACCAATGGCTCGTCATGATATGTGGCGAGAACAGATAATGAAGCGTTGGCTTCGACAGAAAATTCTTCGGCCGTGACAGAGGTACCGGCGCGAAGGTCTTCAAGGAGAGCCGTCAGAGAGTAAATGCTTTGTTTCACCATCCTTTCAGATGCACGCCGAGCATAGGGGCCTGGTGGCATAGGGATCCGAGATTCTAACGAGGTTAGGGTTGGCAGAGCTGTCAAGATTTACGAACAGTCAGTGAGATTCACAAACATGGGATAGACGAAACAATGCCAAAGATAAACCCTTACTTACCCACAGTCATGCAATGAGGGTTTGAGAGATCCCCAGGCCCATCAAGGATCTCAACTTCGTCATTGGCTTCCAGAACTGTGGAGCGCATATTAGCATCATTATATAAAATAATAATAAAACAAAAGAGGACAAAGCATACCAACCTTGGCCTGAGGAAAGAACTATGTTTTGTGGGGGTATTGCTTGGGGGGCAGCCATGTCAAGCAAGCGCTGGAAGATTTTTCTAGGAGATAGATCCACGATGGAAGCCGCCAATTCCTATAATTATAAAAGAGGGAAGGGTTCAGATAACGGAGCGATCGTTAAAATGAAATGCAAAAGATTACCTTCGATACTTCGCCCGCCTTGAACTGGAGGGATGGAAGCCTCGGCAGCCTCCTCCACACCCTCAGGTACATCATTGGAGATATGTGTCGGCGTAGCAGCTTCCAATTGAGAAAGAACAGCCGCCACTTCAGGTTCCAGGGAGAGGACAGCGGCATCGGCAATCCTTTCTACGCCCTCCAAGGCGCCACTAGAGAGATCCATTGGATCTATGGCCGGCGAGGTCACCTCTGCTGAAAGTATAGATTCTGAAGGGATGGAAGTCGCCACCGGGAGCTCCAAGACAGGACTAACGGCTTCAGAAATCTCTTCTACACCCTTCGATGCGTCACTAGAGACGTCCATAGGATCTGTGGTCAGTGAAGTCACCTCTGCTGGAGGAATAGACACTGAAGGAACAAAAGTTACCACCGAAAGCTCCACAGCAAGAGTAGCAGCTTCAATAATCTCCTCTACACCTGACGGTGCATCACGGAAGATATTCGTAGAGTCCACAATTATGGCCCGATCTGGACTCAAATCCTCTTTTGCCGCCGAAGTCCCTGCAAAGTTTTCACAAAAATGAAAAGACTTAAAAGTAATACAGACTATTCGCTAAAAGAAGGACATGAGAAAGACGCATACCAATACACCAAGGAGCTTGAAGTATGGCTTTTTTGAGACGTTTTTCCTATCTGGCTAAGTACGCTCGCCGAGGTTCAAGCGCAGATGAATGACTACCTGTCTTTAATGAAAGCTCGTCGTCGGAGGCAACCGTTATGGGCTGTTTGAGGGCCCGTTCTTTTTCCATCAACAAAGGACCCATATGTACCCTCCGTAATGATGGATCAACATCATAGAATATAACAAGAGGTTAGGGCTTCTTCGGGATGCACACGTTCTCGGTCTTATCTTGTGAGCGCCTCAAAGCCTCAGCCAATTGCGCGGCCTCCTCAGCAGACGGGCCAGGATAGATAAAACTGGCGTCCGACTCCTAATAGCCATCGGTTCATCCTGAATAAACGGCTCGTACTCAAGCAGAGTGTCGAGTAAGCCGGCAAACGATTTCTTCCTCCTTTTGGAACTTGTGCTAACACTAGCGGAAGAACGCTTCCTCTCCCTGGGCGCTTTGGCACGACGTTGCCCAACTTCACTTTCAGTATCCCCCTTTGGCGACACCACCTTTGGTTTTATGGCAGTGTGGCCCATTCACTTTGATGAAGGGGGTTGCCTCACTTCTGGTTTTGGCGGGTAACTTGCCGCGCTTATAGGGGTCTAGGTTTTCATTGCACATGCTATCCACACGACCAGGGGCACGTCGGGTTTCACTTGCGGCTTAAAGGAAACCCGGGGCTCCTAGATTATTTGTATTGTTCTGTGATACTTATCTCTTATGTGCGATGTTGCATTTATCATGCCTGGAGCGATTATTATATATTGTTATATATATACTAGTAGATGTTGTATATGTTTTGCATCCACGCTAGTCCATCCCCCGCTCTGTCGTTAGTTAAGTAACCTAATGGGTGAAGACGGGGCCCAGTGGCGAATACGGATGGTATATACGTACATCATATTTTCGTTCTTTTCTGGTGTGATTAATTAATGGGACTGCGTTGATTATGATCAATACAATGAAAACAGACCCATTCGATATTGTTCGAACAATTTTCAAAAGTTGTTATTACAAGGGCATTCTCTTTTGTTTTGCACAGCGGTATCGGTTAGGAATATCCAACACCTCATTCGATGAGGCAAGAGCCGAGATCTCTTCACCGGGAATGACCTTTTGGGCAGAAGTTTGCGTCAGGGTAATAACTTCAGTATAGTCGATTACTTTTTTGCTTTACATCGAGATATTCAGTTGGAATATCATGCACCTCATTCCACGAGGAAAGAGCTGAGATCCCTTCACCGGGAGTGACCTCTTTAGCAAAGGTTTTCACCACTATATATTTGTAAAAAGCTATCCGGTTCCTTCAACGATATCAAGTTCATTACGTTAAATGTTTTTCGCCAAAAACCATTCGCAGCCCTCCATCATTTCAGATGGGTAGCACTTAGTATTCATGCTATATTTGTTGGCCTTAGTCAAGGCATGGTGTATGGTAGCTATTTGTTACTTTTCTATTGCATAGATAGATGCGTTGGTTTGGGATAGTCGTACAGCCTTGTTGGCCTTAGTCAAGGATGAGTACTGGTCGATTCAAATTAACTTGGACAATGACGAGTAGAACTTGACATGTGACTTATGATTTGTTGGCCTTAGTCAAGATCATAAGAGCATGGGGTAAAAATCACATTGGGAGAAACTTGCTAGGCATGCGCATACCTTCTGGAGTGTGATAACTTGAGTGGATTCTATCAGGTTATCATGCGATGATAGTTGGATCCCAATTCCCACTGATGAGATGGTTTACTCCTCGGGTGATTTTAGATGATCCCGACTAATTCTTCTTTTGGGTTTGGAGGAGAATTTGAGGATACAGTGGGAGACATTCTGATTAGATAAAGTGATTAACCATTCCGATCTAGGTTAGAGTGTATGCTCAGTGTTTCTTCTCTCTCTCTCTCTCTTTGGAAGCGACCATGTCTCGACCCTAGACTACAACTCATAAACCAAGTTAACCGAACCTTCTTAAAACACACTGGCTTTTGAATTGTCAGAGTTGCATACTTCATTGTCACTCCTACTTTTACCCTTTGCTTTTCTCCTGAACATTCTGTATCACTGCGAAGATCCACATTTATTGGATATGACTGTCATATAGTTACATACGAACTCCAAGAAACTTATTTCAGATTCGAGAATGGTTTCCAGTTCTGGAGAAATTGAATAGGACTATTCAGTTGTCTTTTCCTTTTACCTTCTCTCAGGTTGTGAGGACTCCTAGGATTAGGAGAGGGTACACCTATTCCGCTTATTGGATAGTCTTCTTCCAAACCATAGGCAGGTGTCGAAAGGTTGGGAAGGAAGAAAACCATTTAGCCTAAGTGTGGTGTACAGAAGATAATAAGTAAAGACAAGTAAAAGGGATTAGAAAGAGTGAAAAGTAAATTGCGACTGCTATCATTCATGACGAAACCGCGTATATCATCGCTACTCCTACTTCACCTTTAAATTTCTCCAGAACACCCCGTATCACTACGAAGATCCGCATTTATTGGATTATCCATCGTATATTTACATACGAACTCGAAGGAACTTGTTCCAGTTCGAGAATGGATTCTGGTTCAGGAGAAATAGAATAAGGATTATTTGGTTGTCTTTTATCTTTACCTTCTCTCAGGTTGCAAGGGCTCCTGGGATTAGGAGAGTACACCTATTACGCTTATTGGATAGTTTTCTTCCAAACTATAGGCTGGTGCCGAACGGTAGGGAAGGAAGAAAACCATTTAGCCTAAGGGTGGTGTACAGAAGGTAATGAGTAAAGATAAATAAAAGGATTTGGAGATATGGCAAGGAAATATACGGTCACAGTCATGAATCGGGATAATGGAAGAGGTATTACTAGGAATACCCAGCTATCCCTTCGAAACATTTTCATGTTTCAGTTTCACTATGCGTTGTTAATTAAAAACTGATTTCCCAATTAGATCCTTACTCCAGGATATGTATTACCAGGTTTGATTCTCACATCTGTATGGTTTTACAGATGATGAGTGGGAGTAAATTATTAGAAATTAGGTGATTATATCCTCTTTATATCGGAATTCGTTATAATTGGTGATATTTGAGGAAATTACCTTGGGTTTTGCCTGACGATAAATATTTGGTTTTGAATATCTGTTGTTATGAACAATTTAAAACCGATATATCTGTACGTTTATTTTATAAAGTGAGATATAACTTTTTGAAATTATGTCCATGACATTTACCTATATCAGTTGATGATTAGGTAAGGAGCATTAAACAACGGTGTAATTCTTCTTAACTATAGTACAGTTTTCAACCTACGACGCACAGGGTTTGAGTTATTCAACTCAGAGGACTTATACAAAATATTGTATGTTGTCTGGTGTCCATTAGGACAGAGGGGTTGGTAGTCGTACTATATTCTGTTTACTTATGACTTCTCCAGATTTAAACAAGTATTTCGTAGAAATACAAAGTCCAAGTTTTGAGAAATTATAGGTACATGAATAAAGTAGAGAACCACGTATTGCAAGTATCAGGATTTTTCGAGATGATCGAAGCTGTAGATACTTGTGTTTGGTATTCAGTTGATAGTAATGGTTTTGAGAACTTGCTTCTCTTCCAGGTTACTCATATCTGGATGTACTCCTAAGTTGAGTAATGCTGATCGGACTCTCTCCATTTAGTTGACATGCACTGGAGACAGCTGCATGATTTGAATCTGCTTCCAATTAAATTAGTGCCTATATTTCTATATTGTATATAGAATGGTTCATATCTTAACGATGTTAAGGTATATGGAGTTATCCGGCTTATTCTTAAAACCAGACTCTGGACATACTCAATGCACGTTTCTGTAATGGCTGTTTGTGGGTTATTCCGGGCTATGACGAGGGTTAACTTTTTACCATCTGGAAGATCAATAGTGATATTGTTCTTGACTCGCCACGGTTTTAGTAAAATTAACTTTTTCAGAAAACAGTAGTGGGAGTATGGTAGAACTGGAAGTGATTCCAGAACTACAAACGATTAATGAAAATTTAATATAACCTAAAGATTCAATCGGGTTTGACATTCCATTAGCCACTCCGCAGATATGGTGGGTAACCTCAAGCGCCCGAAAGATACTTCGGTATCCTCAAAAACGGTGACAGGGAGATTATTGTTTACCCAGACATGCCATTACTGTTGTTCTAGACTATGAGACCCACCAGGAGGATGAATATAGCGTCGTTCTAAACTAGCTTTAGAAGTGCACGTATATATGACTCTGCCAGAGGGTTGTTGTAGTCAGTGGGAGCAGCGGAAGTATAGCGGACAAGTAGCTTATGTCTATTGATAGACTAAAGCAAGTATAGCGGAGATAGATCATCTATTTTTGATGTGACGGCCATAGGCTTTGATTTCATCAGAATAGGAGATGGATCTGTTAAGAAGGTGGTAGGGTGTGATGTCCTTGTATTTGAATGACATGCACTTTGTAGGAAGTGAAATTCCTATACCACGATCGGTTATACTGTGGTTGTCACACAGTGGTTTCTCCACATAGGATATGGATATAATATCAGGCATTCTGGTTACTAGATCTATGGTTTTAGATCTAGATTTAGATAGTTTCCCAATCTGGTTACTTAGACAGTATTCTAAAGGTGTTTTAGAATGGACGACTCCTGGCATGGTGGTATACCTGCAGGTGATGGAGTCACCCTCTCTAAAGGTGTCTTACAGACTAAAGGGGAGAGGGATGTGCATGATTGGAATATCACTTGGTTAGGCAATTGAGTCAATCATAAGATGTCAAGTACCATACCAGATGTTGTTATTGCACTAGATGCAATAAGTTTATATATTAATCCAATCCTGGAGAAACGTTCAGAAGCAGTTTATGAACATAAGTGGATGTTCTAGGGATTTGATAATGGCAGCCTCTTTCGGGAGACGGTTATCATTCCAGGCTTCCAAGGTGACCTGGATGATAGAGTGACTGTCAAAGTTATAGTTTTCCCTCTTTTGAGGGGCGGTAGTTTGGACAGGTGGTCCAAGGGGATACTGAGGGAGGCATGGCGCAGAATACTGATTAAATTCAGTAGACGATATAGTCTAAGAAGTTTACTGAATTTGGAGTTCATTTATGAACTGGGTCACATCAGATATCCAGACATATTCTAAGTCAGATATTGCTCATTTCGGGAGCTGGCTTTCTTCGCGAACTTGAGACAAAGAGAGATATAGAAAGAAACATTGGAACGGGTCCACTCACTGAGGCTATTTCTCGAATGCAATAGTTTTACAAACGAGCTTTGTGAAACTGATTAGTAGAGAAGTTGGGTGTTCGGTATCACATGGGCTGTGAGTATACGACACCGCAATAATTAGCCTTAAGTGCAAGTGGGAGATTGTCGGCTATAGTACCATCAAGTCAATTATTGGATCGCAGGCACATGATTGCAATGATTAAGGGATGACCTATACCGGTAGAACAGTCTTACTCAAGATGATAGTATGCTATCTGGTTTGTCTTTATCATTGTGTACATGCTTCAGGTGACATTACAGATCACTATTTCATATTGATAGAGCCTTTAGGATTCATGCTTGAATACCAGCAGTATGATGGCGATCATATACATGGGAGCCGGGTGGTCTATAAGCACATCCTTAAAATGTCCCTAGTCATGGGAGTTTCAAGACTGGGCATCGATACTCCAAGAGTAGACTATTGTATACTGATCGAGACCCCAACGAGTGGCGGTGGCCGGTCTTACAAGCCATTGGTGTTAGTTGGTTCACCTAAGATGTATACAGGTGCTCATTAGGTTATGAGTACACCGGACGGACTTGCCGGGAACATGCTAATTAGTATTATTCCTATTGTCATATAGCAGTTCCCTGGTGACATAGGTGCAAGTTAGTCTATCGACCTGAGATCGTCATTTGTCTTGTGTGAGTTCCCACTGTGCTTTTATTACTACCCTACCACGTCTTAAAGGAGTCGTGCAAACAGGTTTTAGTTAGGTACAGTCCCGAGCCACATGGAGGCAATGAGCGGATCGTCAGGGGATTCGTCTCTCCCGGTATTGGGGGTTGATGGCGCGGAGTGCACGGGTGGCCATCACCAGAAATCCTTGGCCAAGGTAGTCGAGAATTACTGATCTAGGATCGGTAGTTTCTCAGGTGGTGATAGGTTTCATACCGACACTAAATGTCGTGTTATTAGGGGTCTGACTTTATCCACCTCCTAGACTCGATATGCGATATTCATAGACGAACGGACCGGACTATACGGATATTGTCACTGTCGGCTCGGTAGGGTTTCAGGATGAGTTTGCTCGTCGGCCTCCCTTTCTCTCAATGCCTGGGGTGCCATTACGTACAGCTAGTACCACTGACGTGCTTGTGGTTAAACCCACTGCCAGCATATTGACAAGTCTTTAGAGTCCCACACAGAGGGTTTCACTGCTTCGGGCGAAATGTTGTAGAGGCCGTATGATTTTATGGCAGGGTTCGATCATATACATGTACTTGTGCACGGATTATGATCGAACGGATAATACTAGTAGACTTTGGTTTAAGCCGGATCCTACTGTTATATTGTTGGATTATTTTTGTCTCATAGTATTCGTATCCAGTCTGAATACGGATGCGGGTATGTATATACGGATGAGGGGTATTCTTGTAATTCGTTACAAGTTTATTTTTGAAGTTGCCATTTTCTTTTTGTGATAAACATTTAGTTTAAATGTTTATGAGGTGGAAAGTGTGAGTGTGAGTTTTGGAATGGTTCATGCATGCACTTAGTGACTCATGGTTGTGGGTCATGGTGGGATGATGAAGTTTTGTTTGTGGTGTAGGATATTTGTTGTGAGCCTTGAGATATTTTTCTTGGTTGGTTTTTCTTTAGTTGCTCATCATAACAAATAACACAACACAACAAATGAAGAGGCAGCCACTTCTTTTTCTGTACTTGCCTTTTTCTTTTGCCATTTTCTTGTGCTCACACTTCTTCACTCATGGCATCTTCTTCAACCTCCACCCAAACCCTCTCATGAGTTGAGAATCCTTGGGTGCATTGAGACAAAGTAATCACAAACTCTCTCTACTTCATCTTGGCTATCTAGACTAGCAAACTAGATACTCGAGTTGCCCCGGTTTTGAGGCGGGAGCCCGTATTACTAACCGTCGATGTGAATCTTCTTCGATGTGGGAAGACCGGAGATCAAACTTGATCAAGGAAGCTGCGAGGAATTTGGGACAAAGGTTGAAGTCCGAAGGACTCGGATCGTTCGGTATAATCACTCTAACCCTTTGGATGTTTTTGTTATGTAGGGCTTATGGGTCGATCCGTATACTCGGGTTCCGTTAGCGCCGGTTTATTAAATTTTTGTTCCGTATCTGGCCACAGATTGATGGTCGGGGCGCCGGCATAACCCAACATGAATAAACTACAAGCTCCGAAATGAGTTCATAAACTAGAGACTCCGGGGTGAGTGAATAAACTACAAACTTCGAAATGGGTATATAAACTACTTTATGCAAAGCCAAGACAGCAAAAGAAAGAAAATCGCTAGTATAAAAAAATATATAATAATATTTCTTTTATTCATGAATCAAAATGAATACAAGATACTCTTATTCATGAATGAATACAAAAAGAAAAGAAGAAGAAGGAAAATATATAGTGACAAAAAAATGTTTAAGCCGGCGGATGGTGCAATAAGCTAGTAAGTTCGTCATTCTTCCGCTGAACCTCGGCTTCAAGCTCCGTTAGTGCGGCAAGACGGGTACCCGCCTGAGTCTGTTGAGTCTGATATGAAGCAAACCGACTCTCAAGCTCCTTTTCGGAGGCATTATGGGATTCAACCATCTCATGGGTAAAGATAACGGCTTTGTCAAAAGCCACCACCTCTGTAATAGCTTCTTGATTCACCCGCCAAATTTCGTACGCGCGGGTAGTCTTGGCGGTAAGCTGAGCCTGAAGTTCCCCAAAGCGTTTGAAGCTAACTTCCTCTCCGAAAACTTCCGATTGAGCCTCTTCTCGCATGACTGTAGATTGGCTGCGCACCGTTCGATCCATCCTCACAGACTCGATTTTACAGTTAATATATCGGAGGGAAGGCGGATGCACTCAAGCTCATGTAGGTAGACCTCCACTCGGCGACAGTACTCAACCTAGACACGCACCAATGGTTCGTCATGATAGGTGGCGAGAATGGATAAGGAAGCGTTGGCTTCGACAGAAAATTCTTCGGCCGTGACAGAGGTACCAGCACGAAGGTCTTCAACGAGAGCCGTCAGGGACTAAATGCTTTGTTTCGCCATCCTTTCAGATGCACGCCGGGCATAGGGGCCTAGTGGAATAGGGATCCGAGATTCTAACGGGGTCAGGGTTGGCAGAGCTGTCAAGATTTACGAACAGTCAGTGAGATTCACGAGCATGGGATAGACAAAACAATGCCAAAGATAAAGCCTTACTTACCCACAGTCATGCAATGAGGGTTTGAGAGATCCCCGGGCCCATCAAGGATTTCAACTTCATCATCGGCTTCCAGAACTGTGGAGCGCATATTACCATCATTATATAAAATAATAATAAAACAAAAGAGGACAAAGCATACCAACTTTGGCCTGAGGAAAGAACTATGTTTTGTGGGGGTATTGCTTTGGGGGCAGCCATGTCAAGTAAGCGCTGGAAGATTTTTCTAGGAGATAATCCACGATGGAAGCCGCCAATTCCCGCAATTATGAAAGAGGGAAGGGTTCAGATAACGGAGGGATCGTTAAAACGAAATGAAGAATATTACCTTCGATACTTCGCCCGTCTTGAACTGGAGGGATGGCAGCCTCAGCAGCCTCCTCCACACCCTCAGGTACATCATTGGGGATATGTGCCGGCGTAGCAGCTTCCAATTGAGAAACAACAGCCGCCACTTCAGGTTCCAGGGAGAGGACAGCAGCATCGGCAATCCTTTCTACGCCCTCTAAGGCTCCACTAGATAGATCCATTGGGTCTATGGACGGCGAGGTCACCTCTGCTGAAAGTATAGATACTGAAGTAATGGAAGTCGCCACCGGGAGCTCCAAGACAAGACTAACGGCTTCAGCAATCTCTTCTACACCCTACGGTGTGTCACTAGAGATGTCCATGTTCCCTGATTAAAAATCAGGAATTACCTCAATGAGGTATCACGTGCTCACACGTGACCAAGGGTCACGTGTTGACACGTGATCTCTTTATAGAGTTAAATTCTAAATCAAACAAAAGTGTAAACAAACGGCTAAGGAAATACCCCAATGGGGCGTCACGTACTCACACGTGACCAAGGATCACATGCTTACACGTGATGGTCCTTTAACCCAATTAAAAGACAGAATTAAATTCTGAATGAGGGAGGGTCACGTGCCAACACGTGATAGGCTTTGAAAGCCTTATAAGTTGATAGAATTAAATTCTAATTAAGGGAAATCAAAGATTCTAACTGGGAAAGTATTTATTTAAATCTTTCCAAACAAAAGAGGACTATGCTCTGTAAAGTGGAGCACCGTTGGATTAAAAATCCAATAGTGATTAAAAATCACCAATTTATGAAAAGATTTTATACATGGAAATGTTTCCCTAAAATCCACCAAGAATAACAAACATAATATCTTTTGGATTAAAAATCCAATGGTGAATAAAATTCACTGAGTGATCTAAAAGATCATGTTAGTTACAAAAACAAACAAAATCTTTCAATAAAAAGATTCATTAAACAAATTGATTCTTCTCCTTCTCCTATAAATAGGAGTCGAGAAGAGGAGAAATATATAGAATTTTAGGATCTTGAAATTTTCAGAAGGCAAATAACAGAGAGAAAAGAAAGAAGAATTGAAATCTCAAGAAAAGAAACCCTAGGTGAGAAAAGGGAAAATGATTAAAGCTTCAAAAGGAGAATTTAACTCTCAATCAAAGAGTTTAACTCTTCTGCAAAAGAACTTAGTTCTTTCTCTGGTTGAAAATCTGCAGAAGCAAATCTCCACACAGGTTGAGAATTTAATTCTCATCGGGGAGATTCTGCCATGCAGATCCAAGACTTAGAGAGAGAATTGAGTTTTGAGAATTTAATTCTCCCAACAGATAAAACTAGGGTTCAACTCTGTATGAGAATTTAATTCTCCCAAATTTACAGGAATTTAATTCCTCCAATATAAAACTAGGGTTCAACCTTATATGAGAATTTAATTCTCCCAATTTATAGGAATTTAATTCCTCCAAGACAGACAAAACTAGGGTTTAACCCTATATGAGAATTCAATTCTCCCAAAATCATAAAGAATTCAATTCCTCTAAATGAAATTAGGGTTCAACCCTACATAAGAATTTAATTCTCCCATATGCATAGGAATTTAATTCCTCTAAAACATAATTAGGGTTTAACCCTACAGAGAATTTAATTCTTAAAAATAAAGAGACTTGAAAGATCTCCATGCATGTAAAGAACTAGATCACGTGTCTCCACATGACCCCTAAACAGATCTCCCAAAAATGAAAAGGAAAAAGCTTTGAGGCAATGCCTGACGTGCCCCCACGTGACCCTCATAATATAGAGAACAAAAGCAAAGGCAATATTGGCTTTGGGCGCTCTCACGTATTACCACGTGACCCCTAATAAATGCTTTAATAATCAATGCACAAATATCCATTACGTGCCAACACGTGATGGCCAGAAGATCAAAAGTGTTTAACACTTATTTGCAGAACAAAGTAAAAGAGATCTGGCCCCATCTTTGGGTGCCCTCACGTGACCCCTTCCTCTCTAGTGTTTAACACTAATTTGAGCGTTTTATTTCCAGTGTTTAACACTGTTGTCCTCTAGTGTTTAACACTACATCGAGCATTTCATTTTCAGTGTTTAACACTGTTGTCCTCTAGTGTTTAACACTATTTTAAAGCCAATCTTAGCCAAATTGGCTAAGTTTTCCAGAGGCAAAAGCCTCCCCTTCAACTGAATCTCAAAGTTGAGTAAAACTCAGAGCCATAATGTTTAATGCTCAGTCAAAGACAAAAATGTTATCAGAGACCTCAAACTCTTGTTTAACATTGCTAAATGATGGGGGCTGAACCCAGACAAATGTCTGATGGTCCAATAAAGGGCCAATATTTCAAACTTAATTGGACTTAGCCCAAGTTGGTCATAAGTCCTCAATTCAGATTTAACTGAGTCAATGTGCTCATAATCTAATTAATTGATCTTAGTTCCAAATTGGACTACAGATCCCCAATCAACTTTGGTTCAAGGGTACATCTCTTCACTCCTTTGATATTTGTCATTGTAATCCTTCAACGTCTTCAGAGAGGTGACGGGTCCCGACAACCACACATTTTACGGACTATGATGTCCTTAAACTGGACTGTGGGGTCCTTAAACTCATGGACTATGATGTCCTTAACCTCGACCGTGATGTCTTTAAACTAACATTGGACTGTGGGGTCCTTAAACTCATGGACTATGACGTCCTTAACCTTGATTGTGAGGTCTTTAAACTCACGGACTATGATGTCCTTAACCTCGACCGTGATGTCTTTAAACTAACATTGGACCATAATGTCCTTAAACTAACAATGGACCGAAATGTCCTTAAACTAACAATGGACCGTAATGTCCTTAAACTACCAATGGACCGAGATGTCCTTAAACTAACATTGGACCGTAATGTCCTTAAATTAACAATGGACCGTAATGTTCTTAAACTAATTGACCGCAATGTCCCTAAACTAAACAATAAAGTCCAATTGCTCTTTTGTTGGATCTAAACTATCCCGTTAAGTTGATCTTAGTCTAAAATGAGACTAACGTATCCTTAACAAACGTTTAAGTTGATTTTAGTCTCAAATGAGATTAACGTATCTTTAAACCCAACCCCCAAACCCAAATCTAAGAAGATACAGATTTGGACTAGTCCACGCCCTACGGGCGACAACATAAATTATTCTCCGTATACAATCCACGGGCAACCAAACACAAAACAAACACCCACGACACGAAGTGACCATCTGGAAAAGGAGAGAGTTTTTACCGCGATGCGGTAGCGTAATTAACTGCAGGGGCTTGCGCTTACAGGGAAGAGCGTCCCCACAATCAAAAACCCCTCAAACGAGGGGGAATCTGACGAGGTCTGCTACATCGGTCGCATCCGTTTAAACCTTCGATACATGGTGCCATAAATCAACTTGGAATCTTCGGAGAGGTGGACGGATAGCACAAATTAGCATCTTCCCCGAAATTCAGGCAAGACAGACCTACACGGTCGCGTCTCTGTGTTCGGAGGGGAACAGATTCTGGCACGCCCGGTGGGACCTTTTCCTCTTTCCACTCCACACTTTGTGTATCGTGTTCGCGAACGAATCGCGGTTTGCTAATAGTTGCCCTTGGGTTCGAGGTACTAAGATTTGGCGTTTTGCTTGGTGCAGAACGCGTAAGATCAATGGCGTCCACTCGTGCGAAGTGTTCCAGCTGCAACTGTAACTCACGTTCCGCCTCATCTGGAGGCATAGCTTACGGGCCCCAAGCGGCCTCCCTGTTCACGGTGCCGGTGGAACAGGTCACTCAGGCCACCACTGGATTGTTTTTCGGGACCATGCTCCCGCCAACGGGCTTCAGCGCTCCTAAACCAACACAAGAAGCTCCCAAGAAGTCGGTCTTTGATCGGCTTACAACTACCGCGGCCCCTCTCAACGGGTCGTCCAGCTCCAGCGTCTCGGTCTTCGCCAGATTGAGCCAAAGTTTCTGTGGGCCCATGATGAAGCCTGCAATTTAAGAAAAGGCTATTCCGAAAAGGATAGCCATCCCTGCTCTCGAAGTTGTCAAGACGACTTCTCCTGCCAAAGGGTCGGTCTTCACAAGACTGACTGTTCCGACTCCCACACCGGCTCCCGTTCCTGCTCAAAAGCCTATCTTTGATAGATTAAACATTGCTACTCAACGAACGTCGGTCTTCAAGAGGCTGGTACCAACAGCGCCTCACCTGAACTGGGGGCATGACGAAGTCACCCCTCAAGCTGAAACAATCCCAACGGCTCGACACGCTCGACGTCGCCATTGGCGCCGAGTAAGGAAAGCTGGGGGCAACTCCCTCTCTGGGCTAACTCCACCAGCCCCAACGGTGGAAGTCAATGCTGCTATTCCAACCGGGAACAGCTTTGAATTATTGAACAAGGTGCGCAGGAACTCTCCTACCGCCGTACTGAAAAGATCTCCTCCATCCCTGGAGGATGGTACAGAAACAAAGCCGGAGCAGCCCCCTCAGCGGCTGTCCTCCAAAATTTACAAAGTCTGGTGACAGGTTCAAGGGTCGGTAATTGATCAAGATTACTCTCGCCGGCAGAAAAAGGTGAAGGTTCAGCAGGAATAAAACCATCCTGTCAAACCACAAAGGACGACAACTACCTGGGTGCCCGCTGCAACAGTGCCTTCAACGTCAACCTCCTAAAAGAGAAGGAGGCCAGAAAAAGCCCCTGTAACTGCGGCAGGCCATAAAGACGCTGAGCCCAAACGCTCCAAGTCTGGGGGTATAATGGTGCATACTGTTTACATGGCTTCCGGAATAGAGGAAAGCCGCGCTTCGATGGGTCACCGACCGCTCACCCGATCCATGACAAAAGCCTAGGAGTAGCAACAGAAGCTTCAGGAGATGCTAACGCAAATGGCCGCACTCACCGGGCCAAAAGAAAGCCCAGAGGCGTCATCAGAACAGCGTCATAAACAAGAAACCGATGCTGACTTCCTCCGCAGAGTCCTCGAAAAGAAGGACAGAGAAGCGGCCGAACAAGCGGCTAATATAAAACGAATGGCGCTCCTCTTTCAAGACATGGTAGGGATGATGTTACAGCTGGAACCTCCAGCTGAAGACCCTCCGATCATTATTGAAGACGACAGAGGGGAGACGTCGAACCCTCCTCCGGCTCTTTCAGCAGCCAAAGAGGAAACCATTTCCAAAGCCGCTATGGATGACTATATTGCTTAGCAAATACGAGCTCACCAGGCAAATGAAGCAGCCGGCCAAGTTGTTAAAACAAGGCGACCATATCCGGGTTGGTATGACCAGATAAAGTACCCGCCGGGATATACCGTCCTTAAATTTCATGTATATAAAGGGACGGGAAATCCGCACCAGCATATCGCCCAGTTCAGGGCTCTATGTGGTAACACCGGAGATGATGATAAACTGCTCCTTCGCCAGTTCGTCGGTAGCTTATCAGAGACGGCGTTCGAATGGTATTCCGAACTTCCAAACGACTCTGTCAAGACATTTGCGGAAATGGAGTTGCTGTTTACGCAAAGATTCGCGAGCACTAGCGAGCGTACCCCGATTACCACATTAATTAACGCCAGGGTAAAGCCAGGCGAAACTTGGGTACAATACGCAATACGGTGGCGAAATTTATGGTCAAAATGTGAGCAGCGCATCGAGGAAGCGCCGGCGGTGGGCATGTTCGCGGGCACTCTAGACCCTTATGCAACTATTTCCCAATTCATGATGTTCTTCAAGCCGACCACGTTCTAAGCCTTGATCGACAAGCTAGCCCAGATGGACCAGATGGGTCATAGACCATCTCCTTCGAAGCCAGAGCTGCGGAACGAAAAGGGTAAAGGGAAGGCGACATTCGTTGCGAATGCTCAACAGCAACCTAGTGCCCCAAAACTAATGGATCAACTGGAAGAGAGACGGCGATACTATAATGAGAAAATGAAGCGTCCTTATTCGTTCCCTCGGGACAAAACGAAGAGACTGTTCGAACTAGCGGTGCGTAACAGGCTCATCAATCTGCCGAATCCGAAACGACCGTTGCAACCCGGCGAGGCTAATAGTCCCAATTATTGCCCTTACCACCAAGCGGTAAGCCATCCAATTGAAAATTGCTTCATCTTTAAGGGATGGATCGAGGAACAATACCAATAAGGCAAGTTTGCGCTGTCTGAGAAGTGGAAAGTAAGCCCACCACAACCGCACACTCCTAAGAAGACTGACACACCGGGGGCATCGTGCTCTTTTGTTGAAGAAGCTCCATGGGAGGTCACTCTTTCAGCCAAAACTAAAAGAATGCTGAACGATCTCCGGATATGCCCGGCGATCAGGTGGAAGAATCTGCTGGAACCCTAGATTATCAAGGGAATGCTGAAACCGTGCCCAACTCCAAAAATTGGTGGTGATATTCAAAACACTCACACCCAGCCGTCAAAGTCTTCAAAGAAGAAAAAGAAGACCAAAAAGCCCGTGAAACTTGGTGACAAAGGCACGGACCTGCAAAAGCAGATTGACGCGCTGGAAGAGTATAACCAGAAGGCGCGGACTCCAATTACACTCCAAGAATTTCTTAATCACGTCCTTGAAGACGGAGATGATGGAGAAGACTCGTCGGATGAATCTGAAGATTACGTAGCAAGTTGCCATGTGATCTCTCACTCATCGATAAATGATGAAGAAGTTCCTGACATAGAGAAACTGGGGCAGGTCCTGAGCTGGAACTTCTAGGGCCATCAGACGAAATGATTGATGAATTCCTGAATGAAGCTCTTCTTAAAAGCAAAGCTGATCGAGAGCGCGAGATGGTCATAATTGAAAAGGCCAAGCGCCGGCAACTCGACGGAAGGGTTGAAACGCTCCTGCCAGATCAAAGTACACCCGTCGCGAATAAAAATAGGTTCAAGATGAAAAAGAGGTTCGCTGAAGCCATATCGATGGGAATGAAGCTGCCATCCTCCGAAGCGAACGCCTTTGGTGAAGCGGAAACACATCCTAGCTACTGCTTATATCATCGAAAGATTGCGCACCCTACCGAAGAGTGCAACGCTTTTACAAGATGGTGGCAGGGATATGTTACTCACCGGCAGCATTTCAAGCGGATGAATCGCAAAACTCATCGGGAGCAAAGAGGTATGACCGAGGAGCTTAGAAGAACTACCGGCAACTGTCGCGTGGTCGACGTTGGGGGATCGCAAGTTCTCACCTTCGGGAGCGACTCCGACGAAGAAATGACTCTTGGCCCTCTCTTTAAAGAATCACCTCGGGAAAAGAGGAAGAACCGAAGTCCTGTGAAAATATTCAGCTGCGCAATCGTATGCTGCAGAATCTCGGGCCCTCGAACGGTGGGTCAAATAGGAGAGATAAAGGGAAAGAAAAGGACCCTGAGGATATTATCCTTGATGACCAAGCCGTCGAAGAGCTGATAGCCAAGGACCCGCCGAAGAAAAGTAAGGTGGACTACAATGTTCTGGCACACTTGAGGAAGCTACCCTCACAGCTCAGCATTCTCGACGCCCTTATGCTATCCAAAGAGGCGAGAAATTCATTGATCAAGGCGCTACAAGAGCCAGAGCAATTCAAAGCTTTCCTCGCCGAAAAAAAGATGAAGGTGGAGCTGGAAGAAGTATATACAATCGATATCACCTTCGGCGATGAAGATCTCCTCCTTAGGACGTGCGAACACAACCGTCCCCTTTATGTCTCCGGATACTGTCACGATATCAAGATAGGCAAAATCCTGATTGACAATGGGTCTTCCGTCAATCTCTTCAACGTGCGAGTGTTGAAGGAAATATGCATGAGCGTTCTGCACCTCGCTCGTGATAAAATCACCATCTCCGGTTTTGACTCTCAGTCATCACGGACTCTCGGGTCTGTGATACTGACGTTGCGCTTCGGGCTACTTGTCACGTATATTAAATTTCACGTCATTGACGCCAAGACATGCTACAATGCTTTGCTCGGCAGGCCTTGGTGACACGATTACAACATTATCCCTTCTACACAACATCAATATATGAAGTATTTCAAGGATGGTCTCAAGTACACTGTGACGGGGGAGTTGAACCCATTCTCCGTGAACGAAGTCCGAAAATACGAAGATGCAAAATACTTCTTACCAGATTTTGAGGACACGGAAAGATGTCATAAACCGAAGAACGAAGCTATCACCACTATTCCGATCTTCGGGAGTGACACCGAGGAGGACGAAGAGATAGTTTATTCAGGGCCGCCCCAACGCAACAACCCGGGACCGTCCGCCCCTATGTTGATATTCGGCAGCGACTCGGAAGATGAGGTTAACGCTATATTTTCTGCTCGACCATCAATACAAGCCTTCGCGGCAATAATCAGAGGCTGCAAATTACCATAGTTCCACAAGAACATTACAAAGATCTCGATGCACTTGAAGCTTATAGTGTGCAAGAGCTGCAAACGTTTTATGTCCCTCCCAGGCGAAAAGGAGAAGAGGCGATCCTATTCTACCGATCCGGGGAAACCAAAGTGGAAAAAGAAATTTGGCATGGCGCCGATTCTACGCTCGACTGGCTCCAGCCCATCCGTCTGGCTAGATATTACACGGAAGGCTTAAAAAGGCTATTGAAGCGCCAAGGGGTACCCTTCAGACAGACTACTCGACAAGCTCGATTCTACAATAGGATTTTGGACGTCCCCGGGACTCAGCGCAAGTTGCCCAACGGGAGAATGGAAACGATCGGGCTTGGATATGTGCAATCCAAGAAACGAGAACGAGTCCATGGCAGCTACGTCATACATGACTTTGATGAAAAAGGAGACATTCTGTTAAGAGACGCCGATCCTGAACCAAAACAAGGTCCTGTCATCAAAATGCCGAGTCCTTCATTTGAAGAACGAATGGACAAGCTAGTAAGGGAAGAGGGTCAAAAGATCCGGGATGACCATAACCGTGAGATGGCCATTTACGAGAAAGCCAAGATGCAGCGCCTCTTTCAACAGGCCGCGGAGAATGACAATGCTCTTCCTTATCAACCCGTCATACAAAAGGCCCGACGCAGAGGCAAAAATAAATCAAAGAGCGGGAAAGGTGTTCGACGGCGACAAAGCGGGACTAAAAAGCCACGCGATTGGGAATCGAGCAATCCGGATTCGTCTCTTATAATGAAGATGGGTAGAGCATACTCTTTTCCCCAGAACAAAACACAGAAGATACTTGATCTTGCCATAAAGTATCAGATGATGACACTGCCGGAGTCCAAGCACCCCGAGCAAGCGAACGAGATCTCCCACCTAAACTATTGCTCCTATCACCGAGCAGTAGGACATCCTCTCGAGAACTGCTTCACCTTCAAGAACTGGGTCGAAGACCAATATCAACAGGGCAGGTTCGCTCTATCCAGCAGTTGGAAGATAAGCCCGCCACAGGAGCATGAACCGAAAGCGACGCGTATGGCAAGAGTAAGACCAGATCAACATCGATCTTGGAAACGATCTCGTACCTGTCACGCGATAACGCAGTCAAAAGAAGAGCCCGAGAATATGGATGACCTCCCCTGGTGCTTCGAAAATAATGATGACGAGGTGATCTCAGAGTGTCCGCCGGCACCAAAAGAGATGGAAGATGGAATACATACTACTGCAGATGATCTCAAGAAAATTGATTTGGGAACGGCAAGTGACCCGCGGCCGACGTTCGTCAGTGAGCTGTTGTCTAAAGAAAGGGTGGCTACGCTAAAGGACGTGCCCATACAGCATAAAGATTGCTTTGCATGGAACTATTCCGAGATGCCAGATTAGATCCAGAAATTACTGTGCACAAATTGGCGATATCCCCGGACGTCAAGCCGATCAAACAGGCACTGAGAAGAATGAGGCTCGAACTGGAGATGAGCATCAACGCCGAGGTCAAGAAGCTAATCGACTCTGGCTTCATCCAAGAGGTTCAGTATCCTGACTGGATCGCCAACATCGTCCCGGTGATGAAGAAAAATGGGACGGTGCGCATATGTGTGGACTTTTGAGATCTCAATAAAACCTGTCCAAAGGACGACTTTCCAGTACC
This sequence comes from Agapanthus africanus, assembly GCA_030015575.1. Lineage (NCBI taxonomy): Eukaryota > Viridiplantae > Streptophyta > Magnoliopsida > Asparagales > Amaryllidaceae > Agapanthus > Agapanthus africanus. The sequence continues at coordinate 423,581,260 of CM057349.1, forward strand.
AGTCACTGAGCTGATGATAGATAACACGTCCACTCACGAAGTCTTCTCCTTCATGGACGGATCGTCAGGATATAATCAGATAAAAATGCATCCCGAGGACCAGAAGCATACTACTTTTCGGACCCCTTTGGGCATATTCTGCTACAAGGTGATGCCCTTCGGTCTAAAGAACGCCGGCGCCACCTATCAGAGGGCCATGACTTAGATTTCCGATGACCTCATACATGAAATCGTTGAATGTTATATCGACGACCTCGTAGTTAAAAGCAAATCATACGAGGAACATTTAGAGCATCTGAAGATCGTATTTCAACACCTTCGACAATACAACTTGAAGATGAACCCTCTTAAATGCGCGTTCGAAGTTTCCTCGAGCAAATTCCTAGGATTCATCGTCCAACACCGAGGCATCGAGATAGATCCGTCAAAGATCAAGGCGATCATGGAAATGGCTCCGCCAAGGACTCTCAAGCAATTGCGGTCTCTCCAAAAGAAGCTCGCGTATATCCAGCGATTTATAGCCAATCTCTCAGGCAAGTGTCGTCCTTACATCCACCTGATGAAGAAGGGAACCCCTTTCGTCTGGGATCGCAAATGCCAAAACGCACTGGACGAAATCAAGCAATACCTGCAGAATCCGCCAGTACTGGCCGCTCCCGTTAAGGGAAAACCTCTCATTCTGTATACAACCGCCCTTGAAGGTTCCTTAGGCGCATTATGGGCACAAGAGAACGACCAAGGGAAAGAGAGAGCCCTCTACTATTTGAGTCGAGTTCTACTGGGGGCAGAAAGCAATTATTCTCCCATCGAAAAACACTGTCTGGCATTGATCTTTGCGATAACGAAGCTCAGGCACTATGCGTTGGCGTATGAAGTCCGTCTCATATCGAAGGTGGATCCTCTCAAGTATTTGATGTCAAAGGCCATATTGACGGGGCGGCTCGCTAAATGGGCCTTGCTCTTGATGGAGTTCTCGATAACTTATTAGCCTCTTAAGGCAGTGAAAGGCCAGGCTATCACCGACTTCCTTGCTGAGTATCCGATACCCGCCAACTCTCCCTTGAACTGCGAACTGCCGGATGAACACGCGTTTGACACAATCGACGGGGAGAGAAGAGAGAATGATGCCCAATGGGAACTTTACTTCGATGGATCATCTTCTATGAAGAAGCGCAAACAAAGCACGCCCATAATCAAATCAGGGATAGGCCTCATCTTCGTAACTCCACAAGGAGGGATAATGCGCTTTGCCTTCTCCTTAACAGAGCCGTGGACAAACAATGAAGCCGAGTATGAAGCTTTGATAGCAGGACTCTGAGATCGCCATCGACATGGGAATTGAAAACCTCCTCATATACGGAGACTCCCAACTGGTCGTTAGTCAAGTAAACGGCGACTATCAAACGTGCAAGCCAGAGTTGGTAAAGTACAGCGAGAGAGTACAACAACAGCTGATTCAAATTCCTTCCTACGCCTTGGAAAGTATACCGCGTGCGGAAAATAGAAAAGTGGATGCATTAGCCAAGCTCGCTAAAGAACTGGCCGACGAGAACCTCGATGACGTAAGGATCATTATGCAAAGCCGTCGGATTCTTGCACCAGCAGAAATATCTCCGGAGTCGTCCGAAGAAAAGGGAACGACCAAGCAAAAGGCCTTGCAAATAAAAGACCAGGAAAAGGCTATGGATTGGAGGGAAGTCTTTATAGATTACTTCAAATCCCGTCAAACACCTGAAGATGCGTCCTCAAAACATCAGCTCATGAAGCGAGCCCTATCTTTTTCCTTCGTCAATGATACTCTGTACAAAAGGTCATTTGATTCTCTGTGGTTAAGATGCCTGGGACCTGAAGAAGCAAAAAGAGTCATCCAAGAAACTCACGACGGACTCTGCGGTTCTCACCAAGCCAGGCCGAAGATGAAGCTGAAGATTAAAAGGATGGGTTACTATTGGCCCACGATGATCCAGGACTGCCTCGAGTATGCGAAGCAATGCCACTCGTGCCAGATTCACGGGGACTTTATTCACCAGCATCCAAATCCACTACATCCAACGGTGGCTAGATGGCCGTTCGAAATGTGGGGGACTGACATAATCGGCCCCATCGAGCCAGCATCGTTCAGAGGACATCGGTTCATTTTGGCGACAACTGATTACTTCTCCAAATGGGCAGAAGCAGTACCTCTGAGGGAAGTGAAGACGGAGAATATCCTACATTTCTTCAAGACACACGTTATTTATCGGTTTGGGACTCCGAGACGAATCATCTCTTTTAACGGGCCAGCCTACAGAAACCACAAGATCAGCCGCTTCGTACAACAGCATAACATAGACTGGAGATACTCTTCAGTCTATAATCCCCGAGCTAACGGTCTAGCTGAGGCTTTCAACAAGACCTTGACGAAGATCGTGAAAAAGATGATGTCCTGAAATAAGAAGGACTGGCACGAGAGACTGCATGAAGCTCTCTGGGCGTATCAGACGACGTTCAAAACGACCACGAACACAACTCCATACGCATTAGTATTCGGTAAAGAAGCGGTACTCCCTCTCGAGATAGAGTTACCCTCTCTACGAGTGGCAGTTCATTACGAGCTAACGGACGAAGAAAATACTCACCTTCAGCTTGAGGAGCTCGATGCCCTTGATGAAACCCGGCTCATAGCGCAACAAAATCTGGAGGCTTACAAAGCAAAGATGACGCGCTCATACGAAAGATTGACTAGGATGAGAACATTCCGCCAAGGCGAACTCATGCTAGTGGTCAAAAGACTTAAGATCCCTAATCGCGCCAAGCGGGGGAAATTCGAGCCGAGCTATGAAGTCCCGTATATATCATAGACAAGGTTTATCAGGATGGGGCCTATCTACTCATGGACATGCATGGTGAAAGACCTTCCAGGCCAATAAACGGTCGCTTCCTGAAGAAGTACTATGCTTGACGAGTCACGGCCTAGGTCAATGATAGATGATGACGATGACTATGTCCGCTCGCTATCTTCCTAAGCCCAAACTCTATAAGTAAGTAGCCGGACAACGGACCGAAATGTCCTTAAACTAACAATGGACCGAAATGTCCTAAAACTAACGATGGACCGAAATGTTCTTAAACTAACAACGGACAAAAACGTCCTTAAACTAACAACGGACCGAAACGTCCTTAAACTAACGATGGACCACTATGTCCTAAAATTAGCTGTTGACCGAGATGTCAATAAACTACTGTAGACTGCAGCATTCCAAGGCTGACACAAAAAAAAGAATAAAAAAAAGAAAGAAAAAGAAAACGGTATGTCCATAAGCAAAATGAGCATGGATGAAAACCCGAAAGGGCTCCGTGAGTAAAAACAGCAGGGTTATCGGTGAGTTTTTATGAAAACCCGAAAGGGCGCAACCTCGTTAAAAAAAACACTTGCAAGGTCCTCTCGACCTTGTGAGGAGAAACCACGAGCGTGAGATCCTTACGACTCACAAGGAAGCAACACACTTAGGGATCCCCACGATTCCTAAGAAGAAATTACACTTGCGAGATCCTCACGACTCGTAAGGAGAACCCTCTTATGGGATCCTCACGGCTCATAAGATTCAAAAGTCTTAAGTTACAGGGATCTGAACCTGTTCTTAAGAATCCACCACAACCTCCAATTTTGCCCTACAAGCGGCTCAATGTTGACCCTTGTATACAATCCACGGGCGCGAATAAACATTTCCCTAACACAGTCCCATCCGTGACTAGGGATATGTCTACACGGTGAACACCCCTTGTAAGCCCTCTCGATATATAAGGAGAAAGCACTCTTGTAAGATCCTTACGACTTATAATAGATCATGCACTTAAGAATTCTCACGATTCCTAAGGAGAAAATGCACCTACGAGATCCTCATGACTTGTAAGGAGAAATACCTTTATAGGACCCTTACGGCTCATGAAGTCAAAAGCCTTAGCCGACAGGATCTTAACCCTATTTACTAAGCCACCTTTGTTCGTCATCGACAGAGACAAATGATGATTCGCTCCTGGAAATATCCCAGTTGTAGCGATGCTGATGCCGAAATCAGTGTCTAATTCCAAGTTTGCAGCAAAAAGCCAGCAAGCCACACATGCATACGAAATAGCCGAAATGATGGGGCAACTTGCAACAAAGTCAGCAAGTAAAAATGTATGCATGCAAAATAGACGAAATGATTGGGCAAATCGTAATAAAAAGCAGGGAGTAAAAATAAAACAAATAGCCGAAATGATTGGGCACCGCGAAAAACTAGCCGAAATGATTGGGCAATCGCGACCTTCGCGATATAAAAGCTGAAATGATAGAGCATCACGGAAAGAAATAGAAAAAAATGAATGAAATTTTTGCCCTACAAGTGATATCATATCAATCCCTATATACAATCCAGGGGCGCAAACAAAGAAGGAATCACACCTTTCCTCCCCAGGCCTTATCAGAAGAAGTCAAATCCCAACGGTTCACAGGTAGCCTGAAGATCATCTCAGCATTCGTCTCATTACAACAGACACAACATCAAGCAAAACAGAACAGCGGCAACTCCCAGTTCCATGACTCGGCGGAGCGCAGATGACCAAGAGTCAAATCCCGACTCCGTGAAATGCGGATAAAGTCAACCCTTCCTGGTCACGTGGAACGCGGCTTATGTCAATCCTGACCTCGTGGGAAACGTCCAGAGCAGATCCTGGTTACGTAAAACGCAGCTTATGTCAATCCTGACCCCGTGGGAAACGTCCAGAGCGGATCCTGGTCCTCGCAGAGCACGGCAATGACCCCGTGTGAAGCATCCAGAGCGGAGCCTGGTCCACGCAGAACACGGCAATGACCCTGTGGGAAGCATCCAGAGCAAATTCCTAGCTACGTGGAACGCGGCTTATGTCAATCTTGACCCCGTGCGAAACGTCCAGAGCGGATCCTGGTCGTTGCAGAGCACGGAAATGACCCCGTGTGAAGCATCCAGAGCGGAGCCCGGTCCTCGCAGAATACGACAATGACCTCGTGGGAAGCATCCAGAGCAAATTCCTGGCTACGTGGAACGCAGCTTATGTCAATCCTGGCCCTATGGGAAACATCCAGAGCGGATCCTGGTCCTCGCAGAGCACGATAATGACCCTGTGTGAAGCATCCAGAGCGGAGCCTGGTCCTCGCAGAACACGGCAATGACCCCGTGGGAAACATCCAGAGCAAATTCCTGGTTACGTAGAACGCGGCTTATGTCAATCCTGACCCCGTGGAAAACGTCCAGAGCGGATCCTGGTCCTCGCAGAGCACGGCAATGACCCCGTGTGAAGCATCCAAAGCGGAGCCTGGTCCTCGCAGACCACGGCAATGACCCCGTGGGAAGCATCCAGAGCAAATTCATGGCTACGTGGAACGCGGCTTATGTCAATCCTGACCCCGTGGGAAACGTCCAGAGCGAATCCTGGTCCTCACAGAGCACGGCAATGACCCCGTGTGAAGCATCCAGAGCGGAGCCTGGTCCCGCAGAACATGGCAATGACCCCGTGGGAAGCATCCAGAGAAAATTCCTAGCTACGTGGAACGCGGCTTATGTCAATCCTGACCCCGTGGGAAACGTCCAGAGCGGATCCTGGTCCTCGCAGAGCACGGCAATGACCCCGTGTGAAGTATCTAGAGCGGAGCATGGTCCTTGCAGAATACGGCAATGACCCCGTGGGAAGCATCTAGAGCAAATTTCTGGCTACGTGGAACGCGGCTTATGTCAATCTTAACCCGTGGGAAACGTCCAGAGCAGATCCTGGTCCTCGCAGAGCACGACAATGAACCCGTGTGAAGCATCCAGAGCGGAGCCTGGTCCTCGCAAAACACGGCAATGATCCCGTGGGAAGCATCCAGAGCAAATTCCTGGCTACATAGAACGCGGCTTATGTCAATCCTGACCCCGTGGGAAACGTCCAGAGCGGATCCTGGTCCTCGCAGAACACGGCAATGACCCCGTGTGAAGCATCCAGAGCGGAGCCTGGTCCTCGCAGAACACGACATTGACCCCGCGGGAAGCATCCAGAGCAAATTCCTGGCTACGTGGAACGCGGCTTATGTCAATCCTGACCCCTTAGTAAACGTCCAGAGCGGATCCTGGTCCTTGCAGAGCACGACAATGACCCCGTGTGAAGCATCTAGAGCAGAGCCTGGTCCTCGCAGAACACGGCAATGACCCTGTGGGAAGCATCCAGAGCAAATTCCTGGCTACGTGGAACGAGGCTTATGTCAATCCTGACCCCGTGGGAAACGTCCAGTGCGGATCCTTGTCCTCGCAGAGCACGACAATGACCCCGTGTGAAGCATCCAGAGTGGAGCCTGGTCCTCGCAGAACACGGCTATGACCCCGTGGGAAGCATCCAGAGCAAATTCATGGCTACGTGGAAGCGGCTTATGTCAATCCTGACCCCGTGGGAAACGTCCAAAGCGGATCCTGGTCCTCGCAGAGCACGGCAATGACCCCGTGTGAAGCATCCAGAGTGGAGCCTGGTCCTCACAGAATACGGCTATGACTGCGTGGGAAGCATCCAGAGCAACTCCTGATTCCGTGAAATGCGGATAAGGGTAAACTCACCCATCACATACGGGTCCTCACGACTCGTAAGGGAGCAAACTCTCTTGTGAGATCCTTACGATTTTCAATAGAAAACACACTTAGGAATTCTCACGATTCTTAAGGAGAAATTACACCTACGAGATCCTGTTGATCGGTAGGGAGAAAATTCTTTATGAGACCTTCACGGCTCATGAAGTTGAAAAGTCTTAGGAGGCAGATCTTAACCCTGAATCCTAAGCCATCGTTGTCCTGTAAAGAAATCAAAATAGACTATCCACAGAATACATTTACTAAAAGGGACACACCATCGTGAAGAAAAATATATCTTTTATTCATGAATCAAAATGAATACAAAGTACAATTCGTGAAAGAATAAAAAAAAATATGCTCTCATTCAGGAGTATGTACAAAAGAAGAATGAAAAAATATATATACAATTCTTCAAGTCGGCGGGCGATTTAGTAGATTTGCCAGTTCATCCCTTTTTCGCTGAGCCTCGCCTTCATGATTCAGTATCGTCAAAAGACGGGCCTCCGCTTGAGCTTGTTGGGCCTGGTACGAGGCAAGCCGGTCTTCAAGCTCTTTTTCAGTAACCTTATGGGCCTCAACCATTTCACGAGTAAATACAACGGCTTTATCAATGGCTACCACCACCTTGATAGCCTCTTGAAGCACTCGCCAAATTTCATATGCTTTTGTGGCCTTGGCCGTAAGGTTGACTTGAAGCTCCTTCAGCGCTTTAGAGGCCAGCTCCCTCTCCGAAAACTTGCGACTGAGCCTTTTCTCACATGATATCATGTTCGCAGCACACCGCTTAATTAGCCCCTGTAAGCTCGCCTTCACGGCCACAACCTCCAAAGGAAGGCATGTACATTCAAGGACATGTAAGCAAGCATCCACCTGCTGACAAAACTCAACCCAGACTTGCACCACTATTTCACTATGATAGGTGGCAAGAAAGGGAAGAGAGCCGTTAGCTTCAGCGGCAAACGCTTCGGCCGTGATTAGACTGCCAGCGCGAAGGTCCTCAATTAGGGATGACAGGGAGGCGAGGCTTAGCTTTGCCATCCGTTTCGAGGCACGCAGAGCGTAGGGGACGGGTGGCATGGCCATGCGTGACTCCAGCGCGGTGAGAACTGGCAGGGCTGTTCAGATTTATAAACAGTCAGCGAAACTTGTAAGCAAAGAACAAATGGAACGACGATGAGACTTTACTTACCCACAGTCATGCAAGAGGGATCTGAAGGCTCCCCAGGCCCATCAAGAACCTCAACCTCATCGTCGGCCTCCAGAACTGTAAAAGACGCCGATGTCATTTTATGGAATAGTGATAATGCTGTGAAAAGAGGGTAAAACAACACTAACCTTGCCCAGAAAAGAGAACGATGCGCTGAGGAGATATCGCTTGCGGAGCAGCCATCTCTAACAGGCGCTGAAAAGACTGCCTGGGAGACAGATCAGCAATAGATGCTGCCAATCCGCGCAATTCTGAAAAGACAAAAGGGTTCAAATAATGGAAAGATTACTAATTTAAAATATAGAAGGCTATCTTCTACGCTCCTCCCATTCTGAGCTGGAGGAATAGCAGCTTCAGCGGCCTCCTCCGTGACCTCAGGCACATCATCGGGGACGCGGACCAGTGTAGCGGCTTCTGAGCGAGGAGCAGCGGCTGCCACTACAGGCTCCAACGAAAGGACGGTAGCCTCAACTACTTGTACCGTAATCTCCGGGTCGCCCTCAGAAAGATCCATTGGAGCGGCGACCGACAAAGATGCATCCCTCGAGGGAGAAAGTACTTTGGGAGCGGGAACCACCGAGGGAGACTCTATCACAAGAGCAACAGTTGCATCGACCCCCTCCACACTGATTGGTGTTTCACTGGGGATATCAGCAGAATCTACGGTCAAAGCGCGACTCAGAGCCTCCGCCACCGCCGAAGTCCCTGCAAAGTTTGTACAAGGATAAGGATACATATATATGTATGCAAGCAATATGAAATATTACAAAGAAGTACATGAACATACCGATGCGCAAGGGAGCTTCTAGTATGGCTTGTTCAAGCCTACGCTCCTTCCTAAGGAGATGTGCTCGACGAGGTCCGAGGGTAGACTCGTGGCCACCGGTCCACAATGAAAGCGCGACCTCGGCGTCGGCCGAAACAACCTGTTTAAGGGCCCTTCGCCCCATTCTTCCAAAGGGCCTATGAATCTTTGCCGTATCCACGAAGGGTCCTCGTAAAAGATGACGGCAGGGTAGGGCTTCTTCGGAATCCTTACATTCTTGGATTCATCTTGCGAACGTCTTATAGCCTCAGCCAATTGTGCGGCTTCCTCGGCAGACGAACTCGGGAAAAGTAGGCCACCATCCGATTCTTGCATAGCTAGCGGTTCATCCTGAAGAATAGGCTCGGACTCTATTAAAGAGTCGAACAGATTGGTGGCCGTCTTCCTCCGCCTCTTGGACCCAGAACCAACCACCGAAGATGATTATTTCCTCCCCCGTGGAGCTTTGGCGCGGCGCTGACCCACTTCACCTTCAATGCCCTCGCTTGGCGGTGCTACCGAGGACGACACGGCCATTGTCGACGCTGCGGATAATGATACTGCTACTGGCGCCCTATTAGCCCTCGATTGAGCTCGAGTACGCAGTGACATACCAGCTGTGGGAGTAAAGTCCACTTCCGCAGCCTCCGGAATAAGCGCAACACTGGTGTCCCTCAGGGGAAAGCGAACCGTTGCACGCGGTTGCGGTGGAACTCCCGTGACTTGAATCGGAATGGGAGCGCTGTATCCAAGAAGCACCCTCTTCTCCTCAGCAATAATTGGACTGACCCGATTAAGGTACCAGCCCGTGAAGGACCCCACACATCGAGGAATATGGTCAGCTTCAGGAATCATGAAGCGAGAACCAGTGTCCAGCCTCACAAAGTGATGAGCGGCGTCACGAACAGCTTCAGGCGATGGGTTGGGCGCAACTGTAAATGCCTCGAAAGGGACACCCTGATCATATCCAAGTTGCCAGGCAAAGCAGTGTGGGTTATACCGCATAAAAAGGGCCGCACTATTCTGACGAAATACCAGATAACCTGGTCTGATCGCGTACAGGTGCATGGCTTCCCTGGGCTTCAAAGAAGCTACCTCCTCTTTCGACAAGTCGCAGAGCTATTGAATCGGTCCTGAGGGATCAGATAGGGCCTGATCAATGAATACCATTCCGCCCGTATTGGCATAGGGAGCGATCAATACACGAATAGCCCAAAACTGAGTCGGGTCAGGAGCAGAAGCGTCCACCAGCCGCATGAGTCACGGAAAAGTGTAGGCATCATAAAATTTGGGTCTCTGGTGCACAGTAAAGGCCCCCAACACGTGCATCTCAATCCAAGATGTGAAGTAATGAAGAGAAAAATTCACCACATCTACACCTGGAGTTGAGGTATTATCTGCGGCGCCTAACCCATGATAAAGATGCGCTAGCGCTGGGATGCCCACAGCAAGCCGTGTTCCCTTAGCAATGTGATGAGCAGGGTAGATAACCGTTGCTCTCATGAAACGGCGATGCATGGGAATGACGAACCAACTAAGCCAAACACTGATGAAGCCCATAAAGAAAGTCTCCTCATCCATACCAAGAGCTGCAATCGACTCGAAAGATACCGCCGACATGATAGGAATGTAATATTGCGGCAAGTCCTCTTCCTTAGTCGGCCGCCTGTTTAAACCAAACCTAAAGGGGTCATTAATGTTCGCGAACTTCGGAGCCGTATTCGATAGGACACCCTCGCGAAGGAAGCAAGCGATAAAACTTTTAAAAGTGACGCCCTGTTCCTCTGACTCTGTGAACAGTTTGTCAAAAATACCCATGGTCTTGATAAAACTCAGGCGCTTGTGGCGGACGGCGTTCTCGGTAGACAGGCCGTCAAGCATTGCAAGCTCGGTTTTGAAGATATACTCATCGGGAGGCATCAATTCTTCATAAAGTGTCCCCCTGACCGGCAGCCCCGAGATCTCGCGAAATTCTTCCAGGGAAATCGAAACTTCGCGATCCCCTAGAAGGAAGGTGTTGGTGGGAAGATTCCATTGGTTCAAGAAGGCCTTAACCCACCAGACATGAGGAGATTGGTAGTGGAAGAGGGATGCATATATCGCCTGATAGAGTCCAACCCTCTGCAGTCGCGCGCGATGGGCGGACAGGATGTAACGAGCCTAAAGAAGGTGGTCCGTAGGGTGTCGTGGGGTAAGCCCTATCTTGTAAATCTGTCCCATGGCTGGGCTTCACCCTGGCAAATGCGGTGCCCTAAAATATCTATAGCCAGCACCGGATGGTTCGGAATACCAGGCTCAAGCCGTCCCATAGGAGTCCAATTCGGCATCTCCACAGCAAAGGCAGTCCGTGGAGGATCCATCGGCAGGAATGGATAGGTAGGCTCCGTCGGTATCTCGCAAAGAAAACTGCGGTGACCGCGGATGATGCGACCGTACCAGATCCCCTATAAAAGAAAATTGGTGCGATTCGGGTCATGAGCCCTGATCATAGCCATTTCTTCCTCGTCAGACGGTGACTGGGGGAAAGCAGCTTCCGAGCGAGTGAAAGAGAAGTATGGAAAAGAAGACATTGCGCCTGAAATAAAAGAAGGGGAAACTGTTAAGCAAAGCTAACACGTGTTTATAATGGCATATTTGTAAAGACAGTGGAAGAAAGCAACAGGGGGCTCATTTTATCAGACCATTGGTTACAAAACACATGGGCCCCACAAAATCGAGATGGCGGCTTGCTAATGATGAGGCAAAGCAATTACTATGAGACAAAAAGAAGATTCTCAATAAATGAACAGTGGATTTCAAATGACCCCACACATTCCCCAAAAAGAAATCCATCTTGGACTCTGCAAAAAAAATCAAACAGAGTAAGGGAATTAAATTCCCAGAGAACACTACTGCAAATCTCTTCTTCTTGGTTGCAAAGAAACAACTCAGGGTAAGAAAACCCCAAGAAGTTCTCTGGGAAGAACTAAGTTCTTCATAGGAATTAAATTCCTTTTGGAAAGGGGAATTAAATTCCAAGAAAACATTTTTTTCAGAGCCGAAGCTCTTTGAGGTGGAATGAAATTCCACAGAAAAGACAATCGCAGCCATTAATTCCTTAAGATCAGAGAAACCCTAGCAAAAAGGGTTAATTGTTTAAAAATTGGATATCTCTGAAGAACTTAGAAAAAATGGGTTCTTTAAAGGAAAAACCCTTGGTGTGGATTTAAAATCCAAAAAGTTTTTTATATATATATGAAAGTTCTTCGATCGTTCAAAGCCATTACCTGAAGAAAAGATTCTTTCTTGAACAGAGTTAAACTCTGAAGATTTTGGAACAGAGAACTGAGCTTTGAGAAAGAGAATTAAATTATCAAAAGAAAATGAACAAGGAAGAAGATGAAAGAACGAAGGCGCTTTTGAAGAGACCCCTGCATTTATAGGATGTGATGGGAAATGTTTCATCTCCTCTATTTCCTAGACAAATCCAACGGTCACAAAGGTGACATCGTTGCACTCACGTGCAGACACGTGAGAGCAACGCTGTGGGGGCATTTGTTCCCTGATTAAAAATCAGGAATTATCTCAATGAGGTATCACGTGATCACACGTGACCAAGGGTCACATGTTGACACGTGACCAAGGGTCACGTGTTGACACGTGATCTCTTTATAGAGTTAAATTCTAAATCAAACAAAAGTGTAAACAAACGGCTAAGGAAAGACCCCAATGGGGCGTCACGTGCTCACACGTGACCAAAGGTCACGTGCTGACACGTGATGGTCCTTTAGCCCAGTTACAAGACAAAATTAAATTCTGAATGAGGGAGGGTCACGTACCAATACGTGATAGGCTTTGAAAGCCTTATAAGTTGATAGAATTAAATTCTAATTAAAGGAAATCAAAGATCCTAACTGGGAAAGTATTTCTTTAAATCTTTCCAAACAAAAGAGGACAATGCTCTGTAAAGTGGAGCACCGTTGGATTAAAAATCCAATGGTGATTAAAAATCACCAATTTATGGAAAGATTTTATACAAGGAAAGGTTTCCCTAAAATCCACCAAGAATAACAAACAGAATATCTTTTGGATTAAAAATCCAATGGTGAATAAAATTCACTGAGTGATCTAAAAGATCATGTTAGTTATAAAAACAAATAAAATCTTTCAATAAAAAGATTCACTAAACAAATTGATTCTTCTCCTTCTCCTATAAATAGGAGCCGAGAAGAGGAGAAATATATAGAATTTTGGGATCTTGAAATTTTCAGAAGGCAAATAGCAGAGAAAAAAGAAAGAAGAATTGAATTCTCAAGAAAAGAAACCCTAGGTGAGAAAGGGGAAAAGGATCAAAGCTTCAAAAAGAGAATTTAATTCTCAATATAAGAGTTTAACTCTTCTGCAAAAGAACTTAGTTCTTCCTCTGGTTGAAGATTTGCAGAAGCAAATCTCCCCACAGGTTGAGAATTTAATTCTCATCGGGGAGATTCTGCCATGCAGATCCAAGACTTAGAGGGAGAATTGAGTTTTGAGAATTTAATTCTCCCAACAGATAAAACTAGGGTTCAACCCTATATGAGAATTTAATTCTCCCAAATTTACAGGAATTTAATTCCTCCAAGATAAAACTAGGGTTTAACCCTATATGAGAATTTAATTCTCTCAATTTATAGGAATTTAATTCCTCCAAGACAGACAAAATTAGGATTTAACCCTATATGAGAATTCAATTCTCCCAAAATCATAAAGAATTCATTTCCTCTAAATGAAATTAGGGTTCAACCATACATAAGAATTTAATTCTCCCATATGCATAGGAATTTAATTCCTCTAAAACATAATTAGGGTTTAACCCTACAGAGAATTTAATTCTTAAAAATAAAGAGACTTGAAAAATCTCCATGCATGTAAAGAACTAGATCACGTGTCTCCACATGACCCCTAAACAGATCCCCCAAAAATGAAAAGGAAAAAGCTTTGAGGCAATGCCTAACGTGCCCCCACGTGACCCTCATAATATAGAGAACAAAAGTAAAGGCAGTATTGGCTTTGGGCGCTCTCACGTGTTACCACGTGACCCCTAATAAATGCTTTAATAATCAATGCACAAATATACATCACGTGCCAACACGTGATGGCCAGAAGATCAAAAGTGTTTAACACTTATTTGCAGAATAAAGTAAAGGAGATCTGGCCCCATCTTTGGGTGCCCTCACGTGACCCCTTCCTCTCTAGTGTTTAACACTAATTTGAGTGTTTTATTTCCAGTGTTTAACACTGTTGTTCTCTAGTGTTTAACACTACTTTGAGCATTTCATTTCCAGTGTTTAACACTGTTGTTCTCTAGTATTTAACACTATTTTAAAGCCAATCTTAGCCAAATTGGCTAAGTTTTACAGAGGCAAAAGCCTCCCCTTCAACTGAATCTTAAAGTTGAGTAAAACTCAGAGCCACAATGTTTAATGCTCAGTCAAACACAAAAATGTTATCAGAGACCTCAAACTCTTGTTTAACATTGCTAAATGATGGGGGCTGAACCCAGACAAATGTCTAATGGTCCAATAATGGGCCAATATTTCAAACTTAATTGGACTTAGCCCAAGTTGGCCATAAGTCCTCAATTCAGATTTAACTGAGTTAATGTGCTCATAATCTAATTAATTGATTTTAGTTCCAAATTGGACTACAGATCCCCAATCAACTTTGGTTCAAGGGTACATCTCTTCACTCCTTTGATATTTGTCATTGAAATCCTTCAACGTCTTCAGAGAGGAGACGGGTCCCGACAACCACACATTTCACGGACTATGATGTCCTTAAACTGGACTGTGGGGTCCTTAAACTCATGGACTATGATATCCTTAACCTCGACCGTGATGTCTTTAAACTAACATTGGACTGTGGGGTCCTTAAACTCATGGACTATGATGTCCTTAAGCTTAACTGTAAGGTCTTTAAACTCACGGACTATGATTTCCTTAACCTCGACCGTGATGTCTTTAAACTAACATTGGACCGTAATGTACTTAAACTAACATTGGACCGTAATGTCCTTAAACTACCAATGGACCGAGATGTCCTTAAACTAACATTGGACCGTAATGTCCTTAAATTAACAATGGACCGTAATGTCCTTAAACTAATTGACCGCAATGTCCCTAAACTAAACAATAGAGTCCAATTGCTCTTTTGTTAGATCTAAATGATCCCGTTAAGTTGATCTTAGTCTAAAATGAGACTAACGTATGCTTAACAAACATTTAAGTTGATCTTAGTCTCAAATGAGATTAACGTATCCTTAAACCCCCACCCCCAAACCCAAATCTAAGAAGATACGGATTTGGACTAGTTCTCGCCCTATGGGCGACAACATAAATTAGTCTCCGTATACAATCCATGGGCAACCAAACACAAAACAAACACCCACGACATGAAGTGACTATCTGGAGAAGGAGAAAGTTGTTACCGCAATGCGGTAGCGTAATTAACTGCAGGGGCTTGCGCCTGCAGGGAAGAGCGTCCCCATAATCAAAAACCCCTCAAACGAGGAGGAATCTGACGAAGTCTGCTACATCGGCCGCATCCGTTTAAACCTTCGATACATGGTGCCATAAATCTACTTGGCATCTTCGGAGAGGTGGACAGATAGCACCAATTAGCATCTGCCCCGAAATTCAGGCAAGACGGACCTATGCGGCCGCGTCTCTGTGTTCGGAGGGGAACAGTCCATGGGATCTATGTCCGGTGAAGTCACCTCTGCTGGAGGAATAGACACTGAAGGAACAGAAGTTACCACCGAAAGCTCCACAGCAAGAGTAGCAGCTTCAATAATCTCCTCTACACCTGACAGTGCATCACGGTTGATATTTGTAGAGTCCACAGTTATGGCCCGATCTGGACTCAAATCCTCTTTTGCCGCCAAATTCCCTGCAAAGTTTTCACAAAAATGAGAAGACATACAAGTACTACAGACTATTCGCTAAAAGAAGGACATGAGAAAGACGCATACCAATACGCTAAGGAGATTGAAGTATGGCTTTTTCGAGACGTTTTTCCTTTCTGGCTAAGTACGCTCGCCGAGGTTTAAGCGCAGATGAATGACTACCTGTCTTTAATGCAAGCTCATCTTCGGAGGCAGCCGTTATGGGCTGTTTGAGGGCCCATTCTTCTTCCATCAACAAAGGACCCATATGTACCCTCCGTAATGATGGATCAATGTGATAGAATATAACAGGAGGGTAGGGCTTCTTCGAGACGCACATGTTCTCGTTCTCATCTTGTGAGCGCCTCAAATCCTCAGCCAATTGCGCGACCTCCTCAGCAGACGATCCAGGATAGATAAGACTGGCGTCCGACTCCTCCATAGCCATCGGTTCATCCTGAATAAACGGCTCGGACTCAAGCAGAGTGTCGAGTAAGCCGGCAACCAATTTCTTCCTCCTTTTGGAACTTGTGCTAACACTAGCGGAAGAACGCTTCCTCCCCCTGGGCGCTTTGGTACGACGTTTCCCAACTTCATTTTCAGTATCCTCCTTTAGCGACACCACCTTTGGTGACACCGCCGCTGGTGACACTACTGTTGGTGCTTCATTGGAAGCATTTGCTTAGGCTCTAGTGCACACTGGCATACCAGCAGTGTGTGAAGAGTCGATTCTATTTTGGCGGCTTTGGAGATAAGTACCGGACCGCTATCCCTCAGTGGAGGGCGAACCACTGACCGCGACCGCAATGGAGCGCTAGTGGCTTGGGTCGGAACTGGAACTCTACATTCGAAGAGTACCCGCCTCTCCTCGGCAATAACAGGACCGACTCGATGGCGATACCAACCCTTGAATGACCCTACATACCTGGAAGATAGTCGGACTCAGGGATCATGAAACGGGAGCCGGTGTTCAGCCGCATAAAATTATGGATGACGTCATGAGTGACTTCCGAAGATAAAGTGGGCTCAACTAAAAACGCCTCGAGAGGGACGCCCTGGTTATAGCCCAGTTTCTGGGCGAAGCGATGTGGATTATACCGTATAAAAAGAACTGTATCATTCTGACGAAACACCAAATATCCCATCCTAATCGAGTACAGATGCATAATCTCTTTAAGCTTTAGAGATGGCGCCCCACCCTTTGACAGATCAAATAGCTGCTGAATGGGCCCCGCGGCAGCAGATAGGACTGGGCCATTAAAAACCATCCCGCCCTCGTTTGAGTATAGGTCAAGCAACATGCGGAGGGCCCCTAGCTGAGTCGAATCGGGAGCGGAAGCATCCACCAACCTCATAACCCGTGGGAAGGTATAGGAGTCATAAAAATCTGGCCACCGATGAGCAGCAAATGCTCCCAATACATGCATCTCGATCCACGACGTGAAGTAGTGGAGGGAGAGATTCACAATATCCATGCCTGGGGTCGATGTATTAGCTGAAATGCTTAATCCATGATATAGGTGTGACAATCCTGCAACACCAATGGCCAATCGTGCCCCTCCAGCTATGCGATGAGCGGGGTAGAAGACGGAGGCTCTCATAAAGCGTCGATGCATCGGTATGGCGAACCAACTGAGCCAGAGGCTGATGAAGCCAACAAAAAAGGTCTCTTCGTCCATACCGGGAGCCGCAATCGCATCGAAGGAAATGGCCGACGAGGTCGGAATGTAGAACTGCGGCAAATCTTCCTCTTTGGCCGGCAGTTTATTCAACCCAAACTCAAAAGGGTCGTCGATGTTCGCGAACTTTGGAGCCTCTTTGGATAAAGCGTCTCCACGAAGAAAGAAGGGAATGAAGGTCTCAAAGGTGACGCCTTGCCCTTCTGACGTCACGAACAGTTTCTCAAAGATACCCAGAGCTTTTATTAGACTTAGATACTTATGACGGACGACATTTTCAGTCGTCAGGACGTCAAGCATAGCAGGCATGGTCGCGAACACATACTCATCGGGAGGCAGAAACTCTTCATAATGCTCTCCTCTGATCAGCAATCCGGAGATCTCGTGGAACTCTTCCAGTGAAATCGAGACCTCGCGATCCTCTAGCAAGAAGGTGTTGGAGGGAAAATTCCATTGGTTCGGAAAGGCTTTAACCCACTAGACGTGAGGGGCCTAGTAATGAAATAGATATGCGTACACCGCTTGATACAGCCCAACCTTCTGTAACCGTGCACGGTGGGCGAAAAAAACGTGTCGAGTCCAGGGAAGGTAGCCTACTGGGTGGCGGAAGATAACGCCTACCTTATAAACTTGTCCCCAGGGTTGAGCTTCGCCCTGACATATGCGACGCCCCAGAATATCTATAGCCGGCAGCGGCTGGTTGGGTGTCCTGGTTGTTGACGGCTTAAGCCATCCTGTAGGAGTCCATTTAGACGCCTCCACCGCGTAAGCGGTCTGTGGGCGTTCCATCAGCGATATTAGGCAGAAGGGCTTTGTTGGCACCTCACAAGTAAAGTTATGGCGGCCTCGGATGATATGACCATACTAAACCCCCCATAAGAGTAGACTCGTGCAGTCCCTGTCATGTGCCTTGATCATTGCCATAGCTTTCTCATCCGACGGCGATTGCGGAAAAGCGGGGTCTAAGCGAGTATAAGGAAAGTAGGGAAGTGAAGCCATTGTTCCTGAAATAAGAGAAAGAAAAACCATTAATAAAACCTATATATATATAATAATAGAAGAAAACGACAGGATGTTTGTTCCATAGGACCACTGATTGCAAAACCAATGGACCCCACAAAATCTAAATGGCGGCTCACCAATGATGAGGCAAAATAATCATTGAGAGAATCGAGAAGGATTCTCATCAAGGAAACAGTAAAGTTTAAACAAACTTTTGAAGCAAGTTCAGCAAAAAGCACGACAGATACAAATCTACTTCAGGGGCATTAAAACCCTCAAATATTCGAGAGTATTAGGGAATAAAATTCCCAAAAATATCTAAGTCTCTCTCAGAGCCATGCTCTGTGAATAAGGAATTAAATTCCTTTAACAAAGGGATTAAATCTCTGAAAACCCCCATAGCAAGGAGGCAAAGAAAATGAATTAAATTCTAAGAATCTTAAAGATCGATGATAAGGTAAAACCCTGAGAGGTGGATCAACGATCCCCATTGATTCAAGATCTTAGAATCTACAAAAAAAAGTGTGATTTGGATCTTTAAGAAACCAATCTAAGAAAAGAGCAACGCTCTATCCCCGGATTTAAAATCCACGATGAAAAGAACAAAAAAAGAGGGGGTTCCATTCAAGATCCTTACTAAGGAAAAGGTTTTAACAGAGTATAACTCTGAGATTCCAGTAAGCAGAGAACTAAGCTCTGAAGAGAAGAATTAAATTCTCAAGGAAAACAAGTAAGGAAGAAGATGGAAGAACAGTGGCTTCCCAAAGGCAAAAGCCTTGCATTTATAAGACATGATGAAGAGCGGTTCATCTTCCTATTTCTCTATGCGATCCAACGGCTGTGAGGACAAACAGCGGGACACTCACGCGCAAGCCACGTGAGAGCAACACTAGGGGACATTTGTTCCCTTATAAAAAAGGGATGAGGGAAAGTCCCTCACTAAAACAACCCCACATGTTTAACACGTGAGTGCCTATATTCAACGCATATAGGCACAGCAATTAAAACAATTTCTAGGCTAAAACGGCCCCACGTATTTAACACGTGAGTACCTATATGCAACGCATATAGGCACAACAATTAAAACAATTGCAGTGCCAAAGAGCCCCACGTGTTTAACACGTGAGTGCCTATATACAACGCATATAGGCAAAACAATTAAAACAATTTCTAGGCAAAAACAGCCCCATGTGTTTATCACGTGAGTTTTGCATATAGGCACAACAATTAAAACAATTTCTAGGCTAAAACAGCCCCACATGTTTAACACGTGAGTACCTATATGCAACACATATAAGCACATCAATTAAAACAACTGCTAGGCTAAAACAGCCCCACGTGTTTATCACATGAGTGCCTATATGCAACGCATATAGACACAGCAATTAAAACAATTGCTAGGCTAAAATGGCCCCACGTGTTTAATACGTGAGTGTTTGTATGCAACGCATATAGGCACTGCAATTGAAACAATGGCCAGGCTAAAACAGCCTCACGTGTTAAAAACGTGAGGGCACGTCCCTACGTAGAATTAAAATTCTACTCAACAAAGAACCGTTGGATCAAAGATCCAATAATGATAGAATTAAATTCTATTGAACTTTTAAATGGGAAATGATATTTTATGTTAAACAGAAAGTTAGCGGATCAAAGATCCCATGAGTTGGAAAATATTTATGTCTATCTTTAAAACAAAGAAAAATTGTTCTCCGTTAAACCAAGCACCCTTGTATTAAAAATCCAATGGTGATTAAAAATCATCAATCTACAGAATAAATTCTGTAAAGGAAAATATTTTCCTAATCTTGTTTAAGAAACAAGAAAATATATTCTGTGAGACAGAACCCTTGGATCAAAGATCCAACAGCTGGTAAAACCCCCAAATCAATTAAAGTCTCTCAATGAGATATTTCCTAAAACTAATTAACAAATCTCTCTCCACTATATAAAGAACCCAAAACGTCAAGTTAAAAAAAGGAGGAGAAAAAGAAAAAAAAAGGGGAGAATAGGGAGAGAAACATACAGAAATAAAAAAAAGAGAAGAAAAGAGGGAAAGAGAATTCAATTCTCTAACAGAAGAAAATTCCCTTCTTAAACAAAAAAAACCTAGGTAAGAAGAAAACACAGAGATTATTATATCCCTTCTTCACCTCTTTAAGGGTTTAACCTTTCAAAAAAAGAACTTAGTTTTTCCTCTGGTTGAGATCTGCAGAAGCAGATCTCCCCACAAGTTGAGAATTTAATTCTCATCGGGGAGATTCTGTTATACAGATTCAAAATTTAGAGGAAAGAACTAAGTTCAAAGAATTTAATTCTTACAAAATTATATAGGAATTTAATTACTCTGATAAAACTAGGGTTTAACCCTTCAAAAAGAATTTAATTCTTGTAAAACAAGAGACTCGAAATTCTCTAAACTCAGATCCCAGAATCGTTAATATGATATCAAAATCTGCATGCACATAGAAGGAAAGGATGGTGATTCATTAGTGTTCAACACTATAACGAAATCTCACGTGTTTCCCCACGTGAGCATCTCTGATGAACAAAAAAGAATGGCTGAGACCGAGTCGCGTGTTTCATACGCGAGCATTTAAAAAGAACAAGAAGTGCCTCCTAGGGTAGTCACGTGTTTCCCACGCGAGCGCCTAAAAGAAGAACAAGAAGTGCCTCTTAGGGCAGTCACGTGTTTTCCATGCGACCCCCAATCAAGTTCTTAGCACTTATATAAAAAAGGAAATAGACCCAAAAACAGCGCTCACATTTTGAAGGCGCCTCACGTGTTCGCACGTGAGCACCACAGGGTCCAAGTGCTTAGCACTTATAAAGGAAAGAGAAATAAAATCTGTAGAACAGTTCCTATTTCGGGAGCCTCACTTGCTCACACATGAGCCGAGTGCTTAGCACTTATAAAAGAAGAGGGAAATAAAACCCAAAAAGGCAGTACCCAGCTTTAGGGCGCCTCACGTGCTCATAAGTGAGTGCCACAAGAATTAAGTGTTTAACACTTATATATAAACGGGGACTTGACCCAATGTACAATGCCAACTTTGAAGTGCCTAACGTGCCACACGTGAGTGCGCCCAGAATCCAGTGTTTAAAACTGCTGTAGAACCTCACGTGGGAACACGTGAGTGCTGAATGTATACTAGTGTTTAATACTATGGGAAATCAACTCCAGTCTCAAGTTGGCTAAGTCTTATTGAGATTAAAACATCATTGATCTCCAAATAGATCGAGCCTCTATGCTCATGACTTCCCAAAATTAATGAAGAAATCTTAGTCTCAAAATACGACTAATAATTTCTAGGCTCGACCATCAATCCCTTTTCCCTCAAACATAGAATTGGTTCAAGGGTACATCTCTCTACACCTCTGATACATGTCGTTGTAATTCCTTAACGTCTTCAGAGAGGTGGTGGGTCCCGACAACCAACTGCTTTTGGGTGCAGTTCCCAAAATTGCGATAACGGACCGCAACGTCCTTAAACTACAACGGACCGAAACGTCCTTAAACTAAAGCAATAGTGCCCAAATGCTCTTTTGTTGGATCTGAATGATCCCAAAACCCTGTTGAGCAGATCTTAGTCTAAAATTAGACTAACGTATCCTCAACAAACATTTAAGTTGATTTTAATCTCAAACAAGATTAACGATCCTTAAATCAACACAAACCCAAATCTATGAATATATGGATTTGGACTAATCCACGCCTTACGGGCGACAACATAAATTAGTCTCCGTATACAATCCACGGGCAACCAAAAATAAAACAAACACATACGACTCGAAGTGAACCTCTGGAGTAGGAGAAAGTGGTTACCGCGATACGGTAACGTAATTAACTGCAGGGTCTTGCGCCTGCCAGGAAGAGCGTCCCCACAATCAAAACCCCTCACAACAAGGGGGAATCTGACGAAGTCTACTACAACGGCCACAACCGTCCAAACCTTCGATACACGGTGCCATAAATCAACTTGGCATTTTCGAAGAGGTGGACGGATAAATGCAAATAGCATCTGCCCCTAAATTTAGGCAAGACGATCCATCCCGGATCCGTATCTGTTTTCGGCGGTGAACAATATTGACGGGGTCAAATTATAAAGACTGGCTCAGGAATATCTAGATAGCCATCACAAATGACAAACTGGGATATTTTCTTACTACTAAAGCCCCCGCCATCCCAGGTCCAGATTCCAGCGTCGCGGATAAGGAAATCCGTACGACCTGGGAAATTGACAGTGCGAAAGCTAAGTGCCTCGTGCTGGCCTCTGTGGATAATGAACACCAGAGACGGCATGAGAAGATAGATCTTGAATCCATCTTCCTCCATACCAAGGAATTATATGGAGAGCAATCTCGTATCGCAAGATACAAGATCTCGAAGAAACTATTTCAAGCGAGGTTAGCTATCGAGTCATCTGTAGGGGACCACGTCCTTAAGATGATCAGCTTGATTGAAGAGCTTGCGGACCTGGGGACCATGTTGGAGAACGAGTTGTATACATACTTGATTCTACAGTCCCTCCCCTCTACCTACGCCCAGTTTATCTTGAATTTTAACATTCAAGAGAAGGAAGTTACACTTCCAGAACTCCTAAACATATTGAGGAGCGCTGAGGTCACCCTGCAGAAGTCCAGGAAGACACCCACTCTGCTTGTTGAAGGTTCTTCCTCTTCTAGATCTAAGGTGAAAGCCAAGGGAAAGAAGAAGAAGGCCCCCACCAAACCGAAAGGCGGTGTTACTAAGGTAGAGGCAAGGGGCAAGGCAAAAGTTGGGGGCCGACGGTAAGGAAGGAAGAATGCTTCTACTGTCATAAGAAGGGTCATTGGAAGAAAGATTGTAGGGCCTGGAAAGCCCAGAACCAGGGTGCGAAGCAGGTTGTGATTTCGGCTTCAGGTGTGTTTGTGATTGAAAACTGTCTGTCAATCAACTCTACTTCCTGGGTATTGGATATCGGGTCAGGATCTCATATCTGTAATTCTTTGTAGGTATTGAGAAGCCGTAGAGTTTTGAAGGAGGGTGATATAACCCTCAGGGTTTCTAACGAAGCGAGCGTGGATGCTGTGTCCGTAGAGGAATATCACTTAGGATTGACAAGCGGACATATTTTGGTTTTGCGCAACTATTTTTGTGTACCTAGTTTGACTTGTAATATCATTTCTGTATCTTTGTTATTTAAAGAAGGTTATGATTTGACATTTGTAAGCGATGTCGTAAACATCCACCTTATTCATGGTTTGATTGGGTAGGGTACACTAAACAACGGTATATACGTATTAAACCAACTGCAAGTTTTCAACGTCCAGAGCACACACAAAAGAAAGTCTTCATAATTAAATCAAGCTTTCTTATGGCATTATAGACTGGGTCACATCAATGAAACACAGTTGACCAAGTTACATAAAGAGGGATATTTGGATCCGTTCGAATTTCAGTCTTATGCAACTTGTAAATCATGTCTCAAAGGAAAGATGACAGAGACTCTGTTCACTGGACACGGAGTAAGAGCGAGAGAGCTCTTGGGACTCATACACAGCGACGTATGTGGTCCAATATCGACACATGCAAGAAGTGGTTATTCCTATTTCAGTACTTTTACGGACGATTTCTCTAAGTATGGACATGTTTTCTTGATGAAACATAAATCCGAGACCTTTGAGAAATTCCGAGAATATAAGAATGAAGTGGAAAACCAAATCGGCAAAAGTATCAAGATACTGAGATCTGATCGAGATGGTGAATACTTAAGTGCCGAGTTCTTGGATTAATTAAAAGAGAATAGAATTCTCTCTCAGCTTACTTCTCCATACACACCACAACACAACGGTGTATCGGAAAGACGGAACCGAACCTTATTGGATATGATGCGTTCCATGATGAGTAACGTTGAGTTACCGTGATCCTTCTGGGGCTTTGCACAAGAATCAGCTGCATATCTTTTGAACAAGATTTCTACCAAGACTGTGCCTACCACACCATATCAAATGTAGAGTGAGAAGAAACCCTATCTTCAGTATCTGAAGAAATGAGGATGTCCAGCTTTTGTTAAAAAGTATCATACGGACAAGCTCGAAGCACGCTCAGTACTGTAAGTTTATGGGATATCCAAAGAACTCCAGGGGGTATCTTTTCTATTATGCAGAGGAACAAAAGGTTTTTGTTTCTCGCCATGTCCTCTTCTTAGAAACTCAATTTTTAGAAAAAGAGATAAGTGGGAGCGTAATAGAACTGGAAGAAATTCCAAAACCACAAGCTGTTACTGAAAGCATGGTGGAACCAGAAGTTTAAAAAGAACAGGACATCCCCATGCCACTCCGCAGGAGTAATAGGATGTCTCATCCGCCCGAGAGACACTACGGTTTTCTCATAGACGGGGATAGAGAGGATTGCATCATTGACAATGATGAGCCAACTAGCTTCCAGCAAGCCATTCCGAGAAGAGACTCAATAAAATGACTGGATGCAATGCGGACCGAGATGGAGTCCATGTACATCAACAAACTATGGACTTTAGACATTGCTCCAGAAGGGGTAAAACCCGTAGGCTGCAAATGGATCTTCAGAAAGATGATTGGTGTAGATGCACAGGTTGAAATCTATAAGGCTAGACTTGTTGCAAAAGGTTTTCGTCAAAGACCAGGTTTGGATTATGACGAAACTTTTTCTCCAGTGGCTATGCTCAAATCAATTCGGATCCTTCTTGCCATTGTTGCCTTCCATGATTATGAGATTTGGCAGATGGACATAAAGACCGCTTTTCTAAATGGAAATTTGGAAGATTGCATCTATATGGATCAGCCAGAGGGTTTCATTCAGAGTGGGAGCAGCGAAAAAGTGTGCAGGTTGCTTAAATCCATTTATGGATTGAAGCAGGTATCGCGGAGTTGTAACATCTGTTTTGATGAGACGGTCAAAGAATTTGACTTTATCAAAAATCCAAATGAACCATGTATTTATAGTAAGATTGTAGCAAGAACTATTGTATTCCTCGTCTTGTATGTGGATAACATTCTCTTGATAGGAAATGACATTCCTATACTAGAATCTGTCAAAGGATTCTTGTCACAAAGGTTCTCCATGAAAGACCTGAGTGATGCCTCTTATATTCTGAGGATCTAGATCTATCGTGATAGATATAAGAGGATATTGGGATTTTCACAATCCAGATACATCGACACCACACTGAAAAGATTCAGTATGGAAGATTCGAAGCATGGTAATCTACCGGCTTGTCACGGAATCACTCTCTCCAAAGAGATGTCTCCCAAGACTGATTTGGAAAGGGATCACTTGTCAACTATACCCTACGCTTCTGCGGTAGGCTCTATAATATATGCGATGTTGTGTACCGGACCAGATGTTGCTTACGCACTAAGCATGGTAAGCTGGTATTAGTCAAACCCTGTGGAGAAGCACTGGATAGCAGTAAGGAACATTCTCAAGTATCTGAGAAAGACTAAGGGGATGTTCTTGGTGTACGGCGGAAAGGACCTCCAGATCGAGACCTTTGCTGACTCCAGCTTCCAGAGTGACAAGGATGACTCCAAGTCCATGTCGGGTTATGTCTTTACCCTCAATGGAGGGGCGGTCTGTTGGAAGAGCTCCAAGCAGGATGTAACACCCTAGTACATTTATACCAGTTCTATTTCGAGTATTTCTTTATTTATGGTATTTTCGTGATTTATTATGTTTTGGGTGCGAATAATGTATTTGACATCTGTATTTGCATCCGACCCTACCCGCTTGCTGGAAACCCGTCTTGATTCCTGTTTATCATTTATCCCGGCTTGTTATGTGGATCCGTGCACTTTCATATTTTTTTATATACTGCATACTGGTATTATATCTGGCATCTGCATTTTTTCAATATAATATATAAAGTCAAGTAAAATATTTTTAAAAAATATATATAGCATGGCCTGCATGATACCCCTAACCCTGTCGTGGTAGCCGCGCATGTTGTTCTCGTCCTGTTCAGTGAAATGGACCTGTTTGGATTACTGCGTGCATGCTAAGTGCATCCGTTCTTGGGGGTATGCTTTTTCGTGACCCGGATATCCTGTTTTGATGTTGGTTGACACGTATATTTTCCGTATTTTAAAACTAGATTTTTAGACCCGACCCGGACGTGTTTTGGAATATTTTTGTATTAGCCAAAATCTCAAATTTTATTAATATTATATTTTAGTATACCGTTAAATATTCATATACTTACGTTTAAAATTTTGTAAACTAAAAATATTTTTAAGATTTAAAATCAAATCTTTTGATTAACAGAACTCTTCTCTCTCTCTCTCTCTCCCCCTCTCGCGACATCTCTCTCTCTCTCTCTCTCTCTCTTTCTTCTTTAACTCACGAGGATCCCGTCACCACTTCCCCCTACGCTCACCTTCCTTCTTCTTCCTCTTCTTTATATATTCTACCGCCTCCACGACAAAAGAAAACCCTAACCCTAGCCTTCATCCCCACCTCACCCCGACGCCCTCATCATCGTCGACCTCTCCTCTTCTCCTCGACCACCTCATCACCTTCCTCGCTTCTCATTTCCCGAGATCCTAAAACCCTCCACGAACCCAAAACCTGCATACCTCGCCACCGTCGACCCCTCACCATCGTCAACCTTTCCTCGTCGTCACCATCCCCATCACCATGACTTCTTCCTCTCCCCTCACTCAACCCGACACCACCCTCACCCGAGCACCAAGAACCCGACCTCCTGCACCCAACTCGAGCCCCTGCAACCCTCCTCGCCGGAGCTCCGACCACCCCGATGACCGCTTACCCTCATCACTGTCTCTGTATCCTCTTTCTCCTCTCCGCAGCCGTGCCGTCGCTGATGATCAAGGCGACCCAGTGGACATCCCCAGCCAGCGTGGTCACCTTCATGCTTTGCCTAGACCTGTCCCGTGTGCGCGTGTGTACATTGCGACGTTTACCCCACGTCGGACGTGTCGTACGCACCCGTCGTGAGATCCGATCAGGCAAGTTTATCTTGTTACATGCTATACTATATATTTTGCATCCATACGAATAAAAATATCACATGTTGATTGCATTGTACATCTATATTAATGTTTACTGTTTTCGGATACCCATGTGCACCCGTATCATTTATTATATGTATAGTTGCATCTACAGATCATATTATTTCATATTACTATTATATTAGCACCCCATGCTTGATAACGTGCATCCTACGTAATCATGGAGTTGTAGATGTAATCCCTGATAGATATTTATGCATCCGTGTTTTACGGTGCATCCGTACTTTTATCGTGCATCCGTACTTGCTACAGTTTTATTATGAGCATCCGTTGGATACACTGTGCACTACCTAACATGATCTGTTATACCACTGCTTGACTTGATACCGATCCTGTTCCTAATGCCGAAAATCCTGACTTGTCTTCCTGACAGACGTATCCTGTTGTCTACATAGACAAACATGTACCTGCTTGATCCTGTGTTGGCATTAGTTCCAGATTATCAATACCTGACATGAACATATGACACTAGGGGTATGGGGAAATCAAAAGTGTAACTGAAGTGTAGCTTAAAAAGGTATTACTTGATCCGTGGTCCCAGGGGATAACGGGACAGAATCATTCGTGACTCTTACTTGATCCGTGGTCCCGGGGGATAACGGGACAGAGTCATTCATGACTCCCACTACCTGATCCGTGGTCCCGGGGGAAAACGGGACATATCCTTCAAGTTACATAGAGGAGTACACTAATTGATTTCAAACAAAATTTAGAATAGATAACCTAGTAGCACAGTTTAGATTTATCACTGCACGTCACATATACCGATACTCTTCACTGTTCTATATCCGTGTTTACTTGTTACATTCATGTTACTATTCATACCTGCATATCTCGTTACATCCTGGTTGCTTATTATTATTGATATTATGACGCACTAACGTCTGGGTTTTACATGGCCCAGATCCTTTATCTCTCTTGTAGGCCGACCAGGAGTATTTCAGTCGACAGGCCGAGCAGCGAAGATCCTGTTAGTATTTTAGTTTAGATTTCTTTCAGCATTTTCATTTCTTGATGTGAGCCCGTATTTTGGACTTACTTTTCAGATTGTTATTGTTTATTGGATTTATTGCTTCCGCATATTATTTCTTGACTCGTTTATTCTGGCTTATGGACATGTACTAGATGGTTTATTTTATTTTACTGTTCGATATCTTATAGATAGCCGTAATGTGACTGTGGAGGGATGTTTCCTAGCCACAGGTAGCATGGTTGGCTCTGTCACGTGGCGATCTTAGCGCACTCTGGGAAGCATGGCGTGACAGGGATTGTTTGGTATCAGAGACATAGGATTTAGATTAATCGGGTTTGATTCTTTTGTAGTTGGGTATTGGACCCAATACGTGAATCAGAATACTCGTAACTAGGAGCATGTCCTGCCTTATTGCTATCTTGCCATCCTTGAATCCATAACTATCTTGCTTCTTGTATCCTGTTTATTGAATCTTGTTTATCATGCTAATCCTCTTACGTATTTTGACTTCAGAATCATGGCGGATAAAGTACTACGATCATACCAGAGGCGTGTTGATGACGCCGCATTGTTTGGAGTAATTCGTGGGATGTTAGAGAACCAGAAGCGGCAAACCGAGCTGAACCAGCGGCAAGCCGAAGCTTTTCAGGAAGGTTTGCGGACCGTCCAGCAGTCCGTAAACAATGTTGCAGCCAAACCAACTTGGACGATCGGTGCTGCCTTTTTTGGGACTTGAACGGTCGGTGCTTCCCTTTTTACGACTTGGACGGTCGGTGCTGCCCTTTTTGCGACTTGGACGGTCGGTACTGCCCTTTTTGCGATTTAGACGGTCGGTGCTGCCCTTTTTGTTACTTGGACGGTCGGTTCTGCCCTTTTTGCGACTTGGACGGTCGGTGCTGCCCTTTTTGCGAGACGGTCGGTGCTGCCCTTTTTGCGACGTGGACGGTTGGTGCTGCCCTTTTTGTGACTTGGACGGTCGGTGCTGCCCTTTTTGCGACATGGACAGTCGGTTCTTCCTTTTTTGCGACTTGGATGGTCGGTGCTGTCCTTTTTGCGACTTGGACAGTCTGTGCTGCCCTTTTTGCAACGTGGACGGTCGGTGCTTGATTTGACTTGCTCCGCTTCTTGCAGTGTCAGGGATGAAGTTGACTTGTTTCTGAGGTGGAGCTTGATTCTGCCAGGGAGGTCATTGGTTGCTTTTCTGATTTGATATGATTTGGGTTGACATCAGCACCGCTACACTGAAATATGGTACCAGGAGCGAATCATCATCTGCCATGACAGGATTTGGGGATTTTGGTTTTGGTTTGGCATCAGCACCGCTGCACTGGAATATGGTACTAAGAGCGAATCATCATTTGCTGTGGGGGGATTTCCCTCGCTCCTACTTTAACGAGTCAGGGGTCATCTGTTCCTATTTTAATGACTTAGGGGTCATTTGTTCCCAGTTTAAAGACTTGGGGATCTATTGGATTGGAGTTTGGAATTTTGTGGTTAGGGTAGGCAGCAGTGTTGCTAACACTGAAGCACATGTGCCAGGAGAAATTCATCATTTGCCTTTTCCTGTTCGGAAACGATGGCTTTGGAGACAGGTTTAGGTCCCTATCACCTAAAGCTTTTCAATTTTATCAGCCGTAAGGGTCCCATAAAAGCATTTTCTCCCTACGAGTCGAGAGGATCTCGCAGGTGTATGTTCTCCTTAGGAATCATGAGGATTCCTAAGTGTGTTGCTTCTTTGTGAGTCGTAAGGATCTCACGCATGGATTTTCTCCTCATAAGGTCGAGAGGACTTTGTGAGTGTATTTTATCTCTTTTCACGAGTTTGCGCCCTTTCGAGTTTTCACAAATTCGACGGCAGTTCTGCTGTTTTTACTCATGGATCCCTTTCGGGTTTTCATCCGTGCCCGTTTTACTTATAGACATACCTTTTATTTTTCTGTTTTCTTCTTTTTTTAAGGCCGGTGGGACTTTAAATGTAGTCTCGCCGGTAGGACTTTGGGAGAGACAGGGGTCATTTATGCCCGTGGATTGTTTACGGTTTTGCAAGATGTATGATCCAGACCGTAGGGCCCGTGTGCTCAATTCGCCTGCGACTTGGAGCATTCACGCGTAGTATTTCTTGAGATATCGGCCATTGATGGGTGGCATGGTCCTTTCTCCCTTGGCACTTATTAGTTGGTAGGATCCTCCGTCGAACACTTTCTCGATGACGTATGGTCCTTCCCAGTTTGGCTTGAATTTTCTCTTGGCATATCGATTGGGGATGATCGGTCTTTTGAGGACCAACACCAATTCACCTTTCTTGAAAGCGCGGAGACGAGTCATCTTGTCATAGGCCCGTGACATTTGGGCTCGGTACAGCTCCAGATTTTGCTGTACTACAAGCCTCTTTTCTTTGAGGGCGTCGAGCTCTTTGAGCCGAAGGAGCACGTTTTCCTCATCCGTCAACTCGTGTTGAACGACCATTCTTAAGCTTGGAACTTCGACTTTGAGGGGGAGGACCGCCTCCACTCCGAAGAGTAATAAGTATGGAGTAGATTGAGTTGGAGTACGGTACATGGTACGATATGCCCACAACGCCTCGTGAAGCTTGAGATTCCAGTCTCTCTTGTTGGCTGAATCATTTTTCCTCAGAAGCTTGCATAGAGTCTTATTGAAGGCTTCGGCTAGCCCACTGGGTCTTGGGTTATAGATGGAGGAATATCTCCAGTATATCTTGTGCTGAGTAGCGAACCTTGAGACTTTGAATCTCTTGAAAGAAGGCCCATTGTCAGAAATGATTCTTCTTGGTGTACCGAAGCGGTATAGAATATTATGCCAGAAGAATGTCATAATATCTTCTGTCTTGACTTCTTTTAGCGGGACAGCTTCAGCCCATCTGGAGAAGTAGTCTGTTGCAGCCAGTATGAACTGGTGGCCTTTGGATGAGGGAGGATCAATTGGACCAACTATGTCGGTGCCCCAAACTTCGAAGAGCCACGACGCCACCGTAGGATGCAACGTATTAGGATGCTTGTGAATGAAATCACCATGAATTTGGCAGAGATGGCATTTCTTTGCATGCTCTTCGCAATCCCTTATCATGGTGGGCCAGTAATATCCAAGCCGTTTGAGCTGAAGCTGCATTTTGGGGCCGGACTGGTGAGCCCCGCAGACGCCTGAGTGAAATTCTTTCATAACTTTTTGGGCTACGGCCGATGACAGGCACCTGAGCCAGAGTTGGTCATATGATCTGCGGTATAAAGTATTATTTACAAACACGTATCGGAGAGCTCTCTTCTTCAGTTGAATCCTCACAGATTTTTCTTCGAGCAGCTTGTTGTATCGGAGGTACTCTATGAAGGGTTTTCTCCAATCGGGCTCATCTTGAATGATCAAAGCTTCTTCGGTAGGATTGTTCTCTTGTTCTACACTTTCTTCTTCGTGCAAAGAGACCGGAGGCAGAATTTGTCGGCTTCTGACTGTGATCAGAATTTCATCCATGTCGGGATCAGCCAGCTCCTTGGCTAAGCGAGCGAGTACATCGGCTTTTCCATTCAACGTCCTAGGAACTCTCATCGGTTCAATATGGGTGAATTGTTTCATATGCTCCACCACCCGGCTTCTATACTAAGCTATCTCGGGTTTATATATCTTATAGTCGCCGCTTATTTGGTTGACGACAAGCTGGGAATCACCGTAAACATATAGCCGAAGGGTTCCCATTTCTATGGCGAGCTCCAGACCAGCTATCAGAGCTTCATACTCAACCTCGTTGTTTGTGCGAGGCTCGGTGAGAGCAAAAGAACGTCGTAGGGTTCCCATCGATGGCGTGATGAACACCAATCCTATCCATGCTTTTATCTGTGGGATGCTTGATTTGCCGGAGCTCCTCATTGATGAGGCTCCATCGAAGTAGAGCTTCCAACATGGCTTATCTTCCTCGAGGTACAGCACTTGTTCGTCGGGTAACTCGCAATTAAGCGGTGACCCTTCTGATACGGGATGAGCAGCAAAGAAGTCCGCAATAGCTTGCCCTTTTACTACTTTCTGAGGAGTATAAACTATGTCAAACTCAAGTAGCATGACAGCCTATCTTGACATTCTACCGGCTAGGCTTGCTTTGGTCATTAAGTGTTTGAGCAGGTCAACCTTAGAGATCAGCATAACCCAATGAGCGACCAGATAGTGCCTCAACTTCTTCACAGCGAACAGCAGAACCAGGCATTGCTTTTCGATCGGGGAATAGTTGTGTTCCGCCCCGACTAGAGTTCGACTGAGATAGTAGAGGGCATTTTCTTTTCCCTCCTCGTTGTTCTGGGTAAGGAGCGCACCGAGTGATTCATCTAGCGCGGCAGTATAGAGAATCAGCGGTTTATTTGGAATGGGAGCGGCCAGCACTAGAGGGTGCAATAAGTACTATTTGATTCTTTCGAATGCTTCTTGACATTCAGCATCCCAAACAAAAGGAGCTCCTTTCTTCATGAGCTTTGAGAAGGGCCTACATCTTCCCGATAAATTTGAGATAAACCTTCATATATAAGCAAGCTTGCCTTGAAAAAATCTTAGCCGTGTCAGACTCTTTGGAGGGGGCATCTTCATGATGTCCTTTATCTTTGTTTGGTCAACTTCGATCCCTCAATGTCGGACTATGAAGCCCAGGAATTTTCCCGATGACACGCCAAAAGCGCACTTTAGAGGATTCATCTTCAGATCGTATTCCCTCAGTCTGGTGAGAACGGTCCTAAGATCTTGGATGTGGTCAACCTTGGCTTTAGTCTTGACGACCAGATCATCAACATAGCATTCGACGACTTTATGGATTAGGTCATCAAAGATATTGGTCATTGCTCTTTGATATGTAGCACCTGCGTTCTTCAGTCCGAACGGCATCACTTTATAGCAGTATATTCCGATCGGGGTGTGTGTGTTTCTCATCCTCAGGCGACATCTTGATCTGATTATATCCAGACGAGCCATCCATAAAGGTGAACAGCTCGTAATTTGAGGTTTCATTAACCATCATTTCCATGACCGGTAGCGGGAAGTCATCTTTAGGACATGCCTTATTGAGGTCCCTGAAATCAACACAAACTCGGATCTGCCCATTTTTCTTCTTCACTGGGACTATGCATGCGATCCAGTCCGCATATTTCTCTTCCCTGATGTAGCCGGCATCGATGAGTTTCTTAGTTTCCTCGATGACCTTTTCTTTTAGTTCCCTTCTCATTCTTCGAGGAGCTTGTTTGACTGACTTAGCATCAGGAGATATAGCCAGCTTATGCACGACCACTTCAGGGGAAAGGCCATGCATTTCTTTGTACGTCCACATGAAGCAGTCGACGAACTCATGCAGCGGGGCGATTATCTGCTCTTTCATTTCCTCTGACAAGAGTGAACTGATGTAGGTCGGCCTTGGATTATCGGGCGTTCCTAAGTCAATCTCGGTTAGCTCGTCAAAGGTTGCTTGTCCTCCATCTTCGAGCTTTTGAGAAGCTTCTTCTGGCTCGACTAGCTCGTCATCATCATTTGACCTTTCGCTGGCTTCACCAACATGGATCATGTAGCATGCCTTGGAATCAGGCTAGATGAAACCTATGCCTCGTCTATCTGGAATTCTTCCATCGATGAGTGCTCGCACCTGAGGCGGATGCCATAGCCCTTCATAAAACTTTGCTTCGGACTCCGTTTGATATAACCGGCATCCGCACCTTTTGAAATATTCCCGCATCTCGGGCGCATAGTACCTGGCATTGAGGACGACTCTTATGACTCTCTCATAGGGAAGGCACGCGTCAGACAAATCACCCAGGTGCACAACAGGATTTGACCCATAAAACAGGATGCCCTTCTGTCCATTTTTCTTCCTAGAACGTAGAAAGTTTTCAGCTGGTCCACGGTAAATACTGACAATGCATCGAGCTCTTTGCACATCTGCTCCGGCACCCTTGTGACAACCAGGGATCCTTCTTTAATTTCGAAGGTCTCTCGTGGTTTCGCTTGTTGCATGGGGGTCCAATCTGCACAGCTGTTGCAAGGCAAGTCCTCTTCCTCCGACTCTTCAGTGTCGCTGCCAAGATGAGGGTGGACTTTGCTCCTAGATGGGCTTTCAGTATGATATTCGTCCGTATCACTACCGAAAAGAGGGCGAGTTTTATGGAAGGACGGACTTCCAGCGTCGGACTCATCAGTGTCATTACCGAAACGCGGGCGCACTTGGGGTTTTTTGCTTTCGAAGGTGACAACCAGCTCAGATTTGCTTTTGGGTTTTGGGGCTGCTCTGTCCTTAGTCAGTTGTGGCTTAGTATTTCGGTGGTTCATAAAGTACCGAGAATCCTCATATCGGACTTCATGCACACCGAACGGCTGGATTTCTCCATCAATGCGTCTTTCTTCGCCATTTTTAGTATACTTCATGCACTGATGGAGAGTTGACGGAATGATGCCAGGAGAATTTTATAAGACGTGTCAGCGTCGATCACGTATATCTTAGCTTCGGTCTGGAGATCCTCAAATTTGGTTGGAAGAGCTATGGATCCCAAAACTTGCTGGCAATTTTGATTGAAGTCTTGAATGACAATTCTTTCCCTTGACAGGTGTCGGACGTTCATTAACAAGCTCTTCAGAGTTTGCTAGTTCATGATGTTCACTGAGGACCCTGGATCAATCAATATGCGATTAATCCGGTCTCCGTCGCTGTACCCTGTCATGTAAAGCGGCCGATTATGCTTAGTCGTTCTCAGTAGTAAGTCTTCGTTCTTAAACATGACTGCGGCGGCATGCAGAGCACTGGGCTTCTTTCATATTAATTTCTGCAAAGCAAGCCTGATACCTCTCAGGGTTTTGTAGAGCATGGATGAGAACATCTCTAAGTTCCTTAGATAGGACCAAGGCATCGAGATGCTCAGGAGAGACGGAAGCTTCCGGAGATGAGCCAAGACATTATAGTCCACTGAGGAAGGACTCGAATTTTTAGGAGTCGGCTCTCCACCATCTTCTTCATTAGTGACTTGTTTTTCCTTCCCTTTTGGGGGCGTTGCCCTGATTTTGCAGTAGAGCCCTGCTGCTTTTGAGCTGGATTTGGTTGGCCTTTGTGGCGAGCTCCTCATCCTCTTCGGGAAAATAGAGCTCCTCCTCAGAGTCGCTGCCCAGATGGATGGCGTAGCATGTCACTATAGGGATCACTTCATTGGAGGCTTCTTTAAGCTCCTCCAAAATCTTAGCTGCTTCTACAGGGAAGAACTATTTCAATTGAATTAGAGTTCTTTCCTTCTGTTCATAGTCTTCAAGGGAATCAATATATTTTTGAATGGTCGATCTCCCTGCAGACTCTTTTTCACGTCGAGCTGCACTTTTCTTCTTCTTGAGCTTTTTGGATTTTGAGCCTGATGGAGCCGAATTGGAAGCTGGAATGGTAGGCTTCTTCTGCCCTTCACATTCCGTTCTGGGCTCTTTCCGAAGTAGCTTTAGCATCTTCTTCGTCTTGTTAGATATGTGCATACTCCACGGAGGCTGCGGTGAGTCAATTTCATTTCTCAGGGCAGCGGGTTCAGCTGTCTGCTCCCAGAAGGCTTCAGCTTCTGTCTGTATAAAGTTGGTGGTTGCAACTTGATTGTTCACCAACACACTCTTGGACAGCTCGATCTCTCCAGCCTTGTATAAAATGGTAAAACCGACCGTCCACGTCGCAAAAAGGGCAGCATCGACCTCCGCGTCGTCAAAACGGGAACCAAATTAAATCGATCTCAACGTAAAAAAAAGATCCATCAATTTCATGCACACGACCCACATGTGCGGTATGCATTTATTGATGGGGGGCACTTGTTAGGGTCAAAAATTACACCCCGGTTGACCAAGTCAAAGTCAACCCCAAACCAAGTGGGCCCAAGCCCAGGTCAAAGGAACCGGCCCCGTGACAAAAGGAATGAAGCCATAAATTGGTTTAATGTAATTCTTTATGTGTGTGTGTGTGTGTGTATAGAAATAAATGTATGTAAAATAAGCAAAAAGCCAAAATTTTGTAAACCCCATGGCTTATGTGCAAAAAGAGATAAGCACATAAGACATGGGGTGGTATAAGTGCCATTTGGCAAAGCCCAAGGGGCTATATGTAAAGTGTGTAGCCTATAAAGACAAACATGATGAAAATATCTATGACAACAATTCATTCTCCCCAAAAAACTAGGGTTTGTGCCTCCATTATCTCTCTTCCAAGTTCTTCCTCTTCCCTTTCATTTTTCAATTAAATCAAGAGCTTAGCTCTTCTTTCTTTTTAAACTAAATAAAGTTTTACCATAAAACCACCTCCCAAGACTCCATCAAAAGAAGAAAAAGGGTTTCTTTTTTTATCATCCAAGATCTAGATCTTGGAGTTTCAAGAGAACCCATTTTGGGTTTCTTCTCAAGAGAGAAAGGAGAAAATCTTTTGGAGTTCAACTCCACAAATAAAATTCTTTTGGAGTTTAACTCCACGTTTAAAATTCTTTTGGAGATTAACTCCACAATAAAATTCTTTTTGAGGAGTTTAAATCCACATTAAATCTTTTTGGGAGTTCAACACCATTTAAAATCTTTTGGAGTTTAACTCCACATTTAAAATTCTTTTGGAGTTTAACTCCACAATAAAATTCTTTTTGGGGAGTTTAACTCCATATTAAATCTTTTTGGAAGTTAAACTCCATTTAAAATTCTTTTGGAGTTTAACTCCATATTTAAAATTCTTTTGGAATTGAACTCCATGTAATAAAAAAAAATTAATTAATTTTGGAGCCACACAGGGGAGACTCCCATCAGGGGGAGCCTTCCCCTCCCCCCTCCCCTCACGTGAGGTCACATGAGGGGAGGGCTCCCATTTATTGGGAGCCCTTTGGCCCCCCCATTAAATGGGAGCCTCTTTCCCCCCCCCTTTTTTAATTTCTTTTTTCTTTCTTTCTTCGTTCTTTTCCTTCTTCTAATCTTTTTTTATTTAAAAAAAATTAAATAAATAAAAATAAATTATAAATAATATTTTTTTTAAAATAACATTTCTCTAAATATTTATTTATTTATTTATTTTTGCTTTTTTATATATATAAAATATACATTTATATATATCCTTTTTTCCTACAAATGGAACAAAACAAAATGAACACGTCTCCGTTATAATATGTTAAAAGAAAAAAACACGCACTCCACAACACTGTCTCCGTTAGGAAAAAAATTCTAACGGGACGCTGCCCCGCATCCCGCATGGGGGCTGCTAGCCCCCTTGACCCCCAGCCCACTATCCGAATAGCAGGACCCACGTAAAAACTCTGAGGAGCCCCCGATATATCCAAAACCCTTTTAAAACACAACACTGCACATTGAGTTCACATGAACTATTTGACCCGTCAATCGGAGGTTCTCTCGCTCCAAATGCGAGGGGTAATTAACGGTAGCTTAGTCTGCGGCTGCCGGACATTCGGATTCCCACAATCAATAACCTCCCGTCTACCCTAGGTAGGGGGAATCTGAAGTACGACTGACAAGCGCGCGCGTATTCCTATTACAATGGGGTGACGAAAACACCCTACAATGAACTCTATAAAGCCAGTGCCAGAGACATTATGGGTATAATCCTGTTTGCTGACATTATCCTTAACTACCTTACCTATTTCATGGTGCTGATGCGCTGAGAGACCATACACACACACCCTTCGGGGATTGAACTTGCGACCTCTCACATTGGAGATTGGTATCAACCGAGCTAAGCCGAGTTGGTCATAGTTAAGTTAATACTTAATAGGTACAATGCAATCTAAACTAGTTTCTGGATCAAAATTATTCTTGATGCTTCCTTGGGCCTATTTCCAATCATGCGGTCTTAAATATATGGTATTCTCTGCACAGATTCTTATTATTTTAACTTGATACTTGATAATTGGCTACATCAACACACACGCGCGAGAATAATAGAGGAAAGGTGCCATAGGAGGAAATTTCCTCCTATGGAGTCGAAAAAATACACCCTCTATGACTTTTTTCGATGATTGGCATCCATCACCATCATCTTTATCATCTAAGATATGGATATACTAAATCTCATGTGATTCTACCACTTTTCACTGTTGAATCAACAATGTAAAAAGTTATATTGTCGGTAAACTATTAATTTCGCACCTACTAAATCAACGGTGAAAAAGTTGTAAAATCACATGAATTTGGTTTATCTACATCACAGATGATAAAGATGAAGATGATAGGTGCCGATCGTCGAGAAAAATGGTGGATGTTGTATTTTTTTGACGCCATCGGAGGAAATCCTCTCCTATGGAATCTTCTCTACATTATTCACTCTCTTTATATATATGAGAATAATGAAGAAAAGAAGCTATAGAAGGCTTTTTCGTTAAGGTGACGTCAAAAATCGATATCCTCCAATATTTTATTCGACGATCGGCACCCATCATCATGTTTATCGTCTAAGATGTGGATACACTAAGTTTCATATGATTCTACCACTTTTTCACCGTTGAATGAGCAATGTAAAAAGTTCTATTGTCGGTAAACTGTTAATTTTGCACCCACTAAATCAACGGTGAAAAAATGGTAGAATCATATGAAATTTGGTGGATCTATCTTAGACGATAAAGATGAAAATGATGGGTGCCGATGGTCGTGAAAATCATGGATGGCGTATTTTTTCGACGCCATGGGAGGAAATTCCTTCCTATGGCACATTTCCTCCATTATCTTATATATATATATATATATATATATATATATATATATATATATATAGGGATATATAGAAAGAGAGTAATGAAGAAAAGAGGCCTAAAAGGCTTTTTCTTTAGTTGGTTTCAAAAATCTAAATTCTTCACGATTCTTTTCGACGATCGGCACCCATCATCTTTATCATGTAAGATGTGGATATAATAAATTTCATGTGCTTCCACCACTTTTTCACCGTTGAATAAGCAATGTAAAATGTTCTATTGTCAGCAAACCGTTAATTTTGCACTTACTAAATCAACTGTGAAAAGGTGATGGAATCACTTGAAATTTAGTGCGTTCACACCTTACATAAGAAAGATGATGGGTGTCGATCGTCGAAAAATTCGTGGAGGGTGTTCCCCGCCGAAAAACGCGGAGACGCGACCCGTGCGGGTCCATCTCGCCTGAATTTCGGGGCAGATGCTAATTGGTTCTATCCGTCTACCTCTTCGAAGATGCCAAGTTGATTTATAACACCGTGTATCGAAGGTTTAAACGGATACGGCCGATGTAGCAGACTTCGTCAGATTCCCCCTCATTTGAGGGGTTTTTGATTGTGCGGACGCTCTTCCCTGCAGGCGCAAGCCCCTGCAGTTAATTACGCTACCGCATCGCGATAACCACTTTCTCCTTCTCCAGATGGTCACTTCGTGTCGTAGGTGTTTGTTTTGTTTTTGGTTGCCCGTGGATTGTATACGGAGACTAATTTATGTTGTCGCCCGTAGGGCGTGGATTAGTCCAAATCCGTATCTTCTTAGATTTGGGTTTGGGGGTTGGGTTTAAGGATACGTTAGTCTTATTTGGGACTAAGATCGACTTAAACGTATTTTAAGGATACGTTAGTCTAATTTTAGACTAAGATCAACTTAACGGGATCATTTAGATCCAACAAAAGAGCATTTGGACTCTATTGTTTAGTTTAGGGACATTGCGGTCGATTAGTTTAAGGACATTACGGTCCAGCGTTAGTTTAAGGACATCTCGGTCCAAGGTTAAGGACATCATAGTCCGCGAGTTTAAAGACCTCACAGTCAAGGTTAAGGGCATCATAGTCCGTGAATTTAAAGACCTCACAGTCAAGGTTAAGGACATCATAGTCCGTGAGTTTAAAGACCTCACAGTCAAAGTTAAGGACATCATAGTTCGTGAGTTTTAAAGGACCCCACAGTCCATGGAATGTTTAGTTGTCGGGACCCGTCACCTCTCTGAAGACGTTGAAAGATTACAACGACAAATATCAGAGGTGTAAAGAGATGTACCCTCGAACCGATGTGAGTTGGTTGAAAAATCTGTAGTCCAATTTGGGGCTAAGATCTGTTAACATGTTTATGAGCAGATGAGCTCAATTAATATGAGTTGAAGACTTATGGCCAATCTTGGGCTAAGTCCAATAAATGTTTAACATTTTTATTCTGGGATGTTGAGCCTTTATTTGGGCTTGGCCCTTTTAACAGTGCTGAGCATTATATCTTGACGAAATTTTTTTGTCTTGTCTTGTATTGAATGCAGAGCATTCATCAGAGCTCTGGCTTATTAAAGAACAATTTATGTTCTGTCAGCGCGACACGTGGCGCACCAGGCACTTTGTGCCAGTCAAAGAGCGCAGTGCGCTTCTGCCGAGTGGCGCACATATAAGAGACACGTGTCGTACTCAGCGCTAGGCGCTAGATAATGAGCGCATGATGCCAATTA
Organism: Agapanthus africanus; assembly: GCA_030015575.1. Classification (NCBI taxonomy): domain Eukaryota; kingdom Viridiplantae; phylum Streptophyta; class Magnoliopsida; order Asparagales; family Amaryllidaceae; genus Agapanthus; species Agapanthus africanus. The sequence goes on from CM057349.1 coordinate 423,621,876, forward strand.
TGAGCACTGAGCGCTAATCCATCAGCGTATTGCGCTTTCAATTTAGTGGTGCACACGTGAGTGACACGTGGTGCACTTGGTGCTGAGCGCCAGCCCATGAGCGCAGTGCGCTATTTCAGAGGCGCAAAGTGCAAGTTATCAATTGGCGCATACGTGGTTGACACGTGACGCATTTAGCACTAAGCGCCGGTCCAGAGAGCGCAGAAGCCCAGTTCAAGAGCGTAAGGCGCATTTCAAGAGCGCAAAGCGCATCTGATTAATTTTATGATCTGGAAACAAATTTATGTTTTTTAAAAGACACTTTGTCTCAAGATCTGAGAACAACAATTCTTATTTTTAAAGGAGATATTTCCAATCTCTTATTTTGATGAAAAGCTTTGCCTTTATAGATCCATGATCTGTGAGAAGAATTATGTTCTTTTATTTTATGATGAGATCTTTTGATCTCTTTTGTGAAAGACTTTTTGTCTAGTAGATCTATGATCTTTTTGAAAAAATAATTTTTTTCTTTCTATGAGATGATTTCATCTCTGTGTTCATCATCCATCATCTTTACCTTGAAGAAATATCTTCTTACAAGAGCTTGCTCTTTATCTTTGAGTTTCTCAAAGTTTATGGGGGGGCTTCTCTATATCAGACTTGAAGTCTTAGGGCCTTTATATTGGGCAAGCTGATTTGTTGAATCAGTTAAAGAGATCTTTCTTTGATTGATTTGGGGATATTTCCCCACCATTGGATCTATGATCCTAGGGCTTCTGTTTTACAGAAGGCAATCTTCTTGTTTTTAACAAGATTGGAAAATCTTTCCATAACAGAATTTAATTTTGATTAATTAATGATTAATCATTATTATCATTAGATCTTTTGATCTAACGGTGGGGAGTTTTTTTTTAATTCCAGCACTAGCGCACCCGTGCTTTGCACGTGGTGCGCTGCTCAGAGCGCAGCATACCCTGCGCTAGCGCACCCGTGTTTGACACGTGGTGCGCTTCTTAGAGCGCAGCGCACCTAGCGCTAGCGCACACATGGTGCGCTGCCTAGGGCGCAGCATACTTGGCGCTGCATCTGAAGCGTTGCTTCAATTTTGAAATTTAAATTTCAAACAGAGCTTTGCTCTGATTGGGGGAAACAGAGGGTATAGTTTTTCGACGCCATAGGAGGAAATTCCCTTCTATGGTACCTTTCCTCCATTATTCTCTCTCTTACACATGTATAATAAAGAAAAGAGGCCATAAGAGGCATTTTCGTAAGGTGGCACCAAAATTCTATATTCTCCATAATTTTTTTGACGATCAACACCCATCACCATCATGTTTATCATGAAAGATGTGGATACACCAAATTTCATGTGATTCCACCATTTTTCACCGTTAAATTAGCAATGTAAAAAGTTCTATTGTCGGTAAACCATTAATTTTTCACACATTAATTCAACGGTGAAAAAATGATGAATCACATGAAATTTGGTGTATCCACATCTTACATGATGATGATTGTAGGTATCGATCGTTGAAAAAACCGTAGAGGGTATATTTTTAAGACGCCATAGGAGTAAATTCCCTCCTATAGCACCTTTCTTCCATTATTATTATATATATATAGAGAGAGAGAGAGAGAGAAGGAATAATGAAGAAAAGAGGCCTTCGGAGGCTTCTTCGTCAGGCGGCGTAAAAAAAGTACACACTCCACGATTTTTTTTGACGGTCGGCACCCAACATTATCCTCGTTATCATGTAAGATGTGGATACACTAAATTTCTTGTGATCCCACCACTTTTTACCGTTGAATTAGCAATGTAAAAAAGTTATATTGTCGGTAAACAATTAATTTTGCACCCACGAAATCAACGGTGAAAAAGTGATGGAATAACATGAAATTTGATGTATCCACATCTTACATGATAACGATGATGTTGTTGGATGCCAATCGACGAAAAATATCATGGAGGTTGTGTTTTTTTGACGCCATAGGAGGAAATTCCCTCTTATGGCATCTCTCCTCCATTATATAAATATATATATATATATATGGGTATTGCTAATTTACTCGCATGGTATAACCGGCTTAGTTATGCCATGCGGAAAATTACACCATTTGTCCTTAATTCATGGATAAAGTAGGATCACTTTTTGTCATTTACAAGAAGAGAAGGCAGAAAATCTTATAATTAATGAGTCAATTGATTAATACAAATCTCATGGGATATTTACAAGATTCTCTTCCTTCTCTCTCATTATAAATGACAAAAAATAACCCTACTTTATCTAAGAATGAAATGTAAATGGTGTAATTATGCAGAGGGCATAACTAAACTGGTTATGCCTTTATATATATATATATATATATATAGGGGGCTTGAAACGGAAATCATAAATAATGAAATAAATCTCCATTTTCTTATAACACGGGACCAAGGAATTAAAGAAATCTTTAGGGAAAGGGATAAGATGATTTCATCTAAAACGATAGAAAATAAGTGTCATATAGACAATTAGGGTATCCCAGTCATCGTGAGCTACACAACCACTGCAGCTTTATATATATATATATATATATATATATATATATATATATATAGGCTTGAAACGAAAATCATAAATAATGAAATAAATCTCCATTTTCCTGTGACACAAGAGGAGCAAGGAATCAGAAAAACCTTTAGGGAGAGGTATCAGATGATTTCATCTAAAACGATAGGAAACAAGTGTTATATGGACAATTAGGATATCCTAGTCATAGCAAGTTGCACAACTACTGTAGCTTTATATATCTAAAAGGAAAGCCGAGATAAATAAAAATCAAATAAATTTCCTAGTAATAACTATAGATAAAGGAGAAATAGAGTTGCAATCTCATATATTAGAAAAAACATCCAAGTTCCCATATAAAATAGAAGACTCTAAGCAACTTCAAAGATTTCTAGGGTGTTTGAATTATGCAGAAAATTTTATCGAAAATCTAGCCTCTTACGGACAAAATTTACAAAAGAAGTTGAGAAAAAAATTATAAATGGCAGTGGACAGAGGAAGATACGATTGGCGTGTTAAAAATAAAAGAAACTTGTAAAAAAATGCATAAACTTACTATACCCTTAGAAGATGATGAATTTATAATTGAAAATGATACCTCGGATTCGTACTGGGGAGTAATATTAATTTGTAAAAGGGATAAGATAGAAAGAATATGTAGTTGCAAATCCGGTACTTTTAATGAAAGTGAAAAGAATTACCATAGTAATGATAAAGAATTACTAGCAATAAAATTAGCTATAAAAACTTTTGAAATATATTTAAATAAACTATTCTACGTTAGAACTGATAACATCACTGCTATAGCAAGAATTAAAAATAAAATAGCAGACAGTGAGCCGAACAAAAGATTGATTAGATGCCAAGGATGATTTAGTCATTATAATTTTATTATTTCTCATATTGCAGGAAAAAAGGAATATTCTAGTACTCTCTAACCAGAGAAGTGGCTGGAATGAATATAGATATTTCTTCGCTAAAATGATAAGTAAAGAGATACAAGAAATACAAAGAAACATGAAATCAACACATTACCTAATTTCAAGAATTCTACATTAATCATGATTCTCATACAAAGAAATTAATTAAAAGAAGGAAGAAAGGAATAACCTTTATAATCACATATCTGAAGCAAGTGTTGTATGAACAAGGTATCAGAGCCATCGTCGATGAGAAGCACCCTTAAGCCTCTCGGGAATTTAGACATGATCTATTTCGTCAAGTCCATAAATATCGCCGGTGCATTCGTGACTCCGAATGGCATCACTAAATACTCGTAATGTCCATACCGAGTTCGGAATGCAGTCTTGCAAATATCCTCTGATTTAACTTGGACCTGATGATATCCGGATCGCAAATTCAGCTTCGAGAATACCCTCGCGCCACTAAGTTGCTTGAATACTTCGCTAATGCGAGAGATCGGATACTTGTTCTTAATAGTCACCCGGTTCAATTCTCGATAATCGATGCACATCCTCCTTGTGCCATCTTTCTTCTTGACTAGAAGAACTGGAGATCCCCAAGGTGAAATACTGCTGCGAGTCCAACCCTTCTCTAAAAATTCAGTAACCTACTTCATTACTTCTTCCAACTGCACTGGTGCCATCGGATAGTACGCCTTCGAGATTGGCGCTGCACCAGGAACAAGATCGATCGCGGACTCCACATCTCGTTTCGGTGGTAAACCCGAGATGTCCTCGAACACGTCCATGAACTCTCAAACTACAGCTGGCGCTTACTCCTTATCAACTTCCATCGACGAAAGAACACTGTTTGTCGGCCTAGCCCTAAACTCGACTGGCCCGACAGAACTGCTTCCTACAACAAAATCAAATTCCGGATGTCCGGGAATCTAGAAAATCACTTTCTTTGCCCTACAATCAATGTGAGCGTGGAAAGTGCTGAGAAAATCCATTCTCAAGACAATATCATAACTGCCGGTATTGATCACCAAGAAATCTGCAAATAACTCCCGTCCGCAAATAACAACAGAACAATCCTTGCACTCGCTACCAGATATGATCTTCCCGTTCCCAGTGTGTATGTCCCTACAACTAGACAGGGTCGTGCAAGAAATCAAGTGTGCAGCAATAAACTTGGACGACATTGTTAGGGTCGAAAATTGCACCCCGGTTGACCAAGTCAAAGTCAAGGTCAACCCCAAGCCAAGTGGGCCAAGCCCAGATCAAGCGGGTCCATGCCCAGGTCGAGTCCGAACATGAGGCGGCCGGCCCCCCTCCATGCCAAGATGAAATCATGTAATAAATAGTTTCTATGTAAATTTTAATGCATGAATGGGCATAAAGCCGAATTTTTGTAAAGCCCATGGCTTATGTGCAAAAAGAAATGGCACATGAGCCATGGGATAGGCAAAATGCCATTTTGTAAAGCCCAAGGGGCTATGTGTAAATATGTAAGCCTATATAAGGCAACATGATGATGATTAAAAGAGAAATTTTTTCATTCTAAAAAATTAGGGCATGTGCCTCTTTCTTCTTCCTCAAGGTTCTAAAACCTTTTTCTTTCTTTTGAATTAAATCAAGAGTTTTACTCTTCCTTTTCCAAAACTAAATAGTTTTTCACCACAAAACCCACAAAGGGGAGTTTGGATCTTCCATTATATCTCAAAAAGGGGAGATTTTTAAATCTCACCCCCTTTCTCCAAGATCCGGCCAAACGACAGGAAGAAGAAGGAGACCCATCTCCAGAAACCCCATTTTGGGGAAGATTCATGGCTCAAGGGGAGAAGCCCCTTCATCAGCTTCAAAATATCCTAGGAGTTTAACTCCTCACACACACAAACACACACACAAAATAATAAGTGTTCCTTTCTGGGAGTACAACTCCCATTGCAGGGATCAAGTCCCTTTTGCCTCCCGAGCGCCCACGTGCCTGGCACGTGGGGCGATAGCGCCCAAAGCGCTAGCGCCCGAGCGCCCACGTGCCTGGTTAGTGAGGCGCTAGCACCCAAAGCGCTAGCGCCCTGGCGCCCAAAGCGCTAGCGCCCGAGCGCCCACGTGCTTGGCCCAAAGCGCTAGCGCCCTGGCGCCCAAAGCGCTAGCGCCTGAAGCGCTAGCGCCTGAGCGCTTTCTCCCACGCATCCTTTGGATGCCCTTTTCCCTTGTGTGTGTATGTGTGTATATATATACATATACACACACGCACACACATACTCCACACTAAAAATACATCCCCCGTCAGAAAAAATTTCTAACGGGGCGCTGCCCCGCACCCCGCAAGGGAGCTGCTAGCCCCCTTGACCCCCAGCCCGCTATTCGGGTAGCGAGACCTCCATAAAAACTCTGCGGGGAGCCCGGTATATCCAAAATCCCTTCAAAACATAACACTGCACATTGAGTTTGCATAACTAGTTTAACCCGTTAATCAGAGGTTCTCTCGCTCCAAAGGCGAGAGGTAATTATCGGCAGCTTAGTCCGCGGCTGTCGGAGATTCGGATCCCCACAATCAATAAACCCCAGCTTACCCTAGGCATGGGGAATCTGTAGTATGCCTGACAAGCGCGCACGTATTCCCATCTCAATGGGGTGACGAAAAACACCCTACAGATTCTGGCACGCCCGGTGGGACCTATCTCTCCTCCCATATTTCGGGTTAAACGTTCATGCGAACTCAATCAATATACATATCTATATTCATACTAAAATAATGCTCTTTCATGCAGTTTTCCAAGCAATCGGTTCTCAACAATGTCTCCAAGGACGAGCTCAGCTCTCAGCACAGCTCCCATCTCCTACACGATGAAGATGGACTCCAGGACGGTCCTCCCGGCCAGTCTCGGGCGACAATGGGAGGAGCCACCGCTACCATTTGGCTCTATTATGTTCATGTTAGCTAACGCCGTCCTAGCTCCTCAAACTCCGGTTTCAGACAAACCGGTCTCAAAAGGGAAAAAGCCGAATGTCATGGTCTCGAGGGCACCTCAGCCCAAGCATAAATCCGTTTCTGAACGACTCTCCATCGCTCCAGTTGGGGGCAAGGTCATCAACGTCAACGAAGCAACGGGGCATCTGGAGAAAGCTCCAGCGGTACCCTCGACAACTGCTCGATTGGGTATATTTTTTAACCTCCCTATCAATCGACTCACGGTAGCTTCCCAGAAAACGGATGCCCGCCAAGCCCTCAAAATCGAGAAGCTAAAGTAGAGAAGGCTCAGATACAGAGCCAACAAAAGCGCTAGGGCTCATACTAGGTTGAGCTTCATGTGGCTCCAAGAACGGGGTTACCCCGCCAAAGATAAAGAGACGGCTGGATATGTGGTCCACACTGTCTACATGGTCGGACATGAAGAAACGAACCCTCCCATGCTTCACAGCCATAGTGATGATGTGGGGGACGCTACCCAACGTCGACTCGGTCTAAATGATGAAGAGATCGCTCAGGCCGATAAACCAAAAGTGCCCGGGGTTCCTACGGAATTGTGCTCAGGCAATGAGGATGACCCGGTTGTCATAACCGGAACTGCAGAACAAGCATTATTCCGATGGCTTCAGAGGCAACTTCAGGACAGGGACGAGAAGTTAGCCAAGGTACAGTCTAAGATTGACGAGTTGGTAAACATCGCAAGAGATCTCGCGACCATCTTCCCTTCTCGGCCTCCCCCCGCACCATCTTCCCTTCTCGACCTCCACCTTCTCCTCCCTTCCTCGACCACCGCCTCAACCTCACCTACCTCTCCCGAGATCCCTGCACACGTTAACACCCCGCACCCTTGCCGCCACCTCCTCTGTCGCAGCACCTCACCGCCGACCACCCTCGTCGGCTTCCCATCATCACCAACCCGTCATCTACATTCCCTCTTCTCCTAAACCCAAATTCCCTGCGCACCCCACAGCCAAGAACCCACACTGCACACTCACTACCTCGCCGGAAAACCCTGTTGCATTCTCGACGTCGATGACCAATCGTCATTGTAACCCCCTCGCATCTTCTCTGTCTCCAAGCACGACACCATAGAACCATAGTGCTAACCCCAGCCCTCTTCTCTTCTTCTTCTTTCTTCTTTTTCTTTTCTTTAATTTCTTGATCTTTTCCGGTGATCGCCGGAGACCCATTTCCGACGTCACCCCATCACCACGACCTCCTCTGACCCAGAGCCATACCAGAGACCCCAGCCTTCTTCACCCTTCTCCTTCTTCTTCTCCTTTCTTCTTCTTCCTTTATTTTCTCCTCTTTACTTCTTGGATTCTTGTTTTCCGATCACTGAGCTGTGCCGCTGCCGATGATTCGACTAACCCAGTGGACATCCCCAGCCAGCGTGATCGCGTTGCCTGGTTCAGTTCTGTACACCGTGTGTGCATTGCGACGTCTACCCGACATCAGACGCAGCGTACTCACCCGTCGTGAGATCCGATCAGGCAAGTTTATCTTGTTACATGCTATATTACTGTATTTACATTTATTTGAATAAATATAACACTTGTATTTTAAATCATGCATCCCATGTTTGGTTTTACAGTTTTATGACATCCGTATGCATCCGTACAAGTCATTTCATATCTAGTGCATGCAAACCTATCTTTTTACATACTATATTACAATATACTGCACCCAATGGAATATTTACATCTCATATTGTTTAGTTGTACATCCTGCATTTACCAGTTTATCATTTTACTGTTATATGACGTCCGTGTGCATCCGTATCATTATTTACATGTCTAGTCGTATGCTAATTCATCTTGCTACATGCTAGGATAGTATTATGCATCCATATGAGTAAAATGTTACCCTTTTATCACATTGTAAATCCATACTGAAGTTTTACTGTTTTCGGATACCCGTTTGCATCCATATCATTTAAAATATATATAACTGCATCTATAGATCATATTAATTCATATTATTATTGTAGTAACACCCCATGCTTAATAAAGTGCATCCTAATTAGTATTGGAACTGTAAATGTAACCCCTAATCGATATTTGTGCATCCATACCATTAATTCTATATCTATTCGCATACCATGCCACATTATTACATATTGTTGTTATATCGACACCCCATGCTTGATATTGTACACCCTAAATAGTCATGATGTAATCCCTGATCGATATTTGTGCATCCATGCTTTTATTATACATCCGTACTTCCACCCTGATTCAATACTTGCTACAGTTTGATTATGAGCACCCGTTTGATACCTGTGCACTTCTTGACATGACCTGATACACCACTACTTGACATGACTTGATACATGTACACTACCTGACATGACCTGATATATCACTACTTGACATGTTACCTGATTCTGCAATCCTGACATGTTGTCCCGATGGACATATCCTGTTGTCTGTATAGACAAACATGTTCCTGCTTGATCCTGTGTTGGCATTAGCTTCAGATTTATCAATACCTGACTTGAACACATAACTTGGGGGTATGGGAAATCAATGATGAAACCTGACTTGTAAATCAATAGTTTGATGCTTATACTGATCAGTTTTACGAGCTAGGCCAGCCCCGGGATGATGATGTTGACATCATTCGTCTGTACATGTTACCTGTTTACTGCCTAGCGGCACGTCTCGGATTCAGCCCGAGAGTCTTGACCGTGGTCCCGGGCATGCACGGGATACTATTGAGTTACATCGACGATTCATTAAATTGATTTCAAAAGACTTGAGAGTAGTTAACCCAGTATTTAGTTCAGATTACTCACTGCACGTCACATGTGCTTTTACCCTTCACTGTTCCATATTTATGTTACTGTTATACCTTTATTACTGATCATACTCATTCTTGCATGTCTTTCTACCCCTGATTATATTATTGTTGATATTATGACGCACTGACGTCTGGGTTTTGCATGGCCCAGATCTTCTACCTTTGCCGCAGGCCGAGCAGGAGTATTTCGATGAACAGGTCGAGCAATGAGGACCTGTTAGTATTTTAGATTAGTTTTCTTTCAGCATTTTCATTCCTGATGTGAGCCCGTATTTGGGACGTACATTCCAGATTATTATTGTTTATCGGATCTATTGCTTCCGCATATTATTTCTTGACTCATTTATTCTGGCTCATGGACATGTACTAGATAGTTTATTTTATTTCTACTGTTCTTGATAATTTATAGACAACAGTAATGTGACTGTGGAGGGATGTTTCCTATCCACAGATAGCATGGTTGGCTCTGTCACGTGCCTATCTTAGCGCACTCTGGGAAGCAGGGCATGACAAAAAGAGATGAAATGTACTCGCAAAGTCCTCTCGACTTTGTGAGGAAAATTTCCCGCATGAGATCCTTACGACTCATAAAGGAGCAACACACTTAGGAGTCCCTATGACTCCTAAGGAGAAAATACACCTACGAGATCCTTTCGACTCGTAGGGAGAAAATGCTTTTATGGGACCCTTACGGCCCATAAAATTGAAAAGCCTTAGGTGATAGGGATCTAAACCTGTCTCCTAAGCCACCAATTTCCAAATCCTTCCGGGGCAAATGATGAGTTGCTCCTGGCATTATTCCAGTGCAGCAATGCAGATGCCAAACAAAAACCAAAATCCCAAAATCCTCTCAAAGACAAATGATGATTCGCTCCCGGTACCATATTCCAGTATAGCGATACTGATGTCAACCCAAAACAAATCAAACCAACCAATTCCAACATCGACCTCTGCGTCAAACAACAGACACTCCATACCGGGGAAACGTCACCTACAGACACTCCACGCCGGGGACGCGTTGACCAGCCGACACTCCATACCGGGGAAACGTCCAACACAGACACTCCGTGCCTGGGAAACGTCACAAACAGACACTCCGTCTCGAGGAAATGTCCAACACAGACACTCCGTCTCGGGAAAATGTCCAACACAGACACTCCATGACGGGGAAACGTCCAACACAGACACTCCATACTGGGGAAACGTTCAACACAGACACTCCGTACCGGGGAAACTTCACAAACAGACACTCTGTCTTAAGGAAACGTCCAACAGCGACACTCCGTACCTGGAAAACGTCCAACAGTGACACTCTGTCTTGTGGAAACGTCCAACACAGACGCTCCATGCCAGGGAAACGTCCAACACGGTCCAACACAGACACTCCATGCCGGGGAAACGTCTAACACAGACATTCCGTACCGGGGAAACGTCCAACAGCGACACCCCGTCTCGGGGAAACGTCCAACACAGACACTCCATGCCGGGGAAACGTCCAACACAGACACTCCGTACCGGAGAAACGTCCAACAGCGACACTCCGTCTCGGGGAAACGTCCAACACAGACACTCCATGCCGGGGAAACGTCCAACACAGACACTCCATGCCGGGGAATCGTCGACCAGCGACACTCCGTACCGGGGAAACGTCCAACAGCGACACTCTGTATCGGGGAAACGTCAAGCAGACACTCCGTGCTGTGGACACGTCAACCAAAAGATACTCTGCTCGGGGAAACATCAGCCAGCGACACTCCGTACCGGGGAAACGTCCAACAATGACACTCTGCCTCGGGGAAACGTCGACCAGCAACACTCCGTGCCGGGGGAACGTCTACCAAATCACTCCGGGCCAAGGAAACTCCTACCACGGACACTCCACCTCGGAGAATGCGTCAAGAGTCAACCGTCCATGTCGTTAAAAGGGCAGTGCATCCCAAAAGTAGGAACCAAAGCAAGTCGCCTCCACGCAAAAGAAGATCCATCAATTTCATGCACACGACCCACATATGTGGTGTGAATTTATTGATGGGGGCACTTTGTTGGGGTCGAAAATTGCACCCCGGTTGACCAAGTCAAAGTCAAGGTCAACCCCAAGCCAAGTGGGCCCAAGCCCAGATCAAGCGGGTCCATGCCCAAGTCGAGTCCGAATATGAAGCGGCCGGCCCCCTCCATGCCAAGATGAAATCATGTAATAAATAATTTTTATGTGAATTTTTATGCATGAATGGGCATAAAGCCGAATTTTTGTAAAGCCCATGGCTTATGTGCAAAAAGAAATGGCACATGAGCCATGGGATAGGCAAAATGCCATTTTGTAAAGCCCAAGGGGCTATGTGTAAATATGTAAGCCTATATAAGGCAACATGATGATGAATAAAAGAGAAACTTTTTCATTCTAAAAAATTAGGGCATGTGCATCTTTCTCCTTACTCTAGGTTCTAAAACCTTCTTCTTTCTTTTGAACTAAATCGAGAGTTTTACTCTTCCTTTTCCAAAACTAAATAGTTTTTCACCACAAAACCCACAAAGGGGAGCTTGGATCTTCCATTAGATCTCAAAAAGGGGAGATTTTTAAATCTCACCCCATTCTCCAAGATCCTGCCAAACGACAGGAAGGAGGAGGAGACCCATCTCCAGAAACTCCACTTTGGGGAAAATCCAGGGCTCAAGGGGAGAAGCCCCTTCATCAGCTTCAAAATATCCTAAGAGTTTAACTCTTCGTATATATATATATATATATATATATATATATATATATATATATATACAAAATAATAAGTGTTCCTTTCTGGGAGTACAACTCCCATTGCAGGGACCAAGTCCTTTTTGCCGCCCGAGCGCCCACGTTCCTAGCACGTGAGGCGCTTGCGCCCAAAGCGCTAGCGCCCGAGCACCCAAAGCGCTAGCGCCCGAGCGCCCAAAGCGCAAGCGCTCTTGTGCTCAAAGCGCTAGCGCCCGAGCGCCCACGTATGTCACGCCCCGCTTCCCAGAGTGCGCTAAGATAGGCACGTGACAGAGCCAACCATGCTACATGTGGATAGGAAACATCCCTCCACAGTCACATTACGGATGTCTATAAGATATCAAGAATAGTAGAAATAAAATAAACTATCTAGTACATGTCCATGAGCCAGAATAAACGAGTCAAGAAATAATATGCGGAAGCAATAAATCCAATAAACAGTAACATCTGGAAAGTACGGAAATAACTAAACTAAAAGCAATAAATCCAATAAATAGTAATATCTGGAAAGTACGGAAATACCTAAACTAACTGGATACTAACGGGATCCTCGCTGCTCGGCCTAACGGCGGAAATACTCCTGATCAGCCTGCGACAAAGGTAGAGAATCTGGGCCGTGCAAAACCCAGACGTCAGTGCGTCATAACATCAATAATAATATAATCATGGGGTAACAAGTCATGCAGGCATGAATTATAAAAAGGTACATGAATGTAATAAGTGAGCGGGGATATAGAACAGTGAAGTGTAACAGTATATGTGAAGTGCAGCGGTGAAACTAAATTGTGCTTCTGCGTTAACTAATCTCAAGTCTGTGAAATAAATTTGATGAATCGTCGATATAACTCAATAGTATCCCGTGCATGCCCGGGACCACGGTCAAGACTCTCGGGCTGAATCCGAGACGTGCCGCTACGCAGTAAAAAGGTAACATGTACAGACGAATGATGTCAGCATCATCATCCCGGGGCTGGCCTAGCCTGTAAAACTGATCAGTTTAAGTATCGAACTGTCGAGTTACAAGTCACGTTTCATCATTGATTTCCCCATACCCCCAAGTTATGTGTTCAAGTCAGGTATTGATAAATCTGGAGCTAATGCCAACACAGGATCAAGCAGGTACAGGTTTGTCTATACAGACAACAAGATATGTCCATCGGGACAACATGTCAGGATTGTCGGCATTAGAAACAGGATCAGGTAACATGTCAAGTAATGATATATCAGGTCATGTCAGGTAGTGGTGTATCAGGTCATGTCAAGTAGTGGTGTATCAGGTCATGTCAAGTAGTGCACAGGTATCAAGCGGGTGCTTATAATCAAACTGTAGCAAGTATTGAATCAGGGTGAAAGTACGGATGTACAATAAAAGCATGGATGCACAAATATCGATCAGGGGTTACATCATGACTAAGTAGGATGCACAATATCAAGCATGGGGTACTAATGTATTAATAATATGAGTTAATGTAATATGGGGTGCAACTAGTTATGCAGAATTAATGGTATGGATACACAAATAAACTTGGATGCATAAATAACTATCAGGGATTACAACTATAGTTTCATGACTATGTAGGATGCACATTATCTAGTATGGGGTGTTAATGTAGCAGTAAAATGAAATAACGTGACTTGGAATGCAAATAGATATATAATTAATGGTATGGATGCACAATTATCGATTAGGGTTATATTTACAGTTCCAAAACTAAGTGGGATGCATATTAGTAAGCATGGGGTGTTACTACAATAATAACATGAATTAATATGATCTATAGATGCAGTTAAATATATTTTAAATGATATGGATGCAAACGGGTATCCGAAAACGGTAGAACTTTAAAATGGATGCACAATGTGATAAACGGGTAACATTTTACTCATATGGATGCACAATACTATACCTAGCATGTAGCGAAATGAATTAGCATGCGTCCAGATATGTAAATAATGATATGGATACAAACGGACGTCGTAAAACTATAAAACTATAACATGGGATGCATAATTTAAAATACATGTATTATATTTATTCGAATGGATGTAAATAGAGTAACATAGCATGTAGCAAGATAAACTTGCCTCGATTGGATCACGCGACGGATACGAACGGCACGTCCGACGTCGGTAAATCGTCGCAACGCACACGCGGGACAAGGGCAGGGGCGAAGCGTGGGTTCCATTCGTAGGCAGGAAAACGTGAAGAAGAAAGGGAACAGTGCTTTCTTTATATAGGATTTAAAAAGTATATCAAATATATATATGTGGAGACGAGTTGCAGGGGTTGTAAATATTGAAAGAATTAATATTTATAAAGTAACAGAGAGAGAGGGAGAGAGATGAGAGAGAAAAAGGGGTTGTTAGTTTGTTAGGAAATTAGTTTAGATTTAAATTTAAAAAAATATTTTATTAGTTAACTAAATTTTAATTTGTATCAGTTTATAAAATTAATATTATATAAATAAAATTTGATATTCTGGTAAATGCAAACATAATCCAAAACACGCCCGGGTCGGGTCTAAAAATTCAGTTTTAAAATACGAAAAATATACATGTCGACCAAAATTAAAATTGGATATCTGGGTAACGAAAATGCATACCCCCAAGAACGGATGCACGTACGTGCGCGTAGCCATCCAAACAAGTCTGTTTCACTGAACGGGACGAGAACAAGATGCGCGGATGCTACCACAGGGTCAGGGGTATCATGCAGGCAATGCAATATATTTTTAAAAATATTTTATGTGACTTTAAATGTTATATTTAAAATGCAGATGCCAGATAAAATACCAGTATGCAGTATGCAAATGAAAGTGCACGAGTCCACGTAACAAGTCAGGATAAATCATAAACATTAATCAAGACAGGTTTCAAGCAAGCGGGTCGGATGCAAATACAAAAGTCAAACACACTATTCACACCCAAAACACTATGAATCAGAAAAATACCATAAATAAAGAAATACTTGAACTAGAACTGGTATAAATGAACTAGGGTGTTACATTATATCCAACTATAAAAAGAATTTCGTCCTCGAAATTTCAGGAACAAGAAAAGATAAAAAATTAAGAATCTACAAGAATAGGTGTGAAAACTTCTGTCGAATCTCGTCTTCTCGTTCCCAAGTCGATTCTCCATGCGAACGATTTCTCCAAGAAACAAGTACGAGAGGGATAACCATGTTCTTAAGGACCTTTTCTCTTCGATCAACAATCGACATCGGTCGTTCCTCAAAGGTCAAATCCTCTCTTACAGTCAGCTCCGAATGATCTAGCACGTGTGTCTTATCTCGAACATATTTACGGAGTTGAGATACATGAAACACGTCATGAACATTTGCTAAAGATTGTAGTAACGCCAATCGATAAGCCACTTCTCCAACACGCTCCATAATCTCGAAAGGCCCTACAAATCGAGGACTAAGCTTGCCTCGACTCCCAAAATGAATCACTCTTCTAGTCGGTGATATCTTCAAGAATACCAGATCACCAATAGCCAACTCTAGAGGTCTTCTCGATATGTCAGCCCAACTCTTCTGCCGATCCTGTGCTGCCTTCATGTGATTCCGGATAGTATTAACTTTCTCCACGGTTTGCACGATCAAATCCGGTCCCAACAATCTTCGTTCTCCAACATCGTCCCAACAAACAAGTGAACGACACTTACGACCATACAACGCTTCGAATGGAGCCATCTGAATAGTCGCCTGAAAACTGTTGTTGTAAGAAAACTCCATCAAATGTAGATGATCCTTCCACGAACCCTTGAAGTCCAACATGCAAGCTCTCAACATATATTCAAGAGTTTGGATCGTTCGCTCCGACTGGCCATCTGTCTGAGGATGATAAGTTGTGCTAAACTTCAATCGCGTCCCCAAACTTTCCTGTAAACTCCTCCAGAAGTGAGATAAGAATCGGGTGTCACGGTCAGACACGATGCTCACAGGTACTCCATGCAATCTCACAATCTCCTGCATGTACCGTTCTGCTAACACTTCCGTTGACTGATCAACTCGAAACGGTATGAAATAAGCTGCCTTGGTCAATCGATCAACAATCACCCAAACTGCATTGTTGCCCCTTGGACTCCGCGGTAAAGCTGTCACGAAATCCATGGTTATATGTTCCCACTTCCATTGAGGAATCGGAAGTGGTTGCAATAAACCAGCTACCCTTTGATGTTCAGCCTTAACTTGCTGACACACCAAGCACTTCTCTACAAAGCGAGCAATCTCCCTTTTCATGCCTTCCCACCAGAAATGCTGTCGTAGATCACGGTACATCTTCGTGCCTCCTGGATGTACGGAATACGCGGAATTGTGCGCCTCTTTCAAAACTTCTTCGCGAATGTCTCCTTTCGGCACACACAAACGGCTACCATAACGCAACGAACCATCTTCATGAATCATCAAGTCCGTTCGAAGTCCTGCTTCAACCAGTTCTTGAAACTTCTGCAATCTTGGGTCGTGCGGCTATGCTGCTTTAATATTATCGATCAATGACGACTGTACTTGCAGCTGCATCAACTGTCCCGAAGAATGCGGTAGCACAATCTCCAACTCGAGTCTCTGAAAGTCTTCGATAAGCTCCTTCTATGCAGTCAACATCCGAATTGCTGGCAACCGACTAAGCACATCCGGTACTACATTAACTTTCTCTATTTGGTACTTAAGATCAAGATCGTAGTCAGCCATCAGCTCCAACCATCTGCGCTGCCTCAAAAGCTGATGCACATTTATCCGTCCATACGAACGGTACTACCTTCCGTGTAAGCTTGGTCAAAGGTTCAGCCAAACGAGCAAAATTCTCCACGAATCTTCTGTAATATCCGGTAAGTCTAAGAAAACTTTTGATCTCTGCTACGTTCTTCGGAATCGGCCAATCTTGAACTGCTGCAATATTTTCAGGGTCAATGGCGATTCCATCTCCGGATACAACGTGCCCCAAAAACTTCACTTCTTCAAGGCAAAACTCGCACTTGCTCATCTTTACATATAATCTTTCTTGCCTCAACGTCTACAATGTGATCTTCAAGTGTTCTGCATGCTCTTCTAGGCTCCTCGAATAAACCAGAATATCATCGATGAACACCACTAAAAACTGGTCCAAGAATGGTGAAAAGATTCGGTTCATCAAGTCCATAAAATATCGCCGGTGCATTCGTGACTCCGAATGGCATCACTAAATACTCGTGATGTCCATACCGAGTTCGGAACGCGGTCTTGCAAATATCTTCTGATTTAACTCGGACCTGATGATATCCGGATCGCAAATCCAGCTTTGAGAATACCCTCGCACCATTAAGTTGCTCGAATAATTCGCCAATGCGAGGGATCGGGTACTTGTTCTTAATACTCACCCGGTTTAATTCTCGATAATCGATGCACATCCTCCTTGTGCCATCTTTCTTCTTTACGAGAAGAACTGGAACTCCCCAAGGTGAGTTGCTGCTGTGAATCTAACCTTTCTCAAGCAATTCAGTAACCTGCTACTTGACTTCTTCCAATTCTACCGGTGCAATTGGATAGTAATCCTTTGAGATTGGAGCTACACCAGGAACAAGATCGATCACGAACTCCACATCTCGTTTTGGCGGGTAAACCCGAGATGTCCTCGAACACGTCCATGAACTCTTGAACCACTGCTGGCACTTCCTCCTTATTAACTTCCATCGACGAAAGAACGGTGCTTGTCGGCCTAGCCCCAAACTCGACTGGCCCGACAGAACTGCTACCTCCGGTAAAAACAAACTCCGGATGTCCGGAAATCTGAAAAATCACTTTCTTTTCCCTACAATCAATGTGAGCGTGGAAAGTGCCAAGAAAATCCATTCCCAAAACAACATCTTAACTGACGGTATCGATCACCAAGAAATCCATAAATAACTCCCGTCCACAAATAACAACTGAACAATCCTTGCACTCGCTACTTGATATGATCTTCTCATTCCCAGTGTGTATGTCCCAACAACAAGACAGGGTCGTGCAATAAATCAAATGTGCAGCAATAAACTTGGAAGACATACAACAATGGGATGCACCAGAATTGAATAATACTAATGCGGGAAAATCATGAATAAGTAGGATACCGGAAACAACTTAATCTGAAGCCAAGATACTGAAGAAGGTAAGCATGGTAAACATGATTCATGCTGGTGATAAAACATGAACTGGTAAGCAATGAAACCGAGAGAAGCAAGGTAATATCACGACCATGAAACAAGGAAATGAATCAAGACTAGGACTCCAAGTTACTTAAATAGAGTACCGCATTGTAACCATGTTGCAGTTCATGTGTACAATCACATAACTCCGTTCAAGTCGCCCAAATCCTAGTATCAGAATCAAAGGAACAGGGAGAAACAATAGGGAACCAAAAGGTTTCAAGCCGAGATGCAAAGTTGCTTGCATATCGTCAAAACGAGGATCAAGAGAAAGATATGATTCAAGAATCACGATAACAATGTAGCACGACATGTTCCTAATTACAAGTTTTCTGATTCGTGTATTGGGTCCAATACCCAACTACAAAAGAATCAAACCCGATTAACCTAAATCCGATGGCTCTGATACCAAACAAACCCTGTCACGCCCCGCTTCCCAGAGTGTGTTAATATTGGCACGTGACAGAGCCAACCATGCTACCTATGGCTAGGAAACATCCTTCCACAGTCACATTACGGCTGTCTAGAAGATATCAAGAACAGGAAAATAAAATAACTATCTAGTACATGTCTATGAGCCAGAACGAGTCAAGAAATAATATGCGAAAGCAATAGATCCAAGTAACAATAAAAATCTGGAAAGTAAACATAAACTAAACTAGATACTAACTGGATCCTCACTGCTCGGCCTGACGACAGAAGTACTCCTGATCAGCCTGCGACAAAGGTTGAGGATCTGGGCCATGCAAAACCCAGACGTCAGTGCGTCATAACATCAATAATAATACAATCAGGAGGTAACAAGACATGCAAGCATGAGTATGAATTGTAATAAGTGTTTAACAGTATCACGAATAAGGAACAGTGAAAGGTATAAGCACATGTAACGTGCAGTGAGTAAACTGAACTAAACTACTGGGTTAACTACTCTCAAGTCTTTGAAATCAATTTAATGAATCATCGATGTAACTCAATAGTATCCCGTGCGTGCCCGGGACCACGGTCCAAATTCTCGGGCTGAATCCGAGACATGCCGCTAGGCACTAAACAAGAAACATGTACAGATGAATGATGTCAGTAGCATCATCCCCGGGCTGGCCTAGCCCATAAAACTTATCAGTATAAGTATCGAACTGTCGAGTTACAAGTTAGGTTTCATCATTGATTTCCCCATACCCCTAAGTTATGTGTTCAAGTCAGGTATTGATAAATCTGAAGCTAATGCCAACACAGGATCAATCAGGAACAGGTTTGTCTATACAGACAATAGGATATGTCCATCGGGACAACATGTCAGGATTGTCGGTATTAGAAACAGAATCAGGTAACATGTCAAGTAGTGATATACCAGGTCATGTCAGATAGTATACATGTATCAAGTCATGTCAAGTAGTGGTGTATCAGGTCAGGTCAAGTAGTGCACAGGTATCAAACGGGTGCTCATAATCAAACTGTAGCAAGTATTGAATCAGGGTGAAAGTACGGATGTACAATAAAAGCATGGATGCACAAATATCGATCAAGGGTTACATCATGACTATGTAGGGTGCACCATATCAAGCATGGGTGTCAATATAACAACAATATGTAATAATGTGACATGATGTGCGAATAGTTATAGAATTAATGGTATGGATGCACAAATATCGATTAGGGGTTACATTTACAGTTCCAATACTAATTAGGATGCACTTTATTAAGCATGGGGTTTTACTACAATAATAATATGAATTAATATGATCTATAAATGTAGTTATATATATTTTAAATGATGTGGATGCAAACGGGTATCCGAAAACAGTAAAACTTCAGTATAGATGTACAATGTGATAAACGGGTAACATTTTACTCATATGGATGCATAATACTATACCTAGCATGTAGCAAGATGATTTAGCATGCGACTAGACATGTAAATAATGATACGGATGCACACGGACGTCCGAAAACAGTAAAATGGTAAAATGGTAATATATGATGCATAACTAAACAATATGAAATGTTATTATTCACATGGGTGCAATATATTATATTATAGAATGTAGCAATATTAACTTGCCTGAACGGATCTCAGACGGGGTGCGTACGCTGCGTACGATGTCGGTAAAAGTGTCAATGCACACGCGCGCGTACGGAACAGGACCAGGTAATGCAAGAGAGTGAACACGCTGGCTGGGAACGTCCACTGGGTTGCTCAGATCATCGGCAGTGGTACGGATCCGGCGGGTGACCGGAAAGAACAAGAAATCAAGAAAGAAAGAAGAAGGAAGAAGAAGAAGAAGAAGAAGAAGAAGAAGAAAGGGAAAGAAGAAGAGGGCTGGTGCTCTGGGTTAAGAGGAGATGGTAATGGAGTGAAGTCGATGATAGGCTATCGAGGGTTTTCCGGCGAGGTTTCACGGTGATGCAGCCGTGGGTTTCTTGAAGTCAGGAGATCGGAGTTCTTGAGCAGGGGAGAGATTCAGGTTAGGGGAGTAGAAGAGAGGAGAGAAGGGAAGAAAGTGGTGGCAAGTATGATGTGGTCGACGGGGAGGCGAGCTCCGGCGAGGATGCAAGTGAAGGCTGCAGGCGAGGGTTTCTGGTGTCGGGTTGGGATGGTCGACGAAGAAGGTGAGGGTGGTGTCGGGAGTCGGAGGTGGCAAGGAAGAGGAAGGTGAAGGCGGGGATGTAGGCCGACGAAGGTGCCGGTGACGTGGGGAAGATGGTGCAAGTCGGGTTGGGTTCTTGTGTTGCGACGGGAAGGGGAGTGGGTTGTGCAGGGGAGAGAAGGTGACGGCGGGGGGTAAGTTAAAAAAAAGATTTGTATGTATATATATATATATATATATATGGAGGAGAGAGAGAAGAGAGCGAGAGGAGAGAGGGGGAGAGAGAAAGATTTGTTTAATATATAAAAATATATTTTTGGTTAAAAATCTTATATAAACAATAGTGATATAAAATGAATAAAATATTGAATTTATTTGAGATTTGGCTAATACAAAAATAGTCCAAAACATACCCGGTTTGGGTCTAAAATTATAGTTTGAAAATATGGATAATATACGTGTCAACCAAAACCAAAATGCGATATCCAGGTAACGAAAATGCATACCCCCAAGAACGGATGCACGTAGCTATCCAAACGAGTCCGTTTCACTGAACGGGACAAGAACAAGATGCGTGGATGCTACCACAGGGTCAAGGGTATCATGCAGGCCATACTAGATATTTTTAAAATATTTTATTTGACTTTAAATGTTATATAAAAATGCATATGCTAGATAAAATGCGAGTATGCAATGTACAAATAAATGAAAGTGCACGAGTCCATAAAACAGGTCAGGCTAAATCATAAACATGAATCAAGACAGGTTTCAAGCAAGCGGGTCGGGTCGGATGCAATACAGATGTTAAATACACTATTCGCACCCAAAACACCATAAATCAAGAAAATACCATAAATAAAGAAATACTCGAAATAGAATTGGTATAAATGAACTAGGGTGTTACATTATACCCAACTACAAAAAGAATTTTGTAACACCCTAGTTCATTTATACCAATTCCAATTCATATATTTTCTTGTTTGTAGTATTTTCCTGATTTACTGTGTTTTGGGTGCGAATAGTGTTTTTGACATTTGTATTGCATCCGACCCAACCCGCTTGCTGAAAACCCGTCTCGATTCCTGTTTATGACTTATCCCGGCTTGTTATGTGGATCCGTGTACTTTCATAATGTTTATACTGCATACTGGCATTTTATCTGGTATTGCATCTTTTACCATATAACTTTTTAAGCCATATAAAATAATTTAAAATTACATAACATGGCTTGCATGATACCCTAACCCCGTGGTAGCATCCGTACACCTCCCTTCTGAGCTTACGCTCACCTCCCTTCTCCCTAACAAACTCCCATATTTTTCTCTTCCTCCTTCGCTTTAAAAAAAACCCGAGCCCTTCCTCCTCAACCCATCATCAATCTCACAACCCTAACCCTAAAAGCTCCATGCCCTTCACTTAACTCCCTCAAAGCCTCCTCTTCTACTCCTCCACCATCTTCTCCTCTCCCCGAGCTCTGCAACAGCCCCGTACACACCCAACTCAACCCAAGAACCCACCTTCCCATCGTCGCCGACCATCTCTCATTGCCATCACCATCTCCTCCCTATTCTCTCCCTATCTCTTCTGTTCTCCTCCCCTTCACCAACCCTTCACCAACCCTGCACCAAGAAGCCAGTAAACAAAAACCGACCCCAAACCCTAAACCTAACCCCAAACACCAAACCCTCTTCGCCGGAGCTCCGTTCGCCGCCGTTGACACCTTCACACCTCCCCTCTGCAACCACAGAACGCAACCACAGTGAACATCACTCCCTATCTCTTCTTCTTCCTCCTCTTCTTCCTTTCTCTGCTTTCTTTTCTTTTCTTTGATTCTTGTGATCTGTTTTCCGTAGTTCGCCGGAGTCGGGATCGACGTCGACGATCCAGATGCCGTACCTGGACTACGTAATCACCCTCGTGCGTTTCTTGGACCCGTTCCGTGTGCCGTGCGTGCGTCGCGACATTTTGCCAACATCGGACGTACCATACACATCCGTTTCTTGATCCGTCTAGGCAAGTTTATCTTGCTACATGCTACATTACTTTATATACATCTATTTTAATAAATATAATACTGGTATTTCAAATTATGCACCCCATGTTTACTTTTACAGTTTTTCAACATCCATCCGCATCCGTACGTGTTACTTTACATCTAGCGCATGCAAACCTAGCTTGTTACATATTATATTTCAAAATATTGTACCCAATGGAATATTTACATCACATATTGCTTAGTTGTACATCCTACATTACCATTTTACAGTTTTACTGTTTTAGGATACCCGTTTGCATCCATCTCATTTAAAATATATATAACTGCATCTATAGATCACAATAATACATAATACTGTGATAATAACACCCCATGTTTAATAAAGTGCATCCTAATTAGTATTGGAACTATAAATGTAACCCTAATCGATAATTGTTCATCCATATCATTGATTTTATATCTATTTGCATACCATATCACATTATTTCATTTTATTGTTATATTAGTACTCCATACTTGATTTTGTGCACCCATACTTATTATAGTTTGATTATGAGCACCCACTTGATACTTGTGCACTACCTGACATGACCTGATACACTACTACTTGACACGACTTGATACTTGTGCACTACTTGACATGACTTGATACATGTACACAACCTGACATGACCTGATTATATCACTACTTGACTTGTTATCTGATCTTGTTACTAATGCCGACAATCTTGAGCTGTTGTCCCTACGGACATTTCCTGTTGTCTATCCAGACAAATTTGTACCTAATTGATCCAGTGTTGGCATTAGCTCCAGATTTATCAATACCTGACTTACACACATAACTTGGGGGTATGGGGAAATCAAAAGTGTAAACTAAAGTGTAACTTAAAAGGGTATTACTTGATCCGTGGTCCCGGGGGGTAACGGGACAGAGCCATTCGTGACTCTTACATATTCTTGATCCGTGGTCCCGGGGGGTAACGGGATAGAACCACTCTTGGTTCACATATTCCTGATACGTGGTCCCGGGGGGTAACAGGACATATCCTTTGAGTTACATGGAGGATTACTCTAATTGATTTCAATAATTTTAGAGTAGATAACCCTATGGCATAATTTAGACTACTCACTGCACTTCACCTGTATGTTACCTGTCCACTGATCTATATTCATGTTACTGTTACTGTTTATACTTCATACATGCATATTTCATTACATCCTGCTTGCTTAGAGTTATTGTTATTATGACGCACTGACGTCTGGGTTTTGCATGGCCCAGATCCCTTATCCTTATCGCAGGCTGTCCAGGAGTATTTTGATCAACAGGCCGAGCAGTGAGGACCTGTTATTGGTTTAGTTTAGTTTTCTTCAGTATTTTCATTCCTGATGTAAGCCCGCATTATGGGACATACATTTCAGTTTGTTATTGTATTGGATCTTTTTGCTTCTGCATTATTTTTATTCTTGACTCGTTATTCTGGCTCATGGACATGTATTAGATAGTTGTTTATTATTTTTATTGTTCTTGATATCTCTACAGCCGTAATGTGACTGTAGAGGGATATTTCCTATCCACAGGTAGCATGGTTGGCTCTGTCACGTGCCTATCTTAGCGCATTCTGGGAAGCCGGGCGTGACAAATTTCGTCCTCGAAATTCCCAAGACAAGAAAAGATAAACAAACATGAATCTACAAGAATAGGTATGGAAAGTTCTGTCGAATCTCGTCTTCTCATTCCCAAGTCGATTCTCCATGCGAGCTATTCCCCCAAGAAACAAGCACGAGAGGGAAAACCTTGTTCTTAAGGACCTTTTCCTTTCGATCAACAATCGACATCAGTCGTTCCTCAAAGGTCAAATCCTCTCTTACAGTCGGCTCTGAATGATCTAGCACGTGTGTTTCATCTCAAACATACTTATGGAGTTGAGATACATGAAACACGTCATGAACATTCACCAAAGATTGTGGTAACGCCAATCGATAAGCCACTTCTCCAACACGCTCCATAATGTCGAAAGGCCCCACGAATCAAGGACTAAGCTTGCCTCGACTCCTAAAACGAAATCACTCCTCTAGTCGGTGATATCTTCAAGAATAGAAGATCACTAACAGCGAACTCTAGAGGTCTTCTCAAAATATCGGCCTAACTCTTCTGCTGATCCTGTGTTGCCTTCATGTGATTCCGAATAGTATTAACTTTCTCTATTGTTTGCACGATCAAATCTGGTCCTAACAATCTTCGCTCTCCAATATCGTCCCAACAAACAGGTGAGCGACACTTGCGACCATATAATGCTTCGAATGGAGCTATCTGAATAGTCGCCTGAAAGCTGTTATTGTACGAAAACTCCACCAAATGTAGATGATCCTCCCATGAACCCTTGAAGTCCAACATGCAAGCTCTCAACATGTCTTCAAGAGTTTGGATCGTTCTCTCTGACTGGCCATCTATCTGAGGATGATAAGTTGTGCTAAACTTCAATCGCGTCCCCAAACTTTCTTGTAAACTCCTCCAGAAGTGAGATAAGAATCGGGTGTCACGGTCAGACACGATGCTCATAGGTACTCCATGCAATCTCACAATCTCCTGTATGTACCGTTCTACTAACGCTTCCGTTGACTGACCAACTCGAAATGGTATGAAATGAGCTGCCTTGGTCAATCGATCAACAATCACCCAAACTGCATTGTTGCCCTTTGAACTCCACGGTAAAGCTGTCACGAAATCCATGGTTATATGTTCCCACTTCCATTGAGGAATTGGAAGTGGTTGCAATAAACCAGCAACCCTTTGATGTTCAGCCTTAACTTGCTGACACACCAAACTTCGCTACAAAGCGGCGATCTCCCTTTTCATACCTTCCCACCAGAAATGTTGTCGTAGATCACGGTACATCTTCGTGCCTCCAGGATGTATGGAATATGCGGAACTGTGTGCCTCCTTCATAACTTCTTCACGAATATCTCCTTTCGGCACACACAAACGGATACCATATCGTAACGAACCATCTTCATGAATCAACAATTCCATTCGAAGTCCTGCTTCAACCTGTTCTCAAAACTTCTGCAAGTCCGTTCGAAGTCAGAGCGCTTTCTCCCATGCATCCTTTGGATGCCCTTTTCCCTTATGTATGTATGTGTGTGTGTGTGTGTGTATACACACACACATATACACACATGCACACACATACTCCACACTAAAAATACATCCCCCGTCAGAAAAAATTTCTAACGGGGCGCTGCCCCGCACCCCACAAGGGGGCTGCTAGCCCCTTTGACCCCCAGCCCGCGATCCGGGTAGCGGGACCCCCGTAAAAACTCTACGAGGACCCTGATATATCCAAAACCCCTTCAAAACACAACACTGCATATTGAGTTCGCATGACTAGTTTAACCCGTTAGTCGGAGGTTCCCTCGCTCCAAAAGCGAGGGGTAATTAACGGCAGCTTAGTTCGCGGCTGCCGGAGATTCGGATCCCCATAATCAATAAACCCCAGCTTACCCTAGGCAGGGAGAATCTGTAGTACGTCTGACAAGCGCACGCGTATTCCCATCTCAATGGGGTGACGAAAAACACCCTACAGACATAAAACAATGGGATGCACCAGAATCGAATAATATTAATGCGGGAAAATCATGAACAAGTAGGATACCTGAAACGACTTCACCTGAAGCCAAACACTGAAGAGGATAAGCACGGTAAATAGGATTCGAGCTTGCGATAAAACATGAACTAGTAAGCAAGAGAAGCATGGCAATATAACGACCATGAAACAAGGAAGTGAATCAAGACTAGGACTTCAAGTTACTTAAATAGAGTAACGCATTGTAACTATGCTGCAATTCATAGTTACAATCACATAACTCCGTTCAAGTCACCCAAATCCTAGTATCAGAATCGAAGGAATAGGAAGGGAGAAACAGTAAGGAACCAAAAGGGTTTCAAGGCGAGATGTAAAGTTATTCCATTTCGTCAAGATAAAGGGTCAAGAGAAAGATAAGATTCAAGAATCACGACAACAATGTGGCAGGACATGTTCCTAAATACCGATTTTTTGATTCGTGTATTGGGTCCAATACCCAACTATAAAAGAATCAAACCCGATTAACCTAAATCCTATGGCTCTGATACCAAACAAACCCTGTCACGCCCTGCTTCCCAGAGTGCGCTAAGATCGGTACGTGATAGAGCCAACCATGCTACCTGTGGCTAGGAAACATCCCTCCACAGTCACATTACGGCTGTCTATAAGATATCAAGAACAGGAAAATAAAGTAAACTATCTAGTATATGTCCATATGCCAGAATAAACGAGTCAAGAAATAATATGCGGAAGCAATAAATCCAATAAACAATAACATATGGAAAGCACGTCCCAAAATACGGGCTCACATCAGGAAATGAAAATGCTGAAAGAAAACTAAACTAAAATACTAACAGGATCCTCACTGCTCGGCCTGTCTGCTAAAATACTCCTGGTCAGCCTGCGACAAAGATAGAGGATCTAGGCCATGAAAAACCCAGACGTCGGTGCATCATAATATCAACAGTAATATAATCAGGAGGTAATAAGATATGCAGGCATGGGTGTGAACAGTAATAAAAGTATAACGGTAACATGAATAAGGAACAGTGAAGGGTATAAGCACATGTGACGTGCGGTGAGTAAAACTAAACTGTGCTACTGGGTTAACTACTCTTAAGTCTATGAAATCAACTTAATGAATCATCGATGTAACTCAATAGTATCCCGTCCATGCCCGGGACCACGGTCAAGACTCTCGGGCTGAATCCGAGACGTGCCACTAGGCAGTAAACAGGTAACATGTATAGACGAATGATGTCAGCAGCATCATCCCGGGGCTGGCCTAGCCCATAAAATTGATCAGTATAAGCGTCGAACTGTTGAGTTACAAGTCAGGTTTCATCATTAATTTCCCCTTACCCCCGAGGTTATGTGTTCAAGTCAGGTATTGATAAATCTGGAGCTAATGCCAACACAGGATCAAGCAGGTACAGGTTTGTCTATACAAACAACATGATATGTCCATCGGGACAACATGTCAGGATTGTCAGCATTAGAAACAGAATCAGGTAACATGTCAAGTAGTGATATACCAGGTCATGTCAGATGGTGTACATGTATCAAGTGGGTGCCCAACGGTAAAATGTAGCAAGTATCGAATCACGATAAAGGTACGGATGTACGGTGAAAGCATGGATGCATAAATATCTATCAGGGGTTACATCATGACTATGTAGGGTGCACATTATCAAGCATGGGGTGTTAATGTTAGTTGTATGTATGCCCTAGAGGCCAGTATTGTACAGATTATGTATATTATATTGGATGCTTGGACATATATAGAGATGACTTTCTTGCTCGACATGATAGTATGCTATCTGGTTACTCTTTATCTTAACATGTACACTAGTCTCTTTATACTGTCTTATAGTTACATGTTGGTAAAGCCCTTAGGATTTGTACTTGACTACCTGGACTATGATGCAGATCATACTAGTGGGGACATGGTAGTCCATAAGTACATCCTTCAAGGTCCCTAGTCGTGGGTGTATCGAGACGGGGCATCGATATACCAGAGTAGACTAGCGTATACGCTTCCCGACCCATGTGATGGGCGATGGATGATCCCATATCCATTGGTGTTTGACATCAGAGATGGTATACGGGTGCTCAGTGGAGACTGGGTACACTGGACGGACTCGCCGAGAACTCCCAGATGGTATTATACCTCACGTCATATGGCAGTTCTCAGGTGACACTTGTACAGGTTAGTCTGTAGACCCGAGATCGTCATAGAGTCTTGTGTGATTCCCACTGTGCTTTGATCTCCACCTTACCACGTCCATGAGGGCGTGCAAAACGGTGGTCTTTGGGTACAGTCCCGAGTCACATGGAGGCAATGAGCGATAGGAGGGGTTTCGTCTCTCCCGGTATTGGGGGTAGATGTTGCGCTGTGCTCGATTGGCCGTAACAGGGAAGTCCCTGGCCAGGGCTGATCAGAGATTTGCTGGTAAGTGTTACCAGTAGTTTCTCGACCCGTTACGAGCCTCACATCAGCACGACTTATCGGGTTATTGGGGTCTGACGTTTACCACCCTTAGACTTGATATGCGACATATCAGACGAAGAGACTGGACTGTATGGTAAGTGTTACTGGTCGGATTCGCAGGAGTGTGAGCGGGCTAGCTCGTCGATCTTCTGATCGCTCAATACCCGGGTGGCCGTTACGTTTAGCAGACCGCTTGCGGCTTGTGGGTGCTTGATATGATCATCATCTGCTACCGGCGTATTGACGAGTCTTTAGAGTCCTACACAGAGGTTTCCTGGCTCAAGCGAAACGAAATAGGAGCGCATATGAGATATGTGCAGGACCGAGAATAATGCGTGTATGTGATACCGCATTTCATTCTCGCGATATATGTTTCGAATGGTTATATTCGATATGATCTAGTTATCGAATCATTGATTCGATAAATCGATGCATTGAATACTAGTCGGTTATGTGCGACATGACCGGATCATTGAATCAAGTGTTGATTTAATGATTTAATGTATAATTATATATTTGATATATTACTTTGCATTAACTAGTATTGGTTCACTTTAAACGGATTTTTCTCACTTGATGCACATTGTATATGTGATATGCTTTCGTGCACTTTTTGTATCATGTTTGATGATACTTGATCATATGGTTAAGTGAATAGGATTAAACCATGGTTATTATGATAATTAGGGTTTTGCATATTTATTTATTCATTTATTTGTTCTTTTATTCATTTGGATAAGTATAAATGATAATGGTGGCAAGTTTTGTTTCTTATGAGATGCTTCATGAACATTTGACTTTATGCAACCATTCTTGTCATTTTGCTTAACCCTAACCCACTCTAATCACCATGGTTAATTCTCTACACTTAACCTTAATTAAGTTATGATAAATATTGAGTTTATTATTCATTTAACTCAAGTTATCATAAAATGCTAGCTCATCTTCTTCTTCTTCTTCAAGTGAGCAACCTTCATGCCATCAATGGCAACTTGTGATCTAGTGAGCAAAATCCAAATCTAAAGTGAACCCATCTCCTATTTCTTCACCCTCTACCTCTAGCCAAGTTGTAGAGTGTGTTTTCTTCACAAATTTCATCACTTTGTGAAGTCGGAGCTTGAACTTGCGATGCCTCGACGTAGATCGTCTTTGACACGAAGCCGGCGACCTAGCTCACCCGTTTCTCCGACGAAGCCGACGCTTGAGCCCGGAGTTCGACTTGGACAGCGAGGAGACATCGTTGCGGAGCCGTGGAGGTGGACATCCGGATCTACAAAGGTTGTATTTCCGTATCCTAGTAGTTAAGTGTTAACTAGCTTTATATTTCGCCTAAACTTCTAGTCTAAGATCCGTTGTCTAGGGTTTCTCGGCACCATTTTTTTTTAAATTGGCATGTTCGATGCCTTGTGAGAACCCACTAGGGTGCCTAGGAACCTTTCACTGGTATCAGAGCCTAGCTAGACCCTTAGGCGAAGTCTAGACGCGATTTGAAGTCCGATCGACCCGAAACCCAAACCATTACCATGCTCTCTGGACATTTCTGTAATTTGTGGTTTTTTGTCAATTAAAAATGCCTAAAAAAATCAGCAATAAAATCTAAGAATTACTGTGCAAATCGTTTCCTATGAACAGTGTAATTTGGCGCGGATCCGCGGCATATTCCTCATTTCTGCGGCGCTTCCGCGTCTAATTGATGACGTCATCCCCACTTATTTGCACAGTAATACCTGATTTATTATTCTGAGTTTTCTGGGAATTTTAATTTGACTCCAGAGTTAAATTTTCTGCAGTTGTTTTGGGGATTCGGTATTTCGATCGGATTATCAAATTTCGTCTTTTGTGTTTTTCCAGATAACTGTAGAATATGTTAAAGAGTTCGACCGGATATAAATACCCAGGTTTTCCCCTGCCGGAATAATTCCAAGTGTTGGATTTTTCTGTGGTTAAAAGACGTTCTGAGTAGTGCAAGTAACGCGATGGTCCCTCTAGAAGACAACAAACATTAACTCGATTATGTGACCGTCTTGAACTGCCCTTTGAACCTTCGGGTTTGGGGCAGTACGGCGTGCCACATGTGAGGCGTTGGCTTGACCCTTCTACGGCTGGACCGTTGGTACTGAGGTATGAAGTGAATGTCTTTGAACCTATTTCATGTGTTGATCGGTGTCGGGAAAACTTGGGTGTTCGAATGTTCGATCGGAAAGTTTAATATATTCTATTTATCCGGGATTGGATACAATAATTGGAATTCACAAACAGTTATGAGATAACTGGATGAATGTTATAAATCTAGCAGTTTAGTCCCATACGATATTGAAAAGAGTTTTCGATAATGAGACTAAAATGCGGGGTTTATAACTGTTAGGCATGTGATGTCTAAAGAGGTTGCGGATTCCAATTGTTGTAGTTTTACACTTTCTTTTCTGTGACCGTAAGTGTAGTATGTTCATATCGCCGGTTTCGTTGCTATACGTCAACGACAATTGGGGTATGCATACTTACTTACGTTGATGACATGTGATGTTATGTGTTGCTGGATATGTTATATTGGATCGTCGTGTTCGAATAGCCGGAGGGTTTTTACGTGAGATGAGTGTTTTTCATTTTCATTCATGTAAAAACTTGTATGTAATATTCTTTTATTTGGGGCACTTCCAGGTAGCGGAAGTTGTCACCCTTTGTATATTATTTACTTTTCCGCATTAGGATAGACCCAAGGAGGGGAGCACAAGTAACCGGGTTCTGGGGTCCAGTGGGAGACCAACTCGAGGAGTCGAGTCCGGGTCTCCTAACCCTAGAATTGGCAGGGTTGCTTGCCGCTCTCGTAGGGGTCTAGGGGTGTGGGATTGGCTATTCATCACGACCGTGGAATCCGTGTTTTATACTGGCTCGTATTGAAAACACGGACGTCCTAGTATATCCAATATTTCATATGTTTATTCTGCTGCGATATCTGTGTTGTAATTCTGTGATGGATATAGTATATAGTATATATGATATATTATATAGACGTTACTTATGTTTTACACCCGCGCTAGCCCTGCCCTGCTCTGTCGTTAGTTACCTAACCTAACGGTGCACGAGGGGACATCGAGGCGAATGCGGATGGCATAAGTGTACGTCATATCTATCTGTGATGTTTAGGTATTAAATGATGGGACTTCATTAATGTGATTAATGAAAGATAAGAAACCTAAGATGTTGTGGAATCGAATTTTAAAATAAAACAGGTAGCTACAGTTCTTGCTTTGCACAGCGGTATATATGATATACCCTGCACCTTATTCGATGAGGAAAGGACCGAGATCCCTTCACCGGGAGTGACTCCTTTAGCAATAACTGGCAGATGCTACACTCGGTTTGCTTTTGACTGCTTTTGTGTTTTTGCTTTGCACAGCGATATATATGATATATCCCGCACCTCATTCGACGAGGAAAGGACCGAGATCCCTTCGCCGGGAGTGACTCCTTTAGCAAAACTGGAAAAGCCTCAAAATCACTCCATTTTAAAACTTCATTTGATTCTACAACGATATCAAGTTCATTACGCTCATGGTTTTGTGAAAACCTGCGTAGCCCTCCGTCATTTCAGATAAATCCTACTTAGTATTCGTGCTACGTTTGTTGACCTCCGTCAAGGCGTAGTGTGCGGTAGCTAACTAGTATTTGTCTGCTTATGCATATGATGCAGATTGGATTAGGGTAGTCGTACGACCTTGTTGACCTCCGTCAAGGGTCGTGCGGGTGGGTTTGATTCAATCAAGAAATGACGGGTTGAACTTGACTTGCACCCTGTGGTTTGTTGACCTCCGTCAAGGTCATAGGATGCTTGGGGCAAAATATTATCGGGAATTTCAAGTGTTGAAATTTGCAATGAGATTGCATACCTTCTATGAGATAGTTGGATCCCGATACCCACTGCGAGTAAGAGTTACTCCTGGGAGAGTTTTACACATTGCAATTAGCCGATCAAGTAGGTGTCTAGAAAGGTGTTAACGAGGTTACGCCTCTGGGAAAACGAGGTTTACAGTAATTAGGTTCGTGCGAAAGCACGGGGGACCTCCCTCAAAGTACCGACACTGGCCTGGCTGAAAGATTGGCGAACTTGTAGTGTGTAATTAATCCCGGCTAGTCTTTCCTTTTAGGGTTTGGAGGAAGATTTGATAAAAAGCAGTGGGAGCCATCCTGATTAGATAAGATAATAACCAATCTGATCTTGCACGAG
Organism: Agapanthus africanus; assembly: GCA_030015575.1. Classification (NCBI taxonomy): domain Eukaryota; kingdom Viridiplantae; phylum Streptophyta; class Magnoliopsida; order Asparagales; family Amaryllidaceae; genus Agapanthus; species Agapanthus africanus. The sequence goes on from CM057349.1 coordinate 423,654,880, forward strand.
CTTACGCTAAAGTGTTTTCTTCTCTCTCTCTCCAGGTAGCGACCATTTCATGCCTTAATCAAGATAATAATATGGATGTATTGACCAAACCCGCATGTTATACTGTGCTGGGGAACGTTGGTTCCGTTCTTTCTTATAAGAGTTATAGGAATGAACAGGATATAGGGGAATACCAGGATTCCCATGCCACCCGAATAAAGAAAGTACATGTTGATGCATTTTCTTCGGGTGTGTTCGTTACTGAGAACTGTTTCTCCATTTGCTCTACGTCCTGGGTATTAGATACCGGGTCAGGATCCCATATATGTAATCAGTTACATGGGCTTAGGAAAGGTAGAGAACTTGGAGAAGGTGATAAAGACATTAGAGTTGGAAATGGTGCAATTGTTGTAGCCAAGACTGTCGGGGAATATCACCTTGTATTACCATAAGATGCGGGCCCGTTGCCCTCTAAAACCCGGCTATTCGAGCACTCCTCCACGGGGTAATAGTGCAGAAAAGAAAATATATATATACAACGACGACATCGACTTCAACCCGGCCGTGTCCCAACAAAAGAATATATAAACTGGCAGTGACGGCAGTCCACATGTCGAACGCTCGTCCTGTAATAATCAATATACAAATGAATCTGAACTGTACATCTAAGATTGCATACATGGCTATCCATCACGACAATCCACACAAACCATAACCAGATATACATAACCGCAGAAGCAAGCAACACCAGAATATGTGCAACCCCGTCTAAATGAACATATAGCAATTAGACGACGTTCAGCAACACATATACACATCACAGATACCGACAATGCAAAAGTTTCGAGTTTTCAAAACTCCCGAGTTGTCCCTAAGCTAAGATGACACAAAGTGAAATTTAGGACAAAATAAACAATACCAGAAATACCAATTTACAAAACCCAGCACACACCATGAAAATGAGCTCCAAAGTGAACAGTATAAAAGGTGAGGCCAGCCAAAATGAGATTCTCGCCGGGCCAATTTTGGTGAAATGTGCTCGTTTTCATTGTGTCTCTATCTTGTCTAGAGTAAGCTTCTGCACTTGTTTAAAAAATCTTTAGAGACCAAACATATTTCGACAGAAACTGGGTTTTCGAAATCAGTGTTTTTGTTTTTGAAACTTAAACATCGTCAAACACTAGTTTATGGTGTTTGGGTGTCTCTGATACCATGTTGGGATCCGGCGTCCGAGCCGCGGAGACTGCGGGCGAGACAGAAACGAAAACAAAAACTTTTCGCGAGCACCGGACGTGCACACCCGAGGATTCAAACCAAACACCCTAAACTAGCTAATCTAAAATATGCAAGGTTGAGAAATACAACCTTTATCACGTGTCCATCCAATTGTGGAAGACCCCTCCAAGATCGTAACCGCCGGGAATACGCTTGAGCATCGATCACCCTTGCCAAAGACAATCCACATGAGAGAACGCGGAGGAGGCTCAAACCGACGGTCCAAAGTTGCTAGGTTTGGTTGGCCCATGATGTAGGAATACTTCACTATAATTTTCTCTCTAGAATCTTGCTTAAGAAATAATAGCAAGAAGAAGAAGGAGATGAGCTAGAGGAAGAGCATGAACCATCCATGGAGGAGATGAGGAAAAATATCAAGTCAACAAGTCTAGAAAAGCATGGCTATATAAAATCAACCATGATGCAATAGTGCATCCAAATGAAATAATCATTTTTAAAACAAAGGCATGCCTCTCTACATTGTTCACACCATACTTTACTTTCTCCACTTGCCACTTCATTTCTTTATTTGTTTTTCTAAAAAGAAAAATAAATACGGGATGTCCATCTTCTAGAAATATTCCCGTATAAATACGGAATACTTCACCTGGTATATATATCGCTACACATACGCGTATCCGTATAAAAATACGGATAGCAACAAAGAGAGAAAATGAATAGTGAACAATAATACTAAAATATATGTATCAAAATACATATATAAATTATTAAATCAAAACCTGATTTAATACTCCTTCTTAATCCTAAACCGGTTAGTGTTATCAACCGTCCGATTAAAATCCGTGTATCGCATACACATATTTAATCGGACCCCATGCACGTACCACCGTACGACTCCTACATCTGTCGCCTGAACCGGGAAAACCCTATGTGTGGGACTCTAAAGATTCGACAATATGCTAGCAGTGGGTTTAACCACAAGCACGTCAGCGGCACTAGTTGTATGTAACGGCTATCCAGATACTTGTCGAAAGGGGGGTCGACAATCAAGTGCGTCCTTACCCTACTGAGTCTGAATGTGACAATCTCCGTATAGTCCGGTCTCTTCGTCAAAGAGTATCGCATATCGGATCTAGGGGTGGATAACATCAGATCCATACTAACACGATAAGTTGTGTCTAAGTCAAGCTCATCACCAACTGAGATACTACAAATCAACTATCAGTAAATCTTCTCTACCGTTGTTTCCCCCAATCAGAGCAAAGCTCTATTTGAATTTCAAAAATTCAAAAAATTGAATCAACGCTTCAAATTTCTTGCGCTGCGCGCAATGCGCCACGTGTCAAAAACTGATACGCCAGCGCAGCGCCCAAGGCAGCGCACCCAATCAGAGCAATACTCTATTTAAAGTAAAAAAACTAAAGAAGCAACGCTTCAGATGATCTGCGCTCTGCGCTGCGCGACACGTGTCAGCGCAGTTGCGCTGCGCGACACATGTCAAGCGCAGGTGCGTTTGCGCCAAACAGAATTAAAATTCCAGTAAAATTTTTCTGATCTTGTTAAAACAAGAAGATTGTCTTCTGTAAAACGGAAGCTCTTGGATCAAAGATCCAACTGTGGGAAAAATTCCCAAATCACTCAGAGAGAGATCTCTTTAACTGATTTAACAAACTAGTTGGCACTATATAAAGGCCCCTAGACCCCAAATTTAAAAGACACAGAAACAGAGAAACGGAGAGAGAATTCAGAGAACTCCTAAGAAAGAAAGTTTGAGAAGGATTCAGAAAAAAATAAAGGTAAAACCCTTTGAATAAAAAGAAAAGTTTTCTTCTAAAAAAGAACATTGATCTAAGAACAAGATCAAAGATCTTCAATAAAAAAATATAATAATAATAAAGGCATTGCCTTTTGATGAACCACTGGTTCTTGATATTTGAGGTAAAACCTCTCTGGAAAACAAGAAAAACTTGTTTTCTTTGATCTAAATTTGATCAAAATATAAAACGGTGCCCTGCACTTGTAAAATTTGCACTGTTGCGCTCTTGAGTTGGCGCAAGCCACCAGAGAGCGCCGCGTGTCAGCTACAGAACAACTTGCGCTATACGCTTTTAAAATAGAGCACTGCTCTCTTAAATTGGCGCAACTCACCAAAGCGCGCCACGTGTCAGCAGCGCAGCGTACTGCGCTTGCGCTCACCAGAGCGTGACACGTGTCATCTCGACATGCGCTTCCGCTCATTAATTGGCGCAAAGCGCCTGACAGGCCACGTGGCACTCTGTCAGTTCAATCAATGCTCTGCATTATTTAAAGAAGGGCTGAGCCCAATTAAAAAAGGCCTAACAGGCCTAATAAAATGTCATGCATTATTTTAAAAAGGGCAGAGCCCAAACAAAGGTCTGTCAGACCAAAACAGATACTCTGCATCATAAAAATAAAGGGACAGAGCCCAAATCAAATAGGCCTTACAAGCCAAAATAAAATGCAGTGCATTATTAAACAGGGGCAAAGCCCTAGCATAGGCCTAATAGGCCAAAGATAAATAAAATGTTGAACAACTTCAACTGGACTTAGCCCAATTGTGGCCGTAAGTCCTCAAATTAAATTGACTGAGCAAGACTGCTCCCTTAAATCAATTAACATCCGGTTCAAGGGTACATCTCCGAACTCCTCTGACACCTATCGTTGTAATCCTTCAACGACGTCAGAGAGGTGACGGGTCCCGACAACCACACATCAATACGTACTGTGGGGTCCTTAAACTCATGGACTTATGCGTCCTTAAACCAACAATACGGACTGTGGAGTCCTTAAACCCGTGGACTAATGCGTCCTTAAACTCACGAACTAATGCGTCCTTAAACTAATATCCGTCCCCAAAACGGGAACGATGGACCACCATGTCCCTAAACTGGTAATGGACCACCATGTCCCTAAACTGGAAAAATAGAGCCCCCAAATGCTCTTTTGTCGGATCTAAACGATCCCGTTTAAGTTGATCTTAGCCTCAAATATGGCTAACGTATCCTTAAACCTTCAAACCAGACTTCAGTCTTAGGGTACATCTCTGAACCCCTCTGACACCTGTCGTTGTAATCCTTCAACGTCGTCAGAGAGGTGATGGGTCCCGACGGCCATACATGCAATGGACCACTATTTCCCTAAACTGGAACATTATAGCCCCTAAATGCTCTTTCCATTAAGTTGATCTTAGTCTCAAATCAGACTAACGTATCCTTAACGAACATTTAAGTTGATCTTAGCCTCAAATATGGCTAACGTATCCTTATACCAAAACCCCAAAACCAAATCTAAGAAATACGGATTTGGACTAATCCACGTCCTACGGGCGATGGCATCACTTAGTCTCCGTATACAATCCACGGGCAACCACAAACAAAACAAACACACACGACACGAAGTGAAATTCTGGAGAAGGAGAAAGTTGTTACCGCGACGTGGTAGCGTAATTAACTGCAGGGGCTTGCGCCTGCAGGGAAGAGCGTCCCCACAATCAAAAACCCCTCAAGCGAGGGGGAATCTGACGAAGTCTGCTACATCGGCCGCATCCGTCTAAACCTCCGATACACGGTGCCATAAATCAACTTGGCATCTTCGGAGAGGTAGACGGATAAAACCAAATAGCATCTGCCCCGAATCTCAGACAAGACGTCTTCACGTCTTGGCCGTCTTTCGAAGGGGAATAGATTCTGGCATGCCCGGTGGGACCTTTTTCTCTTTCCACTCCACACTTCGGGTGTCGTCTTCGCGAACGAATCGCGGTTTGTTAATGGTTGCCTTTGGGTTTCAAGCTAGTAAGATTTGGTATTTTGGCTGGCGCAGAAATCAAGCATCAATGGCATCCAACTGCTCGAGCTGCTCCAAATGCAAGTGCAACCGACGCTCCGCCTCACCTGGAGGTGTAGCCTATGGGCCTCAAGCGGCCTCTATCCTTGCCATGCCGGTGGAACAAATGACTCAGGCCACCACCGGTCTGTTTTTCGGGACCATGCTCCCGCTAGAAAGCTTCACCATTCCAGTGCCCGCACCGGAAGCGCAAAAGAAGTCGGTCTTCGATCGGCTCACTACTACAACAGCCCCTTTCAACGAGTCGTCCAATATCAAGCCGGCAGCCTCTGTCTTTACCAGGCTGAACCAGAACTCCGATGGGCCCGCCAAGAAGCCCATGAACCCTGACGTGGCCATCGCAAAGAAGACAGCCATCTCTATTCCTGAAGTCGTCAAGGCGGCTTCTCCTGTTAAAGAGTCTGTCTTTTCAAGGATGACTATTCCGGCTCTTGCTCCTGCTCGAGGGTCTGTCTTTGACAGATTGAACATCGCCACTCAAAAGACATCAGTCTTCAAGAGGCTGGCACCAGCGGCGCCTCATCCGGACAGGGGCAAGACGAAACTATCCCCATCGCCGGACCAGCCCTAACAGCTCGTCACGCTCGACGTCGCCACTGGCGCCGAGTAAGGAAGGCCGGGGGCAACTCCCCCTCCGGGTTAACTCCACCGGCTCCAATGGTGGAAGTCAATGCTGCTGTTCCGACTAAGAATAGCTTTGAACCGCTAAGGAGGGTACACAAGAACTCTCCGAATGCCACGCTAAAAAGATCTCCTCCACCTGCGGAGAGGGTTACAGAAACGAAGCTAGAGCAGCCCCCTCAACGGCTGTCCATCAAAATTTACAAGGTCTGGAGGAGGGTTCAAGACTCAGTAATCGACCAAGATCACGCTCGCCGGCAGAAGAGGGTGAAGGTTCAAGAAGAAAAGAATCGTCCTGTCAAACAGCAAAGGACGACAACCGCCAGGGTGCCCGCTGCAATGGCCCCCTCAACTTCAACGGCCCACAAGAGAAGAAGGCCGGAGAAGTTCCCCACGCCTGCGGCAAATGCCAAAGGCGGTGAGCCCAAACGCCCTAAGTCCGGGGGCATTGTAGTCCATACCGTCTACATGGCGTTTGGTAAAGAGGATAGCCGTACATCTACAGGTCATAGACCGCTTACGCGATCGGTGATCAAAGCTCAGGAGCAACAGCAGAAGCTCCAAGAAATGATGAATGCGATGGCCGCACTCACTGGGCCAAAAGAAAGCCCCGAAGCATCCTCGGATCAACGCCAGGAGCAAGAAACTGACGCCGAATTCCTTCGCAGGATACTGGAAAAGAAGGATAAAGAGGCTGCGGAACAAGCAACCTGTAAGGTTAGTATAGCACCCTATGAAGTGTTTTGAAGCATCACATGACCCAAAGTTATATTTTTTAAGGTGCTAAACTAACATGCAAGTGGATCGATCCTAGAAAATTAGGGTTATTAAACTTTAAGCTAGTAAAGTTAAGGGTTTGAAGGCTACAACCTTTGTAGCTCCCCTTCGCTGGACTCCTTGGTCTCTAAGGTGTTGAATGAAGGTCCTTTTGATGTCCCCTTGTATCCACGACGATCCACCACGGAGCACTCCGTCCAAGCTCGCAATTTCGACAAACCGAAAAGAACACTCTAAACAAAGCGGCTAAGCTTGTGTAGAATGATGTTGTGGTTGGGTTTCTCACTTCAAAAACCTTTCTTTTGTTGTATTTCACTCACTAGAAAAGACTAGAGAAGAAAAGATGAAGGAAGATGAAGATGGTGGCTAATATTAACAAGAGATAAAAGATAACCCTTGAGTTAACAAAGAGAAAGAAATATATATCACTACATATATTTAATTCCTTCTTGACTTCAACCATGATTAAATGATAGATAGTTAATTTAACTTGGGTTTAGAATGATAAAGAGAAGGATAACCATAGTTTAGTGGTAGTTGAGCTAGGTTAGGTTAGAAGAAGAATGTAGAAGCAAGAATGTTTATCCTTTCCTTTTTCATTTTACTTTAAACCAAAATTAAATAATTATCCATTGTTTAATCTATGGTGTGAAGCTTATATTGCCACCATTTCCATATATAATCAACCATGATGGTTTGATGTATGTATGTGTACATGTATGCACATTTACATGTGCATGAAACTAGAAAAGAAGAAAGAAACACATGCATGCATGCATACATCCATCAAACCCTAGAAAGGTTTTAAGTGAGAAAACTAATGGTTAAATGATAAATCAACACTTGATTTATCAATCCGGTCATATCTCATATGACCCCACCAAAAGCAGTTCACCCGATCAATGTTCGGTATCATATACGCACATTTCAATCGGGTGCATGCGCATATCGCATATGCGCACCACAACGTTTCGCCTGGACTGGGTAACTCCTCTGTGGGACTCTAAGACTCGTCAATACGCCGGCAGAGGGTAATGATCATATCAAGTGCCCTCAAGCCGCAAGCGGTCAGCTAAACGTAACGGCCACCCGGGTATTGAGCGATCAGAAGACAACAAGCGAACCTGCTACAACTCCCGTCGAGCCATCCGGCAACACTACCGTACAGTCCGGTCTCTTCGTCAGATATGCTGCATATCGAGCCTAGGGATGGTCACGTCGACCCCAATAACTCAATAAGTCGTGTCGGTGAATGGTCTATAACAGATCGAGAAACTACTGATAACACTTATCAGCAAATCTCAGCAGCCCTGGCCAGGGACTTTCTGTTATAACCAGTCGGGCACTGCACAGCATCAACTCCCAATACCGGGAGAGACGAAACCCCTCCTATCGCTCATCGTCTTCGTGTGTCTCGGGACTGTACCCAACGGCCACCTGTTTGCACGACTCAGTAGAGCCGTGGTAGGGTGGCAATCAAAGTGCAGTGGGAGAACACACAAGACTCCATGACGATCTCGGGTCTACAGACTAACCTGTACCAGTGTCACCTGAGAACTGCTATCCGACGATAGATATAATTCCATATAGGAGTTCTCGGTGAGTCCGTCCAGTGTACCCAGTCACCACTGAGCACCCGTATATGATCTTGATGTCAAACATCGATGAATGTGGGAACATCCATCGCCCATCGTATGGGTCTAGTATCATATACGCTAGTCTACTCTGGTATATCGATGCCCCGTCTCGATATACCTACGACTAGGGACGTTCCAGGATATGCTTATAGACTACAGATGTCCCACTAGTATGATCTCCATCATAATCAGAGTAGTCAAGCCGATATCCTCAGGGCTTTATCAGCATGTATGAATGAATAAAAGCATGATCAAATAAACATGTCAGATAAAGAAGAACCAGATAGCATACTATCATGTCGAGCAAGAATGCAAACTGAATATATATACATGTATAGATACATCCACTATCACATAATGGCCTCTAGGGCATACATATATCCAACAATCTCCCACTTGCACTAAGGCCAGTTATTGGCGTATCTCATACCCAACATCTCAAAAAGTCGCTCATGCTGCGGCTGAGGGAGGGCCTTGGTGAATGGATCCGCGGCGTTGTTCTTTGTGTCTACTCTCTTAATCTCGATCTCGCGGCGATCTACAATCTCCCGGATCAAATGAAAGCGCCTCAGGATATGTCTGGACCGCTGATGGGATCTGGGCTCCTTGGCTAACGCCATTGCCCCATTATTGTCACAATACAAAGGTATTGGATCAATAATGGTTGGAACTACTCCTAGCTCCGAGACGAACTTCTTCATCCAGACGGCTTCCTTGGCGGCATCATTTGCAGCAATGTACTCAGTTTCCATCGTAGAGTCTGCAACGGTATCTTGTTTGGGACTCTTCCAACTTACCGCCCCTCCATTGAGGGTAAATACAAACCCTGAGATAGATTTGCTGTCATCCTTGTCGCTCTGGAAGCTCGAATCGGTAAAGGCCTCCATTTGGAGATCTTTATTACCATACACCAAGAACAATTCTTTAGTCCTTCGTAAGTACTTAAGAATGTTCTTCACAGCTGTCCAGTGGTTCTCCCCTGGGTTGGATTGATACCTGCTTACAACACTAAGTGCATAAGCTACATCTGGGCGTGTACATAACATCGCATACATTATAGATCCTACTGCCGAAGCATAAGGTATAATGCTCATGCGAGCTCTCTCTTCATCGGTCTTTGGACAAGAATCCTTGGAGAGAGTGACTCCATGGCAAGCGGGTAAGGCACCCCGCTTGGAGTCTTCCATACTAAACCTCTTTAGGATGGTGTTAATGTACCTGGTTTGGGACAATCCCAATAACTTTTTGGATCTATCCCTATAGATCCTTATGCCCAGGATGTATGTGGCATCACCCAGGTCCTTCATGGAGAACCTCAGTGATAAGAATGATTTGACCGACTGTAGCATAGGAATATCATTTCCTATCAGAAGAATGTCATCAACGTACAATACGAGGAATGTGACAGCTCTTCCTACAGCCTTCCTATAAACACAAGGTTCATCTGGATTTTTGATGAAATCAAACTCTTTGATAACATCATCGAAACAGATGTTCCAACTCCGAGATGCCTGCTTTAACCCATAAATGGATTTAAGCAATCTACATGCTTTCTCGCTGCTCCCACTGTCAATGAAGCCCTCTGGCTGATCCATATAAACGCATTCTTCTAAATCTCCATTTAGAAATGCTGTTTTAACGTCCATCTGCCAGATTTCATAGTCGTAGTGAGCAGCAATAGCAAGTAGGATCCGAATGGATTTAAGCATGGCTACGGGCGAAAAAGTTTCGTCATAGTCCAGACCTGGTCTTTGACGAAAACCTTTCACCACAAGTCTTGCCTTATAGGTCTCTACCTGCCCATCTACACCAATCTTTCTTTTAAAGATCCATTTGCACCCTACAGGTTTTACCCCAGGGGGTACAACGTCCAAAGTCCATACTTTGTTGGTGTACATAGACTCCATTTCGGATCTCATGGCATCCAGCCACTTCACAGAGTCACCACTCGTGATAGCTTGCTGAAAACTGGTAGGATCATCATCTTCCATGATACAGTCTTCTCTGTCACCATCAATGAGGAAACCGTAATACCTCTCCGGTGGGCGAGAAGTCCTACCAGACCTTCGGAGTGGCCGAGGTTCTTCAGTTTCTGCTGCAACAGTCGGTTCAACCAAATCATCATTTGTAGTTTGTGTCTCTAGAACCTCTTCTAGATCCACCACTTTGCCATCATCTTTATCTGTGAAAAACTCTTTTTCCAAGAATGTGGCATGTTGAGAAACAAACACTTTTTGTTCCTCTTTGTGGTAGAACAGATATCCATAAGAATTCTTTGGATATCCTACAAAGTTACACATGACTGACCGTGTCTCGAGTTTGTCCGGATTCTGCTTTTTAACATAGGCCGGGCAACCCCAAATCTTAATTCTCTTAAGAGATGGTCTCTTCCCATGCCATATCTCATATGGCGTGGTAGACACGGCTTTGGTTGGAACCCTGTTTAGTAGAAACGCTGCAGTCTCCAATGCATGCCCCCAAAACGAGACTGGTAACTCAGTGTCACTCATCATGGACCGGACCATATCTAATAGGGTCCTATTCCGTCGTTCTGACACACCGTTGTGCTGTGGTGTGTAAGGAGGAGTGAGCTGAGAGAGAATCCCATTCTCTTTTAGGAAGTTTGCAAATTCTGTACTGAGATACTCTCCACCTCGATCTGATCGAAGCATCTTAATACTCAAGCCGGTTTGTTTTTCTACTTCTTGTTTATATTCAATGAATTTCTCGAAAGCGTCGGACTTGTGCTTTAATAAAAATACATGACCGAATCTTGAGAAATCATCAGTGAATATAATGAAGTATGAAAAACCGCCTCTAGCCTGTGTAGACATAGGCCCACATACATCACTATGTATGAGGCCCAGGAGCTGAGTAGCTCTTTCTCCGTGTCCGGTAAACGGAGTTTTGGTCATTTTACCCTTGATACAAGACTGGCAAGTCGCATAAGATTTATATTCAAAAGAATTTAAATATCCATCTTTGTGTAACTTGTTTAGTCTTGTTTCGTTAATATGACCAAGTCTACAGTGCCAAAGAAAAGCTTCATTTAATTCTGAAAGTTTTCTTTTATTAGTGTGTTGTATACTGAAAACAGTGTGTTGATTTAGGACATATATTCCGTTATTAAGCGTACCATACCCAACCAACATTTGATTTAGGTGAATGTTCATAACATTGTTCTGCAACACAAAATTATATCCTTCATTGTCCAACAAAGAAACGGATATTATATTACATAGCATACTTGGTACAAAATAACATGGATTCAAAATCAAAATACATCCAGATGGCAACCCCAAGTGATACTCTCCCACTGCGACTGTATGTACATTGGAACCATTTCCAACACGGAGAGTATGGTCACCTGTCTTCAAAACCTTGCTATTTCTCAGCCCCTGCATAGAATTGCAAATGTGAGAACCTGAACCGGTATCTAATACCCAAGAAGCAGAGTTTATAGAAAAACAGTTTTCAGTCACAAACGCACCTGAAGCAGAAGCATCACCATGCTTCTTCTTGAGACTTAGGTACTCCGTGCAATTGCGCTTCCAATGTCCTGTCTTGTGGCAATGAAAACACTCGCCTTTCCCTGGGTCTCCAGCCGTGGACTTTCCCTTTCCCTTCACCTTTTTGACTCCACCCTTAGGATTAGTGGGTTTCTTCTTTTTCTTTCCCTTGGCCTTAGCTTTTGGGCGAGAAGAAGAAGACTGTCCAATGGTCATAACGGGAGTCTTTGCTGACTTCATAGTGCTCTCTGCACTCCTTAACATATTAAGGAGTTCAGGGAGGTCCTTCTCCATGCCGTGCATGTTGAAGTTCACTATGAACTGAGCAAAGGTGGAGGGGAGGGACTGCAGAATAATATCTATATATTGTTCATTGTCCATTGTCCATCCCAGGTCCTCAAGCTCTTCTATAAGAGCTATCATCTTCAATACATGGTCTCCTACTGGTGTGCCAGGGGCCATTCGCATCTGAAACAGTTTCCTTGATGCTTCGTATCGTAATACGCGGGATTGCTCCCCATACAACTCCTTTGTATGGAGCAATATACCGTGAATATCCATGTCCTCGTGCTGCTTTTGATGTGTATTGTCCATCGATGCAAGCGCGAGGCATGTGGCTGTGGCACAGTCAGCGTCCCATGTCTTGCGGACTTCAATGTCCGCAACTGAGGATTTTGGGCCTGGGACGGGCGGGGCTGAAGCCGTGAGGACATATGATACTTTATCATAAGTCAAGGCGATCTTCAGATTCCTTAGCCAGTCTTTATAGTTGGTCCTATTCAGTTTTTTTTTATCTAGTAGAAGCTTAAGTCCAGTCATTGGTATCTGCCATTAAGAGAGAGAAAAGAATACACTCAGCGAAAGCTCTTGCACAGATTAGATTGGTTTATTATCTTGTCTAATCGATGTTTCCCACTGCTTTTTATCAAGTTTTTCTTTCAAACCTTAAAAAGAAAAACTAGCCAGGATTAATTACAGTCTACAACTTCGCTAACCGTTCAACCAGGCCAGTGTCGGTACTTTGAGGGAGGTTCCCCGTGCTTTCGCACGGACCTAATTAGAGTAAACCTCGTTTTCCCAGAGGCTGAGCCCCGTTAACACCTTTCTAGACACCTAATGAGTTAGCTAATTGTAAACTGTAAAACTCTCCTAGGAGCAACTATTGCCCACAGTGGGATCGGGATCCAACCATCATATGGAAGGTATGCAATCTCATTGCAAATTTCAACACTTGAAATTCCCGATGTGGTTTTTACCCTTAATACTCGTGACCTTGGCTAAGGTCAACAAATCACGAGCACTAGTCAAGCTCAACCCGTCATTTCTTGATTAATTAGACCCGTTCACATGACCCTTGGCTAAGGTCAACAAAGTCATATGCCCGTCCTAATTAATCTGCATCATATGCGTTTGTAGGAAGACATCACTTAGCTACCGTACACTACGCCTTGGCTAAGGTCAACAAACGTAGCACGAATACTAAGTACTCTACTTCCTAAAATGACGGAGGGTTGCGGATGATTTTTAAGAAAATCTTTAACGCTTTGAGCTTGATATCGTTGTAGAATCAAAAGGTTTTCAAAAGGAGTGGCTTAAGCTCCGCATTTTTGAAATATAGCTTTTTCATAAATAGCCGAGTAGTTTTTAAATCCGATTCTACAACATCTTTTAGGTTTATTTTCTTTACATTAATCACATTAATGTAATCCCATCATTTAAGTCCTTAAGCCAATCACAGAAAAGAAACGAAAATAACACGTACGCTTATGCCATCCGCATTCGCCACAATGTTCCGTTATGCACCGTTAGGTTACTTAACTAACGGCATACCGGGACGGGACTAGCGCGGGTGTAAAACATAAGCAACGTCTACTATATATCATATATATAATATGTCATTCATCTCAGATATCACAGAACACAGGCAGCAGAAATATAGATATAACGTGGGATATCCTAGGACGTCCGTATTTAGTATTTAGCCAGAATAGAAAATACGGATTCCACAGTCGCGATGAATAGCCAAGCCCACACCCTGGACCCCTACGAGAGCGGCAAGTGACCCTACCAATCCTGGAGTTTAGGAGACCCGGTCTCGACTCCTCGAGATGGCCTCCCACTGAACCCCAGAACCCGGTCACCTGTGCTCTCCTCCTTGGGTCCATCCTAATGCGGAAAAGTAAATAATATACAACACTGGTGACACAACCGCAACCTGGAAGTGCCCCAAATAAAAGAATATTACATTACATTTGAATTTACATGAATGAAAATATAAAACTCTCATCTCACAAAAACCCCCCGGCTATTCGATCGCGACAATCCTGCACATCATATCTCAGCAACACATAATATCACATATCATCAACGTAAGCAAGTATGCGTACCCCGATTGTCGTTGATGTATAGCAACGAAACCGGCGATATCTAACATACTACACTTACGGTCACAGAAAAGAAAGTGTAAAACTACAATATTTGGAATCCAGATTCTCTTTAGACATCATAAATGCGAAATATCACATATTTCGTATTTCATGCCTGAACCATATGAATTCCACATATTGTATCACATTCCAGACAAACAGACAGTATTAAAGTTTTTGAACGAACAATCAAGCACCCAAGATTCACTAAAGCTCAACACTTGAGCAGGGTTCAAAAAATCTGGAGTGTGACACAGTAGCGGCGGTCCAGCCGTAGAAGGGTCAAGCCAACGCCTCACATGTGGCACGTCGTACTGCCCCAAACCCTAAGGTTCAAAGGGCAGTTCAAGACGGTCACATAATCGAGTTAAGGTTTGTTGTCTTCTAGAGGGACCACCGCAAAAAGACTTGCACGTATCTCCAAACTATTTAAACCCCGTGAATATTGAGTAAATGATATTCGTTCAAACACTTCAATACTTTCTAATTTACCCGGAAAGACTACGAAATGAAAGTCCCGATCGAATCGATGAATCCAAAAACATCTCCAGAATTTTTCAAAACTTTATTCAGTTTAAAAATACCCAAAAAATTATACATGCAGAAAATAGAATTACTGTAGAAACAGTATCCCCTAATTCATATGTATGGCCGCGGAACAGCGGCCTAAGCAAGCTTAGGCCGCGTTTCCGCGGCTATAACTACTGTTCATGGGATTATTTTTCTGCCGTAATTCTTATATTTTCCTGCTATGATTTTTACATATTTTTAATTCTGCAAAATGTCAAGTTTTAGAAAATTTCCAGAGAGCACCTAAAAATACGGTATTTTTGTCTGATCGGGGTTTTCACTTCGTAAAAACGTCGCCTAATGTTCTAGGTCGGCTCTGATACCAATGTAGGTCAGGAAGCCACCCCATCCAACGGGGTCGCCGTGGCACCAACGGGTCCCTCAGCCGCTACTTTTTACGCATGCCCTCTCGCGAGGACTACAACCCGCCGGAACACCTTCCGGTCTCGGGACACCCTGGGGGTAAGAGCCTATGCTTCGCCACACTGTCACACAGTGAGAACCCCCCATAGGTCGACATCCAATGCCTAGTAGCTCTGATACCAATGTAAGGTTAGTATAGCACCCTATGAAGTGTTTTGAAGCATCACATGGCCCAAAGTTATATTTTTTAAGGTGCTAAACTAACATGCAAGTGGATCGATCCTAGAAAATTAGGGTTATTAAACTTTAAGCTAGTAAAGTTAAGGGTTTGAAGGCTACAACCTTTGTAGCTCCCCTTCGCTGGACTCCTTGGTCTCTAAGGTGTTGAATGAAGGTCCTTTTGATGTCCCCTTGTATCCACGACGATCCACCACGGAGCACTCCGTCCAAGCTCGCAATTTCGACAAACCGAAAAGAACACTCTAAACAAAGCGGCTAAGCTTGTGTAGAATGATGTTGTGGTTGGGTTTCTCACTTCAAAAACCTTTCTTTTGTTGTATTTCACTCACTAGAAAAGACTAGAGAAGAAAAGATGAAGGAAGATGAAGATGGTGGCTAATATTAACAAGAGATAAAAGATAACCCTTGAGTTAACAAAGAGAAAGAAATATATATCACTATATATATTTAATTCCTTCTTGACTTCAACCATGATTAAATGATAGATAGTTAATTTAACTTGGGTTTAGAATGATAAAGAGAAGGATAACCATAGTTTAGTGGTAGTTGAGCTAGGTTAGGTTAGAAGAAGAATGTAGAAGCAAGAATGTTTATCCTTTCCTTTTTCATTTTACTTTAAACCAAAATTAAATAATTATCCATTGTTTAATCTATGGTGTGAAGCTTATATTGCCACCATTTCCATATATAATCAACCATGATGGTTTGATGTATGTATGTGTACATGTATGCACATTTACATGTGCATGAAACTAGAAAAGAAGAAAGAAACACATGCATGCATGCATACATCCATCAAACCCTAGAAAGGTTTTAAGTGAGAAAACTAATGGTTAAATGATAAATCAACACTTGATTTATCAATCCGGTCATATCTCATATGACCCCACCAAAAGCAGTTCACCCGATCAATGTTCGGTATCATATACGCACATTTCAATCGGGTGCATGCGCATATCGCATATGCGCACCACAACGTTTCGCCTGGACTGGGTAACTCCTCTGTGGGACTCTAAGACTCGTCAATACGCCGGCAGAGGGTAATGATCATATCAAGTGCCCTCAAGCCGCAAGCAGTCAGCTAAACGTAACGGCCACCCGGGTATTGAGCGATCAGAAGACAACAAGCGAACCTGCTACAACTCCCGTCGAGCCATCCGGCAACACTACCGTACAGTCCGGTCTCTTCGTCAGATATGCTGCATATCGAGCCTAGGGATGGTCACGTCGACCCCAATAACTCAATAAGTCGTGTCGGTGAATGGTCTATAACAGATCGAGAAACTACTGATAACACTTATCAGCAAATCTCAGCAGCCCTGGCCAGGGACTTTCTGTTATAACCAGTCGGGCACTGCACAGCATCAACTCCCAATACCGGGAGAGACGAAACCCCTCCTATCGCTCATCGTCTTCGTGTGTCTCGGGACTGTACCCAACGGCCACCTGTTTGCACGACTCAGTAGAGCCGTGGTAGGGTGGCAATCAAAGTGCAGTGGGAGAACACACAAGACTCCATGACGATCTCGGGTCTACAGACTAACCTGTACCAGTGTCACCTGAGAACTGCTATCCGACGATAGATATAATTCCATATAGGAGTTCTCGGTGAGTCCGTCCAGTGTACCCAGTCACCACTGAGCACCCGTATATGATCTTGATGTCAAACATCGATGAATGTGGGAACATCCATCGCCCATCGTATGGGTCTAGTATCATATACGCTAGTCTACTCTGGTATATCGATGCCCCGTCTCGATATACCTACGACTAGGGACGTTCCAGGATATGCTTATAGACTACAGATGTCCCACTAGTATGATCTCCATCATAATCAGAGTAGTCAAGCCGATATCCTCAGGGCTTTATCAGCATGTATGAATGAATAAAAGCATGATCAAATAAACATGTCAAATAAAGAAGAACCAGATAGCATACTATCATGTCGAGCAAGAATGCAAACTGAATATATATACATGTATAGATACATCCACTATCACATAATGGCCTCTAGGGCATACATATATCCAACACAACCAATATAAAACGAATGGCCCTTCTGTTCCAGGACATGGTGGGCATGATGATCCAACAAGATCCTCCTGCTGAAGATCCTCCGATCGTCCTTGAAGACGACAGGGGAGAAACGTCAAATCCTCCACCGGCTCTGTCAACAGCCAAGGAGGAGACAATCTCCAAAGCTGACATGGACGAATATATAGCTCAGCAGATACGGGTTCACCAGGCGACTGAGGCAGCCGGTCAAGTCGTCAAGACGGGGCGACCATATCCGAGCTGGTATGATCAGATCAAGTACCCGCCGGGTTATACAATACCGAAATTCCATGTGTATAAGGGGACTGGCAATCCCCATCAACATGTTTCCCAGTTCAGGGCTCTCTGTGGCAATACCGGCGGTGATGATAAATTGTTGCTTCGCCAGTTCGTCGGTAGTTTGTCAGAGACAGCGTTCGAGTGGTACTCTGAATTCCTGAACGACTCCGTCAAAACATTTGCGGAGATGGAGCTGTTGTTTACACAGCGATTCGCAAGCGCCAGCGAACGCACCCCGATAACAGCATTAATTAATGCGAGGGTGAAGCCGGGCGAGACGTCGGTCCAATACGAGATACGGTGGAGGAACCTATGGTCGAAATGCGAACAACGCATAGAAGAGGCTCCGGCAGTAGGCATGTTTGTGGGAACCCTCGATCCGTAGGCGACCATATCCCAATTTATGATGTTCTTCAAGCCGACCACCTTCCAGTCCTTGATTGACAAGCTAGCCCAAATGGACCAAATGGGCCATAGACCGTCTCCTCCAAAGCCAGATTCTCGAAACAAGAAGGGGAAGGGAAAAGCGATCGTTGTCGCCAATGCTCAACAACAACCGAGCAACTTGAAGACGGTTGTCCGTCAAAATAATATGCGTCCGCGCGTACCCCTTGAGGAGAGGCTAGGACGTCCTTACTCGTTTCCTCAAGATAAAATGAGAAGACTGTTCGAACTGGCATTGCACAACCGACTCATAAATCTGCCGAATCCAAGGCGTCCGTCACAGCCAAACGACATCAATGATCCCAATTACTGTCCCTACCACCGAGTATTGGGTCATCCGATCGAGAATTGCTACGTCTTCAAAAATTGGATTGAAGACCAATACCAACAGGGCAAGTTCGCGTTGTCCGAAAGATGGAAGGTGAACCCGCCGCAGCCTCACACCCCTAAAAAAGTGAATACGCCGGGGGCAACGTGCTCCCTTGTGGAAGAAGCTCCATGAGAGGTTGTGCTATCAGCCAAAACAAAGAGAATGTTGAACGATCTTCAAACATGCCCAGCGACCAGGTGGAAGAACCCGTTGGAACCTCAGATCATTGAAGGGATGTTGAAGCCGCGCCCGACTCCAAAGATCGATGGTGGTGGCCCAAGCACTCACAACCAGCTGTCAAAATCTTCAAAGAAGAAGAAGAAGAAATCCAAGAAGCCCGTGAAGCCTGGCGACAAGCGCACGGACTTACAAAACCAGATTGACGCGCTGGAGGAGTACAACCAGAAAACACGAACTCCCATCACACTCTAAGAGTTCCTCAACCACGTCTTTCAAGAGGAAGATGAAGAAGAGAGCTCGTCGGATGAATTCGAAGAATACGTGACGAGTTGTCATATGATCTCCCATTCGTTTACAGAAGATGAGGAAACTCCTTGCACTGAAAAGCTGGGGGCAGATCCTAAACCGGAAATTCTGGGGCCATCGGATGAAACGATTGACGCATTCCTCAACGAAGCTCTGTTGAAAAGTAAAGCTGATCGGGAACGCGAGGCGGTCATATTTGAAAGGGCCAAACGCCGGCGACTAGACGGAAGAGTTGAAGCACTCCCGCCGGATCAAAGTAGGTCCACCACAGATAAAAGCAAATTCAAGACGAGGAAAAGGTTTGCTAAAGCCATATCAATGGGTATGAAGCTGCCACCCTCTGAAGGAAAGATTGCTGGCAAAGCGGAAATGCACCCTTCCAACTGCTTGTATCATCAGAAGATTTCGCACCCTACCGAAGAGTGCAGAGCTTTTAATAGATGGTGGCAGGGATATGTTGCTCACCGACAACATTTTAAGCGGGAGAAGCGCAAAACTCGTCGGGAGCAGAAAAGTACGACCGAGGAGCTTAACAGAACTACCGGCGATTGTCGCATGGTTAACGCCGAGGGATCGCAAGTTATCACTTTCGGGAGCGACTCGGACGAGGAAATGGCTCTTAGCCCCTTCTTTAAAGAGTTCACCTCGGGAAAAGAAGAAGAGCCGAAGGTCTGCGAGAATATCCGGCTGCGTAATCGTACGCTACCTGAAAAGAATCTCGGACCCTCAAATAAAAAAGATAAGGGGAAAGAAAAGGTCTCTGAGGATATCGCCCTAGATGACCAAGTCGTGGAAGAGCTAACCGCCAAGGACCCACCAAAGAAAAATAAGGTGAATTAAAACGTTCTAGCGCATCTGAGGAAGCTACCTTCGCAGCTCAGCATTCTTGACGCTCTCTTACTGTCAAAAGAAGCAAGGGATTCATTGATTAAGGCACTGCAGGAGCCCGAGCAATTCCAAGCTTTCCTTGCCGAAGAAAAGATGAAAGACGAGCTGGGGGAAGTACACACAGCCGATGTCACTTTCGGTGATGAAGACCTCCTCCTTGGGACGTGCGAACACAACCGCCCCCTCTATGTCTCAGGGTACTGCCACGATATAAAGATAGGCAAAATCATGATCGACAATGGATCTTCCGTTAATCTCCTTAACGTGCGGGTGTTGAAGGAAATCTGCATGAGCGTCCAGCACCTCGCTCGGGATAAGATCACCATCTCTGGGTTCGACTCTCAATCATCACGAACTCTTGGATCTGTGATACTGATGCTACGCTTTGGGCTGCTCGTCACGGACATTAAATTCCATGTCATAGATGCCAAGACGTGCTATAATGCTCTGCTCGGCCGACCATGGTTACACGAGTACAACATCATCTCTTCTACACAACATCAGTGTATGAAATATTTTAAGGATGGTCTTGAGTATACCGTGATGGGAGAACTGAACCCGTTCTCCGTGAACGAAGTCCGCAAATATGAAGATGCAAAATACTTTTTACCGGATTTCGAAGACACGGAGAGGTGTCACAAGCCGGAGAACAAAGCTAACGCCACCATCCCTGTCTTCGGGAGTGATACCGAGGAGGAAGAGGAGATAGTTTATTCGGGTCCGCCCCAATACAACAAGCCGGGACCATCCGCTCCTACGTTGATCTTTGGTAGTGACTCGGAAGATGAGGTCCATGCTATATTCTCTGCTCGGCCTTCAATACAAACATCCGTTGATAAAGAGCAAAGTCTGCAAGTCGCCATGGTGCCGCCTAAACATCATAAAGAACTGGATGCGCTCGATACCTACAGTGTAGAGGAGTTGCGGACGTTCTATGTCTCTCCTAGGCGAGAAGGCGAGAAGGCAATTCTATTCTACCGCTCTGAAGAAACCAAAGTGGAGAAAGAAATCTGGCACGGCGCAGATCCTACGCTTGATAGGCTTCAGCCCATCCGTCTACCTAGGTATTATACAGAAGGCTTGAAAAGGCTGTTGAAGCGCCAGGGGATATCCTTCAAGCAGACCACTCGAAAAGCCAAATTCTATGACAGGGTCTGGAATGTTCCAGGGACTCAGCACAAATTGCCTAGTAGGAGGATGGAAACAATCGGGCTTGGATACATTCGATCCAAGAAACGAGAGCTACTCCGCGATTGCTACGTCGTGCATGACTTCAATGAAGAAGGGGATGCTCAATGGGAGGACGCTAATCTTGAACCAGTAAAAGTTCCTGATGCAAAAGTGCCTAATCCGTCATTCGAAGAACAAATGGACAGGCTTATAAGTGAAGCTGGTCAAAAAGTCCGAGACGACCACAACTGCGAAATGGCCATCTACGAGAAAACCAAAACGCAACGCCTCCTCCAAAAGGCCATGAAAGATGAAAATGCCACTCCCTGTCAACCTGTTATAAAAAAGGCTCGACGCAGAGGCAGAAACAAGTCGAAAAGCGAAAAAGGCGCTCGACAGCAGCAAAGCGGGACTAAGAAGCCACGCAAGCGGGAATCGAGCGGTCCAGATCTGTCCCTTGTAAAGAAGATGAGTCGAGCATACTCTTTTCCTCGGGACAAGACGAAGAAGATACTTGACCGAGCTATAAAATACCAGATGCTTACACTGCCGGAGTCCAAGCACCCCGAACAAGCAGGCGAAGTCTCTCACCCGAACTATTGCTCTTATCACCGAGTAATAGGCCATCCTCTCGAAGACTGCTTCACCTTTAAGAACTGGGTTGAAGATCAGTATCAGCTCGGCAAGTTCACTCTGTCTGACAGCTGGAGGGTAACGCCGCCACAGAAGCACGAACTCAAAGCCACGAAAGCAGAACCGGATTCACATCGGTCTTCGAAGCGAGCTCGTACTTGTCATATGATAACAATATCAAAGGAAGAGCCCGAGAACATGGATAACCTCCCCTGGTGTTTCGAAAACAGCAACGACGAGGTGATCTTAGAATTCCCACCAGCGCCAAAAGAGCTGGAAGATGGAATACACACCACTGCAGATAACCTCAAGAAAATTGAGTTGGGGACGGCGAATGACCCGCGACCGACATTCGTCAGCGAGCTGCTATCTGAAGAAAGGGTGGCTGCGTTAAAATACGTGCTTATGCAGCATAGAGATTTCTTCGCATGGAACTATTCCGAAATACCAGGATTAGATCCAGAAATTGTTGTGCATAACTTGGCGATATCCCCGGATGTTAAACCAGTCAAACAGGCGCCGAAGAGAATGCGGCTCGAGCTTGAGATGAGTATCAACGCCGAGGTCAAGAAGCTGATCGACTCTAGCTTCATCCAGGAGGTTCAGTATCCTGACTGGATCGCCAACATCGTCCCGGTGATGAAGAAAAATGGGACAATGCGCATATGTGTGGACTTCCGGGATCTCAATAAAGCCTGCCCGAAGGACGATTTCCCAGTGCCAATCACCGAACTGATGATAGACAATACGTCCACTCACGAGGTTTTCTCCTTCATGGACGGCTCATCAGGGTATAATCAGATAAAGATGCATCCCGAAGACCAGAAGCACACCGCTTTCCGGACCCCTTTGGGTATATTCTGCTACAAGGTGATGCCCTTCGGTCTAAAGAACGCCGGTGCCACCTATCAGAGGGCCATGACGAAGATCTTTGATGACCTTATACATGAAATCATCGAATGTTATATCAACGACCTCGTGGTTAAAAGCAAATCATACGAGGAAGATCTCGAGCATCTGAAGATCGTATTTCAACGCCTTTGACAATACAACTTGAAGATGAACCCTCTCAAGTGTGCATTCGGAGTTTCCTCGGGCAAATTCCTAGGATTTATCGTCCGACACCGGGGTATCGAAATAGATCCGTCAAAGATCAAGGCGATCACGGAAATGACTCCGCCAAGAACTATCAAGCAACTGCGGTCTCTCCAAGGGAAGCTCGCGTATATCCGGTGATTTATAGCCAATCTTTCAGGCAAGTGTCGTCCTTACAGCCACCTGATGAAGAAGGGAACTCCGTTCATCTGGAATCACAAATGCCAGAGCGCGCTGGACGAAATCAAGCAGTACCTGCAGAACCCGCCAGTGTTGGCTGCTCCAGTTAAGGGAAAGCCTCTCATTCTTTATACAACTGCTCTCGAAGGTTCCTTAGGCACATTATGGGTGCAAGAGAATGACCAAGGGAAAAAAAGAGCACTCTACTATTTAAGTCGAGTTCTGCTGGGGGCAGAATGCAACTATTCTCCTATCGAAAAACACTGCCTAGCATTGATCTTTGTGATAACAAAGCTCAGGCACTATGCGTTGGAGCATGAAGTCCGTCTCATTTCAAAGGTGGACCCCCTTAAATATTTAATGTCGAAGGCCATATTGACAGGGAGACTCGCTCAATGGGCCCTGCTCTTGATGGAGTTCTCGATAACATATCAACCTCTCAAGGCAGTGAAAGGCCAGGCCATCGCCGACTTCCTCGCTGAGCATCCGATACCTGCCGATTCTCCTCTGAATTGCGAGTTGCCAGACGAACATGCGTTTGACGTGATCGACAGTAGTGATACTCGATGGGAGCTTTATTTCGATGGAGCATCTTCCATGAAGAAGCGCAAACAAAATACGCCTATAATCAAATCAGGGATAGGCCTCATCTTCATTACTCCACGAGGAGGGATAATGCGCTTTGCTTTCTCCTTAACAGAGCCGAGGACAAACAATGAAGCCGAATATGAAGCTTTGATAGCAGGCCTCGAGATCGCCATCGACATGGGAATTGAAAACCTCTTCATATACGGAGATTCTCAACTGGTCGTCAGTCAAGTAAACGGCGACTACCAAACGTGCAAACCAGAGTTGGTGAAGTACGACGAAAAGGTGCAACAACTGTTGACCCAAATCCCTTCCTACACTTTGGAAAACATACCGCGCGCGGAAAACAGCAAAGCGGACGCGTTACCAAAGCTCGCTAATGAACTGGCTCATGAGAACCTCGATGACGTCAGAATCGTGGTATAAAGCCGTCGAGTACTTGCCCCAGTAGAAATATCTCTGGAATCATCTGAGGAAAAGGGAGCGACTAGGCGGACGGTCCTCCGAATAAAAGACCGGGAAAAGGCTGAGGATTGGAGAGAAGTCTATATAGACTACTTCAAATACCGTCGAACGCCCGAAGGTGCGTCCTCAAGACATCAGCTTATGAATCGAGCTCTGTCTTTCGCCTTCGTTAATGATACTCTGTACAAGAGATCGTTTGATTCTCTGTGGTTGAGATGTCTGGGACCTGAAGAGGCGAAAAGAGTCATTCAGGAAGTTCATGACGGGCTCTGCGGTTCTCACCAAGCAGGCCCGAAAATGAAGTTGAAGATAAAACGGATGGGCTAGTACTGGCCCACGATGATTCAGGACTGTCTTGAATATGCGAAGCAATGCCACTCATGCCAAATCCATGGGGACTTCATCCACAAGCATCCAAATCCACTACATCCAACAGTGGCTAGCTGGCCGTTCGAAATGTGGGGAACTGACATAGTCAGCCCTATCGAACCAGCATCATCCAGGGGACATCGATTTATCCTGGCGACGACTGATTACTTCTCCAAATGGGCGGAAGCAGTACCGCTGAGGGAAGTGAAGACGGAGAATATCCTCCATTTCTTCAAGATGCACGTCATTTATCGGTTTGGAATGCCGAGACGGATCATCTCCGATAACAGGCCAGCTTACAGAAGCCACAAGATCAGTCGCTTCGCGCAACAGCATAATATAGACTGGAGATATTCCTCAGTTTATAATCCCCGAGCTAACGGTCTAGCTGAGGCTTTCAACAAGACCTTGACGAAGATCGTAAAGAAGACGGTGTCCCGAAACAAGAAAGACTGGCACGAGAGGCTGCAAGAAGCTCTCTGGGCGTATCGAACTACGTTCAAAACGGCCACGAACACAACGCCGTATGCGTTGGTCTTCGGTACGGAAGCGGTACTCCCCCTCGAAATAGAGTTACCTTCTCTACGGGTGACAGTCCACTACGAGCTGACGGACGAAGAAAATGCTCACCTTCGGCTTGAGGAGCTTGATGCCCTTGATGAAAACCGGCTCATAGCGCAACAAAATCTGGAGGCTTATAAAGCAAAGATGACGCGCTCATATGAAAGATTGACCCGGCCGAGGACATTCCGCCAAGGCGAACTCGTGATAGTGGTCAAAAGACCTATGATCCCCAATCGCGCCAAGCGGGGAAAATTCGAGCCGAACTATGAAGTCCCGTACATCATAGACAAGGTCTACCAGGGTGGAGCCTATCTACTCATGGATATGCACGGTGAAAGGCCTTTTAGGCCAATAAACGGTCGCGTCCAGAAGAAATACTACGCTTAATGAGCTACAGCCAAAGTCAATGATAGATGACGACGACTATGTCCGCTCGCTATCTTCCTAAGCTCAAACTCTATAAGCAGTAGCTGGCCTTCTCTTGACCGGACCGAAACGTCCTTAAACTAATGACGGACCACTACGTCCTAAAACTAGCCGTTGACCGAGATGTCGATAAACTACGGTGGATTGAAACATCACAAAGCCGATAAAAAAAATGATAAAAAAAATGATAAAAAAATAAACGGTATGTCCATAAGCAAAATGGGCACGGATGAAAAACTGAAAGGGCTCCGTGAGTAAAAACAGCAGGGCTACCGGCGAGTGTTCGTGAAAACCCGAAAGGGCGGGACCTCGTTAGAAAAAAAAGAGAATAAAAAGAATTAAAAAAAGACGGTATGTCCATAAGCAAAATGGGCACGGATGAAAACCCGAAAAGGCTCTGTGAGTAAAAACAGCAGGACTACCGGCGAGTGTTTGTGAAAACCCAAAAGGGCGCAACCTAGTTAAAGGACACTTACAGGGTCATCTCGACCTTGTAAGGAGAAACCACCCGCGTGAGATCCTTACGACTCACAAGGGAGCAACACACTTAGGGATCCCCACGATTCCTAAGGAGAAAATACACTTGCGAGATCCTCACGACTCGTAAGGAAAATTCTCTTATGGGACCCTCATGGCTCATAAGATTTGAAAGTCTTAAGTTACAGAGACCTAAACCTGTGCTTAAGAAACCCCCACAACCTTCGATATTGCCCTACAAGTGGCTCAGCACTGACCCTTGTATACAATCCACGGGCGCAAATAAACATTTCCCTAACGAAGTCCCACCCGTGACTAGGGATATGTTCGCATGATGAACAACCCTTGTAAGTCCTCTCGATTTACAAGGAGAAAACCCTCTTGTAGGATCCTTACGACTTACAGAGGAACACGCACTTAGGAATCCTTACGATTCCTAAGGAGAAAATATGCCTACGAGATCTTCACGACTTGTAGGGAGAAATACCTTCATGAGACCCTTACGACTCATGAAGTCAAAAGCCTTAGTCGACAGGACCCTAATCCTGTTCTCTAAGCCACCTTTGTTCGACATCGACAGAGGCAAATGATGATTCGCTCCTGGCAATATCCCAGTTGTAGCGGTGCTGATGCCGAAATCGGTGTCTAATTCTATGCTTATGGCGAAAAGCCAGCAAGCCGCCCATGCATACAAAATAGCCGAAATGATGGGGCAACTTGCAATAAAAAGCAGCAAGTAAAAACGTATGCATACAAAATAGCCGAAATGATTGGGCAACTCACAATAAAAAGCAGCGAGTAAAAATAAAATAAAAAGGCGAAATGATTGGGCACCGCGAAAAATAGCCGAAATGATTGGGCAATCGCGACTTTCGCGATATAAAAGCTGAAATGATAGAGCATCGCGGAGATAAAACAATAATAAAAAAATGAATGAAACTTTTTGCCCTACAGGTGAGATCACATCGATCCATGTATACAATCCAAGGGCACAAAACAAAGAGGGAACCATGCCTTCCCAACAGGCTCCACCAGAAAGCGAAGCCAAATCTCGATGGTTTACCAACAACCTAGAGACAACCGTGACATTCGTCTCGATACAGTAGACGCAGTGCCAGCAAACGAAGCGAAGATCAAATTCCTAGCTTCATGGTTTTGACGGTAACTCATATAAAACCTAAGAGACCACCAAAGATCATCTCAACCCCCAGGAAAATCAGCGTCCTTGGCAACTTCCTCAAGTCAGGGAAACCAGTGTCCTTGACGAGACTACCTCGATTCGCGTCGGCCCGCAGAGAAACTAGCGTCTTTGCAGGAATACCCCGATTCGTTTCAACCCCAGGGAAATCAGTGTCCTTGGCAACCTCCTCGATTCAGGGAAACCAGTGTCCTTGACGAGACCACCTCGATTCGCGTCGGCACGCAGAGAAGCTAGCGTCTTTGCAGGAATACCCCGATTCGTTTCAACCCCGAGGAAACCAGTGTCCTCGGCAAAATACTTCGACTCAGGGAAACCGATGTCCTTGACGAGAACATCTTGATTCGCGTCGGCCCGCAGAGAAACCAGTGTCTTTGCAGGAACACCTCGATTCGTTTCAACCCCAGAGAAATCAGTGTCCTTGGCAAATACCTCAATTCAGGGAAACTAGCGTCCTTGATGAGAGCTTCTTGATTCGCGTCGGCCCGCAGAGAAACCAGTGTCTCCACAGGAATACTCCGATTCGTTTCAACCTCGAGGAAACCAGTGTCCTCGGTAAAATACTTCGACTCAGGGAAACCAGTGTCCTTGACGAGAACATCTTGATTCGCGTCGGCCCGCAGAGAAACCAGTGTCTTTGCAGGAACACCTCGATTCGTTTCAACCCCAGGGAAATCAGTGTCCTTGGAAAATACCTCAATTCAGGGAAACTAGCGTCCTTGATGAGAGCTTCTTGATTCGCGTCGGCCCGCAGATAAACCAGTGTCTCCGCAGGAATACTCCGATTCGTTTCAACCTCGAGGAAACCAGTGTCCTCGGCAAAATACTTCGACTCAGGGAAACCAGTGTCCTTGACGAGAACATCTTGATTCGCGTCGACCCGCAGAGAAATCAGTGTATTTGCAGGAATACCTCGATTCGTTTCAACCCCAGGGAAATCAGTGTCCTTGGCAAATACCTCGATTCAGGGAAACTAGCGTCCTTGATGAGAGCTTCTTGATTCGCGTCGACCCGCAGAGAAACCAGTTTCTTTGCAGGAGCAGTTCGATTCGTTTCAACCTCGAAGAAACCAGTGTCCTCGGCAAAATACTTCAACTCAGGGAAATTAGTGTCCTTGACGAGAGCTGCTCGATTTGTCTCGACTCGTGAGGAAATAAGTGTCTTCGCGAGGACTGCCCGATTCGTCTTGACTTGCAAGATAAAGCCTTAGGCAGCAGGGATTAAAAAACTTGTTTCCTAAGCATTGGGACCCTGCAAGTCGGTCTAAAATGGTCTCTTGCATACTATTCACGGGTCTCACTCTCCAAAGTCGAATCTCGACAAAGAGGGAAACAACCGCTTACGAGTTCTCTCGACTCGTAAAAGGGAAAATTCTCTTATAAGATCCTTACGACTTATAAGAGAAAACGCACTTAGGAATCCTCACGACTCCTAAGGAGAAAATACACCTACGAGATCCTCTCGATCCGTAGGGAGAAAAGTCTTTATGAGACCCTCACAGCTCATAAAGTTGAGAAGTCTTAGGCAGCAGATCTGAACCTGCGTCCTAAGCCATCATTACCTCTTGAAGAAACCAAGATAGGACGCTCGCTCTATCATCTGTCAACCATGTTTACTAAGGTAACATGCGGATAATAAAAGAAGGGAGAAAGCACAGAGATGACACAAGACATTGCAAAAAAAATGTGTATCTTTATTCATTAATTCAATCAAGTACAAGGTGAATCGTATAAAAGAATAAAGAATGGATACATCTTATTCGAAAAAATTTTTTTACAAGTATATGATCGATACAAGGGCAGCTACTGGGAAGGAAGCGTCTTAAATAGCCCTATCAATTGTTTGCGCACTTCCTTCCATGCCTTCTCCTGATCGGCCGCCACCGCCAATTCTGCTTCCACTTGAACCCGCTGCTGCAAGAAGGATGAAAGCTGCTCCCCAACTGCCTGCTGAGCTGCTTCGCGGCCTTGGGCATCACACTCGGCGGCATCGAGCTTCCGCTTCAGTGTTAGCCCATTAGAGATACTTTCCAGAAGGCCCTCGAAGATAGCCTTCACCTGGGTAGCATTCGCCTCAACCTCAGTACGCAGGCGAGCCGTCTCGCTTGAGGTCTCTTGGCATTCCTTCAGCCTTGAAGCCGCTTCTTGTTCCAAGTGGCGGAAGTAAGAAGCGCTTTGCTCGATCCATCCTGCTCGTTGAGTGCTTGCGGCTAAGGTCTCGGGGGCAGGGCGCATAAACTCCGATTGATGCAGGCGGACCTCGATTTCCCTGCAGTGATTAACCCAGAACTCGACGACGCCTTCATTATGAAAATTTACTAGTGCCGCCAACATCAGGTTAACCTCCGTAGTGAAATCTGCAGCAGATGGGGGAGCGTCTGCGTCAAGCTCTTCGACGTATCCGCTCAGCATGCCCATGCTCATTGCGGCACCCTTTGAAGATGGACGTCTCAAGAGGGGGCCCATCAGCATTACGATGCTAGACTCGAAGGGCGCCAGAACCAGAACGACAGCTGAAAAAACAAAATACAATCAGATGACGGTTCAAGAAATATCAGAAAGCCATCGATGAGATAGTGTACTATACCAGTTGCAGCAGGCGTCAAAGCCGGGAGGGCCGGTGGCGCGACCGATCTTTCACCTCCTCCTTCGATTTGTAGCACTGCAATCAGGACGAGGAAGAGTCAGAAATAATTCCATTACTGATAAAAGAAAGGCATCAATTGGAAACTATACTCACCAGCGCCACTGGAGGAAGAAGCGAGTTCAGATGGGAAGGAGAAGTGCGGCTGCAACACCTGGTAGAGGTGATCAAAAAAGACTCCTGCAAAGACGCAATAGTATGACATTAGTACATAAATTATGCAGCCGAAAGATAAAACTAATGGGTTGCAAATCCATACCTTCCAGCATCTGCGACGGTACGAGAGAAGGCTGAGAGATGGCCACCGCTAAGGCAGTAGCTGACGGCGCTCCCTCGAGCAATGGAGCGTCAGCACTGGCCGCACCTGCGTTAAAAACAAAGATAAACCTGTCAGGAAGGATTGCAAGATAAAAAAAGGGACAGTAACTCGAAATTTACCTGATGAGCCGCCAGCCGAAACGGAGGCATTTCCTTCCTCCATCGACATGAGTCCACCTCCCATGGCCTCATCACCCGACTTTACGGGGGCTGTCATCGTGCTCGCGTGGCCAGGAGATGGCGGAGGACCATAGACGGGGAGAGCAATGATTGGAGCATTGCCAGACTCTTGAGAAAGGGCGGCTGGCTTGTCCTCGGGAGTCATGCCCGTCTCACCCGCTACTCCTTCGAGCTCGGCGGTCGCTGTTGTCTCGTCCGCCGTCGCCATGGGGTTGCCGGTCTCAGGCGCTCCGTCCGCTGCTACCCCAGGCTCAGTTATAGCAGTCGTCTTATTTGCCGTTACCTCAGGCTCGGCATCGACGACCTTCTCTGGTGCAGTTTCCTCAGCCCCCAGCTCAGGTTCAGCAACCCCGGCGACGTCGCCCACCGTTGGCTCGGGTTCAGCCGGTGCCTCTTCCTCTGTCCCCTTAGGTTCGACGGTTTCCGCCTCCCCTTCGGTTGGACTTGGCCCTGTAGGACAAGATATATAAGAACCGACAGGTTTACAATTCTTACAACAAAATCTTGAAAGATACATTACCTGAGGTGGACTGGTCGTTGGCCTCACGAGCTGCACGCACCGCCTGTCTGTGAGCGGTAGACAAAGCGACCGGGGGCTCTTCCGAGGGAGTATCAGCACGAGGAACGGTGCTTGGGCCCGCTCCCACGGCCAAAGCAGTTCTGCGTGCCTTCGCCTCGCGCCTCAACCGCTTTCTCTCCTCCCGAGCTGTCAAGACGGACCTCTTCGAAGCTTCATTCATCGAGGCGTCATCGTCCGTGTACAGAGATATCTCCAAAGCCTTCAAGGCATCCTTCATCGACTTTTCGAGTTGAGACTCTCGCGGCGGCCCTGATGAGACCGGAACTTCAGTAGATGGCCCGGGGAGAGTCCCCGCATCGGCTGGCGCAGCCCCTGCAAAGAGACCAAGGAAGAAGGTTAGGTTGGCCATGAGAAAAGATAATAAAGACTTAATGAGGCAAGACGTACCAACGCCCAATAAAGCGTGCTTCCTTTCCTCCTCCTGGAAGGTTTTTAGAGAGGCAGCGATGGCTTCTTCAGTAGTGACACCTGTTAAAAAGGGGAAAGCATTAGTCAAAGATAATGATAAAAATGCGATAAAATGACGGAAAATGCAACTAATGATTACCTGACTAAGCAAGTTTAGCAAACCATGCTTCGAGCCTGGCTGATCGCTCATAAGCCGCAATGGCGGCCGCCAGATCGGTGTCCGCTGGATCTACCGGAAGCCCTCATTGCTTCCATACTCGCTTATACCTTCGGTGAGAGGGACCTGAGGCTCTAAGCCGAGGATAGCATCGAGAGAGAGGAGCGACTTCTTCTTTCTCTTCTACCCGCCAGCCTTGGGTGCACCCAAGATCAACTTGCGCTTTGCAGGCACCTTAGGGCGGCGGGTCCCGATATCCGCGCCCACGCCGGACTCCGGCGAAACCACATTTACCGTCTCCACTGGAGCACGGGACGCTGGTGGCGCATCCACAGTATCACGAAGCGGCAATCCGCGCGGAGGGCTCAGCACACGTGGTGGCCCAGCTCCGGCATCTTTCAGCGGAGGAACGACCGGGGTCCTTGGCTTCAGGGGAGCCTTGCGGTCGCCGCCGGGAGGTGCACATTTGCGGTCAACCAACATGCGCTTCTCCATATGGATAACTGGACCCATTGTGTGCGCGTACCAAGACACGTACGCGTGGAGGACCCGGGGAACGCAGCTTGGCTCGCTGATGAAGAAGTGGGAGCCTGTGTTCAGCCGCATGAAATGGTGCATCGCACTCCGTATCCCCTCCCGGCTGGCCACGGGCTCTTCCAAAAACGCCTCCATCGGGACCCCCTGGTTATAGCTGGATTGTTGGGCGAACCGGTGGGGGTTATACCTCATGAAAAGCGCCATCTCGTTCTGCCTGAACACCAGGTAGCCAGGCCGGATGGAGTAGAGATGAAGAATCTTCCGGGCTTTCAGTACGGAGGCCCATCCTTAAAGTCATCACGCAGCGCCACCATCGACTTGGAGGTTTCTGAGCCGATGGTTATGACTTTATCCATAAAAGAAATCCTCGCTTCGACCAGGTGTGGACGGAGGAGCAACCCCCTAGCCTCCCACGGAGACGCAGTCACGATCGAGGCACTAATCAGCCGCATGACTCTTAGGAGTCTGCACCTCTCCAAAAATGAATGGCTCTTATGGGCGCCGAACACCCCGTGCACATGCATTTCCATCCACGGGGTGAAGTAGTGCATCGGGAAATTAGCAGGCTGCACCCCAGGTTCATTAGCGTCTGCCGCCACGCTAAGTCCATTGTATAGGTGAGCCAACCCGGCGATTCCTATTGTCAACTGCAGGCCAGCCACCATCCGATGCGCTGGGTAGAAAACGGACGGCCGCATGTGTCGTGGGTGCATGGGGAGCGCGAAACTGCACAGCCACAATCCTAGGAACCCCAAAAAGAAGGTCTCATCATCCATGCCCGGGACGGCGATTTCTGACAAGGGCATGACGGCGGCGCCGGGGAGATAAAAATCCTTTTAATCGTCTTCCGATAGTGGTCGACGGTCCAAGCCAAAGCCGAAAGGGTCATCGAGCTTGGCGAACTTCTCGCTCCGCTCCAATAGAAACTCCGGTCGAAGGAAGCGGGCGATGAATTCTGTGAAACTAACTCCCCGGACTCCTGATTCCAGATAGAGCCCTTCGTATATGTTCAGCACCCTCACCAATCCCGGAAACTGGTGCTGAATAGCATTCTCCGGCGTCAAATCAAACACCAGCGGCTTGGTGGCGAAGACGTATTCGTCAGGAGGAAGCAGCTCCTCATAATGCTCCCCCCTCACCGGCAAACCTGAGATCTCAGCGAACTCTTCCAGAGAGATGGAGACTTCTCTGTCCGTCATAAGGAAGGTGTGTGTGGGGATATTACATTGTTCAATGAAAGCCTTAATCCACCACGTTGGAGGAGCGGGGTACTCAAAAAGCGAGACGTAGATTGCCGAGTACAAACCAATCTTCATCAGATGAGTCCTCTTCGCCGATAGGATGTACCTGGCCCACTGCAAATATCCGGCGGGTGGTCGCGGGGTCAATCCAATGTTATAAGCCTGTCCCCAAGGGCATGCTTCACCCTGACATATTCGCCTCCCCAAAATGTCCACGGCCGGCGGCGGCTGCACGGGGATGGCACCAATCGCAGGCTGGAGAAGATCCTCCGAATTCCAGTTTTTGACCTCCACGGCATACTTCATCGGGGATTCATCCGCATAGGAGATCGACGAGATGGGCTCAGACGGCGTAGCGGAACCGAAGTTTCGGCGACCCTGAATGATCTCGTTATACCACCTACCCCACAGGTGAAGATTCTTGTGCTCGGGGTCATGATCCTTGATGGGAGTGAGCACCTCTCGGTCCACCGGTACCTCGGGAAATCCTCCCTCCGAGCGAACAAACGGGAAAGACAAATCAGCAGACATGTTGCCTGTAAAAAGAAGGAGGACAAAAGTCAACCGTCAGTGCTATAATCTTAATTTCTGACACTTGGAACTTTAAAATGTGTACCACACTGCAATGCAGTGGGTAGGGGACCCACAAAATCTACATGACAGTGCATCAGTTAATAAGACAGCCCCATCATTGGATGAGACTGTCAATTAATGAGGAGACCCCCAAAAGAATATTCTCATTAATGAGAAATCCCTAGAGATAAGGAGAAAATCTTCTCTTTCAGAGCAAAGCTCTGTCACAGAGTGACACTTGTCAAACTCTGGTCTCAAAGGGATAAAATTCCCTAAAAGAGCCTAGCTCTGTAATAATGATGGAAAAATCCATCAAAAGAAAATTTTAACTCCTAAAAATTAAAAAATTCCGGGATCTTAAAGATCCATGAAAACTCTTAAGAGTTTTTCATTTTTAGATCAAAAAGATCTACATTTGGTCCATGAGCAAAGCTCTGTTCATGGGTTAAAAACCCTAAAACAAGATCTCTTTAGATCTATGGATTTTTGAGAGCAAGGCTCTGTTGGTGAAACCCCAAAGGGGTTTTCTTTAAATCAAAGATCTATGAGAGTAAGGCTCTATTGATTAAAATTAATTCAATTTAATTTAAGTTAAACTTTACCTAAGAGTTTTCTAGAATTTGAACTCTGAAGTTCTTGAAAAACGAGAGCAAGGCTCTGAAATTCTTAAAGGCAAGAGCAAGGCTCTGAGAAATAAATATTCTTAAAGATGGTAGTCATCTACTGAGGGCCAGGGGTCCTATTTATAGGCGCTTGCGCCCCTTCAACTCCTGAGTTGATCCAACGGTCAGGATCTTACCACCGCTGCACTCACGTGTGCGCCACGTGAGCGCAACAGTGGGGGGCATTTGTTTCTCCCAATCAGAGCAAAGCTCTATTTGAATTTCAAAAATTCAAAAAATTGAAGCAACGCTTCAAATTCCTTGCGCTGCGCGCAGCGCGCCACGTGTCAAAAACTGATACGCCAGCGCAGCGCCCAAGGCAGCGCACCCAATCAGAGCAAGGCTCTATTTAAAGTAAAAAAACTAAAGAAGCAACGCTTCAGATGATCTGCGCTCTGCGCTGCGCGACGCGTGTCAGCGCAGTTGCGCTGCGCGACACGTGTCAAGCGCAGGTGCGTTTGCGCCAAACAGAATTAAAATTCCAGTAAGATCTTTCTGATCTTGTTAAAACAAGAAGATTGTCTTCTGTAAAACGGAAGCCCTTGGATCAAAGATCCAACGGTGGGGAAAAATCCACAAATCACTCAGAGAGAGATCTCTTTAACTAATTTAACAAACTAGTTGGTACTATATAAAGGCCCCTAGACCCCAAGTCTAAAAGACACAGAAACAGAGAAACAGAGAGAGAATTCAGAGAACTCCTAAGAAAGAAAGTTTGAGAAGAATTCAGAGAACTCCTAAGAAAGAAAGTTTGAGAAGAATTCAGAAAAAAATAAAGGTAAAACCCTTTGAATAAAAAGAAGAGTTTTCTTCTAAAAAAGATCATTGATCTAAGAACAAGATCAAAGATCTTCAATAAAAAAATATAATAATAATAAAGGCATTGCCTTTTGATGAACCACTGGTTCTTGATATTTGAGGTAAAACCTCTCTGGAAAACAAGAAAAACTTGTTTTCTTCGATCTAAATTTGATCAAAATATAAAACAGTGCCCTGCACTTGTAAAATTTGCACTGTTGCGCTCTTGAGTTGGCGCAAGCCACCAGAGAGCGCCACGTGTCAGCTCTAGAACAACTTGCGCTATGCGCTTTTAAAATAGAGCACTGCTCTCTTAAATTGGCGCAACTCACCAAAGCGCGCCACGTGTCAGCAGCGCACTGTGCTTGCGCTCACCTGAGCGTTACACGTGTCACCTCCACATGCGCTTGCGCTCATTAATTGGCGCAAAGCGCCTGACAGGCCACGTGGCACTCTGTCAGTTTAATCAATGCTCTGCATTATTTAAAGAAGGGCGGAGCCCAATTAAAAAAGGCCTAACATGCCTAATAAAATGCCATGCATTATTTAAAAAAGGGCAGAGCCTAAACAAAGGTCTGTCAGACCAAAACAGATGCTCTGCATCATAAAAATAAAGGGACAAAGCCCAAATCAAATAGGCATTACAGGCCAAAATAAAATGCAGTGCATTATTAAACAGGGGCAAAGCCCTAGCATAGGCCTAATAGGCCAAAGATAAATAAAATGTTGAACATCTTCAACTGGACTTAGCCCAATTCTGGCCGTAAGTCCTCAAATTAAATTGACTGAGCAAGACTTCTCCCTTAAATCAATTTACATTCGGTTCAAGGATACATCTCCGAACTCCTCTGACACCTATCGTTGTAATCCTTCAACGACGTCAGAGAGGTGACGGGTCCCGACAACCACACATCAATACGGACTGTGGGGTCCTTAAACTCATGGACTTATGCGTCCTTAAACCAACAATACGGACTGTGGGGTCCTTAAACCCATGGACTAATGCGTCCTTAAACTCACAGACTAATGCCTCCTTAAACTAATATCCGTCTCCAAAACGGGAACGATGGACCACCATGTCCCTAAACTGGCAATGGACCACCATGTCCCTAAACTGGCAATGGACCACTATGTCCCTAAACTGGAACAATAGAACCCCCAAATGCTCTTTTGTCGGATCTAAACGATCCCGTTTAAGTTGATCTTAGCCTCAAATATGGATAACGTATCCTTAAACCTTCAAACCAGACTTCAGTCTTAGGGTACATCTCTGAACCCCTCTGACACCTGTCGTTGTAATCCTTCAATGTCATCAGAGAGGTGATGGGTCCCGACGGCCATATATGCAATGGACCACTATGTCCCTAAACTGGAACATTAGAGCCCCTAAATGCTCTTTCCGTTAAGTTGATCTTAGTCTCAAATCAGACTAACGTATCCTTAACGAACGTTTAAGTTGATCTTAGCCTCAAATATGGCTAACGTATCCTTAAACCAAAACCCCAAAACCAAATCTAAGAAATACGGATTTGGACTAATCCACATCCTACGGGCGACGGCATCACTTAGTCTCCGTATACAATCCACGGGCAACCACAAACAAAACAAACACACACGACACGTAGTGAAATTCTGGAGAAGGAGAAAGTTGTTACCGTGACGTGGTAGCGTAATTAACTGCAGGGGCTTGCGCCTGCAGGGAAGAGCGTCCCCACAATCAAAAACTCCTCAAGCGAGGGGGAATCTGACGAAGTCTGCTACATCGGCCGCATCCGTCTAAATCTCCGATACACGGTGCCATAAATCAACTTGGCATCTTCGGAGAGGTAGACGGATAAAACCAAATAGCATCTGCCCCGAATCTCAGACAAGACATCTTCACGTCTTGGCCTTCTTTCGGAGGGGAACAACCATGGCTATGGATTTCTGGTGATAGCCAACTGAACACAACGCGATATCGACTCCTGATACCAGGAGAGACGAATCTCTAACAGTCATCCACTGCCTCCATGTAGCTCAGGACTGTACCCAACTAAAACCTGTTTGCACAACTCTTTTGAGCCGTGGTAGGGTAGTAATCAAAGTACAGTGGGAACTCATACGAGACAAATGACGACTTCATGTCAAAGGAATAATCTGTACTCATGCCACCTGAGAACTTCCATCTGACGATGGGTATAATACCATCTAGAAGTTCTCAGCGAGTCCGTCTAGTGTACTCACCTCCAGTGAGCATCTGTATACTATCTTAGGTGACACAGCACCAATGGCTTATGAGACCGGCCACCGCCCCTCGTCGGGGTCTCGAAATGTATACACTAGTCTACTCCGGAATATCGTTGCCCGGTCTCTATACTCCCACGACTAGGGACATTTAAGGATGTGCTTATAAACCACCCAGCTCTCATATATATGATCGCCATCATAATGCTGGTAGTCAAGCAAGAATCATATAGGCTCAATCAATATGTAATAGTGATCTGCAATACCACATAATGCATGTACATGATGATAAAGACAAACCAGACAACATACTATCATTTTGAGTAAGATTGTTCTACCTGTATAGGTCCTCCCTCAATTATCATAATCGTGTGCCTGCAATTACAATAATTGCCTTGAGGGCACTATAACCAATAGATATATTGATAGCAACAAGATATATGGTTGATATTATGAATTTGAAGGAACAGTTGAAAGGTATGTTTGAGACCAAGGATTTTGGAGCGGCCAAGAAGATACTTGAAATGGAGATCAGGCACGATTGCAAAGGTAGAAAGTTATACTTGCTCAACAGCGGTATGTTGAGAAAGTTTTGAAGCGTTTCGGTATAGTAGACGCTAAATCTGTAAGTACTTCTTTGGCAGCTCATTTTAAACTTTCAGCTCGTTCATCACGGCAAAAAGAGAATGAGATTAAGTATATGTCGAATGTTCCATATGCGAGTGTGGTGGGTAGCGTTATGTATGTCATGGTTTATACACGATCCGGCATTTTACATGCTGTTAGTGTTGTTAGTCGCCATATGGTATCCCCTGGCAAAAGCTATTGGCAGGCGGTGAAATGGATATTATGATACTTTCGAGGTACGTCTAATGTAGGGTTGATATTTGGAAGGAACGATAACAATTTAGTTAGATTCAGCGATTCTGATTATGCGAATAATCTTGACAGACGCAAATCGATCACCGGTTATGTGTTCTCCTTAGGATTATGTGCCATCAGCTGGCGTGCTTCATTACAGCCTACGGTTGCGTTATTTACGATGGAGGCGGAGTATATGGCCATAGTTACAGCAGTTAAGGATGCAATATGGTTGAAGTTGTTGGGTTACTTACAACGGCAGCAAGGTTTCGGGTGGCATCTCCCATGACAATTTCAAAAATTTGCCGTTTTAAGTAACCCTAACCTAGAATCGATAACTAGAGAATCAAACAAAAACATCAAAGCAAACAACTTTACTTCTAAGAGTTAGGGATTACAACCTTTATAGTCCGTTCCTTCACTTCATAAGCTCTGAGTTGAGGTTCCTTCGCTGCGATCATCAAGAA
This sequence comes from Agapanthus africanus, assembly GCA_030015575.1. Taxonomy (NCBI): domain Eukaryota; kingdom Viridiplantae; phylum Streptophyta; class Magnoliopsida; order Asparagales; family Amaryllidaceae; genus Agapanthus; species Agapanthus africanus. The sequence goes on from CM057349.1 coordinate 423,693,437, forward strand.
CCTGGACTCTAGAGAGGCTCCATGAGGTGAATGGGGCATCTTGCTTTAAGTCTTCACTTTCTAAGATGATCTACCTTGAAGAAACTCTAACCCAAGCTCACACTTCTCTAATGAGGTATTAGTGAAGTTAACACCCTAATCTAAGTGGCTAGAATAGATGAGGATGATGAAGTAGGAATTTTGCTCTATTTTGTTGTCTATTTCTCACAAACAATCATCACTTGCAAAAATCAAGCAAACTTTTTTTATCAAGAAGAAGAAGAAGAATTACAAGTGATGAATGAATTATTGTTGAGGTTAGAATTGCAACCAAGGGTTAAGCATGTCATGCTTAACCCTTGTAGAGACTTAACAATGGACTAAGGTTAGGGTTTGGGTTAACAAATATCTAGCAAAATATCAAGGATAAAACAAAGAGGGTGGACAAAGTCAACGTGTCATGAAGCTTCCTCAAAGCTCATCCATAACATAATCCAAAACAATAACCCTAATCCAAACCTAGTATGGTTTAATCTCAAAACCCTAGTTGCAATTGTAACCCTAACAAGTTACAATATTATATATCACATATATAATATATTTTGTAACAAAAGAAAATAATACAATTAACATATATCACATATACATCAATATATCACTAAGTGAGAAAAAGAATCTTTAAGTGAGATTATATTAGTTAATGTAATGTAATACATCAAATATATAATTATACATTAAATTATCGAATCAACAATTGATCCGATAATCCGGCTAATAACCGACTAATATAATCTGTATCAGTTCATCGAATCAACACTTGATCCGATGACCCAGCTATATCACATATACCCGGCCGATATCCCATATCGTGAGAATCGAATACGGTATCACATACGCGCATTATTCTCAGTCCCGCATATATCACATATGTGCTTATACTCCGTTTTGCCTGAGCCAGGAAACCTCTGTGTAGGACTATAAAGAATCGTCAATACGCCGGCAGTAGGTGATGATCATATCAAACACCCACAAGCTGCAAGCGGTCAGCTAAACGTAACAGCCACCCAGGTATTGAGCGATCAAAAGATCAACAAGCAAGTATGTACATTCTCATGTGAATCCAACCAGTAACACTCCCGTACAGTCCGGTCTTTTCGACTGATATGTCGCATATCCAGTCTAGGGGTGGTAAACGTCAGACCCCAGTAACCGATAATTCGTGTCGATGTGAGGCTCATAACGGGTCGAGAAACTACTGATAATACTTACCAGTAGGTCTCCATAGCAGCCCTGGCCAGGGACTTCCAGTTATAGCCAATCGAACACAGCGCACTCCCAATACCGGGAGAGACGAAACCCCTCTTATCGCTCATTGCCTCCATGTGATTCGGGACTATACCCAAAAGCCACCGTTTTGCACGTTCTCGTGAACGTGTTAAGGTGGAAATCAAAGCACAGTGGGAATCGCACAAGACTCTATGACGATCTCGGGACTACAGACTAACCTGTACCAGTGACACCTGAGAACTGCTATCTGATGATAGGTATAATACCATCTAAGAGTTCTCGGCGAGTCCGTTCAGTGTACCCGGTCTCCACTGAGCACCCATACACCATCTTTGATGTCAAACACCGATGGATATGGGATCATCCATCGCCCATCATATGGGTCAAACTGCATATACGCTAGTCTACTCTTGAGTATCGATGCCCTGTCTCGATACTCCCTCGACTAGGAATAGTTATAGGATGTACTCTTGGACTACCCTGGCCCCACTAGTATGATCTGCATCATAGTCCTAGTAGTCGAGTACATATCCTAAGGGCTTTATCAACATGTGAGAGCAAGACAGTAAACCAATACAAGTCAACATGTTAAGATAAAGTGAAACCAAATAGCATTCTATCATGTCGAGCAAGAAAGTCCTATATATATATATATATATATATATATATATATATATATATATATATATATCTCCAAGCATCCACTATAATATACATCATATGTACAACAATGGCCTCTAGGGCATATATATAACTAACAATCTCCCACTTGCACTAAGACCAGCTATTGTAGTATCTCATACCCAATATCCCGAAGAGTCTCTCAAATTGTATCTGGGGTATGGCCTTCGTGAGTGGATCCGCAGTGTTGTCCTTCGTGTCAACTCTCCCGACCTCGATCTCTCGGCGATCAACCATCTCCCGGTTCAGGTGATACCGCCTCAGACTATGTCTGGATCTCTGATGGGACCTGGGTTCCTTGGCCAAAGCCACAGCTCCATTGTTATCATAATACAAAGGTATTGGATGCTCAATGGATGGAACCACACCAAGTTCAGAGATGAACTTCTTCATCCAGACAGCCTCTTTGGCAGCATCGTTGGCAGCGATGTATTCAGCCTCCATCTTCGAGTCTGCCACGGTTTCCTGTTTGGAACTCTTCCAACAAACTGCCTCTCCATTTAGGGTGAAGACAAACCCCGAGTGCGACTTAGAGTCGTCCTTATCACTTTGGAAGCTCGAATCGGTAAAGGACTCCACCGGGATTTCTCTGTTACCATACACCAAGAACATCTCCTTAGTCCTTCTCAAGTACTTGAGAATGTTCTTCACAACTGTCCAGTGATTCTCTCCTGGATCTTCTTGATACCCACTCACTACACTTAGTGAGTATGCTACATCGGGTCTGGTACATAGCATCACGTACATGATAGAGCCTACTGCCGAATCATAGGGTATCCCTTGCATGCGAGCTCTCTCCAAATCAGTCTTAGGAGACATCTCTTTGGAGAGAGTGAGTCTAGAGATCGTGGGTAAATACCCACGCTTGGATTCTTCCATACTAAACCTCTTTAGTATGGTGTCAATGTACCTAGATTGGGACAATCCCAGTATCCGTTTAGATCTATCTCTATAGATATTAATCCCCAAAATGCAGGAGGCATCACCTAGATCTTTCATTGAGAATCTATGCAATAAGAAGAGCTTGACCGAGTGCAGCATAGGAACATCATTTCCTATCAAGAGTATGTCATCCACGTACATTACGAGGAAGACAACCTTACTCTCTGCAACCTTCTTGTATATACATGGTTCATCTACATTCTTGATGAAGTCAAACTCTTTGACTACCACATCAAAGCAGATGTTCCAACTCCGCGATGCTTGCTTTAACCCGTAGATGGATTTAAGCAGCTTGCACACCTTTCCGCTGCTTCCACCATCTACGAAGCCCTCTGGCTGAGTCATGTACACGCACTCCTCTAAATCACCATTTAGAAAGGCGGTCTTAACATCCATTTGCCAGATTTCGTAGTCATGGTATGCAGCAATGGCAAGTAAGATTCGGATGGACTTAAGCATAGCCACTGGAGAAAAGGTTTCGTCATAATCCACACCTGGTCGTTGACGAAAACCCTTTGCAATAAGTCTAGCTTTGAAAGTCTCAACTTTTCCATCTACACCAAGTTCCTTCTTAAAGATCCATTTGCTCTCAATGGGTTTAACACCTTCAGGAGCAACTTCCAAAGTCCAAATTTTGTTGGTGTACATGGATTCCATCTCAGATCGCATTGCATCCAGCCATTTCACAGAGTCCCCGCTCGTGATGGCCTGCTCGAAGCTAGTCGGACATCATCTTCCATGATGCAATCCTCGCTCCCATCGTCTATGAGAAAACCGTAGCATTTCTCAGGTGGATGAGGAACCCTACTAGATCGGCGGAGCGGCTGAGGTTCGTTGGGAACTACTGAATCCTCTGGTTCCACTAAATCTTCAGTTGCAGTTTATGTTGCTGGAACTTCTTCCAGCTCTACCTCTTCGCCACTAATTTCTTTTGCAAGAAATTCCTTTTCTAAAAAGGTGGCATTTTGAGCAACAAACACCTTTTGTTGTTCACCGTGGTAGAATAGATATCCATACGAATTGCTTGGATATCCTACAAACTTGCAAAGAAATGATCTTGCCTCGAGCTTGTCCGGATTTTGTCTTTTAACATAGGACGGACAACCCCATATCTTAACTCGTTTAAGAGATGGTCTCTTCCCATTCCATATCTCATATGGAGTGGTAGGCACCGATTTAGTTGGAACTCTATTCAATAGGTATATGGTTGTCTCAAGCGCATACCCCCAAAAGGAAATAGGCAACTTAGCAGTGCTCTTTATAGAGCGCACCATATTTAATAGGGTGTGATTCCTCCGTTCCGATACACCGTTGTGCTGTGGTGTATAGAGAGGAGTAAGCTGAGAGAGAATCCCATTCTCTTTTCAATAGTCCAGGAACTCATTGCTCGAGTATTCTCCTCCTCGATCAGATCGAAGGATATTAATACTTTTACCCGTTTGGTTCTCTACTTCGTTCTTATATTCTCTGAATTTCTCAAAAGTTTTAGACTTGTGTTTCAACAGGAATACATGTCCGTATCATGAGAGATCGTCAGTGAATGTAATAAAGTATGAAGAACCATTCCTGGCATGTGTAGACATGGGACCGCATACATCACTATGTATCAGTCCCAAGAGTTCTGTAACTCTTTCTCTGTGTCCACTAAACGGAGTTTTGGTCATCTTGCCTTTGAGACATGACTGGCAAGTGTCATAAGATGAAAATTCGAACAGATTCAAATATCCATCCTTATGTAACTTAGCTAATCGTGTCGCATTGATATGACCTAGTCTATAATGCCACAAGAAAGATTCGTTCATTTCTAAACTCTTCCTCTTGTGTGCGTTCTATACATTAAGGACTGTAGTTTGGTTCAAAACGTATATGCCATTATTTAACGAGCCTGATCCAATCAACTTTTGATTCAGAAAGATGTTCATAATATTATCTTGTACTAAAAAATTTATCCTTCTTTACTCAATAAAGAAACTGATATAAGATTGCATATCAGGGTCGGAATGTAATAGCATTCGTTCAGAATCAATATATTACCATTTGGTAACACAAGATGATATTCGCCAACTGCTTTGGCTGCAACATTTGCACCATTCCCTACTCTTACAGAATGATGACCCTCTCCCACTTCTCTACCTTTCTGAAGCCCATGTAACATATTACATATGTGGGATCCTGATCCGGTATCTAATACCCAGGACGTAGAGTGAACTGAGAAAGAGTTCTCGATAACTAACACACCCGAAGAAGATGCATCAGCATGCTTGTTCTTCGTTTGGGTGGCGTGAGAATCTGGATATTCTCCTATCTTCTGCTCGGACTTATAACAATTATAAGTTGGAGCGGGACCAATATTCCCCTGCTCAGAATAACAAGTGGGTTCGGTCAATACATCCATATTATTATCTTGATTAAGGCCTGATATGGTCGCTACCTGGAGAAAGAGAAGAAAACATTTTAGCGTATGCTCTTGCAAGATTAGATTGGTTATTATCTTATCTAATCAGGATAGCTCCCACTGGTTTTTATCAAATCTTCCTTCAAACGTTAAAAGGTAAGACTAGCCGGGATTAATTATACATTACAAGTTCGCTAATCTTTCAGCCAGGTCAGTGTTGGTACTTTGAGGGAGGTTCTCCGTGCTTTCGTACGGACCTAATTAAAATAAATCTTGTTTTTCCAGAGGCATAACCCCGTTAACACCTTTCTAGACACCTACTTGATCGGCTAATTGTCATGTGTAAAACTCTCCCAGGAGTAACTTTTACTCGCAGTGGGTATCAGGATCCAACTATCTCGTAGAAGATATTCAATCTCATTGCAAATTTCAACACTTGAAATTCCTGATAATGCTTTTGCCCCTAACTACTTATGACCTTGGCTAAGGTCAACAAATCATAAGTGCTAGCCAAGTTCAACCCATCATTTCCTGATTGAATTAAACCCACCCGTACGACCCTTGGCTAAGATCAACAAAGTCGTACGACTACCCTAACTCAATCACGTCTCATGTTTTACCAGATAAACACTAATTCGCTACCGTACACTACGCCTTAGCTAAGGTCAACAAATGCAGCACGAATACTAACTAGTCTCTATCTGAAATGACAGAGGGCTACAACAGGTTTTTCAGAAAACCTTTCGCGTAATGAACTTGATATCGTTGTAGAAACAAGTGATCTTGAAAAGGAGTGTTTTTGAGGCTTTTCTAGTTTTGCTAAAGAAGTTACTCCCGGTGAAAAGATCTCGGCTCTTTCCTTATCGAATAAGGTGCAGGATATTTCAAAAATACCGCTATGCAAAGCAAGAACTATAGAAGCAATCAAAAACTAAACCGTGAGTTTGTAGCATTGCTAGTTTCGCTAAAGAGGTCACTCCCGGTGAAGGGATCTCGGCTCTTTCCTTATCGAATAAGGTGCTGGATATTCTACAAAGAATACCGCTATGCAAAGCAAAACTAGAGCTACCCTTTTTTATAAATTTGATTCTACAACATCTTTTAGGTTTCTTTTCTTTCATTAATCTTATTAATGAATCCCACCAATTATGCTTCCTAACCATCACAGAAGAAACGAAAATATAACGTACGCTTATGCCATCCGCATTCGCCTCAATGTTCCGTTATGCACCGTTAGGTTACTTAACTAACGGCATACCGGGACGGGACTAGTGCGGGTGAAAAACATAAACAACGTTTACTATATATCTCATATATAATATATATCCATTCGTCTCATAATCCACAGTGATCACATCACAGAGCAGCAGAAGATAACATATGAAATATTGGATATACTAGGACGTCCGTGTTTTATTTTGAGCCTGTATAAAACACGAATTCCACGGTCACGATGAATAGCCAAACCCACAACCTTATACCCCTACGAGAGCGGCAAGCAACCCTACCAATTCTAGGGTTAGGAGACCCGCTCTCGACTCCTCGAGATGGCCTCCTACTGGACCCTAGAACCCGGTTACTTGTGCTCCCCTCCTTGGGTCTATCCTAATGCGGAAAAGTAAATAATATACAATGGTGACATCATCCTTAACCCGGAAGTGCCCCAATAAAAGAATATTACATACAATGAATTTTACATGAATGAAAATAAAAACTCTCATCTCACATAAAACCCCCGGCTATTCAGAACACGACGATCCAATATAACATATCACAGCAACACATAACATCACATGTCATCAACGTAAGTAAATATACGTATCCCAATTGTCATTGATGTACAGCAATGAAACCGGCGATACACCACATATTACACTTACGGTTGCAGAAAAGAAAATGTAAAACTACAACATTTGTAATCCATAATCTTCTTAGACATCATAAATCCGAAATATCACATACTTCGCATTTCATGTCTAACTTTATGAATTCCACATATTGTATCACATTACAGAAAAAGCTAGAAGATATTAAACATTCCGATCGAATCAACAAACACCAAAAATTTCTCAAAATGCTCAACACTTAAGCGTAGTTTAGGAGAATCCATCACATGCCACAGTAGCAATGAACCAGCCGTAGAAGGGTCAACCAACGCCTCACTTGTGGCACCGCTAAACTACCATAAACTCTAGGGTTCAGTGGCGGTTTTGACGGTCACAAAATCGAGTTAAGGTTTTGTTCTTCTAGAGGGTTCACCGCATCACTTGCACGATATTTGAATGTTTTTTAACTAAGGAAAAATCCAACACTTGGAAATTTTCCGGCAGGGGAAAAGTAAGTTATTGATATCCGTTCAGAGTTTTTAACATTGTTTAAACTATCCGAAACAAACCTAGAATTACGAATACGAAACACTTCGAATTTGCCTCTGGAAAAAGATAACATCATATGCAAATTTAGCAAAAACAAACAACACCTGAATCACCAAACCCTAGAGAGCAGAACACCACCCAAAACTCAACCCCAAACTCCTATAGAAATCCGAGCATGCCGGATTTTAAGGCCTTCTGGCCGGCCAAATTCCGAGCGGGGGGGAGGGGGTGGGTTTTGGACTGTGTTCATATTGTATCTCATACAACATTCTGCAACTGTTTGAAAATTTTTTTGACACCAGAATAATTCGACAGAAACTAGGGTTTTGCATCGAGTGTTTCGGAGTTGTTTCGGTTTCGTAATTCTACACTTATCCGTCTAATTCTCTAGCTAGGCTCTGATACCACTGTTGGGTTATCTACAACGGCAGCAAGGTTTCATGTGGCATCTCCTATGCCAATTTCAAAAATTTATCGTTTTAAGTAACCCTAGCCTGGAATCGATAACTAGAGAATCAAACAAAAACATCAAAGTAAACAACTTTACTTCTAAGAGTTAGGGATTACAACCTTTGTAGTCCGTTCCTTCGCTTCATAAGCTCCGAGTTGAGATCCCTTCGCTGCGATCATCAAGAACCCGGACTCTAAAGAGGCTCCATGAGGTGAATGAGACATCTTGCTTGAAGTCTTCACTTTCTGAGATGATCTACCTTGAAGAAACTCTAACCCAAGCTCACACTTCTCTAATGAGGTATTAGTGAAGTGAACACCCTAATCTAAGTGGCTAGAATAGATTAGGATGATGAAGTAGGAATTTTGCTCCCTTTTGTTTTCTATTTCTCACAAACAATCATCACTTGCAAAATTCAAGCAAGCTTTTTTTTATCAAGAAGAAGAATTACAAGTGATGAATGAATTATTGTTGAGGTTAGAATTGCAACCAAGGGTTAAGCATGTCATGCTTAACCCTTGTAGAGACTTAACCATGGACTAGGGTTAGGGTTTGAGTTAACAAATATCTAGCAAAATATCAAGGATAAAACAAAGAGGGTGGACAAAGTCAATGTGTCATGAAGCTTCCTCAAAGTTCATCCATAACATAATCCAAAACATTAACCCTAATCTAAACCCTAGTATGGTTTAATCTCAAAACCCTAGTTGCAATTGTAACCCTAACAAGTTACAATATTATATATCACATATATAATATATTTTGTAACAAAAGAAAATAATACAATTAACATATATCACATATACATCAATGTATCATTAAGTAAGAAAAAGAATTTTTAAGTGAGCTTATATTAGTTAATGTAATGTAATATATAAAATATATAATTATACATTAAATTATCGAATCAACACTTGATCTGATAATCCGGCTAATAACCGACTAATATAATCTGTATCAGTTCATCGAATCAACACTTGATCCGATGACCCGGCTATATCACATATACCCGGCCGATATCCCATATTGCGAGAATCGAATACGGTATCACATACGCGCATTATTCTCAGCCCCACACATATCACATATGTGCTCCTACTCCGTTTTGCCTGAGCCAGGAAACCTCTATGTAGGACTCTAAAGAATCGTCAATACGCCGGCAGTAGGTGATGATCATAATAAACACCCACAAGCTGCAAGCGGTCATCTAAACGTAACAGCCACCAAGGTATTGAGCGATCAGAAGATCAACAAGCACGCCTGTATATTCTCCCGTGAATCCAACCAGTAACACTTCCGTACAGTCCGGTCTCTTCGTCTGATATATCGCATATCCAGTCTAGAGGTGGTAAACGTCAGACCCCAGTAACCGATAATTCATGTCGATGTGAGGTTCATAACGGGTCGAGAAACTACTGATAACACTTACCAGTAGGTCTCCATATCAACCCTGGCCAGGGACTTCCAGTTATAGCCAATCGAACTCAGCGCAACATCAACTCCCAATACCGGGAGAGACGAAACCCCTCCTATCGCTCATTGCCTCTATATGATTCGGGATTATACCCAAAAGCCACCGTTTTGCACATTCTCACGAACGTGTTAAGGTGGAAATCAAAGCACAGTGGGAATCACACTAGACTCTATGACGATCTCGGGTCTACAGACTAACCTGTACCAGTGTCACCTGAGAACTGCTATCTGACGATAGGTATAATACCATCTAGGAGTTCTCGGCGAGTCCGTTCAGTGTACCCGATCTCCACTGAGCATCCATACACCATCTTTGATGTCAAACACCGATGGATATGGGATCGTCCATCGCCCATCATATGGGTCAAGATGCGTATACACTAGTCTACTCTGGAGTATCGATACCCTGTCTCGATACTCTCTCGACTAGGAACAGTTATAGGATGTACTCTTGGACTACCCTGGCCCCACTAGTATGATCTGCATCATAGTCCTAGTAGCCGAGTACATATCCTAAGGATTTTATCAACATGTGAGAGCAAGACAGTAAACCAATACAAGTCAACATGTTAAGATAAAGTGAAACCAAACAGTATACTATCATGTCGAGCAAGAAAGTCCTCTCTATATATATCCAAGCATCCACTATAATATACATCATATATACAACAATGGCCTCTAGGGCATATATATAACTAACAAAAGTGACTATTTTCGGAAATAGGTATTCAAAAGAATAGCATATTAGTCTACTGTGATAGCCAAAGCGTGATTCATTTGACGAAAGATCAGATGCATCATAAAAGGATGAAGTACATTGATGTGAGATATTGGTTCGTGCAGGAGATCGTTGAGAAAGAAGAGATTATTATGGAGAAGGTTGGCACAGTGGACAATTCGGTCGACATGTTGACGAAGTCTCATTCAGTTGTTAAGTTTAATCATTGCTTAAACTTAATTGGAGTGCGTAACACTCACTAGCCTTTTAGGGGTTTTGTGGTAAAGGTGGAGCTGTTATTATTTTGATGGAGGAGTTTGTGGAATACGAGGTGGGGTAGAGATCTGTTAAATATGCCTCACATTCGATCGTGAAGAATACTAGTTGAATTTCCTAACGATTTGGCGTTATCACGAAAGTTTGAGTTTATCTTTAAGGTAGACGTCTGGGCTGAGAGCTCCAGATGTCTGCCGAGGCTCTGAATACGCGAGCGCACTTATGGCAGAGTCTGCCCCGATGAGGGTCAGACGTCTGCGAAGCTCTTTGTTATTTTAATGAAGATACGAGATGTCTGTGATGTCCCTGTTTAGACGTCTGGATTGCTCTCTAGATTCTCGTGATGACAAATGCAGACGTCTACCAATTCCTTCTGCAGACGTTTGCCTTTCTGGTCTGGACGAAGATTCGCTCAATTACGAAGTTAGTTTCTTTGGCAAATCTTTTGTATGCTATATATAAGATATCTTGTTTTAGACCTAGATCCGATAGCGTTTTGTTAATTTGAGAGAACCCGTTATTATTTTGAGAGAGCCGGGGTTTTGAAAGGGATTTGTATTCTCCATCGATTTGTACTCCTTCGATATTTGATTATTAATAAAGTTTTGCCTTCGTCTATTTGTTTTGTGATTGGTACTTGTATTTCTATCATGTGATTTGTTTTCTTCTCGTTATCAATTGTTTGTGCTTTGTGATTGTCTCGTATATGCATCAGTATCGAGTTCATTTTAATTTTGCAATCTTCATTTTTTTAGTCATAAGATTGTAACAACTATATATTGATTTCCTAAATATACGAGACGGGCTAATTTCATCCCTAGGTTTCATTTTTAAAAAGATAAAAGCCAAATAAAATACCGAACAGTTATTCAAATATTTGCATACGAGAAAATCTATATATTATATTCACCATCGATAAAACCGGAAATACTTTTAGTCTATTGAGTTATGCAAACACCCATCATGAATTATATCATTAAAATGTCACAAAACTTAACTTTGCACTTGTTGTACCAAATAATAATATGTAACATTATATATCTTAGAAACTTCAAAGTAATGGATATCCACAGTAACACATGCGTGTAATCTCCCGTAAATCGGTTCTTGAATGAATCCATCCCCAATTCCTGCACATAAAGATATCATCATATTAGTCAACTATCACTACGAAAACGAACAAAATATAGTCATTCAATATTTTTGCATATATTTTTTGTTTGTCTCCAGAAAACGTGTTGAACACGAGTCAAGTAGCATATATCGAAAATTGCGAGCAAGGAATATAAATAAAGAAATACAATTTTGAGATAGAATCTCAAACTTTTACTGCCTTGTGTGCTTTTGCATAAACCATAAAATTATCACATATGAAAAGATGTTTTCATACCTGCCAAGACTAACAAGTGCTCTTCATCCTTGCCGGCTGCAATCAAAATTGAGCAAGAAATCATCTTTCAATGAGCAATCAAATGCGGCTAAACATTCCATGATTGATTCAATATCGTCAAGGGAACTGTTCCCTTGGCCCACGAAACAGGTATTCTTCTCTACTCCTTGTTCGGACGCTGTGTTCGTTGCCGCTCCAAAGTCTTGAACTTTTTCCAAGCTAGGCTCTGCCGATCCACCTGCTGATGTTATTGGTGGAGAGTGCAGTCCTGCGGACACACAATCGCTCATTACAGTAGCATCATTAAGCTCTTTTGCCGGTTGTCCGTTCGAAGCATTAACATGTGATAGCGGTGAAACGAACGATTCGTTGTTATACGTGTGCACGGCTCCAGCATTGTTTTGGTTTTGTACCGGTGCATGTTCCATACCATCAGCTGTGAAATAGTTACTGCCACCATCGACGAGAAAAGATTCATCATTAACTTGGTTCGTCATATAAATATTCGTTCGCTCAGAGTCTTGAGACGTATGCAGACGGTAGTTCGATGCCTGATATACAAATTGCCGGCTCAGATTCGTCGGAGGATCGTTGTTTGCTGCAAATTGGTTCACCTGATTATCGTTAGAACAATTTCCCTCCATTGGTAACAATGGTCGATTTGGAATGTTTGGTTCTTGAGCTCTGAAGCCGACAGCTTGACCTGAGAGCTGAGGGTTGGAGGAGTTTATGATGTCGCTCGATTTTCTTTTTGTTTGTGCATATTTCCTCTTGCTTAGCTTCAGTCTCTGCTTAAGTTACAAAAGTTATATGAGAACGCAGCTACAGATAAATTCTACAAGAAAATATTGTAATTTCTAATTTACGAAGGCATTATTATAATCCGTATGTGTACGTAAGGACGATGGAAAAATATTTACTGGTTCGTAAAAAGTGACAAGAATAGCTCAGAATCAAACCTGTATATGACTTGCGATATGTGCCTTACTTAAGCCAGGAACATTCATAAACTCCGCAATTCTCCCGGGCTTAGCATCTGCGATCAGAAACCGAAATTTGCAAAAGAATTGATAAGAATGCAGTCCATATTCACATGCTTGCTAACTTTTCAAACATATAGAGAAATTGAATTATGGAAGAAAATTTCGCCTACCACTTCCGAGTACCACAGTAGCATTTGTAAACTTCTGGTGTAGCTCAGGCGTCCAATTCACTCGATTTTTCTTCGACGAAACTTTGGTTTCTGTCTTCTCATTGCTATTTTCTTTAGTAATGCATTCTAGTTTTGGCGGATGTGAAGTGAAATCGAGGACATCAACTTTGGTTATCTTTGAAGCATCACTGTTGAGCTTTTGATGTTGTTTGGCTTTCTCCTTTCTTCTAACGACATGCTGCCACAAGTTTTGCAGTTCTTGAAAGCGAAGAGGCTTCAATAAATAGTCACAGGCGCCGTATCTTATTCCTTTAACCACGGCACCAAAATCCGAATCGTAAGACATCACTGTTGTTTCGCAAGACAAGAAAAGAAATAAATTAATGATTAATTTATAAAATAGAAATATAAGTATAACAATCTAAATGGTACTTACAGGCAACCGGGATGCAAAATTTAGCGCCAACTCCCAAGATCTCAAATCCGTCCATATCGGGCAAATGAACTTCACATAACATGATATCGAAACCAATCTTGTTTTCATGAAGAAGCGATAAAGCAGTTTTTGCCGTAGTACAAGTGATAACTGCACCATCACAAATTAATATAGAAAAACTTCCATAAGCATATAAAATAAATAAAGATCTTAATATTATAAGCGATTTACAGATGGAAAATTTCATTATGTAAGAAGAAAATATCAGCTTTATTGAATCTAGAAGGCATTCTCAAGAAGGAAAATATCCCTTGGCCATCGATAACGCATCTTGTGGTAAACGTCGTATATTAATCGGATTACATAGTACGCAATAAAATGTTTTGGTGTACACATATCAATGTATGGAGAAATACTAAAAAAATAAGACAATAGACGAAAACATGTGGATATGGAGAGAAAGGATGGAACCGGGCCTTAATTAAGCGGATATTAAGATAGAATACTGGATTTTAACACCAGGCGCGTGTTATTAAGCATTGTAAACATGCCCGATTATATGAACATTCGTCCATTTATTTCGTTTAGGACCACTTATGTATCCATTCACTATCCTATTTAAAGTACAAAGAAATTAATTCGTTTAGGGCCACTTATATAAACATGCCCGATTATATGAAAGTTTTTGGACTTAAACCGAGTTGTGATAAGAGTGTTGTATGTCTAAGGTATGCGAGGGTTTATTCTTGATTTATATTATTATCTCAAAATCGAGAAAAGTCGATCGTGTGTTATAAAATTCACATATCTGATTTCAATACTTGATAATATTGGATAAAAAAACAAAGAAACATGAAATCAACACATTACCTAATTTCAAGAATTCTACATTAATCATGATTTCCCTACAAAGAAATTAATTGAAAGAAGGAGGAAAGGAGTAACCTTTATAATCACATATCTGAAGCAAGTGTTGAATGAACAAAGTATCGGAGCCATCGTCGATGAGAAGCACCCGTAGGTCTTTTGGGAACTTAGACATGATCGATTTTGCCGAGAATTATAACCACAACGAAGAAATTAATTAAAAATTAAAGGGAACAAATCAATGGTGAGGAGGTTGATTAACTTAATTGGAAGGAGGAAGGTGCATTATATACATGGTGATAATGGAGGTTGAGATTTGGTAGTTTGGAAAGAAAATTAATGATGAGAATTTCTTGTTTCCAAATTAAGGAGCCAAGATTGTGAAAGTTTTTGGAATTAAACTGAGAAAAGTCGATCGAACAGGGTAAATTGTCAAAAAACCCAATTAGATTTTCCCGCTGATAAAATACCCTTGGCTCCAAGCGCCAAAATTAGAATTTCCCGCTGGTAAAAAACGCAATTAGATTTTCCCGCTGATAAAAACCCTTGGCTTCAGGGTAAATTGTGAAAACCCCGCTCCTCAATTTTCCTCAATGCGAAAAAAGCCAAGCGATCCAAGCGCCACCGGCAGCCGCCGGGCGCCGCTCCTCGTTGCCTTCATCTCCTTTACTCTCCAAAACCCTTTCTCGAATCCAAAGATTGAAACTTCGATTCATCAAGAAGGAGGAGAGGGAGAGGATGCAGAAGAAGATGAGTGCTGCAGAGGGGTGGAGCAGCTGAAGCTGTGTGGCTCAGCAGTGAAATGGGGAACAGATCCCAAGTTCAATTCTTCAGTGGAGTGCTGCAGAGCTTGTAAGGCCATGTGTGGGGGTGATGATGGCCCTTGCCTCTGTGATTCTTGGGTCTTTTGTGGGGATAGGGACAGGTGTGGGGAGAAATCTGGAGAGGTATGCTCTTTTTCTTTTTCCCTTTCTTTTTTGTCGATTTTTTTGTTGAAATTAGGCGACTTGGTGAAATGGGTATGAAGTGAATTGATGACATGCAATTTGACAGTTGCTGTTAGTTGACTAGGTTGGGTGATATATGTGGTTAAATTTGTTTTCTTTTATGTTGATTAGGGTTAGTGGAAATTGGAAAATAGTTTAATAAATGGAAGGTAGATGGAGGAGAAGAAGAGTCATGGAGATGATGAGGAGGTCCAGGAGGAGACGGGATTTCGTTTTCTTATGTCTATTTGCTGTTGAGGAGATATGAGGAGGAGAGGAAGAAGGAGAAGATTGGTTAAGGGTAAGGAAGTGATTAAAGTGTTAGTCTAACCTGGTTAACTTAACTAACCTATTAAATTAACACTTTACTAACCGGTGGACTTTTTTAGTTAATGGAGAAGACCTGGGTGTCTTTTTTAGAAATATTGGGTTTTGGTTTTTTTTTTTTTATATTTTATATAAATACTAAAGATTTGGGGGTCCAAAAAAAAAAATTCTTTCCAATAATGTGACAATGAAAATGAAGTCATTAAAAAGAGTACCTCGTAGCTTTTCAACCATTCAGCGAGCTCATGCATTTTGAAGAATGTTCTAAAAACTATCAGACCCTTATGCTTTCTGTTTTAGGACTTTTGATCTGATATGTGGAACCATTTCATTCATACCAAAACGGTGTATTGGGCATTCCGAAGAATAATTGCAACATGAGCATATTTCCAATTCATATTAATTACAAAAAGATAGTTCTTAAATGTTTTAATAGCTGGCTGTTTCATCACCAGACATATCCTCTGTAGCATAATAATTAAAAGCAGTTTATGTAATTCAAAATAGCCAGTAATGAAATCTTAGCCTTTGAAAATAGCTATTTGTTACATCCATTTTGTATTTTGTTCCATCTCAACAATTTTAAGAAGCCTACCCATACCGTTCCTCATTCCATAGCAGTAGTATACCACATGTCGGTTTTCTTTTCACCCACCGTCATGTTCCGTGTTTAAGGTAATCTTGGTTCCATCAACTGTGAACATAATTCATTATTTTTTATTTGAGAGAATTGTAACTTAACAAGTGCAAGTGCAGCCGTTCTGAAAGGGGCTTCGAAATAAGGATATACTTATTTATGCTTTGATTATCGAAGAACATTGATAAGATAACACTTTATAAACTTGCTGGGTGTCTGAATTCTGGTTATTTGTTCGACTTTAGTGCTGGTTGAAGAAACAAAAGGATGTCCTATTTCCTGCTTTGCAATAGTCTGGGGAAAAGGTTATCTGGACTTCTGGGCTTATATTTGGAAAAGGAGAGGTACGTACATTTGTGGATTTCATAGTATTCTTTTGAATCAATGAAATTGCATGTAGACCCTTGCATGTTTCATTTGGTTTTAATGTGTCTAAACTATACTGAAATAAGCACCGGGAATGCTCCCATATCTACATTATTCTGATTATTGTTAACTGTGTATGCTCACGACTCTGCATCATACAAAATTCATGCAATTGATTATTCTATTATTTTTTTGATATCACTCCTACTTATCTTAGTAGTATTTACGTAGATGGTCTCTTACCAGTCTACATGCCTTGTAACATTAATGCACGCCCCTTTATTGGCCATAGTTAACTTGGCCTTGGAATTTGGCTCAAGGATTGCTGATAAGATGCAAACTAGCTATAACATATGGTTAACCTGTATTGAAAACTTTCATAATTAGGAGTTTTGCTTCATAGTTGAATCCACTTTGATTCGAAATGTACAATCTGTGATAAATTACAATTGCTGAATACTAAGTAGTAAGGTAAATTCATGGTGTGCTCTGTGTGGGTCCCCTTGGTGCGTTTGTGTGTTGTGTGCTTGTGTGTGCTGTGCGTGGGTGTGTTGTATGCGTGGGTTATGCTCACAGGTCAGTTCCATATAAAAAAGTAATAACGTAAATTTTCTTGCTAATTATCCATCTTAGTTCATCTAGCAGGGTGCCATATCTGCTGGCTATATAAACTATAAGACAATCATTACATCTAAGCTAATGGTGATTTGGCTTTGAATATGAACTCTATAAAGCTAGTGCTAGAGACATTATGGGTATAATCCTGTTTGCTGACATTATCCTTAACTACCCTACCTATTTCATGATGCTGATGCGCTGAGAGACCACGCGCGCGCGCGCGCACACACACACTTTGAGGATTGAACTTGCGACCTCTCACATTTGAGATGGGTACCAACCGAGCTAAGCCGAGTTGGTCATACCTAAGTTAATACTTAATAGGTACAATGCAATCTAAACTTGTTTCTGGATAAAAATTATTCTTGATGCTTCCTTGGGCCTATTTCCAGTCATGTGGTCTTCAAGACATGGTATTCTCTACACAGATTCTTATTATTTTAACTTGATACTTGATAATTGGCTACATCAACACACACGCGCGCACGAGAATAATAGAGGAAAGGTGCCATAGGAGGAAATTTCCTCTTATGGCATCGAAAAAATATACCCTCTATGACTTTTTTCGATGATTGACGTCCATCACCATCATCTTTATCATCTAAGATATGGATATTCTAAATCTCATGTGATTCTACCACTTTTCACTGTTGAATTAACAATGTAAAAAGTTATATTGTCGGTAAACCGTTAATTTCGCACCCACTAAATCAACGGTGAAAAATCTGTAAAATCACATGAAATATGGTTTATCTACATCATAGATGATAAAGGTGAAGATTATGGATGCCGATCGTCGTGAAAAATGGCGGATGTTGTATTTTTTTGATGCCATCGGAGGAAATCCTCTCCTATGGAATCTTTTCTACATTATTCACTCTCTTTTTATATATATGAGAATAATGAAGAAAAGAAGCCGTAAGAGGCTTTTTTGTTAAGGTGGCGTCAAAAATCTATATCCTCCGATATTTTATTCGACGATCGGCACCCATCATCATCATCTTTATCGTCTAAGATGTGGATACACTAAGTTTCATGTGATTCTACCACTTTTTCACCGTTGAATGAGCAATGTAAAAAGTTCTATCGTTGGTAAACTGTTAATTTTGCACCCACTAAATCAACGGTGAAAAAGTGGTTGAATCATATGAAATTTGGTGTATCCACATCTTAGATGATAAAGATGAAAATGATGGGTGCCAACGGTTGGAAAAAATCGTGGATGGCGTATTTTTTCGATGCCACGGGAGGAAATTCCTTCCTATGGCACCTTTCCTCCATTATCTTATATATATATATATATAGAGAGAGAGAGAGAGTAATGAAGAAAAGAGGCCCTAGAAGGTTTTTTCGTTAGGTGGTGTCAAAAATCTAAATTTTTAACGATTTTTTTCGACGATCGGCACCCATCATCTTTATTATGTAAGATGTGGATACAATAAATTTTATGTGCTTCCATCACTTTTTCACCGTTGAATAAGCAATGTAAAAAGTTCTATTGTCGGCAAACCGTTAATTTTGCACCTACTAAATCAACTGTGAAAAAGTGATGGAATCACATGAAATTTACTGCGTCCACACCTTACATGAGAAAGATAATGATAGATGTCGATTGTCGAAAAAATCATGAAGGGCCTAATTTTTCGACGCAATAGGAAGAAATTCCCTCCTATGGTACCTTTCCTCCATTATTCTCACACACATATATAATGAAAAAAAGAGGTCATAAGAGGCTTTTTCGTAAGGTGGCGCCAAAAAACTATATTCTCCACGATTTTTTTTGGCGATCAGCACCCACCATCATCATCTTTATTATGTAAGGTGTGGATACACCAAATTTCATGTGATTCCACCATTTTCACCGTTAAATTAGCAATGTAAAAAGTTCTATTGTCGGTAAACCGTTAATTTTGCATACACTAAATCAACGGTGAAAAAATGATGAATTATATGAAATTTAGTGTATCCACATCTTACATGATGATGATTGTGGGTATCGATCGTTGAAAAAACCGAGGGTATATTTTTAAGACGTCATAGGAGAAAATTCCCTCCTATGGCACCCTTCTTCCATTATTCTTATATATATATATATATATATATATAGAATAATGAAGAAAAGAGGCCTTCGGAGGCTTCTTCGTTAGGCGGCGTAAAAAAAGTACACTCTACGATTTTTTTGGCGATCGGTACCCATCATCGTTATCATGTAAGATGTGGATACACCAAATTTCTTGTGATTCCACCATTTTTTTATCGTTGAATTAGCAATGTAAAAAAGGTCTATTGTTGATAAACTATTAATTTTGCACCCACGAAATCAAAGGTGAAAAAGTGATGGAATAACATGAAATTTGGTGTATCCACATTTTACATAATAACGATGATGATGTTGGATGCCATTCATCGAAAAAATCATGGAGGTTGTATTTTGTCGATGCCATAGGAGGAAATTCCCTCTTATGCCACCCTCCTCTATTATTCTCATATATATATGTATATGGGTATTGCTAATTTACTCGCATGGTATAACCGACTTAGTTATGCCATGCGGATAATTACACCATTTGTTTTAAATTCATGGATAAAGTAGGATCATTTTTTGTCATTTACAAGGAGAGATGGTAGAAAATCTTGTAATTAACGAGGCAATTGATTAATACAAATCTCATGGGATATTTGCAAGATTCTTTTCTCTCTCATTGTAAATGACAAAAAATAACCCTACTTTATCTGAGAATGAAATGTAAATGGTGTAATTATCATGGCATAACTAAATTGGTTATGCCCCTATATATATATGTGGGCTTGAAACGGAAATCATAAATAATGAAATAAATCTTTATTTTCTTATGACACGAGGAGTAAGGAATTAGAGAAACCTTTAAGGAAAGGGATAATATGATTTTATTTAAAACAATAGGAAATAAGTGTCATATGGACAATTAGGGTATCCCAGTCATCGCGGGCTGCACAACCACTGCAGCTATATATATATATATATATATATATATATATATATATATATATATATATATATATATGGGCTTGAAACGAAAACCATAAATAATGAAATAAATCTTTATTTTCCTGCGACACAAGAGGAGAAAGGAATCAGAAAAACCTTCAGGAAGAATGATCAGATGATTTCATCTAAAACGATAGCAAACAAGTGTTATATGGACAATTAGGATATCCTAGTCATAGCGAGTTGCACAACTACTATACCTTTATATATCTAAAAGAAAAGCCGAGATAAATAAAAATCAAATAAATTTCCTAGTAATAACTATAGATAAGGGAGAAATAGAGTTGCAACCTCATATATTAGAAAAAACATCCATGTTCCCAAATAAAATAGAAGACTCTAAGCAACTTTAAGGATTTTTAGGGTGTTTGAATTATGCAGAAAATTTTATCGAAAATCTAGTTTCTTACGGACAAAATTTACAAAAGAAGTTGAGAAAAAATTATAAATGGCAGTGGACAGAGGAAGATACAAATGACGTGTTAAAATAAAAGAAACTTGTAAAAAAATGCATAAAGTTACTATACCTTTAAAAGATATGATGAATTGGTAATTGAAAATAATACCTCAGATTCGTATTTGGGAGTAATATTAATTTGTAAAATGGATAAGATAGAAAGAATATATAGGTGCAAATCTGGTACTTTTAAAGAAAGTGAAAAGAATTACCATAGTAATGATGAAGAATTAATACCAATAAAATTAGCTATAAAAACTTTCGAAATATATTTAAATAAACTATTCTATGTTAGAACCGATAGCATCACTGCCGCAGCAAGAATTAAAATTAAAATAGTAGACAATGAGCTGAATAAAAGATTGATTAGATGTTAAGGATGGTTTAGTCGTTATAATTTTATTATTTCTCATATTGCAGGAAAAAAAATATTCTAGCACTCTCTAACCAGAGAACTCTTTCTTCACCGAGGACTCTTCTTCTGATTCTTCCTCCATCATTTCTGTGCCATTTTTTCTATCGGCTTCTTCTAGGTCTTTTTTATATTCTGTGAAGGAATCCTTCAGTGTCTTGGTTATATCTTCTTTAATCTCTTTCTGAAGGGATTGATCAATTATGCCTTCGAGCTTATGAAGTCTAAATATGACTCTCGCCATATCATTATGTATTTCTTGTATCTCTTTACTTATCATTTTTAGCGAAGAACTATCTATATTCATTCCAGCCATTTCCATGGTTAGAGAGTGCTAGAATATTCTTTTTTCTTGCAATACGAGAAATAGTAAAATTATAATGACTAAACCATCCTTGATATCTAATCAATCTTTTGTTCGGCTCACTGTATGCTATTTTATTTTTAATTCTTGCTGCGGCAGTGATGCTATCGGTTCTAACATAGAATGATTTATTTAAATATACTTCGAAAGCTTTTATAGCTAATTTTATTGCCAGTAATTCTTTATCATTACTATGATAATTCTTTTCACTTTCTTTAAAAGCACCAGATTTGCACCTACATATTCTTTCTATCTTATCCCCTTTACAAATTAATAGTGCTCCACAGTACGAATCTAAGGCATCATTTTCTATTACCAATTCATCATCTTCTAATGGTATAGTAAGTTTCGGCATTTTTTTTACAAGTTTCTTTTATTTTTAACACGTCATTGTGTCTTCCTCTGTCCACAGCCATTTATAATTTTTTCTTAACTTCCCTTGTAAATTTTGTCCGTAAGAGGCTAGATTTTCGATAAAATTTTCTGCATAATTCAAACACCCTAGAAATCTTTGAAGTTGGTCATAGTCTTTTATTTTATCTGGGAACTTGGATATTTTTTTCAAATATATGAGGTTGCAACTCTATTTCTCCTTTATCTATAGTTATTACTAGGAAATTTATTTGATTTTTATTTATCTCGGCTTTCCTTTTAGATATATAAAGCTACAGTGGTTCAGCTCGCTATGACTGGGATATCCTAATTGTTCATATAACACTTGTTTCGTTTCGTTTTAGATGAAATCATCTGATCCCTTTTCCTAAAGGTTTTTCTGATTCCTTGCTCTTGTGTCACGGGAAAATGGAGATTTATTTCATTATTTATGATTTCCTTTCAAGCCCATATATATATACAGTGGTTGTGTAACTCGCAATGACTGGGATATCCTAATTGTCCATATAACACTGGTATCTTATCGTTTTAGATGAAATCATCTAATCCCTCTCCCTAAAGGTTTTTCTTTCTTTGCTCCTCTTGTGTCACGGTAAAATGGAGATTTATTTCATTATTTATGATTTCCGTTTCAAGCCCACTCCAGTGGAGTTAATATGTAATGGCGATTATGAACAAACAGTCGTTTCATTTCTCAGCTATATAGATTTCTCAAACGTAATATGCCCAGTTAAATATATTTTATATTCCTTCATGCCATCTTAAGTGGGCTTTTTCCATTTTTTGTAATAACATGTATATGGCACATCATTTAAGGTGTAGATTACGACATTAATGATATCTGTTGTGTTGACCTATAAATCTCTTTATGTTTTGATTATTTTACAAAACTATATTTCAAATATATATTATATGTTACTAACAATATCAGAAGAGTAAAAGTGCTACACAACTGGAGTTATTTAAGGATAAGGACAATCAACGTTGCTACTGACAACTCAAAAGTAACATTGGCAAAGACCGACAAGACTCGGAAGATCTCAATGCACATTCAAAGGATATAACGGAGAAGTCACACATCGAAAATATTCAAGGATTTTCTACTTTATTTGAGTCTAAAGTCGAGTCGGTTAGAGTCAAGTTTTTTATCGTGCTTCAATTCAATTCACTAAAACCAAAATTTCATTTTCAAAACAAAGGTCTGTTTCTGAAATGTCAGAAAAATAGATGTATATGATATACGTCCTTAGAACGTTTATGATATGTTAGTTGTATGTATGTCCTAGAGACCATTATTGTACATGATTATATATTATAGTAGATGCTTGGATATATATAGAGAGGACTTTCTTGCTCGACATGATAGTATGCTATCTGGTTACTCTTTATCTTAACATGTATACTTGTATCTTTATACTGTCTCTCTGTTACATGTTGATAAAGCCCTTAGGATGTGTACTTAACTATTAGGACTATGATGGAGATCATACTAGTAGGGCCAGGGTAGTCCACAAGTACTGAAAGGTTCCTAGGCACCCTATAGAGGTCTCACAAGGCATCGAACATGCCAAATTTAAAAATTATGGTGCCGAGAAACCCTAGTTAACGGATCGTTGCTAGACGTCTAGGCGAAAAACAAAACTAGTTAACAAATTAACTATAGGTTAGATGCTACAACCTTTGTAGATCCGGTAATCCTCTTCCTTGGCTCCACGTAGGCATCCTCTCGCTGTTCTTTTCGAATCCTAGACTCGTTCATCGGCTTCATCGGGAAAACGAGTGGAATAGGTCGTCGGCTTCGTGTCAAAGACGATCTACGTCGAGGTTGCACAAGCTCAAGCTCCGACTTCAACAAGTGGTGAAACTTGTGAAGAAAACACCCAAAACAACTTGGCAAGAGGTAGAGAGTGAAGAAATAGGAGGTGGGTTCACTTTAGAATTGGATTTCTCACTTTAAAAATCAAGTTGCCATTGATGGCATCAAGCTTTCTCTTTGAAGAAGAAGATGAAGAAAGAATGATAAGTCTTCTATTTTAAAATAAAACTAATATGAATACTTATCATATCTTGACCATGGTCAAGTGTAGAGATTAAACCAAGGTTAGTTAGAGTGGTTAGGGTTAAGGATGAGATAAGGATGGTGGACTTTGTCAAAGCTTCAAGAAGCTTCAACATAGCTCCAAAATAAGCCACCATTCTTAACTTAATCCTTTCCAAATAAATAAATGAAAAACCAAAACCCTAATCATCACTTAACCATGGTTTAAACCTTTACACTTAACCACATCATCAAGTATCATCAAACATGATACAAAAAAATGTGCACAAAAGTATATCACATATACCTTTTGCACATTAAGTGAGAAAATCCATTTAAAGTGAACCAATACTAGTTAATGCAAAGTAATATATCAAATATATAATTATACATTAAATCATTAAATCAACACTTGATTTAACGATCCGGTCATATCGCATATAACCGACTAGTATCCTATGTATCGGCTTATCGAATCAATGATTCGATAACTAGGTCATATCAAATATAACCAATCGAAACATATATCGCGAGAATGAAATGCGGTATCACATACACGCATTATTCTCGGTCCCGCACATATCTCATATGCGCTCCTATTTCGTTTCGCTTGAACCAGGAAACCTCTGTGTAGTACTCTAAAGACTCGTCAATACGCCGGTAGCAGATGATGATCATATCAAGCACCCACAAGCCGCAAGCGGTCTGCTAAACGTAACGGCCACCCGGGTATTGAGCGATCAGAAGATCGACGAGCTAGCCCGCTCATACTCCTGTGAATCCAACCAGTAACACTTACCGTACAGTCCGGTCTGTTCGTCTGATACGTCGCATATCAAGTCTAGGGGTGGTAAACGTCAGACCCCAATAACCGATAAGTCGTGTCGATGTGAGGCTCATAACGGGTCGAGAAACTACTGGTAACACTTACCAGCAAATCTCTGATCAGCCCTGGCCAGGGACTTCCCTGTTACGGCCAATCGAGTACTGCGCAACATCAACCCCCAATACCGGAAGAGACGAAACCCCTTCTATCGCTCATTGCCTCCATGTGACTCGGGACTGAACCCAAAGACCACCGTTTTGCACGCCCTCATGGACGTGGTAAGGTGGAGATCAAAGCACAGTGGGAATCACACAAGACTCTATGACGATCTCGGGTCTACAGACTAACCTGTACAAGTGTCACCTGAGAACTGCCATCTGACGTGAGGTATATAATACCATCTGGGAGTTCTCGGCGAGTCCGTCCAATGTACTCAGTCTCCACTGAGCACTCGTATACCATCTCTGATGTCAAACACCAATGGATATGAGATCATCCATCGCCCATCACATGGGTCGAGAAGCGTATACGCTAGTCTACACTGGTATATCGATGCCCCGTCTCGATACACCCACGACTAGGGACCTTGAAGGATATACTTATGGACTACCATGTCCCCACTAGTATGATCTGCATCATAGTCCAGGTAGTCAAGTACAAATCCTAAGGGCTTTACCAACATGTAACTATAAGACAGTATAAAGAGACTAGTGTACATGTTAAGATAAAGAGCAACCAGATAGCATACTATCATGTCGAGCAAGAAAGTCATCTCTATATATGTCCAAGCATCCAATATAATATACATCATCTGTACAATACTGGCCTCTAGGGCATACATACAACTAACAAGTACATCCTTTAATTGTTCCTAGTCGAGTGAGTATCGAGACTGGATATCGATATTCCAAAGTAAACTAGTGTGTACGTGTCTTGACCCTGTAAGGGGCGATGGTTGATCCCACAGCCATTGGTGTTTGACATCAAAGATTGTACACAGGTGCTTATTGGAGAATAGGTATACTGGACAGGACTCGCCACGAACTCCTAGATGGTATTATACCCGACGTCAGAAAGCAATTCTCTGGTGATACTGTTACAGGTTCGTCTGTAGACCCGAGATCGTTATAGAGTCTTGTGTGATTCTCATTGTGCTTTGATTTCCTCCCTACCACATTCAAGAGAGCGTGCAAACAGGTGGATTTTGGGTACAGTCTCTAGTCACATGGAGGCAATGAGTGATATGATAGATTTTGTCTCTCCTGGTATTAAGGGTTGATGTTGCGCTATGCTCGATTGGCTATAACAGGAAGTCTCTGGCCAGGGCTGTTGATAAAATTTATTGGTAAGTGTTATCAGTAGTTTCTCGACCCGTTATGAGCCTTACATCGACATGACTTATCAAATTATCGGGGTCAGACATTTACTACCCCCAGACTAAATATGCGACATATTAGACGAAGATACCGGACTGTACGGTAGTGTTACTTACTAGATTCACGGGAGTATGGACAAGCTTGCTTGTTGATCTTCTGATCGCTCAATACCTGAATAGCCGTTACGTCCAGCTAGTACTGCTGACGGCTTCTGGATAACTGATATGATCATTAAATATTGCTGGCGTATTGACGGGTCTTTAGAGTCCCACACAGAGGTTTCCTGGCTCAAGCAAAACGAAGTAGGGCACATATATGATATGTGCAGGACCAAGATTAATCTGTGTATGTGATATCGTATTTTAGTCTCGCGATATATGATATCGGTCGGTTATATGAGATATAGCCGGGTTATTGAATCAAGTGTTGATCTGATAAGTTGATATAAATAATATTAGTTAGTTATATGTGATATAGCCGGATTATTAAATCAAGTGTTGATTTAATAATTTAATATATAATTATATATTTGATATATTAATATATATTAACTAATATTAGCTCACTTTAGAATTTCTTTTCTACTAATACATTTAAATATATATGTTATATATATTAATGTATTTATTTTGTGTCACGCTAGATGATACATTGGACATGGGTGTGAGATTCACACCATACTTAAGATAATTAGGGTAATTATTTATTTAGGGAAAAAACAAAATTAGGTGGAAATTGGTATGGTTTAAATGCTTGTAGAAGCATGTGGAAACCTTCACTTAGTCCATTAATTTTGTTTTACTCTAGATATTTATTAACCCAACCATTATGTTTAGCCATGGTTAAGTCTCTACAAATATCATTTATGATATTTTCTCACCCATGGATGTGGGGTTCACCACTTCATCTTTTTCTTCGTCTCATTTGAGCTCTTTACGTTTTGATGAGTGAAAAAAAGAAAGAAAAATAATTCTAAAGTGAGCAAAATTCCTACTTCACCAATCTATACCAAACTAGCCATTTAGTATAGGTTGCTTCATTCACTAATTCTCAATTAATGAAGATGTAGCTTGAGTTAGAGATTACTCGACGTAGATCATTTTCGGCATCGAAGATCTTTAAGTAAGCTTGTTTCTTGCTCCTAGTGGAGCCTAATGAGAGTCTGAGAGACCACTATTTGGAGCTAAGATAT
Organism: Agapanthus africanus; assembly: GCA_030015575.1. Classification (NCBI taxonomy): domain Eukaryota; kingdom Viridiplantae; phylum Streptophyta; class Magnoliopsida; order Asparagales; family Amaryllidaceae; genus Agapanthus; species Agapanthus africanus. The sequence continues at coordinate 423,720,880 of CM057349.1, forward strand.
TACTACACGGAGGTTTAGAAGTGAAGGACCGGTCTACAAAGGTTGTATTCCTTGTTCATTTAGAATAAAGTTGTTTACTTGCTTAGAAAAGCCTAATTCTCTAGTTCGATTCTAGGTTAGCATTTTTAGCACACTAAATTTTAAAAAATTGCATACTCGATGCCTTCTAAAACCTAGTAGTCGTGCTAAGGAATCCCAACATGATAGACGTCTATGACAGTTTTCAAATTTTCAAATTTCAAATTTTGGCAAGATTTTTGGAATTCCAACGGCCATTAATTGTTCTATCTTTTTGGGGCTGTTGTAATAAATGTCTTTACCGCCCATTTTCATATTCCTATAAATAAGACTAATTTTTCTCAAGTTTCTCACCGATTTTTCCTTGAACAATTTTATTCTCGAGTTTTTGGTGAAAATTTTTACTCTTTTTGCTCTCAAGTTTTTACTAATCATTTTTCAGAGAGAGTGGATCTTTCTAGCGCCATTAGATTTTTTTATTCTTTTAAAAAAGAAATATCTTTAAAAGTTTCAAAAGCGATTGTTTTTAGAACTTGTTTAATCTTGAAAAACTTCTTCGATTTGTTTTTAAACTTTTGTCACTCTCCAAAATACAATCCATTGTCTTCTTGAATCGAAAATTTGATTTATCTTTTGAGATCGTTAGGATTATTGAAGTTGGTTTGTAAAGAATAGTAAAAATCTTACTTGTACGACCTAATGAAGAAAGGTCGAAAATTTTCACATTGTAAAAGGTTTCGGACTTAAGCCTTTGGTAAAAAGTTTAGGTGTTCGCCACCTACAAGTGTCAAAGGTTTCAGACTTGAGCCTTTGGCAAAAAGTTTAGGTGTTCACCGGCTGCAAGTGTAAAGGTTCTAAGATCCGAGCATGGTAAATGATCTAGGTTTTTCCACCTGTGAAAGAGTCACTAGTAAGTGAAGTTGAATCCTGAACAGGAGTTCTCAGACGGGTATTAGCCACAGGGTTGGCGAACCTCGATAAAAATTCTCTGTATTTACTTTATCTGCGATTCTGTGTTGTCTCTGTGAATCTGTGTCGTGATAGTATTTGTACTTTAGACTTTGATTTTATGTTCCGCTGCAAAATCTATTAATTCCGTAAAATAATTCTGAGTTGTCATAAAGTCTTATTCACCTCCTTTTAAGACCGTTTTCAATTGGTATCAGAGTAGCTTACTCTGTTTGTAAGATTAATCTCTTGAATTTCTGATCCAATGGCAAACTATATGGAAGAACAATCCACTAACCATTCTCTTCTTTTCAGTGGTACAAACTATCAATTCTGGAAAACCAAGATTAGAGTTTTCCTTCAATGTATAGATCTAGAAATCCGAGAAATAATAGAAAAGCCTTTTGTTATCCCTACCATGAATCCCCTATCCGATGCCGACAAGAGATTAATGATATTAAATGTCAAGGTAATGAATGCATTTCATTGTTCTTTGAATTCAATAGAATCTCTATGTGTCAAACGTCAAACGAGATTTGGAATACTTTCCAGACTGCCCATGAAGGAAACAGTCAAGTCAGAGAAAATAAGATCGACGATATTCCAAATGAGAGACGATGAAACCATCGACTGCATGTATTTTAGATTCAACAATGTCATTACAGAACTCTTCAAGCTAGGAAAGAAATTCGACGAGAAACAAAAATGTTACAGTTGCTGAGATTCCTAACGATCTCATAGCAACCCAAGGACACTGCCATCGAAGAATCAAATAACATTGTAATGTTGAAAGTCGACTCCCTAATAGGAAAGTTAAAGATATACGAGATGCAACTAAGTGATCTAAAGCAAGAGATATACACTCAAAGGAAAAATATCGCGCTAAAAGTATTTGCTAGTAAGTCTAAGCCTAAGGAAACATTTAGTGATGATGAAAGCGACGATGAAAAAATGTCCGATATTGCTAGACACTTAAGAAATTATCTGAAGTCCAGGAGATATTCCCAGAAGAAAGGTATGTATAAATCAAATAAGAATTTTAATATTAATAAAATTTTGCGTTTTGAATGCAATAAGGAATGCCATTTAAAATCAGAGTGTCATACTTTCAAGAAGGATAAATGGAAGTCAAAGAAGGAATCAGAAAAGCGATTGTTTCAAGTTATTTGGGACGATACGAATTCCAGCGACTCGGAAGACGAAAAGGTCGCAAACGTGTGCTTCATGGCACAAGACGAAGAAGTAATTGATGATGACTTTGATATAGAATATCTTAATAAAGTAAATTTAATAAGTCTTTGTCATTATCTTAAGGACAATTATAATAAAGTAAATTCTAGATATAAGAATTTGAAGTCAAAATTATCTGCTAGAAATAACTTAGAAATATCAATTCAAGAAGAACTAAAGGCGATTAAAATAGAAAATGAAAATTTAAACGATAAAATAAAATCCATAACATTAACTAAAGAAAAGTTAGTTAAAGCTAATAATACATTAAATTTTGAAATATTTGATCGTAAAAGAAAAGTAGAATTAAAAGATAAAATACTTTTAAATTTTACCAAAAGTAAAGGCAACTTAGATATTATATTAAGACAATCAATAAAATATTGTAAGAAAGAAGGCATAGGTTTCGATAAATATTCTGAGTTCGTCCCAAAAACCAAACCTTTCAGACATACATATTATTATAAATATGGTAATAAATATGCTCATTCCATGTGTGACTATTGTTACACTTTAGGGCATATTTCATAATATTGTAACATAAAAATTAATCTACTTACCAATATTATTTTACTCCTAAGACCGACCTAAATGAATAAAAAATAGTATGAGTTTCTAAGGTTAACAATAATCAATCCAAACAAATTTTAATTCAAGAAATTTTACATAACCAATTTAATGAAATTAACTCCATTAATCTTAATAATTCAATAGACAATAAGAATTCAAACCTGTTAAAAGGTTTAAATAATTTATTGATAGATAAAGATGTTGAAACCAATAAATTGGAACAACAAGAAAAAGTAGTTGATACTTTTTTTTCCAAAGGATTGGCAATTCAATAAAAATCAACTTAAGAATTTTAATAATAGGATAAATTAATAAAGGAGTGATTATTAGGTCAAAGAAATTAAAACTAATAAATTGGAAGAACAGGAAAAAAGCAATTCAACAAAAATCATCCTAAGGATTTAATAATTGAAAATACAGATAAATTTTTTTGTATGTTTTAATTATTGTATTTGTATTATTACTTTAGTATGATTGTTAAATTATATATCTAACATTCACTTGCTACCTCATATTTTTAATTCCTCTATATTTTTAAATTTTTGATATTTCCATAAATGGGGGGAAATAATGTTCATATATTCAGGGGAACATTTGAATATATATCTTTAAAAATTATATATATTTTGAAATTATGTATATCTTAAATATTATTAATTAGGTTTTGTAAAATATTAAAAAGGGAGAGATTGTTGACCTATGAGTCTCTTTATATTTTGATTATTTTATAAAACTATATTTCAAATATTTTACATGTTACTAATAATGTCAGACGAGTCAAAATGCTACACAACTGGAGTTATTCAAGTGTAAGGACAATAACATTGCTACCGACAAACTCAAAAGTAACATTAGCAAAGATCAGCAAGACTCGGAAGATCTCAATACACATTCAAAGGATATAACGGAGAAGCTGCACATTGGAAATATCAAGACTTTTCTATTTTATTTGAGTCTAGAGTCGAGCCGATCTCAAACGGTTAGAATCAAGTTTTCTATCCTACTTCAATTCAATGCGCATAAACCAAAATTTCATTTTCAGAACAAACGCTTGTTTCTGAAGTGTCAGAAAAATAGATGTCTATGATAGACGTCCCTAAGACGTCTATCATAGACGTTTAACAGTTTTCAAATTTTCAAATTTTAGCGAGGTTTTTGAAATTCCAACGGCCACAACTGTCCTATCTTTTTGGGGCAGTTGTAATAACTGTCCCAAACGTCTATTTTCATATTTCTATAAATAAGATCATTTTTCTCAAGTTTCTTATCGATTTTTTCTTTAATGTTTTTATTCTCAAGTTTTTGGTGAGATTTTTTCCTCTCTTTACTTTCAAGTTTTTACTAATCATTTTTCAGAGAGGATCTTTTCAGTGCCATTAGACTTTTCTATTCTTTTAGAAGAGAGAACACTAAAAGTTTCAAAGAAACGATCATTTTTAAAACTTATTTAAAAACTTATTCGATTTATTTTAAACTTTTGTTAATCTCCAAAATACAATCTCTTATCTTCTTGAATTGAAAATTTAATTTATCTTTTGAGATCGTTAGGATTGTTGAAGTTGGTTTGTAAAGATTTGAAAAAATGAAGGAAATGTGCCATAGGAGAGAATTTCCTCCTGTGGCGCCGAACAAAATACCCTCCATGGTTTTTTTCGACGATCGATACATCATCATCATCTTTGTCATGTAAGACATGGATACACCAAATTTCATGTACTTCCATCACTTTTTCACTATTGATTTAGTGCGTGCAAAATTAATGGTTTACCGACAATAGAACTTTCTACATGATAATTCAATGGTGAAAAGTGGCGGTATTACATGAAATTTGGTGTATCCATATCTTACATGATGAAGATGATGATGATGGGTGCCGATCGTCGGTAAAATCGTGGAGGATATAAATTTTTGGCGCCACCTAATGAAAAAGCCTCCTAAGGACTCTTTTCTTTATTATCCTCTTACGATAAGAGGATAATGGAGGAAAGATGTCATAGTAGGGAATTTCCTCCTATGGTGTCGAACAAAATACACCATCCATGGTTTTTTTCGACGATCGGCACCCATCATCATCATCTATCTTTATCATCTAAGATGTGACCCCTGCAAATTTTTTTGGTTCCGCCACTGATCTGTTGGACCTTATTATAATTTCTATTTCTTATCCTTTGTTGAGTGAATAGGATTGTTGTTTCTGCAGGATTCAGTTAATAAATGTTAAATGCCAAGTTTGCTTGATATGCATTGTTCGCACAGCTCATTAACATAAGCTTGGTAAAACTGTAGAACAGCCATCTCATGTTATACATAACACTAGGTTTTACAACCTTGGATTTAAACCTATCATTGTCAACTAATACACAAGTCATTTTCCTCCCTATCGCCTTAGAAGTGGCATTCCAAACGATACATGTTTATGATGGAGGCATGTTCACATGGCTCAAAAGCCTACATGAGAAGAATCTTAACTTCCAAGCTTGCTTCAAATACATCGTTAGCTATTACCATTACCTTAAGCTTTTGGGAATAGTGCTTGTAAGTTCAACATTCTTAGTACTATTCTATTCAAATTGGGTTTTACCACATTCCAATTTCTGCAATAACTTTAACATTCTTACAACTTCTCAATCTTTTTACCTTTTCCACATCATGCAGGGAATTGTTGGCCTGGAAACTGAATACGGAACTCTTCATATCAAAGTAAGTATCGATGATTAAGTTATTGACTTTATTCAGTTCATAGATAATCACAAGGCTAATTAAACAGTTAGATTTCTGCCATGTTTCCATGTTGGTTCTGCAGATAAAATCTTAGTTTTTATCTAGTCATTTTTTTCTGTTAACAGCGTAGTCAAGTTTGTGGCCTGTCCTAGGTAGAAGCCATTGCAATGCAATGCACCAAGCAATTTATGACCTTTACAGGTTTAATTATGCAGTGCTGAATGCTATGTGAAACAAGCATTCGTAATGGTCAAACTGCCCTTTAGTATTCTGGCCATGTAATTTTGGGCATGTGGACATACGACGCATTTAAATAAAATATTCTTTTTTGGTTTCTCTGTACATTGATGCAAACATAAATACTGTTGGTGGAAAATATACGAAACTATATCAACATACATAAACAAATTTCTTTGCCACTGGCAATTTGTACATTAAAATAGGAATATACATCGAATTATCAAAATATGTGAAGGCTGTATGCTGGTATTTGAAATGCAATAGACATATGTGAAGGCTGTATGCCCATATGATTGTTCAGATTTGCAAACTGACGACAGTTGAATTTTCTGCACAACCTTTATAGACATTATACTCAGTTGCTGCCTTGAGAATTTGTTGTATGCAACCAACATGAAGGAGAGAACTGTGAATTTTTTTTAGATGAAGGGCCGGACTCCACATGGTTCCAACCTTACAACTTCAAAAGAAAATATCTAGGCAAGATCTTGACTGCTTTTGTGATTTCGCCACCACCAGTTTGGTTGTCCCATATGCTGCAATAGTTGGAACTTAACAGGATATCTTTGATCGGAATTATTGTACAGCAGCATTTGAAAGCATGCAGCATCGTAACATATAGCTGGTTGGTTAATTGATCTTTCTTATATATCCTTTTGAGAACCAATGATGCTTTCTTGTCAATTTTTCATTGTTTGGGTTGTACAGTGTTTTTCTTCTCCTTATTGAGATAGAAATGCACGCGCTTGTCAGGCGTATACAGATTTTCTCTGCCTGAGGCAAGCTGGAGTTTATTGATTGTAGGGATCCGAGTCTCTAGCAGCCACGGACTAAGCTGCCATTAATTGTCCTTCGCTCTTGGTAGCGAGGGAACTTCCGATTGACAGGGCAAATTGGTCATGCGAACTCAATATGCAGTATGCACGTGTTGTGTTTTGAAGATATTTTAGATGTATCAGGGTTTGACAGAGTTTATGGGGGTCTCGTTACCTGGATAGCGGGCTGGGGGTCCAGAGGGCTAGTAGCCCTCTTGCAGGGTGCAGGACAACGTCCCGTTATAAATTTTTTCTGAAAGAAGTGTTTTGAGTGTGGAATGTGTAGGAAAGAGGGGTGATGAACATCTTAAGGACGCGTGAGACGGCACGTGGCCGCTAGTCACCGGCGGGTCATGTGCGTGACGTGTGGCCATTGAGCGCCGGCGGGCCAAGTGCCCTGCACGCGACCGCTGGACGCCAGCGGGCTACGTGCGCGTAACTGGTAGGAAAGATGGGTGAAGAGTGTCCTAAGAACATATGAGATCGCACATGGCCACTAGTCACGTGTGTGGCGGCTGGGCACCGGCGGGTCACGTGCGTGGCGTGTGGCCGCTGGGCGCCGACAGGCCATGTGTCTTGAACGCGACCGCTGGGCGCTGGCGGGGCACACGGGCCATGTGAGCCACATGTGCCCGTTGGGCATAACGGGCCATGTGAGGAGCATGTGCCAACTGGACACACCAGTGGAAGAAGAGAGTTTAGCCTCTGGGTTGGGAGTTGAACACCCGAGAGAGTTTCGAGTTAAATTCCTAGAAAAAGAAGGATTCTTTTTTTTTTTTCCAGAACTCGGTGGAGTTAAAGTTCTAAAGAAAAGATTTTCGGAGATGATGAAAGAGAATCCTTTTCTTCTCCTTTGAGCCTTTGATCCTCCCTTGAGCCCTGGATCCTCGCAAAGTAGGATTTTTAGAGATGGGTCTCCTTCTTTCATTTGTTGGATCTTGGAGAAAAAGGTAGTGAGATTTAAAAATCTTCTCTTTTAGAGATTTGATGGGAGATTTGAACTCCCTTTCAAGAGTTTTATGGTGAAAAACTATTTCTTTTCGGGAGAAGAGATAAACTCTTGATTTAATTCAAAAAAGAGAATGTTTAAAACCTTGAGGAAGGTGGATGCACAAAACTCTAAAAAGATGGAGAGAATGAAAGTTATGGATTTCTTCATTATATTTGCCTATAGGCTACACACTTTACATATAGCCCCTTAGCCTTTTCCAAATGACACTTGTGCCTCATGCTTCATGTGCTTATTCTTTTTTGCACATAAGCCATGAGGTTTATAAAATTTTGGCTTTTTGCCCATTTTCCATACATTTATTTTAAAAAAAATTACATTAAACTAATTTATTGTTTCATTCTTTTTGTCATGGGACCGGTTCCTTTGATGCTCGGTCTTGATTTGGGCTCGTGTCTGCTTGCTTGGACTTGGTGTTGACTTATACTTGGTCAATCGGGGTATAATTTTTGACCCTAACAAAGTCCCCCATCAATAAATGGACACCGTGTGTATGAATTGTGTGCATGAAATTGATGGACATTTGGGTTCGGTATAACTCCAGATTTTGCTGTACTGTGAGCCTCTTTCTTCGTACGCGTCATGCTCTTCGAGCCGAAGGAAGATATTTTCCTCCTCCGTCAAACCATGCTGGACATCCATCTTTAGGCTTGGATTTCGACTTCGAGGGGAAGTATTACCTTTACTCCGAAGAGTAATAAGTATGGCGTGGATTGAGTTGGAGTGTGGTGCGTGGTACGATATGCCCACGTCGTCTCGTGGAGTTTGAGATTCCAGTCTTTTTTGTTGGCTGGAGCATTTTTCTCAGGAGTTTGCATAGAATTTTATTGAAGGTTTCGGCTAGCCCATTGGCTCTTGGATTATAAATAGAGGAATATCTCCGGTCTATCTTCTGTAGGGTAGCTTACCTGGAGACTTTGATTCTTCTTGGTGCACCGAAGCGGTATAGAATATTATGCTGAAAGAATGTCAGAATATCATCTGTCTACTTTTAGCAGGACGGCTTCAGCACATCTGGAGAAGTAGTCAGTTGGGACCAATATAAACCGGTGGCCTTTGGACGACGTTGGATCAATTGGTCCTACTATATCGGTGCCCCAAAACTTCAATGAGTCATGATGCCACTGTAGGATACAGCGGATTGAGGTGCTTGCAAATGAAGTCATCATGAATTTGGCAAAGGTGGCACTTCTTTGCATGCTCTTCGCAATCCCTTATCATGGCAGGCCTGTTATATCCAAGCCGTTTGATTTGAAACCGTATTTTGGGGCCGGACTGGTGAGCTCCATAGAAGCCTAAGTAATTCTTTCATGATTTTTTGGGTTTCGGCTGAGGACACACCTGAGCCAGAGCTAGTCGTACGATTTGTGGTATAGCGTGGGATTTATGGACATCTCTCTTCTCTAGCTGAATCGTCGCAGATTTTTCTTCGGACAACTTGTCGTATCGGATGTACTCTATGAAGGGCTCTTTCTAATCGGGATCGTCTTGAATGATCAAAATTTTTTCGTAAGGATTGTTCTCTTGTTCTATACTTTCTTCCTATCGTAAAGAGACTGGAGGCAGAATTTATCGGTTTCTGACTGATAAGAATTTCATCCATGTCGGGATCAATCAGCTCTTTGGTTAGGTGAGCGAGCACGTCGGCTTTTCCCCATAACGCCCTGGAAACTCTTATTAGTATAATGTGGGCGAACTGTTTCATGAACTCCACCATCCGGCTTACTTGGTTGACGTCAAGCTGGGAATTACCGTAGACACGTAGCCGAAGAATTTCCATTTCTATGGCATGCTCCAGACCAGCTATCAGAACTTCGTACTCGGTCTCGTTGTTTGTGTGAGACTAGTAAGAGCGAAAGAACGTCGTAGGGTTCCCATCGATGGCGTGATGGACACCAATCTTATCCCTACTTTTATCAGCAGGATCCTTGATTTGCTGGAGGTCCTCATTGATGAGGCTCCATCGAAGTAGAGCTTCTAACATGGCTCGTTATCTTCGAGATGTCGCACTTGTTCGTCGTGTAACTCACAATTGAGCGGTGACCCTTCAGGTATGGGATGAGCAGCGAGGAAGTCAATGAGGGCATGTTCTTTTAATGCTTTTTGTGGAATATAAACTATGTCAAATCAAGCAGCATGACAACTCATCTTGCCATTCTGCCGGTTAGGCTTGCTTTGATCATTAAGTATTAAAGTGGGTCGATGTTGGAGATCGGCATATCCCGATGAGCAAGCAGATAGTGTCTCAGCTTCTTCACAGCGAATATCAGGGCCAGGCATTACTTTACGATCGGGGAATAGTTATGTTCCGTTCCGACTAAAGTTCGACTGAGGTAGTAGAGTGCATTTTCTTTTCCCTCGTTATTCTAGGCAAGAAGCACGCCGAGTGATTCATCTGGCGCGGCAGTATAGAGAATCAGCGGTTTATTTGGAATGGGAGCAGCAAATACTGGAGGGCGCAATAGGTATTGTTTGATGTTTTCGAATGCATCTTGACATTTGGCATCCCAGATAAAAGGAACTCCTTTCATGAGTTTTAAGAAGGGCCTGCATATTCCTGATAGGTTCGAGATGAACCTTCGTATGCAAGGGAGCTTGTCTTGAAAAGATATTAGTTGCGTCAGATTCTTTGGAAAGACATCTTTATAATGACCTTTATCTTTGATTGGTCAACTTCGATCCCTCGATGTCGGAATATGAAGCCTAAGAATTTTCCCGACGACACGCCAAAACCGCACTTTAGAGGATTCATCCTCAGATCGTGTTCTCTCATCCCCCAGTCTGGTGAAAACAGTCCTGAGATCTTGGATGTGATCGACCTTGGTTTTAGTCTTGACGACCAATTCAACAACATAACATTCGACGACTTTATGGATTAATTCGTCAAAGATCTGGGTCATTGCCCTTTGATATGCGGCGCCTGCGTAACAGTATATGTCGATCGGGGTTCGAAATGCTGTGTTTTCATCTTCGGGCAATATCTTGATCTGATTATATCTAGACGAGCCATCCATGAAGGTAAACAACTTGTAATTTAAGGTATCGTTGACCATCATTTTCATGACTGGAAGCGGGAAATTTTTTTAGGGCATGTCTTGTTGAGGTCCCTAAAATCGACGTAAACTCGGATCTGTCAATTTTTCTTTTTCATTAGGATGATGCACGCGATTCAGTCCGTATATTTCTCCTCTGATGAAGCCAGCATCGATAAGTTTCTTAGTTTCCTCGACGACCTTTTCTTCTAGCTTCCTTCTTATTTTTCAAGAAGCTTGTTTGACTAGCTTGGCATCAGGAGAAATGACTAGCTTATGCATGACTATTTTAGGAGAGGCCTAGCATCTCTTTGTATGTCCACACGAATCAGTCGACGAATTCGTGCAGCAGAGCAATTATCTGCTTTTTCATTTCTTCTGACAAGAGTGAGATGATATAGGTCGGCCTTGGATTATCGGATGTTCCCAAATCAATCTCGGTTAGCTCGTCAAATGTTGCATGTCCGCCATCTTCGAGCTTTCGAGGGGTTTCTTCTGGCTCGGCTAGCTCGTGTTCATCATTTGACTTTCGCTGGCTTTACCAACATGGATCATGTAGCATGTCTTGACGTCAAGTTGAATGTAATTTATGCTACGTCTATCTCAGATTCGTCCATCGATGAGTGCTCGGACCTTAGGCGGATGCTACGACCCCTAATAAAACTTCGCTTCGGAGTCTGTTTGATATAACCTACATCCGCACTTTATAGAATATTACCGCATCTCGGGCGCATAATATCTGGGGTTTAGGACGCCTCTTATGCCTCTCATAGGGAAGGCACGTGACAAACAAGTCTTCCGGGTGCACGACAGGATTTGACCCATAAAATAGGATAACTTTTTGTCTACCTTTTTTTTCTAGGAACGTAGAAAGTTTTCAACTGGTCCACAGTAGAGTCTGACAGCTCCTCGAGCTCTTTGCACATCTTCTTCGACACTTTTATGATGGCTAGGGGTTTTTCTGTAACTTTGAAGGTTTCTCTTAATTTCGCTTTTTGCATGAAAGCCCAATCTGCACAGTTGTTGCAAGATGTGTCTTCTTCTTCTGATAATTCCGTGTTGCTGCATAAACAAGGGCGAATTTTGCCGACGGATGGGCCTTCAATATCAGACTCATCCGTATCGCTACCAAGATGAGGACAGTTTTTTTTGGAAGGACGGACTTCTAGTGTCAGACTTATTGGTGTCACTGCCGAAACACGAACACACTTTGGGGTTTTTTTACTTTTGAAGGTGACAGCTGGCTCGGGTTTGCTTTTGAGTCTCAAAACTGTTCTGCTTTTGGTTAGTTGTAGCTCAGCACTTTGGGGGTTCACAAAGTACCGAGATCTTCATATCGGACTACATCCACACCGAACTGCTGGATGTCTCCAGCAATGCGTCCTTCGCCATTTTTGGTATACTTCATGCACTGATGGAGAGTTTGATGGAATGATGTCATAATCGTGGAGTCACGACCGTCTTAGGGGAATCTTATAAGATGTGTCAGGGTTTTGCGTGAAACGAGCCTGATACTGTTCGGGGTTTTGCAGAGCATGAATGAAAACATCTTTGACCTCCTTGGATAGGACCAGGCATCATAGATGCTTAAGAGAGACGGGAGCTTCCGGAGGTGAGCCAAGACATTGTAATCTACCGGAGAAGAATTCGAATCTTCATGAGTCGGCTCTATGCCGTTTTCTTCATTAGCGACTTGTTTCTCCTTCTCTTTCGGGACGTTGTCTTACTTTGGCGGTAGAACCTTGCCGTTTCTGAGCTGGATTTGGTTGGCCTTTGTGCATACTTCACGGAGGCTGCGACGAGTTGGATTCATTTCTTGGGTAGCGGATTCAGCCGTCTGTTCCCAGAAGATTTCGGCTTCTGTCTGTATAAAGTTGGTTGCAGCTTGATTGTTCACCAATACACTCTTGGGCAGCTCTATCTCTCCGGTCTTGTATTGCTTTTCAACCCAGTCTTTGAAAATATAACAATTCTCAATCACATGGCTCACTACTACGTGGTACAGGAAATACAGGAGATTGTCGGTCATTTTTGCTTCGTGTGAGGTCTTTTCGACTCCGACAATTGTAGACCGTTGTTCAGGACATCTTTGAATATCTTGCGGACTTTATCTCTCCTAAAAGAGTAAATCTAGTTCTTTTTCTCCTCTAGGAATGACCCTTCTCCTCCTAGCACCGCTTTTCGAAACTGGTCTGTTTTCGATCTGCTCGCCTTTCGCTTGTCCTCATTGTCAGACGCATTGAAAGTGTTGGTATTATTGGAATTCCCGCTTTTACGGTTGCCATCCTTTCGGTTCTTTCAAAGCTTGTCACTCTGAGAGTTCGGAGCAGACTCTTGCTTCGAGTGTTCCAACATTTGAACTCCCTTGGTCAACTCTTAAAACATCTTGAGGCCTACTGTATATAAGAATGGGACCATCCAATTGCTGTGGTTCCCAATGAGGAGGCTAACGGACTGGTCCTGCTCCAGCGGCTGTTTGCACTTAACCGTAAGATTGCGCCATCGGGCGATAAAATTCGTGCTGCCTTCGTTCTTCTCCGGCTTGGTCCTCATAAGGTCTGCAATAGAGATTTTATCATTGACACTTATGAATCTTTGTCGAAACAGAGACTCCATTTGGGCGAAAGTAGTGACGGACCCGTCTAGTATGGTCGTGTACTAGTCGAAAGCGACGCCAGTCAGGCTGTTGACAAACTGATCAAGGAGTGCATCATTGCCTCTTTTGTTTCAGCACGACGTTTTAAAGTGGGCAACGTGTTGATTCGTGTTTCTCGTCCTGTCAAATCTTCCGTACTTAGGAATGATGTAGCCGCTGGGGAACTCGATCAGATCGTATTGTGTGGGTATGGTCTCCCATTGCTGCCAACGTCTTTCTGTGCCTCGGCTTCGGCCACTAATGTTTTCATTTTGCTGGTGACCAAATCCATTATCCGATCTTGTGTTAGCGGAATAGAGCCTTCCGGGGCCAAGGCGTCTCTAGAAGTGGAATGTGGCCGGCTTTCGCACGGCTCGCTCATACTTGACCTAAAGGGACATGCATCGGCTGCTTTGGGTTATTATCTCCCGGTTCATGAGTAGAGACCTGCATTTGATTAGAAGGCGCCCGAGCAACTTAAGCCGTGTGCTGCATCATGACGTTCGTCAAGTCATCAATTTTTGAATAAAGCTTGAACATCTCTTTATCTTTGCTCATGAGCTGTTTTCGGAGTTCTTGAAGCAGCTTCTGCTCTGCGGTCCTGGGACGGAAAGTCGGCTTTTCTTCGCTTTTCTAGCTTAATTCCACATAGACTGAGTGGTCCTGCTTATCGGACTCATCGAGGGGTTTTTTATTATCCTGCGGAGGAGGCTTATCTTGGGAAGTGGCGGCTACATTCAAGTCAGATTGGGCTTAGGTTGTGGTGGCCCCATCCTTACTTTTGCTGCGAAGGTTGTCGCCCGGACCTGTGCCCGCCATATAGACCGTGTGAATAACATATCTGACCGTCTTTTCATCCTTAGCAGCTGATTTCGCGGACCATTGTTGTGGCCCTTCTGCTTTGGTAAAGGACAATTGACTGAAGAAGGCTAGCCTGACGGGGTTCTTGGTGGCGCCGGCTTTTTTTTCTTGCTCTGCCCCGCTGCTTTCGCGTGCCTCAAAGTGCTTGGTATACTTCTGAAGAGAGTGTCACACCTTTTGTACCGGGACTTGGACACCTCCCTTCATAGCACAATTTGAAATGCAGCCTTCTCAATCTTGGCGGACATCGCATTCTTCTGGTCCCACTTTAAGGGCTCGAACTAATTGCGGATTTTCACTGCTAACACGGCTGTAGACGCGGGGCATTTCTGTTCTCGGAACCTCACAAAATTCAACTTGGCTGGAGCTCTGACCCTTTTGTTGGCTCTATATTTGAGCCGCTTCTGTCTCAACTTTTCTGTTTTGAGCACTTGGCAGGTTTCAGCTCTTCGGGAAGCCGCCGTAGGCAGAGTGATGGAGAGCTTTAGAGATACGCCTGATCATGCACTTGTCGGTGGCATTGCCCGAGCTTGTCCAGGACGTTTGATAATACCTTTTGTTCCAGCAGTCTTGCCTCCGGTTGGAGCACCCGAGAGTCATTCCGATATCGTCTTACGTTTTGGTTGTGGTACCTTGACGATCACAACGTTCAGCCTCTTGCCCCTTGAAACCGGTTTAGTCACCTGGTTTGCCGGGATTTCCTCCAGATGAGCGCTTCCGGTAGGGTAGATGATGACGGAACCAAATTGGCAGGACGGTTCCTCCCACTGCCGACTGAGGCTTGCGGGGAGAATCGCGTGGGCATTGATCTCGACCATGTAGGGGATCGGAGTCTCGTCAGAAACGAAGCTCGTCTTTAAAGACATATTGCTGAGTTCGAGATTGCGCATGAAGGTTGTTAACCTGCACACAAAAATGTATGACTTCAGTACATGCAATCGATATATATGTTGATTGAGTTTGTATGAACGCTTGACCCGAAATATGGGAGTAGTGAAAAAGGTCCCGCCGGACGTGCCAGAATCAGAGTGTTTTTCGTCATCCTATTGAGATAGGAATGCGTATGCTTGTCAGGCCTATACAGATTTGCCTTACCTGGGGCAGACTGGAGTTTAGTGATTGTGTGGATCCGAGTCTCAGCAGTCACAGACTAAAATACAGTTAATTATCCCTCGCTCTTGGGCGCGAGAGAACTTTCGATTGATAGTTCAAACTGGTCATGCGAACTCAATGTGCAGTATGCGCGTGTTGTGTTTTGAAGGCGTTTTTGATGTATCGGGGTCTCATAGAGTTTACGGGGGTTTCACTACCTGGATAGTGGGCTGGGGTCAAGGGGCTAGTAGCCCCTTACGGGGTGCTTAGAATTTTTCAAAAGGAGAAGTGTTTCGAGTGTGGAACATGTGGGAAAGAGATGGGTGAAGAGCGTCTTAAGGACGCGTGAAACGACACGTGGCCGCTAATTACTTGTGGCACGTGACCGCTGAGCGCCGGCAGGCTACGTTCCTGGTATGAACGCGACGGCACGCGACCATCGGGCGCCGGCGGCTCACGTGAGCAGCACGTGCCCGCTGGAAACACCAACAGAAGAATGATGCTTAGCACCTGGGCTTAGAGTTGAACTTCTGAGGGACTTTGAAGTTAAACTCTTAGAAAAAGAAGGATTCATTTTATTTATTATTTTTTTGGAATTCGATGGAGTTAAACTCCTAAAGAAAAGATTTTCGGAGATGATGAAAGGGGACTCCTTTCTTCTCCCTTGAGCCTTGGATCCTCCTAAAGTGGGATTTTTGGAGATGTGTTGTAACACCCTAGTTCATTTATATCAATTCTGTTTTTGGTATTTCTTTATTTATGGCTATTTCTTGTTTTATTGTGTTTTTGGTGCAAGTAAATGTAATTGGTATCCGTGTTTGCATCTGACCCGACCTACATGCTGGAAATCCGTCTTGATTCCTGTTTATGATTGATCCCGGCTGGTTATGAGAATTCGTGCACTTTCATGTTGTTTATACTGCATACTTGTATTATAAATCCGGCATATGCATTTTTTAATAAAACAAATAAAGTCAAGTAAAATATTTTTAAAAAATAAATAAATATCTAGTATGGCCTGCATGATACCCCTAACCCCGTCGTAGCGTCCGTACATCGTGTTCTCGTCCCGTTTAGTGAAACAGACTCGTTTGGATAGCTACGTGCACGCTACGTGTATCCGTTCTTGGGGGTATACATTTTCGTTATCCGGATATTCTATTTTGGTTTTGATTGATACGTATATTATCCGTATTTTCAAACAGTAATTTTAGACCCGACCCAGATGTATTTTGAAGTTTGTATTAGCCAAAATCTCAAATTTAACTAATATTTTATTCTTACGGTTTTAAACTGTAAAAATTATATTCTTTATATTTTATTTTGTTTTAAAAGATTTTTTTAATATTTTAATCCTAACCTAAAAAGATTTATACACAACTCTCTCTCACCTCTGTATATATATATGTTTATATATTATATATTATATTTTTTTAACCCTATTTTTTATATACCCACGTAGCCCTCTCTCTCCTCACTTCCTCTTCTTCATTTTTCTTTTTCTCCCGCCGTCGCCCTCGTGAACCCGCGCCCGTGCCCCTCGCCTCGCCGGAGCTCCGTTCCCATCGTCTCCATCACCTCGCCTCACCTTCTTCCACCTCACCTCCTCTCCTTTCCCGACCAACCCACGGCAAACCGACCCTGCACAACCCAAGAAAACCCACTCCAAGCCTCGCCTGCCCGCACCTTTGCCGTCGGAACTCCGACCTCGTCGGCCTTCATCCTCGCCACCATCCTCTCCTCCCTCTCTCCTCTCTCCCAATGCTTGATAATGTGCATCATGCGTAGTCATGAGGTTGTAGATGTAATTCCTGATAGATATTTGTGCATCCGTGTTTTACTGTGCACCTGTACAATTTATTATATACCTAGTTGCATGTCATGTCATATTATTTCATATTACTGTTATCTTGGCACCCCATGCTTGATAATGGGTATCATGCGTAGTAATGAAGTTGTAGATGTAATCCCTGATAGATATCTGTGCATCCGTATTTTTATCGTGCATCCGTACTTGCTACAGTTTTATTATGAGCATCCGTTTGAAACCTGTGCACTACCTGGCATGACATGATAAACCACTACTTGACCTGTTACCTGATCTTGTTATTAATGCCGACAATCCGGACATGTTGTCCCGACGGACGTATCCTGTTGTCTGCATAGACAAATCTGTACTTGCTTGATCCTGTGTTGGCATTAGATCCAGATTTATCAATACCTGACTTGAACACATAACCTTGGGGGTAAGGGGAAATCAATAATGAAACCTGACTTGTAACTCAACAGTTCGATGCTTACACTGATCAGTTTTGGGGCTAGGCCAGTCCCGGGATGATGGTGCTGACATCATTCATCTGTACATGTTTCCTGTTTTGTGCTTAGCGGCACGTCTCGGTTTCAGCTCGAGAATCTGGACCATAGTCCCGGGTATGCACGGAATACTATTGAGTTACATCGACGATTCATTAAATTGATTTCAAGGACTTGAAAGTAATTAACCCAGTATTTTAGTTCATATTACTCACCGCACGTCACATGTGCTTATACACTTCACTGTTCCATATTCGTGTTACTGTTATACCCTTATTACTGTTCATACTCATGCCTGTATATCTTGTTACCTCCTGATTATATTTTATTGTTCGATATTATGACGCACTGACGTCTAGATTTTGCATGGCCCAGATCCTTTATCTCTTTCGTAGGCTGATCGGGAGTATTTCAGCCGTCAGGCCGAGCAGTGAGGATCATGTTAGTATCTAGCTTAGTTTAGTTTTATTTCCGTACTTTCATTTCCTGATGTGAGCCCGTATTTGGGACGTACTTTCCAGATGTTATTGTTATTTGGATTTTATTGCTTCCGCGTATTATTTCTTGACTCTTTATTCTCGCAGATGGACATTGTTTTCGCCAAAAATTTCTGCGCAAAAGAGTCTAAGGTATCAAATGGCAACGATACGCTTAAGAAAATGCGAACCAGTATCTTCCGGCCTGTATTTTGATAAACTCCCCAATGAGAAACTGTTAAATTATGATGGTGTTGAAAGCATCTCGAAAAAACCTTCGATTTGATATATTATGGGCCTCATAATTCATCCGGGATCAAAAGTTATGAGCAAATGTATTATGCACATGTGATCTAAGAAAGAAGATGCGAACCAGTATTTTCCGAGCTTTATTTTGACAAACTCCGGAATGAGAAACAGCTAAATTCTGATGGTATTGAAAACATCTTGAAAAGACCTTCGATTTGATATATTATGGGCCTCATAATTCATCCGGGATCAAAAGTTATGAGCAAATGTCTATGCACATGTGATCTAAGAAAGAAGATGCGAACCAGTATTTTCCGAGCTGTATTTTGACAAACTCCGGAAAGAAAAACAGCTAAATTCTGATGATATTGAAAGCATCTCGAAAAGTCCTTCGATTTGATATATTATGGGCCTCATAATTCATCCGGGATCAAAAGTTATGAGCAAATGTGTTATACACGTGTAATCTAAAGTAATGCTTTACTATATGGGGAATGCATTTTTTAGTCCCACATCGGGAAAATGAGAGATGGCTTCTTTACCACTCCCATATAAATAAGAGGGGATCAACATTTCTTGAAAAAAAATCTAGAGCTTCAAACAGAGAGAATTCTGAGAAAAATTTCAAGAAAAAGGTAAAAATCTTCACAAGAGAAGAAATTTCTTCTAATAGATCATTGATCTAAAAACCAGATCAATGATCTTCACATAATAAACAGTGCTTTGCACTTCTTATGAACCACTGGTTATTTAAAACAAGAAAAAACAAAATAAAAAAAATAGTGCTTTGCACTTTTATAAACCTTTGGTTCCTGAAATAAAAAGAAAAACTTATTTTTCTTTGATCTAAATTAGATCAAGGAAACGAACAGTGCTTTACACTTTTTTTGTGAACCATTGGTTCTTGAATCTAAAAAATTCTTAAATCATAGTGCCTTGCACTTGCAAACTGCGTTGTTGCGCTCCTGGATTGGCCCAAGCCACCAGAGCGCGCCACGTGTCAGCAGCGCAGGCGCAGCGCATTAGCGCAGCGCACTGCGCTTGTGCGACACGTGTCAACACTACAAGCGCTTGCGCTCTCTGATTGGCGCAAAACGCTTGACAAATGCAAGGCATTTCTTAAAGAGCCAGGCCCAAATCAAAAAGACCTAGCAGGCCAAAATAAATTGCAAAGCAATAAAAAGGGCAGAGCCCAAGTAAAATTGATGCTCTGCATCATTTATAAATGGGCAGAGCCCAAAGCAAATTGATGCTCTGCATCCTTTATGGGTAGAGCCCAAATAAAAATAAAAAGGAATGCAATGCAAAAAACAAATAAAAATGATGAGTATTTTCCAACTGGACTTAGCCCAATCATGGCTGTAAGTTCTCAAATTAAATTGACTGAGCACGGCTGCTTCTTAAATCAATTTATATCTGGTTCGAGGGTACATCTCCGAACTCCTCCGACATCTGTCGTTGTAATCCTTCAATGACGTCAGAGAGATGACGAGTCCCAATGATCACACACTATACGGACTGCGGGGTCCTTAAACTCGTGGACCGAAACGTCCTTAAACTAATATCGGACCGTAACGTCCCTAAACTAATATCGGACCGAAACGTCCCTAAACTAATAATGGACCACCATGTCCCTAAACTGGAGCATGGACCGCAACGTCCCTAAACTACCTATGGACCACTACATCCCTAAACTGGAACAATAGAGCATTCAAATGCTCTTTTGCCGGATCTAAACGATCCCGTTTAAGTTAATCTTAGCCCCCAAACACGGCTAACGTATCCTTAAACATTCAAACGGACTATAAAACTCCAAATCAACCTTGGTTCAAGGGTACATCTCTGAACTCCTCTGACATCTGCCGTTGTAATCCTTCAACGACGTTAGAGAGGTGACGGGTCCCGATGGCCAGATATTAAATGGATTATCACGTTAAGTTGATCTTAGTCTCAAACATAACTATCGTATCCTTAACGAACGTTTAAGTTGATCTTAGCCGCAACACGACTAATGCATCCTTAAACTAAAAACACCAAATCTAAGTAAATACGGATTTGGACTAATCCACGTCTTACGGGCGACGGCATTACTCAGTCTCCGTATACAATCCACGGGCAACCACAAACAAAACAAACACACACGACACGAAGTGAAATTCTGGAGAAGGAGAAAGTTGTTACCGCGATGCGGTAGCGTAATTAACTGCAGGGGCTTGTGCCTGCAGGGAAGAGCGTCCCCACAATCAAAAACCCCTCAAGCGAGGGGGAATCTGACGAAGTCTGCTACATCGGCCGCATCCGTCTAAACCTCCAATACACGGTGTCATAAATCAACTTGGCATCTTTGGAGAGGTGGACGGATAAAACCAAATAGCATCTGCCCCGAATCTCAGCGTCAGGACATCGCAGTCGTGTGCGCCGCCATTCGGAGGGGAACAGATTCTGGCACGCCCGGTGGGACCTCTTCCTCTTTCCACTCCACACTTCGTGTGTCGTCTTCGCGAACCAATCGCGGTTTGTTAAATGGTTGCCTTCAGATTTCAAGTTACTAAGATTTGGTCTTCTGCCTGGCGCTCGAACTCAAGATTCAATGGCCTTTAACTGCACCAACTGCTCGAAGTGCCACTGCAACGGACGCCCCACCTCCCCCGGAGGTGTAGCATATGGGCCCCAAGCGGCTTCCTTCCTCGCTCTGCCAGTAGACCAGGTGACCCAGGCCACCACCGGCCTGTTTTTCAGGACCATGACCCCGTCTACAAGCTTCTCTATGCCAATACCTGCACCGGAAGTGAACAAGAAGTCGGTCTTCGACCAGCTCACTACCACGACGGCCCCTGTCAACGGGTCGCCCACTACCAAACCAACAGCCCCTGTTTTCGTCAGGCTGGATCAGAACTGTAAATTGGCTGTCCCAAGGAAGGAAATAACTGCTACCCCAGAAGTCGTCAAGGTGGCTTCCCCTGTTAAAGAATCAGCCTTTTCAAGACTGACGATTCCCGCTCCTGCCCTTGCTCGAGGATCCGTCTTCGACAGGTTGAATATCACCCCTCAAAAAACAACCTCAGTCTTTAAGAGGTTAACACCGGCAGCTCTTCATTCAGACAGGGGGCAAAAAGAAGCTATCTTTATCTCCGAGCCAGTCCCAACGGCTCGCTGTGCTTGACGTCACCATTGGCGACGAGTGAGGAAGGCATGGGGCAACTCCCTCTCAGGGCTAACTCCAGTGGTGGAAGTCAACGCTGCTGTTCCAACTGGGAACAGCTTTGAACTGCTGAGAAGGGTATGGAAGAACTCTCCAACCGCTACACTAAAGAGATCTCCTCCACCTGCTGAGAGAGCTCCAGAAACGAAGCAAGAACAGCCCCCTCAACGGCTGTCCTAAAAAATATACAAGGTTTGGTGAAGGGTTCAAGACTCCGTGATCGACCCAGATCACTTTCGTCAACAAAAGAAGACGAAAGTGCAAAAAGAAAAAGACCGTCCGTCATTCGAAGAACAAATGGACAAACTTATAAAGAAAGCTGGTCAAAATGTCCGAGAAGATCACAACCGCGAGACGGCCATCTACGAGAAAGCCAAGACGCAACGCCTTCTCCAACAAGCCATAAAGGATGAAAATGCCGTTCCTTGCCAACCTGTTATAAAGAAGGCTCGGCGCAGAAGCAGAAATAAGTCGAAATGCCAAAAAGACTCTCAACAGCAACAAAGCAGGGCTAAGAAGCCGCGCAAACGGGAGTTGAGCGTTATTGATCTATCCCTCATGAAGAAAATGGGTCGAGCATACTCGTTTCCTCGGGACAAGACGAAGAAGATACTTGATGTTGCTCTAAAGCATCAATTGCTTACATTGCCGGAATCCAAGCACCCCGAGCAAGCAAGCGAAGTCTCTGGCCCAAACTATTGCTCTTACCATCGAGTAATAGGGCACCCGCTCGAAGACTGCTTCACCTTTAAGAATTGGGTCGAAGATCAGTACCAGCTTGGCAAGTTCGCTCTGTCTGACAACTGGAAGGTAACGCCGCCATAGAAGCACGAGCCCAAGGCCACGAAAGAAGAACGGGTTCCACATTGGGATTGGAAGCGAATTCGCACCTGTCACATGATTACAATATTAAAAGAAGAGCCCGAGGACATAGATGAGCTCCCTTGGTGCTTCGAAAACAGCAACGACGAAATAATCTCAGAATTCCCACCAGCGCCAAAAGAGCTGGAAGATGGAATCCATACCACTGCAGATAACCTCAAGAAGATTGAGTTGGGGACGGCAAATGATCCACGACCGATATTCACCAGCGAGTTACTATCTGAAGAAAGGGTAGCTGCGTTAAAGGATGTGCTTCTGCAGCATAGAGATTGCTTCGCGTGGAACTATTCCGAAATGCCAGGACTAGATCCAGAAATGTAGGGTTCCTAGGCACACTAAGAAGGTCTCACAAGGCATCAACCATGCCAATTTCTAATTTTACAAGTGCCGAGAAACCCTAATACGGATCGTTAACTAGAATTTTAGGCAAAACAAGCAACTAGTTAACAATTTAACTTAGTGAACGGAAATACAACCTTTGTAGATCCGGTACTCCACCTCCATAGCTCCATGATGAAGTCTCTTTGCTGTCCAAATCGAATCCCGGGCTCTAGCGTCGGCTTCATCGGAGAAATGGGCGGGCTAGGTCATCGACTACGATGCCGAAGATGATCTACGTCGAGGCATCACAAGATCAAGCTCCAACTTCACCAAGCCATGAAACTTATGAAGAAAACACCCTATACTACTTGGCAAGAGGTAGAGGATGAAGAAATAGGAAGTGGGTTCACTTTAGAATTGGATTTCTCACTCTTTTTCTCAAGTTGCCATTGATGGAGGCAAACTTTTCTTCTTGAAGAAGAAGAAGAAGAAGAAGTATGTTATGATAAGTATTGTGATAAGTATTTTCTAAAAAGAAAATAATATGAATACTTATCATTTACCAACCATAGTTTGGTGTAGAGAATAAATCATGGTTAGATTGAAGGGTTAGGGTTAAGCATCAAGACAAAATGGTCACTTGGTCAAAGCTTCATGAAGCTTCAATAACAAACAAAGAAAGCCACCATTTTCCCTTTTTTCTTTTCCAAAATAAATAAAATAAATAAATGAATAAGAAAATGAAAACCCTAACCATTACACAACCATGGTTTAATCTTTACACAAACCCTAGTGAGCATGTATCATCAAACATGATACAAACTTGTGTACAAAAGTATATCACATATACAATGTGCACATAAAGTGAGAAAATCCATTTAAAATGAACCAATACTAGTTAATGTAAATTAATATATCATATATATAATTATACATTAAATCATTAAATCAACACTTGATTTAACGATCCGGTCATATCGCATATAACCGACTAATATCAATAGTAACAACTTATCGAATCAACACTTGATCCGATAACCCGGCTATACAGCATATAACCGATCAATGTTACAAATCGCGAGAATCAAATACAGTATCACATACTGGTATTATTCTCGGTCCCGCACATATCTCATATGCGCTCCTATTCGTTTCGCTTGAGCCAGGAAACCTCTGTGTAGGACTCTAAAGACTCGTCAATACGCCGGCAGCAGGTGATGATCATATCAAACACCCACAAGCCGCAAGCGGTCTGCTAAACGTAACGGCCACCCGGGTATTGAGCGATCAGAAGATCGACGAGCAAGCCCGCTCACACTCCTGTGAATCCAACCAGTAACACTTACTGTACAGTCCGGTCTCGTCGTCTGATATGTCGCATATCTCGTCTAGGGGCGGTAAACGTCAGACCCCAATAGCTCGATAAGTCGTGTCGATATGAGGTCTATAACAGTTCGAGAAACTACTGGTAACACTTACCAGTAAATCTCAGCAACCCTGGCCAGGAATTTCCGGTTATAGCCAATCGAACACAGCGCAACATCAACTCCCTATACCGGGAGAGACGAATCCCCTCCTATCGCTCATTGCCTCCATGTGATTCGGGACTGTACCCAAAAACCACCGTTTTGCACGCCCTCTTGGACGTGGTAAGGTGGAAATCAAAGCACAGTGGGAACCACACAAGACTCTATGACGATCTCGGGTCAACAGACTACTCTGTACCAGTGTCACCAGAGAACTGCCATCTGACGTAAGGTATAATACCATCTGGGAGTTCTCGGCGAGTCCGTCCAGTGTACCCAGTCTCCACTTGAGCACCCGTATATCATCTCTGATGTTAAACACCAATGGATATGGGATCATCCATCGCCCATCTGTATGGGTCGAGAAGGTATACACTAGTCTACTCTGGTATATCGATGCCCCGTCTCGATACACCCACGACTAGGGGCTTTGAAGGATGTACTTATGGACTACCATGTCCCCACTAGTATGATCCGCATCATAGTCCAGGTAGTCAAGTACACATCCTAAGGGCTTTACCAACATGTAACAGAGAGACAATCAGTGTACACGTTAAGGTAAAGTGTAACCAGATAGCATACTATCATGTCGAGCAAGAAAGTCATCCCTATATATGTCCAAGCATCCATTACAATATACATCCTATGTATAGTAATGGCCTCTAGGGCATACATATAACTAACAATAAATTGTTGTACACAAATTGGCGATATCCCCGAACATCAAGCCAGTCAAACAGGCGCCGAGAAGAATGCGACTCGAGCTTGAGATGAGCATCAATGCCGAGGTCAAAAAGTTAATCGACTCTGGCTTCATCCAGGAAGTTCAATACCCTGAATGGATCGTCAACATCGTCCCAGTGATGAAGAAAAATGGGACAGTGCGCATATGCGTAGACTTCCGGGATCTTAATAAAGCTTGCCCGAAGGATGATTTCCCAGTACCAGTCACCGAATTGATGATAGATAATACATCCATTCATGAGGTTTTCTCCTTCATGGACGGCTCATCGGGGTATAACCAGATAAAGATGTATCCCGAAGACCAGAAGCACACAGCCTTCAGGACCCTTCTAGGTATATTCTGCTACAAGGTGATGCCCTTTGGTCTAAAGAACGCCGGTGCCACCTATCAGAGGGCCATGACGAAGATCTTCGATGACCCCATACACGAAATCGTCGAATGCTACATCAACGATCTCGTAGTTAAAAGCAAATCATACGAGGAACATCTCGAGCATTTGAAGACCGTATTTCAACGCCTTCGACAATACAACTTGAAGATGAACCCACTCAAGTGTGCATTCGGAGTTTCCTCTGGAAAATTCCTGGGATTCATCGTCCGACACCGGGGTATCGAAATAGATCCGTCAAAGATCAAGGCGATCATGGAAATGCCTCCGCCAAGGACTCTCAAACAGTTGCAGTCTCTCCAAGGAAAGCTCGCATATATTCGGCGATTTATAACCAACCTCTCTGGCAAGTGCCGCCCTTACAGTCACCTGATGAAGAAGGGAACTCCGTTCGTCTGGGACCAAAAATGCCAAAGCGCGCTAGACGAGATCAAGCAATACCTGCAGAACCCGCCGGTGTTGGCTGCTCCGGTCAAGGGAAAACCCCTCATTCTTTATACAACCGCCCTCGAAGGTTCCTTAGGCGCATTATGGGCACAAGAGAACGATCAAGGGAAAGAAAGAGCACTCTATTACTTAAGTCGAGTTCTGCTGAGGGCAGAAAGCAACTACTCTCCCATTGAAGAACACTGCCTGGCATTGATCTTCACGATAACAAAGCTTAGACACTATGCGTTGGCTCATGAAGTCCGTCTTATTTCAAAGGTGGACCCCCTTAAATACTTGATGTCAAAGGCCATATTGACGGGACGACTCGCTAAATGGGCCCTGCTCTTGATGGAGTTCTCGATAACATATCAACCTCTTAAGGCAGTGAAAGGCCAGGCCATCGCCGACTTCCTCGCTGAGCATCCGATACCGGCCGACTCTCCTTTAAACCGCGATCTTCCAGACGAACATGCGTTTGATGCGATCGACAAGGGTGATACCAGATGGGATCTCTATTTCGATGGAGCATCTTCCATGAAGAAACGCAAACAAAGTGCCCCTATAATCAATTCGGGGGTAGGACTCATCTTTATAACTCCACAAGGTGGGATAATGCGTTTTGCCTTCTCCCTAAAAGAGCTGAGGACAAATAACGAAGCCGAATACGAAGCTTTGATAGCAGGCCTCGAGATCGCCATTGATATGGGAATTGAAGACCTCCTCATATACGGGGATTCTCAACTGGTCGTTAGTCAAGTAAACAGCGACTACCAAACGTGCAAGCTAGAACTGGTGAAGTACGGCGAAAAAGTGCAACAACTGTTGACCCGAATTCCCTCCTATACTTTGGAGAACATATCGCGCGCGGAAAACAGCAAAGCAGTCGCGTTGGCCAAACTTGCTAAAGAACTGGCTGAGGAGAACCTCGATGACGTCAGAATTGTGGTACAAAGCCGTCGAGTGCTCGCCCCAACGGAAATATCTCCGGAATCACCCGAAGAAAAGGAAACGACTGAGCGAATGGCTCTGCAAATAAAAGACCGGGAAAAGGCCGAGGATTGGAGGGAAGTCTTCATAGACTACTTTAAGTCCCACCGAATGCCTGAAGAAGCGTCCGCAAGACATCAGCTCATGAAACGAGCTCTGTCTTTCGCCTTCGTCAATGATACTCTGTACAAGAGGTCGTTTGATTCTCTATGGCTGAGATGCTTAGGACCTGACGAAGCGAAAAGAGTCGTCCGAGAAGTTCACGACGGACTCTGCGGTTCTCACCAAGCGGGCCCAAAGATGAAGTTGAAGATCAAACGGATGGGCTACTATTGGCCGACGATGATCCAGGACTGCCTCGAATATGCGAAGCAATGCCACTCATGCCAAATTCATGGGAACTTCATCCATCAGCATCTGAATCCACTACATCCAACGGTGGCTAGCTGGCCATTCGAAATGTGGGGGACTGACATAGTCGGCCCTATCGAACCAGCATCGTCTAGGGGAC
This sequence comes from Agapanthus africanus, assembly GCA_030015575.1. NCBI lineage: Eukaryota > Viridiplantae > Streptophyta > Magnoliopsida > Asparagales > Amaryllidaceae > Agapanthus > Agapanthus africanus. Next base: position 423,748,080 of record CM057349.1, read on the forward strand.
ATCGTTTCATCCTGGCGACGACTGACTACTTCTCTAAATGGGCAGAAGCAGTACCGTTAAGAGAAGTGAAGACGAAAAATATCCTCCACTTCTTCAAGACGCACGTCATATATCGGTTTGGAACTCCGCGACGGATAATCTCCGATAACGGGCCAGCTTACAGAAGCCACAAGATCAGTCGTTTTGCGCAACAGCATAATATAGACTGGAGATATTCCTCGGTTTATAATCCGTGAGCTAATGGTCTAGCTGAAGCCTTCAATAAGACCCTGACGAAAATCATGAAAAAGATGGTGTCCCGAAATAAGAGAGACTGGCACGAGAGGCTGCAAGAAGCTCTCTGGGCATATCGAACTACGTTCAAGACGGCCACAAGCACAACGCCGTACGCGTTGGTATTTGGGACGGAAGTAGTACCCCCCCTCGAGATAGAGTTACCCTCTCTATGAGTGGCAGTCCACTACGAGCTGACGGACGAAGAAAATGCTCACCTTCGGCTTGAGGAGCTTGACGCCCTTGATGAAACCCGGCTCATAGCGCAACAAAATCTGGAGGCCTATAAAGCAAAGATGACGCGCTCATATGAAAGACTGACCCGACCGAGGACATTTCGCCAAGGCGAACTCGTGCTAATGGTCAAAAGGCCTATGATCCTCAATCGCGCCAAGCGAGGAAAATTCGAGCCAAACTATGAAGACCCGTATATCATAGATAAGGTCTACCAGGGTGGGGCCTATCTACTCATGGACATGCACGGTGAAAGGCCTTTCAGGCCAATAAACGGTCGCTTCCTAAAGAGATACTACGCTTAATGATCCACGGCTTAAGTCAATGATAGATGACGACGACTATGTTCGCTCGCTATCTTCCTAAACTCAAGCTTTATACGTAGTAGCTGGCCTTCTCCATGACGGACCGAAATGTCCTTAAACTAATAGCGGACCGAAACGTCCCTAAACTAATATTGGACCGAAACGTCCTTAAACTAATTTTCATCCCAAAATGGGAATGTTGGACCGAAACGTCCTTAAACTAATGATGGACCGCAATGTCCTTAAACTACCAATAGACCACCACGTCCCTAAACTGGAACACGGACCACCATGTCCCTAAACTGGAACACGGACCACCACGTCCCTAAACTGGAGCATGGACCGCAACGTCCCTAAACTACCTATGGACCACTACGTTCCTAAATTGGAACAATAGAGCCTCCAAATGCTCTTTTGCCGGATCTAAACGATCCCGTTTAAGTTGATCTTAGCCCCCAAACACGGCTAACGTATCCTTAAACATTCAAACGGACTATAAAACTCCAAATCAACCTTGGTTCAAGGGTACATCTCTGAACTCCTCTGACATCTGCCGTTGTAATCCTTTAACGACGTTAGAGAGGTGACGAGTCCCGATGGCCAGATATTAAATGGATTATCACGTTAAGTTGATCTTAGTCTCAAACATGACTATCGTATCCTTAACGAACGTTTAAGTTGATCTTAGCCGCAACGCGACTAATGCATCTTTAAACTAAAAACACCAAACCCAAATCTAAGTAAATACAGATTTGGACTAATCCACGTCCTACGGGCGACGGCATTACTCAGTCTCCGTATACAATCCACGGGCAACCACAAACAAAACAAACACACACGACACGAAGTGAAATTCTGGAGAAGGAGAAAGTTGTTACCGCGATGCGGTAGCGTAATTAACTGCAGAAGCTTGCGCCTGCAGGGAAGAGCGTCCCCACAATCAAAAAACCCCTCAAGCGAGGGGGAATCTGACGAAGTCTGCTACATCGGCGCATCCGTCTAAACCTCTGATACACGGTGCCATAAATCAACTTGGCATCTTCGGAGAGGTGGACGGATAAAACCAAATAGCATCTGCCCCGAATCTCAGCGTCATAGACATCGCAGTCCTGTGCACCGCCATTCGGAGGGGAACGGACATGTACTAGATGGATTATTTATTTCTACTGTTTCTTGATATCTTATAGACAGCCGTAATATGACTGTGGAGGGATGTTTCCTAGCCACTGGTAGCATGGTTGGCTCTGTCACGTGCCGATCTTAGCGCACTCTAGGAAGCGGGGCGTAAGAAGGTTTGTTTGGTATCAGAGACATACGATTTAGGTTAATCAGGTTTGATTCTTTTGTAGTTGGGTATTGGACCCAATACACGAATCAGAAAATCCGTGATTAGGAACATGTCCTGCCACATTGTTATCGTGATTCTTGAATCATATCTTCTTGCGACCCTTGTCTTGACGATATGCAAACAACTTTGCATCTCGACTTGAAACCTTCTGGTTCTCTATTGTTTCTTTCTATTTTGATACTAGGATTTGGGCGACTTGAACGGAGTTATGTGATTGTAATTATGAACTGCAGCATGGTTATAATGAGATACTCTATTTAAGTAATTTGGAGTCCTAGTCTTGATTCACTTTTTTGTTTTATGGTCGTTAGCATGATACTGTTGCAAGTTTAGATTGGTTTTAATTTATCTAAACAGGATGGCTCCCACTGTTTCTCGAATCCCTCCTCAAACCATAAAAGAAGAATTAGCCAGGACAATTCTTACCGTACAATACTTGCTTAACCGTTCAGCCAGGCTAGTGTCGATACTTCGAGGGAGGTTTTCCAACGCTTTCGCGAAGTTCCTTAATTAAATAACCTCTTTTCTCTGGGGGCGTAACCCCGCTGACACCTTTCTAGGCACCTACTTGGTTTATAGCATTGATCGTTAAGTGACGAATCTCCTGATAAGTAGCATATACTCACAGTAGGATCGGGATCCAAAATATCATCGTATGATAATGTTGAAGGAATCCTACCAACATTCATCAAACTCCAAAATGGTATGCACCTCTCTGCAAATTTCAGTTTCTTTAGAAATTCCCGATGTGGATTTTTGCCCCATGCTCTTATGACCTTGACTAAGGGCCAACAAATCATAAGTCACATGTCAAGTTCTACCCGTCATTGTCCAGGTTAATTTGAACCCACCCGTACATACTCTTGACTAAGGGCCAACAAAGTAATACGACTGTCTCAAACCAACGCATCTATCTATGCAACAAATGAATACCCCAGCAGCTACCAAACACTATGTCTTGACTAAGGGCCAACAAACATAGCTTGAATACTACTGACCATCCATAAGAAATGACGGAGGGCTACGAATGGTTTTGGCAAAACCGTGAACGTAGTGAACTTGATATAATCGAAGGAACCTGATACTTTTTTTAAAAGGAGTGGTTAAAGCTCCGCAATTTAAAAAATCCGATCCTTTTAAAATAACCGAGTGGTTTCTTTTTAAATCTGTTCCAACGATTTAAACATTGGTTTATTTTCTTTGCATTATATTAATGCATCCCATCAATTAATCTTATCATTGCAGAAAACAACGAAAAATACCACGTCCTCTTATGCCATCCGCATTCGCCACGGGGTCCCGTCATCACCCGTTAGGTTACTTAACTAACGACAAAGCGGGGGCTGGGCTAGCGCGTGTGTAAAACATAAGTGACGTCTAATAGCTATCATATATAGATATTGTACATTCGTCAGACGCAATAATAAGCATTCCAGATCACAGATAAACTTTATTGGATATGCAAGTAATCCGCATTTCTTTTGAGCCTGCAAGGAAAGACGGATTACACAGTTGTGATGAATAGCCATTACCCCACCCAGACCCCTACGAGTACGGCAAACTACCCGCCAAGTACCAGAAGTGAAGCGGTCCGCCTCAACACTTCAAAATACCCGGTAGTTTGTGCACCCCACCTTGGGTCTATCCTAGGAGCAAAAACAGTAAAAAAAATAATACAACGATGGGTACAACCGCAACCTGGATGTGCCCCGCAAAAAATAATATTACAACAAATTACATTTACAACAAATGAATTAAATAATAACCCATTGCATAACCCCGACTATACACCACAACAGTCCAATACAGTTCATATGCACAAACAGATAAAACCATTACAGAAATGTGCAACCCCTTGCCAACCGACATACTAGCAGTTAGGGGAGGTTTACGAACACATTATACAATCACAGATATAATCCAACATGCAAATACTGTATAATTTCGATCGATTAAACATTTTTAAACTTGCTCCAATACTGCTCTGTAAACTTGAAACCTGAGCAAAATTAAAAATTACCAGAGAATCCCAATTATCACAGAGAACCACCACAAGAAAAATGGCTCCCTGAATCGTCAAAACGGCGGCGGATCCGCGGCGGGAACAGTGCTATGCGCCGCGGATCCGCGGCTCCGTAGGCGATTCAGGGCACCAAATTTTTTGTGTGTTCTACTACTATCATTTTAAGCTTTCTGAACATCCCTGAAAAATTTTTGGACTTCATTTATAAATCGACAGAAACATGATTTTTCGGGCTTTTCCGGTTTCGTTTTTTTCGTTCGAAATTCATACAAATTTGCAAAAAAGTTATTTATTGTTTAGCGAGTCTCTGATACCACTGTAAGTCGATGTACAACACCCCAATACTTGTGGGGAGGCGGAATTTTCAAAAACGAACTTGTTTAGTGAATAAATATCGACTAACCGCTTGAATCGAAGCTAAACGATAACTAACCAAACACATAGTTGTTTTAAACTACTATGCTTAGGGATTATACCTATCGAACTAAGTCCTTCGTGTCTTCATCACTGTCCTCCACTCCTCGTAGGCTCCTTGGAACATCGGCAACTTCACGGCCTCCTCGAATCAAAGACGATCCACCCGAAAGCTTCTACGCCAAGCTTAATCTCAAACTTGAGATAACTAGGTTGCTTAAAGTGCTAATCTAAGCTACCTAGAGGATATAGAGTGAGGTTATGGATGTTTTAGTCTATCTAACCCTTGATCTCAACACATGAGAGGTTAGGGTTAGGGTTTCAAGAGAGAGTGAGCTTGAGGAGAGAGAAGGTGAGAATGATAATTGAATAAAGCTTATGAGTATCATAATAGATATGAAGCATTTTCTTTTATGAAGAAAAGAATAAAGAGTGATGAATAATCATGCTTCACAAATATCAAGTGGTGATTCATTAGCATGAGTCATTAAGCATTTAATGTGCATTAATGAGATGAATGAATCACCCTCATGACTCATATAATGCATTCAATGTATATGACACTTAAACCTCCTTAGTCACCATCTTCTAAAAGCTTCTCGCACAATTACGAGAACGCCCCTCCGATCCGCAAAAATACGGAAAAACTTTAGACTGTATAAATCCAATAACCGGATACCAGTAACTGGCTTAAACCAAAGCTGACTGGTAAAAACTGTCCAAACGACGTAAGTGTGTAAACATACATACGCGTCCGAACCCTTTGTCGTAAAACCATACGACCTCTATATCGTTTCGTCTGGAGCAGGGAAACTCTCTGTGTGGGACTCTAAAGACTCGACACTACGCTGGCAGTGGGTTTAACCACAGACCGCAAGCGGCACTAGCTGTACGTAACGGTCCCCAGGTAGATGTCGATAAGAAGGCCGATGAGGTAAATCATCCGAACTCCCACTGAGCCTGATGTGACAATCTCTGTACAGTTCGGTCTGTTCGCCTAAGACTATCGCATATCAAGCCTAGGGTGCGGCAAGCGTCAGTCCCCTAATAGCTGTATAAGTCGTGTCGGAGCGAAGCCCATTACGCCCTGAGAAGCTACTGGAACCTACCAGTATATCTCGCTTGCCCTGGCCAGGGACTTTGCGTAATGGCTCTCTGACACAGTGCGATATCAACTCCCAATACCGAGAGAGATGAATCCTATCTAACCGCCACTGCCTCCAAGTGCTCGGGACTGCACCCAACTGCTACCTGTTTGCACGACTCTTATGAGCCGTGGTAGGGTAGCAATCTAAGAACAGTGGGACACACTCGAGGCGAAGTAGCAGTGTCAAGTCTGCGGACTATGCTGTACTCATGTCACCTGGGAACTGTTAACTGACGATGGGTATAATACCAACCAATCAGTTCCCCGGCGAGTCCTGTCCGGTGTACCCGTAACCTAACGGGCACCTGTATACTATCTCCAGTACGACGTACTGATGGCTGTGGGACAGACCATTTTCCCAACTGGGATGAGAAGCGTATACACTTAGTCTACTCCGGAATATCGATGCCCTATCTCGATAATCCATCGACCAGGGACCTGTATAGGATGTTGCTTACAGACTACCCAGCCCCCACTAGTGTGATAGCCATCACGACGCTGGTAATCAAGCAAAGATCCTATGGGCTCTACTAATATGTATAAGTGATACGTTACAAGAGACATATACACATATTAAAGTAGATACAAACCAAGTAGCATACTACCATTTTTAGCAAGACTGTATAACTGTGAATATCCCAAGCTTCCATTAAGTAATATACAATCTAGTATGATACAATAATGGCTCCTAGGGCATATACACTAACAAGCCATTGGTGTTTGATATCAAAGATTGTACACAGGTGCTTATTGGAGAATAGGTATACTGGACAGGACTCGCCAAGAACTCCCAGATGGTATTATACCCGACGTCAGAAAGCAGTTCTTTGGTGATACTGTTACAGGTTAGTCTGTAGACCCGAGATCGTCATAGAGTCTTGTGTGATTCTCATTGTGCTTTTATTTCCTCCCTACCACATTCAAGAGAGCGTGCAAACAGGTGGATTTTGGGTACAGTCTCGAGTCACATGGAGGCAATGAGTGATATGATAGATTTTGTCTCTCCCGGTATTAAGGGTTGATGTTGCGCTATACTCGATTGGCTATAACAGGAAGTCTCTGGCCAGGGCTGTTGATAAAATTTATTGGTAAGTGTTATCAGTAGTTTCTCGACCCGTTATTAGCCTTACATCGACATGACTTATCAAGTTATCGGGGTCAGACATTTACTACCCCAGACTAAATATGCGACATATTAGACGAAGAGACCGGACTGTACGCTAGTGTTACTTACTAGATTCACGGGAGTATGGACAAGCTTGCTTGTGATCTTCTGATCGCTCAATACCTGGATAGCCGTTACGTCCAGCTTGTACTGCTGACGGCTTCTGGGTAACTGATATGATCATTACATATTCCTGGCGTATTGACGGGTCTTTAGAGTCCCACACAGAGGTTTCCTGGCTCAAGCGAAACGAAGTAGGGCACATATGTGATATGTGCAGGACCAACATTAATCCGTGTATGTGATATCGTATTTTAATCTCGCGATATATGATATCGGTCGGTTATATGAGATATAGCCGGGTTATTGAATCAAGTGTTGATTCGATAAGTTGATATAAATTTTTGGCGCCACCTAATGAAAAAGCCTCCTAAGGACTCTTTTCTTTATTATTCTCTTACGATAAGAGGATAATGGAGGAAAGGTGTCATAGTAGGGAATTTCCTCCTATGGTGTCGAACAAAATACACCATCCATGGTTTTTTTCGACGATCGGCACCCATCATCATCATCTATCTTTATCATGTAAGATGTGACCCCTGCAAATTTTTTTGGTTCCGCCACTGATCTGTTGGACCTTATTATAATTTCTATTTCTTATCCTTTGTTGAGTGAATAGGATTGTTGTTTCTGCAGGATTCAGTTAATAAATGTTAAATGCCAAGTTTGCTTGATATGCATTGTTCGCACAGCTCATTAACATAAGCTTGGTAAAACTGTAGAACAGCCATCTCATGTTATACATAACACTAGGTTTTACAACCTTGGATTTAAACCTATCATTGTCAACTAATAATACACAAGTCATTTTCCTCCCTATCGCCTTAGAAGTGGCATTCCAAACGATACATGTTTATGATGGAGGCATGTTCACATGGCTCAAAAGCCTACATGAGAAGAATCTTAACTTCCAAGCTTGCTTCAAATACATCGTTAGCTATTACCATTAGCTTAAGCTTTTGGGAATAGTGCTTGTAACTTCAACATTCTTAGTACTATTCTATTCAAATTGGGTTTTGCCACATTCCAATTTCTGCAATAACTTTAACATTCTTACAACTTCTCAATCTTTTTACCTTTTCCACATCATGCAGGGAATTGTTGGCCTGGAAACTGAATACGAAACTCTTCATATCAAAGTAAGTATCGATGATTAAGTTATTGACTTTATTCAGTTCATAGATAATCACAAGGCTAATTAAACAGTTAGATTTCTGCCATGTTTCCATGTTGGTTCTGCAGTTAAAATCTTAGTTTTTATCTAGTCATTTTTTTTCTATTAACAGCGTAGTCAAGTTTGTGGCCTGTCCTAGGTAGAAGCCATTGCAATGCAATGCACCAAGCAATTTATGACCTTTACAGGTTTAATTATGCAGTGCTGAATGCTATGTGAAACAAGCATTCGTAATGGTCAAACTGCCCTTTAGTATTCTGGACATGTAATTTTGGGCATGTGGACATACAACGCATTTAAATAAAATATTCATTTTTTGGTACCTCATGAATTATATCATTAAAATGTCACAAAACTTAACTTTGCACTTGTTGTACCAAATAATAATTCGTAACATTATATATCTTAGAAACTTCAAAGTAATAGATATCCACAGTAACGCATGCGTGTAATCTCCCGCAAATCGGTTCTTGAATGAATCCATCCCCAATTCCTGCACACAAAGATATCATCATATCAGTCAACTATCACTACGAAAACGAACAAAATATAGTCATTCAAATTTTTTGCATATAGTTTTTGTTTGCCTCCAGGAGACGTGCTGAACACGAGTCAAGTAGCATATATCGAAAATTGCGAGCAAGGAATATAAATAAAGAAAATCATTTTTGAGATAGAATCTCAAATTTTTACAGCCTTGTGTGCTTTTGCATAAACCATAAAATTATCGCATATGAAAAGAAGTTTTGATACCTGCCAAGACTAACAAGTGGTCTTCATCCATGCCAGCTGCAATCAAAATTGAGCAAGAAATCATCTTTCAATGAGTAATCAAATGCGGTTAAATATTCCATGAATGATTCAATATCGTCAAGGGAACCGTTCCCTTGGCCCACGAAACCGGTATTCTTCTCTACTCCTTGTTCGGACGCCGTGTTCGTTGCCGCTCCAAAGTCTTGAACTTTTTCCAAGCTAGGCTCTGCCGATCCACCTGCTGATGTTATTGGTGGAGAGTGCAGTCCTGCGGACACACAATCGCTCATTACAGTAGCATCATTAAGCTCTTTTGCCAGTTGTCCGTTCGAAGCATTAACATATGATAGCGGTGAAACGAACGATTGGTTGTTATACATGTGCACGGCTCCAGCATTGTTGTGGTTTTGTACTGGTGCATGTTCCATACCATCAGCTGTGAAATAGTTACTGCCACCATCTACGAGAAAAGATTCATCTTTAACTTGGTTCGTCATATAAATATTCGTTCGCTCAGAGTCTTGAGACGTATGCAGATGGTAGTTCAATGCCTGATATACAAATTGCCAGCTCAGATTCGTCGGAGGATCGTTGTTTGCTGCGAATTGGTTCACCTGATTATCGTTAGAACAATTTCCCTCCATTGGTAATAATGGTCGATTTGGAAAGTTTGGTTCTTGAGCTCTGAAGCCGACAGCTTGACCTGAGAGTTGAGGGTTGGAGGAGTTTATGATGTCGCTCGATTTTCTTTTTGTTCGTGCATATTTCCTCTTGCCTAGCTTCAGTCTCTGCTTAAGTTACAAAAGTTATATGAGAAAGCAGCTGCAGATAAATTCTACAAGAAAATATTGTAATTTCTAATTTACAAAGGCATTATTATAATCCGTATGTGTACATAAGGCCGATGGAAAAATATTTACAAGTTCGTAAAAAGTCACAAGAATAGCTCAGAACCAAACCTGTATATGACTTGCGATATGTGCCTTACTTAAGCCAGGAACATTCATAAACTCCGCTATTCTCCGGGGCTTAGCATCTGCAATCAGAAACCGAAAATTGCAAAAGAATTGATACGAATGCAGTCCATATTCACATGCTTGCTAACTTTTCAAACATATAGAGAAATTGAATTATGGAAGAAAATATCGCATACCACTTCCGAGTACCACAGTAGCATTCGTAAACTTCTGGTGTAGCTCAGGCGTCCAATTCACTCGATTTTTCTTTGACGAAACTTTGGTTTCTGTCTTCTCATTGCTATTTTCTTTAGTAACGCATTCTAATTTTGGCAGATCTGAAGTGAAATCGAGATCAATTTTGGTTAGCTTTGAAGCATCACTGTTGAGCATTTGATGTTGTTTGGCTTTCTCCTTTCTTCGAGTGTCATGCTGCCACAAGTTTTGCAGTTCTTGAAAGCGAAGAGGCTTCAGTAAATAGTCACAGGCGCTGTATCTTATTCCTCTAACCACGGCACCAAAATCCGAATCCTAAGACGTCACTGTAGTTTCACAAGAAAAGAAAAGAAAAGAAATAAATTAATGTTTAATTTATAAAATAGAAAATATAAGTATAACAATCTAAATGGTACTTACAGGCAACCGGGATGCCAAATTTAGTACCAACTCCCAAGAGCTCAAATCCGTCCAAATCGGGCAAATGAACTTCACATAGCATGATATTGAAACCACTCTTATTTTCATGAAGAAGCGATAAAGCAATCCGTAGCACAAGTGGTAACTGCACCATCACAAATTAATATGGAAAAACTTCCATAAGCATATAAAATAAAGAAAGATCTTATTATAAGCTTATTACAAATGGAATGTAAGAAGAAAATATCAGCATTATTGAATCTAGAAGGCATTCTCAAGAAGGAAAATATCCCTTGGCCATCGATACCGCATCTTGTGGTAAACGTCGTATAATAATCGGATTGCATAGTACGCAATAAAATGTTTTGGTGTACACATATCAATGTATGGAGAAATACTCAAAAAATAAGACAAAATAGACGAAAACATGTGGGTATGGAGAAAAAGGATGGAACCGGGCCTTAATTAAGCGGATATTAAGGTAGAATACTGGATTTTAACACCAGGCGCGTGTTATTAAGCACTGTAAACATGCCCGATTATATGAACATTCGTCCATTTATTTCGTTTAGGGACACTTATGTATCCATTCACAATCCTATTTAAAGTAGTTGGTTGTTTTCCGAAAACATCTTACCGGCCAATCGATCAGTATTTTAAAGCTTGTTTTACAATGTATCTTGGAATATCAGAAAAAAAGAACACAATATCTCATTTTCGCAGATGCCGCCTAGTATTTGTATGGAAGAACTTAAGTGCTTGAGATATTAATTGGTATACGAATCAACAATAAAGATTTGAACTCTCGGCCGGTATTTGACGCACAATGAATTTGAAGGGGTTGATTGGTGTTAAGATTCTGTGTGTGTGTGACGTAAATAAAATTGGAAGATCGCATATTTCAGGTTTCAAATCTCTGTACCAATACGGGCATCTGATGCTCATTTTTAAATCATACGTTCATCTCAGCCGGCAGATGCCCATCTCAGATCGATGTATTTGCTTATAGTATGATTAAAGCAATTTTTTTTATAAATAGAAAAAAATAACTATACACATTTTGACATGTTTTTCATCAATACATTAATTAAGCCAAGAGTGGTCTTCTTAAAATACATATATAGAAATAATAACCATATACTCATAAGCATATCTTTTGATAATTGATGACATAGGGTAAAATTTCCAAATAAACGGTAACTTCTTGAAAACATAGGATCAAGGTACTTCAGTTTGTTTGTTTTTAGTAAAAACCACATCGAAGCTATTTCAAGATTCCGAGCTTTTGGGCTCGATCGCACACTTAATTTTATTATTATTAAGATGGTCAAATTAATGATTATATAGTACCAAAATTTACATCAACGCATGATAATATTGGATAAAAAAACAAAGAAACATGAAATCAATACATTACCTAATTTCAAGAATTCTACATTAATCATGATTCTCATACAAAGAAATTAATTAAAAGAAGGAAGAAAGGAGTAACCTTTATAATCATATATCTGAAGCAAGTACTGTTGAATGAATAGATTATCGGAGCCGTCGTCGATGAGAAGCACCCTTAGGCCTTTCGGAAACTTAGACATGATCGATTTTGCTGAGAATTATAACCACAGCGAAGAAATTAATTAAAAATTAAAGGGAACAAATTAATGGTGATGAGGTTGATTAATTTAATTGGAGTAAGGTGCCCTATATATATAGTGATAATGAGAGTTGAGATTTGGTAATTTGGAAAGAAAATCAATGATGAGGGTTTCTTGTTTCCAAATTAAGGAGTGAAGATTATGAAAGTTTTTGGGCTTAAACCGAGTTGTGATAAGAGTGTTGTATGTCTGGGGTATGCTGGGGTTTATTCTTGATTTATATTGTTATCTCAAAACCGAGAAAAATCGACCGTGTGTTCTAAAATTCAGGGTAAATTGTCTCAATTAGATTATCCCGCTCATAAAAAAACCCTTGGATCTGAGACGGTTGTCAAAACCTCCTGGAATATTTTCATGCGTATGTTGTATAGTTAAGTACTATACCTACTTAGGTCATACCTATCGCATGCAAGTGCAAGTGCAGCCATTCTGAAAGGGGCTTCGAAATAAGGATATACTTATTTATGCTTTGATTATCGAAGAACATTGATAAGATAATACTTTATAAGCTTGCTGGGTGTCTGAATTCTGGTTATTTGTTCGACTTTAGTGCTGGTTGATGAAACAAAAGGATGTCCTATCTCCTGCTTTGCAATAGTCTGGGGAAAAGGTTATATGGACTTCTGGGCTTATATTTGGAAAAGGAGAGGTACGCACATTTGTGGTGTTATTTTAAAATCACCTTTTAAAAGATATTATATTTCACATATCTTTATTTCTTATAAATATTTTAAACAAGGGTATGTAAGAGGTGAAATGACAATTCATGAGTTATATCAGATTCCAGGTATTGTGGGTGTGCAATATACTTCTATGTACAGAGTAAATTTAAACACCGTTTTAAAATATGGGTTAACATTATCATGATTAAGGGTACAAGGAAAAAAGGGTATGCACAAATATTATAACACCATTTTAAATGGGGGTTGATAATTAAAAGTTGGAACTAGGTTATTGAGATAGAAGAAGGTGACAGAAAAAGGAGAGAGAGGCGGATCCTACTTTTTGTTTGAGTCGAATGCGAAGGGTTGGAAACGTAGTCTCGTACTAAATCCTCAATAGCTCCGCGTCCCGATTTTTCCTCTACGGTTGGATGGAGCCGTAGCGTCGGCGGCGGCGATACGAAGGCACCCGTATTTTTTTCAGAATTTTTGGAGTTCTGAGATGTGAGAAATTTAGGTTTGAAGGTGCCAATTTACAGCGTTCAAAAAGTAACAAGAAAATCCAAAAACTCGTTAAAAATCCTCAAAATCTGCGCTCCAATCATTTCAGAATTTTCTGCCAATGATTAGCCGCCGTCGCCTCCTCACCTCAGCCGTTGGATTGAGATCAACGGCTGAGTTCGCGCCGCCCTAATCATCAGCTGATGATTGTGCCAGCCGCCAACGCTTCGTGGCCGTTGGATCTGCATCCAACGTCTCATAGCGCACCCCAACTTCGCCACGTGTCGGCATCCGATTCGCGCACAGCCGTGGGTGAGGATCACGCGCTTTCGCGTGGTCCCCACCACGTGGGCGCCGTCAGCAGCTCTAGGCCGTTGGATCTTGGATCCAACGGTCCAGGTTAAAAGGTTTTAAAAATTTTAAAATAAAAATAAATAAAACAGGAGATTATTTAAAATATTGATTTGGTTTTGAAAATTTTGTTAAAAATAGTTTAAAATACGGGAAAATTATGGAAAAATTCCAGAAAATATATTTTATTATTATCTTTAATATTAAAATAATTTTGGGCTAAAAACAATCAGTATATCTATTTCTAAATTGTTAGCTAGTTATAATAATTATATAATATCTAGTTCATCTTTAAAATATTTTTAATTATGAATTGATTTCTTTTATTGATAATAAAAATATGTAGATTATTTTAAGAGCGTTATAAAATCTTTCTAAAACATTTTAAGCCTATAAAAATAATAAATAGATTTTAGAAATATCCCTTAATCATATTCAATGCTTTGAAAATTATTAACACTACTTTAAAAATTATTATTATATAAAAGAAACACGTAAATAATTATTTGATAGTAGAAATATAAATAAAATCTATTTTATTAGGTATTAGAAAATATGGTCGTTACAATCAACCCTCCTTACAATAATTTCGTCCTCGAAATTTCAGAAGGTAGGCCATGGAAAGGAAAAAACACTACTACAAATAAGGGTTGCCCTTACGGATTTATCCGTAGGGGCAACCCACTGCCCCTACGGATATATGCGTAGGGGCGAAAAAATATCCCGTAGGTGCAAAGGCCGCAGGTGCAAGTTGAAGCCCTGAACTTTCCCCTACGGGCAAATTCCTACCCCTACGGATATCTGTGTAGGTCCTGTTGCCCCTACGGAGTAATCCGTAGGGTAAAAAAAGTTATATTATTTATGGTTTTTTTTAATATATTGAATGTACCTACGGATATAACCGTAGGGCCATGCTATAACCCCTACGGATATCTACGTAAGTACCTATCCGTATGGACCAAATATCAAAACTCCTGGTATTTTGCCCCTACGGAGAATGTCGTAGGGGCTATGCTGTGGCCCCTACGGAGGTGTCCGTAGGGGCACTCCCAACCCCTGGTACTGCGATCAGGGGGGAAATATCAGTTACTGCTAATATTTTGCCCCTACGGATATAGCCGTAGGGGCAACATGTGTACCTACGGATTAATCCGTAGGTACACATTATCTGTATTTTTTTTTTAAAACATGGGCTGCTTGATTTTTTCCCGCCCTGTGCACAATAATATATACATCAATCAAATATAAAATTAATCATCACACAACATATATCGCAGTATTCATATTCACATCTCACACATATAATATACAAAAGAAACCAAAAAACTGAATATGATATAAATATAAACCAAAATCAATATCGCCCAAAATGTTTCAAAATGTAGTACAATATGTATCATATAAATAAATACATGTTTCAAAAAATAAGAATCAAAATGCTAGCCTAGCTCGGTCCAGCTCCACCTCTGATAAACGCTAGTATCTTGCGCCTACCCCCTCGCGTCTGGACCTAACGTGTGCAATAAGCGTGTAAGAACTGTGTTTTATTCGAATTCTTATCATTATCGAGTTATTTCGAAACCCCATTTGGATATCTAGTTTGGAAAACTGTAGTTTATTTTAATTAGATATGTACATGTATGATTAATAAAACCTAAGTCTACAACCAAATAAGCTCAGGCTACGTACTGATATTGGATATGTTGATATCTATAATATGACATGATATTTTACTATTAAGTAGTATACATAACAGCATCTCCTTCAACTCCTAAACGGTGGCCTTCAAGCTCTCCAGTTCCTGCTGGATACGTCGCTCACTGGAGACGGAGGAAGTAACCGCCGGGGTGGAGTCCAACCTCATATGGGCCCTGCTAGAGCCCAGTCCTCGGCCTCTCTCCCAACCTCCGTGGTGCCGTCCGTGTGCGGCGTCCAGGACTGGGGTCAGCAGCCTCGAATGCTGCCTTCCCCCTAGCAACTGTCAAAACATTATATTTAGCACATACTGGTCTATAAAATTGACAAGAAATACCAAAATCAACAAATTCAAAGCCTTACCTACAGAGATAGAAGATGTGCTCCTCTGGTATCTGCATGTATCAAAATTTGAATAATATTAATTAATTTCAGTACATACATATTAACAAGGTAAACTCGCATATAGCGCTGCTTACACATAAAACAGGGAGTGAACAAGCTCTTGTAGATCATCAGGTGCAAATCTAATCTCATCAAGCAGCCCATGATAATGAGTTGGACGACTAAACAAGGTCCACGACTTACAATCATTCCCGCATGCGATCACATATAAAAATCATAGTTTCTAAGATGACAGATTTTATTGTCAACTACTGTCACCACCTACAGCTAGACAATAATAAAAATTACTAAGTAAGAGCAAAAGGAATGTGTGTATATTTATGATATAACATTCTAAATCAATATAGATGTCCTATATGATATATAAACATACCTGGAGGAACGGGAGTGGCCTTTGTCCCTGATATGGACTCAATCACCAACAACTAGACAATCAAACATTGACAATATAAATAATTTTGACATAAACAGGCATGGATATCTATAATATTACATTCAAAATGGATATTAGAGAGCGCACCTGCAATGAGAAGTGGTAAAAGTATCACCCAACAAGGGTGTAATTTACAGAATCAGTTGAGACTCTTGAAAGTCATAGAAGACCCGACCTGCACAAATCTGATGTATGCTTTCCATTAGACACTAAGAAGTCTCTAAAGGGAAAAGCCAATGTGAAAGCCATCATTAGTTCATATCAGAAGATTGATGCTGAAACAGAGAACAATGAATGCCATTTTCTTCTTCTTCTGCCACATTACTATCTTCTCCTTCTTCTTCTGCCACATTACTGTCTTCTCCTTCTTATTATGTGCGCGTGCAAATTCAATGACTATATTGAGAATATGGATTAATAGTGGGTAGGAAAAGTATTTCTCAAATGGTTTTTGCGTCTAAAAATCATAAACTACTAAGTAATAGCATACATAATTTTTTTAGTATAAAGGATGTTATTTTAAGTTTTCCCTTATAGTGATATGATCTAACTGCCTTTATAAACTATAAGTGTGCAGAAAATTATGATAAGAAACCATAAGAAAGGGTCGTAGCCATGCATAACCTTGAAGCTACATACCAAATCATGCACAAGCATGCAATTATTGTCACCTTGCCTTGGAATATAAAATATCTTGGAAGACTATAAGCGAGCATTTAAATCTTGATAACTTTTGACTTCAACATATATTTTTCTCAAGTACCATGAAATATACTTCCTCCGTATAAACCGTTTTCAGGAAGATGGATTAACAATGACAAATTATCCATTGTGGCTCACTAGGTTAGCTTTTTCTCTTCTCTTGACCATCTTACTAATCTGCTTGGAAAATTTATTTGGAACCGGCTGCGAATCATTAAAAGACATGCATAAGAAAGGAAGCTAAAATACAGGGTTATAGCATACCGATACATCGAAACTTCAAAGTTGCGATGACAACCCAGAGATATTTATTTCTACACACGTGGTGCGCGTGCGAATGCGTCAGGCATCATGGACAAATATTTGAGAACATGGAAAGTATTATTAGTATAAAGTAATTAAAGCTTTTAAACACCTTGGGTAGATATTTTCTTAGTTGATGCAATCATATCATGAGGACTAAATTTAAGCTATTATACATATGCATATGTATTTTTCTAATCTAATATATCACACACACACAGAGAGAGAGAGAGAGAACACCAGTTTGGTAGAGAAATCAGGTAGCAGGACCCTGAAGAAATGTAGTCCATAGCATTGCTCATCATCATCATCCATGATCCCTTTTGATCAAAAGGGATCATGGATGATGATGATGAGCAATGCTATGGACTCCATTTCTTCAGGGTCCTGCTACCTGATTTCTCTACCAAACTGGTGTTCTCTCTCTGTGTGTGTGTGTGTGTGTGTGATATATTAGATTAGAAAAATGCATATGCATATGTATAATAGCTTAAATTTAGTCCTCATGATATGATTGCATCAACTAAGAAAATATCTACCCAAGGTGTTTAAAAGCTTTAATTACTTTATACTAATAATACTTTACATGTTCTCAAATATTTTTCCATGATGCCTGACGCATTCGCACGCGCACCACGTGTGTAGAAATAAATATCTCTGGGTTGTCATCGCAACTTTGAAGTTTCGATGTATCGGTATGCTATATTTCTGTATTTTAGCTTCCTTTCTTATGCATGTCTTTTAATGATTCGCAGCCGGTTCCGAATAAATTTACCAAGCAGATTAGCAAGATGGTCAAGAGAAGAGAAAATGCTAACCTAGTGAGCCACAATGGCAAAATATGGCATGTTGATCTTCACATCGAGAACAAAGTTGCTTCCATGAGTGGAGATGGGTGGCATGAATTTACAGTAGCCAATAATCTGCAAACTGGGCATTTTTTGGTTTTCAAATACAAAGGCAATATGGTGTTTAGCTTCAAAGCACTTGCCAGAAAACAAAATTCTCTGCTTCTAAAAGATCTTTGAAGAAAAAGAAGAAGGCCCAGGATTCATATGTGGATATTCTTGAAGACTCTGGTAGGCTATAAATTTCATTAATTTTGTTGTTGCTGTTTGATTTTAATTTTTGATTTTATTTGGTTTAATTAAACTTAATTGCAGTCTCAGATGGATTAGACGAAGATAATGAGAATACGGCATCGAAGAAGAGGAAAATGATGTATGGATGCTGCAAAAGTACATGTCTCGGCAAATGGTAAGTAATTTATCGATCACGACATTGACCCATTTTGTATATAGGTCACTGTTTTTCTTTTGTTTTAAAAAAATTTGGGTGTGCTATTCTACTATCTACAATTAAAAAAAAAGGTAGATATAAAGATCAAAGTGCAATTTTTGAAATGAGTGTGCTATTCTACTATCTACAATTTCTATTTTCTTCTCTCTATTTCTTTTATAATCAATCCCCATGACTATTACCATGACTCTCGACTAACAAAGGTGGCTTTTCGTCCTCGGTAGCTTGATAATTGATGGAGGATATAAACTTTCGACGACACCTAACAAAAAGTGGACCCTCTTTTCTTCATTAATTCACTCCTTGTGTGTGTGCTTGTTTTTTTTTGGAATTAAAGGTTATTGATTTTAGAAAGACCTGAAGATATATATATGTTGAAGATATGTAGGGTGATATGCATGATCACAAGATCTTGGTGGAGGCAATAAAAAAAGTTGATGTGGTGATCTCTATGCTGGGTTACAAATATCATGAGCAGTTGGTTGATCATAAGTGCATGCTGCGTGAATAAATATTGTGTTACTTCCAAACTAAATACAAATATAAAAATTATATAGTATTCAATTTGATTTCAAACAAATACCAAATAAGAATTTATTGTACAGGTCCACGACTTACAATCATTCCCGCATGCGAGCACATATAAAAATCATAGTTTCTAGGATGACAAATTTTATTGTCAACTACTGTCACCACCTACA
Source organism: Agapanthus africanus (assembly GCA_030015575.1). Taxonomy (NCBI): domain Eukaryota; kingdom Viridiplantae; phylum Streptophyta; class Magnoliopsida; order Asparagales; family Amaryllidaceae; genus Agapanthus; species Agapanthus africanus. Next base: position 423,767,272 of record CM057349.1, read on the forward strand.
GCTAGACAAAAATAAAAATTACTATCTAAATAAGAGAAAAAGGAATGTGTGTATATTTATGATATAGCATTCTAAATCAATATACATGCACTATATGATATATAAACATACCTGGAGGAGCGGGAGTGGCCTCTGTCCCTGATATGGACGCATCACCAACAATTAGACAATCAAACATTGACAATATAAGTAATTTTGATATAAACAGGCATGAATATCTATAATATTACATTCAAAATGGATATTAGAGAGCGCACCTGCAGTGAGAAGTGGTAAAAGTATCACCCAACTAGGGTGTAATTTACAGAATCAGTTGAAACTCTTGAAAGTCATAGAAGAACCTGACCTGCACAAATCTGATGTATACTTTCCATTGGACACTAAGAAGTCTCTAAAACGAAAAGCCAATGTGAAAGCCATCATTAGTTCATATCAGAAGATTGATGCTAAAACAGATAACAAGGAATGTCATTTTCTTCTTCTTCTGCCACATTACTGTCTTCTCCTTCTTCTTCTGCCACATTACTGTCTTCTCCTTATTATGTGCGCGTGCAAATTCAATGAAAGCAGAAACTCCAGTGACAAACTTAGGTTGCATACGTTGTTGCCAATTCACATACATCGATCCAGTCCTTAACCCTGACGTACTCATGGGCCATATTAGACTGTATCATATAAATTGTAGGTTATGATGACTATATTGAGAAATCTAAGAACGGGATGGTTACTGACAAAGGAGAAAATCCATGTATATGCTTTGTGTTTGCGTTTGTCGTTGAAAAGAATAAATTATCGATAATTAAAGTTAGATTTGAGGATACCCATGTATGAGTTGTATTCTATATATGTGTGTTTCGATTTATGATTTCGCTTAAGTGTAGGGTTGTTTTTACTTAAAGAAGTATCACCATCTACTATATATAAAAAAATATAGCAAACTAGGACTAGAACTCATTTAACATTATCAACTAATGAGATTTCAATGTCGAAAACTCCCTAAAGAGGAAAATTACTAAAAGGAAAAGACTCTTTGAACAAAACGCATCCACTAGCAATAAAAGAGATTGTATCTTGCTTTAGTACCAACACACAAGCACCTACATCTTGCTATGATCATAACAACATCATGATGATTTGTCAATTGCCTTGCTCATATTATGAAATTATGAACACCAAAACTCTAATCAAATTTCCATCTCAATAATTAAGCCGACAAAGGGAAAAATAATAACCAAAAAGAGGAGAGAGTCTTAATTTGCATGCCCAAAATTTCATGATAGACAGAGACCAGGAGAAAAGGAGAGAGAGGAGAGAAAATATCACAAGCAATGAAAAAAGTTGGGAAGGAGTTGAACATCATCTTTGTAACTTGTAATATGTGGCCATTTATCATCGATATCTAAGCTTTTCTTTATCAATGTAGAATCATTGAGTTTAGAAGAAGATTCAAAATTAATATACTTTAAGAAGTTTTACCACCGGCTATTCGTCTAACGTCCAGTCTTTGGTGTCACACAAAATTCTTGAATCAATATGATCCTGAGACTCGATCAAGATTCTCTGGACTAAAAAATTCCAAGGAATTGCTATTTGAATTACGTTAATTTGGAACACGTTTGTATGATTGAAGCTAAGAAACAAATATATTTCCATATTATATCATGCATTGTTTTATCAAAAATAATTTTATTGCATACCTAGCTATGTGCTGAAGTAGGCTATATATCTCAACAGAGAGAGAAATTTAAAACCAACATGCCACGAATATTGAGATTGTAAATATATATATATATATATATATATATATATATATATATATATATATATAAGTAGACATTTGAATCTAGACAAATAGAAAAAAAAACTTTATTGCTCCCTTGTCTCTTATCAAAATCATTAGAAATGTTCATTTTTTGGGGCTCAAAATTTCCTTCACAAGCTTTAAAAGAAACCTAGAAAAATTCTCACCCCCTGCCGCAACCCTCTGCCCCAACTCTAACCCTAACCCTAACCCCAACCCGAGCCCCAACCCCAACCACAGCCCTAGCCGTAGCCCGAGCCCGAGCCCCAACCCCAACCACAGTCCTAGCCGCAGCCCGAGCCCGAGCCCCAACCCTAACCACAGCCCTAGTCGCAGCCCGTGCCCCAGCCCCAGCCCCAGCCCCAGCCCGCAGCCCCAGCCCCACCCCCAATCAAAAATTTGAGTAGTTGAAGAATTCCTTACCTGTGCAGAGGCGACGACGAGAACTCCGATGAGCCGGCGCTGGCGACGACGAAAGCAAGTGGTGGCTACGACGAAAGAAGGCGGTGGCTACGATGAATCGGCGGCGCTGGTGATGACGAGAACGACGATCGATCGGCGGGAACGAGGGTTTGGGAATTTTTTGTTCGCGCGAGAATTGGGAATAATTAGCGTAGGGATCGATCTGAGCTTTTAACTTAAATCCCTATTTAGATGCCCCTACGGATAAGTCCGTAGGTTCTTGGTTTGCGGCTCCGTAGGGGCAAACAACAATTTAAGATTTAATAATTTTTATATAAATATGTAAGGACCGTAGGGGCAACCGTATAGCCCTATGGATTAATCCGTAGGGCCAAAATAAATCTGCCCCTACGGATTTCACTATTCATTGGGGCAACCCCCTATTGTAGTAGTGAAATCACTAAGAAGAGATTATCGAGGTTAAATATTTTGGTCTCGCACTCTCATCCCGTTTCCTCACTTCCGTGTATGTCTGCCTAGTAGTTCTTCCTTCATACAGCTCTAGCCAGTTGGATTGTCTTGTCGCTCAAGGTTTTATCCTTCTAGTATTCCGACCGGTTGTTGCTCGTAGGTTATGCTAACCTTTTCGTGATCTCGGAACGATCAAAGTATGGCCAGGGTTTCCTCCAACGAAAGTAGCAAAGGTAGGCTATACATAAACCCACTGTCTCCTTCCAAGATGTTAAACGGAAAATAAGTCGTGGGCTGAGCTTTCCTCGCTCGCTGCATTGTATCACCATCTCCACCTTTTTCTACTTAATATCTTACAAATTCTTCATCTTCAGGGTCTTCCCAACCGATCGGCACTTCTCCTATATGAGACTTGACCCCTCTCATCCGCTTCATGTGTTTCAACCATCTGTATTCCCATGTTCTCCTTAGAGTAGTGTTTCTATATCTTCAAGACGAAAAATTAGCATCGTCGGTTCTGATTCTGGATAGGAATAGTTGCATCCACAAATCGTTAGTTGTCTTGACGCATATGCGATTATATTGCCGCGCTGATACATCACATTACCAAGTCACTCCTCCGAAAATCGTTGTGGATGTTTAAACTTCTGGGTTTGCTAAGAATTGCAAGAATGGTTGTGATAGTTACGATCTACCCTCCTTAGAATAACTTCATACTTGAAATTTTCAAAGGAGTAGCCACTACTAGGCACGGAAATCAGTAACGCTACCAGGAATCCTCTTTGCTGCATGTGTCGCTCCCGCGAGTTGGTGTATCACTTGATGTATGGAAAGTCTTGAAGGGTTAGGTATAAGGAATTGGAAATTATAAAATTGGTAGTTGCTTCCGGATGGAAAAGTTTGGAAGTTGAAGGAAAGATATGAATTGATGGAAAACATGAGAGTAATAACACAAAGGTAACTAGTCGAAATTACGGCAACTAGGGGAATTATGGTGAGTCCAACTAAGAATTGCATTGAAAGATACATAAGAATGGTATCGGAAGAAAGATTGCGAAAAGAAAGAGTACCTCTGTTGTCTTTCCACATGGCATCAGTCTTCTCGGCCGTCATGGTGAAGGTCTGACGTTTGGGTCCATTCCTTTGCGCTTGCTGAAAAACATGCTTCTGTGATGGCAAGGGTGGTCCTTTTGGTGTTGCCCCTTGACCGATTGGTCTAGTGGCGGAAAGTGGCCGATGTCCTTGTGTTAATGCTCCATAATTAGCCGGCTTGTTGACGGGGCCTGATTGTCTCCCTCTCTGAGGACGGTCCCCAATGGCATGATCCGGAGACCCACAGACTATGCAAAGTTTGTTCAAAATGCGACAATCTCTCATGTGGTGTCCGGTCCTACCACAATGGTAGTATGTAACGGCTGGTTTTCCGAAGATAGTTAGTCCTGCTGGTCTCTGGGGTTGTGATCTCCCGTTGAATCTGGAAGATGATCCCTCAAGAATTTGATTGGCTGGTCGCTTAATGCCAGATAAACGATCATCCTTCCTTATCCGTCTCTGAAGGTCTTCAAAGTTTCGTGCCGCCTCTAAAATTTCATCATAAGTTGATAAGGCAGCAGAAGACATGGAGGACTGTGTCTTCAGGTCCAATCCTTGTCGGAATCTCTTAGCATAAAGTTCTGGGGTTGCCACCAGATGATGCGCGAACCGACTCAACCTTGCGAACTCCGAAGCATACTCGTCCACCGACTTATCCCACATACTCCCTTGTTGGAATCGTACAAACTCCCGTTCTATTTTTAGGTGTGCTACGGCGGGAAAATATTGAGTGTCGAACCGTCGTTTGAATGTTTCCCAGTCGACGGGCTCTTTCAGCCTGCTTTCCTCGGCCTCTCACCATATTCGGGAATTATCAGTGAGTTGTAGTTTGGCAATGTTCACCCACGCGTCCTTCGGAATTTGGGCGGCACTTAGATCATTGACTGTTCCCTTAAGCCATTATTCAGCTTCTAAAGGAGTTTCCTTCCCTGGAAAAGCCTTAGGGTGGAGTGATCTGAACTGTTTCACTCCCGCCGCTCCTTGAGGAACTGGAACTAGTGCCTGCTTAAAAACTTCTGCTTGTTGCTGCCTACTCTCGCGCAGCTCTTGATGCAGGGCAGCCGCCTACTGCTGTTGTTGCTCCAGTAGTATTTGCAGCATTTGTAGCATCGCTGCGTGATGGGCAGTGGCTTCATTGTCTCCGTTTCCCCTTCGGTTGCGGTGATGGTGTCGTCCAGCCATCGATGATCTGAATCCGAACGGGCTGAGGTGAGACAAGATAACTTGCATGAAAGAACAACAATTAATGCAAGGGAGAGACTAAGAAGGGCAAGAGACACAAGAGAGATTATTGCTCGAAACTAAGATTTTATTATCTAACTTCAATATGGAGAGTACAACCGAAAAGTAAGGACATGCCCTTAATGTTCTTACATCGTTTTATTTGGCTAAAGAAAGGAAAAAGACTTATTAGTCTCGATTACGGGAGTTCATGTAATGACCCCAAAATCTTTATACATTTGTATTATCCCTCTTCAATAATATACCGTATTTATTTGTACTTGGTATTTTCCTTTTTCTATTAAATTTATTATTATTTTATTTCTCAATCTATTATGTATTTTTTTCTAGGTACAATTTCTTTTTCTTATATTTAAGTTTTAAACTTCTCATTCTTATTTTTTCCTTTCATAAATATTTAACCCAAATCCATTATTCTTATTCTCTACAGCCCATCTAAAAAGCCCATTTTCTTTTTAAGCAACATCATATATTTAATTCTAATTAAATATGTGCATGAACAACCTTATAGCTCATTGGATAAGTCCTTGCATTGTTATTCCATAAGTCATATGTTCAAATCCCCATTCTTGCAATTATTTTTTATCATTTTTTTTATTCTTCTCATAACCTACAAATGAGACCTTTCATTTCCAAAATGAATGGTGACCTTTCATTTCTCTTTTAATTCTTATGTTAAATGCATATATTATTATACATAATTCACCATTACACCATCTTAATTGTCCTCCTCCATCTTTTCCTTCCTCATATTTTTCTATCTCTCATTTCTCCCTCTTCACCTAAAGTCCAAGAAGAAGAACATGAAGAACTCTTCAAGAAGGTCTCGCTAGTAACGCGAGGCTGTCGGCGGATAGACAAGCCCGGTGACAATACCGGCTTGTGTATGTAAGTCCCTTCTCTCTCCTTTCCCCTCACCTCTATTTTTTCCTCTTGTCATGCATCGTGAACCCCCTATTCTTTTCATATCATAATCCATAAGAGAAGACACACATAAACATATACATATACATATACATAAGTTTAGATATATATGATTCTATATGGTTTAATAATATCTTATTATCTCTTGTTCAAATTAAAGTATTTTTAATTCTTTCATCATGATTATGAATGTTTATTACAAGTTGTGAGAACATAGATTTCAATCCATAATATATCTACGATATCTCATGGAATCGGTTTGGTTATTAAAAGAAAGGATAAAGCTTGCATAAAAATACTAGTTAATCTTTTTGCCGATTTTAGTATACACATCAATACCTTTAGGTTTAAAATAATTTTTAGAAATTAATTTTTACTTCTGAAAATTTCATGGAATTTACATATGATAGATTATATTATTTTATACATGCTGTAAAAATTTTAGATCGATCCGCATAACGGTTTATGAATTACATCGTATTTATTCACTGATCGTAAAATAGAAAACTGCAGTTATCGGTCAACTTCTAGGACACATAACTTGGTATACCGGTATCCAAATTGAGCAAACTCAGGTGTTTTTGATATCTACATCGAATGATCTAGATTTTCTTTGTTTTATAGTTTTACTGAAAACCCATCTAAGATAAAGAAAACTGCATTACAATATTAAGTGACGGATCTGGACAGAATCTGTCCTGATTCGCACATTGTTTTTAAATTGGACATAACTCGAACACCCGATATCCGTTTGTGACAAAATTTAGATGTGTTGATGCACCATTGATAGAAATATAATTTTCTGTATATTATATTACTTAGGAATGCATGAAACAACCTGATATAGGCTTTACAATACAATATATAGTTGCTGTCCAGAAATCTGAATTTCAGTTTTAAATGCTGATATTAAAATGATCATAACTAGAGCTTCAGAAATCCAAATCATGTGAATCTTGGTGTTTTCGATAAGTACATCGAAATACCTACAATTTTCTAATAATTTTCGTAACCTGAAACCTGATACAAATTAACTCAAACTGCGTTTTAAAAATATGTGACGGTGCCGAATAGATTCTGATCTGTTTTGCGCGACGATACGAAAACATATATATCTCTCAAACCGGTAGTCATATTTAGGTAAAACTGGAACTCACGCATGAAAAACATTTAGAGCCATATTTCTGTTTATATTTCGCATTTGTTCAACTTGATTAATTAGTCGTACATAATATTTCTTTACAGCATTGTTTATGGTAGTTACTCGTATAATATACTTGACTCATTTCATGTTATTCGAACATGTATACATATTTAGCTTGATCATTAAATTGTTGTATGTACATAAAGACGATAATTAAATACTTGAGTTGTATTTTGAAAAATATTCAATAGTATTTTTACAATAAACCCCCTCAAGTTTTATAAATTACAATAAGGCCCCTAACAATTATTGAACATCAAATTACCTTCTTGTAGTCTGACTCGGGTTAGAGTATGACTATTTCTGACTTGAATGTGATTCAAGTCAATCTATATTCTTTTATATTCCAACTCAAGATGAATACATGAATTCCAGATTCCAGTTAACAATCTATATAACTTGACCGAACCGAACCATGGATATTCCTTTTACATGATTCCCAGTATTCCATTTACATGACTCTACGGTTATAACCGTTTCCTGATATCATGGTTTCGGTAAGTCAATCAGTCAATCAAAGTCAATCAAGCAATCATTACAAGTTTACAAGATAACAATACAAATATGACATCACGGGGTTTAAAGGGGTAGATTGGTACGGAAGATGTTAAAAGTGGAATGAGGTGGTCAGATTAAGACACCTAACCTATATTCCGTTGCTGTTGTACCGTGGCATAAACGGTTCCTTGTACTATACGTGCCCTTAGTCTCTGGCATATAGAGACTCCCCTCGTATACACTGGCAGCTTTCTGTACCAAGCTACAAACAACATCGTTAAACAATATTCCACAATTTACTACAATACAATACTCTAGAAAATACTATACTCTGTCACTCTCATTCTTCATTCTTCTTTGGGACTTACCGAGCGACCTGTTCGCTGACGACATTCTATTTCTTTCTTCTTTGAATGTCGTCAGGTGGTTTGGACCCGGCAGAGATTGAGCCATCGCAAGAAGACTTGGAGCAGTTTACTGAAGACCCTGCACTGTAGTTTCATTGTACACTTTTCCTTTCTGTACTTCTCATTTCCTGTTATGCCACTGTTTAGGCATCTTTTATTTCAGTTGTATTTCCTTTCATGTATTGTACAAAGAATGTTAATAAATAAAAGTTGCTGTTCTTTTTATACTTTTGTCTCTTGTGATTATTTTATATTGCTTAGCTACGCTTAGCGTATGTACTTCTGAGTACATACGTAGCGGACCTCGTCGCGTCCACTTCGCCGTATACTGGGAAGCGGGGCGTGACAGTTCAACAAGTGGTGATAGGTCTTCGATCTAAGAAAAGTACGACCATTCCCACGGTGCCTTGTGGGGACAACCGCCTGAGTGTCTACGACTTCGTCGTCTGAATCTCCAGATATAGCTTTAAAGTAATATCGGACATGTCATCCTCGTTGGAAAGATTTGCCATGACTAGAAGGAAAGGTCATAGTCAGGGTACAGAATGTCAAGGAAGGGACAAGGGACATAGGAAAACTATGATATCGGTATAGATGGATGAGATTCATAAATATAATAAGTCAGTTAATGGTTTCATTTTAGTACACAAGAGGACCTGCATGGGCCACCACAAAAACCTGTCACGTCCCGCTTTCCAAAAGAAGGAGAAGGAAGACGTGGCAAGGTCCGCAACCTAACTGTATTGAAGGTGGTCTATTCAATACAGTTACGTTAAGCGTATAAATATTTAATATGCAGGATGTGTACCAAAACAAAAATAATAAAAGCGAAAGGCATTTTATTTCCATTAACCAAACTTTATTACATCCCAAAGGAAATAGTAAAATAAACTAAGTAGTTTAATTACATCAAAGGAGAAACAAAAGCCCTAAACATGTGGGCAACAACAAAAATTAAAACTATCTAATCTTCCATTGTCCTGTCTGCATAATCTTCATAAGTTGACTTCACACCTTGATCTTCGCTGTAATACTCATTCTTATCTGACGGACATTCCAAAGATAGAGAAAGAAAAGGAAGGCTCGTCAGCGAGTTATACTCGGGCAGGATTGCCTCATAAGATAGTAAAGGTATAGAAACGAACATGTGTATATGATGTATGCAACGTAAAGTAGGGGTGTAAATGTTTGAAATGCATAAATTTAAGATGTTTTGAGTAGAGGTATATATGAGCATGTGTATGTTGTAAGTTATATGTAGATGAAGGTAATAGTATGTATCAGTTTGTTAAACAAGGGTCCGGATACTCGTGATTGTTCCGTTGTGGCCACGGAACAACAACTGGGGAAGTGAAATGTACCGTTTCACTTCCCGGGATTATGATCGAGTAGTAGGAGAATCCGAGTTTCGAATTATCCTTGTCTAATCAAACTACCCATCCCCGTGGTTCAGTATAAAGGTTGGACGAATTAGAGTTAGTGTGTATACTTCTAGGCATGGAATTTCCACATTGTATGGTCACCCATATATTGGACTGTTCACCCGGAATATCGGGATCTTCATATTTATATAGTCGCCCATATATTGGACTGTTCATCCGGAATATCGGGATCTTCCTATTTATAGTCGCCCATATATTGGAATGTTCACCCTGCCTGCAGGGATCTTCATAATAAGTATTCCATACCTAGGTCCGCGCATTCTAATCCTAACCGTATCATGTTTTGTATATGTCATGTTGTCATAAACTGGAAATTTAAAAAAAGTATCGATTTCATTTAATATGGCCTTCCACAACCACTCGTTTTATTTTCTAGAGTTTGTAAAGTATTTCGTGTCCTTTAGAGAAAGTTTAGTTAAAATAATAAGGTTTAAATATCTTTTATTACTTCTAAGAAAATCCATGATATTTGGGATATTTATTATTTTGGAAAAGCATAATATTAATGTTTTACAGAAAATATCCTTTTGATTAAAGGTTGTGGTGGTTATTTGAAAATCTTTTATAAGAGGTTTTTATTTAAAAATCTAGACTGCTCCTAATATTCCAAAGGACAAGTTATGAGATCCTCAAATCGTCTCTTCACCGTCAATTGCGGCCAGGTAAGTGCCAGGTGAGTGGGAGGCTCTCCACTACAAGTAGTGGCCCTAATTAAGTAACCACTCGTCTCAGACACACTTGTCTAGACACCACAAAATCTGGTTTAGATAAACGATCGATATTTACAACCTTTCCTTTGTTCTAGATTGGTGTTATTTTAAAATCACCTTTTAAAAGATACTAAATATTCCCTTTTGAAAAGATATCGTTATTTAAATTTAATATTTTCTTCCTTAAAAAGTTGAGAAGGTTTTAAAAACATTTGTAAGTAAAATATACGTATACTGTATCTAAAATATTTATTTCACATATCTTTATTTCTTATAAATATTTTAAACAAATATAATATTTAAATTAGACGAGGGTATCTTGTGGAAGTAACCTATTTCGAGATCATTTTTGATAGCATGGGTATGTAAGAGGTGAAATGACAATTCATGAGTTATATCGGATTCCAGGTATTGTGGGTGTGCAATATACTTCTATGTACAGAGGAAATTTAAACACCGTTTTAAAATACGGGTTAACATTATCATGATTAAGGGTACAAGGAAAAAAGGGTATGCACAAATATTATAACACCATTTTAAATGGGGGTTGATGATTAGAAGTTGGAACTAGGTTATTGAGATAGAAGAAGGTGACAGAAAAAGGAGAGAGAGGCGGATCCTACCTTTTGTTTGAGTCGGATGCCGAAGGGTTGGAAACGTAGTCTCGTACTAAATCCTCAATAGCTCGGCATCCCGATTTTTCCTCTGCGATTGGATGGAGCCGTAGTGTCGGCGCCATCGATACGAAGGCACCGGTATTTTTTTCAGAATTTTTGGAGTTCTGAGGTGTGAGAATTTTAGGTTTGAAGGTGCCAATTTATAGCGTTTAAAAAAGTAACAAGAAAATCCGAAAACTCGTTAAAAATCCTCAAAATCTGCGCCCTAATCATTTCAAAATTTTCTGCCAATGATTAGCCGCGCCGTCTCCTCACCTCAGCCGTTGGATTGAGATCAACGGCTGAGTTTGTGCCGCCCTAATCATCAGCTGATAATTGTGCCAGCCGCCAACGCTTCGTGGCCGTTGGATCTGCATCCAACGTCTCACAGCGCACCCAACTTCGCCACGTGTCGACATCCGATTCGCGCACAGCCGTGGGTGAGGATCACGCGCTTTCGCGTGGTCCCCACCACGTGGGCGCCGCCAGCGGCTCTAGGCCGTTGGATCGTGGATCCAACGGTCCAGGTTAAAAGATTTTAAATAAAAATTAATAAAAATAAATAAAACAGCAGATTATTTAAAATATTGATTTGGTTTTGAAAATTTTGTTAAAAATAGTTAAAAATACGGGAAAATTATGGAAAACTTCCAGAAAATATATTTTATTATTATATTTAATATTAAAATAATTTTGGGCTAAAAACAATTAGTATATCTATTTCTAAATTATTAGCTAGTTATAATAATTATATAATATCTAGTTCATCTTTAAAATATTTTTAATTACGAATTGATTTCTTTTATTGATAATAAAAATATGTAGATTATTTTAAGGCGTTATAAAATCTTTCTAAAACATTTTAAGCCTATAAAAATAATAAATAGATTTTAGAAATATTCCTTAATCATATTCAATGCTTTGAAAATTATTAACATTACTTTAAAAATTATTATTATATAAAAGAAACACGTAAATAATTATTTGATAGTAGAAATATAAATAAAATATATTTTATTAGGTATTAGAAAACATGGTCGTTACAGACGTGGATAGATCACCGGTTATGTGTTCTTCTAAGGAGTATGTGTCATCAGTTGGCATGCTTCGTTACAGCCTACTGTTGCGTTATTTATGATGAGGTGGAGTATATGGCCGTAGTTGCGGCCGTTAAGGAGTCAATCTGATTGAAGGGACTGTTTTCGGAACTTGGTATTCAAAAGGATACCATAATAGTCTACTGTGATAGCCTAAGCACGATTCATTTGACGAAAAATCAGATGCATTATGAGAGGACGAAGTACATTGATGTGTGGTACTGGTTTATGCAGGAGATCGTTGAGAAAGAAGAGATTATTGTGGAGAAGGTTGTCACAGCGGACAATCCGGCCGACATGTTGACGAAGTCTCTTTCAGATATTAAGTTTAAGCATTACTTAAACTTAATTGGAGTATGTAGCGCTTATTGACCCCTTCAGGGGGTTTGTGGTAAGGGTGGAGTTTTTATTATTTTGATGGAGGAGTTTGTAAAATGCGAGGCATGTTGGAGATTTGTGAAATATGCGTCACATTCGATCATGAAAAATACCAGTTGGATTTCCTATCGATTCAGCGTTATCACGAAGATTTGAGTTTATTTCTAAGAAAGACGTCTGGGTTAAGAACTCCACATGTCTGCTGAGGCTCTGGATACGCGAGTGCGCTTATGGCCTACGGTTTCCCCGATGAGGGTCAGACGCCTGCGAAACTCTCTGTTATTTTAGTGAAGATACCAGACGTCTGTGATATCCTTTTTCAGACGTTTGGATTGCTTTCTGGATTCTCGTGACGCCAAATGCCGACTTCTGCCAATTCCTTCTGCAGATGTCTTTCTTTCTGGGCTGGGCGAAGATTCGCTTAGTTAGGAAATTAGTTTCTTTGGCAAATCTTTTGTATGCTATATATAAGATAGCTTGTTTTAGACCTAGATCCGATAGGCTTTTGTTAATTTGAGAGAACCCGTTGTTATTTTGAAAGGGATTTGTATTCTCCATCGATTTATACTCCATCGATATTTGATTATTAATAAAGTTTTTCCTTCGTCTATTTATTTTTATTGTCAGTACCCGTAGTTCTATCTAGCCAGTGATTTGTTTTCTTCTCGTTATCGATTGTTTGTACTTTGTGATTCTCTCGTATATGCATTAGTATCGAGTTCATTTTAGTTTTGCAATCATCATTTTTTTAGCCATAAGATTGTAACAACTATATATATATATTGATTTCCTAAATATACGAGACGGGCTAATTTCATCCCTAGGTTTCATTTTTAAAAAGATAAAAGCCAAATAAAATACCGAACAGTTATTCAAATATTTGCATACGAGAAAATCTATATATTATATTCACCACCGTAAAACCGGAAATACTTTTAGTCTATTGAGTTATGCAACACCCATCATGAACTATATCATTAAAATGTCACAAAACTTAACTTTGCACTTGTTGTACCAAATAATAATACGTAACATTATATATCTTAGAAACTTCAAAGTAATGGATATCCACAGTAACGCATGCGTGTAATCTCCCGCAAATCGGTTCTTGAATGAATACATCCCCAATTCCTGCACACAAAGATATCATCATATTAGTCAACTATCACTACGAAAACGAACAAAATATAGTCATTCAATATTTTTGCATATATTTTTTGTTTGCCTCCAGGAAACGTGCTGAACACGAGTCAAGTAGCATATATCGAAAGTTGCGAGCAAGGAATATAAACAAAGAAATACAATTTTGAGATAGAATCTCAAATTTTTACTGCCTTGTGTGCTTTTGCATAAACCATAAAATTATCCCATATGAAAAGATGTTTTAATACCTGCCAAGACTAACAAGTGCTCTTCATCCTTGCCGGCTGCAATCAAAATTGAGCAAGAAATCATCTTTCAATGAGCAATCAAATGCGGATAAACATTCCATGATTGATTCAATATCGTCAAGGGAACTGTTCCCTTGGCCCACGAAACTGGTATTCTTCTCTACTCCTTGTTCGGACGCCGTGTTCGTTGCCGCTCCAAAGTCTTGAACTTTTTCCAAGCTAGGCTTTGCGGGTCCACCTGCTGATGGTATTGGTGGACAGTGCACTCCTGCGGACACGCAATCGCTGATTACAGTAGCATCATTAAGCTCTTTTGCCGGTTGTCCGTTCGAAGCATTAACATATGATAGCGGTGAAACGAACGATTCGTTGTTATACATGTCCACGGCTCCAGCATTGTTTTGGTTTTGTACTGGTGCATGTTCCATACCATCAGCTGTGAAATAGTTACTGCCACCATCGACGAGAAAAGATTCATCATTAACTTGGTTCGTCATATAAATATTCGTTCGCTCAGAGTCTTGAGACGTATGCAGACGGTAGTTCGATGCCTGATATACAAATTGCCGGCTCAGATTCGTCGGAGGATCGTTGTTTGCTGCAAATTGGTTCACCTGATTATCGTTAGAACAATTTCCCTCCATTGGAAACAATGGTCGATTTGGAATGTTTGGTTCTTGAGCTCTGAAGCCGACAGCTTGACCTGAGAGCTGAGGGTTGGAGGAGTTTATGATGTCGCTCGATTTTCTTTTTGTTTGTGCATATTTCCTCTTGCTTAGCTTCAGTCTCTGCCTAAGTTACAAAAGTTATATGAGAACGCAGCTACAGATAAATTCTACAAGAAAATATTGTAATTTCTAATTTACCAAGGCATTATTATAATGTACGTAAGGACGATGGAAAAATATTTACTGGTTCTTAAAAAGTGACAAGAATAGCTCGGAATCAAACCTGTATATGACTTGCGATATGTGCCTTACTTAAGCCAGGAACATTCATAAACTCCGCAATTCTCCCAGGCTTAGCATCTGCGATCAGAAACCGAAATTTGCAAAAGAATTGATAAGAATGCAGTCCATATTCACATGCTTGCTAACTTTTCAAACATATAGAGAAATTGAATTATGGAAGAAAATTTCGCCTACCACTTCCGAATACCACAGTAGCATTTGTAAACTTCTGGTGTAGCTCAGGCGTCCAATTCACTCGATTTTTCTTCGATGAAACTTTGGTTTCTGTCTTCTCATTGCTATTTTCTTTAGTAATGCATTCTAGTTTTGGCGGATGTGAAGTGAAATCGAGGACATCAACTTTGGTTATCTTTGAAGCATCACTGTTGAGCTTTTGATGTTGTTTGGCTTTCTCCTTTCTTCTAACGACATGCTGCCACAAGTTTTGCAGTTCTTGAAAGCGAAGAGGCTTCAGTAAATAGTCACAGGCGCCGTATCTTATTCCTTTAACCACGGCACCAAAATCCGAATCGTAAGACATCACTGTAGTTTCGCAAGACAAGAAAAGAAATAAATTAATGATTAATTTATAAAATAGAAATATAAGTATAACAATCTAAATGGTACTTACAGGCAACCGGGATGCAAAATTTAGCGCCAACTCCCAAGAGCTCAAATCCGTCCATATCGGGCAAATGAACTTCACATAACATGATATCGAAACCACTCTTGTTTTCATGAAGAAGCGATAAAGCAGTTTTTGCCGTAGTACAAGTGGTAACTGCACCATCACAAATTAATATAGAAAAACTTCAATAAGCATATAAAGTAAATAAAGATCTTATTATAAGTCGATTTACAGATGGAAAATTTCATTATGTAAGAAGAAAATATCAGCTTTATTAAATCTAGAAGGCATTCTCAAGAAGGAAAATATCCCTTGGCCATCGATAACGCATCTTGTGGTAAACGTCGTATATTAATCGGATTACATAGTACGCAATAAAATGTTTTGGTGTACACATATCAATGCATGGAGAAATACTAAAAAAATAAGACAATAGACGAAAACATGTGGATATGGAGAAAAAGGATGGAACCGGGCCTTAATTAAGCGGATATAAGGTAGAATACTGGATTTTAACACCAGGCGCGTGTTATTAAGCATTGTAAACATGCCTGATTATATGAACATTCGTCCATTTATTTCGTTTAGGGCCACTTATGTATCCATTCACAATCCTATTTAAAGTACAAAGAAATTAATTCGTTTAGGGCCACTTATATAAACATGCCCGATTATATGAAAGTTTTTGGACTTAAACCGAGTTGTGATAAGAGTGTTGTATGTCTAAGGTATGCGGGGGTTTATTCTTGATTTATATTATTATCTCAAAATCGAGAAAAGTAGATCGTGTGTTATAAAATTCACATATCTGATTTCAATACTTGATAATATTGGATAAAAAAACAAAGAAACATGAAATCAACACATTACCTAATTTCAAGAATTCTACATTAATCATGATTTCCCTACAAAGAAATTAATTGAAAGAAGGAGGAAAGGAGTAACCTTTATAATCACATATCTGAAGCAAGCGTTGAATGAACAAAGTATCGGAGCCGTCGTCGATGAGAAGCACCCGTAGGCCTTTTGGGAACTTAGACATGATCGATTTCGCCGAGAATTATAAGCACAACGAAGAAATTAATTAAAAATTAAAGGGAACAAATCAATGGTGAGGAGGTTGATTAACTTAATTGGAAGGAGGAAGGTGCATTATATACATAGTGATAATGGAGGTTGAGATTTGGTAGTTTGGAAAGAAAATTAATGATGAGAATTTCTTGTTTCCAAATTAAGGAGCCAAGATTGTGAAAGTTTTTGGAGTTAAACTGAGAAAAGTCGATCGAACAGGGTAAATTGTCAAAAAACCCAATTAGATTTTCCCGCTGATAAAATACCCTTGGCTCCAAGCGCCAAAATTAGAATTTCCCGCTGGTAAAAAACGCAATTAGATTTTCCCGCTGATAAAAACCCTTGGCTTCAGGGTAAATTGTGAAAACCCACCTCCTCAATTTTCCTCAATGCGAAGAAAGCCAAGCGATCCAAGCGCCACCGGCAGCCGCCGGGCGCCGCTCCTCGTTGCCTTCATCTCCTTTACTCTCCAAAACCCTTTCTCGAATCCAAAGATTGAAACTTCGATTCATCAAGAAGGAGGAGAGGGAGAGGATGCAGAAGAAGATGAGTGCTGCAGAGGGGTGGAGCAGCTGAAGCTGTGTGGCTCAGCAGTGAAATGGGGAACAGATCCCAAGTTCAATTCTTCAGTGGAGTGCTGCAGAGCTTGTAAGGCCATGTGTGGGGGTGATGATGGCCATTGCCTCTGTGATTCTTGGGTCTTTTGTGGGGAGAAATTTGGAGAGGTATGCTCTTTTTCTTTTTCCCTTTCTTTTTTGTCGATTTTTTTGTTGAAATTAGGCGACTTGGTGAAATGGGTATGAAGTGAATTGATGACATGCAATTTGACAGTTGCTGTTAGTTGACTAGGTTGGGTGATATATGTGGTTAAATTTGTTTTCTTTTATGTTGATTAGGGTTAGTGGAAATTGGAAAATAGTTTAATAAATGGAAGGTAGATGGAGGAGAAGAAGAGTCATGGAGATGATGAGGAGGTCCAGGAGGAGACGGGATTTCGTTTTCTTATGTCTATTTGCTGTTGAGGAGATATGAGGAGGAGAGGAAGAAGGAGAAGATTGGTTAAGGGTAAGGAAGTGATTAAAGTGTTAGTCTAACCTGGTTAACTTAACTAATCTATTAAACTAACACTTTACTAACTGGTGGACTTTTTTAGTTAATGGAGAAGACCTGGGTGTCTGTTTTAGAAATATTGGGTTTTGGGTTTTTTTTTATTTTATATAAATACTAAAGATTTGGGGGTCCAAAAAAAAAATTTCTTTCCAATAATGTGACAATGAAAATGAAGTCATTAAAAAGAGTACCTTGTAGCTTTTCAACCATTCAGCGAGCTCATGCATTTTGAAGAATGTTCTAAAAACTATCAGACCCTTATGCTTTCTGTTTTAGGACTTTTGATCTGATATGTGGAACCATTTCATTCATACCAAAACGGTGTATTGGGCGTTCCGAAGAATAATTGCAACATGAGCATATTTCCAATTCATATTAATTACAAAAAGATAGTTCTTAAATGTTTTAATAGCTGGCTGTTTCATCACCAGACATATCCTCTGTAGCATAATAATTAAAAGCAGTTTATGTAATTCAAAATAGCTAGTAATGAAATCTTAGCCTTTGAAAATAGCTATTTGTTACATCCATTTTGTATTTTGTTCCATCTCAACAATTTTAAGAAGCCTACCCATACCGTTCCTCATTCCATAGCAGTAGTATACCACATGTCGGTTTTCTTTTCACCCACCGTCATGTTCCGTGTTTAAGGTAATCTTGGTTCCATCAACTGTGAACATAATTCATTATTTTTTATTTGAGAGAATTGTAACTTAACAAGTGCAAGTGCAGCCGTTCTGAAAGGGGCTTCGAAATAAGGATATACTTATTTATGCTTTGATTATCGAAGAACATTGATAAGATAACACTTTATAAACTTGCTGGGTGTCTGAATTCTGGTTATTTGTTCGACTTTAGTGCTGGTTGAAGAAACAAAAGGATGTCCTATTTCCTGCTTTGCAATAGTCTGGGGAAAAGGTTATCTGGACTTCTGGGCTTATATTTGGAAAAGGAGAGGTACGTACATTTGTGGATTTCATAGTATTCTTTTGAATCAATGAAATTGCATGTAGACCCTTGCATGTTTCATTTGGTTTTAATGTGTCTAAACTATACTGAAATAAGCACCGGGAATGCTCCCATATCTACATTATTCTGATTATTGTTAACTGTGTATGCTCACGACTCTGCATCATACAAAATTCATGCAATTGATTATTCTATTATTTTTTTGATATCACTCCTACTTATCTTAGTAGTATTTACGTAGATGGTCTCTTACCAGTCTACATGCCTTGTAACATTAATGCACGCCCCTTTATTGGCCATAGTTAACTTGGCCTTGGAATTTGGCTCAAGGATTGCTGATAAGATGCAAACTAGCTATAACATATGGTTAACCTGTATTGAAAACTTTCATAATTAGGAGTTTTGCTTCATAGTTGAATCCACTTTGATTCGAAATGTACAATCTGTGATAAATTACAATTGCTGAATACTAAGTAGTAAGGTAAATTCATGGTGTGCTCTGTGTGGGTCCCCTTGGTGCGTTTGTGTGTTGTGTGCTTGTGTGTGCTGTGCGTGGGTGTGTTGTATGCGTGGGTTATGCTCACAGGTCAGTTCCATATAAAAAAGTAATAACGTAAATTTTCTTGCTAATTATCCATCTTAGTTCATCTAGCAGGGTGCCATATCTGCTGGCTATATAAACTATAAGACAATCATTACATCTAAGCTAATGGTGATTTGGCTTTGAATATGAACTCTATAAAGCTAGTGCTAGAGACATTATGGGTATAATCCTGTTTGCTGACATTATCCTTAACTACCCTACCTATTTCATGATGCTGATGCGCTGAGAGACCACGCGCGCGCGCACGCACACACACACTTTGAGGATTGAACTTGCGACCTCTCACATTTGAGATGGGTACCAACCGAGCTAAGCCGAGTTGGTCATAGCTAAGTTAATACTTAATAGGTACAATGCAATCTAAACTTGTTTCTGGATAAAAATTATTCTTGATGCTTCCTTGGGCCTATTTCCAGTCATGTGGTCTTCAGGACATGGTATTCTCTACACAGATTCTTATTATTTTAACTTGATACTTGATAATTGGCTACATCAACACACACGCGCGCACGAGAATAATAGAGGAAAGGTGCCATAGGAGGAAATTTCCTCTTATGGCATCGAAAAAATATACCCTCTATGACTTTTTTCGATGATTGACGTCCATCACCATCATCTTTATCATCTAAGATATGGATATTCTAAATCTCATGTGATTCTACCACTTTTCACTGTTGAATTAACAATGTAAAAAGTTATATTGTCGGTAAACCGTTAATTTCGCACCCACTAAATCAACGGTGAAAAATTTGTAAAATCACATGAAATATGGTTTATCTACATCATAGATGATAAAGGTGAAGATTATGGATGCCGATCGTCGTGAAAAATGGCGGATGTTGTATTTTTTTGATGCCATCGGAGGAAATCCTCTCCTATGGAATCTTTTCTACATTATTCACTCTCTTTTTATATATATGAGAATAATGAAGAAAAGAAGCCGTAAGAGGCTTTTTTGTTAAGGTGGCGTCAAAAATCTATATCCTCCGATATTTTATTCGACGATCGGCACCCATCATCATCATCTTTATCGTCTAAGATGTGGATACACTAAGTTTCATGTGATTCTACCACTTTTTCACCATTGAATGAGCAATGTAAAATGTTCTATCATTGGTAAACTGTTAATTTTGCACCCACTAAATCAACGGTGAAAAAGTGGTTGAATCATATGAAATTTGGTGTATCCACATCTTAGATGATAAAGATGAAAATGATGGGTGCCAATGGTTGGAAAAAATCGTGGATGGCGTATTTTTTCGATGCCACGGGAGGAAATTTCTTCCTATGGCACCTTTCCTCCATTATCTTATATATATATATATATATATAGCGATATATATATATAGAGTAATGAAGAAAAGATGCCCTAGAAGATTTTTTCGTTAGGTGGTGTCAAAAATCTAAATTCTTAACGATTTTTTTCGACCATCGGCACCCATCATCTTTATTATGTAAGATGTGGATACAATAAATTTTATGTACTTCCACCACTTTTTCACCGTTGAATAAGCAATGTAAAAAGTTCTATTGTCGGCAAACCGTTAATTTTGCACATACTAAATCAACTGTGAAAAAGCGATGGAATCACATGAAATTTACTGTGTCCACACCTTACATGAGAAAGATAATGATAGATGTCGATTGTCGAAAAAATCATGAAGGGCCTAATTTTTCGACACAATAGGAGGAAATTCCCTCCTATGGTACCTTTCCTCCATTATTCTCTCACACACATATATAATGAAAAAAAGAGGCCATAAGAGGCTTTTTCGTAAGGTGGCGCCAAAAAACTATATTCTCCACGAATTTTTTTGGCGATCAGCATCCACCATCATCATCTTTATTATGTAAGGCGTGGATACACCAAATTAAATGTGATTCCACCATTTTCACCGTTAAATTAGCAATGTAAAAAGTTCTATTGTCGGTAAACCGTTAATTTTGCACACACTAAATCAACGGTGAAAAAATGATGAATCATATGAAATTTAGTGTATCCACATCTTACATGATGATGATTGTGGGTATCAATTGTTGAAAAAACCGAGGGTATATTTTTAAGACGTCATAGGAGAAAATTCCCTCCTATGGCACCCTTCTTCCATTATTCTCATATATAGAGAGAGAATAATGAAGAAAAGAGGCCTTCGGAGGCTTCTTCGTTAGGCGGCGTAAAAAAAGTACACTCTACGATTTTTTTCGGCGATCGGTACCCATCATCATCATCATCATCGTTATCATGTAAGATGTGGATACACCAAATTTCTTGTGATTCCACCATTTTTTTATCGTTGAATTAGCAATGTAAAAAAGGTCTATTGTTGATAAACCATTAATTTTGCACCCACGAAATCAACGGTGAAAAAGTGATGGAATAACATGAAATTTGGTGTATCCACATCTTACATAATAACGATGATGATGTTGGATGCCATTCGTCGAAAAAATCATGGAGGTTGTATTTTTTCGATGCCATAGGAGGAAATTCCCTCTTATGCCACCCTCCTCCATTATTCTCATATATATATGTATATGGGTATTGCTAATTTACTCGCATGGTATAACCGACTTAGTTATGCCATGCGGATAATTACACCATCTGTCTTAAATTCATGGATAAAGTAGGATCATTTTTTGTCATTTACAAGGAGAGAAGGTAGAAAATCTTGTAATTAATGAGGCAATTGATTAATACAAATCTCATGGGATATTTGCAAGATTCTTTTCTCTCTCATTGTAAATGACAAAAAATAACCCTACTTTATCTGAGAATGAAATGTAAATGGTGTAATTATCATGGCATAACTAAATTGGTTATGCCCCTATATATATGTGTGGGCTTGAAACGGAAATCATAAATAATGAAATAAATCTCTATTTTCTTATGACACGAGGAGCAAGGAATTAGAGAAACCTTTAAGGAAATGGATAATATGGTTTTATCTAAAACAATAGGAAATAAGTGTCATATGGACAATTAGGGTATCCCAGTCATCGCGAGCTGCACAACCACTGCAGCTATATATATATATGGGCTTGAAACGAAAATTATAAATAATGAAATAAATCTTTATTTTCCTGCGACACAAGAGGAGAAAGGAATCAGAAAAACCTTTAGGAAGAATGATCAGATGATTTCATCTAAAACGATAGCAAACAAGTGTTATATGGACAATTAGGATATCCTAGTCATAGCGAGTTGCACAACTACTGTACCTTTATATATCTAAAAGAAAACCGAGATAAATAAAAATCAAATAAATTTCCTAGTAATAACTATAGATAAGGGAGAAATAGAGTTGCAACCTCATATATTAGAAAAAACATCCAAGTTCCCAAATAAAATAGAAAACTCTAAGCAACTTTAAGGATTTTTAGGGTGTTTGAATTATGCAGAAAATTTTATCGAAAATCTAGTTTCTTATGGACAACATTTACAAAAGAAGTTGAGAAAAAATTATAAATGGCAGTGGACAGAGGAAGATACAAATGACGTGTTAAAATAAAAGAAACTTGTAAAAAAATGCATAAAGTTACTATACCCTTAAAAGATATGATGAATTGGTAATTGAAAATGATACCTCAGATTCGTATTGGGGAGTAATATTAATTTGTAAAATGGATAAGATAGAAAGAATATATAGGTGCAAATCTGGTACTTTTAAAGAAAGTGAAAAGAATTACCATAGTAATGATAAAGAATTAATACCAATAAAATTAGCTATAAAAACTTTCGAAATATATTTAAATAAACTATTCTATGTTAGAACCGATAGCATCACTGCCGCAGCAAGAATTAAAAATAAAATAGTAGACAATGAGCTGAATAAAAGATTGATTAGATGTCAAGGATGGTTTAGTCGTTATAATTTTATTATTTCTCATATTGCAGGAAAAAAATATTCTAGCACTCTCTAACCAGAGAAATGGCTGGAATGAATATAGATATTTCTTCGCTAAAAATGATAAGTAAAGAGATACAAGAAATACATAATGATATGGCGAGAATCATATTTAGACTTTACAAGCTCGAAGGCATAATTGATCAATCTCTTCAGAAAGAAATTAAAGAAGATATAACGAAAACGCTGAAGAAATCCTTCACAAAATATAAAAAGGACCTAGAAGAAGCCAATAGAAAAAGTAGTTCAGAAATAATGAAGGAAGAATCAGAAGAAGAGTTCTCTGTGAAGAAAGAAAAAAAGTAAGGCTGTTAAAATAGCTTATGATTTCATTTAAGATTTTGTTAACTGGCAGGAATTCTGCTTAGTTACTATGAAAAACGAAAAAGATTGGTTTCTTGGTGCCAAGGATTACCATCACATTTCTTCATATATATATATATATCAAAACGCAGATCCAGATGTGATGAAAGTATTATATGATTATGGTTTAATCCATATTATATATCCTTCAGAAGATTTTAGAGAATTACAGAATTTGCCAAATATTAAAAATGCGGTTCATCAGTTTTGCAGTATAATAAAGCATAAGAAAATATATATAAAGATCCATAGTGCAATTCTAGAAGAACATGAAGATTTTGGATCCCTTCAGCCTGCACTACATGTGGTAGAAATCGGAATAGGCGGTTATCGGTTTATTCTTAATTATGCCAAAAGAACGATGATAGAAGACTCAAACGAGATATCTTCAGTTCGAGCATGGGAAATCTGGCATCTATTAAAAATTGTTGCAAATAAAGAACCCGAAAGCTTCTGGGTATATCACAGTAATGAAGAACATCTCATACTGCAAAAATGATGAACCGCATTATTAATATTTGGCAATTTCTCTAATTCTCTAAAATCTTCTGAAGGATATATAATATGGATTAAACCATAATCATATAATGCTTTCACCATATCCGGATCTGCATTTTGATATATATATAAAGAATTGTGATAGGAACCCTTGGCACCAAGGGACCAACCTTCGTTTTTCATAGTAACCGAGCAGAATTCCTGCCAGTTAACAAAATCTTTAATGCAATCATAAGGTATTTTAACAGCCTTGCTTTTTATAGGCAATTTTCTTTCTTCATCGAGGACTCTTCTGATTCTTCCTCCATTATTTCTGTGCCATTTTTTCTATCGGCTTCTTTTAGGTCTTTTTTATATTTTCTGTGAAGGAATCCTTCAGTGTCTTGATTATATCTTCTTTAATCTCTTTCTGAAGGGATTGATCAATTATGCCTTCGAGCTTATGAAGTCTAAATATGACTCTCGCCATATCATTATGTATTTCTTGTATCTCTTTACTTATCATTTTTAGCGAAGAGCTATCTATATTCATTCCAGCCATTTCCATGGTTTGAGAGTGTTAGAATATTCTTTTTTCTTGCAATACGAGAAATAGTAAAATTATAATGACTAAACCATCCTTGATATCTAATCAATCTTTTGTTCGGCTCGCTGTATGCTATTTTATTTTTAATTCTTGCTGCGGCAGTGATGCTATCGGTTCTAACATAGAATGATTTATTTAAATATACTTCGAAAGCTTTTACTGCTAGTAATTCTTTATCATTACTATGATAATTCTTTTCACTTTCTTTAAAAGCACCAGATTTGCACCTACATATTCTTTCTATCTTATCCCTTTTACAAACTAATAGTGCTCCACAGTACGAATCTAAGGCATCATTTTCTATTACCAATTCATCATCTTCTAATGGTATAGTAAGTTTCGGCATTTTTTTACAAGTTTCTTTTATTTTTAACACGTCATTGTGTCTTCCTCTGTCCACTGCCATTTATAATTTTTTCTTAACTTCCCTTGTAAATTTTGTCCGTAAGAGGCTAGATTTTCGATAAAATTTTCTGCATAATTCAAACACCCTAGAAATCTTTGAAGTTGGTCATAGTCTTTTATTTTATCTGGGAACTTGGATATTTTTTTCTAATATATGAGGTTGCAACTCTATTTCTCCTTTATCTATAGTTATTACTAGGAAATTTATTTGATTTTTATTTATCTCGGTTTCCTTTTAGATATATAAAGCTTTTAGATATATAAAGCTACAGTGGTTCAGCTCGCTATGACTGGGATATCCTAATTGTTCATATAACACTCGTTTCGTTTCGTTTTAGATGAAATCATCTGATCCCTTTTCCTAAAGGTTTTTCTGATTCCTTGCTCTTGTGTCACGGGAAAATGGAGATTTATTTCATTATTTATGATTTCCTTTCAAGCCCATATATATATACAGTGGTTGTGTAACTCGCAATGACTGGGATATCCTAATTGTCCATATAACACTGGTATCTTATCGTTTTAGATGAAATCATCTAATCCCTCTCCCTAAAGGTTTTTCTTTCTTGCTCCTCTTGTGTCACGGTAAAATGGAGATTTATTTCACTATTTATGATTTCCGTTTCAAGCCCACTCCAGTGGAGTTAATATGTAATGGCGATTATGAACAAACAGTCGTTTCATTTCTCAGCTATATAGATTTCTCAAACGTAATATGCCCAGTTAAATATATTTTATATTCCTTCATGCCATCTTAAGTGGGCTTTTACCATTTTTTGTAATAACATGTATATGGCACATCATTTAAGGTGTAGATTACGACATTAATGATATCTGTTGTGTTGACCTATAAATCTCTTTATGTTTTGATTATTTTACAAAACTATATTTCAAATATATATTATATGTTACTAACAATATCAGAAGAGTAAAAGTGCTACACAACTGGAGTTATTTAAGGATAAGGACAATCAACGTTGCTACTGACAACTCAAAAGTAACATTGGCAAAGACTCGGAAGATCTCAATGCACATTTAAAGGATATAACGGAGAAATCACACATCGAAAATATTCAAGGATTTTCTACTTTATTTGAGTCTAAAGTCGAGTCGGTTAGAGTCAAGTTTTCTATCGTGCTTCAATTCAATTCACTAAAGCCAAAATTTCATTTCCAAATTTCATTTTCAAAACAAAGGTCTGTTTCTGAAATGTCAGAAAAATATATGTATATGATA
The DNA here is from genome assembly GCA_030015575.1 of Agapanthus africanus. Taxonomy (NCBI): domain Eukaryota; kingdom Viridiplantae; phylum Streptophyta; class Magnoliopsida; order Asparagales; family Amaryllidaceae; genus Agapanthus; species Agapanthus africanus. The sequence continues at coordinate 423,793,312 of CM057349.1, forward strand.
TACGTCCTTAGAACGTTTATGATATGTTAGTTGTATGTATGTCCTAGAGACCATTATTGTACATGATTGTATATTATAGTAGATGCTTGGACATATATAGAGAGGACTTTTTTGCTCGACATGATTGTATGCTATCTGGTTACTCTTTATCTTAATATGTATACTTGTATCTTTATACTGTCTCTCTGTTACATGTTGATAAAGCCCTTAGAATGTGTACTTAACTATCAGGACTATGATGGAGATCATACTAGTGGGGCCATGGTAGTCCACAAGTACATCCTTTAATTGTTCCTAGTCGAGAGAGTATCGAGATGGGGTATCGATATTCCAGAGTAAACTAGTGTGAACGTGTCTTGACCCTGTAAGGGGCGATGATTGATCCCACAGCCATTGGTGTTTGACATTAAAGATTGTACACAGGTGTTTATTGGAGAATAGGTATACTGGACCGGACTCGCCAAGAACTCCTAGATGGTATTATACCCGACGTCAGAAAGCATTTCTCTGGTGATACTGTTACAGGTTAGTCTGTAGACCCGAGATCGTCATAGAGTCTTGTGTGATTCTCATTGTGCTTTTATTTCCTCCTTACCACATTCAAGAGAGCGTGCAAACAGGTGGATTTTGGGTACAGTCTCGAGTCACATGGAGGCAATGAGTGATATGATAGATTTTGTCTCTCCCGGTATTAAGGGTTGATGTTGCGCTATGCTCGATTGGCTATAACAGGAAGTCTCTGGCCAGGGCTGTTGATAAAATTTATTGGTAAGTGTTATCAGTAGTTTCTCGACGCGTTATTAGCCTTGCATCGACATGACTTATCAAGTTATCGGGGTCAGACATTTACTACCCCCAGACTAAATATGCGACATATTAGACGAAGAGATCGGACTGTACGGTAGTGTTATTTACTAGATTCACGGGAGTATGGACAAGCTTGCTTCTTGATCTTCTGATCGCTCAATACCTGGATAGCCGTTACGTCCAGCTAGTACTGCTGACGGCTTCTGGGTAACTGATATGATCATTACATATTGCTGGCGTATTGACGGGTCTTTAGAGTCCCACACAGAGATTTCCTGGCTCAAGCGAAACGAAGTAGGGCACATATGTGATATGTGCAGGACCAAGATTAATCCGTGTATGTGATATCGTATTTTAATCCCGCGATATATGATATCGGTCGGTTATATGAGATATAGCCGGGTTATCGAATCAAGTGTTGATTCGATAAGTTGATATAAATAATATTAGTCTGTTATATGTGATATTGCCGGATTATTAAATCATGTGTTGATTTAATAATTTAATATATAATTATATATTTGATATATTAATATATATTAACGTTTGGGCTCTATTGTTCCAGTTTAGGGATGTAGTGGTCCATTACCAGTTTAGTGACATAGTGGTCCATTACCAGTTTAGGGACATGGTGGTCCATTGGTAGTTTAAGGACGTATAAGTCCATGGGTTTAAGGACCCCACAGTCCATATGGGCGTGTTTAAGGACGCATTAGTCCGTTAGTTTAAGGACGCATAAGTCCGCGGGTTTAAGGACCCCACAGTCCGTATCTTGGCTTAGGGACGCATAAGTCCATGAGTTTAAGGACCCCACAGTCCGTGTTGATGTGTGGTTGTCGGGACCCGTCACCTCTCTGAAGACGTTGAAGGATTACAACGACAAATATCAGAGGAGTTCAGAGATGTACCCTTAAACCAATGAGTGGGTTGAAAGAGCAGATGTGTTCAGTTCAAGATGATTTGAGGACTTATGGCCAGTTTGGGCTAAGTCCAAAATATTGGCCCTCTGTTGGTCCATTGAAGGAGAGGCTTTGCCTCTGGCCATTTAGCCAATTGGGCCAATGCCTAGTGTTAGACACTAAAGACCAATCAGTGTTGAACATTGGGAATGAGATTGATAAATTAGTGTTTAACACTAAAAGATTGTTGGTGTTAAACACCAGCAACAAGGCTTTCAAATTAGTGTTAAACACTAAAACAGATCAAAACACTGGCAGCAGAGATCTCAAATTAGTGTTAAACACTAAAACAGATCAAAACACTGGCAGCAGAGATCTCAAATTAGTGTTAAACACTAAGGTGATCAGTGTTGAACACTGCAAATAAAGCTCTTTGATTAGTGTTGAACACTAAGGCCAAACAGTGTTTTAACACTGGATTCAGGGGTTCTAATTTAGCGTTAGACGCTAAGGCAAGAGGGGTCACGTGGTAGCACGTGAGTGCGCCCTCCCTTCATTTGTTCTGCTGAGAATATCGCATCTTTTGGAGCATCACGTGCCATCACGTGACGGGTGTTTAAATGGAGTATGTTAAAGCCTCTGCCAAGGGTCACGTGGGTCACGTGAGGCACTGCCTCAAAGGGGCTTTTCTGTAGATCTTTTTGGGGATCACGTGGTGACACGTGACCCTGCCTCTATGTATGTTTTTTTTAGAAGATCTGTTAATCCCTTTCAGGAATTAAATTTCTCGTAGGGTTGAACCCTGGCAATAATTTCAGAGGAATTAAATTCCTACTTCCTTTTGAAGATTTATATTCTGGGATAGAGTTGAACTCTGAATTTTCTGTAGAATTAAATTCCTCATATATGTGAAGAACTGAATAGGGTTAAACCCTAATAAAAGCTTTAAGGAATTAAACTCCCATTTTCTGTTAAAGAATTATTCTGGGGAATGAGATTAAGGGAATTAAATTCCTGTTGTTTTAACATAACTAAGTTCTTAATTAGGGTTAAACCCTGATTCTGCTCATTCACAGGGTCAAACCCTAATTTTATTTTAAAGGAATTAAATTCCTATAGTTCTGTGAGAATTAAATTCTCGTACTTCCATTCCCTCTCTATGCTTTGGATCTGCATGGCAGGATCTCAACCCATTGAGAATTAAATTCTCAACTCAAGGGGAGATGTGCACTTTACAGATCCTCCACCAAAGAGAGAACTATGTTCTTCTGTTTTTATATCAGAGTTAAACTCTGTTGAGAATTAAACTTTCTTTTCCTTTCAAAAAGGCCTTCCCCTTCTTACCTAGGGTTTTCTTTTGCAGAAGATCCAAATTTCTCCAAAGTATCAAGGCTCCCCTCTTTTTTGTCTCGATTTCTTTCTGCCTTTATCTCTCTCTTTCTCTCTCTAAAAAAGTAGATCCCCTTCTCTTCTTTTCTTGGCTCCTATTTATAGGAGAAGGAAGAGAATCAATTTGTTTAGCAAATCTCTCATTAAGAGATTTGATTTGTATGTTGAGAGATTTGATTTGCATTCATCATTAATCTGGGCCTTTAGATTGCTAAGTGAATTTTATTCACCATTGGATTTTAAATCCAAAGATATTCATTTGTTATCTCGGTCAGATTTAGGGGGGAAATCTTTCCAAGTCCAAGATTTTTCCATAAATTGGTGATTTTTAATCACCCTTGGATTTTTAATCCAACGGTCCCCATAGACCTTTTCCATTTGGAAAGATTTGGAAGCTTTCAGAATTTAATTCTATTAACTGTAAGGCTTTCAAAGCCTGTCACGTGCTGGCACGTGACCCTTGGTCATGTGTGAGCATGTGACCCCCAATTGAGTTCTCTTCTCGGCGTTCATTCACGCTTCAGTTTTAACTATCACGTGTCAACACGTGACCATTGGTCACGTGTGAGCACGTGATACCTCATTGAGGTGACCTCTGATTTTTAATCAGGGAACATATTTTAGAATTTAATTCTATTCATTATTTTGGAGGTCTTAAGAGCCTATCACGTGTCTGCACGTGACCCATGGTCACGTGTGAGCACGTGATGCCCCATTGGGGTCTTTTCTGAGTTTTTATTATATCTTTTAACTCCTCCGGCGGATTCTTAAAGGTCCATCACGTGTGGACACGTGATACCTCATAACTTTTGATCCCGGATGAATTATGAGGCCCATAATATATCAAATCGAAGGGTTTTTCGAGATGCTTCCAATACCATCAGAATTTAATAGTTCCTCCTTCGGGAGTTTATCAAAATATAGGCCGGAAGATACTGGTTTGCATTTCTTTAAGCGTATCACTGCCATTTGATACCTTGGACTCTTTTGCGCAGAAATTTTTGGCGGGAACAATTGCCCCCCACTACTTTGCCCACGTAAGTATGTACGTGGGTGAAGTAGTGCAGAGTTATGCATAGCGTATGACCAGTTTCTAGTTGGTATATAACTTTCAGGATCTTGATCTGAGAAGATAACGAGCGGACACAAGCGTCGTCATTTATCATTGACTCAAATCTCGACTCTTAAGAGATATAGTTCCAAACTCTTAACTCCATGAGCCACACCCTTCTATTTCTGTATGTCTTACTCTGGCGTGAAGTAGTTTATATGCTCATGAGTAATTTCTCCATTTCAGTGGGATGTAGCCTTGGCAAGTGTGGCTCATAGATGGTCCATCTTGACCTCTTTACAGGGCGGTGATGTCTTAGGAGACAGGGTTAGGATCTGGCACCTAAGACTTTTCAACTTTATGAGCCGTGAGGGTCTCATAAAGATTTTTCTCCCTACGAGTCGTGAGGATCTCGTAGGTGTATTTTCTCCTTAGGAGTCGTGAGGATTCCTAAGTGTGTTTTCTCTTATAAGTCGTAAGGATCCTATAAGAGAATTTTCCCTCTTACGAGTCGACAGGACCCGTAAGCGGTTGTTTCCCTCTTTGTCCAGATTCGACTTTGGAGAGTGAGACCCGTGGATAGTATGCAAGAGACCGTTTTGGGCCGACTTACAGGGTCCCAGTGCTTAGGAAATAGGTTTTTTAATCCCTACTGCCTAAGGCTTTATCTCACGAGTCGAGACGAATCGAGAAGTTCTCGCAAAGACATCAATTTCCTCACGAGTCGAAACGGATCGAGCAGATCTCGCAAGAATATCCTAACGTCACAGTTAACCTTTGCTCTTTACGACAGAAGTCCGTTAGGGTCTGTGGTACTTAGGGTTTTGGCCGTCGTACCGTCGCATCAGCTGATATATTCCTCGATAGGCAATCATGCTGTTCGAGTAGCCTTGCGACTGCCGTGTCTCTGATCCCTTCGGGGGCTGGACAAGACGTCTTCAAGCAATCCTCCTTGGCAGTTTGACCGTCGGAAGGGCAAGCGTTAGGAATTTGCCATGCCGCTTTTTACTTGAGGTTAGGCTCATTTTGGAGAGCCCCGATGAGTCATAACCATTCCGCGCTGGTGTGGGATGATCTCCGATAGTCTTTCAGGCTTTATATGACTTGCCGTTAAGATCCTGAAGCTAGGAATTTGGCCTTTGCTTCGTTTTGCTGGCATTGCGTCCTCTGTATCGAGACGAATGTCGCGGTTGTCTCTAGGTTGCTGGTGAACCGTCGAGGTTTGGAACCAGGGATTTTGCCGTGACTCCTTTTGGTGATGTCGCGTCTGCTGTATCGAGACGAACGTCGAGGTGGTGACCACTCCGCACTGGTGCGAGATGATCTCCGATTATCTTTCAGGCTTTATATGACTTGCCGTTAAGACCCTGAAGCTAGGACTTTGGCCTTTACTTCGTTTGCTGGCATCGCGTCCTCTGTATCAAGACGAATGTCACGGTGGTGATCACTCCATGTTGGTGTGAGATGATCTCTGATGGTCTTTCAGGCTTTATATGACTTGCCGTTAAGACGTTGAAGCTAGGAATTTGGCCTTCGCTTCGTTTGCTGGCATTGCGTCCTCTGTATCGAGACGAATGTCGCGGTTGGTTTTAGTTTGCTGGTGAACCGTCGAGGTTTGGAACCATGGATTTTGCCGTGACTCCTTTTGGTGATGTTACGTCTGCTGTGTCGAGACGAACGTCGAGGTGGTGACCACTCCGCGCTGGTGTGGGATAATCTTCGATTGTCTTTCAGGCTTTATATGACTTGCCGTCAAGACCCTGAAGCTAGGAATTTGGCCTTCGCTTCGTTTGCTTTGTCATGTTCGAAGCCTGTTGGAGGAAGAACGTTATTGTTGACATTGCGTCTACTGTATCGAGGCGAATGTCACGGTTGTCTCTAGGTTGTTGCTGAACCGTCGAGATCTGGAACCAGGGATTTTGCCGTGACTCCTTTTGATGATGTCGCGTCTGCTGTATCGAGACGAACGTCGAGATGGTGACCACTCCACACTGGTGCGAGATGATCTCCGATTGTCTTTCCGGTTTTATATGACTTGCCGTTAAGACCCTGAAGCTAGGAATTTTGCCTTTGCTTCGTTTGCTGGCATTGCGTCCTCTGTATCGAGACGAATGTCGTGGTTGTCTCTAGGTTGCTGGTGAACCGTCGAGGTTTGGAACCCGGGATTTTGCCGTGGCTCCTTTTGGTGATGTTGTGTCTGCTGTATCGAGACGAACGTCGAGGTGGTGACCACTCCGCCTTGGTACGAGATGATCTCCGATTGTCTTTCAGGCTTTATATGACTTGCCGTTAAGACGTTGAAGTTAGGAATTTGGCCTTCGCTTCGTTTTCTGGCATTGCGTCCTCTATATCAAGACGAATGTCGCGGTGGTGATCACTCCATGTTGATGCGAGGACCAGGATCCGCTCTGGACGTTTTCCACGGGGTCGAAGAGTGACGTTATCCGCGTTCCACGTGACCAAGAATTTTGCTCTAGATGCTTCACACGGGTTCACTGCCGCGTTAGGCGAGGACTAGGCTCCGCTCTGGATGCTTCGCGTGGGTTCACTGCCGTGCTCTGCGAGGACCAGGATCCGCTCTGGACGTTTTCCACGGGGTCAAAGAGTGACGTTATCCGCGTTCCACGTAACTAGGAATTTTGCTCTAGATGCTTCACACGGGTTCACTGCCGCGTTCGGCGAGGACTAGGCTCCGCTCTGGATGCTTCACACGGGTTCACTGCCGTGCTCTGCGAGGACCAGGATCCGCTCTGGACGTTTTCCATGGGGTCAAAGAGTGACGTTATCCGCGTTCCACGTGACCAGGAATTTTGCTCTAGATGCTTCACACGGGTTCACTGCCGCGTTAGGCGAGGACTAGGCTCCGCTCTGGATGCTTCACACGGGTTCACTGCCGTGCTCTGCGAGGACCAGGATCCGCTCTGGACGTTTTCCACGGGGTTAAAGAGTGACGTTATCCGCGTTCCACGTAACCAGGAATTTTGCACTAGATGCTTCACACGGGTTCACTGCCGCGTTAGGCGAGGACTAGGCTCCGCTCTGGATGCTTCACACGGGTTCACTGCCGTGTTCTGCGAGGACCAGGATCCGCTCTGGACGTTTTCCACGGGGTCAAAGAGTGACGTTATCCGCGTTCCACGTGACCAGGAATTTTGCACTAGATGCTTCACACGGGTTCACTGCCGTGTTAGGCGAGGACTAGGCTCCGCTCTGGATACTTCACACGGGTTCACTGCCGTGTTCTGCGAGGACCAGGATCCGCTCTGGACATTTTCCACGGGGTCAAAGAGTGACGTTATCCGCGTTCCATGTGACCAGGAATTTTGTTGATTATATCCGCATTTCACTGAGTTGGGATTTGACTCCCTGTGGGAGTACATCGTCGAGTCATGGAACTGGGAGTTGCCGCTGTTCCGCTTTGCTTGATGACGTGTCCGCTGTGACGAGACGAGTGTTGAGATGATCTCTAGGTTATTTGTGGCCCGTCGAGATTCGGCTTCTTCTTCTAATGAAACCTGAGGAGGAGTGCGACTCCTTCTTTGTTTGCGCCCCTGGATTGTATACAGGGATTGATGTAGCATCAGCTGTAGGGCAAAAAGTTTCATTCTTTCATCATTTTTTTTATTCTTTCCGCGATGCTCTATCATTTCAGCTTTTTATATCGCGAAAATCGCGATTGCCCAATCATTTCGGCTATTTATTTTATTTTTACTCGCTGCTTTTTATTGCGAGTTGCCCAATCATTTCGGCTATTTTTCATGCATACATTTTTTTTACTTGCCGATTTTTATTGCAAGTTGCCCCATCATTTCGGCTATTTTGTATGCACGTATGGCTCGCCGTTTTTTTTATCGCGAGTGTGGAACTTGGAATCTGGTGCCAATCTCAGCATCAGCATCGCTACAACTGGAATATTGCCAGGAGCGAATCATCATTTGTCATGAAAGGACTTGGAATTTGATACCGGTTTAGGCATCAGCATCGCTACAACTGGGATGTTGCCAGGAGCGAATCATCATTTGCCTCTGTCGATGTCGAACAAAGGTGGCTTAGCGAACAGGGTTAGGATCCTGTCGACTAAGGCTTTTGACTTCATGAGCCGTAAGGGTCTCACAAAGGTATTTCTCCCTACGAGTCGTGAGGATCTTGCAGGTGCGTTTTCTCCTTAGGAATCGTGAGGACTCCTAAGTGTATGTTCCCCTGTAAGTCGTAAGGATCTTACAAAAGGGTTTTCTCCTTAGAAGTCGAGAGGACTTACAAGGGTTGTTCACCGTATGGACATATCCCCAGTCACGGGTGGGACTTGGTTAGGGAAATGTTTATTCGCGCCCGTGGATTGTATACAAGGGTCAGTATTGAGCTGCTTGTAGGGCCATATCGAAGTTTGTGGGGGTTGCTTAAGAACAGGTTCAGGTCTCTGTAACTTAAGACTTTCAAATCTTATGAGCCGTGAGGGTCCTATAAGAGAGTTCTCCTTATGAGTAGTGAGGATCTCGCAAGTGTAATTTCTCCTTAGGAATCGTGAGGATCCCTAAGTGTGTTGCTCCCTTGTGAGTCGTAAGGATCTCACACAGGTGGTTTCTCCTTACAAGGTCGAGAGGATCCTGTAAGTGTCTTTTAACGAGGTTGCGCCCTTTCGGGTTTTCACAAACACTTGCCGGTAGCCCTGCTGTTTTTACTCACGGAGCCCTTTCGGGTTTTCATCCGTGCCCATTTTACTTGTGGACATACCATTTTTTTTATTCTTTTTTTTATTCTTTTTTCTTTTTTCTTTTCTTTTTTTTAAACGAGGTCGAGCCCTTTCGGGTTTTCACGAACACTCGCTGGTAGTCCTGCTGTTTTTACTCACGGCGCCCTTTCGGGTTTTCATCCGTGCCCATCTCGCTAATGGACGTACCGTTTTTTTTACCACGTCAGCCTGAAGATGCTGCGGGTTGGGAGTAGTTTAACGACGTTTCGGTCATTTGCAAGTTTTAGGATATTGCGGTCCATCGTTAGTTTAAGGACGTTTCGGTCCACCGTCGCCGTATTTGAGACGCATCTCTAGTTTACTGACTTTTCGGTCTATGGGGCTTTCTCTATGACTGAGCATGATGCCTCCGGCATATCCATCTTTCTCAGAGCATGTGGTTGTGGCGGGTTTACTTTCCACTTTTCGGGCAGCGCGAACTTGCCTTGTTGGTATTGGTCTTCAACCCAGTTTTTGAAGACGTAGCAATTTTCGAGTGGGTGACCCATTACTCTGTGGTAGGGACAATAGTTAGGATTGTTAACGTCACCTGGTTGCAATGGACGTTTTGGATCTGGCAGAGTGATGAGCCCGCTGCGCACTGCTAGCTCGAACAGTCTCCTCGTTTTATCCTGAGGAAACGAGTAAGGACGTTTCAACTTCTCATTGAGGTATCGCGGCTTGTTGTTTTGACGACACAACAGTCTCGGGTTACTCGGCTGTTGTTGAGTGTTGGCAACAAAGGCCGTTTTTTCCTTTTCCTTTCTCATTTCGTTTGCTCTGTCGTTTGCGGGTCCGAGATTTTTTTCGAGTATCATGCAATTGCAAGGCTGAATGCTCTCGCAACTCCTCATTTCTTTCGTTTTATAGATGGACTCCTTGAAAAGAGGGCCGAGGGCTACATTTTCGTCGGAATTGCTCCCGAATGTGAGAACTCGCGGTCCCTCGGGATCAACCCTATGACAATTGCCGGCAATTCTTTTACGCTCATCTGTCGCATTTTTCTGCTGTTTTCGAGCTTCACGCTTTGTCCTGTTGAAGTGTTGCCTGTGAGCGACATACCCTTGCCACCAACACTTAAAGGAGTTGCAGTCCTCAGTAGGATGTGCGATCTTCCGATGATATAAGCAGAAGTTAGGATGCACGTCCGCTTCATCAGGATGTATACCACCAGGAGAATTTTCTCTGAAAGAGGACGGCCTCATCCCCATTGATATGGCTTTGGCGAATCGTTTCCTTGTCTTGATCCTGCTTTCATTTGCGACGGATGTACTTTGATATGGTGGGAGTGTTTCGACCCTTTTGTCCAGTCGCCGGCGTTTGGCCTTTTCAAATATGGCCATCTCGCGTTCCCGATCAGCTTTACTTTTTAGACGAATCTCATCTAGAAAAGCGTCGATCATTTCGTCTGACGGCCACACGAATTCCGGCTCAGGCTCTGCCCCCAGTTTCTCAGTGCAAGGAGTTTTTCCATCGTCCGTAAATGAGTGGGAGATCACGTGGCAAGTTGCCCTCGGTGCGTCCGTCTTCTTTGGAGTGTGCGGCTGTGGTGGGTTTACTTTCCACTTTTCAGACAGCGCTAACTTTCCTTATAGGTACTGATCCTCGATCCATCCCTTAAAGACGAAGCAATCCTCGATCGGGTGACTTACCGTTTGGTGGTAAGGGCAATAATTGGGATCGTTGACATCGCCCGGCTGCAACGGACGCTTTGGACTCGGTAGATTGATGAGTCTGTTGCGCACTGCCAGTTCGAACAGTTTTCTTGTTTTATTCTGAGGAAACGAGTAAGGACGTCCCAGTCTCTCCTTGATGGATGGGCGTGGTCGCACATTGTTTTGGCGTACAACCGGCTTTGAGTTGCTCGGCTGTTGTTGAGTATTGGCAACAACGACCGCTTTCCCTTTCTCAGTTCGAGAGTCTGGCTTTGGAGGAGACGGTTTATGTCCCATCTGATCCATTTGGACCAACTTGTCGATCAAGGCCTGGAAAGTAGTTGGCTTGAAGAACATCATGAATTGCGAGATGGTTGCTTGCGGATCAAGAGTGCCCACGAACATGCCTACTGCAGGTGCTTCTTCAATGCGTTGTTCGCATTTCGACCATAGGTTCCGCCATCGTGTTGCGTATTGGACCCATGTTTCGCCTGGCCTTATCCTAGCATTTATCAGTGCTGTTATCGGGGTGCGTTCACTAGCACTCGCGAATCTTTGTGTAAACAGCAACTCCATCTCCGCAAATGTTTTGACAGAGTCATTAGGTAGCTCCGAATACCATTCGAATGCCGTTTCTGCTAAGCTGCCGACAAATTGTCGAAGCAACAGTCTGTCATCGCCTCCAGTATTGCCGCATAAGGCCCTGAATTGAGCGACATGCTGATGCGGATTCCCTGTCCCTTTATATACGTGGAACTTAGGGATCGTATATCCCGGCGGGTAACTGATTTGGTCATACCAGCCCGGATAGGGTCGTCCAGTTCTAACAATTTGCGCAGCCGTTTCATTCACTTGATGAGCCCGTATTTGATGAGCTATATAGTCATCCAGCACAGCCTTGGAAATGGTTTCATCTTTGGCTGTTGAAAGAGTCGGAGGCGGATTAGATGTCTCTCCTCTATCGTCTTCAATAATGATCGGAGGGTCTTCAACTGGAGGGTCCGGCTGTAGCATCATCCCTACCATATCTTGGAAGAGGAGCGCCATTTGCTTTATGTTAGCCGCTTGCTCTGCGGCTTCTCTGTCCTTCTTTTCGAGGACTCTGCGTAAGAAGTCAGCATCAGTTTCTTGTTCGTGACGCTGCTCTGATGATGCCTCCGGGCTTTCTTTTGGCCCGGTGAGTGCGGCCATTGCAATCATCATCTTCTGAAGCTTCTGTTGCTGCTCCTGGGTTTTCGTCACGGATCGGGTGAGCGGTCGATGACCCGTCGAAGCACGGCTTTCCTCCTTTCCAGAAGCCATGTATACGGTGTGCACCACCATGCCCCCAGACTTGGGGCGTTTGGGCTTAGCGTCTTTGTGGTCTGCCACGTTTACTGGGGCTTTCTCTGGCCTCCTTCTTTTCTGAGTGGTTGACGTTGAGGGGGCCGCTGTCGTGAGCACCCAAGTAGTCGTCATCTTTTGTGGCTCAACATGACGGTTTTCTTCCTGCCGGACCTTCAGCTTCTTCTGCTGGCGGGAGAAATTTCGATCAATCACCGAGTCTTGGACTTGGCGCCAGACCTTGTAGATTTTAGAGGACAGCCGCTGAGAGGACTGTTCTGGCTTGGCTTCCGCAACATTTCCCACCGGAGGAGGGGATCTTTTTAGTACGGCGGTAGGAGAGTTTCTGCGCACCGTGTTCAGCAATTCAAAGCTGTTCCCGGTTGGAACAGCAGCATCGATCCCCACCGTTGGAGCGGGCGGAGTTATCCCAGAGGGGGAGTTGCCCCCAGCCTTTCTCACTCGGCGCCAGTGGCGATGTCGAGCGTGTCGTGCGGATGGAGTTGTTTCAGCTATAAGGGTGACTTTGTCGTGCCCCCTCTGGGCAGGGGAAGCAGCTTTAAGGACCTCGCCTGGAGCAGCAACCGGAATAGCCAGCCTTGTAAAAACTGACTTCTTGGAAGGAGGAGCCTTTCCAATAATTTTGTCCGCTTGAGCCGGGATAGCTATCCGCTTTGGGATGGCAGCTTCGGGTATCGCGGGTTTGCAGACGTTCTGGCCCAGTCTGTTGAAAATTGAGGTATTGAAGCTGGGCGATCCGTTGAGAGGGGTCGCGGCAGTGGTAAGCCGATCAAAGACCGACTTTTTTGGGGCTTCTTGCAACGTCATTGTGGCATTGGAGCTCAACGGTGGGAGCATGGTCCCGAAAAATAATCCAGTGGTGGCCTGAGTTACCTGCTCCACTGGCATCTTGAAAAGGGAGGCCGCTTGGGGCCCATAAGTCACTCCTCCAGTAAGGACCGAGCGAGAGTTGCAGGTAGTGCAGTTTGAAGCCATTGATCTTCTGTTTTCTGCACGGAGCAAGACACCAAATCTTAGTACCTCGAATCCACAGGCAACCACAGCAAACCGCGATTTGTTCGCGAACACGACACACGAAGTGTGGAGTGGAAAGAGGAAAAGGTCCCACCGGGCGTGCCAGAATCTGTTCCCCTCCGAACGGCGGCCGAGACATGGGTCATCTTGCCTGAGGTTCGGGGCAGATGCTAATTGGTGCTATCCGTCCACCTCTCCGAAGATACCAAGTTGATTTATGGCACCGTGTATCGAAGGTTTAAACGGATGCGGCCGATGTAGCAGACTTCGTCAGATTCCCCTTCGTCTGAGGCGTTTTTGATTGTAGGGACGCTCTTCCCTGCAGGCGCAAGCCCCTGCAGTTAATTACGCTACCGCATCGCGGTAACAACTTTCTCCTTCTCCAGCTGGTCACTTCGTGTCGTGGGTGTTTGTTTTGTTTGTGGTTGCCCGTGGATTGTATACGGAGACTGAGTTATGTCGTCGCCCGTAGGACGTGGATTAGTCCAAATCCATATTTTCTTAGATTTGGGTTTGGGGTTTTGGTTTGAGGATACGTTTGCCATATTTGAGGCTAAGATCAACTCAAACGTTTGTTAAAGATTCGTTAGTCCAATTTGAGACTAAGATCAACTTAACGGGATCGTTTAGATCCGACAAAAGAGCAATTGGCTCTATTGTTCCAGTTTAGGGACATAGGGGTCCATTGAATGTATGGCCGTCGGGACCCGTCACCTCTCTGACGACATTGAAGGATTACAACGACAGGTGTCAGAGGAGTTCAGAGATGTACCCTTGGACCAAAGTTGGTTGGGTGATCCATAGTCCAATTTGGGACTAAAGTCTGTTTGAAGGTTTGAGGATACGTTAGCTATATTTGAAGCTAATATCAACTTAAACGGTTGTTAAGGATACGTTAGTCCAGTTTGGGACTAAGATCGACTTAACGGGATCGTTTAGATCCGACAAAAGAGCGTTTGGGCTCTATTGTTCCAGTTTAGGGACGTAGTGGTCCATTACCAGTTTAGGGACATAGTGGTCCATTACCAGTTTAGGGACATGGTGGTCCATTGGTAGTTTAAGGACGTATAAGTCCATGGGTTTAAGGACCCCACAGTCCATATGGGCGTGTTTAAGGACGCATTAGTCCGTTAGTTTAAGGACGCATAAGTCCGCGGGTTTAAGGACCCCACAGTCCGTATCTTGGTTTAGGGACGCATAAGTCCATGAGTTTAAGGACCCCACAGTCCGTGTTGATGTGTGGTTGTCGGGACCCGTCACCTCTCTGAAGACGTTGAAGGATTACAACGACAAATATCAGAGGAGTTCAGAGATGTACCCTTAAACCAATAAGTGGGTTGAAAGAGCAGATGTGTTCAGTTCAAGATGATTTGAGGACTTATGGCCAGTTTGGGCTAAGTCCAAAATATTGGCCCTCTGTTGGTCCATTGAAGGAGAGGCTTTGCCTCTGGCCATTTAGCCAATTGGGCCAATGCCTAGTGTTAGACACTAAAGACCAATCAGTGTTGAACACTGGGAATGAGATTGATAAGTTAGTGTTTAACACTAAAAGATTGTTGGTGTTAAACACCAGCAACAAGGCTTTCAAATTAGTGTTAAACACTAAAACAGATCAAAACACTGGCAGCAGAGATCTCAAATTAGTGTTAAACACTAAAACAGATCAAAACACTGGCAGCAGAGATCTCAAATTAGTGTTAAACACTAAGGTGATCAGTGTTGAACACTGCAAATAAAGCTCTTTGATTAGTGTTGAACACTAAGGCCAAACAGTGTTTTAACACTGGATTCAGGGGTTCCAATTTAGCGTTAGACGCTAAGGCAAGAGGGGTCACGTGGTAGCACGTGAGTGCGCCCTCCCTTCATTTGTTCTGCTGAGAATATCGCATCTTTTGGAGCATCACGTGCCATCACGTGACGGGTGTTTAAATGGAGTATGTTAAAGCCTCTGCTAAGGGTCACGTGGGTCACGTGAGGCACTGCCTCAAAGGGGCTTTTCTGTAGATCTTTTTGGGGATCACGTGGTGACACGTGACCCTGCCTCTATGTATGTTTTTTTATAGAAGATCTGTTAATCCCTTTCAGGAATTAAATTCCTCGTAGGGTTGAACTCTGTCAATAATTTCAGAGGAATTAAATTCCTACTTCCTTTTGAAGATTTATATTCTGGGATAGAGTTGAACTCTGAATTTTCTGTAGAATTAAATTCCTCATATATGTGAAGAACTGAATAGGGTTAAACCCTAATAAAAGCTTTAAGGAATTAAACTCCCACTTTCTGTTAAAGAATTATTCTGGGGAATGAGATTAAGGGAATTAAATTTCTGTTGTTTTAACATAACTAAGTTCTTAACTAGGGTTAAACCCTGATTCTGCTCATTCACAGGGTCAAACCCTAATTTTATTTTAAAGGAATTAAATTCCTATAGTTCTGTGAGAATTAAATTCTCGTGCTTCCATTCCCTCTCTATGCTTTGGATCTGCATGGCAGGATCTCAACCCATTGAGAATTAAATTCTCAACTCAAGGGGAGATGTGCACTTTACGGATCCTCCACCAAAGAGAGAACTATGTTCTTCTGTTTTTATATTAGAGTTAAACTCTGTTGAGAATTAAACTTTCTTTTCCTTTCAAAAAGGCCTTCCCCTTCTTACCTAGGGTTTTCTTTTGCAGAAGATCCAAATTTCTCCAAAGTATCAAGGCTCCCCTCTTTTTTGTCTCGATTCCTTTCTGCCTTTATCTCTCTCTTTTTCTCTCTAAAAAAGTAGATCCCCTTCTCTTCTTTTCTTGGCTCCTATTTATAGGAGAAGGAAGAGAATCAATTTGTTTAGCAAATCTCTCATCAAGAGATTTGATTTGTATGTTGAAAGATTTGATTTGCATTCATCATTAATCTGGGCCTTTAGATTGCTAAGTGAATTTTATTCACCATTGGATTTTAAATCCAAAGATATCCATTTGTTATCTCGGTCAGATTTAGGGGGGAAATCTTTCCAAGTCCAAGATTTTTCCATAAATTGGTGATTTTTAATCACCCTTGGATTTTTAATCCAACGGTCCCCATAGACCTTTTCCATTTGGAAAGATTTGGAAGCTTTCAGAATTTAATTCTATTAACTGTAAGGCTTTCAAAGCCTGGCACGTGCTGGCACGTGACCCTTGGTCACGTGTGAGCACGTGACCCCCAATTGAGTCCTCTTCTCGGCATTCATTCACGCTTCATTTTTAACTATCACGTGTCAACACGTGACCATTGGTCACGTGTGAGCACGTGATACCTCATTGAGGTGACCTCTGATTTTTAATCAGGGAACATATTTTAGAATTTAATTCTATTCATTATTTTGGAGGTCTTAAGAGCCTATCACGTGTCTGCACGTGACCCATGGTCATGTGTGAGCACGTGATGCCCCATTGGGGTCTTTTCTGAGTTTTTATTATATCTTTTAATTCCTCCAGCGGATTCTTAAAGGTCCATCACGTGTGGACACGTGATACCTCATAACTTTTGATTCCGGATGAATTATGAGGCCCATAATATATCAAATCGAAGGTTTTTTCGAGATGCTTCCAATACCATCAGAATTTAATAGTTCCTCCTTCGGGAGTTTATCAAAATATAGGCCGGAAGATACTGGTTTGCATTTTTTTAAGCGTATCACTGCCATTTGATACCTTGGACTCCTTTGCGCAGAAATTTTTGGCGGGAACATCGATGTTTGATTTAACTTACTTCTGAGGTGGAGCATGATTCCGCCATGGATGTCATTGGTTGACTTGTTGATTTGATTTGTTTTGGGAGTTCTCTATCTGTCCAGCGGGACTTTTAAGTCTGGAAACGCTGCCGGGTGGGACGTTGATTTTATCTGTTTGATTTCTACCTTGTTTGGCGAGACTTTTGAATTTGAAGGGAACTTAGAATTTGGATTTTGTTTGGCATCGGCATCGCTTTATTGGAATAATGCCAGGATCAACTCATCATTTACCTTGGGAGATTTAGAATCTTGATTTTGGTTCGGCATTAGTATTATTATTATTGGAGCTAGCGCTAGGAGCGACTCATCTGCCCTGGGAAAACTTGAGATTTGGGTTTTGGGTCGGCATCAGCACCGCTAACACTGAAGCGTGGTTCCAGGAGCGGTTCATCATTTACCGTTTCCCGTTAGGGGGCGATGGCTTAGGAGACAAGTTCAGGTCCCCGTCACCTAAGGCTTTTTAATTTTATGAGTTGTAAGGGTCTCATAAAAGCATTTTCTCCCTACAAGTCGAGAGGATCTCGTAAGTGTATATTCTTCTTAGGAATCGTGGGGATTCCTAAGTTTGTGTTGCTCCTTTTTGAGTCGTATGGATCTCACGCGGGGATATTCTCTTCACAAAGTCTAGAGGACTTTGTGAGCGTATTTTCGTCTCTTTTTCATGAGTATGCGCCCTTTCGGGTTTTGGCAAACTCGTAGGCAGTTCTGCTGGTTTTACTCACGGAGCCTTTTCAGGTTTTCATCCGTATTCGTTTTGCATGTGGACATACCTTTTTTTGGCGACTGTCTCGTTGGTGGAGCTTCATCACCAGTGGGACTTCAGATGTAGCCTCGCTGGTAGGACTTAAGAGAGATAGGGGTCGTTTATGCCCGTGGTTTTACGGGATGTATGATCCAGACCGTAGGGCGGGTGTGCTCAATTCATCTATGACTTGGAGCATTCACGCGTGGTATTTCGTGGGATATCGGCCGTTGATAGGTGGCATTGGCCTTTCTCTCTCGGCACTTATTAGTTGGTAGGATCCTCCGTCGAACACTTTCTCGGTGACGTATAACCCTTTCTAATTTGGCTCGAATTTTCTCTTGGCATGTCGATTGGGGATGGTCGGTCTTTTGAGAACCAACATCAATTCGCCTTTCTTGAAAACACGGAGACGAGTTATCATCTCATAGGCCTGTGACATTTGGGTTCGGTATAACTCTAAACTTTGCTGTACTGCGAGTCTCTTTCTTCATGCGCGTCAAGTTCTTCGAGCCGAAGGAGGACGTTTTCCTCCTCCGTCAAACCATGCTAGACATCCATCCTTAGGCTTGGAATTTCGACTTCGGGGGGAAGTTTTACCTCTACTCCGCAGAGTAATAAGTATGGAGTGGATTGAGTTGGAGAGCGGTGCGTGGTACGATATGCCCATGTCGTCTTATGGAGCTCGAGATTCCAGTCTCTTTTGTTGGCTGGAGCATTTTTCCTCAGGAGTTTGCATAGAATTTTATTGAAGGGTTCGGTTAGACCATTGGCCTTTTGATTATAGATGGAGAAATATCTTCAGTCTATCTCATGTAGAGTAGCGTACCTTGAGACTTTGATTCTTCTTGGTGCACCGAAACAGTATAGAATATTATGCTGAAAGAATGTCAGGATATCATTTGTCTTTTTTTAGTGGGACAACTTCAACCCATCTGGAGAAGTAGTCAGTTGCGACCAATATAAACCGGCGGCCTTTGGACGACGTTGGATTAATTGGTCCTACTATACCGGTGCCCCAAACTTCAATGGCCATGACGCCACCGTAGGAATCAGCGGATTTGGGTGCTTGCGAATGAAGTCATCATAAATTTGGCAGAGGTGACACTTCTTTGCATGCTCTTCGCAATCTCTTATCATGGCAGGCCAGTTATATCCAAACCGTTTGATTTGAAGCCGTATTTTAAGGCTGGACCGGTGATCTTCGTAGATGCCTGAGTGATTCTTTCATGAATTTTTGGGCTTCGGCTGAGGACATACCTAAGCCAGAGTTGGTCGTACGATTTGCGGTATAACGTGCCATTTACGAACTCTCTTCTCTAGCTAAATCTTCACAGATTTTTCTTCGGACAGCTTGTCGTATCGGAGGTACTATATGAAAGGCTCTTTCCAATCGAGATCGTCTTGAATGATCAAAAATTTTTCGGCAGGATTATTCGCTTGTTATATACTTTCTTCCTATCGTAAAGAGACTTGAAGCAGAATTTGTCGGTTTCTGACTGTGATCAGAATTTTATCCATGTCGGGATCGGCCAGCTCTTTGGTTAGGCGAGCAAGCACGTCAGCTTTTCCGTTCAACGCCCTAGAAACTCTTTATAGTTTAATGTGGGTGAACTGTTTCATGAACTCCACCACCCGGCTTCTGTACCGAGCTAACTCGGGTTTATATATCTTGTAGTCGCCGCTTACTTGGTTGACCTCAAGCTGGGAATCACCGTAGACCTATAGCCGAAGAATTTCCATTTCTATAGCAAGCTCCAGATCAGCTATCAGAGCTTCGTACTCAGTCCCGTTGTTTGTGCAAGACTCGGTGAGAGCGAAAGAACGTCATAGGGTTCCCATCGATAGCGTGATGAACACCAATCTTATCCCTACTTTTATCAGCGGGATGCTTGATTTGCTGGACGTCCTCATTGATGAGGCTCCATCGAAGTAGAGCTTCTAACATAGATGCCGCACTTGTTCGTCGGCTAACTCGCAATTGAGCGGTGACCCTTCAGGTATGAGATGAGCAGCGAGGAAGTCGGTGAGGTCCTATTCTTTTACTGCTTTCTGTAGAATATAAACTATGTCGAATCAAGCAACATAACAACTCATCTTGCCATTTTGCCGGTTAGGCTTACTTTGATCATTAAATATTAAAGTGGGTCGACCTTGGAGATCAACATATCCCGATGAGCGAGCAGATAGTGTCTCAACTTCTTCACAGCAAATATCAGGGTCATGCATTGCTTTTCGATCGGGGAATAGTTATTTTCCGTCCTGACTAAAGTTCAACTGATGTAATAGATGGAATTTTCTTTTCCCTCATTATTCTGGGCAAGAAGGGCGCCGAGTGATTCATCTGGCGCGGCAGTATAGAGAATCGGCTGTTTATTTGGATGGGAGCAGCAAGTACTGGAGGGCGCAATAGGTACTGTTTGATGTTTTCGAATGCATCTTGACATTTGGCATCCCAGACAAAAGGAACTTCTTCCTTCATGAGTTTTAAGAAGGGCATGCATCTTCCCGATAGGTTCGAGATGAACCTTCATATGTAAGCGAGCTTGTCTTGAAAAGATCTTAGTTGCGTTAGATTCTTTGGAAGAGACATCTCTATAATGACCTTTATCTTTGATGGGTCAACTCCGATCCCCCGATGTCGGACTATGAAGCCCAAGAATTTTCCTGACGACACGCCAAAACCACACTTTAGAGGATTCATCTACAGATCGTGTTCCCTCATCCCCTGTCTGGTGAAAACAGTCTTGAGATCTTGGATGTGATCGGCCTTGGTTTTAGTCTTGACGACCAAATCAGAAACATAACATTCGACGACTTAATGGATTAATTCATTAAAGATCTGGGTCATTGTCCTTTGATATGTAGCGTATGCATTCTTTAATCCAAATGACATCACTTTGTAACAATATATGTCGATCGGGGGTTCGAAATGCTGTGTGTTTATCATCTTCGGGCGATATCTTGATCTAATTATATCCAGACAAGCCATCCATGAAGATAAACAGTTCGTAATTTAAGGTATCGTTGACCATCATTTTCATGACTGGAAGCGGGAAATTGTCTTTAGGGCATGCCTTGTTGAGATCCCCGAAATCGATGCAAACTCGGATCTGTCCATTTTTCCTTTTCACTAGGACGATGCTCGCGATCCAGTCCGCATATTTCTCTTCTCTGATGAAGCCAGTATCGATAAGTTTCTTAGTTTCCTCGACCACCTTTTCTTCTAGCTCCCTTCTCATTCTTCGAAGAGCTTGTTTGACTGTCTTGGCATCAGGAGAAATGGCCAGCTTATGATGTCTACTTCAGGAGAGGCCATGCATCTCTTTGTATGTCCACACAAACTAGTCGACGAATTCGTGCAGCAGGGCAATTGTCTGCTTTTTCATTTCTTCTGACAAGAGTGAGCTGATATAGGTCGGCCTTGGATTATCGAACGTTCCCAAATCAATCTCGGTTAGCTCTGTTGAATATGTATGCCTTAGAGGCCATTATTGTATAGTACTAGTTTGTATAATATATTTTGGAGGCTTGGGATATATATACGGGTTTACGACAGTCTTGCTCGATATAGTAGTATGCTACTTGGTTTGTTTCTATCTTAATATGTGTATATGTTTCTTTTAACATATTGCTAAAAACATATTGATGGAGCCCTTAGGATCTTTGCTTGACTACCGGCGTTGTGATGGCGATCACACTAATGGGGTCTGGGTAGTCTATAAGCACATTCTTATTTTGGTCCCTAGTCGTAGGATTATCGAGACATGGCATCGATACTCCAGAGTAGACTGGTGCATACGCTTCTCGTCCCATCAGGGGAGATGGTCTGTCCCACAGCCATCAGTACGTCGTACTGGAGATAGTATGCAGGTGCTCATTAGGTTATGAGTACACTGGACATGACTCGTCGGGAACTGTTGGTTGGTATTATACCTATCGTCAGTTAACAGTTTCCAGGTGACATGAGTACAGCTTAGTCCGTTGACTTGACATTGTCACTTCGTCTCGAGTGTGTTCCCACTATTCTTAGATTACTACCGTACTACGGCTCTACTGAGTCATGCAAACAGGGAGTAGTTGTGTGCAGTCCCGAAGCACTTGGAGGCAGTGACGGTTAGACAGGATTCGTCTCTCCCGGTATTGGGAGTTGATATCGTGTTGTGTCTAGGAGAGCCATTACACATAGTCGTCCCTGGCCAGGGCAAGTGAGAATTACTGGTAGATTTTCCAGTAGATTCTTAGGGTGTTTTGGGCTACACTCCGACACAACTTGTACCGTTATTAGGGGACTGACGTTTACCGCCCCCCTAGGCCCGCCATGCGATACTCTCAGACGAACAGACCGGACTGTACGGAGATTGTCACATTCAGAATCAGTAGGAGTTCGGATGTGTTTACCTCATCGGCCTTCTTATCGACATCTACCTGGGGACCGTTACGTACAGCTAGTGCCGCTTGCAATCTGTGGTTAAACCTACTGCCAGCGTAGTGTCGAGTCTTTAGAGTCCCATACAGAGAGTTTCCCTGCACTGGGCAAAAGGTGTAGAGGCCGTATGGTTTTACGGCAATGCTACGATCACTTACGTACACTTGTACGCGTATGCTGTTCGGGCAGACAATACTAGTGGGCTTTGGTTTAAACCGGATCCTAGTATTGTATGGATGGATTAGTTTTGTCTTCTGTGCATTCGCATTCTACGGAATGCGGATGCGGGTGTGTATGCATAGTTGTGAGGAGCGAAGAAGAAGGAGGTGCCTCATTAGGGTTTTGACAGTCGGTTCGGTCAAAACCATTATGAGGCGGGGACATTATTTACTAATCTTTGTAATGATAATTATGTTATGGCTAATTGCTTTGACCATTTGACCCTACTTGACCTTATTGACAATTTGACCATTGTTGACTAGGATCTTTCATGTGAGATCTAGAGTCTTCTTTTTGTTTTGGTTTTATTTTGAGATGATAATGGTCAAATCAAGGTAGCCATCAACTTTATCATGATAAGAGATTAGTGATAAGGTTCATGGATTATTATTCTCTTCTCATTCTCTCTTTTCAAGTGAGAAGCTCCTATGGTTGCTCCTTCTTCTTCCTCTCTAGTTTTTTCCTTTGCTCTCATGTGTTGAGAAAATAAGGATCTAAATTGACAAACAAACCCATCTTCTTCTTCTACACCACTTAGGACATCAAGCATAGCACACTTGTTGCCCTAGTTACCTCGGCTTGAGGTGGAGCTCGGAACACAAACTCTCGTGTGGATCGTCTTCGACTCTAGGAAGCCGCGGAGGTGACCAAGATCCGGATCGATCCTTGGAGCTTGCGTGGACGAGGAGGAAAGATGAGAGAAGACCCGAAGGACTTGGTTCGTGAGGTATAACCACTCAACATAGTAGCTAGAACTTGTTGTTAGAATGTTAGTTTTTGTTTAGCAAAAATCTTTCTTGGTTGGTCCATGTCATCTTGTGAAAAAATTTGATTTTTACCTATTCCGCCTTCTCGAAAAAACCGAGGTGGGTAACGTGGACCTAACAGTGGTATCAAAGCCTAGCTAAACAACAACTAACTGTTAGAACTTCGATCCGGAAAAAAATCCTGAAAACGTGTCAAAAAACCATACTTTCTGCCGATTTTTAAAACTGCTCTAAAAATTATTCCACATGTGTTAAAAATTAGTGCAGGGTTTTCTAGAAATAGCCAGGAAAAACGAGTCAGCGACTCGGTCAACGCACCGCGGAAGCACGGCGAAACCACACGTTTCGCCGCGGATCCGCGGCCAAGTTGACTCGGCCGCGACTCGGGTTTCCTGCAGTTTTCTCTATTTGGTGTTTTGGGATTTTTATGTTGTTTTGTTTCTGCCCAGATTTTCCAGAGAACAATGTTATGTTTGGGGTAGTTACAAATTGGTATTTTGATCGAAGTTCTATAAACTTTAGCTATTTGGTTATATCTGAAATGTGATATATGCACTGAACGTCGACTAATCGCTATACGTTGATTAATGGGGGTTGTGCATATCTATGATCTGTAATGTTGTTGGATTGTGTATATGAACTTGTTGGATTGTCGCGGATGAATAGCCGGGGTTTTGTTGGATGAGAGTTTCTTTATCTTTCATTTGATGTAATATGTAAATTGATGTAATATTATTTTTATGGCCGCACATTCGAGATGAGGTTGTAGCCGCCATTGTATATTATTTCTTTTACTGTTTTTGCTCCTAGGATAGACCCAAGGTGGGGTGCACAAACTACCGGGTACGTTGAAGTGCTGAGTGGCCTACTCACGTTGTTGAGGGAGGCTGCTTCACTTTGGGTATTTGGCGGGTAGCTTGCCGCACCCGTAGTGGTCTAGGGTGGGGTTTGGATATTCATCGCGACCGTATAATCCGTCTTTCGTTGCAGGCTCGAACGAAACGCGGATTCCTAGCATATCCAATGTGTTCATATGTGATCTGGAATGGCTATCATTGCATCTGATGAATGTATATATCTATATATGATATCTAGTAAGCGTTGCTTATATTTTGCATCCGCGCTAGTCCAGCCCCCGCTCTGTCGTTAGTTAAGTAACCTAACGGGTGATGACGGGGCCCGTGGCGAATGCGGATGGCATAAGCGTACGTCATATTTTCGTTGTTTTCTGCAATGGTAGGATTAATTGATGGGACGCATTATATTAATGCAAAGAAAAAAAACAAACCTAAAAGACGTTGGAACAATTTTCAAAAAGCTGTTATTGCAAGGACATTCTCTTTTGTTTTGCATAGAGGTATTCGGTTATGAATGCCCAGCACCTCATTCGACGAGGCAAGGGCCGAGATCCCTTCATCGGGAGTGACCCCTTGGACAAAAGTTTGCGTCAGGGTAATAACTTCACTATAGTCGATTATTCTTGCTTTGCATCGAGGTATTCAGTTTGGAATATCCTGCACCTCATTCGACGAAGAAAGAGCCGAGATCCCTTAACAAGGAGTGACCTCTTTAGCAAAAGTTTTCGTCACTATAATTTTTTTTAAAAAAGGTTATCAGGTTCCTTCAACGATATCAAGTTCATTACGTTAACGGGTTTTTCGCCAAAAACCCAGCCGTAGCCCTCCGTCATTTCTTATAAGTTATACTTAGTATTCGTGCTGCGTTTGTTGACTGTGTCAAGGCGTAGTGAACGGTAGCTGAGTATTGCTTATCTGCAGGATACAATGTGATTGGTTAGGACAGTCGTGTAATCTTGTTGACTGTGTCAAGGGTTATGCGGGTGGGTTTAATACAATCAAGATAATGACGGGTTGAACTTGACTAGGACTCTTTGATTTGTTGACTGTGTCAAGGTCACTTGGGTCCTAGGGGCAAAAATCCATATCGGGAGTTTCTAAAGAAACTGAAACTTGCAGATTTAGCATATCTTCTGGAGTGTGGTAACTAGAGTGGATTCCATCTAGGTCATCGCACAATGATAGTTGGATCCCGACCCCACTGATGAGTTGGATTACTCTCGGGAGATTATTTCACTTAACAATCAATGCTATAAACCAAGTAGGTGTCTAGAACGGTGTTAGCGGGGATACCCCTCCAGGGAAAAGAGGTTATTTAATTAAGGAACTTCGCGAAAACGATGGAAAACCTCTCTCGAAGTACCAACACTAGCCTGGCTGAAAGGTTAAGCAAGTATTGTGACGTGCGATTAATCCTGACTAGTTATTCTTTCAGGGTTTGAAGAAGAATTTGAGGAAACAGTAGGAGCCATCCTGGTTAGATAAATCAATAAAACCAATCTAATCTTGCAAGAGCGCACGCTGAGTGTTTCTTTTCTCTCTCTCCAGATAGCAACCATTTCACGTCCTAATCAAGATAATAAAATGTATCGCTTGACCGATCCGAATTCTTATTCGGAGCTGGGGAACGTTGGTTCGGCTCTAACTTACTACAACAGTCATAAGTATGAGCAAGGGAAAGAGGATTGCATGGATTCCAAGGATACCCAGTTGAAGAAGAAGCATAGTTTTGCATCTACTTCAGGTGTTCTTGTAATTGAGAACTGCTTTACGATCAGCCCTACCTCCTGGGTACTTGATACCGGATCAGGATCTCATATCTGTAATCTATTGCAGAGACTGAGAAAAAGTAGGAAAGTTGTACCTGGTGAAATGTCGCTCAGGGTAGCGAACGGAGCATAAGTTAATGCTGCAGCCGTCGGTGAATATCACCTAGTGTTGCCAAATGGCAATACTATGATTTTGAACGAATGCTACTATGTACCTTCCATGGTTTGCAACATCATATCAGTTTCTTTACTCAATAAAGATGGATATAACTTTGTTCTTGATAGAAATATCATGAACATTTACCTTCATAAGGTACTGGTTGCAGAAGGTACACTGTGTAATGGTATCTACGTTCTAAGTCAGAATACAGTTCTCAATATACAAAACACACGCAAGAGGAAGAGTTCAGATACGAACGAATCCTACTTATGGAATTGTAGACTTGGTCATATCGGAGAGAAAAGACTAAGTAAGTTGCATAAAATGGACTCTTGGATACGTTCGAGTTTTCATCTTATGAAACTTGTCGGTCTTGTCTCAAAGGAAAGATGACCAAATCTCCGTTCACCGGACATGGAGAAAGGGCAACAGAGCTCTTGGGACTCATACACAGTGATGTATGTGGTCCAATGTCTATACATGCAAGGGGTGGGTTCTCGTACTTCATCACATTCACTGACGATCTCTCTAGGTTCGGATATATGCATCTGATGAAACACAAATCTGAAGCTTTTGAGAAATTCAAGGAATTCAGAAACGAAGTAGAGAACCAGACTGGCAAAAGTATCAAGATCCTCCGATCGGATAGGGGAGGGGAGTAATTAAGCAAGGAATTCCTAGATTACTTAAAAGAGAATGGTATTCTCTCAGCTTACTCCTCCTTATACACCACAGCACAACGGTGTATCGGAACGGAAGAATCGTACCCTATTGGATATGGTTCGCTCCATAATGAGTAGTGCTGAGTTGCCTCTTTCATTCTGGGGATATGCACTTCAA
The DNA here is from genome assembly GCA_030015575.1 of Agapanthus africanus. Classification (NCBI taxonomy): domain Eukaryota; kingdom Viridiplantae; phylum Streptophyta; class Magnoliopsida; order Asparagales; family Amaryllidaceae; genus Agapanthus; species Agapanthus africanus. The sequence continues at coordinate 423,819,738 of CM057349.1, forward strand.
ACAACAGCATATCTATTGAATCAAGTTCCATCCAAATCCGTGCCTAAGACTCCGTATGAAATATGGAGTGGTAAGAGTTTGTATCTTAAACGTATTAAGATTTGGGGTTGCCCAGCTTATGTCAAAAAGCAGAACCCAGACAAACTTGAGGCACGGGCAGTTTTGTGTAAGTTTGTGGGATACCCAAAAGATTCTAGTGGGTATCTATTCAACCATGCAGAGGAATAGAAAATAATTGTTTCCAGGAACGCCACATTTTTGGAAAAAGAATTTCTTGTTAAAAATATTAGTGGCAGCACGGTAGAACTGGATAAAATTCCAGCGACACAAACTGAAGATTTGGTGGAACCGCTAGATTCAGTTACACCCAACGAACCTCAGCCACTCCGCAGATCTGGTAGGATTTCTCGTCCGCCCGAGAGATACTACGGTTTTCTCATAGACGGGGATCGAAAGGATTGCATCTTGGAAGAAGATTACCCTACCAGTTTCAGGCAGGCCATTATCAGTAGGGACGCTGATAAGTGGCTGGATGCCATGCAATCCGAAATGGAGTCCATGTACACCAATAAAGTGTGGACCTTGGATATTGCTCCACCTGGGGTAAAACCCGTTGGATGCAAATGGATCTATAAAAGGAAACTTGGTGTAGATGGGCAGGTGGAAACCTATAAGGCTAGACTCATTGCAAAAGGTTTTCGTCAAAGACCTGATGTGGACTATGACGAAACTTTTTCTCCAGTGGTTATGCTCAAATCCATTCGGATCCTACTTGCCATGCTGCCTTCCATGACTATGAAATCTGGCAGATGGACGTTAAAACGGCTTTTCTAAACGGCTGTTTGGAAGAGTGCGTTTACATGGATCAGCCAGAAGGTTTCGCGGTGGGAGCAGCGGGAAGGTGTGCAAGTTACTTAAATTCATTTATGGATTAAAGCAGGCATCGCCGAGCTGGAACATCTGTTTTGATGAGGCAATCAAGGAATTTGATTTCATCAAGAATGAAGATGAACTTTGTGTTTATAAGAAGATTGTAAGACGAACTGTCGTGTTCCTAGTCTTGTACGTGGACGACATTCTTTTGATAGGAAATGACATTCCTATGCTACAATTGGTCAAGCTATTCTTGTCACAACGGTTCTCCATGAAGGACCTGGGTGATGCCTCGTACATTCTGGGGATCAAGATCTACAGAGATAGATCCAAGAGACTACTGGGACATTCGCAGTCCAGGTACATAGAGACCGTACTAAAGAGATTTAGTATGGAAGATTCCAAGCGCGGTAATATACTCGCATTGCACGGAATCACCCTCTCCAAGAAGATGTCTCCTAAGACTGATGGGGAGAGGGTTCGCATGAGCACTATACCCTACGCTTCGGCGGTAGGATCTATAATGTATGCGATGCTATGTACAAGACCAGATGTAGCTTACGCGCTGAGCATGGTGAGCCGGTATCAGTCAGACCCAGGTGAGGACCACTGGACGGCAGTGAAGAACATTCTCAAGTAACTGAGAAGGACTAAGGAGATGTTTCTGGTTTATGGTAATGGAGACCTCAGGGTCGAGTCCTTTAGCGATTCAAGCTTCCAGAGTGACAAAGATGACAGCAAGTCTATCTCGGGTTTTGTGTTTACCCTCAACGGAAGGGCGGTGTGTTGGAAGAGTTCCAAACAGGATACCGTCGCAGACTTGACGATGGAGGCTGAATACATTGCTGCAAGCGATGCCGCAAAAGAGGCGGTCTGGATAAAGAAGTTCATTAGTGAATTTCAGGTGGTTCCATCCATTGTTGACCCAATACCATTGTATTGCGATAACAATGGGGCTATAGCTTTAGTGAAAGAACCAAGTTCCCATAAAAAATCCAGACATATCTTAAGGCGGTATCACCTGATCAGGGAGATCATTGATCGCCAGGAGATCGAGGTACGGAGAGTGGACACAAAAGACAACAGGACGGATCCATTCACAAAGGCCCTCTCTCAAACACAGTTCGAGCGACTTTTTGAGCTATTGGGTATGCGGTACGCCAGCAGCTGGCCTTGAGCAGACGTTGGGTATGCGGTACACCAATTACTGGCCTTTAGTGCAAGTGGGAGATTGTTGAATATGTATGCCCTAGAGGCCATTATTGTATAGTACTAGTTCGTATAATACATTTTGGAGGCTTGGGATATATATACGGGTTTACGACAGTCTTGCTCGATATAGTAGTTGCTACTTGGTTTGTTTCTATCTTAATATGTGTATATGTTTCTTTTAACATATCGCTAAAAACATATTGATAGAGCCCTTAAGATCTTTGCTTGACTACCGGCGTTGTGATGGCAATCACACTAGTGGTGCTGGGTAGTCTATAAGTGCATCCTTATTTTGGTCCCTAGTCGTAGGATTATTGAGACAGGGCATCGATACTCCAGAGTAGACTGGTGCATACGCTTCTCGTCCCAGCAGGGGAGATGTCTGTCCCACAGCCATCAATACGTTGTACTGGAGGTAGTATGCAGGTGCTCGTTAGGTTACGAGTACACTGGACATGACTCGTCGGGAACTATTGGTTGGTATTATACCTATCGTCAGTTAACAGTTCCCAGGTGACATGAGTACAGCTTAGTCCGCTGACTTGACACTGTCACTTCGCCTCGAGTGTGTTCCCACTGTTCTTAGATTACTACCTTACCACGGCTCTGCCGAGTCGTGCAAACAGGTAGTAGTTGGGTGCAGTCCCGAAGCACTTGGAGGCAGTGACGGTTAGATAGGATTCGTCTCTCCCGGTATTGGGAGTTGATATCGCGCTGTGTCTAGTAGAGCCATTACACACAGTCGTCCCTGGCCAGGACAAGCGAGAATTACTGGTAGGTTTTTCAATAGATTCTCAGGGTGTTTTGTGCTACACTCCGACACGACTTGTACCGCTATTAGAGGACTGACGTTTACCGCCCCCTAGGCCTGCCATGCGATACTCTCAGACGAACATACCAGACTGTATGGAGATTGTCACATTCAGGCTCAGTAGGAGTTCGGATGGGTTTACCTCATCGGCCTTCTTAGCGACATCTACCTGGGGACCGTTTCGTACAGCTAGTGCCGCTTGCGGTCTGTGGTTAAACCCACTGCCAGCGTAGTGTTGAGTTTTTAGAGTCCCATACAGAGAGTTTCCCTGCACAGGGCAAAAGGTGTAGATGCCGTATGGTTTTACGGCAATGCTACGATCATTTACGTACACTTGTGCGCGTATGATGTTCGGGCAGACAATACTAGTGGGCTTTGGTTTCAGCCGGATCCTAGTATTGTATGGATGGATTAGTTTTGTCTTCTGTGCATGCGCATTCTACGGAATGCGGATGCGAGTGTGTATGCACAGTAGTGAGGAGCGAAGAAGGAGGTGTCTCATTAGGGTTTTGACAGTTGGTTCGGTCAAAACCATTATGAGGCGGGGACATTATTTACTAATCTTTTTAATGATAATTATGTTATGGCTAATTATTTTGACCATTTGACCCTACTTGACCTTGTTGACAATTTGACCATTGTTGACTAGGATCTTGCATGTGAGATCTAGAGTCTTCTTTTTGTTTTGGTTTTATTTTGAGATGATAATGGTCAAATCAAGGTAGCCAACAACTTTATCATGATAAGAGATTAGTGATAAGGTTCATGGATTATTATTCTCTTCTCATTTTCTCTCTTCAAGTGAGAAGCTCCCATGGTTGCTCCTTCTTCTTCCTCTCTAGTTTTTTCCTTTGCTCTCATGTGTTGAGAAAATAAGGATCTAAATTGACAAACAAACCCATCTTCTTCTTCTACACCACTTAGGACATCAAGCATAGCACACTTGTTGCCCTAGTTACCTCGGCTTGAGGTGGAGCTCGGAACACAAACTCTCGGGTGATCGTCTTCGACTCTAGGAGGCCGCGGAGGTGACCAAGATCCGGATCGATCCTTGGAGCTTGCGTGGACGAGGAGGAAAGAGGAGAGAAGACCCGAAGGACTTGGTTCGTGAGGTATAACCACTCAACATAGTAGCTAGAACTTGTTGTTAGAATGTTAGTTTTTGTTTAGCAAAGATCCTTCTCGGTTGGTCTATGTCACCTTATGAAAAAAATTGATTTTTACCTATTCCGCCTTCCCGAAAGAACCGGGGTGGGTAACATGGACCTAACAAGCTCATCGAAGGTTGCTTGTCCGCCATCTTCGAGCTTTCGAGGGGCTTCTTCTGGCTCGGCTAGCTCGTCTTCATCATTTGACTTTCGCTGGCTTTACCGACATGGATCATGTAGCATGCCTTGACGTCTAGTTGAATGTAATCTATGTCACGTCTATCTTAGATTCGTCCATCGATGAGTGCTCGGACCTGAGGCGGATGCCACGGCGACTCATAAAACTTCGCTTCGGTGTTCGTTTGATATAACCGACATCCGCACTTTATAAAATATTTCTGCATCTCGGGCGCATAATATCTGGGGTTTAGGACGGCTCTTATGCCTCTCATAGGGAAGGCACATGATAAATAAGTCTTCCGGATGCACGACAGGATTTGACCCATAAAATAAGATGCCTTTTGGTCCAACTTTTCTTCCAGGAACGTAGAAAGTTTTCAATTGGTCCACAGTGGAGACTGACAGCTCATCGAGCTCTTTGCATCTCTGCTTCAATACTTTTATGATGGCTAGGGGTTTCTGTAACTTTGAAGGTTTCTATTAATTTCGCTTTTTGCATGAAAGCCCAATCTGCACGGCTGTTGCAAGACGAGCTTCTTTTTTTGATAATTCAGTGTTGCTGCATAAACAAGGGCGAATTTTGCCGCCGGATGGGCCTTCAATATCAGATTCGTCCGTATCGCTACCAAGATGAGGACAATTTTTTTGGAAGGACGGACTTCTAGTGTCAGACTCATCGATGTCACTGCCGAAACGCGGACACACTTTGGGGTTTTTACTTTTGAAGGTGACATCCGGCTCGGATTTGCTTTTGAGTCTCGAAATCGTTCTGCCTTTGGTCAGCTGTGGCTTAGCACTTTGGGGGTTCAGAAAGTACCGAGATCTTCATAACGGACTTCATGCACACCGAACGGCTGGATGTCTCCTGCAATGCGGCTTTCTTCGCCATTTTTGGTATACTTTATACACTGATGGAGAGTTGACAAAACGATGCCGTAATCGTGGAGCCACGACCGTCCCAGGAGATTCTTATAAGATGTGTCGGCGTCGATCACATATATTTTAGTTTCGGTTTGCAGATCCCCAAATTTAATGGGCAGAGCTATGAACCCCAGAACTTGTTGGCAGTTTTGATTGAAGTCTTGGATGACTATCCTTTCCCTGGACTCGTGTCGGACGTCCATTGACAAACTTTTCAGAGTTTGCAAGTTCATGATGTTCACTGAGGACCTCGGATCAATCAATATGCGATTAATCCGGTCTCCGTCGCTGTACCCTGTCACGTAAAGCGATCGGTTGTGCTCAGCTGTTTCCAGTAACAGGTCTTCATTCTTAAATGTGACCACGGCTGTATACAGAGTGTACTGGGCCTCTTTCATATTAATTTCCGCGAAACGAGCCTGATACCGTTTTGGGTTTTGCAGAGCATGAATGAGAATATCTTTGAGCTCCTTGGATAGGACTAGGCATCATAGATGCTTAAGAGAGACAGGAGCTTCCGGAGGTAAGCCAAGACATTGTAATCTATCGGAGAAGAACTCGAATCTTCATGAGTCCGCCCTACGCCTTTTTCTTCATTAGCGACTTGTTTCTCTTTCTCTTTCGGGACGTTGCCTTACTTCGGCGGTAGAACCTTGCCGTTTCTGAGCTGGATTTGGTTGGCCTTTGTGGCGAGCTCTCCATCCTCTTCGGGAAAATGGAGCTTTTTTTCAGAGTCGCTACCAAGATGGATGACGTAACATGTCACAATAGGGATCTCGTCATCGGAGTCTTCTTCTAGCCCCTTCAGAATCTCAGCCACTTCTACGGGGAAGAACTCCTTCAATTAAATTAAAGTCCCTTTTTTTGCTCGTAGTTTTCGAGGGAATCGATATGCCTTTGAATGGTCGATTTCCTCTTCGACTCCTTTTCGCTTCGAGCCGCACATTTTCTTTTCTTTAGTTTTTTGGATTTTGAGCCCGATTGAGCCGAATTAGTACAGGCAATACAGGGGATTGTCTGTCATTTTTGCTTCGTAAGGTCTTTTCGACTTCGGCAATTGTAGAACGTTGCTCATGACATATTTGAATATCTTGCGGACTTCATCCCTCCTGAAAGAGTAAACCTTGTTCTTTTTCTCCTTTAGGAATGACCCTTCTCCTCCAAGCACTGCCTTTCGAAACTGTTCTGTTTTCGATCCGCTCGCCTTTCGCTTGTATTCATTGTCAGACGCATTGAAGGTGTTGGTATTATTGGAATTCCCGCTTTTACGGTTTTCGTTCTTTCGGTTCTTCCAAAGCTTGTCATTTTAAGAGTTCGGAGCAAACTCTTGCTTCGAGTATTCCAACATTTGAACTCTCTTGGTCAACTCTTGAAACATCTTGTGGCCTACTGTATATAAGAATGAGACCATCCAATTGTTGAGATTTCCATTGAGAAGGCTGACGGACTGGTCCTACTCCAGCGGCTGTTCGCACTTGACCGTGAGATTGCGCCATCAGGCGATAAAGTCCGTGTTGCCTTCGTTCTTCTCCGGCTTGGTCCTCATAAGGTCGCCAATATAGATTTATCACTGACACTTATGAATGTTTGTCGAAACAGAGACTCCATTTGGGCGAAAGTAGTGACGAACTCGTCTGGTATGGTCGCGTACCAGTCAAAAGCGACACCAGTCAGGCTGTTGACAAACTGACGAAGTAGTGCATCATTGCCTCATATGTTTCCGCACGACGCTTTAAAGTGGGCTACGTGCTGATTCGCGTTTCCCGTCCTGTCAAATTTTCCGAACTTAGGAATGATGTAGCCGCTGGGGAACTCGATCAGATCATACTGTGCGGGTATTGTCTCTCATTGCTGCCAACATCTTTTTGTGCCTCGGCTTTAGCCACCAATGTTTTCACTTTGCTGGTGACCAAATCCATTATCTGATCTTGTGTTAGCGGAATAGAGCCATCCGGGGCCAAAGTGTCCCTAAAAGTGGAATGTGGCCGGCTTTCGTGCGGCTCACCCATACTTGGACTTAAAGGGACATGCATCGGTTGCTTTGGGTTATCGCCCGGTTCATAAGTAGAGACCTGCGCTTGATTAGAAGGTGCCCGAGCAACTTAAGTCGTGAGCTGTATCACAACGTTCCAAGTCATCAATTTTTGAATAAAGCTTGACCATCTCTTTATCTTTGCTCATGAGCTGTTTTCGGAGTTCTTGAAGCAACCCCTGCTCTGCGGTCCTGGAACGGAAAGTCGGCTCTTCTTCACTGTTCTAGCTTAATTCTGCATAGACTAAGGGGTCTTGCTTATCGGACTCATCGAGGGGGTTTTCATTATCCTGCGGAGGAGGCTGATCTTGGGAAGTGACGGCCACGTTCAAGTCAGATTGGGCTTGGGTTGTGGTGGCCCCATCCTTACTTTTGCTGCGAAGGTTGTCGTCGGGACCCGTGCCCGCCATGTAGACCGTGTGGATAACATATCCGGCCGTCTTTTCATTCTTAGCAGCTGATTTCGCCGATCGCTGTTGTGGTCCTTCTGCTTTGGTAAAGGACAATTGACTGAAGACGGCTAGCCTGACGGGGTTCTTGGTCGCGCTGGCGTTTCTTTTCTGGCTCTGCCCCGCTGCTTTCGCACGCCACAAAGTGCTTGGTAGACTTCTGAAGAAAGTGTCACGCCTTTTGTACCGGGACTTGGACACCTCGCTTCGTAGCACAATTTGAAATGCAGCCTTCTCAATCTTGGCGGACATCGCATTCTTCTTGTCCCAATTTAAGGGCTCGAACGAATTGCGGATTTTCACCGCTGACACGGCCGTGGACGCGGGGCATTTCTGTTCTCGGAACCTCACAAAATTCAACTTCGCTGGAGCCTTGACCCTTTTGTTGGCTCTATATCTGAGACGCTTTTGTCTCAACTTTTCTGTTTTGAGCACTTGGCAGGTTTTAGCTCTTCAGGATGCCGCCGTAGGCAGAGTTATGGAGAGCTTTAGAGATACGCCTGATCATGTACTTGTCGGTGGCGTTGCCCGAGCTTGTCCGGGACGTTTGATAATACCTTTTGTTCCAGCAGTCTTGCCTCCGGCTTGAGCACCAGAGAGTCATTCGGATATCGTCTTACGTTTGGGTTGTGGTATCTTGACGATCACAACGTTCAGCCTCTTGCCCCTTGAAACCGGTTTAGCCACCTGGTTTGCCGGGATTTCCTCCAGATGAGCGCTTCCGGAAGGGTAGATGATGACGGAACCAAATTGGCGGAACGGTTTCTCCCACTGCCGACTGAGGCTTGCAGGGAGAATCGCGTGGGCATTGATCTCGACCATGTAGGGGATCGGAGTTGTGTCAGAAACGAAGCTCGTCTTTAGAGACATATTGCTGAGTTCGAGATTGTGACTGAAAGCTGTTAACCTGCATACAAAAATGTATGACTTCAGTACATGCAATTGATATATATGTTGATTGAGTTTGTATGAACGCTTGACCCGAAATATGGGAGTAGTGAAAAAGGTCCCACCGGATGTGCCAGAATCAGAGTGTTTTTCGTCATCCTATTGAGATAGGAATGCGCATGTTTGTCAGGCCTATACAGATTTGCCTTACCTGGGGAAGACTGGAGTTTATTGATTGTAGGGATCCGAGTCTCAGCAGTCGCAGACTAAAATGTCGTTAATTATCCCTCGCTCTTGGGAGCGAGAGAGCTTCCGATTGACAGTTCAAACTGGTCATGCGAATTCAATGTGCAGTATGCGTGTGTTGTGTTTTGAAGGTGTTTTGGATGTATCGGGGCCTCATAGAGTTTACGGGGGTTCCACTACCTGGATAGTGGGCTGAGGTCAGGGGGCTAGCAGCCCCCTTACAGGGTGCTTAAAATTTTTCAAAGGGAGAAGTGTTTCGAATGTGGAACATGTAGGAAAGAGATGGGTGAAGAGCGTCCTAAGGACGCGTGAGACGACACGTGGCCGCTAGTCACTTGTGGCGTGTGACCTCTGAGCGCCGGCGGGCCACGTTCCCAGCATGAATGTGACGGCACGCAACCGTCGGGCGCCGACGGCTCACGTGAGCAGCACGTGCCCGCTGGAAGCACCAACGGAAGAATGAGTCTTAGCACCTGGGCTTAGAGTTGAACTTCTGAGGGACTTTGAAGTTAAACTCTTAGAAAAAGAAGGATTCTTTTTATTTATTATTTTTTTGGAATTCGATGGAGTTAAACTCCTAAAGAAAAGATTTTCGGAGATGATGAAAGGGGACTCCTTTCTTCTTTCTTGAGCCTTGGATCCTCCCAAAGTGGGATTTTTGGAGACGGGTCTCCTTCCTCTTCGCTTTTGTTGGATCATGGAGAAAAATGGTAGTGAGATTTAAAACCCCTTTTAGCGATTTGATGGGAGATTTGAACAACCCTTCAAATGTTTTATGGTGAAAAACTATTTCTTTTGGGGAGAAGAAGAGTTAACTCTTGATTTAATTCAAAAGGGAAAAGAAGATTTAAAACCTTAAGAAAAGAGAAGGATGCAGAGAAGCCTAGAAAGATACAGAGAATGAAAGTTGCTCTGGATTTCTTTATTATGTTTGCGTTTTATAGGTTACACACTTTACATATAGTCTCTTGGGCTTTTCCAAATGACACTTGTGCCTTCTCATGTCTCATGTGCTTATTCTTTTTTGCACAAAAGCCATGAGGTTTACAAAATTTTGGATTTTTGCCCATTTTCCATACATTTATTTCTAAAAAAAATATATTAAACTAATTTATTGCTTCATTCTTTTTGTCATGGGGCCAGTCCCTTCCATACTCGGTCTTGACTTAGGCTTGGGCCCACTTGGCTTGGGGTTGACTTTGACTTTGATTTGGTCAACCGGGGTGTAATTGTAACGCCATAGCCCGATCGTAAGTTTTTATCTTTTCTGTTTCTTTTGAATGTTTTGGATTTTGTTATATTATTATTATTTTAAGTTGGAGTTTAATACTTTCTTTTGAATGTATTGGTTTTATTTTTCTGTCGTGAAAAGTAGCATTATTTTTTAGATATATATTCTTAATCGTGATTTTGATTTACTAGAGGTGTTACGTGTCGAACATTTATAACAATTTTGGTTTTGATTTTATACATGGATATTCTTCCTTAAAAGTAAGATGAAACAAAGTTAAATCTGTATTTGGTTAGATATGCCTCACATTGGATCCTGAAGATTACCAGTTGGATTTCTTAACGATTCGGCGTCATCACGAAGATTTAAGTTTATTTCTGAGGCAACGTCTGAGGCCGAAAGCTTCAGACGTCTGCGGAGGCTCTGGATTCTCGAGCGCACTTATAGCAGACGTCTGCCCCGATAAGAGACAGACGTCTCTGGAGCTCTTTATTATTTTGGTGAAAATACCGGATGTCTGCGATATCATTGTTCAGACGTCAGGATTGCTCTTTGGATTCTCGTGACAATAAATGCAGACGTCTGCCTTTCTGGGCCGAGCAAAGATTCGCTTACTTAGGAAATTAGTTTCTTTGGTAAATCTTTCGTATGCTATATATAAGATAGCTTGTTTTAAACCTAGATCTGATAGCCTTTTTTTTAATTTGAGAGAACCCATTGTTATTTTGAGAGAGCTAGGGTTTTGAGAGGGATTTGTCCATCGATTTGTACTCCTTTGATATTTGATTATTAATAAAGTTTTTGCCTTCGTCTATTTGTTTTGTGGTTAGCACTCGTATTTCTATCTGTGATTTATTTTCTTCTCGTTACCGATTGTTCGTGCTTTGTGATTGTCTTGTATACACAACAAACTGGTATTAGAGCTATTGTTGTATTGTTGTGGAGGATTTTTGGTTGAACATTAGGTCTTTGATTTTGCAATCTAGGTTAACGGTGGATAATAACAACTACGTCCTCTTCCCTACTTTTTTAAATCTTGATTTTGAAGTTTAGGGCTCGTTAACAAATCGTGTTTTTATTTGATTCCACATCATGCCTCCGACAATCATGAAATTCGATATCAAGAAGTTTGATGAAAATATGAGTTTTAGTTTGTGGCAAGTTTGTATGGTTACTGTTTTGACTCAAAACAAACTGAAGAAAGCGATTCGAGGAAAGAATAAAAAGTCTTTCACTATGACGGAGGAAGCTTGAGAGGAGATGGATGAGAAGAGACTTAAGGTTATTCACTTATGTCTGACTAACGAAGTTCTACAAGAAGTTTTGGTGGAGAAGACGGCGGCTGATTTGTGGAATAAATTGGAGGAGTTATATTTAAGGAAGTCTCTCATGAATCGACTGTTGTTGAAGCAGCGTCTCTATACTTTTCGCATGTCAAAAGTCTCTCCAATAAAATCTCACATCGGTGAATTTAATGCGATAATTACGCACCTGGGTAAGATCGACATTAAGATAGATGATGAAAGATCAGGCTATGCTCTTGTTGTGTTCATTGCCATCCTCTTATAAGTACTTCCGTGACATTATGGTTTAGGACGAGAGACGTCTCAATCAAGGATGTCAAGAAGAATTTGATAAACAAATAGAAGGTCGACAAAAGGGTTGACTTCTACCGAAGTGGATGGTTCGTCGTCTGGCTTATTTGTTCAAAGGCGTGCGGAGAAAAGGGATCTTCAAGCAAACAGAAAGAAGTCAAGGTCGAAATCCGGGTTAAGAACGTGACTTGCAATTATTGTAAGAAGAAATGACACTTTAAAGTCGATTGTTTCAAATTGCAGAACAAGTTAAAGCAAAAAGACAAATCGAAGAAGTAGTTTTCGGTTGAAGCAAGTATAGAGAAAGGAGAAGGATATCTTCTTGTGGTTCTTAACAGTGCACATCGATCCTGTTGGGGTCAAAATTTGCATCCCGGTTGACCAAGTCAAAGTCAAGGTCAATCCCAAGCCAGGTGGGCCCAAGCCCAGGTCAAGCGGGTTCATGCCCAAGTCGAGCCCGCGGCCAGTCTCTCCATGCCAACATAAAAATCATGTAACAAATAATTTTGATGTATTTTTTTATGCATGAATGTAAGTAAAATGGGCATAAAGCCAAATTTTTGTAAAGCCCAAGGCTTATGTGCAAAAGAAATAAGCACATGAGGCATGGGATGGGAAAAATGCCATTTTGTAAAGCCCAAGGGGCTATATATAAATGTGTAAGCCTATATAAGGCAACATGATAATGAATAAAGGATATACTTTTTCATTTCTCCCCAAAAAATAGGGTTCATGTGCTTCCTCCTTCCAAAAGGTTCTAAAGCCTTCTTCCCTTCTTTTGAATTAAATAAAGATTTTTACTTTTCCTTTTCCAAAACTAAATAGTTTTTCACCACAAAACCCATAAAGGGGAGCTTGAATCTTCCATCATATTTTAAAAAGGAGAGATTTTTAAAATCTCACCCCTCTTGTTATCCAAGAGCCGGCCAACAAAGGAGGAAGAAGGAGACCCATCTCCAAAGACCTCAATTTGGGGAAGATTCAGGGCTCAAGAGGAGAAGCCCCTTCATCAGCTTCAAAAATATCTTAGGAGTTTAACTCCTATATATATATATATATAGACACACAAAATAATAAGTATTTCTTTCTGGGAGTACAACTCCGAGTGCAGGGACTAAGTCCCTTTTGGCGCCCAAGCGTCCAAAGCGCGAGCGCCCACGTGCCTGGCACGTGAGGCGCTAGCGCCCTGGCCCCAAAGCGCTAGCGTCCAAGGCGATAGCGCCAGCACCCGCGTGCCGCGCACGTGAGGCGCTGGCGCTTTCTCCCACGCATCCTTTGGATGCTTTTTCCCTTATACACACACACGCGCACACACACATACTCTACAACATTATTCCCCCGTTAGAAAAAATTTCTAACGGGGCGCTGTCCCGCACCCCTACAAGGGAGCTGCTAGCCCCCTTGAACACTAGCCCGCTATCCGGATAGCGGGACTCCCGTAAAAACTCTGTGGGGCCCCCGATATATCCAAAATCCCTTCAAAACACAACACTGCACATTAAGTTCGCATGACCTGTTTGACCCATTAATCGGAGGTTCTCTCACTCCAAATACGAGGGGTAATTAACGGCAGCTTAGTCCGCGGATGCCGGAGATTCGGATCCCCACAATCAATAAACCCCAGCCTATCCTAGGCAGAGGAAATCTGTAATGCGCCTGACAAGCGTGCGTGCATTCCCACCTCAATAGGGTGACGAAAAACACTCTACAGATCCAAAGACGAGTGAATTATGAATTCAGGTTGTTTCTATCGCATGTGTCCCAATAGTGATTTGTTTACCATCTATGAGTCTATTGATGGTGGAGTGGTTTTGATGGGGAAACAATAGCTCGTATCGAGATATTGGTAAGAGGACAATCTAAATCAAGATGTTTGACGTTGTGAGAATATTGGCGAAAGTCAAGTACGTATCTGACTTGAAGAATCTCATCTTTTTGGATGCACTCGACAAAAATGGTTACAAATTTTCCACTGAAGTTGAGGTTTAGAAGGTAATCAAAGGCGCTCTCGTTGTGACGAAGGGCTTGAAGAAAAAGTATTTATATTCATTGCTGAGTTCAATAATTTCCGGATTGGCGGTTATTTCATCATCCAAATTTATGATGAATCCGGAAACTACCAGATTATGGCACATACATATGAGTGAGAGAGGTTTGTCCAAGTTGTCGAAACATGGTTTACTTGGTGGGAAGAGTACAACGAAACTGGAGTTTTGTAAACATTGCATCTTTTGCAAGAAAAAATGTGTTAGCTTCAGTTCAGCGGTGTACAACATGATAAGTACACTAGATTATATTCATTCGGATTTTTAGGGACTCTCTCTGATTGCTTCTAAAGGAAACGGTGTCAAATATCTGCTTACCATCATTGATGATTTTTCGAGAAAGGTTTGGGTTTATTTCTTGAAGCACAAAAGCGACACGGTTACTACGTTTAAGCAATGGAAGAGTTTGCTTGAGAAGCAGACAGAGAAGCAGATCAAAAGACTTAGGACAGATAATGGGTTAGAGTTTTGCGGTGGAGATTTCAATGATTTCTGCAAAAGTGAAAGAATTGTTTGGCATCGTACCGCTGTTTACACACCATAATAAAACGGAGTCGCGGGAGCGTATGAATCGGACTCTTTTAGAGAAAACACGGTGTATGTTGTCTGATGCACAACTCGGTAAGGAGTTTTGGGCAAAACCGGTAAATACGACGTGCTATATTGTGAATCGGTCATCTCATACGACACTAGGTAGTAAGACACCGGAGAACGTTTGGTCAGGAAAACACGCCGATTATTCAACACTTAAGGTGTTTGGTTCCGCCGCTTATGCATATTGTCATGAAGGCAAGTTGGATTCTCGACCGAAAAAGTGCATATTTCTTGGTTTTTCTATTGACGTAAAGGGTTATACATTGTGTTGTTCGGATCCTAAGTCGTCTAAATTTATAATTAGCAAAGATATGAGATTCTGCTATATTGAAACTGAAAAAGAAGAAATCTACAGTTGTAGACGATTCAAGAAAGGACGAGCCAATAGTTGATATTGAGGTCGACGAAAGCTCGATCCGCAGGAGATCTCTCCTTCATCATCGTCTGAAGAAGCCCATGATGAGCAATTCCAAGATGAGAAGTATTTTCTCGCTTGTGACCGACAAAGAAATGACATTAGATTGCCACAAATATATGGTTACGATGATCTAATGGCGTATGCGATGTCTATTGCAGAAACAATTAATAGTAGCGAACCGACGAACTATACAACAACAACAACAACTGAGCCTTTTATCCCAAGCATATGGGGTAGGCTACATGAACCAACATGAGAATCACACCGGGTCCAGCACATGAATCCTCTGCCTCCACTCACTCTTATCAAACAATAAACTTTCATTGAGTCCTTTGGCAACCATATCGTTTCGTATCACATCCATCCATGTTTTCTTCGGTCTTCCTTTTGCCCTTTTGCCCCCTTGCCATTGCCCATATCGAGAGTATCTATTCGTCGAACCGGTGCTTCCATAAGTCTGCGTCGCACATGACCAAACCATCTTAGCCGGTTTTCCCGCATCTTCTTCTCCACAGGTGCGACACCAACTTTTGTATGAATATCCTTATTTCGCACCTTATCTTTTCTAGTGTTATCGCACATCCAACGAAGCATGCACATCTCCGCTACGTGCATCTTCTGTGTATGATGCTTCTTAGGAGCCCAGCATTCTATACCATATAATAAAGCAGGCCGAATAGCGCTCCGATAAAACTTTCCTTTCAATTTTAACGGAAAGTTACGATCATACAAAATCCCTGTTGCACTCCTCCATTTCAACCAACCAACTTGGATCCTTTGATTAACATCACTATCGATCTCCCCATTCTTTTGGATGATGGAACCTAGATATCTAAACTGGTCGCTCGGTGATATCTCTTGCCCTTCCAATGTTATACCAATATGGTTTTGACTTCTCTGGTTACTAAATTTGCAATGCATATATGCTGTCTTGGACCTGCTCAATCTGAATCCCCGAGATTCCAATGTTTGCCTCCATAATTACAATTTGGCATTAACCCCTGCTTTCTTCTCATTTACTAGAACAATATCATCAGCGAATAGCATACACCAAGGTACCTCATCTTGGATAGTTCTAGTAAGCTCATCCATCACGATGGTAAACAGAAATGGACTTAATGCAGATCCTTGATGTAAACCAATAGTAATCGGAAAATCACTCGTTAAGCCGCCGCAAGTTCTGACATTTGCCACTATTCCATCATACATATCCTTGATTATGTCAATATACTTGACGGGGACCCTCTTCTTCATCATTGTCCCCCATAATACCTTTCTGGGTACCTTGTCGTATGCTTTTTCTAAATCAATAAATATCATATGCAAATCTCTTCTCCTCTCTCGAAAACGCTCGACAAGTTGACGAAGCAAATGAATAGCCTCTGTCGTTGATCGTCCAGGCATGAATAGCTCTCTGTTATTTTAGTGCAGATACCAAGAGTCCGTGATACCCTTATTCAGACGTTTGGATTGCTCTCTGGATTCTTGTGACGACAAATTCCGACGTCTGTCAATTCCTTCTGCAGACGTCTATCTTTTTGGGTTGGGCGAAAATTCGCTTAGATAGGAAATTAGTTTCTTTGGCAAACCTTTTGTATGTTATATGTAAGATAGCTTGTTTTAGACCTAGATCCGATAGCCTTTTGTTAATTTGAGAGAACCCATTGTTATTTTGAGAGGGATTTGTATTCTCCGTCGATTTGTACTCCTTCGATATTTGATTATTAATAAAGTTTTGCCTTCGTCTATTTGTTTTGTGGTTAATACTCGTATTTCTATCTAGCCTGTGATTTGTTTTCTTCTTGTTATCGATTGTTTGTGCTTTGTGATTGTCTCGTATATGCATCAGTATCGAGTTCATTTTAATTTTGCAATCTTCATTTTTTTAGCCATAAGATTGTAACAACCACACACACACACACACACACACATGGGCAAATTTCATCCCTAGGTTTCATTTTTAAAAAGATAAAAGCCAAATAAAATACCGAACAGTTATTCAAATATTTGCATACGAGAAAATCTATATATTATATTCACCATCGTAAAACCGGAAATACTTTTAGTCTATGAGTTATGCAAACACCCATCATGAATTATATCATTAAAATGTCACAAAACTTAACTTTGCACTTGTTGTACCAAATAATAATACGTAACATTATATATCTTAGAAACTTCAAAGTAATAGATATCCACAGTAACGCATGCGTGTAATCTCCTGCAAATCGGTTCTTGAATGAATCCATCCCCAATTCCTGCACACAAAGATATCATCATATCACTCAACTATCACTACGAAAACGAACAAAATATAGTCATTCAAATTTTTTGCATATATTTTTTGTTTGCCTCCAGGAAACGTGCTGAACACGAGTCAAGTAGCATATATCGAAAATTGCGAGCAAGGAATATAAATAAAGAAAATCATTTTTGAGATAGAATCTCAATTTTTTACTGCCTTGTGTGCTTTTGCATAAACCATAAAATTATCGCATATGAAAAGAAGTTTTGATACCTGCCAAGACTAACAAGTGGTCTTCATCCATGCCAGCTGCAATCAAAATTGAGCAAGAAATCATCTTTCAATGAGTAATCAAATGCGGTTAAATATTCCATGAATGATTCAATATCATCAAGGGAACCGTTCCCTTGGCCCACGAAACCGGTATTCTTCTCTACTCCTTGTTCGGACGCTGTGTTCGTTGCCGCTCCAAAGTCTTGAACTTTTTCCAAGCTAGGCTCTGCCGATCCACCTGCTGATGTTATTGGTGGAGAGTGCAGTCCTGCGGACACACAATCGCTCATTACAGTAGCATCATTAAGCTCTTTCGCCGGTTGTCCGTTCGAAGCATTAACATATGATAGCGGTGAAACGAACGATTGGTTGTTATACATGTGCACGGCTCCAGCATTGTTGTGGTTTTGTACTGGTGCATGTTCCATACCATCAGCTGTGAAATAGTTACTGCCACCATCTACGAGAAAAGATTCATCTTTAACTTGGTTCGTCATATAAATATTCGTTCGCTCAGAGTCTTGAGATGTATGCAGATGGTAGTTCAATGCCTGATATACAAATTGCCAGCTCAGATTCGTCGGAGGATCGTTGTTTGCTGCGAATTGGTTCACCTGATTATCGTTAGAACAATTTCCCTCCATTGGTAATAATGGTCGATTTGGAAAGTTTGGTTCTTGAGCTCTGAAGCCGACAGCTTGACCTGAGAGTTGAGGGTTGGAGGAGTTTATGATGTCGCTCGATTTTCTTTTTGTTCGTGCATATTTCCTCTTGCTTAGCTTCAGTCTCTGCTTAAGTTACAAAAGTTATATGAGAAAGCAGCTACAGATGAATTCTACAAGAAAATATTGTAATTTCTAATTTACAAAGGCATTATTATAATCCGTATGTGTACATAAGGCCGATGGAAAAATATTTACAAGTTCGTAAAAAGTCATAAGAATAGCTCAGAACCAAACCTGTATATGACTTGCGATATGTGCCTTACTTAAGCCAGGAACATTCATAAACTCCGCTATTCTCCGGCGCTTAGCATCTGGAAACCGAAAATTGCAAAAGAATTGATAAGAATGCAGTCCATATTCACATGCTTGCTAACTTTTCAAACATATAGAGAAATTGAATTATGGAAGAAAATATCGCATACCACTTCCGAGTACCACAGTAGCATTCGTAAACTTGTGGTGTAGCTCAGGCGTCCAATTCACTCGATTTTTCTTCGACGAAACTTTGGTTTCTTTCTTCTCATTGCTGTTTTCTTTAGTAACGCATTCTAATTTTGGCAGATCTGAAGTGAAATCGAGGACATCAATTTTGGTTAGCTTTGAAGCATCACTGTTGTTTCACAAGGCGCTGTATCTTATTCCTCTAACCACGGCACCAAAATCCGAATTGTAAGACATCACTGTAGTTTCACAAGACAAGAAAAGAAATAAATTAATGATTAATTTATAAAATAGAAAATATCAGTATAACAATCTAAATGGTACTTACAGGCAACCGGGATGCCAAATTTAGCGCCAACTCCCAAGAGCTCAAATCCGTCCAAATCGGGCAAATGAACTTCACATAGCATGATATCGAAACCACTCTTGTTTTCATGAAGAAGCGATAAAGCAATCCGTAGTACAAGTGGTAACTACACCATCACAAATTAATATGGAAAAACTTCCATAAGCATATAAAATAAAGAAAGATCTTATTATAAGCTTATTACAAATGGAATGTAAGAAGAAAATATCAGCATTATTGAATCTAGAAGGCATTCTCAAGAAGGAAAATATCCCTTGGCCATCAATACCGCATCTTGTGGTAAACGTCGTATAATAATCGGATTGCATAGTACGCAATAAAATGTTTTGGTGTACACATATCAATGTATGGAGAAATCCTCAAAAAATAAGACAAAATAGACGAAAACATGTGGGTATGGAGAAAAAGGATGGAACCGGGCCTTAATTAAGCGGATATTAAGGTAGAATACTGGATTTTAACACCAGGCGCGTGTTATTAAGCACTGTAAACATGCTCGATTATATGAACATTCGTCCATTTATTTCGTTTAGGGCCACTTATGTATCCATTCACAATCCTATTTAAAGTAGTTGGTTGTTTGCCGAAAACATCTTACCGACCAATCGATCAGTATTTTAAAGCTTGTTTTACAATGTATCTTGGAATATCATAAAAATAGAACACAATTCGCAGATGCCGCCTAGTATTATATGGAAGAACTTAAGTGCTTGAGATATTAATTGGTATACGAATCGACAATAAAGATTTGAACTCTCGGCCGGTATATGACGCACAATGAATTTGAAGGGGTTGATTGGTGTTAAGATCCTGTGTGTGTGTGACGTAAATAAAATTGGAAGATCGCATATTTCAGGTTTCAAATCTCTGTACCAATACGCGCATCTGATGCTCATTTTTAAATCATGCGTTCATCTCAGCCGGCAGATGCCCGTCTCAGATCGATGTATTTGCTTATAGTATGATTAAAGCAATTTTTTTTTATAAATAGAAAAAAATAACTATACACAATTTGACATGTTTTCAATCAATACATTAATTAAGCCAAGAGTGGTCTTCTTAAAATACATATATAGAAATAATAACCATATACCCATAAGCATATCTTTTGATAATTGATGACATAGGGTAAAAATTCCAAATAAACGGTAACTTCTTGAAAACATAGGATCAAGGTACTTGTTTGTTTTTAGTAAAAACTACATCGAAGCTATTTCAAGATTCCGAGCTTTTGGGCTCGATCACACAGTTAATTTTATTATTATTAAGATGGTCAAATTAATGATTATATAGTACCAAAATTTACATCAACACATGATAATATTGGATAAAAAAAACAAAGAAACATGAAATCAACACATTACCTAATTTCAAGAATTCTACATTAATCATGATTCTCATACAAAGAAATTAATTAAAAGAAGAAAGAAAGGAGTAATCTTTATAATCACATATCTGAAGCAAGTACTGTTGAATGAATAGAGTATCAGAGCCGTCGTCGATGAGAAGCACCCTTAGGCTTTTCGGAAACTTAGACATGATCGATTTCGCTGAGAATTATCACCACAGCGAAGAAATTAATTAAAAATTAAAGGGAACAAATCAATGGTGATGAGGTTGATTAACTTAACTGGAGTAAGATGCGTTATATATAGTGATAATGAGAGTTGAGATTTGGTAATTTGGAACGAAAATCAATGATGAGGGTTTCTTGTTTCCAAATTAAGGAGTGAAGATTATGAAAGTTTTTGGGCTTAAACCGAGCTGTGATAAGAGTGTTGTATGTCTAGGGTATGCTGGGGTTTATTCTTGATTTATATTGTTATCTCAAAACCGAGAAAAATCGACCGTGTATTATAAAATTCAGGGTAAATTGTCTCAATTAGATTATCCCGCTGATAAAAAAACCCTTGGATCTGAGACGGTTGTCAAAACCTCCCGGAATATTTTCATGCATATGCTGTATAGTTAAGTACTATACCTACTTAGGTCATACCTATCGCATGCAAGTGCAAGTGTAGCCGTTCTGAAAGGGGCTTCGAAATAAGGATATACTTATTTATGCTTTGATTATCGAAGAACATTGATAAGATAATACTTTATAAGCTTGCTGGGTGTCTGAATTCTGGTTATTTGTTCGACTTTAGTGCTGGTTGATGAAACAAAAGGATGTCCTATTTCCTGCTTTGCAATAGTCTGGGGAAAAGGTTATCTGGACTTCTGGGCTTATATTTGGAAAAGGAGAGGTACGCTAAATTTGTGGATTTCATAGTATTCTTTTGAATCAATGAAATTTCATGTAGACCCTTGCATGTTTCATTTAGTTTTAATGTGTCTAAACTATACTGAAATAAGCACCGGAAATGCTCCCATATCTACATTATTCTGATTATTGTTAACTGTGTATGCTCACGAATCTGCATCATACAAAATTCATGCAATTGATTATTCTATTATTTTTTGATATCGCTCTTACTTATCTTAGTAGTATTTACATAGATGGTCTCTTACCAGTCTACATGCCTTGTGACGCGATCTGGATCACGCCAAGATGTTACCTTCCGTTGATCTGCTGACGGCGGCGATGGACGGCTCTGGAGGCAGGCAGGCATGTGGATCTCAATGGGTTTGGGGTTGTTGGTGCCGAGCTACCTGCAAGGAAGTCCTGGGGTGGTTGTACCACCGAGGACCCTCCGATGGTCAAGTTAGAGAGAAAATCCGAGCAGAGTAACGACTTAGTGGAGTAAAAATGGCTTACTTGAACCGTTTGAAAAAATGGTTTATATAGCGGTGGCAGCAGGCAGGGCAGACGCGAGAATCAAGCCGGCCGTTACTCTCCCGACGTCACACCCGCATGATGAGTGGGATCTCCCATTAATGGTGAGAAAGGCTCGTTAATGGTGGATCATGATGGCGTGGAACGTGGGATGTGGCCGGCGGATATCTCGCGCATGGCGAGATTCGCGGGATGGCGGTGCTGTTGATCGGTCGATGAGACCGAAGAAGATGACCTCGACGTGAGAGCTCGCGAACGAGCGGGAGAACCGAGCTATCTTGGTTCTGCGGTAGCCCGGAGACGAGCTGGGAGGCCGAGGAGGCCAATTGTGCAGGGGGCTCGGAGGCGAGCCAGCGTTTGTTTGTGGGACGGCCACAGGAGCGGTCTGGTCGGCCACTGTAGGTCCTTTCTTGTGAGCTTTGGGACACGTCATCTGCCACGTGTCATGATCTGGGTAATCACCGATATCGAGCATCATCATTAGCCCCCCACTCTCGTCCCGACTAGCTGACGGGTCGGGTTGAGAGTGGTCTGCCGGGTCACCTGAGGTGAGCTCCTTTCGAAGATATCATCGGGACGTGTTCCTGGGCAATCTATTGTATTTTCTGGATGACGCCAGCGAATCAGGGGTGCGGTCTCTGCTTTAAAGAGGGGCATCGGATCGTGTGTTCTTCCGCTGAAGCGACGGTCCACGTGTCTAGCGCTGGTTGGCTGACGCGACGGGCCGTAGACCTCTGGCGTCTGATGGGATACGGCCAATAACCATACGGCCTCTATATTGTTTCGCCTGGAGCAGGAAAACTCTCTGTGTAGGACTATAAAGACTCGACACTACGCTGGCAGTGGGTTTAACCACAGACCGCAAGCGGCACTAGCTGTACGTTACGGTCCCCAGGTAGATGTCGATAAGAAGGCCGATGAGGAAACCCATCCGAACTCCTACTGAGCCTGTCCATGACAATATCCGCGCAGTCCGATCTGTTCGTCTAAGAGTATCGCATGTATGGTCTAGGGAGGTGGTAAACTCCAGACCCCTAATAACCGTACAAGTCGTGTCGGTATGGCTCAAAACCATTTGAGAATCTACTGATCAGTCCATCAGTAATTCTCTATCAGCCCTGGCTAGGGACTTATGGTAATGACCAACCGATCACTGTACGATATCAACTCCCTATACCGGGAGAGACGAATCCCTAACAGTCGCTCACTGCCTCCATGTGGCTCGGGACTGTACCCAACTAAAACCTGTTTGCACGACTCCTTTGAGCCGTGGTAGGGTAGTAATCAAAGTACAGTGGGAACTCACACGAGACAAATGACGACCTTAAGTCAACAGACTACCTGCACACATGTCACCTGAGAACTGCTATCTGACGTTAGGTATAATACCATCCAGTCAGTTCTCCTGCGAGTCCTGTCCGGTGTACCCGTAACCCAACGAGCACCTGTATACTATTTCCAGTACGACGTACTGATGGCTGTGGGACAGACCATCTCCCCAACTGGGATGAGAAGCGTACATACTAGTCTACTCTGGAGTATCGATGCTCTGTCTCGATAATCCTACGACTAGGGACAAGTATAGGATGTTGCTTATAGACTACCCATCCCCCACAAGTATGACTGCCATCACAACGCTGGTAATCAAGCAAAGATCCTATGCGCTCTACTAATATGTATAAGTGATACGTTACAAGAAACATATGCACATATTAAAGTAGACACAAACTAAATAGCATACTACCATTTTTAGCAAGCCTGTATATTTATAACTGCGAATACCCCAAGCTTCCATTAAAGTAATATACAACCTAGTATGATACAATAATGGCCCCTAAGGCATATACACTAACAATCTCCCACTTGCACTAGGGCCATGAGCTGGCATATCGTAGACCTATCATCTCGAATAGCCTCTCGAACTGTGTCTGAAGAATGGCCTTTGTGAATGGATCAGCAATGTTATTCTCCGTCTCTACTCTTCTCACCTCGATCTCCCGGCGATCTACAATCTCCCTGATCAGGTGGTACCGCCTTAAGATGTGTCTGGACTTCTAATGGGACCTGGGTTCCTTCGCTAAAACTATAGCGCCGTTGTTGTCAGAATACAGAGGTATTGGATCAACACTGGTAGGAACCACCTGAAGTTCTGTAAGGAACTTCTTCATCCAGACAGCTTCTTTTGCGGCATCACAAGCAGCTATGCACTCCGCTTCTATTGTTGAGTCAGCAACGGTCTCCTGCTTAGAACTCTTCCAACAGACCTCCCCTCCATTGAGGTTAAAGACATAACCTGACATGGATTTGGAGTCATCCTTATCACTCTGGAAGCCGGAGTCGGCAAAGGCCTCAATCTGGAGGTCTTTTCCGCCATATACCAAGAACATCTCCTTAGTCCTCCTCAGGTACTTGAGAATGTTCTTTACGACTATCCAGTGCTTCTCCCCTGGGTTTGCCTGATACCGGCTTACAATACTCAATGCGTATGCAACATCTGGTCTGGTACATAACATCGCATACATTATAGAGCCTACCGTTGAAGCGTAGGGTATAATCGACATGCGATCCCTTTCCAAATCAGTCTTGAGAGACATCTCTTTGGAGAGGGCGATTCCGTGACAAGACGGTAGGTTACCACGCTTAGAATCTTCCATACTGAATCTTTTCAATATGGTGTCTATGTACCTGGACTGGGAAAGTCCCAACATACTTTTTGATCTATCACGATAGATCTGGATTCCCAGAATGTAGGTGGCATCACCCAGGTCCTTCATGGAGAATTTATGTGACAAGAATCTTTTGACTGACTGTAACATAGGAATATCATTTCCTATTAGGAGAATGTCATCCACGTACAAGACGAGGAATACTACAGCTCTCCCTACAATCTTACTATATATGCATGGTTCATCTGGATTTTTGATAAAGTCAAAATCTTTGACAACATCATCAAAACAGATGTTCCAACTCCGCGATGCCTGCTTTAGTCCATAAATAGACTTAAGCAGCTTACATACATTACCGTTGCTCCCACTCTGAATGAATCCCTCTGGCTGATCCATATAGACGCTTTCTTCCAAATTTCCATTTAGAAAGGCCGTCTTTACGTCCATCTGCCAGATCTCATAATCGTGGAAGGCAGCAATAGCAAGAAGGACCCGAATGGATTTGAGCATAGCCACTGAAGAAAAGGTTTCGTCATAGTCCAAACCAGGTCTTTGACGGAAACCCTTTGCAACAAGTCTAGCCTTATAGGTTTCAACCTGTCCATCTACACCAATCTTCTTTCTGAAGATCCATTTGCATCCTACGGGTTTTACCCCATCTGGAGCAATGTCCAAAGTCCTGTTCATACCATAATATTGCATTATTATATTCCTCATCTTATTCTTTTTATAAATAAACAGGTGCTTTTGATGCATGTCTGCTACATATTACAGGTTACAGGTTTTTAGACAGAAAACAGTGAAAATGATGTAAAGACGATGAAAAAGTGGACTTTGACCAACAAACAGAAGACTCTTGATCAAGCCTACATCAAAAATAAAATTCACAAAGTACAAGGCAATGCAAGGTCCAAGATTATAAAGCGAACGGTTAAAAGTCCACCGCAATTATTCACTGGAGATCTGGAAGAAACATAGAAGCTATTTTAATAAAGAACCAAATAATAAGGAAGCCCAAAGATCCAAGGCCCAATACTTTCTTTTAAAGAGACATAAAATTTTACCAAAGCTTGAAGTCTACTTTGACTAGGTCTTCCTAAGGATATTTTGGTAAATGTAGACATACAAATCAATTGTAACCTAGGGTTTCTATCTCCTATAAATAGAAGCCCAAATCATTGTATTCTTTTCATGCCTCCCTATGCCTCCCTTCATTAATAAATTTTAGAATTCTTTTGGAGAGCATCGGTGTTTCTTTTCAATTCATGAATTCAGATCTGACAACCCTGCGTTGATGATTGGAGAGATGCATCTGTAAGTAGATTTAATTCCTTGCTCTAGTTTAGATTTCAATTCTTGCCCTAGGTAATTTTTATTCTCTGCCCTAGATAGATGTTTTTAAATTCCCTAATGAGTGAGTAGTTTTCTCGCTTGTTAGGATTAGGAATGGGGAAGGATTTGAGAGACGAAAATCTCTCATCTCTTTTCTTTGCCAATATTTTATGAAAATTAGAACTCCATGCATACCTTCTTATTCCGCTCCCTACGGCACTCTACCCTCGAGGTAACGGTGATTCCGTAGTCTAAAAGCCCGGATTTTAAGGTTTTCCATGGAGGTTAGGGTAAAGATTAAGAAAGGAAGGACAAGGATCTAGAGGAAGAATCAATTTTCCCAATCATCCTAATCCCTTTTGTTAAGATTTACCATAACACTAATATGATATCTTTAATTAAAGGCAATGGAAAGAGATGTAGATTTTTGTTTACCAAATTTTCCCTAAACCTAATCCTAGCAAGTTTCTAATCCTAGTATCATACAACTTCAATTTTTAGATTTAATAATCAATCCGAACACCCTTCGGAATTAACTCGTTAGCGCGATTAGGAAATTCACAACATCCCTGTGGACCGACCCGTACTCACCGGATAGCTGCAAAGCGACGCCGTTCTTGATTGCGGTTTACAAATATTTTTGATCTATCTTTTAGAAAGCGCAAGCACGCTAAATCACACAAATCAAATGGCGCCGTTGCCGGGGATGGCGTAGAACTTTCCTTTTTGCAATTTCGGGTTAATCAAAATTAAAAAATCATAAAAATCTGAAAAATCCAAAAAATATATAAATATATTATCTGTTATTTTGGAAAAAGTACTTTGTTGTTTGAATTTTGCAGGATCTATATACAAATTCGGATGTGGAAATCTACAGAAAGCTGAACAGAAAAAAAAACAGATCGGAACAACAGAATATCACAACAACCGAGGAACAGAAGAAATTTGGAGGACCGAGTCAACAAGAAAAACCGCACGATCTGGTGCAGCAGAAGCAAAAAAAAAAAAAAAGCAAAAAAAAAAAACGTCGCTACCTTCCGGCCGCCGAACCGCCGCGCGACCCAGCTTCTGGCCGCGGAACCGCCGCACCCTGGTCGGTTCAGGGTGTAAAAAAAAAAAAAAAAAAACTGTAAGTTTCTCTGTTCCTTCTCTGCAAAAATTTCCATATATTTTCTGAAAAATTCCTGCAAGATTTTGTGCGCTTTAAAAATCTTTCTCTTTCCAAATAACAATCT
This sequence comes from Agapanthus africanus, assembly GCA_030015575.1. NCBI lineage: Eukaryota > Viridiplantae > Streptophyta > Magnoliopsida > Asparagales > Amaryllidaceae > Agapanthus > Agapanthus africanus. The sequence goes on from CM057349.1 coordinate 423,846,441, forward strand.
TGTGCAGGATCTTTTCGCCTCGTTTAAAATAGAAATTGATTGCAAGTAATCTTTTTTGTTTCATATCTTCCCTCGAATATCTTTTTGCAACAATTTTTTTTTCCAAATAAAGATTCTTTGTGATATGCTTAAAATAATAATTGATTGCAAGTAATATTTTTTGTTCTGCATATCTTTTATCAAAAATCTTTTTGCAAAATTTCCAAATAAAGAGCAAGCGGAAAAAGGGAAAATTTTAATTAGAAAACTTGCAAACCTTGAAATTCACAAAAAAGATTTGATTGCATGTGATTTACTGTTTTGCATATCTTTAATCGGAATTTAAGGGGCTTTTGACCAATTCAGATTGGGTGGGGATTTCATCACCCTTCCCAGGACCCCAGAAATCACATAAAGCATTTGCATTGACCAATCTTTAATTAAAAAAATATTAGACTCAGCCCTAAGGACGTCGCGCTCAATAGGACAGAGGACTAGTATAGGCATCGGCCGTTTATCCTAACCTGACTTTGCGGTTTCTAGGCAAGTGTGTCAAAGGCTAGTGGTTTTTAATTAGGCCCACAGTGTGGTTCCTTCCCACTTACCTGGCACTTACCTGGCCGCAATTGGCGGTGAAGAGACGGTTTGAGGTCCTATTTCTAGCCCTTTGGAACAGTTAGGAGCTGTCTAGCTGACCTAGGTGACCCTAGATCTAGGTCTGATTGTGCATTTCTGGTTGATTACATTTGTGTCTAAGCCCTTTATCGAATTTTTTTCTGCAAACAGTCTCAAATAAAGAGAAAAAGGAAAAAGGAATTTTTTTTAAAAAAAGACTTGCAACTTTTGTCGCTGAGAAATCCTTACACCACCTACCTTCTTCATCTTCTTTTTCTTCTGACATGGGTACCCCACATAACAAATCACTTGCCGAACTTTGGTATCCCGAACCTAATTTTGCGTCGTTCGGCAATTTGTTCGATCAATTTAAAGACGATCCTTCCTTGCCTAAAATATCTTTGAAAGATCAAATAGATGCGTCTAGGGAAAACAGTTTGACTTTTCAACCCACTTTGTGTCAACCAAGTCAACCTTTACCACCTCCATATGTTGATACCACTTTTTCAAGTCCTACCGTCTCTTCTAAGCCGATGTCCATTGCTGAGCATATTGCTCAATCTCGCAGCCGATCTTTCACCCCTCTCCACTCATCTAGTTCTAGGGATCCACAAGACTATTCATCTTTTTATCCATATGTTGATCCTACCCCTGTCTAATCACCCACTTCCTACCAGTCCTACCCGACCTTCCCACCTTCACTAGACACTGCTTCTACACAGCCTTTTGGGAGTTTCACATATCCAAACAATTTCGAATCTTTTGCCGAAACCCCCTTACCACCAAAGTCTAGTTTGGAAGAGGCGTTGGAAGCGTATATCACAGCAACAAACAAAATGGTTAGGAATGTGGAAGCGTCCGTGGCCGCCCTTATGCAACCTGCTGAACCGGTAGCTAGTTTCCCGCTAGCACCAAATTTTTCAATATATGAGGAGGCGGTTGGACAGAATGAGAATGAGAGAGGATTTCCAAATCACACCTACCCTTACCCAATTGAAGCCCACAACTCCAGTTTTCCATCGAATGTCCCAAATGATTCACAAGTTCAAAATAAAAACGAGTTGTGTGATTTTGTAGTGTTTGATTTGCCAAATTGTGAGGAACCCCTTTCGAGTGAAACCGCACCTAACCCTTTCAGTCTTTACACCTCCAATCTAGAACCTGAACTGATAAATATCCATACTTTTGATGAGGTGTCTAAAGAAATTGATTTTCACTTGATTGAGGATATAGACGCCGGGAATATTTTGGATGATGAACCCGTAGATTTAATTGAATTTTTATGTTCAAATCATCATCCCGAGTTATTAAATGTTTCTCCCGAATCTCATATGCGTCTTGATTTTGATGATAATGGCATGGATGAGTTAAATATTGAGGATAGAATTGAGGAGAGTCTTGAGGATAATATTGAGGTTGAACCATTTTTCTTTGATGTGTTGGATTTTCCAATTCATCCTCTTGAACCTTTACCTAAATCACCCTCTCTCTTTTCCATCGTTCCGACCACGCCTCATTTCATGCTTGACGACTGTAAGCTTGAAAACTTTTCCTTTGAATCTGACACAGTTCCCACAGCCGATGACACTTACGAGTGTTTCACTTTTTCAGACGATATTGAAGTCTCACCGCCCGAGTTTGAGTCCTTTGCATTTTCAGATGAGTTAGTTAATCCTTCAGACTCGGTTGCTTACAGTCGTTTCGAACCATTGATGGAATCTTTCCAGTTCGACACAGTTTACTACGGTGAGAATGATAATATCCCTAGTTCACTTCCTTTCGTCCTTCCTATTGTTCCGATCGTGCAAGTGACCGTTACGCTTTCATCTCAAATACCAAGTTCGGCGTATCCATGTTTTCTTGCGTATCTTGAGGGATTTGACCCAATTTCTCGACGGGTTGATAGGTTAGCGCAATCGTTTTTAACACATCGGTCATCACATATTGCGCTAATTTATTCACTCGATTTACACCCTCAAGATCGCGCGACTCTTCTTTCTCCTTTCCGCCCTTCTTCTCCCCCACCGAGACCATATTCTACCATTCTTCTTTCCACACGGTCTCGCGTGCTTCTCATTTTCTTGCACCAACTATACCATTTCCACGATAAGATTTTTGAATGGTTGGTGCTAACTTTTGGCTTGTGCAAGGCCAAGCTTAAGTTTGGGGGGAATCTTTGTATATATGTATATATATTTTTTGTTTTCTTTTTCTTTAAAAAATTTTAAAAAAAAAATTCAAAACATTAAAAATATAAAAAAAAAATAATTATAAATAAATAAACAGGGGAGTGCCGGCATTTTGACCCTCTTGGTGTAGCATGACAGTGAGGACACTGTCAAGTTTAAGTTTGGGAGTATACTCGGTACGTCTTCTTCCTTCACATTCATTTGTACATATATTTGCATACTTATTTGAAAACCCATAAAAATTGAAAATTTTTGAAAAATTATAAAAATTAATGTATTCAATTTTGGCCTAATTGACTTGAGTTTGACAAATAGGTTAACTAGTTAGGAACAACTAGATCTTTGACGTAGTAAATTAAAAACCCTAAAGATAACCTTCCTTAAAGTTTTGCGGTAGAAAGTATATGTCTTTGTAGTTTATTTAGAAATAGGCAAATTTTGAGTTCAGTTCTTGGGCTAAGTTGAAACAAAGGAAAAGTATTGATGTTCTTATTAGAATATAAGTTTGAAAAATAGTTCCTAACTTAAGTCTAGATTCTGAAAATGTATACCCTACAATTTGCACAATCACGCACCTTGAAACTTGGAATAGTAGAGGAGACCTTGAAATGCTCTTGTCTAAAGTCCTTAGTACGAAGGAAAAAAAAAGTGAATAAAGAATAAAAAAAATGGACACTGGTTTTTGTGATTACTTAAGGCTAAAAAAATAGAAAAATATTTAGCGAGGGTGCTTCATCACCTAGTGCCTTAGACCAACTGGTTTGGGAGTCACTGCTAAAGCCTTGGGTGTTACAAGACTAGGAAGTACGCTTTAAAGTGCTAACGCATCTTGTAATCGGTCGTTGGTACCTCAAGAAGTATTAACGGTCGCATGAAGGATGTATAAGCGAAATTTAATTAAAAATTCACCAATTAAGAAGTGCTTTGGACAACGGATAAGGGTATGATTGCTTGATTTGAATTTCCAAGTGTAGGGGTGACTTATACACACACGTAGGGGTATGTGATTGGAGTTTAGATAAGAGAAAGGAATGAAGAATAGAACTTGTATCTTTAGTAGAATTGATAAAAATTCCTAAGTGGAGATGGAACTCTAGAAGGAAAACTTAAGAAATGCCGAAAGCTAAGTAGATCTGCAAGATATATATAATCTTAAGTTAAATGATGAGGAAGTGTGAAGAATATGGGTGGATAATTTACAAGTAAAAGATAATAGAATTCTTAGTTAGAAAACCTAATTGGAGAATAAAAGTCAAAAAGCCAAATTGATAGGATTTTGTGGGTAGTATCCGCTGAAAACCCTCAGGAGACAACACTCCTCCTGCTAGGGACACCTAGAGGTTTAACGGCTTATTGCACGAGCTCAGTGCAATCGCGTTTCCCTGCGAAAGTGCGGTTAGGTTTTTTAGAGAATAAAAATAAGTTTGCTCGAGGACGAGCAAAAGATAAGTTTGGGGGTATTTGTTCATACCATAATATTGCATTATTATATTCCTCATCTTATTCTTTTTATAAATAAACAGGTGCTTTTGATGCATGTCTGCTACATATTACAGGTTACAGGTTTTTAGACAGAAAACAGTGAAAATGATGTAAAGACGATGAAAAAGTGGACTTTGACCAACAAACAGAAGACTCTTGATCAAGCCTACATCAAAAATAAAATTCACAAAGTACAAGGCAATGCAAGGTCCAAGATTATAAAGCGAACGGTTAAAAGTCCACCGCAATTATTCACTGGAGATCTGGAAGAAACATAGAAGCTATTTTAATAAAGAACCAAATAATAAGGAAGCCCAAAGATCCAAGGCCCAATACTTTCTTTTAAAGAGACATAAAATTTTACCAAAGCTTGAAGTCTACTTTGACTAGGTCTTCCTAAGGATATTTTGGTAAATGTAGACATGCAAATCAATTGTAACCTAGGGTTTCTATCTCCTATAAATAGAAGCCCAAATCATTGTATTCTTTTCATGCCTCCCTATGCCTCCCTTCATTAATAAATTTTAGAATTCTTTTGGAGAGCATCGGTGTTTCTTTTCAATTCATGAATTCAGATCTGACAACCCTGCGTTGATGATTGGAGAGATGCATCTGTAAGTAGATTTAATTCCTTGCTCTAGTTTAGATTTCAATTCTTGCCCTAGGTAATTTTTATTCTCTGCCCTAGATAGATGTTTTTAAATTCCCTAATGAGTGAGTAGTTTTCTCGCTTGTTAGGATTAGGAATGGGGAAGGATTTGAGAGACGAAAATCTCTCATCTCTTTTCTTTGCCAATATTTTATGAAAATTAGAACTCCATGCATACCTTCTTATTCCGCTCCCTACGGCACTCTACCCTCGAGGTAACGGTGATTCCGTAGTCTAAAAGCCCGGATTTTAAGGTTTTCCATGGAGGTTAGGGTAAAGATTAAGAAAGGAAGGACAAGGATCTAGAGGAAGAATCAATCTTCCCAATCATCCTAATCCCTTTTGTTAAGATTTACCATAACACTAATATGATATCTTTAATTAAAGGCAATGGAAAGAGATGTAGATTTTTGTTTACCAAATTTTCCCTAAACCTAATCCTAGCAAGTTTCTAATCCTAGTATCATACAACTTCAATTTTTAGATTTAATAATCAATCCGAACACCCTTCGGAATTAACTCGTTAGCGCGATTAGGAAATTCACAACATCCCTGTGGACCGACCCGTACTCACCGGATAGCTGCAAAGCGACGCCGTTCTTGATTGCGGTTTACAAATATTTTTGATCTATCTTTTAGAAAGCGCAAGCACGCTAAATCACACAAATCAAGTCCATACTTTGTTAGTGTACATGGATTCCATTTCGGTCCTCATTGCATCCAGCCATTTTACCGAGTCGCCGCTCTGAATGGCTTGCTGGAAGCTAGTAAGGTCATCATTATCAATGACGCAATCTTCTCGATCCCCGTCTATGAGAAAACCGTAGTTTCTCTCAGGCGGATGAGACGGCCTACTACTCCTGCGGATACGCGCTGGGATGTCCGGTTCACCTGAACCTTCTTGTTCTACCAAGGTTTCAGTAATAGCATGTGGTTCTGGAATTTCTTCCAGTTCTATTGCGCTCCCACTCTTCTGATTTTCTAAAAACTCAGTTTCCAAGAAGCAGGCATGATGAGAAACAAAGACCTTTTGTTCCTCTGCATAATAGAAATAATATCCCTTGGAGTTCTTTGGATATCCCACAAACTTGCATTTTACTGAGCGTGCCTCGAGCTTGTCCGCATGCTGCTTCTTTATAAAAGCTGGACATCCCCATATCTTAAGATACTTAAGACAGGGTTTCTTCCCACTCCACATCTGATATGGTGTGGTAGGTATAGTCTTGGTTGGAACTCGGTTCAAGAGGTATGCAGCTGATTCTAGTGCATATCCCCAGAATGATCGCGGCAACTCAGCGTTACTCATCATGGAACGTACCATATCCAATAGGGTTCGGTTCCGTCTCTCTGATATACCGTTATGTTGTGGTGTGTATGGAGGAGTAAGCTGAGAGAGAATTCCATTCTCTTTTAAGTAATCCAGGAATTCGGCACTCAAGTATTCACCACCTCGATCCGATCTCAGTGTCTTGATACTTTTGCCTGTTTGTTTTTCTGCTTCATTCTTATATTCCTGGAATTTTTCGAAGGCTTCAGATTTATGTTTCATTAAGAAGACATATCCGTACCTTGAAAAATCATCCATAAAAGTAATGAAGTAAGAATAACCGCTTCGTGCATGTGTAGATATTGGACCGCACACGTCACTGTGTACGATTCCCAAGAGCTCGCTTGCTCTTCTTCCGTGTCCAGTAAACGGAGTTTTTGTCATCTTTTCTATGAGACAAGATTCACAAGTAGCATAAGATTGATATTCGAACGGATTCAAATATCCTTCTCTATGTAACTTAGTCAACTTTCTCTCATTGATGTGACCCGGTCTACAATGCCATAAGAAAGCCTGATTTAATTCCGGAGACTTTCTTTTAAGTGTGTTCTGGACACTGAAAATCTGAGCTTGATATAATACGTATATCCCGTTTTTTAATGTACCTGACCCAATCAGAACTTGATTTAGGTGGATGTGAACTACATCGCTTTCAAAAGTAAAATCATATCCTTCCTTAGAAAATAAGGATACAGATATGATATTACAAGTCGCACCTGGTACATAAAAACAGTTACGCAGAATCAATATATGCCCAGTTGTCAGTCCAATATGATATTCCCCTACGGATTCAGCGTTCATGCTCATTCCGTTAGCAACCCTGAGGGTCATATCACCTATCCTGATAACCCTACGGTTTCTCAGAGCCTGTAATGAATTACAGATGTGAGATCCTGATCCGGTATCCAATACCCAGGAAGTAGGGTTAACTGACATACAGTTCTCTATTACAAACACACCCGAAGCCGAAGCCACAACATGCTTCGAATCCTGGCTACTGGCTTTGCTAGCCCTGCAATCCTTATGCCAATGTTCATTCCTGCAACAATAGAAACGTCCCTCTTTTACTACATCCAGTCCCGAAACTTTTGCCTTTCTCTTTCCTTCTACTTCCCTGGTTTTCTTCAGGGTAGAAGGCAGAGACTGTAGAATCAAGTCAGTACATGACCTGTTTCCTAACGTGGTCTCTAGGACCTTGAGCTCATTAATATAGCTAGTCATTGTAAGGATGTTGTCCCCTATAGATGACCCGACAGCTAACCTTGCTTGTATTAATTCGTTCGAGGTCTTATATCTTGCGATATGAGATTGCTCTCCATATAAATCTTTGTTATGGAGAAAGATGGAAACTGAGTCCATCTTCTCGTGCTGCTTCTGGTATACACCATCAACTGAAGCTAACACGAGGCACTTAGCTTTCGCTTTATCCTTTTCCCTTGTCTGATGGATATTCATATCCGTGACAGTGAAAACTGGACCTGGGACGGCGGGATCTTGAGTAGTAATAGGGTGGTCCAGCTTGTCATAGGCAATGGACATCTGGACAGGCCTTTGCCAGTCATATAAGTCAGATTCAGTCAATTTATTATCTAGATGTAAACTAGTCGTGGTCGCAGGGTCACTGCAATTAAGAGAGAGAGAAGAAAACACTTTTAGCATGATGCTCTTGCAAGTTTAGAGTGGTTTGTAATTTATCTAAACAGGATGGCTCCCACTGTTTAATCCTTCCTCAAACCATAAAAGAAGAATTAGCCAGGACTATTCTCACCGTACAATACTTGCTTAACCGTTCAGCCAGGCTAGTGTCGATACTTCGAGGGAGGTTTTCCAACGCTTTCGTGAAGTTCCTTAATTAAAGAACCTCTTTTCTATAGGGCGTAGCCCCTCTGACACCTTTCTAGGCACCTACTTGGTTTATAGCATTGATCGTTAAGTGACGAATCTTCTGATAAGTAGCATGTACTCACAGTAGGATCGGGATCCAAATATCATCGTATGATAATGTTGAAGGAATCCTACCAACATTCATCAAATTCCAAATGGTATGCAACACTAGCAAGTTTCAGTTTCTTTAGAAACTCCCGATGTGGATTTTTGCCCCATGCTCTTATGACCTTTACTTTGGCCAACAAATCATAAGTCACATGTCAAGTTCTACCCGTCAATTTCCAGGTAAATTTGAACCCACCCGTACATACCCTTGACTTTGGCCAACAAGGCAGTACGACTGTCCCAAACCAACGCATCTATCTATGCTGCATATGAATATTCAATAGCTACCTAACACTATGCCTTGTCTTTGGCCAACAAACACAGCTTGAATACTATTGACTATCCATATGAAATGACGGAGGGCTACGATTGGTTTTGGCAAAACCGTGAACGTAGTGAACTTGATATAATCGAAGAAACCTGATACTTTTTAAAAGGAGTGGTTAAAGCTCCGCAATTAAAAATTCTGCTCTTTTAAAATAACCGAGTGGTTTCTTTTAAATTTGTTCCAACGATTTAACTTTGGTTTATTTTCTTTGCATTATAATAATGCGTCCCATCTTTTATCCTATCATTGCAGAAAACAATGAAAATACCACGTACTCTTATGCCATCCGCATTCGCCACGGGGTCCCGTCATCACCCGTTAGGTTACTTAACTAACGACAGAGCGGGGGCTGGGCTAGCGCGGGTGTAAAATATAAGTGACGTCTAATAGCTATCATATATAGATATTGTACATTCGTCAGAAGCAATAATAGGCATTCCAGATCACAGATGAACTTTATTGGATATACTAGCAATCCGCATTTGCTTTGAGCCTGCAATAAATGACGGATTACACAGTTGTGATGAATAGCCATTACCCCACCCAAGACCCCTACGGGTACGGCAAACTACCTGCCAAGTGCCCGAAGTGAAGCGGTCTCCCTCAACAACGTGAGTAGGCCACTAAACACTTCAAAGTACCCGGTAGTTTGTGCACCCCACCTTGGGTCTATCCTAGGAGCAAAAACATTAAAAATGAAATAATACAACGGTGGCTACAACCGCAACCTGGATGCGCCCCGCAAAAGAATATTACATCATATTACATTTACATCGAATGAATGAATATAAAACACATCTCAAACCCCGGCTAATCATCACAACATTCCAATCAAGTCCATATACATAAACAGTAAACATTACAGAAATGTGCAACCCCCTGCCAACCGACATACTAGCAGTTAGGGGAGGTTTACGAACACATTAAAAATAACAGATAAAAAGCAAATTAGCAATTAATTTAGAACATCGATCGACTACCTTTTTCCGTGTCTACCCCAAAAGCAAACCAGCACAGAAGTAACCTGGGCAGAAACAGAATATACTGGAAAACAAAACACCAAATTTCATGAATTACAGAGCAAATCCGAGTCAACTCGGAGTTGACTCGGCGGCGGATTCGCGGCCAAAAGCACCATTTGGCCGCGGATCCGCGGCCGTCAAGTCGAGTTGAGTGCTCGTATTTTCCCAGTAATCTTATATTTCCTTGCTGTGAATTTTAAGGCATATCAAATATTTTTTCCGACACGTTTAAAATTTACAGAAACTGTTAGGGTTCCGGGGTTTCGTTTTCGTGTTTTTCCGTCGATCGAAGTTCTAATTTGTTGCTAACAAGGTTGGCTCTGATACCACTGTAAGTCCATGTCACGCACCCCACGAACTTGCGGGGAGGCGGAATATATGAAAAACGATTATCAAAGCTTCGTAACACGAACTTGAGTGCATGAATCGTATCTAAACCGTTACTAACTATCTACGAGAGGTTTAACTACTCGGATTCGAAGTTATACCTCACGTTACATGTCCTTCGGGTCTTCATCGCTGTCCTCCACTTCTCGTAGGCTCCTTAGAACATCGGCACCTCAACGGCCTCCTCGAGTCAAAGACGATCCACCCGAGAGCTCCTACTCCAAGCTTGATCTCTAACTTGAGATAACTAAGTTGCTCAAAGTGCTAATCTAAGCTACCTATGGGATATAGAGTGAGGTTATGGATGTATTAGTCTAGCTAACCCTTGATCTCAACACATGAGAAGCTAGGGTTAGGGTTTCAAGAATGAGAGAGCTTGAGGAGAGAGAAGGTGATGATGAGAATGAGAAGAAATAATGAACTCATTTGAATATATGAAGCATTATCTTTTATCAAATAAATAAAATAAATCATTTAACAACCATGCTTCATTTATTCAAAGGAGTGATTCATCTCATGAGTCATTAGTTCAATAAATGAAGCATTAACTCTAAGGATGAATCACACAAATGAGTCATTAAAACAATAAATACTCATGCCACCTTAACCCCCAAGTCACCACTCTTCTAGAAGCTTCCCGGAAAATTACGAGAACGCCCCTCCTATCCGTGAAAACACGGAAAAACTTTAGACTGTATAAATCCAATAACCCGATATTAGAATCTGGCTTAAACCAAAGCCGGCTAGTAAAAACTGTCCGAACGTCGTACGTGCGTTTAAATGCGTATGCGTCCGAACCCTTGTCGTAAAACCATACGACCTCTATATCGTTTCGCCTGGAGCAGGGAAACTCTCTGTGTGGGACTCTAAAGACTCGACACTACGCCGGCAGTGGGTTTAACCACAGACCGCAAGCGGCACTAGCTGTACGTAACGGTCCCCGGGTAGATGTCGATAAGAAGGCCGATGAGGAAACCCATCCGAACTCCTACTGAGCCTGTCCATGACAATATCCGTGCAGTCTGGTCTGTTCGTCTAAGAGTATCGCATGTATGGTCTAGGGAGGTGGTAAACGCCAGACCCCTAAAAACCGTACATGTCGTGCCGGTATGGCTCAAAACCATTTGAGAATCTACTGATCAGTCCATCAGTAATTCTCCATCAGCCCTGGCCAGGGACTTATGGTAATGACCAACCGATCACTGTACGATATCAACTCCCTATACCGGGAGAGACGAATCCCTAACAGTCGCTCACTGCCTCCATGTGGCTCGGGACTGTACCCAACTAAAACCTGTTTGCACGACTCCTTTGAACCGTGGTAGGGTAGTAATCAAAGCACAGTGGGAACTCACACAAGACAAATGACGACCTTAAGTCAACAGACTACCTGCACACATGTCACCTGAGAACTTCTATCTGACGTTAGGTATAATACCATCCAGTCAGTTCTCCTGCGAGTCCTGTCCGGTGTACCCATAACCCAACGAGCACCTGTATATTATCTCCAGTACGACATACTGATGGCTGTGGGACAGACCATCTCCCCAACTGGGATGAGAAGCGTACACACTAGTCTAATCTGGAGTATCGATGCCCTGTCTCGATAATCCTACGACTAGGGACAAGTATAGGATGTTGCTTATAGACTACCCAGCCCCCCACTAGTGTGACTGCCATCACAACGCTGGTAATCAAGCAAAGATCCTATAGGCTCTACTAATATGTATAAGTGATACGTTATAAGAAACATATGCACATATTAAAGTAGACACAAACCAAGTAGAATACTACCATTTTTAGCAAGACTGTATATTTATAACTGTGAATATCCCAAGCTTCTATTAAAGTAATATACAACCTAGTATGATACAATAATGGCCCATGGGGCATATACACTAACACATATCTAATAAGACGAAGAAGATGCTAAAGCTACTTCGGAAAAAGCCCAGAACGGAATGGGAACGGCAGAAGAAGCCTACCATTCCAGCTTCCAATTCGGCTCCATCAGGCTCAAAATCCAAAAAGCTCAAGTAGAAGAAAAGTGCAGCTCGACGCGAAAAAGTGTCTGCAGGGAGATCGACCATTCAAAAATATATTGATTCTCTCGAAGACTATGAACAGAAGGAAAGAACTCTAATTTAATTGAAATAGTTCTTCCCTGTAGAAGCAGCTGAGATTTTGGAGGAGCTTAAAGAAGCCTCCAATGAAGAGATCCTTATAGTGACCTACTACGCCATCCATCTGGGCAGCGACTCTGAGGATGAGCTCTGTTTTTCCGAAGAGGACAAGGAGCTCGCCACAAAGGCCAACCAAATCCAGCTCAAAAGCAGCAGGGCTCTACTGCAAAATCAGGGCAACGCCCCTAAAAGGGAAGGAAAAACAAGTCACTAATGAAGAAGATGGCAGAGAGCTGACTCCTAAAAATTCGAGTTCTTCCTCAGTGGACTAGAATGTCTTGGCTCATCTCCGGAAGCTTCCGTCTCTCCTGAGCATCTACGATGCCTTGGTCCTATCTAAAGAACTTAGAGATATTCTCATCCATGCTCTACAAAACCCTGAGTGGTATCAGGCTTGCTTTGCGGAAATTAATATGAAAGAAGCCCAGTATGCTCTGCATGCCGTCGCAGTCACATTTAAGAATGAAGACTTGCTACTGGGAACGACTGAGCATAATCGTCCGCTTTACATGACAGGGTACAGCGACGGAGACCGGATTAATCGCATATTGATTGATCCAGGGTCCTCAGTGAACATCATGAACTTGCAAACTCTGAAGAGCTTGTTAATGGCCGTCCGACACCTGTCAAGGGAAAGAATTGTCATTCAAGGCTTCAATCAAAATTGCCAGCAAGTTCTGGGATCCATAGCTCTTCCAATCAAATTTAGGGATCTCCAGACCGAAGCTAAGATATACGTGATCGATGCTGACACGTCTTATAAAATTCTCTTGGGGCAGCCGTGGCTCCACGATTATGGCATCATTCCGTCAACTCTCCATCAGTGCATGAAGTATACTAAAAATGGCGAAGAAAGACGCATTAATGGAGACATCCAGCCGTTCGGTATGCATGAAGTCCGATATGAGGATTCTCGGTACTTTATGAACCACCGAAATACTAAGCCACAACTGACTAAGGACAGAGCAGCCCCAAAACCCAAAAGCAAATCTGAGCTGGTTGTCACCTTCGAAAGCAAAAAAACCCCAAGTGCGTCCGCGTTTCGGTAGTGACACTGATGAGTCCGATACTGGAAGTCCGTCCTTCCGTAAAACTCTCCCTCATTTCGGTAGCGATACGGACGAATCTCATACTGAAAGCCCATCTAGCAGCAAAGTCCGCCCTCATCTTGGCAGCGACACTGAAGAGTCGGAGGAAGAGGACTTGCCTTGCAACAGCTGTGCAGATTGGACCCCCATGCAACAAGCGAAACTACGAGAGACCTTCGAAATTAGAGAAGGGTCCCTGGTTGTCACAAGGATGCCAGAGCAGATGTGCAAAGAGCTCGATGCATTGTCAGTCTTTACCGTGGACCAGCTGAAAACTTTCTACGTTCTAGAAAGAAAAAATGGAAAGAAGGGCATCATGTTTTATGGGTCAAATCCTGTCGTGCACCTGGGTGATTTGTCTGTCGCGTGCCTTACCTATGAGAGAGGCATAAGAGTCGTCCTCAATCCCAGATACTATGCGCCCGAGATGCGGGAATATTTCAAAAGGTGCGGATGCCGGTTATATCAAACGAAGTCCGAAGCAAAGTTTTATGAAAGGCTATGGCATCCGCCTCAGGTCCGAGTACTCATCGATGGAAGAATTCCAGATAGACGGGGCATAGGTTTCATCCAGCCTGATTCCAAGGCATGCTACATGATCCATGTTGGTGAAGCCAGCGAAGGGTCAAATGATGACGACGAGCTAGCCGAGCCAGAAGGACCTTCTCAAAAGCTCGAAGATGGCGGACAAGCAACCTTTGACGAGCTAACCGAGATTGACTTAGGAACGCCCGATAATCCAAGGCCGACCTACATCAGTTCACTCTTGTCAGAGGAAATGAAAGAGCAGATAATCGCCCTGCTGCATGAGTTCGTCGACTGCTTCGTGTGGACATATAAAGAAATGCCTGGCCTGTCCCCTGAAGTGGCCGTGCATAAGCTGGCTATATCTCCTGATGCTAAGCCAATCAAACAAGCTCCTCGAAGAATGAGAAGGGAACTGAAAGAAAAGGTCATCGAGGAAACTAAGAAACTCATCGATGCCGGCTACATCAGGGAAGAGAAATATGCGGACTGGATCGCATGCATAGTCCCGGTGAAGAAGAAAAATGGGCAGATCCGAGTTTGTGTCGATTTCAGGGACCTCAACAAGGCATGTCCTAAAGACGACTTTCCGCTACCGGTCATGGAAATGATGGTCGATGAAACCTCAAATTACGAGTTGTTCACCTTTATGGATGGCTCGTCTGGATATAATCAGATCAAGATGTCACCTGAGGATGAGAAACACACAGCATTTCGAACCCCGATCGGAATATACTGCTACAAAGTGATGCCGTTCGGACTGAAGAACGCAGGTGCTACATATCAAAGGGCAATGACCAATATCTTTGATGACATAATCCATAAAGTCTTCAAATGCTATGTTGATGATCTGGTCATCAAGATTAAAGCCAAGGCTGACCACATCCAAGATCTTAGGACCGTTCTCACCAGACTGAGGGAATACGATCTGAAGATGAATCCTCTAAAGTGCGCTTTTGGCGTGTCATCGGGAAAATTTCTAGGCTTTATAGTCCGACATCGAGGGATCGAAGTTGACCTAACAAAGATAAAGGCCATCATGGAAATGCCCCCTCCAAAGAGTCTGACGCGGCTAAGATCTTTTCAAGGCAAGCTTGCTTATATACGAAGGTTTATCTCAAATTTATCGGGGAGATGTAGGCCCTTCTCAAAGCTCATGAAGAAAGGAGCTCCTTTTGTTTGGGATGCTGAATGTCAAGAAGCATTCGAAAGTATCAAACAGTACTTGTTGCACCCTCCAGTGCTGGCCGCTCCCATTCTAAATAAACCGCTGATTCTCTACACTGCCGCGCTAGATGAATCACACGGTGCACTCCTTGCCCAGAACAACGAGGAAGGAAAAGAAAATGCCCTCTACTATCTCAGTCGAACTCTAGTCGGGGCGGAACATAACTATTCCCCGATCGGAAAGCAATGCCTGGTTTTGATGTTCGCTGTGAAGAAGCTGAGGCACTATCTGCTCGCTCATCGGGGTTATGCTGATCTCAAAGATCGACCCGTTCAAACACTTAATGACCAAAGCAAGCCTAGCCGGTAGAATGTCAAGATGGGCTGTCATGCTACTTGAGTTTGACATAGTTTATACTCCTCAGAAAGCAGTAAAAGGGCAAGCTCTTGCGGACTTCCTTGTTGCTCATCCCGTATCAAAAGGGTCACCGCTCAATTGCGAGTTACCCGACGAACAAGTGCTACACCTCGAGGAAGATAAGCCATGTTGGGAGCTCTACATCGATGGAGCCTCATCAATGAGGAGCTCCGGCAAATCAAGCATCCCGCAGATAAAAGCAAGGATAGGATTGGTGTTCATCACACCATCGATGGGAACCCTACGACGTTTTTTTGCCCTCACCGAGCCTCGCACAAAGAACGAGGTTGAGTATGAAGCTCTGATAGCTGGTCTGGAGCTCGCCATAGAAATAGGAACCCTTCGGCTATGTGTTTACAGTGATTCCTAGCTTGTCGTCAACCAAATAAGCGGCGACTATAAGATATATAAACCCGAGCTAGCTCGGTATAGAAGCCAGGTGGTGGAGCTTATGAAACAATTCACCCATATTGAACTGATGAAGGTTCCTAGGGCGTTGAATGGAAAAGCCGATGTACTCGCTCGCTTAGCCAAGGAGTTGGCTGATCCTGACATGGATGAAATTCTAATCACAGTCAGAAGCCGACAAATTTTGCCTCCAGTCTCTTTGCATGAAGAAGAAAGCGTAGAACAAGAGAACAATCCTACCGTAGAAGCTTTGATCATTCAAGATGAGCCCGATTGGAGAGAACCCTTCATAGAGTACCTCCGATACAACAAGCTGCCCAAAGAAAAATCTGTGAGGATTCAGCTGAAGAAAAGAGCTCTCCGATACGTGTTTGTAAATAATACTTTATACCGCAGATCATATGACCAACTCTGGCTCAGGTGCCTGTCATCGGCTGCAGCCCAAAAAGTTATGAAAGAAGTTCACTCAGGCGTCTGCGGGGCTCATCAGTCCGGCCCCAAAATGCGGCTTCAGCTCAAACGGCTTGAATATTACAGGCCCACCATGATAAGGGATTGCGAAAATCATGCAAAGAAATGCCATCTCTGCCAAATTCATGGTGATTTCATTCACAAGCATCTTAATCCGTTGCATCCTACAGTGGCATCGTGACTCTTCGAAGTTTGGGGCACCGACATAGTTGGTCCAATTAATCCTCCGTCATCCAAAGACTTGCAACAGACTACTTCTCCAGATGGGCTGAAGCTGTCCCGCTAAAAGAAGTCAAGACAGAAGATATTCTGACATTCTTCTGGCATAATATTCTATACCGCTTCGGTACACCAAGAAGAATCATTTCTGACAACGGGCCTTCTTTCAAGAGATTTAAAGTCTCAAGGTTCGCTACTCATCACAAGATAGACTGGAGATATTCCTCCATCTATAATCCAAGTCCCAGTGGGCTAGCCGAAGCCTTCAATAAGACTCTATGCAAGCTCCTGAGCAAAAATGATTCAGCCAACAAGAGAGACTGGAATCTCAAGCCTCACGAGGCGTTGTGGGCATATCGTAACATGTACCGTACTCCAACTCAGTCTACTCCATACTTATTACTCTTCGGAGTGGAGGCGGTCCTCCCCCTCAAAGTCGAAGTTCCAAGCTTAAGAATGGTCGTTCAGCACGAGTTGACGGATGAGGAAAACGTGCTCCTTCGGCTCAAAGAGCTCGATGCCCTCGAAGAAAAGAGGCTTGCAGTACAGCAAAATCTAGAGCTATACCGAGCCCAAATGTCATGGGCCTATGACAAGATGACTCGTCTCCGCGCTTTCAAGAAAGGCGAATTGATGTTGGTCTTCAAAAGACCGATCATCCCCAATCGACATGCCAAGGGAAAATTCGAGCCAAACTGGGAAAGACCATACGTCATCGAGAAAGTGTTCGACGGAGGATCCTACCAACTAATAAGTGCCGAGGGAGAAAGGCCCATGCCACCCATCAATGGCCGATATCTCAAGAAATACTACGCGTGAATACTCCAAGTCGCAGGCGAATTGAGCACACGGGCCCTACGGTCTGGATCATACATCCTGCAAAACCGTAAACAATCCACGGGCATAAACGACCCATGTCTCTCCCAAATTCCTACCGGCGAGACTACATTTAAAGTCCCACTGGCCTTAAAAAAAGAAGAAAAAAGAAAGAAAGAAAAAGGTATGTCCATAAGCAAAACGGGCACGGATGAAAACCCGAAAGGGATCCGTGAGTAAAAACAGCAGGACTGCCGTCGAATTTGTGAAAACTCGAAAGGGCGCAAACTCGCGAAAAGAGATAAAATACACTCACAAAGTCATCTCAACCTTGTGAGGAGAAAATCCCTGCGTGAGATCCTTACGACTCACAAAGAAGCAACACACTTAGGAATCCTCACGATTCCTAAGGAGAACATACACCTGCGAGATCCTCTCGACTCGTAGGGAGAAAATGCTTTTATGGGACCCTTACGGCTGATAAAATTGAAAAGCCTTAGGTGATAAGGACCTAAACCTGTCTCCTAAGCCATCGCTTCCCAACAGGAAAAGGCAAATGATGAATTGTTCCTGGCACATGTGCTTCAGTGTTAGCAACGCTGATGCCTACCCTAACCACAAAATTCCAAACTCCAATCCAATAGATCCCCAAGTCTTTAAACTCAGAACAAATGACCCCTAAGTCATTAAAATAGGAACAGATGACCCCTAACTCATTAAACTAGGAGCGAGGGAAATCCACCCACAGCAAATGATGATTCGCTCCTGGTACCATATTCCAGTGCAGCGGTGCTGATGCCAAACCAAAACCAAAATCCCCAAATCCTGTCATGGTAGATGATGATTCGCTCCTGGTACCATATTCCAGTGTAGCGGTGCTGATGTCAACCCAAATCATATCAAATCAGAAAAAGAACCAATGAACTCCCTGGCAGAATCAAGCTCCACCTCAGAAATAAGTCAACTTCATCCCTGACACTGCAAGAAGCGGAGCAAGTCAAATCAAACACCGACCGTCCACGTCGCAAAAAGGGCAGCACCGACCGTCCACATCGCAAAAAGGGCAGCACCGACCTTCCAAGTCGCAAAAAGGGCAGCACCGACCGTCCAAGTCGCAAAAAGGGCAGAACCGACCGTCCAAGTCGCAAAAAGGGCAGAACCGACCGTCCAAGTCGCAAAAAGGGCAGCACCGACCGTCCAAGTCGCAAAAGGGCAGCACCGACCGTCCAAGTCGCAAAAAGGGCAGCACCGACCGTCCAAGTCGCAAAAGGGCAGCACCGACCGTCCAAGTCGCAAAAAGGGCAGCACCGACCGTCCTGTAGGGTGTTTTTCGTCACCCCATTGAGATGGGAATACGCGCGCGCTTGTCAGGCGTACTACAGATTCCCCCTGCCTAGGGTAGGCGAGGGTTTATTGATTGTGGGGATCGGAATCTCCGGCAGCCGCGGACTAAGCTGCCGTTAATTACCCCTCGCCTTTGGGGCGAGGGAACCTCCGATTAACGGGTTAAACTGGTCATGCGAACTCAATGTGCAGTGTACATGTGTTTTGTTTTGGAGGGTAGGCTTAGATATATCGGGAGCCACACAGAGTTTCTACGGGGGTCCCGCTACCCGGATAGCAGGCTGGGGGTCAAGAGGGCTAGCAGCCCCCTTGCGGGGTGCGGGGCAGCGTCCCGGCCCAAAACTTTTTTTGGGAGGGAGAGTGTTGTAGAGTATCTGTGTGTGTGTATATTTATATATACATATATATAAAAAAAAAAGAAAGGGAAAGGGCATCCAAAGGATGCGTGGGGTCAGCGCTTTGAGCGCCGGGCGCTTAGGTGCCGTGCGCTCAGGTGCTAGCGCGCCACGTGTAGGCATGTGGGCGCTTTGCGCTTGAGCGCTGGGCGTTTAAGCGCAAGCACGCCACGTGTCGGCACGTGGGCGCTTTGCGCTCGAGCGCAGGGCGCTGGAGTGTAAGCGCGCCACGTATCGGCACGTGGGTGCTTTGCGCTCGAGCGCTGGGCGCTTGAGCGCAAGCACGCCACGTGTCGGCACGTAGGCGTTTTGCGCTTGAGCGCAGGGTGTTGGAGCGCAAGCGTGCCACGTGTCGGCACGTGGGCGCTTTGCGCTTGCGCTGGGCGCTTAAGCGCAAGCGCGCCACGTGTCGACACGTGGGCGCTTTGCGCTTGAGCGCAGGGCGCTGGAGCGCAAGCGTGCCATGTGTCGGCACGTGGGCGCTTTGCGCTTGAGCGCAGGGCGCTGGAGCGCAGGGCGCTCGAGCGCCAGCGCGTCACGTGTCGGCACGTGGGCGCTCTGCGCTTGAGCGCTTGGGCGCCGGCGAGAAAAGGGGGCTTTTAGTCCCAGAACCAGAAGCTATACTTCAGAAAGGAAATATTTATTATATATATATATATATATGTATGGAGTTAAACTCCTAGGATGTTTTGAAGCTGATGAAGGGGGTTCTTCTTCTTCCTCCTGTTGTTTGGCCGGATCTTGAAGATCAAGAAGTAGGAGATTTTAAAAATCACTCCTTTTTGAGATATGATGGGAGATCTGAGTTCCCCTTTGTGGGTTTTGTGGTGGAAAACTACTTAGTTTTGGAAAAAGGAAGAGTAAAACTCTTGATTTAATTGAAAAGAAATGAGAAGGTTTAGAACCTAGGAGAAGGAGCAGGAGGCACAAAGAACCCTAGTTTTTTAGGGGAATGAAAAGTATTCTTTTATTCATCATCATGTTGCCTTATATAGACTTATATATTTACATATAGCCCATTGGGCTTTGCAAAATGGCATCTTGCCCATCCCATGGCTCATGTGCCATTTCATTTTTGCACATAAGCCATGAGCTTACAAAATATTGGCTTTATGCCCATTTTGCATACATTCATATATAAAAAAATTACATAAAAATTATTTATTACATGATTTTGTTGTTGGAATAGGGAGGCTGGCTGTGGGCTCGACTTGGGCATGGGCCCGCTTGACCTGGGCTTGGGCCCACCTAGCTTGGGGGTTGACCTTGACTTTGACTCGGTCAACCGGGGTGCAAATTTTTACCCCAACACGTCCAAGTCCCAAAAAAGGCAGCACCGACCGTCCAAGTCGCTAAAATGCTAAAACCGACCGTCCACGTCGCAAAAAGGGCCGCATCGACCTCCACGTCGTCAAAACGGGAACCAAATTAAATCGATCTCCACGTAAAAAAAAGATCCATCAATTTCATGCACACGACCCACATGTGCGGTATGCATTTATTGATGGGGGCACTTTGTTGGGGTCAAAAATTACATCCCGGTTGACCAAGTCAAAGTCAAATTCAACCCCAAACAAAGTGGGCCCAAGCCCAGGTCAAAGGAACCGGCCCCGTGACAAAAGGAATGGAGCCATAAATTGGTTTAATGTAATTCTTTATATATATATATATATATGTATAGAAATAAATGTATGTAAAATAAGCAAAAAGCCAAAATTTTATAAACCCCATGGCTTATGTGCAAAAAGAGATAAGCACATAAGACATGGGGTGGTATAAGTGCCATTTGGAAAAGCCCAATGGGCTATATGTAAAGTGTGTAGCCTATAATGGCAAACATGATAAAAATATCTATGACAACAATTCATTCTCCCCAAAAGACTAGGATTTGTGCCTCCATCCTCTCTCTTCCAAGTTCTTCCTCTTCCTTTTCATTTTTCAATTAAATCAAGAGCTTAGTTCTTCTTTCTTTTTAAACTAAATAAAGTTTTATCATAAACCCACCTCCCAAGACTCCATCAAGAGAAGAAAAAGGGTTTCTTTTTTTATCATCCAAGATCTAGATCTTGGAGTTTCAAGAGAACCCATTTTGGATTTCTTCTCAAGAGAGAAAGGAGAAAATCTTTTGGAGTTTAACTCCACAAATAAAATTCTTTTGGAGTTTAATTCCACGTTTAAAATTCTTTTGGAGATTAACTCCACAATAAAATTCTTTTTGGGGAGTTTAAATCCACATTAAATCTTTTTGGGAGTTCAACACCATTTAAAATCTTTTGGAGTTTAACTCTACATTTAAAATTCTTTTGGAGTTTAACTTCACAATAAAATTCTTTTTGGGAAGTTTAACTCCATATTAAATCTTTTTGGGAGTTAAACTCCATATTTAAAATTCTTTTGGAGTTGAACTCCATGTAATAAAAAAAATTTAATTAATTTTGGAGCCCCGCAGGGAAGCCTCCCATCAGGGGGAGCCTTCCCCTCCCCCCCCCCCCCTCACATATGGTCACATGAGGGGAAGGCTCCCATTTATTGGGAGCCCTTTGGCCCCCTATTAAATGGGAGCCTCTTTCCCCCTTTTTTTTAATTTCTTTTTTCTTTCTTTCTTCGTTCTTTTCCTTCTTCTAATCTTTTTTTATTTAAAAAAATTAAATAAATAAAAATAAATTATAAATAATATATTTTTTAAAATAACATTTCTCTAAATATTTATTTATTTATTTATTTTTGCTTTTTTTATATATAAAAAAATATACATTTATATATATCTTTTTTTCCTACAAATGGAACAAAACAAAATGAACACGTCTCCGTTATAATATGTTAAAAGAAGAAAAAACACGCACTCCACAACACTGTCCCCGTTAGGAAAAAATTTCTAACGGGGCGCTGTCCCGCACCCCGCATGGGGGCTGCTAGCCCTCTTGACTCCTAGCCCGCTATCCGGATAGCAGGACCCCCGTAAAAACTCTGCGGGGCCCCCGATATATTCAAAACCCCTTTAAAACACAACACTGCATATTGAGTTCGCATGAACTATTTGACCCGTCAATCGTTGGTTCTCTCGCTCCAAATGCGAGGGGTAATTAACGGCAGCTTAGTTCGCGGCTGCCGGACATTTGGATTCCCACAATCAATAACCTCCCGTCTATCCTAGGCAGAGGGAATCTGTAGTACGACTGACAAGCGCGCGCGTATTCCCATTACAATGGGGTGACGAAAAACACCCTACAATGAACTCTATAAAGCCAGTACCAGAGACACTATGGGTATAATCCTGTTTGCTGACATTATCCTTAACTACCTTACCTATTTCATGGTGCTGATGCGCTGAGAGACCATACACACACACACACCCTTCGGAGATTGAACTTGCGACCTCTCACATTGGAGATTGGTATCAACCGAGCTAAGCCGAGTTGGTCATAGCTAAGTTAATACTTAATAGGTACAATGCAATCTAAACTAGTTTCTGGATCAAAATTATTCTTGATGTTTCCTTGGGCCTATTTCCAGTCATGTGGTCTTAAATATATGGTATTCTCTGCACAGATTCTTATTATTTTAACTTGATACTTGATAATTGGCTACATCAACACACACACGCGAGAATAATAGAGGAAAGGATGGCGTCGAAAAAATACACCCTCTATGACTTTTTTCGATGATTAGCGTCCATCACCATCATCTTTATCATCTAAGCTATGGATATACTAAATCTCATGTGATTCTACCACTTTTCACTGTTGAATTAACAATGTAAAAAGTTATATTGTCGGTAAACCGTTAATTTCGCACCCACTAAATCAACGGTGAAAAAGTTGTAAAATCACATGAATTTGGTTTATCTACATCATAGATGATAAAGATGAAGATGATGGGTGCCGATCGTCGGGAAAAATGGTGGATGTTGTATTTTTTTTACGCCATCGGAGGAAATCCTCTCCTATGGAATCTTTTCAACATTATTCACTCTCTTTATATATATGAGAATAATGAAGAAAAGAAACCATAGAAGGCTTTTTCGTTAAGGTGACGTCAAAAATCTATATCCTCCAATATTTTATTCGACGATCGGCACCCATCATCATCTTTATCGTCTAAGATGTGGATACACTAAGTTTCATATGATTCTACCACTTTTTCACCGTTGAATGAGCAATGTAAAAAGTTCTATTGTCGGTAAACTGTTAATTTTGCACCCACTAAATCAACGGTGAAAAATGGTAGAATCATATGAAATTTGGTGTATCCATATCTTAGACGATAAAGATGAAAATGATGGGTGCCGATGGTTGGGAAAATCGTGGATGGCGTATTTTTTCGACGCCATGGGAGGAAATTCCTTCCTATGGCACATTTCCTCCATTATCTTTTATATATATATATATATATATATATATATATATATATATATATTTAGGGATATATATAGAGAGAGAGTAATGAAGAAAAGAGGCCCTAAAAGGCTTTTTCTTTAGTTGATGTCAAAAATCTAAATTCATCACGATTCTTTTCGACGATCGGTACCCATCATCTTTATCATGTAAGATGTGGATACAATAAATTTCATGTGCTTCCACCACTTTTTCACCGTTGAATAAGCAATGTAAAAAGTTCTATTGTCGGCAAACCGTTAATTTTGCACTTACTAAATCAACTGTGAAAAAGTGATGGAATCACATGAAATTTAGTGCGTTCACACCTTACATGAGAAAGATGATGGGTGCCGATCGTCGAAAAATTCGTGGAGGGTGTTCCCCACCGAAAAACGCGGAGACGCGACCCGCACGGGTCCGTCTCGCCTGAATTTCGGGTCAGATGCTAATTGGTGCTATCCGTCCACCTCTTCGAAGATACCAAGTTGATTTATGACACCGTGTATCGAAGGTTTAAACGGATGCGGCCGATGTAGCAGACTTCGTCAGATTCCCCCTCATTTGAAGGGTTTTTGATTGTGGGGACGCTCTTCCCTGCAGGCGCAAGCCCCTGTAGTTAATTACGCTACCGCATCGCGGTAACCACTTTCCCCTTCTCCAGATGGTCACTTCGTGTCGTGGGTGTTTGTTTTATTTTTGGTTGCCCGTGGATTGTATACGGAGACTAATTTATGCCGTCGCCCGTAGGGCGTGGATTAGTCCAAATCCGTATCTTCTTAGATTTGGGTTTAGTGGTTGGGTTTAAGAATACGTTAGTCTTATTTGGGACTAAGATCAACTTAAACGTATGTTAAGGATATGTTAGTCTAATTTTAGACTAAGATCAACTTAACGGGATCATTTAGATCCAACAAAAGAGCATTTGGACTCTATTGTTTAGTTTAGGAAATTTGCGGTCAATTAGTTTAAGGACATTACGGTCCAGCGTTAGTTTAAGGACATCTCGGTCCAATGTTGTAACACCCGAGCCCAATGCTACTATTTTCAGTTACTGTTTGAGCATAATGTGGTACTCATTTCATTTAATTTGCTTGTTTGTTGCTTACTGTAAAATTTACCCGGCAAAATCATTTCTACATATAACAAATTTTAGCATCTAAAATAAAATTGAAAATATTCATCTTGGCCTACTTGACACCCCTAGCCTCGTGGTAGCGTCCGTGCATTGTGTTCTCGTCCCGTTCAGTAAAACGGGCAAGTTTGGATGGCTACGTGCACGCACGTGTGTCCGTTTTGAGAGTATGCTTTTTAATCATAAAACATTTCATTTTAAAATTTGGAACCCGCTTAAAATCCTATTATTTGAATTTCGAATTTTTGGACCCAACCCGGGCGCAATTTGGAAATGTTTCATTTGGCGCCAAAATCCCAAATTTTTAATATTATTAAAACCTTCGCATATATTTTTCTAACTAATCTGATATCTTACTGTTCATTACCTATCTTTTAAATCTTTAGGTTAACCATATAATATTTTTACAATCTTTTATATCCTTCTCAATTTATTCTCTCAGCCAATCGCAACCTCCCCTTTAACCCCGTGGTCCCCACTTTCTCTCTCTCCTTCTTCTCTCTCTCTCCACTTTCTCTCTTTCTCTACCCCTTATATATTCTCTCGTACTTCTCTTTATCATTTTTCTCTTCTTGCTTCATGTCTCGTTTCTCATTTCTTTTAACTGTTCTTTTGTTACCGGAATTCCGTCGTGCCGGTGACGTTTCTCGACGTTCCAGCGAGATACCCCGACCCGTGTGGTTCCTTTGTTCGTCGTTTGGGTTCATTCCGTGAACCGTGCGCCGTCGCGAGTTTTCCCCGCCGACGGTTAACGTTCCGTTTTCCCGATTCGCGACCCATCGAGGCAAGTTAATCTTGCTACATGCTATATACTTTTATAATCTTCATTTTATAATATTATACATTTGAAAATCTTATAGTTTACATATGAAATGTCGTTGAAAAATCGGATATGACAAATCTGAAATTTACTGTACACCTTATCTTATAAAATTCATTATAAATCATAGAAAAATCATTAGGATACGTTCTTTAGTTCGTTACGAAGCTAATTCAGAATACTATAACTTTATGACATATTTACTTGCAAAATAAATTGTTTAATTAACGTAAAATGCAAATGAACGCGTCTCTAAACTGCTGTCCAGGGAAATTCCAGCAGCAAACTTTCAACTTTGAATATTCATAACTTTTTGTAGGGATAACCTGAGATGCTTATACTTATAAAACTAAAAACCTTATTGAATTATCTTTGTTTTGGTATAAGATACGTCTCTTTTGGAGAACATTTGTTATTTTTAAGCTATTTTACAAATTAGGGTGACGCTAAATTTCTGAACGGAACCTTCTTGTGCATGGTTAATCAATACATCTTTTATAGTTACTAATCGCTTTGAATATGCTATCCATATTAATATTATTATATCACATATTGTTTAGTTGTACATCCCACATTACCATTTTATAGTTTTATAACTTTTCGGATACCCGTTTGCATCCATCGCATTTAAGATACATATAATTGCATCCATAGATCACATCACTACATAATAATGTGATATTAACACTCCATGTTTAATAAATTGTATCCTAATTAATATTGGAACTATAAATGTAACCCTAATCGATAACTGCGCATCCATATCCTTGAAATTATATCTATTGGCATATCATATTACATGTTCCAGTTATTGTTCTGATAGTACTCATGCTTGTTTATTTATACACATGTTTATGTTAGTTTGATTATGAGCACCCACATGACATCTTGTGCTTCCTGACATGACCTGTTACACTTCCTACTTGACATGACATGGTACCGTACACTCTTGACATGACATGACACCTTTATACATTACCCGGTTGACCTGATGTACCATGGCTTTACCTGTTACCTGATCTCATGCCTAATGCCGACAAACCCGACCATCCCTGCTGTCTATCCAGACAGACCTACTCTTACCGGATTTTGTGTTGGCATTAGTCCTTGACTACTGAATACCTGACCTGACATACATAGTTTGGGGGTATGGGGAAATCAAAGGTGAAACCGACTTGTAACTCAACAGTTCGATACATTGTTCTGATCAGTCTTACGGGCTTGGCCAGCTCCGGAGTGTTGTTGCTGACATCACTCATCCATCCTACTACCTTTTACTGCTTAGCGGCACGTCTCGGATTCAGCCCCGAGGATCATGACCGTGGTCCCGGGCACGCACGGGATACTATTGAGTTACATCGACGATTCATCAATTGATTTCAAAGACTATAGAGTAGAAACCTGATAGGACAGTTTAGTTACCACTGCACATTACCCTGCACTGTTATTTCTTAGTACTGCTTTATTCATGTTCATACCTGCATTGCTTATTACCATGTTCATATTATATTGTTGGTTGACATGACGCGCTGACGTCTGGGTTTTGCATGGCCCAGATTCTTTACCACTGTCGACGACTGAGCAGGAGTACTTCAGCCAACAGGCTGATTTGTGAGTTCTGTAGTGGTTAGTTCATTTATTGCATTTTATTTCCAGGTGTGATCCCGCATTACGGGACGTACCTTTCTATTATTGCATTGGATCATTTGCTTCCGCACTTATTTATCATTGACTCTGGTTATTATGGATTTGGACATGTGTTAGATAGTTTATTTATCTTGTTCTTGATAACCTTACAACCGTAATGTGACTGTGGACGGATACGTCCTACCCACAGGTAGCATGGTTGGCTATGTCACGTGCCCAAATCTTGCGTACTCTGGGAAGCGGGGCGTGACATGGTTTTATGGTATCAGAGCACATAGGTTAATTGGGTTGATTCTTTGTAGTTGGGTATTGCACCCGATACACGAATCATAATACCCGTGATTAGGAAACATGTCCAGCCACTTTGACCGTTTTACCACCCTTGAATCATTCTTCCAGATCATGTCGACATGCAAACTTACTTTGCATTGTCAAACTCGAAAACCTAATTTCTTGTTATCTCTAGGACTTAGGCGACTTGGGTGGAGTTAAGTAATTGCGGCTATGATACCGCGGCATAGCTACAATGCGGTACTCTATTTAAGTATCTTGGAGTTCTAGCCTTGATCCATATTCAGAATCTATCATCATGCTAATATTGGGTGTTTTGAGTTCAGGATTATGACAGGTAAGAAGTTGAAGACGTACCAGAGGCGTGTGAACGGAGCCGCCATGCTTGGAGTGATAAGAGGAATGCTGGAAATCAAAGAAACAGCCCGAGCTGATCCAGCAGCAAGCGGACTCGTTTCAGGAAGGTTTGCAGATCGTTCAGCAGTCTGTGAACAAGATTGGAACTAGACCAGTTGACCGAGTAGGGACCGTGGCAGAGTTCAGACGTGTGGGTCCTACTACTTTCACTGGTTTGGAGGAGCCATGCCAGCCGAGCAGTGGCTAGTCAGCACGGAGAATTCGCTGATTGCGGCACAGATTCCAGAGGACAAAGGAGTTGATGTGGTGCGCATTCAACTAGTGGATTACGCCGAGAGTGGTGGCTTGTGGAGGAGAACCGTTTGCCCAAGCCAAGCAGTTAGGCGGATTTCTCTAAGAGTTTCCTGGGGAAGTTCTTTCCGCGGACTGCACGGGAGGAAATGGAAGAGAAATTTATTGGGCTGAGGCAGAATGGAGCACCCGTGGACGTGCATGCAGCAGAGTGGACGAGACTCAGCAGTTTCGCTGGACCTTTAGTTGCCAACGATGCAGACAGGGCACGAAGGTCCATGCGCAGCTTGGATGTGGACATCCAAAGGCAAACCGTCTCCTTGGGTTTGACCACTTTCTCACAGGTTCTTACGGCAGCTCGAGAACAGCAGAGCATATCAGGAAAATTGGGAGTTCACAGCAGACAGCAGTTGCGGTAAGGAAGCAGTTCTGTCGGGCCGGTCGAGTTTAGGGCTAGGCCGACAAACAATGTTCTTGCATCAATGGAAGTGATGAAAGTAAAGAGCCGGCTGTTGTTCGTGATTCTATGGACGTGTTTGAAGATATATCGGGCTTACCGCCGAAGCGAGACGTGGAGTTCACGATTGACCTTAGTCCTGATGCAGCGCCAGTGTCTAAAGCTTACTATCCAATGGCACCAGTGGAATTGGAAGGAGTTAAGAAGCAAGTTGGTGAATTACTTGAGAAGGGTTGGATTCGAAGCAGCAACTCGCCTTGGGAGCTCCAGTTCTTTTAGTAAAGAAGAAGGATGGCACGAGAAGGATGTGCATTGATTATCGAGAATTGAACCGGGCGACTATTAAGAACAAGTACCCGATCCCTCGCATTGGAGGACTTTTGAGCAGCTTAGTGGCGCGAGAGTATTCTCGAAACTGGACTTGCGATCAGGATATCATCAGGTCCGAGTGAAGGCAGAAGACATTTGCAAGACGGCGTTTCGGACTCGGTATGGGCATTTCGAGTATTTAGTGATGCCCTTCGGAGTGACTAATGCGCCGGCAATATTTATGGACTTGATGAACAGGATCTTTTCACCGTTCTTGGACCAGTTTATTGTGGTATTCATTGACGATATTCTGGTGTACTCGAAGAGTCCGGAGGAGCATGCTGAGCATTTAAGGATCGCATTGCAGACGCTGAGACAAGAGAAGTTATTCGCGAAGATGAGTAAGTGCGAATTCTGGCTGGAAGAAGTGAAGTTTCTGGGGAATGTCGTGTCGGGCGATGGAATCGCCGTTGATCCCGAGAAGATTGCAGCAGTTCGAGATTGGCCTGTTCCAAAGAATGTTGCAGAGATAAGAAGTTTTCTTGGACTCGCCGGTTACTACAGAAGATTTGTGGAGAACTTCGCTCATTTAGCTGAGCCGTTAACCAAGCTTACGCGTAAGGAGGTACCGTTTGTTTGGACAGATGGATGTGCATTGGCCTTCGAGACGTTGAAGCAGAAGTTGATAACCGTCCCGATCCTGACCGTACCGGATAATTCAGGAGGACTGGTGATTCATAGCGATGCATCTGGAAAAGGATTGGGATGTGTTTTAATGCAGAATGGGAAAGTTGTCGCTTACGCATCGAGACAGCTGAAGACTCATGAGAAGAATTATCCAACTCATGACTTGGAGCTTGCGGCTGTGATTTTCGCTTTGAAGATTTGGAGACACTACCTTTTGGGCGTAAGAGTCGAAGTTTTTACAGATCATAAGAGCTTGAAGTACGTGTTCACGCAGAAGGAGTTGAACATGAGGCAACGCAGATGGTTGGAGCTGACGGCCGACTACGACCTTGATCTTAAGTACCATCCGGGAAAAGTTAACGTCGTGCCAGATGCGCTAAGTCGGTTACCAGCAATTCAGGTATTGACCGCACAAAGAGAGATCATTGCGGATTTTCGGAGATTTGACTTGGAGGTTGTGCTACCACATGCTACAGGACAGTTGATGCAGTTGCAAGTACAATCGTCCTTAGTTGAGAAGATTAAAGCGGCGCAATCGCAGGATCCTAGACTGCAAAAGTTTCGAGAGCAGGTTGGAGCTGGACTACGAATCGATTTACTGATCCATGAAGATGGTTCGTTGAGATATGGTAGCCGTGTGTGTGTGCCAAAAGGAGATGTGCATGAAGAGCTTATGAAGAAGGCACACAGTTCAGCTTACTCTGTACATCCAGGAGGGACGAAGATGTACTGAGATATTCGACAGCATTTCTGGTGGGAAGGTATGAAACGGGAAATTGCTCGCTTCGTGGCTAAGTGCTTGGTGTGTCAGCAAGTCAAGGCTGAACACCAAAGGGTTGCTGGTTTGTTGCAACCACTTCCGATTCCTCAATGGAAGTGGGAACATATAACCATGGATTTCGTGACGGCTTTACCGCGGAGTCCAAAGGGCAACAATGCAGTATGGGTGATTGTCGATCGGTTGACCAAGGCAGCTCACTTTATTCCTTTTCGGGTTGGTCAATCAATAGAGACTTTGGCAGAGCGGTACATGCAGGAGATCATAAGATTGCATGGAGTACCGGTGAGCATCGTGTCCGATCGGGACACTCGGTTCTTATCACACTTCTGGAGGAGTTTACAGGAAAGTTTGGGGACTCGATTGAAGTTTAGCACAGCTTATCATCCTCAAACTGATGGTCAGTCGGAGAGAACGATCCAAACTCTTGAGGATACGTTGAGAACATGCAGGTTGGACTTCAAGGGGTCTTGGGAGGATCATCTACTTTTGGTGGAGTTGTCTTACAACAACAGTTTTCAGGCAACTATTCAGATGGCTCCATTTGAAGCTTTGTATGGTCGTAAATGCCGTTCACCTGTTTGTTGGGACGATGTCGGTGAACGAAAATTATTGGGACCAGATTTAGTTGTGCAGACAGTTGAGAAGGTTAACCCTATCAGAAATCATATGAAGGAAGCACAGGACCGACAGAAGAGTTGGGCAGATACGTCAAGAAGACCTCTGGAGTTCACCGTGGGTGATTTGGTATTCTTGAAGATATCACCGACTAGAGGGGTGATTCGCTTTGGGAGTCGGGGAAAGCTTGGTTCTCGATTCGTTGGACCCTTCGAGATATTGGAGCGTGTTGGAGAGGTAGCGTACCGTTTGGCGTTACCACAGTCCTTGGCAGGTGTGCACGATGTGGTTCGTGTATCTCAACTACGGAGGTATGTTCGAGATGAAACCCACGTATTGGATCATTCGGAGTTGACCGTACGGGAGGACCTAACTTTTGAAGAGCGACCAGTTGAAATCAAGGATCGAAGAGAAAAGGTTCTTAAGAACAAGGTTACCCCTCTTGTGCTAGTTTCTTGGGGTAATCGATCGCATGGAGAATCCACTTGGGAACGAGAAGATGAAATCCGGCAGAAGTTTCCTCACCTTTTCTTGTAGTTATCTATCTTTGTATTCTTGGAATTTCGAGGACGAAATTCTTTTTGTAGTTGGGTATAATGTAACACCCGAGCCCAATGCTACTATTTTCAGTTACTGTTTGAGCATAATGTGGTACTCATTTCATTTAATTTGCTTGTTTGTTGCTTACTGTAAAATTTACCCGGCAAAATCATTTCTACATATAACAAATTTTAGCATCTAAAATAAAATTGAAAATATTCATCTTGGCCTACTTGACACCCCTAGCCTCGTGGTAGCGTCCGTGCATTGTGTTCTCGTCCCGTTCAGTAAAACGGGCAAGTTTGGATGGCTACGTGCACGCACGTGTGTCCGTTTTGAGAGTATGCTTTTTAATCATAAAACATTTCATTTTAAAATTTGGAACCCGCTTAAAATCCTATTATTTGAATTTCGAATTTTTGGACCCAACCCGGGCGCAATTTGGAAATGTTTCATTTGGCGCCAAAATCCCAAATTTTTAATATTATTAAAACCTTCGCATATATTTTTCTAACTAATCTGATATCTTACTGTTCATTACCTATCTTTTAAATCTTTAGGTTAACCATATAATATTTTTACAATCTTTTATATCCTTCTCAATTTATTCTCTCAGCCAATCGCAACCTCCCCTTTAACCCCGTGGTCCCCACTTTCTCTCTCTCCTTCTTCTCTCTCTCTCCACTTTCTCTCTTTCTCTACCCCTTATATATTCTCTCGTACTTCTCTTTATCATTTTTCTCTTCTTGCTTCATGTCTCGTTTCTCATTTCTTTTAACTGTTCTTTTGTTACCGGAATTCCGTCGTGCCGGTGACGTTTCTCGACGTTCCAGCGAGATACCCCGACCCGTGTGGTTCCTTTGTTCGTCGTTTGGGTTCATTCCGTGAACCGTGCGCCGTCGCGAGTTTTCCCCGCCGACGGTTAACGTTCCGTTTTCCCGATTCGCGACCCATCGAGGCAAGTTAATCTTGCTACATGCTATATACTTTTATAATCTTCATTTTATAATATTATACATTTGAAAATCTTATAGTTTACATATGAAATGTCGTTGAAAAATCGGATATGACAAATCTGAAATTTACTGTACACCTTATCTTATAAAATTCATTATAAATCATAGAAAAATCATTAGGATACGTTCTTTAGTTCGTTACGAAGCTAATTCAGAATACTATAACTTTATGACATATTTACTTGCAAAATAAATTGTTTAATTAACGTAAAATGCAAATGAACGCGTCTCTAAACTGCTGTCCAGGGAAATTCCAGCAGCAAACTTTCAACTTTGAATATTCATAACTTTTTGTAGGGATAACCTGAGATGCTTATACTTATAAAACTAAAAACCTTATTGAATTATCTTTGTTTTGGTATAAGATACGTCTCTTTTGGAGAACATTTGTTATTTTTAAGCTATTTTACAAATTAGGGTGACGCTAAATTTCTGAACGGAACCTTCTTGTGCATGGTTAATCAATACATCTTTTATAGTTACTAATCGCTTTGAATATGCTATCCATATTAATATTATTATATCACATATTGTTTAGTTGTACATCCCACATTACCATTTTATAGTTTTATAACTTTTCGGATACCCGTTTGCATCCATCGCATTTAAGATACATATAATTGCATCCATAGATCACATCACTACATAATAATGTGATATTAACACTCCATGTTTAATAAATTGTATCCTAATTAATATTGGAACTATAAATGTAACCCTAATCGATAACTGCGCATCCATATCCTTGAAATTATATCTATTGGCATATCATATTACATGTTCCAGTTATTGTTCTGATAGTACTCATGCTTGTTTATTTATACACATGTTTATGTTAGTTTGATTATGAGCACCCACATGACATCTTGTGCTTCCTGACATGACCTGTTACACTTCCTACTTGACATGACATGGTACCGTACACTCTTGACATGACATGACACCTTTATACATTACCCGGTTGACCTGATGTACCATGGCTTTACCTGTTACCTGATCTCATGCCTAATGCCGACAAACCCGACCATCCCTGCTGTCTATCCAGACAGACCTACTCTTACCGGATTTTGTGTTGGCATTAGTCCTTGACTACTGAATACCTGACCTGACATACATAGTTTGGGGGTATGGGGAAATCAAAGGTGAAACCGACTTGTAACTCAACAGTTCGATACATTGTTCTGATCAGTCTTACGGGCTTGGCCAGCTCCGGAGTGTTGTTGCTGACATCACTCATCCATCCTACTACCTTTTACTGCTTAGCGGCACGTCTCGGATTCAGCCCCGAGGATCATGACCGTGGTCCCGGGCACGCACGGGATACTATTGAGTTACATCGACGATTCATCAATTGATTTCAAAGACTATAGAGTAGAAACCTGATAGGACAGTTTAGTTACCACTGCACATTACCCTGCACTGTTATTTCTTAGTACTGCTTTATTCATGTTCATACCTGCATTGCTTATTACCATGTTCATATTATATTGTTGGTTGACATGACGCGCTGACGTCTGGGTTTTGCATGGCCCAGATTCTTTACCACTGTCGACGACTGAGCAGGAGTACTTCAGCCAACAGGCTGATTTGTGAGTTCTGTAGTGGTTAGTTCATTTATTGCATTTTATTTCCAGGTGTGATCCCGCATTACGGGACGTACCTTTCTATTATTGCATTGGATCATTTGCTTCCGCACTTATTTATCATTGACTCTGGTTATTATGGATTTGGACATGTGTTAGATAGTTTATTTATCTTGTTCTTGATAACCTTACAACCGTAATGTGACTGTGGACGGATACGTCCTACCCACAGGTAGCATGGTTGGCTATGTCACGTGCCCAAATCTTGCGTACTCTGGGAAGCGGGGCGTGACAAATGTTAAGGACATCATAGTCCGTGAGTTTAAAGACCTCACAGTCAAGGTTAAGGACATCATAGTCCGTGAGTTTAAAGACCTCACAGTCAAGGTTAAGGACATCATAGTCCGTGAGTTTAAAGACCTCACAGTCAAAATTAAGGACATCATAGTCCGTGAGTTTTAAAGGACCCCACAGTCCGTGGAATGTTTGGTTGTCGGGACCCGTCACCTCTCTGAAGACGTTGAAGGATTACAACGACAAATATCAGAGGAGTAAAAAGATGTACCCTCAAACCGATGTAAGTTGGTTGAAAGATCTGTAGTCCAATTTGGGGCTAAGATCTGTTAACATGTTTATGAGCAGATGAGCTCAATTAATATGAGTTGAAGACTTATGGCCAATCTTGGGCTAAGTCCAATAAATGATTAACATTTTTATTCTGGGCTGTTGAGCCTTTATTTGGGCTTGGCCCTTTTAACAATGCTGAGCATTATATCTTGACGAATTTTTTTGTCTTGTCTTGAATTGAATGCAGAGCATTCATCAGAGCTCTGGCTTATTAAAGAACAATTTATGTTCTGTCAGCGCGATACGTGGCGCGCCAGGCGCTTTGCGCCAGTCAAAGAGCGCAGTGCGCTTCTGCCGAGTGGCGCACATGTAAGGGACACGTGTCGTACTCAGCGCTAGGCGCTAGATAATGAGCGCATGATGCCAGTTATGAGCGTTGAGTGCTAATCCATAAGCGCATTGCGTTTTCAATTTAGTGGCGCACATGTGAGTGACACGTGGTGCGCTTGGCGCTGAGCGCCAGGCCATGAGCGCAGTGCGCTATTTCAGAGGCGCAAAGCGCAAGTTATCAATTGGCGCATACGTGGTTGACACGTGGCGCATTTGGCACTGAGCGCCGGTCCAGAGAGCGCAGAAGCCCAGTTCAAGAGCGCAAGGCGCATTTCAAGAGCGCAAAGCGCATCTGATCAATTTTATGATCTGGGAATAAATTTATGTTTTTCTAAAAGAGACTTTGTCTCAAGATCTGAGAACAACAATTCTTATTTTTGCAGGAGATATTTCCAATCTCTTATTTTGATGAAAAGCTTTGCCTTTATAGATCCATGATCTGTGAGAAGAATTATGTTCTTCTTTTATTTTATGATGAGATCTTTTGATCTCTTTTTTGAAAGACTTTTTGTCTTGTGGATCTATGAACTTTTTGAAGAAATAAATTTTTTCTTTTTATAAAATGATTTCATCTCTGTGTTCATCATCCATCATCTTTACCTTGAAGAAATATCTTCTTGCAAGAGCTTGCTCTTTATTTTTGAGTTTCTCAAAGTTTATGGGGGGAGTTCTCTATATCAGACTTGAAGTCTTAGGGCCTTTATATAGGGCAAGCTGATTTGTTGAATCGGTTAAAGAGATCTTTCTTTGATTGATTTAGGGATATTTCCCCACCATTGGATCTATGATCCTAGGGCTTCTGTTTTACAGAAGGCAATCTTCTTGTTTTTAACAAGATTGGAAATTCTTTCCATAACAGAATTTAATTCTGATTAATTAATGATTTATCATTATTATTATTAGATCTTTTGATCTAACGGTGGGGAGTTTTTTTAAATTCCAGTACTAGCGCACCCGTGCTTTGCATGTGGTGCGCTGCTCAGAGCGCAGTGCAACCTGCGCTAGCGCATCCGTGTTTGACACATAGTGCGCTTCTTAGAGCGCAACGCACCTAGCGCTAGCGCACACATGGTGCGCTGCCTAGGGCACAGCGCACTTGGCGCTGCATCTAAAGCGTTGCTTCAATTTTGAAATTTAAATTACAAACAGAGCTTTACTCTCATTGGGGGATATAGAGGGTATAGTTTTTCGATGCCATAGGAGGAAACTCCCTTCTATGGTACCTTTCCTCCATTATTCTCTCTCTCACACATATATAATAAAGAAAAGAGGCCATAAGAGGCTTTTTCGTAAGGTGGCGCCAAAATTCTATATTCTCCATATTTTTTTTGACAATCAACACCCATCATCATCATGTTTATCATGTAAGATGTGGATACACCAAATTTCATGTGATTCCACCATTTTTCACCGTTAAATTAGCAATGTAAGAAGTTCTATTGTCGGTAAACCATTAATTTTGCACACATTAAATCAACGGTGAAAAAATGATGAATCGCATGAAATTTGGTGTATCCACATCTTACATGATGATGATTGTGGGTATCGATCGTTGAAAAAACCGTGGAGGGTATATTTTTAAGACGCCATAGGAGTGAATTCCCTCCTATGGCACCTTTCTTCCATTATTATTATTATTATTATTATTATTATATATAGAGAGAGAGAGAGAAGGAATAATGAAGAAAAGAGGCCTTCGGAGGCTTCTTCGTTAGGCGGCGTAAAAAACGTACACACTCCACGATTTTTTATGACGATCGGCACCCAACATCATCCTCGTTATCATGTAAGATGTGGATACACTAAATTTCTTGTGATCCCACCACTTTTTACCGTTGAATTAGCAATGTAAAAAAGTTCTATTGTCGGTAAACCATTAATTTTGCACCCACGAAATCAACGGTGAAAAAGTGATGGAATAACATGAAATTTTATGTATCCACATCTTACATGATAACGATGATACTGTTGGATGCCAATCGACGAAAAAAATCATGGAGGTTGTGTTTTTTTGACGCCATAGGAGGAAATTCCCTCTTATGGCATCTCTCCTCCATTATTCTCATATATATATATATATATATATATATATATATATATATATATATATATATATATATATATATATATATATATATATATATATATATATATATATATATGGGTATTGCTAATTTGCTCGCATGGTATAACCGACTTAGTTATGCCATACGAAAAATTACACCATTTGTCCTTAATTCATGGATAAAGTAGGATCACTTTTTGTCATTTACAAGAAGAGAAGGCAGAAAATCTTATAATTAATGAGTCAATTGATTAATACAAATCTCATGGGATATTTACAAGATTCTCTTCCTTCTCTCTCATTGTAAATGACAAAAAATAACCCTACTTTATCTAAGAATGAAATGTAAATGGTGTAATTATGCAGAGGGCATAACTAAACTAGTTATGCCCCTATATATATATGTGGGCTTGAAACGGAAAAATCATAAATAATGAAATAAATCTCCATTTTCTTATAACACGGGATCAAGGAATTAAAGAAATCTTTAGGGAAAGGGATAAGATGATTTCATCTAAAACGATAGAAAATAAGTGTCATATGGACAATTAGGGTATCCCAGTCATCGCGAGCTACACAACCACTGCAGCTTTATATATGTGTGTGTGTGTGTGTGCGCGCGCGCGCGCGAAACGAAAATCATAAATAATGAAATAAATCTCCATTTTCCTGTGACACAAGAGGAGCAAGGAATCAGAAAAACCTTTAGGGAGAGGTATCAGATGATTTCATCTAAAACGATAGAAAACAAGTATTATATGGACAATTAGGATATCCTAGTCATAACTAGTTGCACAACTAATGTAGCTTTATATATCTAAAAGGAAAGCTGAGATAAATAAAAATCAAATAAATTTCCTAGTAATAACTATAGATAAAGGAGAAATAGAGTTGCAACCTCATATATTAGAAAAAACATCCAAGTTCCCATATAAAATAGAAGACTCTAAGCAACTTCAAAGATTTCTAGGGTGTTTGAATTATGCAGAAAATTTTATCGAAAATCTAGCCTCTTACGGACAAAATTTACAAAAGAAGTTGAGAAAAAATTATAAATGGCAGTGGACAGAGGAAGATACGAATGGCGTGTTAAAAATAAAAGAAACTTGTAAAAAAAATGCATAAACTTACTATACCCTAAGAAGATGATGAATTGGTAATTGAAAATGATACATCGGATTCGTACTAGGGAGTAATATTAATTTGTAAAAGGGATAAGATAGAAAGAATATGTAGGTGCAAATCCGATACTTTTAATAAAAGTGAAAAGAATTACCATAGTAATGATAAAGAATTACTAGCAATAAAATTAGCTATAAAAACTTTCGAAATATATTTAAATAAACTATTCTATGTTAGAACTGATAGCATCACTGCTACAGCAAGAATTAAAAATAAAATAGCAGACAGTGAACCGAACAAAAGATTGATTAGATGTCAAGGATGGTTTAGTCATTATAATTTTATTATTTCTCATATTGCAGGAAAAAGGAATATTCTAGCACTCTCTAACCAGAGAAGCGGCTGGAATGAATATAGATATTTCTTCGCTAAAATGATAAGTAAAGAGATACAAGAAATACAAAGAAACATGAAATCAACACATTACCTAGTTTCAAGAATTCTACATTAATCATGATTCTCATACAAAGAAATTAATTAAAAGAAGGAAGAAAGGAGTAACCTTTATAATCACATATCTGAAGCAAGTATTGTATGAACAAGGTATCAGAGCCATCGTCGATGAGAAGCACCCTTAAGCCTCTCGGGAATTTAGACATAATCTATTTCGTCAAGTCCATAAATATAGCCGGTGCATTCGTGACTCCGAATGGCATCACTATATACTCGTAATGTCCATACCGAGTTCGGAACGCAGTCTTGCAAATATCCTCTGATTTAACTCGGACCTGATGATATCCAGATCGCAAATCCAGCTTCGAGAATACCCTCGCGCCACTAAGTTGCTTGAATACTTCGCCAATGTGAGGGATCAGATACTTGTTCTTAATAGTCATCCGGTTCAATTCTCGATAATCGATGCACATCCTCCTTGTGCCATCTTTCTTCTTGACTAGAAGAACTGGAGATCCCCAAGGTGAAATACTGCTGCGAATCCAACCCTTCTCTAACAATTCAGTAACATGCTTCATTACTTCTTCCAACTCCACTGATGCCATCGGATAGTACGCCTTCGAGATTGGCGCTGCACCAGGAACAAGATCGATCGCGAACTCCACTTCTCGTTTCAGTAGTAAACCCGAGATGTCCTCGAATACGTCCATGAACTCTCAAATTACAGCTGGCGCTTCCTCCTTATCAACTTCCATCGATGAAAGAACATTGTTTGTCGGCCTAGCCCTAAACTCGACTGGCCCGACAGAACTGCTTTCTACAACAAAATCAAACTCCGGATGTCCGGGAATCTGGAAAATCACTTTCTTTGCCCTACAATCAATGTGAGCGTGAAAAGTGCCGAGAAAATCTATTCCCAAGACAACATCATAACTGCCGGTATCGATCACCAAGAAATCTGCAAATAACTCCCGTCCGCAAATAACAACAGAACAATCCTTGCACTCACTACTAGATATGATCTTCCCGTTCCCAGTGTGTATGTCCCAACAACTAGACAGGGTCGTGCAAGAAATCGAGTGTGCAGCAATAAACTTGGACGACATTGTTGGGGTCGAAAATTGCACCCCGGTTGACCAAGTCAAAGTCAAGGTCAACCCCAAGCCAAGTGGGCCCAAGCCCAGATCAATCAGGTCTATGCCCAGGTCGAGTCCGAACATGAGGCGGCTGATTTGGTCTCAAAGAATATTTATAACCGCAATCAAGAACGGCGTCGCTTGGTAGCTAGCCGGTGAGTACGGGTCGGTCCACAGGGATTTTGTGTATTTCCTAATTGTTCTAACGAGTTAATTCCAATTGTTGTCGGATTGATTAAATCGTAAAACTAAAGTAGATCTAAACTAGGATTAGAATCTTGCTAGGGTTAGGTTTAGCTTAAGTTTGGAAAGTCAATATTCCTCACCGCTTTCTATGCCTAAATTAAGATCTATGAGGTGTTATGGTAATAATTAATAAAGTGGATTAGGACCATCGGGAAGAAACGATGTTTCTCCCTCTAGGTTCTTGTCCTTCCTTTCTTAATCCTTACCCTAACCTCCATGGAAAACACGCTCAACCGGTCGTTTATACTACGGTATCACCGCTACCTCGTGGGATAGGATGCCGCGGGGAGCGGTGTATGCATGTATGCATGGAGTCCTATAAAAACGTGTGATGGGCAAGAAAGGGGTGAGAGATCTTTATCTCTCAAGCCTTCCCTAAATATAACCCTAACAAGCGAGGAGACTACTCGCTCATTAGGGAATTGAAAAATATTTTCTAACTATCTAAGTAGGGCAGAGAATAAAATATCTATGCTAGGGCAAGAAAGAAATTACCTAGGGTATGAAAATAAAATTTAACTAGGGTAATGAAAAGAAAACATACTCCTAATTTTTATTTGATGCTCTCTTCCTTCTTTACAGAAATTTACAGATCTGAATTTAGATAGATGAAATGAGGCACAAGAAGAGGCATCACCTAAAAAAGGTTTTAGGACTTCTATTTATAGATTCATAGAAACCCTAGGTTTACAATCGATGCATAT
Source organism: Agapanthus africanus (assembly GCA_030015575.1). Taxonomy (NCBI): domain Eukaryota; kingdom Viridiplantae; phylum Streptophyta; class Magnoliopsida; order Asparagales; family Amaryllidaceae; genus Agapanthus; species Agapanthus africanus. The sequence goes on from CM057349.1 coordinate 423,887,030, forward strand.
CTGCAATTACAAGTATACCCCCTAAGAAAGACTAGTCAACGCACCGCCAACGACCACAGAATTTTTGCTCCGCTACGGGTGACACGTGGCCGCGGATCCGCGGCCAAGAGCATGGTTTGGCCGCGGTTCCGTGGCCAAGTAGCGGGCTTGTGGGCTCTGTTTTTCCTGGGTGCTTCAGGTTACATTCTGCTTCTGTTTTCTTTACTTTGTTCTTCAGAATATCTTCTGGTTCTTTTTCAGATTTCCACAGTGAATAATGTAGTGGACTTTACCGTTCGCTTTGTGTCGAAGTCTTGAATCTTGCACTGCCTTTGTTCTTTGTGAAATCGTCCATTAATCTTCGTTTAGTCTTCAAACTGTAGGCATGATGAAGATCTTTCCATTTGTTGGTCGTAGTCTCACTTTTGTATCGTCTTTTCATCTTTTCACTGTTTTTGTTCCGAGAACCTGTAATCTGCAACTATGTAGCAGACATGGGTCAAAAACACCTGTTTATTTGTAAAATGAATAAGAATGGGGAATATAATAATGCAAAATTATGGTATGAACAAATACCCTCAAACTTATTTTTTGCTCGTCCTCGAGCAAACCTACTTTTATTCTTGAAAAAGACCCAGCCTCACTTTTGCAGGGAAACGCGATTTCACTGAGCTCGTGCAACAAGCCGTTAAACCTCTAGGTGTCCCTAGTAGGAGGAGTGTCGTCTCCTGAGGGTTTTCAGTGGATACTAGTCACAAAATCCTATCAATTCGGCCTATTAACTTTTATTCTCCAATTAGGTTTTCCAACAAGGAATTCTATTATCTTTGACTCATAAATTATCCACCCGTATTTTTCATGCTTCCTTATCATTTAACTTAAGATTATATATATTCTTGTGAATTTACTTAGCTTTTGGCATCTTTTAAGCTTTCCTTCTAGGGTTCCATCTCAACTTAGAAATTTTTATCATCTCTATTAAAGATATAAGTCATATTTTTCATTCCTATCTCTTATCTAAACCCCAATCGCATACCCCTACGTGTGTGTAGATATCACCCCTACACTTGGAAATTCAAATCAAGCTATCATACTCTTGTCCGTCGTCCAAAGCACTTCTTAATTGGTGAATTTTTAGAGGAAATTTGCTCACACATCCTTCATGCGATCGTTAATACTTCTTGAGGTACCAACAACCGATTACAAGATGTGTTTGCACATTAAAGCGTAATTCCTAGTCTTGTAATCCCTAAGGCTTTTAGCAGTGACTCCCAAACCAGTTGGTCTAAGGCACTAGGTGATGAAGCACCCTCGCTAAATATTTTTTCTATTAATGCAGCCTTAAGTAATTACAAAAACCAGTGTTCATTTTTTATCTCTTTATTCACACTTATATTTTTATTTTATTTTTTTCGTACTAAGGACTTTAGACAAGAGCATTTCAAGGTCTCTTCTATTATTCCAAGTTTCAAGGTTCGTGTTTATGCAATTTTTCAGAATTTAGACTTAAGCTAGGAATTATTTTTCAAACTTATATTTTAATAAAAATATAAATACTTTTCCCTTGTTTTAACTTAGCCCAAGAAGTCAACTCGAAATTTGCCTATTTCTAAATAAACTACAAAGACATATACTTTCTACCATTAAATTTTAAGAAAGGTTATTTTTAGGATTTTTAATTCACTAAGTCTAAGATCTAGTTGTTCCTAAGTAGTTAACTTTTTTGTCAAACTCAAGTCAATTATGGCCAAAATTGAATGTTTTAATTTTTATAATTTTCAAAATTTTTCAATTTTTATGGGTTTTAAAATAAGTATGCAAATGCAAAAATATACACATGAATGCGAAGGAAGAAGGCTTACCGAGCATACCGCCAAACTTAAACTTGACAGTGTCCTCACTGTCGGGCTACACCAAGAGGGTCAAAAATGTCGGCACTCCCCTGTTTATTTATTTATAAAAAATTTTATATTTTTTTTATTGTTAAAAGAAAAACAAAAATATCTATACAAAAAGGTCCCCCCCAAACTTAAGTGAGACAGTGTTTCCACTGTTTTTAAGCGTTAAAGTTCAGAGTTAGGGAGGAGAAAAATCAAACTATACAAGGCCTTACACAGACCAAAAGTTAGCACCAACCATTCAAGAATTCTATCGTGATAATGGTAGGGTTGGTGAAAGAATGGAGTGTAGAGAAAAAAAATAAGAAGCACACGAGACCGTGTGGAGATAGAAGCGGTATACGGTCTCGATGGAGGAGGAGAATGGCGGAAAAGAGAAAGAAGTGTAGCACGAACTTGAGAGTGTAAATTGAGTGAAAAATTTAGCACAATTTTTTATGACCGATGTGTTAAAAGCGATTGTGCTAATCTATCAACCCGTCGAGAAATGGGGTCAAATCCCTCAAGATTCGCAAGAAAGCATGGGTACGTTGAACTTGGTAAACCAAACATTGAAAGTGGAAGCGTGACGAATTCTTGCTTGGTCGAAACAATAGGAAGGACGATAGGGGGTGATTTAGGGATAGTCTTAATCTCACCTAAGTAATCTGTCTCGAACTCGAATGATTCTATCAATGGTTCGAAATGACTGTAAGCAACCGAGTCTGGTGGTTCAACTAACTCATCTGAAAATTCAAAGGACTCAAACCGGGGCGGTGAGTCTTCAAAATCGTCCGAAAAAGTGAAACACTCGTAATCATTATCGTCTGTGAGAACTGTGTCAGATTCAAAGAGGAACGCACTAGTGGCGTCAAAACCGTTGTGATCAAACAGAAATTTTTCAAGCTCACAGTCCTCAAGCGTGATTTTTTGCGTGGTCAGAATGATGGAAAGGAGGGGGTTCGATTTAGGAAGTATAACAGTTAAATGTTCAGGAGGATGAATTGGAAAATCTGACTCATCAAACAAAAATGGTTCATCCTCAATACTATCCTCAATACTATCCTCATAATTCTCCTCAAAAGTTAGCTTATCCATGCCATTATCATCAAAATCAAGACGAATATGAGGTTCGGGAAAAACATTTAATGACTCGGGATGATGAATTTGAGAGAAAATTTCAGTCAAATCTGCGGGTTCATCATCCGAAATATTCCCGGCGTCAATATCCTCAATCAAGTGAAAATCAATTTTTCGGACACCTCATCAAAAGCATGGATATTTATCGATTCAGGTTCTAGATTGGAGGTGTAGAGGTCAAAAGGATTGGTGATGGTTTCACTTGAAAAGGGCTCTTCACAATCTAGCAAATCAAACACTGCAAAGTCGCACAACTTATTAAATGTTTTATTTTCAACTGGTGAATCATTTGGACACTTGATAAATATTCAAAACCGGAGTTGTGGGATTCAATTGGTTATGGGTAGATTTGATTTGGAAGGGTATTTAGCTCACTTTCTCCACTCAAATTCTTGATCTGTCCAATCGCCTCATCATACATTGGAAAATTTGGAGCTAGTTGGAAACTAGCTACCGGTTTACTAGGTTGTAAAAGGGCGGCCATGGACGCATCCACATTCCTTATCATTTGGTTTGTCGCTACCATATAAGCTTCCAACGACTGTTCCAGACTAGACATGGGTTGTGAAGGGGTTTTAGTAAAAGACCCAATGTTGTTTAGATACGTGAAACTCCCAAATGGTTGTGTAGAAACAGTGTCAAAGGAAGGTGCGAAAGTTGGGTAGGACTGGTAGGAATTGAATGGTTGGATAGGAGCAGGATCAACATTTGGATAAAAAGGTGAATGGACTTGATGATCCCAAGAACTAGAAGTGTTGAAAGGAGTGAAAGATCGGTTGCGAGATTGTTCAATATTGTAACACCTGAGTTTAGGGTTAGCGGTAATTGTGTGTTAATGTGGGGGTTTTTGGTAAAAAGTTTACCAAAATGGGTTTCTAGTAATTTATCTGGTTTTATAGTCATTTTTGTAGAAATTTATCTCGACCGCACACACTTGTGCACGATAGCTAGGGTTAGACTTAGGGTGACCTAGTTTGGGTGTGCATGGTGGGTTAACCATGTTTAGCCCACCATGGTAGGATTAGGGTCTTGCTTAAGATAATTAAGTTGATTTTGGAGCAAATGAGTTTAACTAGGGTGGTTAGCTTTGACCAAGGGTGCTTAGGATGTTTCAAGTTGACTTGCTAGAGAGAGAGAGAGATGTGATGGTTGCCATGATGGTTTAAGGTTGTGTCACACCAAAATTTTTGAATGTCTCCTCACACTCAAATCCCTCTCACTCACACTCAATTTCAGCCCCTAAAAATATCAGAACAGCCACCAAAACAACCCCATCAGCCCAACCTCAACTCATTCCAGCACACCATCAGCCCCCCAACCCATCACTTTAACATCAGCTTCAGCCTTTGAAATTCTTTCAGAGCTTCAGCAACATCGGCTGCATCAACAGCCCATCTCATGATCACACACACCCCCACACCATCTTATACATAACCCTACACCACAACACACACACACAAAGTCTTTCCAAGCTTCTACAGCAGCAACTCTACACCCAAAACCTTGGTTCTACTTCAAAACAATAAAGCAGCAGAGGCAGCTGTGGCCTGAAGCAATAGCAGCATCAGCCTCTGCAGTGAGCAGATCAGCAGCTCATTTCAGCCATGATGCAGCCCCAGGAGCTATAGCAGCAGCACGCTACTCCCTCCTTCTTCTTGTCTCCTTCAACTAGGATCTGTAGAGGTATAATTCCCTTGACCCCACTTCTCTTTGCTCATATTATGGTTATGATGTAGTTAGTATTTATATTTGGTAGTTTAAGTGCTAGTTGTAGAGATTTGGGTGGAACTTAGTCAAGTAATGGTTTTAATGGTTAGTATAACCTTAGTAAGTGCTGTTAAGGCTAGTGGAACCAAGATTTATCCAAGATTACACCGGAGTAACCAATTTGCTCGACTTGGCGTAAATTAGCGATTTTAGGGACTTTTGAGCCTTTGTTGGATCTGCTGTTGACCCGAACCTTAAATCATAAAATTATGAAGACTGTAGCACAGTGACCTTAGCAGAGACACACACACAGAGCACAGGGACCCACCCCCAAATTGAGGCCGCCGTTTTATTCCTTCTGGCCGCAAATTGCGGCCAGAACGGGGGCTAGGATGTTGGGTTTTTGGCTGTAGGGTTCATCTGGGAAGATTAGGCTTTTGGTATCTGTAACTTTTGCAGTTTGGCCCAGAGGCAAAATCTGGAGCTATAAACGCGTTTTCGATGTTTTTAACCTTGTGCGACACGCGCATGATCCGCGTGGTTCTGTGGCGCGCTGCGCGCCACAGCGCGTCGAAGTTAGTTCTGGTGAGTTCACACGCGTCGCGACGTGTCGTATGCACACGCATTTAGCTTCACGCACGCGTATCCTTTTTGCAATAATTATACGATTTTGGTGATTTGTGTGGTTGGTTTTAAGTAATGTTAATATTAGTTAGACTGGCCAAATTAGGTATGGTTAGGACCAAGTTAACCTAGGAAACCCCAGATTACACAAAAATACCCTAAGTTTTCAATTGGTACAAAACTTGGCGTTTTTGGAGCAAAACATAGCTTTTTGAGATCTGCTGCTACCCTTGTAGGTTCAGAATAAAATTGAGTGGACCATAGCCTACTGGTGACACACTGACCCAACTACCAGAGCCCGACCCCACCACCTTCAACCCAGGCCGCCAGAAAATTCATTCTGGCCGCAAATTGCGGCCAGACTAGGGAGTTAGGTCCTAGGGTTTTTTCTACAGGTGTCTGCTACATTTTATAGGTCTCTGGTATATATAGTTTTGCAATATTTCGATCTGGGTAAAAATCTGGGGCACTATATTGTTTTCTGGTGTTTTTGGTTTGCGCGATACACGCGATACGCATGTGGTTCTGTGATTCAGCGTATCGCGGCGTATCGGGTTAAGCGCTAGGCACATACACGCACGTTTCAGCGTATTGCACACACACGCGTCAATTCGCGACACGAGTTCTCGTTTGTTTTATCGCGTATACGAGATTTTGATTATATTTGGATTCTTGTGTAAATTCCAGGTTCGCAGGCGGGTACGTCAGACGTCGCCGGGAAAGGGAAGCAAGTGGTCGGCTATACTTAGCACAGAACCAGGTGAGTAGATTTAACATCTACGGGAAAATCGCCCGTATGGCGTTAAGCGTCAGGGCGTAGTAGGATGTTTAGTTTTATATGTTCATGCAAACATACTAGAGTAGCATACCCTTGTTACATATATAGAACTGGTAGTATAGAACACTGCACCGTCACTAACGGTACATGCTGCACGAGCACGATCTATATGCTACACTCACACCGTTAGTGATTGCCATGACACTCACAGTATAGGATTGCTAGAAATTATATGTTATATTGATTCCATTTCACTGATGTTGTCATGATTTGCCATATCCACATATGCATATTTTTACCATGTTCTCCGTGTAGCTCATCATAATGCTTATATATATATATATTGGACACATATGCATCATTTCCACATTGGTGTACGTGTATATTGCTACACTCACGTAGCATATTTAGCTTCTTGCACATCCATACCTATACTCATTTTCATATGAAACATACATGGATGCTATTGACTTGACTTAAAAACTAAGGGACCGCATATGGTGTTTTCCAAACTGGGGATTTTTAGAAAAATAGCGGTTTTTCCTTTTTCTTCCATACGACGCATGGCATGGATTTACGCGTTAGATTGATTCATGTGATTTCTGGATTTGGGAACCGGAGTACTATTTTTAGAAATTACGCACTGTTTAAAAACCCGGTTTCCCTTGATTTGATATTTTAGTGCGTCCACCATGTGTTTTCTCGGTGCTTGAGCGATACATGGAAACCCGAGTCGAGGAGCTGGACGAGGCCGATTGCGGGTACATGGTGGACCCGGTATGGTACCCCGGGGCGAGAACGGATCGATGTGCAGTAGACGGTGAGCCTGGCAGAGGGACTACTATCTACCGGTGATTGGTTGGACCTGGCGGTTATCCGGAGGATACCGACCAGAGTTGAGAGATGGATACGGGACGACTCATACTGCCGGGGCTGAGGGCCGATACCGCAGACAGAGCCCGTGGGCTAACCCGGATTGACGGATGCCCGAGATACGAGGTTTTTGCGTGTCGATGCTGGACACGAGTTTTCTTGATATTTGGGTGCCGATGTTGGGCACCCACGATTTTTATGAGATTACAGGATTTGAGGGCCGATGAGGATGACGGCGCCTGAGTTGTTTTGGGATTGGGGTGTATTGACAGACACCAGTTATTTTTCCACGTTGACATTCCATGTAGACATTATTTCTCCCCATACTCAGCATTTAGTACTTGACATCTCATCCTGTAGCTAGCATACTTGATAGAGTGCACATGCTTGCATATCATTGCGTATCCTGCTCATCCCATATAGGGTTGTTAGATTACATTGTCATGTCCGATTTTCACACATCTGCTCATTACATAGAAATGCCATTAGATCATACCTGTCGCATGATATTGAGCATCCCGTTCATCATATAGATATTACTTGTTGGCATAGTTTAGAGTATCGCAGCACGTGCATACTCGCGATTACCTTTATATGTTATCTACTACTCACGAGTTGGCAACTCACCCCCGTTGTACCACAGTGTTTGCAGGTTGCCCTTTGGAGTAGTCGCGGCTGGCTGTTTACCGCACCTTTTGACACAGATACCATTGCTAGTTGGTGGGTTTTTGTATGGTATCTATTTACTTTCAGTTGTATATTGATGTATCTAGTATTCTCCATCTACTTTCATGTATTGACTTAGAGACAGTTGTGAGGACGACATATGTTATTTTGTACTCTGGTGTCGAGCTCGTTGTGAGCCGACTTCATTTATGCAGTCTTACTTTTCTTGCTATCTTCATTTCATTTTTACTCAGTCATTGAGATGCTCTATTTATTCCACATGTCATTTTACTTATATCTTGGCTTCACCCGATTTCCGGGACAAACTCTTGTATAAGAAAATGTTGCAAATAAAATTATTAAATAACACATGAACTCAAAAAGGATTTCTACTAAATTAACTAAAAAGGTTTTCTAAACATTTGGAACCATTTTTACAAAAAATGTCTCAACACTCTACATTTAAATGGTTTTGATTTATGGGTTGTCGGCTTACTTAGTCATGTTACGCCTTTAGACGTTACGTGGTTAAGTGCCGGTCACGGGCCGAACCTTGGGTCATGACAAAGTCGGTATCAAAGCGTAGGTTTTACCTTCGGAGTGTAGGATGACCCTGGTATGATGGAGTAGGTAGCTGCGGCAGGGTGCCGTGGCGTGTGTATGTTCCGCGGCATACTCACGACGCGACACTCCGCCTAAGCGACCTTAGGACCTATTGATTGAACTTCCTTCTTGATATACATTCTTGTGATTCGAATTCCGTATCCTCATCAAATCCTACTTTCCTTTCAGCCATTATGCCGCCAAAGACTACGAGGGCACAGAGAGCGGCCGCGAGGGCCGAGATGCTAGTTGACTCATCCGAGACGAGGACTGATCCGGGCAGTACACCTGTTGCACCCGAGCAGACTGTCCCTCCTATGACAGATCAGATCGCCACACTAGGGGCTGGTGTGCAGGAGATGCGCCAGACGATGGGATCCAGCATGCAGGAGATGCGTCAGATGATAGGGTCGCTAGTTGAGACGCTTCGAGCACAGCGACCAGAGGTAGCTCCACCAGTCACGGGGACCGCGATGGTACCGACAGCACAAGCAGTTGCCCCTGCAGCTACGGAGGTGATTACGGTATCGTTAGCAGAACTCATGAGGCTGAAGCCTCCGGTCTTCACAGGCACCGATCCAGCCGAGGACCCGCAGTTTTTCATTGACAGGATGGCACGGATATGCCGTTCCCTCAGATGCTCAGATACGCGATGGGTAGAGTTCGCGAGCTTTCGCCTGGAAGGACTTGCGCAGAAATAGTGTGAATCAGTTGAGAAGGGCAGGGCAACAGGTCTTCCTCCTATGACCTGGACTGAGTTCGTGACGATGTTCCTTGCCTGCTTCTTCCTCAGAGTGTTAGGGATGCCCGAGCACGCAGATTTGAGTCCTTGCGCCAGATGCCAGAGATGACCGTGGCAGAGTACGATATGCTATTCACCGAGCTATCAGTCTATGCTCCGTACCTAGTGGCCACTGAGGAGTTGCGAGTCAAGAGATTTGTCCGAGGCTTGCTTACACCACTATTCCTTGCGATCAGCGCACAGCATTACGAGACGTATGCAGCAGCCGTAGACGCGGCCCTATTAGTCGAGGCACGCCTTGCAGAGACTTCGGCAGTCCCAGAGCCGAAGAGGGTTCGTACTGATACATCGGCACGGAGACGGCCGTTCAGACGCCGCGACAAACACCTTGCAGGTGGCAGAGACTCGAGACGAGGTCAGCTTTTCAGCTCTTATCCCCAGGAGGGTCAGCCAGTATCATCCGGATGTTATCGATGCGGGAGTTCCTATCATCGTGTTCGAGAATGTCCTGAGATGCCCCGTAGAGAGGCAGCCGCACCGCATGTCACACTTCCTCCTTCTCCACCCCAGAGGGCGTTGCCCATTGTACCTACAGTTACCCCGCGCCAGACTCAGGCACAGAGAGGCCGTGGTCGCGGAGGGTTTGTTCCTAGAGGGCGAGGCGGTCGAGGCAGAGGACTGCCAGCCACCGGCAGAGTACAGCCAGTTGCTAGTAGGGGACCGCCAGTTGCAGGTGGAGGACAGGCATGGGTCTTCGCGTTGACGCATCAGGACGCGCAGGCGTCCAATGCGGTGGTCTCAGGTACCTTATCAGTATGTTCAGTTGATGCACACGTATTGTTCGATCCCGGATCCACGCACTCGTATGTTTCCACACATTTTGTGCCAAGTTTGGGTAGAGAGTCTGGGTTGCTTGATCAGCTGCTTGTAGTGACCACTCCCGTGGGAGAGTCATTTGTGGCTAGGCACGTGTTCCGATCCTGCGTTGTCCGTATTGGCGAGAGAGTTTTGCCTGTCGATTTGATCTTTCTTGAGATGTTGGACTTCGACGTCCTTTTGGGCATGGATTGGTTAGCCACGTGCTATGCGTCAGTGGACTGCCGCGAGAAAACAGTTAGATTTTGTTTTCCCGGCGAGTCGGCTTTTGTTGTGCAGGGGGACCGTGGTGCCGCCCCTCACAGATTGATTTCTTCTCTTCACGCAGGACAGCTTTTGAGGAAGGGATATCAGGGATTTCTAGCCTACATTTGCGATACAGGAGCCACAGAGATTCCATTGGACCAGGTTCCGATTGCATGTGAGTTCCCCGACGTATTCCCTGACGAGCTCCCTGGGCTACCGCCTGAGCGTGATGTTGTGTTCTGTATTGATTTGATTCCCGGCACGGGGCCTATTTCTATACCGCCTTATCGGATGGCCCCGGCGGAGCTTAGTGAGTTGAAGAGTCAGTTGCAAGATTTGCTGGACAAAGGACTTATTCGACCCAGTGTTTCTCCTTGGGGTGCTCCGGTCCTGTTTGTCAAGAAGAAGGACGGCGGTTTGCGTCTGTGTATCGACTACCGGCAGCTGAACCGGGTGACCGTGCGGAACAGATATCCGTTGCCACGCATCGACGACTTGTTCGACCAGCTTCAGGGGGCAGGATATTTTTCGAGGATCGATTTGCGGTCGGGCTATCATCAGCTGCAAGTTCGACAGGAGGACATTCCGAAGACAGCTTTCCGTACGCGTTATGGCCATTATGAGTTTTTGGTGATGTCGTTCGGACTCACCAACGCGCCATCAGCCTTCATGGAATTGATGAACCGTATATTCAGGCCATATCTCGATTTGTTCATCATTGTATTCATTGACGATATATTGGTGTATTCCCGGAGCAGAGAGGAGCACGAGCAGCACTTGCGAATCACACTGCATACCTTGAGGGAGCACCAGCTTTATGCAAAATTCTCCAAATGCGCGTTCTTGTTGGACAGCGTGGACTTCTTGGGTCACGTGATTACACGGGATGGTATATGTGTAGACCCGAGGAAGGTCGAGGCCGTTCGGAGCTGGCCCAGACCTACATCTGTTACTGAGATACGCAGCTTTCTAGGACTGGCCGGCTACTACCGGCGATTTATACAGGATTTCTCCCGTATTGTTGCACCCTTGACCGGATTGACCCGGAAGGGAGTCCCTTTCGTTTGGACGGAGGAGTGCGAGCGCAGCTTCCAGCAGCTACGAACTTGCTTGACTACGGCGCCAGTGTTATCATTGCCTTCAAGATCGGGCGGATCTGTAGTCTATTGTGACGCTTCACGAGTGGGGCTAGGATGTGTACTGATGCAGCATGGTAGGGTGATCGCTTATGCTTCCCTACAATTGAAGAAACATGAACAGAACTACTCCACTCACGATTTGGAGATGGCTGCAGTGGTCTTTGCACTTAAGATCTGGCGACATTACCTCTACGGCGAGTCGTGCCAGATATTCACTGATCACAAGAGCCTCAAGTATATATTTCAGCAGCGAGACCTGAATCTCCGACAGCGCCGTTGGATGGAACTGGTGAAAGACTACGACTGCGAGATCTTATATCACCCGGGCAAGGCTAACATAGTGGCAGATGCTTTGAGTAGAAGGCCCGAGGGTAGTCTAGCGTGTTTGAGTGCAGTACAGAGGCAGTCGTCGGCGGATTGGCAGATATTATGCGACAGCCGAGCGCAGTTCGAGTTCACGCAGATCGAGGGACAGCTTGCGCACGTTCGTGCACGCCCACAGTTGCTTGACCGTATATATGAGGCACAGCGCAGGGATGACCGTTGCTCAGAGATCATGGCACAGATTGGACAGGGCAGATTCTCCGAGTTCGTGATTGATGACCAGGGGATATTACGATTTGGGTCTAGACTGTGTGTACCAGACGCCGAGGGATTGCGGCGCGATATTCTTGAGGAGGCACATCGGTCAGTGTACAATGTCCACCCCGGTTCCACCAAGATGTACCACGATATGAGAGAGACCTACTGGTAGGACGGAATGAAGAGGGACATCGCGGAGTTCGTATCGAGATGCCTGACTCGTCAGCAAGTCAAGACCGAGCACCAGAGGCCCGCAGGAGAGCTACAGCCGTTACCCATTCCGGAGTGGAAATGGGAACATATTTCGATGGATTTCGTTGTGGGTCTACCCAGGACTAGGCGGGGGTATGACTCCATTTGGGTGATCGTGGATCGTCTGACGAAAGCGGCTCACTTCCTGCCGGTGAAGACGACTTTCGGATTTGCGCAGTATGCCCAGCTTTATGTTGACGAGATTGTACGACTACATGGGGTCCCGACGTGTATTGTGTCCGATCGAGGCACCCAGTTTACCAGCAGACTATGGCAGAGGCTTCAGGAGGCTTTGGGCACTCGTTTGAGTTTCAGCACAGCATTTCATCCGCAGACCGACGGACAGTCAGAGCGGACCATTCAGATTCTCGAGGACATGCTCCGAGCATGCGTGTTAGACTTTGGTGGTAGCTGGGATCATCATTTACCCCTGATAGAGTTCTCCTACAACAATAGCTTCCAGGACACTATTCAGATGGCACCTTTCGAGGCTTTGTATGGGAGGAGATGTAGATCGCCCGTCTGTTGGACAGAGCTGAGCGAGAGCAGTATTTTGGGGCCACAGATCGTACAAGAGACGACCGAGAAGATTCAGCTGATTCGAGACAAGCTGAGGACAGCTCAGAGCAGGCAGAAATCGTATGCTGACAGACACCGCCGCAGATTAGAGTTCGCAGTTGGCGATCTCGTTTTTCTGAGGGTCTCTCCAATGAAGGGAGTGATGAGGTTTGGACGAAAGGGGAAGCTTAGCCCCAGGTTCATAGGTCCTTTCGAGATCCTCGAGCGGGTAGGCGCAGTCGCATATCGTTTGGCTCTCCCACCCGGTCTTTCGGATGTTCACCCCGTCTTCTACGTATCGATGCTACGCAGATATCTTCATGACCCTTCCCACATGATCCAGCATCAGACAGTTCAGCTTGAGCCCGATCTTTCGTTCACCGTGCAGCCAGTTGAGATATTGGATCGGCAGGCGAAGAAACTTCGATCTAGGGTCCTGCCGTCGGTGAAGGTTCTTTGGCGCAGCCCGAATGGTGAGGAGATCATTTGGGAGGCCGAGGGGGAGATGCGGAAGAAATTCCCTCATCTCTTTGAAGGTACGTGTAGTTATATGTTGTTTTTTTTCTTAAATTCGGGGACGAATTTTCTTAAGGAGGGGAGACTGTAACACCTGAGTTTAGGGTTAGCGGTAATTGTGTGTTAATGTGGGGTTTTTGGTAAAAAGTTTACCAAAATGGGTTTCTAGTAATTTATTTGGTTTTATAGTCATTTTTGTAGAAATTTATCTCGACCGCACACACTTGTGCACGATAGCTAGGGTTAGACTTAGGGTGACCTAGTTTGGGTGTGCATGGTGGGTTAACCATGTTTAGCCCACCATGGTAGGATTAGGGCCTTGCTTAAGATAATTAAGTTGATTTTGGAGCAAATGAGTTTAACTAGGGTGGTTGGCTTTGACCAAGGGTGCTTAGGATGCTTCAAGTTGACTTGCTAGAGAGAGAGAGAGAGAGAGAGATGTGATGGTTGCCATGATGGTTTAAGGTTGTGTCACACCAAACTTTTTGAATGTCTCTTCACACTCAAATCCCTCTCACTCACACTCAATTTCAGCCCTAAAAACATCAGAACAGCCACCAAAACAACCCCATCAGCCCAACCTCAACTCATTCCAGCACACCATCAGCCCCCAACCCATCACTTTAACATCAGCTTCAGCCTTTGAAATTCTTTCAGAGCTTCAGCAACATCAGCTGCATCAACAGCCCATCTCATGATCACACACACCCCCACACCATCTTATACATAACCCTACACCACAACACACACACACACACAAAGTCTTTCCCAGCTTCTACAGCAGCAACTCTACACCCAAAACCTTGCCTTCTTGAGATGTTGGACTTCGACGTCCTCTTGGGCATGGATTGGTTAGCCACGTGCTATGCGTCAGTGGACTGCCGCGAGAAGACAGTTAGATTTTGTTTTCCCGGCGAGTCGGCTTTTGTTGTGCAGGGGGACCGTGGTGCCGCCCCTCACAGATTGATTTCTTCTCTTCACGCAGGACAGCTTTTGAGGAAGGGATGTCAGGGATTTCTAGCCTACATTTGCGATACAGGAGCCACAGAGATTCCATTGGACCAGGTTCCGATTGCATGTGAGTTCCCCGACGTATTCCCTGACGAGCTCCCTGGGCTACCGCCTGAGCGTGATGTTGTGTTCTGTATTGATTTGATTCCCGGCACGGGGCCTATTTCTATACCGCCTTATCGGATGGCCCCGGCGGAGCTTAGTGAGTTGAAGAGTCGGTTGCAAGATTTGCTGGACAAAGGACTTATTCGACCCAGTGTTTCTCCTTGGGGTGCTCCGGTCCTGTTTGTCAAGAAGAAGGACGGCGGTTTGCGTCTGTGTATCGACTACCGGCAGCTGAACCGGGTGACCGTGCGGAACAGATATCCGTTGCCACACATCGACGACTTGTTAAACCAGCTTCAGGGGGCAGGATATTTTCCGAGGATCGATTTGCGGTCGGGCTATCATCAGCTGCGAGTTCGACAGGAGGACATTCCGAAGACAGCTTTCTGTACGCGTTATGGCCATTATGAGTTTTTGGTGATGTCGTTCGGACTCTCCAAGCGCTGACGTCACCTACAGACCGCGGAAGCACGGTCGGAGCAGGGATATCGCGGCGGAATCGCGGTCTTCTGGACTGTTCGGTTCCCGAGATTTTTTTCAGTTCCTCTGTTTTGATTTTCCCCTATTGTTCAGATCTACTGTTTTCTGTTTCGCTCTCTAGATTTTTCCAGATCTGAACTCATTCGTCGGTCCTGCAAAATTCAAACGAAAATACCCTTCACAAAATATCAAGATGATAAAATTTTTTATATTTTTTAATTTTTCAGTTTTTATGATTTTTCAATTTTATATTAACCCGAAATTACAAAAAGAAAATAACAACGCCATCCCCGGCAACGGCGCCATTTGATTTGATCTCAAAGAATATTTCTAACCGCAATCAAGAACGGCGTCGCTTGGTAGCTAGCCGGTGAGTACGGGTCGGTCCACAGGGATTTTGTGTATTTCCTAATTGTTCTAACGAGTTAATTCCGATTGTTGTCGGATTGATTAAATCTGAAAACTAAAGTAGATCTAAACTAGGATTAGAATCTTGCTAGGGTTAGGTTTAGCTTAAGTTTGGAAAGTCAATATTCATCACCGCTTTCTATGCCCAAATTAAGATCTATGAGGTGTTATGGTAACAATTAATAAAGTGGATTAGGACCATCGGGAAGAAACGATGTTTCTCCCTCTAGGTTCTTGTCCTTCTTTTCTTAATCCTTACCCTAACCTCTATGGAAAACACGCTCAACCGGTCGTTTATACTACGGTATCACCGCTACCTCGTGGGATAGGGTGCCGCAGGGAGCGGTGTGTGCATGTATGCATGGAGTCCTATAAAAACATATGATGGGCAAGAAAGGGGTGAGAGATCTTCATCTCTCAAGCCTTCCCCAAATCTAACCCTAACAAGCAAGAAGACTACTCGCTCATTAGGGAATTGAAAAACATGTTCTAACTATCTAACTAGGGCAGAGAATAAAAAATCTATGCTAGGGCAAGAAAGAAATTACCTAGGGCATGGAAATAAAATTTTACTAGGGCAATGAAAAGAAAACTTAATCCTAATTTTTATTTGATGCTCTCTTCCTTCTTTACAGAAATTTACAGATCTGAATTTAGATAGATGAAATGAGGCACAAGAAGAGGCATAACCTAAAAAAGGTTTTAGGGCTTCTATTTATAGATTCATAGAAACCCTAGGTTTACAATCGACGCATATCTGCAATTACAAGTATACCCCCTAAGAAAGATTAGTCAACGCACCGCCAGCGACCACAGGATTTTTGCTCCGATACGGGCGACACGTGGCCGCGGATCCGCGGCCAAGAGCATGGTTTGGCCACGGTTCCGCGGCCAAGTAGTGGGCTTGTGGGCTCTATTTTTCCTGGTTGCTTCAGGTTACATTCTGCTTCTGTTTTCTTTACTTTGTTCTTCAGAATATCTTCTGGTTCTCTTCCAGATTTCCACAGTGAATAATGTAGTGGACTTTACCGTTCACTTTGTGTCAAAGTCTTGAACCTTGCACTGCCTTTGTTCTTTATGAAATCGTCCATTAATCTTCGTTTAGTCTTCAAACTGTAGGCATGATCAGGATCTTTCCATTTGTTGGTCGTAGTCTCACTTTTGTATCGTCTTTTCATCTCCTTCACTGTTTTTGTTCCGAGAATCTGTAACCTGCAACTATGTAGCAGACATGGGTCAAAAGCACCTGTTTATTTGTAAAATGAATAAGAATGAGGAATATAATAATGCAAAATTATGGTATGAACAGCGGCCGGCCCCCTCCATGCCAAGATGAAATCATGTAATAAATAGTTTCTATGTGAATTTTTATGCATGAATGGGCATAAAGCGGAATTTTTGTAAAGCCCATGGCTTATGTGCAAAAAGAAATGGCACATGAGCCATGAGATAGGCAAAATGCCATTTTGTAAAGCCCAAAGGGCTATGTGTAAATATGTAAGCCTATATAAGGCAATATGATGATGAATAAAAGAGAAATTTTTTCATTCTAAAAAATTAGGGCATGTGCCTCTTTCTCCTTCCTCAAGGTTCTAAAACCTTCTTCTTTTTTTTGAATTAAATCAAGAGTTTTACTCTTCCTTTTCCAAAACTAAATAGTTTTTCACCACAAAACCCACAAAGGGGAGCTTGGATCTTCCATTAGATCTCAAAAAGGGGAGATTTTTAAATCTCACCCCCTTTCTCCAAGATCAAGCCAAACGACAGGAAGAAGAAGGAGACCCATCTTCAGAAACCCCACTTTAGGGAAGATCCAGGGCTTAAGGGGAGAAGCCCATTCATCAGCTTCAAAATATCCTAGGAGTTTAACTCCTCACACACACACACACACACAAAATAATAAGTGTTCCTTTCTGGGAGTACAACTCTCATTGCAGGGATCAAGTCCCTTTTACCTCCCGAGCGCCCACGTGCCTGGCACATGAGGCGCTAGCGCCTAGCGCTCAAAGCGCTAGCGCCCGAGCACCCACGTGCCTAACACATGGGACGCTAGCGCCCAAAACACTAGCACCCGAGCGCTCAAAGCGCTAGCGCCCGAGCGCCCACGTGCCTGGCACGTGAGGCGCTAGCGCCCAAGCACCCACATGCCTGGCACATGAGGCGCTAGCGTCCGAGCGCCCTGGCGCCCAAAACGCTAGCGCCTGAGCGCTTTCTCCCACGCATCCTTTGGATGCCTTTTTCCCTTATGTGTGTGTGTGTGTATGTGTGTGTGTGTACATATACACACACGCACACACATACTCCACACTAAAAATACATCCCCCGTCAGAAAAAATTTCTAACGGGACACTGCCCTGCACCCCGCAAGGGGGCTGCTAGCCTCCTTGACCCCCAGCTCGCTATTCGGGTAGTGGGGCCCCCATAAAAACTCTGCGGGGCCCCCGGTATATCCAAAACCCCTTCAAAACACAACACTGCACATTGAGTTCGCATGACTAGTTTAACCCGTTAATCGGAGGTTCTCTCGCTCCAAAGGCGAGAGGTAATTAACGGCAGCTTAGTCCGCGGCTGCCGGAGATTCGGATCCCCACAATCAATAAACCCCAGCTTACTCTAGGCATGGGGAATCTGTAGTACGCCTGACAAGCGCGCACGTATTCCTATCTCAATGGGGTGACGAAAAACACCCTACAGATTCTGGCACACCCGGTGGGACCTATCTCTCCTCCCATATTTCGGGTTAAACGTTCATGCGAACTCAATCAATATACATATCTATATTCATACTAAAATAATGCTCTTTCATGCAGTTTTCCAAGCAATCGATTCTCAACAATGTCTCCAAGGACGAGCTCAGCTCTCGGCACAGCTCCCATCTCCTACACGATGAAGATGGACTCCAGGACGGTCCTCCCGGCCAGTCTTGGGCGACAATGGGAGGAGCCACCGCTACCATTTGGCTCTATTATGTTCGTGTCAGCTAACGCCGTCCCAGCTCCTCAAACTCCGGTAACAGACAAACCGGTCTCAAAAGGGAAAAGGCCGAATGTCATGGTCTCGAGGGCACCTCAGCCCAAGCATAAATCCGTTTTCGAATGACTCTCCATCGATCCAGCTGGGGGCAAGGCCATCAACGTTAACGAAGCAACGGGCCATCTGGAGCAAGCTCCAGCGGTACCCTCGACAACTGCTCGATTGGGTATCTTCTTTAACCTCCCTATCAATCGACTCACGGTGGCTTCCCAGAAAACGGATGCCCGCCAAGCCCTCATAATCGAGAAGCTAAAGCAGAAAATGCTCAGATACAGAGCCAATAAAAGGGCTATGGCTCATACTAGGTTGAGTTTCATGTGGCTCCAAGAACGGGGTTACCCCGCCAAAGATAAAGAGACGGCTGGATATGTGGTCCACACTGTCTACATGGTCGGACATGAAGAAACGAACCCTCCCATGCTTCACAGCCATGGTGATGATGTGGGGGACGCTACCCAACGTCGACTCGGTCTAAATGATGAAGAGATCGCTCAGGCCGATAAGCCAAAAGAGCCCGGGGTTCCTGCGGAATTGTGCTCAGGCAATGAGGATGACCCGGTTGTCATAACCGGAACTGCAGAACAAGCATTATTCCGATGGCTTCAAAGGCAACTTCAGGACAAGGACGAGAAGTTAGCCAAGGTACAGTCTAAGGTCGACGAATTGGTAAACGTCGCAGCAGATCTCGCGACCCAAGTCGCCCGATTGCAATTACTGCAGAATCAAATTTTGGTTCATGAGCCAGGGATTGATACCCGGAGGCAGCCAACTGATACCCCCCTTCAACCTAAGAGTGGATCGCCTTCGCAAAAAACGGCTGCGATCAGCCTCTAGTCCCTCCGATACATACACCGGAGGAGAATCTCCACTGAAAGAGAAGCTGGATAAGGTCTATTCCTTCAGAAGGGATAATATCCGTAAAATATTCAAAGACGCCCTGAGGAACGGTCTACAACTGCAAGAGTCAAAAAGACCACAGGAAGTGAATATGACCGATGACCCTAAATACTGCCCATATCACAGAGTGATAGGTCATGCCATTGAGAACTGCTTTGTCTTCAAAGATTGAGTCGAAAAGCAATACAAGGCAGGAGAGATAGAACTGTCTAAAAGCGTGTTAACAAACAGTCCAGCTGCAACCGCCAATTTAATACAAACGGAGACCGAAATTCTTCGTGAAACTGATTCTCTCAGACATCTGCCTTTCTCTGAAAACAATCGACCACCACGTCATTAAACTGGGAATAATCGACATCTAAGTCGTTAAACTGGGAATGTAAAAATGTGTAAATAAAACAAAATAATAATAATAATAATAATAAATAAAAAGTCGAAATGATGGGACAACTCGCAATAAAAATCAGCGAGTAAAAATAAAAATGAAAATAAAGCCGAAATGATGGGGCAACCGCGAATAAAAAGTCTAAATGATAGGGCAATCGCGACTTTCGCGATAAGAAAAGCTGAAATAATAGAGCAATCGCGGTAAAAAAAAAACAACGGCGAATGATGAGTCGCTCCTGGTACCATATTCCAGTGCAGCGATGCAGATGCCAACCAAATTCCAAATCCCATACCCCAAAACGGCGAATGATGAGTCGCTCTTCGTACCATATTCCAGTGCAGCGATGCAGACGCCAACCAAATTCCAAATCCCAATGGCGAATGATGAGTCGCTCCTGGTACCATATTCCAGTGCAGCGATTCAGACGCCAACCAAATTCCAAATCCTATACCCCAAAACGGTGAATGATGAGTCGCTCCTGGTACCATATTCCAGTGCAGCGATGCAGACGCCAACCAAATTCCAAATCCCAAAACAGCGAATGATGAGTCGCTCCTGGTACCATATTACAGTGCAGTGATGCAGACGCCAACAAAGTCTTGAAATTTTTCCGGCCCTACGGTCTGGATCATACATCCTGCAAAACCGTATACAATCTACGGGCATAAAACGATCCCAATCTCTCCCAAGTCCTACCGGCGAGACCACATTCAAATTCCCACCGGCGATGAATATTCAGAAAATAAAAAGGTATGTCCACAAGCAAAATGGGTACGGATGAAAACCCGAAAGGGCTCCGTGAGTAAAAACAGCAGGACTGCCGGCGAGTTTGTGAAAACCCAAAAGGGCGCAAACTCATGAAAAAGTGTAACACCCTAGTTCGTTTATACCAGTTCTAGTCTAGTATATCTTTATTTATGGTAGTTTCTTGATTTACTGTGTTTTGGGTGCGAATAGTATTTTGACATTTGTATTGCATCCGACCCGACCCGCATGCTTGAAACCTGTCTTGATTCATGTTTATGATTTATCCCGGCTTGTTATATGGATCTGTGCACTTTCATATTTCATATACTGCATACTGGCATTTTATCTGGCATCTGCATTTTTTTTAAATATAACATTTAAAGTTGAGAAAAATATTTTTAAAATATACTGCATGGCCTGCATGTTACCCCTAGCCCCGTCGTAGCATCCGCACACCTTGTTCTCGTCCCGTTAAGTGTAACGGACATGTTTGGATGGCTACGTGCACGTGCATGCATCCGTTCTTGGGGGAATGCATTTTTATTATCCGGATATCCTGTTTTAGTTTCGATTGACACGCATGTTACCCGCATTTTCAAACCATAATTTTAGACCCGATCCGGGCATATTTTGGAATGGTTTTGTTTTAGCCAGAAAACTCAAATTTATTTAATATTATATTCTTTTTTATTCAACTGTTAATATATATACTTTAAACTAAAAATATATTTTATCCTAATATCTAAACTGTTGATTTTGTTATATAAGATTCTTTTCGTATAACTAAATATATTTTCTATCCAAATCTCACCGGTCCTCTCACAGATCTCTCTTTATATAAAATAATTAATATTATTAATTCTTTATTTTTAAAATCCTATTTATACTAACCCCATACTTTCCCCCCACGTCTTTCTCTCTTTCCTCTCTCTCTTCTTCTTTATTTCCTTTTCTCCTACCGCCTCTTCACGAAACCCAAGCCTTAATCCACGCCTTCGCCCGTGTCGCCGTTGCTGCCTCATCCTCGCCACCATCCTCACCTCTCTTGTCTCCTCTCTTCCCTCGAGTATCTCTCTCTTTCTACTCCCCGGCTCCAACCCCGACGACCCACCTTCTCCAATCCCAGCCTCGTCGTCCCGCCGTCGACCTCCACCGTCGGCCTCCCCTCACACCATCTTCCCTTCCCGA
Organism: Agapanthus africanus; assembly: GCA_030015575.1. Lineage (NCBI taxonomy): Eukaryota > Viridiplantae > Streptophyta > Magnoliopsida > Asparagales > Amaryllidaceae > Agapanthus > Agapanthus africanus. Next base: position 423,908,445 of record CM057349.1, read on the forward strand.
CCTCCACCTTCTCCTCTCCTCCTCGACCACCGCCTCAACCTCACCTCCCTCTCCCGAGATCTCTGCATACGTTAACACCCCGCACCCTTGCTGCCATCTTCTTTGTCACAACACCTCACCGCCGACCACCCTCGTCGGCTTCCCATCATCACCAACCCGTCATCTCCACTCCCTATTCTCCTAAACCCAAACTCCCTGTGCACCCCACAGCCAAGAAACCCCACTGCACACTCACTACCTCGCCTGAAAACCCTGTTGCATTCTCGCCATCGATGACCAATCGTCATTGTAACCCTCTCGCATCTTCTCTGTCTCCAAGCACGACACCATAGAACCACAATGCTAACCCCGGCCCTCTTCTCTTCTTCTCCTTTCTTCTTTTTCTTTTCTTTAATTTTTTGATCTTTTCCGGTGATCGCCGGAGACCCATTGCCGACGTCACCCCATCACCATGACCTCCTCTGACCCAGAGCCATACCAGAGACCCCAGCCTTCTTCTCCCTTCTCCTTCTTTTTCTCCTTTCTTCTTCTTCCTTTCTTTTCTCCTCTTTACTTCTTGGATTCTTGTTTTCCGATCACCGCCAGAGCCGTGCCGCTGCCGATGATTCGAGTAACCCAGTGGACATCTCCAGCCAGCGTGATCGCGTTCTTGCTTTGCCTGGTTCAGTTCTGTAGGCCGTGTGTGCATTGCGACGTCTACCCGACATCAGACGCAGCGTACTCACCCGTCGTGAGATCCGATCAGGAAAGTTTATCTTGCTACATGCTATGTTACTGTATTTACATTTATTTGAATAAATATAACACTTGTATTTTAAATCATGCATCCCATGTTTGGTTTTACAGTTTTACAACATCTGTATGCATCCGTACAAGTTATTCCACATCTAGTGCATGCAAACCTATCTTTTTACATACTATATTACAATATACTGCACCCAATGGAATATTTACATCTCATATTGTTTATTTGTACATCCTGCATTTACCAGTTTATCATTTTACTGTTATATGACGTCCGTATGCATCCGTATCATTATTTACATGTCTAGTCGCATGCTAATTCATCTTGCTACATGTTAGGATAGTATTATGCATCCATATGAGTAAAATGTTACCCATTTATCACATTGTACATCAATACTGAAGTTTTACTGTTTTCGGATACCCGTTTACATCCATATCATTTAAAATATATATAACTGCATCTATAAATCACATTAATTCATATTATTATTGTAGTAACACCCCATGCTTAATAAAGTGCATCCTAATTAGTATTGGAACTGTAAATGTAACCCCTAATCGATATTTGTGCATCCATACCATTAATTCTATATCTATTCGCATACCATGTCACATTATTACATATTGTTGTTATATCAACACCCCATGCTAGATATTGTACACCCTACATAGTCATGATGTAACCCCTGATCAATATTTATGCATCCATACTTTTATTGTACATCCGTACTTCCACCTTGATTCAATACTTGCTACAGTTTATTATGAGCACCCGTTTGATACCTGCGCACTACTTGACATGACCTGATACACCACTACTTGACATGACTTGATACATGTACACTATCTGACATGACCTAATATATCACTACTTGACATGATACCTGATTCTGTTTCTAATGCCGACAATCCTGACATGTTGTCCCGATGAACATATCTTGTTGTCTATATAGACAAACTTGTTCCTGCTTGATCCTGTGTTGGCATTAGCTTCAGATTTATCAATACCTGACTTGAACACATAACTTGGGGGTATGGGGAAATCAATGATGAAACCTGACTTGTAACTCGACAGTTCGATACTTATACTGATCGGTTTTACGGGCTAGGCCAACTCCGGGATGATGTTGCTGACATCACTTGTCTGTACATGTTATCTGTTTATTGCCTAGCGGCACGTCTCGGATTCAGCCGAGAGTCTTGACCGTGGTCCCGGACATGCACGGGATACTCTTGAGTTACATCGACGGTTCATTAAATTGATTTCAAAAGACTTAAGAGTAGTTAACCCAGTATTTACTTCAGATTACTCACTGCACGTTACATGTGCTTTTACCCTTCACTGTTCCATATTTATGTTACTGTTATACCTTTATTGCTGATCATACTCGTGCCTGCATGTCTTGCTACCCCTGATTATATTATTGTTGATATTATGACGCACTGACGTCTGGGTTTTGCATGGCCCAGATCTTCTACCTTTGCCGCAGGCCGAGCAGGAGTATTTCGGTGAACAGGTCGAGAAGTGAGGACCTGTTAGTATTTTAGTTTAGTTTTCTTTCAGCATTTTCATTACTAATGTGAGTCCGTATTTGGGACGTACATTCCAGATTATTATTGTTTATTGGATCTATTGCTTCCGCATATTATTTCTTGACTCGTTTATTCTGGCTCATGGATATGTACCAGATAGTTTATTTTATTTCTACTGTTCTTGATATCTTATAGACAGTCGTAATATGACTGTGGAGGGATTTTTCCTATCCACATGTAGCATGGTTGGCTCTGTCACGTGCCTATCTTAGCGTACTCTGGGAAGCGAAACATGACAGGATTTGTTTGGTATCAGAGCCATAGGATTTAGGTTAATCGGGTTTGATTCTTTTGTAGTTGGGTATTGGACCCAATACACGAATCAGAAAATCCGTATCTAGGAGCAAGTCCTGCCACATTGTTATCGTGATTCTTGAATAATATCTTTCTCTTGACCCTTTATCTTGACGATATGCAAACAACTTTGCATCTCGGATTGAAATCTTCTTGATTCCTTATTGTTTATCCCGTCCTATTCCTTCGATTCTAATACTAGGATTTGGGCGACTTGAATGGAGTTATGTGATTGTACCCATGAACTGCAGCATGGTTACAATGCGGTACTTTATTTAAGTAATTTGGAGTTCTGGTCTTGATTCATTTCCTTGTTCCATGGTCGTTTTATTACCTTGGTTCTCTCAGTTTCATTGCTTACCAGTTCATGTTTTGCAGATTTCTTGATGGTCGATACCGGCAGTTATGATATTGTCTTGGGAATGGATTTTCTCGGCACTTTCCACGCTCACATTGATTGAAGGGCAAAGAAAGTGATTTTCCAGATTCCTGGACATCCGGAGTTTATTTTTGCTGGAGGTAGCAGTTATGTCGGGCCAGTCGAGTTTAGGGATAGGCCGACAAATAGGTTCTTTCGACAATGGAAGTTGATAAGGAGGAAGCGCCAGCTGTAGTTCGAGAGTTCATGGACGTGTTCGAGAACATCTCGGGTTTACCGCCAAAACGAGACATGGAGTTCGCAATCGATCTTGTTCCTGGTGCAGCGCCAATCTCAAAGGCGTACTATCCGACGGCACCAGTGGAGTTGGAAGAAATCAAGAATCAGGTTACCGAATTGCTAGAGAAGGGTTGGATTCGCAGTAGCAATTCATCTTGGGAGCTCCAGTTCTTCTAGTAAAGAAGAAAGATGGCACAAGGAGAATGTACATCGATTATCAAAAATTAAACTGGATGACTATTAAGAACAAGTACGCAATCCCTCTGTAACAACCCAAATTTCATATACAAGTCTTTACAAAAAAAAATCAAAAAATCCATAAAGGGGTATTTATTGCCTGAGCACAAGACTTAAGTAATTAATTAGCAATTTAATTAGAAGAAGCAGCTTGTAACTCATTGGTAATACCTTGCATTGCTGAGCCAAGCCATCAGAGTTCAAATCCCATGCCCCACATTATTTTTAATATTTATTTTGTTTTAAATTTTATAGAAGCCCAACAGTCAACACGTGATAACTCCAGATTTTCCCACTACATCCAAAAAGTTAACAGTACCAGAGGCTAGATGAACCGACGGCACACACTCCGACCATCGAACTCGGCCCGGATCGGCCGAGTCGGCCGGCGGACCGGCCGACTCGGCCCGCCTCCACCGGCCGAAGTTGCCGATTCCGACGAGTTGTCAACAGCAAAGTCGTGGCTCTTCCTCTCCCTACACCCTGCACACTTTAAATATTCAGATCGGTTCCAGAGACCTCTTAATACCCTATTTACTTTATTTTAATGATTTTTTTAATACATTTTTACATTTTTTAAATTAAAACCTTTCACCTACTCTAACTCTAGCCTAACCCTATAAATATCACCCCTACCCTTTACCCTCTCACCCCAAACTCTGAGCCAACTCTAAAAAATTCTCAAGAAATCTTGTGTACTTTGAAATCGAGCACGAAGCGAAGCTATGGCGAATTTCCCGGCGAACTTCCGACGATCATTCTAGAAGCTCCCGGCGACGAAGCGACGCACCGACGACTCCTTCCGATCAATCTCCCTCTTCTTGTTTTCTTAAACCCGTAAGTCCCATTTTCTACCTCTCTTTTCTATTCTAAAAAAATACAGATTTACAAAACCCGACGGGATCGGAACAAATCCAATTTCCGATCCGGTTTCTTATAAAACTTCACTTCTTGTTAATACAATTATGCTTAAACTCTCTCATGTTGACTATTAAACACTAATCAACCAAATTGATCAAGTTTCATTTCATAAAATGATTTCTATTTCAATTTATCGTATTTTTCACTTAAATACCACATTGTTTCAATTCTACATTTAACTTCATTAAACTTACTATACCTTTAATTGGATCACGAGGTAACGACCTACCTCCTCACACACTCATATGCAACATAACACGATACCCTCGAGAACTTAGAATACGAGAAAACAAACATTTTCATTTAAATACCCTTTACTTTATAAAACCATTTCTAAAAGATTTAGTATTGATACATCTTTACAAATAAATAACCTTTGAGCTAATAATAAAAATATCTAGACTCAGCCAATTAAGGACTGTCGTACTAATTAGGAAAGAGGAAGGTTGGGGCATTCGGTCGTTTATCTAAACCTGATTTTGTGGTGTCTGGGCTAGACAAGTGAGAAAGGTAATTTTAAAAGGCCCATCTCACGGTGATTCGTGAGCGGATCCCTCATTTCTTCAGTTGTACTTACCTGACCACAATTAGCGGTGAAGAGACGATTTGAGGGATATCTCACAGCTTGTCGCTTTGGACCAGTTAGGAGCAGTCTAGTTAACTTAGGAGACCCTAGAATATAGAATACGGGAAATCAACATCTTTACAAATAAATACCATTTACTTAATAAAATCGTTTTCTAAAAGATTTAGTATTTATACAATCTTTGTAAAGCGCCGTTACAACCCATTTTGGGGAACTCGTTCGGGATGGTGCGGATTATCGCACATCCTCGGGCTTAGTAGTGCGAGATTCAGACCTCCGCAAGGAGTATTCAGTCTCGAAAGATTTAAAATACGACATCTTAAGAAAATGAGATTTTTAGAATACAAAATATATATTAAAATTATTTTTGTATAAATATATGTATATTTATCATTAAAATACCTATTTTGTTATAATATAAATATTCCAACTCTTTTCAAAGATCACAAGAATCAATCTGACACTAAAATACCATGAATTCCATACAAAACCAATATTACAAATAAATACTATTTATTATGAAATTAGGATATTTCCACTAGAAATATCACAATATAAAATCTACATTCATTACCACTCTAAAGACGATTAATAAGTACTTGGGGTGTATTTTGAAAAGTATATAAAAGTATTTTTACATAAAACCCCCTCAAGTTCTATAATTTACCCTAAGGACCCTAGTAAATATAGGTTTAAGCGGGACCGATCTCTTGAGCCTCAGGGAGCCGGAGAAGTGGGTGCTTGCCTATCTAAGGTAGACAACTTAACAAACGGTGTTATCAATACGGTAATCGTCTTTGAAAAAGACACAAATCCTGTTGCCCATGTGCAGCGGTTACCGATAACATCAAAACCATCAGGACTTCAATTTACTTTGAGTCTCATTATAATCTGACTTGAATATGATTCAAGTACAATCTACAATCTACAAATTACAATATTACAATCCAACATGAATCCATGAATCCAATTATTAATCTATACAACTTGACTGAACCGAACCATGGATATACATCCATTTACACGATTCTACAGTTTACATCCATTTACATGATTCTACGGTTACATCTGTTACAGATATCATGGTTTCGGTCAGTCATCCAACTATACAATCTATACAATACAAAACAAATATACAATCAAAACACTACGGGGTTTAAGGGGTAGATTGGTACGGAAGGTGTTAGAAGTGGCACGAGACTGCAAGATTAAGACACCTAACCTATATTCAGTGTGTCGTTGTTCCGGGCTTTCTAACGGAGCCTCGTACTTTCAGTTTGCCCTAGTTTCTAGCATATAGAGATTCCTCTCGTATACACTGGCATCCTTCTGTACCAAGCTACAAACAATGCGTTAATACTAAATACAACAATATAACATTATAATACAACGGTCAAAGCTACTCTCTCTCTCCCTTACTCTCTGTCTATTCTAATTCTCCCTTGTCTTTGGGACTTACCGAGCGACATGTTCGCTGACGACATTCTCTTTCTTTCTTCTTTGAATATCGTCAGGTGATCTGGACTTACCTGAGATAGAGCCCACTGCTGAAGATTTGGACCAGTTCAGTGAAGACCCCGGGCTCTAGTCATTGTACACTTTACATTCAGTACTTTCATTTCTGTTATGCCATTGTTTAGGCATTGCTTTTTATTCAATTGTATTTACTTTTCATGTATTGTACAAAAGAATGTTAATAAATAAAGTTGCTGTTGAGTTTATATCTCTTGTCTCTTGTATTTACTTTTATATTGCTTAGATACGCTTAGCGTATTTACTTCACAGTAAATGCGTAGCGGCCTCGTCGCGTCCTCTGCCCGTATACTGGGAAGCGGGGCGTGACACCCTCGCATTGGCAAATTGTTCGAGCAGCTTAGTGGCGTGAACATCTGGTCCGAGTTAAATCAGAGGATATTTGCAAGACTACGTTCCGAACTCGGTATGGACATTACGAGTATTTAGTAATGCCATTCGGAGTCACGAATGCACCGACAATATTTATGGACTTGATGAACCGAATCTTTTCACCGTTCTGGGATCAGTTTATAGTGGTGTTCATCGATGATATTCTAGTCTACTCGAGGAGCATAGAAGAGCATGCCGAACACTTGAAGATCTCACTACATACATTGAGGCAAAAAAGATTGTATGCAAAAATGAGCAAGTGCGAGTTTTGTCTTAAAGAAGCGAAGTTTTTTGGGCATATTGTATCCGGAGATGGAATCACCGTTGACCCTGAAAAGATTGCAGCAGTTCAAGATTGGCCGATTGTAGGGTTCCTAGGCACCCTTACAAGGGTCTATAAGGCATCAACTATGCCTGATTTAAAATTTAGACGTGTCGAACAACCCAAAGCGAGGATCTTTGCTAGATAATTAGGGTTACACATGCAAGTAAACATCTTTACAACTAAGAGTGAGGGATTACAACCTTTGTACTCCGCTCCTTCGCTTCATAAGCTCCGAGTAGAAGTCCCGTCGCCGCGATCCACGATCTCCCGGACTCAAGAGAGGCTCCATAACCCGAATGATCCATGCTTGCTTGTAGTCTTCATTTTTAGAGATGATCTACTTTGAAGTTTCTTTAACTCAAGCTCTCACTCACTAATGAGGTGAACACATTAATCTAATTGGCTAGATTAGATGAGGATGATGAAGTAGGATTTATGCTCTCTTTTATTATTAAATTCTCACACTAATCCATCACAAAATAAAACCTAGAAAGCTTTTGTGAGCTCAAGGAAGAAGAAGAAGAATGAATAATCTCCTTTTGTGATGAATAATGAAAAATATATTATGATTACAAATGCAACCATGGTCAAAGATGACAAGGCTAATCATTGTAGAGAGTTTACTAGGGTTAAGGGTGTGGTTTGGGTTTACAAATATCTCACAAAAATATCAACCATAATATCTTTGTAAGAAACAAAAAAAAGCTTCTAGAAGCTTCATGAAAGAACTAACCCAAATCAAACCCTAACCATGTTTAATCTCCACTAATCATGTTGCATTAGTAATCATAACTTGTTACAATATTATATATCACATATATAATATATTTTGTAACAAAAGAAAATAATACAATTAACATATATCGCATATATATCAATGTAATATCCGGTGAGAAAATGAATCAATAAAGCGAGCCAATATTAGATAATGTAATGCAATATATCATATATATAATTATACATTAAATTATCGAATCAACACTTGATCCGACAATCCGGCTATATCGCATATAACCGACTAATATATCATGTACCGATTCATCGAATCAACACTTGATCCAATGACCCGGCTCATATCAAAATATCGCGAGAATATAATACGGTATCTCATATCGCATTATCCTCGATCATGCACATATCACATATGTACTCCTACTCCGTTTTGCCTGAGTCAAGGAACTTCTGTGTAGGACTCTAAAGAATCGTCAATACGCCGGTAGCAGGTGATGATCATATCAAACACCCACAAGCTGCAAGCGGTCAGCTAAACGTAACAGCCACTCAGGTATTAAGCGACCAGAAGATCAACAAGCAAGCCTGTACATTCTCCTGTGAATCCAAACAGTAACACTCCTGTACAGTTCGGTCTCTTCGTCTGATATGTCGCATATCTGGTCTAGGGGTGGTAAACGTCAGACCCAAGTAACTGATAAGTCGTGTCGATGTGAGGCTCATAACAGGTCGAGAAACTACTGATAACACTTACCAGTAGTACTCTCTATCAGCCCTGGCCAGGGACTTCCAGTTATAGCCAATCGAACACAGCACAACATCAACTCCCTATACCGGGAGAGACGAATCCCCTCCTATCGCTCATTGCCTTCATGTGATTCGGGACTGTACCCAAAAGCCACCGTTTTGCACGCCCTCTTGGACGTGGTAAGGTGGAAATCAAAGCACAGTGGGAATCACACAACACTCTATGACGATCTCGGGTTTACAGACTACCCTGTACTAATGTCACCAGAGAACTACCATCTGACGTGAGGTATAATACCATCTGGGAGTTCTCGGCGAGTCCGTCTAGTGTACCCAGTCTCCACTGAACACCCGTACACCATCCTTGATGTCAAACACCAATGGATATGAGATCATCCATCGCCTATCATATGGGTCAAGATGCGTATACGCTAGTCTACTCTGGTGTATCGATGCCCTGTCTCGATACACCCTCGATTAGGAACAGTTATAGGATGTACTCATCGACTACTCTGGCCCCACTAGTATGATCCCATCATAGTCCCAGTAGTCGAGTACATATCCTAAGGGCTTTATCAACATGTGAGAGTAAGACAATAAACTAATATAAGTCAACATGTTAAGATAAAGTGAAACCAAATAGCACCCAAAATTCCAACTGAACCTGAAAAAGTAAATATACCATTGACTACACCAGTTGACCCCCTACTGATTCGGCCTGACTCAGCCGACTCGGCACGGCGCCGCCGGCCGGACTCGGCCGGACGGCCGAGTCCCAAACAGTAAAAATCCGACTCTTGGCCTCACCTCCCCCCTGTATACTCTATTTATTTAGATCGGTTTCAGAAACCATTGAAATCCCCATTTACTCCATATTTTAATGAATTTTAATATATTTTTACATTTTTTTATTTAAACTCTTCACCTACCCTAACCTTAGCCTAACCGTATAAATACACCCCCTACCCTCTACCCTCTCACTCACATTTCTGATCCAACTCTCTAAAATTCTCAAGAGATCTTGTGTACCTTGAAAACGAGCTCGAGGCGAAGCTCCGACGAATTCCCGGCGGAACTTCCGGCAATCGTTCTAGGAACTCCCGGTGACGACGCAACACATCGGTGATTCCACTACTTCCCTCTCACTCTCTTGTGTGTCCTAAAACCCGTAAGTCCCAATTTCTACCTATCTCTTCTATCTAAAAATACAGATTTACAAAACCCGACGGAATCGGAACAAATCCGATTTCCGATTCGGTTTCTTATAAAAATCCACTTCTCATTAATACAATTATGCTTAAACTCTCTCATGTTGACTATTAAACACTAATCAACCAAATTGATCAAGTTTCATCACATGAAATGATGGCTATTTCAATTTATCGTATTTTTTCACTTAAATACCACATTGTTTCAATTCTACATTTAACTCCATTAAACTTGCTATACCTTTAAGTAGAGCACGAAGTAACGACCTACCTCCTCATACACTCATATACAATCTAACACGATACCATCGAAAACTTAGAATACGAGAAAACAAACATTTTCGTTTAAATACCCTTTACTTAATAAATCTATTTCTAAAAGATTTAGTATTGATACACTTTTAAATAAATACCACTTATTAGGAAAATAGGATAAGTTGTGGACATAAGTTATTTATCTAAACCTGACTTTGTGGTGTCTAGGCTAGGCAAGTGAGAAAGGTAACTTTAAAAGGCCCGTCTCACGGTAATTCGTGAGCGGATCCATCTTTTCTTCACTTGTAATTATCTGGCCACAATTGGCGGTGAAGAGGTGATTTGAGGCATCTCACAACTTATTGTTGTGGACCAGTTAGGAATAGTCTAGTTGACTTAGAAGACCTTAGAACATAGAATACGGAAAATTTACATCTTTACAAATAAATACCATTTACTTAATAAAATCGTTTTCTAAAGGATTTAGTATTTATACAATCTTTGCAAAGCGCCGCTACAACCCATTTTGGGGAACCCGTTCGGGATGGTGCGGATTATAGCACATCCTCAGTCTCAGTAGTGCGAGATTCAGACCTCCGCAAGGAGCATTCGGTCTCGAAAGATTTAAAATACGACATCTTAAGAAAATGAGATTTTTAGAATATAAAATATTTATTAAAATTATTTTTGTATAAATATATGTATATTTATCATTAAAATGCCTATTTTGTTATAAATATTCCATCTTTTTTTTATAATATCACAAGAATCAATTTTACACTAAAATACCATGAATTACATACAAATCAATATTACAAATAAATACCTTTATTTATGAAACTAGGATATATTCACTAGAAATATCACAATGTAAAATATATATTCATTACAACTCTAAAGACGAGTGATAAATACTTGAGGTGTATTTTGAAAAGTATATAAAAGTATTTTTACATAAAACCCCCTCAAGTTCTATAAATTACTCTAAGAGCCCTAGTAAACATAGGTTTAAGCGGGACCAATCCTTAAGGCTCACGGAGCCGGAAAAGTGGATGCTTGCCTATCTAAGGTAGACAAATTAATAAAAACATTCAGGACTTCAAGTTACTTTGCTAATTGTCGGACTCAGTTTGAGTCTCATTATAATCTGACTTGAATATGATTCAAGTACATTCTACAATCTACAGTCTACAATTTATAATCTACAATCTTCAATGTTATAATTCAACATGAATCCATAAATCCAATTATTAATCTGTACAACTTGACTGAACCGAACCATGGATATACATTCCATTTACATGATCTCCAGTTTACATCCAGTTTACATGATTCTACAGTTATATCCATTTACTGATATCATGGTTTCGGCAAGTCATCCAATTATACAATTCAGTTTACGAGACATTATAATGCAATACAATACTATCAATACAATAATTGCACGGGGTATTGGGGTAGTTCATTCGTGAATCCAACAAAATCTCAAAAGTCCCCCTAAATCATGAATCCATGTCTACTAATACAAGCAAGCAATCATGAGGGCCCGTGTTTTCATGCTCCTGGACTGTAGCCCGTTGAGTTTGGAATACTTCGACGACGGTCGAAGTTCCGCTACTAACATATCATTTGGGACCGTGGTTCCCTACCCCTGAACTGTGGCCTGTTGGGTTTGAGAATACTCTTGAGATTAGTTGACATTCACCCTTGAACTTACGATAATAACAGCATTATCATTATAACAATATAATACAACTTTAAACCCACACTCTCTTTCTTCTCTTCTACTTCTTCCTTATTTTTGGGACTTACTGAGAGATTTGTTCGCTGACAACATTCTCCTTCTTTCTTCTTTGAATGTCGTCAGGTGTTTCGGACCTTCTGGAAACAGAGCCTAGCGCTGAAGACTTGGACCAGTTCCGTAAAGACCTCAGGCTGTAGTTCATTGTACACCTTTCCATTTCAGTACTTTTCATTTCCTGTTATGCCATTGTTTAGGCATCGCTTTTATTTCAATTGTATTCCCTTTTCATGCATTGTACAAAAGAATGTTAATAAATAAAAGTTACTGTTTTTATTATATCCTGTCTCTTGTGTATTTACTTTTTATATTACTTAGTTACACTTAGCGTATTTGCTTCTGAGTAAATACGTAGCGGACCAGTCGCGTTCCCTTCGCCGTATACTGGGAAGCGGGGCGTGACGTAAAAGAAATGTCATGTGTGCAAAGCATGGGCACCATTGCCCACGGGTGGACCGTCGGCGCCGGCCCCAAGCCCCATCTCGCCGGTCATTGGTGAGGGGAATGCCGTTGGATCTTTGCCACGTGTCGAAGCTTGTAATAACTTTAATTTGCACATGTTTGATTTCTTCAGACTTTTCATTTTATGTGCATTGCACGTGTAAACTTATACGCTTCCAAAAAGTTTAAAAGAAAATCTGAAAAATAATATGTGGCGATGGGATTCGAATACAAGGGCTGTGTCACAGCAGTGCAAGGCTTTACAAATGATCTACAAGTGCTTTCTTGCAAAGCTTAAACAAGAATAACTTTTAAATTGTACCCAGGTTTGCAAACTCCTTTCTGTACTTTAAGAAGAAAAAATTTTGTACAGAAAATTCAGAATCGTTACAGGATGATAGAATCTAAATATCTAAACTGATAGCTCGGCGATATCTCTTGCCCTTCCAGTGTTATACCAATATGGTCTCGACTTTTCTGTTTGCTAAATTTGCAATGCATATATGGTGTCTTGGACTTGCTCAATCTGAACACCCGACATTCCAACGTTTGCCTTCATAACTCCAGTTTGGCAGTAACCCATGTTTTTGTCTCATTTACTAGAACAACATCATCAGCGAATAATATGCACCAAGGTATTTCATCTTGGATAGTTATAGTAAGCTCATCCATTACGATGGTAAACAAAAATGGACTTAATACAGATGTTTGATGTAAACCAATTGTAATCGGAAAATCACTCGTTAGGCCGTCGCAAATTTTGACATTTATCACTACTTCATCGTACGTGTTCTTGATTATGTCAATGTACTTACCCTCTTCTTCATCATCGTCTCCCATAATACCTTTCTAGGTATCTTGTCGTACACTTTTTTTAAATCAATAAATATCATATGCAAATTTCTTCTCGTTTCTCGAAAACGCCCGACAAGTTTACATGGTTTTTCAATATTTCAAGAAAAAGAAAAACAAAAATAATTGAATCAAGATTCATACCCCAACTGCCCCATCACTCGTTATCAAATAAAAACTCACTCAGTCATTTAAAGCTAACTGTCTGTGTTATATGTTTTAATGAAAATTTTTAAAATTCAAATAAAGTCAATAAAATTTGATATATATACTGCATTCGCACGTGCGAATTACCGGCTAGTATTTAAGCAAGCAACAAAACATTCTATATTTGGCAAAAACAAAAACAAAAACAAAACATTCTATGGCTACATTCCACGTGCCACTCATGTGTGCCTAGTCTCCCTTTCCTTTTTCTCTCCTCTCTGTCTTCCCTCATTGTCGAAAACAGGCGTCGCTCACCGTCTTATCGGAGCTCCGATAACGCCACACTCCATCGGATTCGGGCGGCGATTCGTTGCCTTTAAACCGACTTCGGATCCTCTCTTTGTTCCTGCTTAACGGGTCGTGCTCATCGGTTCCGGATCCAGATCGAGGAATGTACGACCCGCCACCCCTTGGATCCGCTGCCGCCGCCGCGTAGAAGGTGGGGCCCAGGGTTTACCAAGCTTGGAAGGGAAGCAATGTGCGTTTTTCTATCTATTTTTAGGAACTTGCTTTATTTTGAAAAATTGATGCAGTGGTTTAAGAGCCAGGGTTTTATCTTTGCTTGTTATTGGGGATTTTGTGTTGTGTTATGGTAAAGTTTGGCGTAATGTGTAGGTGCCCATTTGTGGGAAATGGTGTCCTACTTAGATTTGCTGATTTGGTTTCTCATTGGAAATGTGTGAATTTTTTTATATGCTTGCTCTTTGATTGGGGAAATGGGAAACTAGGCTTTGTATCATGATTGGGTTCTTCTTTGCTACTGCCTTTCTCAGTAGTCGAGAGTTTAGAGAGTTTTGATGCAGAATGTGAAAGACTTGGCCATTTGATTTGTAACAGAAATCCTGGGATGCAAAATATTGGGAAATTTGTGTCCTTTTGGTCCTTTGTTGATATAGGGAAAGTTCGGGCTCTTGAACACCAATGTTATGATGAAAATGTGTGTAATTGTTAGGCAATCATTTATGATGAATGGGGTATCCTGAAATTTATTTTGACATCGAGCGGACCGTGCCTATTTTTTCTTCCTTTAAAAGAAAATTTGTTGACACTGTATTAAGAAATGCATGATCATGAAGACGAATTTGATAAATATGGCTTCTTTATGGTGTGTTGTTAATTAAATGCAACATCCTAAAACTTGGCTCAAAAAGAAAGAAAAGAATTTTAATTTGTAAGCCTTCACAGTGAATCGGCCTCCTGTGAGAGAATTTCTTCTAATAAGTTGGCTGGTCATTTAGTCCTCCCTGCATTTGTTATTTTGAAGGATTCATTTGCATATTTAGTATGCATGCATTCTCAGATCTGCTGTTAACCCCTCTTGAAGATCAAACCGGTCATTTACTCTTAGGTGGATTCTTGATGATTTTGATAGGAATCATGATTGTGAATAGTAATAATAAATGAGCTACAGCTTTAAGTATGAAGATTGATTTGATATCTTAGGTGGGTTATCCATCCCTTCTCAGCTTCTCTTATTCTCTAGCTATCAATTTTTTTCTTCCGCCTTTTACCAACCATGATATTCATGGGAAAGTCATTATTTTACTGATCATAAATGATAATGCCAGTGAGATATACATGGGAAAGTCATTATTTTACTGATCATAAATGATAATGCCAGTGAGATACCTGGGAAAGTCATTATAAATACCTATAGATGCCATTTAGTTGAAGAGAACAAAGATGCAAATGTGGGCATCAAGTGCATGTTGAGGTGGTTCCTTTACCACAAGGTATCTTCTTAAGTTTATGCACCTTATTATCCATACAAACCTCTTGTAAGTTGTAACCATATCAACCTTTGTGATCTCTTTAAATTATGATTAATTAAATCTTGGTCCTGAAAATGTTTTTTTTGGCACACAAGTTCATTTAATGAATGAAAGAGTTGGTGTTCTTCTCTGTTATCAATTCATTAGGAAGTAATGCTGATTAACCAAGGTACATGGCTACTAAAGCAAGCAATCCAGCCAATTTACGCTTGATGATTACTGCGGTTGTCTTATCATTTTTGCAACTTTGGGGAGTTCTTGGTTTATTCATTTAATGGGTCAGTGGTCCCAACTTATTTCAATGAAAATGCATCTGTTATCTTTGCAATGGACCACAAGGCAAGAGTTATACAAATTGAAAGCTTGTGAGCCCCTTCATGGTGCCTGAATTTTAGTCACCTGTCTCTCTTGCTCCATGAGATGTCATGTTCCTGGTAAGTTCTCATTACATTTATTCAACCGCTAAACCCGAGCTTTCTTGAGGAAGTTCCCCCTATAACCTACTCTATAGATAGAGCTTATGCAAGACTGAAGCATCTTAGAGATGCTACCGATGTTGTTAATTGGCCCATAAAGTCACTGATGGAGGTCTGGATCTCCGTCAGATGTTGTCTTCTGTTGATCTTTCACGAGTGGTGATGAGTGGCTGAGATTGCATTTGAGAATTGTCTCTTGGTGCGTGTGGATCTCAGTGGGCTTGATTTGGGAATAGAGCCGAGCTACCTGCAAGGAAGTCTCGGGGTGGTTGTACCACCGTGGACCCTCCGACGATCAAGTTAGTCGAGATATTTTGGCAGAGTAACGGCCTATTGGAATAAAATTGCCTTACCTGAGTCGTCTGAGAGAGGGGTTTATGTAGTGGCAGCCATGGGCTGGCGGCCGCGAGATTCATGCCAGCCGTTACACCTGTGTGAAAGGCGGGATCCCCCATTAATGATGAGATACGCTCGTTAATGGAGGGAACGCGATGGCGTGGAACGCGGGATCGTGGGCGGCGGATATCTCGCGTCTGGCAAGATTCACGGAGCCGTGGCGGAGACGTCTGTGATCTGCGCTGTGGGTCGGTTGGTGATACCGAGGAAGCTGAGCTCGGCAGGAGGCTCAGGGACGAGCGGGAGGCCGAGAGAGCTTGGTTCTGTGATAGCTCGGAGGCGAGCTAGGAGGGCCGAGGGAACTCAGCGTGCAGGAGGGTTCAGAGGCGAGCTAATGGTTGTTTGTAAGACGAGCATAAGAGTGGTCTGGAAGGCCACCGAAGCTCGAGAACATTCTCGGGTCGAAGACTCGGGGTATGCTTCTAATGTACCGTTGTTGCTTATTTCTCGTAAGCTTTGGGACACGTCGTTTGCTACGTGTAGTGATCTGGGGAGCTCCCAGTACTGAGCATCATCATTAGCCCTCCACTCTCGGACCGACCTATCCATGGGTCGGGTCGAGAGTGGTCTGATCGGTCATCCGGGCCAGGTTTTTATTTGAAGACATCGTCGGCGTGGATCCCCGGGCAATTAGTTGTATTTTCTTGATGACGTCAGCGGATCAGGGAAGAGATCTTGCATTAAAGAGGAAGCGCCGATTCGGGCGTAGTTCATCGAAGCGCCAGGCCACGCGTCCGGCGCTGATTGGCTGACTTGACGGGCCGCCGGAGTCCTTTGCGCTCGACGGGACGTGCCCACTACGTGTGCGACAGGTGGAACGTTGACGGCTGTTGAATGCGCAGTGTCGTTTTAGCGGGAGACGATCGGCGCCGTAGGATGTGTTCGCCGACTGCTATAAATAGAGGTGAGATCCCCCAGGGCCCACACTTCGCTATAATTTTCTCAGCCCTTCGTGTGTTAGCTCGGCGCTCTTCCCCTTAGGTCGGATTTCTGGCGTTCTTTCCTCGGAGGACTCCTTCCTTTGCTCAGATTAGATGTCTTCCTCTGGAGAGTCCATAGAAATAGTTCGTGTAGAGTCTAGGGAGTCTTCTGCAGCTTTCTCTCCTTCTTCCTCTTTCTCGTCCGAGTCGGAATCCCTCGGGAAGTTAGTTAGTCATGCTCCCCGGAGCCGTGCAACGGGGGTGGTCCCTAAAGCGCGTGTCAAGAGTGTCCGTGACACGCCTTACCTCCTGAGGCATGTGGACGAGCATACCACAATCCGGGCTCGCTTCCACATTCCCCCGGCTATCGCTTCGCTTGGTCGGGAGGGAGAGAGGGCAGACCAGATATGGGATAAGGAGATTGCCTTGTACTTGGAAGTTTTTTAGGCCGGAATGCGTGCCCTTCTCTCCCGAGATGAGTGCGGCGCTGCATTGCTTTTAATTAGCCCCGGACCAGTTAGTGCTAAACTCGTGGAGGATTCTTCTCGGGTTTCTGGTCCGGTTGAGACTGCAGGAGATCCTCTTCAGCCTAAACCTTCTCCTTTCCTCCCTCTGTTACAAAAATCACCCGGACACTCGTAAGGACGAGCCTAGCTGGGTATACGTTTCTTTTAAAAAACACAGAGGAGAGACGGCCGGGTCGGGGGTCGTAGCAGTGCCTTCTTCCATTCATGAATGGAAGGAGAAGTTCTTGTTCGTCGGGCCACCCGAGGGTGAGGATTGGCCTGTGCCTATCCAGTGGCACATGGCTAACTGCTCGCGGGTGAGGCGGTCGTCCGACCCCGATGGGGTGTCGGTGTCGGAGTGGGAGCCCGTCCATCGGGCTGATGTGTTGCTGTCAGAGCAGGCCCTCGGTTGGGTCGGGCTTAGTCCCTCTCAGTTTGCGGGTAAGTTGGGAGCTTAGACGACCTGTTTAGACTTTTGTATTCTTCTATTCTTTCTGGCATTGCTAACCCCTTCTTTGTGTTTTCGCCATTTTTTTGCTGAGCCGATGGACCGATCTAAATTCTGGGCTGTCCTAGCCGATAAGAAAGGGAGGAAGGCCGGAGGCGCCTGCCTGTCACGCCTCGCTGTGAGCCCGGCTCCGTCGACGGCCGCTTCGGCCAGACGCTCCAGCATGCCCCGGGCTTCGGAGGATGGCCGCGCGCAGAGCCGCAAACACGCTTGGGAGCAGGAACCCCGGGTTTTGGAGGTAGGAGACGAGGCCGATCCTCCCGCGCCCATCCTCAAGAGGCACCACAGGACGATGCCCCATTCCTCGTCTACCCCGATCTTCGTGGATGAAGGGGAACTTCGCTTCGAGGTGCCCTCGGGGCTTTCTGTCGCCGACAGAAAGCTCTCGGAAATGGAAAGGTCGGCTGGGGGCAAAATCCCCCGGGGACCCTAAGGCCCAAATGGCGACTATAGCCCAGGAGGCCGTGCAGGTCAGTGTCCGCCTCCCGCTCGGGTTTTTATTAAGTACTTTTTGTTCGCAGGATCGGGTGCCTTTTTTAACCCCTTCTTTTGTTTTCCTTAGGTTCTCCAGCACTGCGCCCTCGTTGTCAACATGGAGACGAGAAAATTGCCCCGGCGATGTAGATCGCTGGCGAGTATATCTCGCGGGAGGAGGGCTTGAGTCTGGAGCTGCGTGAGGCGAAAGAGAGGATCGCCACCCTCGAAGATCGGGTGGCAGCCGAGGATCGGGCGAACACCAACTGCTGGGAGACCATCCGGGTTTTGATGGAGTCCAACAAGGCCGTTGAGGCCAAGTTGGAGGATACCAGGTGCTCGCCGCCACCCAGAAGAAGACGCGGGACACCCTCAAGAGGGAAAACGAGGCGATGAAGGAAGCGGTGAGGCGCGTCGACCTTCGGGCTGCGAAGGCGGTGGAGAGCTACAGGACGTCGGATCAATTCTACGCCGACCTCGCCGAAACCTCGGCCCTCGTCTGGCATGATGCCCTCGACGCCGTCAAGGCGCCGATGCCGGAGTTTCCCGACGCTAAGCTCCGACTCGAGTACTCTCTCGAAGGTGAGGTGCAGGGGATACCACCGGAAGCGTCGCCGGGGGAAGGCCCCTGGTGGGAGTGTCGAGGAGAAGGCGGTCATCCCGGCTCCCAGTACCGAAGTTTCTGCGGTGGGCGCCGACCTTCAAGCAGCCATTCCGGCTCCCGAGGTGGCTGCGGAGAACGTCGAGGTCCTTCCCGGCCCCGAGTCTCCCCGTCCTTTTTTGTATATTTTTTGTTTTCGTCTTGGAATTTTGTAAGCCTTCGGGCGATTTTGTAAGGTTGAGGAGCCCATAATACCGTTGTAGGAACTTTCGAGTTGTAAATAAAGTCCTTTTTCAGAAATTTGTGTTGCAACGTTTTCATTTTGTGGTAATGTCTTATTTTGCTCGTCTGATGAGCGCTAGGTCAGGGACCGATCCTTTAGTTGCCGATCGCGTGTCGAGTTAAATCCAATTATTTGAAGTGCATAAAGGAGGCCGGTGTAAGATCGGCGTCCTTGTAGTCCTGAAGTCGAGGTGGCAATCGCTCGTTGAAGATACGTCGAGTTGGACCTGCGACCACCGCTCTTAAAGATCGGTCGGCGACGCCAAGGTTGAGGACTTCTGACCCTTAGCACAGATGGGTAGGGAGTTACCCACTAAGGATGAACCGAGTAGGGAAGCTGCTCGGTGGCCTCTAGACGAGGGCTTCGATCCTTGGCGTCGGTGGGTAGTAACTACCAGCCATGGATGGACCGAGCCGGGCAGCTGCTCGGTTGTCTCTTGGCGAGAGCTTTGATCCTTAGCGTAGATGGATAAGAAGTTACCCGCTAAGGATGGACCGAGCAGGGTAGCCGCTCGGTTGCCTCTTGGCGAGGGCTTTGATCCTTAGCGTAGATGGGTAAGAAGTTACCCGCTAAGGATGGACCGGACAGGGCAGCCACTCGGTTACCTCTTGGCGAGGGCTTTGATCCTTAACGTAGATGGGTAAGAAGTTACCCGCTAAGAATAGACCGAGCAGGATAGCTGCTCGGTTGCCTCTTGGCGAGGGCTTTGATCCTTGATATCGGTGGGTAGTGAACTACCAGCCATGAATGGACCGAGCAGGGTACCTGCTCGGTTTCCTTTTGGTGAGAGCTTTGATCCTCAGCGTAGATGGGTAAAAAGTTACCCGCTAAAGATAGACCGAGCATGGTAGCTGCTCGGTTGTCTCATAGCGATGGCTTTGATCCTTAGCGTAGATGGGTAAGAAGTTACCCGCTAGGGATAGACCGAGCATGGTAGCTGCTCGGTTGCCTCTTGGCGAGGGCTTCGATCCTTGGCGTCGGTGGGTGGTGAACTACCAGCCATAGATGGGCCGAGCAGGGTAGCTGCTCGGTTGCCTCTTGGCGAGAGCTTCGATCCTTAACGTAGATGGGTAAGAAGTTACCCGCTAAGGATAGACTGAGCAGGGTAGCTGCTTGGTTGCCTCTTGGCGAGGATTTCGATCCTTAGCGTAGATGGGTAAGAAGTTACCTGCTAAGGATGGACCGAGTAGAGAAGCTGCCCGGCTGTCTCTTGGCGAGGGTTTTGATTTTAGCGTAGATGGGTAAGAAGTTACCCGTTAAGGATGTGCCGAGCAGGAAAGGTGCTCGGTTGCCTCTTGACGAGAGTTTTGATCCTTAGCATAGATGGATAAGAAGTTATCCGTTAAGGATGGACCGAGCAGAGAAGCTGCTCGGTCTTGCGAGGCTCTGCCCAACCTTCCAAAATGTGAATATCGGGAAGAGTGACCGTCGTGGGCGGCACGTGGCATAGACGTATAGGTGAGTCGAGGCGTTCAAGATCTGCGTCGTTCCGACTTCGATTTGCCGAGAAATACGGGATTCCCGCTGCATGGCAGTATAGTATTGGAAGAATCGAGCGAATCCCTGGATTCGCGCGCATGCGCACGCAAATTTGGACTCTTGGGGATTCTGTGAAGGCTATAAATAGAGGAGAAGCCAACTTTTCAGCATTGCTTTTTGTGATGGCCGGACATATCTATGCGATCGAAGAGATCATTACTCCCGATGACATCTATATATACGACCAGTCTGTTTCCGAGGAGAGGTACCGGAAAGTGGTACAGCGCCTCGAGGATCACATCAGCCGTCTTCTTCCACGCCGATCTCCCCTCCTCCAATTGCTGATGTACGCAATTTGGAGGAGGTCCCCGGGTTATATAACCCCTTGCTGAGGAACTGCTGGACGAGGTGCTCGACAAGGTGCGTACGATCTTCTTGCTTGGTCTCATCTCGAAGACTAGGCACGACCGATCCTTGTCCCTCATTTTGGAGTGCTTCAAGAAGAGACAGACCGTGAGCCACGGCTTGGCTGGTAGGCGCTCGTCCCTTCTGTGGCGTCCCGGGTTCGCGTGCAGTATCAGCGGGAGCGGGAGCGGGCTGCAGAGGCCAGGGCTCGGCTGGCGGAGATCTCCTCGGGGTATCATCAGGAGTACTTCCTCGACCCCGCTCCCCCTGTTGTAATTTTTCTTTTTATGTAAGGCCGAGGAGCCCATAATACCTTATAAATAAATAAAGTTCTCTTTTTTACGATGTTCTATTATTTCCTTCTTATTATTAAAAAAACTTAGAAAAATTTACATCGCTTTTGTAAAAGAAGAAATATATATTCATAGATATTCCTTCCAAAGGTACAACTTAAACTTCTCGGCGTTGTAAGGCCGCGGAAATTTGCGACCCGCATCGTCTTGTAAGCGATAAGCCCCGCCGGGCAGGACCTCGGAGACGAGGAATGTGCCGTCCCACTTCGGAGAAAACTTGTGCAGCTTGTCCTGATCAACGAATTCGTTCCTCCTTAGGACCAAGTCCCCGGCCCTAAACACGCGATGCTTGACTCGCGCATTGTAGTAGCGGGCAGTTTGCTGCTGGTAAGTGGCGGCTCTAATCTGTGCCCGATCATGCTTTTCCAACAAGACGACCAAATTAGTCCGGAGTGCCGAGGTGTTTGCTTCGTCATCGAAATACTCGACCCTGTGACTGGGTAGCCCGATCTCTGCTGGGACCATTGCCTCGGTGCCGCAGCAGAGACTGAAGGGGTCTCTCCGGTGGGGGTCTTTCTCGATGTACGCAAGGCCCATAAGATCTGAGGTAATTCGTCGACCCAACTGCCATATCATCCTTTAAGGCGAGCTCGAAGTCCTCGAATGACGTCCCTGTTAGCGACCTCGGCTTGCCCGTTGCACTGGGGATGCGCGACTGCGGCGTACTTCATCAGTATGTGGTGTTCGCTCCAGAATCCTTTAACTCTTTCGTTTTCGAAATTCGTCCCATGGTCGGTGATGATACACCTCGGGATCCCGAACCGGAATATTACGTTGTTCTGCAGGAACTTGATGGTCGTGGTAGCGTCCGGTTTTCTGATGGGGACGGCCTCGATCCACTTCGTAAAGTAGTCCACCGCGACGAGAATGTATTTGTGCCTGCCCGTACCTGTAGGCAGTTGGCCTATCATGTCCATTCCCCACTGGGCAAGCGGTTATGGGGAGGTCAGGGTAGTCAGCTCGATAGCAGGAAGGCGGGATACGCTGCCGTGGAGTTGGCAACTCTTGCACCTTCTAACGAGCTTCTGAGCGTCATGATAGATGATCGGCCAATGGTACCTTAGAGGAGCGTCTTCTGGACTAATGTGCGGGCCCCTTGATGTGCTCCGCCGAGCCCTTCATGGACCTCACGGAGGACATAGTCGGCTTCATGGGGGTCGACGCACCGAAGCAGGGGTTGAGTGAAGGATTTTTTGTAGAGGTTCCCATTGCTCCAGACGAAATGACGGGATTTAGCTCGGAGGCGGCGGGCCTCCCCATGATCTCCGGGGAGCGTACCCTCCTTCAGGAATTCCACGATGGGTTTCCTCCAATCTTGGTCCTCTTCTCGGGCTGTGTAAATTTGGAGTGATGTCGCTCTGTCTTCCATGCTGGGCCGCGGCAAGACCTCGAAGATGATATTTCTCTTGTTGTTGGCCGTGTAGGAGGAAGCTGGCTTGCTTAGGGCGTCGACCTGGGTGTTTAGATTCCGGGGGATCTGCTCCACTTGAACTTCGTCGAAGTCCTTTCGCAGCCTTCTTATCTCGGCTAAGTACTTTACCATCAGGGGCGCCCATGCTTCGAAACGGCCGGTCGCTTGGCCAACGACCAGTGCGGAGTCGCTACGGGTTCGGATCGTTTTCAGCCCTACTCCGGAGGCGATCCGTAGTCCAGCGAGCAAGGCCTCGTACTCCGCTGCGTTGTTTGAGGTTTTGAACCCGAGCTTCTAAGAATATTCCATCTCTGCCTTGTTTGGGCTCCGAATGATGAGGCCGGCACCACAGCCTTCCTCGGTTGATGACTCGTCGACGTAAAGGATCTAATCGGGGACGGAGTCGGGCCTCTCATCGACCGAGGGTTGAGATTCGGGGACCGGCACGGGCACTGCCTCCTTGTTGGGGATAGTGCATTCGACGATAAAATCGGTAAGGACTTATGTCTTGATAGCCTGCCTCGAACGATATTTGATGTCGATTTGGAACAACTCCCATCTCCACTTCTCCAAACGACGAGAAGACTCGGGGGGAGGTGAGAATAGCCCTTAAAGGGCGTTCGGTGAGGACGAGGATGATGTGCGTCTGGAAATAGTGCCATAGTTTTCTCGAGGCTACGATGAGTGCCAAGACAATATTCTCTATGGCCGGGTACCTTGTTTCCGCATCCTTGAAGACGTGTCTTACATAGTAGACTGGCTTTTGGACTCCCTCAACTTCTCGGACGAGTACCGAACCTACAGATTGATCGGACACCGCCAGATACAGCGAGAGCTCATCCTTTTCAACTGGACGGGGGAGTAGCGGGGGAGTAGCCATGTGCACTTTCAATTGCTCGAAGGCGATCTGACACTCCTACGACCATTCGAACCTTGGGATCTTCCTTAGAGCTTTGAAGAACGGGAGACACTTTCCTCGGATCTTGACATGAAATGACTCAGAGCGGCTACCCTCCCTGTGAGCCGCATAATTTCGACGTTAGTCTTGGGCCCGGCCATGTTGATGATGGCGCTGATTTTTTCCGGGTTAGCCTCGATTTCTCGGTGGGTGACCATGAACCCGAGGAACTTGCCACTAGTGACCCCGAATGCGCACTTGGCGGGGTTCAGCTTCATCTTATATTTGCGGAGGACGTCGAAAGTCTTGCCCAGATCTTTGGCGTGCTGCTCTGACGAGGTTGATTTGACGAGCATGTTGTCGACGTAAACCTCCATGTTCCTGCCGATCTGCGGTTTAAACATCCTGTTGACCAAGCGTTGGTATGTAGTCCCGGCATTTTTGAGGCTGAAGGGCATCACTTTATAGCAGTATACCTTCCGGTCCGTTGTGAATGCAGTGAGCTCTCCGTCCGCCGGATTCATACGGATCTGATTGTAGCCGGAGAAAGCGTTCATAAAACTGAGTAGCTCATGTCCTGCCGAACTGTCGACAAGCTGATCTATCCGAGGGAGGGGATAGTTGTCTTTCGGGCAGGCCTTGTTAAGGTCGGTGAAGTCAACACACATGCGCCACTTCCCGCTTGCCTTTTTAACCATGACCACATTTGCCAACCACTCCGAGTAAGCCACGTTCCAAATGAAGTTGGCTGCGAGCAGACTGTCAACCTCATCCTCGATCGCTCTTTGCTTGATCAGGGCGAAGCTTCATTTCTTCTGCCTGACGGGTCGGACCGCCGGGTCGACCTCGAATTTATGTGATATTATTTTGGGGTCTATCCCGGGCATGTCGGCGGGCGCCCAGGCGAACACGTCTGAGTTTCCTCAGAGGAAGTAGACCGGGTCGTTGCGTTGAGCTCCCGTTAAGAGTGACCCGATTTGGACGGTTCGTTCATTGTCCCCTTCGATGAGGGGGACCTTTGTTAGCGGCTCCACTGGCGCTCCTCGGATCTCTTTATGCTCGTCCCGAGTATCCAAAGATCGCCTGAAATCATCCGTGCCCTCCAGATCATCATTTCTCTTCTCGGGCATAGATGTCGCTGTGAAGTAAATCTTCACGGTTTGCTGGTTCCCGTAGGCCCGACCTATCCTGCCTTAGTTGAGAGGAAACTTTATTGCTAGGTGGTAGGTCGATATATGGGCCCGGAAGGAGTTCAGCGTTGGGCGTCCCAGGAGGATATTGTAGGGCGATGGAATTCTGGCGATAATGAACTCCACAGGCACAGTACGCGTATGGCCTGTCTCCCCGATGTTAAGCAGAAGGGTGGACACCCCTTCTGCCGGGATAGAGTGGTTGGTGAATCCCGACAGGATGTGGGCGGTCGGCCTCAGGTCCGACGGGCTAAGTCCCTTACGCAGGAAGCAGTCGTAGAAGAGGATGTCTGCGAGCTTCCCAAGTCGACTAATATCCTTTGCACTTCGTAACGGTAGACCTGTGCAGTGATTACCAGCGGGTCGTTGTGAGGCAGGGATATCCTGTGGAGGTCCTCGTCAGTAAAGATGACAAGCTCAGCTGCTTTGACCTTCTTCCTGGGTTGGCTGCCCTCGACCGGCAAGGGGCGCCATGTCTCGTCGGCCCCAGGCGCACCCCTCACTGATACAACCATGATTTGGCCGATCGTCAACTCACCGGAAGGGGGTTGTGCTCTTGCTCTCGGTCGGCTTGTTGCTTGTCCCACAAATATCTTGCTAGGTGTCATGAGCAGATTAACTCCTCGATGTAGTCTCGAAGTTATTTGCATTTCTCGGTGGGGTGTCCCTGCGACCTGTGGAAAGCTCAATAGGGGCCTCGTGTTCGTTTAGCCGCCTTATAGTTAACCGGGGGAGTTTGAAGAATCTCTCGTTCTTCGCCTCCTCCAACAACTCTGTCTGAGAGATATTGAGCGGGGTATACTCCTGGAATTTTGGGGAGTAGGGCTTTGGCCGCTCGATCTTCTTTTTATCCTCTTTGGCCTTTTTCTTCTGATCGGTCTGGTCTGTCCGAAGTAAGTTCGCATTCATCTCGGATTCGAGCTGGATCTTTCGCTCGGTCCAGGCTTTTACCTCGGCCATGGTCTTAGATTGCGCTAATGCAAAGGAGCGGAGCCACTCCTTGTGCTTAAGACCAGACCTAAGGGCAGTGATGACCGTTTCAACCCGGTGCTCTGGGACTTCAAGGGGGGCGTTGTAGAAGCGGGTGATGTATCCCTTGAAGAACTCCTTGTTCCCGCTCTTTATAGTGAAAAGATGATCGCCGATCCGCTTCTGACGTTTGTTCCTAACGAAATGGCCGAGAAACTGAGTGGCCAGCTCATCGAAGGTAGAGATTGAGCGCGGCATGAGTCCTCGGAACCAGTTTCGTCCAGAGCGAATAAGAGTGGCGGGGAAAGCACGGCATTGCGCGGCGTCGGAGTTGTCCTGGAAACTCATCCCTGCTGTGAACGCGTCCAAATGGTCTTTCGGGTCGGACTTCCCGTCGAAAAGGGAGACCTTTGGGGCTTGTTCCTAGAGGAGACGTGGACAGCAAGAAGCTCTTTGGTGAAGGGCTTCGTAAGCGAGTCGGCGGCATATCTAGCCCCGTCGCTTGAAGGGCGACTCTCCCGATGTATACCTTCGATCTTCTTTCCGAGGGCATCGAGTCGGTATTGGTATCCCGAGGATTCGGCATATTCGGATTTATGATCCCGGCTGCTGGCGACCTGCGTCTGGCCGCGGTTCCGGTTCCGTTCGATGAGATTCCTCAGATCTCCTGGCGAGGTCGTTTTCGAAGTATCGTGGTGAGTCCCGTTTGCGCGATCCTGTCGAGGGAGAGGGCGCTGGCCATGCCTGGGAGCAGGAGAGCTGACCGACATCTCATCGGGAGGGACAAGAGCGCGATGGGCCTCAGGACGGGATGCTCTTTCATAAGACCTCGGCGTTGAGCTGTGAGGTGCCTACCGGGTCATTGAGTTGGTCGCCACGGGGATCTGTGACCGCCGGAGATAGCGAGGCGGTGTCCAGATGTGCCGGCACGGGCATTGTCTTCTCTCCCTAGGTGTTGCTCCCGAGGTGGGGGAGTGACGACTTGGAGAGCTTGTCCCGCCGTTTGGACACGAACAAGCGCACCCACGACGGACGCCAGCCGATCTATTCGCGCAGACAGGGCGTGAATGGCGTTCGGGGGAGGAGGGGATCCACCCGCGTCTCCGTTATGGGGAGGGCGGCGGCTGGAGCTTGGATCGTCGCGATGATCACTCGCCATGAGTTCGAGATCAGAAGATCAACTTTCGTTGAGCGGAATTTTTCGTTCCCACAGACGGCGCCAACTGATAGAGGTTTGGATCTCATTCAGATGTTGTCTTCCGTTGATCTATCACGAGCGGTGATGAGTGGTTGAGATTGGATTTGAAGGTTGTCTCTTGGTGTGTGTGGATCTCAGTGGGTTTGATTTGGGAATAGAGCCGAGCTACCAAAAAGGAAGTCCCGGAATGGTTGTACCACCGTGGACCCTCCGACGATTAAGTTAGTCGAGATATTTTGGTAGAGTAACGGCCTACTGAGGTAAAATTGCCTTACCTGAGTCGTCTGAGAGAGGAGTTTATGTAGTGGCAGCCATGGGCTAGCGGCCGCGAGATTCACGCCGGTCGTTACGCCCTTGGTGTTACGCCTGCATGAAAGGTGGGACCCCCCATTAATGACGAGATACGCTCGTTAATGGGGGGAACGTGATGGTGTGGAATGCGGGATCGTGGGCGGCGAATATCTCGCGTCTGGTGAGATTCGCAGAACCGTGGTGGAGACGCCTATGATCTGCGCTGTGGGTCAGTCGGTGATACCGAGGAAGCTGAGCTCGGCGGGAGGCTCGGGGACGAGCAGGAGGCCGAGAGAGCTTGGTTCTGTAATAGCTCGGAGGCGAGCTAGGAGGGCTGAGAGAACTCAGCGTGCAGGAGGGCTCGGAGGCGAGCTAATGGTTGTTTGTAAGACGAGCATAGGAGTGGTCTGGAAGGCCACCGAAGCTCGAGAACATGCTCGGGTCGAAGGCCCGGGGTATGCTTCTAATGTATCGTTCTTGCTTCTTTCTCGTAAGCTTTGGGATACGTCAGCTGCCACGTGTCGTGATCTGGGGAGCTCCCAGTACCGTGCATCATCAGTCATGAAGCCATTCACCAACATGTGAAAACTCGATTCCTGCATCCAATGACCTGCCATCTGATCCAGTATGGGTAACGAAAAATATGATCGGAGATCCTTGTATCTCAGATCTAGCCATCTTAATCTGCTAATAATTACTTGATGCTAGGATTTTCTTGAGGATCGTGCAGTATCAGAATCCAAGCATCTATAATTTGCTTTTGTCTAGTTTCGTCAGAGCATGCAAAATCTTTGTTCATGTTTCATTCCTCCACATATTTTGTCATCAGTTGCATGAAACCTCATTTGAGGACCTACACCTGTTATTAATATCCCTTATAGCTTCTATGGCGCTTGCTTCTCTTCAGTCCTCTATTGTCATGGGGAAATTCCTTTGGAGATGAAGCTGCTAAGGTTCTTGGTGCTCTTTCGACCCATAGTTATGGTAGTTGCTATGATGCCTAGGTATTGGAAATTTCTTATGGATAGGAAAATGAGACTTGAAATATTTTTGAACTCGGGGGAAAATTAAGCACCTTGAGGACTTCTGATAATTTAGGAAACATGTTGAAAAAGTTGGCGCAGTCATTGACATCCTCTGTATAGATAGTACATTTCAACATTAAGTGATGTGTTCTCAGTGCTTTTTATCCTAGTTTTGAACATTTTCTACATCTCTATGCCATTATCATATCTTTACCATAGTATGCCCTTACCCTTGTGCTCTCAATTCATGAAACGTAGGCACTTTACTTTTTTCTCAATCTTTACTGATTGTTTGAGCACTGTGTTTGCTTTATAACATCTTTATATATAATTATCCTACTTATTTAGGTACCACTTATTAAGTTTCATATATTTACTTGGGTTCTCCTGTGAAATGTTCACTGAAGTTACAAATTTCAAAGTATTTTTATTGAAAGCTCAATTGATTTATGATTTTTATTGATTCTTTACTCCTTAAGTTAAATCTTGTAACCTCTGTACCACCTTGACTTGTGGTGTTGAACTATTTGGTTACTTTCTTTCATCACCATGTATTGTTTCTAAAAGATTTTTGAATGAAGAATGTGCTGATATGGTTGATCATTTGTTTTGCGGATATTTTTCCTTCAAGGGAGGTTTATATTTGGACCTGACGTGAGATCATTATTCCTTACCATATTTCTTATTGTTGCTCCCGTCATTGTCTTTTGTGTATTAGAATGCCAGAAAGCTAATGGTTCAATTTTCTCATCATCTGGGGATTTCTATAATGGCTGTGGCTAATTGCATTCACAGTATATGTGAGTATTACTTTGTGTGATGATATGTGTTTTTCACCTGGAAACTCTATTTTACCAGTACATTATGAATCTTTCACAAATGTTGTTATCAGCACATAGTTTCTCCACTAGGAATTTGAAGGATCATTATCCTTTCCTTTCCTTTTATCTATTACTTGAGTTAATGAAGCTGGAAACATTGTGTTATAATCACCATTTTACTCAATGCATGGGAACTACTTACAAGTCCCTGACAACTTTCATCGAAGTTGCTTTAAACTATCGGTCACCGAGAAAATCTGATACAAAACCATTTCGCTTGAGGCCTCTTTAAAAATTGTTTAGGGAGGGGTGACTGTTAACATCTTCCATCATATGGACACTTTTTTAGTAATCTCACATGATAAATAACGCTATATAGGTAAGTAGAAGAATAGGAATTTATAACCATTTCTTACTGCAGTTTCTTTGAATCACCAACACAAATACAAATTTAACAAGCGGGATCGATACCAGTACTGTGGGAGAACAAAACACATTGTCAAAGCACTGAGCATATGATACATGTGGATTTTTCTTTACATGATACACTGTAGCATGTTCCAAAGCTTGTAGATTCTTTGGGTATCCATACTATTAATATCAGGCAGATCCTGGTAGCTGGATTGAGATGGATTGTGAAAAACTACTTCAACTCTGTTGACGAGCCATCCATGCAATCACCTGCCATCTTAAATTACTAACTTGAAGTTTGACCTTATGTACTTGCACAAAAAGATGCCTGCCATCTTAAATTAATAACTTAAAGTTTGACCTTTTATACTTGCATAAGATGCTTTTAATTACACATTTTTCATTTTTCGGCATATTTATGTCCTTACCTTACATCATCAGATTCCGTGTTTAAATAAGCTTGCTACAATTGATTAGACGTATTGTGAATCATGAAGGCTCTACATCACAATAAAAGGATACTATGATGAAAGAAGGAAAAACTTTGTCCACAAGAGAGTTGAGAAATATGGTGATTTATGGGAAATTTAGGATCAAGCTAGATTTTTAGTATGCGAGGCTAGTTTCCCATTGTGAGCATTAGTGTTTGAAGTAACATAGCGACTATAATTGATGGTTGATGAAATGGTTTTCTTGTAGGCCTAATTATGCCATCTCCTTGACCCAATGTTTTATAAAGCGGTCGCCTTAGCCCTTAGGCGGCCAAGCGGGCCTGAGCGCTTTAATGGGTTCCTGAGCGCGCTAAGGGCATTTCCCGCTTCGCCCAGGCCGCTTAAACACCTTTTTATAAGCACACCATTCTATTAGCTTAACTCCATGCCTTTTATTACTTCAGAGGGTGCACTTTAATGGATATATACAATGGTATTTAGCAACATATATTATCACACTCTATCATTTGACTTTGTATTCTATAATGACCGCGATAAAGGTTTATTTGGAATATCATTGGTGTAAAATTCATCCTGCCAAGTGCTAGACCTAATGTATGTATTGATTTAGTTCTCTACTCTTTAGCTATTCAGAATCCAACTTGTATTGCTAATTGCTTATCTACTTTCTTCCTCATTCGGTTCGCATCTCATGTCCTACTTGCTACCAACACTCTTGACGACCCTACCCCGCTAATAACTTCGTGAGATATAGAGAGCAATAATTATTTTTTGTTAATTTTGGTTCATTCCTTTCTTTTAATATCTCTCTCATTCTTTTTATATTTATGTGTTTTTCCTCTTTAAACGGAAAATTCTAACTGTAAAATTATAGTTTATACTATCCTTTTCATATTATTGCTTTTTACACCTTTAAAAATACACTCTTGTCACCAATCAATGAAAGACACAACAAAAATGGTAGAAAATAATAACACATAACGAATTAGTAAACAATCGATTAGAGACATAACTAATAGATAAGTGAATTTGAAGGTTGATCATCGAGCATCTGCTTAAGTGATCATTGAGCATCTGCTTAAGCGATTAGACCATCCAGGTTCACGTTTTATTCCTGCTTTTAAAACATTTCCTTTTCCAAAAAAATTATCATTTATTACTGGTTTGTATTTTCTCAAATTTGTGAAAGCAGGATATTTGAATTGAATCAATTGATGTAAGTTAAACCTACCAACTGTTGGAATTCTTGCGTATTGCGAAACCCATGTGTTTTGGAAACCTCTTTCATTTCTTGCATTCGGTCATCCTTTTATTTAGAGCTCATGTGAAACTCCTCATTCTTTTAGTCCCACATGATAAAAATATAGAGATATATGTGTATATCTTAGAACCCTCACATATGAATGGCAAGGTGTGAGCTAGAGATGGGAAAGTGCACACCAGCTGAGCCAAAGCCGAACTGAAATTGATTAGCTCGAGCTGAGCCCAAGCCGAACCGAAATTGATTAGCTCGATCTGGATATGTGTTAACTATGCATGTGCGAGTGCATCACATCTGCACAGAGGGTGCAAATCCCTGATTTCGAGCCTTACGTATGCGCCTGAATTGGCCCTACATTTTGCCGTTTATTTTGGGACTCGTAATAAAAATTTTCAAGCTCGAGCACCTCTGTTCCGAGTCTTTCCAAGCCCGAGTTGTCCTTTCCCAACTCCTTTTGGTGTGATCTGAGCTTGTCAGGTCGTGCTTCTCATTCCGGGATCCTTTGTATTTGCACATTTGAAATGATTCAATTACGAGAACCGTTTCTATCTGTTTGAAATCCCACTACTTGCTCCCATTTACTCACCATTAATTGCTGCGGTTATTTCCTTCAACCCTTATAAAATTTGGTCATACAAGAGAGAAATACATACGGAAGAACCAATTCTCTTGTCTATTTTCTCATCGTCTCTTCTATATTGCGAAAATACCAGAGTTTGTTTGTTCCCATTCAAACCTGTTCATAAGCCGAAGCAGTCACAGTGCACGATTACTCGTGGCCGACCATTGAATCTTGGGGAATAGTGCGTCCGAGTACCGACTGTATCCAGTAGATTTCACCTGGAGGGAACAAATCTACTCTTACAGTAGAGTTATAGAAGCTCGGCCTTGTCTTCTTCCAATATCCGAAATCCGATATCCTTTTCATTTTCTGACACCTCATTCTGGCAATTTTGATTTGCGTTTAACTAGAGAATTTTAGCAGTAACCTGTTATAAATTTTCCAACACAAACTACCTCGGTATTTATAATAATAAATCTAATCAATATAGTTGCCAACTATTTATCATTATCCATTAAGTTTGGAAAGATGCTCTGCTTAACACAACATGCTCCATAGCTCATTAATGTATATATTGCTATTTTATTTATTTATTTAGGAACATGGCAAAATGGTATAGATTCTTCATATAGATTTGTTTGGGCCAGTTTGAAATTTGGATGAGTTCAGGTGATGAAGTGTGGCTTCATCTGGATCCTAAAGCCATAGTATGAAGCATGGAAAGTATGTTTGATTTTGACCTGTGATATTTTCATGAAGCATATTCTAAGGTTTCGCCTATTTTTTAGAATCTGAATATATAGTATCACAGTACAAAGTTATCTAATTTTTACATGGCAAGACCTCTTAGGTTGCAAGTAATATGCCATAAAGTGGATGGTTATTTAATAAGTGGCCCGTGCCAAATAATGTTAAATAATACACAACACCTAATGAGTTATGCGTCAAACGTACATCAATGTAGTTAGCTTCCTATAGTGATATGTCACTGTAAAGCCCATATCCTTTTTATCTAATACCAGCCGACTGAGGATTTATGTACATGCTTTTATTTAAAGGCTAAATAGGCTAAATTAGCAAAATTGTGCTAAACTCCTTTCAACTATCCTTCTATTCGCTAGACTACCCTAAATAGGCTAAATTTGTTTATTATTATGTCACTTTCTTAAAGGGAGTTTTACCTTACGGACGTAGTTTAGTTAAAAAAATGACAGTTATAAGTAATTTAATGTAATTTAGCCTTTCTCAAAAGTTAAACCCTTTTGTCTACGTTGTATCCTATCTTTTCCTTATCAATGCAGGTTTCTCACAGATTTATTTATTAATTTTTAATCCAGGATCTTGCTCTCTTGCTACTAACCTCTGGAAGAGATCCAGGTATTATCCCTCGTAATACACACCCTCCAGAGCTTGAAGGTTACGATGGCAACATCGAAGTGGAGGGTGGTGGTGGTGGTCAAACTCCACAGTTACGTTTACCTCGAACGAAGGATGTCATTGTCAATGGAATGTCCGTAAAATTAAGTATCGTGATACTTGCATGCTTTATCGGCCTCCTCGGTGTTCTCACTGTTCAATCTGCAACAATTGCGTGGAACGTTTTGATCATCACTGCCCTTGGGTGGGGCAATGCATTGGACTCGTAAGTACAATATCTTAGAAGTTGATTTTCCCATTATGTAAAATGATTACAACTTTTATGATACAAAATTGGGACATGGAACGTATACGCCACTCTAAGCTTTAAGTGCTTTAAATAGGAGCTGATTCAATAACGGGCTAGCAGGGCCTCGGCAAGTTTCCACATAATACTATATATTAGCTTTCGGGTTTTCTATATAATTACAATAAATATATTGGTATACCTGTTGGGGTTAAAATTTACACCCCATTGCCAAAATTAAAAATCAAAAAATCAAAAAGTCAAAAAGTCAGTTAACAGCCAAACAAGTGAATCCAAGTTCAACCAACCCTGGCCCAAGTTTAGCCCGTCTCAAGTCCAAGCGAAGCTGCGGCTAGGTTGCACGGACATGTCTTTTTGGTTTCCATTTTCATGTCGGACACAGATTCTTGCCCGACACGTATCCGACACGGAATTTTCGTGTCTCACTTTGACATGAGACGGTTTTGGATTTGGACACGTATCGGATACATTTAAATATAGCCACAACTCAAAAAGCGATTCACGTAATAGAAACGACCTATGTTTTCAATTAAAAACGAGAAAAAACATGTTCTTAGTGGAGCATTTTTGAATTGTTGACTTTTTACTGAATATATTGTAATTTTATTTTACTTTTTGCTGAATATGTTGTAATATTATGATACCATCTTTCTTATAATTATATATATCTGTAACCCCGTATCCGATATTTTAGAATTTTGTTGTATCGCCGTGTTGCATTGTATCGTATCCGTGCGACCTTGGCAAGCGAATAAAGACAACAGCTCCATTCCCGAACCAAATCAAATCAAGCATCGATCGTTCAAATTGCAATAATGGCAGTATTGATTATCTACGTCGCAAAAATGGCAGCATCGACTTTCACATCGTCAAAAGGGAATTTAGTCAATTATCGACCATCCACATTGCAAAAATGGCTGTATGTACCGTCCAAGTCGTAAAAAGAGCAATTTTGATCTTCACGTCGTCAAAAGGGAACCAAATCAAAGTATAGACAATCCAAGTCGCAAAAAGGTTAGTATCGACCGTCCACATCGCAAAAATGATAAAATCGACCGTCCACATCACAAATATGGCAGTATTGACCTCTACGTCGCTAGAAAGGAATCAAGTTAAGTATTGACCATCCACGTCGCAAAAATGGCAGTATCGACATCCACGTCGCTAAAAAGGAACCAAATCAAGTATTGACCGTCCACGTCGCAAAAATGACAGCATCGACCGCTCGTGTTGCAAAAATGCCACGTCGCAAAAAAGGAATCAAGTTAAGCATCGACCATCCACGTCGCAAAAATGGCAGGATCGACCGTCCATGTCACAAAAGGGGTGGTATCGACCGCTCACGTCGCAAAAATGACAACATCCGGCAATATTTGCCTCTCAAAAGCGGAAACCAAATGAAGTCAACCTCTACATGAAAGAAAATTCATCAATTTCATGCACACGACCTATAATGCGGTATGCATTTATTGATTAGGGCACTTTGTTGGGGTTAAAATTTACATCCCATTGCCAAAATTAAAAATAAAAATATTAAAAGTCAAAATGTCATAGTCAAAAAGTTAAAGACCACCTAGACAAGTAGACTCAAGTCTAACCAACCCGGGCCTAAGCCTAAGCAAGTGGGTCTAAGCCCAAACCGCCTCAAGTCAAAGCGAAGCCGGCCGATCATCGAAGAGAAAGAAATTTATAATAAATAAATTGTGTGCATATAAGTATGAAAATGTAATATAAATAGGCAAAAAGCCAAAATTATATAAAAAACATGACTTATGTGCAAAAAGAAATGAGCACATAAGCATGTGAGAAACAAAAAGCAATTATGTAAAGCCCAAGGACTAAATTGCAAATTGTAATGGGTATTTAAATCCAACCATAATAAGAAATGTTAAGTTTTTCCATTCCCACAAAATACTAGGGTTTGTGCCTCTCTCTTCTCTCTTTTTCTTTTTCTTCAAATAAATTAAGAGGAAAATATTTCTTTTTCTTAAAATAAATAACAAAAACCTATAGATCCATTGAAAGGGAGCCTCTATCTTCCATCAAATCCCATAAAGGAGAGCTTTCGGGCCTCCTTTATCTTCTTCCTCAAATCTAAGGAAAAAAGGAAGAATCAAAAGGAACTCATCTATCAAAACACTATCGCTTCAAGATCGAAGGCATAAATGAGGAAAAAGAGCCCCTTTTCCCTCATCAAAAATCACAATCTCCATTTCTCAAGAATCAAGAGACCTCTTTTTGACAAAATAGCAAGAAGTTGAGAGTGACCTTACCAAAAGGAAGTCCTTTGGGCTTCTCTCTTGAGGAAACCCTCAGGAATGCGGATTTCGATCCGTACCCATCTCTTGAATGCGGATTTCTATCCGTGCTTCACAAAAACAGAAATATAGGCTTCGGTCTATGTTTCAATAAACGAAAATCTAGCGGTTATACCGCCGAAATTTCATTGAAATCCACACACAGTCTTTCTAAGAAAATAAGTTTAGAATAGGAAACAAAAGTTAAAAAATATATAAATAAAATAATAATAAATAAATTCAAGCCACCGGAGAACGCCCGACCCAGGCATCCCATCCTTCTAAATGCCCGCTCCCCTTTATGGGAGCTTCATGATACCCGCTCCCCTTTAAGGGAGCTGGCCCCTCCCTCCCTAAAGGAGGGGAGCCGACCCCTAGGGGGGCTGGTCGCTCCCTAATAGAAGGGAGCCGACCCCGGTTTCCCTCCCAACGGGGGAGCCGGCCCTGGGTGCCTCCGGGATACCCGGACCCGGGTCTCCCCATCCCGGGGCGTCCAAACCTTTATTTTTAATAAATAAAAGTAAAAATATAATAAAGTATAAATAAACAAAAAATGAACGAACGAACATGCATTCTTTCTTTTCAAACATATATTTCACACTGAGTTCGCATGATCGCAAGACCCGTTAATCGGAGGTTCTCTCGTCTTAAAATGATGAATAATTAACGACAGATTTGTCCGCGGGTGCTAAAAATTAGAACCCTCACAATCAATAAATTCTCGGCCACCGTCGGATAGAAGGGAATCTATACAACGCCTGATAAGCGAGCGTATCCATCCTAATGGGTGATGAAAACCACTCTACAATACCTTATAAAGATTTAGAGTTAGTCTAGTGGTAGAGACGTATTACTTTTCCCTCTAGTGCTAGAGGCGCATTACTTTGCCCCAAAGGTCTTGGTTCAAGGCCCCAATAGGTACTTTTGTTTTTTTAATTTTTTTTGATAGGTTAGGTACTATTTAACAATATATTTATTCAAGTTGGCATATAATTTGGATCCAACTACTTATTTATTAACGGAACACCATTTATTTATAAAAATGTAATATAAATATAATTAGCTTCTTTCAATTTAAATCTTTTTAATTGCATTTATATTGTAAAAATGAAAAAAGATAAGTTCATTTACAATAGTATTACTATCCTCGAAAAAAAAAATCATAAAAGTATTATGACTTAAAAAAAATAGTAGTACTTTTAATGAGTTTATTTTCATATTAGAGTAAGTTGTTCTGCCCCCCTCCCCCTCCGCCAAAAAGAAAAAAAAGAGGAATTTTTCTGGTTCCTCCGCATTTTTATAAATATAAATCAATACGGGCATTTTATTTAATTTAGATTTTCCTTGTGGCAGATTACAGACTGGCTGACATCTAGTGTGAGTCCCTATTTCCTGTCTTCATAGTGTAGGCAGTTTATTCTACTGCTATTTATTGTTTTATATTATACCTGTATTTATGTTTTAGTCAATTAAATATTTACTATTAAAAAATACCTATATGAAAGTGAATGTAGCTTAGCTTCTGATAAAATGGATATGGAAATGAAACGTGAAAGCTGGGTATGAAAGGAATGATTGGAAAGCTTGAAAGATTAGACTTCATAGGTTTTGAAGTCAAGTATCAAATGCAATTGCTACTCGCTGTTTAATAATCAATTTGAGAAACTGAAAGGGAAGGCAGAGTGGGCGATCTCTTTGAGAATTACTATAATCTTCATAGGATCTCTTTGAGAATTACTATAATCTTCATAGGAAAATGCTATTAATTTCTTTTGTTTCTTGTGTTGATGTTACTAGTTAGGATGTGATATACCTTTCGAAACTAACCTCTGATTTAAAGCTGAATCAACCATACCCATTCAAATGCTGACATGAATCCCACACGTGCGTTCTATCAGTGACAGCTATGGATTGCTTATCCCCTATATTCAGATGTTACCTAGTTAATTACATTATTATTATTTTTTGTATATTTATTTGTTTCAAACTAGCGTAATTCAGAGTTTACAAGCATTTGTAAATTAGCGAGTTACATGACTCTCAAACAATTTTTTGGAGACTAATATATTGTTCAGTTGATTTACTGAAACATATGCAGCGATCTATATTGTTGTAGAATAATGTGCAATACCAACAACAACTGTCGCGTACAATGCTTCCTACTGATATACTATTGTTATTAATGCAGCGGAACTATCGATTCTTCTACATGTTTGTTTTCTCCACGACTCTGCTTTGCATCTACGTTTTCTTGTTTTGCTGGGTCTTCATCAAGAAAATTATGGATGCTGGGCAAATTACTATATGTAGAGCGATGACCAAGTCTCCAGCTTCAATTGTTCTCATAATCTACACTTTCATATCGGTTTGGTTTGTTGGAGGCCTCTCCGTCTTTCATTTATATCTCATGAGCACCAACCAGGTAAAAGTTCTTTCTCATCTCCAAGAATTTAAGTCCCTGTATGGCCTTGGAATTAAGTTAGGACAATTTCAGTTTGCTAAAGGTGTCTAAACTTAATTTTAGACTCGTAACTTCATCCTGTTTGGGTCTGATTTTGGAATTGATGCTTGAAGTTATTCAAACTCCACTCTATACTATTTTAACTCAAACCCAAGTGGGGAAACTTGTCCTCGTCTCCTTTTTCCAAGAACACCCCCCCCCCCCCCCGGCAAAAAAAAGAAGAGTGAATTTCTTCACTGAGATCTCCACAACATCCTCTACCACACACACATAATCAATAATACACATGCGTTTTGCGTTCTGCATTCACTTTTATGCACTTCTTCTAATATGTGTACACGGTTCAACACACCTTCAGAATTCTAGTTTATGTTAATGTCAAACAAAGAGAAGAAATAGAAATTGGACAATTCTAAATTTAAACAACATTAAGTAGCGTTGAATCCCTGTAACCAGAGTTTTCATAATCTGTACATTCACTAAATAAATAATTCTTGCTGTCCTAACTCCAAATCCAGACATGGCCTAAATCACTTCTTTATGATCTGTAATATCATTTTCTTTACAATGGTCTTCTGATTCAGTGTGCACTATCTTTTCTTATCTTATCAAAGACAACATACGAGAACTTCCGATACCGATATGAGCATCGACCTAATCCATATAATAAAGGACTATTCAACAACTTCATAGAAGTCTTCTTCACAAGCATCACACTTTCTAACAACAAATTCCATGCACGTGTTCAAAAAGAAGAAGCTCCATATGCACAAACAATGGGCAATAATATAGGTTTCATGAGCCCAAACACGGGGAAAGGGGGTAGAGATATAGAAATGGGAAGAAAAACAATGGCATGAGATGATTAGGTCAGTGTTTTAAAAAGCGTCCGCTTAAGCGCTTGAGCGGCCGCTTAAGTGGCGGAGCGGATTTTGCCGCTCCGCTTTATCCCGCTTAAGCTGGTTAGATTATATTACTTATTTTTATTGATTTATACACATTATAAGTGTCATAATTGGCATATAAATATTGGTATTTGAGTGAGAATAACACAAATACCATTCAATACTAAATCCCATATTTCCCCCCCTCTTTTTACACATCGTTTCTCTCTAACCCGCTCAAGTCAACAGAGGCCATGGTTTTCCACTTGCTCGACATCAACAAACTTTAGGATTTGGGTTTCGAAACTTCAAAAATTAAGGTTTCATAACTGATCGATTTCAAGATATCAAGATCTAAAATTTGATTTCGAGCAATTCTAGGGCTTTTCAATTTCGATTTCGAATAGTTTTCGAATTTCGACTTTAAATTTCTAATTCGATCTCGACTACACTAGCCTTGGGTTTTAGATGCTTTTTGTGATTTTCTTTTTTTTTTCCTTGTATTGATTTTGTTGGTTCTTCTAGTTACAATCGATGTTTATTTTTAAAACAAAATCTAATAACAATAGGATCTTCTTCGCAACTAATTTGCATTTTCGGTTGTTTACATCTTCCTTAATACTAATTTAGGTATTTGCAAGTGCAAAAGAAACATAAAATGGTTAGAACTTTATTGGAATCATTATTTATTTACAAGAAATAAGAAAATTGATGAAAACACCACTTTTCCGATTTCTGAGCGGTCTGGACGGTGGCTTGAGTAGTGCTTAAGCGGCCTGGCTCCTCGACCGCTCCGCTTTTTAATCCTGCTTTTAAAACATTGGATGAGGTGGAGGGATTGGTAAATGATTTAGATTTAGAGGCGGGCATGAGCAACGAGTTGATAGAAGATAAAGCCGGTGTTGGATTTCCCGGGTCTTCTCCGGATTTGAACCGGGTTTTGCAACCCGATTCACACCCGTGAAGGGAGAGTTGGGGCCGAAGGAGCGGGAATTGGGACATGCCAAAGGAGATTCTAGGATAGAGTTTGAGGATTTTGTGGTTTGGTGAAGAAGAATGTTACACTGGTTTTAACCTTTAGTTGTTGTTTGATGATTGTATAGGGCTTGAGAAAACTTGTAATTAGAGAAGGGCAGCAGCATAAGAATGCAGCTTATGGCCCCTATGTTTATTACCTCTGGTAATTATTGTACATTTTCCCATCCTTTTTTGGTTATTGCAGTTCTGAAATGATTTTCTTCAAAATTGAGTGTTGTGTGCTACTCGCTTAGCTTTTATATTTTCTGCCTCTTCTAAGAAATTTATGAATATTCATGAAATTTATAAATTCATATAGAATAAATTTGTGATACAAGAGGGACTATGAATCATAATAGAATTACCATTGGTGATTGATGATGCTCGATATCGGTGATCTTCCAGATCATGACACATGGCAGATGACGTGTCCCAAGGCTCATAAGAAAGGACTTACAGTGGCCGACCAGACCACTCCTGTGCCCGTCCTACAAGCAAACGATGGTTCACCTCCGAGTCCCTGCACAATTAGTCTCCTCGGCCTACCAGCTCGTCTCCGGGCTACCACAGAACCAAGATACATCGGCTCTCCTGCTCGTCCGTGAGCTCTCCCGCCGAGGTCATCTTCCTCGGTCTCATCGACCGACCAACGGCACCGCTCACAGGCGCAACCGCCATCCCGCAAATCTCGCCATGTGCGAGATATCCGCCGGCCACATCCCACGTTTCACGCCATCATGATCCCCCATTAACGAGCTTGTCTCGCCATTAATGGGAGATCCCGCTTATCACACGGGCGCGACGTCGGGAGCGTAACTGCCGGCGTGATTCTCGCGCCTGCCCTGCCTGCTGCCACCACTATATAAACCCCTTCTTCAGACGGTTCAGGTAAACCATTTTTACTCCACTAAGCCGTTACTATGCTCGGATCTCTAGTCTAACTTGACCGTCGAAGGGTTCTCGGTGGTACAACCATCCCGGGACTTCCTTGTAGGTAGCTCGGTAACCCCAATCTCAAACCCATTGAGATCCACACGCTTCAGGAGCGACAGCCTCCAGATCCAATCTCAGCCACCCATCGCCGCTATCAGCAGATCAACGGAAGGTAACATCTTAGCGCGATCCAGGTCGCGTCAGCTGGCGTCGTCTGTGGGAAATCCTTGATTCCACAAAAACAAAAGTTCACTTTCCGATCACAATCCAATGGCGAGCGATCATCACGAAGATCCAAGCACTAGCGGGCGCCTCCCCCTCAACGGAGGCGCGGACGAACCCCCTCCACCGAATGCCATTAGCGCCCTTGCCGACCGAATAGACCGACTCACGTTCTTCGTGGAGGCGCTCATCTGCTTCCAAACGGCAGGGCAAGATCCTCAGGTCGCCGCTCTCCCGCCTCGGGACCGAGACCCCTACAAGGGAAGAGAAGATTCCGTCCGCGTCAGCACTGCCGACCGCCGCGTTGCTACCTTTCACGGCCGCAGATCTCCCGGGCCAATATATTCTGAGGCCCGCTGGGCGCCTCACAGTTCAATGTCGAGGTCCGTCGCCAGAGCGCCTCGTCCCGAGATCCTTCGCGCACCTGTCCCTTCTGAAGAGATATCTGTCAGCTCGCCTGTTACCAGGCCTGACCGACACCCCCTCTCTCGACGGGGTCGCGCGGACGAGACTCACCACGACGGTTCGAAGACTACCTCGCCGGGGGATCTAAGGAACCTCATTGAGAGGAACCGGGGCCTAGGCCAGACGCATGCCTCCAACGGCAGAGGCCTGGGATCAGAATGTGCCGAGTCGTCAGGGTACCACGGTCGACTCGACGCCCTCGAGAAGAAGATCGAGGGTCTGTATCGGGAGGGTCATCGTTTGAGCGACGGGGCTAAGTACGCCGCTAACTCGCTCACCAAACCATGTTAGAAATTAAACTTGTTTTCGGTTACAAAGAATTGAAGAGACATCGGTTATAAAAGGAAGGGATACCAATTCATGAATAGGTTTAATGAAAGGATATGTAACGGTTATTTTAATCAATTGGTATTATGAAGAGTCATAATGAAGGGGCATGTAAACTCCTATATAAGGAGATGTTTTGTAAAGTTTTTAAAAGAGCAAAGAAAATATAAGAATAGTTTATTGATACTTTCTCCATTCTCTATCCATTCTCTCCTCCAAACACATTCGGCTACATCGTAGACCGAACATAAAGTTGTGAAGATCCTAACAAAGTGGTATCAGAGCCAAGGTTCGAAGAAAATGTCGAAGACAACACTCTTGTACAACGCCCCACGCCTCACCAAAGATAACTATGAAAATTGGAGCATCAAAATGAAGACTGTTTTGGGAGCAGTAGGCGCTTGGGATGTGGTGGTCCGAGGCTATGATCGGCCTCAAGATGAAGCTGCACTGACGGCAGCTCAGAGAACGACCCACGAAAAATTATTCGAGAAAGATTGTACCGCAAGATACTTTATCGAGCAAGTTGTCGATGATTCAACTTTCGAGAAGATTTCGGCTGCCACTAATGCAAAGCAACAGTGGGAGATACTTGAGAAAACCTTCCAAGGAGTCGAGAAGGTTAAAAAGGTACGCTTACAATCACTAAGGAGGGAGTTTGAATTGTTAAAAATGGAGGAGAATGAATCGGTGACTGACTATAATGCCCGAGTGCTTACGGTGGTCAACCAAATGAAGAGGAACGGAGAAAAAATGGAGGATGTAAGGGTGATAGAGAAAATTCTTCGGTCACTACCACCGAAGTTTGACTTCATTGTGTGTTCAATTGAAGAGTCAAAGAATCTTGAAGAAATGACGATAGATGAGTTGATGGGTTCACTAAAAGCCCACGAAGAACGGTTCGTGAAAAAGCAAGAACCGATTGAAAAATTACTACAAACACAAGTTAATTTGAAAGGTGATTCGGTTGAAAATGGTCAAAATGACCGAAATCGAGGAAATACACGCGGCCGAGGAAGAGGCCGTGGCCGAGGTCAATTCGGTCGAGGACAAGGTGGTCGAGGAGGTCAAAACAATGACGATAGAAGCCAAAGCCAAAATTTTGGCCGAGGTCGAGGCCGAGGACGATTGACTGGTGGAAGAGGGAGACCGAATGTTCAATGCTGTAATTGCAAGAAATTCGGTCACTACGCAGCAGACTGTTGGGGAAAAACAGTCGAGGAAAAATCAAACTTTGTGGAGAAAGAAGATTACAATGACGATGTACTTCTGCTGGCTTTTAAAGGTGACGAAGAAAGTGCCGACACTTGGTATCTCGATACTGGTGCAAGTAATCATATGTGTGGCAAGCGAAACATGTTCGTAGACTTGGACGAATCGGTGAGTGGCCAAGTCACATTCGGTGACTGTTCGAAGGTACCAGTAAAAGGCAAAGGTAAAATTTTAATTCGACTGAAAGATGGATCACAAAAATATATCGAAAATGTGTATTATGTGCCGAATATGAAAAACAACATCTTAAGTTTGGGACAACTCTTAGAAAAGAATTTCGATATTCATTTAAAGGATCGAACTCTTTTCTTAAGAGATAACCGAATGAAGTTGATAGCAAAAGTGCAGATGACGAAGAATCGGCTATTTCTATTGGATATCAAATATGGTGAAGCAAAGTGTCTAAAATCATCGGTGAAAGATTCGGCTCGGTTTGGCATATGAGGTATGGACATCTCAATTTCGGCGGACTAAACTTGTTGGCGAGGAAGAACATGGTCAAAGGTTTGCCGATTATGAATGAACCGAAAGAGTTATGTGAAGGGTGTTTACTTGGTAAACATCACCGAGCAAGTTTTCCAAAAGAAGCCGAGTTTAAAGCCAAGGAGCCATTACAACTTGTCCACACCGATGTATGTGGACCAATTACTCCAAATTCATTTGGTGGAAAAAGGTACATTCTAACATTTATTGATGATTTCACAAGGAAAACATGGGTATATTTTCTAAAAAATAAATCGGAAGTTTTTGAAAATTTTAAAAGATTCAAAATGAATGTGGAAAAAGAAAGTGGGTTTTATTTGAAATCGGTCAGGTCAGACCGAGGTGGAGAATTCACTTCAAATGAGTTTGAAAATTTTTGCAAAGAAAATGGGATTCGGCATTTCTTAACGGCCTCCTATTCACCACAACAAAATGGAGTGGCCGAACGAAAAAATAGAACCATATTAGACATGGTGAGATGTATGTTGAGTAGTAAAAATATGCCGAAGGAATTTTGGGCAGAAGCGGTTGCATGTGCTGTGTACATTCTAAACCGATGCCCAACCCAGAGTCTACAAAATGTAACACCGCAGGAGATGTGGCATGGTTATAAGCCGAATGTAAGTCACTTTAAAATTTTCGGGAGCATAG
The DNA here is from genome assembly GCA_030015575.1 of Agapanthus africanus. NCBI lineage: Eukaryota > Viridiplantae > Streptophyta > Magnoliopsida > Asparagales > Amaryllidaceae > Agapanthus > Agapanthus africanus. The sequence goes on from CM057349.1 coordinate 423,953,312, forward strand.
CATATGCTCATGTCCCCGAACAAAAGAGAGTAAAACTTGATGACCGAAGTTCTCGGTTGATTTTTATCGGTTATGATCTAAGAACCAAAGGCTACAAGCTGTTTGATCCAGTCAATAAGAAGGTCATTGTTAGCCGAGATGTCGAATTTGATGAAGAAAGCTCATGGAGTTGGAGCGATGAAGCCGAAAGCAGCAGACCGAATGAAGTACTCGGTCAAGAAGAAAAGAAAAGAAATGAAGTCGAAGTTGATGTTCCATCGCCTGCAACAACACCTCGGTTCAATTCGCCTCAAGTCGGTTCTCCACAAACCGAAGCGTCGTCAAGTTCAACTCCACCTAGAAATCCAAGGACGAGGACTATGACCGAGTTATATGAGGTAACCGAAATGCAAAATAATCTAACATTATTTTGTTTGTTTGCCGAATGCGAGCCAATGAATTTTGAAGAAGCGGTCAAAGACCGAAGGTGGAAAGAAGCAATGGACGAAGAAATCAGTGCTATTGAGAGAAATGGAACTTGGGAGATCACCGAACTTCCCAAAGGCAAGAAACCCATAGGAGTGAAATGGGTGTACAAGGAGAAAAAGAACGCTAAGGGAGAAATCGAGCGATACAAGGCAAGGTTAGTGGTCAAAGGCTACAAACAACAAGCTGGCATTGATTATGATGAAGTTTTCTCACCAGTAGCGCGACTCGAGACAATTCGACTGATCATTGCTATGGCGGCTCAATTCAGTTGGAAGATATATCAATTGGATGTTAAATCGGCATTCCTCAATGGATATCTTGAAGAAGAAGTCTACATCGAGCAACCACTCGGTTATGAGAAGAAAGGACATGAGTCGAAAGTACCGAAGCTAAAGAAGGCTTTATATGGCCTGAAGCAGGCACCGAGAGCATGGAATAGTCGAATCGACATATACTTCCAAGCACACGGTTTCATGAAGTGTCCTTATGAGCATGCATTATACATAAAGAAGTCCGAAAAAGGTGATATTTTTATAGTATGTTTATATGTGGATGATCTCATCTTCACAGGAAACAATCCACGTATGTTCGATGACTTCAAAAGCTCGATGGTTAAAGAATTTGAAATGACCGACATCGGTCAGATGGCATATTATTTGGGAATAGAGGTAAAGCAAAGACCGAATGGGATTTTCTTATCCCAAGAAGGATATGCTCGGTCGATTTTGAGAAAGTTCAATATGGAGCAAAGCAATTCGGTCAATACCCCAGTAGACTGCGGAACAAAATTATCAAAGTTCGATGAAGGGAGCAATGTGGACTCGACGCATTTTAAAAGCTTGGTAGGCAGTCTTCGGTATCTTACATGCACAAGACCGGATATTCTATATGGAGTCGGCTTGATCAGCCGATACATGGAAGAACCGAAATTGACACATTTATCAGCGGCGAAAAGGATATTGAGATATATCAAAGGTACACCAAATTTCGGTTTGTTCTATTCGAAATCTAACAATTTTGAATTATATGCATATACCGATAGCGATTGGGGAGGAGATATAGATGACCGGAAAAGTACGACAGGGTACATTTTCTTCATCGGTGAATCAGCATTTACTTGGTGTTCCAAGAAGCAACCGATAGTGACACTATCAACTTGTGAAGCCGAATACGTTGCTATATCGGCTGGAGTTTGCCATGCTATATGGCTAAGAAATCTGCTGAAAGATCTAAAGGTTGAACAGGAAGGACCTACGAAGATGTATGTGGACAACCAATCTGCTATAGCACTGGCGAAGAATCCAGTGTTTCATGAACGAAGCAAGCACATTGATACTCGGTATCACTCTATCAGAGAACATGTGAGGAAGAAAGAGGTCGAACTCGTTCATGTCAAATCACAAGATCAACTGGCCGATATTTTTACAAAGCCCCTAAAATTTGAAGTGTTCGCAAAATTGCGAGGAAAGATCGGCATGGTAAAACAAGTTTAAGAGAGCATGTTAGAAATTAAACTTGTTTTCGGTTACAAAGAATTGAAGAGACATCGGTTATAAAAGGAAGGGATACCAATTCATGAATAGGTTTAATGAAAGGATATGTAACGGTTATTGTAATCAATTGGTATTATGAAGAGTCATAATGAAGGGGCATGTAAACTCCTATATAAGGAGATGTTTTGTAAAGTTTTTAAAAGAGCAAGGAAAATATAAGAATAGTTTATTGATACTTTCTCCATTCTCTATCCATTCTCTCCTCTAAACACATTCGGCTACATCGTAGACCGAACATAAAGTTGTGAAGATCCTAACAAACCATTCATCGAGGAGCTACTTGCTGTCCACGTCTTCACAACAAGCCCCCAAAGATCTCCCTCTTCGACGGCAAGTCTGACCCGAAGGACCATTTGGATGCGTTCACCGCAGGGAATGAGCTTTCAAGACAACTCCGACGCCGCCCAGTGCCGGGCTTTCCCGGCCACTCTCATCCGCTCCGGGCGAGACTGGTTCCGAGGACTCGAGCCACGCTCGATCTCAAATTTCGACGAGCTGGCCACCCAATTCCTCGGCCACTTCGTTGGGAACAGGCAGCAAAAACGCACCGTCGACCACCTCTTCACGATCAAGAGCGGGGACAAAGAGACGTTAAAGCATATGTCACCTGCTTCTATAACGCCTTTCTCGAGGTCCCCGAGCACCGGGACGAGATGGTCATCACGGCATTAAGGTCTGGTCTTAGACACAAGGAGTGGTTACGCTCCTTTGCACTAGCGCAACCTAAGACCATGGTCGAGGTAAAGGCCTTGACCGAGCGCGAGGTCCAGCTCGAATCCGAGGTAAGCGCAAATCCCCCCGGGCAGAGCAAACCGACCAGAAGAAGAGGGCAAGAGAAGAGAGAAGGGGACCTGAACGGCAAAAGCCTTATCTCCCAAAGTTCCAGGAGTACACACCGCTCGATGTCTCCCAGGCAGTGCTACTAGAAAAGGCTAAGGGCGAGGGGTTCTTCAGGCTCTCCCGATCCCGCGAATGGCCTCAAAGCGAACTCGGGGCCCCTACTGCGGGTTCCACAGGTCACTAGGCCACTCCACAGAGAGTTGTAAGCAGCCTGGAGACTACATCGAGGAGCTTATCCGTTCGGGGTACCTAGCAGCGTACCTGAGGGACAAGCGGCAAGCTGACCGCGAGCAGGAGCAGCGTCCCCCTCCAGCCCGGGACCGGGATGGTGAAAGGAAAGTTCTCCATTCTTGCGTTTTGGGTCCGAGGAAAGGAATCATCAACAATCTCTCCATTTTATAGCCCACAATGCCCTTGGAGTTCAACGGTCGCCCGCAACTGTGCCGCCGCGAGGCAGACATCGCGTCGCTCGATGCGAAATCGAAACGACGCGGCTCTGGCGCTTCGCCTCCTCCACGCGTTCGTAGCACGTGTCACTCGCGACTGTCCATCTTCCCAAAGCCCTCACGAAGAGGCAGCCCAACAGCTACCCTGCTCGGCTATCCCTGGTCGGTAGCTCGCCTACCCCACAACGCCAGGGATCTAAGCCCTCACTAAGAGGCAACCGAGCAGCTTCACTGCTTGGTTCATCCTTGGCAGGCCTCCTACGGCCCCTCCAGCGCCAAGGATCGAAGCTCTCACCAAGAGACAGCCCTCCAGCTATCCTGCTCGGCTATCCTTGGTTGGTAGCTTGCCTACCCCACAACGCCAGGGATCTAAGTCCTCACGAAGAGGCGACCGAGCAGCTTCACTGCTTGGTTCATCCTTGGCAGGCCTCCCACGGCCCCTCCAGCGCCAAGGATCGAAGCCCTCACCAAGAGGCAGCCCTGCAGCTACCCTGCTCAGCTATCCTTAGCTGGTAGCTCGCCTACCCCACAACGCCAGGGATCTAAGCCCTCACTAAGAGGCGACCGAGCAGCTTCACTGCTGGTTCATCTTTGGCGGGCCTCCCACGGCCCCTCCAGCGCCAAGGATCTAAGCCCTCACCAAGAGGCAGCCCTGCAGCTACCCTGCTCGGCTATCCCTGACTGGTAGCTTCCCTACCCCACAACGCCAGGGATCGAAGCTCTCACCAAGAGGCAGCCCTGCAGCTCCCTGCTCAGCTATCTTTGGCTGGTAGCTTCCCTACCCCACAACGCCAGGGATCAAAGCTCTCGCCAAGAAGCACCGAGCAACAACCCTGCTCGACCATCCTTAAGGACAAAAAGCCCTCACCAAGAGGCACCGGGCAGTAACCTGCTCGGCCATCCTTAGTAGGCCATTTACGGCCCCTCCCGCGCTAAGGATGAAAATACCTCGCAAGAGGCAACCGGGCCCACCCTTGCTCGGTTATTCCTGGCTGGTAGCTCCCTACCCCAACAAACCAGAGATCAAAGCCCTCGCCAAGAGGCAACCGGGCCCGCCCTTGCTCGGTTATCCTTGGCTGGTAGCTCCCTATCCTAACAAACCAGGGATCAAAGCCCTTGCCATAAGGCACCGGGCAATAACCCTGCTCGGCCCGTCCTTAAGGATCAAAGCCCTCGCAAGAGGCAACCGGGCCCGCCCTTGCTCGGTTATCCCTGGCTGGTAGCTCCCTACCACAACAAATCGGGGATCAAAGCCCTTGCCAAGAGGCACCGGGCAGCTACCCTGCTCGGCCCTATCCTTAGTAGGCCACTTACGGCCACTCCCGCGCTAAGGATCAAAAGCCCTCGCAAGAGGAAACCGGGCCCACCCTTGCTCGGTTATCCCTGGCTGGTAGCTCCCTATCCCAAGAATCAAAGCCCTTGCCAAGAGGTACCGAGCAATTACCCTGCTCGGCTATGTCCTTAGTAGGCCTCTCACGGCCCCTTCCGCGCTAAGGAACAAAAGCCCTCGCAAGAGGGATCTATGCGGCTACCCTGCTCGGCTATCCCCGGCAGCCAATTCACTACCTTACAACTCCATGATCGAAGCCCTCGCCTAGATGCTCCGGGCAGCTACCCTGCTCGGTCTATCATCAACATACCTCTCCGAGCCTTCCACGCTAAGGAACATGACCTCACCAAAAGGCATCTGGTTCTACGTCTAAGCGATCTCCACCTCGACTTCGGGGCCATGGAGATACCATCCCCCCGTCGGTCTTTGTACACTCGGCAAACGAACAGATTCAACTCGACGTGTGATCGCTAGACAAAGAACCTATATAAAACGAAGGCAGTACTGTGCAAATACGAGTGTTTACCGATAAAGGAAAATACAAGCACAAACACTACTGTAAAAACAAAAATCTTTATTCACAAAGCAAAAAGTCTTTACAAGGGTATTCTGGGCTTCCCAGCATTACAAAATGCCCGGAGGCTTACAAAAGAGAGAGGAGGAAAAGCAAAAAAAGGGGGGGTTTGGCCACAGGCCCCGCCCAGACGTCACCTCCCTCATCACCATCGGCTGGAGGAATGACCACCGAAAGTGGGACTCGAGCACGGAGCTCACCGTCGGCAAACTCCAGAAACTGCTCCTTGACGGCGTCAAGAGCTTTGTTCTATGCGATGGCGAAGGTCTCGCCGAGGACGACGTAGAACTGGTCTGACTCCTTGTAATCAGTCACGACCTTTCTAGCCCGAGTCTCGGCGACCTCCGCCTCTTGGAGCGCTGCCTCGGCATCCCGCCTGCTGGCATCTCTCGCCCTCTTCATGGCTGCAAAGCGATCGGCCAGTTCCATCAACTTCGTCTCGACAACTCGATGGGACTCACTTAGGTGGTGATAAGACTCCCGGCACTTCGAGACGGCGAGCTCTGCGGCGGCCGATCGGGCTTCAAGGACAACCATCCTCTCTCTCTCCAGACGCAGCTTGAGTCGCAGATCCTCAGCCTCCGAAAAAGAGTCTTCTGCTGACCTCGTTCGGCCTCTATACGAGTAACGAGGGCGCAGTGCTGAACGACCTGGCGAAAAACGGCAGAGAGACTTAGCAACACTCGAACTAAGAAGAGGGCGCTCAAAACAACACATGAGGGAGTACATACCTGAACCGCCTCATGTGCGATAGCCGCCATTTGGGCCCTGAGGGTCCCTCGAGGCATCTGGCCCCCGGCCGACTCTTCTATACCGGCAAGAAGGCTGGCAGCGACGGAAAGGCCCCGACGGGACCACGAAGTGGGCGTCCTCCTCCTGCACGGGAACCCTCGCAGGAATCTCCGACGGTAGCGCACGAGAGACCGTCCTCTTCCTCTTAAGGGGAACCCCGTCTTCGTCCTCTCCTGCATCCCTCGTCTGGGGCTCGGGAACCCGTGGACACCTTTGGCCTCCGCCGGGGCAATCATCGGGAGCTCGTGACGAGGCTAATGGCTTCGCCATCGGCGGCACATTTGGTGCGGGACTTGGTTCAGCCGGAAGCATGGCCGCACCGGCGGTCCCCTTCCGGGACTGAGTACCGAGAGCACCAAGAGTCCCAGATCGATCCATTGGTCTTGCCAAAGGGAGAAGCAGGCTCAACTCAGAAGGAGAAGAAGCAGGAGAAAGGAAAAGAAGACATCTAACCTGATGGAGAGAAGTCCTCGGCAACGCAGAAATCCGACCTAAGAGAAGAGCGCCGAGCTTACAAGATCAAGAGTGAGGGAAATATGAAGAGAGATGGGCCCTGAAGCGGACCCCACCTCTATTTATAGCTACCGGCGTTCTCATCCCACGACGACAGCCGACTCTCGCCAAAACAACTCTTCACATTCGACGACGGCCACGATCGCTCCACCTGTCGCACGCATATTGGCCGTATCCCATCAGACGCCAGAGGTCTGCGGCCCGTCGCGTCAGCCAACCAGCGTGCGACACGTAGTCTGTCGCTTCAGCAAAAGTACGCGCGATCCGGCGCATCCTCTCTAATGCAAAGATCTCTCCCTGATTCGCTGACATCATCCAGAAAATAAAATAGATTACCCGGGGACACGCCTGACGATATCTTCGAAAGGAAGCTCACCTCGGGTGACCCGGCAGACCACTCTCAACCCGACCCGTCAGCTGGTCGGGACGTGAGTGGGGGGCTAATGATGATGCTCGATATTGGTGGTCTCCCAGATCATGACATATGGCAGAAGACGTGTCCCAGGGCTCACAAGAAAGGACCTACAGTGGCCGACCAGACCATTCCTGTGTCCGTCCTACAAGCAAACGCTGGCTCACCTCCGAGCCTCAGCACAATTGGTCTTCTCGGCCTACCAGCTCGTCTCCGGGCTACCACAAAACCAAGATACCTCGGCTCTCCCGCTCGTCCGCGAGCTCTCCCGCCGAGGTCATCTTCCTCGGTCTCATCGACCGACCAACGGCACCGCTCACAGGCGCAACCGCCATCCCGTGAATCTCGCCATGCGCGAGATATCCGCCGGCCACATCCCACGTTCTACGCCATCACGATCCCTTATTAACGAGCCTGACTCGCCATTAACGGGAGATTCCGCTCATCACGCGGGCGTGACGTCGGGAGCGTAACTGCCGACGTGATTCTCGCGTCTGCTCTGCCTGCTGCTGCCACTATATAAACCCCTTCTTCGGGCGGTTCAGGTAAGCCATTTTTACTCCACTAAGCCGTTACTCTGCTCGGATCTCTAGTCTAACTTGACCGTCGGAGGGTCCTCGGTGGTACAATCGCCCCGGGACTTCATTGCAGGTAGCTCGGCAACCCCAACCTCAAATCCATTGAGATCCACACGCTTCAGGAGCGACAGCCTCCAGAGCCAATCTCAGCCACCCATCGCCGCCATCAGCAGATCAACGGAAGGTAACATCTTGGCGCGATCCAGGTCGCGTCAGCGATGACATTGAATATATCCATAATGGAAAAAAATAGCTAGTTGTCTAAAACATGAAGAAATTCTTCATATAAATCCAAACCAAATCATAACTAGAATGAGCTTTCATTCTCATTTCTATGGCTATCATCTCATCCTGATGCCTATCAATTTCATAGGTGTTGGCTTTTAAATCACCCTACTCACCTGTGCTATGGAAATAATGGAATGGATTTATGGCAGCCTTGATGTAATCTTATATAGCCCATCATCAATTTGGTGGTCCTGATATGCCAAGTACATACATGTGTATGTATTATTATTATTTTTAGAAGACAATCTTTCCCTTGGCTGATTGCAAAAGGTAGGTACTTGCCCTTTTATAACAACCGTTTCTTTTTTGCATGCATCATACCGAGGTCTATATCGATCTGTTATCTGGTACGTTTTCGTGTTTTTACGAAAAAACATCTAATATAAATGTTCTGAGATAATTGATTTTTTATTTTTGGAATTTTTCTTATGAGAGGTGTAAATTAAGTATCTTTAACACTTTGGTGTTTTTGTACCATTTCGAAGCACAAAACTTATTAGATGCAGTGAAAATCGAAGTTTAAGCTTCTCTTTTTCAGATCAGATGAAGATGAAGACTATATATAGTTTGTGAAGAATCACTTTACCTAATAGCTTAAACAATTACATGGCAAATGATTATGTTCTTAAATTGATATTGATCGATAAGTTCATACCCAGTACCTTTTGAATTCTGATATGCTATAACCCTTAAATATGATGTCAAGAACAACCAATGAAGCTTAGTTGGCACTTACCCTCCTTGGTTTGATCTGATCCCGGAAAACGTTTTCAAGGCAAATTTGTGGTTCCCTTGTGTGAGTTAGGCTTACAACCAGTTCAAAAGAAATAATAATAAAAGAATTTATTATAGTAAGCCTAAGCTTTTGATGCTCTTGAGATTTGAATGAATTTATTCTAGTTCTAGTCAAATACCCAAGAAACCTAATGAAGCAATTATATTTTATTACAAAAAACAGAACAGCTATGCTATGCTCTGTTTCATGCTTTCCCCTTCTGTTTACACTGATTATGTATTTCTAAACATATATTTTCCTTCTTCTACAACATCCAAATTGGCAACTATAGCAAACATAGCATGGCCTTGAATCCATATGACATACATATACAAGAAAATAAACTTTATTAATTATAATCAAACACAAACAATTACTAATACATCAAAATACCCACTCTTAGCATGCAGGAATATATATATATATATATATTCTCTTCTCATGCAAAGTGTTTGCGCCACTAATATGTACTCCAGCACCATAACACTTTGCATCATTATTAATTCCTCATCCTAATATTTACACTGGGCTCATCTCAATCCCATTGCCTTTCTCCTCTTTCGCTTCTGCCTTCGCCTTGAACTCTTCTTCTTTGTTAGCGACGGTTTCATCAAGCTTCGTTTTCGAGACTATGTGCTCGGGCAACTTGTCGTCTTTCACAATCAGTTCTTGTGCATCCTTGTAAATTATGTAGAGGGCCATTTGAAGCACCCCAAATGTGAATCCCAAAATGTTTGGTATCTATTTAGGGCAAGAAGGGTACAGTACAAGTTGGTTGGAATTAAATGATATGATTAAGGCATGAATATTTGTGTATTTATTAGAGAGAGTAAATTTACCGCCACGTAGATGTCCTTTGTGAATAGACCGTAGGAGAACCACACGACGGCACTTAGCGTGAGGAAGAAGGACAGAGAGAACGGCATGAACTCGACGCTCTTGGTTCTGATCACTTGCCTCTGTATTAGGGCGAAATCGTAGATTTATTAATATGGTTGTGTATGTATAACTGTAAGAAAAAGACTAGCCAAATGTATTAATTAGGGTGTCTATGCCATGTTTACTAATTATTGTGCGTTTGATTTGTTGTGATATTTGCGGAATAAAATTATTTTGATGCTTGCAATATTTATTGCAGTTTTATTGAATTATGCAACCCAATTTTTAGATCCTAATGAACATATTGCTAGTCAATCATGAAGAAATAATTTTATTTTGCAACAAATATTATGTTTGTATGTTTATTTTCTTACCATTATGATCAAAGGGGCGGCAAAAACGCCAACAGAGAATGCAACACATATCCATCCGAGAAGTTTGACACGGTTGGCACCCGTAGTGAGCAGAAGAGTGGAGAAAACGATCAACGAAAATATCACCACATTCAAAAGCAAGATCATTTTCGAAGTGTAGATCTACATTAAAATTCAATACACATAAATTTACTGCAATCAAATTAAAAAAGTATAAATACTTCGAATATATACAGTAGAATACATGCACATACCTTAATTTTTCTCGGGGCGTAGGCTAGAAATATGACGATGTATACGGTCTCAATGACACATCCGAACGAGTTGATGGTGATGAGAAGGGGCTCATCCGTCTTGATGAATGCATAGTAGATCCATAGCATCGAGCTGAACAATGCGACGACATAGGGTTCCGATTGGAATCCTTCTGTCGATTTCTTTCGGTACACTCGACAAAATGTTGATCTGTAAATAAATATAAAAAACCAATAAATGCCAAATTTTCTAAGAAAATCCATTCTTATTTAATTTGATGAAACTACTTGAGAGAAGTGATGTTAAAAACAGGGATAGATTTTTACATTGGGGCCAGGTACACCATCAATGAGACCAAGTTGCCTACAAAATAATAAAGACAAAATGGAAGTTATTAATTAGTAATTTGATATATAAATTAAGACTATATGTCTTTCTCCAATTAATTAAAAACTTGTGAAGTACTAGAGTTATAGTAGCAATGAAAAGAATAAGGAATCATTTTTGTCTCTGTGGTATGCTAAACTATTTATGTTAGCATATGGTTGCTAGAGCTAGTGAGATTTTGTAATCATTGGTTCTTAAAGTTTACTAAAGGAGGAGACAAAAAACTTTTATGTAAACTAGTTAAGGTGTCTTTGTTTTATTTAGCTTATTCAAAATATTATAATTGAAAAGTTATGTAGGTGTAAGCCTTTCTCATTAAAATAATGTAAGTTTATACAAGATGGTGAAACTTAGAGCAATATACAATGAGGTGGCTATCATACATATGTTGCATTTACAAGCTTTAAATTTCATATTTTTAAAGAGCAAAAAAACGAAGGAAATAAAAGGAGGAAGTAAAATTTTATAGTGTTACCTAAAAGTCCAAAGACAAAAGCCCAAGGGTGATCCAAGGATAGTCCTGCCATTTCTCCTCTCTGAACAACTAGAAGACTGAAACAAATAAAATGAATAGAATAGGAAGAAAGAAGAAGAGAGACCAAGAGAAGCAATGCAATTAAGCTTAATTAAGCTCAAACCCTTTTCTCTCTTCTCCTTCTAAAAGGAAAGAAGGAAGGAAGAAGAAGAAGCAGCAGCAGCGGCTAAAGCTTCAAGAGTTCTTCTTTCTCTTTGCCACTCTCTCAATTCTTTGCATGTCATCAAGATGACAAGCTCTCTATATATAGGAGAGTCTAGAGGGTGATGAGGTGGCATTATTGGCCACTCACTAGCCTTTGGCTTATCATTAATTATTACATGATGTGCCACTGGCATGGCTCGTTCTATGAACCCAAGTTCAAGGTGAAAATATTTGCGTGATGATATTTGAAACCAAGTGTCGCAAACAAAAGGACCCACCATGCACCAAAACAAAAGGCAACCATGTTGTGATAAAATTTGATCAAGCAAACGTGGGGTACTTGGATTTTAATTGCTGAACCAACAATGTGAGTCATTGGAAAGAATGAAACTAGACCTTATTTTGGCTTATAAATTAATTTCTAGCTGCAATCTTAGTTCACATTTATTTCAATAAAATACTATGTGGTGTGTAATGGTATGATGGGTGAGTGTCATATATGCTGTAATTATGTGCAAGTTTTGTATGAGATGGAGAAAATGTACAGGGGGTCCACCAAGATGTTTCAGTAGCATGTGCGATCCTTAGGGCCTGTTTGGTTGCAGGATTATGGAATTTGGATTTCAAAATAGTACGGTTGAAATTTCTGGATTTGGTAATTTATTGTTTGGTTGGTTTTGAATTCCTAGTATTGGATTTGTAGATCCTTGTAATCTTTGTTTGGTTGGTGGAAAAAAAGTGGGATTTGGATTTAAGGATTTTAGAGAGAGATATAGAGAGAGAGGATTATTAAATAATAAAGTACACGGGTCCTATTTAAAAGTACAATGAATAGTGCTAAATCCTTGAAAATCCTTGAAATTTTTTAGGATTCAAGAATCCTTGTTTTGTGGTGGGCCCTCCATAAAAAACAAAAAAATCCTGGAAATCCTAATCCTCCAACCAAACACAAAATTATGGAATCGTAAGGACTCCACAGTCCAAACAGTAAATCCAAATCCATAATCCTGCAACCAAACATGCCCTTACAATATTCGAACTAGTTACCTTTCACCTTGAAAATAAAAGTCTAACCGTTGGATCCTTCTCGTATGACGGTCCACTGAGATAACAAGAGTGTTGTAATTGTACTACAAGCTACATCGGAAAAAAGAGAGATGTATATAGGTATAAGATATAAATGGGCACCCCACCAAAAAGCTTTAGTCTTTTGGATGTAATTTCAACTATTTTACAAGGCCATGTGCATGCATGAAAACCCAACACTCCAATTAACATTCAAAATGCTAACATGATATTAAAGCCCGCATTCAAGGGTAACATACTAATTTACAAGGTAACACTAAGAAGAGTGCGTGCCTGCGAGAGATTAGCTCTATAAGTACTGTGTACAATCCACATGACAACCACATAACATATTGAAAAGAGAAGAAGAAAAACAAAGATCGTGGTTGCACGTGAAGGAGTGAGAGTGTTGAAATAATCTTAAATATGAAACAACAAGAGTGTTGGAATATTCTTGTATAAGGAAAAGCGAGAGATATACATGGTTATAGGATATAGATGGGCACTCGGTCCACCAAAAGATTAAAGTCTTTATAATTAAAAAGCCCAACTCTCCAGATATTCAAGTTCTAACATGCATGATACATATGGAAATATAATTTAAGGTCAAGGACATTTATGGGTTCTTAAAATAAGCAGGAACTGGTCAATCTTTTGTTAAATGTTGAGGCCGAGGTCACATGAAAGGACTATATCAGAATTATTTTTTCAAATTAATTTAGGTATGATTTATAACATGATGATGGTATACCACAACAGTCGGTGACTGACATATAAACCAGCACACCGTGACACAGAATATGAAAGCCGTCGGCTTTTTGAGTTTTCATTCGTGCAAGGCTATTATAATATGATGTTTTGTTATATATTTTTTATATTTTTTTTTGCGATAAATCATTATTTGTTGATGTTGTTTCATTATCTTCTCTTTTATGATAACCATCTAAATACACTCAAAATTAACTTTTTCTTTATCCAAAGAATACACGATACAAACGCAAACGTAAACCAAAAAAGCGTCCAAACTTTTAGCATTAGCCATGATTTGTTTTCCTTAAATAAATGAGGTGCTGTATATATTTATATTATATATGTAATCATACATATCTAATAGTACTATGTAAGCAATAAAGGATGGTGATGTCTTGCTTGATGTTATTAGTCATAGTTTCCTTTTTGACGAGATCGTTAAAGGTGATATAGACATAGCTGGGTAAAATTCACATGAATTATTTACGACATCATGCAAAGTTATTGCATAATTGTGTATCATAAAGCTAGCTAGCCAGCTATAGCTCTTAGAAGTTGTCACGTAATTTCGACCCAAAATTGATGAAGCCACCCAAACTTTAATTAATTAATTAGCTCAATCCCCACTCTTGTGATTGAAGCTAAAAGTGCTTAATTATTTTAACTTTCATTAATTAATTTTATATTATCTCCTTAATGAAGTATTATACAATGCAAGCTTTACGTGGTTAATTAGTATCGCTTTCACAGCTTTGCATTCAAATTAACCTAACAAAAGGAATGTTACTATCGAAGTCCCAATGATCAATGATATGTGTCATGACTTTGACACCAATATATAGTTAGATCTCTCTCATATAATTAATGATTACAACTGCATGTACATTATATATACAGTCATTATACAATCATGCATCGTCTTGAGAGAAGAAAGTCTTTTTAGTTGGTTACAGCGCTTACCTATCGTGCACTTAAGCAACCCAGCTTCGAGAAATTTTCTCACTAAATTCACAAGAAACGTCCCAAGAGAGAGCGAAGAAAAATTTGTATACCTACAGCCATATATATTAGGTCATGAGTGAGAGAGAGAGAGAAAGAGTAAAGACGAATCCAGGGAGGGAGGGAGAGAGAGAGAGAGAGAGAGAGAGAGAGAGCATACAGATCCCACAAAACTGTCCGAAGAATAACCAAACTTATTTAGAAAAAATTTCTTTGCTTGTACGGTGTGCTCCATCGAGACATACCATCTCATATGTACACTAGGAAGGTGTACAAAGACATCGAGACATAGGTGTACAGATAAATTAAGACTTCTACCCCCTCCAAAGCCATAATCAGTATGGTTTAGAGATAGGTACTTGGTAATTAAACAGATTAATTAGAGTATTGTCTGCAAAATTTTCTCTGTTTTATTTGTGTTTCTTCACACCTATAAACAGCTGCAAATTGCATGCGATCAATCTAGATGGTCGACAAAGTTTAGCTTGTAATTGACCCCGACCTTGTTGACACCATCATAGAGCTTTCTATGTTGTTCATATGAATAGCCGTTTTAATGCGCGAATCAATAGTTATGGGCTCTAGAAGTTGGCGCTAAGCTCAGTGTATATTTCCTGCACGTTTGGATTAGTTTCGGTGCAAACGACGCAGCTATCTATTCATTTGCAACTTGCTTATACCATGTTAGCTCTATACTGTGTGAGCGATCAGATCCTAGCACTGCATTTGAGTATTTAGAAATGGCCAGATATCAATTGCTTAAGTTAGAAAATTAGAGATATTTTGGCAGTTCCCTAAATAATGGGATGCATATATGCTACTATAGACAAACTTACTCATCACTTGCACCATGAACCCTAGCGGTAAAATTTTCTAGCGGTTGAGCAAAAGATCTAGACTTTAAATTCTGGTTGCATTATGTTATGTATATCTTAAATTATGTTATCCGTATCTATATTACTTATGATCAAGACCTGTTAAACTGCGTGCCGAACTCCAATCAAGCTATATGGTTGAGCTTATTAAAGTTATTCAATCCCTTTAATTTGTCGACCCCGAAGGACAAACCGAAGAATTATCAGCCATGGGCTAAGAGCTTGGCTCTATAGGAATTGGCTGAGCGTGAAGCCCATGGTTCAAGTGTCATTTGTAGAAAGAAATGCAATAGCGAGGGGCAAGATTTGCGAGAGACAAATTTCTCTCAGCAATGTGTAAACTACCAAATAAATTTGCCCTTTTGCTAATATTCTTTCGGTAATAATTTATTTTTAAGGATGAAACAATACATTTCTGTGGAAAAGCATAAAAGGCGAAGTATAAAAGGCACAAGTTTAGTTGGACCAAAACATAAGGAGGAAAACATTAGTCACATTAGCAACAAGAGAAATAACGAGAGAAAACATTGCCTTTGTTACTGATGATACTGTTGCCAAGAGATATATCTCTTGGAAATATTTCCCTTCTTATGTTTTGGCCCAATTAAATGTACGACTTTTATATTTACCCTCGGTAATGTATTATTTCACCCTTAGAAATAGATTATTGCCGAAAGAAATTTAGCAAGAGGAAAAATTCGTTTGGTAGTTTAAACACCGCCGAGGGAAATTTGTCCCTCGCAAATGTCGTCCCTCGCTATTGCACTTTTTTCTACTAGCGGGTGCAGGGACAGATGCCCTTGAGGTTTGGAACTTTACTTGAGGCGAAAGTATATGAACTCTATGGCTAGGTTTCGTGTGAAAATTGTGAATCCTTAATTTGATTAAGGCAGCCGTCATTTGTGTAAGTTATAACATCATAATTTCTGATATTAGACGATAGTGTTTACTACGTATGAGGACGTAGGTTAATTTTTCCGAACTCCTTAAATTTGTGTGTTCTATCTCTCCATCCTTTTTGTTCTATTTTTTGGTTTGTCCTAAGAGACTAGGTTATGACCTAGGACTTCAGAAAGAGCCCCCCCCTCCCCCCCCCCCAACCCCCCCCCCCCCCCCCAAAAAAAAAAAAAAGGGAAAGAAATTTGCTCCATCAAACACGCACTTTCATCATAATTGCACTTTTCATTAGCATGCTCATATTAGCCAGGATTTGCGTCAACTAGGTAGCTGGTCACATTTGTGTATAAAATATATATGTCTGTAATTGGAATATACATTTTCAAGGAAATCATCATCTATTGGGAGTACATTCTTTTTTCTATAGTGAAATGCAAAACAGTGGGAGCACCACATCCTTGGCTAGCTAGAAAGCATGGCAAGGACTCTTACTACCATTCAAAGGGTTATTCCCCACCTTTTTTTTCTTTCTTTTTTATCGTTTTGCGAAAGGCCAGGGCAAAATGTCCAAATTTTTATATATTAAAATAGAAAATAGTTACAAGTACAAGAATTCAAGATCAAATCTATATTAAAACAATATATGACTTCATATATGCCCTTTTTTCCTTAGAGGTCTAGGAATATTTCCTAATATTATTATTATTATTATTATTATTATTATTATTCTTACATTGTCCTAGGATGATATTCCCATTCATGTACTTTGTTTGTTGTTCATACTTCATAGGCCCAAGATTCTATTTTTGTCTTTTTATACTTGGAATCTTTGACCGATTAACTTAACTAGAGGAGGTTTAACATATTGTTAATCAATATTCTTACACCATCTCTACTATTATAACATCAAGGAACGGGGTAGGAATCTTTTCTTGAAATCGAGACTCCAATTTTATGCCACGTATAGAATTTGTTTATGTGTCAAAATATTATTAAACCATCAAATTAAATGTTAAAAAAATTACCTTATAACTAAATTTTTCATGATAGAAACTAACCTCACCTTTTGCGGGCAACTATATATCTTTTTTTAAAAACTAATCATATCATTTTAAAAATAATAAACTTTTACTGCTTTATTATTGAAAGCATTTCTCATACATTTTAATCTCTATAATGGTATCACTTATATTTTAATTGCAAACCATGTGCCACCAAGGAATATTAATTAATTACAACCACTTAAACATTTAAATAGGTTGTTATATTCTTGCTGGTTACTCCATAAAAATAAATGTAACATTTGAGTACATAATTGCTACATATATAAATAGTAATTTTTTTATTGTATTTATTAATCATTTCCTAATCAAGGAATGAAAGGAGCAATTTGCTAGCCCATCTTTTTCTAGAAAAAATGTGGACCAAGAACAAATTATTAATTACACTTGATGCATGAGGACAAGATATTGTGATAGAAAAGAAGGTTCTCTCTCGCACTCAAAGAGAAATTAATTAAATTAAAAGGAGATTAATAGTTAACATTACTGCATTAGCTTACACCCTAAACCACTAACGTAAAAATATTGTATGTATATAGCTCAAGTCGCTTTCACTAGTCAATGCAATTTCCTCCATCGATCTTTACCCTAAAGCTTAATTTGACTGCAACCATCTTCACTCATTTATCTTTTGATTTCTTGATCATGAGACCTTGAACATACACACCATCCTTTTCTCAAAACCTGAATTGGGTCTACTTATTTATTGAGTAGCCTAGCCAAAATTCGCTTCTCTAGATCTCTCCCTTGTTTAGTTGTTAATTAATAACATAATATTATTAAAAACTAATCATCACTTTCAAGTTGCACCACTCCAAAACAGTTAGTTAAGCTAAGCTAGCTAGCTAGCTAGGATGCACATGATGAACATGTTCAAAATTGTACTTTGAGACAGTGGTAGTAATTAAGATGGTAGAGAAAGAAAACTTCTTATTCAAATGAAAAGTTAAGGGCAATGGCTTTTAAATAAAGTATTGTTCATAAAGAATTATTTTTTTTAACATTTAAAAAATACACCTCAATGACAACTTTTTGACCGGCGCACGCTACGACTCCTGGACGCTATTTCGCGTTTTTTTTATCGTGATGCAGCATAGAATAAGTTGGAAAGCGTAATTGATGTAAGACCCCATCTCAAGTTTGTGATCAAAATTGTGAGAAACACCTTAGCCACATGATTATATATGCTTTTGTGACGAGAACAAAGAAAATACAATTTTAAGAAAGCCAATATGTTTTGAACTCTGACATGTATGTGATCGGTTCGCTAACTAACATGTTAGAAAGGCCATAATATGTATTGTCAATAAGTCAGTCGGTCATTATATACTTTAATTTTGCGGTTGAAAAGAACTATCCACAACCTTTTCCCTTTCTTTTCATGTACGTTACATAATAAATATATATTTATATATATACATAAATGGGAAAAAAAATCAATAAATTCAGGTGTGTTTAGCTAAAACTCTCATGCCACAAGATGACAAGCAAAAGATTGGCCACCTCATCACCCTTTCCGTTTTTGGACTATGACTTTGATTTGTTAAGGATGTCATGCATCCACATGACTCGACTAATTACAAAAGAGTTTGTGGCTTCCAAGAGTTTCTTTTATTTAGTGCAAAAAATAATCATTAATCTTTGTAATTGTGGCACCTAAAAATTGACAGTGAGTCTCATCACACACTATTTCTTGCCCTAACCCAATGTTAATGCGTCGATAGACTAGTGGCTCTTTGTAGATTGATTAGGCTCCAAATTCTCAAAGGTGTCAGAAATGTATAGTACTAGTGTCCTTGATGGATTTATTTTTGATAGTGATCAAATGAGATTTATTGGTTTGTTGATACAAATATCCATAGCTATAGCTCATAAGAAATTATTGGATGATAGGTGATATATATGGTTGTAAGGTCCGTCCATTTGTATATAGACTCATATGCATGTGGATAATTGGAAGTAAATATCGAATCGGAACTTTGACGATACAAGTAAGGAACTTCGGTGTTATATCTATAATAGTTCATTGCACGTGAAGATTGGACGTGAACTATACATGCGAGAGACTAGTCCTTTCAAAAACTCGATTTTTACGCATGGCATGTTCTTTAGTTAGCCTTCCTGAACCGATTCTCCATGACTCCTACTCCTGCTCCTGTGGGTGGACCCATGGTCTCTTGTCCTCCATCAATCCATGTTTGTGCAATCCCCATCTTTATCTTGGGTCTCTCGATCGAGGCTGATCTTCACTCTCACTCGTTTGTTACCCTTGATGATACCGTACCTGCCTAGACATGAACTATTCTCTTCAATCCAATGCCAAGTTGATTTCTTTGAACTGTTATATCACCTGTTATTTCTTTCAATCTTGATAAACCAACATATAGCAGCTACCGAAATGTCGCAATACCCTCACTACAAAAAAAACACACATGTTTCGTCAGGAGGTTTATTCCGTCGGCTATTATCCGACGGAATAAACTCCCAATAAAACAAATGGGCCCCAGAAATGCTTTAATAATTGTGTTGGGTTATTCCGTCGGCTAGTACCCGACGGAATAATCTAATTAAATAAAAAGGCTCGGGTTCAGATCAGATCCCCCAATTTCCGAACAAAACAAACCAAACTTCCAAATCCTGCACCCTGCTCTCCCTCCCCCTCCTTCTCCAACAAAGACCAGTGATGATCGTCCTCCTCCGACCTCCTCCTCTCAAAATCCCTCCTCCTCTCCTCCAATTCATCGACCCGTCCTCGTCCCCCCGCGAAGCCGCGGACCCCCTCCTCCTCCTTCAAGCCGTTGCAACCTCCTCCTCCTCCAAGCGCAGGACTTCCCGTCCGTCCTCCAAGTGTAAGCCCTCTCCCCCTCTCTCTATCTCTCTCACTCACTACTACAATATGGGGTTGCCTCTACGGATAAAAGAATCCGTAGGGGCAACTTTTTATTGCCCCTACGGATTAATCCGTAGGTCCCCATTCTTGGCCCTACGGTTTTCTACGTTTTAATTTAAAAATATTTAATCGTAATTTGATGTTTGGCCCTACGGAGCCGCAAACAAAGGACCTACGGGTAAGTCCGTAGGGGCATGTATATAGGTTAATAATAAAAAAAAGGCACAGAAAATCCCTCACCGTTCCCAAAAATTCCTTCTCTCATTCTCCCGCGCCTCGCGATCGATCGTTTCCGCGCCTCGATCCCGACCTTGTCGCCGATTGCGTCCTCATCCGCCCGCCACCGCAACCGCGCTTGACTCGTCGCCGATTGCGTCGTCGACTATCGGCCTCCTCCGTCGTCTCCTTCACCGCCCTACAGGTTAGTAAATCTCCAATTTTTACTTCTAATTTAATGCTTTTATTTCCCTTTTTTGATGATGTCAGGGGTAGGGTTCAGGGATCAGGGTTTGGGTAGGGGTGAGGGTGAGGGTGAGGCATCGGGTCAGTTAGGGTTAGGTTTAGGGTTAGGGTTAGGGTTAGGGTTTGGTTGGGGTTGGGGTTGGGGTTAGGGTTAGGGTTCGGTTGGGGTTGGGGTTGGTGTTGGGGTTAATTAGTTGGGCTTAGGGTTATGGTAATTAGGGTTAGGGTTAGGGTTAGGGTCCGGTTTAGGGTTAGAGGCTAGGGTTAATTTGGGTTTATTAGAGGGTAGGGTTAATTTGGGTTAATTAGTGATAATTTGTAAGGGTTAGGGTGTTGATTAGGGTTAATTTAGTTAATTTGGGTAAATTTGGTTAAGTTTGGATTGATTAGGGTTAATTTGGGTAAATTGGGTTAATTTTGGATTAATTAGTGATAATTTGTGTTAGGGTAACAATTATGGTTAATGGTGGTTAATTAGGTTAATTTGGGTTATTTAGGTTTATGGTGCACTAGTTTATTTAGTAGGATACACTAGTTCATTGCAATAGGATACTCAATGACAACGTAAACGTACAATTTTACCATAAACGTAAGAAAAGTTTACTCTAAACTTGAAATTTCGAACCCTTAATAACGAAACGTAAACGTAAAACTATTCACGTTAAATGTTCAAGTTAAAACCAATATATGATACTCGATAATAATATGAAACTTTCATATTCTCATCGATACTCATATATGAAACCCAAAGCGCCACTTAGTCCCCGTTTATCGGTTAACATACGTTCGATATTCGTCGTGACATAGAACTATACGAAAGTTATTAAATATCGGACGGTATAGCTCGATACTAACAACCGTTGTGTAGTCTATGTGACGAGAAGATTCAATCGTATGATAACCGATAGATTTGTCCCGTGTGGACAAGTTAGAAATGTATAAACCAAACAGCTTCATTCACTTGTGTTTTCATCTGTTTCGAGATATTTCGTCGGTACTTTTCCGCTGGTTCTCCGTGTACAAAGATAGATTAGATTTTCATTTCAACGTTGTTTCACTGCTTTGAAATGATTATCTATTCTATTACAGTGTACTCGGAGAACAGCGGGGAGGTGCTGCCGAAATTTACTCAAAACGGTTGAAAGCACAAGCGAATGGGTGTCCGCTCTATACATTCTTAATGGGATAGAAGCCTTACCCCCGACAGCCAAAATACACACATACAACAAGAATACACAACAAACGCATCATTAGAGAGTGATTCAAGATACAAGTTAAAACCAATATATGATACTCGATGATAATATGAAACTTTCATATTCTCATCGATACTCATATATGAAACTCAAAGCGCCACTTAGTCCCCGTTTATCGGTTAATATACATTCGATATTTGTTGTGACATAGAACTATACGAAAGTTGTTAAATATCGGACGGTATAGCTCGATACTAACAACCGTCGTGTAGTCTATGTGACGAGAAAATTCAATCGTAAGATAACCGATAGATTTGTCCCGTGTGGACAAGTTAGGAATGTATAAAGCAAACACCTTCATTCACTTGTGTTTTCATCTGTTTCGAGATATTTCTTCGGTACTTTTCCGCTGGTTCTCCGTGTACAAAGATAGATTAGATGTTTATTTCAACGTTGTTTCACAGTTTTGAAATGATTATCTATTCTGTTACAGTGTATTCGGAGAACAGCGGGGAGGTGCTGCCGAAATTTACTCGAAACGGTTGAAAGCACAAGCGAATGGGTGTCCGCTCTATACATTCGTAATGTGATAGAAGCCTTACCCCCGACAGCCGAAACACACACATACAACAAGAATACACAACAAACACATCATTAGGGAGTGATTCAAGATGTTCAAGTTAAAACCAATATATGATACTCGATGATAATATGAAACTTTTATATTCTCATACATGCGTATCCTCAAATCTAACTTTGATTATCGATAATTTATTCTTTTCAACGACAAACGCACACACAAAGCATATACACGGATTTTCTCCTTTGTCAGTAACCATCCCGTTCTTAGATTTCTCAATATAATCATCATAACCTATAATTTATATATTATACAGTCTAATATGGCCCATGAGTACGTCAGAGTTAAGGACTGGATGTATGTGGATTGGCAACAACGTATGCAACCTAAGTTTGTCGCAGGAGTTTCTGTTTTTATTGAATTTGCACGCGCACATAATAAGATCGTGATAGAGAAGATTCTTTGCCCGTGCGATAGATATGGGAATAAGTACCGGCAGAAGGTAGAATTGGCAGAGCTTCATATCGTAAAAAATGGTTTTACTAGACTTTATACAACTTGGCTATATCACGGGGAAAGAGAAGAACGTAGTAATGCGGCAGAAGAAGAAGGAGAAGACGATAATGCGGCAGGAGAAGAAGGAGAAGACAGTAATGTGGCAGTAGAAGAAGACGGTAATTTCTTTCCATCAGAAGAAATGGAGGATATGGTAGAGGCTGCTCTAGGTGTATCTATTCGTAACGAAGATGACATCTCTTCCGGTCAAGAACCGCGTGTGGATAAATATGAAAATTTTATGAATGATACTAGAAAACAAATTTATGTGAATGCAAAGTATTCCACCTTCTCATGGTTCGTCCAACTTTTCCAGATTAAGTGCCTAAATGGATGGAGTAACAAGTCATTCATAATATTTCTTTCGTTCTTGAAAAATTCTATGCCCCGGGAAATAACGTGCCCAACAGCTGGTACGGAGCTCAGAAGATGATGTCTTATTTGGGTCTGAAGTGTGAGAAGATTCAAGCATGTCCTAAAAATTGCGTGTTTTACCGGAAAGAGAATTCAGATTTGAAAGAATGTCCAACATGCGGAGATGCCAGATATAAGCCGAAAGATTCTGATAAGAAGCCCGATATACCTGTCAAGATAGCACGATAGTTTCCCATAACACAGAGGCTGCAGAGGCTATTCAGGTGCAAGAAAACAGCCGAGGTAATGATTTGGCATCACCGTGCTCCTCCAAGTGAAGATGGAAAAATGAGCCATCCAAGAAATTCACCGGCATGTAAGGATTTCGATAGGAGGCACGCAATATTCAGTAGCGATCCTCGCAATGTCAGGCTCGGACTGGCTAGTGATGGCTTCTGCCCATTCAAATATATGGTTGGAAGCCACGGCACATGACCCGTTGTAATGATAATTTATAATCTGTCGCCTTGATTGGCTATGGACTAATCATACTTTATTATGCCTCTTCTTATCGACGGACCAAACTCACCGGGAAACAATATCGACGTCTATCTCCGACCTCTGATCGAGGAGTTAAAATGTTTGTTCATTGATGGTGTAGAGACTTACGATGCAAACACAAATACAACCTTCATACTGCGTGCGGTTTTAATGTGGACAATTAATGATTTTCCTGCATATGGAATGCTATCAGGTTGGTCCGTACATGGTCACAAAGTATGTCCTCATTGCCATCAACATACAACATCGAAATTCTTGAATTTTAGCAGGAAGGTTTGTTATTGCGGCCATCGACGTTTCCTGTCTCTAGACCACCCCTACAGGTTAGACGCTGTTCACTTTGATGGTCATCAGGAGTTTCTTGGACCTCCAGCCCTATTGTCCGGAGAGTACGTGACTGCTCAGTGGGATGGTTACAATAATGCGACCTCCGGGATGGATCCGACAAAACAGGTCAAACCACCATTCTGGAACAAGTTAAGCATTTTCTTCGAGCTTCCGTACTGGTCAACAAATTTAGTGCGTCATTGTCTGGACGTCATGCATATAGAGAAGGGAGTATCCGAGCATATACTCAACTTGATTCTTTGTAAAGACGAGAAATCGAAAGACAACCTCAATACTCGGATGGATCTACAGGACTGGGAAATAAGAAGTGAATTGCATCCTAAACTGGTAGCGGGTAAACCAGGCAAGTTTGTACTTCCCAATGCCGCTTATCATATGTCACAACCGGAGAAGAAAAGATTCCTGCAGGTGTTGCATGATTTGAAAGTTCCCACAGGTTTCTCAGGATTATTCAACAAGAAGATAAAAATTGTGAATGGCAAGATCGATGGGCTGAAAAGTCATGATCACCATATTATCGTAGAGCACCTTCTCCCATTAGCCCTCAGGACTTCTCTTCCCGAATCGGTTGGTCTAGTAATCAACGACCTATGTTATTTTTTCAGAGAGTTATATGCTAAAACACTGGATGTTGTGACGCTGGGTAAACTAGAAAATTCTATTGCGTTGATATTTTGCAAGTTTGAGCGTATTTTCCCACCGTCATTCTTCGATATCATAATACACCTGACGATTCATCTTGCAACTGAGGCTAAATTAGCCGGACCGGTACAATATCGATGGATATATCCCGTCGAGAGGTACGTGGAATTTTTTATTTCGCGCAATTTTTAAAAGTATTGTTGTCCTGTATGCCCCTATTTATTTATTTAACATATTTTTTTAGGTACCTCTACATTCTTAAAAAGTATATACGATAGAAATCGATCAGAGGGCTCTATCATGCAAGGTTATCTTCTAGATGAAGCAACCACATTTTGTTCCCGCTATCTGGACGAGAACATTGAGACGAGACTTAACCGGCCTCGAAGAATTCAAGACGGGCCATATGGTAAAACCGATTATAAGAGAGTATACACTATGTTATCAACAAGATATACCGGTTTATCTTGCTTAATTGCACATGTCTTGAAAAAATTAGAGAGTAAGTTTTTTTGGATTAATTGTTATATTTGTGTTTGTGTGTGTATGAAATGATATAATATTATTGTCAAGAACATAATTCATTTTAACGAGGTACGTGAGGGGCATCCTGATTGGAACGATGAACGATTGGAAAAATATCATCAGGATAATTTTTGCGATTGGGTTGCAGATCATGTAAGTTATTCGAATAACATGTTATTGCTTCAGTTTTAATCTAAACTTATATCGTTATGTATTTGTCGTAAAATTTGTTTTGTTAGATCCACGATCCAAACTTTTCTGCATCATTAGAGAGTGATTCAAGATGTTTAGCTCAATTTCCTAGTATGGAAGTTGCATATTATAAAGGATTCGGTGTTCTTGGATACAAATTCGAAGTTAAGGATATAGAAACATCTAGAACCACTCAGAATAGTGGGATTGCGACGGTAGGATCGGATGGTATGATTTATTATGGATACTTAAATTGTATACTCGGCATCCACTATCCCGGACGATCAGAACCTTTTTATATATTTCAGTGTACTTGGTACGATACGCGAACCGATACGGATAAGTGGAGAAGCAATTTCGGGACTTGGAAAGATGAATATGGATTGACCAGTGTTAACACACTTCGATTTTACGGTCAGGAAGATCCGTTTATCTTTCCGAACCAAGCGTTCCAAGTATACTACTCACAGTATTTGAAGCATCCGGGATGGAGTGTCGTATGCCGTTGGAAACCCAGGGATGTCTACGATGTCCCAGAATTCGAGGACAACGATGAGGGTGAAGAAGAGAAAAGACTTAGAGTGTTCCGACCGTCTGTTTCGAAAGACGGGTTATCTTCGACTGATCATGAAGTTACGTGGGTTAGAAATGATATCGATGATGAAATCCAAGTAGATATGTCTAATGCGCTCACGAAACGAAAAAGGTTATCAGTAATGTTATATTATTACTTCATATTTTACGATCTATACATATATAGTCAATACTTGTAATGATTGTCTAATACGTCCACGAACCGTTTTATCTAGATTTGATGACGATGCTGGGAGCAGCGATGGGCGGCAGGAGCTCCAGCCGCGGCACCGGCAGAGGCAGAGACAGAGACAGAGGCAGAGCGGTTCTGCCGCCCGAAGAGCTGCATAGGGAGCTTCAGAGGGCCGGTCTTGCACCCCGATCGGAGACCCCTTCGGATGCCTCCTTCCGTGTGGACTTTGCCACACCTCCATGTATATTACACGCATATTCATTTTGAATGTAATATTATAGATATGCATGCATGTTCATGTCAAAATTACTTATATTGTCAATGTTTGATTGTCTAGCTACTGGTGATGCGTCCACATCAGGGACAGAGGCCACTCCCGCACCTTCAGGTATGTTTATATATCATATAGTGCATGTATATTGATTTAGAATGCTATATCATAAATATACATACATTATTTTTGCTCTTACGTACTTACATCAGGGACAGAGGCCACTCCCGCACCTCCAGTTATGTTTATATCTCATATACCTGCGGGTATGTTTATATATCCTATAGTGTATACATATTGATTTAGAATGTTATATTATTGATATACGCATTCTTTTTGCAATTATTTATATAGCTGATACTTGATTGTCTAATTATAGGTGGTGCGTCCTCGTCTGGTGCAGGGGCCACTCACGTCACTTCCATACCCTCCGCTCAGTCTGCAGGTTTGTATGAATAAATATAAAATATTTATTTATTTTACATATCCTTTAAGAATAAACATGAACTTCATGTAATTTTATCGATGTTTATTTTCTAGTTGGAGATGCGTCCACGTCCGGGTCACCGGCTGTTCCTCACCGGAGGAACTATCATCCCGCTCGTGCTGTTGCCCGGGCCCAGGCTCGTGCTTTAGTCGCCGGAGGTATATATCACACTTCAATTTTCGTTAAACCTTGATTTCTTAATACCACTTTGTCTTAATATTGATTGTCTTGATATTTCTTGTAGACACAGGGCCTCCCCATCCCGAGAGGGGGACTCGAGGCCCGAATCAGTCCCACAGGCTGATGCCCGACAGAGGTAGGGGGAAGCAACATTCCCCCTCTTTTTACCCTTGATTATCGCTATACCGTCGATTATGCTGAGAGGTTCGGCCGGTATATGGGGGATGAGAGCCACCTCGTGAAGAACTATCCACTTCACGTTGAGTGGGGCGACCAGCACTGGCGCTCATTCGCCCTCTTCTGGGATTAGGCTCGGGTATTAATATATATTTTCATTTGATTTATCCAATATATTTATTATTAACACTTGCAATCTAATAACATTATTTTTTTGTATTTTCAGTTGGATTACGATTTTCAGCCTGTACCCGACCCTGATCACCCTGGGAGGGTGCTCGATCTTCACGCTATGTACAATGGCCTGATGAAGAACATGCAGACGAAGGTCCGATACAATAGGAATGAGCTGAAGAGCGACTGCTATTCCCTGTGGATGACGACCCCCGAAGCAGAGAGAGCGGCCCTACTCCGGACTTTGCGAGAGTCGAAGTAGATACATGGACTCTATTGTGTCAATATTTCGACTCTCATCGCAAAAAGGTATGTATTTTAAATGTAATTCAATGTTTAGTATATAATTTATTTTTTTGTGTTGCTTAATTAGAAAACTAAATCTGAATGTGTTGTGCAGAAACGACCGATCAAAATAAAGAGAATAGGAAGTCGGCGAAGAGGGGTCGCCCCACTTATACAGGTGGCTCGAGAAATATTACTCGTGCCATGGAGTTATCGGTAAATTACAATAGACCGGCCTTTGTGATATAATGTAATATCAAGAGTTATTTTCTAATATGTAAATTTTTGGCAAATTGCAGAGAGCTCAGACCCTGGCGCAGGGTGGTACACCGAGCGTGCTGTCCGTGTATCTTGCCGTCCATGGCGCTTCGACAGATCCCGCCACGGGGAGCTTTGATACCCCGACACCGCTACTCAGGAGTATTGCGTAAGTGTTAATATTTATTCAACCCCTATTTGAAATTTTTGTTTTGAAAGGTTCAAATTTAAATGATATACTTATATTTTACTGGTTAATGTGGGTGTAGGAGCGGATGGTTGAGCAGGTGGAGGCATCGATGATCGATTTTACTGGACTAAACGATCCGATGCTGCTGACCCCAGTCCTAGACGTCGCACACGGAGGGCACCACGGGAGGTTGGGAGAGAGAACAGGGACTGAGTCCTAGCAGAGCCCATATGAGGTTGGACTCCACTCCGGCAGTTACTTCCTCTATCTCCCGTGAGCGACGTTTTGAGCAAGAACTGGACACCTTGAAGGCCACCGTTCAGGAGTTGAAGGAGATGTTGGTATGCATACTACTTAATAGTAAAATATCATGTCATATTATAGATAGAAACATATCCAATATTAATACGTAGCCTGAGCTTATTTGGTTGTAGACTTAGCTTTGATTAATCATACATACATATCTAATTAAAATAAA
This sequence comes from Agapanthus africanus, assembly GCA_030015575.1. Lineage (NCBI taxonomy): Eukaryota > Viridiplantae > Streptophyta > Magnoliopsida > Asparagales > Amaryllidaceae > Agapanthus > Agapanthus africanus. The sequence goes on from CM057349.1 coordinate 423,981,673, forward strand.
CTACGGTTTTCCAAACTAGATATCTAAACGAGGCCTAAGTCCCTAAGTATACATAGATTGGGGTTTCGCAATAACTTGATAATGATACGAATTCGACTAATACACAGTTCTTACTAGTTTATTACACACAAAATTGAACAGACGCGATAGGGTACATCGGCTGAGCCTCCACATGCATCTCCTTCGGCTGCGGCTCCGCAAGCCACTACCTCGGCTGCGGTTGCGCAGACAACTCCTATAGCTCCACTGTCTGCTCAGACCCCCGCAGCTGCAGCTCCGCAAGCCACTACCTCGGCGGCGGTTGCGCAGACCACCCTACAGCTCCGCAGCCCGCTCAGACTCCCGCACAGTCCGCATTGCTCGAGATATTGACTCAGGGTATATCCTAGGAGCAGGCGCGCCAGATTACGGCGTTTATCAGAGGTGAAGCTGGACCGAGCTAGGGTAGCTTTTTGATTCTTATATTTTAAACATGTATTTACTTATAAGATACATATTGTATATATTTTGGACGATATTGATATTGGTGGTGTTTGCGTGTTTATATTGATTTAGATTGATATCGTATTTTGCTTGTTGATTTCTTTTGTATATTATGCGTGAGATGTGATTATGAATACTGCGGTATATATTCTGCGTGTTGATTAATTTTATATATGATGTATATATTATTGTGCACTGGGCGAGCAAAAAACAGGAACCCTTTTTTTAAAAAAAACCCTGATAATATGTCTCTACGGATTAATCCGTAGAGCCCAACATTGCCCCTACGGATTAATCCGTAGAGTCCTACTTTGTCCCTACACATTTATCCGTAGGGGCAAAATATCAGGATATTTTGCCCCTGTGATCTCAGTAAGAGGGGTTATACTTGTTCCTACGGATTTGACCGTAGGAGCTTAAACATACCTCTATACAGGTATCCGTAGGGACAAAATATTAGGATACCTGATATTTTGCTCCTACACATCTGGACCTACGCATGTATCCGTAGGGGCAGACATTTAGCCCTACGGATAACTCCGTAGAGACAACTATTTTATTTTATAAACCGATAAATTAAATAGCTTTTTTGTCCCTACAGTCTAATCCGTAGGGATATATGGACCCACGCATTAAGTCGTAGGGGCAAGTATTTAACCGTAGGGGCATGTTTAAGGTTAAGACTTGCACTTGCGGCGTTTGCACCTACGGCGTAATTTTTTGCCCCTACGGATAAATTCGTAGGGGCAACCCCTATTTGTAGTAGTGGCATGTGGATAATTGGAAGTAAATATCCAATCGGAACTTTGACGATGCAAGTAAGGAACTTCGGTGTTATATCTATATTAGTTCATTGCACGTGAAGATTGGACGTGAACTATACATGCGAGAGACTAGTCCTTTCTCAAACTCGATTTTTACGCATGGCATGTTCTTTAGTTAGCCTTCCTGACTCGATTCTCCATGACTCCTGCTCCTGCTCCTGTGGGTGGGCCTATGGGCTCTTGTCCTCCATCAATCCATGTTTGTGCAATCGCCATCTTTATCTTGGGTCTCTCGATCGAGGCTGATCTTCACTCTCACTCGCTTGTTACCCTTGATGATACCGTATCTGCCTAGACATGAACTATTCTCTTCAATCCAATGCCAAGTTGATTTCTTTGAATTGTTAAATCACATGTTATTTCTTTCAATCTTGATAAACTAACATATTGCAGCTACCGAAATGTCGCAATACCCTCACTACAAAAAAAACACACATGTTTCGTCAGGGGGTTTATTCCGTCGGCTATTATCCGACGGAATAAACCCCTAATAAAACAAATGGGCCCCAGAAATGCTTTAATAATTGTGTTGGGTTATTCCATCGGCTAGTACCCGACGGAATAATCCAATTAAATAAAAAGGCTAGGGTTCAGATCAGATCCCTTAATTTCCGAACAGAACAAAACAAACCAAACTTCCAAATCCTGCACCCTCCTCTCCCCCCCTCCTTCTCCGACAAAGACCGGTGACGATCGTCCTCCTCCGACCTCCTCCTATCAAAATCCCTCCTCCTCCTCTCCTCCAAGTCATCGACCCATCCTCGTCCCCCCTCGAAGCCGCGAATCCCCTCCTCTTTGTCCTCCTCCTTCTCCTCCTTCAAGCCGTTGCAACCTCCTCCTCCTCCAAGCGCAGGACTTCCCGTCCGTCCTCCAAGTGTAAGCCCTCTCCCTCTCTCTCTATGTCTCTTGCACTCTCTCTCTCTCTCTCTCTCTCTCACACACACACACACACACACACTTGTGTAGCCGTAGCGGCCATCGCTTCCTCTCTTCCCGAAGACCTCCTCTACCGCGACGACCCTGTCACCGCCTCCTCCCCGACGACCCCACCACTACTTCTTCTGAAACTCAAGTAAGTCGCGTCACTTCAATTTTGAATTTTTTTAAAATGGAAAATTACAATTTGTTCAATTAAGTTTTTTTAATTAAATTTTTTCGGTGATGATGAATTGGTTATTTTTTTCTTATGTGGTGAGGGCGAATGTGGTTATTTATTTGGTTGATAACGAATTGATTGATTATGGTTAGAATGTTAATAGTGGATGTGGTTATTTGTTGGTTAATGTTGTAGTGAGAGAATTGTGATGAGAATTGTTAATGAAGAGATGGATTGTTGTGAGAATTGTTGATATTGTTATTGATTTATAGAGAGAGTATTGTTTGTTGGATTTAGTTTTTAAAAAGAGAAAAAAGGTTGGGTAAGGAGGAGGAAGGGGAGGCAAAAGAAGGCGAAGGAGTTGGGATAGAGAGAAAACAGAGAGTAAGGTTTTAGAACCTTTCTCTTTTCTTGCAAGTTCTGATAGGAACATGAATATGGTTAACTATTTCTTTAGGTTATTTGTATGATTTTTGTTTTAGGCGGCGGCAATATTGGAATCGAATAATTTGACAGGTTTATAAATAAAAAGGTGAATTTGAATCCCAAACTTGATATGAAACCAAAACAATAATTTGAAACCAAAACCCTAATCTGCAATGAAAAACTTTAAAAACATTTGAATTGAATCTTGAACTTAAAAAAAATACGAAAATCTTATACTAAGTTTACGCAACTCGATGATAATATGAAATTTACATGTTATCATCGATGATCTCACATTCAAAAAATGAAACGCGCCTTAGACCCCGTCCATTAGTTATATACACAATGGTTTCCATCGTGACATAAAATTACGTGATGGTTGTCAAAACTAAGCGTTTAATCGTTTGCTTCTGGCAAGCGACATGTAGTTTATGTGACGAGAAAATTGGTCATACTATAACCGATAGATTTGTCCAGGGTGAACAAGTTAAGAATTTATAACGCAAACACACCCTGCATTTGTGCTTTCATTCGTTTTGAGAGTAGTTTCGTCGGCAGCTTTTCGCCGGTTCTCCGTGTACAAATACAGAAGGGATGATCATTTCAGTGTTGATATTTAGCATTGAAGTGATTATTATCCCTTCTATTGCAGTGTACTCGGATAACAGCGAGAGGTGTTGCCGAAATTTTCTCGAAACGAATGAAAACATAAATGCAGGGTGTATGCGTTATAAATTCTTAATGGGATAAAAACCTTAACCCCGACAGCTGTAACGACTTTGAAATCTCTGTACAAATGTAACTTGTTTAAATATATAGAAAGGATATTTCAGCCTGATTAGGAGTTATAAGTTAATTTTGTTCAATAAAAGCAAAAAATAATTTGTAGCTCACTGGTTAAGCCTTTCTACTGCTGTGTCATAGCCTGCGTGTTCGAACCCCATCAGTCCCAATTATTGTTTAATATTTTTTCTTTTTAACTTTTCGGAAACCCAAGAGCTGCATGTGCAATACACGAAGAATCGAAAAATTTCAGAAAAATCAAACGGGATAAATGAGGAGTTAAGATCAAGTTTAACACATGCCCAAAGCTTCGAGACACGTGGCATTTTTTCGACTGCCGACAACTCCCTCCTGGCCACTACCGGTGGTTCAGATGAGCCCATCTGCCTCCATTCTTTGCCCGTGCACCCCTTCAGCTCCCCTTTACCCCATTTTATTGTTTGATTTCTCCGCAATTAAACAGAGAGCACTCCACCCCTTCATCTACCCATTTACACTCTCCTTATTTAAATTTTTAATTCTTTTTAATTCATCCTATACTTATATTCATCCCTATAAATACCACACCATTCCCTATCTCTTCCGTATTCTGAAAATTTCTCAAAAATTCTCTAAGTTCAAGAAGGGTTAAGGCTAGTCAAGAGGAGTTGGCGATCAAGGTCCGTTCCATCGAAAACCGAAACCACTCTTGACGCTACCACGATCCCCGAAGGCTTCCCTTCCCTCTTTTTCTTTTTTTATCAACACTCTAAAACCGTAATTTCCTATTCCTCTCTTCCATTTTGACTCAAACCGCATTCTACAATAATATCGACAAAGGTGAGTTAACTCGTAGTCTTTTCTTTTAAACAAACTTTTTTCACCTTTACTACGTTAAAATTTCACTCTAAATCTCTAATATCACCTAAACATATTATTCATATCGTTTACCTTTTCATGTAATTAAAATTTCATGTGAAATAACCACATAAATCGAACAATTTCATATAAATACCATCAACTTTAAAAGTACCCTTTTACCGATAACTAGAATATATACCTATAGGATTGGTCCTAAGCCACATCAACATGAATTATTGGGTTATTAGGGTCTGACGTTTACCACCCCTAGACCCGGTATGCGATACTCACAGACGAAGAGACCGGATTGTACGGAGATTGTCACAGATAGGCTCAGTAGGGATCCGGATGAGTTTGCTTGTCGGCCTTTCTTTTCGGCAGGTACCCGGGTAGCCGTTACGTACAACTAGTGCCGTTGACGTGCTTGTGGTTATGGATTTATCCAGTAACTCACTGCCGGCGTACTGTCGAGTCTTTAGAGTTCCACACAAAGGGTTTTCCTGGTTCAGGCGAAATGATGTAGTAACCGTATTGGATACGTGCAGGGTTTCGATCGATCGATTGTACTAGTTACCCGAACTTTCGATCGAACAGTTAATAATATTAGCCGGCTCGAGATTGAGCCGGATTATTAAATCAGGTATTGATTTAATAATTTACATATATGTATTTCGATATGTATATTCTAGTATTATGTTCTTTGTGTTATTCTATATCTTTGGGTATTCGTATTTTGATACGAATACAGATATGTATATACAGTAGAGTGTAATCCGTATTTATACAGAAAATATTCTAGAAGGTGAACACCTCATTTTAGTTTTATCCATTTATTTTAAATGGAAAATGAGGTGTAAAGATAGTAAGATGAGTATGGTGAGAGCCATGCTTGAATAGTATTGACAAATGAATTGAATATTCATTTGTCAACACTATTCAAGTATGGGTGTATTTTTATATTGAAAAAAGGGGTTTTACAAAACCATGCTTGGTCTTTCTCTCTCTCATGAGATTTCATTTTTCATTCTCACCATTTGGTTTCACTCTCCTCACTAGCTTTCTTGAGCTCCTCCACCTTCATCTTCAACCTCCTCTCTACAATCTCTTGTGTTGAGAATTAAGAGAGGATGTGTGATAGATATACACTTAGATCCATACACTATATCCTAGACATTTTAGATTAGCAATCTAAAGTCTCTAGTTGCTTCACTAGACTCTTAGTGTGGAGCTAGAGCCATGGACTATATCTCTCGGGTGGATCATCTTCGACGGAGGAAGACTGTTCATCACAGAAAACTGCATTTTAATACCTTCATTCATGATCTATTTTGTTATTTATCTGTACTTTTAACCAGTGTCTGCTCAGTAATTACAGATTACAGGTGTTCGTGATAAAATACTGAAAACACATTCAAAATCATGGATATAACGTTTGGGAGCCGACACTGCAAGTAGACCAGGAACCCGACCGATATCCAAAGAGCCGACACTGCAAGTATTTTTATATTGAAAAAAGGGGTTTTACAAAACCATGCTTGGTCTTTCTCTCTCTCATGAGATTTCATTTTTCATTCTCACCATTTGGTTTCACTCTCCTCACTAGCTTTCTTGAGCTCCTCCACCTTCATCTTCAACCTCCTCTCTACAATCTCATGTGTTGAGAATTAAGAGAGGAGGTGTGATAGATATACACTTAGATCCATACACTACATCCTAGACATTTTAGATTAGCAATCTAAAGTCTCTAGTTGCTTCACTAGATTCTTAGTGTGAAGCTAGAGCCATGGACTATATCCCTCGGGTGGATCATCTTCGACGGAGGAAGACTATTCATCACAGAAAACTGCATTTTAATACCTTCATTCATGATCTATTTTGTTATTTATCGGTACTTTTAACCAGTGTCTGCTCAGTAATTACAGATTACAGGTGTTCGTGATAAAATACTGGAAACACATTCAAAATCACGGATATAACGTTTGGGAGCCGACACTGCAAGTAGACCAGGAACCCGACCGATATCCAAAGAGTTCTTTTGCAAATAAATGTGTGTACACAATTTTTGGTCCAACAGAATATAAGTGTACACACAACTCTTTGGCATAGACCATAGTAGGGCTGTCCATGGCACACACAAATGATGGCTTGTGCAAATGAGGGGACATGAGTAATAAATGCTAAAAGTTTTGATATGATACATTGCTTCAAGTTCCCTCCAAATCTCTGAATACAAACCAGGTTATTTTAGACAAATCAAACAACACCAGGATGATGTTGGAGTAGACACAAGACCACCACATCAACCCGAGCCCCTAAGCTCGGATTTTGGCCGGCCACACCCCCATAAATTTCCAGCTCGCCGGCCCCCCTGCCCCGTTTGTCCCCATCCTTTCTCTGTCCCTCCCTTGCAGTCACATTACCTTATTTTTATTACTTGTTTAATATTTTTTGGTGCCTATAAAAGCCAGATCAGTGAGCAAGGGAGGGACTTTCTCATATATAGTTTTGTTCTTGTTTATTTTTTGTTTAAGCTTGAGAGTGAGCGGGTTTTAACTTGGTTTCTTCTTCTTCTTCCCTCTTGAAGCTTTCTCTTGAGAGTTTCATTATGGAGGTTTAACAAATTACCAATATCTTGTATCTCTTCTTCAAGTGTTAATAATATTGTTGTTTCTTTTATTCCTTGTTCTTGTTCTTGCTTTACTTTTCTTTTCATTATTATGTGTAATTAATCTTCTTTGGTTGTGGTAATGATGAGGGAATGAGATGAAAAGCTTTGCCTCCTCCTCCTCCTGTGATTGTTTAAACTGCTTAATTTTGATTGTAAGCTTAAAATTGCTAAATGGAAGTGTTCGATATGATATGATGATTTTGATGGTTATTTGTAATCTTTATCTCATATCCTATTCCTTCATATCACAATTTGCAAGGTTAAGCTTAGAATCAATTGTGTGTTAAACTTACTAGCTGGTTGAGATATGATATGTTGCTTATGTTTCTTGATATCTTTTATTCAAGCATATACCATATACTCTCACCAACTTACTTGGCGAGTTGTGAAAGATTAGACACTATTCAGAAAGATGACTCGAATCTTAACAATTTGCACATACAGATTAAGATATTTTGTGGACTAGGGCTTGTGGTTTAGCCTCCAATGCCTCTATCCTAAGTTTCAAGGCATCTATTTCAGTTTTGGCAGCATTGAAGGTTTCGTTTTGGTGACCACTCTTAGAACAGATCGAATTATCATTAAACCCATCCCAATGTATGGTTTTATCAGCTAGTTCCTCTAAAAAGTCCCATGCACCATCTTCCTCTTTTGAAAAGAAATCTTCTTGACTTATGAATTCCAACATGGTCTTGGAGTTATATTCTAGATCTTCATAAACTATTCGATATAACCTCCACTTTTCCATACCATGGTGCGAACATTTGGTGAGAAGATTTTTGAATATTTCAAAATACTTCCAAAAAGACTCTCCCCCTATTTGGTGAAATTGATTAATCTCATTCCTAATTTTTGTCATTTTATGATTGAGCTAATATTTTTAAAGGAAGATTTTTACGAACTCATCCCATATTGAGATCGATTTAGTGGGAAAACTATATAACCATTTCTTGGCATTATCATTTAAGGCAAATGGTATGAATCTAAGTTTAATAGCATCCTTACAAAGTTGTTGTAATTTAAGTATGGTACACACGTCCTCAAACTCACTTATAAAAATATAAGCATCTTTAGACTCTCAACCGGTGAATTTAAGAAGTATGGTGATGTATTTGGGCTTGTTCTCATAATGGTTTCAATTATCGTCTGGCAAATTGATGCAAGATGGAAGGGAAGATCTAACTGGAAACCACCTATCCCTAAAAGTAGTTGGAAGTTACACAATTTGGTCTTTCTTATCTAGCCCTATGTTTTTTTATAAAAAATTTATGAGAAGGAAATAAAGTAAAATCAAGCAATCCACTAACTAACTAACAACCAAGTAATAATTATACGCATAAAATATTTGAGTTGGCTGTACGTAAAGAAATCCTAAAGAAAACAGTGGAATTCCAACAAGGACTTATAGAAGAAGACTTACAGAAAAAATTTGGCATCAAGATACCTTAAAAGTTTCGTGGAAAAAGTGAAATTTCCCCACTTTCCACCGAAAAATTGCCTCTGTTATGCTTCGATTTTCTCCGTAAGCTTCCTCCTTACTTGATTTCCTGTAAAGTAAAATAAAACAAAACAGAAAAGAAAAACTAAAAAAGAAAACTAAAGAAAAACAACCAATTAATCCGAAAAATTCAACTAAAATTACCGTCTTCCCGAGCAACATCGCCAAAAACTTGATGTGAAAATTTTAATACCGCAAGTTTACGGTGCGTTTGTAGTGAGTGTGCAAATACGTGTCGATCCCATGGGGAAGACAAAATTTTTGGTTGAACTTAATCAGATTAACAGAAAGGTTTTTAATTTTCTACTTAAACTAATTAACTTAAATAAATTAATGCGAGAAAGTATATTTAAGGTGTTGAATCCTCTTGATCTAGTCATGTGCCAATGTTCTTATAAACCAGAATTTTAATATTACCTTATTAATCATCATGAATTAACTTTGACCGTATAGACTGTATAGACTATATGGCTCTCAACATAATTTATCAATCTTATAATTAAATATTGACGGCATAAACTATTTGTATGTCATCATAATCTATCTAATCATGTCAATGCATAACTATTAAAAAGGAGGATTTTTATAGAATCTAGATTAATATAATCATCAAACTATTTGCTTTTCCTGAGCATGGGCTATAAGCGATTTGCATCATAAACTATCAAAATTTATCGACAAACTTGATCTAGATTCATCTAAAACACCCCCCCTCTCTCTCTATATATATAGTTTATGAAAAGAGAATTTGACTCCTAATCAAACCTTAATTGATCCATTTATTGCATGAAACTCTATAACATGAGCTTACAATCAACACACGTGTTTAGTAGCATTTTTATTTAAATTAAATAACAAAAAATAGGGATATATTGAAATAAATGCATAAGATTATGTTTAACAGTATACTATCCAGAAGGCTCATCTGCTCATACTCCAGCGGGTTCTTGAGCACACGACTTTTTGTCTCCTTCTGCATCTGAACCCGCGTCGGGTTCGGGTTCACATAGGAGTTTGTCTACAGCAGAAGTCCACGCGGATATTAAGACGAGTAGAGTGATGATCCGGAGCTTAATCTCTCAAGGAAGGAAAGTACCGGATGTAAATTTGATAATCCTTTTTTCAATACAATTTTTATATAGTTATCGAGAATATTGTGTACCAATACTTGTCTATTGATAACACTATAGCACTTGCTCGATTTCTCTGACTATCCGGCCAACGACGGCGGCGCCGAGTGAACTGAAGGAAGTATAAGTCTTGTTGAAAGAGAGAAAACGATAAATACGTTTACTGAAGATGGAGATTGCAGAATCTTTCTTATGAGCCTTAAAGCGGAGATGGGACTTGAGTTGGAGTGGGAAAACACAAAACGCACGTGTATCAACGTATCACTCATTTTCGTACGTTTTCTCGTTTTAAGAAGCTGTAAATTACGATTTTATGAATGAATTTGTAATTGAGTTCAATTTGTAATTGAATTCAAATGCGTTTGTGGTTGTTTGTATATCAATATTGAATCGAATTGAATTGTGTTGCGGTTGTTTGTATATCAGTAATTGAATTGAATTTGTATCGAATGCTTGAAAACGATCTAGAATCTACCCTTTTTTTTCTGTCCCTAACTTATTCCGTCGGGTGATATCCGACGAAAAAACTTATTCCATTGGTTATTACCCGACGAAATAAGCTTAAAACAGGAAAATATGCCCCAGGTTTTTTGACCTTGTTCCGTCGGTCTATATCCGACGTAATAAACTGCCTGACGAAATAAATCATGTACCCGACGAAAAACATTTTTTCGTCGTATTTTATTCCGTCGGACATCAGCCGACGGAATAAGTTTATTTTGTCGGGAATCCATTTGTTCCGTCGGGTGACGACCGGCGAATTAAATTGGTTTTTCTTGCAGTGCCCAGAGCTTTTTCGCTTATCCCTTCCCTCCAGAGTCCCTATAATTCCTCAAGGGTTTTTGGGAGGTGCAAGTGTCCTATAAGGTATCCGAATCTATCCTAACCGTTCGCTGGCTATTTCGTATGTCCGTAACAGATGGTCGATAAACTCGTACTTTTTCCGGCATATGCCACACAATGACGGACCTCTCCAGTTGCGATGGGCCAGATCATCCTACTATGGATAGGGATTTTCATGAAAATCAACTTCTTGATTGAGTCACATTCTCAAAACAAGAGTAAAAGGACAAATAAAAAAAGTAGATAAGACATATATAGGAACAAACACACCCCATCAAATTAAAAAAAGGGAGAAGGAATATTACGGCGCCTCATATAGTGTGGTCTTATTGCTTTAATTTTTTCCCGAAGTGGTCTTATTGCTTGAAGGCCGCATTTTGTGGCATGCATGTTATGCCTATATATAGATTAAACTAAAGAGCCCCAAGCGCAACAGTAACCATCAATTATGCGTGACTATGTGGCCAAGGATAATTTATATATCCAATATTAACCATGCACTGATGCACATCAACTCTTTTATGAATAAACTAGGGCTTACAGTTAAAGAAATATCTTTACTATTGTGACCCAGGATGATGTCATTATTGCATCATTTTATCGAACAAATCACAAAAAAAGAAGCATTCATACAGACTTGAAAAGGAAAATTTTACATAACACCTCAATGTTTATAAATTTATACACATTCCTTTTTTTATTATCATATCATCCTTTATTTTTTACACGAGACCAAATTGTAGTGTATCCTGATTCTATTAGGCTAAGCAAATTTAACCGGTCAATTAGAAACCCTTCTTGAAATGTTCCTATTTTCCCCTTTTTCTTTGAGAGGAGTCTTATGTTGCGTATTGGTTTATTATTTTAATTAGTGTTGGAAATGTAATACCCCTTAGTTTCACAATACAAGTCTTTTTTTCCCCACTTTTTTTTCTTTTCAAATTACTTCTGTTTAGAATTCCAAGGTAAAATGTATTACTTCATGCTTATAAAATCAAGGCTAAATTTCAACCGGCTGATTATTGGCACTTTTCTCAAATGATACTATGAACTTTCAAAATGATGGATTGCTGCCATAGACTTTTAAAAGTATCAAAAAACACCCAGGACGGCGTTAATGGAAAATTACAAAATTACCAAAATACCCCTATCATATAATAAAAAAGACTATATTTGCACACAAAAAAGAGGGCCGCGTATTTTGACAATTTTATAATTTTCTGTTAACACCATCAGGGTTTTCTGATACTTTTGAAAATTCATGCTATTAATTCATCATTTTGAAAGTTCACGGTTTCATTTGGGAAAAGTGCTTATAGTTCGCGGCAGCAAGTTGAAATTTAGCCTAAAATCAATGCACCTACTAAAATGAGCAATGGCTCGGTTGGCTTGACACTTCCCCCTCTAAGAAGAGTACGGGTATTCGATCCTCAGTGGGGGGAAGTTGCCGCAACTTAATGCTTCCGGGACAAATTCCTGGAATTCCTGGAAGTAGGTGTGATGTGTGCTTCTATGTGATGTGTGCATGGATGTGTTGTATGCATATGTTTCGGGACAAATTCCTGAACTTTCACGGCTAAGTTATAGTTGGGACGTGGGACATTCACATCCCTTTTCTTCCTTCAAAATTATTAATTTTTTTTAAAATGTTGTTTTTTCATGCATGCTTTTTTTGAAAGCTCAAGACCATTGCTCACTCGTTTTCCAAATATTGAGGTGGCATCCAGCCACACACCTAACTATATACCAGATTTAAATAGACCCAACATTCCCTTGGACAAAAACGTTTATTGCATGGGGAACAAATTAATAAGAAAATTAAAGAAATGACTGAAAAATAAAGATTTTCATCATATAAAATGAACCCTATACAACAAAATATATAGCATGCAAGACTTAAACAACATGTACAGTATTTGTTGGACACAAAGAGAGCCAAGCCTAACTTGATCAACATGAGACATGATGATGTTCATAAGTGGGACTTCCTCAGATCACGACATGTGGCAAAGGATATGTCATCCATGTCAGCCCATTAGACTCTTATGGCCTGTCGGGATAAAATCAGCGTAGAGCGTTGGTGACTTTCCTCGGATGGTCTCCGAGCTTACATCCCCGCTTCTTGCCCACTAGCAATCCAGCAGCCGAGCCTGCACCCCACATTTCTTGCTCGTCTCCGAACAACTGCAGAGCTTAGCCACCTCGGCCTCTCGGCTTGTCTTCGAGCCATCCGCCGAGCTGAGCCTCCCCGGCTCTTCCGATTAGCCGAGAGCGTAGAGCCCTAGCGCTTCCGTAACGGCTCCGCGTATCTCGCCAAGACGAGATATCCGCCGCCTCACGTTCCACGTCCCATACTGGCGCATCCCCCCATTAATAAGCATATCCCGTCATTAATGGACGGATCCCACCGTTCACGCGGGCGTAACGTAAGGATGTAACTGACGGCGAGGATCTCGTGCCTGCTCGCTCCATGCAACCACCATAAAAACCCCTCTTCCAGATGATTCAGATAACTCGAATTCATTCCAATATGCCGCTATTCTGCTCATATTTCTCGGCACTAACTTGATCGTCGGAGGGTCCTACAGTGGTCACCCACCTCGGGACTTCACTTGCAGGTAGCTCAGTTTCAACTCCAACATCAACCCATTGAGATCCACATACTCAACAACAACCACACCAAATCTCAACAGTCCAAAACACTCGCTACCGGATTGAAGGAAGACAGCATCTGAGGGAGATTTCAACCTCCGTCAAGATACCTATTTTGCTAAAGAAAATTTTATGACTCACAAGATCGTGAAATGACTTAATTTAATTCCCAAAAAGAGATATTTGTTTATGTCTTAAGAATGGATATCGTATTTACTCTAGCAAAATTAGATTTAATTTACTCCATTTTGATTCCTAAATGGAGTCTGATTCGGAGAATTAAAAAAGCAACAGCAACCAGAATATTAGAAGGAATTGAATATAAGTTCCAAATAGTTAGGAACATAAGTCATGAGCAGACATGTGACAGCAATTTGTACCTAAAATTCTATAGAAATCGGGAATTGGTTTGTTTATTATTTTAACCAAACCGATGATAGACAAGAATGTCGCTGCAACTAAAATTGAATGAATTAATTAGTGTACCTGTGCACAACCAAAACCACATGTATTTATCTGTATAACATCCGTGGCTGTATGTGAGTTTTAGCCGAAGAAGGAACGCCATTTTTTTAAACCTCATTCATGCGTCCGTTCATACTCAACTTTTTTATTTTTCCCTATGAAATGATCTCATCACTTTAATTAGTGGGAACATGATTGAAAGGATGATGAGGGATATAAAGTTAAAGGACTTTGGTGATATAAGCCATGATCGCTACATTGTTTCTCCATACTTAATCACCATATAATCATTTTTTTTTAAAAATCTTGTCGATGCCATTAATAATGCAAAGTTATCAATCTCAAAGTACTGTTTAATGTAAGTGTTGTATCATTTTCTAAGGTGCCAAAATGCAATCATATATGTTATCTTATATGTTCTCACAGTACTAACCAACTAGCTTAATCAACTTTTACAGTGCAAATGCATTAATTCATGTTAAGGTGTGCTAGCTAATGCAATTAATCTAGATTTTCTTTTTGGGCTCTGCTAAAGTCTAGAGAGAATACACGTTTTTTGTATGCAACAATTTTCTAGGCCATTCATGATTTAATTATTATCACTTTCCAGTAGTAGAAAGTACAGACGTAACTTATTTTGCTAGGTACCTAATTAATTAAGAAACTCAATGATCATTTGAAGGAAAAAAAATTAAAGAAAGAGAGAATGAAAATGACCCTAGATTAAATATATAAGACAAATTTATATAGGCAAAAGGTCAAATCCATGGCCCTCGTTGATCATGCCAAAGCAATACACACACACACAGACACACACGTTGCCAATCTTTATTGGCGCCGTGTCCACAAAAGTTGGACAATAATTTAATTGAACAAATTAATTATTAGGCACAACTTTTCTCAAAACATTTTGGTCAAAAAGAAAAAAAGAAAAGCTTTCCTTAAATATACAAGCCGCTCCCTCCACTTCTTTTTAATTACTAGACCTTTGCTCGTTTAATTTCCTTTTATCAGATTGATCTGTATAGCCTGCGAAGATATTGTAGAGGAAAAATATAGGAAAGGTTATTAAAGCATAGCCATCCAAGTTGTATCCTGCAAAGTTGAATAATAATTCAAAGACTTGAATTTGATATTATAAACTCATCATGATCAACCCCATGTGGGTAACATAAATCATGGATTAATACTTCTTATTAATCTTATTTAATTAGTTTTGAAAGTAAATTCTCAACGAAATTATTAGCTTATTCAATCCAATGATCCAAAATACTAATTAAGCTCTACGAATTACAGGCTCTTCCAATGATGATCCAAAATTTTTTTCTCATCCTTACCATGTCAATATCCAATAAGATAAATGTTTCTCGGCACCAAAGAGCGCAAAAGAGAAGGAAACAAATCAAAGAATTAAGTCCTTCTTGCCTTCCTGATTGCGTTGATAACACTTTCAGTTTACAGTAGCGAGTTTCATAATTTCCGTATATTTTTGTCTGCATATGCATTATTAATTTCCATTCTATATATACATCTCCTTGTGGGCCCACAGGCACAATTCAGTCGTGTCGACTTCAAAAATCAGCAATTATGCGCCTATCTTGTTGCCACGTGTGTTTCCTTGGGTCACAATTTAGGTAGTGAAACAATTAATTTTGAATTGTCAAGAATGAACGAGTGAGGTTACCGATCATGCACGTACAAATGATTGAGGAGACGATCGAAGATGGAAGCTACCCCCAAATTCATGCATGCATGAAACATAAATCATTGGGGATGACGTGGTGTCTTACTTTTTGCATCGCCATGCATGATACTCTTTGAGTGCTTTATGCGATAGCTGTGTCCCATCTTCACTCCTGATTATTTGATCAGTTTTCTTTTGAAAACTCCATTCTGTCTGCCGACCATAGTACGTACTTTGTCATGAAAAACTATGAAATAGAATTATAGAAACAACGAAATAGAATTATAGGTACTCTTATTAAATTTCATGAAGGATACACGTAAGAAACTATCTCCATTTTCTTGCTCCAATTCGGATGTATTGCATCCGGTATAATGAATATTTAACTCTTTTTTGGCCCATTGTAGGTTTCTAGCCATGTGTGAAACAAAATCGATTACCATGAGACCCTTGCTATCAAATGATGGTTTAGGCTTTGTTTAATCTTGTCTTTAGGCTGATGATATCACAAATCAATCATCAGTAATTAATGTGAATGCCACTATAATATAATCTAATGGTAAATTCACTGCTACAGATATGTCTAATATTAATGGAAAAGTTGTCACGGTTACCACCGTGACATATTTTGCGTCATGGTTTCAAAAGTATGTTCACGGTTATATCCGTATCTAAATCGAAAAAAGCGGGCCCCACAACTTAGAGCAATAAAACACCATACCCCCAAAATTCCCGCTGATCAATTATTTTCCCTCCCAAAAATTCTTCCCATCGTTCCCAATTCTCCTTTCCCTTGCTTCCTGCTGCCTGCGCCGTGTCGCCTCCGTAGTCGAGGCCCGGCCCCTTAAAAGATGAAGCCTTCCTGGTCGAGCTCGTCGTCGAAGGCCCAGACCCGATCGAGCACGTCGTCGAAGCTCGTCATTGCCGCCGTCGTCGAAGCTCGCAGTCGTCGAAGGCCCAGACCCGATCGAGCACGTCGTCGAAGCTCGTCATCGCCGCCGTCGTCGAAGCTCGCAGTCGTCGTCTAGAGATAAGTAAAATTAATTAGGACTAGCGCAATTTGGAATTGTTTTGGTTTAATTTTAAATTTTGCCCTTGGTGGTCGTCGTATCTGACCGTAGCCTTAGATCGTCGCCGTCGTCATCGAAGCTTGTCGTCATCGTCGTTAAGAGGTAAATTTTAGGTGTTTTTTGGTTTAATTTTTATTTTTTCCAGCTTAACCAATTTTTTTCCCCTGCTGCTGTCGTTGCTGTTATTGTTGGTGGTGTTGTAGTTGTTACTGTTATTGTTGATGATGTTATTGTTGGTGGTGGTGTTGTAGTTGTTGATGTTTGTGGTGATGTTGTTTGTGTTGGGGCCGGGGAGAGTTAAGGTTTGGGTTGGGTTAGGGATTAGAGATAGGGATAAGGTTAGTGTTAGGGATTGAGTTGGGGTTGGGGTTGGGGTTGGGTTAAGGATAGGATAGGTTAGGGTAATTTAGCGAATTTTGTAGGTAACTTAGTGAAAAACAATAATAGTTAAGGATATTTTAGTGGATAACAACAATAGTTAAGGGTATTTTAGTGTAAATAAGTAACATTGATCAAATGAGGGGGTTTTATTAAAAAATTTAATGATGGTTTAATGAAAACAAGAAAATTTAAGGATATTTTAGGAAAATCTATAGTAATTTAGTTAATTTACTAAGATGAATCGTTGGGTTAAATTTTTAAGGCAGTTTAGTGAAAAACAACAATAATTAAGGTATTTTAGTGGAATTCATAGTAATTTTAGTATAGTGGTGAGTATTCCCGTCTGTCACGCGGGTGACCCGGGTTTGATCCCTAACAACAGCGCCATTTGATTGGTGTGAAAAATTGAGTCTTTGTGTTTCTTAATTACCGCAATCAATAACGATATCGCAATAGCCAGCCGATAGTGAGTACGGTTTGTCCATAGGGAAATGGTAAACTATTTTTCTTATTTTAGACGAGTTAATAAAGAAAGGTTGGGTTTTTATCGTTTTATACTAAAGAGATTTTAAAACTTTATAAGATAATGACTTGTAGGGTTTTTCGGATTGAATAGTTGAAGGATGGAGTTTTTAAAAATAATTCTTTTTATTTTTTAATTATTTAATACTAGAGAAATAGCGATGAATGCGGATTAGGGTACTTGGAGGGATTAATGATTTTCTCTACCGACTCTTGTCCTTCCATTGATCCCTATTGATCTCAAACCCTCAACAAAATAAGTATTAACAAATCTCAAATCGAGCTTGCAATTATCATGAATTGGTAGCACGTCCGAATAAGAGGGTTAAAACTCCCTTTGTTAAACTTTATAAAAATTAAATTATAAGAAGAAGATAAGGGATTTTTTCCATCCATTATACTAACTTATCCTGCAAACCCTAACAAGCGAGAATTTACTCGCTCATTGGGAAAAACGAAGTAAAAGAAAAAGGTAAAAGAATAAGGAACCGATAAGAAAAACAAAAAGATAAAAGTGCGGAAAATAAATGCAGAAAGTAATGCGGAAAGTAATGGGACAAAATTAAAAGAGAAATTACCTTTTATTGAAAATTTTGCATTACAGAGTTTGATTGGCTAAAAAAAAGTAAAAGAACTAAAACCCTAGATTGCTCGGTAGATCTAGATTGCTCGATAGATAGATGATAACCCTAGATTGCTCTCGGTATTTTATATAGGCTCTGGAACTAAAACCCTAGACGTCATCTTGAATTATGTGAAAAGACGACCATGCCCCTGAAATTGCACATCGAACGGCCACTAGGTGACCACGGTTCAGCTGCCTTTAGCCTTATTCCACCACGGTTCTGCCGCCATTTGGTGTTATTACGCCTCCAGAATTTTTTTGCTTTCTTCTCTCGATTTTAGGAAATTTTTCTGATAAATATATTTTGAATTCTTTCTTTCTGTAGTTGCGAGAATTTTCAATTTGCTCCTAAAATTCGGCAGATTTGACTTGCTAACTCGATTTGATGTGGATCTCTTACTTATGTTTGTAGCCCTGAACTGATTTATTATTTTAATACCCGTAAAATATCTCAAATGAAATCATTAGTAGCATTTGGTTTATTTGATATAATATTCCAACCAATTTTTAATTAAATTAATATGATATGATATGCACATCTTAATAATAATGGTTAAGAATCACATGGATATTTTATTTAAATATGATATGCATATATTCTCCTAAGTATATTAATTATAATTTAAGAAATATATGACAAAATTCTTTTTACACATAAACCCACATATGTTCTTAAATTATAAATAACACCATTTATTAATTAATAATAATAGAAAAAATGACTGTAAAAATATGCAACAAATATGACCGATCAAGATAGTTAGTGAAAACACAAGAATAGTTGAGAGTATTTGAGTGCAATTTAGTAAAATGGAAGAAATAGGTTGCTTAAGTGGAGTGCATGAGCTTGTGTGTGTGTATGCACATACACTTACACACAAACATACACACACAAGCGTACGCGAACCCACACACACACATGTTTACCACCGAAAACTGGATCGAGACGTGGAGACGTCTAGCCTGAATTTGGGGGCAGATACTATTTGGGATATATCCATCTATTTTTCTGAAAATGCCAAGTTGATTTATGGTACTGTATATCGGAGATTTGGACAGATGCGACCGATATAGCGTGACTTTATCAGATTCCCCATTTTTGAGGGTTTTTTGATTGTGGGGACACTCTTCCCCACAGGCGCAAGCCCTTACAATTAATTACCTTATCATAATGCGATAGCGATTTTTACCTGCTCCAGGCAGATCATTTCCTGTCGTGTTATGTTTGTTTATTATGGGGTTGCTCTTATATATATATATATATATATATATATATATATATATATATATATATATATATATATATATATATATAGCATCGCCTGTAGGGCGCGGATTAGCCCAATCCGTATATTAGATTTGGGGTTTTGAACTTAGGACGCAGATCTCAAATAGACGAGGTCCATCAGTTCATGAGATATATGGATTTGATCTAAGGATTGTTAGTCATATATGAGACTAAAATTGACTTAGGAAAAGTGAACATGTGGGCTCAACTGATCATCAGATCATATATGAATAGCCTATGGATAGTATACGGTAGTTGATATGGAGACAGATCGCAGGGTAAAACATATTAGTTTAAGAACATCGCGGTCCTTGAGTTTGTTTGTGCCCGTGGATTGTATACGGGGGTCAATATGGTGACCAGTCGTAGGGCCAAATATATATTGGTTTAGAAACATTTCAGTCCAACATTCCCATATTCGGGACGAAATATTAGTTTAAGGACGTTTCAGTCCATTTTTCATCTTGCGCGTACGTGTATATTTTACGTGGCGAAGTGAACGATGGTAACAGGGATACGCCTAATATTAGGGTGCGATCTAATTTGAAGGTATTTATATTTCTCTTAAAAATATACATCTACATATATGTATAAAGTCGCAGCTCAATATGAGTTGCGCACATCAATATGGAAATGCATCAATGTGGGATGTATCGATATGAGGGTGCGCATCTATATGAGATGCGTAAGGCATTTTCTGTCTTGATGAAATTTCATGTCTTTCATCAAGTAAGGACGAGGAAGAAGTTGTTGATTATTGGGATCTGTAACGACTCTGAAATTCTTGTACAGAAATTTCTTGTATTTCGCAATAAAGGGGTATTTCAGCCTGTGTAAGAGTTAAAAGTTGTTTTTGTTAAATAAAAGCAAGAAGCAATTTGTAGTTCACTGGTAAAATCTCTACACTGCTGTGACATAGCTTGTGCATTCGAATCCCATCAGTCACAACTATTTTTAAGATTTTTTTTAATTTTTCGGAAGCCCAAGAGTTGCACGTGCAATAAACGGAGAAACGAAAAATTTCAGAAAAAATCAAACAGGCGCAACAAGGTGTACACACACAACTTGACACGTGACACGAATCTCGAGGCAATGCGTCAAGATCCGACCGCCCAAACCCATGATAGGGCCAGCGCCGGCGGTCGATATATCCCCAAATCCCTCCGTGCTTTGCAAACTTGTCTCTTCGACCCCCCTAACTCCTCTGCACTGTTTGATTTTGCTACAATCAAATCTCCCCTCTATTCTGAAAATTTCTAGCAAAATTACCTGAAAAGTTTTTAAGTACAAGTGGAGTCAAGTGGAGTTAGCAACCAAACTCCTTCCATCGAAAATCGAAGCCGTTTCCGGAACTCCCGCGACGCTACGAAACCCCTCCCCTTTTCCTTACTCTCTTCTTAAAGTTATAAAGCCATAAGTCCCTCTCATCTCTTCTTCTTTTCATCTCAATTTATCTCCTAAAAGTATATCGGTAAAGTGGAGTTACCTCCGATACGTTTCTTTTAAAAACTTGGAACTTCCTTTTCCTTAATACATAGGTCAAACTAGCCTGACCACCCTACTTGTAACTTCGATTACAATATTTTAGCTTTGAGTTTAACCAAAATATCATAAAATGAATTTTTCATTAAAATACAATGAACTTTAGTATCACCTTCTTATCGATAATTAGTTTAAATATCTTTAGAAAAACTTCACGGCGTAACGATCTACCAAACACGCACACTATGGTTTCATAGCACGGTACTCTAAACATACGATTAATTTAAAGAATAACTTTTTCATTAAAATATCACACCTTTTCAAAACGACTTTCTTTTAAATCGGTATTTTGTAATCCTTAGCAATTACGTCTCTACAACCCCTGTTAGGGGACTCACTAATAGATGGTGTGGATTATCGCACATCCTTGGGATAGTAGAGCGAGATGCAGAACTCCTCACAGAGTTTTAACGACTCTGAATTACTGTACGGAATTTTCCAGTTTAATGTATAGAAATGAGTTATACAGCCTGATTTTCAGTTATAAGTAAATTTTATTAAATAACAGAAAGAAACAACTTGTAGCTCACTGGTAAAGACCTTGCACTGCTGTGACGTAGCCCCTGTGTTCGATCCTCATCAAACACATTATTTTTTCTGATTTTTCTTTTTAAATTTTTGGAAGCCCAAAAGTTTACACGTGCAATACACATAAAAATGAAAAGTCAGAAAAATCAAATATGTGCAAAAGAGTTTAAACACTGAGAAATACACGCGGCATCAATCTAGAGACTCAACCCATCAAATTGACCGGCAGAAATGCAATATAGGTCGGCACCGACGGGTCAATTGAGGCCAATGAGTCTCGGACTTTGCACACTTGACTCTTCCCTTACCTCCAACTCCACTGCACTGTTTGATTTCCCTGCAATCAAACAAAGACCCTTCATTTCATCATTTATTATCTTTTTAATGCATTTTAATTCACCATTTTAATTCCAAATCCCTAATTCTATACTATAAATACCACCCCATATTTTGGCTCAGCATCATTCTGAAATTTCTAGTCAAAACTCTTAAAAATTCTTTAAGTACAAGTGGAGTAAAGAGGAGTTCGCAAGCGGTTAACTTCCGGCGACGAATCGAAGCAATTCCGAAGCTCCAGCGACGCCACGAAATTCAACTCTCCTTCTCCTACCTCTTCTTAACTTAATCAACTAGTAAGTTCCTTCCAATTTTCTTTTCTCTTCTTTAAAAATCCATTTTTAAAACGAATATCGGTAATTGCAGTTAATACCGATATCTATTTGCTAAACCCTAATAAACTCGCATTTTTCTTACATATTGTCCATCCAAATTTTACACAATAATTGTAATCTTAATTATAAATGTTTAGAATAAATTTTAACCTAGGATTTCATGCAAAATAATTTTAACTTAAGTTTTTCATTAAAATACCATGAACTTTAAATATCACCTCTTTTAGTATCGCTTAAACATACCTTAGAAAAAATTCACGGGGTAACGACCTACACCTCATATACACTCTTGTTCCATAGCACGATACCTTTGTGTGAATTTTGGTTACGAAAAAAATATTACATTAAAATACCACTCACTTTAAAAACGATTTTCTTTTAAAACAGCATTCTAATTTTCTTTGCGAATATGCCTTTACAACCCTTTTTAGGGGACCCGCTATTGGATGGTGCGGATTATCGTACATCCTTAGGCTACTAGAGCGAGATACAGACCTCCTCACGGAGCATTCGGTTTTGAAAGGTTTTAAATACGGTTTTTAAGAAAAACGAATTTTTCTAATTAACTAAAAATTAATTTTTTAATAATTATATAAAATTACAAAATCCATATATTTTCAAAATATAATAAACTTACATTTTTAAAAAATGAAAGATCTACAAGTTTCACTAAAATATCTTCAAGATACCAACAAAAGACAAGTTTTACAATAAAATACCTTGAACTTTCCAAGCTAAGAAATTATCACTAAAATACCTCAAATCCTTAAAATTCATATCCATGAAAACCCTAAATAATATAAATAAATACTCGAGATTTATTTTGAAATTTTATTAAAAATATTTTTCATAAAACCCCCTCGAGTTATATAAACAATATTTAAGGATTTTAGTAAATATATGTTTAAGCAGGATCAATTCTCTTGAGCCCCAGAGAGCCGGAGAAAGTGAGTGCTTGCCTATTTAAGCTAGAAAAACTTAACGGAGTTATCAATGGTAATTGTTTTGAAAAAAAACACAAATCCTGCCGTCCATGTGCAGCAGTTAACGATGACTCCCGAACTTAATTCAGGATCTAAATCAGTTACAAGTGTCTGACTCAGTTTGAGTCTAACTCAAACCTTAATCCAAACTCAAATCAGAGTCCAATTCAAACATGAATCCAAAGTCTAACATGAATACTTGAACATGAACCTGAATACCTGAATTCAAACATCAATATCAAACCTGAATACTTAACTTGACTTAACCGAACCATGGTTATAATTTGACATGAATTCTTGAATACATGATTACATCCTGAACCTGACTACTTGAACACATTGTATCCACGGTTTCAGCAAGACTTGTATATAACTCTATACAATACATTACGCGGGGATAATGGGGTAGATTGGTATGGAACGTATTAACGTGGCACGAGATGGTCACTTAAAATACACCTATATGAACTCTCGTGCCGTTGTCCCGTGGGTTTTAACGGGGCTTTGTACTATATGTTACCATAGTCCACAGGGTAAGATGGACTCCTCTCGTATACACAAATACTTTCTGTACCAAGCTACAAATAACTACGTTAGAATAATAAGCATATACCTATACAACTTACCAGTTTCATTTCACATTACTTATTATATTCCATTCCTTCTTTTGGGACTTACCGAGCGCTAGTTCGTTGACGACATTCCTGTCTTTTCTTTCTTTAGAATGTTCGTCAGGAGGACCGGACTCTCAGAAGATCGAGCCTATCCAGGAGGACTTGGACCAGCTCACTGCCCAGCTGGACTACTAGCTCATCTTGTGCTTATTTTATTTTGTATGCCACTGTTTATGCACTGCTTATTTCATTATATCTATCCTTTTCAAAAACAGTTGTATGTAAAGATGGATGTAAATAAAGATTGCTGTTTATTTTATATCACTTGTCATTCTTGTGCATTATATATATATTGCTTAATTACGCTTAACGTATTTATTTCTTGGTAAATACGTTGCGGCCCGCCACGTCACCATTTCCGTACACTGGGAAGCGGGGCATGACGGGTTTTGTTGGCAGCCCATGCATGTCTGTTCTGCATGAAGTCCTAAGCAATATGTATCACAAGAATTATAAGAATCAGCAACTATACATTCCTTACATTTCAAATTCCTTTATTCTATCCTAACCATTCCTTTTCTATCAAGGTCATGGATTCTCCGAACAACACTAGTACGAACGTCAACGACAACACTCCACCGCCTACTCTACCACCACCATCTACTGTTGCAGATCCCATTAACAAGCAAACGGTACTGCTTGAGGCAATCAAGAGCCTTTTGGAGGGTCAGCAGCAGAAGACTGCTATCCTCATGCACCGCCTAGAAGTCGAGGCACCCGGAGTCAAGCAATTCCGGGCACTGCACCCGAAATATTTCTCAGGAAAAGAGAGCCCACTGGAGGCGGAAGAATGTGCTCAGTCGATAGAAGATAACCTGGCAGCAGCACAAGTGCTAGAGATTGCTTGAGTGATGGTTGCGAAGCTGCAACTAACATACAACGCCAGAGTCTGGTGGAAGGCTGAAGAAAGCCGTCTCACCCAACTGATTGAATGGAAGATGTTTCGCGATATGTTCGACGTGAAGTACTTCCCCGAGACTGCTCGTTTTGACATAGAGCAGCAGTTCATCTATTTACAACAAGGCTCGAGGTAGAGAAAGTCCGTGGATGAATACGATACTGAGTTTATCATGCTTAGCTGGTAAAATATTGTGTCACACCCCTCTTCCAAGTGAACGGGTAAGGAGACGTGACGAGGCCGCGACGCATTTACTCAGAAGTAAACACGTTAAGCGTAAATAAGCAATATAAATAAAAGCACAAGAAATGAAAATAGATATAAATAAACAACAACTTTTTATTGATAACCCTTCTTTACATACAACTGAAAAGTAAAGTACAATGAAAGAAAGCGATGCCTAAACAATGGCATATAAACTGAAAGAAAGTAAGTACAAGTAGGAACTAGAACTCTGGCTCCTCTGTAAACTGCTCCAAATCGTCCTGGCTGGGCTCGATCTCTTGAGAGTCGGGTCCTCCTGATAACATTCCAAAGATAGAAAAGACAGGAATGTCATCAGCGAACTAGCACTCGGTAAGTCCCAAGAGATAGAATAGAAATAGACAGGTAAAGAGAATAGAACTGGTAAATTATAAGGTTGTTATGCTACCGTAGTTGTTTGTAGCTTGGTACAGAATATACCAGTGTATACGAGAGGAGTTGTTCATATCAAAATTTTGCACTTTTATACCGCCCATTCTTGATCGCATTGCATTTAGGTAGGTACTCTTGATCCGTGTTTGCTAAATAATTGCAGATTACAGGTTCTCAGCTCTAAACAATGAAAATCAAGAATAGTCACGACAAGTTCAGGACAACTGCCAACAACAGATAAAAATACGGGTCTTCGCTCACCATCCGTCAGATGCCGCCTACCAGTTCGAGTGACAAAATGGCAATCAAAGGTCATTCATGCACAAAGCACAAGGAGGCAGCACAAGAACCAAGTTTATAACGCGGAGCTCAAGAAGATCAAGGCAAAAGTCCACATTCTTTCATCTTTTTGGACTGTTGAAAATCTGGGAGAAAAATGAAGTGATTCTGAAAAACCAAGTGTACTAAACAGAGAAGAACAACAACATGGGAAACCCCAGAAAAAAGGCACAGCAACTCACCCAAAGGGCCGCGGAACCGCGGCCGATGTGGCACTTATGCGGCGGTTCTGCGGCCGAGTTGACTCAGAGTCAGGAGATATTTGTAGGGTAGTTTTGTAATTGTGTAAAGGCTCAGATTTTGGCCCCAGGGTTTTATCTATATGCCTATAAATAGCCTAGTTTCAAACTAAGTAAAGGATGCTTATTCTTGTGTTAGGATTTAGTTTAGTAGTTTGTAACTTCTTCTTCCTCTTCATATATTCTCCATTAACATTGTAGTAAGCTTTTGAGTGAATGATGAATAAAGAAAAGTTCTTTTGTTATATGCATGTCTTATAAATGAGTTCTTATATTTGCTAGTAATTCTTGTTGTTAAAGTAGTTGTTGTTATTTGTTTGTTTTCTTTTTCTCTTTTCCTTTATCCTTACAACAATGATGCTTAAGTGTGATCCTTGCCTAAGTAAGGTCCCAAATAGCTAGTTGTGATTCCCTAACTCATCTCTTTCCATCTTCTTTGTTTGTTTTATTTTCTTTTTCTTTATAATGGGTGGGTAGTTTCTCACTTGTTAGGGTAGGATAAGAGAAGTTTGAGAGAAAGAAATCTTTCTCACTCTTTTCTTTGCCCAACATCTTGATTCGAACTCCGTCAATTCAACCACAATCCGCTCCCTACGGCACCCTATCCTACATGATAGTGGTGACACCCTAGTGAGACCAGTTGTGGTTAACACTACTACAAATAAGGGTTGTCCCTACGGATTTATCCGCAGGGGCAAACCACTGCCCCTACGGATACAGCCGTAGGGGAAAGAAAATATCCTGTAGGTACAAACGCCGTAGGTGCAAGTTGAAGCCCTGAACTTGCCCCTACGGACAAAAACTTGCCCCTACGGAGTTCTGTGTAGGTCCCGTTTGCCCTACAGCGTTGGCCGTAGGGGCAAAAAATTTATTTTATTTACGGTTTTTAAAAATAAATTACTTGTACCTACGGATGAATCCGTAGGGCCAAGTAATAGCCCCTACGGATACATGCGTAAGTACGTATCCGTAGGGGAAAAATATCAGGAATCCTGATATTTTGCCCCTACGGATAACTCCATAGGGGCATTTATTTGCCCCTACGGATATATCCGTAGGGGCAATCCCAACCCCCTGATACTGAGATCACAGGGGAAAATATCAGTTATCCTGATATTTTGCCCCTATGGTTTAATCCGTAGGGGCAACGTTCGTACCTACGGATTAATCCGTAGGTACATATTATCAGTTTTTTTTAAAAAAAGGGCTGCCTATTTTTTTCTCGCCATGTGCACAATAATATATACATCAATCAAATATAAAATTAATCATCACACAACATATATCGCAGTATTCATAATCACATCTCACGCATATAATATACAAAAGAAACCAAAAAACAGAATATGATATAAATATAAACACCGTAGGACCACCAATATCAATATCGTCCAAAATGTAATACAATATGTATCATATAAATAAATATATGTTTCAAAAAATAAGAATAAAAAAGCTACCCTAACTCGGTCCAGCCCCACCTCTGATAAACGCTAGAATCTGGCGCGCCTGCTTCTTGGTCAATAAATCATGCAATTCGGCGCGTGCGGGAGTTTGAGCGGGCTGTGGAGCCGGCGATGTGGTCTGCGCAGCCGCCGTCGAGGTAGTGGCTTGCGGAGCCGCGGCTGTAGGAGTCTGAGCGGGCAGTGGAGCTATAGGAGCTGTCTGCGGAACTGCAGCCGATGTAGTGGCTTGCGGAGCCGCAGCCGAAGGAGATGCATGTGGAGGCTCGGCCGATGTACCCTGTCGCGTCTCGACCTAACGTGTGTAATAAGCGTGTAAGAACTGTGTATTATTCGAATTCGTATCATTATCAAGTTATTTCGAAACCCCATTTGGATATCTAGTTTGGAAAACCGTAGTTTATTTTAATTAGATATGTATGTATGATTAATCAAATCTAAGTCTACAACCAAATAAGCTCAGGCTACGTACTAATATTGGATATGTTGATATCTATAATATGACATGATATTTTACTATTAAGTAGTATACACACCAGCATCTCCTTCAACTCCTGAACGGTGGCCTTCAAGCTCTCCAGTTCCTGCTGGACACGTCGCTCACTGGAGACGGAGGAAGTAACCGCCGGGGTGGAGTCCAACTTCATATGGGCCCTGCTAGGGCCCTGTCCCCGGCCTCTCTCCCAACCTCCGTGGCGCCCTCCGTGTGCGGCGTCCAGGACTGGGGTCAGCAGCCTCGGATCGCTCTGTCCGGTAAAATCGATCCCCGTGGCCTTGGCCTGCTCAACCACCCTCTCCTACACCCACATTAAGCAGTAAAGTATAAGTATAAAATTTAAATTTGAACCTTCCAAAACTAAAATTTCAAATATGGGTTGAATAAATATTAATACTTATGCAATACTCCTGGGTAGCGACGTCGGGATATCGAAGCTCGCCCGTGGCGGGATCTGTCGAGGTGCCGTGGACGGCAAGATATGCGGACAGCACGCTCGGTGTACCACCTTGCGCCAGGGTCTGAGCTGTCTGCAATATTAGAAAATAACTCTTAATATTAGATATATTAGAAAATAACTCTTAATATTGCATTATATCACAAAGGCCGGTCTATTGTAATTTACCGATAACTCCATGGCTCGAGTAATATTTCTCGAGCCACCTGTGTAAGTGGGGCGACCCCTCTTCGCCGATTTCCTATTCTCTATATTTTGAGCGGCCTGTTTCTGCACAATGCATTCACATTTAGTTTTCTAATTAAGGAACACAAAAAAATAAATTATATCCTAAACAATGAATTACATTTAAAATACATACCTGTTTGCGTTGAGAGTCGAAATATTCGTACAATAGAGGCCATGTCTCTACGTCGACTCTCGCAAACGCCGGAGTAGATAGGAGGGCCGCTCTCTCTACCTCGGGGGTCTCCATCCACAGGGAGTAGCAGTCGGCCTTCAGCTCATTCCTGTTGTATCGGACCTTGGTCTGCATGTTCTTCATCAGGCCATTGTACAGAGTATGAAGGTCGAGCACCCTCCCAGGGTGATCAGGGTCGGCTACAGGCTGAAAATCGTAATCCAACTGAAAATACAAAAAAAAACATTGTTATTAGATTGCAAGTGTTAATAATAAATATATTGGATAAATCAAATGAAAATATATATTAATACCCGAGCCTGATCAAAGAAGCGGGCGAATGAGCGCTGGTGCTGCTCGCCCCACTCAACGTGAAGTGGATAGTTCTTCACGAGTCGGCTCTCATCCCCCATATACCGGCCGAAGCTCTCGGCATGAGGACCGGTATAGCGATAGTCAAGGGTAAAAAAGAGGGGGAATGCTGCCTCCCCTTAGCTCTGTCAGGCCTCAGCCTATGGGACTGATTCGGGCCTCGAGTCCCCCTTCTTGGGATGGGGAGGCCCTGCGTCTGCAAGAAATATCAAGACAATCAATATTAAGACAAAGTTGTATTAAGAAATCAAGGTTAAACGAAAATTAAAGTGTGATATATACCTCCGGTGACTAAAGCACGAGCCTGGGCCCGAGTAGCAGTACGAGCGGGACGATAGTTCCTCCGGTGAGGAACAGCCGGTGTCCCGGATGCGGACGCATCCCCTCCAACTAGAAAATAAACATTGACGCTAAATTTCCATGAAGTTCATATTTATTCTATAGAGCATATGTAAAATGAATAAATATTTTATATTTATTCATACTAACCTACAGATGATGCGGAGGGTACGGAAGTCGCAGGAGTGGCCCCTGCGTCAGATGTGGACGCACCACCTATAATTAGACAATTAAAAATAGATTATATAAGTAATTGCAAAAAGAATGTGTAGATCAATAATATAACGTTCTAAATCAATATGCATGCACTATAGGATATATAAACATACCCGCAGGTGCGGTGGTGTCACCACCTACAGCTAGACAATAATAAAAATTATTATCTAAGTAAGAGCAAAAGAAATGTGTGTATATTTATGATATAGCATTCTAAATCAATATACATGCACTATATGATATATAAACATACCTGGAGGAGCGGAAGTGACCTCTGTCCCTGATGTGGACGCATCACCAACAATTAGACAATCAAACATTGACAATATAAGTAATTTTGACATAAACAGGCATGAATATCTATAATATTACATTCAAAATGGATATGCGTGCAATATACCTGGAAGTGTGGCAAAATCCACACGGAAGGAGGCATCCGAAGGGGTCTCCGATCTGGGTGCAAGACCGGCCCTCTGAAGCTCCCTACGCAGCTCTCCGGGCGGCAGAACCGCTCTGCCTCTGCCGCGGCTGGAGCTCCTGCCGCCCCTCGCTGCTCCCGACATCGTCATCAAATCTAGATAAACGATTCGTGGACGCATTAGACAATCATTAAAAGTATTGACTATATATGTATAGATCGTAAAATGTGAAGTAATAATATAACATTACTGATAACCTTTTTCGTTTCGTGGGCGCATTATACATATCTACTTGGATTTCATCGTCGATGTCATTTCTAACCCATGTAACTTCATGATCGGCCGAAGACAACCCGTCCTTCGAAACAGACGGTCGGAGCACTCTAAGCCTTCTCTCTTCTTCATCTTCATCGCTGTCCTCGAATTCTGGGACATCGTAGATATCTCTGGGTTTCCATCGGCATACAACACTCCATCCCGGATGCTTCAAACACTGTGAGTAGTATACTTGGAATGCTTGGTTCGGAAACATAAATGGATCTTCCTGACCGTAAAATCGAAGTGTGTTCACACTGGTCAATCCATATTCATCTTTCCAAGTCCTAAGATTGCTTCTCCACTTATCCGTATCGGTTCACGTATCGTACAAAGTACACTGGAATATATAAAAGGGTTCTGATTGTCCGGGATAGTAGATGCCGAGTATACAATTTAAGTACCCATAATAAATCACACCGTCCGATCCTACCGTCGCAATCCCACTATTCTGAGTGGTTCTAGATGTTTCTATGTCCTTAACTTCGAATTTGTATCCAAGGACACCAAATCCTTTGTAATATGCAACCTCCATACTAGGAAATTGAGCTAAACATCTTGAATCACTCTCAAATGATGCAGACAAGTTCGGATCGTGGATCTAACCAAACAAAATTTACGAAAAATACATAACGATACAAGTTTAGATTGAAACTGATAGCAATAAAATGTTATTCGAATAACTTACATGATCTGTGACCCAATCACAAAAATTATCCTAATGATATTTTTCCAATTGTTCTTCGTTCCAATCAGGATGCCCCTCACGTACCTCGTTAAAATGAATTCTGTTTTCGACAAATAATGGTGACATTAATATTATATCATTTCATACACACACAAACACAAATATAATAATTAATCCAAAAAAACTTACTCTCTAATTTGTTCAAGACATGCGCAATTAAGCAAGATAAACCGGTATATCTTGTTGATAAACATAGTGTCTACCCTCTTATACTCGGCTTTACCATATGGCTCGTTTTGAATTCTTCGAGGCCGGTTAAGTCTTGTCTCAATGTTCTCGTCCAGATAGCGGGAACAAAATGTGGTTGCTTCATCAAGAAGATAACCTTGCATGATAGAACCCTCTGGTCGATTTTTATTGCGTATATATTTTTTAAGAGTGTAGAGATACCTAATGAAAATGTTGAATAAATAAATACGGGCATACATGACAACAATAAATTTATAAATTGCGCGAAAAGAAAAATTACACGTACCTCTCGACGGGATACATCCATCGATATTGTACCGGTCCGGCTAACTTAGCCTCAGTTGCAAGATGAACCGTCAAGTGTATTATGATATCGAAGAATGACGGTGGGAAAATACGCTCAAACTTGCAAAGTATCAACGCAATAGAATTTTCTAGTTTATCCAGCGTCACAACCTCCAGTGTTTTAGCACACAACTTTCTGAAAAAACAACATAGGTCGTTGATTACTAGACCAACCGATTCGGGGAGAGAAGTCCTGAGGGCTAATGGAAGAAGGTGCTCCACGATAATATGGTGATCATGACTTTTCACCCATCGATCTTTCCTTTCACAATTTTTATTTTCTTGCTGAATGATCCTGAGAAACCTGTGGGAACTTTCAAATCATGCAACACCTGCATGAATCTTTTCTTCTCCGGTTGTGACATATGATAAGCGGCATTGAGAAGTACAAACTTGCCCGGTTTACCCGCTACCGGTCTAGGGTGCAATTTGCTTCTTATTCCCCACTCCTGTAGATCCATCCGAGTATTCAGGTTGTCTTTCGATTTCCCGTCTTTACAAAGAAGCAAGTTGAGTATGTGCTCTGATACTCCCTTCTCTATATGCATGACGTCCAGACAATGACGCACTAAATTTGTTGACCAGTACGGAAGCTCGAAGAAAATACTTAACTTGTTCCAAAATGGTGGTTTGACCTGTTTCGTCGGATCCATCCCCAAGGTCACATTATTGTAACCATCCCATTTAGCAGTCACATCCTTTCCGGACAATGGAGATGGAGGTCCAAGAAGCTCCTGATGACCATCAAAGTGAACCGTGTCTAACCTATAGGGGTGGT
Organism: Agapanthus africanus; assembly: GCA_030015575.1. Classification (NCBI taxonomy): domain Eukaryota; kingdom Viridiplantae; phylum Streptophyta; class Magnoliopsida; order Asparagales; family Amaryllidaceae; genus Agapanthus; species Agapanthus africanus. The sequence continues at coordinate 424,013,998 of CM057349.1, forward strand.
CTGGAGGCAGGAAACGTCGATGGCCGCAATAACAAACCTTCCTGCTAAAATTCAAGAATTTCGATGTTGTGTGTTGATGGCAATGAGGACATACTTTGTGACCATGTACGGACCAACCTGATAGCATTCCATACGCAAGAAAGTCATTAATTGTCCAAATTAAAGCCGCACGCAGTATGAAGGTTGTATTTGTGTTTGCATCGTATGTCTCTACACCATCAATGAACAAAGATTTCAACTCCTCGATCAGATGTTGGAGATAGATGTCAATATTGTTCCCCGGCGAGTTTGGTCCGTCGATAAGAAGAGGCATCATAAAGTATGATTGGTCCATAACCAACCAAGGCGACATATTATAAATTATCATTACAACGGGTCATGTGCTGTGACTTCCAGCCATATAGTTGAATGGGCAGAAGCCATCAGTAGCCAGTCTGAGTCGGACATTGCGAGGATCGCTACTGAATATTGCGTGCCTCCTATCGAAATCCTTCCATGCCGGTGAATCTCTTGGATGGCTCATTTTTCCATCTTCACTTGGAGGAGCACGGTGATGCCAAATCATTGTCTCGGCTGTTTTCTTGCACCTGAATAGCCTCTATAGCCTCTGTGTTATGGGAAAGTATCGTGCTATCTTGACAGGTATATCAGGTTTCTTATCAGAATCTTTCGGCTTATACCTGGCCTCTCCGCATGTTGGACACTCTTTCAAATCTGAATTCTCTTTCCGGCACAACACGCAATTTTTAGGACATGCTTGAATCTTCTCGCACTTTAGACCCAAATCAGACATCATCTTCTGGGCTCCGTACCAGCTGTCGGGCACGTTATTTTCCGGGGGCATAGAATCTTTCAAGAACGAAAGAAGTATTGTGAATGACTTGTTGCTCCATCAATTTAGGCATTTAATCTGGAAAAGTTGGACGAACCATGAGAGGGTGGAATACTTCGCATTCTCATAAATTGGTTTTCTAGCATCATTCATGAAATTTTCATATTTATCCGCACGCGGTCCTTGACCGGAAGGAATGTCATCTTCGGTACGAATAGATTCACCTAGGGCAGCCTCTACCATATCTTCCATTTCTTCTGATGGAAATAAATTACCGTCTTCTCCTTCTGCCACATTACCGAATTCTCCTTCTTCTCCTGCCGCATTATCGTGTTCTCCTTCTTCTTCTGCCGCATTACTGCATTCTTCTCCTTCCCCGCGATATTTCCAAGTTGTATAAAGTCTAGTAAACCCATATTTTACAATATGAAGCTCTGCCAATTCTACATTCTGCCAGTACTTATTGCCACATCTATCGCACGGACAGAGAATCTTCTCTATTATGATCTTATTATGTGTGCGTGCAAATTCAATGAAAGCAGCAACTCCCGCGACAAACTTAGGTTGCATACGTTGTTGCCAATCCACATACATCCAGTCCTTAACTCTAACGTACTCATGGGCCATGTTAGACTGTATAACATATAAATTGTAGGTTATGGTGACTATATTGAGAAATATAAGAACGGGATAGTTACTGACAAAGGAGAAAATCCGTGTATATGTTTTGTGTGTGCGTTTGTCGTTGAAAAGAATAAATTATCGAACGTATGTTAACCGATAGACGGGGACTAAGTGGCGCTTTTAGTTTCATATATGAGTATCGATGAGAATATGAAGGTTTCATATTATCATCGAGTATCATATATTGGTTTTAACTTGAACATCTCGAATCATTCTCTAATTATGCGTTTGTTGTGTACACTTGTTGTATGTGTGTGTTCCGGCTGTCGGGGGTAAGGCTTCTATCCCATTAAGAATGTATAGAGCGAACACCCATCACTTGTGCTTTCAACCGTTTCAAGTAAATTTCGGCAGCACCTCCCCGCTGTTCTCCGAGTACACTGTAATAGAATAGATAATCATTTCAAAGCTGTGAAACAACGTTGAAATGAACATCTAATCTATCTTTGTACACGGAGAATCAGCGGAAAGGTACCGATGAAATATCTCGAAACGGATGAAAACACAAGTGAATGAAGGTGTTTGCTTTATACATTCCTAACTTGTCCACACGGGACAAATCTATCGGTTACCATACGATTGAATCTTCTCGTCGCATAGACTATACGACGGTTGTTAGTATCGAGCTATACCGTCCGATATTTAACAACCTTCATATAGTTCTATGTCACGACAAATATCGCATGTATGTTAACCGATAGATGGGGACTAAGTGGCGCTTTTAGTTTCATATATGTGTATCGATGAGAATATGAAGGTCTCATATTATCATCGAGTATCATATATTGGTTTTAACTTAAACATCTCGAATCACTTTCTAATTATGCGTTTGTTGTGTATTCTTGTTGTATGTGTGTGTTCCGGCTGTCGGGGGTAAGGCTTCTATCCCATTAAGAATGTATAGAGCGAACACCCATCACTTGTGCTTTCAACCGTTTCGAGTAAATTTCGGCAGCACCTCCCCGCTGTTCTCCGAGTACACTGTAATAGAATAGATAATCATTTCAAAGCTGTGAAACAACGTTGAAATGAACATCTAATCTATCTTTGTACACGGAGAACCAGCGGAAAGGTACCGACGAAATATCTCGAAACGGATGAAAACACAAGTGAATGAAGGTGTTTGCTTTATACATTCCTAACTTGTCCACACGGGACAAATCTATCGGTTACCATACGATTGAATCTTCTCGTCGCATAGACTATACGACGGTTGTTAGTATCGAGCTATACCGTCCGATATTTAACAACTTTCATATAGTTCTATGTCACGACAACTATCGCACGTATGTTAACCGATAGACGGGGACTAAATGGCGCTTTTAGTTTCATATATGAGTATCGATGAGAATATGAAGGTTTCATATTATCATCGAGTATCATATATTGGTTTTAACTTGAACATCTTGAATCACTCTCTAATTATGCGTTTGTTGAGATTTCGGGTTAAATTATTGGAAAAATTTAGAATTTATAGATTCAATTAAGAATTCAATTACTAGAAGATAGTTACTCCTGTTGATTGATGGCACTATAGTTGCAGCAACTTATCTATAAAGAGATATAAGGGATTATATTGAGCTATTTTTTATTGTACAACTAAAATTTGTGCTGAATTTATGAGAAGAGATAATTGTGACTCAATGTGTCAAACTTGCTGACTTCATGCATGAGGGATACAAAAGAGTTATTACAGCATCCTACATTGCAATACAATTTTCATAATTAATATAATAGCTCTGCGGTCTGAAGATAATATCTGTATGTAGTAATTGTTGAGCAGTAGTTTCTGATTATCATTATTTATTTTTGATTAAAGACACCAAAAACTACAACACGAAAGACACGAATTCTTCCCATGTCTCCATGGAAATTGGGGCAACATCGTCATAGACTACATTGTGGACCTGCATAAGATCGGCCCCGGCTCCTCCACCATCTACCGTGGCTGCGATCCCCCAGCCCCAGCCCAGCCCCAACCCCAGCCCCAGCCCAGCCCCAGCCCAGCCCCACCCCAACCCAGCCCCAGCCCAGCCCCAACCCCAACCGAACCCTAGCCCCAGCCCCAGCCCCAGCCCAGCCCCAGCCCCAGCCCCAACCCTAACCGAACCCCACAACTGAACCCTAACCCTAACCGAACCCGACGCCGACGCCGACGCCGATGCCAAACCCTCACCCCTACCCGAACCTGTCCTGAACCCTAGACTACATCATCAAAATTAAAAATAATTTGAGATTTAATTACTAACCGTGCTCGCGGTGGAGGAGACGACGGAAATCGGTGGTCGACGACGATCGGCGAAGGTGGCGACGAGGTGCGGGAAGTCGACGAAAGTGTGGGAACGACCGACGAAGGTGGCGACGAGGCGCGGAGCGCGGTGGCGACGAGAGGCGCGCGGGAGTGAGAGAGAGAAATTTTGGGAACGATGAATAATTTTTATGTGCTTTTTATTTATTAATAACCTATTTAGATGCCCCTACGGACATAACCGTAGGTCCACCGTTTGCGGCTCCATAGGGCCAAACAAAAAATTAGAACGTAAGGCACCGTAGGGACAACGTGTGGCCCTACGGATAAATCCGTAGGGGCAAGAAATATTTGCCCCTACGGATTCCTGAGTCCGTAGGGGCAACCTCATATTGTAGTAGTGTAAATTGACCGGAGGTTATGGCTAAGAGGCAAGAACGGACGGACAAAGACCAAAAGTATTGAACTAAGCGTTGGAAAGCCTAGCTTATACTTGCAAGTTTCTTTCCTAGTCGTGCTAATCCACGTTGTTGCTGATTACCGTAACATCGATATTAAGAGTGGCAACGAAAGAAGTGAGCGAACTCCTAACTCAAACTAACCTAATCCTAACCCTAGCAAGCTCTTGTTATACATATTTAGCACATAGTTAATCTTAAACAAACCTGGACAAATTGGACTTAACTCGTTAAATCACCAAGAAAAAGATTCACATCTCTCCGTGGACCGACCCGTACTCATCTGGCTAGCTACCAAGCGAAACCGTCTTGATTGCGGTAATTAAAACTAAGCACACCCAAAATCTAACAATGAAATGGCGCCGTTGCCGGGGAGACGGTAGTTTATTTCTTTGTGTCATTTCGGGTTAATTTTTGAATATATATATATAACAAAAAAAAAACAAAAAAAACCTGTAAAAATCATCTTGTTATTTTTGATTCTTTTTTGTGCAAGTGTGCAGAATAGAATGAAGATCAAGTTCGGTGTCAAAGTCGTGGAGAGTTAGACCCACATCTTGCGGCTACACCGCGGCGGATCAAGGCAAAGCCACGGTTAACTGTATAATTCTGGAGCAAATTTAGTGACCAATTCAAGATTTAGGGGCTCTAACCAAGAAGAGGAGATTACAGTTAGTTCAGTGGAGAATTTTGAAGCTCCCAATTGTCTATCAAGCCGTGGAACCGCGGCAAAGGTATAGGTTTGACCGCGGAACCGCGGTCAACCAGTGACATCAGCATCCAAAAACTTTTGTGAGTATTCCAATCTTCTTTTCACCCTCTCTGAACTCCACTGAACTATTCTTTCTGCAGTATTCTTTGCGCAAACTCTCTTCCCCTCTCCAATAAAACTGTTTTTGTGTAGGATTCTTTGCGCCGTCGCAAAATAATTTTTTTTGCAAATGTTTTAAATTTTTTTTGTTTTTTACTGTTTTGCATAAATAATACGGACTTTAAGGGGCTATAACACCAATTCAGATTGGGTGGGGATTTCATCACTCTTCCTAAGACCCCAAAAATCACTAAAAGCATACGCATTACCCTTGAAATTAATTAAAAAATATCCAGACTCAGTCAACTAAGGACTTGTCGTGCTCAATAGGATAGAGGAAGGTTGTGGGCATTCGGTCATTTATCTAAACTTGACTTTGTGGTGCCTAGGCTAGACAAGTGAGGAGGTGATTTTAAAAGGCCCGTCTCACGGTGATTCGTGAGCGGAACCCTCCTTACCTCACTTGTGTTTACCTGGCCACAATTAGCAGTGAAGAGACGATTTGAGGGTTATCTCACAACTTGTCACTTTGGAATAGTTAGGAGCAGTCTAGTAGACTTTGAATACCATAGCTTTAGGTGTGATTGTGCATGTTGTGACTGTGATTGTGTGAAGTTGTGTCATAAATCCGTATATATATTTTGCAAAACTTTCTAAAAAAAACACAACACAAAAACCTTTGATAAAAACTTGCCATTTGTCACCAAATTTTCATTTTCACCAACATTTCTCCATTGACGTTTTCTTACCCTCACATTCTACGCTTTGACTATACTAAACTCGTTTAGTGTATGTCGGACTTGGACTCGGGACACAAGTGCCCGTCTAGCCCGCGTTACGTTAGTCGCTACCGACTACGCGATCGACTCCGACGTCGAAACTCTTTCCACGCCTATTTCACCCTTACCTTTGCCGGCTAACTCCGACGTTGACCGAGATTCTGTTCATACATCTTCACCTTCACCTTCACCATCACCATCACTAAAATCTTCTTCCGAGATGTCAGGATTTCCTCCTAACATCCCTTTACCTCCCCCGGGAATAATTCTACATCCATTAGGTGCGAATAACCCGTGACCATCTCTTGTTAAAGCGCCACAGCGAATCGCGCTCTAGGAATGTTTTTATCCTACCCGCGCGGCATTTCCGACTTATCTTTCACTACCACCGGCCAATGGGGATAATTTCGAAATTAAGCCCCACTTCATCAACTTGTTGCCCAAATTTCACGGGCTTGAATCCGGAGATGCCTACATCTTCATCAATAAATTCCAGAACGTTTGTGCGATGACGAAGACAACCCAACTGTCTGATGATTCTATACGGCTATGTGTCATTCCTTTCACTTTGTGTGACTGTTCAGTCGAAAATAATGCAATCTGTAACACATCAATTTTCTCATTATTCTACTCATCTAAGGATAGTTGATATAAATATAACACATATTACCAGTTTGTCTGGAAAATGCTAAATATCCCGTGTTATATATATATATATTCAACGTTCTTTATAGGAAATTGTGTGTTTATTGCTACATGCATAATATTGTATATCTCAACACTTTTCATCAAGGTTGTGTGCAGAAAATTATTCAGGTCAAAGAACTGGAATTGAAAAATTTGCCGATAAAATACAGTAATCAAAATCTGGCAGATATTTAGAAGAGATAATAATATTCTAGATATCATAAGAAGACCCCAACATCAACAGAAGAAGAGCACAGAAAAATGATGCAGAGATCTCATTAAATGGCCGCGGACCCGCGGCCGAGTCAGCCGAGTTGCCGCGGTTCCTCGGCCGAGTTGAGGGATTAGGGTGACGTGTCTCTCCAGAAGCTTCATTCTAACAATATCGTGTACCTTAGACGCTCCAGTGTAACAGACTTCTTCTGGAAACTTCTCTGCAACAACCTCATTCTAGAAGGCTCCTTGTAACAACCTCATTCTAGAAGGCTCCTTTTAACAACCTCATTCTAGAAGGCTCTCTCTAACAACCTAGCTTTGGAGGGAAGATTCATTTGAACTTTATAAAAAGGGATGTAGATCTAAGGTGAGGGGGTTAGACAATTAGTTGTTGAAAATTGAGCCAAATCATTGCACAAGTTGAGTGACATAACTTGTGATCCAAACCCTAACCCAAATCCAATTCCAAAGCCAAATCAAGATCCATCGAGAATCAAATCAAGCGAGTAATCAACGATCCTTCATCGCAACGCCGGTTGTCATCCGAGCAAGAGATCCGTATTCGATCCACGACTCATGGCGATCGAGCTTTGCAAAGATCGACGACAAATTCACCTCTTCAAAGGGGCGATCGAGAGCTTAATCTTGTATCTCGAATTGAGAAGTTGTGTAAATTTGAAGAAGATTTAATGAAGGTGATAAATTGTTAATTCTCGTTTTTCATTACATTCTTGCATTATGAAATATTTCATTTGTGATTCTTTAATTTTCATGATGTGTGTGAAATCTCCGCTTATAACGGAATCGAGAGAATCGGAAGATCTAATGATGACGAAATTCTTTTCCTAATCTTAAGTCTTATGAGAATTGTGAATTTTAGAAAAAAGAATTGTCAATAACCTAATTTGGAGTGAGATCATATTCTTGATTATTTCGTTGCAAATTAGGGATTAAATGATTGATGATCCTTTTTGCTAGAGGCTAGAATTGAATGAGGATCAATGAAAAGACAAGGGATAGTGAAGGAGAAACCCTAGTTTTTTCAATAGATCCCTAATCTTCATTCATTCATCATTGATCTAGCTACAATCCATCAATAGATAAGATTAGTTATAATTAGTATTCATCATTGCTACCAATTCGATCGATTCCTACAAGCTATTCTACAAATCTTGATAACTAAATTGATTTGGACATCTTCTTGATTCTAGATCTATTTTCTTTATGTTTGTTAAAATCAAATCTCACAAATCTTGAATCAACTTTCTTGAATTTTCTTTTATATTTTCATTTCAATTCATCTAAAGCAAAGATCGAACAAGTACTCGCATCTCAGTGGACGATCCGTGCTCACTAACGATCGTTACAAGCGACACCGTTAATTGATTGCGGTATAAATTTCTTTGGTTGTAAAACATTTTACTCAACACAATAAAGATGATCAATCAAATGGCACCGTTGCCGGGGATGCGTGCGTAATTTGTTCGTTTTTGCATTTTGAGTTGAAAAGTTATTATTCTATCAAATTTGAATTCAAGAATCGTTTCAAGTGCTTAATGATTAGTGTTTGAATTTTTGCGAGGGAATCTGGAATCATTTTAGTAGTGCGATCAAGATTCAGAGAAGATCTACAATTTCCAGAGGAGTACAAGCAGCTGCAGAAAAAATTTGATCGCCTATCTCCCCCATAGGACCGCGGATCCGCGGCCATAGTGTGGTTTTTGTGGCAGTTCCACCGCCGTTTAGGTGAATCAGTGCATAAAATCTCTGTGGTATACTCTCTGTTCTCTCCTCTCCTCTCTGATATTGTTTAATAATCAATTTCTTGCAGGATTATTTGCAAAATTCAGCACCGCTAAAAAAAATAAATTTGTTGCGATTCTTGAAATTGGTTGTTTTGCATATTTTAATATGGAAATTAAGGGGCAAAGACCAAATTTAGATTAGGTAGGGATTTCATTACCCTTCCTAAGCCCCATAAATCACAAAACTTGCATCTGCATCACCCTCATTAATTAAAAAAGAACTAGAAAAGACTCTAAGGACCGTCGCGCTCATTTAGGACAGAAGGAGGTCGTGGGTAATCTATTGCTTATCCGCACTTCTTTTGTGGTGTCTAAGGCAAGCGTGTCTAAGGAAAGTGGTTACTTAATTAGGCCCGCTACTTACGTAGCGGAGGACCTTCCACTTACCTGGCCACAGAAGGGATAAAGAGGCAGTAGAGGATTTATCTTGCGATTTGTCTTCTGGAAGTCTAGGAGCGGTCTAGAGACCTGACCTAGGTAACCATTAGATTTAGGGGTGATTGTGCATTTTGTTTTGTGATTTTTTCTAAATCCGTCTCTTTTTCAAAACCAACCAATTATTTTTCTTTCCTTCCTACTCTTTCCCCTATTTCATTCTTATAATGGGTGATCCAAACAGAAGAACTCTTGCCGAGCTTTGCTGTCCACAACCAGATATTTCTTGTTTTCGTAATCGCTTCGGTATACCATCCGACGCTCCCATGTATTTAAGAGATCGGATTGCGCAAGCGGATAGAAATAGTTGGTCACCTCAGTCCAGGTCTTATCAACCGTATCCTAATTCTACATCTGTTTCTATTGATACTCCGAGTGAGGATGTCCCTAGACGCATGTCCATTGCTGAGCATATAGCTAGGGCCAAAGGCCAAAGTTTCAATCCAGACTAATATCAACCATCACCACCACTTTCTAAAGTAGAATTTCATAATCGGTTTGTGGCATGTATGATATCTATGGAAAATAGCCAACCAACCAACCAATATCAATATTTTTCTTATCATAATGTTGATCCTACTCCTGCCCAGTTTTCATAACCATTCTGTTCCTATCAATTCGATCCGACTTTTTCACCTTCTCTAAACAGTCCTTCTAATCAGTCATTTGGGAGTTTTAATTGTCCACAAGAATTTCAATCTTATACTGAAATTCCTTATCAACCCAAGTCCAGTCTTGAGCGGACATTAGAAGAAGGTATAATGATGTTGAATCGCATCAGAGAGGAATGGAAGGGAAGCATGACTGAATATGAAGGAGCAACTAGTTCCGAACCAGTTAAAATTTTTTCAATGTCTAATATGTCCATAGGACAAAGTGAGAATTTGGGTAGTGAGAGAGAACTATACACCTTTCCTAATCAAACCTTCCCTTTCCAAACTGAAATCCACAACTCCAGTTTCACAGATTCATCGAGTACACCAATTGATCCACCAATTGATAAGTTGTGTGACTTTGAACTGTTTGATTTACCCGACTGTGAAGGGTCCATTTCGAGTGAAACCATGCCAAATCCTTGTGATCTCTACACCTCCACTCTTGAACCAAAATTGATTGAAAACCATACTTTTGATGAGGTGTTTAAGAATTCTAACCTTCACTTGAATGAGGAAATTGACGTTTGGGATATATTGATTGATGAACCCGAAATTTTGGATGAGTTTGTTCCACCAATTCATCAGGTCCTTTCACTTCCTTGTGGTCATCATCTCGAGCCTTTAATTATTCTTCCCGAACCCCAAATGTGTCTTGAAGTTGATGATAAGTGTATACCTGAAAAGCAATACGAAAGTCAGCCTTCAATTCCCACATCTGGTTTAGCGATCCTCGATACACCAATTCATTTACCCATTTCACCTTCTACTTTCTCAGGTTCTTCTTCTATTCTTCCTATAGTTTCAGTGAGTGTTGATAAATCACAATCCGGTAATTCAAGTTCAATAATACCAGAAAGTCAACTTGATTTGGATACTTTGAAAATGAGGTAAATGAGATTTTCGAGTCTCCTACCTCCATCATTTTTGACAAATCAAGTATGATAAATTCTGGCACAAAACTTATTGACAGCAAAATGTTCAATCGCACCATCGATGAAAGTTTTGAAGAACTTTTTGCTGATGAACTTGCATTCCTAAACAACATGGATTTTGTGATTAATCAACCTCCACCTATAGAAGTTAAACCGCCACCACTCCTTCTTATAAGATACGAGAATGCAAATGTTCCGCTCTTTCCTAATCATTCCCATTCTCGCTGTCATTCATCCTCATTCTTTCATTTCTATAATTTAAGACTCAAACCCTTTCCAGACCACCACTTATCTCTTCCCCACTTCCTCCTGACTCTATACAACATGTTCTTCCACCGACCTATACGGTACATTGATAAAATCTTTGAATGGTTGGTGTTGACTTTCGGTCTTTGCAAACCTTGGCATTGACCAATAACTTTACCCCCCTCTTATGATTTTAAAAGATTAACATTGTTTAACTCAAGTTTGGGAGGGGGGTTTGTTTTTGGCTCTTGAAAATAAAAGTTGTCCTCAAAATTGTTAGCCAAAAATAAGTTTGGGGGAGGATTTTCAAGTTCACTTATTCTTGTTCCCATTAATAAATTTTCCTCCCAACCTTACAGGTTTTCGAGATTTAACAGATGACAACAGTGAAGACGCTGTTATAAACAAGTTTGGGGGAGGTTTGTGCTTATTTACGCATCATTTTGCATCATACCTTGCATAAGCACAAAACATATAATAATAAAAAATTGTGTACATAAATAAGGTATTAAAAGATTAGAAAGTGAAAAATTACATTTAAAAGATTGGAAAAATTTAAGAAAACCAAGAAAGTTAGATGTTTTCTTAAATAAAACTAGTAATAAGTAGTTATGAGCCGTTGTCCCAAGAGTTAGTAAGATGAAAGAAGTCACTAATCTGAGGATAAAAATAAGTCTGAAAAATAGTTCATATTCTGGAAGCCAAACATTTGAATGTTGATACCCTACTATACGCACTTACACACGTCTTGAAACTCGGGATAGTAGAGAATACCTTGAAATGCTCTTGTTTAAAAGCCAAAGTACGAAGGAAATAATAAATAAAGCATAAAAATATATGGTGAAGAAAAATAAACACTGGTTTTGTAATCACCAAGGCAGCAATAAAAAAATATAGCGAGGGTGATTCATCACCTAGGGCCTTAGACCAACTGGTTTGGGAGTCACTGCTAAGCCTTAGGTGTTGCAAAACGAGGAAAATACTAATTACACCTAATAAGCAAGCACATGAGTAATCGGTCGGTTAGTACCTTAAGAAGTATTAACGGTCGCATGAAAAATGTGTGAGCAAATCCATCTAAATATTCACCGACTAAAAAGTACTGAGATAGATGGACAAGAATATGATAGCTTGAATTGAATTCTCCGAGTGTAGGGATGTCTTTTACACACACGTAGGGGTATATGATCAATGTTTGGAAGAAAGGTAGGAATGAAAAATAAAGACGATGTTTTATTGAGGGATGATGTGATTTTTAACATTTTTTCATGACTATTAAGATAGGGCTCATGACAACTGAAAAGCTAGTGTAGTTGGAAACTCTAATTTTCAAAGTCTTTCTTTTACAATTCTTATCTTTATATGTAACTTTCACAGTCTTCATTTTATTATAGGATTTTATGGGTGCAATTCGCTGAAAACACTTAGGAGACAACACTCCTCCTACTAGGGACACTTAGAAATTTAAAGGCTTGTTGCACGTGCTCAGTGCAATCGTGTTTGCCTACGAAAGTGTGCTAGTTAGTTTTTCTTTTTCTTTTTCTTTTTCTTTTCTCCTTCTCCTGAATAAAAGATGTTTGCTCGAGACGATCAAAATTAAGTTTGGGGGAATTTGTTCAGTCGAAAATAATGCAATATGTAACACATCAATTTCCTCATTATTCTACTCATCTCAGGATAGTTGATATAAATATAACACATATTACCTGTTTGTCTGGAAAATACTAAATATCCCGTGTTATATATATATATATATATACACACACACACACACACACACACACACACATATATATATATACATATACATATATATACATACATATATATATATATGTATATATATATATATGTGTGTGTGTGTGTGTGTGCGTGTATATATATATACACACATATATATATTCAACGTCCTTTATACGAAATTGTGTGTTTATTACTACATGCATGATATTGTATATCTCAACACTTTTCATCAAGGTTGTGTGCAGAAAATTATTCAGGTCAAAGAACTTGAATTGCAAAATTTGCCGATAAAATGCAGCAATCAAAATCTGCCAGATATTCAGAAGAGATAAAAATATTCCAGATATCAGAAGAAGATCCCAACATCAACAGAAGAAGAGCACATAAAAATGATGCAGAGATCTCATTAAATGGCCGCGGACCCGCGACCGAGTCGGCCGAGTTGCCGCGGTTCCGCGGCCGAGTTGAGGGATTAGGGTGACGTGTCTCTCCAGAAGCTTCATTCTAACAACCTCGCTTACCTTAGACGCTCTAGTATAACAGACTTCTTCTAGAAACTTCTCTGCAACAACCTTCTTCTAGAAGGCTCCTTGTAACAACCTCATTCTAGAAGGCTCCTTGTAACAACCTCATTCTAGAAGGCTCTCTCTAACAACCTAGCTTTGGAGGGAAGATTCATTTGAATTTTATAAAAGGGGATCTAGATCTAAGGTGAGGGGGTTAGAAAATTAGTTGTTGAATATTGAGCCAAATCATTGCACAAGTTGAGTGACACAACTTGTGATCCAAACCCTAACCCAAATCCAATTCCAAAGCCAAATCAAGATCCATCGAGAAGCAAATCAAGCGAGCAATCAACGATCCTTCATCGCAACGCCGGTTGTCATCCGAGCAAGAGATCCGCATTCGATTCACGACTCACGGCGATCGAGCTTCGCAAAGATCGACGAAAAATTCACCTCTTCAAAGGAGCGATCAAGAGCTTAATCTTGTATCTCGAATTGAGGAGCTGTGTAAATTTGAAGAAGATTTAATGAAGGTGGTAAATTGTTAATCCTCATTTTTCATTACATTCTTGCATTATGAAATATTTCATTTGTGATTATTTAATTTTCATGATGTGTGAGTGAAATCTCCGCTTGTAACGGAATCGAGAGAATCGGAAGATCTAATGATGATGAAATTCTTTTCCTAATCTTAAGTTTTATGAGAATTGTGAACTTTAGGAAAAAGAATTGTCAATAACCTAATTTGGAGCGAGATCATATTCTTGATTATTTCGTTGCAAATTAGGGATTAAATGATTGATGATCCTTTTTGCTAGAGGCTAGAATTGAATGAGGATCAATGAAAAGACAAGGGATAGTGAAGGAGAAACCCTAGTTTCTTCAATAGATCCCTAATCTTCATTCATTCATCATCGATCTAGCTACAATCCATCAATAGATAAGATTAGTTATAATTAGTATTCATCATTGCTGCTAATTCGATCGATTCCTACAAGCTATTCTACAAATCTTGATAACTAAATTGATTTGGACATCTTCTTGATTCTAGATCTATTTTCTTTATGTTTGTTAAAATCAAATCTCACAAATCTTGAATCAACTTTCTTGAATTTTCTTTTATATTTTCATTTCAATTCATCTAAAATAAGATCGAACAAGTACTCGCATCTCAGTGGACGATCTGTGCTCACTAACGATCGCTACAAGTGACACCGTTAATTGATTGCGGTATAAATTTCTTTAGTTGTGAAACATTTTACTCAACACAATAAAGATGATCAATCAGTGACCTTGCTGAAAAGTGGCTGTTTAGCACTGCATCTCATTCGATTACCAGTTGGGACGAGTTTGTAAAAGCGTTTTTGAAGAAATTCAACCCAAATCATAAGATCGCACGAATTCGAAACAAAATTAACCAATTCACCCAGCTTCCTACCGAACCTTTTTGGTAGTGCTTTGACAGGTGCAAGGACCTCCTTATTCAGTGTCCTCATCATGGTATAGAGAAATGACAACTTTGCCAAGCTTTATATGAGGGCCTGAATCCAGCAACTAAGCAGTTGTTGGAAACCATTTGTCAAGGCCATTTCCTATCCAAATCTAACAAGGAGGCTTGGCAATTCTTTGACGATCTTGCGGAGCAAACGCTGCAGTGGGAGAGCACCCAACCGAACACCTCAACTTCTTCTTCTTCGTCTTCTGGTCTCTCTAGGGCAGGAGTTCATCAACTTGACATCTCTATTGCAATGAAGGCCGAGATGGCCGCAATTACGCGGAAACTAGAAGCAATCGAGAGCAAATTTTTATCTCCTTCTCCTGCCCCTGTTCCTCCCCCTCGTACCATTTGCGCTTGTTGTTCGGATCCATCTCATTTGGCCGAAGAATGTCCTTACAACTCACCATATCAAGGACAGGATTAGGTTAATGCTGCATTTCAGTAAAGACCAAGAAACGATCCATACTCTTCCACATACAATCTCGGTTGGAGGAACCATCCCAATTTCCCCTGGAATCAGAACCAGCATTATTTTCAAGGCCAAAACAACTTCCGAAGGCCTCCACCTCCTCCTCAACAATAAGCTCAACAACAATTTCAGCAGTCTTTCCAATCCCAACTTTTTCAAAATTCGACGAACAACTTTGCACCCTGCAACAATTCTTTTCCTCAAAACAATTTTGTTCCGTCAAATAACAATAAGGTTTTCTCGCTAGAACGAGGTTTGGAGGCTTTTGTGAAGCAATCGACTCAATCCACCGCAAACATCCAGTCTTCTATTCAGTCTTTGGTACAACACACCACTGCACATGGGCAAAACATCAAGACCATCGAAGCTCAGATTGCACAGCTGAATGCGGTTTTAAGAGAGCGAGAGAAAGGAAAGCTTCCATCTCAACCACTCCCAAATCCTGGTGACCCACATAATGTACATGTTGCTCTTGGACAACAGAACCATAATGTGAGTGTCGTGACTATATTGAGATCTGGAAGAATGCTGAACAATAACATCGACACACAAATTGATGATGATGATGACACCCCGGCCGTTTCTTCCTCTACACCTTCTTCTTCTTCTTCTCAGCCTATTCTCAATTCTTCAACAGGCTCTTCTTCTTCAAACGCTGCTCTGAACGGATCCACATCTCATTCCACTCAAACTCCTGTTTTGGGTTCCGTTCCAACTCCACAATCTCCTCCACAAGTATTGGACTAAATCATTTTAAAAAATGTTCCATTTCCAAACCGTTTGAGGTCCAATAAAAAAAATCCACAAATGGAGAAGATCCTGGAGTTGTTCAAGCAGGTTAACATAAACATCCCTCTCTTAGATGCAATCCAACAAGTCCCCTCCTATGAAAAATCTTGAAAGACTTGTGCACTAAGAAGAGGAAATCTCAGGTACCAAAGAAAGTTTTCTTGGCTAGTAATGTGAGTGATGCTCTTACCCAACCTTTACCTAAAAAACGGAAGGACCCTGGCTGTCCTACGATTTCAATAACCATTGGGGATAAGAACATCAACCGCGCACTTTTTGGTCTTGGTGTCAGTGTTAACCTGTTTCCTTAGTTAATGATTAAAAAGCAATATATAATGATATTGATGAGTGATTCTTAAGAAAAATTGTAGTTTTCAAAGTTTTAGAAACAAAAGCCGGTATAACTCCACTTACCGACATGTTTTGAAAAGAGATCATTTTAAGGTAGGAAGAGAGGAAAAGAGATGGGACTTACGAGTTAAAATGAGAGAGGGGAGGTATAGGATAAGAAGGTTAGCTTCGTAGAGTCGCGGGGTTGCCAGAATCGTCTCGAATTCTCGCCAGAAATGGAACTAGGGCTAACTCTACTTGCACTCTTCTTTGACTTAGAAAATTTTGAGAATTTGATAATAGATTTCAGAATAAAGAGAGCTAGGGTATAGGGTAAAATTAGGATTTTGGAATTGAAGAGAGAATTAAAAATACATTAAAAATGAGATTTATGATGAAAATCAATTCTCTAGATAATTGCAGAAAAAATAAACAGTATAGAGGTAATGGGGGTAGGCCAAGAGACTGGTGTGTAGAGAATGGGGGCCATTCCCTATGGGCCAACTGTCGGTTCCGGGGTTATACCCGATCTCGCCGGCCATTGTGGTGAGTTGGGTGCTGGGATTTGAGCCACGTGTCAATTCCCGTATAAATACCCTTTTGCACATGTTTGTTTTCTCAGACTTTTCATTTTACGTGTAGTGCACGTGTAAACTTTTGAGTTTCCAAAAAGTTTAAAAGAAAAATCAGTAAAAAATATATGTGGCTGATGGGATTTGAATACATGGGCTATGTCACAGCAGTGCAAGGGCTTTACCAATGAGCTACAAGTTATTTCTTGCTGTTCTTAAATAAAAACAATATTTAAGGTATATTCAGGCTTGCAAATACTCCATTCTATACATTAACTTTTAAAAATTTTGTACAATAAAAACAGAGTCGTTACATTTTATCCTTCTTAAAAAAATATTCGTCCTCGAAATTCACAATTATATAAGGACTAGTTTACAAATAAGAAAGGGTATTTTGCACGCATGTCATCCTCACGTTCCTATGTTGATTCTCCTGGCGAATCTTTTCTCCACATCACTCGGACCAAGTTTACTTCTTTGTTCCGTAGTGCCTTTACCTTTCTGTCTAGGATCTTAACGGGTTGTTACTCACAGGATAGATCTGTCTGTACAGTGAGCTTGGAGTGGTCAAGGATATGGCTGGGGTCGTTCATATATTTTCGAAGCTGGGATATGTGGAACACGTTGTGCACTCCTTCTAATGAGGGTGGAAGTGCCAAACGATATGCCACTACTCCGACTCGTTCGAGAATGTCGAACGGTCTAATATATCTCGGATTGAGCTTACCCCTCTTGCCAAAGCGGATTACTCCACGGTTTGGAGAGATCTTTAAGAAGACATGATCTCCCGGTTGGAACTCCATGTGTCGGCGCTTTGCATCAGCCCAATGCTTCTGTCTGTCTTGGGCTATACGCATTCTTTCCTTGATCGTGTGAACTACGTCCATACTTGCCATGATCATCTCTGTTCCAAGGAGTTCCCTATCTCAGATGTCATCCCAACTTAATGGTGAAAGAAATTTCCTTCCATAGAATGCTGCAAAGGGTGCCATTCCAATACTTGCTTGGTAGCTGTTATTGTATGAGAACTCTACAAGATATAGGTGATCTTCCCACGATCCTCCGAAGTCTAACATGCACGCTCTTAGCATATCTTCAAGGATCTGAATTGTTCGCTCAGACTGTCCATCTATTTGTGGATGGTAAGCTGTGCTAAATTTCAGACTCGTTCCCAAGCTAGCTTGCAGACTCTGCCAAAACTGTGATCGGAATCTGGTGTCATGATTGGAGACAATGCAAACCGGTACTCCATATAATCTTATGATCTCCTGCATGAGTTCATGGGTATCGGAAATAGTACACTATGAAGAGTTAAATCTTACTTAGATTCAGACTTACCTCCATGTACTTCTTTGCTAAAGTCTCGGTAGATTGGCCAACTCGAAATTGGATGAAGTAAGCCGACTTGGTGAGTCGATCCATTATAACCCATACCGCATCGTTACCTTTCGTGCCGCGGGAAGAGCAGTCACAAAATCCATGGTAATGTGTTTCCATTTCCATTCTGGGATTGGTAACGGTTGAAGTAAACCAGCAGTTCTGTGATGTTCAGCCTTTACTTGCTGACACACCAAACACTTGGCTACGCTTCTGGCTACTTCACGCTTCATTCCATGCCACCAGTAATGTTGCTGTAGATATTTGTACATCTTTGTACCACCAGGGTGTACTGAGTAAGGAGAGCTGTGAGCTTCTTTCATCAACTCTTCCCGAACAGGACCTTGTGGTACACACAATCTTCTTCCGTATCTCAAAGATCCGTCTTCATGGATGATGAAGTCGGTTCGAAGTTCACTTTCTACTTGTTTTTGGATCTTTTGTAGCTTGGCATCACTTGCTTGAGCTGCTTTGATATGATTAACAATAGTAGATTGAACTTGTAAGTTCATCAAGTACGAAGTGTTATCTGGCATAACCACTTTTATCTCCATCTTGTGCAATTCCTGTTCTAGCTTCCACTGTGCGGTGAAATTCATTGATAGGGGTTGGCAACTAAGTGCATCAAGAACTGTATTCACCTTTCCTGGATGATATTGTAGGTTGATGTCGAAGTTCGCCATAAGTTCTAGCCATCTTCTTCGCCGCATGTTCAATTCCTTCTGAGTAAACACATACTTCAGATTCTTGTGGTCTGTGTATATATCTACCCGTTCTCCATGAAGATAATGGCGCCAAATCTTAAGTGCAAAGACAACGGCTGCCAACTCCAAATCATGCGTTAGATAATTACTATCATGAACTTTCGGCTGTTTTGATGCATAAGCTACAACTTTTCTATGCTGGTGTAGAACACATCATAATCCCTTATCGGATGCATCGCAATGCACAACAAAACCTCCAGACTGGTCCGGTATTATGAGAATAGGTGATGATGTCAATCTTGACTTGAGTTCTACAAAAGCTTGTTCACATGCTTCTGACCATACAAATGCTTCGTCTTTACGTGTGAGCTTGGTCAGGGATGCTGCAATCTTCGAAAAGCCTTCGATGAATCTTCGATAATATCCTGCTAATCCTAAGAAACTTAGAATGTCCTTCACTATCTTTGTTGTCGGCCATTCGCTTACTGCTGATACATTAGCGGGATCTACTGAGATTCCTTTGCCCGAAACAATATGTCCGAGAAATCCGACTTGATCTAGCCAAAATTCGCATTTGCTGTACTTGGCATAGAGTTGATGTTCTCGTAATATCTCCAGGACAATCCGCAAATGCTCTGCGTGTTCTTCCCGGTTCTTTGAATACACCAGGATGTCGTCGATGAATATGACAACAAGCCTGTTTAGGTACTCTTAGAAAACTTTGTTCATCAGATTTATGAAAATAGAATGTGCATTGGTCACTCTAAATGGCATCACGAGAAACTTATAATGACCATAACGAGTCCTGAATGCCATTTTAGGAATATCAGACTCTTTAACCTTTACCTGATGATAACCCGAACGAAAGTCTAACTTTGAGAAAACACAAGACCCACTTAGCTGATCGAACAGATCATCGATGCGTGGTAGTGGATACTTGTTCTTTATCGTGAATTCGTTCAGAGCTCGGTAATCTATGCACATTCTGTATGAACCTTCCTTCTTCTTCACAAGCAAAACTGGAGATCCCCAACTTGAGGTACTGGGACGAATCCAACCTTTCTTCAAAAGTTCGTCCAATTGAGTACGGATCTCCTTCAATCCTTCAGGGTTTAGCCGATACGGTACTTTGATCACCGGTTGTGCACCAGGTACTAAATCAATGCTAAATTCAAGAGTTCGATCGGGAGGCAAACCTGAGATGTCTTCAGGAAATACATTTTCGAACTCTCGAACTAGTTCTGGCTTGTTTTCTTCTGCCTAAAGTGTAGCAATCATTGCCTTCTTTGGTTTAGCTTTGTAAGTGCTAGGCTCCAGGGTACGGTCTCCACTCATGAAATAAAAGATCGGATGCTCTGGAATCTTAAACACTACCCTCCTTTGATGACAGTCGATGGTAGCGAAGAAAGTTCCTAGCCAATCCATACCCAAAACAACGTCGGAATTTGGTATATCCAGCACCTTAAAGTTCGCATAAAATTCTCTGCTGTAGACGACCACTGGACACAGATCGTATTCCATAGTTGCTTTTAGAACGTCGTTCCCTGAACTGACATTCCAGCTGGATACGAGCGGTTTGACTGGAACGCATGAGTTCGGACAAACCGTTACGACATAAAGCAATGTGATGCTCCAGTATCGAAGAGTGTTAAGGCAGGTAGGGAGGTTGCTAAGATTGTACTTAAGTTATGTGGAATATGTTTAGGTATAGGAAAAGATATCTTGTTATGTATAAGGATTGAAAGAAAGCTTGAAAGACAGGAAGTTACCAGTGATGGCTTGGCCAGTGGCTTCAGTTTCTTCTACAGTCATTGTGAAAGCCTGTTGCCTAGGTACATTCCTCCTTGTTGGAGGCACATTCCTCTGTCCGTTCCTCTGTCCTTGCGGCATATTCCTCTGTGCCTGATGGAACTGACGAGGAGGTGGTGCAGTAGGTCCACGAGGAGGTGGAGCTGGGAGAGCAAGACGAGGTGCAGGTGCCTGGATAGCTGGTCACTGCGGAAAGGCGAGTGCTGGTTAGGTGGCAGGAGTTGGGGTAAGACGATGTGGGCAATCCCCAATAGAATGAGTGGATGCGCCACAAACTAAGCACGGGCGGTTAGCACGCCTGCAGTCCTTTGCCTGGTGTCCATTCCTTTTGTAGTAGAAACAAAAGTCTGGACTGGGCCATTTAAAAATTACTCATGGTCTCCTAGATACAAATGGTGGCCTGGAAGAGGCTCCTCCTGCTATCTGAGTAGCAGGGCGCTTCACACCGGCAGATTGAGGTCTGCCCTTCTTCTTCACTACTGCCTCATATTTTCGGGCAGCCTTTAGAACTAAATCATGGGTTGGGAAATCTCCTGTAGCTAGAGCAGCTTGGATCTCCTGGTCCACCCCTTGCTGAAATCATCGAGCTCTGATCTCAGCAGTCATTATGAGATATGCTGCAAACCTGTTACGGTCTTGTGTTAGCAGTGTAGTATGTGATATTAGAAAATTGAATATTGAGACATATCTTACCTGCTAAGCATGGCGAACTCAGCATCATACTCATCCACAGATTTTCTCCACATAGAGCCTTGTTGCAGGTGGATGAATTGCTGCTCCATGTCAAAACGGGAAGTCTCGGGAAAATATTTCGCGTCGAACATATCGTGAAATGTCTTCCATTCAATCGGCTGGGTGTGTCGGCTTTCTTCAGCCTTCCACCATACTCTGGTGTTATCCGTGAGTTGCAGCTTCGCAACTCTCACCCAAGCAATATCTAGCACTTGTGCTACTGCCAGATCGTCCTCAATCGACTGAGCCCATTCTTCCGATTTCAGGGGACTCTCTTTCCCATAGAATTGTTTAGGGTGCAGTGCCCGGAATTGTTTCACATCGGGTGCCTCAGCTTCTGGGCGGTGCAATAAGATAGCAGTCTGCTGCTGCTGTCTCTCCAAGAGGCTCTTGATTGCCTCAAGTAATACCGTCTGCTCATTGATAGGAGCTGCTAAGGTAGGTGTAAGTGATAGAGGTGATGGTGGGGTGTTTCCATTTACGTTCGTACTGGTATTGTTGGGAGAATCCATAACCTCGAAAGAAAAATAGGGTTAGGATAGATTCAACGAATTTGAAATGTAAAGAAAGTTTTTAGTTGCTGATTCTTATAATTCTTGTGATATATTTGCTTAGATTTCCATGCAGAACTGACCCTGCATGGTAAGACTCCATGCAGAACTGACCTGCATGGGCCGTCAACAAAACCTGTCATGCCCCGCTTCCCAGTGAACGGGTAAGGAGACATGACGAGGCCGCGACATATTTACTCAGAAGTAAACACGTTAAGCATAAATAAACAATATAAATAAAAGCACAAGAAATGACAATAGATATATATAAACAACAACTTTTTATTGATAACCCTTCTTTACATACAACTGAAAGGTAAAGTACAATGAAAGAAAGCGATGCCTAAACAATGGCATATGAACTGAAAGAAAGTACGTACAAGTAAGAACTAGAACTCTGGCTCCTCTGTAAACTTCTCCAAATCGTCCTGGTTGAGCTCAATTTCTTGAGAGTCGGGTCCTCCTGACAACATTTCAAAGATAGAAAAGACAGGAATGTCGTCAGCGAACTAGCGCTCGGTAAGTCCCAAGAGATAGAATAGAAATAGACAAGTAAAGAGAATAGAACTGGTAAAGTATAAGTTTGTTATGCTACCGTAGTTGTTTGTAGTTTGGTACAGAATATACCAATGTATGTGAGAGGAGACCAACTTACTCTGTGGACTATGGTAACATGTAAGTACAAGGCCCCGTCAAAACCCACGGGACAACGACACAGGATGTTCATCTAGGTGTTTTTTAGTGACCTTCTCGTTCCACTTCTAATACATTCCGTATCAATCTACCCCGTTAAAACCCCGTAGTGTATATTGTATTGATTTGAAGTTATTAGAGTTGCCGAGACCATGGTATAAGTTGTTCATGTAAATGGATTCAGGATGTAAACGGTAGTCATGTAGTCAAGTCAAGCTATAGCCATGGTTCGGTCAAGACAAGTCATGTTGATATTGTTCTGGTATTCATGTTCAAGTTCAAGTGTTCATGTTTGGTATATTGAATTCATGTTGAATTGGAGTTATATTTGGATTCATGTTTGGATTGTATTTAAATTAGACCGAGACTCAGATTGAGTCACACTTAAACAGAGTTGGATCCTGAATCAGGTTTTGGAGTTATCGGTAACTGCTGCATATGGACGGCAGGATTTGTGTCTTTTTTGAGGACAATTACCATTGATAACTCCGTTTTAGTTTTTCTACCTTAAATAGGCAAGCACTCACTTTCTCCGGCTCCCTGAGGCTCAAGAAAATTGGTCCCGCTTAAACCTATATTTATTAAGGTCCTTATTGAAGTTTAATATAACTTGAGGGGGTTTTATGAAAAATATTTTTAGTATACTTTCAAAATAAATCTCAATTATTTATTTATGTTATATAGGGTTTTCATGGAAGTAAATTTTATAGAATGAGGTATATTAGTGAATATATATATAACTTGAATAGTTCAAGGTATTTTAATATAAAGTTTGACTTGTATTGATTCTTGATGGTATTTTCATGAAACTTGTAATTCTTTTATTTTATAGAAAACATGGAATTTAATAATATCTTAAAATATATGGTTTGCTAATATTTATATAATTATTAAATTTTTTTTTTATTAAATAGAAATCCTCGTTTTTCTTAAAAATTGTATTAAAATTCCATCGAGATTGTATGCTCCATGAGGAGGTCTGCATCTCGCCCTACTAGTCACAAGGATATGCGATAATCCGCACAATCCAAACCGGGTTCTCCAAAATGGGTTGTAGAGGTATAATTGCAAGGAATTTAAATAATACTATTTACAAGAAAACGAGTTTTTTTTATAGTTCGAGGTATTTTGATGAAAAGTCGTATTTTACCACAAAATATTGGTTTCAAGAGAATCGTGCCATGTCAAGATGTGTGTATGTGAGAGCTAGGTCATTACCTCATGAGGTTTTCTAAAGGTAAGCTAAGCAAAAGTATTAAAGGATGTTGTATGTAAACTTCAAGGTATTAAACTGTAAAAGCTTAAATAAAGTTTTTTTTACATGGAGTTTTAAAGTGAAACTTGTTTCAAAACATTAGTTAATGATTAACAAGCAAGATATAATGATATTGATGAGTGATTCTTAAGAAAAATTATAGTTTTCAAAGTTTTAGAGACAAAAGCCGGTATAACTCCACTTACCGACATGTTTTGAAAAGAGATCATTTTAAGGTAGGAAAGAGATGGGACTTACGAGTTCCAATGAGAGAGGGGAGGTATAGGATGAGAAGGTTAACTTCGTGGAGTCGCGGGGTTTCCGGAATCTTCTCGAATTCTCACCGGAAATGGAACTAGGGCTAACTCCACTTGTACTTTTCTTTGACTTAGAAAATTTTGAGAATTTGATAATAGATTTCAGAATGAAGAGAGCTAGGGCATGGGGTGATATTTATAGGGTAAATTTAGGGTTTTGGAATTGAAGAGAGAATTAAAAATGCATTAAAAATGAAATTTATGATGAAAATCAATTCTCTGGATAATTGCAGGAAAAATAAATAGTATGGAGGTAATGGGGGTAGGCCAAGAGACTGGTGTGCAGAGAATGGGGGCTATTCTATTTAGGCCAACCGTCGGCGCCGGGGTTATACCCGATCTCGCCGGCCATTGTGGTGAGTTGGGTGCTGGGATTTGAGCCACGTGTCAATGCCCGTATAAATACCCTTTTGCACATGTTTGTTTTCTCAGACTTTTCATTTTTATGTGCAGTGCACGTGTAAACTTTTGGGCTTCCAAAAAATTTAAAAGAAAAATTAGTAAAAAATATATGTGGCTGATGAGATTTGAACACATAGGCTATGTCACAGCAGTGTAAGGGCTTTACTAATGAGCTACAAGTTATTTCTTTCTGTTCTTAAATAAAAACAACATTTATGGTATACTCAGGCTTGCGAATACTCCATTCTGTACATTAATTTTTAAAAATTTTGTATAATAAAAACAGAGTCGTTACATATTGTCTCAAAATTCAAATTCCTGATTTCACTCACTACACTGCTAACACAAGGTCATAATAGGTTCGCTACACACCTCATCCCGACTGCTAAGATCCGGGCACGATGATTTCAGCAAGGGTTAGACCCGGAAATCCAAGTTGCACTCGCTACAGGAGATTTCCCAACCAATGATCTCGCTTTGAAGGCTGCCCGAAGCTGTGAGGCAGTGGTGAAGAAGAAAGGAAGATCTCAGACTGCCGGTATGAAATGCCCTGCCACACAGATGGCAGGAGGAGCCTCTTTCAGGCTAAATTTTGCACTGAGGAGACCGGGAAGATCATTTAACCGGCCCAGTCCAGACTTTTGTTTCTACTGCAAGAGGAATGGACACCTGGCGAAAGACTGCATGCATGCAAATGGCCTGTGTTTAGTTTTTGGCGTTTCCACTCACGCCATAGGAGCATGTCCATATCGACTCAACCCATCTCTAGCACTAAGACCCACAATCACAGTCCCGCAGCGGCCAACTATTCAGGCTCCTGCACCTCGTCTTGCTCTCCCTGCACCACTTCCACGTGGACCTCCTACACAGCCTCCTCATCAATTCCATCAGGCACAGAGGAACATGCCTCAAGGGCAGAGAAACATGCCCCAAGGACAAAGGAATGTGCCTCAGCAATAAGGAATGTACCCAGACGTCAGGCTTTCACAATGACGGTTGAGGAAGCCAAAGCCACTGGCCAAGTAATCACTGGTAATTCCCAATCCTTTCATCTTTTCAATCCATGTATATCTCTATATTTTTCCTATATCTAAAACCAACTTCACACAACTTAGGTACTATACTAGTAGCCACCCTTCCTGCATTCGCACTGTTCGACACTGGAGCGTCACACTGCTTCATGTCGCAACGATTTGTGAGAACGCTTGCGATTCCCGTGAAGCCACTCATTTCAAGCTGGAATGTCAGTTCCCGGAATGGAGTATTAAAAGCAACTATGGGATTTGATCAGTGTCCAGTTGTACTTTGCGGACGAGAATTCTACGCGAATTTCAAAGTATTGGATATCCCAAATTTTGATGTTGTGTTGGGAATGGACTGACTGGGAGTTTTCTATGCTACGATTGACTGCCGTCAAAGGAGGGTAGTATTTGAGATACAGATCACCCAGTCTTCTACTTCAAGAGTGGAGATAGAACATTGGAGCCAGGAATCTTTCATGCTAAACCAAAGAATGCAAAAGTGTTTACTCTACCGGCGGAAGAAGAAAAGCCAGAAGTAGTTCGAGAGTTCGAAGATGTGTTCCCTGAAGATATAACAGGTTTGCCTCCCGATTGAGCTCTTGAATTCAGCATTGACTTAATACCTGGTGCGCAACCTGTAATCAAAGCCCCATATCGGTGAAGTCCTGAGGGATTGAAGGAGATCCGTACTTAGTTGGACGAACTCCTGAAGAATGCTTGGAGTCGTCCCAGTACTTCAAGTTGGGGATCTCCAGTTTTTCTTGTGAAGAAGAAAGAAGGTTCATACATGATGTGTGTAGATTATCGAGCTTTGAACGAAGTGACGATTAAGAACAAGTATCCACTGCCTCGCATTGATGATCTTTCCGATCAATTAAGTGGGTCTTGTGTATTTTCGAAGCTAGATCTTCGTTCGGGTTATCATCAGGTGAAGGTCAAAGAGTCCGACATTCCGAAGACGGCGTTCAGGACTCGATATGGTCATTATGAGTATCTCATAATGCTATTCGGAGTGACCAATGCACCTGCTATATTTATGAATATGATGATCCATGATTTCCGAGAATACTTAGACAAGCTCGTTGTCATCTTCATCGATGACATCCAAGTGTATTCAAAGAATCGGAAAGAACACGCCTAGCATTTACGGATTGTCCTGGAGACATTGAGAAAACATCAACTCTATGCCAAGTACATCAAATATGAATTTTGGCTAGATCGAGTCGGATTTCTCGGACATATCGTTTCAGGTGAAGGAGTCTCAGTAGATCCAGCTAAGATGTCAGCTGTCAGCGAATGGCCGACACCAAAGACGGTGAAAGATATACGAAGTTTCTTGGGATTAGCAGGATACTACCAGAGATTCATTGAAAGCTTTTCGAAGATTGCCGCACCCCTGACCAAGCTCACACGTAAAGACGAAGCATTCGTGTGGTCAGAACCATATGGACAAGCTTTTGTAGAACTCAAATTAAGATTAACTTCAGCTCCTATCCTTTTAATACCGGATCAATCTGGAGGATACGTCGTACATTGTGATGCGTACGGTAAGGGATTAGGATGTGTTCTACATCATCATGGAAAAGTTGTGGCTTTCGCGTCGAGACAGCTGAAGGTTCATCAGCACAACTATCCAACACATGATCTGGAGTTGGCAGCCGTTATCTTCGCACTTATGATTTGGTGCCACTATCTTCTGGGAGAAAGAGTGGATATATACACTGACCACAAGAGTCTGAAGTATGTATTTACTCAGAAGGAAGTGAACATACGACAGAGAAGATGGATAGAACTCATGGCGGACTTCGACATCAACCTACAGTATCATCCAGGAAAGTTGAATGTAGTTCCTGATGTACTTAGCCGCCATCCATTAACAATGAATCTCACCGCTCAGTGGAAACTATAGCAGGAATTGCTCGGATTGGCAATCGAAGTAGTTATGCCAGGTAACTCTTCGTATTTGATTAACTTACAAGTACAGTCCACTCTTGTCAATCAGATCAAAGCAGCTCAAGCAAATGATGCCAAGGTACAAAAGATCCGAGAACAAGCAGAAAGTGGATTTCGAACTGACTTCATCATCCACGAATATGGATCCCTGAGATATGGAAGTCGATTATGTGTACTAAATGGCTCAGTTCGAGGAGAGTTGATGAAAGAAACTCACAGCTCTCTTTATTCTGTACACCCTAGTGGTACAAAAATGTACAAGGATCTACGGCAACACTACTGATGGCATGGAATGAAATGCAAAGTAGTCCGAAACGTAGCCAAGTGTTTGGTGTGTCAGCAAGTAAAGGCTGAACATCACAGAACTGCTGGTCTACTTCAGCCGTTACCAATCCCAGAATGGAAATGGCAGCACATTACTATGGACTTCGTGACTATTGCCCTTCCTCATTACACGAAGGGTAATGACGCAGTATGGGTTATTATGGATCGACTCACCAAGTCGGCTCACTTTATTCCCTTTCGAGTTGGCCAATCTACTGAGACGTTAGCAAAGAAGTACATGGAGATAAGCATGAATCTAAAGTAAGATTTAAACCTTCATGATGTACCATATTTGATACCCATGAACTCATGCAAGAGATTGTGAGATTCCATGGAGTACCAGTTTGCATCGCCTCCGATTGTGATACCAGATTCCGATCACAGTTTTGGCAGAGTCTGCAAGTTAGCTTGGGAACGAGTCTGAACTTCAGCACGGCTTACCATCCACAAACAGACGGACAATCCGATCGAACAATTCAGATTCTGGAGGACATGGTAAGAGCTTGTATGTTAGACTTCGGAGGTTCGTGGGAATATTACCTACACCTTGTGGAGTTTTCATAAAACAATACTATCAGGCGAGCATTGGAATGACACCATTTGCAGCACTCTACGGACGGAAGTGTCGTTCACCACTAAATTGGGACGACGTTGGAGATCGTGAACTCCTTGGACTAGAAATGATTGTGGCAACTGGGGACTTAGTTTTCATGATCAGAGAAAGAATGCGCATAGCCAAAGATCGACAGAAGTATTGGGTTGATGCAAAGCATCGACATCTGGAGTTCCTACCCGGAGACCATGATTTCTTAAAGATCTTTCTAAACTAAGGAGTGATCCTCTTTGGCAAGAGGGGTAAGCTCAGTCCCAGATACATAGGACCGTTCGACATTCTCGAACGAGTCGGAAAAGTGGCATACCGTTTAGCACTTCCACCCTTATTGGAAAGAGTGCACAATGTGTTCCACATATCCCAGCTACGAAGATATGTGAGTGACTCCAGCCACATCCTTGATCACTCAGAGCTCACAGTCTAGACTGACCTAACTTATGAGCAACAACCCATTGAGATCCTAAACCGAAAGGTGAAGACACTGTTGAACAAGGAAGTAAACTTGGTCCGAGTGATGCGGGGAAAATATTCGCCAGGAGAATCAACATGGGAACGAGAAGAAGACATGCGTGCAAGATACCCTCACTTATTTGTAAATTAGTCCCTATGTAAATGTAAAGTTCAAGGTCCAAATTTTTATAAGGAGGGTAGAATGTAACGACTCTGAATTTACTGTACGGAATTTTCCAGTTTATTGTATAGAAATGAGTTATACAGCCTGAGTTTGAGTTATAAGTAAATTTTATTAAATAACAGCAAGAAACAACTTGTAGCTCACTGGTAAAGCCCTTACACTGCTGTGACGTAGCCCATGTGTTCGATCCCCATCAAACACATTATTTTTTCTGATTTTTCTTTATAACTTTTTGGAAGCCTAAAAGTTTACACGTGCAATACACATAAAAATGAAAAGTCAGAAAAATCAAACTTGTGCAAAAGGGTTTAAACACTGAGAAGTACACGCGGCATCAATCCAAAGACTCAACCCATCAAATCGACCGGCGGAAATGCAATATAGGCCGGCACCGACGGGTCAACCGAGGCCAATGAGCCCCGGGCTTTGCACACTTAACTCTTCCCCTAACTCCCCTGCACTGTTTGATTTCCCTGGAATCAAACGGAGACCCTTCATTTCACCATTTATCATCTTCTTAATGCATTTTAATTCACCATTTTAATTCTAAAACCCTAATTCTACACTATAAATACCATCCCACACTTTGGCTCAGCATCATTCTAAAATTTCTTGCCAAAACTCTCAAAAATTCTCTAAGTACAAGTGGAGTTTAGGAGTTAGCAAGCGGTCAACTTCCCGCGAAGAATCGAAGCAATTTCGGAGCTCCCATGATGCCACGAAGATCAACTCTCATTCTCCTACCTCTTCTTAACTTAATCAACTAGTAAGTCCCTTCCAATCATCTTTTCTCTTTTTTAAAAATCCATTTTTAAAACGAATATCGGTAAGTGGAGTTAATACCGATATCTATTTGCTAAACCCTAAAAAACTCCCCTGTTTCTTACATATTGTCCATCCAAATTTTACACAATAATTGTAATCTTAATTATAAATGTTTAGAATAAATTTTAATCTAGAATTCCATGCAAAATAACTTTAACTTAAGTTTTTCATTAAAATACCATGAACTTTAAATATCACCTCTTTTAGTATCGCTTAAACATACTTTAGGAAATCTTCACGGGGTAACGACCTACCCCTTACATACACTCTTATTCCATAGCACGATGTCTTTATGTGAATTTTGGTTACAAAAAAAATATTACATTAAAATACCACTCACTTTAAAAACGGTTTTCTTTTAAAACAGTATTCTTAATTCCTTTACGAATATGCCTTTACAACCCTCTTTAGGGGACCCGCTATTGGATGGTGCGGATTATCGCACATCCTTGGGCTAGTAGAGCGAGATGTAGACCTCCTCACGGAGCATTTGGTCTCGAAAGGTTTTAAATACGGTTTTTAAGAAAAACGAATTTTTCTAATTAAATAAATATTATTTTTTAAATAATTTTTTAAAATTAAAAAATCCATATATTTTCAAAATATAATAAACTTATATTTTTTTAAAATGAAAGATTTACAAGTTTCATTAAAATAACTTCAAGATACCAACAAAAGACAAGTTTTAAAATAAAATACCATGAACTTTCCAAGTAAAGCAATTATCACTAAAATACCTCAAATCCTTAAAATTCATATTCATGAAAACCCTAAATAATATAAATAAAAACTCAAGGTTTATTTTGAAATTTTATTAAAAATATTTTTCATAAAACCCTTCGAGTTATATAAAACAATATTTAAGGACTTTAGTAAATATAGGTTTAAGCGGGATCAATTCTCTTGAGCACCAGAAAGCCAGAGAAAGTGAGTGCTTGCCTATTTAAGGTAGAAAAACTTAACGGGGTTATCAATGGTAATTTTCTTGGAAAAAGACACAAATCCTGCCCTCCGCGTGCAGCAGTTACCGATGACTCCCGAACATAATTCAGCATCTAAATTAGTTGCAAGTGTTTGACTCAGTCTGAGTCTAACTCAAACCTGAATCCAAACTCAAATTAGAATCCAATTCAAACATGAATCCAAAGTCTAACATGAATACTTGAACATGAACCTGAATACCTAAATTCAAATATTAATTTCAAACCCGAATACTTGACTTGACCT
The DNA here is from genome assembly GCA_030015575.1 of Agapanthus africanus. Lineage (NCBI taxonomy): Eukaryota > Viridiplantae > Streptophyta > Magnoliopsida > Asparagales > Amaryllidaceae > Agapanthus > Agapanthus africanus. Next base: position 424,045,132 of record CM057349.1, read on the forward strand.
GACCGAACCATGGTTATAACTTGACATGACTTCTTGAATACATGATTACATCTTGAACCTGACTACTTGAACGAATTGTATCCATGGTTTCGGCAAGAATTGTATATAACTGTATACAATACATTACGCGGAGATAACGGGGTAGATTGGTACAGAACGTATTAACGTGGAACGAGATGGTCACTTAAAAGACACCTACATGAACTCTCGTGCCGTTGTCCCATGGGTTTTGACGGGGCCTTGAACTACATGTTACCATAGTCCATGGGGTAAGATGGACTCCTCTCGTATACACAAATACCTTCTGTACCAAGCTACAAACAGCTACGTTAGAATAATAAGCATATACCTGTACAACTTACCAGTTTCATTTCACATTACTTGTTATATTCCATTCCTTCTTTTAGGACTTACCGAGCGCTAGTTCCCCGACGACATTCCCGTCTTCTATTTCTTTGGAATGTTCGTCAGGAGGACCGGACTCTCAGAAGATCGAGCCTAGCCAGGAGGATTTGGACCAGTTCACTGCCCAGCCGGAGTACTAGCTCATCTTGTACTTATTTTATTTTGTATGCCACTGTTTAGGCACTGCTTATTTCATTGTATCTTTCCTTTTCAAAAATAGTTGTATGTAAATATGAATGTAAATAAAGGTTTCTGTTTATTTTATATCACTTGTCATTCTTGTGCATTATATATATATATATATTGCTTAATTACGCTTAACGTATTTATTTCTTGGTAAATACGTTGCGGCCTGCCACGTCACCGTTTTCGTACACTGGAAAGCGGGGTGTGACAGGAGTATTCGGTCTCGAAAGGAAATAAAATACGATTTTTATGAAATGCGACTTTTCTAAAAAAAACTAATTTAAAAAAAAAATTATATAAAAAAATATGAATTTGCTTTTTTAATAAAAACATATTATGAAACTATATTTTTAAAAATGAAGATTTAAATTTTTTAATCAAATACCATTAAATTTCCAAAAGAGCTAGTTTCCAATAAAATACTACAAAGTTTTAAAAAGGCTAAGTCCCATCACCAAAAATACCATTTAAATTAAAATCCATGTTCATGAAAACCCTAAATATTATAAATCACCCTCGAGATTTATTTTTAAACTATATTAAAGTATTTTTCATAAAACCCCATTGAGATATGCACAATAATATTTTAAGGACTCTGGTTTAATATAGGTTTAAGCGAGATCAATTCTCTTGAGGCCCAGGGAGCCGGAGAAAGTGAGTGCTTGCATATTTAGGTTAGACAACTTAACAGAGTTATCTTAGCAATTGTCTTGGAAAAAAACATAAATCCTGCCGTCCTAGTGCAGTAGTTGCCGATTACTCCCGAACTTAAGCTATTGCAAGAACAAAGTTCTTTCATAAGATTCTTACTCCAATATGAATCCAAACTCAAACCAGAATCCAAGATCAAACACAAGCTTGAATACTTGATCATGAACCTGAACACACGAATTCAAATATCAAACTCAAACTTGAATACTTGACTTGACTTAACCGAACCATGGTTATAACTTGACATGAACTTGTTTACCTCACTACATGATTACATCTTGAACATGAACCTATACATTTTATATCCATGGATTCAGCCAACACCTATAATCTTAATTTATACAATACAATACGTGGTGACAACGCGCTAGTTCGCTGACGACATTTCTCTCTGTTTTCTTTCTTTGGAATGTTCATCAGGGGGACCGGACTCTGAAGACGTAGAGCCAAGCCAAAAGAACTTGGACTAGCTTGCAGCTCAGCCTGACTACTAGTTCTTCCTGCACTTACTTTCAATATGCCATTGTTTAAGCATTTGCTTTTATTATTGTATCTTTTATTTACAGACAGTTGTATGTAAAGTTGAATGTAAATAAAGTTGCTGTTTCATTTTATTACACTTGTCATTTTTGTTCATTGTTATATTGCTTAATTACGCTTAACGTATTTATTTTCATAATAAATACGTTGCGGGCTTGCCACGTCACCGTTTCCGTCTATTGGGAAGCGTGGCGTGACAGGTTTTGTTGGTGGCCCATGCAGGTCGGTTCTGCATGAAGTCTTAAGCAATATATCACAAGAATTATAAAAATCAACAACTATACATGTAACATTTCAGAAAATATAAAATATTATTTTTGGAATTTAATATTAAAATAATATATTTGCCGAAAACTGCCCGATTTGCGAAATTGGGGTTTTCGAAAAAGGGTATAAATATATACCGATAATTGTGAAATAAATGGAAATTAAAATGATTTATGCATTTAAAAATATAGTTAATGGATTTGGCATTTTTAAAATCAATTATATGTAGTTTAAATAAAAACCCGATTAGTGCACTACTAATCGCGATTAAGCCAAATCCGTGTTTCTACAGTTTTCATGGTTAGTGCACCATGACATGTTTCATTTGGTTACATTCTCATTTGTGTTGTTTTAGTTATGGTTGGTTTTATTTTGGTGAGAAAAGAAAAGAAAAGGGAAAAAGGTGGCATGATGACTTGGAGAGAGAGAGAGAGAGTGGGACATGAGTATGGGGGCGAGAATAAGAGAGGAAGAGAGAGAGGGACTGCCTCATTTCATTTTCCCCCATCATTTTCTTCTCCTTCTTCTTCCTCACTTCCCTCAGCCTTCAACCCTAGATCTATCTCAAAATACTCCTCAAAACCCTATATCCATTTCACAAAAAATGATCACATCCTCACCCTCATCACATTGGACCCAGAAAAGTTAGATTTTGAAGACTTGGGACTTCTAGGGTTTTTCTTGGTGGCATTAATGAGGTATAATTTCTACAATTTAGATAGTTTTAAGTTCCTTTATATTCTAGTTTTAGTTTAGAATTTGTTTAGTGGTGATTTGTGAAGTTAGAAAATTCTAGAGAGGGTTTTAGTGACTTGTGGGCTTGTGAGCTGTAGTGAGGGTGTACAAGACCCAAGAGATCAATTGGTGGACCTAGAATAGAGAATACAAACTTAGAATTTTGTCCATGTCGGTTTTGTTGCATTTGGTGTGCCTACAGTGAATTTGGAGCAACCCGGGGAATTTCTGAGCTTACCAAACAATACCAGGGACCAAATTAGGGTATTAGGAGACCACACTGAGCTTACGAACCCTATCTGAGATTGGGGGCCATGGAGGCCGGATTTTGGGGCCTTGTGGCCGGCCACATGGGGGAATTTTGGGTCTAGGTTGCTTTTGTAGGTCAAATACTCTATATACATTACCCCAGTATTGTTTGTTCATCCCAATTTCACCTGAGTCAAAATCTGGGAGCACTTTGGTGTGGTTTTTGGTTATGTTTTCCGTATTTTTAGTGCTTGGTTTTGATGTTTGGATTTGTATATGGTTGTTGGATGTTTGTACATCAACAACGAGGGATGATTGGTTGGTTTTGCATGCGTGGGCTATAGGTTCTAACCTATAGGCGATCCGTGTGCCGTTTTGGTTTTCCAGATTCGATTTTAATAGCGATTGCGATTGTGTATTATTGTAGGTACCTGCACCTGGATTACGAGACGACGGAGAATGGCGTCATCGACTTCGGCAAGCAAGGATCAAGGTGAGTAGATCTATATCTATGGGGGAAGTCGGGTGGATGGCGTATACCACCTCCGCAAGTTTTTGATGGAAACCGATCTATAGGGTACAGATGTAGAAACCTAGATTTGGAAACTAGGAATATGGTTAAAAAGATAGTTAAAGATGAACGATTCAGTATATACATATGAAGATATGAGATGAAAGCTATAAGGATATGAAAAGTGAATGTGAATCACGACTTATAGATTGTAGTTATACTAGAATATTATGAATTTTAGAGTATCATAACATTTGATGTATGGGATAGAATGTATATGTAAGATGACTTGATATAGAATATAAATGTGATGAAAGGAATATAAAATGTGATATGATGACTTGATTGATGTGACGGTATACAGATGCGAGTCGATATGAGATGATTTATACCTTTGCCGGTCCCCAGATATGAGATGTTTATGGATGTGGCCTGGGATATAGGTATATATATATTGTGAATCTTGAGTGATATGCCGTACGAGACTTTAGATCTGTACCCTCATTGTCATATAGGTTGATAGGTTCCCTGATGGTTTAATGCCGCCGTACGATGATTTTCCGTACGTGATGAGTTTGACTGGATGTTTGATCCATACCCTTGACTAGAGAATGCCGTACAATGTGTTATACCGTACGTGATGTTGTGAGGCTGGATGCCGATTGATAGATTCACCTACTCGGTCATGTTAGATGCGTATACCTGACAGCATTCGCAAACGATTTACTTTATGCTACGCTCATGTCACTCTCATTGCATTACATATACCTGTGCTAGTACACCTGCACCATTATCGATGATGCGTATGTTACACGTACACAGATTGGCCGGCTCACACACTTCATCATCGATAATTTCCATGCCACTACACAGTAGAATTGCTGCATCATGATATGACTCTTTGCATAATTTACTTGCTATAGTTGCATATGCACCTTTTTACAATGTTGCATTGGACTTTGGAGAATTTGGGAACCGCAGGATATATTTTAAAACTGGATTCATTTAAAAGAGCGGTTTCCCCTCGATATGTGCATATTACTGTTCCATGTTGCATGATATACGGATATGCTTACATTTCTGTTATATGTCGCATACATCATGCTTTACGATTATATGCATTGAGATATGCTGTTTTCATGAGATTTCTGGATTTGAGAACCGTGGTTATTTCAAAAGAAAGTATGTACTGTTTTAAAAAAAAAACCCGGTTTCTCTTGATATGATATTTCAGTGCATCCACCATGCGTTTTTTTGGCTCTGAGACGTGTGACAGTGATACCCTATTCGAGGAGCTGGATGAGGCCGATTGCGGGTACATGGTGGACCCGGTATGGTACCCCGGGGCAAGAAAGGGATATCGCGCAGTAGACGATGAGCCTGGCAGGGGAGTATTACCTACCGGTGATAGTACTTGGGCTCGGCGGATATCCGGAGGATACCGACCGGAGTCAAGAGATGATATGGGCCGATCCGGACTGACGGAGCCCGAGAGATATGAGGATTTACGTGCCGATGCTGGGCATGGGTTTTATGATGTTTCGAGTGTCGATACTGGACACTCAGATTCCATGATTTGTTGTGTCGCGAGGGACACACGTTGATTTATATCCTCATATTTTCATGCATATGCTTTTATGATATTTACATGCATGATATTGTTGTGTCATTGGTTGACACGTGGACGGGATCCACTTGCATACATACATTGATCATATGGTTGGACGAGATCCACATGCGTACATACATTGATTATATTGTTGGATGATATCCACAAGCTGATAGGCATTTACTTATAGTACTGGCACATATACATATACGGTCACCCTAGATATCATAGTATTACCTTTATGATATAGTTGACCTAGGAAATCATTATTTTATTCGATTTCTACTTGTTGATGTTTTTCTACTCACGAGTTGGCAACTCACCCTCGTTGTGCCACAGTCCTTGCAGGTTGACCGCAAGGATCAGTAGCGGCATCGCTGGCACACAGTTGCTTTCGAGTGATTGCTTTGGTAGGTGGGACATTTGTATCATACCCACTCTTGTATTTATATTTCATATTGTATCTAGTCAACTCCATCAGTTAAGACTAGTATTTGTATAAGTAATGAAACTTAGTGAGACTTGTGGTTGCGAGACTTAGAGCAAGGGATTTTCCGCTACTTGTGGTTTTGATGTCTTTCTTGTTTCTTTATTTTTTGTTGTGAACTTCGCCGTTGGGCGTCGTATACTTATATTTATGTTTTGCGTGGTTGTGGATCCGCCGTTTGGCGAAGAGCTAGCTCCCGCTTGGGGATGCCTTTTATATTATCTTGTATCGTGGTTTTGGATCAAAATATACAAAGGAGGTGCTGCCCAAATTTTTAAAAGACGAAACATGTTTTCAACTACTAAACCCACTTGCATTTTCATGTCCCACTATTTATGCATTTAAGAAAATGATTCGTTTTTCATCATACCTTTATTTCAAAACTTCACCTCTTATATTTTCTTAAAAAGGTTTAGATTGCTGGGTTTTCGGTTTACTTGAGTTACGTTGCATCTTTAGACGTCGCGTGATTTAAGTGCCGGTCACGAGCTAATATTTCAGGTCGTGACAAAGTTGGTATCAGAGCGCTAGGTTTAACCTTGGTTCGATCTATGTTTGACTATGCAGAGTCTAGGGCGGGTACGTATTTCGGAACCTAGGCTTGATCTTACGGAACTTAAACTTGAACGGGGGGGGGGGGGAGGGGGTATTAGACCCGAAATTTCGTTACATAGGCTGACCCTGATTGATGGAGTAGGTAGCTTGAGTAGAGTGACGTACCGTACGTATGTTCCGCGGCATATCTACGATATGATACTCCACTTAAGAAACCTAAGGATGTACATATTTTGAGATCTATGATTCTCTTCGTACCCATGATTATACATCCATTTGAGATCCTTGATTCTATTTGTTCCATGATCATACTCTCATTGATGCTGTTCCTTCTTATGATCATGTATCCATTCTGGATCTGTCGTTTCCTTTCATGCCCTTGATCTATTTTCATCGATACATGCTTGAGGTCCCTGTCACCTTGGTTTGAGCGCAGATTGAGCTGCTGCTAGTGTTGCGGTTAGGGCGAACTCGTCCGGTACGAGGACTGACCATCATGTTTTCTGGTGACACGGGAACGTCTCGATGTAGTGTTTGTGTTGTGACATCTTGTTGAGGCGAGTGTTTGGTTTTACACCGGATGATCGGGCCATTGTTAGAGCCGCCAGTTGCGAGAGGACTGTTGATGTACAACCTACCTCAGAGATTGTGATGTCGTCTACCGTACAGACAGATGACCCAACTGTTGCTGAGATTGATGGAATGTTGCTTCCAGAGCTTATGAGCTGAGATCGCTGGAACTTCCAGGCAGAGATGCGATAGATGATAGCCAGTCTATCTTGATTTGAGAGACGAAGGCGATTTGTCAGATTTGATGCGCCGACGCAGGCCCAGTTGAGCTGAAGATTTCCAGTGTGGAGGATCTTATTCAGATCTAGAGTAGATCGATCCAGAGATGACGTTCGTTGGATAATCCGATAGGAGATTAGCGGATTGACCAGTTTCGGATAGAGGACCATTGCAGTATGCAGATAGCATGACGTGACGTCGAAGTGGACGATGATAAAGACGAGTGGAACCAGAGGTTCGAGCGAGATGCTGACGAGCCGTTGTTACTCCTCGTCGAGATTAGAGATCTGATGTGTATACAGAGGCGTTGGGATACAACCAGTTTTCGAGGGAATGCTGTACTGAGAATGCAGATGTCCAGAAAACGAGAAAGATTATGCAAGAGTACCAGCCTCCGTATAGTTCGGCATACGCGAGATCGGAAGAGACCTTGAGCAGGTTCTTTCCAGGACACTGCTGCAATGAGATTTGCACCCGGGATCGGTTGTGTTACATGTATTCAGAGGGCTAGAGGCCGACATCAGTGACGTGTCGCCTTACGAATGGTCGTGATAATTGGCCGAGAGATGACCACAGAAGTGCCAAAGCGGAATCGTTCTCGTTAGCACGCCTGACCGGGCCGATGAGTCGATAGGTTGCGAGATTGGTAATCCGAAGAGAAAATGAGGACCCAGAGACAGAGGACGCCAGACCGTGAGCAGGAGGCAAGCGGATGTACTTGCTCTGCCAGTTTTGGGCGCACCGACTTTTTTCGACATTGTAGGAGGTGTACCTCAATGTCATTTGTTGCGATTTGCATTTGTAATCCGAGTATCATGCTTATATCGCTTGGATTTTGAGTTTTGATGATTGAGTTTCATGATGTCGATTTCGTGCACCATGGCTGCATCTACTGGGTATTTACTTTTTGTGCATAGTTATCGCACTTGATATATATTTTATACACCGTTGTGTTGATTTGCGATTCGTGCATATCTATTGCACTTGATGTCGATTTTTTGCCTTGGTAGCACGTGTTTATGATTTCGTGGATTTCATACAGTTGCCTTGACTTTGTGCATGTGGTGCGCACTCGATTGATTTTGCACCCGGTATAGCTCATATATGCTTGCAGTGCATTGATACAGATTTTGTGCACATAGTTGCACACGTTTTTGGATTTTATACACCTTGGTACACTCGGTGTTGTTTTTGGTACACATTTGAGTTATTGATGAGTTTCCATGCACTGTATTTGTATTCCGTGCACTAGATGCACCGGATTTGTGCTTTGTGCATTTGTTGCACCAGATTCGTATTTCGTGCCTTTGATGCACTAGATTTGCATTTCATGCGTTTGTTGCACCATGTGGTTATTTCGTGCATTGGTTGTACCCGATTTATGTCTTGAGTATTTGTTTTGCCAGATTTGTGTTTTATGCGCGTTGCACTTGATTTGGATTTTCGCGTATGTTGGACGCATGATATGAGATGTGATTTTGTGCACACCGGATGCACTCGGTTAGGATTTTTCTTGTGCAGGTTAGTTGCACTGGGTTGAGACTTTTGTGCGCTCTATATGCACTTGATCTTGTTGTCGTGCACATCCGTTGCACTGGACAGATGTTTTATGCACACCCGTTGCACTTAGTTTTGGCTTTTGTGCACATTCGTAGCACTTGTATTTGGCTTTGATTTCCGTGCGCACCAGACGCATGTGTTTATTGGATACGCCTTTCGAGGCTGATTTTGCTTTTGAGCACTTTGTTTTCATGATGGGCACCATATTATATAGTGGCCATACATGACTGATCTGAGGACAATACCTGAGTACTTTGCATTCATTAAAAGTTTAACAAGAGGTTTTCAAAAAGGAGCTATACTCTCGCTATTTCCTATATGTCGTGAGTGACACGAACGTTTACAAAAGAAAACCTTTAGGGATATTTCAAAAACGACGGGACGTATATTTGAGCAAAACATATATGAATGTATATTTATTATTTTATAAATGAGCATCCATCACTTGTGCCGTGAGTTACGTGTCATACGGCGATTCAGAAAGATTTTGCATGAATTTTATTCAGTTTTTGAAAGTTTTTCCAAGGATGCGTATTGTACACGTATTACAGTATTTGACTAGTGCATATTGGATTTCAGTAGCGGATTTTGAGATCTGTATCTCCATCATAACTCCGATGATATGCGTGCAAATCCGATGAATTGGGTGACGCTTGACGGAGTTCGATTTGAGTTTTGTATTCGTTTTCAGGCGCACGCGATGCGCTGTGCTATTTCTGCATCTCCGTGATTTCGGACCCCCGTTGATTTGAGTTGAGTATTGAAATGTTTTAGTATTTGGGGGTTTAAATTAAAATTCGAGGACCGAATTTATTTAAGGGGGAAAGATTGTAACATTTCAGAAAATATAAAATATTATTTTTGGAATTTAATATTAAAATAATATATTTCCCGAAAACTGCCCGATTTGCGAAATTGGGGTTTTCGAAAAAGGGTATAAATATATACCAATAATTGTGAAATAAATGGAAATTAAAATGATTTATGCATTTAAAAATATAGTTAAAGGATTTGGCATTTTTAAAATCAATTATATGCAGTTTAAATAAAAACCCGATTAGTGCACTGCTAATCGCGATTAAGCCAAATCCGTGTTTCTACAGTTTTCATGGTTAGTGCACCATGACATGTTTCATTTGGTTACATGCTCATTTGTGTTGTTTTAGTTATGGTTGGTTTTATTTTGGTGAGAAAAGAAAAGAAAAGGGAAAAAGGTGGCATGATGACTTGGAGAGAGAGAGAGAGTGGGACATGAGTGGGGGTGAGAATAAGAGAGGAAGAGAGAGAGGGGCTGCCTCATTTCATTTCCCCCCATCATTTTATTCTCCTTCTTCTTCCTCACTTCCCTCCACCTTCAACCCTAGATCTATCTCAAAATACTCCTCAAAACCCTCTATCCCTTTCACAAAAAATGATCACCTCCTCACCCTCATCACATTGGACCAAGAAAAGTTAGATTTTGAAGACTTAGAACTTCTAGGGTTTTGCTTGGTGGCATTAATGAGGTATAATTTCTACCATTTAGATAGTTTTAAGTTCCTTTATATTCTAGTTTTAGTTTAGAATTGGTTTAGTGGTGATTTGTGAAGTTAGAAAATTCTAGAGAGGGTTTTGGTGACTTGTAGGCTTGTGAGCTGTAGTGAGGGTGTACAAGACTCTAGAGATCAATTGGTGGACCTAGAATAGAGAATACAAACTTAGAATTTTGTCCATGTCGGTTTTGTTGCATTTGGTGTGCCTACAGTGAATTTGGAGTAACCCGGAGAATTTCTGAGCTTACCAATAAATACCAGGGACCAAATTAGGGTACCAGGAGACCACACTGACCTTACGAACCCCATCTGAGTATTGGGGGCCGAGGAGGCCGGATTTTGGGGCCTTGTGGCCGGCCACATGGGGGAATTTTGGGTCCAGGTTGCTTTTGTAGGTCAAATACTTTATATACATTACCCCAGTATTGTTTGTTCATCCCAATTTCACCTGAGTCAAAATCTGGGAGCACTTTGGTGTGGTTTTTGGTTATGTTTTCCGTATTTTTAGTGCTTGGTTTTGATGTTTGGATTTGTATTTGGTTGTTGGATGTTTGTACATCAACAACGAGGGATGATTGGTTAGTTTTGCATGCGTGGGCTATAGGTTCTAACCTATAGGCGTTCCGTGTGCCGTTTTGGTTTTCCGGATTCGATTTAAATAGCGATTGCGATTGTGTATTATTGTAGGTACCTTCACATGGATTACGAGACGACGGAGCATGGCGTCATCGACTTCGGCAAGCAAGGATCAAGGTGAGTAGATCTATATCTACGGGGGAAGTCGGGTGGATGGCGTATAACACCCCCGCAAGTTTTTGATGGAAACCGATCTATAGGGTACAGATGTAGAAACCTAGATTTGGAAACTAGGAATATGGTTAAAAAGATAGTTAAAGATGAACGATTCAATATATACATATGAAGATATGAGATGAAAGCTATAAGGATATGAAAAGTGAATGTGAATCACGACTTATAGATTGTAGTTATACTAGAATAGTATGAATTTTAGAGTATCATGACATTTGATGTATGGGATATAATATATATGTAAGATGACTTGATGTGGAATATAAATGTGATGAAAGGAATATACGATGTGATATGATGACTTGAATGATGTGACGGTATACGGATGCGAGTCGATATGAGATGATTTATACCTTTGCCGGTCCCCAGATATGAGATGGTTATGGATGTGGCCTGTGATATAGGTATATATATGTTGTGAATCTTGAGTGATATGCCGTACGAGACGTTAGATCCGTACCCTCATTGTCATATAGGTTGATAGGATCCCTAATGGTTTAATGCCGCCGTACGATGATTTTCCGTACGTGATGAGTTTGACTGGATGTTTGATCCATACCCTTGACTAGAGAATGCCGTACGATGTGTTATACCGTACGTGATATTGAGAGGCTGGATGCCGATTGATAGATTCTTCGACTCGGTCATGTTAGATGCGTATACCTGACAGCATTCGCAAACGATTTACTTTATGCTACGCTTATGTCACTCTCATTGCATTACATATACCTGCGCTAGTACACCTGCACCATTATCGATGATGCGTATGTTACACGTACACAGATTGGCCGGCTCACACACTTCATCATCGATAATTGCCATGCCACTACACAGTAGGATTGCTGCATCATGATATGACTCTTTGCATAATTTACTTGCTATAGTTGCATATGCACCTTTATACGTTATTGCATTGGACTTTGGAGAATTTGGGAACCGCAGGATATATTTTAAAACTGGATTCATTTAAAAGAGCGGTTTTCCCTCGATATGTGCATATTACTGTTCCATGTTGCATGATATACGGATATGCTTACATTTCTGTTATATGTCGCATACATCATGCTTTACGATTATACGCATTGAGATATATAGTTTTCATGAGATTTCTGGATTTGAGAACCGTGGTTATTTCAAAAGAAAGTATGTACCGTTTTAGAAAAAGCCCGGTTTCTCTTGATATGATATTTCAGTGCGTCCACCATGCGTTTTCTTGGCTCTGAGACGTGTGACAGTGATACCCGATTCGAGGAGCTGGATGAGGCCGATTGCGGGTACATGGTGGACCCGGTATGGTACCCCGAGGCAAGAAAGGGATGTCGCGCAGTAGACGATGAGCCTGGAAGGGGAGTACTACCTACAGGTGATAGTACTTAGGCTCGGCGGATATCCGGAGGATACCGTCCGGAGTCGAGAGATGATATGGGCCGATCCGGACTGACGGAGCCCGAGGGCCGATCCGGACTGACGGAGCCCGAAAGATATGAGGATTTACGTGCCGATACTGGGGACGGGTTTTATGATGTTTCGAGTGTCGATGTTGGACACTCTGGTTCCATGATTTGTTGTGTCGCGTGGGACACACGTTGATTTATATCCTCATATTTTCATGCATATGCTTTTATGATATTTACATGCATGATATTGTTGTATCATTGGTTGACACGTGGACGGGATCCACTTGCATACATACATTGATCATATGGTTGGACGAGATCCATATGCGTACATACATTGATTATATTGTTGGATGATATCCATATGCTGATAGGCATTTACTTATAGTACTGGCATATATACAGATACGGTCACCCTAGATATCATAGTATTACCTTTATGATATAGTTGACCTAGGAAATCGTTATTTAATTCGATTTCTACTTGTTGATGTTTTTCTACTCACGAGTTGGAAACTCATCCCCGTTGTGCCACAGTTCTTGCAGGTTGACCGCATGGATCAGTAGCGGCATCGCTGGCACACAGTTGCTTTCGAGTGATTGCTTTGGTAGGTGGGACATTTGTATCGTACCCACTCTTGTATTTATATTTCATATTGTATCTAGTCAACTGCATCAGTCAAGACTAGTATTTGTATAAGTAATGAGACTTAGTGAGACTTGTGGTTGCGAGACTTAGAGCGAGGGGTTTTCCGCTGCTTGTGGTTTTGATGTCTTGCTTATTTCTTTATCTTTTGTGGTGAACTTCACCGTTGGGCGTCGTATACTTATATTTATGTTTTGCATGGTTGTGGATCCACCGTTTGGCGAAGAGCTAGCTCCCGGTTTGGGATGCCTTTTATATTATCTTGTATTGTGGTTTTGGTTCAAAATATACAAATGAGGTGCTGCCCAAATTTTTAAAAGACGAAACATGTTTTCAACTACTAAACCCACTTGCATTTTCATGTCCCACTATTTATGCATTTAAGAAAATGATTCGTTTTTCATCATACATTTATTTCAAAACTTCACCTCTTATATTTTCTTAAAAAGGTTTAGATTGCTGGGTTTTCAGCTTACTTGAGTTACATTACACCTTTAGACGTCGCGTGATTTAAGTGCCGGTCATGAGCTAATATTTCGGGTCGTGACAATACACTGCTTGCATTTCAATTTTTTTGAATCTATCCTAACCTTTCCTTTTCTATCAAGGTGATGGATTCTCCCAACAACACTAGTACCAACATCAATGGAAACACACTATCACGTACCTTACCACCTCCCCTACCATTGCTTCTCCAATCAATGAATAGACGGTGCTTTTAGAAGCCAACAAAAGTCTTCTAGAAGGCCAGCAGTAGCAGACTGCTATTCTTTTGAACCGCCCGGAAGCCGAAGCAGTTGGAGTAAAGCAATTTCGTGCATTGCATCCAAGGAACTTTTCAGAGAAAGAGAGTCCTCTTGAGGCTGAAGAATGGGCCCAGAGTATCGAGGACGACCTTGCCGCAGCACAGGTACCAGACATAGCTTAGGTTCGTGTGTCTAAGCTCCAGCTCACTGACAACGCAAGAGTCTGGTGGAAAGCCGAGGAAAGCCGTCTCATACAACTCATAGAGTGGAAGACGTTCCGCGATCTGTTCGATGCAAAGTTCTTCCCCGAGACTGCCTGTTTTGAGATGGAACAACAGTTCATCTACCTACAATCAGGCTCTATGTGGGTAAAATCAGTGGATGAATATGATGCCAAATTCATCATGCTTTGCAGGTAAAGAATTCGTATCAAATTCTATTCCGTAAGACACATCACTATCCTGACATCATCATCTTATCAGGTTCGCGGAAAACTTGATCCCGACCGATGAGATTCGGGTTAGACGATTCCAACAGGGATTAGACCCAGAGATTCAGACGGCATTAGCCACAGGTGACTATCCAACTCATGAACTCTCTTTGAAAGCAGCACGCCGTTATGAAGCCGTGGTCAAGAAGAAGGGTATGCCTGAAGTAGCCGGAATCAAACGCCCTGCTACCCAGATGATACCCAAGAGGCCAGGAGGATCGTTTAACCAGTCCAGTCTAGATTTCTGTTTCTACTGTAAGAGAACTGAACACTTGGCGAAAGACTGCAGGCGTGCAAATGGCATGTGTTTGATTTGTGGCGCATCTACTTACGCGATAGGTGCATGCCCATATCGTATTAACACTGCACCAGCACCCAGACCCGCAATTACAGCTCCGCAGAGGCCATCCATCCAGGCTCCTGCACCTCGCCTAGCTCTTCCTGCACCAGCTCCACGTGGACCATCTGCACAGCCTCATCGTCAATTCTACCAGGCACAGAGAAACGTTCCTCAAGGGTAGAGGAATGTGCCTCCGGTAAGGAGGAATGTACCAAGATGACAGGCTTTTACAATGACGGTCGAGGAGGCCGAAGTCATAGGATAAGTCATCACCGGTAAAATTCCTCCATCACATCAATCATTCAATCCTTGTGTATCATTATACTTTTCCTATATCTAAACACGATCTCGCACAACTTAGGTACTATAATAGTAGCCACCTTTCCTGCACTCGCACTTTTTGACATTGAAGCTTCACACTGCTTCATATCCCAACGATTTATGAGAACGCATGCGATTCCCGTGAAGCCACTCATTTCATGCTGGAATGTTAGTTCCGGAAATGGAGTCTTGAAGACAACTTTAGGGTATGATCAGTGCCCAGTTGTAGTTTGCAGTCGAGAATTCTACGCAAATTTCAAGGTACTGGACATACCAAATTTCGATGTTGTGTTAGGAATAGATTGGCTAGGAGTATTCTATGCTACTATTGACTGCCATCAAAGGAGGGTAGTATTTGAGATACCAGGTCACCCAGTCTTCTATTTCAAAAGTGGAGATAGAACTTTAGAGCCAGGAAGCTACCATGCTAAACTGAAAAATACAGAAGTGTTCTCTCTACCCGCGGAAGTAGAAAAGCCTGAAGTAGTTCGAGAGTTCAAGAATGTGTTTCCTGAAGACATATCAGGCTTGCCTCTCGATCGAGCTCTCGAATTTAGTATTGATCTACAACCTGGTGCACAATCTGTAATCAAAGCTTCATACCGATTAAGTCCGGAAGGATTGAAGGAGATCCGCATTCTGTTGGACGAACTTCTGAAGAAAGGTTGGATCCGATCCAGTACTTCAAGTTGGGGATCTCTGGTGTTACACATGAAGAAGAAGGAAGGTTCCTACATGATATATGTGGATTATCGAGCTCTGAATGAAGTGACGATTAAGAACAAGTATCCACTACCGCGCATCGATGTCCTTTTCGATCAGTTAAGTGGGTGTTGTGTCTTTTCAAAACTAGATCTTCGTTCAAGTTATCATCAGGTGAAGGTCAAAAAGTCCAACATTCCGAAGACGGCGTTTAGGACCCGTTATGGCCATTATGAATATCTCGTAATGACATTTGGAGTTACCAATGCACCTGATGAATCGAGTTTTCCGAGAGTACTTAGACATGTTTGCTGTTATCTTCATCGACGACATCCTTGTGTATTCAAGGAATCGGAAAGAACAAGCCGAGCACTGACGGATTGTTCTGGAGACATTACGACAACATTAGCTCTACGCCAAGTACAACAAGTATGAGTTTTGGATAGATCAAGTCGGATTTCTTAGACATATCGTTTCAGGCGACGGAATCTCTATAGATCCAGCTATGGTGTCAACTGTCAGTGAGTGGCCGACACCAAAGACGGTGAAAGATATACGAAGTTTCTTGGGCTTAGCAGGATACTACCAAAGATTCATCAAAGGATTCTCAAAAATCGCAGCACCCCTGACCAAGCTCACATATAAAGATGAAACATTCGTGTGGCCAGAAACATGAGAACAGGCTTTTGTAGAACTCAAGACAAGATTAAGCTCTACTCCTATCCTCGTAACACCGGATCAATCTGGCGGATTCATTGTGCATTGTGATGCGTTCGGAAAAGGATTAAGAAGTGTTTTACACCAGCATGGAAAGGTTGTGGCTTTTACATCAAGACAACTAAAGGTTCAAGAGCGCAACTATCCAATACATGATCTATAATTGGCAGCCGTCATATTCGCACTCAAGATTTGGCGCCACTATTTTTTGGAAGAACGAGTGGATATATACACTAACCACAAAAGTCTGAAGTATGTATTTACTCAGAAGGAACTCAACATGCGGCAGAGAATATGGCTAGAACTCAGACAGACTTCGACATCAACCTACAGTATCATCCTGGAAAGGTGAACGTAGTTCCCGATGCCCTTAGTCGCCAACCATTAGCAATGAACCTCACCGCTCAGTGGAAGCTTCAGCAAGAACTGCATGGATTGGGGATTGAAGTAGTTGTGCCAGGTAACACTTCATCTTTGATGAATTTACAAGTCCAGCCCACTCTTGTCAATCAGATCAAGGCAGCTCAAGCAAATGATGCCAAGTTACAAAAGATCCGAGAATAAGTAGAAAGTGGACTACGAACTGACTTCATTATCCACAAAGATGGATCCTTACGATACGGAAGACGTTTTTGCGTACCAGTCGGACCTGTTCGAGAAGAGTTGATGAAAAAAGCTCACAGCTCTCCGTATTCGGTACACCTCGGTGGTATGAAGATGTACAAGGATTTGCGAAAACATTACGGTGGCATGGAATGAAGCGCGAAGTAGCTAGAAGCGTAGTAAAGTGGTTGGTGTGTCAGCAAGTGAAGACTGAACATCACAGAACTGCTGGTCTACTTCAGCCGTTACCTATCCCAGAATGGAAATGGCAGCACATTACCATGGACTTCGCGACTGCACTCCCTTGCAGCACGAAGGGTAATGATGCAATTTGGGTTATTATGGATCGACTCACTAAGTCGGCTCACATTATTCCATTTCGTGTTGGCCAGTCAACCAAGACGTTAGCAAAGAAGTACATGAAGGTGAATATAAATCTAAAGTAAGATTTAAACCTTCAAGATGTACCATACTTTATACCCATAAACTCATGCAGGAGATCGTGAGATTACATGGAGTACCTGTTTGCATCGTCTCCGAACGTGATACAAGATTCCGATCACAGTTTTGGCAGAGTCTGCAAGCTAGTCTGGAAACGAGTCTGAATTTCAGCACGACATATCTTCCATAAACAGATGGACGGTCCGAGCAAACAATTTAGATTCTAGAAGACATGCTAAGAGCCTGTATGTTAGACTTCGATGGTTCGTAGGAATATCACCTACATCTTGTGAAGTTTTCATACAACAGCAGCTATCAGGCAAGTATTGGATTGTTACCATTCGCAGCACTCTATGGACGGAAATGTCATTCCCCGTTGAGTTGGGACGACGTTGGAGATCGTGAACTCCTTGGATTAGAGATGATCGTGGCAACTGTGGACGTGTTCCACACGATAAAGGAAAGGATGCGCATAGCCCAAGACCGACAGAAACATTGGGTAGATGCAAAGCGTCGATATCTAGAGTTCTAACCTGGAGACCATGTATTCCTAAAGATCTCTCCAAACAGAGGAGTGATCCATTTTGGAAAGAGAGGTAAGTTAAGTCCAAGATATATAGGATCGTTCGACAAACTCGAATGAGTTGGAGAAGTGGCATACTGTTTAGCACTACCACCCTCATTGGAGGGAGTGCACAATGTGTTCCACATATCCCAGCTACGACGATTTGTGAGAGACCCTAGACACATACTGGATCACTCAGAGCTTACGGTACATATTGACCTAACCTGCGAGCAACAACCAGTTAAGATCCTGGACCGAAAGGTGAAAATATTACAAAATAAGGAGGTAAACTTGGTCCGAGTGATGTGGGGAAATGTTTCGCTAGGAGAATTAACTTGGGAAAGAGAAAAAGATATGCATACACGATACCCCTACCTCTTTGAAAATTAGTCCCTATGTAATTATAAATTTCGAGAACGAAATTTTTATAAGGAGGGTAGAATGTAAAGACTCTGAAATTACTGTACAGAAATTTCTTGTATTTCGCAATAAAGGGGTATTTCATCCTGTGTAAGATTTAAAAGTTATTTTTGTTAATTAAAAGCAAGAAGCAACTTGTAGCTCACTGGTAAAGCCTCTACACTGCTGTGACATAGCCTGTGCGTTCGAATCCCATCAGACACAATTATTATTTAGATTTTTCTTTTTAATTTTTCGGAAGCCCAAGAGTTGCACGTACAATATACGGAGAAACAAAAAGTTTCAGAAAAATCAAACAGGCGCAATGAGGTGTACACACCCAACTTGAGACGTGGCACCAATCTTGAGGCAATGACTCCAGATCCAACCGCCCAAACCCATGATAGGGCCGGCGCCGACGATCGATATAGCCCTAAATCCCTCCGTGCTTTTCACACTTGTCTCTTCGACTCCCCCTAACTCGCCTGCACTGTTTGATTTTTCTGCAATCAAACAGAAACTCTTCAATTCACCATTTAACACTTTTTTAATGCATATTAATCCAAAATTTTAATTCCCAAACCCTAATTCTTCACTATAAATACCACCCCATTTCCAAGCTCCTTTCTATTCTGAAAATTTCTAGCAAAATCACCTCAAAGTTCCTAAGTGCAAGTGGAGTCAAGTAGAGTTAGCAACCAAGCTCCTTCCATCGAAGATCGAAGCCGTTTCCGGAGCTCCTGCGATGCCACGAAGCCCTTCCCTTTTTCCTTACTCTCTTCTCAAAGTTATAAAGCCAAAAGTCCCTCTCATATCTTCTTCTTTTCATCTCAATTCATCCTCTAAAAGAATATCGGTAAAGTGGAGTTACCTCCGATACAATTTTTTTAAAACTTAAAACTCTTTTTTCCTTAATACATAGGTCAAACTAACCTTACCACCCTACTTGTAACTTCGATTACAATCTTTTAGTTTTAAGTTTAACCAAAACTTCCATGTGAAACTATCATAAAATGAATTTTTCATTAAAATACCATGAACTTTAGTATCACCCTCTTATCGATAATTAGTTTAAATACCTTTAGAAAAACTTCACGGGGTAACGACCTATCCCACACACACCCCTTTTGAAATTGGGTTTCTTTTAAATCGGTATTTTGTAAGCCTTGGCAATTACGCCTCTACAACCCTCGTTAGGGGATCCACTAATGGATGATGCAGATTATCACACATTTTTAGGACAGTAGAGCGAGATGCAGAACTCCTCACAGAGTATTCCGTCTCGAAAGGAAATAAAATACGGTTTTTAAGAAATGAGATTTTTCTAAACAAAACTAATTTTTGAAAAAATTATATAAAAAGATATGAATCCGTATTTTCAATAAAAATATATTATGAAACTAAATTTTTAAAAATGAAGATTTAAATATTTTAATAAAATACCATCAAGTTTCCAAAAGAGCTAGTGTCCAATAAAATACCACAAACTTTTAAAAAGGCTAAGTTCCATCACCAAAAATACCATTTAAATTAAAATCCATGTTCATGAAAACCCTAAATATTATAAATCACCCTCAAGATTTATTTTTAAAATATAATAAAATATTTTTCATAAAACCCCATCAAGATATGCACAACAATATTTTAAGGACTCTGGTTTAATATAGGTTTAAGCGGGATCAATTCTCTTGAGCCCCAGGGAGCCGGAGAAAGTGAGTGCTTGTCTATTCAGGTTAGACAACTTAACAGAGTTATCAATGGCAGCTGTCTTGGAAAAAAACACAAATCATGTCGTCCTTGTGCAGCAGTTGCCGATTACTCCCGAACTTAAGATATTGCAAGAACAAAGTTCTTTCATAAGATTCTAACTCCAACATGAATCCAAACTCAAACCAGAATCCAAGATCAAACATAAGCTTGAATACTTGATCATGAATCTGAACACACGAATTCAAATATCAAACTCAAACTTGAATACTTGACTCGACTTGACCGACCCATGGTTATAACTTGACATGACTACCTGACTACATGATTACATCTTGACCATGAACCTGTACATTTTATATCCATGGATTCAGCCAAGACCTATAATCTTAACTTATACGGGGATAAATGGGTAGATTGGTATGGAACGTATATCGTGGCACGGGAGGTCACTTAAAGACACCTACATGAATTCACGTGCCGTTGTCCCGTGGGTTATGACGGGGCCTTGTACTACATGTTACCATAGGCTATGGGGTAAGATGAACTCCTCTTGTATACATGAATACCTTCATTATCAAACTACAAATAAACAAGTTA
Source organism: Agapanthus africanus (assembly GCA_030015575.1). Classification (NCBI taxonomy): domain Eukaryota; kingdom Viridiplantae; phylum Streptophyta; class Magnoliopsida; order Asparagales; family Amaryllidaceae; genus Agapanthus; species Agapanthus africanus. Next base: position 424,065,752 of record CM057349.1, read on the forward strand.
GAATAACTATCTTGTACCTATGAACGATCATATGCAACTTTACCTGTTCATTTCACATTATATACTATCTTCCCTTTCTTCTTTTGGGACTTACCGAGTACTAGTTCGCTGACGACATTCCTCTCTGTTTTCTTTCTTTGGAATGTTTGTCAGGAGGACCGGACTCTGAAGACGTAGAGCCGAGCCAGGAGGACTTGGACCAGCTTGCAGCTGAGCCTGACTACTAGTTCTTCCTGCACTTACTTTCAGTATGCCATTGTTTAAGCATTTGCTTTTATTATTGTATCTTTTATTTGTTGGAGATAGTGCCCTCAGAGTCAATTATTGGATCACAAGCACGTGATTGCAATGATTGAGGGAGGACCTATCCCGGTAGAACAGTCTTACTCGAGATGATAGTATGCTATCTGGTTTATCTTTATCATCGTGTACTGCTTTAGGTGACCTTTCGAGTCGCTATTACACGTTGATAGAGCCCCTAGGATTCTTGCTTGACTACCAGCAGTATGAGGGCGATCATATAAGTGAGAGCTGGAGTCTATAAGCACATCCTTAAAAGGTCCCTAGTCGTGGGAGTTTCGAGACAGGGCATCGATTCTCCAGAGTAGACTAGTGTATACAGTCGAGACCCCGACGAGGGACGGTGGCCGGTCTCACAAGCCACTGGTGTCAGTTGGTTCACCTAAGATGTATACAGGTGCTCATTGGGTTATGAGTACACCGGACAGGACTCGCCGGGAACCTGCTAGTTGGGATTATACCAGACGTCAGATAGCAGTTCCCTGGTGACATGTGTACAGGTTAGTTCATCGACCTGAGATCGTCATTTGTCTCGTGTGAGTTCCCACTGTGCTTTGATTACTACCCTACCACGGCTCAAAGGAGTCGTGCAAACAGGTTTTAGTTGGGTACAGTCCCGAGCCACATGGAGGCAGTGAGCGGATCTGCAGGGGTTCGTCTCTCCCGGTATTGGGGGCGAGGTCGCGCTGTGTCTAGGAGAGCCAGAACATGAAAAGTCCTTGGCCAAGGCAGGAGATTTGCTGGTAGGTATTCCAGTAGTATCTCAGGGTGTTCTGGGCTACACTCCGACACGACTTGTACCGCTTTTAGGGGTCTGACTTTTACCAACCCCCTAGGCCCGCCATGCGATGCTCATAGACGAACGGACCGGACTGTACGGATATTGTCACTGACAGGCTCAGTAGGGTGTCAGGATGAGTTCGCTCATCGACGTCCCTTTTGGTCAATACCTGGTAGCCCGTCACGTATTGGCTTATACCTCTGACGTGCTAGTGGTTAAATCCACAGCCAAGGTATTGACGAGTCTTTAGAGTCCACCACACTCAGTTACTCAGGTTTCGGGCGAAACGCTGTAGAGGCCGTATGGAGATATGGCAGGGTTCGATCAGATACGTGCGGTATTGCACGGATCGTGATCGGACGGTTTTTACTAGCCGGCTTTGGCTTAAGCCGGATCCTAGTATTAGGTAGTGTAGTTTTGTCTCTTTGCATTTGTGTTCAGTGGGAATACAAATGCGGGCATGTATTTGCAGTAGCGGGGTTTTCCTGTAATTTATTACGGGATCAGTTTTCTGAAGTTGCCAGTTTGCATTCCGTTCCGGCCGGTTTTCTTTTATTCCTTCCCGGCCGGACTTTCCGTTGGAGGGTGTTATTTGCAATTGTGCAAATAACATTTTGTGGAGGGCTTTCTTGCATAAGTGTGGCTTCATGATTATCCTCTTCATCATGAGATTCCATATTGGTCTCATCCTTTATTTTTCATGTGATGGATGATGAAAGGATGTGGATGTGAGCTTTGTGTGACCTTTTCCTTCTCATTTTGATACTTATTCTTTTCTTGATAATTCATGGTTTTTCCCACCACCATTTCATGCTTGAGGGGCCGGCCACATCCTAGTGGGGAGAGAGAGAGAGGAATTCATATTTTGTGTGGCAAAAATCATCATCTCATTTATTCATTCATCCAAAAAATGATAGTTCTATTTTAGAAGCTCTTTCTCTTTCTCATTCTCCTAAAAAATCCCTCCATCATGGCAACTACACAAAACCCCTAAGCGACAAGTTACTACACTATTCTACAGCATCCCTTGGACGCGTCGGCTAGCCAACTTCGCGCCCGAGTTGCCTCGGTCAAGAGGTGGGAGCCCGTAAAAGATTCCGGCTACGTGGTGCCCTTTCCAACGAGGGGTTGATGGACGGACATTCCGCATGAGATTGGAGTGGAGACGAAGACCGAAGGACACGGATCGCTTGGTATAACTTCTCTACTCCTTTTTACTTTGCTAGTTACTAGGTTAATGGCCCGATCCGGGTGAAAAGTGCGCGGTGGTGCCGGTTGCAAGTTTTGCAAAGTTTTTTGTTTCCGCGTTTCCGGCGTCGGATCGACGGCCGGGGCGCCGCCGCGGGCTTACATTGGTATCAGAGCCACGCCATTAACCATGCCTAGATTGCTCTAGTATGTTTAGAACTCGATCGAACAAAAATCCCCAAAAACCGTATTTTCCTATGCATCGTGTTTCTGTCGAATTTTTTTTAGCTCCAAAAATTTTTCAGGTAGTTGCAGAATGATGTGCAGGGAAGTATAAGAATTCTGGTCAAATTTGGTCGCCTGAATCCATCAACACACCGCGGAACCGCGGCCATAGCCATGCTTGGGCCGCGGTTCCGCCGCCACTTAGGCTCCTCACTGCACCAAATTTTTCCAGATTGTCTTATACTTGGAAATAAGGGTTTTGGGACATTCTTTTTGGGCCCAGATTTTCTGTAAGTGCTACAGTACTGCTTGGGGCCCAATTTGATAAATTTGTTCGATCGGATATTTTAAACATGCTAGTTCACAGTATTTACATTATATCTGTGACCGTGAATGTCACTCGATCGGTAAATCCAGTCTAACTGCTATAGCCCGGTTAGACGGATTTGCGAACGTGACATTCACGGTGATGTTCTGTGATTGTGCTGTGTTGTTGCGGATCGGTCGTGGGGGATAGCCTGGATGCGATATTAGTACAGTTTTGTTTTATATGTACATTTGATATTGCGGGACGAGCGTCCGACATGTGGACTGCCGTCACTGTCTGTTTGTATTATTATTTTGGGGCACGACCAGGTTGCGGTCGATGTACCCGTTGTATGTATATTTTACTTTCTGTACTAGGATTACCCCAAGGAGGGGTGCACGGATAGCCGGGTTCTAGAGGGCAACGAGCCCGCATCTCATGGCACTGAGACGGAGGGGCATTACTCTAGAATTGGCGGGCTATTAGCCGCACTCGTAGGGGGTAAAGGTTGACCCAGGAGGGGTGCCCAAGTTACCGGATTCCGTGAAGTGCTGGGTGGTCCATTCATGTTGCTGAACGGGGCTGCCTCGCTTCAGGTTTTGGCGGGTAACTTGCCGCGCCCGTAGGGCTCTAGGGTTTCATTGCACAGGCTATCCACACGACCAGGGGAACGTCGGTTTTCAGCGGCTCTGTGAAACCCGGGGATCCCAGATATCTGTATTGTTCTGAGATACTGTACTTTTCTGTGCTGTTGCTCTTTATCACGCCTTGAGCGAAAATTATATATTGTATATATACTAGTAGATGTTGTATATGTTTTGCATCCGCGCTAGTCCAGTCCCCGCTCTGTCGTTAGTTAGCTAACCTAACGGGTGATGACGGGACCCAGTGGCGAATGCGGATGGCATATACGTACGTCAGTATATTTTCGTTCTTTGTGGAGTGATCAATTGATGGGACTGCGTTGCTTCGGATCAATGCAAGATAAACAAACCTATTCTGATGTTGTTGGAACACTTTTTCAAAAAGCTGTTATTGCAAGGGCGTTCTCTTTTGTTTTGCATCGTGGTATTCAGTTGGAATATCCTGCTCCTCAGTCGACGAGGCAAGGGCCGAGATCCCTTCACCGGGAGTGACCCCTTGGACAAAAGTTTGCGTCAGGGCAATAACTTCACTATGGCCGATTGCTTTTGCTTTGCATCGTGGTATTCAGTTGGAATATCCTGCACCTCATTCTATGGGGAAAGAGCCGAGATCCCTTCACCGTGAGTGACCTCTTTAGCAAAGGTTTTCGTCACTATATTTTTTAAAAGCTATCAGTTCCTTCAACGATATCAAGTTCATTACGTTAAAGGTTTTCGCCAGAAACCATTCGTAGCCCTCCGTCGTTTCATATGTATAGTCAATAGTATTCAAGCTGTGTATGTTGGCCAAAGTCAAGGCACAGTGTTTGGTAGCTGTTGGGTATTCATATGTAGCATAGATAGATGCGTTGGTTTGGGACAGTCGTACTGCCATTTTGGCCAAAGTCAAGGGTAGGTACGGGTGGGTTCAAATTAACCTGGATAATGACGGGTAGAACTTGACATGTGACTTATGATATGTTGGCCAAAGTCAAGGTCATAAGAGCATGGGGTAAAAATCCACATCGGGAGTTTCAAAAGAACTGAAACTTGCCAGATATGCGAATACCTTCTGGAGTGTGGTGACGTGAGCGGATTCCGTCACGTTATCATGCGATGAGAGTTGGATCCCGATTCCCACTGATGAGTTGGTTTACTCCTCGGGTGATCCCGGCTAATTCTTCTTTTAGGTTTGGGGAAGAATTTGACGTTACAGTGGGAGGTTTCCAGATTAGATAAAGTGATAACCATTCTGATCTAGGTTAGAGTGCACGCTGAGTGTTTCTTTTCTCTCTCTCTTTGGCAGCGACCATTGACCCGACCCTAGACTATGACTCAGTGACCAAGTTGACCGAACCTTCTTAACACAGGCTTTTGGATTGTCAGAGTTGCAGACCCCATTGCCACTCCTACTTTTACTCTTTCCTCCAGGACACCCCGTATTACTACGAACGTCCACTTCCATTGGACAAAACCATCGTATGGTTATATACGAACTCGAAGGAATTTATTCGAGGATGGTTTCTGGTTCTGGAGAAAACGAATAGGACTATTCAGTTGTCTTTTCCTTTTACCTTCTCTCAGGTTGCGAGTACTCATTGGTTTAGGAGATAGTACACCTATTACGAAAATTGGATAGTCTTCTTCCAGACCTTAGGCTGGTGCCGACCAGTAGGGAATGAAGAAAGCCAATTAGCCTAAACGGTGTACAGAAGGTATTAAGTTCAGACAAAGCAAGGGATTAGTAAGAGGGCAAAGTAAATTGCGACTGATATTCACGACCAAACCAAGTATTTCTTCGCCAATCCTAAATCACCTTTGTATTTCTCCAGGACACTCCGTATCACTACGAAGATCCCAGTTTATTGGATAATCCATCGTATGGTTATATACGAACTCGAAAGGAACTTGTTCCAGTTCGGGGATGGATCCTGGTTCAGGAGAAATAGGAATAAAGTTCATTCAGGTGTCTTTTATCTTCACCTTCTCTCGCATTGCGAGTGCTCCTAGGATTAGGACAGTACACCCATTATGCTTATTGGATAGTCTTCTTCCAAACCATAGGCTGGTGCCGAACGGTAGGGAAGGAAGAAAACCATTTGGCCTAAAGGGGTGTGCAGAAGGTAATGACTAAAGACATATAAAGGGATTTGGAGAGGTGGCAAAGAATTATACGGTTACAGTTGTGAATATGAATAATGGAAGAGGCATTACTAGGAATACCAGGATACCCCATCGAAACATTTCAATGTTTCAGTTTCACTGTGTACTGTTAATAGAAAACTGATTTCCCAATTAGACACTTACTCCAGGGTATGTATTTACCAGGTATGATTCTCACATCTGTATGGTTTTACAGATGATGAATGGGAGTAAGTTATTGGGAATTAGGTGACCGTCCTCATAATATCGGGATTCGTTGTAATTGGTGATATTTGAGGAAGCCACCTGGGTTGTTTGCCGGTCGGCAAATATTTGGTTTTGAATATCCGTTGTTGTGCACCAATTTCAAATTGATATATCTGTACGTCTATTTTTATAGAGTGAGACATACCTTTTTGAAATTGTGTCTATGACATTTACCTATACCAGTGGATGGTTAGGTAAGGAGCATTGAACAGCGGTGTAATTCTTCTTAACCAAAAGTACAGTTTTTAACCTACGACACACAGTGAATGAGTTGTTAGACTCAGCGGACTTATACAGAGTATTGTATGTTGTCCAGTGTCCATTAGGACAGAGGGGTAGGTCCTCGTACTATATTCTGTTTACTTTTAACTTCTCTAGTTCTTAGACATGTGTTTCGTAGAAACACAGGGTCTAAGTTTTGAGGAGTTATAGGTATAAGAATAAAGTAGAGAACCAGGTATTGCAAGTATCGGGATTCTTCAAGGTGATCGAGGATGTAGATACTTGTGAATGGTATTCAGTTGATAGTAATGATTAAGAGAACTTGCTTCTCTTTCAGGTTACTCATAATTGGAAGTACTCCTAAGTTGAGTAACGCTGATCGGCCTCCTTCCATTTAGTTGACATGCACTGGAGACAGCTGCATGATTTGAATCTGGTTCAATTAAATCAGTACCTCTGTTTCTTGGATATAGAACAGTTCATATCTTGACATTGTTAAGATATGGGGAGTTGTCCGGCTTATGCTTAAAACCAGACTCCGGATAACTCAAGGCACGTTTCTGTAATGGCTGTTTGTGGGTTGACCCAGGCTATGACGAGGGTTGACTTTCTACCATCTGGAAGATCAATAGTGATATTGTTCTTGACTCGCCACAGTTTTAATAAAAATGGACTTTTTCAGAAAACAGTAGTGGGAGTATGGTAGAACTGGAAGTGATTCCAGAACCACAAACGATTACTGAAGATTTGATAAGAACCTAAAGATTCAATCTAGTTTGACATTCCATTGGCCACTCCGCAGATTTGGTGGGTAACCTTAGGCACTCGAGAGGTACTTCGGTATGCTCAAGGACGGTGGCAGGGAGGTTCTTGTTTACCCAGACTTGCCATTGCTGTTGTTCCAGACTGTGAGACCCGGCAGGAGGATGAGTATAGCGTCATTCTAAACTAGCTTTAGAAGTGTACGTCTATATGACTCTGCCAGAGGGTTGTCGTAGTCAGTGGGAGCAGCGGAAGCATTGGTGGACATCAGGCTTATGTCTATTTATAGACTAAAGCAGATATAGCGGAGATAGATCATCTGTTTCTAATGTGACAGTCATAGGTTTGACTTCATCAGAATAGGAGATGGATCTGTTAAGAAGGTAGTAGGGTGTGATGTCCTGGTGTTTGATGACATACACAGAGTAGGAAGTGATATTCCTATACTACGATCGGTTGTACTGTGGTCGTCACACAGTAGTTTCTCCACATAAGAATTGGATATTATATCAGACATTCTGGTTACTAGATTTATGGTTTTAGATCTATATTTGGGTAGTTTCCCAATCTGGGTAATTTGACAACATTCTAAGAGTATTTAGAATGGACGACTCCTGGCACGGTAGTGTACCTGCAGGTAATGGAGTCACCCTCTCTAAAGGTGTCTTACTGACTAAAGGGGAGAGGGATGCGCATGATTAGCAGATCACTTGCTTAGGCAATTGAGTTGATCATGAGATGTCAAGTACCACACCAGATGTTGTTCTTGCAGTAGATGCAATAAGTTGATACTAATCCAATCCTGGAGAAACAGTCGGAAGCAGTTTTAGAACATAAGTGAATGTTCTAGGGATATGATAACGACAGCCTCCTTTAGGAGACGGTTATCATTCCAGGCTTCCAAGGTGACCTGGATGGCAGAGTGGCTGTCAGAGTTATAGTTTTCCTTCTGACGAGGGGCAGTATTTTGGACAGATGGTCCAAGTGGATACTGAGGGAAGGCATGGTGCAGGACACTGATTAAGTTCAGTTGACGATACAGTCTAAGAAGTTTGGATTTGGAGTTCATTTATGAGCTAGGTCCCATCAGACATCCAGACATTCTAAGACAGGTATTGCTCATTTCGGGAGATGGTTTTCTCCGCGAACTTGAGATATAGAGAGACATAGAAAGAAACACCAGAGCGGATCCACTCACTGAGGCTATTCCTCGAACGCAATAGTTTCGCAAACGAGCTTTGTGAGACTGACCCGTAGAGGAGTTGGGTGTTCGGTATCACACAGGCTGTGAGTATGCGACATCGCAATAATTAGCCTTGAGTGCAAGTGGGAGATTGTTGGAGATAGTGCCCTCAGAGTCAATTATTGGATCACAAGCACGTGATTGCAATGATTGAGGGAGGACCTATCCCGGTAGAACAGTCTTACTCGAGATGATAGTATGCTATCTGGTTTATCTTTATCATCGTGTACTGCTTTAGGTGACCTTTCGAGTCGCTATTACACGTTGATAGAGCCCCTAGGATTCTTGCTTGACTACCAGCAGTATGAGAGCGATCATATAAGTGAGAGCTGGAGTCTATAAGCACATCCTTAAAAGGTCCCTAGTCGTGGGAGTTTCGAGACAGGGCATCGATTCTCCAGAGTAGACTAGTGTATACAGTCGAGACCCCGACGAGGGGCGGTGGCCGGTCTCACAAGCCACTGGTGTCAGTTGGTTCACCTAAGATGTATACAGGTGCTCATTGGGTTATGAGTACACCGGACAGGACTCGCCGGGAACCTGCTAGTTGGGATTATACCAGACGTCAGATAGCAGTTCCCTGGTGACATGTGTACAGGTTAGTTCATCGACATGAGATCGTCATTTGTCTCGTGTGAGTTCCCACTGTGCTTTGATTACTACCCTACCACGGCTCAAAGGAGTCGTGCAAACAGGTTTTAGTTGGGTACAGTCCCGAGCCACATGGAGGCAGTGAGCGGATCTGCAGGGGTTCGTCTCTCCCGGTATTGGGGATGAGGTCGCGCTGTGTCTAGGAGAGCCAGAACATGAAAAGTCCTTGGCCAAGGCAGGAGATTTGCTGGTAGGTATTCCAGTAGTATCTCAGGGTGTTCTGGGCTACACTCCGACACGACTTGTACCGCTTTTGGGGGTCTGACTTTTACCAACCCCCTAGGCCCGCCATGCGATGCTCATAGACGAACGGACCGGACTGTACGGATATTGTCACTGACAGGCTCAGTAGGGTGTCAGGATGAGTTCGCTCATCGACGTCCCTTTTGGTCAATACCTGGTAGCCCGTCACGTATTGGCTTATACCTCTGACGTGCTAGTGGTTAAATCCACAGCCAAGGTATTGACGAGTCTTTAGAGTCCACCACACTCAGTTACTCAGGTTTCGGGCGAAACGCTGTAGAGGCCGTATGGAGATATGGCAGGGTTCGATCAGATACGTGCGGTATTGCACGGATCGTGATCGGACGGTTTTTACTAGCCGGCTTTGGCTTAAGCCGGATCCTAGTATTAGGTAGTGTAGTTTTGTCTCTTTGCATTTGTGTTCAGTGGGAATACAAATGCGGGCATGTATTTGCAGTAGCGGGGTTTTCCTGTAATTTATTACGGGATCAGTTTTCTGAAGTTGCCAGTTTGCATTCCGTTCCGGCCGGTTTTCTTTTATTCCTTCCCGGCCGGACTTTCCGTTGGAGGGTGTTATTTGCAATTGTGCAAATAACATTTTGTGGAGGGCTTTCTTGCATAAGTGTGGCTTCATGATTATCCTCTTCATCATGAGATTCCATATTGGTCTCATCCTTTATTTTTCATGTGATGGATGATGAAAGGATGTGGATGTGAGCTTTGTGTGACCTTTTTCTTCTCATTTTGATACTTATTCTTTTCTTGATAATTCATGGTTTTTCCCACCACCATTTCATGCTTGAGGGGCCGGCCACATCCTAGTGGGGAGAGAGAGAGAGAGGAATTCATATTTTGTGTGGCAAAAATCATCATCTCATTTATTCATTCATCCAAAAAATGATAGTTCTATTTTAGAAGCTCTTTCTCTTTCTCATTCTCCTAAAAAATCCCTCCATCATGGCAACTACACAAAACCCCTAAGCGACAAGTTACTACACTATTCTACAGCATCCCTTGGACGCGTCGGCTAGCCAACTTCGCGCCCGAGTTGCCTCGGTCAAGAGGTGGGAGCCCGTAAAAGATTCCGGCTACGTGGTGCCCTTTCCGACGAGGGGTTGATGGACGGACATTCCGCATGAGATTGGAGTGGAGACGAAGACCGAAGGACACGGATCGCTTGGTATAACTTCTCTACTCCTTTTTACTTTGCTAGTTACTAGGTTAATGGCCTGATCCGGGTGAAAAGTGCGCGGTGGTGCCGGTTGCAAGTTTTGCAAAGTTTTTTGTTTCCGCGTTTCCGGCGTCGGATCGACGGCCGGGGCGCCGCCGCGGGCTTACATTGGTATCAGAGCCACGCCATTAACCATGCCTAGATTGCTCTAGTATGTTTAGAACTCGATCGAACAAAAATCCCCAAAAACCGTATTTTCCTATGCATCGTGTTTCTGTCGAATTTTTTTTAGCTCCAAATTTTTTTCAGGTAGTTGCAGAATGATGTGCAGGGAAGTATAAGAATTCTGGTCAAATTTGGTCGCCTGAATCCATCATCACACCGCGGAACCGCGGCCATAGCCATGCTTGGGCCGCGGTTCCGCCGCCACTTAGGCTCCTCACTGCACCCAATTTTTCCAGATTGTCTTATACTTGGAAATAGGGGTTTTGGGACATTCTTTTTGGGCCCAGATTTTCTGTAAGTGCTACAGTACTGCTTGGGGCCCACTTTGATAAATTTGTTCGATCGGATATTTTAAACATGCTAGTTCACAGTATTTACATTATATCTGCGACCGTGAATGTCACTCGATCGGTAAATCCAGTCTAACTGCTATAGCCCGGTTAGACGGATTTGCGAACGTGACATTCACGGTGATGTTCTGTGATTGTGCTGTGTTGTTGCGGATCGGTCGTGGGGGATAGCCTGGATGCGATATTAGTACAGTTTTGTTTTATATGTATATTTGATATTGCGGGACGAGCGTCCGACATGTGGACTGCCGTCACTGCCTGTTTGTATTATTATTTTGGGGCACGACCAGGTTGCGGTCGATATACCCGTTGTATGTATATTTTACTTTCTGTACTAGGATTACCCCAAGGAGGGGTGCACGGATAGCCGGGTTCTAGAGGGCAACGAGACCGCATCTCATGGCACTGAGACGGAGGGGCTTTACTCCAGAATTGGCGGGCTATTCGCCGCACTCGTAGGGGGTACAGGTTGACCCAGGAGGGGTGCCCAAGTTACCGGATTCCGTGAAGTGATGGGTGGTCCATTCACGTTGCTGAAGGGGGCTGCCTCGCTTCAGGTTTTGGCGGGTAACTTGCCGCGCCCGTAGGGCTCTAGGGTTTCATTGCACAGGCTATCCACACGACCAGGGGAACGTCGGGTTTCAGCGGCTCTGTGAAACCCGGGGATCCCAGATATCTTTATTGTTCTGAGATACTGTACTTTTCTGTGCTGTTGCTCTTTATCACGCCTTGAGTGAAAATTATATATTGTATATATACTAGTAGATGTTGTATATGTTTTGCATCCGCGCTAGTCCAGTCCCCGCTCTGTCGTTAGTTAGCTAACCTAACGGGTGATGACGGGACCCAGTGGCGAATGCGGATGGCATATACGTACGTCAGTATATTTTCGTTCTTTATGGAGTGATCAATTGATGGGACTGCGTTGATTCGGATCAATGCAAGATAAACAAACCTATTCTGATGTTGTTGGAACACTTTTTCAAAAAGCTGTTATTGCAAGGGCGTTCTCTTTTGTTTTGCATCGTGGTATTCAGTTGGAATATCCTGCTCCTCAGTCGACGAGGCAAGGGCCGAGATCCCTTCACCGGGAGTGACCCCTTGGACAAAAGTTTGCGTCTGGGAAATAACTTCACTATAGCCGATTGCTTTTGCTTTGCATCGTGGTATTCAGTTGGAATATCCTGCACCTCATTCTACGGGGAAAGAGCCGAGATCCCTTCACCGGGAGTGACCTCTTTAGCAAAGGTTTTCGTCACTATATTTTTTAAAAGCTATCAGTTCCTTCAACGATATCAAGTTCATTACGTTAAAGGTTTTCGCCAAAAACCATTCGTAGCCCTCCGTCGTTTCATATGTATAGTCAATAGTATTCAAGCTGTGTATGTTGGCCAAAGTCAAGGCACAGTATTTGGTAGCTGTTGGGTATTCATATGTAGCATAGATAGATGCGTTGGTTTGGGACAGTCGTACTGCCATTTTGGCCAAAGTCAAGGGTAGGTACGGGTGGGTTCAAATTAACCTGGATAATGACGGGTAGAACTTGACATGTGACTTATGATATGTTGGCCAAAGTCAAGGTCATAAGAGCATGGGGTAAAAATCCACATCGGGAGTTTCAAAAGAACTGAAACTTGCCAGATATGCGAATACCTTCTGGAGTGTGGTGACGTGAGCGGATTCCGTCACGTTATCATGCGATGAGAGTTGGATCCCGATTCCCACTGATGAGTTGGTTTACTCCTCGGGTGATCCCGGCTAATTCTTCTTTTAGGTTTGGGGAAGAATTTGACGTTACAGTGGGAGGTTTCCAGATTAGATAAAGTGATAACCATTCTGATCTAGGTTAGAGTGCACGCTGAGTGTTTCTTTTCTCTCTCTCTTTGGCAGCGACCATTGACCCGACCCTAAACTATGACTCAGTGACCAAGTTGACCGAACCTTCTTAACACAGGCTTTTGGATTGTCAGAGTTGCAGACCCCATTGCCACTCCTACTTTTACTCTTTCCTCCAGGACACCCCGTATTACTACGAACGTCCACTTTCATTGGACAAAACCATCGTATGGTTATATACGAACTCGAAGGAATTTATTCGAGGATGGTTTCTGGTTCTGGAGAAAACGAATAGGACTATTCAGTTGTCTTTTCCTTTTACCTTCTCTCAGGTTGCGAGTACTCCTTGGTTTAGGAGATAGTACACCTATTACGAAAATTGGATAGTCTTCTTCCAGACCTTAGGCTGGTGCCGACCAGTAGGGAATGAAGAAAGCCAATTAGCCTAAACGGTGTACAGAAGGTATTAAGTTCAGACAAAGCAAGGGATTAGTAAGAGGGCAAAGTAAATTGCGACTGATATTCACGACCAAACCAAGTATTTCTTCGCCAATCCTAAATCACCTTTGTATTTCTCCAGGACACTCCGTATCACTACGAAGATCCCAGTTTATTGGATAATCCATCGTATGGTTATATACGAACTCGAAAGGAACTTGTTCCAGTTCGGGGATGGATCCTGGTTCAGGAGAAATAGGAATAAAGTTCATTCAGGTGTCTTTTATCTTCACCTTCTCTCGCATTGCGAGTGCTCCTAGGATTAGGACAGTACACCCATTATGCTTATTGGATAGTCTTCTTCCAAACCATAGGCTGGTGCCGAACGGTAGGGAAGGAAGAAAACCATTTGGCCTAAAGGGGTGTGCAGAAGGTAATGACTAAAGACATATAAAGGGATTTGGAGAGGTGGCAAAGAATTATACGGTTACAGTTGTGAATATGAATAATGGAAGAGGCATTACTAGGAATACCAGGATACCCCATCGAAACATTTCAATGTTTCAGTTTCACTGTGTACTGTTAATAGAAAACTGATTTCCCAATTAGACACTTACTCCAGGGTATGTATTTACCAGGTATGATTATCACATCTGTATGGTTTTACAGATGATGAATGGGAGTAAGTTATTGGGAATTAGGTGACCGTCCTCATAATATCGGGATTCGTTGTAATTGGTGATATTTGAGGAAGCCACCTGGGTTGTTTGCCGGTCGGCAAATATTTGGTTTTGAATATCCGTTGTTGTGCACCAATTTCAAATTGATATATCTGTACGTCTATTTTTATAGAGTGAGACATACCTTTTTGAAATTGTGTCTATGACATTTACCTATACCAGTGGATGGTTAGGTAAGGAGCATTGAACAGCGGTGTAATTCTTCTTAACCAAAAGTACAGTTTTTAACCTACGACACACAGTGAATGAGTTGTTAGACTCAGCGGACTTATACAGAGTATTGTATGTTGTCCAGTGTCCATTAGGACAGAGGGGTAGGTCCTCGTACTATATTCTGTTTACTTTTAACTTCTCTAGTTCTTAGACATGTGTTTCGTAGAAACACAGGGTCTAAGTTTTGAGGAGTTATAGGTATAAGAATAAAGTAGAGAACCAGGTATTGCAAGTATCGGGATTCTTCAAGGTGATCGAGGATGTAGATACTTGTGAATGGTATTCAGTTGATAGTAATGATTAAGAGAACTTGCTTCTCTTTCAGGTTACTCATAATTGGAAGTACTCCTAAGTTGAGTAACGCTGATCGGCCTCCTTCCATTTAGTTGACATGCACTGGAGACAGCTGCATGATTTGAATCTGGTTCAATTAAATCAGTACCTCTGTTTCTTGGATATAGAACAGTTCATATCTTGACATTGTTAAGATATGGGGAGTTGTCCGGCTTATGCTTAAAACCAGACTCCGGATAACTCAAGGCACGTTTCTGTAATGGCTGTTTGTGGGTTGACCCAGGCTATGACGAGGGTTGACTTTCTACCATCTGGAAGATCAATAGTGATATTGTTCTTGACTCGCCACAGTTTTAATAAAAATGGACTTTTTCAGAAAACAGTAGTGGGAGTATGGTAGAACTGGAAGTGATTCCAGAACCACAAACGATTACTGAAGATTTGATAAGAACCTAAAGATTCAATCTAGTTTGACATTCCATTGGCCACTCCGCAGATTTGGTGGGTAACCTCAGGCACTCGAGAGGTACTTCGGTATGCTCAAGGACGGTGGCAGGGAGGTTCTTGTTTACCCAGACTTGCCATTGCTGTTGTTCCAGACTGTGAGACCCGGCAGGAGGATGAGTATAGCGTCATTCTAAACTAGCTTTAGAAGTGTACGTCTATATGACTCTGCCAGAGGGTTGTCGTAGTCAGTGGGAGCAGCGGAAGCATTGGTGGACATCAGGCTTATGTCTATTTATAGACTAAAGCAGATATAGCGGAGATAGATCATCTGTTTCTGATGTGACAGTCATAGGTTTGACTTCATCAGAATAGGGGATGGATCTGTTAAGAAGGTAGTAGGGTGTGATGTCCTGGTGTTTGATGACATACACAGAGTAGGAAGTGATATTCCTATACTACGATCGGTTGTACTGTGGTCGTCACACAGTAGTTTCTCCACATAAGAATTGGATATTATATCAGACATTCTGGTTACTAGATCTATGGTTTTAGATCTATATTTGGGTAGTTTCCCAATCTGGGTAATTTGACAACATTCTAAGAGTATTTAGAATGGACGACTCCTGGCACGGTAGTGTACCTGCAGGTAATGGAGTCACCCTCTCTAAAGGTGTCTTACTGACTAAAGGGGAGAGGGATGCGCATGATTAGCAGATCACTTGCTTAGGCAATTGAGTTGATCATGAGATGTCAAGTACCACACCAGATGTTGTTCTTGCAGTAGATGCAATAAGTTGATACTAATCCAATCATGGAGAAACAGTCGGAAGCAGTTTTAGAACATAAGTGAATGTTCTAGGGATATGATAACGACAGCCTCCTTTAGGAGACGGTTATCATTCCAGGCTTCCAAGGTGACCTGGATGGCAGAGTGGCTGTCAGAGTTATAGTTTTCCTTCTGACGAGGGGCAGTATTTTGGACAGATGGTCCAAGTGGATACTGAGGGAAGGCATGGTGCAGGACACTGATTAAGTTCAGTTGACGATACAGTCTAAGAAGTTTGGATTTGGAGTTCATTTATGAGCTAGGTCCTATCAGACATCCAGACATTCTAAGACAGGTATTGCTCATTTCGGGAGATGGTTTTCTCCGCGAACTTGAGATATAGAGAGACATAGAAAGAAACACCAGAGCGGATCCACTCACTGAGGCTATTCCTCGAACGCAATAGTTTCGCAAACGAGCTTTGTGAGACTGACCCGTAGAGGAGTTGGGTGTTCGGTATCACACAGGCTGTGAGTATGCGACATCGCAATAATTAGCCTTGAGTGCAAGTGGGAGATTGTTGGAGATAGTGCCCTCAGAGTCAATTATTGGATCACAAGCACGTGATTGCAATGATTGAGGGAGGACCTATCCCGGTAGAACAGTCTTACTCGAGATGATAGTATGCTATCTGGTTTATCTTTATCATCGTGTACTGCTTTAGGTGACCTTTCGAGTCGCTATTACACGTTGATAGAGCCCCTAGGATTCTTGCTTGACTACCAGCAGTATGAGGGCGATCATATAAGTGAGAGCTGGAGTCTATAAGCACATCCTTAAAAGGTCCCTAGTCGTGGGAGTTTCGAGACAGGGCATCGATTCTCCAGAGTAGACTAGTGTATACAGTCGAGACCCCGACGAGGGGCGGTGGCCGGTCTCACAAGCCACTGGTGTCAGTTGGTTCACCTAAGATGTATACAGGTGCTCATTGGGTTATGAGTACACCGGACAGGACTCGCCGGGAACCTGCTAGTTGGGATTATACCAGACGTCAGATAGCAGTTCCCTGGTGACATGTGTACAGGTTAGTTCATCGACCTGAGATCGTCATTTGTCTCGTGTGAGTTTCCACTGTGCTTTGATTACTACCCTACCACGGCTCAAAGGAGTCGTGCAAACAGGTTTTAGTTGGGTACAGTCCCGAGCCACATGGAGGCAGTGAGCGGATCTGCAGGGGTTCGTCTCTCCCGGTATTGGGGGTGAGGTCGCGCTGTGTCTAGGAGAGCCAGAACATGAAAAGTCCTTGGCCAAGGCAGGAGATTTGCTGGTAGGTATTCCAGTAGTATCTCAGGGTGTTCTGGGCTACACTCCGACACGACTTGTACCGCTTTTGGGGGTCTGACTTTTACCAACCCCCTAGACCCGCCATGCGATGCTCATAGACGAACGGACCGGACTGTACGGATATTGTCACTGACAGGCTCAGTAGGGTGTCAGGATGAGTTCGCTCATCGACGTCCCTTTTGGTCAATACCTGGTAGCCCGTCACGTATTGGCTTATACCTCTGACGTGCTAGTGGTTAAATCCACAGCCAAGGTATTGACGAGTCTTTAGAGTCCACCACACTCAGTTACTCAGGTTTCGGGCGAAACGCTGTAGAGGCCGTATGGAGATATGGCAGGGTTCGATCAGATACGTGCGGTATTGCACGGATCGTGATCGGACGGTTTTTACTAGCCGGCTTTGGCTTAAGCCGGATCCTAGTATTAGGTAGTGTAGTTTTGTCTCTTTGCATTTGTGTTCAGTGGGAATACAAATGCGGGCATGTATTTGCAGTAGCGGGGTTTTCCTGTAATTTATTACGGGATCAGTTTTCTGAAGTTGCCAGTTTGCATTCCGTTCCGGCCGGTTTTCTTTTATTCCTTCCCGGCCGGACTTTCCGTTGGAGGGTGTTATTTGCAATTGTGCAAATAACATTTTGTGGAGGGCTTTCTTGCATAAGTGTGGCTTCATGATTATCCTCTTCATCATGAGATTCCATATTGGTCTCATCCTTTATTTTTCATGTGATGGATGATGAAAGGATGTGGATGTGAGCTTTGTGTGACCTTTTTCTTCTCATTTTGATACTTATTCTTTTCTTGATAATTCATGGTTTTTCCCACCACCATTTCATGCTTGAGGGGCCGGCCACATCCTAGTGGGGAGAGAGAGAGAGGAATTCATATTTTGTGTGGCAAAAATCATCATCTCATTTATTCATTCATCCAAAAAATGATAGTTCTATTTTAGAAGCTCTTTCTCTTTCTCATTCTCCTAAAAAAATCCCTCCATCATGGCAACTACACAAAACCCCTAAGAGACAAGTTACTACACTATTCTACAGCATCCCTTGGACGCGTCGGCTAGCCAACTTCGCACCCAAGTTGCCTCGGTCAAGAGGTGGGAGCCCGTAAAAGATTCCGGCTACGTGGTGCCCTTTTCGACGAGGAGTTGATGGACGGACATTCCGCACGAGATTGGAGTGGAGACGAAGATCGAAGGACACGGATCGCTTGGTATAACTTCTCTACTCCTTTTTACTTTGCTAGTTACTAGGTTAATGGCCCGATCCGGGTGAAAAGTGCGCGGTGGTGCCGGTTGCAAGTTTTGCAAAGTTTTTTGTTTCCGCGTTTCCGGCGTCGGATCGACGGCCGGGGCGCCGCCGCGGGCTTACATTATTTACAGACACTTGTCATTTTTGTTCATTGTTATATTTCTTAATTACGCTTAACGTATTTATTTTCATAATAAATACGTTGCGGGCTTTCCACGTCACCGTTTCCGTCTATTGGGAAGCGGGGCATGACAGGACCTACCACCTCTCTGATGATGTTGAAGTATTACAACAACATATATCAGAGGTGTGGAAAAATGTACCATTGAAACAAATTCTGTATATATCTAAGGATCGTTAGTCTTATATGAGACTAAGATTACTTAGAAGATATGAGATGGCGATCATTAGTCGTATATGGGACTAAGATCAACTTGGATATCATGATCATATAGGCTTAGTTGATTTAAATTCAAAGAAGTTTAAAGCTTCATGGACTCAGTCTATTTTAAACTAAGTGTTGGGCTTTTATGTTATCGACGGTGCTAAGCACCGGGTAATATTCTCTATTTTGAGTGTTACATTACCCAACAGTGCTAAACACTGAGCAGAGAATCACAAGCTTAAATATAGGATATAATATCCTGCTTGTTTTAGTGCTCACGTGATATCACGTGAGCCGCTTCTCCTTTTTCCTGCTCAGGTGTTATCACGTGAGGCGCTATGTTTCTTAGCGCTCACGTGCTATCACGTAAGGTGCTAAAATAGTGTTAAACACTAATCTGTTTTGGTTTCTGGCGCTCATGTGCTATCACGTGAGGCGCTGTTTTCATAGGCCTTGGACGATCACATGCCTTTTACGTGAGATGCTGAGTCTCTGAGCTTCTGTGTGCTCACGTGGATATCATGTGAGACACTATCTTTTGCTTCTTTCGAGTGCTCGCGTGGATATTACGTGAGGCGCTGAGTCCTTAGAGATTTAATCTCTGTTCATGATTTTTAAAGAAGTTTAACTTCTGTTAATGGCATTTTGACCATTAACGATCACCATGATTAATATTTTGATGATCTGGGATCAGGTTCTTTAAGAACTAGGTTCTTTAAGAACTAAATTCTTGTTTATGAAGGAACTGAGTTCCTGGAGTATAAACCCCCTCTTTTTCATGTCCTTTCATCCATGTTTTCCTCTGAATTCTTGGTTTTCAAGAATAAGATATTCCCGATGAGAATTAAATTCTCAACTTGTGAGAGATTTGTCTTGTGGATCTTAGATACAGAGAAAGAACTAAATTCTTTGAGAAGGGTTAAACCCTTATATACACAAGTGATGGGTAAAGCGGAGATTTTTTTTATCTCGATGTTTTCTTTACCTAGGGATTGAGAGGAGGAAGATCTTCTTCTTCGAAGAGAATTAAATTCTCTGTTTCTTGTGGATGCTTTGGAGAGCTTCTGTATTTTTACAGAAGCTTATGGGGGGTATCCTTATCCTCAGATTTAATCACTTTGCTCCTATTTATAGCAGAAGAGAAAAATCAATCTGTTTGAAAAAAATCTCTATTTTGAGAGATCATGATTGATTTCATAATCAATCAAAATGATCTTAAAGATCAACCAGTGAATTTTATTCACTGTTGGATTTTTAATCCAAACGCTATCTGTTTTACAGAGAATATCATTCTTATTTATTTAACAAGATTAGGAAAATATTTTTCTATGATAGAATTTAATTCTATGAGATGATCGATTGGTGATTGTATAATCACCGTTGGATCTTTGATGCAAGGGCTCTCTGTTTAACAGAGAAGATTTTTCTTGTTTAAGAAAGATCAGGGAAATATCTCCCCCGTAGAATTTAATTCTACATAGAATTTAATTCTATCAAAAAGAACACGTTAGGCATTGGTCTATAATGCTCACATGGATATCACGTGAGGCGCTTCCAAGAAACTGCATGCGTGCTCACGTGGATATCACGTGAGACGCTACCAAGTAACTGGACTAGCGCTTCACGTGGATATCACGTGAGACGCTCACGTGTTTAACACGTGGGAACCAATATAGGATTTGATCCTATTTGAAGCGACACTCACATGCTTTGAACGTGGGTGCGTGTATGTTTAGCACGTGGGGGATTCCTTTTATTTTTATAAAGGAACAACAAGCTCTGGGCCAAAAAATTTTGGTGGGAACAAATACCCCCCACTACCTTGCCCACGTAAGTATATACGTGGGTTAAGTAGTGCAATATTATGCATCGCCCTAGAATTGATGGCTTAGGAGACAGGTTTAGGATCCCTGTCGCCTAAGGCTTCTTCATCTTCATGAGCTGTAATGGTCTCAAGAAGGTTTTTCTCCCTATGAGTCAAGAGGATCTTAGAGGTGTATATTCTCTATGGGAATCGTGGGGATTCCTAAGTGTCTTTCACTTTCGTGAGTCGTAAGGATCTCACTCGAGTATTTTCTCCTTACTAGTCGAGAGGACCTGTAAGTGGATTCTTCTCCTCATTAGATGAAACTTTGTCGAATGTAGCCCGTGGATAGTTTACATGAGTCAATCTTGACCTCTTTGTAGGGTAATAATGGCTCAGGAAATAGGTTGATATCCCCATCGCCTAAAACTTTTCACCTTTATGAGCATGAGGCTCTCATAAAGATGTTTCTCCTTATGAGTCGAGAGGATTACGCAGGTGTATCCTAACGTGAAATATAGATAACCACTTTCGATACAGGAGTTTATTAGGTTTATAGTACTGGGTTAAGACCATCGTATCGTTGTGTTGGATGATATATTCTCGACATGTAGTCCCTTAGGTTGCTGCTCGAGTAGCCCTGCGTCTGTCGTGTCTCTGATCTCTTCTGAGGCTGGACAAGACGTCTTCAAGTAGTTTTCTTAGGTTGGAATATTCACATTACCATTAGAAGATCCAGCGTTAGGTATTGCCGTGGTGCTTTACTTGAGGTTATGCTCGATTTGGAGCCCCGATGAGTTATAACCGCACCCTTCTGGGGTGGGATGACATCCAATGGTCTTTAGGCTTTCCTTCAAGACTCGAAACTAAGCATATGCCGTCACTTCGCTTTTGCTTTGGTGTCATGCCGATCCTTCACTGAAGTAGGGTGGACATCCGTATGACTTCTATACTGTACATATCGCCATCGAGATCTGGAGCTAGGAATATGCCATTACTCCACTTTTATTTGATCGTTGCGTCCGCACCCTGTTGGAATGAGGAGGAACCTCAAGATGATCTTTAGCTGTAGATATTGCCATTGAGATCTGGAGCTAGGAATATGCCATTGCTCCACTTTTATTTGACCCTTGGGTCCTTGTTGACGTCGCGTCTGCACCCTGTCAGAATGAAAAGGATGTAGAGATGATCTCTAGGCTATAGATGTTGCCACCAAGATGAGCTAGGATTTTGCTATCACTCCACTTTTATTTGATCCTTTGGTCTTATTGATGTCACGTCTGCACTCTATCAGAATGAGAAGGGCGTCCAAATTGTCTCTATACTGTAGATATGCCATAAAGAATCTGTTCTTTTGACGAAGCATGGTGGGAAAATATAGTTCTCTTTCTTTCATTTGTGCCCCTGAATTGTATACAAGAGTCAGTATGGACTTGTAGGGCAAAAAACTTTATTTTCTCTTTTTTGCCTTTTTTATTTCCGCGATACTCTATCATTTTAGTTTTTCATATCGCGAAAGTCGCGATTGCCCAATCATTTCGGCTATTTTTTCGCTGTGCCCAATCATTTAGGCTATGCCGTTTTGTTTTACTCACTGATTTTTAATTAAAGTTGCCCTATCATTTTGATTATTTCATATGCATATTTCTGTTCGCTGATTTTTATTGCGAGTTGCCCCATTATTTCGGTTATTTCATATGCATTATATTTGCTCGCTGATTTTGTTGCGAGTCGGGGACTTGGGTGCTGATACCAATCTTGGCATCAATATCGCTACAACTGGAATATTGCCAGGAGCGACTCATCATCTGCCGTGAGAGGATTTGGAGTTTGATACTTGATTAAGCATCAGTATCACTACAACTGGGATATTGCCAAGAGCGAATTATCATTTGCCTTTATTGATTTGAACAAAGGTGCTTAGCTTACAAGGTTAAGATTTTGTCGACTAAGGCTTTTAATTTTTTGAGCCGTAAGGGTCTCATAAAGTATTTCTCCCTACGAGTCGAGAGGATCTCATATGTGTATTTTCTCCTTAGGAATCGTGGGGATTCCTAAGTGGTATTTTCTTTTGAAAGTCGTAAGTATCTTACAAGTGTATTTTTTCCTTATAAGTCGAGAGGACTTACAAGTGTCGTTCACGATATGGGGATATTTCTGGCCATTGGTGGAACTCTGTTGGAACATATTTTGTTTGTGCCCGTGAATTGTATAAAAGAATCGATATCGAACTACTTGTAGGAGACCTTGGGGGATATGACGGATTAAGAACAGGTTTAGATGCGTGTAACCTAAGACTTTTGAATCTTATGAGCCGTAAGGGTCTTATAAGGGGTATATTCTCCTTACGAGTCATGAGGATCTCGTAAGTACGTTTTCTCCTTAGAAATTGTATGGATTCCTAAGTGTGTTGCTCCTTTGTGAGTTGTAAAGATCTCACGCAGATATTTCCTCATCACAAGGTCGAGAGGACCTTGTAAGTGCATACATTTCTTTATTTAACAGTTTTGCGATCTCTCGGGTTTTCACAAACTCGCCGGCCGTCCTGCTGTTTTTACTCACGGTGCCCTTTCGGGTTTTCATCCGTGCCCATTTGCTTATGGACATACCTTTTTTCAAACGGTGAAACTGTCAAAAGTAGTTTCGCCGCAGGTGACACATCTGTTTGTCGGTGGGATTTAGGGGTGACCCCATCATAGGAGTAGCCATGTAGCCGGTGGGAACTTGAGCTGCAATCTTCGTCAGTAGGAATTCAGTTACGATATAGATCTCAAGGTGCATATTACTTTTAGGGATATTTCGGTCCAACATTCCCGTGTTTGGGACGACGTATTAGTTTAGGGACATTTCGGTCCAACATCTCCGTGCTCGGAGCGAAATGCTAGTTTAGGGATGTTTCGGTCCGACATCTCCATGCTCGGAGCGAAATGCTAGTTTAGGAACGTTTCGGTCCGTCATCTCTGTGTTCGGAGCAAAATACTAATTTAGGGACATTTCGGTCCAACATCATTTGGTCGGGGAGTTACATAACTTATCCCTTCCAACACTTGCTTACTTAGGTGTTGCTGGCTGGCCGTTGTATGAGTGACCACTTTATGCCTTAGGCTATCTTCACCCTTTGGACTGCCTCATTTATCATCGTACCAATTGGATTGTTTTTGCATGAAATATGGGGCACTTTACACGGCAGCTGCCCCCTGCTCATCAATTTCGCTTTCTAACGCTGATGGAACATCTTTTTCATATACGAAGGAAAGAGATATCACGTCACTCTTGCTGAGTTTTCTTCATCCTTGGAAGAATGAACTTGACTTGGGAGCTTTTCCCCTCATTGTTTGATTCGGAATAGGTTATGGCTTGTACATCCCTTCCATGATTTCTAGTTCAAGCGAGCTATTCCACTTGATTGTAGGACCCACTTGTAAGTCCCTTAACATCTTTTTGTTCTTTAAAGAAATGACTACCTCGCGTAGAGATTCGTCCACCAGTGTGCAATATGCCCCCTGCATTTATTTCAGGGGAGCGAGTATTTGCATTCTAATCTTTCGAAGGGTAGAACCCGTGCTATCGCTATTTTGGTGACTAGTTGCTTCAGAGCCACTGATTTTTTGTTGAGTGTTGGTGACAAACGTCGCCTTGCCTCTTCTTTTCATATATCTTCATCGGAAGAGGATGCATCTTGACCTATCTAATCCAATCGGGTCATTTTATATAAGAGCACTTGGAAGGTCGTCGGCTTGAAGAGGGCCATATATGGGAACACTTTAAAGTTGGGTCTAGGCTGGCTATGAACATTCTTACGGCTGCAGCTTCGACGATGCGCTGCTCATATTTAGACCAGGGATTTAGCCATCGGGTAACATATTCAACCCGGGTCTCATTCGGTCCAACCCTTTCATTGACCAACGCCGCCACAGTAGTGCGTTTATTCGCACTGGAGAATCTCTGACAGAAGAGCATCTCTATCTCGTCGAAGTTATTCATTGAGTCATTTGGGAGTTCCGCATACCATTTGAACGCATTTCCCGACATACTGCTGACGAACTATCGAATGAGCAGTATATCATTTCTTCCAGTGTTGCCGCACTTGGATTTAAATCGCATGATGTGCTGGCAAGGATTCCCGATTCCTTTGTATATGTGGAATGTCGAAAGTATGTATTCTGATGGGTACTGTACTTGATCGTACTATGCTGGATACGATTGACCAGTCTCGATCGACCTATTTGCTGTTTCACTAGCATAGTGAGATATGATTTGTTGAGCGATATTTTTGTCCAGCTTTACTTTTGGGATCATTTCCTCCTCGGCCGTTGATGAGGCTTGCAGAGTATTTGAAATGTCACCTTTATCTTTAAGAGCGACTACCGGCGATTCATCTGCCAGTTGTTCTGAATGGGCCATCTTTTCTGCCATATTCTGGATTAGAAGGGTCATCTGGTTCATTTTAGCGAACATCGCTGCCACTTCTTCATCTCTCTTCTTAAGAGCGCGCTTCAAGAAATCGATATCCGACTTCTGCTCTACTCTTTCTTCGGTTGCATCCTCGGGGTTTTCCTTAAGGAATGGATTAACGAGTGCTGCCGCCTGAGCAAGCATCTTCTGCAAATTTTCACGTTGCAGTTGAGATTTTGTCGGAGACTGAGTATGCTTCGTGACTAGTAGAAGCAGTACTTTCCTCTTTAGAATTCGCCACATGGACTGTGTGAACTATCATACCCCTAAGCGTAGGACGTTTGGAATCTTGACCCTTGGAGTTTGCCTCGGGCGTTTGGACTTTATTAGGCCTTTCTTTTTTTGTGAGAAGCCGCTTTGGTTATAGGAGGAACCATCAGAATAGGAACCGTCTTGGGTTGAGTCCCCTTGTATTTAGAAGGGAAGTTGTCATAGTTAGTTGAAGCTTAGAGAAAGAGCCGCGGATGACGACCGAGTCTTTCACCTGCTTCCACACCTTATATATAGATAAGGAAATTTTTTTAGGGAGCGAACTGGTTTCTGCTCTCCTTGGATCTCCGTGGGTTGAGGAAACTTTTTCAATAATGCGGTAAGGGAATTTTGTCTGACCTTTCACAACAGTTCAAAACTGTTCCCGGTTAGAACAACAACATTTGTCGTCGGAATCGAAGTTAATCCGAATGGAGAACTATCCCCACCTTGTTTTATTTGACGCCCATATTGACGCCGATCATGTTTTTTGACCGGAGTTTTTTTAGTCTCAGGAATTTGTTAAGCCTGCCCCATGTTTTACTTGAGAGCATGAATATTCTGCTCCCTACGTCAACCTTGGTCTTTGGCAGGTGTCAGTTGTTTGAGGATTGATTCCGCCGGCGAAGCTGAAGTTTGAGGATCTGATCAATAGAAGACATAATTTTTCTAGGCTTCCACCTTCGGCGTTGAGGCACCGAGGGTAAGAGATGGGAGTGTAGATCCAAAGATAAGCTCATTGATTTCTTGAAAAGCCGGACTGCAGAGATTTGAGGCTACAAGTGACCCATACTTGACTCCACCAGATATGACAGAGCCTGAGTTGCGGTGAGTGAAAGCAAATGGCATTCTGTAAAGAGACATAATGCCAGCTTCAGTATCTCATCACCTAACGGCAACTACAAACATATTTACCGCGATTATTTGATCACAGAAAAATATGACACACAAAGTGTTTAATGGAAAGAGAAAGAAGTCCCATCGGGCGTGCCAGAAACTGTTTACCGCCGAAAACCGGACTGAAACATAGAGACGTCTAGCTTGAATTTGGGGGAAGATGCTATTTGGAACATATTCATCCACCACTATGAAGATGCCAAGTTGATTTATGGCATCGTATATCGGAGGTTTGGACAGATACGACTGATGTAGCGTGATGATTTGTGTGTTAAAAACTATTTCTATAACCGCAATCAAGAACGGCGTCGCATGAAGCTAGCCGGTGAGTACGGGTCGGTCCACAGGGATTTTGTGAATCTCCGATTCGCGCTAACGAGTTAATTCCGAAGGTAAATTAATCTAGATCTATTCTTGCTAGGGTTAGGTTTAGGGATGGTTTGGAAATGCAGGTAAATCTCAACGCTTTCATACCCGAATGAAGATCTATGAGGAGTTATGGTAATTATCAATAAAGGGGATTAGATCCATTCGGGAAGGTGTTCCTTGCTCTAGGTTCTTGTCCTTCCTTTATCAATCCTTACCCTAACCTCTATGGAAAACGCGCGCAACCGGGCCTTTACACTACGGTGTCATCGTTACCTCGAGGGGTAGGATGCCGTAGGGCGTGGTGTGTGTGTGTATGCATGGAGTCCTATTGAAAATATATTATGGGTAAGAAAGGGATGAGAGATCTCATCTCTCAAAATCCTTCCCCAAAGCTAACTCTAAACAAGTTCCTAGGGCATGAAATTAAATCTACCTAGGGCAAAGAATTGAAATCTAAACTAGAGCGAGGAATTAAATCTACTTACAGATGCATTTCTCCAATCATCAATGCAGGGTTGTCAGATCTGAATTTCTGAATTAAAGAGAGGCACCGATGCTCTCCACAAGAATTCTGAATTTTATTTCATTAAAAGGAGGCATAAGAGAGTTACAATGATTAGAGTTCCTATTTATAAAGAATAGGAAACCCTAGGGTTACAATGACTCGCATGTCTACATTTACCAAAATAGCCCTAAGGAAGACCGGTCAAAGACATAGAGAATTATAGTAAAAAATTTATTCCATACAGGCTCCATACGGCCACGGAACCGCGGCCTGGGTAGGCTTTGGGCCGCGGTTCCGCGGCCTAATAGTGAGATCACTGCTTAAGTTTTCTGCATATGGCTCTGGGCTTTTTGGGCTTCTTGTTTCTTTGGTATTTTTCTCAAATAGGCTTCCAGGTTTCTTCCAGATATTCCAGTGAACACTTGTATTAGACTTTTAACCGTTCACTGACATCTTAGACCTTGCGCTGCCTTGTACTTTATGAACTTTACCTTTTATGTAGGCTTGATCAAGGTCCTTCTATTTGTTGGTCAAAAGTCCCTTTTTACATCGTTTTTTGTCTTTTTCACTGTTTTCGCTCCAAGAACCTGTAACCTTTAACATGTAGCAGACATGGGTTAAAAGCACCTGTTTTCATTGTAAAATGCATAAGAATGGGGAATATAAAATGCAATATTATGGTATGAACAAATACCCCCAAACTTATCTTTTGCTCGTCCTCGAGCAAACTTATTTTTATTCACTAAAATCCTAACCACACTTTCGCAGGGAAACGCGATTGCACTGAGCTCGTGCAACAAGCCGTTAAACCTCTAGGTGTGCCTAGTAGGAGGAGTGTTGTCTCCTGAGGGTTTTCAGCGGATTACACCTACAAAATCCTATCAACTTCTCTTTTCGACTTTAATTCTCCAATTAGGTCTTCTAACAAGGAATTCTATTATCTTTGACTCATAAATCATCCACCCATATTTTTCACGCTTCCTCATCATTTAACTTAAGATTATATATATCCTGTAGACTTAGCTTTCGGCATCTCCTAAGTTTTCCTTCTAGGGTTCCATCTCCACTCAGGAATTTCTATCAACTCTACTAGAGATACAAGTTCTATCCTTCATTCCTTTCTCTCATCTAAACTCTAATCACATACCCCTACGTGTGTGTAAAGATCACCCCTACACTTGGAAATTCAAATCAAGCAATCATGCCCTTGTCCGTTGTCCAAAGTACTTATTAGTAGGTGAATTTTTAATTAAATTTTGCTTACACATCATTCATGCGACCGTTAATACTTCTTGAGGTACCAACAACCGATTACAAAATGCGTTAGAATTTTAAAGCGTACTTCCTAGTCTTGCAACACCCAAGGTTTTAGCAGTGACTCCCAAACCTGTTGGTCTAAGGCACTAGGTGATGAAGCACCCTCGCTAAATATTTTTTATTTTCACAGCCTTAAGTAATCACAAAAACCAGTGTCCATTTTTTTATTCTTTATTCACACTTGTATTTTTTTCTTTTATTTTCTTCGTACTAAGGACTTTAGATAAGAGCATTTCAAGGTCTCTTCTACTATTCCAAGTTTCAAGGTGCGTGATTGTGCATTTTGTAGGGTATACATTTTCAGAATCTAGACTTAAGCAAGAAATTATTTTTCAAACTTATACTCTAATAAGAACATCAATACTCTTCCCTCATTTTGACTTAGCCCAAGAAATGAACCCAAAATTTGCCTATTTCTAAATAAACTACAAGGCATATACTCTCTACCGTTAAACTTTAAGGAATGTTATCTTTAGGGTTTTTAATTTACTAAGTCTAAGATCTAGTTGTTCCTAGTCAGTTAAGCTATCTGTCAAACTTAAGTCAATTAGCCAAAATTGAACACAATAATTTTTATAATTTTTGAATTTTTATGGGTTTTCAAATAAGTATGCAAATGCAAAAATATGTACAAATGAATGCGAAGGAAGAAGACGTACCGAGCATACCCCCAAACTTGAACTTGACAGTGTCCTCACTGTCATGCTAAACCAAGAGGGTCAAAATACCGATACTCCTCTGTTTATTTATTTATAAAATATTTTTTTTATATTTTTAATGTTTTAAATTTTTTTTATTTTTTTTATTTTTATAGAAAAAGAAAACAAAAATATATATACATATATACAAAGGTTCCCCCCAAACTTAAGCTAGGACTTACACAAGCCAAAGGTTAGCACCAACCATTCAAAAATCTTATCGTGGTAATGGTATAGTTGGTGAAAGGAGGGAGTGGAAAGAAGAGAGTTGAAAAGCACACGAGACCGTGTGGAAAGAAGAATGGTAGAATATGGTCTCGGTGGGGGAGAAGAAGGGCGGAAAGGAGAAAGAAGGGTCGCGCGATCTTGAGGGTGTAAATCGAGTGAATAAATTAGCGCAATTTGTGATGACCGATATGTTATAAGCGATTGCGCTAACCTATCAACCCGTCGTGCAATGGGGTCAAATCCCTCAAGATTCGCAAGAAAACATGGGTACGCCGAACTTGGTATTGGAGATGAAAGCGTAACGGTCTCTTGTACGGTCGGAACAATAGGAATGACGACAGGGAGTGAATTAGGGATAGTCTCTTTCTCACCGTAGTAAACTGTTTCGAACTCGAAAGTTTCCATCAATGGTTCGAAACTACTGTAAGCCACCGAGTCTGATGGTTCAACTAACTCATCTGAAAATGTAAAGGACTCAAACTCGGGTGGGGAGACATCAACATCGTCCGAAAAAGTGAAACACTCGTCTGTGAGAACTGTGTCAGATGCTCTCCACAAGAATTCTGAATTTTATTTCATTAAAAGGAGGCATAAGAGAGTTACAATGATTAGAGTTCCTATTTATAAAGAATAGGAAACCCTAGGGTTACAATGACTCGCATGTCTACATTTACCAAAATAGCCTTAAGTAAGACCGGTCAAAGACATAGAGAATTATAGTAAAAAATTTATTCCATACAGGCTCCATACGGCCGCGGAACCGCGGCCTGGGTAGGCTTTGGGCCGCGGTTCCGCGGCCCAATAGTGAGATCATTGCTTGAGTTTTCTGCATATGGCTCTGGGCTTTTTGGGCTTCTTGTTTCTTTGGTATTTTTCTCAAATAGGCTTCCAGGTTTCTTCCAGATATTCCAGTGAACACTTGTATTAGACTTTTAACCGTTCACTGACATCTTAGACCTTGCGCTGCCTTGTACTTTGTGAACTTTATCTTTTATGTAGGCTTGATCAAGGTCCTTCTATTTGTTGGTCAAAAGTCCTTTTTTACATCGTCTTTTTTCTTTTTCACTGTTTTCGCTCTAAGAACCTGTAACCTGTAAAATGTAGCAGACATGGGTCAAAAGCACCTGTTTTCATTGTAAAATGCATAAGAATGGGGAATATAAAATGCAATATTATGGTATGAACACGTGACTTTATCAGATTCCCCCTCTTTGAGGGTTTTTTTTATTGTGGGGATGATCATCCCTGTTGGCGCAAGCCCCCGTAGTTAATTACGTTATCACAGCGCGATACCATTTTTCACCTGCTCCAGACATATCACTTTGTGTCGTGTTATGTTTGTTTATTATGGGGTTGACCTTGGATTATATATGGATACTAATATATATATATATATATATATATATATATATATATATATATTATATCGCCCGTAGGGCGCGGGTTAGTCTAAATCCGTATATTAGATTTGGGGTTTTGAATTTAGGACGCAGACCTCATATAAATGAGGTCCATCAGTTCATGGGATATATGGGTTTGATCTAAGGATCATTAGTCATACATAAGACTAAGATCGACTTAGGAACAATGAACATATGGGCTCAACTGATTATCAGATCATATATGAATAGCCTATGGATAGTTTACGGTAGTCAATATAGAGACAGTCCACAGGGAAAAACATATTAGTTTTAGAACATTGCGGTCCATGGGAGACATGGATGGAATATGGCTTGTTTGTGCCCGTGGATTGTATACTGGGGTCAATATAGGGACCAGCCATAGGGCCAAACATATATTAGTTTAAGGACATTTCGGTCCAACATTACCGTGTTCGGGATGAAGTATCAGTTTAAAGACATTTCGGTCCATCTTTCATCTTGCGTGCACGTGTATATTTTACGTGGCGAAGTGAACGATGGTAACATGGAACGCGCCCAATATCGGGGTGTGATCCAATTTGAAGGCATTTATATTTTTCTCAAAGATATATATAAAAGTTGGAGCTCTCTCTCTCTCTATATATATATTCACATATATATAATAGTCGGAGCTCAATATGAGGTGTGCACATCAATATTGAAGTGTATCAATGTGATGTGTATCGATATGAAGGTGCACATTTATATGGGATGCGTAAGGATTCCTTGTTTTGATGAAATTTCATTTCTTTCATCAAGTAGGGACGGGGAAGGAGTTGTTGGTTGTTGGGACCTGCCACCTCTCTAAAGACATTGAGGAATTACAACGATATATATTAGAGGTGTGGAAAGATGTACCCTTAAACCAAATTCCGTATATGAAGGAAAAAATCATGGTAGATCCGTAGATCGTTAGTCTTATATAAGACTAAGATTAACTTAGAAGATATGGGATGGCGATCATTAGTCATATATGGGACTAAGATCAACTTGGATATCATGAGCATATGGGCTCAGTTGATTTAAAATCAAAGAAATTAAAACATCATGGACTCATTCTACTTTAGATTAAGTGTTAAGCTTTTATGTTACCCGACGTTGCTAAGCACTGGGCCATATTCTCTGTTTTGAGTCTTACATTACCCAGCAGTGCTAAGCACTAAGCAGAGAATCCCAAGCTTAAATATAGGATATAATATCCTGCTTGTTTTAGCGCTCACGTGAGCCGTTGCTCTTTTTTCCCGCTCACGTATTATCATGTGAGGCGCTGTGTTTCTTGGCACTCACTTGCTATCACCTGAGGCGCTAAAATAGTGCTAAGCACTAATCTATTTTGCTTTTTGGCCCTCACGTGCTATCACGTGAGGCATTGTTTTCATGGGCCTTGGGCGCTCACGTGCCTTTCACGTGAGACGCTGAGTCTCTGAGCTTCTGTGTGCTCACGTGGATATCATGTGAGGCGCTGTCTTTTTCTTCTTTTGAGTGCTCTCGTGGATATTACGTGAGGCGCTAAGTCCTTAGAGATTTAATCTCTGTTCATAATTTTTAAAGAAGTTTAACTTCTGTTAATGGCATTTTGGTCATTAACGATCACCAAGATCAATATTTTGATGATCTTGGATCAGATTCTTTAAGAACTAAGTTCTTATTTATGAAGGAACTAAGTTCCTGGAGTGTAAACCTCTTTTTTTCATGTCCTTTCATCCATGTTCTCCCCTGAATTTTTGGTTCTCAAGAACAAGATCTTCTCGATGAGAATTAAATTCTCAATTTGTAGGAGACTTGTTTTGTGGATCTCAGATCAAGAGAAAGAACTAACTTCTTTGAGAAGGGTTAAACCCTTATATATGCAAGTGATGGGTAAAGCGGAGATATTTTTATCTCGATGTTTACTTTACCCGGGGTTTGAAAGGAGGAAGATCTTATTTTTCGAAGAGATTAAATTCTCTGTTTTTTGTGGAAGCTTTTGGAGAGCCTTCTGTATTTTTATAGAAGTTTATGGGGGGATGTCTTTCTCTTCAGATTTAATCTCTTTGCTCCTATTTATAGGAGAAGAGAAAAATCAATCTATTTGAGAAAATCTTTATTTTGAGAGATCATGATTGATTTCATAATCAATTGGAATGATCTTAAAGATCAACCGGCGTATTTTATTCACCGTTGGATTTTTAATCCAAATGCTCTCTGTTTTACAGAGAAAATCATTCTTGTTTGTATAACAAGATTAGAAAAATATTTTCCTAAGATAGAATTTAATTCTATCAGATGATCGATTGGTGATTGTATAATCACCGTTGGATTTTTGATCCAAGAGCTCTCTGTTTAACAGAGAAGATCTTTTTTGTTTAAGAAAGATTACGGAAATATCTCCCCCTTAGAATTTAATTCTACATAGAATTTAATTCTATCAAAAATAACACTCACGTGCATTGAACGTGAGGCGTTGGCTTATAGCGCTCACGTGGATATTACGTGAAGCGCTGCCAAGAGACTTCATGCGCGCTCATGTGGATATCACGTGAGACGCTGCCAAGAGACTGGACTGGCGCTTTACGTGAATATCACGTGAGACACTCATGTGTTTAATACGTTGTAACCAGTATAAGATTTGATCCTATCTGAAGCGGCACTCACATGCTTTGCAAGTGGGTGCGCGCGCGTTTAACACGTGGAAGCTTCCCTTTATTTTTATAAGGGAACAACAAGCTCTGGACCAAATTTTTTTGGCGAGAACAACATACAAACAAAGTCGAAACTTAATTCATCATCGTTCTCCTCTACATTAAACTCCTGTAAAATCCCACCTTAAAACCAATCCTAAATCAAAAATCATAAACTCGATTAAGAAAACCCTCATCTTTAAAAAAAAATTATCCTAAACTTGGATCTTCAAAATCTTGTATTTTAAACGTAAACGTAAAACTAATTTAAATCAAATCCTAAAATAAGTGTATGATTTTCTTTGATAATATGAAATTTTCATATTCTCATTGATTATTAATCATATGTGAAAATGAAAATGTGACTTAGTTCCCGTCTATCGGTTAACATACGTTCGGCGTTCTTCGTGACATAAAATTACACAAAGGTTGTTAAACACCGGACGTTATCGTTCGGTCTCTGACAACCGCCGCGTTGTTTATGTGACAAGAATTAATATTCGATCGTATGAAAACCGGTAGATTTGTCCTGTGTGGACAAATTAGGAATGTATAAAGTAGACACTTGCATTCACTTGTGTTTTTCGTTCGTTTTGGGATATTTCATTGGTACCTTTCCGCCGATTCTCGGTGTAAAACGATAGATTAGATATTCGTTTCAATGGTGTTTCACAGCATTGAAACAATTATCTATTCTATTGCAGTGTACTTGGAGAACAGCGGGGCGGTGCTGTCGAAATTTTCTCGAAACGGATAAAATCATTAGTGAATGGGTGTATGTTTTATACATTCTTAATAGGATAGGCGCCTTACCCCTACAGTCGTTGCCCTTGACATCCAATAAAGAACATTCAATATTATCATTATCTTTCTTAGAAGAAAAATCCAACTCTCAAGCTTTGAAATTAGAAAGAGAAAGTTCTCAACGATAATCTTCTGCTGTGTAAGGATGGAAAAACGAAGGACAATCTCAATGCCCGTCATGATTTGACGAATTTGGATAGTTTGTCCATTAAAAAGAATTTAAACCTTGGCATGTGCAGGTAAACCAGGTTATTACGAGATCCTACTGGCAATCTACAACATGAACAAAGAAAAGAAGCGACAGTTTTAGCGTGTGATGAAAGAATTGAAAATCCCCAACAGTTTCTCAACAAACATTTCCAAACGGGTGCAGGTAGAAAACGAAAAAATCTTAGGACTCGAGCCATAATTACCGCATATTAATGCAGCATCTTATTCCTTTATACCTCAGAGTATCGGAAATACCAGAAGTTGGTCTCATGCTTAATGACTTTTGTACGTATTTTCGCCAATTGTGTTCCAAAAACGTGGACGTCAATGAGATAGCAGAGCTCGAAAAGATATTTCTTTAATTCTCTGCAAGCTCGAAACTATCTTTCCACCTTCTTTTTTCGACATTGTTGTTCACTTGTTCGTCTATCTGGCAATCGAGGTTAGGATTGCCGATCCGGTCCATTACCCTATCCAATCGAGAGGTATTATTGATGTTTATTATAATATCATTTAAATTGAAAAGAATTATCATGAATTATTAATATCTATCATTTTCAATAGATATCTGTTAACTTAGAAAAACTATATCCGCAACAAGTATCGTCCTGAATGTTCGATTGCACAAGGTTATCTCCTGGAAGAAGTTGCGTCTTTCTATGCTCGTTTCCTGAACGATAATATCAGGACAAAGATGAACAAACCACAGAGTGTTCCTGATGGTCCAATTGGAGCAGAAAGGCTAAAAAACATGTTTTACGATCTCGCGGCTAGTGTACATGCGTATATCTTGATAAACAACGAATGTTTTACTAAATATGTAGAGTAAGTGTTTATTATTTCATCATTTTAAACGTTCAAAATTAAATTTAATCTAATTAATATAAATTGTATATTAACGAATAGAGCGCACAATGATATACTCACGAGATCGAATCCTAAGACGTGGTCGAATGATAGGATCAAAGAAGAATAGAGACGCATTTTCGCCGCTTGGTCTATAAAAGAAGTGGACGAACAATTGAATCGTGGAGAGAAGATTGGTAGAGAGGTCCACGACCTTTTAAATGGTCCAACGATTGTAGTTAGGTTTTACAACGTACGGGGTATCCGGATATAAATTTGAGGTAGAAAGTACGGAACGTATTAGAGCTACGCAAAATAGTGGCATCGCAACCGTCGAAGAGGATGAAAATCCCTACTACGGTGTTCTTAAAGAACTTATAGCAGTCACATACCAGTATACGACTGTCCCATTTCATATATTCAAATGCAGATGGTACGATACCAAGTCTGACCGGGGTATGAAGGTCGATCAATACGATTTGACTTTGGTAAACACCAAACAGATGTTACTAAAATATGACAGCTTTATCTTTCCCACAATGGAAATACAAATATATTATTCTTGGGACTTGCAGAAGGTTGACTGGGATGTTTTTTTTCCATTAGAAACTGAGAGATTATTATAATATGCTGACGTTGAAAGGTTCTGAAGATGAGAGCGATGATGAAGATCTCGCGATAACACGTCTCAGTCCGTCTATTGAACGTACCAGGGATCCAAAGTATTGTGCACCACCTATCCATACGTTTGTAAGAAATGACATCGGCCAATTGATTGTCATGGATCAAGATTTTGAGAATCCATCGAACGAATCTTCAGATAATGTACCACATAAAAGTGTTAGGTAATGAAGTTAAATTGAATGTTCTAAATTGTATAATGATTATAAGTAATGAAATAACATTTAGATATATATGTAGGTTTTGATCACGGGCGTAGGAAAATGCACTAAACGCCATAAGAGACAGCATCTACAGGACATTCTAAGTTGATTCATACCCGCCGACGAGACTGTCTCAGGACTCTCAGCAGGTACGGGAGCCACAGCAACAACATCTATCCTTAACAGTGCTCCCCTATTTCCGCCACATCATACCCCATGGCCCCCCAACTCACACCGCATCATCCCGACTGTCCCTACTATCCTTACTAGCACTCCTCATACTATCGCCAGATTACCCCAGCGTCGCCGCCTCCCTTACCCTTATTAGTGCGTCAGCGTTTCCTCATACCCCAGTCACTCCTACGCATGGTGCGTAGTTTACTCATTTAAAATTTGATACATCATTATAATATAGGTGGATATTGAATCATCTAACAATTTATTGTTTGTAAATCCGCATTCTACTCATGGGATGGCGTCTGGCGCCCGTTCTAGCCGTTAGATATGTATGCCCTAGAGGCAATTATTGAATTATTGGACATATATATATATATATATATATATATATATATATATATATATACAGGATAATCTTTCTCAATATGATAGTATGCTATTTGGTTTGACTTTATCATTTATTTGTACGGTTCTACTTGTTATTACTGTCGCTAATACATATTGATAAAGCCTCTAGGATCTTTGCTTGATTACCAGGATTATGATGCAGATCATAGTAGTAGCCCATGGGTAGTCTATAAGCATATCCTTAAATGTTCTTAGTCGTGGGGATATCGAAACATGGTATCGATGTCCCAGAGTAGATTAGTGTATACGTTTCTTGACCCTATATGAGGGCGATGGATGATCCTATATCCATTGGTGTTTGACACCAAAGATTGTATACATGTGCTCATTAGAGAATGAGTACACCGAACGGACTCACCGAGAACTCCAATATGGTACTATATATACCATTAGATAGTAGTTCTCTGGTGACATGAGTACAGGGTAGTCTGTAGACCTGAGATCGTTATAGTGTCTTGTGTGTTTCCCACTGTGCTTTAATTATTACCCTACCACATATTTAAAGAGACGTGCAAACATGTTTTAGTTGGGTTCAGTCCCGAAACACATGGAGACAATTAGAGATCGGAAGGGTTTCATCTCTCTCGATATAGGGTGTTGATGTCGTGATGTGCCTGATCGACTGTAACCATAAGTCCCTGGGCGGATAAGATAAACTGATAAGTGTTATCAGTTGTATCTATTGTGGTTACAGGTTACTAATTGGCATGCCTTATCAGTTATTGGAGGTTAGACGGATACCACCCTTCAGAATTGATATGCGACATTCTCAGACGAAGAGACTGGACTGTACGAAGACTGTCATTATAAGAATCTGTTAGATTTCAGACGAGCTAGCTTGTCGATCTTCTTATTTGCTCAATATCTTGGTAGCCGTTACGTGCAGCTTGTACCGCTGACGTGCTTGCGGGATTTTGATATGATCATATCTTACTGCCAGCGTATTGACGAGTATTTAGAGTCCCACACAGAGGTTTCCCTGCATAAGAGAAATGATGTAGAGCATGTATGGGGATACGTGGAGGACCTTGATTATGCACGTGTATATGATACACGTATTATAATCGGGCGTTTATTAATATTTGCCGGATTATATATGATATAACCGGATTAATAAATCTAGTGTTAATCTAATAATTAAATGCGTGTGTGTATTTATTAATATCATGCTCTCTTTATTCTTCTCTTTCTTATATATTTATATGTGATATAAATATATATGTGTGTGTATGTGTGTGTGTGTGTCATGGTTGATGATACATGATAGATGGGTGTATGTGAATCACATAATAATTATGATAAGAATGAAGAGATTTATCTTTTATCTTTTTAAAGATAAAGAGGAATGACTCATTTTATTTAGAAGTGTGTAGATCAATGAGTCATTCTTGTCTTATTCTGAAAGGATAACTGTAACGATCGTGTTTTCTAATACCTGATAAAAGGTCATTTATCTAATTTTCTAGTATCAAGTATTTATTGGCATATTTCATTGATGTAAAATCTTTCATTTTAATGATTTTATTTCTAAAAGTAATTTTAGTAATTTTTAAAGCATTAAATATAATTATTGGAATTTTATAAAATCTATTTATATTTTTCTGGGTTAAAATGTTTTAATGAAATTTTATAATGTCTTAAAATAATTTATATATTTTTATTATTAATGAAAATTAATTTTTCGTATTTAAAATAATTTCTAAGATAAACTAGATTTTAATGAAGATATTAACTAACTAATATTTTAGAATATGATGAAATAAGTTGGTTTTAATCAGTTGATAACAACAAAATATATTTTCTAAATTTTTCTCATATTTTTCCTGTATTTTATAATATTTTTAACAAATGTTTCAAAACAAATTCTGTTAAAAAACACAGTTTTATATTTTTAAATTTCAAAAAGAAAAAAATATTAAAGGACGAATTAACCTGGACCGTTAGATGAGAGATCAAATAGCCCAGGATCTTCTGCGGTTACACGTAGGGGTGGGGATCATGCGCTTGCGCGTGGTCACAGATCCACGAGGAGGGAACGACCGTGAGCCGTAGAATGCGAATCCAACAGCCACGAAGCTTTGGTGGCTGAGGAAATCATCACACGATGATTTTCAATGATTACGGGGTCGGTTCGTGATGATTAGGGCATTGATTTTTATGATTCTAATGGGATTTTTTTAATAGATGGGGATTTATTTATTACCAGTTGAATCCTTATAAATACAGCCCCTTCCCAATTACTTTTCTCACACCATATAACTCTGAAAAATTAATGAAAAATACATGGTTTTTCTTTTCAATGATGCCGGCGCTGTGGTTCCACCCAATCATCGAGAAAAAATCAGAACGCGGAGATATTCGCACTTTTGTGCAACGAGACGTTTCTGTAAGGCTACGCCAGCGCCCCGGCCATCAATCCGTGGCCAAATGCGGAACAAAAACTTTTAAAAACCGATGCCAACGGAACCCTAATCGACGGGTCGTACCATTAACTCTATACTAGTTAACTGTAAAGTGTTTAGAGAGGTTATACCGAT
Organism: Agapanthus africanus; assembly: GCA_030015575.1. NCBI lineage: Eukaryota > Viridiplantae > Streptophyta > Magnoliopsida > Asparagales > Amaryllidaceae > Agapanthus > Agapanthus africanus. Next base: position 424,104,637 of record CM057349.1, read on the forward strand.
CGATCCGTATCCTTCGGTCTTCAACCTCTGTCCTAAGCTCGTCGCGGCTGCCTCGATGAAGTTCGCTCTCCGGTCTCCCTCGTCGAAGACGATCCACGTCGAGGATTAGTAATACGGGCTCCCGCTTCAAAACCGAAGCAACTCGGGCATCCAGTTTGCCAGCCTAGCTACCCAAGATGAAGTGGAGAGTGCGTGTGAATACTTTGTCTCAATACATCCTAGGTTACTCAACACATGAGAAATGTTAGGGTGGTGGGGAAGAAGTTGCTATGAGAAGTGAAGAGTGAGCTCAAGTTTTGGCTTAAGAAAAAACCAACTAAAGAAAGTGTCTGTTGTTTTGTGAGAGTGTTGTGAGAAATGTTGTGAGGAGGCAACTAAAGAAAATCCTAGCACATAAAAGATCTCACCCTTGCACACAAATATCTCAACTCAAACAAAAAAATGCAAGCCCCAAAACCATGAGTCACCAAGTGCATATGCCATGATCAATGCACAAACCAAAACTTGCACTCACACTTTACACTTCACTAAATAAACATTAAACTAAATGTTTATTCACAAAGAAATAAAAATGGCAACTCTAAAGTAAACTTGTAACGGATTACAAGAATAACCCTCATATGTACATACATACCTGCATCCGTATTCCGACTGAATACGAATATAACAAGACGAAAGTAATCCAATAATATAATATTAGGATCCAGCTTAAACCAAAGCCCACTAGTATTATTTGTCCGATTATGATCCGTGCAGAAGTGCACGTATATGATCGGACCCTGCCATAAAACCATACGACCTCTACAACGTTTCGCCCGAACCAGGGAAACCCTCTGTGTGGGACTCTAAAGACTCGTCAATACGTTGGCAGTGGGTTTAACCACAAGCACGTCAGTGGCACTAGCTGTACGTAATGGCTGCCAAGGTATCGAGTGAAAGGGAGGCCGACGAGCAAACTCATCCTGAAACCCTACTGAACCTGACAGTGACAATATCCTTACAGTCCGGTCCGTTCGTCTATGAGTATCGCATATCGGGTCTAGGGGGTGGATAAAGTCATACCCTTAATAACATGATATTTAGTGTCGGTATGAAGCCTATCACCACCTGAGAAACTACTGATCCAAATCAGTAATTCTCGACTACCTTGGCCAAGGATTTCTGGTGATGGCCACCCGTGCACACTGCGACATCAACCCCCAATACCGGGAGAGACGAATCCCCTGACGATCCGCTCACTGCCTCCATGTGGCTCGGGACTGTACCCAACTAAAACCTATTTGCACGACTCTTTTGAGCCGTGGTAGGGTAGTAATCAAAGCACAATGGGAACTCACACGAGACAAATGACGATCTCAGGTCGATAGACTACCCTGTACACATGTCACCAGAGAACCGCCATCTGACAATAGGTATAATACTAACTAGCATGTACCCGGCAAGTCCGTCCGGTGTACTCATTACCCATTGAGCACCTGTATACATCTTAGGTGAACCAACTGACACCAATGGCTTGTGAGACCGGCCACCACCCCTCATCGGGGTCTCGATCCGTATACACTAGTTTACTCATGGAGTATCGATTCCCAGTCTCGAAACTCCCACGACTAGGGACACTTTAAGGATGTGCTTATAGACCACCCAACTCTCGCGTATATGATCGCCATCATACCGCTGGTAGTTAAGCAAGAATCCTATGGGCTCTATCAACTTGTAATAGTGATCTGTAATGTCACCTAAAGCATGTACACGATAATAAAGACAAACAAGATAGCATACTATCATCTTGAGTAAAAATGTTCTATCGGTATAGGTCCTCCCTCAATCATTGCAATCACGTGCCTGCGATCCAATAATTGACTTGAGGGCACGATAGCCAACAATCTCCCACTTGCACTTAAGGCTAATTATTGCGGTGTCGCATACTTACAGCCCGTGCGATACCGAACACCTAACTTCTCTACTAATCAGTTTCACAGAGCTCGTTTGTAAAACTATTACGTTCGAGAAATAGCCTCAGTGAGTGGATCTGCTCTGATGTTTCTTTCTATATCTCTCTTTATCTCAAGTTCGCAGAGAAAGCCATCTCCCGAAATGAGCAATACCTGTCTTAGAATATGTTTGGATATCTGATGGGACTCAGTTCACAAATGAACTCCAAATCTAGTAAACTTCTTATACTGTATCATCAACTGAATTTAATCAGTATCCTGCGCCATGCCTTCCTTAATATCCGTTTGGACCACTTGTCCAAACTACTTCCCCTCGTCAGAAGGAAAACTATAACTCTGACAGTCACTCTGTTATCCAGATCACCTTGGAAGCCTGGAATGATAACTGTCTTCCGAAGGAGGCTGTCGTTATCATATCCCTAGAATATCCACTTATGTTCATAAACTGCTTTCGAACGTTTCTCCAGAATTGGATTAATATATCATGTTTTTGCATCTAGTACAAAAACAACATATGGTGTTGTACTTGACATCTTATGATTGACTCAATTGCCTAAGCAAGTGATATGCCAATCATGTACATCCCTATCACCTTTAGTCTATAAGACACCTTCAGAGAGGGTGACTTCATCACCTGCAGGTACACCACCATGCTAGGAGCCATCCATTCTAAAACACCTTTAGAATACTGTCTAAGTACCCAGATTAGGAAACTACCCAAATCTAGATTTAAAACCATAGATCTAGTAACCAGAATGCCTAATATAATATCCATATCTTATGTGGAGAAACCACTGTGTGACAACCACAGTATAACCGATCGTAGTATAGGAATTTCACTTCCTACAACGTGCATGTCATCCAAATACCAGGACATCACACCCTGCTACCTTCTTAACAGATCCATCTCCTATTCTGATGAAGTCAAAGCCTATGACCGTTATATAAAAAATAGATGATTTATCTCCGCTATATGTGCTTTAGTCTATAAATAGACATAAGCTACTTGTCCACTATGCTTCCGCTGCTCTCACTGACTATGACAACCCTCTGGCAGAGTCATATACACGTGCACTTCTAAAGTTAGTTTAGAACGACGCTATACCCATCCTCCTGCCAGGACTCATAGTCTAGGACAACAGTAATGGCAAGTCTGGGTAAACAAGAACCTCCCTGTCACCGTCTTTGAGAATACCGAAGTACCTCTCGGGCGCCTGAGGTTACCCACCATATCTGCGGAGTGGTTAATGGAATGTCAAAATTGATTGAATTTTTAGGTTCTATTAAATTTTCAGTAATCGTTTGTAGTTCTGGAATCACTTCCAATTCTACCATACTCCCACTACTGTTTTCTGAAAAAGTCCATTTTACTAAAACTGTGGCGAGTCAAGAACAATATCACTATTGATCTTCCAGATGGTAGAAAGTTAACCCTCGTCATAGCCCGGGATAACCCACAAACTGCCATTACTAAAACGTTCCTTGAGTTATCCAGAATCTGGTTTTAAGCATAAGCCGGACAACTCCATATACCTTAACATCGTTAAGATATGAACCATTCTATATACAATATAGAAACAGAGGCACTGATTTAAATTGGAACCAGATTCAAATCATCCGGCTGTCTCTAGTGCATGTCAACTAAATAGAAGGAGGCCGATCAGCATTACTCAACTAGGAGTGCATCCAAATATGAGTAACCTGAAAGCGAAACAGGTTTCTCAAAACCATTACTATCAACTGAATACCAAACACAAGTATCTATATCTTCAATCACCTTGAAGAATCCTGATACTTGCAATACATGGTTCTCTACTTTATTCTTGTACCTATAACTTCTCAAAACTTGGACCTTGTATTTTTACAAAACACTTGTCTAAAACTGGAGAAGTCACAAGTAAACAGAATATAGTATGAGTACCAACCCCATTGTCCTAATGGACACTGGACAACATAAAATACTTTGTATAAGTCTCCTGAGTTGAATAACTCAAACCCTGTGCGTCGTAGGTTGAAAACTGTACTATGGTTAAGAAGAATTACACCGCTGTTTAATGCTCCTTACCTAACCATTAACTGATATAGGTAAATATCATGGACATAATTTCAAAAAGTTATATCTCACTTTATAAAATAAACGCACAGATATATCAGTTTGAAATTGGTGCATAACAACGGATATTCAAAACCAAAAATTTGACGTCAGGCAAAACCCCAGGCGATTTCCTCAAATATCACCAATTACAACTAATTCCGATATAATGGGGATATAATCACCTAAGTCTCAATAACTTACTCCCACTCATCATCTGTAAACCCATATAGATGTGAGAAACAAATCTGGTAAATACATATCCTGGAGTAAGGATCTAATTGGGAAATCAGTTTTCTATTAACAACACACAGTGAAACTGAAACATGAAAATGTTTCGAAGGGGTATCCGGGTATTCCTAGTAATGCCTCTTCCATTATCCAGATTCATGACTGTAACCGTATATTTCTTTGCCATCTCTCCAAATCTCTTTATTTGTCTTTACTCATTACCTTCTGTACACCACCCTTAGGCTAAATGGTTTTCTTCCTTCCCTACCGTTCGGCACCAGCCTATGGTTTGGAAGAAGACTATCCAATAAGCGTAATAGGTGTACTCTCCTAATCCTAGGAGCACTCGCAACCTGAGAGAAGGTAAAGATAAAAGACAACTGAATAAACCTTATTCTATTTCTCCTGAACCAGAATCCATCCTCGAATTGGAACAAGTTCCTTCGAGTACGATGGATTATCCAATAACTGTGGGTCTTCGTAGTGATACGGGGTGTTCTGGAGAAAACCAAAGGTGAAGTAGGAGTGGTGATGAAATACGTGGTTTGGTCTTGAATGATAGCAGTCGCAATTTTCTTTGCCCTCTTTCTAATCCCTTTATCTTTCTTTACTTATTACCTTCTGTACACCATATTTAGGCTAATCGGTTTTCTTCCTTCCCTACCTTTTGGCACCCGCCTATGATTTGGAAGAAGACTATCCAATAAGCGCACTAGCTGTACCCTCTCCTAATCCTAGGAGCCCTCACAACCTGAGAGAAGGTAAAAGGAAAAGACAACTGAATAATCCTATTCAATTTCTCCAGAACCGGAAACCATCCTCGAATCTGAAACAAGTTTCTTCGAGTTCGTATATAACTATACGATGGTCATATCTGATAAATGTGGATCTTCGTAGTGATACAGAATGTTCCGGAGAAATGCAAAGGGTAAAAGTAGGAGTTGTAATGAAGTATGCAACTTTGACAATCCAAATGCCAGTGTTCTAAGAAAGTTCGGTTAACTTGGTCACTGAGTTATAGTCTAGGGTCGGGACATGGTCGCTGCCAAAGAGAAAGAGAAAAGAAACACTCTGCATGCACACTAACCTAGATCAGAAGGGTTAATCGCTTTATCTAATCAGGATGTCTCCCACTGTATCTTCAAATTCTCCTCCAAACCTGAAAGAAGAATAAGTCGGGATCATCTAAAATCACCCGAGGAGTAAACCAACTCATCAGTGTGTATCGGGATCCAACTATCATTGCATGATAATTTGATAGAATCCACACACGTTATCACACTCCAGAAGGTATGCTCATGCCTGGCAAGTTTCCTGATTGAAACTCCCGATGTGATTTCTACCCCATGCTCTTATGAACTTGACGAAGGCCAACAAATCATAAGTCACATGTCAAGTTCTACCCGTTATTGTCCAGGTTAATTTGAACCCACCCGTACTCACCCTTGACGAAGGCCAACAAGGCTGTATGACTGTCCCAAACCAACGCATCTATCTGTGCAACAGAAAGGTAACAAGCAACTACCATACACTATGCCTTGACGAAGGTCAACAAACATAGCATAAATACTAAGTGCTACCCGTCTGAAATGACGGAGGGCTACGAGTGGTTTTTGGAGAAAAACCTTTGACGTATTGAACTTGATATCTTTGAAGGAACCAGATATCATTTTACAAATATATAGTGGCGAAAAATTTTGCTAAAGAGGTCACACCCGGTGAAGGGATCTCGGCTCTTTCCTCGTAGAATGAGGTGCAGGATATTCCCACTGAATACCGCGATGCAAAGCAAAAAGTAATCGACTATAATGAAGTTATTACCCTGACACAAACTTCTGCCCAAGGCGTCACTCCGGATGAAGGGATCTCGGCCCTTGCCTCGTCGAATGAGGTGCTGGATATTCATAACCGAATACCGCTGTGCAAGATAAAAGAAAACGTTCTTGTAATAACAGCTTTTGAAAATTGTTCCAACAACATCGAATAGGTATGTTTTCCTTGCTTTGATATGAATCAACGCAGTCCCATCAATTAATCACACCAGAAAAGAACGAAAATATGATGTACGTAAATGCCATCCGCATTCGCCACTGGGTCCCGTCATCACTCGTTAGGTTACTTAACTACCGATAGAGCGGGGACTGTACTAGCGCGGGTGTAAAACATATACAACATCTACTAGTATATATATCAATATTTAATATAATTGCTCCAGGTATGATAAATGCAACATCACAAACAAGCGATAAGAATCACAGAACAATACAGATAAACTGGGAGCCTCGGGTTTCCTTTGAGCCACAAGTGAAACCCGACGTTCCCCTGGTCGTGTGGATAGCCTATGCAATGAAAACCTAGACCCCTACAAGTGCGGCAAGTTACCCGCCAAAACCAGAATCGAGGCAGCCCCCTTCATCAAAGTGAATGGGCCACCCGACACTTCACGGAATCCGGTAACTTGAGCACCCCTCATTGGGTCAACCTGTAGCCCCTACGAGTGCGGCGAATAGCCCGCCAATTCTAGAGTGAGGCCCCCTCTTTCTCAACGGCATGAGATGCGGGCCCGTTGCCCTCTAGAACCCGGCTATCCATGCACTCCATCGTGGGGTAATCTTAGTACAGAAAAGAAAATATGTACAACGGTGACATCGACCTCAACCCGGTCGTGCCCCAAAAGAATAATATACAAACAGACAGCGACGGCAGTCCACATGTCGGACGCTCGTTCTGCGATATCAAATGTATAAATAAAACTAAACTGTAGTAACATTGCAGCCAAGCTATCCACTACAATGAATCCGCAACAACACAACACAATACAACACAGAACATCAACGTGAATGTCACGTTCGCAAACCCATCTAAAAGAACTATAGCAATTAGACAAGTTGTACCGCTCTAATGACATTCACGTTCGCATATTGTAATGTAAGTACTATAAAACTTTAAACAATGCTAGAAATATCGACTTCGAAATAACCCCGAATAGCCCCCAAACACCTAGATAAAACCATATCAAAACTGGGCTAAACTAGCAATACCAATAAACCAATATTCCAGAGTCTAAAGCACACCCCAAATATGAAATCCAGAAGCTCATTCTTGGCTGGCCAGCTCGGTTTTTCCTTCAAAGTGCTTGGCCAAAATCAGGAGGGAATGGTTCGTATTTGGGGTGGAGGCTAGTGGTCACTTAAGTAGTCTTCTGTAGTTGCTAAAATATTTTTAGAAGACTCGTAAAATTTTGACAGAGAATGCAATACATCGGGTACAGTTTCGGGGTTATTTCGGTTTCGATACTTTAACATTGTCTAAACCAACTAGTATTTGGTTAATAGGTTGGGTCTGATACCATGTAAGGCTACGTCAGCGCCCCGACCATCAATCTGTGGCCAAATGCGGAATAAAAACTTTTAAAAACCGGCGTTAACGGAATCTTAATCGACGGATCGTACTATTAACCATATACTAGTTAACTATAAAGTGTTTAGAGAGGTTATACCGATCGATTCGTGTCCTTCGGTCTTCAACTTCTGTCCTAAGCTCGTCACGGCTGCCTCGATGAAGTTCGCTCTCCGATCTCCCTCGTCGAAGACGATCCACATTGAGGATTAGTAATACGGGCTCCCGCTTCAAAACCGAAGCAACTCGGGCATCCAGTTTGCCAGCCAAGCTACCCAAGATGAAGTAGAGAGTGTGTGTGAATACTTTATCTCAATACACCCTAGGTTGCTCAACACATGAGATATGTTAGGGTGGAGGCGAAGAAGTTGCCATGAGAAGTGAAGAGTGAGCTCAAGTTTTGGCTTAAGAAAAAACCAACTAAAGAAAGTGTCTGTTGTTTTGTGAGAGTGTTGTGAGAAATGTTGTGAGGAGGCAACTAAAGAAAATCTTAGCACATAAAAGATCTCACCCTTGCACACAAATATCTCAACTCAAACAAAAACAATGCAAGCCCCAAAACCATGAGTCACCAAGTGCATATGCCATGATCAATGTACAATCCAAAACTTGCACTTGTTAGTGTATATGCCCTAGAGGACATTACTGTATCATACTAGTTTGTATAATACTTAATGGAAGCTTGGGATATTCACAGTTTTATAGACAATCTTGCTCAAAATGGTAGTATGCTACTTGGTTTGTTTCTACTTTAATATGTGCATGTGTTTCTTTTAGCATATTGCTTATACATATTAGTAGAGCCCTTAGGATCTTTGCTTGATTACCAGCGTTGTGATGGCAGTCACACTCATGTGGGCTGGGTAATCCACAAGCACATCCTTATACCGGTCCCTAGTCGTAGGACTATTGAGACAGGGCATCGATACTCCGGAGTAGACTAGCGTATGCGCTTCTCATCCCAGCTGGGGAGACGGTCTGTCCCACAGCCGTCAGTACGTCTTACTTGAGATAGTATGCGGGTGCTCGTTAGGTTACGAGTACACTGGACAAGACTCATCGGGAACTGATTGGTTGGTACTATACCTATCGTCAGTTATCAGTTCCCAGGTGACATGAGTACAGCTTAGTCCGCTAACTTGACACTGTCACTTCGCCTCGAGTGTGTTCCCACTGTACTTTGATTACTACCCTACCACGGCTCAAAGGAGTCGTGCAAACAGGTAGTAGTTGGGTGCAGTCCCGAAGCACTTGGAGGCAGTGATGGTTAGACAGGATTCGTCTCTCCCGGTATTGGGGGTTGATATCACGCTGTGTCTAGGAGAGCCATTACACAAATAGTCCCTGGCCAGGACAAGCGAGATATACTGGTAGGTTTCCAGTGTTATCTCAGGGTGTTCTGGGCTACACTCCGACACGACTTGTACCGCTATTAAGGGACTGACGTTTACCGCCGCTCTAGGCCCGCCATGCGATATTCTCAGACGAACATACCGGACTGTACGGAGATTGTCACATTTAGGCTCAGTAGGAGTTCAGATGGGTTTCACCTCGTCCGTCTTCTTATCGGCATCTACCTGGGGGCCGTTACGCACAGCTAGTGCCGCTTACGGTCTGTGGTTAAACCCACTGCCAGCGTAGTGTCGAGTCTTTAGAGTCCCACACAGAGAGCTATTCGCCTTTAGGCAAAAGAGTAGAGGTCGCATGGTTTTGCGATAGGTCGCATGGTTTTGCGACAGGGTTCGGTCACATCCGTGCACTTGTGCATGTTTAGTGTCCGGGCAGTTATTACTAGCGGGCTTTGGTTTAAGCCAGATCCTAGTATACGTTTTGGGATTGGTTTTATCTCGTTTGTATTCGTGTTCCCCGAAACGCGGATACGGGTGTGTATGCACAGTTGACAGAGACAGAGGCAGAGAATTCTCATTAGGGTTGTTGACTGTTGACTTTTGCTAAACCCTAATGAGAATTAGACTTATGATTAACAATAATATTAATTAAGTATTATAGTGAGATGGTTAGGGTTGAAAGGTTGACCTTGTTGACTTTTGTTGACCGGTTGACTAGGTTGGACTTGTTGACCACCATCATGACAATGGCTATCATTTGTTTGCATTGACTTGTGCTTGTTTGATGGTTCACAAATTGCATTTAATGCAAGAAATGATATTGTCATTTGTCATGATAACAACCATCACATTATACTCAATTATTATTACTTGTTATCATAATTTTTTGGATTATGAGAGCTTGGATGGCAACAGACTTGCTCATTCTTCATTTTCATTTCTCTCTCTTGCTCAAGCTCTCTCCCTCTTCCTCTTGCTCTCTCTCTAGCTCAAGGCAACTCCCTCTCATGAGTTGAGAAACATTGCCTCAGAGATAAAAGAAAACCCATATCACTTCTCTACTCATCCTAGTTCACAAGGTTTAGCAAACCAAGTGTTCTAGTTTCTTCAAGTTCGAAGTAGAAGCCAAAAGGTAGAAGCTTTCGGGTGGATCTATCTTCGGCGCGAGGAGACGACGAGGTGGGGCTGATCCGTACACCGCAAAGAGTTGAAGACGAAGGAGTTCAAGAAAGGTATAACCCCCTAACCGAGTAGGTAAAACTCGTAGTTAGGATTGTTAGATGGTTGTTTAACAGAGATCCGTATTTTGAGTCCATGTTACCACCTCTAGAAAAATCGTTTTTCATCATTTCCGCAAGCCAGTAAGTACCGGGAGGGGTAACGTGGACTTACAACACTCACACTTTACACCTCCCCAAATAAACATTAAACTAAATGTTTATTCACAAAGAAATAAAAATGACAACTCTAAAATAAACTTGTAACGGATTACAAGAATACCCGTCATCTGTACATACATACCTGCTATTTCCCCCAATTAGAGCAAAGCCCTGTTTAAAATTCAAATTTTGAAATGAAGCAATACATCAGAAGCAGCGCCAAGAGCGCTGCGCCCTAAGCAGCGCATCACGTGCGAAGCAGTGGGGGCTAGCGCTAGGTGCGCTGCGCTCTAAGAAGCACGCCACGTGCAAAGCACGGGTGCGCTAGCGCTAGGTGCTCTGCGCTCTAAGCAGCGCGCCACGTGCAAGGCACGGGTGCGCTAGCGCTGGAACTAAAAGCTCCCCACCGTCAGATCAAAGATCCAATAATAAAGATAAATCATTAATTAATCAGAATTAAATTCTGTTAAGAAAAGATTCGTCAAAATCTTTCCAAACAATAAGATTGTGCTCTGTAAATCAGAGCACCGTTTGATCAATGATCCAGTGGCGATTAAAAATCACCAAAATACAGAATAAATTCTGTATGTAAATGATTTCCCAATCTTGTTAATAACAAGAAGATTACCTTCTGTAAATCAGAAGCCCTTGGATCAAAGATCCAACGATGAGAAATTCCCCAAATCAATTGGAGAAAAGATCTCCTTAACTCATTGAACTGATCAGCTTGCCCTATAAAAAGACCCCTAGACTTCAAGTCTCAGAGACAGAAGATATATAGAAACAGAGAGAGGAACCCCCCATAAGCTTTGAGAGATTTCAAGAGCCAAGCTCTCAGAAAAAGAAGAGTTTTTTCAAGGTAAAAAATGAACAGAGAGATGAAATTATCTCATAATTGAAAAGAAGAATTCACTTGTTTAAAGATCATAGATTTACAAGACAAAAGTCTTTCACAAAAAGATCAAAAGATCTCATCATAAAAGAAGAAGAACATAATTCTTCTTACAGTTCATAGATCTATAAGAAAAATTATCTTTCAGGAGATCATGAACATCTCATTATAAAAAAGGGGGAAGAATATTTCAAGTCTCTGAGGATCCTAGATCCATAAAGGCAAAGCCTTTCATCAATGCGAGAGATTGAAGCATCTCCTATAAAGTAAGAACTTTTGTTATTAGGATCTTGAGACAAAGTCTCTTCTAAGGGAGAGCTTATTTTCCAGATCATAAAATTTATCAAATGTGCTTCTGCGCTATTGGACGGGCGCCAAGCGCACCACGTGTCACTCACGTGTGCGCCACTCAACAGTTAGCGCTTTGCACTCTTGAACTAGAGCTTTGCGCTCATGGACTGGCGCTCAGCGCCAAGTGCTCCACGTGCTCCTCACGTGTGCGCCATTGAACAAATAGCGCTATGCGCTCATAAATCAGCGCAACGCGCTCATGGACTGGCGCAAAGCGCCAAGCGCACCATGTGTCACTCACGTGTGCGCTACTCGGTAGAAGTGCACTGCGCTCTTTGACTTACGCAAAGCGCCAAGCGCACCACGTTCCCTTCACGTGTGCACTGATAAAACATAAATTGTTCTTTAATAAGCCCAGAGCTATGATGAATACTCAGCATTCAGTAAAAGACAAAACATTGTTAGAATGCAAGTCAATGCTCAACATTGTTAAAAGGGCCAAGCCCAAATAAATGCTCAACCGCCCAAAAAAAATGTTAAACATTTTAACTTGATTGGACTTAGCCCAAGATTGGCCATAAGTCCTCAATTCAGATTAATTGAGCCCATATGCTCACAAATCTTTTAACAGACCTTAGTCCCAAATTGGACTACAGATCTCCCAACCAACCTTGGTTCAAGGGTACATCTCTTCACTCCTCTGATATTTGTTGTTGTAATCCTTCAACGTCTTCAGAGAGGTGATGGGTCCCGACAACCATACATTTCATAGACTATGACGTCTTTAAACTGGACTGTGGGGTCCTTAAACCCATGGACTATGATGTCCTTAATCTCGGACTGTAGGGTCCTTAAACCCATAGACTATGATCTCCTTAACCTCGGACTATGGGGTCCCCTTAAACCCATGGACTATGATGTCCTTAACCATGGACCACCATGTCCTTAAACTGGTAATGGACCGCAAAGTCCCTAAACTAAAACAATAGAGCCCAAATGCTCTTTTGTTGGATCTAAATGATCCTGTTAAGTAGATCTTAGTCTAAAATTAGACTAACGTGTCCTTAACAAACGTTAAGTAGATCTTAGTCTAAATTTAGACTAACGTATCTTTAACAAACGTTTAAGTTGATCTTAATCTCAAATGAGACTAACGTATCCTTAAACCCAAACCAAAACCCAAATCTAAGAAAATACAGGTTTGGACTAATCCGTATACAATCCACGGGCAACAACATAAATTAGTCTCCTTATACAATCCACGGGCAACCAAAAACAAAACAAACACCCACGAAACGAAGTGACCATCTGGAGAAGGAGAAAGTGATTACCGCGATGCGGTAGCGTAGTTAATTGCAGGGGCTTGCGCCTGCAGGGAAGAGCGTCCCCACAATCAAAACCCCCTCAAATGAGGGGGAATCTGACGAAGTTTGCTATATCGGCCGCATCCGTTTAAACCTTCGATATACGGTGTCATAAATCAACTTGGCATCTTCGGAGAGGTGGACGGATAGCACCAAATAGAATCTGCCCTCGAAATTCAGGCAAGACAGACCTGCGCGGTTGTGCCTCCGTGTTTCGGCAGGGAACAGATTCTGGCACGCCCGGTGGGACCTTTTCCTCTTTCCACTCCACACTTCTTGTATCGTGTTTCGCGAATGAATCGCTGTTTGATATGGTTGCCCTTGGGTTCGAGGTACTAAGATTTGGTTTTGCTCTCGTGCAGAAAAAAGAAATGGCCTCTAACTGCTCCAGCTGCAACTCCCGTTCCACCTCATCTGGAGGTGTAACCTACGGGCCCCAAGCGGCCGCCCTGTTCAAGATGCCAGTGGAGCAAGTAACTCAGGCCACCACTGGGCTGTTCTTTTGGACCATGATCCCACCGATGAGCTTCAATACCCCGCTGCTGTCACAAGAAGCCCCAAAGAAGTCAGTCTTTGATCGACTTACCACTGCCGCGGCCCCTCTCAACGGGTCGCCCAACTCCTCTGCCTCAGTTTTCGACAGACTGGGCAAGAACGCCAACAAGCCCGCGATACCGGAAAGAGTTATGCCTAAGCGGATAGCCATTCCTGCTCATGAAGTCGTCAAGGCGGCTTCTCCTGCCAAAGGTTCGGTCTTCACAAGACTGGCTGTGCCGGTTCCCGCTCCAGGCGAAGTCCTTAAAGCAGCTTCCCCTGCCCAGAGGTCTGTCTTTGACAGATTGGATATTGCTTCTCAACGGACATCGGTCTTCAAGAGGCTGACGCCGGCGACAACCCTTCGCCAAAACAGGGGGCATAAGGAAGTCACCCCTACAGCCAAGACAATCCCAATGGCTCGACACGCTCGACGTCGCCACTGGCGCCGAGTAAGGAAGGCTGGGGCAACTCTCCTTCTGGACCGACTCCGCCGGCTCCAATGGTGGAAATCGATGCTGCTGTTCCAACTGGGAACAGTTTTGAACCGCTAAGGAGGGTGCGCAAAAACTCTCTGACTACCGTACTGAAGAGATCTCCTCTACCCATGGAGAACGCTACTAAGGTGAAGCTGGAGCAGCCCCCTCAATGGCTATCCTCTAAAATTTACAAGGTGTGGCGTCAAGTCCAAGACTCGGTGATTGATCAAGATTACTCTCGCCGACAGAAAAATATGAAAGTTCAGCGAGAAGACGACCATCCTGTCAAGCCACAGAAGGCGACAGCTGTTTGGGTGCCCACTGCAACGGCCCCCTCAACTTCGACCGCTCATAAGAGGAGAAGGCCATAGAAAATCCCAGCGTCTGCGATGAATCACAAGACCACTGAGCCCAAACGCCCCAAGGCTGGGGGCATGGTGGTGCATACCGTCTACACGGCATACGGAAAAGAGGAAATCCGTGCTTCTACGGGCCATCGACCGCTTACCCGATCGATAGCAAAGGCCCAGGAACAACAACAGCAAAAACTTCAAGAGATGCTAACAGCTATGGCCACACTTACGGGACCGAAAGTAAGCCCGGAGACATCCCCGGAGCAGCGTCGTGAGTAGGAAACTGATGCCGAATTCCTTTGGAGAATGCTTGAAAAGAAGGACATGGAGGCCGCGGAACAAGCGGCCAATATAAAGCAAATGGCCCTTTTATTCCAAGATATGGTGGGCATGATGATCCAGCCGGACCCTCCAGCTGAAGATCCTCCGATTATCCTCGAAGATGACCGAGCGGAGGCGTCAAATCTCCTTCCGGCTTGTTCAGCAGCCAAAGAGGAGACCATCTCAAAAGCTGCCCTCGATGATTATATGGCTCAGCAAATATGGGATCATCAAGCAAATGAAGCAACTGGCCAAGTCATCAGAACTGGGCGACCATATCCAGGATGGTACGATCAGATTAAGTATCCGCCAGGATACACGATTCCTATGTTTCACGTATACAAGGGGACGTGCAATCCCCATCAATATCTCGCTCAGTTCAGAGCTCTTTGCGGCAATACCAGAGGTGACGACAAATTGTTACTTCGTCAGTTCGTCGGCAGCTTGGCGGATACAGCCTTTGAATGGTATTCAGAGCTGCCCAATGACTCTGTCAAAACATTTACAGAGATGGAGCAGCTGTTTACACAGAGATTTGCAAGCGCTAGCGAGCGCACCCCGATCACCGCATTGGTCAACGCCAGGGTAAAGCCAGGCGAAACGTGGGTACAATACGCGATACGGTGGTGGAATTTATGGTCGAAATGCGAGCAGCGCATCGAAGAAGCTCCCGCGGTAGGCATGTTCGTAGGTACTCTTGATCCGCAGGCGACCATCTCCCAGTTCATGATGTTTTTCAAGCCGACCACTTTCCAGGCCTTGATTGACAAGCTGGCTCAAATGGACCAGATGGGCCACAGGCCTTCCTCTTCAAATTTAGAGCCACGAAACGAAAAAGGGAAGGGGAAAGCAACCTTCGCAGCCAACACTCAACAACAGCCGAGCAACTTAAAGCCGGTTGTTCACCAAAACAACGCGCGTCCATGCCCATCCCTCAAGGAGAGACTGGGACGTCCTTACTCGTTTCCTCGGGATAAAACGAGGAGACTGTTCGAGCTGGCAGTGCGCAACAGACTCATCAATCTGCCGGATCCAAAACGTACGTTGCAGCCAGGTGATGTCAACAATCCTAATTACTGCCCTTACCACCAAGCAGTAAGCCATCCAATCGAAGATTGCTTCGTCTTCAAAGGCTGGATTGAAGTCCAATACCAATCGGGCAAATTCGCGCTGTTTGAAAACTGGAAGATAAACCCGCCACAACCACTTGATCCGAAAAAGATGAACATGCCGGGGGCATCGTGTTCATTCATAGGGGAAGCTCCATGGAAGGTCGCTCTTTTGGCCAAAACGAAAAGGATGCTGAAGAATCTCCAAACATGCTCGGCAATCAGGTGGAAAAATCTACTGGAGCCCGAGATCATCAAAGGAATGCTGGAGCCGCGCCCAACTCCAAAAATTGGTGGTAGTCAAAGCGCCCGCACCCAGCCGTCAAAGTCTTCAAAGAAAAAGAAGAAGATCAAAAAGCCCGTGAAGCCTGATGACAAGCGCACGGAACTGCAAAAACATATTGACGTGCTAGAAGAATATAATCAGAAGGCGCGAACCCCAGTCACACTCCAAGAATTTCTCAGCCACGTCCTTGAGGACGGAGATGATGGCAATGGAGAAGACTCGTCGGATGAACCTGAGGATTATGTGGCAAGCTGCCATATGATCTCTCACTCGTTGATAAACGATGAAGAAGCTCCTGACACAAAGAAATTAGGGGCAGATCTTGAGCCGGAACTTTTAGGACCATCAGACGAAATGATTGACGCATTCTTGAACGAAGCTCTTCTGAAAAGCAAAACTGATCGGGTGTGCGAGATGGCCATATTTGAAAAGGCCAAACGCCGGCGACTAGACGAAAGGGTTGAAACATTACCACCAGATCAAAGCATCCCTATCGCCAGCAAAAGCAAGCTTAAAGTAAGGGAACGATTCGCTAGGGCCCTGTCAATAGGAATGAAGTTGCCCTCTTTTAGAGGAAATTCTCCTGGCTGTATACATCTTGATGAAGCGGACATACATCATAACTTCTGCTTATACTGTCACAGGATTGCACACCCTACCGAGGAGTGCATAGCCTTTAAAAACTGGTGGCAGTGATATATTGCCCACCGAGAACACGTTCAACGAGTGAAGCGCAAGGCTCGTTGGGAACAGAAAAGCATGACAGATGAGCGCAAAAGAGCCGCTGGCAACTGTCACATAACCGACACCAAGGGATCGCAAGTTATCACCTTTGGAAGCGACTCTTTCGAAGAAATCGCCTTCAGCCCTCTCTTCAAGGAATCCACCTCCGACACAAAAGATGCAAAGACTTGCGAGAAAATCTGGCTGCGTAATCGTATGTTGCCCGAAAAATTTCGGACCTATGACCGAAATGTCTTTAAACTACTACAAACCCGCGGCATCCCCAGGATGACGTGGTAAAAAAAAGAAAAAAAGGGGCATGTCCATAAGCGAAATGGGCACGGATGAACACCCGAAAGGGCTCTGTGAGTAAAAACAGCAGGACTACCGGCGAGTTTTGTGAAAACCCAAAAGGGTGCAATCTCGTTAAAGGACACGTGCGCGGTCCTCTTGACCCTGTAAGGAGAAATTACCTGCGTGAGATCCTTACGACTCACAAGGGGGAAATACACTTAGGGATCCTCACGATTCCTAGGGAGAAATTACACTTACGAGATCCTCACGACTCATAAGGAGAATTCCCCTTTGAGACCCTCACGGCTCACAGGGTTCAAAAGTCTTAAGCTACAGGGATCTGAACCTGTTCTTAAGCCATCACAATCTCCAATGTTGTCCTACAAGTGTTTCAATATTGACCCTTGTATACAATCCACGGGTGCGAATAAACATTTCCCTAACAAAGTCCCACCCGCGACTAGGGATGTGTGTACACGGCGAACAACCCTTATAAGTCCTCTCGACTAATAAGGAGAGAACACTCTTGTAAGATCCTTACAACTTATAAGAGAACACACACTTAGGAATCTTCACGATCCCTAAGGAGAAAACACACCTACGAGATCCTCACGACTCATAGGGAGAAATACCTTTATGAGATCCTTACGGCTCGTAAAGTTAAAAGCCTTAGTCGACAGGATCCTAACCCTGTTTACTAAGCCACCTTTGTTCGACCTCGATAAAGGCAAATGATGATTCGCTCCTGGCAATATCCCAGTTGCAGCGATGCTGATGCCTAAATTGGTATCAAATCCTAAAACTCGCAGTGAAAAGCCAGCGAGCCGCAAATGCATATGAAATAGCCGAAATGATGGGGCAACTTGCAACAAAATCAGCAAGCAAAAATGTATGCATACAAAATAGCCGGAATGGTTGGGCAACTCGCAATAAAAAGCAGCGTGTAAATAAAACAAATAGACGAAATGATTGGGCACCACGAAAAATAGCCAAAATGATTGGGCAATCGTGACTTTCACGATATAAAAGCTGAAATGATAGAGCATCGCGGAAAGAAAAAATATATATAATGAAACTTTGGCCCTACAGGTGAGATCACATCGATCCCTGTATACAATCCAGGAGCGCAAATAAAGAGCGAACCATATCATCCCACTAGGCTCCATCAGAAAAAGAGCCAAGTCTCAACGGCCACATCTACAGCCTGGAACCCACAACAACGTTCCTCCTCACTCCAGCAGGACTCAGATGCAACATCACCAAACGGAGCTACGGCATAGTCCCTGGTTCTAAATCTCGACGGTTCACAGACAACTTTGAGACCACCTCGACATTCGTCTCGTTACAGCAGACGCAATGCCAGCAAAGCGTTGTGACGACAAAATCCCAGCTCCACCTCAGCATTCGTCTCAATACGGCAGACGCAATGTCAACAACGACGTTCCTTCGCATTCCAGCAGGACGCAGACACAATATCAACAAAAAGACCTCATGGTCAAAACAAACCAGAGTGACGGCAAAATCCCAGCACCACCTCGACGTTCGTCTCGATATAGCAGACACAACGCCAAAACAAACGAAGCAAAGGCCAAATTCCTAGCTTCAGGGTCTTGACGGCAACTCATATAAAACCTGAAAGACTATCGGAGATCATCCCACACCAGCATGGAGTGGTCACCACCTCGACGTTCGTATCGATACAGCAGACGCAACGCCAAAGCAAACGAAGCGAAGGCCAAATTCCTAACTTCAGGGTCTTGACGACAACTCATATAAAACTTGAAAGACTATCGGAGATCACCCCACACCAGCACGGAGTGGTCACCACCTTGACGTTCGTCTCGATACAGCAGATGCAACACCAAAGCAAACGAAGCGAAGGACAAATTCCGAGCTTCAAGGTCTTGATGGCAACTGTTTACCCCAATCAGAGCAAAACTCTGTTCAAATTCCATGGCGGGAGATGAAGCAACGCTTCTGTTTCCCTAATCAGGACAAGGCTCTGTTTTCAAATAAAATTCAAATTTTAATAAAAAAACAACGCTTCAGATGATCTGCGCTCTGCGCTGCGCGACACGTGGCAGCGCAGTTGCGCTAGCGCAGGTGCGCTGCGCTCTGCGCTGCGCGCCACGTGGCAGCGCAGTTGCGCTGCGCTCTGCGCTGCGCGACACGTGTCAAGCGCTGGTGCATTTGCGCCAAACAGAATTAAAATTCTAATAAGATCCTTCTGTTCTTGTTAAAACAAGAAGATTGTCTTCTGTAAAACAGAAGCCCTTGGATCAAAGATCCAACGGTGGGGAAAATTCCCCAAATCACTCAGAGAATGATCTCTTTAACAAACTTAACAAATTTGTTGGCACTATATAAATGCCCCTAGACCCCAATTCAAAAGGGATAAACATCAAGAATCATCAAGAACTTCAACTCTGAAGAAATTTGAAAAGAGACTCAAGAAAAAGGTAAAAACCTTTAAAATAGAAGAATTTCTTCTAAATAGATCATTGATCTAAGAACAAGGTCAATGATCTTCAATAAAAAAATATAATAATAGCGCCTTGCACTTTTTATGAACCACTGGTTCTTTGAAAACAAGAAAAACTTGTTTTCCCTGATCTAAAATTGATCAAATTATAAATCAGTGTCTTGCACTTGTAAATCTGCACTGTTGCGCTACTGGGTTGGCGCAAGCCACCATAAAGCACCACGTGTCAGCTCCCGAACGACCTGCGCTATGCGCTGTTAAAATAGAGCACTGCTCTCATGAATTGGCGCAACCCAGCAGAGCACGCCACGTGTCAGAAACACAACAGCGCAGCGCACTGCGCTTGCGCTCACCAGAGCATGACACGTGTCACTTCCATATGGACTTGCGCCTTGTGCTCACCAGAGCATGACACGTGTCACTTCCATATGGACTTGCGCCTTGCGCTCCTCAATCCGCGCAAAGCGCCTGACAAGCCATGTGGCACTCTGTCAGATTAATTAATGCAGCGCATTATTAAAGGGCAGAGCCCAATTAAAAGGCCTAATGGACCAAAACAAATGCTCTGCATTATAAAAAGGGGACAGAGCCCAACTTAAAAGGCCTAAAGGGGCCAGAATAAAATACAGTGCAGGGGCAGAGCCCTAATTAAGGTCTAATAGGCCTAATGCAAATAAAAATGTTGACATCTTCAACTGGACTTAGCCCAATCATGGCTGTAACTCCTCAAATTAAATTGACTGAGCACGGCTGCTCTCTTAAATTAATTTACACATGGTTCAAGGGTACATCTCTGAACTCCTCTGACACCTGTCGTTGTAATTCTTCAACGTCGTCAGAGAGGTGACGGGTCCCGACGGCTATACATTCAATGGACCACCATGTCCCTAAACTGGAACATGGACCACTGCGTCCCTAAACTGGAACAATAGAGCCCCTAAATGCTCTTCCCGTTAAGTTGATCTGAGTCTGGAGATTAGGCTCACGTATCCTTTATGAACGTTTAAGTCGATCTTAGCCTCAATATGGCTAACGTATCCTTAAACCAAAACACCAAACCTAAATCTAAGTAAATACGGATTTGGACTAATCCACGTCCTATGGGCGACGGCATAACTTAGTCTCCGTATACAATCCACGGGCAACCACAAACAAAACAAACACCCACGACACGAAATGAAATTATGGAGAAGGAGAAAGTTGTTACCGCGACGCGGTAGCATAATTAACTGCAGGGGCTTGTGCCTGCAGGGAAGAGCGTCCCCACAATCAAAAACCCCTCAAGCGAGGGGGAATCTGACGAAGTCTGCTACATCGGCCGCATCCGTCTAAACCTCCGATACACGGTGCCATAAATCAACTTGGCATCTTCGGAGAGGTGGACGGATAAAACCAAATAGCATCTGCCCCGAATCTCAGGCGAGACGTCTTCATGTCTTGGCCGTCGTTCGGAGGGGAACAGCAACTCATATAAAACCTGAAAGACTATTGGGGATCATCCCACACCAGCGCGGAGTGGTCACCACCTCGACGTTCGTCTCGATACAGAAGACGAGATGTCACTACAGCGTCCTTCCTCCAATTGGATTCGGACACGCCAAAGAAAACGAAGCGAAGGCCAAATTCCTAGCTTTAGGGTCTTGACGACAACTCATATAAAACCTGAAAGACTATCGGAGATCATCCCACACCAGCGTGGAGTGGGCACCACTTCGACGTTCGTCTTAATACAGCAGATGAGATGTCACTACAGCGTCCTTCCTCCAAAAGGATTCGGACCCGCCAAAGAAAATGAAGCGAAGGCCAAATTCCCAGCTTCACGGTTTTGACGGAAACTCATATAAAACCTGCAAGACTATTGGAGATCATCCCACATCAGCGCGAAGTGGTCACCACCTCGACGTTCGTCTCGATACAGCAGACGAGATGTCACTACAGCATTCTTCCTCTAACAGGATTCGGACACGCTAAAACAAACGAAGCAAAGGCCAAATTCCTAGCTTCAGGGTCTTGACGGCAACTCATATAAAACCTGAAAGACTATCGGAGATCATCCCATACCAGCGCGGAGTGGTCACCACCTCGACGTTCGTCCCGATACAGCAGACGAGATATCACCACAGCGTTCTTCCTCCAGCAAGATTCAGACGCGACAATCAAACAATGGAGCCACGGCAAAATCCCTAGTTCCAAACCTCGATGGTTCACCAACAATCTAGAGATAACCGCGACATTCGTCTCGATACAGCAGACGCAATGCCGGCAAACGAAGCAAAAGCCAAATTCCTAGCTTCAGGGTCTTGACGGCAACTCATATAAAACCTGAAAGACTATCGGAGATCATCCCACACCAGCGCAGAGTGGTTATGACTCATCGGGGCTCCCCAAAATGAGCCTAACCTCAAGTAAAAAGCGGCATGGCAAAATTCCTAACGCTTGCTCTTCCGACGGTCAAACTACCTGGAAGATTGCTTGAAGACGTCTTGTCCATCCCCGAAGGGATTAGAGACACGACAGTCGCAAGGCTACTCGAATAGCAAGATTGCCTATCGAGGAATATATCAGCCAACGCGACGGTACGACGGACAAAACCCTAGTACCACAGACCTTAACGGACCTTTGTCGTAAAGAGCAGAGGTTAACTGTGACGTTAGGACATTCTTGCGAGAACTTCTCGACTCGTCTCGACTCATGAGGAAAATAGTGTCTTTGTGAGAACTTCTCGATTCGTCTCGACTCGTAAGAAAAAGCCTTAGGCAATGGGGATAAGGACCTGTTTCCTAAGCACTGGGGCCCTGCAAGTCGGTCCAAAATAGACTCTTGCATATTATTCATGAGCCACACTCTCCGAAGTCGAATCTCGATAAGGAGGGAAACAACCACTTACGAGTCCTCTAGACTTGTAAGAGGGAAAGTTCTCTTGTGAGATCCTTACGACTCTCAAGAGAAAGCACACTTAGAAATCCTCACTATTCCTGAGGAAAAAATATACCTACGGGATCCTCTCGTCCTGTAGGGAGAAAATTCTTTATGAGACCCTCACAGCTCATAAAGTTGAAAAGCCTTAGGCAGCAGATCTTAACCTGCTTCCTAAGCCATCATTACCTCTCGAAGAGTTCATGACGGAATGCTTTCTATCATCTACAGGCTACGCTTACTAAGGTAACATGCCGGCAACAAAGAAAAGAGAAGAAAGCAGTGATAGAACAAAAAAAATATATATGTATCTTTTATTCATGAATTCAATGGAGTACAAGTTGAATCGTATGAAAGAATAAAAAATGGATACATGTTATTCAAAGATTACAAGCAAAACAGCTACTGAGAAAGAAGCGTTTTCAACAAGTCCGCAACCTGCTCTCGCACTCCTTTCAGTGCCTTCTCGTGATCAGCTGCCGCGGCCAGCTCCACTTCAATTCGAGCCCTTTGCTGCAAGCATGATGAAATCTTCTCATCGATTTCTCGTTGGGCATCTTCGTGACTCTACGTAACCCGCTCAATAGAGTCGAGCTTCCGCCTCAATACAAGCCCGTCCGAGATACATTGCTGCAAGGTGTCAAAAGCAGCTCTCAGTTGCGTGGCGTTCACTTTAACTTGGGCACGCAGCCGGGCAGATTCATCCGAAGCCTCCTCGCGTTCCTTCCGCCTCAAGGTCGCTTCTTGTTCAAAATGGCGGAGGAAGGACACACTCTGCTCGACCTATGCAGCCCTCTGGGAGTTCAAAGCCTGAATCTCAGGAGCAGGACGCATAAGCTCAAGCTCATGCAGGTAGGCCTCAATCTTCCTGCAATTGTTAACCCAAGACTCAACAACGCCTTTGTTATGGAAGTTCACAAGCGACTCCAGCATTGGATTAACTTCGGCAGCAAAATCTATAGCAAATGTAGGGTCCTCCGCGTCAAGCTCCTCGATGTAATCGCTCAACATACGCAGACTGGTCACAGCGTTTTTTGAGGATGGACGTTTGGAAAAGGGCCCTGCCGGCATTATAACGCGAGACTCGAACGGGGCTGGAGTCGATATGACCACTGTAAAACAAATCACAATCAGATGCCGGCTTGAGAAATAAAGAAAAATACATGAACAAAAGAGTCGACTATACCGGCTGCAACATGGGGCAGAGCTGAGAGTACTGGTGGCGCGGCGATACTCTCGTCCCCTCCTTCAATTTGTAAGGCTACAAGTAATACACAGAAGAATTAGCAATGACATGGCTGCCCGTCGAAGGAAGGAAAAGTCGTTTTTTTTATAAAAAAAAATATACTCACCGGCACCAGCAGACAAAGCGACTTCTGACTGGAAAGAGAAGTGTGGGTTTAGCACTTGATACAGATGATCAAAAAGAACTCCTGCGAGATCACGATGATACATGGTCAGTACACGAAAGATACTGTCCCCGATTTAAATTTATCACAAATCCATACCTTCCAGCATTTGAGAAGATATAAGAGAAGACGGAGGGGCAACGACCGTCAAAGCAGCAACTGGTGGTGTTTCTTTAGGTATCGCAACCTCAGCGCTTGCCACACCTACATTCGAAAGGAAAGGAATGTCATCAGAAAGCATTGTGAAATGAAAAGAGTGCAGCGACCCGAGAGCTACCAGACAGGTCATCAACCAGAACCGCGACGGGAGCATCGCCAAGCATCACGACATCTTCAATCTCATTTGCGGGGATGGTTTTGCCGCCCGTAGCTTCGTCCCCCGATTCCACGAGAGCTGTCGTGACACTCGCGATGCCAGGAGATGGCAGGGAACCGCAGGCGGAAAGAGCGGCAATTGGAGCAGTCCCGGACTCCTGTGAAAGAGTTGCCGCTTTAGGCTCAGTAGTTGCCGTCATCTCACCCACCACCTTCTCACCAGGACTTGGCCCTGTAGGATAGGATATATGAGAATCTGAAGATTAAAACTTTGACAAAAGAACTCAGTGTTACGTTACCTTAGGTCGATCTTTCAATTGCTTCTCGAGCCACACGTGCTGCCTGTCTGTGAGCGGTAGACAGGGCAGTCGAAGCACCCTCTGAAGGAGAAAGGGCAGGGATAGTAGCGCTCGATCCTGCACCAGCGACCAAGGCAGCGTTATGTTCCCTTGCTGCACGCATTCTGCGCTTCCTTTCCGCCCGGGCCGTGAGAGCTGATTTTCTCAAGACCTCTGTCAACGGGATGTCATCGTCCACGCCGGGAGCTACCTCTAGAGTCGTTATGGCGTCCGTCATCGGTAGCTTAAGTAAAGCCTCTTTTGGCAAAACCGAGGAGGCAGGGACTTCGATAGCTGGCCCTGGAAGCATCTCTGCATCACCCTGTAGGGTTGGCACTATACTGGGCATGACCTGAGTTGAGGTAGTCCCTGCGATAAGATGAAAAAGGGGTCAGATTACCCGTAAGAAAGGGGAATGAAGGCACAATGAACCAAGATATACCAACGCCCAGGGAAGCGCGAACCCTCTCCTCCTCCTCAAAGGTCCCGAGGGAGGCCGCGAGAGCCTCTTCAGTAGAAATGCCTGTTAGAGAAGGAGTGTCAGTCAAAACATGATAACAAAAACATAGCAGCAAAAGGGTACGATTGAAGCTTACTTGATTGTGCGAGAATGACCAATCCCGCTTTGTGGCTTGCTGATCGCTCAGAAGATGCAATAGCAGCCTCCAAATCAGTATCATCCGGCGCTATGAATAGACCCTCGTTGGTCCCATATTCGCCCAAGCCCTCGCTATAAGGTGCATAAGGCTCCTGACCAAATACAACGTCGGCAGAAAGAATCGACTTCTTCTTCTTCTTCTGCGAACAAGTACCGGTCGCCGCTAGCACAAGCTTACGCTTGGTAGGCACCTTGGGACGACGTTTCCACGGGAGCATGGGGTATCGGTAGCTCAGGCCTATCATGCGGGACCTCAACCGCAGCAATCTCTCTTAAGGGAGGACGGACAATGGTCTGTCGCTTCAGAGGGACATTTGGATTACCAGCCGGAGTGGTGCCCTTGCGATCAAGCAGCAATCGCTTCTCTTCCCTGATGACGGCGCCCATCGAATGTTGATACCAGGCCACATACACATTCAAGGCCTTTGGAACACAGCTCGGTTCGCTGATAAAGAAGTTGGATCTTGTGTTCAGGCGCATAAAATGATGCAACGCGCTTCGCATACCCTCTTCGGTGGCGGCAGATTCTGCCAAGAAAGCCTCAAGCGGGACGCCCTGATTATAGCTTGGCTGCTGGGCGAAACGATGCGGGTTGTATCTCATGAATAACGCCGCATCATTTTGCCTAAATACGAGAAAGCTTAGCCTGATGGAGTACAGATGAAGAATTTCCCGAGCTTTTAACACAGAGGCCTCGTCTTTAAAGATGTCTTGCAATGGCAGCACCACTTTTTTAGATTCCTGGCTGACGGTCAAAATTTTATCGGTGAAGGACATACCATCTCTAACCGTGCGTGGACGAAGAAGTAAACCGCTAGCTTCCCGCGGTGTCGGACTTACGATGGATGCGTCGACCAGCCGCATTATCTGAGGGAACTTACATCTTTCATAAAAGGAAGGTCTTCTGTGGATACCGAAGACCCCAAGCACATGCAACTCGAGCCCTGAGGTGAAATAATGCATTGAGATGTTGGCAGGCTGCACCCCTGGCTCAGTAGTATCCGCTGCCAAGCTGAGGCCGTGATACAGGTGGGCTAACCCAACAATCCCGATGGCCACTTGTATCCAGGCAACCATCGATGTGCGGGGTAGAAGACAGACGGCCTCATGTAGCGAGGATGCATGGGAAGCGCGAACCAGCTTAACCACAAACCGAGGAACCCTAGAAAGAATGCTTCCTCATCGACGCCCGGAGCGGCAATTTCTGAGAAGGTGACGATCGCGACGTTTGGAAGAAAGAAATCCTTTTGATCGGCTTCCAATATTGGCCGGCGATCCAAGCCAAAGCCGAAAGGATCATCAAGTTTGGCAAACTTTTCACTTTGTCGCGATAAAACTTCTGGGCGAAGAAAATGGGCAATGAAGTCCGCAAAGTTGACCCCACGGCCTCCGGATTCAAGAAAGAAGCTCTCATACATATTCAACACCTTTATCAAACTTGGGAACTGGTGTTGAATGGTGTTCTCTGGGGTAAGACCCATTACCACTGATTTGGTGGCAAAAATATACTCATCCGGAGGAAGCAGCTCCTCGTAATGCTCTCCCCTGACGGGTAAACCAGAGACCTCGACAAATTCCTCTAAGGAAATGGAGACTTCTCGATCCAATAAGAGGAAGGTGTGGGTTAGAATGTTCCACTGCTTGAGAAACGCCTTGATCCACCATGTCGGAGGTGCAGAATACTGGAACAAGGAAGCGTAGATCGCAGGGTACAATCCGAGCTACAGCAGCTGCGACTTCTTCGCCGATAAAATATATTGGGCCCACTGCAGGTATCCGACCGGGTGACGGGGAGTTAGTCCTATATTGTATGGCTGTCCCCAAGGGCGTGATTCGCCCTGACATATGCGCCGCCCTAAAGTGTCCAGAGTTACCGGCGGCTGCACGGGTATTGCGGCCATAGAACGCCGAAGGAGACCTTCTGAAGTCCAATTCACCTCCTCCACAGTATAGCTTATCGGAGGTGCATCTGCATGAGGGATCGTAGAGATAGGCTCTGAGGGTGTCGCATAAGAAAAGCTCCGGCGGCCTCTGATAATCTGATTGTACCATTTACCCCATTGATGAAGACTCTTTTGCTCTGGGTCATGATCTTTGATCAGCGCAAGAACCTCTCTGTCTACGGGCGCTTCAGGGAATCCTCCTTCTGAGCGGACGAACGGGAAGGAAGTGTCGAAAAACATGTCACCTGCGCGAAAAAGAACAAAAGTCAACAATCAGTGCTATAATTTAAATTTTAACACTTGGTACTTTAAAATTCGTACCGCACTGCAATGCAGTAAAAAGGGGACCAAAGGGGGACCCACAAAATCTAGATGACAGTTCATCATTAATCAAACAGCCTCATCATTTGATGAGACTGTCAATTAAATGAGGAAATCCTCAATTGATTCTCATTTAATGAGAACCCCTCGGGCTAGGGAGTAAACCTCCCCTTGAGAGCAGTGCTCTGTGACAGAGTGACATCTGTCAAACACTAATAATGAAGGAATAAAAAATTCCTCAAAAGCCAGGCTCTGTAAAAACGATGGAATAACCATCAGGAAACTTAAAATAAGAGTTTTAATGAAAAATTTTGAGATCTTCAAGATCTATGAACAAACTTTAAGAGTTCTTTATGAGCAAAGCTCTGTTCATGGGCTAAGAAACCCCAAGAAAAGATCTCTTTAGATCTATGGGTTCAAGAGAGCAAAGCTCCGTTGATGAAACCCTAAAAGGGTTTTCTTTAAGATCAAAGATCTAGGAAGAGCAAAGCTCTGTTAATAGGTGAAACCCTAGATTCTTAAATAATCCTTTAAAAGATTTAATCTTTACCTAAGTTTTGACAGAGTTCTGTCCTTAAGGAAGTTCTTAATCCAAAGAGCTATGCTCTGCAAGAGAATGGAAATTCTCAGAAGGAAGAAGATGAATAGAAATCATCTCAAGGGCCAAGGGTCCTATTTATAGACACTGAGTGCTGTTTCAACTTCTAAGTTGATCTAATGGTGGGGATGTTGCCACCGCTGCATTCACGTGTGAGCCACGTGAGCGCAACGGTGAGGGGCATTTGTTTCCCCGAATCAGAGCAAAACTCTGTTTAAAATTCAAATTTTAAAATGAAGCAATGCTTCAGAAGCAGCGCTAAGAGCTCTGCGCCCTAAACAGCGCACAACGTGCAAAGCACATGTGCGCTAACGCTAAGTGCGCTGCGCCTTAAGCAGCGCACAGCACGGGTGTGCTAGCTCTAGGTGCGCTGCGCTCTAAGCAGCGCACCACGTGCAAGGTACGGGTGCGCTAGCGCTGGAACTAAAAGCTCCCCGCCGTCAGATCAAAGATCCAATAATAATGATAA
Organism: Agapanthus africanus; assembly: GCA_030015575.1. Taxonomy (NCBI): domain Eukaryota; kingdom Viridiplantae; phylum Streptophyta; class Magnoliopsida; order Asparagales; family Amaryllidaceae; genus Agapanthus; species Agapanthus africanus. The sequence goes on from CM057349.1 coordinate 424,133,134, forward strand.
ATCATTAATTAATCAGAATTAAATTCTGTTAAGGAAAGATTCCTCAAAATCTTTCCAAACAACAAGATTGTGCTCTGTAAATCAGAGCATCGTTGGATCAATGATCCAGTGGTGATTAAAATGTTAGTGTATATGCTCTAGAGGCCATTACTGTATCATACTAGTTTGTATATTACTTAATGGAAGCTTGGGATATTCACCTTGTATAAACAATCTTGCTCAATATAGTAGTATGCTACTTGGTTTGTTTCTACTTCAATGTGTACATGTGTTTATTTTGCGATATCACCTATACGCATTAGTGGAGCCCTTAGGATCTTTGCTTGATTACCAGCGTTGTGATGGCAGTCACACTAGTGGGGGCTGGGTAATCTATAAGCACATCCTTATACAGGTCCCTAGTCGCAGGACTATCGAGACAGGGCATCGATACTCCGGAGTAGACTAGCGTATGCGCTTCTCATCCCAGTGTGGGAGATGGTCTGTCCCACAGCCATCAGTACGTCGTACTGGAGATAGTATACGGGTGCTCGTTAGGTTACGAGTACACTGGACAGGACTCGTCGGGAACTGACAGGTTGGTATTATACCTATCGTCAGTTATCAGTTCCCAGGTGACATGAGTACAGCTTAGTCCGCTGACTTGACACTGGCACTTCGCCTCGAGTGTGTTCCCACTGCACTTTGATCACTACCCTACCACGGCTCAAAGGAGTCGTGCAAACAGGTAGTGGTTGGGTGCAGTCCCGAAGCACTTGGAGGCAGTGACGGTTAGACAGGATTCGTCTCTTCCGGTATTGGGGGTTGACATCGCGCTGTGTCTAGGAGAGCCATTACACGAGTAGTCCCTGGCCAGGGCAAGCGAGATATACTGGTAGGCTTCCAGTGTTATCTCAGGGTGTTTTGGGCTTCACTCCGACACGACCTGTACCGCTATTGGGGGACTGACGTTTTACCGCCCCCTAGGCCCGACATGCGATGTATCAGACGAACAGACCGGACTGTACGGAGAATGTCACATTCAGACTCAGTAGGAGTTCAGATGGGGTTCACCTCGTCAGCCTTCTTGTCGGCATCTACCTGGGGACCGTTACGCACAGCTAGTGCCGCTTGCGGTCTGTGGTTAAACCCACTGCCAGCGTAGTGTCGAGTCTTTAGAGTCCCACACAGAGGGTATTCGTCTCTGGGCAAAACAGAGTAGAGGTCGCATGGTTTTGCGACAGGGTTCGTTCTCATCCGCGCACTTGTGCACGTTTGGAGTCCGGACGGATATTACTGGCTGGCTCTGGTTTGAGTCAGATACCGGTATATGTTTTGGGGTTGCTTTTATCTCTTGGTATTCATGTTCCTCGGAACAAGAATGCGGGTGTGTATGCACAGTTGATTGAGGCGGAGGAAGAGGTTTTTCATTAGGGTTTCGGAACGGGTGCGTATGCACAGTTGACAGTCGTCTTTTTCCAAACCCTAATGGAATTATGATATATCAATTAATAATATTAATAAAATGAAATTGTGTCATGGTTTGTTTTTTTATGTTGACTTGTTGACCATGGTTGACTTGTTGACCATGGTTGAAGTTTTGACCATCATCATTACAAAAGAAAGATGCTCTTTGATTCTAGCAAATTCATTTAATGTTTGAAATGATAATGGTCATTCCTAAACCTTCCATCAACTATTCCATTTTCATTATTATTATTAATTTGATAATTCTTTTTGCTTTATGTTATGGTTGCAAAAAGAAAAGAGCTCATTCTATCATTTAGCTTCTCTCTCCTCACTTCATCTTCTTCTTCCTCTAGCTCAAGGAGAACCCCTCTCATGAGTTGAGAATCTCTCTCCTTGAAAAGATAAAACCCCAAAAGACACTCTCTACTCACTCTAGGATCAAGGTTTAGCAAGCCGGAGATTCTAGTTCTCTCAAAGTTCGAGAAAGAACCCGAAGGTTGAACCCTCAGGTGGATCCATCTTCGACGGAAGAAGGCGACGAGAAGAGAACCATCAACCTCTACAAGGTTTCAAGAAGAAGGAGTTCAAGTTTAGGTATAACCATCTTCATCCGAGTAGCTAAATCTCTTTAGCAAGTATGCTAGTTTTAGTTTAGTTAAAGATCCCGACTTTGCTTAGTCCATGTTGCCCCTTGCGCTAAAAATTTGATTTTTATACCGTTTCCGCCTCCCCGTATGAACCGGGGGTCGCAACGTGGACTTACAGTGGTATCAGAGACTAACTAAACTTAAACTAGCTTGGTAGCGAAGTGTATGGAAGTTCGAAACCGAAAAATCGCAAAACCGGAAAAACCAAAACCCTAAGTTTCTGTTGAAATTTTTTCTGCTCTAAATGAAAAACTTTATACTTGAAAATTCGGCTCAGGGTTTTGTGTGAACACCCATGAAAAACGATCCACTGTTTCGTTCAAATCGCCGCGCTTCCGCGGCACGAGGTAGGCATGTGCCGCGGAACCGCCGCCGTTTGTCGTCTTCTCTGCATCGTTTTTCGTGCAGTGTGTGTCTGTGTTGGTTTTGGGATTTTTAAAATATATTATATGTGCCCAGATTTTCCAGAACTGAAATTTACTTTTGGGGTCCTATAATTCCGTATTTTTTTTTTCGAACTTCACTACACTTTGGCTATGATGGTTATATCTGTGATGTTTGCATGTATTGAACGTCGGCTAATCGCTATAAGACGATTGGTCGGGGTTATACATGATCTGTGTTTGATATTGGAATGTGTATATGAATGTGTTGGACTGTCGCGGGTGAATAGCCGGGGTGGATGTGAGATGAGCTTTTGTTTTTCTTTCATTCATTGTAAATGTAAATTGATGTAATAATATTATTTGTTTGGCCGCACAACCGGGTCGGGGTTGTAGCCGTCATTGTATAATTCTTTTTACTGTTTTTGCTCCTAGGATAGACCCATGGAGGGGGTGCACAAACTGCCGAGTACTTGGCGGGTAGTTGGCCGCACCCGTAGGGGTCTTGGGTGGGGTATTTGGCTATTCACCGCGACCGTGTAATCCGCTTTTCGTTGCAGGCTCGAAAGGATTGCGGATTGCTAGTATATCCAATGTATTCATCTGTGATCTGTAATGTCTATCATTGCTTTCTATTTAGGCGTTGCTTATGTTTTACAGCCGCGCTAGCCCAGCCCCCGCTCTGTCGTTAGTTAAGTAACCTAACGAGTGATGACGGGATCCCGTGGCGAATGCGAATGGCATAAGCGTACGTCATATTTTGGTTGTTTTCTGCAATGGTAGGATTTAATGATGGGACGCATTAAAAGAACTAATGCAAGAATATCACGCATTAAAAGAACTAATGCAAGATAATAAACCAAGTTAAAGTCGTTGGAACACTTTCGAAAAACCACTCGGTTCTTTTCAAAATTAACTTTTAAATGCGGAGCTTGAGCCACTCCTTCTAAAAGCTATCTCGTTCCATCGATTATATCAAGTTCACTACGTTCACGGTTTTACCAAAACCATTCGTAGCCCTCCGTCGTTTCACATAAATAGTCAATAGTATTCAAGCTGTGTTTGTTGGCCAAAGTCAAGGCATAGTGATTGGTACCTATTGGATATTCATGTGCAGCATAGATAGATGCGTTGATTTGGAACAGTCGTACTGCCTTGTTGGCCAAAGTCAAGGGTATGTACGGGTGGATTCAAATTAACCTGGAGAACGACGGGAAGAACTTGACATGTGACTTATGATTTGTTGGCCAAAGTCAAGATCATAAGAGCATGGGGCAAAAATCCACATCGGGAGTTTCATAAGTACTGAAACTTGCTAGATTTGCATACCATCTGGAGTGTGATGATTATGGTAGGATTCCTTCATTTTCGTCACGCGATGATATTTGGATCCCGATCCTACTGTGAGTATATGCTACTCCTCGGGAAATTTCTCACTAAACGATCAATGCTATAAACCTAGTAGGTGCCTAGAAAGGTGTTAGCGGGGCTTCGCCCCCAGGGAAAAGAGGTTCTTAAATTAAGGAACTTCGCGAAAGCGTTGGAAAACCTCCCTCGAAGTACCAACACTGGCCTGGCTGAACGGTTAAGCAAGTATTGTGCGGTGGGATTGATCCCGGCTAATTCTTCCTTTGTGGTTTGAGGAGGGATTCGAGAGACAGTGGGAGCCATCCTGTTTAGACAAATTAAAAACCATTCTAAACTTGCAAGAGCATCGTGCTAAAGTGTTTCTTCTCTCCCCCCTGCAGCGACCAAATTCGAAATGACTGGACTTAAGTTACTTCTAGATAAAAACATACTGACAGGGCCAAACTACAAAGATTGGCTCAGGAATGTCAAATTGGCAATCGCTTACGACAAGCTGGGGTATCTTCTTACCACCAAAGCTCCCCCCATCCCAGGTCCCACCTCCAGCGTCGCGGATAAGGAAATCCGTAAGACTTGGGAGATTGATTGCGCGAAGGCCAGGTGCCTCGTGCTTGCCTCTATGGACAACGAACATCAGAGGAGGCATGAGAATATGGACCTCGAGTCCATATTTCTCCATACAAAAGAACTGTATGGAGAGCAGTCTCTCGCAAGATACGAAGTGTCGAAGAAGTTATTTTCGACTAAGTTGGCCGTCGGATCATCGGTAGCGGACCACGTGCTTAAGATGATTGGCTACACTGAGGAGCTCGCGGAACTTGGGACCACGTTGGACAGTGAACTCTATACGGATTTAATTCTCCAGTCCCTTCCATCCACTTACGCCCAGTTTATACTGAACTTCAACTTACAAGAAAAGGAAGTTGAACTTTCAGAACTCCTCAACCTGCTGAGGAGCGCAGAGGGCACCCTACAGAAGGGTAGGGAAACACCCGCTTTGTTTGTAGGAGGATCTTCTTCCTCTAGGTCCAAGGCGAAAGCCAAAGGAAAGAGGAAGAAAGCCCCCGCCAAACCAAGAGGAGGTGTTAGTAAAGTGGGTACGAAGGGAAAGGAAAAGGCAACAAAGATTGCGGGGAAGCTTGTTGGAAAGGAAGAGTGCTTCTATTGTCATAAGAGTGGACACTGGAAGAAAGATTGCAGGGCTTGGAAAGCCAGGACACAGGAACTGAAGCAGGTTGCGGCTTCAGCTTCAGGTGTGTATGTTATTGAAAACTGTCTTTCTATAAACTCTACTTCCTGGGTATTGGATACCGGATCAGGATCTCATATCTGTAATTCTTTGCAGGCGTTGAGAAACCGTAGGTTTTTGAAGGCAGGTGACATGACCCTCAGAGTTGCGAACGGAGCTAGCATGGATGCTAAAGCCGTGGGGGACTATCACCTGGGAATGTCAGATGGGCATGTTTTGGTTTTGCGTAATTGCTTTTTTGTACCCAACGCAACTTGTAATATCATTTCTGTATCTTTGGTTTCTAAAGAAGGTTATGAATTTGCGTTTGTAAGTAATGTTGTAAACATTCACCTTAATCAAGTTCTGATTGGGTCAGGTACACTGAGCAATGGTATATACGTATTAAACCAACCACAGATTTTCAATGTCCAGAATACACACAAAAGAAAGTCTCCAGATATCAATCAGACTTTCTTATGGCATTGTAGACTGGGTCACATCAATGAGAGAAGGTTGACTAAGTTACATACAGAAGGATATTTGGATCCGTTCGAATATCAATCATATGCCACTTGTCAATCCTGTCTCAAAGGAAAGATGACAAAGACTCCGTTCACTGGACACGGAGTAAGAGCGAGCGAGCTCTTGGGACTCGTACACAGTGACGTGTGCGGTCCAATGTCTACACATGCGCGAAGCGGTTATTCTTACTTCATTACTTTTACGGATGACTTTTCAAGGTACGGTTATGTCTTCTTAATGAAACATAAGTCCGAAGCTTTTGAAAAATTCCAGGAATATAAGAATGAAGTTGAAAAACAAACCGGCAAAAGTATCAAGATTCTAAGATCGGATCGAGGTGGAGAATACTTAAGTGCCGAGTTCCTGAATTACTTAAAAGAGAATGGGATTCTCTCTCAGCTTACTCCTCCATACACTCCGCAACATAACGGTGTATCGGAGAGACGGAACCGAACCCTATTGGATATGGTACGGTCCATGATGAGTAACGCTGAGTTACCGCGATCATTCTGGGGGTATGCACTAGAATCAGCTGCGTACCTATTGAACCGAGTTCCTACTAAAACTGTGCCTACTACACCATATGAGATGTGGTGTGGGAAGAGGCCCCATCTCAGTCATATTAAGACTTGGGGATGTCCAGCTTTTGTTAAAAAGCAGCATGCGGACAAGCTCGAGGCACGCTCAGTACAGTGTAAGTTCGTGGGATATCCAAAGAACTCTAAGGGATATTTCTTCTACTGTGAAGAGGAACAAAAAGTTCTTGTTTCTCGTCATGCCTACTTCTTGGAAACTGAGTTTTTGGAAAACCAGATACGTGGGAGCACAGTAGAACTGGAAGAAATTCCAGAACCACGAGCTATTACTGAAAGCTTAGTAGAACCAGAGGGTTCAAATGAACAGGACATTCCTACGCCGCTCCGCAGAAGTAGTAGGCAGTCTCATCCGCCCGAGAGATACTACGGTTTTCTCATAGACGGGGATAGAGAGGATTGCGTCATAGATTATGACGAGCCTACTAGCTTCCAACAGGCCGTTCAGAGCGTTGACTCGGTAAAATGGCTGGATGCAATGCGGACCGAAATGGAGTCCATGTACACCAACAAAGTATGGACGTTGGACATTGCTCCAGACGGGGTAAAACCCGTAGGATGCAAGTGGATCTTCAAAAGGAAGATTGGTGTAGATGGACAGGTTGAGACCTATAAAGCTAGACTTGTAGCAAAGGGTTTCCGTCAAAGACCTGGCTTGGACTATGACGAAACCTTTTCTCCAGTGGCTATGCTGAAATCCATTCGGATCCTTCTTGCCATTGCTGCCTTCCACGATTATGAGATTTGGCAGATGGACGTAAAGACCGCTTTTCTAAATGGAAATTTAGAGGAGTGTGTCTATATGGATCAGCCAGAGGGTTTCATTCAGAGTGGGAGCAGCGGAAAGGTGTGCAAGCTGCTTAAGTCCATCTATGGACTAAAGCAGGCATCGCGGAGTTGGAACATCTGTTTTGATGAGACGGTCAAGGAATTTGACTTTATCAAAAATCCAGATGAACCATGCATCTATGGTAGATTTGTAGCGAGAACTGTAGTATTCCTTGTTTTATACGTGGATGACATTCTCTTAATAGGAAATGACATTCCTATGCTACAATCTGTCAAGGGTTTCTTGTCACACAGGTTCTCCATGAAAGACCTGGGTGATGCCTCTTACATCCTGGGGATCCGGATCCATCGTGATAGATCCAAGAGGATATTAGGACTTTCACAGTCCAGGTACATCGACACCGTGCTGAAGAGATTCAGTATGGAAGATTCCAAGCGCGGTAACCTACCGGCTTGTCACGGGATCACCCTCTCTAAAGAGATGTCTCCCAAGACTGATTTGGAGAGGGATCGCATGTCTATTATACCCTACGCTTCTGCGGTAGGCTCTATAATGTATGCGATGTTGTGTACCAGACCGGATGTAGCTTATGCACTGAGTGTGGTAAGCCGGTATCAGTCAAACCCTCGAGAGAAACACTGGATAGCAGTAAAGAACATTCTCAAGTACCTGAGGAGGACTAAGGAGATGTTCTTGGTGTATGGCGGAAAAGACCTCCAGATCGAGGCCTTTGCTGACTCCAGCTTCCAGAGTGACAAGGATGATTCCAAGTCCATGTCGGGTTTTGTCTTTACCCTCAATGGAGGGGCGGTGTGTTGGAAGAGTTCCAAACAGGAAACCGTTGCAGACTCGACTATGGAAGCGGAATACATCGCTGCATCTGATGCCGCAAAAGAAGCTGTCTGGATGAGGAAGTTCTTGAAAGAACTTCCGGTGGTTCCGTCCATTGTTGACCCAATACCTCTGTATTGCGACAACAACGGGGCTATAGCTTTAGCGAAGGAACCCAGGTCCCATCAGAGATCCAGACACATCTTGAGGCGGTATCACCTGATCAGGGAGATCGTGGATCGCAAGGAGATCGAGGTTCGGAGGGTTGCTTCAGAAGAAAACACTGCAGATCCATTCACCAAGGCCCTACCCCAGACTCAGTTCGAGCGGCTGATCGAGATGATAGGTCTTCGATACGCCAGTACATGGCCTTAGTGCAAGTGGGAGATTGTTAGTGTATATGCCCTAGAGGCCATTACTGTATCATACTAGTTTGTATATTACTTAATGGAAGCTTGGGATATTCACCTTGTATAAACAATCTTGCTCAATATAGTAATATGCTACTTGGTTTGTTTCTACTTCAATGTGTACATGTGTTTATTTTGCGATATCACCTATACGCATTAGTGGAGCCCTTAGGATCTTTGCTTGATTACCAGCGTTGTGATGGCAGTCACACTAGTGGGGGCTGGGTAATCTATAAGCACATCCTTATACAGGTCCCTAGTCGCAGGACTATCGAGACAGGGCATCGATACTCCGGAGTAGACTAGCGTATGCGCTTCTCATCCCAGTGTGGGAGATGGTCTGTCCCACAGCCATCAGTACGTCGTACTGGAGATAGTATACGGGTGCTCGTTAGGTTACGAGTACACTGGACAGGACTCGTCGGGAACTGACAGGTTGGTATTATACCTATCGTCAGTTATCAGTTCCCAGGTGACATGAGTACAGCTTAGTCCGCTGACTTGACACTGGCACTTTGCCTCGAGTGTGTTCCCACTGCACTTTGATCACTACCCTACCACGGCTCAAAGGAGTCGTGCAAACAGGTAGTGGTTGGGTGCAGTCCCGAAGCACTTGGAGGCAGTGACGGTTAGACAGGATTCGTCTCTCCCGGTATTGGGGGTTGACATCGCGCTGTGTCTAGGAGAGCCATTACACGAGTAGTCCCTGGCCAGGGCAAGCGAGATATACTGGTAGGCTTCCAGTGTTATCTCAGGGTGTTTTGGGCTTCACTCCGACACGACTTGTACCGCTATTGGGGGACTGACGTTTTACCGCCCCCTAGGCCCGACATGCGATGTATCAGACGAACAGACCGGACTGTACGGAGAATGTCACATTCAGACTCAGTAGGAGTTCAGATGGGGTTCACCTCGTCAGCCTTCTTGTCGGCATCTACCTGGGGACCGTTACGCACAGCTAGTGCCGCTTGCGGTCTGTGGTTAAACCCACTGCCAGCGTAGTGTCGAGTCTTTAGAGTCCCACACAGAGGGTATTCGCCTCTGGGCAAAACAGAGTAGAGGTCGCATGGTTTTGCGACAGGGTTCGTTCTCATCCGCGCACTTGTACACGTTTGGAGTCCGGACGGATATTACTGGCTGGCTCTGGTTTGAGTCAGATACCGGTATATGTTTTGGGGTTGCTTTTATCTCTTGGTATTCATGTTCCTCGGAACAAGAATGCGGGTGTGTATGCACAGTTGATTGAGGCGGAGGAAGAGGTTTTTCATTAGAGTTTCGGAACGGGTGCGTATGCACAGTTGACAGTCGTCTTTTTCCAAACCCTAATGGAATTAATATATCAATTAATAATATTAATAAAATGAAATTGTGTCATGGTTGGTTTTTTTATGTTGACTTGTTGACCATGGTTGACTTGTTGACCATGGTTGAAGTTTTGACCATCATCATTACAAAAGAAAGATGCTCTTTGATTCTAGCAAATTCATTTAATGTTTGAAATGATAATGGTCATTCCTAAACCTTCCATCAACTATTCCATTTTAATTATTATTATTAATTTGATAATTCTTTTTGCTTTATGTTATGGTTGCAAAAAGAAAAGAGCTCATTCTATCATTTAGCTTCTCTCTCCTCACTTCATCTTCTTCTTCCTCTAGCTCAAGGAGAACCCCTCTCATGAGTTGAGAATCTCTCTCCTTGAAAAGATAAAACCCCAAAAGACACTCTCTACTCACTCTAGGATCAAGGTTTAGCAAGCCGGAGATTCTAGTTCTCTCAAAGTTCGAGAAAGAGCCCGAAGGTTGAACCCTCAGGTGGATCCATCTTCGACGGAAGAAGGCGACGAGAAGAGAACCATTAACCTCTACAAGGTTTCAAGAAGAAGGAGTTCAAGTTTAGGTATAACCATCTTCATCCGAGTAGCTAAATCTCTTTAGCAAGTATGCTAGTTTTAGTTTAGTTAAAGATCCCGACTTTGCTTAGTCCATGTTGCCCCTTGCGCTAAAAATTTGATTTTTATACCGTTTCCGCCTCCCCGTATGAACCGGGGGTCGCAACGTGGACTTACATAAAAATCACCAAAATACAGAATAAATTCTGTATGGAAAATATTTTCCAATCTTGTTAATAACAAGGAGATTACCTTCTGTAAATCAGAAGCCTTTGGATCAAAGATCCAACGATGAGAAATTCCCTAAATCAATTGGAGTAAAGATCCCCTTAACTGATTGAACTGATCAGCTTTCCCTATAAAAAGGCCCTTAGATTTCAAGTCTCAGAGACAGAAGATATACAGAAACAGAGAGAGGAACCCCCCATAAGCTTTGAGAGATTTCAAGAGCCAAGCTCTCAGAAAAAGAAGAGTTTCTTCAAGGTAAAAAATGAACAGAGAGATGAAATCGTCTCATAATTGAAAAGAAGAATTCACTTCTTTAAAGATCATAGATCTACAAGACAAAAGTCTTTCACAAAAAGATCAAAAGATCTCATTATAAAAGAAGAAGAACATAATTCTTCTCACAGATCATAGATCTATAAGACAAATTGTCTTTCAGGAGATCATGAATATCTCATTATAAATGGGGGGGGGAGAATATTTCAAGTCTATGAGGATCCTAGATCCATAAAGCAAAGCCTTTCATCAATGCGAGAGATTGAAGCATCTCCTATAAAGTAAGAACTTTTGCTCTTAGGATCTTGAGACAAAATCTCTTGTAAGGGAGAGCTTATTTCCCAGATCATAAAATTGATCAAATGCGCTTCTACGCTATTGGACTGGCGCTCAGCGTCAAACGCACCACGTGTCACTCATGTGTGCGCCACTCGACAGTTAGCGCTTTGCGCTCTTGAACTAGCACTTTGCGCTCATGGACTGGCGCTCAGTGCCAAGCGCACCACGTGCTCCTCATGTGTGCTCCATTGGAGAAATAGCGCTATGCGCTCATAAATCAGCGCAACGTGCTCATGGACTGGCGCAAAGCGCCAAGCGCACCACGTGTCACTCACGTGTGCGCTACTCGGCAGAAGCGCACTGCGCTCTTTGACTGGCGCAAAGCGCCAAGCGCACCACGTTCCCTTCACGTGTGCGCTGATAGAACATAAATTGTTCTTTAATAAGCCCAGATCTATGATGAATACTCAACTTTCAGTAAAAGACAAAATATTGTCAGAATGCAAGTCAATGCTCATCATTGTTAAAAGGGCCAAGGTCAAATAAATGCTCAACAGACCAAAATAAATGTTAAACATTTTAATTTGATTGGACTTAGCCTAAGATTGTCCATAAGTCCTCAATTCAGATTAATTGAGCTCATATGCTCACAAATCTTTTAACAGACCTTAGTCCTAAATTGGACTACAGATCTCCCAACCAACCTTGGTTCAATGGTACATCTCTTCACTCCTTTGATATTTGTCGTTGTAATCCTTCAACGTCTTCAGAGAGGTGACGGGTCCCGACAACCATACATTTCATAGACTATGACGTCTTTAAACTGGACTGTGGGGTCCTTAAACCCATGGACTATGATGTCCTTAATCTCGGACTGTGGGGTCCTTAAACCCATGGACTATGATGTCCTTAACCTCGGACTGTGGGGTCCTCTTAAACCCATGGACTATGATGTCCTTAACCTTGGACTACCATGTCCTTAAACTGATAATGGACCGCAAAGTCCCTAAACTAAAACAATAGAACCCAAATGCTCTTTTGTTGGATCTAAATGATCCTGTTAAGTAGATCTTAGTCTAAAATTAGACAAACGTGTCCTTAACAAACGTTGAGTAGATCTTAGTCTAAAATTAGACTAACGTATCCTTAACAAATGTTTAAGTTGATCTTAGTCTCAAATGAGACTAACGTATCCTTAAACCCAAACCAAATCTAAGAAAATACGGGTTTGGACTAATCCACGCCCTAAAGGCGACAACATAAATTAGTCTCTGTATAAAATCCATGGGAAACCAAAAACAAAACAAACACCCACGACACGAAGTGACTATCTGGAGAAGGAGAAAGTGGTTACCGTGATGCGGTATCGTAATTAATTACAGGGGCTTGCGCCTGCAAGGAAGAGCGTCCCTACAATCAAAAACCCCTCAAATGAAGGGGAATCTGACGAAGTCTGCTACATCGGCCGCATCCGTTTTAATCTTCGATATACGGTGTCATAAATCAACCTGGCATCTTCGGAGAGGTGGACGGATAGCTCCAAATAGCATCTGCCCTCGAAATTCAGGCAAGACGGACCTGCGCAGTCGCGCCTCCGTGTTTCGGCGCGGAACACATGCATCCGTATTCCGACTGAATTCGAATACAACGAGACGAAAGCAATCCAAATATAATTCTAGGATCCGGCATAAACCAAAGCCCGCTAGTATTATCCGTCCGATCATGATCCGTGCACAAGTGCACATATATGATCGAACCCTGCCATAAAACCATACGGCCTCTACAGCGTTTCGCCCGAACCAACGAAACCCTCTGTGTGGGACTCTAAAAACTCGTTAATACGCTGACAGTGGGTTTAACTACAAGCACGTCAGTGGCGCTAGCTGTACGTAACGGCTGCCCTGGTATTGAGCGAAAGGGAGACCGACGAGCAAATTCATCCTGAATCCCTACTGAGCCTGACAGTGACAATATCCGTACAGCCCGGTCCGTTCGTTTATGAGTATCGCATATCGGGTCTAGGGGGTGGATAAAGTCAGACACCTAATAACGCGATATTTAGTGTCGGTATGAAGCCTATCACCACCTGAGAAACTACTGATCCGAATCAGTAATTCTCGACAACCTTGGCTAAGGATTTCTGGTGATGGCCACCCGTGCACACTGCGACATCAACCCCCAATACTGGGAGAGACGAATCCCCTGATGATCCGCTCACTGCCTCCATGTGGCTCGGGACTGTACCCAACTAAAACCTGTTTGCTCGACTCCTTTGAGCCGTGGTAGGGTAGTAATCAAAGCACAGTGGCAACTCACACGAGAAAAATGACGATCTCAGGTCGATAGACTAACCTGTACACATGTCACCAGGGAACTGCCACCTGACAATTGGTATAATACCAACTAGCATGTTCCCGGCGAGTCCGTCCGGTGTACTCATAACCCAATGAGCACCTGTATACATCTTAGGTGAACCAACAGACACCAATGGCTTATGAGACCGGCCACCTCCTCTCGTCGGGGTCTCTATCCGTATACTCTAGTCTACTCATGGAGTATTGATGCCCAGTCTCGAAACTCCCACGACTAGGGACACTTCAAGGATGTGCTTATAGACCACCCAACTCTTACGTATATGATCGCTATCATACTGCTGGTAGTCAAGCAAGAATCCTATGGGCTCTATTAACTTGTAACAGTGATCTGTAATGTCACCTAAAGCATGTATACGATGATAAAGACAAATCAGATAGCATACTATCATCTCGAGTAAGACTGTTCTACCGGTATAGGTCCTCCCTTAATCATTGCAATCACGTGCCTGCGATCCAATAATTGACTTGAGGGCACTATAGCAAACAGTTTCGTTTTCCTAAATCTTCATCTCAAAACAAAGGTAGGATCCGCCTCCCACCATCTTGTATTTGTCACTTTCTTCTTTGATTTCTAAATCTGAATTTTAATCTCTCCACACATTTTAAAATGATGTTAAAAATAAATATTGCATGCTTAGCTTATTGTGCCATCATATTTATATAAAACCATAGATTTGATATTGATATTACGGGGTAACGACCCATCCTTCATGTACACACATATCCATGATCGGAAAAACTACACTTTGCTTATTGAATACTAAGTTGATATAATAATCTTACCATATGATACTAATTAGATTTCAAAATTGGTTGCTTCCACAAAATACCCTCATTTTATTAATATGTTGTATTTAATTAAAGTACACATATGATATAAGACAATTTGAATAAATTACTCTAGGCACATTAAAATGATATTTTATTTTTAATCTTATACACTAATTATTTTAGTTTTATTAAAATCCCTTTACCTTTCGAAAAGGGGTATTACTAATCTGAATAATTATATTATGGTTTTTCATCTTAACACCCTTTCACATAAAGGGAATATTTTATATTAATATTTTTAGCCTATAACCACTAAGTTTTAATAAAATACCCTAATAGTGTAATATTTTACATGAAACACCCCATGGTTATTAGACAATCGTTCCTAAAATGGACACAAATCCTACCGTCTATGTGCAACGGTTGCCAACGTGGAGTTTTTTTTGTAGAATATCACCTTTAATAAAATGCCCTAATTTAAATAGGGTAATGTTTTACGTAAATATCTCGTGGTTGATAGAAAATCGCCCCTGAAAAGGACACAAATTCTGCCGCCCTTGTGCAGCGGTTGCCAACACGGACGTATTTCTAAAATGTTACCTCCAAATAAACATCATAACTTTATAAATTATTATTTACTATAAAATACCTTAATCCATCCTAAATATATATAATTTCATTTAACTACCTTGACTTTTACTAAACGGCCATTTTCAACAAAACACATAGCCTTTTATAAAAAATATTTCCCAAAAGAATACCTAAATCTTTATTAAAAGATAATTTTAAATAAATACCTTAATCTTTCATTAAAAAATATTTTCATTAAAATATCATGGGCCTCCTAAATTATATTTACTCTAAAATACTATGGTTTTCTTATAAACAATAACTAAAATTAAATACCATGATCATTATTAACTAGCTTTCTATAAAATACTATGATACACCTTACAAACTTTAAAAGGTTACATGATAATATGAGTGGTTATGGAAGGCCATATTAAATGAGATTAACTATTTGAAAACAAACTTACGATATACATGGCACATGATACGGTTATGGTTAGAATGCGTTAACTTATGTATGGAATACTTTATAAATAAAGATCCCCGCAGGCGGATGAACAATCCAATATGTGGATGACTGCTAACCGATATTCCGGGGTATACTACTACTAACCCGATATTCGGGCGTATACTAACCCGATCTTCGGGCGAATACTAATCTTACATTAATGGCGAATAATCTAATATATGGATGATATACATTGTGGAAATTCCATGCCTAGATGATATATGCACTAATTCTAATTCGTCAAAACTTTTACACTGAACAACGAGGATGGGTAGTTTGATTAGGCAAGGATATGCGAAACTCGAATTCCCCTCCTACTTGATCATGATCCCGGGAAGTGAAACCATACATTTCACTTTTCTAGTTGTTGTTCTATGGCCACAATGGAATAATCGCGAGTATCCGGATCCTTATTTAAAAAACTAATGCGAACATTTACCTAGTAGATACTTCATACAACATACCCTTATTTACATATACCTCATACCCTCATACACATATACATCATACCTTTATACAGATATCATACATATATACACTGTTGTTTTTATTCTATCCCTTTACTTCCTTATGAGCCAATCTTACTCGAGTGTAACTTGCCGAAGGATTTTCCTTTTTCTTTTTTCTCTATCTCTGAAATGTCTGTTGGATGAGCACGAGTATTATGATGAGGATCAAGGTGTGGACCCTATTAATGAAGATTATGCGGACTTGACGATGGAAGATTAGCTAGTTATATTTTTGTTTGTTGCCCACATGTTTAGGCTTTTGCTTCTTTCTTTCTATATAATTAAACTATTTAGTTTATTTTATTCATTTCTTTTGGGATGTAATAAAGTTATTTTAATGGAAATAAATGCCTTCCGCTTTTATTATGTCGTTTTGGTACATATCCTGCATGTTATAAATATTCATACGCTTAACGTAACTGTATTAAAATAGACCACTTTCAATACAGTTAGGTTGCGGACCATGCCACGTTACCTCTTCACTTTCTTTTGGGAAGCGGGGCGTGCCAGGTTCTAGTGGTGGCCCATGCAGGTTTTCAATGTACTAAAATGAAAACATTAACTGAATTTTTACATTATAAATCTTATCCACTTTTTATCCTTTCCATATATTCCCCAAGTTTTCATGTTATTTTTCTTCGCCATCCGTATTTTGACCATGACCTTTCCTTCCAGGCCATGGCCAATCTAGAAGCTATACCCCTTCCCGACGAGGATAATATGTCAGATATTACTTTTGAAGCTACACTTTGGTATTCAGACGATGAAGTCGTAGGCCCCCAGGCAGTTATTTCCGACAGCGGCTCGAAAGATAAAGAAGTCAATGTTGTAAATCCGGAGCCTATGATAGCCAATGACTCTGAAAATGAAGAAAAAGATCCTATGAAAGAGGAGCATATAGAGGAGGAGCTAGAAGAAGAGGCTCCTGCAGCAGAAGAGGATCTTATGAAATATGATCATGATGGAGAGGCTTCCGGAGAAGAAGAACACCCATAGAGGGGGAATCCGAGAATGAGGCTCCTGCCGAGGGTGAGCCAATGGATGATGTTTCTAGTGAGGAGGAACTCGAAACCGAAGAACCTCAGGAAGATGTCCCCGCAAGACACCACTTGAATAGTCGTTCCTCTTTTAGTGTGAGAGCCTATCGCAACATGTTGATGTAACGACTCTAAATTTTCTGTACGAAAATTTAGAGTTTAATGTACAGAAAGGAGTTTACAAGTCTGAGTATAAGTTATAATTTAATTTTTGTTTAAGAACAGCAAGAAACAACTTGTACCTCACTAGTAAAGCCTTGCACAGCTATGACGTAGCCCCTGTGTTCGAATCCCATCAGACACATTATTTTTTATGATTTTCTTTTTTAAAACTTTTTGGAAGCCCAAAAGTTTATACGTGTAATGCACACAAAAACAAAAAGACAAAAAAAATCAAACATGTGCATAATGATTTAAATACAGAGAGGAACACATGACAAGAATTCACCGGTCCAACACCTTAAATCGACCGGCAAAATGCCTCAAAGGGTCGGTGGGGATGGGTGAATCGTGGAAAATAATGCCCGGGCTTTGCACACACGACCCATCCCCTATCCCTAACTCCCCTGCACTGTTTGGTTGCTCTGCAATCAAACAGAAGCCTTTCAATTCCCTATTTATCATCATTTTAATTCACCATTTTAATTCCAAAA
Source organism: Agapanthus africanus (assembly GCA_030015575.1). NCBI lineage: Eukaryota > Viridiplantae > Streptophyta > Magnoliopsida > Asparagales > Amaryllidaceae > Agapanthus > Agapanthus africanus. The sequence goes on from CM057349.1 coordinate 424,150,452, forward strand.
CTCTAATTCCACACTATAAATACTACCCCATGCCCTAGCCCTTTATCATTATGAAAATTATAGCCAAAATTCTCAAAATTTTCTAAGTACAAGAGGATTAGAAGAGGAGTTAGCAAGCGATCAAGTTCCAGCGAGGATCGAAGCAAATTCCGGCGATTCCGCGATGCCACGACGACAACCCTCCATTCTTCTTCCTTATCTTAACCTATCTAGCTAGCAAGTCCCTCCCAATCACTCTTCTTCTTCTTTGAAAATCTCTTTTCAAAACATATGTAGGAAGTGGAGTTAATACCGATATTTTCTTTTAAACCTTAGAAAGTTCACTTTTTCGTACATATTCTTCATTCATATTCCTACACCATGATTGTTAACGTAAAACCAATGTTTAGAACCAACTTTTAATCAAAAATATCATGTATGATAAATTTAATTTAACTTTTAAATTAAAATACCATGAAGTTTGTATATATCATTTTTATTTGTTTTGCTTAAACATACCTTTAGAAAACTTCACGAGGTAACGACCTATGTCTCACATACACACATGGTTTCCATACCACGATACCCTTTGAACATATTTTAGATACAAACACAAGATTACATTAAAATACCATTTACTATGAAAACGGTTTTGTTTTAAATTGTATTTTCAATTTCTTTGCAAATAAGCCTCTACTACCCTTTTTAGGGGATCCGCTATTAGATGGTGCAGATTATCGCACATCCTTAGGCTAGTAGAGCGAGATGTAGACCTTTTCACGGAGCATTCGGTCTCGAAAGGTTTTTAATACGGTTTTAAGAAAAACGCAATTTTCTGCTTAAATAAAAAATTATTTTTTTTATAATTATATAAATATTACAAATCCATATATTTTCAAAATATAATAACCTTATATTTTTTCAAATGAAAGAATTACAAGTTTCATCAAAATACCAATAAAAGTCAAGCTTTACAATAAAATACCGTGAACTTTCCCAGTTTAGCTATTATTACTAAAATACCTCAAATCCATAAAATTCACATCCATGGAAACCCTAAATAATATAAATAATTTCTCGAGATTATTTTGAAACTATATATTAAAATTATTATTCATAAAACCTTTTTGAGTTATATAAAACTATATTTAAGGACTTTAGTAAATATAGGTTTAAGTGGGATCAATTCTCTTGAGCCCTAGGGAGCCAGAGAAAGTGAGTGCTTGTCTATTTAAGATAGAAAGCTTAATAGTGTTATCAATGATAATTGTCTTGAAAAAAGATACAAATCCTGTCGTCCATGTGCAGCAGTTACCGATAACTCTCAAACATAATTCAGGATCTAAATCAGTCATAAGTGTCTGGCTTAAGTCTGAGTCTAAATCAAACTTGAATCCAAACTCAAACCAGAATTCAATTCAAACATGAATCCAAACTCTAACATATATACTTGAACATGAACCTGAATATCAAACCTGAATACAAGACTTGACTTGACCGAACCATGGCTATACCTTGACATGACTACAATCTTACATCCTGAATCTGACTACTTGAACAACTTGTATCCATGATTTTGGGAAGACTTGTAAATATAATCTATACAATACATTACGGGGTTAACGGGGTAGATTGGTACGAAATGTATAGCGTCGCACGGGATGATCACTAAAAGACACCTACATGAACTGTCGTGCCGTTGTCCCATGGATTTTGACGGGGCTTTGCACTACATGTTACCATAGTCCACGGGGTAATATGGACTTCTCTCGTATACACAAATACCTTCTGTACCAAGCTATAAACAACTACGTTAGAATAGCAATCTTATACCTGTATATCTTACCAGTTCAAATTCTCAGTACTTGCTATATTCTTTTCTTTCTTTTGGGACTTACCGAGCGCTAGTTCGCTGACGACATTCCTGTCTATTTCTTTCTTTGGAATGTTCGTTTGGAGGACCGGACTTTCAGGAGATCAAGCCTAACCAGGAATACGTGGACCAGCTCACTGCCCAACAGGACTACGAGTTCATATTGTACTTATTTCAGTTTGTATGCCACTTTAGGCATTGCTTATTATCATTGTATCTTTCTTTTTCAAACCAGTTGTATTGTAAAGATGAACGTTAATAAAAGTTGTTGTTCATTTTATATCACTTGTCATTCTTGTGCATTTTGTTACATATATTGCTTATTTAAGCTTAACGTATTTACTTCTTAGTAAATACGTTGCGAGTCTGCCACGTCTCCACTTCTGTACACTGGGAAGCAGGGCGTGACAGTTGAGCTCCCATAATCGAGATTAATAAGACTTGTTTTTTCTTTGGCCAAATAAAACGATGTATAACAGTAGAGATATGTCCTTCTTTTTCAGTTTACTCACTTAGTTGAAGTTGAATAATAAAATCTTAGTTTCAAACAAAAGCTCTCTGGTGTTTCATGTCTATTCCTTTTATGCATTGATTGTCTTTCCTCTTACATTAATTGTTTCGTGCAAATTACTATCTTGTTTCGTCCTTCAGTTTGTTTGTAGCCTAACCCTTTCCTATTTAGATTATAATGGCCGAACGACTTCCTAACCACAATAGAAGAGGAAATAGAACCAATGAAGCCGTTGCTCAATAAGCAGCTATGTTACAAATGATACAAGGGCTACTAGAACAACAACAATAGCAGACGGCTGCCCTTCACTAGGAACTGCGAGAAAGTAAGCAGCAGCAAACTAAGATTTTAGAGAAGGCACTAGCTCCAATTCCCAAGGTTTAGTGGGTGTGAAGCAATTTAGATCACTGCACCCAAAGACCTTTTCAGGAATGGAAGCTTCTTTAGAAGCTGGGGAATAGCTCAAAGGAACCTTCAATGATCTTGGTGTCGCTCAAATTCCTATGGATACGTGGGTAAACATTGCTAAACTGCAACTCAAGGATAATGCAAGAATATGGTGGGAGGCAGGGAAAGTAGACTAAAAGAGCCCATTACCTGGGAAACGTTCAAACAACACTTTCCTACCCAATACTTTCTAGTCGTGGCATACGTAGAGATGGAAAGGGAATTCTTACAACTCTAACAAGGGAGTATGTCGGATATGCCTGTGGACAAGCATGCTTCAGAGTTCGAAAGGTTAAGTACATCACCTGGTGGCAATCCCGGAACTATAGGCTATGAGGTTCTGACAAGGGTTGGACCTGAAGACACAGTGCTCCATGTCTTCTGCTGCCCTTTAGACTTATGATGAAATCTTAGATTTAGCACGAAACTTTGAAGATCTACAGAAACGCATAAAGAAGAATGACCGTTCATCAGGTGTTAACAACCGACAATTCAATTTTCAGGAGGATCGTCTTCCAAATTTAACGGAGGGCAGCAATTCAAGAGGCCAGCAGGGCCAACTATAACCAGTTGTTATATGCAACCATTGTGATGGAACCAGACATTACATGAGAGACTTTCATGTTTTGAACAATCTCTGTATAGTCTGTGGGTCTTCGGATCATGCTATTGGGGACTGTCTTCAGAGAAGGAGACAATTAGGCCCTATCAACAAGCCGGCTAACTATGGGGCACCACCACAAGGAAATCGACCACTTCCCGCCGCTAAACCAACCGGTCAGGGGGGCATCACCGAAGGGACCACCCTTTCAATCACAGGAGCGTGTGTTTCAGCAAGCACAACGGAATAGACCCAAATGCTAGACGTTCACCATGACAGCTGGGGAGGCTGAGGTCACATGGCAAGATAGCAGAGGTACTCCTTTATTTTTCAACCTTTATTTACGATACCATACTTATTTATCCTTCGATGCAAATCTTAGTTAGACTCACCATAATTCTTCTTAGATCCGTAGTTCGACTAGCTTCCTTTATGCTTCTATCTTTCAAGTTTTCCTGCATGTCCCATTATACCTTCTCCATTAGTTTAGAAATACCTATAACCTACCTTCAACTTCTAAACTTTTCCAATATATCCGGAAGCAACTACTGATTTTAAACATTCTGATTTTTTATATTTAAACCATTCGTAAACTTTTCCTTGCATCAAGTGATACACCAACTCTCGGGAGCGACACATGCAGCAAAGAGGATTCCTGACAGAATTACTAATTTATGTGCCCGGTAATGGCTTACTCCTTTGAAAATTTCAAATATGGAATTATTTTAAGGAGGGTAGGTCGTAACTAACGCACCTATCCTTTTCATCCCTAATGTTTCGGAGAAGAGACTTGGTGGTGTGATGTATCAGCACGGCAAGTAGTTGTATATGCGTCAAGACAACTAAAGACTCGTAAACACAACTATCCTATCCAGATCTAGAACTCGCTGTTGCGATTTTCATCTTGAAGATATAGAGTCACTATGTTAAGGAGAACGCGTCGAAACGGATGGTTGAAACACATCTTCATCTCGAAAGACCTCAACATAAAGCATTTAAGATAGCTGGAGCTTTATATAGGAGGATGTGGCGATCTAAGTTGAATAAGGACGATCTTAAAGTTTAAGAACTTAAGGATTGAGGTGATTGTAGAAACAGTGGAAGTGGGGATACGATGCAGAAAGCACGGAAAGTTCAGCCCATGACTCATCGGCCGTTTAACATCTTGCAAAGAAACGGTGAGGTTGCGTATTGCCTAGCCTTACCACCTTCTTTGGTGGGCTTGCATAATGCTTTTATAACTCGTAGTTAAGAAGATATGTCAACGACCCTAGTAAAATTTTGGATCATTCCAAGATCAAAATAGTGGCTGACGTAACTTACGAGCAGCAATCGGTCAAGATACAAGACTAGAAGGAGAAGACCTTGAGGGGAAAGACGGTCCAGCTGGTTAGAATTTATGAAGGAAGGAATCCCAGGTGAATCTATGCCGAAACGAGGAAACAAGACGAGAGAGCAAAACCCATTTTTTTAATCTCCCTAATACTTTCTTGGTGATTTTCCTTGACCGCTACCTTCTGAAATTTCGAAGACGAAATTATTGTAAGGTGGGTAGATTGTAACGACCGTATTTTCTAATACCTAATAAAAGGTCCTTTATTTAATTTTCTAGTATCAAGTATTTATTGGCATATTTCGTTGATGTAAAATATTTCATTTTAATGATTTTATTTCTAAAAGTAATTTTAGTAATTATTAAAACATTAAATATAATTATTGGAATTTTCTAAACGCTATTTATATTTTTCTGGGCTTAAAATGTTTTAATGAAGTTTTATAATGTCTTAAAATAATTTATATATTTTTATTATTAATTAAAATTAATATTTCGTATTTAAAATAATTTCTAAGATAAACTAGATTTTACTGAAGATATTAACTAACTAATATTTTAGAATATGATGAAATAAGTTGGTTTTAACGTAAAACTATTTTTAAACTAAAGATAACAACAAAATATATTATCTGAAATTTTCTCATATTTTTCCCGTATTTTATATTATTTTAAAAAAAAATTCAAAACAAATTCAGTTTAAAAAAAACAGTTTTAGATTTTAAAATTTAAAAAGAAAAAAATATTAAAAGACGAATTAACCTGGACCGTTGGATGAGAGATCCAACAGCCCAGGATCTTCTGTGGCTCCACGTGGGGGTGGGGACCACGCGCTTGCGCGTGGTCACGAATCCATGAGACGGGCGCGATCGTGAGCCGTTGGATGTGAATCCAACGGTCACGAAACTTTGGCGGTGGTGGAAATCATCACACGATGATTTTCAATGATTGGGAGGGTTCGTTCGTGATGATTAGGGCACAAATTTTTATGATACTGATGGGATTTTCGTTAACATCTGGGGATTTAATTGTTACCAGTTGAATCCCTATAAATACTGCTCTTTCCCAATCACTTTTCTCACACCACATAACTTAGAAAAATTATACAAAAATATTCGGTTCTTCGTCTTGACGACGCCGATGCTGTGGTTCCACTCAATCATTGAGGAAAAATCAGAACGCGGAAATATTCTTGTTTTAGTGCAACGAGACGTTTCGGCTTCCTAAATCTTCAACTCAAAATAAAGATAGGATCCGCCTCCCGCCATCTTGTATTTGTCACTTTCTTCTTTAATTTCTAAATATGAATTTTAATCTCTCTACACAACATAAAATGATATTAAAAATAAATATTGTATGCTTAGGTTATAGTGCAATCATATTTATATAAAACTATAGATTTGATATTGATATCATGGGATAATGACCTATCCCTCATATACATATACAGACATATCCATGATCAGGAAAACTACACTTTGCTTATTGGATACTAAGTTGATATAACAATCTTACCATATGATACCAATTAGATCTCAAAATAGGTTGCTTCCACAAAATACCCTAATTTTTTTAATATGTTGTATTTAATTAAAGTACCCTTATGATATAGGACAATTTGAATAAATTACTTTAGGCACATTAAAATGATATTTTATTTTTACTATTATACACTAATTATTTTAGTTTTATTAAAATTCCTTTACCTTTCGAAAATGGATATTACTAATCTAAATAATTATATTATGATTTTTCACCTTAATACACTTTCCCTTGAAGGGAATATTTTATATTAATATTTTTAGCCTATAACCATTAAAGTTTAATAAAATACCCTAATAGGGTAATGTTTTACATGAAACTCCCCGTGGTTACTAGGCAATCGTTCTTGAAAAGGACACAAATCATACCATCCATGTGCAACGGTTGCCAATACGGAGTTATTTTTGTAGAATATCACATTTAATAAAATAACCTAATTTAAATAGGGTATTGTTTTACGTAAATATCTCGTGCTTGATAGACAATTGTCCCTGAAAAAGACACAATTCCTGCCGTCCATGTGCAGCAGTTGCCAACACGGACGTATTTCTAAAATGTTATCTCCAAATAAACTGCATAACTTTATAAATTATTATTTACAATAAAATACTTTAATCCATCCTAAAAAGATATAATTTCATTTAAATACGTTGACCTTTACTAAAAGGCTATTTTCAACAAAACCCATAACTTTTTATAAATTATTTTTTCTAAAAGAATAGCCAAATCTTTATTAAAAGATAATTTCAAATAAATATCATAATTTTTCATTTAAAGATATTTTCATTAAAATGCCTTGGTTCTCCTAAATTATATTTACTCTGAAATACCATCTTAGTAATTTCTTGAGTTACCTTTTGAGATAATAACTCCACTTCTAGATTAGATTTAAAGTTTCCAAACCTCATACTATAGTTTAGATATTAGAAAGTGCATGTTTGGTGATCTTGGAAAATTCTAAAGTGAAGTTTTGTAGATCAATTGAGTAGTAGTGGTATAGTAGAGACTTAGATGGTGGCCATAACCTCTTTAAGTGATAAAATTTCTAGTCTAGATAAACCTTGAAGTCTCAAACTTGAGTTTAGATTTTTCCCGATATCGGTTTTCTCCGAGCTTTGATGATCAACTGGAATTTGGTATTACTCAAAAACTCTAAAAATTTAATAGCAGATACAGTGAGATGTATTGACCCATAGAAAGCTACCTTTGAAACCCGAGCCCAATCTAACATAACTTGGCCGCCGTTTTATTCGAATCAGCCGCAATTTGCAGCCCAATTTTGGAGATAGGGTCTGAAATTTTGTCTGTAGCTCAATCACATGGTAATTAGGCCAATTCTATATGAAAAGAAGTCTAATTTCACCTTATGTAGAGTATAGTGTTGATTTACTAAGTTTCTGTTAATGTTTTCTGATATTTTGAAACTTGCTTTTTGGTATTTATGTTTTGACTCAGTCGTTTAACGTTCCTGCGTCAACGTCGGGGGTTGTTTTGTTGTTTTAGCATGCGTTGACCATAGGTTCTAACCTATGTGCCCTCCGCTTGTCGTATCGGTTTTCGTTTTGGATTTTCTTGTGATACGATATGCTTCGAATTGCAGGTACAAGTGTCTGGACTTTCGGGACGACGAAGGAGGACAAGGCATCCGTCGGGATCGACTAGAGCGAGACGTTGTAGGTGAGCAGATGCATATCTACGGGTAAAGTCGGGTGGATGGCGTACAGCAACCCCGCAACCATAGTACTAGGATACTAGATGTATAGTTATATATATAGATATTAGATATGTATACTTAGCTAATAGGGTTCTAGGATACTATAAGCAATAGTAGTATACTTGTAGGAAGGTATATCCTTAGTTCTAAATTTTCTTAGCCTTGAGCCATATGTATATACGCTTTTACACATGCACACATACAAATTTGAGGATAATTACGACACAACATAATGAGATGAGGATATGCTATGCTATGATGACACGAGTCGATATGATTGGATATGATGATATGAGGCGATATTATATGATATGATATCAGATGTCATGACATGATATGATATGACATATGATGATATGAGTTGATGATGTACGCGATCATAAATCTGTACTATTGATTTGATGATATCGTATGATGGACTATACCGTACGTGATATGATGAGGATGGATCACCGACTTTTGTATATATCGACTCGAGAAATATTATTTTTAAATCACTTAAGTAGATATTAGGATATATTTAGAGCCATACCTATTTTTAAAACTAATGAATCGTTATGCACTTTTAAGTGATAACTTCAAGGGATACTACGGATTTTCAAATAGTGTCTTTTTCAAAAACATCGTAGCCCCTGTTTTCAAAAACAACGATTCGTACTATTTTAAACTATAACTATATGGCTTATACGTAGTTAAGTATTTTATAATGTTCGCGTTTACGTTTTCTTTATTTTGTTTACGCTCGCGCTACGATTTCTTATTTCTACATAGGCTCGTATTATTTTCATTTATGACATATATACTACGTTTCGTGTACTTATCTTTATGCGACTTCGTCTTCTAGGACACATGCACCATTACCGATGATGCGCATGTTGCACGTACACATACTCGCCGGCTCACATACACATCATCGATAATTGCCATGCCATGGACACATTAGAAATCGCTATGTCACGATATCGCTTTATAAGCTGTAAAATTTTAGTTATTGTTTGTACCCGGTATCAAAAATACTAGTTCAGATATTGCACTTCCTGACCTAGTTACATGACACGCTTATATGAACACACTTGCCATATTTTACTATACTGTTCTGTGCCCGTATATATTGTTTCATCATTGTTACATGCTTATGAGATTCCGTTTTTATGAGATTTCTAGATTTGAGAAACCACAGATACATTTTAAAAACTTATGATTGTTTTAAAAACGCGATTTCTCTTGATATGATATTTCGACGTCCACCATGAGTTTTCTCAGTGCTGAGCTATGATGATTACCCGATTCGAGGAGTAAGAAGTTACCATCTGTGGTACCCCGGGGCAAGAAAATCGTATAGAAAGACGTTGAGCCCGGTAGGGGAACACTACCTAACGGTGACAGTATTGGACTCGGCGGATATCCGGAGGATACCGACCAGAGAGATATGAGATAGATGGATATGAGGACCGATCTGATGAGACAGTGCCTGAGATATAAGGATTTACGTGCCGATGCTGGACACGGGTTTTATGATGATTTCGAGTGTCGATGCTGGGCACTCAGGTTTTATGATGATTTGATGTGTCGTTGATGGACACACGTTGGATGATACATATATATACATACATATGACACAGATGACATGGTACCATATATTACCACATGCATGATATTATTATATTATTATACTTATGCATACATGATCATCCTAAATACCACACGGCATGATATTATTATATTAGAGTATGACCTAGGAGATTGTTATACATCCTATTTCTAGCTGCTGATGTCTTCTGCTCATGAGTTGGCAACTCACCCCCGTTGTTCCATAGTTTTCTTGCCGGATCGACCGCTCGGATCAGTAGCGGCTTTCTGGCACATCTTTTCTTCTGGATGATTTGCATTCGTAGGTAGGTTACTCCTCGGATCGTAACCGCCATTGTATACATTTATTATTTATTTATATCTAGTTAAAAGCTCCATCAACTAGACTATGTATATTTGGTAGACCTAGAGACCAGTTTGTATATTCATTGGATTTAGAGTCGAGACTTGTATAGATATAAATATCCTTTATATCTGGAGTTTGATTTGTTTTGGTTTTCTTTATTTTTCTTTTCTGTGATTGATCTTCGCCTTGGGCGTCATATATTCATATTACGTGGTTATAATTCTGTCAATTGGTGAAGAGCTAGCTCCCGCTTGGGGATACCATATTATTATTGATTATGTACTTGTTTTTATCAAAATTTACAAAGGAGGTGCTGCCCAAATTTCAAATGACGAAAACTTTTCAAATTATAGCATATAATTCACTTGCATTTCAATCGAACTTTATATATACTTTAAAAATAAAGAACTTGATTTCATTATACTTTTATTTCAAAACTTCGCCCCCATTATTTTCCTAAAAAGGTCTAGATTTCTTGGCTTTTGGCTTACTTGAGTTACGGTGGGGTCCTATAGACTTTACGTGATTCAAGTGCTGGTCACGTTCCAATTCCGGGTCATGACAAAGTTTGTATCAGAGCGTTAGGTTTAACCTTGGTTCGAGTCTAGGTTTGACTATGCGGAGTCTAGAGTGTATATATTTCGGATCCTAGGTTTGACCTTACGGAACTTAGACTTAACTGAGGGGGTCTTAGACCCGAACTTTCGTTACGTAGGTTGACCTTGGTTGGTGGAGTATGTAACTCAAGTAGAGTAACGTACCATGTGTATGTTCCACGGCATACTTACGATATGCTGCTCCGCTTAAGTAACTTCAGGATGTACATATTTGAGATTCGTTATTCTATTCGTTCTTATGATCTATCCTCATCGATATTTGATTGCGGTTCCTGTTACCTTGGCTATGCGAGCTGATAGGGCTACGGCTAGAGATGCGGTCAGAGTGATCTCATCAAGGACAAGGATTGACCAGGGCGTTATTCCGCTGATGTAGAAACGTATTGATTTATTGTTATACTAGGATTTCTCTTTTGACACGAGCGTTCGGGATCTGCACTGGATGATCGGGTCATCGCTTGAGGCCAGCCAGATTGAGAGGACCGTTGACGTACAACCTACTCATGAAATCGATGTGTTGTCTACCATGCAGATAGATAAACCAGCTGCTGCTGAGATTGACGAGATGTCGCCTCCAGAGTTCATAAAGCTGAAGTCATATGAGTTTACAGGAAGGGATGTGACGGAAGATCGCTAGTCATTCTTGGATAAAGTGACTAAGACAATTAGTTGTTTGGATGCCCCGACGCAAATCAGTTAAGTTGAATAATTCTAGTTCAAATGATCTTGTTCAGATATGGCGTGAATCGATCGGGAGAGGGTGAGCAGTGCCTATTTCTCCGATAACTTTGGACAAGTTCTCGAGAACGCATTTCGCCAGATTTCTTCCACTAAGTTTTGGAGATGCCCGAGTTTGTAGCTTGGGCCTATGTGAGAGACTCCGGATATTACCGTAGATGATATTGAATTGCAGTCTACGCTGCTGTCAAGATACGACCCTGAATTGGACAATAATGAAAGAAAGTGGAGTAAGAGGTTCGTGCAAGATCTTAACGAGTTTTTGTTCCTCTCCGTTGATACTAGAGGTTTGATACGTACGCAGAGGCGTTGGATACAGCCACATTTCTAGTGGAAAGTCATGATGAGATCGCAACTATTCCTGAACTTGAACAGATTAAATTAAGAGTGCTAACTTCCGGGCAGTTCGGCAGGAATGATATTGAAAGAGACCATGGCAGGTTCTTTCCGGAATACTTCAATGATAAAGATTTAGATCCAGGATTGGTTGTATGGCATGCGCTCAGAGGGTCAGAGGTCGCCATCATTGACGTGCTACATTATGAGTGGCCATGTTAATTGGCCAGGAGATGGTCAGAGAGGCGTCAGAGCGGGACTGTTTCCGTCGCTACTCCTAACCAGGCTGTCGAGCCAGGAGATCATGGTATTAGTGATCCACAGAGAAAATAGGTACTCAGAAACAGAAAAAGCCAGGCCGTGGGCAGAAAGAAAGAGGGATTTCTTGCTCTGCCAGTTTTGGATGCATTGGCACCTTTCGACATTGAAGGAGATATACCTCAATGTCATTTTGTGATTGTAATTTAGTGATCCGTGGATCACGCTTTTATTGTTTTGGACCTTTGAGTTTTGATGATCAAGTTTCGTGATTGATATTTGTTAGTTGTATGTATGCCCTAGAGGCCATTATTGTACATGACTGTATATTATAGTGGATGCTTGGACATATATAGAGAGGACTTTCTTTCTCGACATGATAGTATGCTATCTGGTTGCTCTTTATCTTAACATGTAGACTTGTATTGTGATACTGTCTTACTCTCACATGTTGATAAAGCCCTTAGGATGTACTTGACTACCAGGATTATGGTGCAGATCATACTAGTGGGGCCAGGGTAGTCCATAAGTATATCATTTAATTGTTCCTAGTCGAGATGTATCAAGACGGGGCATCGATATTCCAGAGTAGACTAGCGTATACGCTTCTTGACCCATTTGATGGGCGATGGATGATCCCATATCTATTGGTGTTTGATATCAAATATGGTATACGGGTGATCAGTAGAGACTGGGTATACTGAACAGGACTCACCGAGAACTCCTAGATGGTATTATACTTGACGTCAGATAGCATTTCTCAAGTGACACTAGTGCAGGTTAGTCTGTAGACCCGAGATCATTATAGAGTCTTGTGTGATTCCCATTGTGCTTTGATTTCCACTTTACCATGTTCAAGACAGCGTGAAAAACAGTGTTTTTTGGGTACAGTCCCGAGTCACTTGGAGGCAATGAGCGATAGGAGGAGATTCGTCTCTCCCGGTATTGGGGGTTGATGTTGCACTGTGCTCGATTGGCTATAATAGGAAGTCCCTGGCCAGGGCTGATATGGAGATTTACTGGTAAGTGTTATCAGTAGTTTCTCGACCCGTTATGAGCCTCACATCGACATGAATTATCAAATTACTGGGGTCTGACGTTTACCACCCCTAAACTTGATATGCGACATATCAGACGAAGAGACCGGACTGTACGATAGTGTTGCTGTTGGATTCACAGGAGTATGGACAAGCTTGCTTGTTGATCTTCTGATCTCTCAATACCCGGGTAGCCGTTACGTCCAGCTAGTAGCGCTGACGGCTTATGGGTGACTGATATGATCATCACTTACTGCCGGCGTATTGACGAGTCATTAGAGTCCTACACAGAGGTTTCCTAGCTCATGCGAAACGAAGTAGGGCATATATGTGATATGTGCGGGACTGCGATTAATACGTGTATGTGATACCGTATTCCAATCTCGCGATACAGGTTATATATGATATAACCGGATTGTTGAATCAAGTGTTGATTCAATGATATGTTATATGTGATATACATATAAATGATATTAGTCGGTTGTATGCGATACAGCCGGATTATTAAATCAAGTGTTGATTTAATAATTTAATGTGTAATTATATATTTGATATAATAATATGCATTAACTATTATTAGCCCACTTAAGAATTTCTTTTCTCATTATACATTTAATATATATGTGATATATGTTAATGTATTTATTTTGTGTCATGCTTGATGATACATTATACATGGGTGTATGAGACTCACACCACACTTAAGATAATATGGGTAATTATTTATTTAGGGATAAACAAAATTAGGTGGAAATTATTCATGGCTTGAAGCATGGAGAAGCTTGTGGAAACCATTTACTTAGTCCACTAATTTTGTTTTACTCTAGATATTTATTAACCTAACCATTATCTTTAGCCATGGTGAAGTCTCTACATGAGTTATATATGATATTTTCTTACCCATGGTTGATGAGTTGATCACTTGTTCATTTTCTTCATCTCCCATATTTTTGCTCTCTAGCTTTGAGTGAGAAAAGAAAAGAAAGAGAGAAAAATATTCTAAAGTGAGCAAAATTCCTACTTCAACAATCCATACCAAACTAGCCATTTAGTATAGGCTGTTTTTTCACTAGTTTATCAATTAGTGAAGAGGTAGCTTGAGTCAGAGATTCTTCGACGTAGATCGTCTTCGGCCTCGAAGATCCTTGAGCAGGCTCGTTCCTTTCACCTACTGGAGCCAAAGGAGAGTCCGAGACACCACTACTTGGAGCAAAAGGGACTACTAGATGGAGGTTTAGAAGTGAAGGACCGGTCTACAAAGGTTGTATTCCCATTTCACTTAGTGTAAAGTTGTTTACATGTTTTTTACATGTTAGTTATAACCCTAATTCTCTGGTTAGATCCTCATTCCGGGTTGCTTAGCACTCTAGGTTTTTAAAAATTGCATGCTTGATGCCTTAGAAAACATACTGAGGGTGTTAAGGAACCCAACAATGGTATCTGAGCCAAGCTATAGAATTAGACGATGTTAGTTGAACTACGAAACCGAAGCAACTTCGAAACAGTCGAAACAAAACCATAGTTTCTGTCGAAGTTTTCTGAGCCTCTAATTTTTTTTAAAATAGTCGCAGAGTGCTCTTTATTGTGTAATAAGAACACCAGATAAAAACGAGCCCAAACCGCCGGATTTTGACCGGCGAAAAGAAGCAAAAAACCAGCCCCACCGGTTTTGTAATGTTGTTTGGGCATCGTTTTTCTTTGGTGTTCCTGTCTCTGGGGTTTGGTGTTTCAAGTATTGTTTGATTTTGCTAAAGATGGCATGTCATGTTATCTTTTTGTAATGGCTAGTCGGAGTGTTTCGTATTCGTAATTTTAACATCGTTTCGGGTTTTATATTGATATGTGATACAATATTTGGAATCCACAATAATTAGTTTTGTGAAAACTAGTTTGAATTTTGTAAACCTAGCAATTTAGTCCCATTTGATCGGTTGCTACGGGGTTTTGATATGGATCAAAATTCTATCGCAATCACGTAGTGTACGCAGATACTCGCCGGGTAACATTACTAGATAGCCATGCCCCAAAGCCCCGACCAAGTGACTGTAGAAGAACCCCGTTGCCAAAAGCATCCTCCCGGGTGCTCGCGGTCACGGTGTTCCGCCTAAGTGCACTTCGTCGACGGCATCGGGGTGTGCGGCCGTCTACTAAAGTTTCCGATGAGCATTCGATCAGGTTGTCGGGAATCTTGTTGAATTACCCGACTGGTTATTGAAAGTGTTTTCAATATTGAGACTAAAATGCGGGGTTTATATGGTTAGGCATGAAATTCGGAATATGAGATATTTCGGGTTTATGATGTCTAAGGAATTCATATGGTTAGGCATGAAATCCGAAGTATGTGATATTTCGGGTTTATGATGTCTAAGGTGGTTGCGGATTCTAATTGTTGTAGTTTTCACTTTCTTTTCTGCGACCGTAAGTGTAATATGCGAATACGTTGATGACATGTGATGTTATGTGTTGCTGTGATATGTTAAATTGGATCGTCGTGTTTGAATAGCCGGGGGTTTTTGCGTGAGATGAGAGTTTTTCATTTTCATTCATGTAAAAACTTGTATGTAATATTCTTTTATTGGGGCATTTCCAGGTTGAGGATGATGTCACCATTGATGTATATTATTTACTTTTCCGCATTAGGATAGACCCAAGACGGGGAGCACAAGTAACCAGATTCTAGAGTCCAGTGGGAGACCATCTCGAGAAGTCGAGACCCAGTCTCCTAACTCTAGAATTGGTAGAGTTGCTTGCCGCTCTCGTAGGGGTCTAGAGATGTGGGTTTGGTTATTCATCACGACCGTGGAATCCGTGTTTTTTACCGGCTTAATTTAAAACACGGACCTCCTAGTATATCCAATATTTCATATGTTGACTTCTGCTGTAATGTTCTATGATGAGATCATATGACTGCCTGAGACGAATGCTTAATATTATATATATGATATATAATAAACGTTGTTTATATTTTGCATCCGTGCTAGTCCTGCCCTCGCTCTGCCGTTAGTTATCTAACCTAACGGTGCATGACGGGACCCCGTGGCGAATGCGGATGACATAAGCGTACATTATATAAGGATTTTCGTTTCTTTTTCTATGATGCTTAGGAAGCATAAATGATGGGACTTCATTAATGAGATTAATGAAAGGAAAGAAACCTAAAGATGTTGTAGAATCAAATTTTAAAAAAGGTAACTCTAGTATTTGCTTTGCATAGCGGTATTCCTTGATGAATATCCAGCACCTCATTCGATGAGGAAAGAGTCGAGATCCCTTCTCCGGGAATGACCTCTTTAGCAAAAGCTACAATCCATTCGGTTTGTTTTGAAAACTATTTGATTTTAAAAACGGAGCTTAAACCACTCATTTTCAAATCACTCGATTCTACAACGATATCAAGTTCATTACACAAAAGGTTTTCTTAAAAACCTATCGTAGCCTTCCGTCATTTCAGGTAAGTACTATATAGTATTCGTGCTACGTTTGTTGGCCTCCTTCAAGGCGTAGTGTACGGTGGCTAACTAGTGCTTATCTGCTGCATATGATACGATTGGATTAGGGTAGTTATGCGACTTTGTTGGCCTCCATCAAGGGTCGTGCGGATGGGTTTAATTCAATCACGAAATGTACGGGTTGAACTTGACTAGCAGCTTATGGTTTGTTGGCCTGTGTCAAGTTCACAGGATGCTAGGGGCAAAATATTATCGGGAATTTCAAGTGTTGAAATTTGCTATGAGATTGCATACCTTCTATGAGATAGTTGGATCGCGATACCCACTGCGAGTAAGAGTTACTCAAGGGAGAGTTTTACATATCACAATTAGCTTATCAAGTAGGTGTCTAGAAAGGTATTAACGGGGTTATACCTTTAGGAAAATGAAGTTTATTTTAATTAGGTCCGTGCGAAAGCACGGGGAACCTCTCTCAAAATACCAACACTGGCCTGGCCGAAAGATTGGCGAACTTATTGGGTGTAATTAATCCCAGCTAGTCTTACCTTTTAGGGTTTGAAGGAAGATTTGATAAAAACAGCGGGTGCCATCTTGATTAGATAAGATAATAACCAATCTAATCTTGCAAGAGCATACGCCAAGTGTTTTCTTCTCTCTCTCTCCAGGTACCGACCATGACATGCCTTAATCAAGATAATAATATGAATGTATTGACCGAACCTGCTTATTATACTGATCTGGGGAATGCTGGTTCTGCTCTATCTTATAATTGTTAGAAGTCCGAGCAGGAAATAGGGGAATATCCGGATTCCCACGCCACCCAAACGAGTAATGAGCATGTTGATGCATCTTCTTCGGATGTGTTCGTTACCGAGAACTGTTTCTCAGTACACTCTACGTTCTGGGTATTAAATACCGGATCGGGATCCTACATATGTAATATGTTACATGGGCTAAAGATAGGTAGAGAACTGGGAAAAGGTGATCATTATCTAAAAGTAGGGAATGGTGCAAGTGTTGCAGCCAAAGCAATTGGTGGATATCAACTTGTATTACCAAATGGGAATACATTGATTTTGAACAATTATTATTATGTACCCTCTATGATATGCAATTTAATATCAATTTCTTTATTAGATAAAGAAGGATATAACTTTGTAGTAGAGAATAATGTTATGAACTTTTACCTTAATCAAGTGTTGATTGGGTTTGGTACGTTATGTAACGGTTTATACTTTCTGAATCAAAAAACAATTCTTGACATACATAACACACACAAGAGGAAGAGTTAAGAAATGAACGAATCCTTCTTGTGGCAATGTAGACTTGGTCATATCAATACGACACGACTAGCTAAGTTACATAAGGATGGATATTTGAATCCGTTCGAATTTACATCATATGAAACTTGCCAGTCATGTCTCGAAGGAAAAATGACCAAAAATCCGTTTACTGGACATAGAGAAAGAGCCACAGAACTCTTGGGACTGATACATAGTGTGTATGCGGTCCCATGTCTACACATGCTAGGAATGGTTCCTCGTACTTCATTACATTCACTGACGATCTCTCAAGATACGAACATGTGTTCCTGTTGAAACACAAGTCTGAAGCTTTTGAGAAATTCAAAGAATATAAGTGCGAAGTCGAGAACCAAACGGGTAAATGTATTAAAATCCTTCGATCTGATCGAGGAGGAGAATACTTCAACATGGAGTTCTTGGATTATCTAAAAGAGAATGGGATTCTCTCTCAGCTTACTCCTCCGTATACACCACAGCACAACGGTGTATCGGAGCGGAGGAATCACACCTTATTAGATATGGTGTGCTCTATGATGAGCACCGCTGAGTTACCTATCTCCTTTTGGAGTTATGCGCTTGAGACAGCTGCATACCTATTGAATAGAGTTTCGACCAAATCAGTTCCTACCACTCCATATGAGATATGGGAGGAGAAGAGACCATATCTTAATTTTTTTAAGATTTGGGGTTTTCTGGCCTATGTGAAAACACAAAATCCGGACAAGCTCGAGGTAAGGTCAATTCTGTATAAGTTTATTGGATATTCTAAACATTCGCGAAGGTATATCTTCTACCACACCGAGAAATAAATGGTGTTTGTTTCTCGGCATGCCACCTTTTTAGAATAGGAATTTCTTGAAAAAGAAATTAGTGGCAAAGAGGTAGAACTGGAAGAGGTTCCAGCTACACAAACTACAACAGAGGATTTGGTAGAAACGGAGGATTCAATAGTCCCTGACGAATCTCAGCCTCTCCGCCGATCTAGTATGGTTCCTCATCCACTTGAGAGATACTATGGTTTTCTCATTGATGGTGGGAGCGAGGATTTTATCATGGAAGATGATGAGCCAACTAGCTTCGAGCAAGCCATCACAAGTAGGGACTCTGTGAAATAGCTGGATGAAATGCGATCTGAGATGGAATCCATGTACACCAACAAAGTATGGACTTTGGAAGATGCTCCTGAAAGGGTAAAACCCATCGGGAGCAAGTGGATCTTCAAGAAAAAACTTGGTGTTGATGGAAAAGTTGAGACTTTCAAAGCTAGACTTGTAGCAAAAGGTTTTCGTCAACGACCAGGTATGGATTATGATGAAACCTTTTCTTCAGTGGCTATGCTTAAGTCCATCCGGATCATACTTGCCATTGCTGCATACCATGACTACGAAATATGGCAGATGGACGTCAAGACCGCTTTTCTAAATGTTGATTTAGAAGAGAGCGTGTACATGACACAGCCAGAGGGCTTTGTGGACAGTGGGAGCAGCGAAAAGGTGTGCAAGCTGCTTAAATCAATCCACGGGTTAAAGCAGGCATCGCGGAGTTGGAACATCTGTTTTGATGTAGCAGTCAAAGAGTTTGACTTCATCAAAAACGTAGATGAACCTTGTGTATACAAGAAGGTGGCAGAGAGTAAGGTTGTCTTCCTCGTATTGTACGTGGATGACATACTTTTGATAGAAAATGATGTTCCTATGCTGCACTCGGTCAAGCTCTTTTTATCACAAAGATTCTCTATGAAAGATCTGGGTGATGTCTCTTACATCCTGGGGATTAAGATCTATAGAGATAGATCTAAACGGATGCTGGGATTGTCCCAATCCAGGTACATTGACACCATACCAAAGAGGTTTAGTATGGAGATTCCAAGCGTGGAAATTTACCTACGATCTCAGGAATCACTCTCTCCAAAAGTGATGTCCCCCCAAGACTGATTTGGAGAGGGCCCGCATATAAGGTATACCCTATGCTTCGGCAGTCGGGTGTATCATGTATGCGATGTTATGTATCTGACCGGATGTAGCATATGCACTGGGTGTTGTAAGAAGGTATTAATCAGATCTTGGGGAGAATCACTGGACAGTTGTGAAGAACATTCTTAAGTACTTAAGATGGTCTAAAGAAATGTTCTTAATGTATGGTAATGGTGAACTCCAAGTGGAGTCTTTTACCGACTCGAGCTTCCAGAGTGATAAGGACGACTCTAAGTCGGTCTCGGGTTTATTCTTCATCCTCAATGGAGGGGCGGTTTGTTGGAAGAATTCCAAGCAAGGAACCGTGGCAGACTCGATGATGGAGGCTGAATACATCGCTGCTAACGATGCCGCCAAAGAGGCTGTCTGGATGAAGAAGTTCATAACTGAAATTGGAGTGGTTCCATTCATTGAGCATCCAATACCATTGTATTGTGATAACAATGTTGTTGGGGCTTTGGCCAAGGAACCCATGTCCCATCAGCGATCCAGGAATATTCTGAGACGGTACCACCTGATCCGGGAGATAGTTGATCACCGGGAGATCGAGGTCAGGAGAGTGGACACGAAGAATAAAACGGCGGATCCACTCACGAAGGCCATACTCCAGATACAATTTGAGAGACTCTTTGTGATGTTGGGTATGAGATACCACAACAACTGGCCATAGTGTAAGTGAGAGATTGTTAGTTGTATGTATGCCCTAGAGGCCATTATTGTACATGATTGTATATTATAGTGGATGCTTGGACATATATAGAGAGGACTTTCTTGCTCGACATTATAGTATGATATCTGGTTTCTCTTTATCTTAACATGTAGACTTGTATTGTGATACTGTCTTGCTCTTACATGTTGATAAAGCCCTTAGGATGTACTTGACTACTAGGGTTATGATGCAGATGATACTAGTGGGGCCAGGGTAGTCCACTAGTACATCCTTTAATTGTTCCTAGTCGAGGGTGTATCGAGACGGGGCATCACTATTCCAGAGTAGACTAGCATATACGCTTCTTGACCCATTTGATGGGTGATGGATGATCCCATATCCATTGGTGTTGGACATCAAATATGGTATACGGGTGCTCAGTAGAGACTGGGTACACTGAACAGGACTCGCCGAGAACTCCTAGATGGTATTATACCTGACGTCAGATAGCAGTTCTCAGGTGACACTAGTACATGTTAGTTTGTTGACTCGAGATTGTCATAGAGTCTTGTGTGATTCTCACTGTGCTTTGATTTCCACCTTACCATGTTTATGAGAGCGTGCAAAACAGTGGTTTTTGTGTACAGTCCCGAGTCACATGGAGGCAATGAGCAATAGGAAGGGATTCGTCTCTCCCGGTATTGGGGGTTGATGTTGTGCTGTGCTCGATTGACCATAACAGGAAGACCCTGGCTAGAGCTGATATGGAGATTTACTGGTAAGTGTTATCAGTAGTTTCTCGACCCGTTATGAGCTTCACATCGGCATGACTTATCAAGTTACCGGGGTCTGACGTTTACCACCCTTAGACTAGATGTGCGACATATCATACGAAGAGACCGGACTGTACGGTAGTGTTGCTGTTGGATTCATAGGAGTATGGACAAGCTTGCTTGTTTATCTTCGGATTGCACTAAACCCGGGTAGCCGTTACGTCCAGCTAGTACTGCTGACGGCTTGTGGGTGAATGATATGATCATCACCTACTTCCGGCGTATTGACGAGTCATTAGAGTCCTATACAGAGGTTTCCTAGCTCATGCGAAACGAAATAGGGCACATATGTGATATGTGCGGGACCGAGATTAATACATGTATGTGATACCGTATTCCAATCTCGTGATACAGGTTATATGTGATATAACCGGATTGTTGAATTAAGTGTTGATTCAATGATATATTATATGTGATATACATATAAATGATATTAGTCGGTTGTATACGATACAGTCGGATTATTAAATCAAGAGTTGATTTAATAATTTAATGTGTAATTATATATTTGATATATTAATATACTTTAACTAATATTAGCCCACTTAAGAATTTCTTTTCTCATTATACATTTAATATATATGTGATATATGTTAATGT
The DNA here is from genome assembly GCA_030015575.1 of Agapanthus africanus. Taxonomy (NCBI): domain Eukaryota; kingdom Viridiplantae; phylum Streptophyta; class Magnoliopsida; order Asparagales; family Amaryllidaceae; genus Agapanthus; species Agapanthus africanus. The sequence continues at coordinate 424,172,182 of CM057349.1, forward strand.
ATTTATTTTGTGTCATGCTTGATGATACATTATACATGGGTGTATGAGACTCACACCACACTTAAGATAATGTGGGTAATTATTTATTTAGGGATAAACAAAATTAGGTGGAAATTATTCATGGCTTGAAGCTTGGAGAAGCTTGTGGAAACCATTGACTTAGTCCACTAATTTTGTTTTACTCTAGATATTTATTAATCTAACCATTATCTTTAGCCATGGTGAAGTCTCTACATGAGTTATATATGATATTTTCTCACCCATGGTTGATGAGTTGATCACTTGTTCATTTTCTTCATCTCCCCCATTTTTGCTCTCTAGCTTTGAGTAAGAAAAGAAAAGAAAGAGAAAAAATTATTCTAAAGTGAGCAAAATTCCTACTTCACCAATTTATACCAAACTAGCCATTTAGTATAGCTTGTTTCTTCACTAGTTTATCAATTAGTGAAGAGGTAGCTTGAGTTAGAGATTCTTCGACGTAGATCATCTTTGGACTCGAAGATCCTTGAGCAATCTCGTTCCTTTCACCTAGTGGAGACAAAGGAGAGTCCGGGACACCACTACTTGGAGCAAAAGGGACTACTACACGAAGCTTTAGAGGTGAAGGACCGGTCTACAAAGGTTGTATTCCCATTTTACTTAGTGTAAAGTTGTTTACATATTAGTTATAACCCTAATTCTCTGGTTAGATCCTCATTCCAGGTTGCTTAGCACTCTAGGTTTTTAAAAATTGCATGCTTGATGCCTTAGAAAACATACTGAGGGTGCTAAGGAACCCAACAATATTTTCGTGCACCTTAGCTGCACCAGAAGGATATTTTTCCTTGTGCACAGCAGTTGTACTTGATTTATGTTTTATACACCAGTTACACTTGATTAGTATTTTGTGCATATCCATTGCACTCTATGTTGTTTTGTGCACGCAGTTGCACATATTTATGATTTCATGCCCTTCGATATACTCGATTTTGATTTCGTGCATTTTGTATACCGCTGATTTTGATTCATACACTCAATGTTGTTTACATGCGCTTTCGATGCATTACTATGATTTTCGTGCATGCCAGGTGCAATAGATTTATGTTTTCATGCACCTAGCACACTTGTTACTTGTACTCATGCACTCTATTGCACTATATTTCGTTTGTGCATACCTGATGCACTTGATTTAGATTTTCGCTCACACTCCGCGCACTTGATGTAGTTTTGTGCATATTTGATGCACTTGAAATTTTCGTGCATATCAGATGCACTTGATTGAGGCTTTCGTGCACTTTAGATGCACTTGATGTTGTTGTCGTGCACACCCGTTGCACTTGATTGAGGCTTTCGTGCACTTTAGATGCACTTGATGTTGTTGTCGTGCACACCTGTTACACTTGACAGATACTTTCGTGCACACCCGTTGCACTCAATTTTCGTTTTCATGCTTATTCGCGGCGCTTGGATTTGACTTCGATTTTCGTACGCACCAGACGTACATGAGTTGGTTTTCATATACACTATTGAGATTGATTTCTCTTTCGAGTATCGTGTTTTATGACATAAACTATATTATATAGTAGCCGAGTAGGACTGGCCTGAGGATAGTACCTGAGTCTTTTTCCAAGCATTGGTATTTTCTGAAGAGGTTTTCAGTAAAAAAGAGAAGCTATAGTCTCATTATTTTCTTACGCGTCTATGAGTGACATTAATCTTTACAAAAGAGAACCCTTCTACGTAAATTTCAAAAAGGTGGGACGTATATCTTAGGCAAAACGTATATAGATACACATATATATTCGTTTACAAATGAACGTCCACTACTTGTGCTGTGATATACACATCACACGGCCATTTGAAAAGGATTTTATATGCATTTTCAGTTATTTAAATGATTTGGCAAGGATGCACACACACACACACACACACACACACACACTATATATATATATATTAGTCTTGAGTATATTATACTTGAATTAAACTATAGGGTTTGAAACTTGTATATGCATCATGACTCTTGTGATTTGTATGACGTTTGATGAAGTTTCGATTATTGAGTTTTGCACTTGTTTTCACGTGTCCGCGTTCCGTTATGATATTTTTAGCTTATTCATGATTTCAGAGCCCCGTTGATTTGATTGATTTACAATTTTTTTTTAATATTTGGGGGGTTTAAATTTAAATTCGGGGACCGAATTTATTTAAGGGGGGAAGATTGTAACATTTCAGAAAATATAAAATATTTTTTTTGAAATTTAAATAATAAAATAATAATTTTCATGAATATTATACGTGTATAGATTTGAGTTTTCGTAGAATGATATGAATATATACCTATATTTTGGAAAATAATTGGAATTTAAAATAAATTATTAATTATGAAAGCATTTATTTGATTTGGGCATTTTGCAAATTAATATATATTATTTACGTACAAGTTGAATGTTAAACTTGATTACCATTTCACTAATTTAGGATTAAACTAAATTTATTTTGTTAACCATGTGTTAATGTGCCATGACACATTTTACATTCTATTCTTGCATGGTTTTATTTTCCTTTTTGATTTTTCATTTGCAAATTAGAAAAGAAAAAGAATAAATAAGAGATGGGAGACATGGAAATATGAGGGCATGGTGCATGTAATGATAGAGAGTGCGAAACAGGGGGGGAGAGAACGAGCCATGGCCATAACAATATAGCTAGTTTTTTTTCACCTCTTTCTTCATCTTCTCCTTCTCCATATTTCTCCGCCTCCTTCATCATCCTCACTACAACCCTTGAACACCCATAAAACCACCAAAAAATCACATGACCCCTTCATAAAAAATTCTCCTAACCTTAATCTAACCCACATGGAGTGACCAAGTTTCAGTTTTGGGGAGTTTGGCCATCTTAGAAATTTCTTAAGTTGCTTTTTAAGGTAATAACTCCACTTCTAGATTAGTTTTAAAGTTTCCAAACCTCATACTATAGTTTAGATGTTAGAAAGTGCATGATTGGTGATCTTGGAAAATTCTAAAGTAAAGTTTTGTAGATCATTTTCTAAGTCGACGTTAGACACCCCACATGATGCGGGGAGGCGGAATAGGTAAAACAATCATTTTGTTTAAACTAATATCGACTAACTTTACGGATCTTTGCTAAACCGTAACTAACAACTACATAGAAGTGATTAGCTACTATGAAAGATGATTATACCTAATGAATCAAGTCCTTCTTGTTCTCGTTGATCACCTCCTCGTCAGCCTCCTCGATGTGATAGAAGATCCACCCGAGAGCTATTTCTCCAACCATAACCTCTCACTTGAGGTAACTAGGTTGCTATGAGTGCTAATCAAAGTAACCTAGAGGATATAGAATAGGATTATGGATCTATTAGTCTTGCTAACCCTTGGATCTCAACACATGAGAGGTTAGGGTTAGTTCTTTGAAGAGAGAGAGCTTGAGGAGAGAGAAGGTGAGAGTAAGAATGATAATGAATTATATCTCATTTGTGAATATATGAAGCATGATGATTATTAAATGAATAACATATGATAATATCAACCATGCTTCATTAACTCACCTTGTGTGAATCATCTCATGAGTAATTAAGCAATAAGTGCTTCATTAACTCATTTGGATGAATCACACCATGAGTCATTAATCCATTTAATGCAAATTCCACCTAAGCCTCCAACTCATCAATCTTCTAGAAGCTTCTCGACTAATTATGAGAATGCCCCTCCCATCCGTGAGAACACGGAAATACTGAGACTGTATAAATCCAATAATCTAATACTATAACCTGGCTTAAACCAAAGCCCGCAAGTATAAACTGTCCGAACATCGTACGTGCGTAAAAACACGTATGTATCCGAACCTTGTCGTAAAACCATACGACCTCCATATTGTTTCACCTGAAGCAGGGAAACTCTCTGTGTGGGACTCTAAAGACTCGACACTTACGCTGGCAGTGGGTTTAACCACAGGCCGCAAGCGGTACTAGCTGTACGTAACGGTCCCCAGGTAGATGTCGATAAGAAGGCCGATGAGGAAACCCATCCGAACTCCTACTGAGCCTGATGTGACAATCTCCGTACAGTCTGGTCTGTTCGTCTACGACTATCGCATATCGGGCCTGGGGGGGCGGCAAGCGTCAGTCCCCTAAAAGCGGTATAAGTCGTGTCGGAGCGAAGCCCATTAAACCTTGAGAAACTACTTGAAATCCTACCAGTAAATCTCGTTTGCCCTGGTCAGGGACTTTGCGTAATGGCTCTCCAAACACAGCGCGATATCAGCTCCCAATACCGGGAGAGACGAATCCTATCTAACCGCCACTGCCTCCAAGTGCTTCGGGACTGCACCCAACTGCTACCTGTTTGCACGACTCCTTTGAGCCGTGGTAGGGTAGCAATCTAAGAACAGTGGGAACACACTCGAGACGAAGCAGCAGTGTCAAGTCTGCGGACTATGCTGTACTCATGTCACCTGGGAACTGTTAACTGACGAAGGGTATAGTACCAACCAACAGTTCCCTGCGAGTCCTGTCCGGTGTACCCGTAACCCTACGAGCACCTGTATACTATCTCCAGTACAACGTACTAATGACTGTGGGACAGACCATTTCTCCTACTGGGATGAGAAGCGTACACACTAGTCTACTCCGGAGTATCGATGCCCCGTCTCGATAATCCTACGACTAGGGACCTGAAAAATGATGTGCTTGTAGACTACCCAACCCCCACTAGTGTGACTGCCATCACAACGCTGGTAGTTAAGCAAGATCCTAAGATCTCTATCAATATGTATTCTCGATATGCTAACATATACACACATTAAGATAGATACAAACCAAGTAGCGTACTACCATGTTTAGCAAGACTGTTAATATAACTGTGAATATCCCAGGCTTCCATTAAGTAATATACAAGCTAGTATGATACAGTAATGGCCCCTAGGGCATATACACTAACAATCTCCCACTTGCACTAGGGCCATGTACTGGCGTATCGAAGACCTATCATCTCTGATAGTCTCTCGAACTGCGTCTGAGGTGATGCCTTTGTGAATGGATCTGCAGTGTTCTCCTCTGTAGCAACTCTCCGGACCTCGATCTCCTGGCGATCTATGATCTCCATGATCAGGTGATACCGCCTTAAGATGTGTCTGGACTTCTGATGGGACCTGGGTTCCTTTGCTAAAGCTATAGCACCGTTGTTGTCACAATACAGAGGTATTGGATCAACAATGGATGGAACCACCTGAAGTTCTGTGAGGAACTTATTCATGCAGACCGCTTCTTTTCCGGCATCGCAAGCAGCGATATACTCCGCTTCTATCGTCGAGTCAGCAACGGTGTCCTGCTTGGAACTCTTCCAGCACACCGCCCCTCCATTGAGGGTAAAGACATAACCTGACATGGACTTGGAGTCATCCTTGTCACTCTGGAAGCTGGAATCAGCAAAGGCCTCGATCTTGAGGTCTTTTCCGCCGTGTACCAAGAACATCTCCTTAGTCCTTCTTAGGTACTTGAGAATGTGCTTTACTGCTATCCAGTGCTTCTCCTCTGGGTCTGACTGATACCTGCTTACCACGCTCAGTGCGTAAGCTACATCTCGTCTGGTGCACAACATCGCATATATTATAGAGCCTACCACAGAAGCGTATGGTATAATAGACATGCGATCCCTTTCCAAATCAGTTTTGGGAGATATCTCTTTGGAGAGGGTGATTCCATGACAAGCCGGTAAACTACCATGCTTCGAATCTTCCATACTGAATCTTTTCAGTATAGTGTTGATATACCTGGACTGTGAAAGTCCCAACATCCTCTTAGATCTATCACGATAGATCCGGATCCCCAGAATGTAAGAGGCATCACCCAGGTCTTTTGTGGAGAACCTGTGTGACAAGAATCCTTTGACAGATTGTAGCATAGGAATGTCATTTCATATCAAGAGAATGTCATCCACGTACAAGACGAGGAATACGACAGTTTGTGCTACAATTTTACTATATATACACGGTTCATCTGGATTTTTGATAAAGTCATATTCTTTGACCGTTTCATCAAAACAGATGTTCCAACTCCGCGATGCCTGCTTCAGTCCATAAATGGACTTAAGCAACTTGCACACTTTCCTGCTGCTCCCACTTTGATTGAAACCTTCTGGCTGATCCATATAGACACACTCTTCTAAATTACCATTTAGAAAAGTCGTCTTTACGTCCATCTGCCAGATCTCATAATCATGGAAGGCAGCAATGGCAAGAAGGATCTGAATGGATTTGAGCATAGCCACTGGAGAAAAAGTTTCGTCATAGTCCAAACCAGGTCTTTGACGAAAACCCTTTGCAACAAGTCTAGCCTTATAGGTTTCCACCTGTCCATCTACGCCAATCTTTTTCTTGAAGATCCATTTGCATCCTATGGGTTTTACCCCATCTGGAGCAATGTCCAAAGTCCATACTTTGTTGGTGTACATGGACTCCATCTCGGTCCGCATTGCATCCAGCCATCTTACTGAGTCGCCGCTCTGGATGGCCTGCTGGAAGCTAGTAGGTTCATCATTATCAATAATGCAATCTTCTCTAACCCCATCTATGAGAAAACCGTAGTATCTCTCAGGCGGATGAGACGGCCTACTACTCCTGCGGAGGGGTGCGGGAATGTCCTGTTCTTCTTGAACTTCTGGTTCTACCAAACTTTCAGTAGTAGTTTGTGGTTCTGGAATTTCTTCCAGTTCTATTTCGCTCCCACTTGTTTCCTTTTCTAAAAACTGTTGTTCTAGAAAATGGGTATTACGAGAAACAAAAACTTTTGTTCCTTTACGTAATAGAAATAATACCCCTTGGAGTTCTTTGGATATCCCACAAACTTACACTGTACTGATCGTGCCTCGAGTTTATCCGCATGCTGCTTTTTAACAAAAGCTGGACATCTTCGTATCTTCAGATACTGAAGATAGGGTTTCTTCCCAGTCCACATCTGATATGGTGTGGTAGGCACAGTCTTGGTAGGAACCCTGTTCAAAAGATATGCTGCTGATTCTAGCGTATAACCCCAGAAAGATCGCGGTAACTCAGCATTACTCATCATGGAACGTACCATATCCAATAGGGTTCGGTTCCGTCTTTCCGATACACCGTTATGCTGTGGAGTGTATGGAGGAGTAAGCTGAGAGAGAATTTCTTTCTCTTTTAGGTAACCCAGGAACTCGGCACTTAAGTATTCACCACCTCGATCAGATCTAAGTGTCTTGATACTTTTGCCTGTTTGGTTTTCTACTTCATTCTTATATTCTTGGAATTTCTCAAAGGCCTCGGATTTATGTTTCATTAAGAAAATGAATCCATACATAGAGAAATCATCCGTAAAAGTAATGAAATATGAAAAACCACCTCTTACATGTGTAGACATTGGACCACATACATCGCTGTATATGAGTCCTAAGAGCTTGCTCGCTCTTACTCCATGTCCAGTGAATGGAGTCTTTGTCATCTTTCCTTTGAGACATGATTGACAAGTGGCATAAGATTGATATTCGAACGGATCCAAATATCCTTCTCTGTGTAACTTAGTTAACCTTGTCTCATTGATGTGACCTAGTCTACAATGCCATAAGAAAGCCTGATTTATATCTGGAGACTTTCTTTTTAGTGTGTTCTGGACATTAAAAATCTGTAATTGGTTTAACACATATATACCGTTATCTAGTGTACCGGACCCAATCAAACCATGGTTAAGGTGGATGTTAACAACATCGCTTACAAACGTGAAATCATAACCTTCTTTTGATAACAACGATACTGATATGATATTACACGTTAAACTGGGTACACAAAAACAGTTATGCAAAACCAAAATATGTCCACTCGTCAATCCAAGGTGATAATCCCCTACGGACACAGCACCCACGCTAGTTTCGTTACCAACCTGGAGGGTCATATCACCAACCTTCAGCACTCTATGGTTTCTCAGTGCCTGTAATGAATTGCATATATGAGATCCTGATCCGGTATCCAATACCCAGGAAGTAGAGTTGATTGACAGACAATTTTCAATTACAAACACACCTGAAGTCGAAGCCACAGCTTGCTTCGGTTCCTGGTTCTTGGCAATCCATGTTTTGCAATCTTTCTTCCAGTGGCCTTTCCTACGATAGTGGAAGCACTCGTCCTTTGCCACTACTGGCATCGCAACTTTTTCCTTTCTCTTAGCTCCCACCTTACCAACACCACCTCTTGGTTTGGTAGCGGCCTTCTTCTTCCTTCCTTTGGCCCTAGCCTTGGACCCGGAAGAGGAAGCACCGTGAATAAACATAGTGGGTGTTTCCCTTGCTTTCTGCAAGGTGCCCTCTGCACTCCTCAACATGTTAAGGAGTTCTGGAAGTTCAACTTCTTTTCCTTGAATGTTGAAATTCAGAATAAACTGGGCGTAGGTGGAAGGAAGGGACTGAAGAACCAAGTCTGTATACAGCTCATTCTCTAAAATCGTCCCGAGGTCCGCGAGCTCTTCTATATAGCCAATCATCTTTAGGACATGTTCTCCTACAGATGATCCGACGGCCATCCTCGACTGAAACAAGTTCTTCAAGGTCTCGTATCTTGCTATACGAGATTGCTCTCCATACAGTTCCTTGGTGTGGAGAAATATGGATTCAAGATCCATATTCTCGTGCCTCCTCTAATGTTCATTATTCATAGAGGCAAGCACGATGCATTTGGCCTTCGCGCAGTCAATCTCCCAGGTCTTGCGGATTTCCTTATCCGCGACACTGGATTCTGGATCAGGGACAGCAGGTGTCTTAGTAGTAAGGACATACCCCAATTTGTCATAAGTTATTGCCATCTTGACATTCCGGAACCAGTCTTTATAGTTTGGCCCTGTCAAAATATTTTTATCTAATAGTAACTTAAGGCCTGTCATGTTCTGGGTCGCTGCCATTGAGAGAGAGAGGGAACACTTTAGCATGATGCTCTTGCAAGTTTAGAGTGGTTTTTAGTTTATCTAAACTGGATGGCTCCCACTGTTTCTCGAATCCCTCCTCAAACCAAAAAGGAAGAACTAGTCAGAACTATCTCACCGTACAATACTTGCTTAACCGTTCAGCCAGGCCGGTGTCGGTACTTCGAGGGAGGTTTTACGACGCTTTCGCGAAGTTCCTTAATTAAATAACCTCTTTTCTTTGGGGACGTAGCCCCGCTGACACCTTTCTCGACAACTACTTGGTTTATAGCATTAATCGTTAAGTGACGAATCTCCTGATGAGTAGCGGATACTCACAGTAGGATCGGGATCCAAATATCATCGTGTGATAAAGCTGAAGGAATCCTACCAAAATTATCACACTCAAAATAGTATGCAACTCTTAGAAAATTTCAGTTTCTTTAGAAATTCCCGATATAAATTTCTGCCCTATGCTCTTATGATCTTGGCGTTGGTCAAAATGTCATAAGTCACATGTCAAGTTCTACCCATCATTATCTTGTTAATTTGAACCCATCCGTACATACCCCTGACGTTGGCCAAATGATAATACGACTGTCCCAAATTAACTCATCTATCTATGCAACAAATGAATACCCAGCAGCTACCAAACACTATGCCTTGGCGTTGGTCAAAATACATAGCTTGAATACTACTGAATACCTAAATGAAATGATGGAGGGCTACGAATGGTTTTGGCGAAACCGTGAATGTAGTGAACTTGATATGACCGAAGGAACCTGATAGCTTTTAAAAGGAGTGGTTAAGCTCCGCAATTAAAAATATCTTCTGTTTTAAAAATAACCGAGTGGTTTCTTTTAAACTGTTCCAACGATTCAACTTAAGTTTATTTTCTTTGCATTAATGTAATGCGTCCCATTAATTAACCTACCATTGCAGAAAACAACGAAAATACAACGTCCTCTTATGCCATCCGCATTCGCCACTGGGCCCCGTCATTCACCCGTTAGATTACTTAACTAACGACTGAGCGGGCGCTGGGCTAGCGCGGGTGCAAAACATAAGTGACGTCTAATAGCTATCATATATAGATAGTGTACATTCGTCAGAAGCAATAATAGGCATTCGAGATCACAGATGAGCATATTAGATTTTCTACGAATCCGCGTTCTTTTTGAGCCTGCAAAGAAAGACGGATTACACAGTCGCGATGAATAGCCAAAAACGCCACCCTAGACCCCTACGGGTACGGCAAACTACCCGCCAAGTACCCGAAGTGAAGCGGTCTCCCTCAACAATGTGAGTAGGCCACTAAACACTTCAAAGTACCCGGTAGTTTGTGCACCCCACCTTGGGTCTATCCTAGGAGCAGAAAACAGTAAATGAAATAATACAACGGTGGCTACAACCTCAACCCGGATGTGCCCCGCAAAAGAATATTACAATAATTTATAAATTACATTTGAATGAAAGAAACACTCGTCTCATATCCCCGGCTATCCATTCACGACAATCCAACAAGTCCACAATCACAAACCAGTAAAAACCATTACAGAAATGTGCAACCCTCTGCTAACCGACATACTAGCAGTTAGGGGAGGTTTACGAACACATTAAACACATCACAGATATAATCAAGTTAGCCAAACATCTTAGAATTTCGATCAAGCAAACACAAATGATTCTACTCCAAACAATTTTCTGTGCACATCAAACCTAAGCAGAAACAAATCATCCCAGAAAACACAACATCAACACAGAAGAATAACTGAGCAAATTAGGGTTGACTCGGAGTCAACTCGGCCGAGTCAACTCGGCCGTGGATCCGCGGCCGATCGCTTGGATCGGCGGCGGTTCCGCGGCGCTATGGTTGAGTCACAGTCCCAAATTTCTTCATAATTCTTAAAATTCCCTACTTGTATTTTTAAGGGTCCCTAAAAAATTTTTAGACCCCGTTTTAAAATCGGCAGAAACATGGTGAAAATGATGTTTTTCATGTTCGTTTTGCGATCGAATTTCTAACGACTTTGCTAACAAGTTAGTTATGGTTTAGCGAGGCACTGATACCACTGTAAGTCGACGTTAGACACCCCACATGATGCGGGGAGGCGAAATAGGTAAAACAATCATTTTGTTTAAACTAACATCGACTAACTTTACGGATCTTTTCTAAACCCTAACTAACAACTACATAGAAGTGATTAGCTACTATGAAAGATGATTATACCTAATGAATCAAGTCCTTCTTGTTCTCGTTGATCACCTCCTCGTCGGCCTCCTTGATGTGATAGAAGATCCACCCGAGAGCTACTTCTCCAAGCATAACCTCTCACTTGAGGTAACTAGGTTGCTATGAGTGCTAATCAAATTAACCTAGAGGATATAGAATAGGATTAGGGATCTATTAGTCTTGCTAACCCTTGGATCTCAACACATGAGAGGTTATGGTTAGTTCTTTGAAGAGAGAGAGCTTGAGGAGAGAGAAGGTGAGAGTGAGAATGATAATGAATTATATCTCATTTGTGAATATATGAAGTATGATGATTATTAAATGAATAACATATGATAATATCAACCATGCTTCATTAACTCACCTTGTGTGAATCATCTCATGAGTCATTAAGCAATAAATGCTTCATTAACTCATTTGGATGAATCACACCATGAGTCATTAATCCATTTAATGCAAATTCCACCTAAGCCTCCAACTCATAAATCTTCTAGAAGCTTCTCGACTAATTACAAGAATGCCCCTCCCATCCGTGAAAACACGGAAATACTGAGACTGTATAAATCCAATAATCCAATACTATAACCTGGCTTAAACCAAAGCCTGCTAGTATAAACTGTCCGAACATCGTACGTGCGTAAAAGCACGTATGTGTCCGAACCTTGTCGTAAAACCATACGACCTCTATATCGTTTCGCCTGAAGCAGGGAAACTCTCTGTGTGGGACTCTAAAGACTCGACACTTACGCTGGCAGTGAGTTTAACCACAGGCCGCAAGCGGTACTAGCTGTACGTAACGGTCCCCAGGTAGATGTCGATAAGAAGGCCGATGAGGAAACCCATCCAAACTCCTACTGAGCCTGATGTGACAATCTCCGTACAGTCCAGTCTGTTCGTCTACGACTATCGCATATCGGGCCTAGGGGTGCGGCAAGCGTCAGTCCCCTAAAAGTGGTATAAGTCATGTCGGAGCGAAGCCCATTACACCTTGAGAAACTACTGGAAATCCTACCAGTAAATCTCGTTTTCCCTGGTCAGGGACTTTGTGTAATGGCTCTCCAAACACAGCGCGATATCAGCTCCCAATACCGGGAGAGACGAATCCTATCTAACCGCCACTGCCTCCAAGTGCTTCTGGACTGCAGCTAACTGATACCTGTTTGCACATCTCTTTTGAGCCGTGGTAGGGTAGCAATCTAAGAACAGTAGGAACACACTCGAGACGAAGCAGCAGTGTCAAGTCTGCGGACTATGCTGTACTCATGTCACCTGGGAACTGTTAACTGACGACGGGTATAGTACCAACCAACAGTTCCCTGCGAGTCCTGTCCGGTGCACCCGTAACCCTACGAGCACCTGTATACTATCTCCAGTACAACGTACTAATGACTGTGGGACAGACCATTTCCCCTACTGGGATGAGAAGCGTACACACTAGTCTACTCTGGAGTATCGATGCCCTGTCTCGATAATCCTATGACTAGGGACCTGAAAAAGGATGTGCTTGTAGACTACCCAGCCCCCACTAGTGTGACTGCCATCACAACGCTGGTAGTCAAGAAAGATTTTAAGGGCTCTATCAATATGTATTCTCGATATGCTAACATATACACACATTAAGATAGATACAAACCAAGTAACGTACTACCATGTTTAGCATGACTGTTAATATAACTGTGTATATCCCAAGCTTCCATTAAGTAATATACAAGCTAGTATGATACAATAATGGCCCCTAGGGCATATACACTAACACATTTGAGTAGTGGTGGTGCAATAGAGACTTAGATGGTGACCATAAGCTCTTTAACTGATAGAATTTCTAGTTTAGATGAACCTTGAAGTCTTAAACTTGAGTTTAGATTTTTCCCGATATCAGTTTTCTTTGAGCTTTGATGATCAATTGGAATATGGTATTACTCAAAGACTCTTAAAATTTAATAGCATATACAGTGAGATGTGCAGACCCATAGGATAATACTCTAGAAACCCGAACCCAATCTAACATAACTTGGTCGCCGTTTTATTCGAATTGGCCGCAATTTGCGGACCAGTTTTGGAGATAGGGTCTGAAATTTGGTCTGTAGCTCAATCACATGATAACTAGGCCAATCTTATATGCAAAAAAATCTAATTTCACCATAGGTAGAATCTGGAGTTGTTTTACTAGGTTTCTGTCAATGTTTTTCGATATTTTGAAACTTGGTTTTTGGTATTTAAGTTTTGACTTGGTCATTTGTCGTTCGTACGTCAATGTCGGGGGTTGTCTTATTGTTTTAGCACGCGTTGACCAAAAGTTCTAACCTATGTGCCCTCCGCTTGTCGTATCGGTTTTCGTTTTGGATTTTCATGCGATACAATATGCTTCAAATTGCAGGTACAAGTTCTTGGACTTTCAGGGCGACAAAGGAGGACAAGGCATCCGTCGGGATCGACTAGAGCGAGGCGTTGTAGGTGAGCAGATATATTTCTACAGGGGAAGTCGGATGGATGGCGTATAGCACCCCCGCAACCATAGTACTAGGATACTATATATATAGTTATATATAGATATTAGATATGTATACCTAGCTAATAGGGTTCTAGGATACTATAAGCAATAGTAGTGTACTTGTAGGAAGGTATATCCTTAGTTCTAAATTTTCTTAGCCTCGAGCCATATGTATATACGCTTTTACACACACACACACATAAATTTGAGGATAATTATGATACTACATAATGAGATGAGGATATGATATGCTATAATGACACGAGTTGATATGATTGGAAATGATGATATGAGGCGATGTTATTTGATATGATATGAGATTTCATGACATGATATGATATCACAAATGATGATATGAGTTGATGATGTACATGACTGTAAATCCGTACTATTGATTTGATGATATCGTATGATACACCATACTGTATGTGATATGATGAGGATGGATCGCCGACTTTTGTATATATCGACTCGAGAAATATTATTTTTAAATCAGTTAAGTAGATATTAGGATATATTTAGAGCCATAACTATTTTCAAAACTAACGAATCGTTATGCAATAACTTTAAGGGATGCTATGGATTTTCAAATGGTATCTTTTTCAAAAATATCATAGCCCCTATTTTCAAAAATAACGATTCGTACTATTTTAAACTATAACTGTATGCCTCATATGTAGATACGTATTTTATACTGTTCGCGTTTATGTTTTCTTTATTCTATTTACGCTCGCGCTACGATTTCTTATTTCTACATGCGCTCATATTATTTTCATTTACGACATATATACTACGTTTTGTGTACTTATCTTTATGCGACTCCGTCTGCTAGGACACACGCACCATTACCAATGATGTGGTTGTTGCACGTACACATACTCACCGGCTTATATACACATCATCACTAATTGACATGCCACGTACACATTAGAAATCTCTATATCACTGTATCGCTTTATAACCTGTAGAATTTTAGTTATTGTTTAGTACCCAGTACTATATATACCAGTTCAGATATTGCACTTTCTTACCTAGTTATATGATACGCTCATATGAATACACTTGCTATAATTTATAGTATTGTTATGTTCCTGTACATATTGTTTCATCATTGTTACATGCTTATGAGATTCTGTTTTCATGAGATTTCTGGATTTGAGAAACCGCAGATATATTTTAAAAACTTATGATTGTTTTAAAAACATAGTTTCTCTTGATATGATATTTCGACGTCCACCATGAGTTTTCTCAGTGTTGAGCTATGATGATTACCCGATTCGAGGAGTGAGGAGTCACCGTCTGCGGGTACATGGTGGACCCGATACGATATCCCGAGGCAAGAAGATCGTATAGAAAGGCGTTGAGCCCGACAGGGGAACATGTAGGGATTCTATAGCACCACACTAGGTTAAGAGTAGCATCACACATGCTATAACAAAAATTTTAGAGGGTGCTAAACAATTCCAACCATGAATCGAACTAGAAAGATAGAGTAACAACATACTAGTATCATATACTACAAGTGTCTAACACTAAGTGGGAGAGAATACAATCTTTGTAGACCTCCTCCTAGATTCCTTGGATCGACTGAGGTTTGAACCGGTTGGCTTGTGTCCTTCCGAGTTCACGATGATCCACTACGAAGTCCCTCTGCACCATGCTCCAAGCTTCTCTTGATCAAGGATGAAGAAGAAGCTAACACTCCACTCAAGTGGGCAAGACCAAAGTAGAATGGTGATTTGGGTTTGGATCTCAATTAAAAACCTTTTATTTTTAATCCTTTCTCTATCTTTTGAAACCCTAGTGAGCTTTGAGGAGAGAGAGGAAGAAGGAGATGGCACAAGCTAAACTCATGAGAGAATAATGAGAATAATAATCATAACTCTTGCTTAACTCAAGAGAGTAAGAGAGAGCTATCATGATAAACTATGGTTACATAATTTCTAGGTATTTTGTAACTAGAGTTTAAGCCAAACCATGGGCCAAAACCATGGGCAAATGAAACCATAGTTTTGACTTGTCAACACAAGAAAATGAGATTTGAATAGTCAACCACGATTTCATTTGTCATTTTGCTTAATCTCAAATTAACAAAATAAATGTATAAATATGTAACCATGTGAGTCTTGCATTGCCACGACCAATGTATCATCAACCATGACACATGTATGCTTGCATGTGTGCATGCACATCAACATATGCATACACTCATACATGCAACAAAAGAAATAGGTTTAAACAAATGAGCTAATGGACTTAATATTAAATCAACACTTGATTTAATAACCCGGTCATATCACATACAACCCGTCCAATAGAAAACGCTCGAATAAAATACGGTATCCAATACACGCATTTAATCGAGCTCCCGCACATATCACATATGCACCCCAAATCATTTCGCCTGAGCTAGGAGACTCCTTTGTGGGACTCTAAGACTCATCAATATGCTAGCAGTAGGCAGTAATCATATCACATGCCCACAAACCGTCAGTGGCACAAGCAGTACGAAACGGCTTCTAGGTATTGAGCGATCAGAAGAAACACAAGCAAACCTGCTAAAACTCCCGTCGAGCCAACTGGCAACACTTACCGTACAGTCCGGTCTCTTCGTCAAATATGCTGCATATCAGGTCTAGGGGTGGTATCGTCAACCCCAATTGTTAGTTATATGTATGCCCTAGAGGCCATTACTATACATAGGATGTATATTGTAGTGGATGCTTGGACATATATAGGGAGGACTTTCTTGCTCGACATGATAGTATGCTATCTGGTTGATCTTTACCTTAACGTGTACACTGATTGTCTCTCTGTTACATGTTGGTAAAGCCCTTAGGGTGTGTACTTGACTACCTGGAATATGATGCGGATCATACTAGTGGGGACATGGTAGTCCATAAGTACATCCTTCAAGGTCCCTAGTCGCGGGTGTATCGAGACGGGGCATCGATATACCAGAGTAGACTAGCGTATACCTTCTCGACCCATACAGATGGGCGATGGATGATCCCATATCCATTGGTGTTTGACATCAGAGATGATATACGGGTGCTCAGTAGAGACTGGGTACACTGGACGGACTCGCCGAGAACTCGCAGATGGTATTATACCTTACGTCAGATGGCAGTTCTCTGGTGACACTGGTACAGAGTAGTCTGTTGACCCGAGATCGTCATAGAGTCTTGTGTGGTTCCCACTGTGCTTTGATTTCCACCTTACCACGTCCAAGAGGGCGTGCAAAACGGTGGTTTTTGGGTACAGTCCCGAGTCACATGGAGGCAATGAGCGATAGGAAGGGATTCGTCTCTCCCGGTATAGGGGGTTGATGTTGCGCTGTGTTCGATTGGCTATAACCGGAAATCCCTGGCCAGGGTTGCTGAGATTTACTGGTAAGTGTTACCAGTAGTTTCTCGAATTGTTATAGACCTCATATCGACACGACTTATCGAGCTATTGGGGTCTGACGTTTACCACCCCTAGGCGAGATATGCGACATATCAGACGACGAGACCGGACTGTACGGTAAGTGTTACTGGTTGGATTCACAAGAGTGTGAGCGGGCTTGCTCGTCGATCTTCTGATCGCTCAATACCCGGGTGGCCGTTACGTTTAGCAGACCGCTTGCGGCTTGTGGGTGTTTGATATGATCATCACCTGCTGCCGGCGTATTGACGAGTCTTTAGAGTCCTACACAGAGGTTTCCTGGCTTAAGCGAAACGAAATAGGAGCGCATATGAGATATGTGCGGGACCGAGAATAATGCGTGTATGTGATACCGTATTTCATTCTCGCGATGAATGTATCGAATGGTTGTATGCGATATAACCTAGTTATCGAATCAAGGATTGATTCGATAAGTCGATACATTGGATATTAGTCGGTTATATGCGATATGACCGGATCGTTAAATCAAGTGTTGATTTAATGATTTAATGCATAATTATATATTTGATATATTACTTTGCATTAACTAGTATTGGTTCATTTTAAATGGTTTTTTTTCTCACTTGATGTGCACATTGTATATGTGATATATTTTGTACACTTGATTGTATCATGTTTTGATGATACATGAATATTTAAGTGTATGTTTAGACTAAACCATGGTTATGTAATGGTTAGGGTTTGAATTTATTTATTTGTTCATTTATTTATTCATTTAGGCAAAAGGGAAAATGGTGGCTATTTTTGTTTCTAAGTTGAAGCTTCATGAAGCTTTGACTAAGTGACCATTTTGTCTTCATGCTTAACCCTAACCATTCCATCTAACCATGATTTATTCTCTACACTTGACCATGGTTGCCAAATGATAAGTATTGTTTTTATTTTCTTTTTTAAAACAACTTATCATATTCTTTTCATAATCTTCTTCTTCTTCAAAGATGAAGAAAGCTTGCTCCATCAATGGCAACTTAAGAAAATGAGTGAGAAATCCAATTCTAAAGTGAACCCACTTCCTATTTCTTCATCCTCTACCTCTTGCCAAGTAGTATAGGGTGTTTTCTTCACAAGTTTTATGACTTGGTGAAGTGGGAGCTTGAACTTGTGATGCCTCGACGTAGATCATCTTCGGCATCGTAGTCGATGACCTAGCCCGCCCATTTCTCCGATGAAGCCGACACTAGAGCCCAAGATTTGATTTGGACAGCAAGGGGACTTCATCATGGAGCTATGGAGGTGGAGAACCGGATCTACAAAGGTTGTATTTCCGTTCTTTTAGTTAAGTTGTTAACTAGTTTCTCTTTTCGCCTAAAATTCTAGTTAACGATCCGTATTAGGGTTTCTCGGCACCCGTAAAATTTGAAATTGGCATGGTTGATGCCTTGTGAGACCTCCTTAGTGTGTCTAGGAACCCTACAGTGGTATCAGAGCCTATCCAGAGCCTTAGGCGATGTGTAGACGATGTTTGAAACCCGATCGAACCGAAACCCCAATTCAAAACATGCTCTCTGGACTTTTTTCAAAAACTGGGTTTTTTCCAGATTAAAAATTCTTAAAAAATTCAGCAGGAAGATCTAAGAGTTATGGTGCAAAACGAGATCCTAATTCATCTAAACTGCCGCGGTTCCGCGGCATGAGCATGGCTCATGCGGCGGTTCCGCGGTCGTACGGTCGACTCTCACAGTAATTATTGCACATTAATTCCTCTTCTCTGATGCTGTATTTTATGGGAATTTTTAATATTTATTCAAGAGTTGGATTTTCTGGGTTGTATTGGGGACTCGGTGTTTCGATCGGATTGTCTAATTTTGTCAGTATGTTTTTCCGGGTAAATTTTAGAATATGTTAAAAAGTTCGGCCGGATATAAATACCCACTTTTTCCCCTGCTGGGAAATTTCCAATTGTTGGACTTTTCCGTAGTTTAATGACGTTCTAAGTAGTGCAAGTAATGCGATGGTCCCTCTAGAAGACAACAAACCTTAACTCGATTATTTGACCGTCTTGAACTGCCCTTTGAACCTTAGGGTTTGGGGCAGTACGGCGTGCCACATGTGAGGCGTTGGCTTGACCCTTTACGGCTGGACCGTTGGTACTGAGGCACGAACTGAATGTTGTTAGACTTATGCCATGTGTTGAGCTGTATCGGGAAAACTTGGGTGTTTGAATGTTCGATCGGAAAGTTTAACATTTTCTGTTTATCCGGAATGTGATACAATACTTGGAATTCACAAATAGTTATGAGATAACTGAATGAATGTTATAAACACAGCACTTTAGTCTCACTTGATCGGTTGCCACGGAATTTTGATGCGATCAAAAGTCCGTCGCAATCACGTAGAGTACGCGGATACTCGCCGGGTAAACTTAATAGACAGCCTCACTCCATAGCCCCGACCAAGTGACTGTAGGAGAACCCTGTCGCCGAAAGCATCCATCTGGGTGCTCGCGGCAGCGGTGTTCCGCCTTGGTGCACTTCGTCGACGGCATCGGGGGTGCGGCCGTCTACTGAGGTTTGCGACGAGCATTCGATCAGGATGTCGGGAATCTTGTTGAATTGCCCGACTTGATATTGAAAAGTGTTTTCGATAATGAGACTGAAATGCGGGGTTTATAATTGTTAGGCATGCGATGTATAAGGAATTCATTTGGTCAGGCATGCGATGTCTGAGGAGGTTGCGGATTCCAACTGTTGTAGTTTTACACTTTCTTTTCTGTGACCGTAAGTGTAATATGTGATATCGCCGATTTCGTTGCTATATGTCAACGACAATTGGGATGCGCATATTTACTTACGTTGATGACATGTGATGTTATGTGTTGCTGGATATGTTATATTGGATCGTCGTGTTTGAATAGCCGGGGTTTTTTATGTGAGATGAGTGTTTTTCATTTTCATTCATGTAAAAACTTGTATGTAATATTCTTTTATTGGGACACTTCCAGGTTGCGGAAGATGTCACCCTTTGTATATTATTTACTTTTCCGCACTAGGATAGACCCAAGGAGGGAAGCATAAGTAACCGGGTTCTGGAGTCTAGTGGGAGACCAACTCGAGGAGTCGAGTCCGGGTCTCCTAACTCCAGAATTGGTAGGGTTGCTTGCCGCTCTCGTAGGGGTCTAGGGGTGTGGGTTTGGCTATTCATCACGACCGTGGAATCCGTGTTTTATACTGGCTCGTATTGAAAACACGGACGTCCTAGTATATCCAATATTTCATATGTTTCTTCTGCTGCGATATCTGTGATGTGATCATGTGATATGTTCTGTGATGGATACTTTATATAGTATATATGATATATTATATAGGCGTTACTTATGTTTTACACCCGCGCTAGCCCTGCCCCGCTCTGCCGTTAGTCACCTAACCTAATGGTGCACGAGGGGACATCGAGGCGAATGCGGATGGCATAAGTGTACGTCGTATTTATCTATGATGTTTAGGTACTTAAATGATGGGACTTCATTAATATGATTAATGAAATAAAAGAAACCTAAGATGTTGTAGAATCGAATTTCAAAATAAAACAGGTAGCTACAGTTCTTGCTTTGCACAGCGGTGTATATGATATATCTTGCACCTTATTCGATGAGGAAAGGACCGAGATCCCTTCACCGGGAGTGACTCCTTTAGCAATAACTGGCAGATGCTACACACTCGGTTTGTCTTTTGAATGCTTTTAAGAGTTTTTGCTTTGCACAGTGATATATATGATATATCCCGCACCTCATTCGACGAGGAAAGGACCGACGATCCCTTCACCGGGAGTGACTCCTTTAGCAAAACTAGAAAAGCCTCAAAAACACTCCTTTTTTGAAATCATTTGATTCTACAACGATATCAAGTTCATTACGCAATAGGTTTTCAGAAAAACCTGTCGTAGCCCTCCGTCATTTCAGATATGTACTGGTTAGTATTCGTGCTACGTTTGTTGACCTCTGTCAAGGCGTAGTGTGCGGTAGCTGATTAGTGCTTATCTGTATAAGCATATGATGTGATTGATTTAGGGTAGTCGTGCGACCTTGTTGACCTCTGTCAAGGGTCGTGCGGGTGGGTTTACTTCAATCAGGAAATGACGGGTTGAACTTGACTAGCAGCCTATGGTTTGTTGACCTCTGTCAAGGTCATAGGATGCTAGGGGCAAAATATTATTGGGAATTTCAAGTGTTGAAATTTGCAATGAGATTGCATACCTTCTATGAGATAGTTGGATCCCGATACCCGCTGGGAGTAAGAGTTACTCCTGGGAGAGTTTTACACATTACAATTAGCCGATCAAGTAGGTGTCTAGAAAGATGTTAACGAGGTTACGCCTCTGGGAAAACGAGGTTTACATTAATTAGGTTCGTGCGAAGGCACGGGGGACCTCCCTCAAAGTACCGACACTGGCCTGGCTGAAAGATTGGCGAACTTGTAGTGTGTAATTAATCCCGGCTAGTCTTTCCTTTTAGGGTTTGAAGGATGATTTGATAAAAACAGTAGGAGCCATCCTGATTAGATAAAATAATAACCAATCTATTCTTGCAAGAGCGCACGATGAGTGTTTTCTTCTCTCTCTCTCCAGGTAGCGACCATATCACGCCTTAATCAAGATAATAATACGGATTATTGACCGAACCCGCTTGTTATACTGAGCTGGGGAACGTTGGTCCCGCTCCAACTTATAATTGTTATAAGACAGAGCAGGAAATTGGGGATTACCAGAATTCCCGTGCCGCCCAAACAAAGAGAGTGCATGCTGATGCATCATCTTCGGGTGTGTTCATTACAAAGAACTGTTTCTCAGTATCCTCCGCGTCCTGGGTATGTGATACCAGATCAGGATCCCAGATGTGTAATCTGTTACATAGGGCTACAGCTAGGTAGAGAACTGAGAACGGGTGATAAGTTTCATGAGACAGAAAACGGGGCAAGTGTTGCAGCCAAGTCTGTTGGTCACTGTCACCCTGTATTACCTATACATTGATTCTGAACAAATGCTATTAGATACCGAACCTGATATACAAAATCATATCTATCTCTTTATTAGTAAAGAAATGATAAAATTTTGTATTGATGGATAATGTTTTGAACATTTCCTATATCAAAAGTTGATCGGTTCAGGCACGTTATCTAAAAGCATTGATGTTCTAAATCAAACTACAGTTATTTAGTATACGGAACACACACAAGAGGAAGAGTTCAGAAATGAACGAATCCTTCTTGAGGCATTATAGACTGGGTTATATCAATGCGATCCGACTGGATGAAGTCACATTTTAGATGCATATTTAAATCAGTTTGAATTTACATCTTGTGTAACTTGCCAGTAATGTCACAGAGATAAGATGACCATAGCTCCGTCTACTGGAAACAGAGAAAGAGTTAGTGAACTCTTGGGATGATACATGATGATGTATGTAGGTCCCCTGTCTACACATGCCAAGACCGGTTTCTTGTACTTCATTACATTCTCTGATGATCTTTCGAGATTCAGACCTATGTTCCTGTTGAAACACAAGTCCGAATCTTTTGAGATATTCACAGAATATAAGTTAGAAGTAGAGAACCAATACGGGTATAAGTATTATGTCCTTTGATGAGATCGAGAAGGAGAATACTTGAGCACGGAAATCCTGGACTATTCTAATGGAGAATGAGATTCTCTCACAGCATTACTCCTCCGTATACACCATAGCACGATGGTATATCGGGGCGGAGCAATCACACCCTATATGATAAGGTGTGCTCTATGATGAGTACTACTGAGTTACCTATTTCCTTATGGGAGTTATGCACTTGAGAAGCTGCATACCTATTGAATAGGGTTCGAATCAAATCAGTTGCCTACCACTCCATATGAGATATGGTATGGAAAGAGCCCATGTCTTAAGCGAGTTAAGATTTGGGGTTGTCCGGCCTATGTCTAAAAGCAAAATCCGGACAAACTCGAGGCAAGATCTGTTATGTAGAACTGGAAATGTTCCAGCTATACAAACAACAGCAGATGATTTGATAGAACCAAAGGATTCAATAGTTACCAACGAACCTCAGCCTCTCCGCCGATCTAGCAGGGTTCCTCACCCACCTGAGAGATACTTCGGTTTCTCTATGACAGTGGGAGCGAGGATTGCATCATGAGATGATGACACAACTAGTTTCGAGCTGGCCATCAGGAGTGGGACTCTGTAAGAATGGCTGGATGCTTAGCGATCTGAGATGGAATCCATATACATCAACAAAGTATGGACTTTGGTTGCTATATCTGAAGGGTTAAACCCCCATCAGGAGCAAGTATATCTTGAGAAGATTACTTGGTGTAGATGGAAAAGTTGAGACTTTCAAAGCTAGACTTGTTAAAGCTTTTCGTCATCGACCAGTGTGGATGATGATGAAACCTTTTCAAGTGGCTATGCTTAAGTCCATCTAGATCCTACTTGCCGTGGCTACATACCATGACTACGATATCTGGCGGTTGGGTGCCATGACTGCTTTTCTAAATGATGTTTTAGAAGAGAACGTCTATAAGTACACAGCCAGAGGGCTTCGTAGACAGTGGGAGCAGCGGGAACGTGTACAAGATGCTTTATAGGATAAAGCAGGCATCGCGGAGTTGGAACATCTGTTTTGATGTGTTAGTCAAAGAGTTTGACATCATCAAAATGGTAGATGAACCTTGTATAAACAAAAAGGTAGTAGGGAGTATAGTGACGTTCCTCGTAGAGTACGTGGATGACATACTCTTGATAGGGAAGGAGTTTCCTATGCTACGCTCGGTCAATCTCCGCTTATCACAATGATTCTCCATATAGGATCAAAGTGATACCTCCTAAATCCTGGGTTTTGGATCTATGAGATAGATCTAATTGGATGTTAGGATTCTCACTAGTTGTAGTGAGATGGTATCAATCGATCCGGGGGAGAATCACTGGATGGGTTCCAGGGTGATAAGGACGACTGAAAGTCAGTCACAGGCATTGTCTTTACCCTCAGTAAAAGGACGGTATGTTGGAAGAGTTCCAAGCTAGATACCGTGGCATACTAGACGATAAAGGCTCGATACATCGCTACTTAAGATGCTACCAAAGAGGCAGTCTGGATGTATATTTGTTCATGAGATGAACTTAGTTCCTCCCATTGTGTAGCAATGGAGTTGTGGCTTATACCAAGGAACGTCCATCCCATCAATGATCCAGATATATTCTAAGGCAGTATCACCTGATCATGGAGATGGTTGATCTCCAAGGAGATCGAGGTTAGGAGAGTAGACTCAGAGGACAGCACGGCGGATCCACTCACAAAGGCCTTTTCCCAGAGAGAGACTTTTATGGGATGGTTGAGTATGAGATACTACAACCACTGCTACAGATGGCCCTAGTGCAAGTGGGAGATTGTTAGTTATATGTATGCCCTAGAGGCCATTACTATACATAGGATGTATATTGTAGTGGATGCTTGGACATATATAGGGAGGACTTTCTTGCTCGACATGATAGTATGCTATCTGGTTGATCTTTTCCTTAACGTGTACACTGATTGTCTCTCTGTTACATGTTGGTAAAGCCCTTAGGGTGTGTACTTGACTACCTGGACTATGATGCGGATCATACTAGTGGGGACATGGTAGTCCATAAGTACATTCTTCAAGGTCCCTAGTCGCGGGTGTATCGAGACGGGGCATCGATATACCAGAGTAGACTAGCGTATACCTTCTCGACCCATACAGATGGGCGATGGATGATCCCATATCCATTGGTGTTTGACATCAGAGATGATATACGGGTGCTCAGTAGAGACTGGGTACACTGGACGGACTCACCGAGAACTCGCAGATGGTATTATACCTTACGTCAGATGGCAGTTCTCTGGTGACACTGGTACAGAGTAGTCTGTTGACCCGAGATCGTCATAGAGTCTTGTGTGGTTCCCACTGTGCTTTGATTTCCACCTTACCACGTCCAAGAGGGCGTGCAAAACGGTGGTTTTTGGGTACAGTCCCGAGTCACATGGAGGCAATGAGCGATAGGAGGGGATTCGTCTCTCCCGGTATAGGGGGTTGATGTTGCG
Source organism: Agapanthus africanus (assembly GCA_030015575.1). Classification (NCBI taxonomy): domain Eukaryota; kingdom Viridiplantae; phylum Streptophyta; class Magnoliopsida; order Asparagales; family Amaryllidaceae; genus Agapanthus; species Agapanthus africanus. The sequence continues at coordinate 424,197,312 of CM057349.1, forward strand.
CTGTGTTCGATTGGCTATAACCCGAAATCCCTGGCCAGGGTTGCTGAGATTTACTGGTAAGTGTTACCAGTAGTTTGTCGAATTGTTATAGACCTCATATCGACACGACTTATCGAGCTATTGGGGTCTGACGTTTACCACCCCTAGGCGAGATATGCGACATATCAGACGACGAGACCGGACTGTACGGTAAGTGTTACTGGTTGGATTCACAGGAGTGTGAGCGGGCTTGCTCGTCGATCTTCTGATCGCTCAATACCCGGGTGGCCGTTACGTTTAGCAGACCGCTTGCGGCTTGTGGGTGTTTGATATGATCATCACCTGCTGCCGGGGTATTGACGAGTCTTTAGAGTCCTACACAAAGGTTTCCTGGCTCAAGCGAAATGAAATAGGAGCGCATATGAGATATGTGCGGGACCGAGAATAATGCGTGTATGTGATACCGTATTTCATTCTCGCGATGAATGTATCGAATGGTTGTATGCGATATAACCTAGTTATCGAATCAAGGATTGATTCGATAAGTCGATACATTGGATATTAGTCGGTTATATGCGATATGACCGGATCGTTAAATCAAGTGTTGATTTAATGATTTAATGCATAATTATATATTTGATATATTACTTTGCATTAACTAGTGTTGGTTCATTTTAAATGGTTTTTTTTCTCACTTGATGTGCACATTGTATATGTGATATATTTTGTACACTTGATTGTATCATGTTTTGATGATACATGAATATTTAAGTGTATGTTTAGACTAAACCATGGTTATGTAATGGTTAGGGTTTGAATTTATTTATTTGTTCATTTATTTATTCATTTAGGCAAAAGGGAAAATGGTGGCTATTTTTGTTTCTAAGTTGAAGCTTCATGAAGCTTTGACTAAGTGACCATTTTGTCTTCATGCTTAACCCTAACCATTCCATCTAACCATGATTTATTCTCTACACTTGACCATGGTTGCCAAATGATAAGTATTGTTTTTATTTTCTTTTTTAAAACAACTTATCATATTCTTTTCATAATCTTCTTCTTCTTCAAAGATGAAGAAAGCTTGCTCCATCAATGGCAACTTAAGAAAATGAGTGAGAAATCCAATTCTAAAGTGAACCCACTTCCTATTTCTTCATCCTCTACCTCTTGCCAAGTAGTATAGGATGTTTTCTTCACAAGTTTTATGACTTGGTGAAGTGGGCGCTTGAACTTGTGATGCCTCGACGTAGATCATCTTCGGCATCGTAGTCGATGACCTAGCCCGCCCATTTCTCCGATGAAGCCGACGCTAGAGCCCGAGATTTGATTTGGACAGCAAGGGGACTTCATCATGGAGCTATGGAGGTGGAGAACCGGATCTACAAAGGTTGTATTTCCGTTCTTTTAGTTAATTTGTTAACTAGTTTCTCTTTTCGCCTAAAATTCTAGTTAACGATCCGTATTAGGGTTTCTCGGCACCCGTAAAATTTGAAATTGGCATGGTTGATGCCTTGTGAGACCTCCTTAGTGTGCCTAGGAACCCTACAGCAATAACTCAGATAAGTCATGGCGGTATATGACTCATAACAGATCGAGAAACTACTGATAACACTTATCAGTAAATCTCAACAGCCCTTGCCAGGGACTTCCTGTTATAGCCAATCGTACATGGTGCAACATCAAGACGAAACCCCTCCTATCGCTCATTGCCTCCATGTGCCTCGGGACTGTACCCAAAATCCACCTGTTTGCACGACTCAGTAGAGCCGTGGTAGGGTGAAGATCAAAGTACAGTGGGAGACACACATGACTCTATGACGATCTCGGGTTTACAGACTAACCTGTACCAGTGTCACTTGAGAACTGCTATCCGACGATAGATATAATACCACATAGGAGTTCTCGGCGAGTCCGTTAAGTGTACCCAGTCTCCACTGAGCACCCGTATACGATCTTTGGTGTCACCACACCAATGGATATGGGATCATCCATCGCCCATCATATGGGACAAGTAATGTATACACTAGTCTATTCTGGTGATATCGATGCCCCGTTTCGATACACCCACGACTAGGAACATTTCAAGGATATGCTCATAGACTACACATGTTCCACTAGTATGATCCGCATCATAATCTCAGTAGTCCTGCATCATCCTAAGGGCTATATCAACATGTACCAAATGAATGAAAGTACGATCAAATGAACATGTCAAGATAAAAGGTGCAACCAGATAGCATACTATTATGTCGAGCAAGAATGTCCCCTGAATATATACACACATACACACTATCATATAATGGCTTCTAGGGTATACATATATCCAACAATCCCCCACTTGCACTAAGGCCAATTATTGGAGTATCTCATACCCAACCTTTAAAAAGGTCGCTCATGCTGCGGCAAAGGGAGGGCCTTGGTGAGTGGATCCATGGTGTTATCTTTTGTATCTACACTCTGAATCTCGATCTCGCGGCGATCAACTATCTTCCGGATCAGATGATATCACCTGAGAATGTGTCTGGATCGTTGATGGGACCTAGGCTCTTTGGCTAACGCTATAGCCCCATTATTATCACAATACAACGGTATCGGATCAATAATGGTCGGAACTACTCCCAGCTCCGAAAAAAACTTTCTCATCTAGACGGCTTCCTTGGAAGCATTATTTGCAGCAATATACTCAGCTTCCATCGTGGAGTCTGCAACGGTATCCTGTTTGGAACTCTTTCAACACACCGCCCCTCCATTGAGGGTAAAGACAAACCCACAGATAGATTTTCTGTCTTCCTTATCACTTTAGAAGCTCGAATCGGTAAAGGCCTCCATTTGGAGATCTCCGTTACCATACACCAAGAACAATTCTTTAGTCCTTCGCAAGTACTTAAGAATGTTCTTCACTGCTGTCCAGTGATTCTCCCCTGGGTTGGATTGATACCTGCTTACTACACCCAGTGCATAAGCTACATCATGGCGTGTACATAACATCACATACATTATAGATTCTACAGCAGAAGCGTAGGGTATAATGCTCATGCGATCTCTCTCTTCATCATCTTTGGGCAAAAGTCCTTAGAGAGAGTGACTCCATGATTAGAGGGTAAGGAACTCCGCTTGGAGTCTTCCATACTAAACCTCTTTAGGATGGTGTTAATGTACCTGGTTTGGGACAATCCCAATAACCGTTTAGATCTATCCCTATAGATCTTTATTCCCAATATGTACGAGGCATCACCCAGGTCTTTCATGGAGAACCTTTGTGATAAGAACAGTTTGACCGATTGTAGCATAGGAACGTCATTTCCTATCAGAAGAATGTCATCCACGTACAATATGAGGAATATGACAGTACTTCCTACAATCTTCTTATAAACACAAGGTTCATCTGGATTTTTGATGAAATCAAACTCTTTGATAACATCATCAAAACAGATGTTCCAACTTCGTGATGCCTACTTTAATCCATAAATGGATTTAAGCAACCTTCATACTTTCCTGCTGCTCCTACTATCGATGAGGCCCTCTGGCTGATTCATATAAACGCACTCTTCTAAATCACCATTTAGAAAAGCAGTTTTAACGTCCATCTGCCAGATTTCATAGTCGTAGTCAGCAGCAATAGGAAGTAGGATCCGAATGGATTTAAGCATGGTTACAGGAGAAAAGGTTTTGTCATAGTCCAGTCCTGGTCTTTGTCGAAATCTTTTCGCCACAAGCCTTGCCTTATAGGTCTCCACCTGCCCATCTACACCGATCTTTCTCTTAAAAATCCATTTGCACCCTACAAGTTTTACCCCAGAGGGTACAACATCCAAAGTCCACACTTTATTGGTGTACATAGACTCCATTTCGGATCTCATGGCATCCCGCCACTTCACTGAGTCACCACTCGTGATAGCTTGCTGAAAACTGGTAGGGTCATCATCATCCATGGTGCAATCTTCTCCATCACCATCAACGAGAAAACCGTAGTATCACTCCGGTGGGCGAGAAGTCCTACCAGATCTACGGAGCGGCTGAGGTTCATTAGGTTCTTTTGCAACATTAGGTTCAACCAAGTCGTCATTTGTAACTTGTGTCTCTAAAACCTCTTCTAGATGTACCGCATTGCCATCAGAATCATTTGGAAAAATCTCATTTTCTAAAAATGTGGCATTCCGAGAATCAAACACCCTTTGTTCCTCTTTGTGGTAGAACAGATATCCATATGAATCTTTTGGATATCCCATAAATAAACATTTAAACCATCGTGTCTCGAGTTTGTCCGGATTCTGCTTTTTGACAAAAGCCGGACAACCCCAAATCTTAACTCGCTTAAGAGATGGTCTCTTTCCATACCATATCTCATATGGAGTGGTAGACACGGACTTGGTCAGAACCCTGTTCAACAGAAAAGCTGCAGTCTCCAATGCATGCCCCCAAAAAATGAGGGGTAACTCAGCATCACTCATCATGGATCGTACCATATCTAATAGGGTTCGATTCCGCCGCTCTGACACACCGTTGTGCTGTGGTGTGTAAGGGGGGAGTGAGCTGAGAGAGAATCCCATTCTCTTTTAGGAAGTTCGAAAACTCTGTACTAAGATAGTCTCCACCTCGATCCGATCGAAGTATCTTGATACTCATTCCAGTTTGTTTTTCTACTTCAAGTTTGTACTCCTTGAATTTCTTGAAAGCTTCAGACTTATGCTTTATTAAAAACACATGACCGAATTTTGAGAAATCATCAGTAAAAGTTGTCACGCCCCGCTTCCCAGAGTACGCTAGATTGGGCACGTGACATAGCCAACCATGGTACCTGTGGGTAGGAAGTATCCATCCACAGTCACATTACGGCTGTAGAGATATCAAGAACAAGTTAAAACTATCTAAAAACATGTCCATAATCCAGAATAACAAGAGTCAATAATAAATAATACGGAAGCAAATGATCCAATACAAATAACTGAAAGGTATGTCCCATAATGCGGGCTCACATCAGGAAATAAATGCAGGAAATAAAACTAACTACTACTAAACTCACAGCTCAGCCTGCTGGCTGAAATACTCCTGCTCGGACTGCGACAGCGGTACAGAATCTGGGCCATGCAAAACCCAGACGTCAGCGCGTCATGTCAACAAGTAATATAATATGAACAATGTAACAGGCAATGCAAAAATAAACATGAATAAAGCAATAATTTGAAACAAGCAGTGCAGGGTAGTGTGCAGTGGGTAACTAAACTGTTCTATCAGGTTTTCTAGTCTAAAGTCTTTGAAATCAATTGGTGAATCGTCGATGTAACTCAATAGTATCCCGTGCGTGCCCGGGACCACGGTCAAGACCCTCGGGGCTGAATCCGAGACGTGCCGCTAGGCAGTAACAAGTAGCAGGATGGGCGAGTGATGTCAGCATCATCACTCCGGGGCTGGCCTAGCCCGTAAGACTGATCAGAATAGGTATCGAACTGCTGAGTTACAAGTCGGTTTCACCTTTGATTTCCCCATACCCCCAAGTTATGTATGTCGAGTCCGGTATTCAGTAATCAAGAACTAATGCCAACACAGGATCAGGTAAAAGCAGGTTTGTCTGGATAGACAACAGGAACGGTCCATGAGGATTACATGTCAGGTTTGTTGGCATTAGACACAAGATCAGGTAACGGGTCGAGTCATGGTACATCAGGTCAAGTCAACAGTATACGGTACCATGTCAGGTGTATCGATATATATATGTGTAGCAATGTCAGGTCAAGATGTAAGCAATATCGTGAGTGTGCTCCCAATCAGATATATAATCACACGGGGTATTAACAACATGAAATAAGCAATGAATTAAATAATAAGCAGTTTCATTCAAATCACAAGAGTGCAGTAAGACAATATAGCCGTTTAGTCATGTTAACAGGTTTAATCACCCTTAGCGGTGCAATAACTTATGTAACGGTTCAATACAGTTATTTCCGGTTAAAGGCATACGAGTGTCCGAATGTAATAGAACTGCATGGATAAATGCCACCAGCTATTTTAACAGTAAAATGTGATTGAACAGGTAGATATGATTATTAGGTTCAATTTGCAAACTATAAGTTTCATGTTTAACAGTAAAATGATATAATGCAATCTTGTAACCGAAAATGGGAAACGATTATACCAAGTTAAATTTCACAGGTTTAGGGTGTCATTACATATATATAAATAATGTATAGCATGTAGCAAGGGGTACTTGCCTCGACGGGTCGCGAACTGGGAAAAACGGAACGTAAACGTCGGCGGGGAAACTCGCGACGGACGCACGGTTCACGGATTGAACCCGAACAACGAACAATGGAACCACACGGATCGGGGTACCTCGCTGGAACGTCGGGTCACATTGTCGGCATCGTCGGATTACGGCGAAAACGTGAACAATAAACCATTAAGATGTGCAATCAAGAATACAAAGGAACCAGAGAAGAAAGGAAGGAGAAAAAGAAGTAGAAGGCTTACAGTGGGTCGTACGAAGGCCGGGGAGGCAGATCGAGATCGCCGGCGGCGACAGATCCGGCGGTGCGACGGGTGTGCAGGGGTTTGCAGTGGCTGCGGCGAAGGTGCTGGGAAGAAGGGAGAAAAAGGAAGTGGATGGGACGAGGCTGAGGAGGCGAGGATGGAGGTGGTAGCGGCATCGGCGTTGGGCTGCGACGGCGAGGGTAAGGCGGCCGGGGTTCGCTGGGCTCGTGATGGGTTTTGTTTGCAGGCTACGTAAAAAGAAAAGGAAGAGGGGGGAAAAATTTAAATATGAGAGAGAGAGAAAGAGATAAAGAAGAGAGAGAGAAAGCGAGAGAGGGGGGAAGAGAGAGGAGAGAGAGAGAGAGACGGTGAGGGAGAGAGAGGAGAGAGAGAGATAAGAGTGGGGCCCACGGGAAAAGAGGGATTCTGATTGGTTGGTGGAGTTAACAGAGAAAAGATTTAAGAATATTCGAAATCTTAAACAGTTAAAATTATATAAAAGATTGCTAAAGAATGAAATATACGAATAGTTTAGAATATATTAAAATTTGAGATTTTGGCGCAAAATAAAACATTTCCAAATCGCGCCCGGGTTGGGTCCAAAAATTTGAAATTTAAATAATAGGATTTTAACCGGGTTCCAAATTTTAAAATGAGGTGTTTTATGTTTAAAAAGTATACCCCCAAGACGGACACCTGTACGCGCGCGTAGCCGTCCAAACTCGCCCGTTTCACCGAACGGGACGAGAACACGATGCACGGACACTACCACAAGGCTAGGGGTGTCGAGTAGGCCAAGATAGATATTTTTAATTTCATTTTAGATGCTAAAATTTGTTATGTGCAGAAATGACTTTGCCAGGTAAAACTTTACAGTAAGTCACAGACAAGCAAGATAAATGAAATGAGTACCACCTAATGCTCAAACAATAACTGCAAAATAGTAGCAATGGGCTCGGGTGTTAAATTATACCCAACTACAAAAAGAATTTCGTCCTCGAAATTCCAAGAATACAAAGATAGAAAACTACCGGAAAATGTGAGGATAGTTCTGCCGGATCTCATCTTCTCGTTCCCAAGTGGACTCTCCATACGATCGATTACCCCAAGAAACAAGCACAAAGGGGATAACCTTATTCTTAAGAACCTTTTCCCTTCGATCCACAATTTCAACCGGTCGCTCCTCAAAAGTCAAGTCTTCCCGTACTGCTAACTCCGAATGATCCAAAACGTGTGTTTCATCTCGAACATACTTACGGAGTTGAGATACGTGAAACACATCGTGCACACCTGCCAAGGACTGCGGTAACGCCAAACGGTACGCTACCTCTCCAACACGCTCCAATATCTCAAAGGGTCCAACGAATCGAGGACTAAGCTTTCCTCGACTCCCAAAACGAATCACCCCTCTAGTCGGCGATATCTTCAAGAATACCAAATCACCCATACAACATTGTTGCCTTTTGTACTCCGCGGTAAAGCCGTCACGAAATCCATGGTTATATGTTTCCACTTCCACTGAGGAGTCGGAAGTGGTTGCAATGAACCAGCAACCCTTTGATGTTCAGCCTTAACTTGCTAACACACCAAGCACTTACCCACAAAGCGAGCAATCTCCCGTTTCATGCCTTCCCACCAGAAATGCTGTCGAATATCTCGGTACATCTTTGTGCCTCCTGGATGTACGGAATAAGCTGAACTGTGTGCCTCCCTCATAAGATCTTCACGAACATCTCCCTTTGGCACACACAAACGGCTACCATACCTCAACGAACCATCTTCGTGTATCAGTAAATCTGTTCGTAGTCCAGCTTCAGCCTGCTCTCGGAACTTTTGCAGTCTAGGATCCTGCGATTGTGCTGCTTTAATCTTCTCAATCAAAAACGACTGTACTTGCAACTGCATCAACTGTCCCGTAGAACGCGGTAGCACAACCTCCAAGTCCAATCTTCGAAAATCTGCAACTATCTCCTTCTGCGTAGTTAACACCTGAATTGCTGGTAACCGACTAAGCGCATCCGGCACAACATTAACCTTCCCCGGATGGTACTTAAGATCAAGATCGTAGTCAGCCATCAGCTCCAACCATCTACGCTGCCTCATATTCAGATCCTTCTGTGTGAACACATACTTCAAGCTCTTATGATCTGTAAAAACTTCGACTCTTTCGCCCAAAAGGTAGTGTCTCCAAATCTTCAACGCGAAAATCACAGCCGCAAGCTCCAAGTCATGAGTCGGATAATTCTTCTCATGGGTCTTCAATTGTCTCGATGCGTACGCTACAACTTTCCCATGCTGCATCAAAACGCATCCCAATCCTTTCCCAGATGCGTCGCTGTGAATCACCAATCTTCCGGAATTGTCTGGCACGGTCAGAATAGGGGCGGTTATCAACTTCTGCTTCAACATCTCAAAAGCTAACGCACATTTATCCGTCCATACAAAAGGTACCTCCTTACGCGTAAGCTTGGTCAACGGCTCTGCCAGACGAGCGAAGTTCTCCACAAATCTCCTGTAGTATCCGGATAATCCAAGGAAACTTCTTATCTCAGCAACATTCTTTGGAATAGGCCAATCTCGAACTGCTGCAATCTTTTCGGGATCGACGGCGATTCCATCGCCCGACACAACATGCCCCAGAAACTTCACTTCCTCCAGCCAAAACTCGTACTTACTCATCTTCGCATACAATTTCTCCTGTCTCAACGTCTGCAGTGCGATCTTCAAATGCTCAGCATGCTCTTCAAAACTCTTCGATTAAACCAGAATATCGTCAATGAATGCCACAATGAACTGATCCAAGAACGGTGAAAAGATTCGGTTCATCAAGTCCATGAATACTGCCGGCGCATTCGTTACTCCGAAGGGCATCACTAAGTACTCGTAATGTCCATACCGAGTTCGGAACGCCGTCTTGCAAATATCTTCTGTTTTCACTCGGACCTGATGATATCCGGATCGTAAATTTAACTTCGAGAATACCCTCGCGCCACTAAGCTGCTCAAAAAGTTCTCCAATGCGAGGGATCGGGTACTTGTTCTTGATAGCCACCCGGTTTAATTCTCGATAGTCGATGCACATCCTTCTCGTGCCATCCATCTTCTTTAATAGAAGAACTGGAGCTCCCCAATGCGAGTTACTGCTTCGAATCCAACCCTTCTCAAGCAGTTCAGCAACCTGTTTCTTAACTTCTTCCAACTCTACTGGTGCCATTGGATAGTACGCTTTAGATACTGGCGCTGCACCAGGAATGCGATTAATTGCGAACTCCACGTCTCGCTTCGGCGGTAAACCCGATATATCTTCAAATACATCCATAAAATCGTGAACAACCGCCGGCTCTTCACCACTATCAACTTCCATTGCTGCAAGAATATTGTTTGTCGGCCTAGCCCTAAACTCGACTGGCCCGACAGAACTGCTTCCTCCAGTGAAGGTAAACTCGGGATGTCCGGGAATCTGGAAAATTACTTTCTTTGCCCTACAGTCAATGTGAGCGTGGAAAGTGCCAAGAAAATCCATTCCCAAGACGACTTCATAGTTGCCCGTATCAATCACCAAGAAATCTGCAAAGAGTTCCCGTCCGCACACAACAACTGTACAATCTTTACACTCCCTACTAGATATGATTTTCCCTTTCCCAGTATGTATGTCCCAGAAACTAGACAGGGTCGTGCAGGTAATCGAGTGTGTAGTTATAAATTTGGATGACATAAAACAGTGGGATGCACCAGAATCAAATAATGCCAATGCGGGAAAACCATGAACGAGTAAAGTACCTGAAACCACTTCTCCTGATGCCTTGGCTTCCTCAGCCGTCAAGGTAAAAGCTCGAGCCTGATTAGGTCCTTGAGTCAGCTGTTTCTGCCCTTAGAACTGTCTCTGTGGAGGCTTCTGAATATCATCTCTCGTACGAAGTTTCGACGGACAAGCACTAACGGCGTGATCTGCCGCTCCACAAACCAAACAGAGTCCCAGCCTCCTTCGACAATCCTTTTGCATGTGGCCAGGTAAATTGTAATAGTTACAAGTCATGCTCTTTCCTCGATCGACGACAACAGGCTTCTTCATGGGTGCTACACCTCAACGGTCCACTGGGATACCTCTGCGACCAAGAGCTCGGTTTGGTACAAATGCTGGTTTCCTTACCGCAACTGCTGTCTGCTGCAAACCCTCCTTCATCCCAGATAAACTCTGCTGCTCCCGAGCTGCCGCAAGTACTTGTGAGAAAGTGGTCAACCCCAAGGAGACGATCTGCCTCTGGCTGTCCACATCCAAACTGCGCATGAACCTTCGTACCCTTTCTGCATCGTTGGCGACTAAAGGTCCAGCGAATCTGCTGAGTCTCGTCCACTCTGCTGCATGCACGTCCACGGATGCTCCATTCTGCCTTAGCCCAATAAATTTCTCTTCCATTTCCTCCCGTGCAGTCCGCGGGAAGAACTTCTCCAGGAAACTCTTAGAAAAGTCCGCCCACTTGATCGGCTTGGGCAAATGGGTCTCCTCCACAAGCCACCATTCTCGGGCGTAGTCTACTAGCTGAATGCGTACCACATCAACTCTTTTGTCCTCTGGAATCTGTTCCGCAATCAGCAAATTCTCCTTGTCAACTAGCCACTGCTCGGCTGGCAACGGCTCCTCCAAACCAGTGAATGTACACGGACCCAAACGTCTGAAATCTGCTACGGTCCCTACTCGGTCAACTGGTCTAGCTCCAACGTTGTTTACAGACTGCTGAACGATCTGCAAACCTTCCTGAAACGAATCTGCTTGCTGCTGGATCAGCTCAGTTTGCCTCTTCTGATTTTCCAGCATTCCCCTTATCACTCCAAGCATGGCGGCTTCGTCTACACGCCTCTGGTACGTCTTGAAATTCTTATCTGCCATATCCCTGAAATCAAAACACCCAGCATTAGCATGATGATAGATTCAATATATAGATCAAGGCTAGAACTCCAAGATACTTAAATAGAGTACCACATTGTAACTATGCCGCGGTATCATAGCCACAATTACTTAACTCCACCCAAGTCGCCTAAGTCCTAGAGATAACAAGGAATCAGGTTTTTCGAGTCAATATGCAAAGGAAGTTTGCACATCGTAAAAGATATAATCAGGAAGAATGTGATTCAAGAATGGCAAACGGCAAAGTGGCAGGACATGTTTCCTAAACACGGGCATTCTGATTCGTGTATTGGGTACAATACCCAACTACAAAAGAATCAACCCAACTAACCTATTGCTCTGATACCAAAAGAACCATGTCACGCCCCGCTTCCCAGAGTACGCTAGATTGGGCACGTGACATAGCCAACCATGCTACCTGTGGGTAGGAAGTATCCATCCACAGTCACATTACGGCTGTAGAGATATCAAGAACAAGCTAAAACTATCTAAAAACATGTCCATAATCCAGAATAACAAAAGTCAATAATAAATAATACGGAAGCAAATGATCCAATACAAATAACTGAAAGGTATGTCCCATAATGCGGGCTCACATCAGGAAATAAATGCAGGAAATAAAACTAACTACTACTAAACTCACAGCTCAGCCTGCTGGCTGAAATACTCCTGCTCGGACTGCGACAGCGGTACAGAATCTGGGCCATGCAAAACCCAGACGTCAGCATGTCATGTTAACAAGTAATATAATATGAACAATGTAACAGGCAATGCAAAAATAAACATGAATAAAGCAATAATTTGAAACAAGCAGTGCAGGGTAGTGTGCAGTGGGTAACTAAACTGTTCTATCAGGTTTTCTAGTCTAAAGTCTTTGAAATCAATTGGTGAATCGTCGATGTAACTCAATAGTATCCCGTGCGTGCCCGGGACCACGGTCAAGACCCTCGGGGCTGAATCCGAGACGTGCCGCTAGGCAGTAACAAGTAGCAGGATGGGCGAGTGATGTCAGCATCATCACTCCGGGGCTGGCCTAGCCCGTAAGACTGATCAGAACAGGTATCGAACTGCTGAGTTACAAGTCGGTTTCACCTTTGATTTCCCCATACCCCTAAGTTATGTATGTCGAGTCCGGTATTCAGTAATCAAGAACTAATGCCAACACAGGATCAGGTAAAAGCAGATTTGTCTGGATAGACAACAGGAACGGTCCATGAGGATTACATGTCAGGTTTGTTGGCATTAGACACAAGATCAGGTAACGGGTCGAGTCATGGTACATCAGGTCAAGTCAACAGTATACGGTACCATGTCAGGTGTATCGATATATATATGTGTAGCAATGTCAGGTCAAGATGTAAGCAATATCGTGAGTGTGCTCCCAATCAGATATATAATCATACGGGGTATTAACAACATGAAATAAGCAATGAATTAAATAATAAGCAGTTTCATTCAAATCACAAGAGTGCAGTAAGACAATATAGCCGTTTAGTCATGTTAACAGGTTTAAGCACCCTTAGCGGTGCAATAACTTATGTAACGGTTCAATACAGTTATTTCCGGTTAAATGCATACGAGTGTCCGAATGTAATAGAACTGCATGGATAAATGCCACCAGCTATTTTAACAGTAAAATGTGATTGAACAGGTAGATATGATTATTAAGTTCAATTTGCAAACTATAAGTTCCATGTTTAACAGTAAAATGATATAATGCAATCTTGTAACCGAAAATGGGAAACGATTATACCAAGTTAAATTTCACAGGTTTAGGGTGTCATTACATATATATAAATAATGTATAGCATGTAGCAAGGGGTACTTGCCTCGACGGGTCGCGAACTGGGAAAAACGAAACGTAAACGTCGGCGGGGAAACTCGCGACGGACGCACGGTTCACGGATTGAACCCGAACAACGAACAATGGAACCACACGGATCGGGGTACCTCGCTGGAACGTCGGGTCACATCGTCGGCATCGTCGGATTACGGCGAAAACGTGAACAGTAAACCATCAAGATGTGCAATCAAGAATACAAAGGAACCAGAGAAGAAAGGAAGGAGAAAAAGAAGTAGAAGGCTTACAGTGGGTCGTACGAAGGCCGGGGAGGCAGATCGATATCGCCGGCGGCGACAGATCCGGCGGTGCGACGGGTGTGCAGGGGTTTGCAGTGGCTGCGGCGAAGGTGCAGGGAAGAAGGGAGAAAAAGGAAGTGGATGGGACGAGGCTGAGGAGGCGAGGATGGAGGTGGTAGCGGCATCGGCGTTGGGCTGCGACGGCGAAGGTAAGGCGACCGGGGTTCGCTGGGCTCGTGATGGGTTCTGTTTGCAGGCTACGTAAAAAGAAAAGGAAGAGGGGGGAAAAATTTAAATATGAGAGAGAGAGAGAGATAAAGAAGAGAGAGAGAAAGCGAGAGAGGGGGGAAGAGAGAGGAGAGAGAGAGAGAGAGAGACGGTGAGGGAGAGAGAGGAGAGAGAGAGATAAGAGTGGGGCCCACGGGAAAAGAGGGATTCTGATTGGTTGGTGGAGTTAACAGAGAAAAGATTTAAGAATATTCGAAATCTTAAATAGTTAAAGTTATATAAAAGATTGCTAAAGAATGAAATATACGAATAGTTTAGAATATATTAAAATTTGAGATTTTGGCGCAAAATAAAACATTTTCAAATCGCGCCCGGGTTGGGTCCAAAAATTTGAAATTTAAATAATAGGATTTTAAGCGGGTTCCAAATTTTAAAATGAGGTTTTTTATGATTAAAAAGCATACCCCCAAGACGGACACCTGTACGCGCGCGTAGCCGTCCAAACTCGTCCGTTTCACCGAACGGGACGAGAACACGATGCACGGATGCTACAACAAGGCTAGGGGTGTCGAGTAGGCCAAGATAGATATTTTTAATTTCATTTTAGATGCTAAAATTTGTTATGTGCAGAAATGACTTTGCTTGGCAAAACTTTACAGTAAGTCACAGACAAGCAAGATAAATGAAATGAGTACCACCTAATGCTCAAACAGTAACTGCAAAACAGTAGCAATGGGCTCGGGTGTTACAAAAGTTATGAAGTATGAAAAACCGCCTCGTGCATGTGTAGATATTGATCCACATACATCACTATGTATGAGGGCCAAGAGCTCAGTAGCTCTTTCACCGTGTCCAGTAAACGGAGTTTTGGTCATTTTACCTTTGATAAAAGACTGGCAAGTCGCATAAGATTTATACTCAAAAGAATTTAAATATCCATCTTTATGAAGCTTGTTTAGTCATGTTTCATTAATATGACCAAGTCTACAATGCCAAAGAAAAGCTTCATTTATATCTGAAAATTTTCTTTTGTTTGTGTGCTGTATGTTGAAAACTGTGTGTTGATTAAGGACGTATATCCCATTATTAAGTGTACCACAACCAATCAACTCTTGATTTAGTTTAATGTTCATAATATTGTGCTGCAATATAAAATGATATCCTTCATTGCCTAACAAAGAAACGGATATATTATTACAAAGCATGCTTGGTACAAAATAACATGGGTTCAAAACCAATATACAACCCGATGGCAACCCCAGATGATACTCTCCCACTGAAACTGCATGTACATTGGAACCATTTCCAACCCGGAGAGTATGATCACCTGTCTTCAAAACTCTGCTATTTCTCAGCCCCTGCACAGAATTGTAGATATGAGAAGCTGAACCGGTATCCAATACCCAGGAAGCAGAGTTTATAGAAAAACAGTTTTCGGTTACGAACACACCTAAACTTGAAGCATCACCATGCTTCTTTTTCTTGAGACCAAGGTACTCAGTACAGTTCCGCTTCCAGTGTCCCGTCTTCTTGCAGAAAAAACATTCTCCTTTTCCCGACTCTGCAGCTTTGGACTTGTCTTTCCCCTTTGCCTTTTTTATTCCACCTCTCGGCTTGGTGGATTTCTTCTTGTTCTTTCCCTTGGCCTTGGCTTTTGGGACGGAAGAAGAAGATTGTCCAACAAGCAGCAAGGGAGACTTCGCCTTAAGCGTGCTCTCCACATTTCTCAACATATTGAGAAGTTCGGGTAGTGACTTCTCCATGTTGTGCATGTTGAAGTTCACTATGAAAGGAGCAAAGGCAGAGGGAAGAGACTGTAGAACAATATCCGTATATTGCTCATTGTCCATTGTCCATCCGATGCCCTCAAGCTCTTCAATAAGAGCTATCATCTTCAAAACGTGATCGCCTACTGGTGTGCCAGGAGCCATCCGCATCTGAAACAGCTTTCGAGATGCTTCGTATCGAAGTATACGAGGCTGCTCCCCATACAACTCCTTTGTATGGAGAAAGATGGATTGAACATCCATCTTCTCGTGCTGCTTTTGATGTGTATTGTCCATCGATGCAAGCGTGAGGCATTTGGCGGTGGCACAGTCAATATCCCATGATTTGCGGATCTCCCTATCCGCAACAGAAGATTCAGGGCCTGGTTTGGGTGGGGCTGTGGCAGTGAGGACATATGATACTCTTTCATATGTGAGAGCAATGTTAATGTTCCTCAGCCAATCTTTATAATTCGGTTCGGTAAGCTTATTTTTCTCTAATAGTAGCTTAAGTCCAATCATGGTTATCTGCCATTAGGAGAGAGAAAAAAATACACTCAGCGTAAGCTCTTGCAAAGATTAGATTGGTTTATTATCTTATCTAATCGATGTCTCCCACTGCTTTTATCAAATTCTCCTTCAAACCTTAAAAGGAAAAAATTAGCCAGGATTAATTACATTCTACAACTTCGCAAACCGTTCAGCCAGGCCAATGCCGGTACTTCTGAGGGAGGTTCCCCATGCTTTCGCACGGATCTAATTAAAATAAACCTCATTTTCCCAGAGGCGTAGCCCCGTTGACACCTTTCTAGATACCTAATGAGTTAGCTAATTGTAAAGTGCAAAATTCTCCCGGGAGCAACTATTGCTCACAGTGGGATCGGGATCCTACTATAACATAGAAGGTATGCAATCTCATTGCAAGTTTCAACACTTGAAACTCCCGATATGTTTTTACCCCTAGCACTTATGACCTTGACTATAATCAGCATATCATAAGTACTAGTCAAGTTCTACCCGTCATTTCACGATTAATTAGACCCACCCATATGAACCTTGACTATAATCAACATAATCACATGAATGTCCTAATTAATCCTATCATATGGTGTGTAGGAAGACAACACTTAGCTACCGTACACTACGCCTTGACTATAATCAACATACGTAGCACGAATACTAAGTACTCTACTTCCTAAAATGACGGAGGGCTGCGTATAGTTTTTAAGAAAACCTTTAACGCTTCGAACTTGATATCATTGTAGAATCTAATGGTTTTAAAAGGAGTGGCTTAAGCTCGGCCTTTTGAAATCTTGCTTTTCATAAAAAGCCGAGTAGGTTTCAAATCTGATTCTACAACATCTTTTTAGGTTTCTTCTGTTTACATTAATCATATTAATGTAGTCCCATCATTTAAGTCCTAAGCCATTGCAGAAAGAAACGAAAATAGAACGTACGCTTAGGCCACCCTGTAACATTTCAGAAAATATAAAATATTATTTTTGGAATTTAATATTAAAATAATATATTTCCCGAAAACTGCCCGATTTGCGAAATTGGAGCTTTCGAAAAAGGGTATAAATAAATACTAAAAAATTATGAAATAAATGGAAATTAAAATGATTTATTCATTTAAAAAGATATTTAAAGGATTTGACATTTTTAAAATTTATTGTATGCAGTTTTGATAAAAACCCGATTAGTGCATTGCTAATGGCGATTAAGCTAAATCCGTGTTTCTATAGTTTTCATGGTTAGTGCACTATGACATGTTACATGTTATTTCATTTGTGTTGTTTTTATTAGGGTGTATGTGTTGTTGGTGAGAAAAGAATGGAAAAAGGTGTAATGATGATTTGGAGAGAGAGAGGGGACACAATGATGAAAATAAGCATGCTAGGAGAGAGAATGAGAGTGAGAAAGTGAGAGAGGGGGAGAGAGTGCTGCCTCATTTGTTCCTCCATAATTTTCTTCTTCTTCTTCTTCTTTCTCATCTCCCTCCATCTTCTACCCTCTTGACCCACCCCAAAAACCTTGCCAAAACCCTAAACCCTTTTCACAAAAGTTGATCTTCTCTTCACCCTCTACACATTGGACTAAGCAAAGTTCGATTTTGATGACATGTGGAGCTAGGGCTGTCTAGAGTGGCCTAAATGAGGTAATCCCTACATTATTAGATTAGTATTTGAGTTTCCTAACTTCTATTGTTAGTTTAGAAGTGTTTTAGTGTAGATTAGTGGGTTTTGAAATTTCCTAGAAGAGGGTAGAGGATTCTTGAGTTGTGATGGTGAAGTTGAGGCCTAGTAGTGACCATAGAACCACCATAGTGCGAAAAACCCAGACCTAACATAAACTGAAAAACTGAAAACCCAAAACAGAAACTTGTCATGTCGGTTTTGTGAAAATATAGGGTACGCAGGGAAATCTGGAGCAACCCGGGGACTTTCTGAGTTTAGCAAACAATACCAGGGACCCATTTAGGACCCTAAGAGACCACCCTACTAAGACGAAGCCCATAGGAGCCTGGGGGGCCGAGGAGGCCAGAATTCATGGCCTTATAGCCGGCCAGTTTGGGTGGGTTGGTGCTAGGTTTGTTCCAGTAGCTCAAAGACCCAATATACTGCACCCTAGACTTATTTGCTTAGCTTTATTTGCCCCGAGTCAAAATCTGGGGGCATCTTAGTGTGATTTTGGCTATGTTTTCTGTATTTTGAAATGCTATGTTTTGATATTTGGGTTTGTATTTGGTTGTTGGATGTTTGTACATCAATACCTAGGGGTAATTTGTTGGTTTTGCATGCGTGGGCTATAGGTTCTAACCTATGGACGATCCGTGTGCCATTTTGGATTTCAGAACTTGATTTTTATAGCATTGTGATATGTGTTGTTATTGTAGGTACCTTCGCGTGGATTCCGATGCGACGGAAAGTGGCGTCATCGATTTCGGCAAGCGAAGACCAAGGTGAGTAGATCTATATCTACGGGGGAAGTCGGGTGGATGACGTATAGCACCCCCGCAAAGTTTTGGTGGAAACCGATTTGTAGCATGTGGTTATGAAAACCCTAGAGTAGCAAACTAGGGTTAGAATTAAAAGATAGCTATAGACACCATATTAGAAATGATAGGATAGTTAGAAGTGTTATGATATGGGTAATATGTGAAGACGGGATTTGAGGATAATATTTGATGATATTGCCGTTTAGGGTACTATATGACTAGATAGTCGACGTAGATGTGTCATCCGAACCATACCTATTTCCAAACTGAAGAATCGTATGCATCTTTTAAACAGATACCTTGAGGGACGTTACAGATTTTCAAACGATATCTTTTCCTTAAAACCACTGTAACCCCGACTTTCAAAACTACGATTCGCACCTTTTAAAAACTGATTGTATGGTTCGGGTGAGTATGTTAAATTAGATACTTATGCTTATAGTAAAGGTAGAATGTATCTGTAAAATTGACTTGATGAGGGATATAAATGCGATGAAAAGGATATATGACGCGATATGATGATTTGGTGATATGTTGGTATACGGATGCGAGTTGATTGAGATGATTTATACCCTGCCGGTCCCCTGATATGAGATTATTGCGGATGTGACCTGGGACATAGGTATATAGAGATATTTATATGTGTTGTGAATCGTGAGTGTTAGCCGTATGTGACGTTAGGTCCGTACCCTCCTCGTCTTATAGGTTGATAGGATCTCTAATAGCTTAATGCCACCGTACGATGATTTTCCGTGCGTGATTAGTTTGACTTGATGATTGATCCATACCCTTGACTAGAGGTTGCCGTACGATGAATTATACCGTACGCGATGTTGTTGGGCTGGATGCCGATTGATAGATTCACTGACTTGATCATGTTAGATATGTATACCTTATACCTTATAGCTTTTAGCTGACGATTTACCTTATGATGCATTCTTGCTATTCGCATTGCATTAGTTATACCTGTGATAGTACACTTACACTATTATCGATGATGCGTATGTTACACGTACACAGATTTGCTGGCTCACACACTTCATCATCGGTAATTGTCATGTCACTACACAGTAGGGTTGCTGCACATGATATGCATATTGTATGCCATACTTGCGCACATACATATTGTACATCATACTTGCGGACATACACATTTGTACGGCCATACTTGCGTACATACACATATGCACCTTTATACAGTATCGCATTTGATTTTGGAGATTTGGGAACCGCATGATATATTTTAAAACTGGATTCATTTAAAAGAGCGGTTTTCCCTCGATATGTGCATATTACTGTTCCATGTTGTATGCTATACGTATATGCTTACATTTCGGTTATATGTTGCATACATCATGATTTATGATTATATGCATTGAGATATGTTGTTTTCATGAGATTTCTGGATTTGAGAACCGCGGTCATTTTAAAAGAAAGTATGTATTGTTTTAAAAACCTGGTTCTCTTGATATGATATTTCAGTGCGTCCACCATGTGTTTTCTCAGTTCTGAGAGTGGCATGTGAAACCCGATTCGAGGAGCGGTAGGCACCGTCTACGGGTACATGGTGGACCCGGTGAGGTATCCCGGGGCAAGAAGACGCGTATTGTTAGACGGTGAGCCTGGCAGGGGAGCACTACCTATCGGTGATAGTATTTAGGCTCGGCGGATATCCGGAGGATACCGACCGGAGTCGAGAGATGATATGGGCCGATCCAGACAGACGGAGCCCGTAGGCCGATCTGGACTGATGGAGCCCGAGAGATATGAGGATTTGCGTGTCGCTGCTGGACACGGGTTTCATGATGTTTCGATTGTCGATGCTGGACACTCAGGTTCTATGATTTTGAGGTGTCGCGAGGGACACATGCTGATTTATATCCTCATATTTTCATGCATATACTTTTATGATATTTACATGCATGATGTTGTTGTGTCAGTGGTTGACATGTGGACGAGATCCACATGCATACATACATTGATTATATGGGTGGACGATATCCACATGCATACATGCATTGATTATACTGTTGGATGTTATCCACATGCTTATAGGCATTGACTACCTTGCTGGCACATATACATACCCGGTCACCCTAGATATCATAGTATTACCTTTATGATATAGTTGACCAGGAGTCGTTGTTTATTCGATTTCTACTTGTAAATGTTTTTCTACTCACGAGTTGGCAACTCACCCCTGTTGTGCCACAGTTCTTACAGGTTGCCCGCATGGATCAGTAGCGGCATCGTTGGCACACAGTTGCATTCGGGTGTTTTGCTTTGGTAGGTGGGACATTTGTATCGTACCCACTCTTGTATTTATATTTCATATTGTATCTAGTCAACTCTATCAATCAAGTTTAGTAATCGTATCAAGTTTAGTAATCGTATAAGTAATGAGACTTAGCAAGTCTTGTAGTTGCAGGACTTGAGCGATGTGTTTTATGTTTGCATTTTGGGTTGATGTCTTGCTTATTTATTTATCTTTTGTGGTGATTTTCTCCGTTGGGCGTCGTATATTTATTTTTATGCTTTGCGTGGTTGTGATCCGCCGGTTGGCAAAGAGCTAGCTCCCGCTTGGGGATGCCATTATTCTTGTTATGTATTTGTGGTTTTGGATCAAAATATACAAAGGAGGTGCTGCCCGAATTTTTATAAAAAGACGAAACATGTTTTCAAACTGGTAAATTTTATTTGCATCATTCATGTTCCTTTTCAATGCATTTTAGAAACTTGATTTCAGTATACCTTTATTTCAAAACTTCACCTCCTTTATTTTCTTAAAAAGGTTTAGATTTCTGGGTTTCAGCTTACTTGAATTACGTTACGCCTTTAGACGTTGCGTGATTTAAGTGCTGGTCACGAGTTAATATTTCGGGTCATGACAAAGTTGGTATCAGAGCGCTAGGTTTAACCTTGGTTCGAGTCTATGTTTGACTATGCGGAGTCTAGCGCGGGTATGTATTTTACGATACGATACTCCACTTAAGAAACCTTAGGATGTACATATTTTGAGATCTGTGATTCTCTTCATACCCATGATTATACATCCATTTGAGATCCTTGATTCTATTCTTTTCCATGATCATACTCTCATTGATGTTGTTCCTTCTTATGATCATGTATCCATTCTGGATCTGTCGTTTCCTTTCATGCCTTTGATCTATTTTTATCGATACTCGATTGAGGTTCCGGTCACCATAGTTTTAGCGCAATGTGAGCTGCTGCTACTATTGCGGTCAGGACGAGGTCGTCTGGTATGAGGGCTGACCATTGTGTTTTCTGGTGACACGGAAACGTCTCGAGTTAGCGTTTGTGTTGTGACCTCCTACCTGAGGCGAGTGTTTAGCGTTGCACCGGATGATCGGGCCATCGATAGAGGCTGCCTGTTGCGAGAGGACTGTTGATGTACAACACACCTCAGAGTTTATGATGTCGTCTACCGTGCAGACATTCGATCCAGCTGTTGCTGAGATTGATGGGATGTTGCTTCCAGAGCTTATGTACCGAGATCGCTGGAGCTTCCAGGAAAAGATGTGATAGGTGATAGCTAGTCCATCTTGAGTTGAGAGATGAAGGCGATTAGTCAGATTTGATGCGCCGACGCAGGCCCAGTTAAGTTGAAGATTTTCAGTGTGGAGAGTCTTACTCAGATCTAGAGTAGACCGATCCAGAGATGACCGTTGATGTATCGACTTTCCTGGAGGATTGAGGCATTGTTTAGCATGCGGGCGAAGAGTATTCACATGTTGTATAGGCGAAGCTAAAATGTTCGAACGAGTGTCAGAAACCCATTTTTTCCAAGTTTAAAGTGTTCGGAGGAACATGCAAGTGATTCTGTGGACCCTCTAGAAGAATGAAACCCTAACTCGACATGATGACCATGGAACCGTTTTGAACCTTAGGGTTTGCGGCAGTTTAGCGGTGCCATCAGTGAGGCTTGGGTTTGCCCTTCTACGGCTGGTCCAGAGGTACTGTGGTATGTACCAGATATTTTTAGACTGTGCTCAGGTGTTGAGCATTTAGGAAATTACGGGACCTCGATGACTCGATCGAAAAGTTTTGACGTCGTCCAGATATCATGTGATAAGAGATTATCAAGCTGACCAGTTTCGAATAGAGGACCTCACCCAGATGCGTTTTGAGTTGATCAAGAACGGACGAGTATTGAGTATTTCTCCGATGGCTGGGACGAGTTCCCGAGGACGTGTTCGGCCAGATATATTCTACAGAGTGATGAAGATACCGAGTTCGTAACTTTGAGTCCGTGTGAGAGACTCCGGATTGACCGTGGCCGAGAACAGTTGCAGAGCGCGGATAACATGACATGACGTCGAAGTGGACGATGATACAGACAAGTGGAACCAAAGGTTCGCGCGAGAGGTTGGCGAACTGTTGTTGCTCCCCGTCGAGATTAAAGATCTGATATGCATACAGAAGCGTTGGGATACATCCAGTTCCCGAGGAAATGTTGTGGTGAGAACGCAGATGTCCAGAAAGAGAGAAAAGATTATGTGAGAGTAGCAGCTTTCGTACAGTTCGGCATAGGCGAGATCGGAAGAGACCTTCAGCAGGATTCCTTCCAGGACACTGCTGCAATGAGATTTGCACCCAGGATCAGTTGTGTCACATGTATTTAGAGGACCAGAGACCGACGCCAGTAATGTGCTGCTTTACGAGGTCGTGATGATTGACCGAGAGATGACCAGAGAAGTGCCAGGACAGAATTGTCCCCGTTAGCACACCTGACTGGGCCGATGAGCCGATGGATTGCGAGATTGGTAAATCCACAGAGAAGATAAGGACCCAGAGACCGAGGACGCTAGACCGTGAGCAGGAGGCAAGCGGATGTTCTTGTTCTGCCAGTTTTAGGAGCGCCGATTTATTCTTCGACATTGTAGGAGGTGTAACACAATGTCCTTTATTGCGATTTGCGTTTGTGATCCGAGTATCACGCTTATATCGCTTGGATTTGAGTTTTGATGATGAGTTTCCTAATATTGATTTCGTGCACCATGGCTGCACCTTCTGGGTATTTATATTTTGTGCATAGTTATTGCACTTGAGATATGTTTTTATACACCGTTGTGTTGGTTTTTGATTTGTGCATATTTATTGCACTTGAGATATGTTTTTATACACCGTTGTGTTGGTTTTTGATTTGTGCATATTTATTGTACTTGATATCGGTTTTGTGCCTTGGCTGCACATGTTTATGATTTCGTGGATTTCATACAGTTGATTTGATTTTTGTGCGTGTGGTATGCACTCGATTTGATTTTTGCAATCGGTATAGCTTATATGTGCTTGTAGTGCATTAATATGTGTTTTGTGCACGCTGTTGCACACGTTTATGATTTTATACACCTTGATACACTCGGTGTTGCTGTTTACGCATTTGAGTTATTGATCGGTATTTTGTGCACATGATGCACTGTATTTGTATTTCATGCACTTGATGCACCAGATTTGTATTTATGCATTTATGCACTGTATTTCGTGCCCTGAATGTACCGGATTTGTGTTTCGTGCATTTGTTACACTAGATTTTCTTTTCATACATTTGTTGCGCTGGATTTATGTTTTGTGCATTGGTTGCGCCAGATCGGTATTTTGTGCATTGGTTGCGCTAGATTTATACTCCGTATATTGCTGCACCGATTTATTTCTTTGAGCATTTGTGTTATCCGATTTTTGTTTTCGTGTGCATTGGCACTTGCCGTTCGTTTTCGTGCATGCTACTGCACTATATGCTTTTACGGACCCGACATGCTTGGGTTGGATGTTTGCGCATATTAGGCGCTTAATTTTGGATTTTATGCGCATCGGATGCATTCGAGTGAGATTTTTACTCATGCATATCGGATGCCCTTGATTTAGATTTCTTTCATGCATGTTTGATGCACTTGATTTAGATTTCATTAGTGCATGATGGATGCACTTGATTTGGATTTTCACGCATGTTGGGCGCAAGATATGAGATGTGCTTTTGTGCACACCGGATGCACTCGTTTGGGATTTTCATTCGTGCATGTTAGTTGCACCGGATGCACTCTAGATGTACTTGATATTGTTGTCGTGCACACCCGTTGCACTGGACAGATGCTTTCATGCATACCAGCAAGAAAACGGATTATATGCAAGGCTTGCACATTCGTAGCACTTGTATTTGGATTTGATTTCCATGCGCACTAGACGCACGTGATTTTTGGATACGCCTTTTGAGGCTGATTTTGCTTTTGGCACCTTGTTTTCATGATGGGCATCATATTATATGGTGGCCAAACCGGACTGATCTGAGGACAGTACCTGGGTACTTGGCATGTATTAAAAGTTTACCAAGAGGTTTCGAAAAAGTGCTATAGTCTCGCTATTTCCTACGTGTCCGTGAGCGAAACAAACGTTTTTAAAAGAAAACCTTTTATGATATTGTAAAACGACGGAGCGTATATTTAGAAAAATATATATGGACATATATTATTATTTTACAAATGAGCATCCGTCACTTATGCTGTGAGTTACGCATTCACGCGGCGATTTGGAAAAGATTTTTTCATGAGTTTTATTCAGTTCTTGAAGGTTTTCCAAAGATGCGTAATATACACGTATTATAATATTTGATTAGTGTATGTTGGATTTCAGTAGTGGACTTTGAGATCTGTATCTTCAATATAACTCCGAGGGATGTGTACAAATCTGATGATTTGCGTAAAGCTTGACGGAGTTCAGATTTTGAGTTTTGTACTCGTTTTCATGCGCACTTGACGCGCTGTGTTATTTCTGTATCTTCCGTGATTTCGGAGCCCCGTTGTTTTGAGCTGATTATTGAAATGTTTTAGATCTTAGGGGTCTAAATTTAAATTCAGGGACCGAATTCATTTAAAGGAGGAAGATTGTAACATTTCAGAAAATATAAAATATTATTTTTGGAATTTAATATTAAAATAATATATTTCCTAAAAACTGCCCGATTTGCGAAATTGGAGTTTTCGAAAAAGGGTATAAATATATACAAAAAATTATGAAATAAATGGAAATTAAAATAATTTATTCATTTAAAAAGATATTTAAAGGATTTGGCATTTTTAAAATTTATTGTATGCAGTTTTGATAAAAACCCGATTAGTGCATTGCTAATCGCGATTAAGCCAAATCCGTGTATCTACAGTTTTCATGGTTAGTGCACCATGACATGTTATATATTATTTCATTTGTGTTGTTTTTATTAGGGTGTATGTGTTATTGGTGAGAAAATAATGAAAAAAGGTGTAATGATGATTTGGAGAGAGAGAGGGGACACAATGATGAAAATAAGCATGTTAGGAGAGATAATGAGAGTGAGAAAGTAAGAGAGAGGGAGAGAGTGCTGTCTCATTTGTTCCTCCACCATTTTCTTCTTCTTCTTCTTCCTCATCTCCATCCATCTTCTACCCTCTTAACCCTTCCCAAAAACCTTGCCAAAACCCTAAACCCCTTTCCCAAAAGTTGATTTCCTCTTCACCCTCTACACATTGGACCAAGCAAAGTTCGAATTTGATGACTTGTGGAGTTAGGGCTGTCTAGAGTGGCCTAAATGAGGTAATCCCCACACTATTAGATTAGTATTTGAGCTTCCTAACTTCTATTGTTAGTTTAGAAGTGTTTTAGTGTAGATTAGTGGGTTTTGAAATTTCCTAGAAGAGGGTTGAGGATTCTTGAGTTGCGGTGGTGAAGTTGAGCCCTAGTAGTGACCATAAAACCACCATAGTGCTAAAAACCCAGACCTAACCTAAACTGAAAGCCTAAAAACCCAAAACAGAAACCTATCATGTCGGTTTTGTGAAAATATAGGGTGCACAGGGAAATCTGGAGCAACCCGGGGAAATTCTGAGTTTAGCAAACAATTCCAGGGACCCATTTAGGACCCTAGGAGACCACCATATGAAGACGAAGCCTATGGGAGCCTGGGGTGCCGAGGAGGCCGGAATTCATGGCCTTGTGGCCGGCCAGTTTGGGTAGGTTGGTGCTAGGTTTGTTCCAGTAGCTCAAAGACCTAATATCCTGCACCCTAGACTTGTTTGCTTAGCTTTATTTTCCCTGAGTCAAAATCTGGGGGCTTTTTAGTGTGATTTTGGCTATGTTTTCTGTATTTTGAAATGCTAAGTTTTGATATTTGGGTTTGTATTTTGTTGTTGCATGTTTGTACATCAACGAATAGGGGTAATTTTTTGGTTTTGCTATAGGTTCTATCCTATGGGCGATCCGTGTGCCGTTTTGGATTTCAGAACTTGATTTTTATAGCATTGTGATATGTGTTGTTATTGTAGGTACCTTCGCATGGATTTCGATGCGACGGAGCGTGGCGTCATCGACTTCGGTAAGCGAAGACCAATGTGAGTAGATCTATATCTACGGGGGAAGTAGCGTGGATGGCGTATAGCACCCCCGCAAAGTTTTGGTGGAAACCGATTTATAGCATGTGGTTAAGAAAAACCTAGAGTAGCAAACTAGGGTTAGAATTAAAAGATAGCTATAGACACCATATTAGAAACTATAGGATAGTTAGAAGTGTTATGATACGGCTAATATGTGATGACGGGATTTGAGGATGATATTTGATGATATTGCCGTTTAGGGTACTATAGGACTAGATAGTCGACGTAGATGTGTCATCCGAACCATACCTATTTCCAAACTGAAGATACCTTGAGGGACGTTAGAGATTTTCAAACGATATTTTTTCCTTAAAAACACCATAACCCCGACTTTTAAAACTACGATTCACACCTTTTAAAAACTGATTGTATGGTTCGGGTGTGTATGTTAAATTAGATAGTTATGCTTATAGTAAAGGTAGAATGCATCTGTAAAATTGACTTGATAAGGGATATAAATGCGATGAAAAGGATATATGACGCGATATGATGATTTGGTGATATGTTGGTATACGGATGCGAGTCGATTGAGATGATTTATACCCTGCCGGTCCCCTGATATGAGATTATTGCGGATGTGACCTGGGACATAGGTATATAGAGATATTTATATGTGCTGTGAATCGTGAGTGTTAGCCGTACGTGACGTTAGGTCCATACCCTCCTCGTCTTATAGGTTTATAGGATTCCTAATAGCTTAATGCTGCCGTACGATGATTTTCTGTGCATTATGATTTTGACTTTATGATTGATCCATACCCTTTGACTAGAGGTTGTCGTACGATGGATTATACCGTACGCGATGTTGTTGGGCTGGATGCCGATTGATAGATTCACCAACTCGATCATGTTAGATATGTATACCTTATTGCTTTTAGCTGACGATTTACCTTATGATGTATTCATGCTATTCGCATTGCATTACTTATACATGTGCTAGTACACTTACACAATTATCGATGATATGTATGTTACACGTACATAGATTTGCCGGCTCACACACTTCATCATCAATAATTGCCATGTCACTACATAGTAGGGTTGTTGCATCATGATATGCATATTGTACAACATACTTGCCCACATACATATTGTACACCATACTTGCGGACATATACATTTGTACGTCCATACTTGCGTATATACACATATGCACCTTTATACGGTATTGCATTCAATTTTGGAGATTTGGGAGCCGCATGATATATTTTAAAACCGAATTCATTTAAAAGAGTGGTTTTCCCTCGATATGTGCATATTACTGTTGTTGGGGTAAAAATTTACACCCCGGTTGACCAAGTCAACCCCAAGCCAAGTGGGCCCAAGCCTAGATCCAGTGGGCCCATGCCCGGGTCGAGCCCGAACATGAAGCGGCCGGCCTCCCCCCACGCCAAGATAAAAATTTTGTAATAAACAATTTTGTTGCATTTCTTTTATTTTATTTTATGGATAAATGTAAGAAAAATAGGCATAAAGCCAAATTTTTGTAAAGCCCATGGCTTATGTGCAAAAAGAAATGGCACATAAGCCATGGGATAGGCAAAATGCCATTTTGTGAAGCCCAAGGGGCTATGTGTAAAGTGTATAGCCTATAAAGGCAAATATAATGAAAATATCTAACAATTTTTTCTCTCTCTAAAAATTTTCCAGATCTGAGATCTTTCTCCTTCTTCAAGGTTCCAAAACCTTCTTCTTTCTCTTGAATTAAATCAAGAGTTCTACTCTCCCTTTTATAAAACAAATTAGTTTTTCACCACAAAACCCATCAAGGGGAACTCAGATCTTCCTTTAGATCTCAAAAAGTAGTGATTTTTAAAATCCCATATCTCTTGATCTTCAAGATCCAGCTAACAGAGGAGGAAGAAGAAGAACCCTTCCCATTAACCCCAAAAAAAAACGCACACTCAGGAGTCCAACTCCTCTCTGATTTCTCTTCCGAGAAATTTTTTTAGGCTAAAAGCCTCTTTTTCTCGCCGACGCTCAAGCGCAGAGCGCCCACGTGCCGACACGTGGCGCGCTTGCGCTCGAGCGCTCAGCGCTCCAGCGCAGAGCGCCCACGTGCCGACACGTGGCGCTCTTGCGCTCCAGCGCAAGCGCTCGATCGCAAGTCGCCCCGGTGCCGACACGTGGCGCGCTTGCGCTCCAGCGCAAGCGCTCGAGCGCAAGTCGCCCCCGTGCCGACACGTGGCGCTCTTGCGCTCAAGCGCAAGCGCTCGAGCGCAATTCGTCCACGTGCCGGCACGTGGTGCGCTTGCGCCCAAGCGCTCAGCGTCCGAGCGCAAAGCGCCCACGTGCCGACAAGTGGCGCGCTTGCGCCCAAGCGCTCAGCGTCCGAGCGCAAAGTGCCTACGTGCCGATACGTGGCGCGTTGCGCTCCAGCACTCTGCGCTCGAGCGCAAAGCGCTCACGTGCCGACACGTGGCGCGTTGCGCTCCAGCACTCTGCGCTTGAGCGTAAAGAGCTCACGTGCCGACACATGGCGCATTGCGCTCCAACACTCTGCGCTCGAGCGCAAAGCGCCCACGTGCCGACATGTGGCGCGCTTGCGCTCAAGCGCCTAGGCGCTGGCCCCACGCATCCTTTGGATGTCTTTTTCCCCTTTATTTATATATACATGTATATATATACATATGTATATATATGTACACATACACATACTCCACGACACTGTCCCTGTTAGAAAAAAATTTCTAACGGGGCGCTGTCCCGCACCCCGCAAGGGGGCTGCTAGCCCCTTGACCCCCAGCCCGCTATCCGGGTAGCGAGACCCCGTAAAAACTCTGCGTGGCTCCCGATATATCCAAAACCCCCCTTCAAAACACAACACACGTACACTGCACATCGAGTTCGCATGACCAGTTTAACCCGTCAATCGGAGGTTTCCTCGCACCAAAGGCGATGGGTAATTAACGGCAGTTTAGTCTACGGTTGCCGGAGATTCGGATCCCCACAATCATTAAACCCCGGCCTACCCTAGGCCGGGGGAATCTGTAGTACGCCTGACAAGCGTGCGCGTATTCCTATCTCAATAGGGTGACGAAAAACACCCTTCAGATTCTGGCACGCCCGGTGGGACCTTTCTCTCCTCCCATATTTCGGGTTAAACGTTCATGCGAACTCAATCAATATACAAATTGATTGTATATACTGAAATGATGTTTCTTTTCGTGCAGCAATCAACTTTCAACGACGATGTCTCCTAAGACGAATTCAACTTCCAAAGCGACCCCGATTCCGTACGTGGTCAAGATCAACGCTCGTGTGGTTCTCCCCGCAAGCCTCAGTCGACAGTGGGAGGAACCGCCCCGCCAGTTTGTCTCTGTCATCATCTACCCTGCCGGAAGCGCTCATCTAACGGAGATCCCGGCGGAACAGGTGGCCAAGCCGGTCTCAAGGGGTAAGAGGCCGAATGTCGTGATCTCCAAGGCACCATAACCGAAACTTAAGACGGTATCTGAACGATTCTCTGGTGCTCTAGCGGGGGGCAAGAACTTCGGTACAAAGGGCAACATCAAATGTTGCGGACGAGCTCAGGCGATGACTCCAACAAATGCACAATCGAGCATATCTCCAAGGCCCTCCATCGCCCGGTCTGCGGCGTCTTCCCAAAGAGCCGAAGTCTGCCAGATGCTTAGAACAGAAAAGTTAAGGCAGAAGCGGCTCAGGTATCGAGCCAACAAGAGGGCCATGGCTTCGGCCAAATGGAATCGTGTGAAGTTCCAAGTGCAGGGTTGCCCCGCGAAGACAGCTGAGTCGGACGTAAGAATCAGCAAATCCTTCGAGCCTCTGAAGTGGGTTCAGAAAAATGCCATGACCGCCAGAATCAAGAAGACAGCGGTCCGAACAGTGCCACAAAGAGACGTGTCCCGGCCCCAATAGAAAAAGTATGACACTGTCTCTTCAAGAGTCTATCAAGAACTCTGTGCCGTACGAAAGCAGCGGGGGAAACCCAGAAAAGAAGCGCCAGAACCATTCAAGAACCTGGTCAGGCCAGCCGCCTTCAATCGACTACCAGCTACCGAGACAAGGGGGTCAAGACAGCGATCCGTGAAATCAACTGCCAATGATAGAAAGAAGGCCAGATATATCATCCATACGGTCTATATGGCGGGCGGGCGCCCCAGCGACAACCTTCGCAGCAAAAGCAAGGATGGGGCCACCACATCCCAAGCCCAATCTAGCCTGAATGTGGTTGCCGCCGCCCAAGAACAGCCGCCCCCGTTGGATGAAGAAAACCCTCTCGATGAGGATGATAGGCAGAAAGACCCCTCGGTCCATGCAGAGTCAAGCTCGGACAGCGAGGAAGAGCCAACTTTCCGTCCCAGGACTGCGGAGCAAGAGCTGCTTCAAGAGCTTCGAAAACAGCTCATGAGCAAAGATAAAGAGATGGCCAAGCTCTATTCGAAGATTGACGACTTAACGAACGTGGTGATGCAGCTTATGGCTCAAATTGCTCGAGCGCCTCCCAATCAAGCACAAGCCGCTACTAATCAGCCGGGTGATGACAATCCGAGGCAGCCAATGCCTGTTCCTTTGGGACCAAGACTGGTCGAGCCGCATGAAAGCTGGCCACACTCCGCTTCTGGGGATGCCTTGGCCCCAGATAGCACTATCCCGCTAACACAGGATCGGATAATGGATTTGGTCACCAGCAAGGTTAAAACATTGGTGGCCGAAGCTGAAGCTCAGAAAGAAATCAGCAGTAGTGGGCGGCCATACCCCGCGCAGTACGATCTGATTGAGTTCCCAAGCGGCTACGTCATTCCTAAGTTCGGAAGATTTGATGGAACGGGGAATGCAAATCAGCATGTCGCCCACTTCAAAGCATCGTGCGGAAATACAGGGGGCAATGACGCGCTCCTTCTTCGTCAGTTTGTCAACAGCCTGACCGACATCGCCTTCGACTGGTATGCGAGTATACCGGACGGGTCCGTCATTACCTTTGCCCAAATGGAGTCCCTGTTTCGGCAAAGGTTCATGAGTGTCAGTGATAAAATCTCCATTGCCGACCTTGTGAGGACCAAGCCGGGGAAGAATGAAAGCAACACCGACTTTATCGCTCGATGGCATAATCTCACAGTCAAGTGCGAACCGCCGCTGGAGCAGGACCAATCCGTCAGCCTTCTCATTGGGAACCTCAGCAATTGGATGGTCCCATTCTTGTGTACAGCGGGCCTCAAGACATTTCAGGAGCTAACCAAGAAAGTCCAAATGCTGGAACGCTCGAAGAAAGAGTCCCCGCCGGACTCTTAGAAAGACAAAACTTGGAAAAGCAAGCGGGACGACAGCCGTAGAAGCGGGAGTTCCAGCACTATCAATGTCTTCAATGCATCCGACAATGAAGAAAAGTGAATGGCGGGCGAATCCAAAACCAACCGGTCTCGAAAGCCATTGCAGGGAGGAGACGGGCCTTCCCTAGAGGAGAAGAAGAACAAGGTTTACTCTTTCAGAAGGGACAAGGTCCGTAAGACATTTAAAGATGCCTTGAACAACGGCCTACAATTGCCGGAGTCGAAAAGACCCCAAGAAGCAAAAATGACCGACAATCCCCTGTATTGCCTGTACCACCGAGTAGTGAGCCATGAGATTGAGGATTGCTATATCTTCAAGGACTGGGTCGAGAAGCAGTACAAGGCTGGAGAGATCGAGCTGTCTAAAAGCGTGTTGGTGAACAATCAAGTTGCAACCGCCAACTTTAAACAGACAGAAGCTGAAGCCTTCTGGGAGCAGACAGCCAAACCCGCTGCCCTGAGAAATGAAACGGACTCATCGTGGCCTCCGTGGAGTACGCACATATCTAATAAGACGAAGAAGATGATAAAGCTACTTCGGAAAGAACCCAGGACGGAATGGGAAGGGCAGAAGAAGCCTACCAGTCCAGCTGCCAATGCGGCTCCATCAGGCTCAAAATCCAAAGAGCTCAAGAAGAAGAAAAGTGCAGCTCGGCGCGAAAAAGAGTCTGCAGGGAGATCGGCCATTCAAAAATATATCGATTCCCTCGAAGAATATGAACAAAAGGAAAGAACATTGATTCAATTGATGAAGTTCTTCCCTGTACAAGCGGCTGAAATTCTGGAGGAGTTAGAAGAAGACTCCAATGAAGAGATCCCAGTAGTGACCTGCTATGCCATCCATCTTGGCAGTGACTCCGAGGATGAGCTCTGTTTTCCCGAAGAGGACGAGGAGCTCACCACAAAGGCCAATCAAATCCAGCTCAGAAGCGGCAGGGCTCTACCGCAAAATCAGGGCAACGCCCCAAAAGGGAAGGAAAAACAAGTCGCTAATGAAGAAGATGGCAGAGAACCGGCTGATGAAAACATAAGTCCTTCCTCGCTGGACTATAATGTCTTGGCACATCTCTGGAAGCTTCCGTCTCTCCTGAGCATCTACGACGCCTTGGTCCTATCTAAGGAGCTTAGAGATGTTCTCATTCACGCTCTACAAAACCCCGAGCGGTATCAGGCTAACTTTGCGGAAATTAATATGAAAGAAGCCCAGCACGCTTTGCATGCCGCCGCAGTCACATTTAAGGATGAAGACTTGCTACTGGGAATGGCTGAGCATAATCGGCCGCTTTACGTGACCGGGTACAGCGACGGAGATCGGATTAATCGCATATTGATTGATCCGGGGTCTTCAGTGAACATCATGAACTTACGGACGCTGAAGAGTTTGTCAATGGACGTCCGACACCTGTCAAGGGAAAGGATTGTCATTCAAGGCTTCAACTAAAATTGCCAGCAAGTTCTGGGGTCTATAGCTCTGCTAATCAAATTCGGGGATCTACAAACTGAAGCTAAGATATACGTGATCGACGCCGACACGTCTTATAAGATTCTCTTGGGGTGGCCGTGGCTCCACGATTACGGCATCATTCCGTCAACTCTCCATCAATGCATGAAGTATACTAAAAATGGCGAAGAAAGACGCTTTGACGGAGACATCCAGCCGTTCGGTGTGCATGAAGTCCGATATGAAGATTCTCGGTACTTTATGAATCACCAAAATGCTAAGCCATAACTTACTGAGGATAGACCGGCCCTAAGACTCAAAAGCAAATCTGCGCCGGCTGTCACTTTCAAAAGAAAAAATACCCAAGTGCGCCCGCATTTCGGCAGCGACACTGATGAGTCCGACGCTGGAAGCCCGTCCTTCCATAAAACTCGCCCTCACTTCGGCAGCGATACGGACGAATCTGTTACTGAAGGCCCATCTAGCAGCAAAGTCCGCCCTCATCTTGGCAGTGACACTGAAGAGTCAGAAGAAGAGGACCTGCCGTGCAACAGCTGTGCAGATTGGCCCCCTATGCAGCAAGCGAAACTACGAGAGACCTTCGAAGTCGCAGAAGGGTCTCTGGCCATCACAAGGGTGCCGGAACGGATGTGCAAAGAGCTCGACGCATTGTTAGTCTCTACCGTGGACCAACTGAAAACTTTCTACGTGCCCGGGAGGAAAAATGGACAGAAGGGCATCCTGTTTTACAGGTCAAACCTCATTCCTTCTATGGTATCCTCCCCAGGTCCGAGCACTCATCGATGGACGAATTCCAGATAGACAGGGAAAATGCTACATTCAACCTGATTCCAAAGCGTGCTACATGATCCATGTTGGTGAGGCGAGCAAAAGATCAAATGATGACGGCGAGATAGCCGAGCCAGAAGAAGCTCCTCAAGAGCTCGAAGATGGCGGACAAGCAACCTTTGACGAGCTAACCGAGATTGACTTAGGAAACCCCGATAATCCAAGGCCGACCTACATCAGCTCGCTCTTGTCATAGGAAATGAAAGCGCAGATAATTGCCCTGCTGCATGAGTTCGTCGACTGCTTCGCGTGGACATACAAAGAAATGCCTGGCCTTTCCCCTGAAGTGGCCGTACATAAGTTGGTTATATCTCCTGATGCTAAGCCAGTCAAACAAGCTCCTCGAAGAATGAGAAAGGAACTAGAAGAAAAGGTCATCGAGGAAACTAAGAAGCTCATCGATGCTGGCTTCATCAGAGAAGAGAAATATGCGGACTGGATCGCATGCGTGGTCCCAATGAAGAAGAAAAATGGGCAGATCCGAGTTTGTGTCGATTTCAGGGACCTCAACAAGGCATTTCCTAAAGACGACTTCCCGCTACCGGTCATGGAAATGATGGTTGATGACACTTCAAATTACGAGCTGTTCACCTTTATGGACGGCTCGTCTGGATACAATCAGATCAAGATGTCGCCTGAGGATGAGAAGCACACAGCATTTCGAACCCCGATCGGAATATATTGCTACAAGGTGATGCCGTTCGGATTGAAGAACGCAGGTGCTACATATCAAAGGGCAATGACCAATATCTTCGATGACCTAATTCATAAAGTCGTCGAATGTTATGTTGATGATCTGGTCGTTAAGACTAAAACCAAGGCCGATCATATCCAGGATCTTAGGACCGTTCTCACCAGACTGAGGGAATTTGACCTGAAGATGAATCCTCTGAAATGCGCTTTTGGCGTGTCATCGGGAAGATTCCTGGGCTTCATAGTCCGACATCGAGGGATCGAAGTTGACCCATCAAAGATAAAGGCTATCATGGAGATGCCCCCTCCGAAGAGTCTGACGCAGCTAAGATCTTTTCAAGGCAAGCCAGCTTATATACGGAGGTTTATCTCAAATTTATCGGGGAGATGTAAGCCCTTCTCGAAGCTCATGAAGAAAGGAGCTCCTTTTATCTGGGATGCCGAATGTCAAGCAGCGTTCGAAAGTATCAAACAGTACTTGTTGCACCCTCCAGTGCTGGCCGCTCCTATTCTAAATAAACCGTTGATTCTCTACACTGCCGCGCTGGATGAGTCACTCGGTGCGCTCCTTTCCCAGAATAACGAGGAGGGAAAAGAAAATGCCCTCTACTACCTCAGTCGAACTCTAGTCGGGGCGGAACACAACTATTCCCCAATCGAGAAGCAATGCCTGGCTCTAATATTTGCTGTGAAGAAGCTGAGGCACTATCTGCTTGCTCATCGGGTTATGCTGATCTCCAAGGTCGACCCGCTTAAACACTTGATGACCAGAGCGAGCCTAGCCGGCAGAATGGAAAGATGGGATGTTATGCTACTCGAGTTTGACATAGTTTATACTCCTCAGAAAGCAGTAAAAGGGCAAGCTCTTGCAGTCTTTCTCGCTGCTCATCCCATACCAGAAGGATCGCCGCTAAATTGTGAGTTACCCGACGAACAGGTGCTGCACCTCGAGGAAGACGAGCCATATTGGGAGCTCTACTTCGATGGGGCCTCATCAATAAGGAGCTCCGGCAGATCAAGCGTCCTGGAGGTAAAAGCGGGGATAGGATTGGTGTTCACCACGCCATCAATGGGAACCCTACGGCGTTCTTTCGCTCTCACCGAGCCTCAGACAAACAATGAAGCTGAGTATGAAGCTCTGATAGCTGGTTTGGAGCTCGCCATAGAAATGGAAATCCTTCGGCTATGGGTTTACGGCGACTCCCAGCTAGTCGTCAACCAAGTAAGCGGCGACTATAAGATATACAAACCCGAGTTAGCTCGGTACAGAGGCCGAGTGGTGAAACTCATGAAACGGTTCACTCACATTGAACTAATGAGAGTCCCTAAAGCGTTGAATGGAAAGGCTGATATACTCGCTCGCTTAGCCAAGGAGCTGGCTGATCCTGACATGGACGAAATTCTGATCACAGTCAGGAGCCGACAAATTCTACCCCCAGTCTCTCTACGAGAAGAGAAAAGCATGGAACAGAAGAGCAGTCCTGCAGAAGATGCTTCGATCATCCAAGACGAGCCCGATTGGAGAGAACCCTTCATAAAGTATCTCCGATACGACAAGTTGCCCGAAGAAAAATCTGCGAGGGTTCAGCTGAAGAAAAGAGCTCTCCGATATGTGTTTGTAAATGACACGTTATACCGCAGGTCATATGACCAACTCTGGTTCAGGTGTCTGTCATTGGCCGAAGCCCAAAAGGAAATGAAAGATGTTCACTCGGGCGTTTGCGGTGCTCACCAATCTGGCCCCAAGATGCGACTTCAAATCAAACGGCTTGGGTATTACTGGCCCACCATGATACGGGATTGCGGAGAGCATGCAAAGAAATGTCAGATCTGCCAAATCCATGGTGATTTCATTCATAAGAATCCCAATCCGTTGCATCCTACGGTGGCGTCGTGGCCCTTCGAAGTCTGGGGCACCGATATTGTTGGCCCAATTGATCCTCCGTCATCCAAAGGCCATCGGTTCATACTGGCCGCGACGGACTACTGCTCCAGATGGGCTAAAACTGTCCCGCTAAAAGAAGTCAAGACAAAAGATATTCTGACATTCTTCCAGCATAATATTCTATAACGCTTCGGTACACCAAGAAGAATCATTTCTGGCAACGGGCCTTCTTTCAAGAGCTTCAATGTCTCAAGATTCGCTACTCAGCACAAGATAGACTGGAGATATTCCTCCATCTATAATCCAAGAGCCAATGGTCTAGCCGAAGCCTTCAATAAGACTCTATGCAAGCTCCTGAGGAAAAATGCTTCAGCCAACAACAGAGACTGGAATCTCAAACTTCATGAGGCGTTGTGGGCATATCGTACCACGCACCGTACTCCAACTCAGTCCACTCCATACTCATTGCTCTTCGGAGTGGAGGCGGTCGTCCCCCTCGAAGTCGAAGTTCTAAGCCTAAGAATGGCCGTTCAGCACGAGTTAACGGAGGAGGAAAACGTGCTCCTTCGACTTGAAGAGCTCGATGCCCTCGAAGAAAAGAGGCTTGCGGTGCAGCAAAATCTGGAGCTATACCGAGCCCAAATGTCACGGGCCTATGACAAGATAACCCGTCTCCGCGCTTTCAAGAAAGGTGAATTGGTGTTGGTCCTCAAAAGACCGATCATCCCCAATCGACACACCAAGGGAAAATTCGAGCCAAACTGGGAAGGACCATACGTCATCGAGAAAGTGTTCGACGGAGGATCCTACCAACTAATAAGTGCCGAGGGAGAAAGACCCGTGCCACCCATCAATGGCCGATATCTCAAGAAATACTACACGTGAATGCTCCAAGTCGCAGGCGAATTGAACGCCAGCCCTACGGTCTGGATCATACATCCTGCAAAACCGTATACAATCCACGGGCGTAAATGACCCCTATCTCTCCCAAATCCTGCCGGTGAGACTACTTTTAAAGTCCCACCAGCGGTAAAAAAAAGAGAAAAAGAGAAAAAAAATAAAAGAAATAAAAAAATAAACGGTATGTCCACAAGCAAAACGGGCACGGATGAAAACCCGAAAGGGCTCCGTGAGTAAAAACAGCAGGACTACCGGCGAGTCTGCGAAAATCCGAAAGGGCGCAAACTCGTGAAAAGAGATGAAATACACTCGCAAAGTCCTCTCGACCCTGTGAGGAGAAAACCCCTGCGTGAGATCCTTACGACTCACAAAGGAGCAACACACTTAGGAATCCTCATGATTCCTAAGGAGAAAATACACCTGCGGGATCCTTATGTCTCGTAGGGAGAAAATGCTTTTATGGGACCCTCACGGCCCATAAAATTGAAAAGCCTTAGGTGATAGGGACCCAAACCTGTCTCCTAAGCCATCGTTCCCCAACGGGCAACTACAAATGATGAGTCGCTCCTGGCATTTTGCTTCAGTGTTAGCGGTGCTGATGCCGACCAAAAAACCCAAATCCCAAGTCCTCCCAAGGCAAATGATAAGTTTCTCCTGGCATTATTCCAGTGCAGCAATGCTGATGCCAAACAAGATCCAAATCCCAAGTCCCCAAACGGCGAATAATGAGTCGCTCCTAGTACCACATTCCAGTGCAGCGATGCAGACGCCAACCAAAATTCGATTTCTCAAAATTCTCCTGGCCCTACGGTGGGTCCCCAAGTTGACCATCGTATACAATCCACGGGCTCAAATAATTCTCATCATACCCATGCCCCACCGTAATCACCAGTTACGCGGCCGGTCTCCACTTTGGGAATGATGCTCCATTGATAAGACCCACTCATGTGTCTTCACGATATATGAGGAGAACAAACCTTTGTGGGATCCTTACGACTCATAAAGGAAAAACACACTTAGGAGTCCTCACGACTCCTAAGGAGAAAATACACCTGCGGGATCCTTACGACTCGTAGGGAGAAAATGCTTTTATGAGACCCTCACGGCCCATAAAATTGAAAAGTCTTAGGCGATAGGGATCTAAACCTGTCTCCTAAGCCATCGCTCCCCAATTCCCAAATGGCGAATGATGAGTCGCTCCTGGTACCATATTCCAGTGCAGCGATGCAGACGCCAACCAAATTCCAAATCCCATACCCCAACGGCGAATGATGAGTCGCTCCTGGTACCATATTCCAGTGCAGCGATGCAGACGCCGACAAAATCCCAAAAATTTTCCGGCCCTACGGTCTGGATCATACATCCTGCAAAACCGTATACAATCCACGGGCGTAAAACAATCCCAAAATCCTCTCAATGACAGATGATGATTCGCTCCTGGTACCATATTCCAGTATAGCGATGCTGATGTCAACCCAAATCAAAATCAACAAGTCAACTTCCACTCCGACACCACAGAAAGCGGAGCAAGTCAGAATCCAATCTCGACACCGCGAGAAGCGGAGCAAGTCAAGTCTACCCCTGACACTGCAAGAAGCAGAGCAAGTCAAATCAAGAACCGACCGTCCAAGTCGCAAAAAGGGCAGCATCGACCGTCCAAGTCGCAAAAAGGGCAGCATCGACCGTCCACATCGCTAAAATGGCAGCACCGACTGTCCAAGTCGCAAAAAGGGCAGCATCGACCGTCCAAGTCGCAAAGAGGGAAGAACCGACCGTCCACGTCGCTAAAAGGGCAGCACCGACCGTCCAAGTCGCTAAAAGGGCAGCACCGACCGTCCAAGTCGCAAAAAGGGCAGCACCGACTGTCCAAGTCGCAAAAAGGGCAGCATCGACCGTCCAAGTCGCAAAAAGGGCAGTATCGACCGTCCACGTCGCTAAAATGGCAGCATCGACCGTCCAAGTCGCAAAAAGGGCAGCATCGACCGTCCACGTCGCTAAAATGGCAGCACCGACCGTCCACGTCGCTAAAAGGGCAGCACCGACCGTCCAAGTCGCTAAAAGGGCAGCATCGACCGTCCAAGTCGCAAAAAGGGCAGAACCGACCGTCTACATCGCTAAAAGGGCAGCACCGACCGTCCAAGTCGCTAAAAGGGCAGCACCGACAGGCAAGTCGCAAAAAGGGCAGCACCGACTTTCCAAGTCGCAAAAAGGGCAGCATCAACCGTCCAAGTCGCAAAAAGGGCAGCATCGACCGTCCACGTCGCTAAAATGGCAACATCGACCGACCAAGTCGTAAAAAGGGCAGCATCGACCGTCCACGTCGCTAAAATGGCAGCACCGACCATCCACGTCGCTAAAAGGGCAGCCACGACCGTCCAAGTCGCTAAAATGGCAGCATCGACCGTCCACGTCGCTAAAAGGGCAGCAACGACCGTCCAAGTCGCAAAAAGGGCAGAATCGACCATCCACGTCGCTAAAAGGGCAGCATCGACCGTCCAAGTCGCTAAAAGGGCAGTATCAACCGTCCAAGTCGCAAAAAGGGCAGCAACGACCGTCCATGTCGTAAAAAAGGCAGTGCTAGCTTCCCAAAAAGCGGGAACCAAATTAGGTCGCCTCCACGTGAAAGAAGATCCATCAATTTCATGCACACGACCCACATATGTGGTGTGCATTTATTGATGGGGGGCAATTTGTTGGGGTAAAAATTTACACCCCGGTTGACCAAGTCAAAATCCAAGTCAACCCCAAGCCAAGTGGGCCCAGGCCCAGATCCAGTGGGCCCATGCCCGGGTCGAGCCCGAACATGAAGCGGCCGGCCTCCCCCCACGCCAAGATAAAAATTTTGTAATAAACAATTTTGTTGCATTTCTTTTATTTTATTTTATGGATAAATGTAAGAAAAATAGGCATAAAGCCAAATTTTTGTAAAGCCCATGGCTTATGTGCAAAAAGAAATGGCACATGAGCCATGAGATAGGCAAAATGCCATTTTGTGAAGCCCAAAGGGCTATGTGTAAAGTGTATAGCGTATAAAGGCAAATATAATGAAAATAACTAACAACTTTTTCTCTCTCTAAAAATTTTCCAGATCTGAAATCTTTCTCCTTCTTCAAGGTTCCAAAACCTTCTTCTTTCTCTTGAATTAAATCAAGAGTTCTACTCTCCTTTTTATAAAACAAATTAGTTTTTCACTACAAAACCCATCAAGGGGAACTCAGATCTTCCATTAGATCTCAAAAAGGAGTGATTTTTAAAATCCCATATCTCTTGATCTTCAAGATCCAGCTAACAGAGGAGGAAGAAGAAGAACCCCTCTCATTAACCCCCAAAAAAAACGCACACTCAGGAGTCCAACTCCTTTCTGATTTCTCTTCCGAGAAATTTTTTTAGGCTAAAAGCCTCTTTTTCTTGCCGGCGCTCAAGCGCAGAGCGCCCGCGTGCCGACACGTGGCGCTCTTACGCTCGAGCGCAAGCGCTCGAGCGCAAGTCGTCCCGGTGCCGACACGTGGCGCGCTTGCGCTCCAGCGCAAGCACAAGTCGCCCCCGTGCCGACACGTGGCGCTCTTGCGCTCGAGCGCAAGCGCTTGAGTGCAAGTCGTCCACGTGCCGACACGTGGCGCGCTTGCGCCCCAGTGCTCAGCGTCCGAGCGCAAAGCGCCCACGTGCCGATACGTGGCGCGTTGCGCTCCAGCACTCTGCGCTCGAGCGCAAAGCGCCCACGTGCCGACATGTGGCGTGCTTGCGCTCAAGCGCCTAGGCGCCGGTCCCTCGCATCCTTTGGATGTCTTTTTCCCCTTTATTTATATATACATGTATATATACACATATGTATACATATGTACACATACACATACTCCACGACACTGTCCCTGTTAGAAAAAAATTTCTAACGGGGCGCTGCCCCGCACCCCGCAAGGGGGCTGCTAGCCCCCTTAACCCCCAGCCCGCTATCCGGGTAGCGAGACCCCCGTAAAAACTCTGCGTGGCTCCCGATATATCCAAAACCCCCTTCAAAACACAACACACGTACACTGCACATCGAGTTCGCATGACCAGTTTAACCCGTCAATCGGAGGTTTCCTCGCTCCAAAGGCGAGGGGTAATTAACGGCAGTTTAGTCCGCGGCTGCCGGAGATTCGGATCCCCACAATCATTAAACCCCGGCTTACCCTAGGTCGGGAGAATCTGTAGTACGCCTGACAAGCATGTGCGTATTCCCATCTCAATGGGGTGACGAAAAACACCCTACAACTGTTCCATGTTGCATGCTATACGAATATACTTACATTTCGGTTATATGTGGCATACATCATGATTTATGATTATACGTATTGAGATATATTGTTTTCATGAGATTTTTGGATTTGAGAACCGCAGTCATTTTAAAAGAAAGTATGTATTGTTTTAAAAACCTGGTTTCTCTTGTTATGGTATTTCAGTGCGTCCACCATGTGTTTTCTCGGTTCTGAGAGTGACATATGAAACCCGATTCGAGGAGCGGTAGGCACCGTCTGCGGGTACTTGGTGGACCCGGTGAGATACCCCGGGGCAAGAAGACGCGTATTGTTAGACGGTGAGCCTGGCAGGGGAGCACTACCCATCGGTGATAGTATTTGGGCTCGGCGGATATCCGGAGGATACTGACCGGAGTCGAGAGATAATATGGGCTGATCCGGACTGACGGAGCCCGTGGGCCGATCCGGACTGACGGAGCCCGAGAGATATGAGGATTTGTGTGTCGATGCTGGACACGGGTTTCATGATGTTTCGAGTGTCGATGCTGGACACTCAGATTCCATGATTTTGAGATGTCGCGAGGGACACATGTTGATTTGTATCCTTATATTTTCATGCATATACTTTTATGATATTTACATGCATGATGTTGTTTTATCTGTGGTTGACAAGTGGATGAGATCCACATGCATACGTACATTGATTATATGGGTGAACGAGATCCACATGCATACATGCATTGATTATTCTGTTGGATGTTATCCACATGCTTATAGGTATTGACTACCTTGTTGGCACATATACAGACCCGGTGAGCCTAGATATCATAGTATTACCTTTATGATATAGTTGACCTAGGAGTCGTTGTTTATTCGATTTCTACTTGTAGATGATTTTCTACTCACCCCCGTTGTGCCACAGTTCTTGCAGGTTGCCCGCATGGATCAGTAGCGGCATTGCTGGCACACAGTTGCATTTATGTGTTTTGCTTTGGTAGGTAGGACATTTGTATCGTACCAACTCTTGTATTTATATTTCATATTGTATCTAGTCAGCTCCATCAATCAAGTTTAGTAATTGTATAAGTAATGAGACTTAGCAAGACTTGTAGTTGCAGGACTTGAGCGATGGGTTTTATGTTTACATTTTGGGTTGATGTCTTGCTTATTTATTTATCTTTTGTGGTGATCTTCGCCGTTGGGCGTCGTATACTTATTTTTATGCTTTTCATGGTTGTGATCCGCCGGTTGGCGAAGTGCTAGCTCGCGCTTGGGGATGCCATTATTCTTGTTATGTATTTGTGGTTTTGGATCAAAATATACAAAGGAGGTGCTGCCCGAATTTTTATAAAAAGACGAAACATGTTTTTAAACCGGTAAATTTTACTTGCATCATTCATGTTCCTTTTCCATGCATTTTAGAAACTTGATTTCATTATACCTTTATTTCAAAACTTCACCTCCTTTATTTTCTTAAAACGGTTTAGATTTCTGGGTTTCAGTTTACTTGAATTACGTTACGCCTTTAGACGTTGCATGATTTAAGTGCTGGTCACGAGCTAATATTTCGGGTCATGACACACCCGCATTCGCCACAATGTCTCGTTATGGACCGTTAGGTTACTTAACTAACGGCATAGCGGGGCGGGACTAACACGGATGCAAAACATAAGCAACGTTTATTATATATCATATATATAATATTTCATTCGTTTGAGCATATAAAGTAATCACATTACAGAATATCCACAGCAGAAGCACATATATGAAAATACATGATATATTAGGAGGTCCGTATTTTGTATTTAACAACAATAGAAAATACGGATTCCACGGTCGCGATGAATAGCCAAGTCCACACCCCTAGACCTCTACGATAGCGGCAAGTGGCCCTACCAATTCTAGAGTTTAGGAGACCCGGTCTCGACTCCTCGAGATGGTCTCCCACTGAACCCTAGAACCCGGTCACTTGTGCTCTCCTCCTTGGGTCTATTCTAATGCGGAAAAGTAAATAATATACAACAATGGTGACAGCATCCTCAATCCGGAAGTGCCCCAATAAAAGAATATTAGATACATTTAATTTTATATGAATGAAAAGAAAAACTCTCATCTCACATAAAACCCCCGGCTTTCATTCGCGACGATCCTATACATCATATCTCAGCAACACATAATATCACATATCATCAACGTAAGCAAGTATGCGTACCCCAATTGTCGTTGATGTATAGCAACGAAACCGGCGATACACCACATACTACACTTACGGTCGCAGAAAAGAAAGTGAAAAACTACAACAATTGGAATCG
Organism: Agapanthus africanus; assembly: GCA_030015575.1. Classification (NCBI taxonomy): domain Eukaryota; kingdom Viridiplantae; phylum Streptophyta; class Magnoliopsida; order Asparagales; family Amaryllidaceae; genus Agapanthus; species Agapanthus africanus. The sequence goes on from CM057349.1 coordinate 424,241,758, forward strand.
ACACTGCCTTTAGACATCATAAACCCGGAATATCACATATTGAGGATTTCATGCCTAACAATGCAAATCTTATATTTAGGTCTCAACCATGAAAACACCTTTTCAAAAGAAGCCGGATAATTCAAAAAGATTCCCGATTCTACCGAGACCGATATATTAGACTTGCACGCAATTAATTACTTTTCACAAAACTAATTAGTGTAGATTCTAATTATTGTATCACATCATAGATATCTAGACAATGTTAACGTTTCAATCGAATCAACAAGCACCCTCAAATTACTCTGATGAGCTCAACACTTGAGCAAAGTTAAAGTACCCAAAAATGAGCCACGATACCTATGATCCATCCGTAGAAGGGCCAAACCAATGCCTCACCTATGACACCGCGGAACTACGACAAACCCTAGGGTTTAGTCGCGGTTCCGAGGGCATAGAATCGAGTTAAGGTTTTTGTTCTTCTAGAGGGTCCATAGAGTTACTTGCACGACTATCGAATATAATTAACTTAAGAAAATTCCAACACTTGGAAGTTTTCAGCGAGGGTAATGGAGGGTTATTGATTTTCGCTTGAACTGTCAAACATCGTCCAAGTTACCATTACAATGTTAAGAAATACGACTACGAAATACTCCGAATAAGGCCCTAAGCACAATTTGCATCACATGAAAATTTGGCCTAAACAAACAATACCTAAAACCCTAAAACCTACACACCAGAGCATATAAAAAAATTGAAGCAATTTGGGGCAACTGGGGCCGGCGAGCTCGGTTTTGAGCATGAAGTGCTCGGCCAAAATCTGAGGGTATGGCTTCAAATTTGTTCTGTGTTCTTAGTATTGTACCAGTAAGCTTCTGCAGTTGTTTGGAAATTTTTTCGAGCACTTTTAAAAATCGACAGAGAAGCTTTTTCACGGGTTGCAGTTTTGTTTAATTCGGAGTTGTTTCGTTTTCGTATTGTTTCTAACATTGTCTATGTTTCTATCTTGGCTCTGATACTACTGTAGGGATTCTATAGCACCATACTAGGTTAAGGGTATCATCACACATGCTATAACAAAAATTTTAGAGGCTGCTAAACAAGTCCAACCATGAATCGAACTAGAAAGATAGAGTAACAACATGCTAGTATCATATACTACAAGTGTCCAACACTAAGTGGGAGAGAATACAACCTTTGTAGACTTCCTCCTATACTCCTTTGATCGATTGAGGTTTGAACCGGTTGGTTTGTGTCCTTCCGAGTCCACGATGATCCACCACGAAATCTCTTTGCACCAAGCTCTAAGCTTCTCTTGATCAAGGATGAAGAAGATGCTAACACTCCACTCAAGTGGGCAAGACCAAAGTAGAATGGTGATTTGGGTTTGGATCTCAATTAAAAACCTTTTCTTTTTAATCCTTTCTCTTTCTTTTGAAACCCTAGTGAGCTTTGAGGAGAGAGAGGAAGAAGGAGATGGCACAAGCTAAACTCATGAGAGAAAAATGAGAATAATAATCATAACCCTAGCTTAACTCAAGAGAGTAAGAGAGAGCTATCATGATAAACTATGGTTACATAATATCTAGATATTTTGTAACTAGAATTTAAGCCAAACCATAGGCAAATGAAACCATAGTTTTGACTTATCAACACAAGAAAATGAGAGTTGAATAGTCAACCATGATTTCATTTGTCATTTTGCTTAATCTCAAATTAACAAAATATATGTATAAATATGTAACCATGTGAGTCTTGCATTGCCACCACCAATGTATCATCAACCATGACACATGTATGCTTGCATGTGTGCATGCACATCAACATATACATACACTCATGCAGGAAACAAAAGAAATAGGTTTAAACAAATGAGCTAATGGACTAAATATTAAATCAACACTTGATTTAATAACCCAGTCATATCACTTACAACCCGTCCAATAGAAAACGCCCGAATAAAATACGGTATCCAATACACGCATTTAATCGAGCTCCCGCACATATCACATATGCACCCCAAATCATTTCGCCTGAGCTAGGAGACTCCTTTGTGGGACTCTAAGACTCGTCAATACGCTAGCAGTAGGTAGTGATCACATCACATGCCCACAAACCGTCAATGGCACAAGCAGTATGTAACGGCTCCTAGGTATTGAGCGATCAGAAGAAATACAAGCAAACTTGCTAAAACTCCCGTCGAGCCAACTGGCAACACTTACCGTATAGTCCAGTCTCTTCGTCAAATATGTTGCATATCAGGTCTAGGGTAGTATCGTCGATCCCAATAACTCAGATAAGTCATGCCGGTATATGGCTCATAACAGATCGAGAAACTACTGATAACACTTATCAGTTAATCTCAACAGCCCTGGCTAGGGACTTCCTGTTATAGCCAATCGTACATGGTGCAACATCAACCCCTAATACCGGGAGAGACGAAACCCCTTCTATCGCTCATTGCCTCCATATGCCTCGGGACTGTACCCAAAATCCATCTTGTTTACCCCAATCAGAGCAAAGCTCTGTTCAAATTCCAAGGCGGGAGATGAAGCAACGCTTTTGTTTCCCCAATCAGAGCAAGGCTCTGTTTTCAAATAAAATTCAAATTTTAATAAAGAAGCAACGCTTCAGATGATCTGCGCTCTGCGCTGCGCGCCACGTGGCAGCGCAGTTGCGCTGCGCTCTGCGCTGCGGGACACGTGGCAGCGCAGTTGCGCTAGCACAGAGGCGCTGCGCTCCGCGCTGCGCGACACGTGGCAGCACAGTTGCGCTTGCGCAGTTGCGCTGCGCTCTGCGCTGCATGACACGTGTCAAGAGCTGGGGCGTTTGCGCCAAACAGAATTAAAATTCTGAAAGATCTTTCTCAATCTTGTTAAAAACAAGAAGATTGCTTTCTGTAAAACAGAAGCCCTTGGATCAAACATCCAACGATGGGAAAAATCCCTAAATCACTCAGAGAAAGATCTCTCTAACCAATTCAACAAATCATTGGCACTATAAAAGGGCCCCTAGACCCCAACTCAAAATAATCAACAACAGAGAAAGAACTCCTCTAAAGAAAATTTTGGAGAAGAACTCAAAAAGAGAAAAATGTAAACCCTTTGAATAAAAAAGTAGAATTTCTTCTGAAAAGATCATTGATCTAAGAACAAGATCAATGATCTTCAATAAAAAAATAATAATAATAACAGTGCCTTGCACTTTTTTATGAACCATTGGTTCTGCAATCTAAAAGATTCTTTTCTTGAATCCAAAGTTGGATCAATTTATCGAAACAGTGCCTGGCACTTGCAAATCTGCACTGTTGCGCTCCTGGGTTGGCGCAAGCCACCAAAGAGCGCCACGTGTCAGCACCAGGATAACTTGCGCTATGCGCTTTTAAGATAGAGCATTGCTCTTTGAAATTGGCGCAACTCACCAGAGCGCGCCACGTGTCGGCAGCGCAACAGCGCAGCGCACTGGCGCAGCGCACTGCGCTTGCACTCTCCTGAGCGTGACACGTGTCACCTCCCCATGGACTTACGCCTTGCGCTCCTCAATTGGCGCAAAGCGCCTGACAAGCCACGTGGCACTCCATCAGAATAATTAATGCAGCGCATTATTAAAGGGCAGAGCCCATTTAAGAGGCCCAATGGACCAAAACAAATGCTCTGCATTATAAAAAAGGGGACAGAGCCCAACTTAAAAGGCCTAACAGGCCAGAACAAAATACAGTGCAGGGGAAGAGCCCTAATTAAGGCCTAATAGGCCAAATGCAAATAAAATGTTGAACATTTTCAATTGGACTTAGCCCAATTCTGGCCGTAAGTCCTTAAATTAAATTGACCGAGCACGGCTGCTCTCTAAATCAATTTACATCCGGTTCAACGGTAGATCTCCGAACTCCTCTGACACCTATCGTTGTAATCCTTCAACGTCGTCAGAGAGGTGACGGGTCCCGACGGCCATATATTAAATGGACCCCTATGTCCCTAAACTGGAAATGGACCGCAATGTCCTTAAACTACCAATGGACCGCAATGTCCTTAAACTACCTATGAACCACTACGTCCCTAAATTGGAACAATAGAGCCCCCAAACGCTCTTTTTTCGGATCTAAATGATCCCGTTTAAGTTGATCTTAGCCTCAATATGGCTAACGTATCCTTAAACATTCAAACAGACTTTAGTCCCAAATTGGACTATAAGACCCCCAATCAACTTTGGTCCAAGGGTACATCTCTGAACTCCTCTGACACCTATCGTTGTAATCCTTCAACGACGTCAGAGAGGCGACGGGTCCCGATGGCCACGCATACTATGGACCACTACGTCCCTAAACTGGAACAATAGAGCCCCTAAATGCTCTTTCCGTTAAGTTGATCTTAGTCTCAAATCAGACTAACGTATCCTTAACAAAAGTTTAAGTTGATCTTAGCCTCAATATGGCTAACGTATCCTTAAACTAAAACACCAAACCCAAATCTAAGTAAATATAGATTTGGACTAATCCACGTCCTACGGGCAACGACATAACTTAGTCTCCGTATACGATCCACGGGCAACCACAAACAAAACAAACACACACGACACGAAGTGAACATTTGGAGAAGGAGAATGTAGTTACCGCGATGTGGTAGCGTAATTAACTGCAGGGGCTTGCGCCTGCAGGGAAGAGCGTCCCCACAATCAAAAACCCCTCACCATGAGAGGGAATCTGACGAAGTCTGCTACATCGGACGCATCCGTCTAAACCTCCGATACACGGTGCCATAAATCAACTTTGCATCTTCGGAGAGGTGGACGGATAGCCCCAAATAGCATCCGCCCCGAATCTCAAGCAAGACGAGCCTACGCGGCCGCGTCTCCGTGATTCGGAGGGGAACAGATTCTGGCACACCCGGTGGGACCTCTTCCTCTTTCCACTCCACACTTCGTGTGTCATGTTCGCGAACGAATCACGGTTTGCTGTGGTTGCCTGTGGATTTGAGGTACTTAGATTTGGTGTCTTGCTCCGTGCAGAAAACAGAAGATCAATGGCTTCAAACTGCACTACCTGCAACTGTAACTCTCGCTCCGTCCCTGCTGGAGGAGTGACTTACGGGCCCCAAGTGGCCTCTCTTTTCAAGATGCCTGTGGAACAGGTAACTCAAGCCACCACTGGACTATTCTTCGGGACCATGCTCCCACCGATGAGCTTCAATGCCCCAATGACGTTGCAAGAAGCCCCAAAGAAGTCGGTCTTTGATTGACTTACCACTGCCACGGCCCCTCTCAACGGGTCGCCCAACTCTAATACCTCAGTTCCCAACAGACAGGGCCAGAACGTCTGCAAGCCCGCGATACCCGAAGTTGCTATCCCAAAGCGGATAGCCATCCCGACTCAAGCGAACAAAATCATTAGAAAGGCTCCTCCTTCCAAGAAGTCAGTTTTTACAAGGCTGACCATTCCGGTTGCTGCTCCAGACGAGGTCGTCAAAGCTGCTTCCCCTGCCCAGAGGTCTGTCTTTGACATTGCTTCTCAACGGGTGTCAGTCTTCGACAGGCTAGCACCAATAACAGTCTCTCCTCGAAGCAGGGGGCACGACAAAGTCACCCTCACAGCTGAAACAACTCTATCCGCACGACACGCTCGACGTCACTACTGGCGCCGAGTGAGGAAGGCTGGGGGCAACTCCCCCTCTGGGATAACTCCGCTAGCTCCAACGGTAGGGATTGATGCTGCTGTTCCAACCGAGAACAGCTTTGAATTGCTGAACACGGTGCGCAGAAATTCTCCCAATGCGGTGTTGAAACGAACTCCTTCACCTGTAGAGAATACTCCAGAGAAGAAGCTAGAGTAGCCCCCTCAACGGCTTTCCTCTAAAATTTACAAAGTCTGGCGACAGGTCCAGGAGTCGGTGATTGATCAAGACTATCTACGCCGACAGAAAAAGATGAAGGTTCGGCAGGAGAAGGATTGCTCCGTCAAGACACAAAAAGCAACAGCTACTTGGGTGCCCACTATAACGGCCCCCTCAACTCCAATCACTCAAAAGAAAAGGAGGCCGCAAAAAGCCCTTGTGAACATGGCGAACTGTAAAAACACTGAACACAAACGCCCCAAGTCTGGGGGCATGGTGGTGCACACTGTTTATATGGCTGCCGGAAAGGAGGAAAGCCGTGCTTCTATGGGCCACCAACCGCTCACCCGATCCGTGACGAAAGCCCAAGAATAGCAGCAGAAGCTTCAGGAGATGATGACTGCAATGGCTGCACTTACCGGGCTGAAAGAAAGCCCGGAGGCATCATCAGAACAGCGTCACGAGGAAGAAACCGATGCTGACTTCTTACGAAGAATCCTCGAAAAGAAGGACAAAGAAGCTGCAGAGCAAGCGGCTAACATAAAACAAATGGCGCTCCTCTTCCAAGAAATGGTAGGGATGATGTTACAACCGGACCCTCCAGCTGATGACCCTCCAATCATTGTTGAAGAAGATAGAAGGGAGACATCTAATCCTCCTCCGGCTCTTTCAGCAGCTAAGGAAGAAACCATTTCCAAGGCCGCACTGGATGACTATATAGCCCAGCAAATACGGGCTCATCAGGCGAATGAAGCGGCTGCGCAAATTGTTAGAACCGGACGACCCTATCCAAGCTGGTATGACCAAATCAATTACCCGCCGGGATATACGATCCCTAAGTTCCACGTATATAAAGGGACAGGGAATCCGCATCAGCATGTCGCTCAATTCAGGGCCTTATGCGACAATACTGGAGGCGATGGCAAATTGTTGCTTCGCCAATTCGTCGGCAGCTTAGCAGAAACAGCCTTTGAATGGTATTCGGAGCTACCTAACGACTCTGTCAAAACATTTGCGGAGATGGAGCTACTATTTACACAAAGATTCACGAGTGCTAGTGAACGCACCCCGATAACAGCACTGATTAACGCCAGGATAAGGCCCGGCGAAACATGGGTCCAATACGCAACACGATGGCGGAACCTATGGTCGAAATGCGAACAACGCATAGAAGAGGCACTTGTGGTAGGCATGATTGTGGGCACTCTTGATCCGCAGGCGACCATATCCCAATTCATGATGTTCTTCAGGCCGACCACCTTCCAGGCCTTAATCGACAAATTAGCCCAAATGGACCAGGTGGGCCATGGACTGTCTCCTCCAAAACCAGACTCTCGAAATGAGAAAGGAAAAGGGAAAGCGATCATCGTCGCCAATGCTCAACAGCAGCCGAGCAACTCAAAGCCGGTCGTTCGCCAAAACGACGTGCGTCCACGCCCATCCCTCGAGGAGAGACTAGGATGTCCTTACTCGTTTCCTCATAATAAGACAAGAAGACTGTTTGAGCTGGCAGTGCGCAACAGACTCATCAATCTTCCGAGTCCAAAACGCCTGTTACAGCCAGGCGATCTCAATAATCCCAAATATTGCCCTTACCACCAAACGGTAAGTCACCCAATCGAAGATTGTTTCGTCTTTATGGGATGGATCAAGGATCAGTACCTACAAGGCAAGTTTGCGCTGTCTGAAAAGTGGAAGGTAAACCCACCACAGCTGCACACTCCAAAGAAGACGGACGCACCGGGGGCAACTTGTCATGTGATCTCTCACTCATTGGCGGATGATAAAGAGGCTCCTTGCGCCGAGAAACCGAGGGCGGACCCTGAACCAGAAATTCCGCGGCCGTCAGACGAGTTGATCGATGCCTTCCTGAGTGAGACTCGTCTGAAAGTTAAAGCCAATCAAGAGCGTGAGATGGCCATATTGGAAGGAGCCAAACACCGATGACTGGACCAAAAAGTTGAGGCACTCCCGTCAAATCAAAAGTCATCCGCTGCGGATAAAAACAAATTCAAGACGAGGAAAAGGTTTGCTAAAGCCCTGTCAGCGGGAATGAAGCTACCGCCCTCTGAAGAAAATACTCTTGGTGGAGTAGAGATGCATCCTAACTTCTGCTTATATCATCAGAAGATCATACATCCTACCGAAGACTGCGACTCCTTTAAGTGTTGGTGGCAAGGGTATGTCGCCCAAAAGCAACACCTCAACAGGACAAAGCGTGAAGTTCGTAGACATCAGAAGAGTGCGATAGATGAGCGCAAAAGAGCCGCCGCCGACTATCACATAGCCGACTCCATGGGATCGCAAATTATCACTTTCGGAAGCGACTCTAACGAAAAAGCTGCTCTCAACCCTCTCCTCAAGGAATCCATTTCAAAAATGAAAGAATTGAGGAGTTGTGAGAACGTTCAGCCGTGCAATCGCACGCTACTCGAAAAAAATCTCGGCCTCGCAAATAAAGGATCGAGCAAAAAGGATAAAGAGAAGGGAAAAACAGCCCTCGTAGCCAATACTCAACAGCAATCGAGTGGCCCTAGACCGGTTGTTTGCCGAAACAACAAGCGGCAACCCCTCCAGGAAAAGTTAAAACGTCCTTACCCGTTTCCTCAAGATAAAACAAGAAAACTGTTCGAGCTGGCAGTGTGCGACAGACTCATCAATCTGCCGAGTCCAAAACGTCCGTTGTGGCCAAGCGATGTTAACAATCTCGATTATTGCCCTTACCACAAAACGGTAGGTCACCTGATCGAGGATTGCTACGTCTTCAAAAACTGGGTTGAAGATCAATACCAACAAGGCAAGTTCGTCATCTCCGAAAACTGGAAGGTGAGCCCGCCACATCCGCACGCGCCGGGAAAGATGGAGACGCCGGGGGCATCATGCTAAGTCATAGAGAAAGCCCCATAGACCGAAAAGTCAATAAACTAGATATTCGCCTCAAATATGGCGAGGGCGGACCGAAACGTCCTTAAACTAATGATGGACCGCAATGTCCTAAAACTTGCAAACGACCGAAACGTCTTTAAACTACTACCGTAGCATCCTCAGGCTGACAAGAATAAAAAAAAAGATAAAATAAAAAAATAAACGGTATGTCCATATGCAAAATGGGCACGGATGAAAACCCGAAAGGGCTCCGTGAGTAAAAACAGCAGGGCTACCGGCGAGTGTTTGTGAAAACCTGAAAGGGCGCGACCTCGTTTTAAAAAAAAAAGGAATAAAAAGAATATAAAAAAAATATAAAAAAAAGAACGGTATGTCCATAAGCGAAAAGGGCACGGATGAAAACCCAAGAGGGCTCCGTGAGTAAAAACAGCAGGGCTACCGGCGAGTGTTTGTGAAAACCCGAAAAGGCGCAACCTCGTGAAAGGACACTTATAGGGTCCTCTCGACCTTGTAAGGAGAAACCACCCGCGTGAGATCCTTACGACTCATAAGGGAGCAACACACTTAGGGATCCTCACGATTCTTAAGGAGAAATTACACTTGCGAGATCCTCACGACTCGTAAGGAGAACTCTCTTATGGGATCCTTACGGCTCATAAGATTTGAAAGTCTTAAGTTACAGAGACCTAAACCTTTTCTTAAGCAAACCCCCCATAACCTTCGATATGGCCCTACAAGCAGCTCAATACTGACCCTTGTATACAATCCACAGGCGCGAATAAACATTTCCCTAACCAAGTCCCACCTGTGATTGGGGATATGTCCATATGGTGAACAACCCTTATAAGTCCTCTCGACTTACAAGGAGAAAACCCTCTTGTAGGATCCTTACGACTTACAGAGGAACATACACTTAGGAATCCTCACGATTCCTAGGGAGAAAACACACCTACAAGATCCTCATGACTTGTAGGGAGAAATACCTTTGTGAGACCCTTACGGCTCATGAAGTCAAAAACCTTAGTCGACAAGACCCTAACCCTGTTTGCTAAGCCACCTTTGTTCGACATCGACAGTGGCAAATGATGATTCGCTCCTGGCAATATCCCAGTTGTAGCGGTGCTGATGCCGAAATCGGTGTCTAATTTTAGGTTTACGGTGAAAAGCCAGCAAGCCGCACATGCATACAAAATAGCCGAAATGATTGGGCAACTCGCAATAAAAAGCAGCGAGTAAAAATAAAAAAAATAGCTGAAATGATTTGGCACCGCGAAAAATAGCCGAAATGATTGGGCAATCGCGACCTTCGCGATATAAAAGCTGAAATGATAGAGCATCGCGGAAATAAAACAATAAAAAAATATATATGATGAAACTTTTGTCCTACAGGTGAGATCACGTCGATCCCTGTATGCAATCCAGGGGCACAAACAAATAGGGAACCATACCTTCCCAACAGGCTTCATCAGAAAGCGAAGCCAAATCTCGACGGTTCATAGACAACATAGAAACAATCTCGACATCTGTCGCAATATTGCAAACACATTGTCAACGAACGAAGCAGACGAAGCGAAGGCCAAATTCCTAGCTTCAAGGTCTTAACGGCGAGTCATATAAAGCCTGAAAGACAACTGGAGATCATTCCATGCCAGTGCGGAATGGTCACCACTTCGATATTCGTCTCGATACAGCAAACACAATGTCGACAACGGCATTCCTTCGCAAAGTCCACCAGGATGCAGATGCCACGTCAGCGAAAGACCTCACGGTCAAAACAAAGGGAGTGACGGCAAAATCCCAGCTCCACCTTGACATTCTTCTCAATACAACAGACGAGATGTCACTACAGTATTCTTCCCCCAGCAGGATTCGGACGCGCCAAAGCAAATGAAGCAAAAGGACAAATTCCTAGCTTTTGGGTCTTGATGGCAAGTCATATAAAGCCTGAAAGACAATCGGAGATCATCTCGCACCAGCGTGGAGTAGTCACCACCTCGACGATCATCTCGATACAGCAGATGAAATGTCACCCCAGCATTCTTCCCCCAGCAGGATTCGGACACGCCAAAGCAAATGAAGCAAAAGGCCAAATTCCTAGCTTCAGGGTCTTGATGGCAAGTCATATAAAGCCTGAAAGACAATCGGAGATCATCTCGCACCAGCGCGGAGTGGTCACCATCTCGATGATCGTCTCGATACAGCAGATGAAATGTCACCCCAGCGTTCTTCCCCCAGCAGGATTTGGACGCGCCAAACCAAATGAAGCGAAGGCCAAATTCCTAGCTTCAGGGTCTTGACGGTAACTCATATAAAACCCGAAAGACTACCGGAGATCATCCCACGTGGAGTGGTCACCACCGCGACGTTCGTCTCGATACAACAGACAGGATGTCATCCCAGCGTTCTTCCTCCAGCAGGGTTCAGACGCGACAATCAAACAAATGGAGCCACGGCAAAATCCCTAGTTCCAAACCTCGACGGTTCACCAGCAACCTAGAGACAACCGCGACGTTCGTCTCGATACAGCAGACATGATGTCACCCAAGCGTTCTTCCTCCAGCAGGGTTCAGACGCGACAATCAAACAAATAGAGCCACGGAAAAATCCCTAGATCCAAACCTTGACGGTTCACCAGCAACCTAGAGACAACCGCGACGTTCGTCTCGATACAGCAGACAGGATGTCATCCCAGCGTTCTTCCTCCAGCAGGGTTCAGACACGACAATCAAACAAATGGAGCCACAGCAAAATCCCTAGTTCGAAACCTCGACTTTTCACCAGCAACCTAGAGACAACCGCGACGTTCGTCTCGATACAGCAGACAGGATATCACCCCAGCGTTCTTCCTCCAGTAGGGTTCAGACGCGACAATCAAACAAACGGAGCCACGGCAAAATCCCTATTTCCAAACCTCGATGGTTCACCAGCAACCTAGAGACAACCACGATGTTCGTCTCGATACAGAAGACGGGATGTCACCCCAGCGTTCTTCCTCCAGCAGGGTTCAGACGCGACAATCAAACAAATGGAGCCACAGCAAAATCCCTAGCTCCAAAGCTCGACGGTTCACTAACAACCTAGAGACAACCGCGACATTCGTCTCGATACAGCAGACGCGATGCCAGCAAACGAAGCAAAGGCCAAATTCCTAGCTTCAGGGTCTTGACGGCAACTCACATAAAACCTGAAAGACTATCGGAGATCATCCCACACCAGCGCGGAGTGGTTATGACTCATCGGGGCTCTCCAAAATGAGCCTAACCTCAAGTAAAAAGCGGCATGGCAAAATTCCTAACGCTTGCTCTTCCGACGGTCAAACTGCCAAGGAGGATTGCTTGAAGACGTCTTGTCCAGCCCCCGAAAGGATCAGAAACACGGCAGTCGCAGGGCTACTCGAACAGCACGATTGCCTATCGAGGAATATATCAGCTGATGCGACGGTACGATGGCCAAAACCCTAAGTACCACAGACCCTAACGGACTTCTGTCGTAAAGAGCAGAGGTTAACTGTGACGTTAGGATATTCTTGCGAGAAATGCTCGATTCAACTCGACTTGTGAAGAAATTAATGTCTTTGCAAGAACTTCTCGAGGCGGCTCGACTCGTAAGATAAAGCCTTAGGCAGTAAGGATTAAAAAACCTTTTTCCTAAGCACTGGGACCCTGCAAGCTGGCCTAAAACGGTCCCTTACATACTATCCACGGGTCTCACTCTCTAAAGTCGAATCTCGACAAGGAGGGAAACAACCGCTTACGGGTCCTCTCGACTCGTAAGAGGGAAAATTCTCTTATAGGATCCTTACGACTTATAAGAGAAAACACACTTAGGAATCCTCATGATTCCTAAGGAGAAAATGCACCTACGAGATCCTCTCGATCCGTAGGGAGAAAAGTCTCCATGAGACCCTCACGGCTCATAGAGCTGAAAAGTCTTAAGCAGCGGATCTGAACCTGCGGCCTAAGCCATCATTACCTCTCGAAGAAACCAAGACAGGATGTTCGCTCTGTCATCTATCAACCATGTTCACTAGGGTAACATGCGGATAATAAAAGAAAAAAGAAAGCGACAGAAAGAACATCTGATCGGCGTTTGACCAAGTATTCGAGACACACTCATTCATGCATGTGCAAAAGACTCAGAACGAGAAATAAGACAAGCTGAAATAATATTTTTTCTATTCATATGGCAAAGGGTTCTTACAATTATAAAGAAATAAACAAAGACATTGTCCGGATCATTACAATGGCAAAACCTCGGATCCTGGACAGGGATTGAGGAACTCAAAAGTGACCTTGTCCAAGACTTTCCAAGCTTGGCGTACCATCCTGGTGTGCTTCCTTTCGCGAGCATGGGCATCGGGATGTCCTCCACCCTCCGATAAGCAGCAATAATGGCGGACTGTTGAAAGGCTTCGTGCAAGAGATCGATGAGATTGTCTCGCCGTCTCTTCGAGATTAAGTTCATCAGGTACACCGAGTGCACCTTGTCCTCGGCGGCGTCCAATGCTCTAAGCGGCACGCCGGTAAAGAATAGGGGAAGCGCTCCCCAGATGGCTCCCATAATAAGCTTCAACAGAGGGGAGCGCCAAGGAAGCAGTTGACCGTTGTACGCGTCGAAGCGACTCATGATCTCGGCATGCTCAGCGTTGGTAAATTCTCGGTTCTGAGAACGGCCGAGTCTGCGGATGTCTCCGTAAGAGATAATCTCGTCAAGATCGTACATGTGGGCGTCCATTACTTCTGTAAAAGAAAATCAGAGAAATTATCAGGCACACTGATTGACCAAAACAATATAATTTATCGAAGAATAAAAGTCTATCTTTAAACTCCAAAATCCATGAAAAACTCCTAAGAGTTCTTCTGTATGATTTGGAAGGAGCAAAGCTCTATTAATGAATTAAGAAAATCCAAGGAGAATCTTTTAGAGAGCAGAGCTCTATTAATGGAACCCTAATAGGGTTCTCCTTAGTTCTCTTTAGACCCCTTTAGAGCAAAGCTCTGCTAAGTGAAACCCTAAATGGGTCTTCTTTATATCAGGGACCTATTGAGAGCAAGGCTCTTAAAATTGATTTAATTTAATCTAAATTAATTTTTACCTAAAATTCTCTAGAGTTTGAACTTTTAAAAAATTTGCTTAAACAAAAGAGCAGGGCTCTGAACAAAATTCTAATGAGGAGATGATGATCATCTGTGGAGGGCCAAAGGTCTTATTTATAGGCATCAAATGCCCTTTCAACTTCCAAGAGTTGCCGCGACGGTTGGAATTCTGCAACCGCTGCGCTCATGTTTGGAGGGCCACGTAAGCGCAACGGTGGGGGGCATTTGTTTACCCCAATCAGAGCAAAGCTCTGTTCAAATTCCAAGGCGGGAGATGAAGCAACGCTTCTGTTTCCCCAATCAGAGCAAGGCTCTGTTTTCAAATAAAATTCAAATTTTAATAAAGAAGCAACACTTCAGATGATCTGCGCTCTGCGCTGCGCGACACGTGGCAACGCAGTTGCGCTGCGCTCTGCGCTGCGCGCCACGTGGCAGCGCAGTTGCGCTGCGCGCCACGTGCTAGCGCAGTTGCGCTGTGCTCTGCGCTGCGGGACACGTGGCAGCGCAGTGGCACTGCGTGACACGTGGCAGCGCATGTGCGCTTGCGCAGTTGCGCTGCGCTCTGCGCTGCGTGACACGTGTCAAGCGCTGGGGAGTTTGCACCACACAGAATTAAAATTCTGAAAGATCTTTCTCAATCTTGTTAAAAACAAGAAGATTGCCTTCTGTAAAACAGAAGCCCTTGGTTCAAACATCCAACGGTGGGAAAAATCCCTAAATCACTCAGAGAAAGATCTCTCTAACTAATTCAACAAATCATTGGCACTATAAAAAGTCCCCTAGACCCCAACTCAAAATTATCAACAACAGAGAAAGAACTCCTCTAAAGAAAATTTTGGAGAAGAACTCAAAAAGAGAAAAAGGTAAACCCTTTGAATAAAAAAGAAGAATTTCTTCTGAAAAGATCATTGATCTAAGAACAAGATCAATGATCTCCTCCACCCTCCGATAAGCAGCAAGAATGGCGGACTGTTGAAAGGCTTCGTGCAAGAGATCGATGAGATTGTCTCGCCGTCTCTTCGAGATTAAGTTCATCAGGTACACTGAGTGCACCTTGTCCTCGGCGGCGTCCAATGCTCTAAGCGGCACGCCGGTAAAGAATAGGGGAAGCGCTCCCCAGATGGCTCCTATAATAAGCTTCAACAGAGGGGAGCGCCGAGGAAGCAGTTGACCGTTGTACGCGTCGAAGCGACTCATGATCTCGGCACGCTCAGCGTTGGTAAATTCTCGGTTCTGAGAACGGCCGAGTCGGCGGATGTCTCCGTAAGAAATAATCTCGTCAAGATCGAACATGTGGGCATCCATTACATCTGTAAAAGAAAATCAGAGAAATTATCAGGCACACTGATTAAGCAAAACGATATAATTTATCGAAGAATAAAAGACTATCTTTAAACTCCAAGATCCATGAAAAACTCCTAAGAGTTCTTCTGTATGATTTGGAAGGAGCAAAGCTCCATTAATGAATTAAGAAAATCCAAGGAGAATCTTTTAGAGAGCAGAGCTCTATTAATGGAACCCTAATAGGGTTCTCCTTAATTCTCTTTAGACCCCTTTAGAGCAAAGCTCTGCTAAGTGAAACCCTAAATGGGTCTTCTTTTAATCAGGGACCTATTAAGAGCAAGGCTCTTAAAATTGATTTAATTTAATCCAAATTAATTTTTGCCTAAAATTCTCTAGAGTTTGAACTTTTAAAAAAATTGCTTAAACAAAAGAGCAGGGCTCTGAACAAAATTCTTATGAGGAGATGATGATCATCTGTGGAAGGCCAAAGGTCCTATTTATAAGCATCAATTGCCCTTTCAACTTTCAAGAGTTGCCGCGACGGTTGGAATTCTGCAACCGCCGCGCTCACGTTTGGAGGGCCACGTAAGCGCAACGGTGGGGGGGCATTTGTTTACCCCAATCAGAGCAAAGCTCTGTTCAAATTTCAAGGCGGGAGATGAAGCAACGCTTCTGTTTCCCCAATCAGAGCAAGGCTCTGTTTTCAAATAAAATTCAAATTTTAATAAAGAAGCAACGCTTCAGATGATCTGCGCTCTGCGCTACGCGACACGTGGCAGCGCAGTTGCGCTGCGCTCTACGCTGCGCGCCACGTGGCAGCGCAGTTGCGCTGCGCTCTGCGCTGCGTGACACGTGTCAAGCGTTGGGGCGTTTGCGCCAAACAGAATTAAAATTCTGAAAGATCTTTCTCAATCTTGTTAAAAACAAGAAGATTGCCTTCTGTAAAACAGAAGCCCTTGGATCAAACATCCAACGGTGGGAAAAATCCCTAAATCACTCAGAGAAAGATCTCTCTAACCAATTCAACAAATCATTGGCACTATAAAAAGGCCCCTAGACCCCAACTCAAAATAATCAACAACAGAGAAAGAACTCCTCTAAAGAAAATTTTGGAGAAGAACTCAGAAAGAGAAAAAGGTAAACCCTTTGAATAAAAAAGAAGAATTTCTTCTGAAAAGATCATTGATCTAAGAACAAGATCAATGATCTTCAATAAAAAAAATAATAATAATAACAGTGCCTTGCACTTTTTTATGAACCATTGGTTCTGCAATCTAAAAGATTCTTTTCTTGAATCCAAAGTTGGATCAATTTATCGAAACAGTGCCTGGCACTTGCAAATCTGCACTGTTGCGCTCCTGGGTTGGCGCAAGCCACCAGAGAGCGCCACGTGTCAGCACCAGGATAACTTGCGCTATGCGCTTTTAAGATAGAGCATTGCTCTCTGAAATTGGCGCAACTCACCAGAGCGCGCCACGTGTCGGCAGCGCAACAGCGCAGCGCACTGGCGCAGCGCACTGCGCTTGCACTCTCCTGAGCGTGACACGTGTCACCTCCCCATGGACTTACGCCTTGCGCTCCTCAATTGGCGCAAAGCGCCTGACAAGCCACGTGGCACTCCATCAGAATAATTAATGCAGCGCATTATTAAAGGGCAGAGCCCATTTAAGAGGCCCAATGGACCAAAACAAATGCTCTGCATTATAAAAAAGGGGACAGAGCCCAACTTAAAAGGCCTAACAGGCCAGAACAAAATACAGTGCAGGGGAAGAGCCCTAATTAAGGCCTAATAGGCCAAATGCAAATAAAATGTTGAACATTTTCAATTGGACTTAGCCCAATTCTGGCCGTAAGTCCTTAAATTAAATTGACCGAGCACGGCTGCTCTCTAAATCAATTTACATCCGGTTCAACGGTAGATCTCCGAACTCCTCTGACACCTATCGTTGTAATCCTTCAACGTCGTCAGAGAGGTGACGGGTCCCGACGGCCATATATTAAATGGACCCCTATGTCCCTAAACTGGAAATGGACCGCAATGTCCTTAAACTACCAATGGACCGCAATGTCCTTAAACTACCTATGAACCACTACGTCCCTAAATTGGAACAATAGAGCCCCCAAACGCTCTTTTGTCGGATCTAAATGAT
The DNA here is from genome assembly GCA_030015575.1 of Agapanthus africanus. NCBI lineage: Eukaryota > Viridiplantae > Streptophyta > Magnoliopsida > Asparagales > Amaryllidaceae > Agapanthus > Agapanthus africanus. The sequence goes on from CM057349.1 coordinate 424,258,978, forward strand.
CCCGTTTAAGTTGATCTTAGCCTCAATATGGCTAACGTATCCTTAAACATTCATACAGACTTTAGTCCCAAATTGGACTATAAGACCCCCAATCAACTTTGGTCCAAGGGTACATCTCTGAACTCCTCTGACACCTATCGTTGTAATCCTTCAACGACGTCAGAGAGGCGACAGGTCCCGATGGCCACGCATACTATGGACCACTACGTCCCTAAACTGGAACAATAGAGCCCCTAAATGCTCTATCCGTTAAGTTGATCTTAGTCTCAAATCAGACTAACGTATCCTTAACAAAAGTTTAAGTTGATCTTAGCCTCAATATGGCTAACGTATCCTTAAACTAAAACACCAAACCAAAATCTAAGTAAATATGGATTTGGACTAATCCACGTCCTACGGACGACGACATAACTTAGTCTCCATATACGATCCACGGGCAACCACAAACAAAACAAACACACACGACACGAAGTGAACATTTGGAGAAGGAGAAAGTAGTTACCGCGATGCGGTAGCGTAATTAACTGCAGGGGCTTGCGCCTGCAGAGAAGAGCATCCCCACAATCAAATACCCCTCACCATGAGGGGGAATCTGACGAAGTCTGCTACATCGGACGCATCCGTCTAAACCTCCGATACACGGTACCATAAATCAACTTGGCATCTTCGAAGAGGTGGACGGATAGCCCCAAATAGCATCTGCCCCGAATCTCAGGCAAGACGAGCCTACGCGGTTGCGTCTCCGTGATTCGGAGGGGAACACACCTATTTGCATGACTCAGTAGAGCCGTGGTAGGGTGAAGATCAAAGTACAGTGGGAGACATACAAGTCTCTATGACGATCTCGGGTCTACAGACTATCCTGTACCAGTGTCACCTGAGAACTGCTATCCGATGATAGATATAATACCATATAGGAGTTCTCGGCGAGTCCGTTCAGTGTACCCAGTCTCCACTGAGCACCAGTATACGATCTTTGGTGTCACCACACCAATGGATATGGGATCATCCATCGTCCATCATATGGGACAAGTAACGTATACGCTAGTCTACTCTGGTGATATCGATGCCTCGCCTCGATACACCCACGACTAGGAATATTTCAAGGATATGCTCATAGACTACACATGTCCCACTAGTATGATCCGCATCATAATCTCAGTAGTCCTGCTTCATCCTAAGGGCTATATCAATATGTACCAAATGAATGAAAGCATGATCAAATGAACATGTCAAGATAAAAGGTGCAACCAGATAGCATACTATCATGTCGAGCAAGAATGTCCCCTGAATATATATATATATATATATATATATATATATATATATATATATATATATATAGACACACACACACACATACCGGTACATACACTATCATATAATGGCCTCTAAGACATACATATATCCAATAGAACACTACCTATCGGTGACAATATTGTAGGGTGTTTTTCGTCACCCCATTGAGATGGGAATATGCGCATGCTTGTCAGGCGTACTACAGATTCCTCTTGCCTAGGGTAGGCTGGGGTTTATTAATTGTGCGGATCCGAATCTCCGGCAGCCGCGGACTAAGCTGCCGTTAATTACCCCTCGCATTTGGAGCGAGAGAACCTCCGATTGACGCGTTAAACTGGTCATGCGAACTCAATGTGCAGTGTTGTGTTTTGGAGGGTTTTGGATATATCGGGGGCCCCGCAGAGTTTTTACGGGGGTCCCGCTACCCGGATAGCGGGCTGGGGGTCAAGGGGGCTAACAGTCCCTTTGCGGGGTGCGGGGCAGCGCTACGTTTGAAATTTTTTCTAACGGGGGAGGTATTTTTAGTGTGGAGCATGTGTGTGTGCGTGTGTACACACACACACACACACATATATATAAAGGGAAAGGGCATCCAAAAGATGCGTAGGAGAAAGCGTCAGTGCTTTGGATGCTAGCGCTTTGAGCGTAAGGGTGCTAGCGCCCTACGTGCCAGGCATGTGGGCGCTCGGGCGCTAGCGCTTTGAGCGCCAAAGCGCTAGCGCTTTGAGCACTAGCGCCCCACGTGCCAGACACGTGGGCGCTCGGGCGCTAGCGCTTTGGGCGCTCGGGCGCTAGCGCTTTGGGCGCTAGCTCTCTGAGCGCAAGAGCGCTAGTACTTTGAGAGCTAGCGCCCTACGTGCCAGGCATGTGAGCGCTCGGGCGTTAGTGCTTTGGGTGCTAGCACTTTGAGCGCAAGGGCGCTAGCGCCTTATGTTCCAGGCACGTGGGCACTCGGGAGGCAAAAGAGACTTAGTCCTTGCAATGGGAGTTGTACTCCCAGAAAGGAGCACTTATTATTTTTTGTGTGTGTGTGTGTGTGTATATATATATATATATATATATGAGGAGTTAAACTCCTAGAATATTTTGAGGCTGATGAAGGGGCTTCTCCCTTTGAGCCCTGGATCTTACCCAAAGTGGAGTTTCTGGAGTTGGGTCTCCTTCTTCTTCCGGTCGTTTGGCCGGATCTTGGAAAAAGGGGGTGGGACTTAAAAATCTCCCCTTTTTGAGATCTAATGGCAGATCCAAGTTCCCCTTTGTGGGTTTTGTGGTGAAAAACTATTTAGTTTTGGAAAAGGAATAGTAAAACTCTTGATTTAATTCAAAAGAAAGAAAAAGGTTTTAGAACCTTGAGGAAGGAGAAAGAGGCACATGCCCTAATTTTTGGGGAATGAAAAGTCTATCTTTTCTTCAGCATCATGTTGCCTTATATAGGCTTGCATATTTACCTATAGCCCCTTGGGCTTTACAAAATGGTATTTTGCCCATCCCATGGCTCATGTGCCATTTCTTTTTGCACATAAGCCATGGGCTTACAAAAATTTGGCTTTATGCCCATTTTGTTTACATTCATGCATAAAAAATTACATAAAAATTATTTATTACATGATTTTTTATTTTGGCATGGAGGAGGGCCGACCGCTTTATGTTCGGACTCGACCTGGGCATGGGCCCACTTGATCTGGGCTTGGGCCTACATGGCTTGGGGTTGACCTTGACTTTGACTTGGTCAACTGGGATGCAATTTTTGACTTCAACAAAGTGCCCCCCATCAATAAATGCACACCACATATGTGAGTCGTGTGGATGAAATTGATGGATCTTCTTTTACATGGAGGCGGCTTGCCTTGGTTCCCACTTTTTGGGATGCACTGCCCTTTTTTACGACATGGACGGTCGTTGTTTGCGTCTCCGAGGCGGAGTGTCTGTGGTAGACGTTTCCCTGGCCCGGAGCGATTTTCTTCCCTCTTTGTAAGAAGCCTGCACTGCCCTTTTTGTGACATGGACGGTCGATGCCCTGGCAGCGATTTGGTTCCCGATTTGTGGGAAGCCTGCACTGCCCTTTTTATGACATGGACGGTCGACGCCCTGACCCGGAGCGATTTGGTTCTCGATTTATGGGAAGCCTGCACTGCCCATTTTGCAACATGGACGGTCGACGCCCTGGCTCCGAGCGATTTAGTTCCCGATTTGTGGGAAGCCTGCACTGCCCTTTTTGCGACATGGACGGTCGACGCCCTGGCCCGGAGCGATTTGGTTCCCGATTTGTGGGAAGCCTGCACTTCCCTTTTTGCGACATGGACGGTCGACGCTTGACGCGTCTCCGAGACGGAGTGTCCGTAGTAGACGTTTCCTCGCCACGGAGTGATTTGGTTCCCGATTTGTGGGAAGCTTGCACTGCCCTTTTTGTGACATGGACGGTCGACGCTTGACGTGTCTCCGAGACGGAGTGTCCGTGGTAGACGTTTCCCTGGCCCGGAGTGATCTGGTTCCTGCTTTGTAGGAAGCCTGCACTGCCCTTTTTGCGACATGGACGGTCGTCGCTCTGATCCGGAGCGATTTGGTTCCCGATTTTTGGGAAGCCTGCACTCCCCTTTTTGCGACATGGACGGTCGACACTTGACGCGTCTCCGAAATGGAGTGTCTGTGGTAGACTTTTCCCTGGCCCGGAGTGATTTGGTTCCTGCTTTGTAGGAAGCCTGCATTGCCCTTTTTGCGACATGGACGGTCGACGCTCTGATCCGGAGCGATTTGGTTCCCGATTCGTGGGAAGTCTGCACTGCCCTTTTTGCGACATGGACGGTCGACGCTCTGATCCGGAACGATTTGGTTCCCGATTTGTTGGAACCCTGCACTGCCCTTTTTTCGACATGAACGGTCGACGCCCTATTTGACTTGCTCTGCTTCGTGCAGTGTCAGGGGTGAACTTGACTTGCTCCGCTTCTTGCAGTGTCGAGATTGGATTCTGACTTGCTGATTGTGATTTGGGTTGACATCTGCATTGCTATACTGGAATATGGTACCAGGAGCGAATCATCATCTGTCTTTGAGAGGATTTTGGGATTTTGGTTTTTGTTTGGCATCAGCATTGCTGTACTGGAATAATACCAGGAGCAACTCATCATTTGCCATAGGAGGATTTGGGAATTGATTTTTTCTTGCCATCAGTATCGCTACACTGAAATATGGTACCAGGAGTGAATCATCATTTGCGCTTGCTTATCAGGAAGTGATGGCTTAGGAGACAGGTTTTAGATCCCTATCACCTTCAATTTTGTGAGCCGTAAGGGTCTCACAAAGCATTTTCTCCCTACGGGTCGTAAGGATCCCGTAAATGTATTTTCTCGTTAGGAGTCGTGGGGACTCCTAAGTGTGTTGCTCCTTTGTGAGTCGTAAGGATCTCACGCGGGAATTTTCTTCTCACAAAGTCGAGAGGACCTTGTAAGTGCATTTCATCTCTTTTTTTTACGAGTTTGCGCCCTTTCGGGTTTTCACAAACTCACCGGCAGTCCTGCTATTTTTACTCACGGAGCCCTTTCGGGTTTTCATCCGTGCCTATCTTGCTTGTGGACATACCATTTTTTTTTATTTTATTATTTTTGGTAGGACTTTGAATGTGGTCTCACCGGTAGGACTTAGGAGAGATTGGGATTGTTTTATGCCGTGGATTGTATACGGTTTTGCAGGATGTATGATCCAGACTGTAGGGCCGGAAAAATTTTGAGATTTTGTTGGCGTCTGCATCGCTACACTGGAATATAGTACCAGGAGCGACTCATCATTCGTCGTTTTGGGATTTGGAATTTGGTTTGCGTCTGCATTGCTGCACTGTAATATGGTACCAGGTGCGACTCATCATTCGCTATTGGGATTTGGAATTTGGTCGGCGTCTGCATCGCTACACTGGAATATGGTACCAGGAGCGACTCATCATTCGCCATTGGGATTTGGAATTTTGTTGGCGTCTGTATCGCTGCACTGGAATATGGTACCAGGAGCGACTCATCATTCGCCATTGGGATTTGGAATTTGGTTGGCGTCTGCATCGCTGCACTGGAATAATGCTAGGAGCGACTCATCATTCGCCATTGGGATTTGGAATTTGGTTGGCGTCAACATCGCTGCACTGGAATATGGTACCAGGAGCGACTCATCATTCGCCATTGGGATTTGGAATTTGGTTGGCGTCTGCATCGCTGCACTGAAATATGGTACCAGGAGCGACTCATCATTCGCTATTTTTTTTATACCGTGATTGCTCTTTCATTTCAACTTTTCTTATCGCGAAGGTCGCAATTGCCTTATCATTTCGGGTTTTTATTCGCGGTTGCCCCATCATTTCAGCTTTATTTTTATTTTTACTTGCTGATTTTTATTGCGAGTTGCCCCATCATTTCAGCTTTTTATTATTATTATTTCTTTTGTTTTATTTACACATTTTTACATTCCCAGTTTAACGACTTAGAGGTCGACTGTTCCCAGTTTAATGACGTGGTGGCCGATTATTCCCAGTTTAAAGACTTAGAGGTCTATCATTCCCAGTTTAACGACGTGGTAGTCAATGCTGGTGTTTCCAGTTTAACGACGTGGTGGTCCTCTTTGCTTATCCCAACTCCTTGAATTTTGATCTTGGCGGAGCTGTATTGATGACCGTAGCTCTGTGGCTTGCCGATACGTCCGAGGACTGTGAGGTTTTCCAAGCTTGTATTGGTCCTCTGCCCAATCTTTGAAAACACAGCAGTCTTCAACGGTATGACTCACCACCCTATGGTATGGGCAGTATACGGGATTGCCGGTCATATTCATTTCATGTGGCCTCTTCGGAATAGGCAATTGCAGACCGTTGTTCAAGGCTTCCTCGAATATATTGCGGACCTCATCCCTCCTGAAGGAGTACACCTTCTTCTTTCTCTCCATTAGAGTAGGTGCCCTTACTGATGCTGGCCCTTGAGGCCGATCAGTTTTTGGTTAGCCCTTTCCAGATAATGGCACATGTTTGGGAGGATTAGGTTCCCGAAAGGCTTCGGTCTCCATTTGTATGAAATCGGCGGTCGTAGCTTGACTGTTTGCTAGCACGCCTTTAGACAGTTCTATCTATCATGCCTTGTATTGCTTTTCGACCTAATCTTTGAAGACGAAGCAGTCTTCAATGGCATGACCTATCACTCAGTGATAGGGGCAGTATTTAGGGTCGTCGGTCATGTTCGTTTCCTGCGGTCTTTTTGACTCTGGCAGTTGTAGACCGTTCCTCTGGGCATCTTTGAATATTTTACGGATTTTGTCCCTTCTGAAGGAATAGACCTTATCCAGTTTCTCTTTCAGAGGCGATTCCCCTTCGGTGCATTATCAGAGGGACTAGAGGCTGATCGCGGCCGTTTTTCGTGAAGGCGCTCTGCTCTTAGGTTGAAGGGGGTATCAGTTGGATGCCTCCGGGTATCAATCCCTGGTTCATGAACCAAAATTTGATTCTGCTGTAATTGCAATCGGGCGACTTGGGTCGTGAGATCTGCCGCGACCTTTGCCAATTCGTCGACCTTAGACTGTACCTTGGCTAACTTCTCATCCCTGTCCTGAAGCTGCCTCTGAAGCCATCGGAATAATGCTTGTTCTGTAGTTCCAGTTATGACAACCGGGTCATGCTTATTTCCTGAGCACAATTCCGCAGGAACCCTGGGCTCTTTTGGCTTATCGGCCTGAGCGAGCTCTTCATCATTTAGACCGAGTGGACGTTGGGCAGCGTCCGCCATATCATCACCATGGCTGTGAAGCATGGGAGGGTTTGATTCTTCATGTCCGACCATGTAGATAGTGTGGACCATATATCCAGCCGTCTCTTTATCTTTGGCGGGGTAACCCTGTTCTCGTAGCCTCATGAAGCTCAGCCTAGTATGTGCCCTAGCTCTTTTGTTGGCTCTGTATCTAAGCCTTTTCTGCCTTAGCTTCTAAACTTTGAGGGCTTGGCGGACCTCCGTTTTCTGGGAATCCACCGCGAGTTGATTGCTGGGGAGCTTATCGAAGATACCCGATCGAGCAGTTGTCAAGGGCACCGCTGGAGCTTGCTCGAGATGCCCAGTTGCTTTGTTGACATTGATGGCCTTGTCCCAGCTGGAGCGATGGGGGATGTTTGGAAACGGATTTGTGCTTGGGCAGAGGTGCCCTCGCAACCATGACATTCGGCCTTTTCCCTTTTGAGACCGGTTTGTCTGTTACCGGAGCTTGAGGAGCTGGGACTGCGCTAGATGACACGAACATAATAAAGCCAAATGGTAGCGAAGGCTCCTCCCATTGTCGCCCGAGACCGGCCGGGAGGACCGTCCTGGCGTCCATCTTTATCGTGTAGGAGATGGGAGCTGTGTTGAGAGCTGAGCTGATCCTTGGAGACATCTTTGCTGCGTCCGAAGATTGCAATTGGAGAACGTTAACCTGCACACAAAAACATGATTTTAGTACAGGTAATTGATATGCATATTAATTGAGTTCGCATGAAAGCTTAACCCGAAATATGGGAGGAAAGATAGTTCCTACCGGGCGTGCCAGATCCTGTAGGGTGTTTTTCATCACCCCATTGAGATGGGAATACGCGCGTACTACAGATTCCCCTTTCTTAGGGTAGGCTGGGGTTTATTGAATGTGGGGATCCGAATCTTCGGCAGCCGCGGACTAAGCTGCCATTAATTACCTCTCGCATTTGGAGCGAGAAAACCTCCGATTGACGGGTTAAACTGGTCATGCGAACTCAATGTGCAGTGTTGTGTTTTGGAGGGGTTTTGGATATATCGGGGGCCCCGCAGAGTTTTTACGGGGGTCCTGCTACCCGGATAGCGGGCTAGGGGTCAAGGGGGCTAGCAGCCTCCTTGCGGGGTACGGGGCAGCGCCCCGTTAGAAATTTTTTCTAACGGGGGAGCTATTTTTAGTGTGGAGTATGTGTGTGTGTATATGTATATATGTATATATATATATATATAAAGGGAATGGGCATCCAAAGGATGCGTGGGAAAAAGCGCTAGTGCTTTGGACGCTAGCGCTTTGAGCGCAAGGGCGCTAGCGCTTTGGACGGTAGCGCCCCACGTGCCAAGCACGTGGGCGCTCGGGCGCTAGAGCTTTGGGCGCCAAAGCGCTGGCGCCCCACGTGCCAAGCATGTGGGCGCTTGGGCGCGAGCGCTTTGGGCGCTTGCGCCCCACGTGCCAGGAAAGTAGGGGCTCAGGCGCTAGTGCTTTGAGCGCAAGGGCGCTAGTGTTTTGGGCACTAGCGCCTCACGTGCCAGGCACGTGGGGGCTCGGGAGGCAAAAGGGACTTAGTCCCTGCAATGGGAGTTATACTCCCAGAAATGAGCACTTATTATTTTAAATATATATATATATATATATATATATATATGAGGAGTTAAACTCTTAGGATATTTTGAGGCTGATGAAGGGGCTTCTCCCCTTGAGCCCTGGATCTTTCCCAAAATGGGGTTTCTAAAGATGGGTTTCCTTCTTCTTCCTGTCGTTTGGCCGGATCTTGGAAAAAGGGGATGAGACTTAAAAATCTCCCCTTTTTGAGATCTAATGGCAGATCCAAGTTCCCCTTTGTAGGTTTTGTGGTGAAAAACTATTTGGTTTTGGAAAAGGAATAGTAAAACTCTTGATTTAATTCAAAAGAAAGAAGAAGGTTTTAGAACCTTGAGGAAGGAGAAAGAGGCACAGGCCTAATTTTTGGGGAATGAAAAGTCTATCTTTTATTCATCATCATGTTGCCTTATATAGGCTTATATATTTACATATACCCCCTTGGGCTTTACAAAATGGTATTTTGCTCATCCCATGGCTCATGTGCCATTTCTTTTTGCACATAAGCCATGAGCTTACAAAAATTTGGCTTTATGCCCATTTTGTTTACTTTCATGCATAAAAAATTACATAAAAATTATTTATTACATGATTTTTTATTTTGGCATGGAGGAGGGCCGGCCGCTTCATGTTCGGACTCGACCTGGGCATGGGCCCACTTGATCTGGGCTTAGGCCACTTGGCTTGGGATTGACCTTGACTTTGACTTGGTTAACTGGGGTACAATTTTCGACTTCAACAAGTATTAGACTCAGCGGATATCCGGAGGATACCGACCGGAGTGATATAAGACAAATGGATATGAGGACCGATCTGATGAGACAGTATCTGAGATATGAGGATTAGGTCAACGGGCTTTGACTTCGTTGAGCTTCACCTTTGCAATCCAATCACGTGTCGATGCTGGACACGGGTTTTATGATAATTTTGAGTGTCGATGCTGGGCACTCAGGTTTTATGATGATTTGATGTGTCGTTGATGGACAGACGTTGGATATACTTATACATACATACATACATATGACACAGATGACTTGGTACCATATATTACCACATGCACGATATTATTATATTATTATGCTTATTTATACACGATCACCCTAGATACCACACGGTATGATATTATTATATTACAGTATCACCTAGGAGATCGTTATACATTCGATTTCTATCTGCTGATGTTTTCTACTCACGAGTTGGTAACTTACCCCCGTTGTGCTATTGTTTTCTTACAGGATCGACCGCTCGGTCAATAGCGGCTTTCTGGCACATCTTTTCTTCTGGATGATTTGCATTAGTAGGTGGGTTACAATTGGATCGTAACTGCCATTGTATACATTTATTATTCATTTGTATTTAGTTAAAAGCTCCATAAACCAGACTATATATATTTGGTAGATCTAGGGACCGGTTTGTATATTCTTTGGATTTAGAGTCGAGGCTTGTATATATATCCTTTATATCTGGAGTTTGATGTGTTTTGGTTTTCTTTATTTTTCTTTTCTGTGATTGATCTTCGCCTTAGGTGTCGTATATTCATATTGCGTGGTTGTGATTCCGCCAATTGGCGAAGAGCTTGCTCCCACTTGGGGATGCCATATTATTATTGATTATGCACTTGTTTTTATCAAAACATACAAAGGAGGTGCTATCCAAATTTGAAATGACGAAAACGTTTTCAAATTATAGCATATAATTCACTTGCATTTCAAACGAACTTTATATATACTTTAAAAAGAAAGAACTTGATTTTATTATACCTTTATTTCAAAACTTCATCTCCATTATTTTCCTAAAAAGCTTTAGATTTCTGGGCTTTCGGCATACTTGGGTTACGGTGAGGTCCTATAGACTTCACGTGATTCAAGTGCCGATCACGTGCCAATTCCGGGTCATGACATTCTTCTGCCGAGTCTTTCGCTTCTTCGGCCTCGCTATTTTTGAGGATATGCTGAAGGAATTCTTTGTGGGTGACTGGCGATCGCGCTTTCTGGTTATATTCCTCCAACGCGTCGATATGCTTCTGCAAATTCGTACGTCTGTCCACATATTTGGGTGGCTGCGCGGGTTTAATGGCCTTCTTTTTATTTTCTTCGAAGGCTGTACTTGGGGGCTTTTCACTCTATTAGCAATCTTCGGCTTGGGACGCAGTTTCTACATCCCTTCCATAATATCTGATTCAAGCGGGCTATTCCACTTGATTGCAAGACGCGCTTGTAGGTCCTTTAACATTCTTTCTGTTTTTGATGAATGGGCCATCTCACATGGAGATTTCTCCGCCAGCGAGCAAGATGCCCTTGCATATATTTCGGGGGAATGAGTATCCGCGTCCAAACTTTGTTTACCGGCTTTCTTTCTCTCTTAAGTGTCTAATGATAACGAAAGGGTAATTCCTAACTGATTTAGCGCGACTCTCGATTTCTGTGTAAAACCTAACAATCTAACGAAATGATATCCTTTCAAGAGTTGGACCCGTGCGGTCGTTATTTTGGCAACTTGGTGCTTTAGGGCTGTTCGTTCGTTGTTGAGCGTTGGTGGCAGACACCACCGTGTCTTTGCTCTTGTTATTTCATAAATTTTCATCAGAAGAGGAAGGGCCTTGACCCATCAGATCCAATTGAGCCAATTTATTTATAAGCTCTTGGAAGGTAGTAGGCTTGAAAAAGGCCATGAATGGGAACACCTTTGAATTTAGGTCAATGGTAGCTGCAAACATTCCGACGGCTGGAGCTTCGTTAATGCACTGCTCGCATCTAGACCAAAGGTTTCTCCATCGGGTAGCATATTGATCCCAGGTCTCGTTCGATCTGACCCTTTCATTTATTAACGCCATCATAGTAGTGAATTCACTTGCACCAGCGAATGTTTGGCAGAAGAGAAGTTCCATCCCGGCAAAATTCTTCAAGGAATCGTTAGGAAGCTCCGAATACCATTCGAAAGTAGTGCCTGATAGGCTACTGACGAACTGACGGAGAAGCAACATGTCATCTCCTCCAGTGTTGGTGCACATGGAATTAAACTGGGCGATGTTTACCGCTGGAAACCAGACTGAAGCGCGGGGAGCGTGTCTAGCCTGAATACAGGGGCGGAAGCTATATGGAATACATCCATCCACCTCTATGAAGATACCAAGTTGATTTATGGTACCGTATATCGGAGGTTTGGATAGATGCGACCGTTGTAGCTGACATTTTAGATTCCCCCTCAACGATGAGGTTTTTTTTTATTGTGGGGACTCTTTTTCCTACAGGCGTAAGCCCCTGCAGTTAATTACATTATCATCAAGCGATAAAAACTTTTTTTACTCCAGAAATCTTCATGTGTCGTGTTATGATTTGTTTATTTTGGGGTTGCCTTTGGATTGTATACGGAGACAAATATATATCGTCGTCCGTAGGACGCGGATTAGTCCAAATCCGTACATATAAGATTTTAAAGGAAATTAGGTCACATATCTCATATGAATGAGGTCCATCAGTTCACGGGATACTTGGGTATAATATAAGGATCGTTAGTTATATTTAGGACTAAGATCGATTTAGAGATTTTGCCTAAGGATCGTTAGTCGTACATGTGACTAAGATCAACTTAGATAACAGTGAGCATATGGGCTCCACTGATCATTTGATCACACATGGATAGCTCATAGATGGTATATAGTAGTCAGTATGGTGACAGGCCACAGGGCAGAATACTAGTTTGGGGACATAGCGGTTCATCTTTCAGCTTGCGCGCATATGTATATCACGTGGCGAAGCGCGTGATGTGAACATCTAAATGGGATGCGCCCAATATTGGTGTGCAATCCAATATGAAGGTATTTATATTTCCTTCAAACACACACACACACATATACATATATATATGTGTGTGTGTGTGTGCGCGCGCGCGCGCGCGCTTTCATAAAGCCAGGGATTTATTGTTCCTTGTTCTGATGGTGCGCACGTTTGTATAAGGTGCGATCTGTATGGGGTGCGCATCAAGGTTTAAGGCATTCCCTGTCTTGATGAATTTCACATTTTTCAAGAAATTAGGACGAAAGACTCGTTGGTTATTGGAACCCACCACCTCTCTGAAGCCGCTGAGGAATTACAATGCTGTATATCAGAGGCGTGGAAGGATGTTCCCTTGAACTAAAATCCCATATATGAGGGAAGAGAACATGTTTCGATTTGCTGAAAGGGCTTTTATGCAAACTTATATATTATCTAGGGATCATTACTGAAGGGTTCCGTAGGGCGACAACAAGGTTTCGGGAGGCATCGTCCATACCAATTTCAAATTTTTGCCGTACTAAAGAACGCTAACCTAGAATCTTAACTAGAGATTTAGACGAATATGCAATGTAAACAACTTTACATACTAAGTGAATGAGGAATACAACCTTTGTAGACCGGTCCTTCACTTCTAAAGCTCCGTATAGTAGTCCCTTCGCTCCAAGTAGTGAACACCCGAACTCTAGTAAGGGTTCACATGAAGAAATGAACAAGTTTGCTCGAAGTCTTCGAGGCCGAAGATGATCTATATCGAGGAGACTCAAGCTCATGCTACCTCTTCACTAATGGTAGATTAGTAAAGAAAACACCCTAAACTAAATGGCTAATATAAAAATGGATGATGAAGTAGGAATTGAGCTCACTTTAGATTTATTTTTCTCACAATATTTCTTCACCATTTCAAAAGCTAGCAAGCTTTTTCATGAGGAAGAAGAAGATGAAGTGGAGATGAGATTGAAACTCATGAGGTGAGAATAACAACCATGGGTGAGTTAGTGTCATACACTAACTCATGTAGAGAATAAACTATGGATAAGGATAATGGTTAGGTTAATAAATATCTTAAGTAAAAAAATATTAGTGGACTAAGTCAATGGAGGCAACAAGCTTCTCCAAGCTTCTAGCCATGACCAATTTCCACCAATTTGTGAATTACCAAAATAAATAAAAACCTTAGGATTATCATAACCATGGTGTAAGTCTCATACACCCATGTTGCATGTGGCATGAAGCATGACACAATAAAATGTACATTAATAAATATCACATATATACTATATGCACACTTGTAAGAAAAAGAAATGTTTAGTGAGCAAATATTAGTTAATGTTAGTTAATTTATCAAATATATAATTATACATTAAATTATCAAATCGACACTTGATTTAATAATTCGGCAATATCACATACAACCGGCTAATATCAAATGTAACAATCTATCGAATCAACACTTGATCCGATAACCCGGCTATATCACATATGACCGATCGATATAGCATATCGCGAGAATAGAAAGCGGTATCACATACGCGCATTAATCTCGGTCCTGCACATATCACATATGTGCTCCTACTTCGTTTCGCATGAACCAGAAAACCTCTGTATAGGATTCTAAAGACTCGTTAATATGCCGGCTGTAGGTGATGATCATATCAAACACCCACAAGCCGCAAGCGGTCTGCTAAACGTAACGGCCACCCAGGTATTGAGCGATCAGAAGATCAACAAGCAAGCCTGCTCATACTCCTGTGAATCCAATCAGTAACACTATCGTACAATCCGGTCTCTTCGTCAGATATGTCGCATATCACTGCCTGGGAGTGGTAAAACGTCTGACCCCAATAGCCTGATAAGTCATGCCGATGCAAGGTCCATAACGGTTCGAGAAACTACTGATAACACTTACCAGTAGATCTCAGCAATCTTGGCCAGGGATTTCCTGTTATGGCCAATCAAGTATAGCGCAACATCAACCCCCAATACCGGGAGAGACGAAATCCCCTCCTATCGCTCATTGCCTCCATGTGACTCGGGACGGTACCCAAAAACCACCTTTTTACACGATCTCTTGAACGTGGTATAGTGGAAATCAAAACACAGTGGGAATCACACAAGACTCTATGACGATCTCGGGTCGATAAACTAACCTGTACCAGTGTCACCAGAGAACTGCTATCTGACGATAAGTATAATACCATCTAGGAGTTCTCGGCGAGTCCGTTCAGTGTATCCAGTCTCCAGTGAGCACCCGTATACCTTCTCTGATGGCAAACACCAATGGATATAGGATCATCCATCGCCCATCATATGGGTCGAGAAGCGTATACGCTAATCTACTCTGGAATATCGATTCCCCGTCTCGATACCCCCACGACTAGGAACATTTGAAGGATGTACTTACCGACTACTTCTACCCCACTAGTATGATCTGCATCATAATCTTGGTTGTCAAGTACTCATCCTAAGGGTTTTATCAACATGTAATAGAGAGACAATAAGTGTACATGTTAAGATAAAGAGCAACCAGATAGCATACTATCATATCGAGCAAGAAAGTCCTACTGATATATGTCCAAGCATCCACTACAATATACATCACATGTACAATAATGGTATATAGGGCATACATATAACTAACAATCTTCCACTTGCACTAAGGCCATTTGTTGCAGTATCTCATACTCAACGTCCTATAGAAGTCTCTCTAGGATAAGGCCTTTGTGAGTGGATCCGCCGTGTTATCTTTCACGTTAACTCTCCTAACCTCGATCCCTTGGAGATCAACCATCTCCCTGATTAGGTGATATTGTCCTCAGAATATGTCTGGATCGTTGATGGGACCGGTGTTCCTAGGCTAAAGCCACAACTCCATTGTAGACACAATAATAGTTATTGGACGCTCAATGGTAGGAACCTTGTTCATCTCATGAACAAGAAATGTCCAGACAGCCAATTTGATAGTATCGTTGGTAGCGATGTATTTAGCCTTTATCGTCTAGTATGTCACGGTATCTAGCTTGGAAATCTTCTAACATACCGTCCCTCCACTGATGGTAAAGTCAATGTCTGTGACTGACTTTCAGTCGACCTTATCACTCTGGAAGCTCGAACCAAGAATATTCTTTTAGTGCTTCTCAAGTACTTAAGAATGTCCTCCACTGCTGTCCAGTGATTTTCCCAAGATCCGATTGATTCCTGATCACTAGAACTAGTGAGTTAGCTACATCTAGTCTGGTACATAACATCGCATACATGACAGAGCCTACTGCCGAAACATAGGGTATCCCTTGCATGCGAGCTCTCTCCAAATCAGTCTTGGAAGACATCTTTTTGGAGAGAGTGATTTCTAAGTAAGTGGACGAACCACCACGCTTAGAATCTTCCATACTAAACCTCTTTAGTATGGTGTTAATGTACCTGGATTTAGGACACTCCCAATATCCACTTAGATCTATTATCATAGATCATAATCCATAAGATGTAGCAGGTATCATCCAGATCTTCTATGGAGAATCCCCGTGATAAGAGGTGTTTGACCGAGTGTAGCATAGGAAACCATTTCCTATCAAGAGTATGTCATCTACGTACAATACGTGTAAGACAACCTCACTGTCTACAACCTTCTTTTATATACAAGGTTCATCTACCATTTTGATGAAGTCAAACTCTTTGACTGCCACATCAAAATAGATATTCCAACTCCGCGATACTTGCTTTAATCCTGATGGACTTAAGCATAGCTTTGAAAGTCTCAACTTTTACATCTACACCAAGAATTTTCTCAGGATCCATTTGCTCTTGATGGGTTTTACCCCTTTTAGGTGCAACATTCAAAGTCATACTTTGTTAGTGTACATAGATTCAATCTTTGATCGCATTGCATCCAGCCATTTCACAAAGTCTCCACTTGTGATGTCCTGCATGAACCTAGTTGGGCCATCATCTACCTGATGCAATCCTCGCTCCCACTGTCACCGAGAAGACCGTAGTATCTCTCAAGTGGATGAGCAACCCTTCCAGATTCACGGAGAGGCTGAGGTTCATTGGAGACTATTGAATCCTTTGGTATCACCAAATCATCAGCTGTTAGTTTGTCTAGCTAGAACTTCTTCCAGTTCTACCTCATGACCACAAATTTCTTCATAAGAAATTCCTTTTCTAAAAAGGTGGCATGCTGAGAAACAAAACACCTTTTGCTCCTCAGTTAGGTAGAAGATATGCCCTCGCAAATGTTTGGGATATCCTGACAAACTTATACATAACTGACCTTGCCTCGAGTTTGTTCGGATTTTGCTTTTCAACATAGGCCGGACAACCCCATATCTTAACTTGTTTAAGACATGATCTCTTCCCATTCTATATTTCATATGGAGTGGTAGGCACTGAATTGGATGGAACCCTATTCAATAGGTATGCAGCTTCTTAAGTGCATAACTTTAAAAGGAAACAGGTAACTCAG
Organism: Agapanthus africanus; assembly: GCA_030015575.1. Taxonomy (NCBI): domain Eukaryota; kingdom Viridiplantae; phylum Streptophyta; class Magnoliopsida; order Asparagales; family Amaryllidaceae; genus Agapanthus; species Agapanthus africanus. Next base: position 424,275,844 of record CM057349.1, read on the forward strand.
CAATACTCATCATAGAGCGAGCCATATCTCATAGGGTGCGATACCTCCATCCCGATACACTGTTGTGATGTGGTGTATACGAAAGAGTAAGCTGAGAGAGAATCACATTCTCCTTTAAATAATCCCGGAACTCCATGCCCAAGTATTCTCCTCCTCGATTGCATCGAAGGACTATAATACTTCTACCCGTCTGGTTCTCAATTTCACGCTTATATTCGTTGAATTTCTCAAAAGTTTCAGACTTGTGTTTCAACAGGAACATATGTATGAATCCTGAGAGATGATCAGTGAATATAATGAAGTATGAAGAACTAACCTTAGCATTTATAGACAGGACCGTACACATCATCATATATCCGTCCCAAGAGTTCAGCAACTCTTACTCTGTTTCCAGTAAACGGAGTATTAGTCATTTTATCTTTGAGACAAGACTGGCAAGTATCATAAGATGAAAATTCGAATAGATTCTCATATTCATCCTTATGTAACTTAGTTATGACCTAGTCTATAATGCCATAAGAAGGATTCGTTCATTTCTGAACTACTCCTATTGTGTGTGTTCCTGAATCAAGAGTTGATTGGATCAGGCACGTCATACTGTGGTTTGATTTAGAATGTATATGCTATTATATAACGTGCCTGATCCAATCAACTCTTGATTAAGGAAAATGTTTACAATATTATCCTCCAATACAAAATTATATTCTTCTTTAACTAAATAAAGAAACTGATGTAATGTTGTATATTAGATTCGGTATGTAATAACATTCATTCAGAATCAATGTATATACCATTTGGTAATATAAGGTGATATTTGCCAACTGACTTGGCTGCAACAATTGCACCATTCTCTAACACTTAGACATATCACCCAATCTCAGTTCTCTACCTTTCTGTAGCCCATGTAACTTTTACATATGTGAGATCCTGATCCGGTATCTCATATCTAGGACGTAGAGGATAGTGAGAATCAGTTCTTGGTATTGAACACACCCGAAGAATATACATCAACATGCTTATTTCTCGAATGGGTGGCGTGGAAATCCGGATATTCCCCTATTTCCTACTCGAACTTATAATAATTACAAGATAGAGCGGAACCAACGTTCCCCAGCTAAGTATAATAAACAGGTTCGGTCAATGCATCCATATTATTATCTTGATTAAGGCGTGATATGGTCGCTACCGGGAGAAAGAGAGAAGAAAACACTCTGCGTGCGCTCTTTCAAGATTAGATTGGTTATTATTTTATCTAATCCGGATGGCTCCCACTGTTTTTATCAAATCTTCCTTCAAAGCCTAAAAGGTAAGACTAGCCGGGATTAATTACACCCTACAAGTTCGCCAATCATTCGGCCAGGCCAGTGTCGGTACTTTGAGGGAGGTTCCCTGTGCTTTCGCACGGACCTAATTAAAATAAACCTCATTTTCCCAGGGGCGTAACCCCATTAACACCTTTCTAGACACTTACTTGATCGGCTAATTGTAATGTGTAAAACTCTCCCAGAAGTAACTCTTACTCACAGCGGGTATCGGGATCCAACTATCTCATAGAAGGTATGCAATCTCATTGCAAATTTCAACACTTGAAATTCCCGATAATCTTTTGCCCCTAGCGTCCTATGACCTTAACAGAGGCCAACAAACCATATGCTGCTAGTCAAGTTCAACCCGCCATTTCCTGATTGAATTAAACCCATCCGCACGACCCTTGACAGAGGCCAACAAGGTCGTAAGACTACCCTAAACCAATCATATGCTAACAGATAAGTACTAATCAGCTACCGCACACTACGTCTTGACAGAGGACAACTAACGCAGCACGAATACTAAATACTACTTATATGAAATGACGAAGGGCTACGACAGTTTTTTAAGAAAACTCTCTGTGTAATGAACTTGATCTCGTTGTAGAATCGAGTGATTTTCAAAAGGAGTGTTTTTTAGGATTTTACTAGTTTTGCTAAAGAGGTCACTCCCGGTGAAGGGATCTCGGTTCTTTCCTCATCGAATGAGGTGCAGGATATTTCACAAATACCACTATACAAAGCATGAACTAAAAAAGCAATCAAAAGACAAAACCGAGTGGGTTGTAGTATCTGCCAGTTTCGCTAAAGAGGTCACTCCCAGTGAAGGGATCTCGGCTCTTTCCTTATCGAATAAGGTGCTGGATATTCTATAAGAAATACCGCTATGTAAAGCAAGAACTAGAGCTGCCAGTTTTTAAAACAAGTTTCTACAGCATCTTTAGGTTTCTTTTATTTCATTAATCTCATTAATGAAGTCGCATCATTTATGCTTCCTAAGCATCACAGAAGAAACGAAAGCATCAATATTTATTATATCTCATATATATAATATAAGCAATCGTCTCAATATATCAAGTGATCACATCACAGAATATCAGCAGCAGAAGAACACATATGAAATATTGGATATACTAGGAATTCCGTATTTTATTTAAGCCAATAAAAAATGCGGATTCCACGGTCGTGATGAATAGTCAAACCCACATCCCTAGACCCTTACGAGAGCGGCAAGCAACCCTACCAATTCTAGAGTTAGGAGACCCGGTCTCGACTCCTCGAGATGGTCTCCCACTGGACCCTAGAACCCGGTTACTTGTGCTCTCCTCCTTGGGTCTATCTTAATGCGGAAAAGTAAATAATATACATCAATGGTGACATCATCCTCAACCCAGAAGTGCCCAAATAAAAGAATATTATGTACAAGCTTTTACATGAATGAAAATGAAAAACTCTCATCTCACATAAAACCCCCGGCTATTCAAAACACGACGATCCAACATAACATATCACACAACACATAACATTATATGTCATCAACGTAAGGAAATATGCGTATCCCAATTGTCGTTGACGTATAGCAACGAAACCGGCGATACACCACATATTACACTTACGGTCGCAAAAAATAAAGTGAAAAACTATAACAATTGGAATCCGTAACCATCTCAGACATCATAAACCGAATGTATCACATACTTTGGATTTCATGCCCTACCAAATGAATTCCTTAGACATCACATGCCTAACAATTATAAACCCCGTATTTTAGTCTCGATATTGAAAACACTTTCCAATAACTTGTTGGGTAATCCAACAAGATTCCTGATAACCTGATCGAATGCTCGTCGGAAACTTTAGCAGACGGCCGCATCCCCGATGCCGTCGACGAAGTGCACTTAGGCGGAACACCGCGGCCGTGAGCACCCGAACGGATGCTTTTTGCGACGGGGTTCTCCTACAGTCACTTGGTCGGGGCATGGGGCATGGCTATCTAGTAAAGTTACCCGGCGAGTATCCGCGTACACTACGTAATTGCGACAGACTTTTGATCCACATCAAAATTCCGTGGCAACCGATCAAATGAGACTAAACTGCTAGATTTACAAAATTCAATCTAGTTATCACATAACTAATTATTGTGGATTCCAAGTATTGGATCACAATCACAGATAGCTAGAAGATGTTAAACTTTTCGATCGAATAAATAAACACCTTAAATTTCCCAAAGAGCTTAACACTTGAGCGGAGTTTTAAAAAAGTACCCAGAACATGCCACAGCACCTATGAACCATCCGTAGAAGGGCCGACCCATGCCTCACTCATGTCGCCACGGAACTGCCGCAAACCCTAGGGTATGACCATGGTTTCACGATCCAATTAGTCGAGTTTGGATATCGTTCTTCTAGAGGGTCCACAGAATCTCTTGCATGATTTTCTGAAGATTTTAAATTTGGAAAAAATCCAACTCTTGGAAAATTTCCAGCGAGGGAAAATATGAGTTATTGATATCCGTTCGAACCTTTTAAAGTCGTCTATATAACCCGAAACAATGTTAAATTTACGAATACGAAACACTCCGAATTGCCTTTGCACAAAGATAACATCACATGCAAATTTAGCAAAAACAAGCAACACCTGAAACACCAAAACCCAGAGACTGGAACACACTAGAAATTTCAACCCAGAAGCACACTCTAAAACCGAGCTGGCCGGATTTTTAAGGTATATGGACGGCCAAATTCTGGCGAGGGGAGGGGTGAATTTTATACTGTGTTCATGTTACATCTCATATAACATTCTGCAGTTGCTAAAAAAAATTTTAGAGGCCATTTAAAATTCGACAGAAACTAGGATTATGTTTCGTATGTTTCGGAATTGTTTCGGTTTCATAATTGAACAAACATCGTTTAAATCTCTAGCTTGGCTCTGATACCACTGAAGGGTATCGTAAGGAGACAGCAAGGTTTCGGGAGGTTTCGTCCATGCCAATTTCAAATTTTTGCCGTACTAAAGAACCCTAACTAGAGATTTAGACGAACATGTAATGTAAACAACTTTACATACTAAGTGAATGAGGAATACAACCTTTGTAGACCGGTCCTTCACTTATAAAGCGCTATGTAGTAGTCCCTTCGCTCCAAGTAGCGAACACCCGAACTCTAGTAAGGGTTCACATGAAGAAATGAACAAGCTTGCTCGATATCTTCGAGGCCAAAAATGATCTACGTCGAGGAGACTCAAGCTCATGCTATCTCTTCACTAATGGTAGATTAGTGAAGAAAACACCCTAAATTAAATGGCGGGATGATGAATTAGGAATTGGGCACACTTTAGATTTATTTTTCTCACAATTTCAAAAGCTAGCAAGCTTCTCCATGAGGAAGAAGAAGATGAAGTGGAGATGAGAATGAAACTCATGAGGTGAGAATAGCAACCATGGGTAAGTTAGTGTCATACACTAACTCATGTAGGGAATAAACTATGGATAAGGATAATGGATAGGTTAATAAATATCTTAAGTAAAACAAATTAGTGGACTAAGTCAATGGAGGCAACAAGCTTCTCCAAGCTTCTAGCCATGACCAATTTCCACCAATTTGTGAATTACCAAAATAAATAAAAACCTTAGGATTATCATAACCATGGTGTATGTCTCATACACCCATATTGCATGTGGCATCAAGGATGACACAATAAAATGCATATTAATATATATCACATATATACTATATGCACACTTATGAGAAAAAGAAATGTTTAGTGAGCAAATATTAGTTAATGTTAGTTAATATATCAAATATATAATTATACATTAAATTATCAAATCAACACTTAATTTAATAATCCGGCTATATCACATACAACCGGCTAATATCAAATGTAACAATCTATTGAATCAACACTTGATCCGATAACCCGTCTATATCACATATAACCGACTGATATCACATATCACGAGAATAGAATGTGGTATCACATACACGCATTAATCTCGGTCCCGCACATATCACATATATGCTCCTACTTCGTTTCGTATGAACCAGGAAACCTCTGTGTAGGACTTTAAAGACTCGTCAATACGCCGGAAGTAGGTGATGATCATATAAAACACTTACAAGCCGCAAGCGGTCTGCTAAACGTAACGTCCACCCGGGTATTAAGCGATCAGAAGATCAACAAGCAAACCTGCTCATACTCCTGCGAATCCAACCAGTAACACTACCGTACTGTCCGGTCTGTTCGTCAGATATGTCGCATATCATTGCCTGGGGGCGGTAAAACGTCAGACCCCAATAGCCTGATAAGTCATGCCAATGCAAGGTCCATAATGGTTCGAGAAACTACTGATAACACTTACCAGTAGATCTTAGCAACCCTGTCTAGGGATTTCCTGTTATGGTTAATCAAGTATGGCGCAACATCAACCCCCAATACCAGGAGAGACGAAATCCCCTTCTATCACTCATTGCCTCCATGTGACTCGGGACTGTACCCAAAAACCACCTTTTTGCACGATCTCTTGAACGTGGTATGGTGGAAATCAAAGCACAGTGGGAATCACACAAGTCTCTATGACGATCTCGGGACGACAAACTAACCTGTACCAGTGTCACTAGAGAACTGCTATCTAACGATAGGTATAATATCATCTAGGAGTTCTCGGTGAGTCCGTTCAATGTACCCAGTCTCCAATGAGCACCCGTATACCTTCTCTGATGTCAAACACCAATGGATATGGGATCATCCATCACCCATCATATGGGTCGAGAAGCGTATACGCTAGTCTACTCTGGAATATCGATGCCCCGTCTCGATACCCCCACGACTAGGAACATTTGAAGGATGTACTTACCGACTACCTCTGCCCCACTAGTATGATCTGCATCATAATCCTGGTAGTCAAGTACTCATCCTTAGGGCTATATGAACATGTAATAGAGAGACAATAAGTGTATATGTTAAGATAAAGAGCAACCAGATAACATACTATCACGTCGAGCAAGAAAGTCCTCCCTATATATGTCCAAGCATCCACTACAATATACATCACATGTACAGCAATGGCCTCTAGGGCATACATATAACTAACAAGTCTTATATGAGACTAAGGTCAACTTTGATGATATCGATAAAAGATCATTACTCGTATATGTGGCTGAAATCAACTTAGATTATATAAGGATCTTTAGACGTATATAAGACTAAGATCGACTTAGATATATGAGCTAAGGGCCGTTAGTCTTATATGGGACTAAGGTCGACTTAGAAATATGGTATAAGGATCGTTAATTTTGTTTTAGATTTAGATCAACTTAACAAATATGGACTGAGGATCATTAGTCGATTTTGAGACTAAGATCAACTTAGGTTTATTGATATTTTGATCAATGGATCATATATAAGAAACATAAGTTTCTATACTTAGTTTATTTTAACTAAGTAGCCAATCAATAGCTTTTGGCCATGTGCGCATATGCACATGTGCACATTTTCATAGGGTGCGCATTTTTCTTACAGGGGGTTTCGCACGTGCATATCACGTGATGCGAACCTCCTTGTCATTCCAAATTGTCATCTGCGCATGTAAATATGCGTATGTATTTCAAGGACAATATTTCCTACTTGCGCACACGTGAGTTTCACATGATACGCACATCTGTATAGATGTGAATTCGTCATCTGCGCACACGTGCATATCATGTGATGTGCACTTCTCATGGTGCGAATCTTACATAGCGTGTCCTAATTTAGGGTGTGCTCTGTTGCAGAAAAGAAAGCAAAGTCTTTCATAAAGAAGCGATGGCTTCTGTTCTTTGATTTTTCTTCTTCCCTTTTTTTTATCAAGAAGCAAAACCTTCAACGTTTATGATGCATATGTATTCTTAACAGGGTTTTTCTTAAATCTTAGGATTAATCTCTTAAAAAAGTTGAAACTTTTGTAAAAATTTGGATCATCCCTAAGATCTCTTAATCTTTTGTTTTGTGAATCAATAGATTCAAAAAGAAACGAAGGCTTCTTTGTAAAGTAAAATCTTTTTTCTATTTAAAGTCGTAGATTTTTTAGAGAGGAGAAGTCTTCTTCTTTTACCTAGTCGAAGGTTGAAGAAGATGAGAATTTTTCCTTGAGCTTATGGAGAGTCCGCGCATATCAATATTTGTACATTAGGCTCCTATATTTATAGGAGGCCAATTGTTAGGTTTTTTCCTAACAATTTAAATTAGTTTTGATTTTAATTTGATTTCTAGTTTATTTAATTGATTTATATTAAATAAAGGTGATATACGCACCGTTAGATAGAGATTATGGAACTAACAGAATATTTTTCTTCTAATTAAGGACTTGATTATTTATTAACAAGATTTATTTCTTATTAGAATCGCTTGATTCATTCGGTGCGCTTGCACACTATTAAATTATATGGTATTTAACTCATGTGCACGTGTATTGTACGTTGCACATGTCATTTAACTGGCAATTTTGCAATGTGCGCACTTAATACATACGCAAGTTGTAACAACCCCAAATTTCCAATACAAGTTTTTACAAAAAAATTTCAAAAATCCATAAAGGGGTATTTTAGCCTGAGCACAAGTTATAAGTAATTATTTTGCTTTTTAATTACAAGTTAAAAGAATGTAACAACTCCATTTTTAGTGTACAAAAATTTGCTTTAAAATTAATGTATATTTGGGGTATTTACATTTACTGTTATTATTTTAAGTAATTAATTAGCTCCATAATTACAAGAGGGAGCTTGTAGCTCATTGGTAATATCTTGCACTGCTGAACCAAGCCACCAGAGTTCAAATCCCATACCCCACATTATTTTTAATATTGATTTTTTAAAAAACCTTTAGAATACCAAGGGTTTACACGTGCATATCTCACAAAAACCCAACTACACCCAAAAATGTAACATTGCCAGAGGTTAGATGAACCATCGGGGGGGATCCCGGCCGCCTGAATCGGCCGGGAATCGGCCAAATCGTCCTTGACTCGGTCTTACTCAGTGCTCAGACCGAGTTACGGCTTAGTCACGGCCGAGTCGGCCAATTCCAGTGACGACCCCAACATGAAACTTGTGTCTTTTCATATTCCCTATGCACCTGCAAAATTTCAGCCTTAGACCATTTCCAGAGCTCTTTTAAAACCCCAATTACTCCACTATTAATACATTTTTAATACATTTTATCACATTTTTCATTTTAACCTTTCACCTACCCTAACCCTATAAATACCACCCCTACCCTCTACCCTCTCACCCCAAAATTCTGAGCCCACTCTCTCAAAATTCCAAGAAAACTTGTGTACTTTGAAAACAATCTCGAGGCGAAACTCCGGCGAAATCTACGGCAAACTTTCGGCGATCGTTTTAGGAACTACCGGCGACGACGCAACACATCGGCGATTCCTCTACTTCCCTCTCACTCTCTTGTGTGATCTAAAACCCGTATGTCCCAATTTCTACCTATCTCTTCTATCAAAAAAATACGGTTTTACAAAACCCGACGGAATCGGAACAAATCCGATTTCCGATTCAGTTTCTTATAAAATTCCACTTCTCACTAATACAATCATACTTAAACTTTCTCATGTTGACTATTAAACACTAATCAACCAAATTGATCAAGTTTCATCACATGAAATGATGGATATTTCAATTTATCGTATTTTTCACTTAAATACCACATTGTTTCAATTCTACATTTAACTCCATTAAACTTGCTATACCTCTAAAGTAGAGCACGAGGTAATGACCTACCTCCTCACACACTCGTATACAACCTAACACGATACCATCGAAAACTTAGAATACGAGAAAACAAACATTTTCATTTAAATACCCTTTACTTAATAAAAGTATATAAAAGTATTTTTACGTAAAACCCCCTCAAGTTCTATAAATTACCCTAAGGACCCTAGTAAACACAGGTTTAAGCGGGACCAATCTCTTGAGCCTCAAGGAGCCGGAGAAGTGGGTGCTTGTCTGTCTAAGGTAGACAAATTAATAAAAACAATCAGGACTTTAATTTACTTTTCTAATTGTCTGACTCTGTTTGAGTCTCAGTATAATCTGACTTGAATATGATTCAAGTATAATCTACAATCTATGATCTTCAATATTACAATTCAACATGAATCCATGAATCCAATTATCAATCTATACAACTTGACTGAACCGAACCATGGATATACATTCCATTGACATGGTTCTCCAGTTATTCCATTTACATGATTATACAGTTATATCCGTTTACTGATATCATGGTTTTGGTCAGTCATCCAATTATACAATCTATACAGTTTACAATACAAGACAATACAATACAACAATACAATCAAAATAACACTACGTGGTTTAAGGGGTAGACTGGTACGAAATATGTTAAAGGTGGCACGAGGTGGTCACTTAAGACGTAATTACATCCATGCCGTTGTTCCGTGGTATTATCGACGGAGCCTTGTACTACGGGTTACCAAAGTCCCCGGTGTAAGTGGGACTCCTCTCGTATACACTGGCATCTTCTGTACCAAGCTATAAACAACAGCGTTAACACAATATTATAACAATATAATACAACTTTAAAAGCCACCTTCTCATTCTGTTTAATCTATTCTTCCTTATCTTTGGGACTTATCGAGCAATCTGTTTGCTGACGACATTTTCTTTCTTTCTTCTTTGAATGTCATCAGGTGATTTGGACACGTCAGAGATCGAGCCTACTGCTGAAGACTTGGATCAGTTTGCTGAAGACCCAGAGCTTTAGTTTCATTGTACACATTTCCTTTCAGTACTTTACATTCCTGTTATGCCATTGTTTAGGCATCGCTTTTATTTCAGTTGTATTTACTTTTCAAGCATTGTACAAAAGAATGTTAATAAATAAAGTTGTTGTTCAGTTTATATATCTTGTCCCTTGTGTATATACTTTTATATTGCTTAGATACGCTTAGCGTATTTACTTCAGAGTAAATACGTAGCGGACCAGTCCCGTCCCCTTCGCCGTATACTGGGAAGCGGGGTGTGACACAAGTATTCCAGGTGCGAACCCAGTATGTTTGCGCGTCAAAATTGGCTCGAACGGTGGCCCTTCCTAAAAAGCAAAGGCCACAAAGATCCCCATCGCCTAAGGCAGGTCCCAAAAGGTGAAATGTCAGAAGCCCCGCGCAAAATGCCGACGTAGTCCTTACTGTGCGGATGATACACGGAAGTGAAAATAACGCTTCCGCCAGTCATTGACCCCAAACTCGGTCCTTGAATCAAGCACAAAGGCAGCAACAGTTGTAAGAAATGGCAACTCAAGTAGCAACACTCGTCAGCCCACCGCCTAAGACACGTCCAGAAGACTAATAAGAAGATCTTGAGAGACATGGGTCTGAAGTTGACTCTTTGAAACATGCTCTCGATATGAAGAAGAAAGAAGCGGTGGATATGGATGCCAATATGAACAAAATGTCCCTTCTCATGCAGAAGATGTGTGGGATGATGGCCCAGTCATCAAAACCGCCGGCCGAAGAACTGCCAGTGGTCCCTGATAATGGGAAAGGAGGTGCCACAAGCTCTCTGCAGGCTCCTTCAAACTCCAAAGATGAAACGATCTCGAAGGCTCAGTTCATCGAATACATAGCCCAACAGGTCAAACTCCTCACTTCTAGAGAAGCAAACGTGAAGTTGGTTAAGACCGGTCGTCCATATCCAGTATAGTACGACCAGAAACAATACCCTCTAGGATATACAATCCCAAAGTTCAATGTCTTCAAAGGAACGAGGCATCCCCGCCAACATATCGCATAATTCAAAGTGATGTGCGGTAACACTGAAGGCGATGATGAGCCACTCCTCTGACAATTCGTCAGCAGCCTGGCGGATACTGCCTTCGAATGGTACTCGGAGCTCCTAAATGACTCCGTAGAAACCTTTGTTGACATGAAGTTTCTCTTCATGCAGAGGTTCACTGGTGTGAGCAAGCGCACCACCATCTCTGTTCTGATCAATGAAGAGAGGAAATCAAACGAAACACTGGTGCAATATGACATTTGGTGGAGAAATCTCGCCTTAAAATGCGAGCAGCCGATTGCCGAAGCTCCAGCTATTGGGATGTTCATAGGCACCCTTCATCCGCAATCACAGGTTTATCCATTCCAGTCCTTCGCTAAGCCTAATACATATCAAGAGTTCCTTGACAAGCCGGTTCAGTTGGAGCGAATCGACCTCTAAGTCGTTAAATATCATGACCCGAAAGGGGCACATGACCGGCACAAGGATCACGTGAAGTCATGTGGACCCCATCGTAACCCAAGTAAGCCAAAAACAAGAATCTAAACCATATATAAATGGAAAATAGATAATAATAGGTAGAGGTGAAGTTTTAAAGAAATTTTGTTATAAGTAAAACTTTCTTCGAAAGATTTTTTGACAAACGAAAAGAAGTTCCTTTTTAAATTTTAAATAAAAGAGTACAATGACAATAAGTATAACAACATCCGACATACGGGAGCAAAATAACCCCTCAAATGGAAGATACACAACCACGCAATAATATACGACGCCTAAAGGCGAAGGATCAACAATGCGAAAAGTAAATAATATAAATATACATTAAGTTGACTTCACACGAGTCCGACAACAACAAAATATACAACTCCATGTTTACCGCCGAAAACAGAGACAAACTGGGATAGATCGCCTTACCTGAATTTGGGGAAGATACTATTTGGATTTATCTGTCCATCTCTCCGAAGATGCCATGATGATTTATGGTGCCATATATCGGAGGTTTGGACGGATGCGGCCGTTGTAGCAGACTTCATCAGATTCCTCCTCGTTCGTTAGGGGTTTTTGATTATGGGACGCTCTTCATTGCAGGCACAAGCCCCTGCTATTAATTACGTTACTGCATCATGATAACCACTTTCTCCTACTCTGAAAGTTCACTTCTTATCGTGTGTGTTTTTGTTTGTTTCGGTTGCCCGTGGATTATATACGGAGACTAATTTATGTCGTCGCCCGTAGGGCGTGGATTAGTCCAAATCCGTATATCTTAGATTTGGAGTTTTTATTTAAGGACCGTTAATCTATTTTGAGAATAATATCGACTTAAATGTATGTGAGGATTTGGGGCTCGATTTATTTTTGTTAAGGATACATTAGTCCAATTTGAGACTGAGATCTACTTAATGAGGTTTCAGGATCATTTTGATTTAGGATCCAATAAAACAGTGTTTGGGCTCTATTGTTCTAGTTTAAGGACGTTTCGGTCCATTATCGCTATTTTGGAGGCGAATATTAGTTTAGGAACATTTCGGTCCATTATCCATCCTATGTGCATATGTATTTGTTACGTGGCAGAGTGAACAATGGATATATAGAATGTGCCCAATTTGGTGTACGATCCGATTTGAGGCATGCACGTCAATTTAGAAGTGCACCAAAGAGTTGTTGGTTGTTGGGACCCGCCACCTCTCTGAAGACGTTGAGAAATTACAATGACATATATCAAAGGTGTGGAGAGATGTACCCTTAAACCAAATCCCGTATTTGAGGGAAAAAAGGTCTATTATAGACCTAAGAAATGTTCGTCATGTTTGAGACTAAAATTATCTTAGAAAATATAAGATGAATATCATTTGGGATATCATCAATGGGAGACCACTAGTCATTTTTGAGATTGAGGTCAGCTTGGGAAAACATGAGCAATATGGGCTCGGTTGTTTTAGAATCACAGAGGTTTATCCTCAGAAAACTTTAGCCAATTTGGGCTAAGATTGAGTCTCCAACAGTGCTAAGTATTGAGGAATACAGTGGTCACGTGCGTTTCACGTGGGCACCGGATTAGTGTTAAACACTAGAGTTTTATGGCGCTCACGTGACATACGTGAGGCATCCCAAATATGGGCACTGGACTAGTGTTAAACACTAGAGTTTTATGGCACTCACGTGACACACGTGAGGCATCCCTAATATGGGCGCCGCCCTTTGAGTTTTATTTCCCTCCCCTGTTTACAGAAGTGCTAAGCACTTGATTAGGGCTCTCGTGTAAAACACGTGTCTGCCTTATGGAGTGCCTTTGTTCTCTCTCCCTTCTGTTTGTTTTTCTCTTTAGCACTCACGTGGGAAACACGTGAGACAGTCTCGGTTATTCTTTTTGTTCGTTAGAAGCACTCACGTGGAAAACACGTGAGGCCTCATGATAGTGTTAAACACTAACGAGTCACCTATGTTGTTCTTCTGTTTTCTTAGAGATTTTGATCTCTTATTAATGACATTTCTAGTCATTAGGATTTGGATTTGGAAGATCTCAGATTATCATCATCATCTGGATTGAGGAACCAAGTTCTTCTTTGTTTTCGTAAGAATCAAATTCTTTTTATAGGGTTAAACCCTAGTCTTTTAAGGAATTAAATTCCCATATGTTCCTGTTGTTCCTTTTCGTTTAACTCAGTTCTTTCCCTTAGGTCTTGAATCTGCAAGACAGAATCTCCCCGATGAGAATTAAATTCTCAACTTGTGGGGAGATCTGTTTCTACAGATCTCAACCAGAGGAAGAACCGAGTCCTTATATAAAGGTTTAAACTCTTAGAGAAGCAAAGGAGAGATGTTTTATTTTTACCCAGTGTTTCAAGAAAGCAAGTTTTTTCTTTGAGAATGAAATTCTCCTGTTCCTCAAAAGCTCACTGTATATTCTTTTTTTTAGCCTCTGGGGGGTTCTCTCTCTCTCTGCGTGTGTGTGAGACTTAAAGTCTCGGGTTCTTTATATAGTGGAGAGAAGTTTGTTTAATTCTGAAAAATCTATTATTGAGAGATCCCAATTGATTTAATTGGTCTCAGAATTGGTTTAGGAAATTTTACCCACCGTTGGAACTTTAATCCAAGGACTTCTATTTTTACAGAAGATATTGTTCTTGTTTTTAACAAGATTGGGGATATTCTCCCATATATACAAAAAAATCCTATCGAGCGGTAACATTTTAATCACCATTGGATTTTTAATCCAAGGGTGCTTAGTTTAACAGAATATAATCTTTCTCTGTTTAGAAAGATATAGGAAATATTTTGGATCTTTGATCCACTAACTCATTGTTTAACTGAAAATATTCTTCCCAATAGAATTTAATTCTATGTTTAATCACCATTGGATCTTTGATCCAGCGGTTCATTAAGTATAATTTAATTTTACGCAAGGAGGTGTCCTCACGTGTTCAGCACGTGGGATTTAATTTGGCCCTCTTAGCAGTTTGATTGCAGTGCCTATATGGTTTGAATATAGGCACTCACGTATTTACCATGTGTGGTTTTTTTAGCCTATCAGTGGTTTAATTGCAGCGCCTATATGCCTTGCATATAGGCACTCACATGTTAGCATGTGAGGCCTGTTTAGCCTACTTGCGGTTTAATTGCAGCGCCTATATGCTTTGCATATAGGCGCTCACGTGTTAGCACGTGAGGCTTGTTTAGCTTATTTGTAGTTTAATTGCAGTGCCTATATGCTTTGTATATAGACGTTCACGTGTTAGCACGTGAGGCTTGTTTAGTGGGGAATTTCCCCCTTTCTTTCTCTCCTCTTTTTTTATGAGGGAACACTCCAAGGTCTCAAAAATATAATAGACTTGGTCTTTGATGGAGTATTTCTTGATATAAATAAGATACAAGGTAAATGCCGATACAAAATATAACCCACCAACTCAAAATATGGGCAACCATGCTCAAAAGATAGCAAACGTACCCAATAAGCCGCTACGGATCCAAGCAGTTAACCTCCAAAGAACTATGACACAACAGGGGTGAGTTGCTAACTCGTGAATAAGTTATACAATAAGTTAGGAGTCGCATGGATAAGCGGTGAAATAACTAGTTCATGATAAACGTGTACATCAATGAGGGTAAAAGCATGCGTCGAACTAGAGTTCGAGCAATGAAATAAAAAGATAATAAGCCCTCATGTACAACTCGTGTACCGCTATCCTAATATGTGCAATATGAATTTGTGTGTGATTAACATTTCAATATCAAGTAAACAATATTTGGCCCGGTACAGGCACAACGTAACCACAAGTATCTGAAAACATGTGAGTCACGGAAATAAATGCAATACTGCGCAATGAAACGCTAATAATCATCAATAACTTACTGCATACATATATAACGGTGTCAAATCACGATTACCATAGCCGTAGTAAAATATCTATAACATCGGTCCAATCATAATATAATCAAGGCTATAATACATATATAGCACCCATCCATAAGCAATCATATAAAAATAGCCGGAAGATGTATATATATGAAATCCTTTCAAAATAGCCATATGATATATATTGCAGCACATATTGCGGACGTTGTTTTGTGAAGAAAGGTATGCATTTTGTTTAAAGTATACGCCCCGCCTTTTGAAAATAATTTATCTAAAAAAGGTTTTCTTTTGTAAAAGTCCGTGTCGATCATAGACACGTAGAAAATAGTGAGAGTATAGCTCATTTGAAAACCTCTTTAATATACATCGATATATGAAAATAGTATTCAGGTACTGTCTCGTGGAACAGTCCTACCTGACTACTGTATATATAGTATAATATATATTATCAGTGCAGGGTATCTATATCGATCCCTCACATATATATATATATATATATATATATATATATATATATATATATATATATATTATATCCATATCCGTGCATGGCATCTATATCGATCCCTCACATATCCGTAGAGAAATCATATGTCAAATACTCTCAATCACTCATAGATTGATCAACACACATATCATCGGACGATATCTTGTGTCTTTCTGCCTCAATCTCTCATAGATTGATCGCAAAAAATATATCTCCTGGAACCCCGATAATATCCACTTTGTCCGAATCATCTTTCCCTTTCATATATTCCATTATATGTATTCAATCTCTTAGGATTGATATCACACCACATCATATTCCTAGTAATATAATTATAGCAATATATATATATATATATCGTGTAGCAGAATCATAAAGCGTAGCATAACTAATAAGATAAACAACACGCGAGCGAATAACATAAACATAGGCGTAGCGTAAAAAAAGTGAATAGATAATTATTTCGAATATTCCCACTTATATGTTTTTAAAGTAGAAGGAAACGTTGTTTGAAAATAAGGAGTCTATGATATTTTTTAAAATAGATATATATTTACCCCTTTGAAATCCAAGTGGCACATCCTTTCATTATCACTCTTAAAATATGAAACAAATTGTTGTTTTTAGAAAGTGGGTAATACCGTCATATCAGTATAATGTCCTAATCGGGTAAAATAGTAAGACTCCGTGAGTCAAGTAAAATAGGGCCGTATCTGGCTAATCATCATCATCATCATATCATCCCGTACGGAATCTTTCCTTGTACGATAACCATCAAATATTGGATATAGATGCCTTCAAGGCAATTATTGTAATTGAAGAAGGAGCTATACAATAGAACAATCTTACTCGAGATAATAGAATGCTATCTGGTTTGTCTTTATCTTTCATATGATGCGTTTATTCATTATCACGTATCGTTTAAACATGAGATAAAGCCCTTATGATTTTGCTTGACTACCAGGATGATGATAGAGATCATACTAGCGGGGCCTGGGCAGTCGATAAGCACATCCTTAAATGTCCCTAATCATAAAAGTATTAAGACTGGGCATCAGTACTTCAGTTTAGACTAGTGTGTATGTTTCCTGACCCAGTTGGAGGGTGATAGCTGATCCTGCAGCTATTTGTGTTTGCCATCGAAGATTGTATAAAGGTTCTCATTGGATGAGTCACACTGGATGGACTTACCGAGAACTCCTAGCTGGTAATATACTAATGTCACGTAGCAGTTCTCTGGTGACATGAGTAGTCCTTAGGACCCGAGATCGCTATAGTGTCTCATGTGTGTTCCCACTATACTTAGACTTCTACCCTACCACGACTCAAAGGAGTTGTGCAAACAGGCTTTTGTTGGGTATAGTCCCGAAGCACGTGGAGGCAGTGAGCGGTCGAGGGAATTCGTCTTTTCCGGTATATGGAGTTGATGTCACGCTGTGGAGGACATGACTACAACTACAAGTCGGTGACCACCACAGTGGAGATAAACTGATAAGTATTATCAGTTGTATTTCTGGATGGTTATGAGTCCTATGTTGCACGACTTTTCGAGTTATTAGGGTCTGACAGATTCCAAACCCTAAACCCGATATGCGATACACTTAGACGAAGAGATCGGATTGTACGAAGATTGTCACTGATACACTTTACAGGGTTCGGATGAGCTTGCTCGTTGACCTTCTTTCGATCAATCCCTGGGTAGCCGTTATGTGCAACTAGTACCGCTGCCGTGCTTGTGGGCTATGGATATGATCCTAACCAGCGTATTGTCGTGTCTTGAAAGTCTCACACAAAGGTCTCCAAGCACAGGCGAAACAATTTAGGGCACGTCTAAGGATACGTCCAGGAGTTCGATTAAACACGTGTATTTGATATACGTATTTTAATCGGGTGTTTAATGATATTAGTCGGTATATATGTGATATAATCGGATTAATAAATCAAGTGTTGATTTAATAATTAAATGTATATCTATATATTGATACACACACACACTAACTAATATCATGTTCACTTTTTTTTATTTCTTCTCTTTATATTTATCTATGATATAAATATATGTATCATGTTAGCTAATACATATAAGTTGTGTGTATGAGATGCATATAGAAGTTTAGCTAATACATGATAGTTGTGTGTATTGGATGCACATGGAAAGTGAAATGATAACCATTATGTTTCTTTATTTTATTTTAAAGAAATGGAATATGAGTCATAGATAAAAGAAGTATGTGGTTGTTTTTGGAAAAGGCTAGAACTTATTTTGATAAGCATGGCTACTTCTTTTTGACTCATATAATAATCATCTAACTCTCTCCATTCTTTCTCTCACTCTCTTGAAATTGTTCAAGTGAGAAAGTGGAAAAGAAAAGAGAAGAATTTAGTGAGTTAATTATTCTACATCTCCTACTAATAATCCTTAGCAAGTTTAATTAGTGGATTACTTTATTTTGATGAGATCAATTTGAAACTAAAACTTATGTTGGAGTTATCTCAAGGTAGATCATCTTCGGGAAGGAGATCATTGAGCAAGATTGTTCCGGGCATCGTGGAGACTAACCAGAGTCCATGGAGAGCTGGCTAACACGCTACAAAGGTTGTATCTCGCCAACTTTTTTGTATTAGCTTACTAGTTTTGTATCAAGTTTAGTGTTTTGGTTTGATTTTTGGGTTGGGGTTGCTATTGCTCTCTAGATTTTTTAAATTACCGCTTTCGCTGCACTTCAAAACCATTCTAGGTGATCCTAGCATCCCATCATTGGTACCAGAGCTACTAAGTAGGGATGCCAACCTATGGGGGTTCTCATTGTGTGACAGTAGTGGCGAAGTGCAGGCTCTTACCCTAAGGTGTCCCGTGGGGATTAGTCTGGCAGGTTGTAATCCGTCGCGAGAGAACAATGTAAAAAGTAGCTGCTGAGGGACCTATGGACGCCATGGCTAGTTTCTGCTGCGCTAACTAACTCTATCAGTGTTATCAGAGCTATACCAAAAGACTAAACTTGTTTAGAAGAAGTTATAGTTTCGATCATGATATTTTTCCGATTTTATTTCCGATAATTTAGTCGTTGTTCGTTTTTTAAAGCGAGACCTGAATTTTTTTTAAACATAACCTGAGAATTGCAAATGTTTTTAAAATGATGTGACACGAACTCGAGCCCACAACTCCAAGACATGGCCGCTGGTAGCGGTTTTCTGGCGGCTCGAGTGTGGAATTTGGGGCACGTGTTCGTACAGTAGCTCAATTGTTTGGAAATAGGATTTTTGGCATACTTTGATTTGTTCCAGATTTCAATGTGATCAATTTATTGTTCGGAAAAGTTTTGTGATCAAAACCGTATCTTTGTTTAAGTTTTGCGGATAAAGTTTTTGTTGCTTAACGTCGCCGAATTGACGCGATCAATTCGACGAGGTTGCAAACTTGTTATTTGCCATGATGTGAGTCTGAGATGTTGGTGTGGATAGAATGTGTTTGGATTGTCGCGAAATAAATATCCCCTGTGTGGAAGTGTGATGTTGTGATAAGTGTTATTTCTATTCATGCTTGTAGCCATCTTATACATTCATTTGTTCGGGATGAACTCCAAATGTGTCTACCAATTCCATTATATGTATATTCATTTTCGGGGCGTAGCGGTTCACATGTGGCCATAGTCACCGCTTGATGTATTATTTTTTTGGGGACATGATCAGGTTACGATCGTTGTTGCTGTTGTATTAATACAGATTTAGAATTACCCCGCAGAGAAGCACACATGCGGCCGGGTTCTAGATTGCAGCGAGTGGCCATCTTAAGGAGTTGAGATCAGGTCACTCGTGTCTAGGATTGGGGGTTGCTTGTCATACTTGTAGGGGGTATGGGATATACCCGCGGAGGAGTGCTCAAGTCACCGGATTCGAGAAAGTGTCGGGTGGCCCCCTCATGATGATGATGTTGGGTTTCCTTTTTTCATGGGTTGCCTGGTAGTTTTCCGCGCTCGTAGGGGTCTGCTTTTGGCTATGCATGGGCTATTCACGTGACCGGGAAATACCACGTTTCGTTTGTGGCTCGAACGAAACGCAAGATTCCTAGGTAATCTGACTATTTCTGTTCTGCGATGTTCATTACATGATTGTGATATGATTACCTGGCTGTCATGTTTTCTCCTTCATGTTATAATGTGATTATATGCGTGTGATAATATATTGATATATAGAGTATATATAAATGCTATATATGTTTTGCACCCACGTTAGCCCTGCCCCCGCCTTGCCGTAAGTTAAGTAACCTTACGGTGAAGACCCGGGGCCCCATGGCGGATGTGGATGGCGTACATGTGCATTCTATTTTCTTTTCATACTTTTCTGTGGTTGTATGAGAAGATGTTAGGTAATGTGATTATCTAAATGATGGGATAGCATTGATTCAGATTAATGTAAAGATAATAAACCTAAAACACGTTGTAGGGACCAAATAACAGATATTATGGTGTTATAGTCGAATCTTTTACATTGCACAGAGGTATTCAGTTAGGAATAACCTGCACCTCATTCCACAAGGAAAGAGCCTAGATCCCTTCACAGGAAGTGACATCTTTGGAAAAACATTGTGTTACTATAAGTTTGCAAATTGTATAGCCGTAGTCCTTTGCTTTGCATCGAGGTATTCGGTTAGGAATATCCTGCACCTCATTCAATGAGGAAAGAGCTTTGATCCTTTCACCGGGAGTTCGTTCTTAAGCAAAAGTTTATGTTACTATAAATTTGCAAAACCACTCGGTTCCTACGATGATATCAAGTTCATTACGTTAAAGGTTTTCTTCAAAACCAGCCGTAGCCCTCTGTCATTTCATGAAGTAGTGTACTTAGTATTCGTGCTACGTTTGTTGGCCTTTAGTCAAGAAATAGTGTACGGTAGCTAAGTGATATCTTCATACTAGCATGTGATACGATTAGTTAAAACATTCATATAACTTTGTTGGCCTCTAGTCAATGGTTAGTATAGGTAGGTCAAAACCAATCAAGAAATGACGGGTTGAACTTCAGTAGGACTCTTTGATTTGTTAGCCTCTAGTCAAGGTCCTAGAGTCCTAGGAGCAGAAACCATATCGAGAGTTTCAACTGTTGAAACTTGCAATGAGATTGCATACTTCCTATGGTGTGGGGTGACTTGTTAACCTATGTCAAGGTTACGACTCCGTGATAGTTTGGGTCTAGATTCCCACTGTGAGTAATAGTTACTCTCGAGAGATTTTCTATAAATAATCCTGGTTAGTTCTCCTGTTAGGGTTTGAAGGAGAATTTGACAAAACTGTGGGAGACCAGAATAGATAAATTAATTAACTAATCTAATCTAGAATAGAGTGCACGACGAGTGTTTCTTTTCTTTCTGGCAGTGACCTAAGACTGACCTTAAACTTGTTAGTTATATATATGCCCTAGAGGCCATTGTTGTACATACGATGTATATTATAGTGGATGCTTGGATATATATAGTGAGGACTTTCTTGCTCGACATGATAGTATGCTATTTGATTTCACTTTATCTTAACATGTTGACTTGTATTGGTTTACTTTCTTGCTCTCACATGTTGATAAAGCCCTTAAGATATGTACTCGACTACTAGGACTATGATGCAGATCATACTAGTGGGGCCAGGGTAGTCAAAGAGTACATCCTATAACTGTTCCTAGTCGAGGGAATATCGAGACAGGGCATCGATACTCCAGAGTAGAATAGCGTATACGCATCTTGACCCATATGATGGGCGATGGATGATCCCATATCCATCGGTGTTTGACATCAAAGATGGTGTACGGGTGCTCAGTGGAGACTGGGTACACTGAACGGACTCGCCGAGAACTCCTAGATGGTATTATACCTATCGTCAGATCGCAGTTCTCCGGTGACACTAGTACAGGTTAGTCTGTAGACCCGAGATCGTCATAGAGTCTTGTGTGATTCCCACTGTGCTTTGATTTCCACCTTACCACGTCCAAGAGGGCGTGCAAAATGGTGGCTATTGGGTACAGTCCCGAATCACATGGAAGCATTGAGCGATAGGAGGGGTTTCATCTCTCCCGGTACAGGGAGTTGATGTTGTGCTGTGTTCGATTGCCTATAACTGGAAGTCCCTGGCCAGGGCTGATATGGAGTGCTACTGGTAAGAGTTATCAGTAGTTTCTTGACCTGTTATGAGCCTCACATCGACACGACTTGTCGGTTACTGGGGTCTGACGTTTACCACCCCTAGACTTGATTGCGACATATCAGACGAAGAGACATAGTGTTACTGATTGGATTCACAGGAGAATGTATAGTCTTGCTTGTTGATCTTCTGATCGCTCAATACCTGGGTGGCTGTTACGTTTAACCGACCGCTTGTAGCTTTTGGGTGTTTGATATGATCATCACCTACTGCCGGCGTATTGACGATTCTTTAGAGTCCTACACAGAGGTTTCCTAGCTCAGGCAAAACAGAGTAGGAGCACATATGTAATATGTGCGGCACCGAGAATAATACGATATGAGATACCGTATTCTATTCTCGCGATATGTGATATCGGCCGGGTATATGTGATATAGCCGGGTCATCGGATCAAGTGTTGATTCGATGAAATGGTACATGTTATATTAGTCGGTTATATGTAATATAGCCGGATTATCGGATCAAGTGTTGATTCGATAATTTGATGTATAATTATATATGTGATATATTACATTACGTTAACTAATATAAGCTCACTTTATTGATTCATTTTCTCACTGGATAATACATTGATGTATATGCGATATATGTTAATTGTATTATTTTCTTTTTTTACAAAATATATTGTATATGTGATATATAATATTGTAACATGTTAGGGTTACAAATGTAACTTTGTTTTTGGGTTTAAACCTAGTTAGGGTTTGGATTAGGGTTAAGCTTTGGATGATGCTTTCATGAAGCTTTGACTTTTGTCATCTAGCTTTGATATTTTGTGTAGATATTCTTTAACCCAACCCAAACTCTTAACCTATGGTTTATTCTCTACAAGAGTTAAGACTCTCATTCTTAACTCATGGTTGCAATTGTAACCACAACGATAATTCATTATTCATCACAAAAGCTTTTGCTTCTTCATCTTCTTCTTGCTTCAAAATGAAAAGCTTCACTTGCTTTTTGATTTGTGATGATAAATGGTGAGAAATTGAAAACAAAAGAGAGCAAAATTTCTACTTCATCATCCTCATCTATTCTAGCCACTTAGATTAGGGTGTTCACTTCTCTAATTACTTTATTAGTGAAGTGTAAGCTTGGGTTAGAGATTCTTCAAGGTAGATCATCTTAGATCAAGAAGACTTCAAGCAAGATGTATCATTCACCTCATGGAGCCTCCCGTGAGTCGGACTTCTTGATGATCGCTGCGAAGGGACCTCAACACGGAGCTTATGAAGCGAAAGAACGGACTACAAAGGCTGTAATCCTACTCTCTTTATTTCTTTGTATGTGATACAAACTTGTTACCCTAGATTTTCTAGTAAAGATTCATGGTTTTCTTTCTTTGCACCACTCTAAATTTTAAAGTGGCATGAGTGATGCTACCAAATCCTAGACTAGGTGCAAGGGAAGCCCAACAGTGGTATCAGAGCCAAACTAGAATTCTAGATACGGTGTTAAAACAATTATGAAAACGAAATCGACTCCGAAATACGGTATTTTGAAACCTCCATTTTGCTCTCTGGAAATTTTGCAAAAAGTCCTTTAAAATTTTTTCAAACAGGTACAGAATGATCTATG
Organism: Agapanthus africanus; assembly: GCA_030015575.1. NCBI lineage: Eukaryota > Viridiplantae > Streptophyta > Magnoliopsida > Asparagales > Amaryllidaceae > Agapanthus > Agapanthus africanus. The sequence continues at coordinate 424,299,534 of CM057349.1, forward strand.
ATCTATGAGCCAAAATATGAACATGGGTGAAATACGGGGGAGCGGGGGCGGGGGTGCTCGGATTTGGACAGAGCACCATGGCTCATTTTCTGGCCTGGCCGTCCCCAAGAGCTCCTCTGCCCTCCGTATTCCATCTGTGCTCTTTTGGGTTCATTTTGGGTTTCCTAGTATTGTTTATTTAGCCCAATTTTCATGTGATGATTAGTTTGACCTGGGGCTAATTCGTAGTGCTTCGTAGTCGTATATTTTAACACTGTATTAGTAACCTTGACTATTTTTAGCAGTTCGATCGAACTTTGCACACACATTTTGTACCCCGCTGAAATTTCCAAGTGTTGTAATTTTCCGAAGTTGATTATATTCGTTAAATCGTGCAAGTACCCCTATGGACCCCCTAAAAGACTATAATAACCTTAACTCGATTCTATGCCCACGGAACCGCATTCGAACCTTCGGGTTTGCCGTAGTTCCGTGGTTTCATAGGTGAGGCGTTGGTTAACTCCTTCTACGGCTGGCCCATGGACACTGTGGCACGGTTTTTGAGTGTTTTAACTTTGCTCAACTGTTGAGCTCACGGGGGTAATTTGTGAGTGTATGTTGATTCGATCGAAACGTTAAACATCGTCTTGATATTCTGTGATTGTGATACAATATGTGGAATTCATATAGTTAGGCATGAAATCCGTAATATGTGATATTTCGGGTTTACGATGTCTATGGTGATTGTGGATTCCAAATGTTATAGTTTTTCACTTTTCTTTTCTGCGACCGTAAGTATAGTATGTGGTGTATCGCCGGCTTCGTTGCTATAAATCAACGACCATCGGGATACGCATACTTGCTTACGTTAATGATATGAGATATTATGTGTTGCTGTGATATGTTATATTGGATTGTCGTGTTCTGAATAGCCGGGGGTTTTATGTGAGATGAGAGTTTTTATTTTCAATCATGTAAAATTCATTGTATGTAATATTCTTTTGTTGGGGCACTTCCGGGTTCAGGATGATGTCACCATTGTATATTATTTACTTTTCCGCATTAGTTAGACCCAAGGAGGGGAGCACAAGTAACCAGGTTCTAGGGTCCAGTGGGAGGCCATCTCGAGGAGTCGAGACCGGGTCTCCTAACCTTAGAATTGGCAGAATTACTTGCTGCTCTCGTAGGGGTCTAGGGATGTGGGTTTGGCTATTCATCGCGACCGTGGAATCCGTGTTTTATACAGGCTCGAAATAAAACACGGACCTCCTGGTATATCCAATATTTCATATGTTTCTTCTGCTGCTGATATACTGTGATGTGATCATATTATATGCGTGAGACGAATGCTTTATTATTGTATATATGATATATAATAAACGTTGCTTATGTTTTGCACCCGCGCTAGTCCCGTCCCGGTATGCCGTTAGTTAAGTAACCTGACGGTGCATAATGGAATATTGTGGCGAATGCGGATGGCATAAGCGTACGTTGTATTTTCTTTTCTTCTGTGATACTTAGGAAGAATAAATGATGGGATTTATTAATGAGATTAATAAAAGAAAAGAAACCTAAAAGATGTTGTAGAATCAAATTTATAAAATGGGTAACTACACTTTTTGCTTTGCATAGTGGTATATGTGATATACCCTGCAACTTATTCGATTAACAAAGAGCCGAGATCCCCTCACCGGGAGAGACCTCTTTAGCAAAACTGGCAGATGCTACAAACTCACGGTTTAGTTTTTGATTGCTTCTATAGTTCTTGCTTTGCACCGCGGTATATGTGATATACCCTGCACCTTATTCGATGAGGAAAGAGCCGGGATCCCTTCACCGGGAGTGACCTCTTTAGCGAAACTAGAAAAGCCTCAAAAGCACTCATTTTTAAAATCACTTGTTTCTACAACGATATCGAGTTCATTACGCTCATGGTTTTCTGAAAAACCTGCGTAGCCCTCCGTCATTTCAGATAAAAACTATTTAGTATTCGTGCTACGTTTGTTGGCCTTTGTCAAGGCGTAGTGTGCGGTAGCTGACTAGTACTTATCTGCTTAAGCATGTGATGGGATTGGATTAGGTTAGTCGTCCGACCTTGTTGGCCTTTGTTAAGGGTCATACGGGTGGGTTTATTTTAATCAAGAAATGACGGGTTGAACTTGACTAGCTTCCTATGGTTTGTTAGCCTTTGTCAAGGTCATAAGGGGTTAGGGGTAAAAACATTATCGGGAATTTCAAGTGTTGAAATTTGCAATGAGATTGCATACCTTCTATGAGATAGTTGGATCCCGATACCCACTGCGAGTAAGAGTTACTCTTGGGAGAGTTTTACACAGGACAATTAGCCAATCAAGTAGGTGTCTAGAAAGGTGTTAACGGGGTTATGCCTCTGGAAAAACGAGGTTTATTCTAATTAGGTCCGTATGAAAGCACGGGGAACCTCCCTCAAAGTACCAACATTGGCCTGGCCGAAAGATTGGTGATCTTGTAAAGTGTAATTAATCCCGGCCAGTCTTACCTTTTAGGGTTTGAAGGAGGATTTGATTAAAACAGTGGGAGCCATCCTGATTAAATAAGATAATAACCAATCTAATCTTGCAAGAGCATACGCTAAAGTGTTTTCTTTTCTCTCTCTCCAGGTAGCGACCTTGTCAGGCCTTAATCAAGATAATAATATGGATGTATTGACTGAACCCGCTTATTATACTGAGCAGGGGAACGTTGGTCCCGCTCCCACTTATAATTGTTACAAGTCTGAGCAGGGAAGAGTAGAATATCTGGATTCTCACGCCACCCAAACGAGCAGGGAAGCGTGTTGATGCATCTTCTTCGGGTGTGTTAGTTATCGAGAACTTTTTCTCAGTTCACTCTACGTCCTAAGTATTAGATACCGGATCAGGATCCCACATATATAATATGTTACATGGGCTCCGGAAAGGTAGAGAACTGGGAGAGGGTGATCATTCCATAAGAGTAGGGAATGGTGCAAATGTTGCAGCCAAAGCAGTTGGCGAATATCACCTAGTATTACCAAATAGTAATACATTGGTTCTGAACGAATACTATTACATTCCGACCCTGATATGCAATCTTATATCAGTTTCTTTATTGAGCAAAGAAGGATATAATTTTTTAGTACAGGATAATGTTATGAACATCTTCCTGAATCTAAAGTTGATTGGATCAGGCTCGTTAAATAATGGCATATACGTTCTCAATCAAACTACAGTACTTAATGTGCAAAACACACACAAGAGGAAGATTTCAGAAATGAACGAATCCTTCTTGTGGCATTATAGACTAGGTCATATCAATGCGACACGGCTAGCAAAGTTATATAAGGATGGATATTTGAATCCGTTCAAACTTTCATCTTATGACACTTGCCAGTCATGTCTCAAAGGCAAGATGACCAAAACTCCGTTTAGTGGACACGGTGAAAGAGTTACAGAACTCTTGGGACTGATACATAGTGATGTATGTGGTCCCATGACTACACATGCCAGGAACGGTTCTTCCTACTTCATTACATTCACTGACGATCTCTCAAAGATACGAACATATGTTCCTGATGAAATACAATTCTGAAGCTTTTGAGAAATTCAGGGAATATAAGCACGAAGTAAAGAACCAAACGGGCAAAAGTATTAAGATCCTTCGATCTGATCGAGAAAGAGAATACTTGAGCAATGAGTTCCTAGATTATCTAAAAGAGAATGGGATTCTCTCTCAGCTTACTCCTCCCTATACACCACAGCACAACGGTGTATCGGAACGGAGGAATCGCACCCTATTAGATATGGTGCACTCTATGATGAGCACTGTTAAGTTGCCTATTTCCTTCTGGGGTTATGCGCTTAAGACAAAAGCATACCTATTGAATCAAGTTCCATCTAAATCTGTACCTACCACACCATATGAGATATGGAATGGGAAGAGACCATGTCTTAAACGTGTTAAGATATGGGGTTGTCCGGCCTATGTCAAAACACAAAATCCGGACAAACTCGAGACACGGTCAGTTCTTTGTAAGTTTGTGGGATATCCTAAACATTCACATGGATATCTTTTCTACCACGGTAAGGAATAAAAGGTGTTTGTTTCCCGACATGCCAGAAAAGGAATTTCTTGTAAAAGAAATTAGTGGCAAAGCGGTAGAGCTGGAAGAAGTTTCAGCACCACAAACTACAACTGATGATTTAGAGGAACCAGATGATTCAGTAGTTCCCAATGAACCCCAGCCTCTCCGCTGATCTAGTAGGGTTCCTCATCTACCTGAGAGATACTACGGTTTTCTTATAGACGGTGGGAGTGAGGATTGCATCATGGAAGATGATGACCCAACTAGTTTCGAGCAGGCCATCACGAGTGGGGACTCTGTGAAGTGGCTGGATGCAATGCGATCTGAGATGGAATCCATATACACTAACAAAGTATGGACTTTGGAAGTTGCTCCTGAAGGGGTAAAACCCATTGGGAGCAAGTGGATCTTTAAGAAGAAACTTGGTGTAGATGGAAAAGTGGAGACTTTCAAAGCTAGACTTGTTGCAAAGGGTTTTCGTCAAAGACCAGGTGTGGATTATGACGAAACCTTTTCTCCAGTGGCTATGCTTAAGTCTATCCGGATCTTTCTTGCCATTGCTGCATACCATGACTACGAAATCTGGCAAATGGATGTTAAAACCGCATTTCTAAATGGTGATTTAGAGGTGTGTGTGTACATGACTCAGCCAGAGGGTTTCGTAGTTAGTGGGAGCAGCGGAAAGGTGTGCAAGCTGCTTAAATCCATCTACGGGTTGAAGCAGGTATCGTGGAGTTGGAACATCTGTTTTGATGTTGTAGTCAAAGAGTTTGACTTCATCAAGAACGTAGATGAACCTTGTATATACAAGAAGGTTGCAGAGAGTAAGGTCGTCTTCCTCGTATTGTACGTGGATGACATACTCTTGATAGGAAATGATGTTCCTATGCTGCACTCGGTCAAGCTCTTCTTATCACATAGATTCTCAATGAAAGATCTAGGTGATGCCTCCTACATTTTGGGCATTAAGATCTATAGAGATAGATCTAAAAGGATACTGGGATTGTCCCAATCCAGGCACATTGACACCATACTAAAGAGGTTTAGTATGGAAGAATCCAAGCGTGGGAACCAACCCACGATCTCTGGACTCACTCTCTCCAAAGAGATGTCTCCTAAGACTAATTTGGAGAGAGCTCGCATGCAAGGGATACCCTATGCTTCGGCAGTAGGCTCTATCTTGTATGCGATACTATATACCAGACCCGATGTAGCATACTCACTTATTGTAGTGAGTAGGTATCAAGCAGATCCAGGAGAGAATCACTGGACAGCTGTGAAGAACATTCTCAAGTACTTGAGAAGAACTAAGGAGATGTTCTTAGTGTATGGTAACGGAGAACTCCAGGTGGAGTCCTTTACCAATTCGAGCTTGCAAAGTGATAAGGACGACTCTAAGTCGCACTCGGTATTTGTCTTTACCCTAAATGAAGGGGCGGTTTGTTGGAAGAGTTCCGAGCAAGAAACCATGGCAGACTCGACGATGGAGGCTGAATACATCGCTGCCAATGATGCTGCCAAAGAGGCTGTCTGGATGAAGAAGTTCATCACTGAACTTGGTGTGGTTCCGTCCATTGAGCATCCAATACCTTTGTATTATGATAACAATGGAGCTGTGGTTTTGGCCAAGGAACCCAGGTCCCATCAAAAGTCCAGACATATTCTGAGGCGGTATCACCTGATCCGGCAGATAGTTGATCGCCGCGAGATCGAGGTCAGGAGAGTTGACATGAAGGACAACACTGCAGATCCACTCACGAAGGCTATTCCCCAGTTACAATTTGAGAGAATCTTTGGGATGTTGGGTATGAGATATGTTCAGTTGATAAAACTGCACATTTGTTATTACATTTTTCCTACCATTTTCATATTAAAAAAGGTCTTTATTATAATATATCATACATATGAGGGTTTATGTGTAAAAATACTAATTTTCATGTGTTGATATATTATAATTAGCATTTGTAGGAAAATGTATGCAAATAATATCATTGACCTAATCCTAGTAGAACTAAGTCTACTAAATATTATTTGTTGAGTTGTTGTGCAGAATTTTCAGGTCTTAAATCAAGGAAATCAAGTTGTTAAAGCTAACCTGCCTAATTAAGAAATCAAAATTAAGAAATCAATTCTGGCAGAAGAAAAGAAAAGATTTCCAAATTATGAAGGTTCCAAAGAAAGACAAATGTCACAAGAACAGAAGCCCTAAAGTTTGATGAAGGGACATGATGATAAGGCCGCGGATCCGCGGCATTAGCCCCTTTATGCCGCGGATCCGCCGCAGTTAGAAGGAGTTGGGAGCTGAGAATTTTTAGGAAAGATCTATGCTGCTTACTTCCTAATTTAGAAGCTTGGGTTTTGGCTTTGGCACTATAAAAAGAGACCGAGAGCCTCTTGGAAAAATTTATCAAGCCGACGAGATCACGAAGTCCAAGACGGCTCACGCATCCAGGCTGATCATCAACTGTTCGTCTACCTCCTTGGAAGAGATCGAGAAGCAAACTAGTCTTTGTAATCATTTTCTAAGGGATCAAAGTGTAATGAATATTGTTGATTAATAAAGGTAGCTTTCTTTTTCTTATTCTATTTCTTCGTAGTTTAATTATGCATTTTCTCTCCATCTCTTTTTCTCCCAACATGCACGAGTAATTCTCCGCTTGTTAGGGTTCGTAGGATTAGGGTAGGCTAATGGATGATGAACATCTCTAAACCCTTTTTAAGTCCTATAAAGTTTATGAACTTTATCAAAAGAATCATTAACATCCTAATCGGGCGCGCTAGCAATTCTTTGCTAGTTCCGACCGCGATTAGAGATTAGATTAATGATTGTTTTGGTAAAGGCTAGATATGAACGGAGTTCCGTGTCGAGATAAGGGTTAAGAGTGGGATTCCTTTTCCCTCCAGAAACCCTAATCTACGCGCATCACCGTCGTTCTAGTTTTAAATCTATTAAAGGATAAAAAGGGTAACTTTTAATTAATCGTCCATAACTACTAAATCCTAACGAACCCTACAAGTCCCCTTATTATATTAGCTACATCCATAAATAATCTAGATCTATATTCTGCATTAGTGGTTAACGTAGATCTAGAAACCATTCACAAAATTCTTAATTCCTCCTCCCTTCTCAACACGTCTAAAGTAAGAGTAAAAGATTCAACGTTTCCCTAACCCGTACTCATCTCGGTCCAGCTACACGCGACACCGTTATTGATTGCGGTTAACTACTACAAACACACTCTTTCGTAACAATCAAATGGCGCCGTTGCCGAGGAAACGTGCGTAATTTTTTATTCTTGCTATTTGTGTTGAATTCTTAGACGATTCATATCATTATTAAAACAAAACTGCAAATTGCATATTTAATGATTTGTGTGTGAATTTTGCGAGGGAATCTGGAGTCACGGACTTGAGGAAACAGGAGATCTAGGGTTTCACACTTCTCTGGTAGCTTTCTTAACTCTTTCTCTCTCCTCTGAAATCCAATAAAATATCTTTTCTGCAGGATTCTTTGCAAAATATCGCCACTCAAAAATCTTTTTTGCAAAATTTTGTTTTGCGGTTTGTTTTTTGCATATTTTAATACGAATTTTTAAGGGGCAAGACCAAAATCCAGATTAGGTGGGGATTTCATCACCCATCCTAAGCCCTACAAATCACAAACCGAGCATCTGCATCAACCCTTCATTAATTTAAAAAAATATCTAGACTAGACTCTAAGGACTGTCGCGCTCAATAAGGACAGAGGAAGGTCGTGGGTAATCTATCGTTTATCCGCATTACTTTTGTAGTGTCTAGGCAAGTGTGACAAAGGCTAGTGGTTTTTAATTAGGCCCACTACTGTGGTTCCTTCCCACTTACCTGGCACTTACCTGGCTACAAGGGTAGTACAGAGGCGGTAGAGGATTTATCCTGCGGCTTGTCCTTTGGAAGTCTAGGAGCGGTCTAGAGACTGACCTAGGTAACCTTAGTTTCAGGGTTGTTTGTGCATTTTTGTGTGATTTGTCTAAATCCGTCATTTTTCAAAACAAACCAATTATTTTCTCCCTTTTTTACCTTTCCCCCTTCTTCTCTTCTTATAATGGGTGACCTAAACAGACGATCACTTGCCGAGCTTTGCTGTCCACAACCAGATATCTCTTGTTTTCGTAATCCCTTCGGTATACCGTCCGGCTCTTCCATGTCCTTAAGAGATCATATAGAACAAGCAGGAAGAAACAGTTGGCCACCTCAGTCTAGGTCTTCTCAACCGTATCCTAATCCTACACCTGTTTCAGTTCATACCCAGAGTGAGGGAGCCCCTAGACGAATGTCCATTGCTGAGCACATAGCTAGGTCTAGAGGCCAAAGTTTCAACCCGGACCAATATCAACCATCACCACCACTGTCCAGAGAAGAGTTTGATATGCGGTTTGTGTCTATTGAAAATAGTCAGCCAACCAACCCATATCAATGTTCTTCTTATCATAATATTGATCCTACTCCTATCCAAGTTCCGCAACCATTCTATTCCTATCAATCCAATCCGAATTTTCCACCTACTCTAGACAGTTCTTCTAATCAGTCATTTGGGAGTTTTAATTATCCACAGGAATTTCAATCTTATACTGAAACCCCTTATCAACCCAAGACTAGTCTGGAGCAGACATTAGAAAAATTTCTGGAACTGTCGAACCAAATTATGAAGGATTTGGGTAGTAAGACAGAACTGCACACCCTTCCTAATCAAACCTCCCCATTCCAAACTAAAATCCACAACTCCAGTTTCATAGATTCATCAAGTACACCAAATAGAATGACTGATAAGTTGTGTGACTTTGTAGTGTTTGATTTACCCGACTGTGAAGGGTCCATTTCAAGTGAAACCATACCCAACCCTTGTGATCTCTACACCTCCACTCTTGAACCAAAACTGATTGAAAACCATATTTTTGATGAGGAGTTTGAGAATTTTAACCTTCACTTGAATGAGGTGATTGACGTTGGGGATATATTGATTGATGAACCCGGAATTTTGGATGATTTTGTCCTACCAATTCATCAAATCCTTTCACTTCCTTGTGGTCATCATCTTGAGCCTTTAATTCTTCCCGAACCCCAAATATGTCTTGAAGTTGATAATAATGGTATACCCGAAGATCAGACCGAAATACAGCCTCCATCTTCCACATCTGGTACAGCAACACTCGACACACCAATTTGTTTACCCATTTCACCTTCCATTTTCTCCGGTTCTTCTTCTGTTCCTATAGTTTCAGTGAGTTTTGATGAATCACAATCCGTTAATTCAAGTTCAATAATACCAGAAATTCAACTTGATATGGATATTTTTGAAAATGAGGTAGATGAGTTTTTCGAGTCCTCTACCTCAATAATTTTTGAATCAAGTAGGATAAATTCTGGCACAAAACTCTTTGACAGCAAAATGTTCAATCATACCATTGATAAAAGTTTTGAAGAACTTTTTGCTGACGAACTTGAATTTTTAAACAATACGGATTTTGTGATTGATCAATCTCCACCTATAGAGGTTGAACCGTCACCATTCCTTCTTCCTAATTATTCACATTCATCCTCATTCTTTCTTTTCTCTAATTTCAAACCCTTTCCAGACCACCTCTTATCCCTTCCCCATTTTTTCTTGACTCGATACAACACATTCTTCCACCAACCAATACGCTATACTGATAAAATCTTCGAATGGTTGGAGTTAACTTTTGGTCTTTGTAAAGTCTTACTTTGACCAAATGACTCACCCACTCTTAAAATGCTTCGTATTGTCTAACTCATGTTTGAGGGGGGGTATATTTTTGGCTCTTGAACATAACTTTTGTCCTCAAATTTGTGAGCCAAAAATAAGTTTGGGGGAGGATTTTCACTTTCATATATTCTTGCCCCCATTAATAATGTCCTCCCAAGATTACAGGTTTTTATGATCCAGCAGATAGCAACAGTGAGGACACTGTTGAAAAAAGGTTTGGTGGAGGTTTGTGCTTATTTACACATCAATTTGCATCATATTTTGCATAAGCACAACATTTTCAAAAAAAAAAATTCTTTTATAACAAAAGAGTAGAAAGTGAAAAATTACATCCAAAAGATAGGAATAGTTTAAGAAAACCAAGAAAATTAGAAGTTTTCTTAAACGAACTAGTAATAAGTAGTTATGAGCTGTTGTCCCAAGGGTTAGTAAGATGAAGGAAGTCACTAATCTGAGGATAAAAATAAGTCTGATAAATAGTTTCTATTCTGGAAGCCAAACATTTGAATGTTGATACCCTACTATATGCACTTACATACGTCTTGAAACTCGGGATAGTAAAGGATACTTTGAAATGCTCTTGTCAAAAAGCCAAAGTATGAAGGAAATGAAAAAATAAAAAAATGAAGAAAATATAAAAATGGTGAAAGAAAAAAATGAACACTGGTTTTGTATCGCCAAGGCAGCAATAAAAAAATATAGCGAGGGTGCCTCTTCACCTAGTGCCCTAAGGCCAACTGGTCTGGGAGTCACTGCTAAGCCTTAGGTGGTGCAAGACGAGGAAAATATTATCACCTAACAGCAAGCACATGAGTAATCGGTCGGTTAGTACCTCAAGAAGTATTAACGGTCGCATGAAAAGGTGTGAGCAAATCTAAGTATTCATCAAATTAAAAAATACTGAGGTAGATGGACAAGAGTATGATAGCTTGAATTGAATTCTCCGAGTGTAGGGATGTCCATTTCACACACGTAGGGGTATATGATCGATGTTTGGATGAAAGGTAGGAATGAAGAATAAAGACGATGTTTTATTGAGGGATAATGTGATTTCTAACATCTTTTCATGACTATTAAGATAAGGCTCATGACAACTGAAAAGCTAGTGTAGTTGGAAACTTTAAATTTTCAAAGTCTTTCTTTTATGGTTCTTGTCTTTATATGTAAATTTCACCATCTCTCTTTTGTTATAGGATTTTGTGGGTGTAATCCGCTGAAAACCCTCAGGAGATAACACTCCTCCTACTAGGGACACCTAGAGGTTTAACGGCTTGTTGCACGTGCTCAGTGCAATCGTGTTTGCCTACGAAAGTGTGCTTAGTTTTCTCTTTTCTTTTTCTCCTCCTCTTGAACAAACTAGTTTGCTCGGGACGATCAAAGATAAGTTTGGGGGTATTTGTTCAGTTGATAAAACTGCACATTTGTTATTACATTTTTCCTACCATTTTCATATTAAAAAAGGTCTTTATTATAATATATCATACATATGAGGGTTTATGTGTAAAAATACTAATTTCCATGTGTTGATATATTATAATTAGCATTTGGTAGGAAAATGTATGCAAATAATATCATTGACCTAATCCTAGTAGAACTAAGTCTACTAAATATTATTTGTTGAGTTGTTGTGCAGAATTTTCAGGTCTTAAATCAAGGAAATCAAGTTGTTAAAGCTAACCTGCCTAATTAAGAAATCAAAATTAAGAAATCAATTCTGGCAGAAGAAAAGAAAAGATTTCCAAATTATGAAGGTTCCAGAGAAAGACAAATGTCACAAGAACAGAAGCCCTAAAGTTTGATGAAGGGACATGATGATAAGGCCGTGGATCCGCGGCATTAGCCCCTTTATGCCGCAGATCCGCCGCAGTTAGAAGGAGTTGGGAGCTGAGAATTTTTAGGGAAGATTTATGCTGCTTACTTCCTAATTTAGAAGCTTGGGTTCTGGCTTTGGCACTATAAAAAGGGACCGAGAACCTCTTGGAAAAATTTATCAAGCCGACGAGATCACGAAGTCCAAGACGGCTCACGCATCCAGGCTGATCATCAACTGTTCGTCTACCTCCTTGGAAGAGATCGAGAAGCAAACTAGTCTTTATAATCATTTTCTAAGGGATCAAAGTGTAATGAATATTGTCGATTAATAAAGGTAGCTTTCTTTTTCTTATTCTATTTCTTCGTAGTTTAATTATGCATTTTCTCTCCATCTCTTTTTCTCCCAACATGCGCGAGTAATTCTCCGCTTGTTAGGGTTCGTAGGATTAGGGTAGGCTAATGGATGATGAACATCTCTAAACCCTTTTTAAGTCCTATAAAGTTTATGAAATTTATCAAAAGAATCATTAACATCCTAATCGGGCGCGCTAGCAATTCTTTGCTAGTTCCGACCGCGATTAGAGATTAGATTAATGATTGTTTTGGTAAAGGCTAGATATGAACGGAGTTCCGTGTCGAGATAAGGGTTAAGAGTGGGATTCCTTTTCCCTCCAGAAACCCTAATCTACGCGCATCACCGTCGTTCTAGTTTTAAATCTATTAAAGGATAAAAAGGGTAACTTTTAATTAATCTTCCATAACTACTAAATCCTAACGAACCCTACAAGTCCCCTTATTATATTAGCTACATCCATAAATAATCTAGATCTATATTCTGCATTAGTGGTTAACGTAGATCTAGAAACCATTCACAAAATTCTTAATTCCTCCTCCCTTCTCAACACGTCTAAAGTAAGAGTAAAAGATTCAACGTTTCCCTGAGGACGACCCGTACTCATCTCGGTCCAGCTACACGCGACACCGTTATTGATTGCGGTTAACTACTACAAACACACTCTTTCATAACAATCAAGATACTACAACAGCTGTCCTTAGTGCAAGTGGGAGATTGTTAGTTATATATATGCCCTAGAGGCCATTGTTGTACATACGATGTATATTATAGTGGATGCTTGGATATATATAGTGAGAACTTTCTTGCTCGACATGATAGTATACTATTTGGTTTCACTTTATCTTAACATGTTGACTTATATTGGTTTACTGTCTTGCTCTCACATGTTGATAAAGCCCTTAAGATATGTACTCGACTACTAGGACTATGATGCAGATCATACTAGTGGGGCCAGGGTAGTCAAAGAGTACATCCTATAACTGTTCCTAGTCGAGAGAGTATCGAGACAGGGCATCGATACTCCAGAGTAGACTAGCGTATACGCATCTTGACCCATATGATGGGCGATGGATGATCTCATATCCATCGATGTTTGACATCAAAGATGGTGTACGGGTGCTCAGTGGAGACTGGGTACACTGAACGGACTCGCCGAGAACTCCTAGATGGTATTATACCTATCGCCAGGTAGCAGTTCTCTGGTGACACTGGTACAGGTTAGTCTGTAGACCCGAGATCGTCATAGAGTGTTGTGTGATTCCCACTGTGCTTTGATTTCCACCTTACCACGTCCAAGAGGGCGTGCAAAACAGTGGCTTTTGGGTACAGTCCCGAATCACATGGAGGCAATGAGCGAAAGGAGGGGTTTCGTCTCTCCCGGTATAGATAGTTAATGTTGTGCTGTGTTTGATTGGCTATAACTGGAAGTCCCTGGTCAGGGATGATATGGAGTGCTACTGGTAAGAGTTATCAGTAGTTTCTCGACCTGTTATGAGCCTCACATCGACACGACTTATCTGTTATTGGGGTCTGACGTTTACCACCCTTAGACTTTATATGCGACATATCAGACGAAGAGACCGGACTGTACGGTAGTGTTACTGATTGGATTCACAGGAGAATGTACGGGCTTGCTTGTTGATCTTCTGATCACTCGATACCTGGATGGCTGTTACGTTTAGCTGACCGCTTGCAGCTTGTGGGTGTCTGATATGATCATCACCTACTGCCAGCGTATTGACGATTCTTTAGAGTCCTACACAGAGATTTCCTGGCTTAAGAAAAATGGAGTAGGAGCACATATGTGATATGTGCGGGACCGAGAATAATACGATATGAGATACTGTATTCTATTCTCACGATAAGTGATATCAGCCGGGTATATGTGATATAGCCGGGTCATCGGATTAAGTGTTGATTCGATGAAATGGTACATGTTATATTAGTCGGTTATATGTAATATAGCCGGATTATCGGATCAAGTGTTGATTCGATAATTTAATGTATAATTATATATGTGATATATTACATTACGTTAACTAATATAAGCTCGCTTTATTGATTCATTTTCTCACTAGATAATACATTGATGTATATGCGATATATGTTAATTGTATTATTTTCTTTTGTTACAAAATATATTGTATATGCGATATATAATATTATAACATGTTAGAGTTACAAATGCAACATGGTTTTTGGGTTTAAACCTAGTTAGGGTTTGGATTAGGGTTAAGCTTTGGATGAAGCTTTCATGAAGCTTCATGAAGCTTTGACTTTTGTCATCTAGCATTGATATTTTGTGTAGATATTCTTTAACCCAACCCAAATCCTTAACCTATGGTTTATTCTCTACAAGAGTTAAGACTCTCATTCTTAACTCATGGTTACAATTGTATCCATAACAATAATTCATTATTCATCACAAAAGCTTTTGCTTCTTCTTCTTCTTCTTGCTTCAAAAAGAAAAGCTTCACTTGCTTTTTGATTTGTGATGATAAAGGTGAGAAATTGAAAACAAAAGAGAGCAAAATTCCTACTTCATCATCCTCATCTATTCTAGCCACTTAGATCAGGGTGTTCACTTCTCTAATTACTTCATTAGTGAAGTGTAAGCTTAGGTTAGAGATTCTTCAAGGTAGATCATCTTAGATCTAGAAGACTTCAAGAAAGATGCATCATTCACCTCATGAAGCCTCCCGAGAGTCGGACTTCTTGATGATCGCAGCAAAAGGACCTCAAAACGGAGTTTATGAAGCGAAGGAACGGACTACAAAGGTTGTAATCCTACTCTCTTTACTTCTTTGTATGTGATACAAACTTGTTACCCTAGATTTTCTAGTAAAGATTCATGGTTTGCTTGCTTTGCACCTCTCTAAATTTTAAAGTGGTATGAGTGATGCTACCAAACCCTAGACTAGGTGCAAGGGAAGCCCAACAAAACTAAAACTCGTAAACTAAGTTAACCGAACCTTTATACAATTAAAGGCCTTGAAATGTCATGATTACCCTATTTCACGACATAGTCGCATATGTCCTTACCCCCCCCCCCCCACTTCCTCTTTTGCTTCCTCCAGAACACTCTGTATCCAATACAAAGATCCATATTGCATGGAAGACCATCTCGTATAGTTACATACGAACTCGGAGAAATTATTTCAATCGAGGATGGCCGCTGGTTCTGGAGATAGTGAATTTTATATGATACAATTCATTTGTCTCTCCTATCTTCCTTATCTAAAGTTTGAGAGCTCCTTAAATAAGAGGAAAATACCAATTACACTTGTTGGATAGTCTTCCTCTAATCCCGATACTGGGGCTGAAAGGAAGGGTAAGAAGATAACCAACTAGTATAAGACCGGTATACACAAGGTAAGAAAGAGAGACATCCAAAAGGGGTCAAAATAAGAGGAAAGGAAAAATGCAACTACTGTTATGACCCTGAGCAAAGAAACAAGCGTTGCTTGGAATACCCGGCCACCCCTTGAACATTTTGATGTTTCATGTTTTCTATGTGATTGTAATTGGAAACTATTTTCCGATTAATTCTAACTCCTGAGTATATAGTGTCCGGATTAATATCCCACATTTGTAAGTGTTTGATATAGTGCCCTCGAAGTCAATTATTGGATCGCGGGTACGTGATTGCAATGATTGAGGGAGGACCTATACCGGTAGGACAGTCTTACTCGAGATGATAGTATGCTATCTGGTTCGTTTTTATCATCATGTACATGTTGATAGAGCCCATAGGATTTTTTCTTGACAGCCAGCAGTATGATGGCGATCATATACGTGGAAGCTGGGGTCTATAAGCACATCCTTAATGTGTCCCTAGTCGTGGAAGTTTCGAGACTGGGCATCGATACTCCAGAGTAGACTAGTGTATACAGTTCGAGACCCCGACGAGGGGCGGTGGCCGGTCTCACAAACCACTGGTGTCAGTTAGTTCACCTAAGATGTATACAGGTGATCATTCGGTTATGAGTACACCGAACATGACTCGCCGAGAACCTGCTAGTTGGTATTATACCTGTTGTCATATAGCAGTTCCCAGGTGACATATGTACAGGTTAATCTGTCGACCTGAGATCGTCATTTGTCTCGTATGAGTTCCCACTGTGCTTTGATTACTACCCTACCACGGCTCAAAAGAGTCGTGCAAACAGGTTTTAATTGGGTACAGTCCTGAGCCATATGGAGGCAATAAGCAGATCGTCGGGGATTCGTCTCTCCCGGTATTTGGGGTTGATGTCGCACAGTGCACGGGTGGCCATCACCAGAAATCCTTGGCTAAGGTAGTCGAGAATTACTAATTCGGATCAGTAGTTTCTCAAGTGGTGATGGGCTTCATACCGACACGAATTATCGCGTTAGTAGGGGTCTGACTTTATCCACCCCCCTAGACTCGATATGGGATACTCTTAGACGAATAGACCGGACTGTACGGATATTGTCACTGTCAGGCTCAGTAGGGTTTCATGATGAGTTCGCTTGTCGGCTTCCCTTTCGTTCAATACATGGGCAACCGTTACGTACAGCTAGTACCACTGACGTGCTTGTGGTTAAACCCACTGCCAGTGTATTGATGAGTCATTAGAGTTCCCCACAGACAGTTTCTAAAGTTCGGGCGAAACGTTGTAGAGGCCGTATGGTTTTATGGCAGGGTTCGAACATACATATGCACTTGTGCACGTGTCATGATTCGGACGGATAATACTAGTGCGCTTTGTTTTAAGCCGGATCCTAGTATTATATTATGTTGGAATATTTTCGTCTCATTGTATTTGCATTCGTATTCAGTCAGAATACGGATGCGGGTATGTATATACAGTTGAGGGATAATCTCTTAATTCGTTACGGGATTACTTTTGGAGTTGCCATTTCCTTTTCCGACCTAAACATCCTGATCTATGTTTAATTTCTGTAAGCTTCATACTTGACCCATTTCCTTGCCAGGATTCTTAATTTCTGTAAGCTTCATACTTGACCCATTTCCTTGCCAGGATTCCGAAATCCCGAGGCCGCCATTTTGCCTTGGCACCGTGTGGGTTTTCTAGAAGGGAATGAGGTTGCTGGTGCATTAAATGGGCATGGGAGGCATGGGCTTTAGTGTGAGGTGTTATATGCATTTATTGCATTTTGTTTTGAAAAAAAGGAGACTTTTTGGCAGGGGCTTTTCTGTGGTGCCCGGGGCCCCTATGCTGCTGTGGAGTTTTGATATACATGGATTAATTTTTGTATGGACACTTCTTCATCACTTGATGATTATTGCATTCCACAGAGAGCTTTCTTGAGTGCGGCCGAGCCCTTCAATTTTGGGTGTCCAAGCTCATTTTTCCCTTAAGTAAAAATCCTATGCTCACTTGCTTATCTCACTTGGCAACTCCAATTCACCTCCACCCAATTCCTTGGGTGTCTTGAGACAAAGTATTCTACACTCTCTCTCTACTTCAATCTTGGACATGTCGGCTAGCAAACTTCATGTCCGAGTTGCCTCGGTTTTAAGACGGGAGCCCGTATAAAGATTCATAGACATGGTGCCACTTCGACGGGCGTGATCGAGGAGTGGACTTCGTCGGCACAGAAGCGAGGAGTTTGGCGAGGGGATTGAAGATCGAAGGACACGGATCGATCGGTATAATCTCTGAACTTAACTTTGTAGATTGCTAGTTAACGGTTAATGGAACGATCCGGGTAATGGTTATGGTAGCGTCGAGTTTTGAAAAGTTTTTTGTTCCGCATTTGGCGTCGGATTGACGGCCGGGACGCTGCCGTAACCCAACATGGTATCAGAGACTAACTATTAACCGTTAACTAGTTGGTTTAGACAATATTAATGTATCGAAACCGAAACAAAACCCAAACGATGCCACTGGATTTGTATTCTCTGTTGTTTTTAAAACATCTTCAAAAAATTATCTAAACATGTGCAGAAGACTACTGAGGAGACCACTAGAACACACTCCAAACCCGGACCCCTGGCCTCGGATTTTGGCCGATCTCGAGAAGGCCAGATCCGCGTTGCCGGCCCATTTGAGTAATTTTGGTTTGGTGTTTTGGGGGTGCTCTGGTCTCTGTGTTTTTGGTTCAATGGTATTGTTTGTGTAGCCCATTTTGGATATGGTTTTCAGCTTGTTTGGGCTATTCGGGGGTTATTTCGGAGTCGATATTCTCTAACATTGTTTAAGTTTACAGTGCATTACATTTCTATCTGTGACCGTGAATGTCATTCGAGCGGTAAATCTTGTCTAATTGCTATAGTCCTTTTAGACGGATTTGCGAACATGACATTCACGTTGATATTCTGTGTTGTGCTGTGATGTTGCGGTTTTGTCGTGGTGGATAGCTGGATGTAATGGTAGTGCAGTTTGTATTTATTTGTACATTTGATATCACGGGGCGAGCGTCCGACATGTGGACTGCCGTCACTGTCTGTTTGTATATTATTCTTTTGGGGCACGACCGGGTTGAGGTCAATATCACCCTTGTAAATTATTTTCTTTTCTGTACTAGGATTACCCCGCGGTGGAGTGCACGAATAGCCGGGTTCTAGAGGGCAACAGATCTGCATCTCATGGCATTGAGACGGAGGGGACCTTACTCTAGAATTGGTGGGCTATTCGCCGCACTCGTAGGGGGTATTGGTTGACCCAAGGAGGGGTGCTCAAGTTACCGGATTCCGTGAAGTACTGGGTGGTCCATTCACTTTACTGAACGGGGCTGCCTCGCTTTAGGTTTTAGCGGGTAACTTGCCGCACTCGTAGGGGTCTAGGTTTCATTGCACAGGCTATCCATATGACCAGGGGAACGTCGGGTTTCTTTTGCGGCTCAAAGGAAACCCGCGGCTCCTAGTTTATCTGTATTGTTCTGTGATACCTATTACTTTTCTGTGATGCTGCATTTATCATGCCTGGAGCGATTATTGTATATTGATATATATACTAGTAGATGTTGTATATGGTTTACACCCGCGCTAGTCCAGTTCCCGCTCTGTCGTTAGTTAAGTAACCTAACGGGTGATGACGGGACCCAGTGGCGAATGCGGATAGCATATACGTACATCATATTTTCGTTCTTTTCTGGTGTGATTAATTGATGGGACTGCATTGATTTTTATCGATGCAAGGATAAAACAAACCTATATATGATATTGTTGGAACAATTTTCAAAAAGCTGTTATCACTAGGGCGTTTTCTTTTGTTTTGCACAGTGGTATTCGGTTATGAATATCCAGCAAGTATTACTTAGTATTCGTGCTGCGTTTGTTGACTGTGTCAAGGCGTAGTGTGCGGTAGCTAAGTAGTGCTTGTTTGTAGCATATTGATGCGATTGGTTAGGACAGTCGTGCGGCCTTGTTGACTGTGTCAATGGCTCGTACGAGTGGGTTTAATGCAATCCTGGATAATGACGGGTTGAACTTGACTAGGACTCTTTGATATGTTGAATGTGTTGATTGTTCGTTGTTTTATGCTTATGCGTTTTTGGAATCAAAGAATTAACCACAATCAAGAACGGTGTCACTTGGTAGCAAGCCGGTTGAGTATGGGTCAGTCCACAGGGATTGCGTGTATTTTCTAGTTGTTCTAACGAGTCAATTCCTATTTGTGGTAGGTTTTGATTTTCAATAGAAACTGAAGTTGAGTTTGATTAGGATTAAAACCTTGCTAGGGTTAGGATTAGGTTAGTTTGGAAAGTCAATTATTCACACCGCTTTCTTTGCCCTTAATTAAGAACTTTTAGGTGTTAAGGTAATAGTTAACAAAGGGGATTAGCACGATCGGGAAGAAACTAGGTTTCTTCCCTTTGGTCTTTGTCTGTCCATTTTTAACTCTTACCCCAACCTCTATGGAAAACAATCACAACCGGTCTTTAACTAGGGAATCACCGCTACCTCGTGGGATAGGATGCCGTAGTGAGCGGTGTGTGTATGTATGCATAGAGCCTACTTTAAAATGTTGAACGGGCAAGAAAGGGGTGAGAGATTTTCATCTCTCAAATCTTTCCCAAACTTAACCCTAACAAGTGAGGAACTACTCACTCATTAGGGAATTGATAAACGAGTTCATTTGTTATGGTTTTTATTTAATAACTACGGCAGATAAAAAAATTACGGAAAATAACTACGGCAGAGAAATAAAATTGCTAGAGAAATAACTATGGCAGAAAAGAAACTTACTTTATTGATGCACTCTTTGATAATTACAATGAATGGAAATTTTAAACTTAGGAATTAAAAAGAGGCATGCTCCAAAAAGAGCTGTAGGATTCCTATTTATAGATAATAGAAACCCTAGGGTTTACATCTGATCCATATCTAGAATTACAAAAATACCCTGAGAAGCCTGGTCAACGCACCGACACCTACCGAAAAAATGCACCGACACGTGCTCAGCACGGCCGCGGATCCGTGGCCATATGCCTTGTTTGGCCGCGGATCCGCGGCCATGTGATGGGCTTGCTGGCTCAATTTTCTAGGGCTTCTTTCTGTTGCTATTTGCTTCTGTTTTCTTCACTTAGTTCTTCAGACTCTTTTCTAGTTTCTTCTAGATTTCCACAGTGCAGAAATGTTGTAGACTTTTACCATTCGCTTCATATTGAAGTCTTGAATCATGTGCTGCCTTCATGCTTTGTGAAATCGAACTGTTTGCTGATCTTCGTTTGTCCCTCAAACTGTAGGCGGCATGATAAAGATTCTTCTATTTGTTGGTCGTAGTCTCACTTTTGTAGCGTCTTTTCACCATTTTCACTATATTGTTCTGAGAACCTGTAACCTGCAACTATTTAGCAGACATGGATCAAAAGCACCTATTTATTTATAAAATGATTAAGAATGGGGAATATAATAATGCAAAATTATGATATGAACAAATACCCCCAAACTTATCTTTTGCTCGTCCCGAGCAAAACTAGTTTATTCTCGAAAAAACCTAACCTCACTTTCGCAGGGAAACGCGATTGCACTGAGCTCGTGCAACAAGCCGTTAAACCTCTAGGTGTCCCTAGTAGGAGGATTGTTGTCTCCTGAGGGTTTTCAGCGAATACTGCCCACAAAATCCTATCAATTTGGCCTATTGACTTTCATTCTTCAATTTGGTGTTCTAGCAAGAAATTCTTTTATCTTTAACTTAGAAATTATCAACCCGTATTTTTCACGCTTCCTTATCATTTAACTTAAGATTGTATATATTCTGTAAATTTATTTTGCTTTTAGCATCTTTTGAGTTTTCCTTCTAAGGTTCCATCTCAACCTAGGAATTTTTATCATCTCTACTGAAGATATAAGTCCTATTTTTCATTCCTATCTCTCGTCCAAACCCCAATCATATACCCCTAAATGTCTGTATGTATCACCCCTACACTTGGAAATTCAATTCAAGCTCTTATACTCTTGTCCATCATCCAAAGTACTTTTAGTTGGTGAATTTTTAGATGAAATTGCTCACACATCTTTCATGCGACCGTTAATACTTCTTAAGGTACTAACGACCGATTACAAAATGTGTTTGCAAATTAAGGCGTAATTCCTCGTCTTGTAATATCTAAGGCTTTAGCAGTGACTCCCAAACCAGTTGGTCTAAGGCACTAGGTGAGAAAGCTCCCTCGCTATATATTTTTTACGCAGCCTTAAGTAATTACAAAACCAGTGTTCATTTTTTTTATTTATATCTCTTTATTCACACTTATAATTTTATTTTTCTTCATACGAAGGACTTTAGACAAGAGCATTTCAAGGTATCCTCTACTATTCCAAGTTTCAAGGTTCGTGTTTGTGCAGGTTGTAGGGTATATATTTTTAGAATTTAGACTTAAGGTTCGGAATTATTTTTCAGACTTACACTTCAATAAAAATTTCAATACTCTTCCCTTATTTTGACTTAGCCCAAGAAGTGAACCCAAAATTTGCCTATTTCCGAATAATCTACAAGGACATATACTTTCTACGGTTAAACTTTAAGAAAGGTTTTTTTAGGGTTTTTAATTTACTAAGTTTAGGATCTAGTTAACCGTCTTGTCAAACTTAAGTCAATTATTGCCAAAATTGTATTTTTCAATTTTTATAACTTTTAAAAAATTTCAGTTTTTATTTGATTTTTCCTTTTTAAATTTTTTTTCCTTAATTTTTTTCATTTTATATAAAGATGCAATGCGGAATTAAATATGCAAAAGAAAAAGAAAAAATATATACAAAAATTTTTAAAATATGCAATGCAATGATAACTATTTACAACCACCTCCTCCCCCAAACTTACCAAAAGCAGTGCCCTCACTGCTCGGCCCCACGCCACCCCCTTGAGCATGAGCGGGAACGCTCCTCCCTAGCTAACAGGGTTCAGACCCCTTGCTCTACCTCTACCAAACGCTGATCATGTTCCCTCATCATCCCCCTCAACTCGTCAATCCCCCTAATAGCTCTTCTCATTAACTGTGCATGTTCTAAGGGGGTGAGCTCTCCCTCGCTCGCGGTCGAGCTGGAGCTAGGTGTTCTGGAGGGCACGTGTTCCGCCGGTTCTGTTCATGACCAAAGATCTGTTAAGCGTGTATAGGACGTAGATACGCCCTCAATGAGAGGCCTGATGGGTATACCTCCATGCACATAAAAATCAAATTCCTCCACAGGGAGGAAATAGCGACACAGTTGTGTCACTAACATGGGGCATGGGAAGTTCGCAGCCCTTTTGCCCGCACCAATAGAGTTAAGCAGAACCGTGCACATGTCGAATCTAGGATTCCTAGTCATAAGTGTGTGCACAATATACAGTGATGGGGTGAAAAATGTGGTGTTATGGGAACTCCCAAAAATATTGTTTTGTGCCCACTGGCACACTGTTAAAACGTTAGCGAAAAGGGTTCTCGCTTGGATTCCTTTCCTCGGTTCCCTCGAGCAATCATTACCCATTAAGGGCATGTAATCTTCAAACTGGAGTGGTTGATCATGAACAGGTATCCTAGGGATTAAAGTGACTTCATGTATGAAGTCTCTATCAATAATAGTCTCCCTATCACCCCCACAGTAGTTTTATAAAGCCATATTGTGCGAGACAGCCGTCTTCCATGCACTCGTAAAAACGAGTGACTAAATCTGGAAGGACGTAAGCGTTTGGGTGATTATATATCAAAAAACTCTAGCCCCTACGTGCGATTTCATTAGCAAAGTAACTCCCATATATCATGTGTGAAAAGATCTGTGAGAAATCACGCTCTAACTGCATACTTGGTGCCATTACAGATCTTAAAAATTTAAACAGAGAGGAGTTTTTAGAGATCGAACCTCCTCTGAAAATTTCAGAGGGAGAAGAGGCAGATGCGCGGCAAGAAGCTGTAGTCGGCGACGGATGCGCGGCGGGATGACGAGGTCTTGCTGCAGAATCGAGGCGGCGGCTAGGGTTTGCAGAGAGGTGAAAAATTAGGGTTAAGAAAATAGAGAGGGGTCGGGTCTTATTTATAGGTGGGAAGTGTTTGGTTATTTGTAAAGAAACCCCTCTAAAAAGAGGAAATTATTTGCAAATAAAAATTTTATTTTTATTTTTATCTGGAATTTTTACAAAAATACCTAATTTTTTTTTTTTTTTTAATATTTACAAGTGGTAAACGTACCCCCAATCATACGGTTGGCTAAAAATCATTTTCTTTCTAGAGCCAACACAATTTCCCCCAAACTTGAATTAAACAATGTTACAAGTCAATGCCAAGCTTTGCACAGGCCAAAAGTCAATACCAACCATTCGAAGAATTTATCAGTAAAAAACAGCGGTTGGTGGTAGAGTATGTTGTCTAGAATCAAGAAGTAGGGAAGAGATAAGTGGTGTAACAGAAGTGGTTTGCATCTCAATTTGAAGAGACGACAAAGTGATTGTGACAATGGATTACTCGTATTTTTGTGATTGTCAAGAAGAAGGGGCGGAGGTTCAATTTCTTCATGGAGTTGATTCATCTCAACACCCGTGTTTGCTAAAAATGCGAGCTCATCAGCGAAAATTTCCTCAAAGCTTTCATCGATACCCCAAAGAATAATGTAATCAGAAATAGTGGGGTGACCTCTAGACTCCATGAAAGATTCATAAACCGTGGTCAATGTTGACCCGGACAACTTAATAGAAGATCCGTATGTGTATAATACATAGTTGGGTCAAACAACGTATGAAAAGAGTCTGGATCAGTATCCTGAAGCTGATCAAATTCATTGCTGTCGACATCCATTAATTCGACAGAACATGCATGAGTAGAAGGTTCGGAGGGCAGAATTCCTATCTTGTAAATGTTGAACTCACTTGACATCTTCTCGAAGGATAGAGTCATAGAGCCGTTACGACAGTTGATTACAGCATTGGAAGTGGCCAAAAATGGTCGACCGAGGATCACTGGAATTTGGTTCCGTGGGTTAGCCACAGGCTGTGTGTGAATAACAATGAAATCAACGGGGAATATGAAGTCCCCTACTTTGATCAACGCATCCTCTAACTCACCCCTAGGATGGGTGATGGATTGATCAGCCATTTGGAGAGTACAATGAGTGGGTTTCAACTCTCCAACACCTAATTGCTCATAAACGGAATAGGGAAGCAGGTTAACACTGGAACCAAGATCTAAAAGTGCACGATTGATGTTCTTATCCCCAGTTGTTATTGAAATTGTAGGACAATCAGGGTCCTTTCGTTTTTGGGGCAAAGGTTGAGGTTGGGTAATAGCATTGCTCACGACACTAGCTATGAATACTTTCTTGGGTACCTGAGACTTCCTCTTTTTGGTGCATAAGTCCTTCAAGATTTTAGCGTAAGAAAGGACTTGTTGGATTGCATCCAAGAGAGGTATGTTAATGCTAACCTGTTTGAATAACTCCACAATCTTCTCCATTTGTGGATTTTGTTTATTGGATCTCAACCTGTTTGGAAATGGAATATTTTGAAAATTTGTTAAGTCCAATGTTTGTGGAGTAGATTGCAGAGTTGGAACAGATCCCATTGTTGGTGTTATCGTGGAGTGAGATGTGGGTCCGTTCGAATTAGAAGCAGTAGAGCCTTGTGAAGAATGAAGAACAAGCTCTGACGAAGAAGAAGATGACGAAGAAGATGAAGAAGAAGAAGAAGAAGAAGAAGAAGCGGCCGTGGTTTCATCACTAATACCCACATTATTGTGCAACACTCTTCCAGATCTCAACGTAGTCACATCATTTACATTATGATTTTGTTGTTCATAAGCAACATGTGCGTTGTGTGTGTGACCGGGATTTGGCAATGGTTGAGACGGAAGCTTTCTCTTTTCTCGCTCGCTTAACGCATCATTCAGTTGTGCAATTTGGGCCTCAATTGATTTGATGCTCTGATCATGTGAAGCACTGTTTTGCACCAAAGACTGAATGGAAGACGCCAACCTTGCTGAGAATTGTGTAGATTGTTTTAAAAACGCATCCAAACTTCGTTCTAGCGAGGAAACCTTATTGTTATTCGGCTGAACAAAATTGTTTTGAAGATAAGAGTTGTTGGGTACAAAATTGTTCATTTGGTTTGGGTAATGTTGGGGTTGGAATGGTTGCTGATATTGAGTTTGTTGAGGGGCTTGTTGTTGTGGAGGAGGCCTTTGAAAGTTGTTATTGCTTTGGAATTGTTATTGATTTTGATTCCAAGCAAAATTTGGGTGGCTCCTCCAACCAGGATTATAAGTTGAAGAGTATGGATCATTTCTTTGTCTTTGCTGAAAGGCAGCATTGACTTGATCTTGTTCTTGAACAGGTGGATTGTAAGGACACTCTTCAGTAAGATGGGACGGATTCGAACAACAAGCACAAATAGTGCGTGGGGGTAAAGCTGGGGCAGGAGAAGGCGATGAGAATTTGCTCTCAATTGCTTCTAGTTTTCTCGTGAGTGCAGCCATTTCAGCCTTCATTGCAATCGACATATCAAGTTGATGTATGCCTGCCCTAGACTGACCTAATGAAGTAGATGAAGTGGTCTTAGTGCTTTCCCACTGAAGTGTTTTTTCAGCAAGATCGTCGAGAAATTGCCAAGCTTCCTCGCTCGATTTTCTAAGAAAGTGACCTTGACAAATGGTTTCCAAAAACTGCTTAGTAGCTGGGTTCAGTCCTTCGTATAAAGTTTGGCAAAGTTGCCAATTCTCGATACCGTGGTGAGGGCACTGAACAAGGAGGTCCTTAAATCTTTCAAAACACTTCCAAAAAGGTTCGAAAGGAAGCTGGGAAAATTGAATAATTTCATTGCGAATTCTCGCGGTCTTGTGGTGTGGGTAAAACTTTTTTAGAAAAGCCTTAACAAACTCTTCCCAATTTTTTATGGAGTGCGATGCTGTGCTATATAACCTTTTTTCGGCTAGGTCACATAAAGTGAATGGAATGACACGTAGCCTTATAGCATCATCAGAAAGTTGTGTGGTCTTCATCATTGCACAAACAATCTGGAATTTGTTAAAGAAGATATAGGCATCTTCGGATTCCAGCTCGTGAAATTTGGGCAACATATTGATGAAATGGGGTTTAATTTCAAAGTTATCTCCATTAGCCGGTGGAAGTGAAAGACAAGTGGGAAGTGCGGTGCGGATGGGATAGAAAAGATCCTGGAGCGCTATTCGTTGGGGCGCTTCGACAGGAGGATGTGGTGGGTTATTCGCACCCAGTGGAGGTGGAATCAGTCCCGCAGGTAAGGGGTTGTTAGGATTAAATCCCGACATCTCCTTAGAAGACGATGAATTTGAAGATGAAGGTAAAGAAGTGGATGGAATTTCGACTTCGGAGTCGAAAGCGTCGTCAGTCGGCACTAACGGGACATGGACTAAATGGGCGCTAGTGTCCCTAGTCCAACTGGACATACACTAAAGAGGTGTAGTGTAGTCAAAAAGTAAAAACAGAAGGTGGGGGTAAGAAAATGTCAATGGAAGAAAGTGGGGTGCGCTGGATTTCTAGCGACAAATTGGCAAGTTTTTTGTAAAAGTTTTCTGTTTTGTGTTTTTTTTATAAGGAGTTTTTTGCAAAAGATTTTTATAAGAAGCTTAGACACACGTTCAAGCAATCACAATATGCATATTCAAGCCTAAATCTAGAGTCTCCTAGGTCAACTAGACTGCTCCTAACTGTTCCAAAGAGCAAGTTGTGAGATTCTCAAATCGCCTCTTCACCGCCAATTGTGGCCAGGTAAGCACAAGTAAAGAAAGGAAGGATCCGCTCACGAATCACCGTGAGACGGGCCTTTTAAAATTACCTTTCCCACTTGTCTAGCCTAGGCACCACAAAGTCTGGTTTAGATAAACGACCGATGCCTACAACTATTCCTTTGTTCCAATGAGCACGACAGTCCTTATAGGCTGAGTCTAATCTTTTTTAATTAACTCGATGGTTGATGCGAATGCTTTTTGTGATTTTTGGGGTCCTAGGAAGGGTAATGAAATCCCCACCCAATCTGGATTGGTGTTATAGCCCCTTAAAAGTCAGTTTTAAAAATTCAAAGCAGTAAACACACAAAACACTAGCCAATTTTTTTTCTTTTATTGCGGCGCAAAGAATCCAGCACAAGATCAAGTTATTGGAGAAGGGGGAGAAGTTTTTGCGCAAAGAACCCTGCAGGAAAAATTTTTAGAGGACTACAGAGGGCAGAAGAGAGGAAAAGAGTACTTACAGAGAAGATTTGGATAGCTGACGTCACCAGACTTCTGTTTCTCTGTTTAGAGGGAGAAAATTTTTAGAGGACTACAGAGCGCAAAATTTTTTCTTTTATCCACGGCCAAAAACGCAGTTTTGCGGCAGTTCCGCGGTTGAACAATTGATTCGGGCCTCCAAACTTTTTCTGTTTCTCTGTTGTGGTTCTCCTCTGTTTGTTCAGATTTGCTGTTTGCTGTTTTGCTCTCTGGATTTTTCCAGATTTGAATCTATTCGTCTCTCCGATCCTGCACAATTCACACGAAAACCCTTCAAAAAATAACAAGATGATAAATTTTTTATATTTTTTATTTTTCAGTTTTTATGATTTTTCAATTTTTTAATTAACCCGAAATTACAAAAGGAAAATAACTACGCCATCCCCGGCAACGGCGCCATTTGATTGTTCGTTGTTTTATGCTTATGCGTTTTTGGAATCAAAGAATTAACCGCAATCAAGAACGGTGTCGCTTGGTAGCTAGCCGGTTGAGTACGGGTCGGTCCACAGGGATTGCGTGTATTTTCTACTTGTTCTAACGAGTCAATTCCTATTTGTGGTAGGTTTTGATTTTCAATAAAAACAGAAGTTGAGTTTGATTAGGATTAAAACCTTTCTAGGGTTAGGATTAGGTTAGTTTGGAATGTCAATTATTCACACCGCTTTCTTTGCCCTTAATTAATAACTTTTAGGTGTTAAGGTAATAGTTAACAAAGGGGATTGGCACGATCGGGAAGAAACTAGGTTTCTTCCCTTTGGCCTTTGTCCGTCCTTTTTTAACTCTTACCCTAACCTCTATGGAAAACAATCACAACCGGTTTTTAACTAGGGAATCACCGCTACCTCGTGGGATAGGGTGCCGTAGTGAGCGGTGTGTGTATGTATGCATAGAGCCTACTTTAAAATGTTGAACGGGCAAGAAAGGGATGAGAGATTTTCATCTCTCAAACCTTTCCCAAACCTAACCCTAACAAGTGAGGAACTACTCACTCATTAGGGAATTGATAAACGAGTTCATTTTTTATGGATTTTATTTAATAACTACGGCAGATAAAAAAATTACGGAAAATAACTACGGCAGAGAAATAAAATTGCTAGAGAAATAACTAGGGCAGAAAAGAAACTTACTTTATTGATGCACTCTTTGATAATTACAATGAATGGAAATTTTAAACTTAGGAATTAAAAAGAGGCATGCTCCAAAAAGAGCTGTAGGATGCCTATTTATAGATAATAGAAACCCTAGGGTTTACATCTGATCCATATCTAGAATTACAAAAATACCCTGAGAAGCCTGGTCAACGCACCGACACCCATCGACAAAATGCACCGACACGTGCTCAGCACGGCCGCAGATCCGCGGCCATATGCCTTGTTTGGCCATGGATCCGCGGCCATGTGATGGGCTTGCTGGCTCAATTTTGTAGGGCTTCTTCCTGTTGCTATTTGCTTCTGTTTTCTTCACTTGGTTCTTCAGACTCTTTTCTAGTTTCTTCCAGATTTCCAAAGTGCCGAAATGTTCTGGACGTTTACCATTCACTTCATGTTGAAGTCTTGGATCATGTGCTGCCTTCATGCTTTGTGAAATCGAACTGTTTGCTGATCTTCGTTTTTCCCTCAAACTGTAGGCGGCATGAAAAAGATTCTTTTATTTATTGGTCGTAGTCTCACTTTTGTAGCGTCTTTTCACCATTTTCACTGTATTGTTCCGAGAACCTGTAACCTGCAACTATTTAGCAGACATGGATCAAAAGCACCTATTTATTTGTAAAATGATTAAGAATGGGGAATATAATAATGCAAAATTATGATATGAACATGTGTCAAGGTCACTTGGGTCCTAGGGGTAAAAACACACATCGGAAGTTTCAAACATACAGGAAACTTGCCAGGCTTACGCATACCTTCTGGAGTGTGGTGACTTGAGTGGCTTCCATCAAGTTATCATGCGATAATAGTTGGATCCCGATTCCCACTGATGAGTAGGATTACTCCTCGGGTAATTCTGACTAATTCTCCTTTTAGGTTTGGAGGAGAATTCGAGGAAACAGTGGGAGCCATCCAGTTTAGATAAAATGATTAACCATTCTGATCTAGGTTAGAGTGCACGCAGAGTGTTTTCTTTCTCTCTCTCTTTGACTGCGACCATGACCCGACTCTAGACTATAACTCTGTAACCAAGTTAACCGAACCTTCTTTAAACACTGGCTTTTGGATTGTCTAAGTCGCATACCTCATTGCCACTCCTTCTTTTACCCTTTGAATTTCTCCATAACACCCCGTATCATTACGAACATCCAATTCCATTGGATAAATCCATCTTCTGGTTATATACGAACTCGAAGGAACTTTTTCAAGGATGGATTCTGGTTCTGGAGAGATAGAATAGGACTATTCAGTTGTCTTTTCTTTTTACCTTCTCTCAGGATGTGAGGGCTCCTAGGATTAGGAGAGGGTACACCTATTACGCTTATTGGATAGTCTTCTTCTAAACCATAGGCAGGTGCCGAAAGGTATGGAATGAAGAAAACCAATTAGCCTAAGTTGGGTGTGCAGAAGGTAATAAGTAAAGACATATAGAGGGATCAGAAAGAGGGCAAAGTGAAATGCGACTGCTATAATTCACGACCGAACCAGGTATTTCATCGCCACTTCTGCTTCACCTTTGTGTTTCTCCAGAACACCTCATATCACTACGAACATCCACTTCCATTGGATAAATCCATCGTATGGTTATATACGAACTCGAAGGAACCTTTTCGATGATGGATTCTGGTTCAGGAGAAAAAGGAATAAGGTTTATTCAGTTGTCTTTTATCATCACCTTTTCTCAGGTTGCGAGTACTCCCAGGATTAGGAGAGTACACCTATTATGCTTATTGGATAATCTTCTTCCAAACCATAGGCTGGTGCCGAACGGTAGGGAAGGAAGAAAACCACTTAGCTTAACGATGGTGTACAGAAGGTAATGACTAAAGACAAATAAAGGGATTTGGAGAGATGGCAACGAAATATACGGTTACAGTCATGAATCTGGATAATGGAAGAGGCATTACTAGGAATACCCGGATACCCCTTCGAAATATATTCATGTTTCAGTTTCACTGTGTATTGTTAATAGAAAACTGATTTCCCAATTAGACCCTCGCTCCAGGGTATGTATTTACCAGGTATGATTCTCACATCTGTATGGTTTTACAGATGATGAGTGGGAGTAAGTTATCGGGGAATTAGGTGACTATCCTCATTATATCGGAATTCGTTGTAATTGGTGATATTTGAGGAAATCGCCTGGGTACAGTTAACGTACGACGCACAGGGTTTGAGTTATTCAACTCAGGGGACTTATACAAAGTATTGTATATTGTCCAGTGTCCATTAGGACAAAGGGGTTGGTCCTCGTACTGTATTCTGTTTACTTGTGACTTCTCTAGTTTTTAGACAAGTGTTTCGTAGAAATACAAGGTTTAAATTTTGAGAAGTTATAGGTATAAGAATAAAGTAGAGAACCATGTGTTGCAAGTATCGGGATTCTTCAAGGTTATCGAAGATGTAGATACTTGTGTTTGGTATTCAGTTGATAGTAATGGTTTTGAGAAACTTATTTCTCTTTCGGGTTACTCATAATTGGATGCACTCCTAAGTTGAGTAATGCTGATCGGCCTCTCTCCATTTAGTTGACATGCACTGGAGACAGCTGGATGATTTGAATCTGGTTCCAATTAAATTAGTGCCTTTGTTTCTATATTAGATATATATAGAATCAATTTATATCTTAACGATGTTAAGGTATAGGGAGTCGTCCGGCTGATGCTTAAAACCAGAATCCGGATAAACTCAAGGCACGTTTCAGTAATGGTTGTTTGTGGGTTATCCCGGACTTTGACGAGGGTTAACTTTCTACCATCAGGAAGATCAATATTTATATTGTTCTTGACTCGCCATAGTTTTAGTAAAATGGATTTTTTCAGAAAACAGAAGTGGGAGTATGGTAGAACTGGAGGTGATTGCAGAACCGCAAATGATTACTGAAAATTTAATAGGATCTAAACATTCAATCAGGTTTAACATTCCATTAGCCACTCCGCAGATATGGTGGGTAACCTCAGGCACCCGAGAGGTACTCCGGTAGCCTTAAGGACGGTGACAGGGGGATTCTTGTTTACCCAGACTTGACACTACTGCTGTTCCAGACTATGAGACCCGGCAGGAGGATGAGTATAGCGTCGTTCCAAACTAGTTTTAGAAGTGTACATGTATATGACTCTGCCAGAGAGTTGTTATGGTCAGTGGGAGCAGCGGAAGTATAGTGGACAAGTAGCTTGTGTCTATTTATAGACTAAAGCAAATATAGCGGAGATAAATCATCTATTTTTGGTATGACGGTCATAGGTTTTGACTTCATCAGAATAGGGGATGGATCTGTTAAAAAGGTAGTAGGGTGTAATGTCCTGGTATTTGGATGACATACACATAGTAGAAAGTGCAATTCCTATACTACGATCGGTTATACTGTGGTTGTCCCACAGTAGTTTCTCTACATAGGATTTGGATATTATATAAGGAATTCTGGTTACTAGATCTATGGTTTTAGATCTAGATTTAGGAAGTGTCCAAATCTGGGTACTTAGACAGTATTCTAAAGATGTTTTAGAATGGATGACTCCTGACATGGTGGAGTACCTGCAGGTGATAGAGTCACCCTCTCCAAAGGTGTCTTACAGACTAAAGGGAAGAGGGATGTGCATGATTGACATATCACTTGCTTAGGCAATTGAGTCAATCATGAGATGTCAAGTACCACACCAGATGTTGTTTTTGCACGAGATGCAATAACTTTATATATATTAATCCAATCCTGGAGAAACGTTCGGAAGCAGTTTTAGAACATAAGTGGATGTTCTAGGGATTTGATTACGGCAGTATCCTTCAGGAGACGGTTATCATTCCAAGCCTCCAAGGTGACCTGGATGACAGAGTGACTGTCAGAGTTATAGTTTTCCCTCTAATGAGGGGAAGTAGTTTGGACAGGTGGTCCAAGCGGATACTGAGGGAGGCGCGGCGTAGGATACTGATTAAATTCAGTTGATGATACAGTCTAAGAGGTTTGCTGGATTTGGAGTTCATTTATGAACTGGGTCTCATTAGATATTCAGACATATTCTAAGACAGGTATTGCTCATTTCAGGAGATGGCTTTCTCCGCGAATTTGAGATTAAGAGAGACATGTAAAGAAACATCAGGGCGGATCCACTCAGTGAGGCTATTTCTCAAACGCAATAGTTTTATAAACGAGATTTGCGAAACTGATTAGTAGAGGAGTTGGATGTTCGGTATCACACGGGCTGTGAGTATGCGACATCGCAATAATTAGCCTTAAGTACAAGTGGGAGATTGTTGGATATAGTGCCCTCGAAGACAATTATTGGATCACGGGTACGTGATTGCAATGATTGAGGGAGGACCTATACCGGTAGGATAGTCTTACTCGAGATGATAGTATGCTATCTGGTTTGTCATTATCATTATGTACATGTTGATAGAGCCCATAGGATTTTTGCTTGACAACCAGCAATATGATGGCGATCATATACGTGGAAGCTGGGGTCTATAAGCACATCCTTAATGTGTCCCTAGTCGTGGAAGTTTCGAGACTAGGCATCGATACTCTAGAGTAGACTAGTGTATATAGTTCGAGACCCCGACAAGGGGCGGTGGCCGGTCTCACAAGCCACTGGTGTCAGTTAGTTCACCTAAGATGTATACATGTGCTCATTCGGTTATGAATACACCGGACAGGACTCATCGGGAACCTGCTAGTTGGTATTATACCTATTGTCATATAGCAGTTCCCAGGTGACATGTGTACAGGTTAGTCTGTCGACCTGAGATCATCATTTGTCTTGTGTGAGTTCCCACTGTGCTTTGATTATTACCCTAGCACGGCTCAAAGGAGTCGTGCAAACAGGTTTTAGTTGGGTACAGTCCCGAGCCACATGGAGGCAATGAGCGGATCGTCGGGGATTCGTCTCTCCTGGTATTTGGGGTTGATGTCGCACAGTGCACAGGTGGTCATCACCAGAAATCCTTGGCCAAGACAGTCGAGAATTACTGATTCGGATCAGTAGTTTCTCAAGTGGTAATGGGTTTCATACCGACACGAATTATCGCGTTAGTAGGGGTCTGACTTTATCCACCCCCTAGACTCGATATGCGATACTCTTAGAAGAATAGACCGGACTGTACGGATATTGTCACTATCAGGCTTAGTAGGGTTTCAGGATGAATTCGCTCGTCAGCTTCCCTTTCGTTCAATACATGGGCAACCGTTACGTACAGTTAGTACCACTGACGTGCTTGTGGTTAAACCCACTGCCAGTGTATTGATGAGTCATTAGAGTCCCCCACAGACAGTTTCCAAAGTTCGGGCGAAACGTTGTAGAGGCCGTATGGTTTTATGGCAGGGTTGAAACTTACACGTGCACTTATGCACGTGTCATGATACGGACGGATAATACTAGTGGGCTTTGGTTTAAGCCGGATCCTAATATTATATTGTGTTGGAATATTTTCATATCATTGTATTTGCATTCGTATTCGGTCAAAATACGGATGCGGGTATATATATACAGTTGAGGGATAATCTCGTAATTCGTTACGGGATTACTTTTGGAGTTGCCTATTTCCTTTTCCGACCTAAACATCCTGATCTATGTTTAATTTCTGTGAGCTTCATATTTGACCCATTTCCTTGCCAGGATTCCGAAATCCCGGGGCTGCCATTTTTCTTTGGCATTGTGTGGGTTTTCTAGAAGGGAACGGGGTTGTTGGTGCATTAAATGGGAATGGGAGGCATGGGCTTTAGCGTGAGGTGTTATATGCATTTACTGCATTTTGTTTTGAAAAAAAGGAGACTTTTTGGCAGGGGCTTTTCTGTGGTGACTGGGCCCCCCATGCTGCTGTGGGGTTTTGATCTACATGGATTAATTTTTGTATGGACACTTCTTCACCACTTGATGATTATTGCATTCCACAGAGAGCTTTCTTGAGTGTGGCCGAGCCCTTCAATTTTTGGTGTCCAAGCTCATTTTTCCCTTAAGTAAAAATCCTATGCTCACTTGCTTATCTCACTTGGCAACTCCAATTCACCTCCACCCAATTCCTTAGGTGTTTTGAGACAAAATATTCTACACTCTCTTTACTTCAATCTTGGACATGTCGGCTAGAAAACTTCATGTCCGAGTTGTCTCGGTTTTGAGATGGGAGCCCGTATAAAGATTCATAGACGTGGTGCCACTTCGACGGGCGTGATCGGCGTGCAGACTTCGTCGGCGCAGAAGCGAGGAGTTTGGCGAGGGGATTGAAGACCGAAGGATACGGATCGATCGGTATAATCTCTGAACTTAACTTTGTAGATTGCTAGTTAATAGTTAATGGAACGATCCGGGTAATGGTTATAGTAGCTTCGAGTTTTGAAAAGTTTTTTGTTCCGCATTTGGCGTCGGATTGATGGCCGGGACGCTGCCGTAACCCAATAGTATGTTATTACAGATGCTAGAAGGATTAGATTATTGGAAAGGTGATTTGATCCTCAATGTCGGAAATCAGAGCAATTGTTGCTATTGGAGAAATCACCTGGTTTTTCCTTTCGGCATACTTTTGGTTTTGAATATCTGTTATAATGCAACAATTTGATAAACTCATATATTCGCTTCTTTATTAGATAAAGTAGGATGTATATTTTGAAAAACATATTTTAAACATTTACCTTTATCATTAGATGATTGGGTAAAGTGCATATAGGTAATGGAGGAAACAATCTTAACCAAAATACAGTTTTCAAATTACAACACACAGAGTATCAGTTAATGAACTCATGAGGATTATACATAATGATGAATGTTCTACAGTGTTCACTTCGATGAGGGGTTAGTACTGATACTTCGTTTTATTTTCCTATGAGTTCTTTAATTTTAGACACATGTTCTTGTTGAAATGCAAAATCCAAAGATTTTGAGATATTCATAAGATATAGAAATAATGTAGAGAACCAAATGTTGGAAGTATCAAGATTCTTCGAAGTGTTCGAAGATGTAGATACTTATGCTAGGTATTCCGCAGTAATATAATCGAGAATTTGATTCTCTCTCAGATTTCTCATCCGCGGGTGCGCTCCATGATGAGTAATGTTGAATTGTCTTTTTCGATTAAGGGATGAGCGAGAAATAGATGCATATCAATTAATACTGGTTCCACCTAAATCGATGCATAATATTCTATATCTGATATAGAATGGGTTATCATTTTAAGATTGTTAAGATATTGAGTTGTCTGGCTTATGCTTAA
Source organism: Agapanthus africanus (assembly GCA_030015575.1). NCBI lineage: Eukaryota > Viridiplantae > Streptophyta > Magnoliopsida > Asparagales > Amaryllidaceae > Agapanthus > Agapanthus africanus. The sequence continues at coordinate 424,335,509 of CM057349.1, forward strand.
AACCAGAATCCGGATAAACTCAAGGTATGTTTTGGTAATGGAAATTTGTTGGCTATCCCAGGAATTGACGAGGGTTTAACATTCTACCATTTGCAAGATCAAAAGTTTTTTTTGTTCTTGACACGCCACCTTTTTAGAATAGGAATTTCTTGCATAAAAAATTAGTGTGAGTATGGTAGAATTGGAAGTGATTCCAAAACCACAAACGGTTACTGAAGATTTAGTAAAACCTGAAGATTCAATTGACCCTTATAAACCTTAGCCAATTTCACAGATTTAGTCGGTGACCTCAGCCACCTAAAAGGTACTATGGATTTCTCGTTAACGGTGACAAGGAGGTTTGCATCATGTAATGATAATCCTACTATATCAGCAAGCCATGGGAAGTGGTGACTTATAACTGATGGCTAGATGCCAAGTTATCTTAGTTGGACTCCATGCACTGCAACAAAGTATGGATTTTGATGGGTGCTCCTGAAAGGGTAAAACCCATTAGGAATAAGTAGATCTTACAAAATCAGTGCAAAAGAAAAGGTACTAACCTAATAAGTCTAGACGTGTAGTAAGAAGTTTTCATTAAATGCCCGTTGTGAATTGTGATGAAACTATTACTTCAATATATGTGCTGAAGTCCATACGGATATAACTTACCATTACTGTTTTTCATGACTGTGATACCTGGAAGATGGATGACTATAACGTCTTTCTTAATTGGATTTGTACATGTACGTGTATATAACTCTGCCAGAAGGTTATCTTAGTTAGTAGGAGCAGCGGTAAGTGTGCAAATTGCTAAAGTCTATCTTTAAACTAAAGCAGGCATAGCCGAAATGAATCATCTGTTTTGATGTCACAGTCAAAGTGTTTAACTTCATGAAAATGAGAGATGAACCTGATATATGTCAGAAGGTAGCAGATAGTGTTGTCAGATTCCTCATATGGTATGTGGATGACATGCTCAATAGGAAGTGATGTTCTTATATTGCAATCGGTAAAACAATAGTGGTCACAAGTGTTTTCCATACAAGATATGGATATTAGTCCAATCCTGGAGAAACATGGGGTAACAGTGAAGAGTATTTGATATTCTTGGTATATGCTAATGGCCGCCTCTTGATGGAGATAATTACTGATTCTAGCTTCCCAAATAACATGGGAGACAGAGTGTCTGTCACGGGTTATAAGTTTACCTTCTTTTGAGAAGCAGTATATTGGAAAGAGTTCCAAGTGGGATACTGAAATAGTTGTGGCGCTAGATGTTGATTTTGAATCAGCAAAGGATACCGCCTGAGAATTCGCTGGATATAATTATTCATTTATGAACATGATCTCATTGTCAGTCCAGGCAAATACTAAGGCAGGTATTGCTCAGTTCGGGAGATATTTGATCTCCGCGGAGTTGAGATTCAGGGAGAAACAGAGAAATGCGCTGTGCCGGGTCCACTCATTGAGGCTAGTTCTCGAAAACAGTTTGCGAAACTTTTAGTACAGAAATTGGGTATGCGATACTGCAATAATTGACCTTAAGTGCAAGTGGGAGATTGTTGGATATAGATGCCCTCATGGTAATTATTATAATTGAAGGAGGACCTATATGAGAAAACAATCATACTCGACATGATAGTATGCTATCTGATTTGCCTTTATCTTTCATATGATACGTTTATTCATTATCACGTATCGTTTAGATATGAGATAAAGCCCTTAGAATTTTGCTTGACTACCAGGACGGTGATGAAGATCATACTAGTGGGGCCTGGGTAGTCGATAAGCACATCCTTAAATATTCTTAGTCGTAGGAGTATCGAGACTGGGCATCGGTGCTCCGGTTTAGACTACTGTATACGTTTCCAGACCCGGTTGGAGGGTGATAGCCGATCCTGCAGCTATTGGTGTTTGACATCGAGAATTGTATACATTTACTCATTGGATAAGTTACATTGGATGGACTAACCGAGAACTCCTAGTTGGTAATATACCAATGTCAGACAGCAGTTCTCTGATGACATGAGTACAGAGTAGTCCCTAGGACCTGAGATTGCCGTAGTGTCTCATGTGTGTTCCTACTATACTTAGAATTCTACCCTACCACAGCTCAAAGGAGTCGTGTAAACATGTTTTTGTTGGGTACAGTCTCGAAGCACGTGGAGGCAGTGAGCGGTCGAGGGGATTCGTCTCTCCCGGTATAGAAAGTTGATATCGCGCTGTGCAGGACATGACTACAACCACAAGTCGGTGGCTACCGCAGTGGAGATAAACTGATAAGTGCTATCAGTTGTATCTTCGGATGGTTATGAGTCCTCTGTTGCACAACTTATCGAGTTATTGGGGTTTGACAGATTCCAAACCCTAGACCTGATATGCGATACTCATAGACGAAGAGATTGGACTGTACGGAGATTGTCACTGATAGACTTTACAGGGTTCAGATGAGCTTGCTCGTTGACCTTTTTTCGATCAATACCTGGGTAGCCATTACGTACAGCTAGTACCACTGACGTACTTATGGGCGATGGATATGATCATAACCTACTGCCATTGTATTTTGGAGTCTTTAGAATCCCACACAGAGATTTCCCAGCACAGGAGAAACGATGTAGAGCACGTATAGGGATACGTGCAGGAGTTCAATTAAACACGTGTATTTTATACACGTATTTTAATCGGGTGTTTATTGATATTAGACGGTATATATGTGATATACCTGAATTAATAAATTAAGTGTTGATTTAATAATTAAATGTACACACACACACTATCTAATATCATGTTCACTTTATATTTATATATGATATAAATATATGTATCATGTTAGCTAATACATATAAGTTGTGTGTATGAGATGCATACACAAGTTTAGCTAAAACATGATAGTTGTGTGTATTGGATGCATATGGAAAGTTTGGGGGTATTTGTTTTGCGCACTCCCCTATCTCTTCTCTTCTGTATCTAAGCCTCTGTTTCTTGATTTAATCACTGTACTTGGTCCAGATTTTCCTGCACACCTGCACATAATAAATATAAAAAATAACACGATGGTTTTTATTATATTTATTTATTTATTTTATATATATACAAAAATTAACCCGAATAACAAGAAATAAATACGTTACCGTCTCCCTGGCAACGGCGCCATTTGATTGTTTAAGTTTTTATGCTATGTGTTCTACTTCTTCTATTTGTTCTACTTACCGCAATCAAGTCGGTATCGCTTTGTAGCTAGCTGGTTGAGTACGGGTCGTCCACTGGGAGATGGTATGTTTTCGTTCTTGTTTTAAACGAATCAATTAAAGAATGTATATGTATGTTCAATTCTATCCTAAGTGTTTGTATTTTATGTTCAAGTAAACTTGTTAGGGTTAGGGTTGGTTGGTAGAGTTAGGATTAGTCTTGTGCTTATCTTTTACCATTAGTGAAATGATGTTGGAAAAATCGGAAGTAGCGGGAATTAGGAGGACATAGGAATGTGATTTTTGAGTTTAAGCAAGCTTTCCAACGCTAAATCCATTCCTAGTGCCCTTTGTCCATCCGCTACATGCTTTTATTTCCAACCCTAGGCTAAACATACACAACCAAGTCTCCAATTAGGTCACAACTACATGTCACGTTGTAGTACGTTTAAAGGAATTCTCGACTTAGGTCGCAGCTATATGGCATTTATAGCGCGCCTAAGTAATGGGGTTGTGTTTGTTTGGTCTAAGTTTACTTTAAGTTGTTTGGCAAACAGAAGCACAATAGATTTTTCCATCCCTCATACTAATCTTCCTTAGTACTAACAAGTGTGTAAATTATTCACACATAAAAGAAAAATAAAACAAGAAAGAAGAGAAGAAAGAATGGAAAATATGGTTTTACAAAGATAACAAGCTAACTACTTGAGCCATCACCTAAGTAAAGGACTCCATTGAGTATCATGACTTGAAAATACGGATTAGAAGAGAAGAAAAGAGAAACTATAAAACAAAAACCAACAACTACTTTAACCAGAAATAATAAAAGTTACACTAAGAATTAAAATTACAATGCAAGAATTTAAAGATACAAGTTATAAAAAACCCTCATCTTCAATAATCTTCCGCTCAAAAAGCACTCACTGCAATTTTCATCGAGAATAGATGAAGAAGAAGAAGAAACTAGACACTAAACTACACTAAATCTAAGTAAAGAAAAACATCCTAACTTGGCTCAAAACTAGAAGATATATAGGTAGAGGAGTGAAACCCTAGGGCCATATTCTAAGCCCATATAAACTTACAAAACTACCCCTGAAAAATAGTCGCAAGAAGACACGTGGCTACTGCGGTTCCGCCGCCCAAACCTACTTGTAGCCATGGTTCCACGGTTATTTTTGGGAGTTAGTGTGTCGTTTTTCTTGTGCCTCCTCGTGTTTCTTTATTCTTCTATTTGACAGGTTCAAAATTGCAAAATGGTTTCTAAATATCTTCAGATTTTCAACGGTCCAAAATGGCTACTCTTTTAATCTTTTTGGCTTAGATCTCTCTCGAGCTCCGTGCACCCCTTGATCTTTGTGTTGCCTCCCTCGTGCTCTGTGCTTGTCCGAGACATGAATGACCGCTATATTCGTCTTGTCTTTTTAACTGGTAAGCGGCACTTGACGGGTATGGATGACCGAAACCCAGATTTTATCTGTTTTTGACTGATGTTCTGGATTTTGTCATAACTGTGGAGATTTTGCGTGATTTGCGTTATTTTGGACTGGGAACCTGTAATCTGTAATCATGTAGCAAACACGGATCCAAAACACCTACCTATATACAAACGAGCAGAAGAATGGACGGTATTAAATGTAATATTCTGGTGTGAACAATAACCATTAGGTTTATTTATTTTATTTTAAAGAAATGGAATATGAGTCATAGATAAAAGAAGTGTGTGGTTGTTTTTGGAAAAGGATAGAACTTATTTTGATAAGCATGGCTAAATTTTTTTGACGTGTAGAATAATCATCTAACTCTCACCATTCTTTCTCTCTCTTGAAATTGTTTAAGTGAGAATGTGGAAAAGAAAAGAAAATAATTTAGTGAACTAATTATTCTACATCTCCTACTAATCAACCTTAGCAAGTTTAATTAGTGGGTCGCTTCATTTTAATGAGATCAATTTGAAGCTAAAACTTGTGTTAGAGTTATCTCAAGGTGGATCATCTTCAGTAAGGAGATCATCGAGTAAGCTTGCTCCGGGCTTCGTGGAGACTAGTCGGAGTCCATGGAGAGGTGGCTAATTCGCTACAAAGGTTGTAACTCGCCAATTTCTTTGTTTTAGCTTACTAGTTTTGTTTCAAGTTTAGTGTTTTGGTTTTATTCTTAGGTTGGGGTTGCTATTACTCTCTAAATTTTTTAAATTACCGCTTCCACCGTTCTTTAAAACCATTCTAGGTGAACCGAGCATCTCATCATCAAATATTTCATTATATCATATTATAATAATGATCGGTATGGATATCCAATCTACATATCAAACACATAGCATAACTAGTACGGACATCAAGTCTACGTACACATATGGCAATGGAATATCAACAGTACGGACATCTATTCACGTACAAACATAGCACTAGTGTAGAAATCTTATCCATGAACCCGCTCAATGATCAGTACGGACATCTCGTGTGGCGTACATGCATGACGATTAGTATGGACTTCCAGTCGCGTACTCACCCACCAATCAGTACGGAGTTTAAGTCTCGCACGCGCACCTAAAATAAATCGTATTATACCATTATCCTTCTATAATGTCAATCCTACTATGATGTGTAAACATGGCAGTTCTATATTGCATGGCAGTACTAATGATTTGTAGTGTAGCATGCAAGTCTATGCTTGTGAAATACGGAAATCATTAGTATTCGTGATAGTGTTCTATCAATTGTGATTACAATAAACCTACTAAGCTAACTAACTAATTATACTAATTAGCAGTAAATCTAACTAATCGTAGCACGACTATAAGTATATTAATAACATAACGTAATATGTTTCACAGGGGTGTTATCCACCCGATTCTCTACTCGTAGATATAATTTACTCAAATCTACAGTCGAGCTAGTCGTATCCAATGGCCGTCTTTCCCTTCTTCGCCTCTCGGGGGTCTCCGTACTTGAACCAACAATCGAAACCATAATATATCGTGTAAGGATCGAAACCGAAATCAATATAGTGAGCTAAACGTTCCTAAGTTTAAAACCTACGACTACGTGTGCGATTCGTGTGTCACTTTCGCAAAACTACCCCTTTTATCGACGTATTAGCACAAAACATCGAATAGCGGACTTAGAATTTCATTTCAACTTTGAAAAGATTATAACATCTTTGAATTTCAACTTTAAACGCTTGCAGATTTTATAATGGATGTCCTGAAATTGGCAAATTTTAGGCTTGTTTTGAAAAATCACAAAAAATAGTAAACACAATATTTGGACTCAAACTAAAATTCTATATATAGATAAATGAGTTTACTTTGATATCCCAAAATATCTTTTGCAGGTTCAAAGTATACGACATAAATAAAATACAATCTTAAAACATTTTTCTGGATATTCTGCAGAAACCAGAAAGCAACCTTCACAAAAAAATCGATATCTCTAGATTTTTTGAAGTAAATGAGGTGAATAAAAATTCTAAAAATAATCTACACAAAATTCTCTAAAACCTAAAATTTTTAGATTTTCAAAATTGTTATAGAAAAATTAAGAAAGTTCTTATAAGTTGAATGAAAAATAGCTACTGAAAATCAAATTTCCAGCTTGGAAACCCTTCATTTAAAAATTCGTAGAAAATTCATTTTACAGTAAAACTCAACCAAAATTTTTTTGCTAAAAGATAAACCAATTATCTACAACTTTTTAGTTTTGAAAAATATCTAATTCTCATTAGAAAGTTATAAAAAAAAATCTGAAACTCAAACCCGTCACTGATTTCCAGCCCACTTGGTTGATTTGAGTTACTAACTTGAAGAATTAGGAGCTAGGTTTTTATGTGAAGGATTTGTGTTTGGATGAGGATTTGACTGGGGGTATTTGTGTGTGTGTGAGGACATGTTAACGTTAGAGAGGGGAAGAAGAAGAGAAAGAATGAAAATAAAAAGAAAGAAAGGGCTAAGTCTTAGCCATAACACCCGCTTCTCCTATTTTCTAAATATTTTATCTTATGCCATACTTTGCCCATACCTTTCAAACCTCCATCTTTTATTATTTTAAATCTCAACATAGAAAAAGAATTAAAAATAATGAAGAGAATTAACATGTCATGACAAAAAAACATGTTTGGTTAAAACATAAGTAACTTTTGTTATAGTTAAGAACTTATATAATTAACTAAGTGTGCACTAAATATCTAAAGAAAACTAAATTAATTAAATGTCCTCTATTTAAATAAAACTAATTATATCACTAATTTGTGAAAACCCAAATTATTTAATTGTTCTCATATTTATAAAAAAATCTTTTTATTAACCATTAAATTCTAAAAATAAACATTTAAATTTTGAAATGTTACATTAAACTGGGATGAGCTCCGTGACAAAATAGTTCAATTGGAGCGAATCGACTACTAAGTCGATAAACTGGACAAAAAAACGAGTTTAGTCCATAAGCAAAAAGGGCATCGATAAAAACCCGAAAGGGCTCCGTGAGTAAAAATAGCAGGACAGCCCGCGAGTTTGTGAAAACTCGAAAGGGTGCGAAAACTCGAAAGGGTGCATACTCGTGAAAGAAAAGGAAACGGAAAAACTTTCGATCAAGTCTCACTAGAGCTGGATGATATTCCCAACATGGTGAACATCACTTGTGATTCCTATCGACTTATAAGGAGAAAATACTCTTGTGAGATCTGTACAACTCACAATGGAAAAGACACTTAGGAGTCTCCGCGACTACTAAGAAGAAAATTCACTTACGAGATCTTCTCGGCTTGTAAATAGAAAATACCTTTATAAGACCCTCACAGCTCATTAAGTTGAAAAACCTTAGGTGATAGGGATCTAAACATGTTTCCTAGGCAATCACTGTCCTGCGGATGGTCTCCAAATTGGCCACCGTATACAATCCATGGGCAATTCGCAACAAAGGTTGTACCTTTAAAGTCCCCCGATGGACCGCTATGTCCTTAAACTGGCATCCTGCCCTACGGCAGGCCTCTAAATTGGTTTCCGTATACAATTTGGGGTTTATAAATTTGGTTAATTACAAACGAAATCAATTAACCCTTAATTGATTCGAAAAGGTAATACTTTTGCGCAAATTCAGATTAGCGTTTCGTTCAGTGGGCAAGTGATTCCTATCCAATCAAGATGACTTGATTACACCTTAATAATCTCCTTACTTATCTCCACACGAATCTCCAAGATTAGTGAACTCTAATTAATTAGTTAGTTGATCTAACTAATTTAAAGAGAATTATAAAAGAAAGAAGAGAATTAAAAATCAAAATTTTAATTTGTCTTCACCATGAAAATTTTGGCCAAAAGAAAAGGAGAGGGGAGGCCAAAACTTTTGAGAGGATGAGAGGAATAATTAGGACTTAGGGTTTGTATCAAATAGAAGCCTATATATATGGATATAGTTTTTCTATTTAACCCTCATAATTAATTAATTTGTTTAATCCCTTAAACAAACTAATTAGTTATAACTTAATACATGTTGGCCCACACATATATATATGCATATAATTTTTAATACACATCAAATGCATAACAATATATGTTGATATATATATATATAATCATACACACATATATTGTTCATTATATAATTAATATATAAATGCATGTATTATTTACTCATTTAATATCATATATTATCTTGAGTATCATGTTAAATCTTATTTGACAATTTTACCATTATTTAATTAATAGTATATCAAATATACTTATTTAATTAAATCCATTTTTGTATATCAACCATTTACATTCTTTTCTTTTATAGCTCTATGTTTGGAAAGTAGGAGTTCACCTATGCGTGACTCCGGAGGCTCGACATTTACTCAGCAGTAGATAATTAATTCGAACAATTCGAATTTATTCTGTAAGCAGTAAAATCCACAAGTCTATAGGGACGACAGCTACTTGTTTAGACTAACTGGGTAAACCGTCGATGACTGGATTGGAAAAGGAAAATGCTATCCAAGAAAATCAATATCTATCAGTGGCAACTACCGTATGGTCCGGTCTCTTCATCTACTTATGCTCCTCATTTGGTTTAGGGCTTGGTAGTACTGTCAAACCCTAATAACTCAAATAACTATTGTATTGATATTATCACGCAACCCTAAGATCAAATTAATAACCACTTATCATTTGATCTCTAGTACTCTGGCCAGAGATTTTAGATCATTGATAATCGTACACTGCAGAACACTGTTCTCCATATACCGAAGAGACGAATCCAATGTTAACTTCTCACAACCTTCACATGTATTCGATCATACCCAACTACTACCGGTATATACAATATCAATGGATCTGTGGTTGGGTGGTAACTAAAGTAATCTCTAGCACATGCAAGATACTATGGCAAGTCTCAGGTCTGAAGACTAAGTCGTACCAGTTGTCACTATATGAATTTCCATCTAAAAGTTATGTATAATTACCAACTGGCAATTCAAAATGAGTCGTTCGGTGTACTTATCAACTATAAGCAGCTGCATACGATATTTTAATGTCATCACACCAGATGACTATGAAAACAGTTATTACTTTCATTGATGAGTAAGTTTAATATATACTAGTTTTCCGGAGTATCGATGTCCTGTCTCGATCTCCTACGACTAGGAACATTTAAGAATATACTTATCGACTAGTCAGGTCTCACTATTGTGATCTATATCACAATCCTGTAGTCTAGTATTATTCTACGGACTTTATTAGCAATCAATAATAAATAGAGTAATAAAAAATATATCAATAAGAAAAAACTAAATAGCATACTATTTTTACGAACGAGAAAGTTCTATATTTCTAGGTCACAATTACAACTAATTGCCTCTAAGGACACCTACATCTAACAATCTCTCACTTGCACTTAAGGCAAATTATTGTAGTATCACATACACAACATCACAACGAGTCTATTGAACTGCTGTTGAGAAAGAGTTTTAGTGAATGGATCCGTTATATTATCTTTCGTATCTACTCTCAAAACTGGAGTCAGTAAACGCCTCATCCTTGAGGTCACTTTTACCGAATATAAGATACATCTCCTTAGTATTTCTTAAATACTTGAGTATAGCCTTACCGGCAATCCAGTGTTGTTCTTTAGAATTAGACTGATATCGACTTACCGCACTAAGTGCATAAGCCACATCAGTTCTAGTACATAACATCACATACATGATAGACCCAACTGCCGAAACATATGGCATCTTATCCATGCGTTTTCTCTCCTCATCTTTCGTGGGAGATATATCCTTAGAGAGAGATATACCATGCCTAGCAGGTACATTACCACACTTGGTCATCTTGGTATGTTCCATACTAAATCTCTTCATTATGCCATCTATGTACTTCGATTGGGATAACCCAAGCATCCTCTTAGATCTATCTCTATAGTTCTTTATACCCAGTATGTAGGATGCTTCATCCAAATCCTTCATTAAGAAATTTTATGATAGCCAGATCTTTACTGATTGCAATGTTGGTACTCATTGCCTATTAGAAATATGCCATCCATATACAATATGAGAAACTCGACATTACTCCCTACAACCATCTTATAAAGACATGGTTCATCATCACTTTTGATGAAATCAAACCCTTTGATTATTTCATCAAAACAGATGTTCTATCTTTTAGATGCTTGCTTTAGTCAATAAATGGACTTAAGCAACTTGCATGCTTTACTGCTGCTCCCATTGATCTCGAAACCCTCTGCATGTGTTATATAGACGCTCTCTTCTAAAATACCGTTTAGAAAAGTCGCCTTGACTTCCATCTACCATATTTCATATTCATAATATGCAGGGATTGCAAGCATGATTCTTATCGACTTAAGAATCGCAATTGGAGAAAAGGTTTCTTCAAAATCCACACATGTTCTTTGACAGAAGTCTATTGCCACCAGTCTAGCTTTGAAGGTCTCTACCTTCCCATCTGCACCGATCTTCTTCTTGAAGACCCATTTGATCCCAATGGGTTTTACCCTTTCAGGAGCATTCTCCAAAGTCCATACTTTGTTGGAGTGCATCGAGTCAATTTCATATCTCATGGTATCTATCCATTTCTGAGAGTCTTTACTCTCTATGGCTTATCGATAAATGATAGGATCATCATCCTCTATGACATAATTTTCAATGTCACCATCAACGAGATACCCATAATATCTTTCAGGTGCTCTAGACTACCTACCAGATCGACGGAGCAGTTTCGCTGGATCGGGTAATACTGAAGTCTCGGGTTCAATTTGGTCTTTCGTGATTGCTTTTTCTTCTGGAAACTCTTTCAGTTCTACTACGCTCTCACTAATTTCTTTTTCAGGATTTTCCTTCTCTGAGGAGGTAGCATATCTAGAGATAACAATACGTTGTTCCTCTGAGCAGTAGAAGCTATACCCTTGCGAATGCATTGGGTATCCTAAGAACTTGCAAAGTACGGATCGTGCCTCTAGCTTATCAGGATTCTGCTTTTTAACAAAAGCAGGACAACCTCATATCTTAAAAAACTTAAGATTAGGTTTTTTGCCTTTCCATAACTTATATGGAGGTAAGAGCACCGACTTTGATAGAACCTGGCTCAGTATGTATGTAGCTGTCTCCAGTGCGAACCCCCAGAAGGAAAGAGGTAACTCGATGTTACTGATCATGGAAGGCAACATATCTAATAGGGTAAGATTAATCCTTTCCCATACGCCATTATGCTATGGCGTGTAAGGTGGAGTAACCTAAGAGAGAATCACATTCTTTTTTAACTAACCAAGAATTTCTGTACTTTAATATTCACCTCCTCGATTTGATTGAAGAATCTTAATATTTTTTCCCGTTTGGTTTTGCACTTCATTTTTATACTCATTGAACTTCTCAAATGCTTCAGACTTATACTTCATCAAGTATATGTGTCCGAAGCGTGAGCAGTCATCTATAAAACTAATGAAGTAAGAGTATTCTCCTCTAACTTTTATAGATATTGGACCACATACATCACTATATATTAGTCTTAAGAGTTCATCAATTCTTTCTCCGCTTCCACTAAACGGAGATTTAGCCATCTTTCCTTTAAGAAATGACTTTCAATTATCATATAACTCAAAGTCAAACAAATGTAGGTAACTATTCTTATGTAATTATTTAAGCCTTGTCTCATTTATATGGCCAAATCTATGGTGCCATAAAAGAGTTTCGTTCATCTCTGAAGTTGTTCTTTTACGGGTATTATGTATATTATAAACATTTGCAAGATTTAATATATTATGATCATTAAATAAATTCCTAAAAAGCAACTAATTTGTTATTACAATGAATGTTTATAACTCCATTGAACGTAACAAAAGAATATCCATCTTTATCTAATAAAGAAACAGAACTAATGTTGCATAACATGCTAGGAATAAAATAACAGTTATTTAAAACCAAATTCTTGCCATCTGGCAGTGATAGATGATAATCTCCTACTGCAACTGCGGCAACATTTGCTCTATTTGCAACTCTGAGAATTATCTCTTCTTGTGCCAGCTTCCTACTTCATCTCAGTCCCTATAAACAATTACATATGTGAGAACCAGAATCGATATCCAATACCAATGAATTAGGTGTAATTTGAAAACAATTTTCAATAACACAAATACCTGAAAATGAAACTTCAGCAAGCTTCTTCTTCTTTAGCTCCTCTAGATAGCTAATGCAATTTCTCTTCCAGTGCCTAGTCTTATTGCCGTGAAAACATTCTCCTTATGCAGACTTTTTTTCTTTTGCCTTACCCTTACCTTTAGCCTTTTATATGCCTCCGTTAGACTTGTATGGCTTCTTCTTTCTCTTTCCCTCGGCTTTCGTCTTAGTAGAGGGTGAAGAACGTCCCACAAGCATAACAAAGGACTTCTCTTTCTTTAAGAAGGTCTCAGCTTATACAAACATATTGTGCAGCTCTGGAAGTCCAACTTCTAGCTTTTTCATATTGAACTGCATTATGAATGGAGAAAAAGCATTTGGTAGAAAACTAAGGATTTTATCAATATAAAACTCCTTAGGTAAAGGGAAACCCTAACTCTCAAGTCGATTCATCAAATCAATCATTTTGAGGACATGGTCCTGCACGGGTGTACCGGGCTTCATTTTCAAGTCATAAAATTCATTTGATATCTCGAATCTAGCTATTCGAGATTGTTCTCCATACAGCCCTTGGAGACAAGTGAATATAGTCTGAACATCCATTTCCTAATGTTGCCTCTATAAATCATCATTTATAGAGGCTAGAGTGAGGCAATGGACTCGGTTACAATCGAGCTTCCACTGAGCGTGGATATCTCGATCTACATATCCAAGATTATCACCAAGAGGGAGAGGTGGTGCGAAAGTCAGAATGTAAATTACTTTTTCAAAAGTGAGGACGATTTTGATCTTGCGTAACCAGTCTTTATAATTGTGTCCCGTCAGTTTATCTTTTTTAGTTATGGGTTTTAATCCAGTCATGATTATTAGCAGTAAATCTGAGAGTAGTAGAAAAATATTTTAGCGGACGTTCTTAATATCAAAATAGATTGGAAAAATATTTAATTTATCTATTAGATGACTTCCGCTATTTTAGCGCGTTTTCATGAAAACCACAACATTTGAAAATCGTAAACTTTTTAAAAATTTTAAGTGAGATTCGAAATCCAACTGTCATGGTACAGTGACCTTGACAACTAGCCAAAAAGTCACCATACACCATAGAAGGTGGACAAAACTCTTTTGTCCATCACATTTGTGACTTTTGATTATCAGTTTTACCCATAAATTTAATTATAAGCTTGACAACAAACCAACCATAACTCATAATAATCTAATCAAGTCATACTCATACATTTCTTGAGCAGTTGGATCAATAATGTGACCCTTGGCATTTCGCCAACAATAAAACCTCATTATTATTTCACCTACTCTATATCACATGTATTATTAATCAAATATCATCAAAATGCCAAACATCATGGCTTGACAACTCGCCAACAACCATAGCATGACTATTAGATACTCTATTTGATTGAAATGGTAGAGGGTAACATATAATTGAAAATACTCTTAACGTTTTTAACTTGATTTAAATTGAAAAACATTTTTAGAAAAAAACTATGTTTTTGAGTTATTACTAACTCCCCTATTCATTTTAAAAATTGTTTTTCAATTTTAAGTGGTTTATTATACTTAACAATTTCATTTTTAATTATCTCACCGTTTTCTTTTTGAAACTTCTTTTAACGGATTTTATGATCGTTTTAGAAAAAACCCATTTTAACAAAATCCTGTTTTTGAAAAACGTGTAATGAGAATAAAACAATTTTTAAAGGCATCACAAACATGCAAATCCACAAGAATAATTTCTAAGGCAATACATACATGTATATCATAAAATTAGGCTTATAATGGGATGGATTGGACGGGTATGATTTATCATGTTTTAATTCGAGCGATAGAATTAAAATACGATGATCACTTTAGGGTTTTCATCATATGTATATAAACTAAAAATAAAAGAAAAAACTTTGAGCCGCTTGAATGCTCCATTGAACTCCTTCAATCACGCCTAGCTCTTGCTTCAATTCTTTGCCCTCGTGAAACTCACAAACTAATACGTAAATAAATGGTGGCTCACAAGCTCTATTTAGTTAAACCAATACCAAGTGTCACGACCCGAAATATTAGCTCGTGACCAGCACGTAAATCACACAACGTCTAAAGGCGTAACGTAATCCAAGTAAGCTGAACCCCAGAAATCTAAACCTTTTCAAGAAAATAAATGAGGTGAAATTTTGAAATAAAAGGTATAATGAAATTAAGTTTTCTTAATGCGTAGAAAAAGGAACATGAAAATTCAAGTGAAATTTACTACTTTGAAAACATGTTTCGTCTTTTAAAAATTTGGGCAGCACCTCCTTTGTATATTTTGATCCAAAATCACAAATACATAATAGTGATAAAGGTATCCCCAAGCGGGAGCTAGCTCTTCGCTAATCGGCGGGTCCACAACCACGCAAAGCATAAATATAAGTATTCGATGACCAACGGCGAAGTTCACCATAAAAGATAAAGAAATAAGCAAGACATCAAAACCACAAGTAGCGGAAATACCCTCGCTCCAAGTCTCGCAACCACAAATCTCACTAAGTCTCATTACTTAAAAAAATACAAATTTGATTGATGGAGTTGACTAGATACAATATGATTAGTAAATACAAGACTGGGAACGATACAATGTCCCACCTAACGAAGCAAAACATCCGAATGCAACTGCGTGCCAGCGATGCCACTACTGATCCATGCGGTCAACCTGCAAGAACTGTGGCACAACGGGCGTGAGTTGCCAACTCGTGAGTAGAAAAACATCAACATGTAGAAATCGAATAAAATAACGATTTCCTAGGTCAACTATATTATAAAGGTAATACTATGATATCGAGGGTGACCGGGTCTATATATGTGCCAACACTATAAATAAATGCCTATCAGCATAAGGATAGCCTCCAACAATAATCAATGCGTGTATGCATGTGGATCTCGTCCAACCATATAATCAATATATGTATGCATGTGAATCTCTTCCACGTGTCAACCACCGACACAACAACATCATGCATGTCAATATCATAAAAACATATGCATGAAAGTATGAGAATATAAACCAACGTGTGTCCCTCGCGACACATCAAAATCATGGAACCTGAGTGCCCAGCATCGACACTCGAAACATCATGAAAACCCGTGTCCAGCATCGACACGTAAATCCTCATATCTCGGGCTCCGTCTGTCCGGATCGGCCCTCGGGCTCCGTCAGTCCGGATCGGCCCATCTCATCTCTCGACTCTGGTCGGTATCCTCCGGATATCCGCTGAGCCTAAAAACTATCACCGGTAGGTAGTGGTCTCTCTGCCAGGCTCACCGTCTACTGCACAGCAATCCGTTCTCGTCCCGGGGTACCATACCGGGTCCACCATGTACCCGTAATGGGCCTCATCTAGCTCCTCGAATCGGGTATCACTGTTATACGTCTTAGAACCGAGAAAACGCATGGTGGATACACTGAAATATCATATCAAGAGAAACCGGGTTTTTAAAACAGTACATACTTTCTTTTGAAATACCCACGGTTCTCAAATCCAGAAATCTCATGAAAACAGCATATCTCAATGCGTATAATCATAAAACATGATGTATGCGACATATAATAGAAATGTAAGCATATCCGTATATCATGCAACATAACACAGTAATATGCATATATCGAGGGAAAACCGCTCTTTTAAATGAATACAGTTTTAAAATATATCATGTGGTTCCCAAATATCCAACATCAAACCAGCATCATCTATATATGTGCAAATATGTATGTACGCAAGTATGGGCGTACAATATGTATGTATGAAAGTATGGGTGTACAATATGTATGTACGCAAGTATGGGTGTACAATATGTATGTACGCAAGTAAGTCATGCAAGGAGTCATATCCTGATGCAACAATCCTACTGTGTAGTGACATGGCAATTATCGATGATGAAGAGTGTGAGCCGGTAAATCTGTGTAAGTGTAACTACGCATCATCGATAATGGCATGAATGAAGCATAAGGTATAAGCAATGCAATGAGAATGACATGAATGAAGCATAAGGTAAATCATCAGCTAACAGCTATAAGGTATACGTATCTAACATGATTGAGTCGGTGAATCTATCAATCGGCGTCCGGCCTCACAACATCACGTACGGTATAATCCATCGTACGGCATCCTCTAGTCAAAGGTATGGATCAATCATCAAGTCAAACTCATCACGTACGAAATATCATCGTACGGCAGCATTAAACCATTAGGGATCCTATCAGCCTATATGACAATGAGAAGTATGGACCTAAATTCTCGTACGGCATATCACTCATGATTCATGACATTCTGTATATATCTATACACCTATGTCCCAGATCACATCCATAACAAACTCATATCAAGGGACCGGCAAAGGTATCAATCATCTCAATCGAATCGCATTCGTATACCAAAATACCATCAATTCATCATATCACATCGTATATTCTTTTCATCGCATTTATATCTCACATCAAGTAAATATATATATACATTCTAACATGTACATTAAATGTCATGTTACTCTAAAATTCATACTTATTCTAGTGTAACTATATATCTACAAGTCGTGATTCACATTCACTTTTCATATGTTAAACGATTTCATGTTATATCTCAATACATATATTCCATCATTCATCTCTAACTATCTTTTAACCATAACCCTAGTTTCCTAATCTAGGTTTCCTTACCCACATTCTATATATATAAATCGGTTTCCATCAAGTTTGCGGGGGTGCTATACGCCATCCACCCGACTTCCCCCGTTGATATAGATCTACTCACCTTGATCCTCGCTTGCTGGAGTCGATGATGCCATGCTCTCCTCGTCATCTCGAATTCCACGTGGGGTACCTACAACCAATATACAATCGCAAATGCATATTAAAAATCAAGGCGGAAAAGCAAAACGGCACACGCTTCGCTCATAGGTTAAAACCTATAACCTGGCATGCAAAACACGACTAATAGCCCTAGCCGTTGACGTTCAAATGCCACACGACGGAATCTAAATATCAAATATCAAAAATCAAATTAAAACGAACCCGCAAAACAAAGCATCAACTCAAGAAAACACCCCTAGATTTTACCCTCAGTGAAATTAGCCAATTTTGCAAATGTGTAGGGTCTAGTTTACTGGAGATTAAGACATGGACCAAACACGAATGGATTCCATCCCACCCTGGCCGCAAATTGCGGCTAGGAAGAATAAATCTGCAGCCAAGTGGAGGGGGTAGGGTCTCGGGTCTTCAGGGTATATTCCAAATCACCTGCACATCTCTCTGTGTTTGCTAAATAATTTTCAGGTCACTCGGGTTATAGCAGATACCAATTTCCCATCACAAGTTTCACAAAATCCAATATTGGCAGATTTTCAAGCTCGCATTTGGCGTTTAAGTCTATGGTTTCAGTTCAATATACCATCACTAAAGGGGTTGTATGGTCTCTACTAAGCTCAATTACACATTTGGATTCAATCAAACCCTAATCCTTTTCTAGAAATTTTCAAAGTCCACTATACTACACGATATCGATTCTAAACTTGTATGGATGCTAAAGGAAATGAAATACAATTCTAATGGTGCAGAAAATACCTCATTTGGCAACTCAAGAATTTTCTTGAGTTGCCCCAAGTCTTCAAAATCGAATTTTTCTTGGTCCAAAGTGTTTGTAGTGGGCTTGTGCACAATTTTTATGAAATGGAGATGATATTTTGAAGTTGTTTTGAGGGTGTTTGTGAGGATGAAGTGGAGGGGGGTGGAGGAGGCAGCCATGGGAGATGAAGGGGAGAGAGAATGATGAAGAGATGAAGTAAAGAAATGGGAGTTTGGTCAAATGAAGACCCGTCACTCTCTCTCACATGCCCATACCTCTTTATTTAACATTTTCTTTTTCTTTTCTTTTGTTCTCATTTCTTTTCTATTCTTCTCTTTTAAAATAACAAACATGCAAGAAAATGAAGAGAAATCTATGATAAAAATATAACAAGTGCTAAAATGTGACATGGTGCGTGTCATGTACACAAAACCGGATTAATGCAAGATTAGCGATATTTAATTGTGATTAGTATTAAAATGGAATATATTTAATTATATAAAAATCTATAAATGCTCAAATCTTTTAAAACACCCTTTTTTCAGAAATTCCTATAATTTTCCAAATATTTTCCACTTTATCGGTATTTAATTATACCGCATATTAAAATATTTACAATATTTATTATTTAATTATTTAGATTCCCAAAAATAATATTTTATATTTTTCTGAAATGTTACAGTCTTCCCCCTTAAAGAAATCCGGTCCCCGAATTTAAATTTAAACCCCCAAATACGAAAACATTTCAATAGACAGTTTAAATCAATGGGGCTCCGAAGTCATGGAAGACACAGAAATAACACAGCGCATCGCGTGAGCCTGAAAACGAGTACAAAACTCAAAATCGAACTCCGTCAAGCGTCACACAAATCATCAGATTTGCACGCATATCATCGGAGTTATAATGGAGATACAGATTTCGAAATCCACTACTGAAATCCAATATGCACTAGTCAAATACTATAATACATATATTGTACGCACCCTGGAAAATCTTCAAAAACAGAATGACACACGTGCAAAATCTCTTCTGAATTGCCGTATGATGCGTAACTCACGGCACAAGTGACGGACGCTCATTTGTAAAGTAATAAATATATGCTCATATTGGTTTTGCTAAACCTACGTTCCGCCTTTTTGAAATATCCCAAAAAGGTTTTCCTTGTAAACATTCGTGTCGCTCACGGACATGTAGGAAATAGCGAGAGTATAGCTCCTTTTTGAAAACCTCTGGTTAAAAGTTTAATGCATGCAAAATACTCAGGTACTGTCCTCAGATCGGTCCTATTCGGTTACTACATAATATAGTACCTATCATGAAAACAAAGTGCCTCAAAGCAAAATCAGCCTCAAAAGGCGTAACCAATAATCAAGTGCGTCTGGTGCGCACGGAAATCAAATCCAAATACAAATGCCATAATATGCACAAAAGAAAAACTAAGTGCAACAGGTGTGCATGAAAGTATCCGTCCAGTGCAATGGGTGTGCACGACAACAAAATCAAGTGCATCTAGAGTGCACGAAAATCTCAATCCAGTGCAACTAACAAGCACGAATGAAAATCCCAAATGAGTGCATCCGGTGTGCACAAAATCACATCTCATATCATGCGCCCAACATGCGCGAAAATCCAAATCAAGTGCATCTATCATGCACGAATAAAATCAAAACCAAGTGCATCCAACATGCACAAATCCAATATCAAGCGCCGAATGTGCGCAAAATCCAATCCAAGCGCGTCAGGTCCGTAAAAAGCATCTATTGTAGTAGCATGCACGAAAACGAACGGCAAGTGCCAACGCGCACGAAAACAAAATTCTGGTAAAATGAATGCCCAAAGGTATAAATCGGCGCAACCAATGTACGAAATATAAATCTAGTGCAATCAACGCATGAAATAACCAGCTGGTGCAACAAACGCATGAAATGCAAATCTAGTGCAATCAGTGCACGAAATACAAATACAGTGCATCCAGTGCACGAAAACTCATCAATAACTCAAATGCGTATAAAAGCCACGCTGAGTGTACCCAGGTGTATAAAATCATAAACGTGTGCAACTGCATGCACAAAACACATATCAATGCACTGCAAGCACATATAAGCTATACCGAGTGCAAGATCAAATCGAGTGCATACCACATACACAAAATCAAATCAACCGTATGAAATCCACGAAATCATAACCACGTTCTACCAAGGCACAAAACCGATATCAAGTGCAATAAATATGCACAAAATACAAATACCCAGTAGGTGCAGCCATGGTGCACGAAAACAATATCATGAAACTCAATCATCAAAACTCAAATCCAAGCGATATAAGCATAATACTATGATCACAAACGCAAATCACAACAAATGACATTGAGGTACACCTCCTACAATGTCGAAAAATGTCGGTGCGTCCCAAAACTGGCAGAGCAAGAACATCTGCTTTCCTCCTGCCCATGATCTGGCGTCCTCCGTCTCTGGGTCATCATTTTCTCTATGGATTACCAATCCCGCAATCCTTCGGCTCGTCGGCCCGGTCAGGTGTGCTAACGGAAACGATTCCGCTCTGGCACTTCTCGGGTCAACTCTCGGACAATTAGCATGACCACTCGTAAAGCAGCACGCCACTGGCGTCGGCCTCTGGCCCTCTGAATACGCGTGACACAACTGATCCACGGTGCAAATCTTATCACAGCAATGTCCTGGAAGGAACCTGCTCAGGGTCTCTTCCGATCTCGCCTATGCCGAACTGTACGGAGCCTGGTACTCTTGCATAATCTTTTCTCGTCTTCTGGACATCTGCGTTCTCAGCACAGCAATTACTCGGGAACTGGTCTTGTCTCACGCCTCTGTATACATGTCAGATCTCCAACCTCAACGGGGAGTAACAGCAGCTCGTCAGTATCTCGCACGAACCTCTGGTTCCACTCGTATGTATCATCGTCCACTTCGACGTCACATCATGTTATCTGTGTACTGCAATTGTCCTCGGCAACAGTCAATCCGAAGTCTCTCACACGGACTCGAAATCACGAACTCAGTATCTTCATCACTCTTGTAGAATATATCCAGCCGAACACGTCCTCGGGAACTCGTCCCAACCCTCGGAGGAATACTCAATACTCGTCCGTCCTCGATCAACTCACAACGCATCTGGGTGAGGTCCTCTATCCGAAGCTGTTCAGCTTGCTGATCTCTTATCACATGATATCTGGACGACGTCCAACTTTTCGATCGAGTCATCGAGGTCCCAAAATTTCCCGAAAGCTCAACACCTGAGCACAGTCTAAAAACATCCGGTACATACCGCAGTACCTCTGGACCAACCGTAGAAGGGCAAACCTAAGCCTCACTGATGGCACCGCTAAACTGCCGTAAACCCTAAGGTTCAAAAGCGGTTTCATGGTCATCATGTCGAGTTAGGGTTTCATTCTTCTAGACGGTTCACAGAATCACTTGCATGTTCCTTCGAACACTTTAAACTTAGGAAAAATAGGTTTCTGACACTCGCTCGAACTTTTTAGCTTCGCCTAACCGACATGTGAATACCCTTCGTCCGCATGCTAAGCAATGCCTCAATCCTCTAGGAAAGACGATACATCAACGGCTATCTTTGGATCGGTCTACTCCAGATCTGAGTAAGACTCTCCACACTGGAAATCTTCAACTCGACTGGGCCTGCGTCGGCGCGTCAATCTGACGAATCACCTTCGTCTCTCAACTCAGGATAGACTAGCTATCATCTGTCACATATCTGCCTGGAAGCTCCAGCGATCTCAACTCGTAAGCTCTGAAAGCGACATCCCATCAATCTCGGCAACAGCTGGGTCATCTATCTGCACGGTAAATGACATCACAAACTCTGAGGTAGGCTATACATCAACATTCCTCTCGCAACTGGCAGCTCTAACAATGGCCCGATCATCCTGTGTAAAACCAAACACTCGCCTCAACAAGAGGTCACAACACAAACACTACATCGAGACGTTCCCATATCACCAGAAAACACAATGGTCAGCCCTCGTACCAGACGAGCTCGCCCTGACCGCAACACTAGCAGCAGCTCAACCTGCGCTCAAACCATGGTGACAGGAACCTCAATCGTGTGTCGACGAAAACAGATCAATGGTATGAAAGGAAGCGACAGATCCAGAATGGATACATGATCATATGAAGAAACAACATCAATGAAAGTATGATCATGGAAACGAACAGAATCAAGGATCTTAAATGGATGTATAATCATGGGTACGAAGAGAATCACAGATCTCAAAATATGTACATCCTAAGGTTTCTTAAGTGGATTATCGTATCGTAAATATGCCGCAGAACATGTAAGTCCATATCACGCACCCCACGAACTTGCGGGAAGGAGAAATATATGAAAAACGATTATCAAAGCTTCGTAACACGGACTTGAGCGCATGAATCGTATCTAAACCGCTACTAGCAAACTACGAGTGGTTTAACTACTCGGATTCGAAGTTATACCTCACGTTACTTATCCTTCGGGTCTTCATCGCTGTCCTCCACTCCTCGTAGGCTCCTTGGAACATCGGCACCTCAATGGCCTCCTCGAGTCAAAGACGATCCACCCGAGAGCTCCTACGCCAAGCTTGATCTCTAACTTGAGATAACTAGGTTGCTCAAAGTGCTAATCTAAGCTACCTAGGGGATATAGAGTGAGGTTATGGATGTATTAGTCTAGCTAACCTTTGATCTCAACACATAAGAGGTTAGGGTTAGGGTTTCAAGAATGAGAGAGCTTGAGGAGAGAGACGGTGATGATAAGATATGAATGAAAAAGCTTCTCACTTCTAATATATAATGAAGCATAAGAAAATCAAAATGAATAAATCAAAATGCATTATCATCATGCTTCATTAAATAGATACAATGAATCATCAAGTGAGTCATTAAGCAATAAATGCTTCATTAACTCACTTGAATGATTCATCTAAGTGAGTCACAAATTCATTAAATGCTAATGCCACCTTAACCTCCATGTCATCATCCTTCTAGAAGCTTCCCGACAAATTACGAGAACGCCCCTCCTATCCGTGAAAACACAGAAAAACTTTAGACTGTATAAATCCAATAACCCGATACTAGAATCTGGCTTAAACCAAAGCCGGCTAGTAAAAACTGTCCGAACGTCGTACGTGTGTTTAAACACGTATGCGTCCGAACCCTTGTCGTAAAACCATACGACCTCTATATCGTTTCGCCTGGAGCAGGGAAACCCTCTGTGTGGGACTCTAAAGACTCGACACTACGCTGGGAGTGGGTTTAACCACAGACCGCAAGCGGCACTAGCTGTACGTAACGGTCCCCAGGTAGATGTCGATAAGAAGGCCGATGATGAAACCCATCCGAACCCCTACTGAGCCTGATGTGACAATCTCCGTACAGTCCGGTCTGTTCGTCTAAGACTATCGCATATCGAGCCTAGGGGGCGGCAAGCATCAGTCCCCTAATAGCGGTATAAGTCGTGTAGGAGCGTAGCCCATTACACCCTGAGAAACTACTGGAACCTACCAGTAAATCTCGCTTGCCCTGGCCAGGGACTTTGCGTAATGGCTCTCTGACACAGCACGATATCAACTCCCAATACTGGGAGAGACGGATCCTGTCTAACCGCCACTGCCTCCAAGTGCTCGGGACTGCACCCAACTGCTACCTGTTTGCACGACTCCTTTGAGCCGTGGTAGGGTAGCAATCTAAGAACAGTGGGACACACTCGAGGCGAAGTGACAGTGTCAAGTCTGCGGACTATGCTGTACTCATGTCACCTGGGAACTGTTAACTGACGATGGGTATAATACCAACCAACAGTTCCCCTGCGAGTCATGTCCGGTGTACCCGTAACCTAACGAGCACCTGTATACTATCTCCAGTACGACGTACTGATGGCTGTGGGACAGACCATCTCCCCAACTGGGATGAGAAGCGTACACACTAGGCTACTCCGGAGTATCGATGCCCTGTCTCGATAATCCTACGACTAGGGATAAGTATAGGATGTTGCTTATAGACTATCCAGCCCCCACTAGTGTGACTGCTATCACAACGCTGGTAATCAAGCAAAGATCTTATGGGCTCTACTAATATGTATAAGTGATACGTTACAAGAAACATATGCACATATTAAAGTAGACACAAACCAAGTAGCATACTACCATTTTTAGCAAGACTGTATATACAACTGTGAATATCCCAAGCTTCCATTAAGTAATATACATGCAAGTATGATACAATAATGGCCCCTAGGGCATATACACTAACAGAACATACGTACAGTACGTCGATCTATCCAAGCTACCTACTCCATCAATCAGGGTCAACCTATGAAACGAAAGTTCGGGTCTAATACCCCCCTGTTCAAGTCTAAGTTCCGTAAGGTCAAGCCTAGGTTCTGAAATACATACCCAGCCTAGACTCCGCATAGTCAAACATAGACTTGAACCAAGGTTAAACCTAGCGCTCTGATATCAACTTTGTCACGACCCGAAATATTAGCTCGTGACCAGCACTTAAATCATGCAACGTCTAAAAGCGTAACGTAATTCAAGTAAGCTGAACTCCAGAAATCTAAACCCTTTTAAGAAAAAAAAAGAGGTGAAGTTTTGAAATAAAGGTATAATGAAATTAAGTTTTCTTAATGCGTAGAAAAAGGAACATGAAAATGCAAGGGAAATTTACTAGTTTGAAAAACATGTTTCGTCTTTTAAAAATTTGGGCAGCACATCCTTTGTATATTTTGATCTAAAATCGTAAACACATAATAGTGATAAAGGCATTCCCAAGCGAGAGCTAGCTCTTCGCCAATCGGCGGGTCCACAACCACACAAAGCATAAATATAAGTATTCGACGCCCAACGGCGAAGTTCACCACAATAGATAAAGAAATAAGCAAGACATCAAAACCACAAATAGCGGAAATACCCTCGCTCCAAGACTCGCAACCATAAATCTCACTAAGTCTCATTACTTAAACAAATACTAATTTGATTAATGGAGTTGACTAGATACAATATGAATAGTAAATACAAGAGTGGGCACGATACAATGTCCCACCTACCCAAGCAAAACAGCCGAATGCAACTGCGTGCCAGCGATGCCGCTACTAATCCATACGATCAACCTGCAAGAACTGTGGCACAGCGGGGGTGAGTTGCCAACTCGTGAGTAGAAAAACATCAACAAGTAGAAATCGAATAAAATAACGATTTCCTAGGTCAGATATATCATAAAGGTAATAGTATGATATTTAGGGTGACCGGGTCTGTATATGTGACAACACTATAAATAAACGCCTA
The DNA here is from genome assembly GCA_030015575.1 of Agapanthus africanus. Taxonomy (NCBI): domain Eukaryota; kingdom Viridiplantae; phylum Streptophyta; class Magnoliopsida; order Asparagales; family Amaryllidaceae; genus Agapanthus; species Agapanthus africanus. The sequence goes on from CM057349.1 coordinate 424,361,195, forward strand.
TCAGCATAAGGATAACCTCCAACAATAATCAATGCGTGTATGCATATGGATCTCGTCCAACCATATAATCAATGTATGTATGCATGTGGATCTCGTCCACGTATCAACCACCGACACAACAACATCATGCATATAAATATCATAAAATCATATGCATGAAAGTATGAGGATATAAACCAACGTGTGTCCCTCGCGACACATCAAAATCATGGAACCTGAATGCCCAGCATCGACACTCGAAACATCATGAAAACCCGTGTCCAGCATCGACACGTAAATCTTCATATCTCGGGCCCCGTCAGTCCGGATCGGCCCTCGGGCTTCGTCAGTCCGGATCGGCCCTCGGGCTCCGTCAGTCCGGATCGGCCCTCAGGCTCCGTCAGTCCGGATCGGCCCATCTCATCTCTCGACTCCGGTCGGTATCCTCCGGATATCCGCCGACCCAAAAACTATCACCGGTAGGTAGTGCTCCCTCTGCCAGGCTCACCGTCTACTGCACAGCAATCCGTTCTCGCCGCGGCATACCATACCGGGTCTACAATGTACCCGTAATCGGACTCATCCAGCTCCTCGAATCGGGTATCACTGTCACACGTCTCAAATCCGAGAAAACGCATGGTGGACGCACTGAAATATCATATCAAGAGAAACCGGATTTTTAAAATGGTACATACTTTCTTTTGAAATACTCACGGTTCTCAAATCCAGAAATCTCATGAAAACAGCATATCTCAATGCGTATAACCATAAATCATGATGTATGTAACATATAATAGAAATGTAAGCATATCCGTATATCATGCAACATAAAACAGTAATATGCACGTATTGAGGGAAAACCGCTCTTTTAAATGAATACAGTTTTAACATATATCATGCAGTTCCTAAATCTCCAACATCAAGCCAGCATCATCTATGTATGTGCAAATATATATGTACGCAAGTATGGGTGTACAATATGTATGTAAGCAAGTATGGGTGTACAATATGTATGTACGCAAGTAAGTCATGCAAGGAGTCATATCCTGATGCAACAATCCTACTGTGTAGTAACATGGCAATTATCGATGATGAAGTGTGTGAGCCGACAAATATGTGTAAGTGTAACATACGCATCATCGATAATGGTGCAGGTGTACTAGCACAGGTATAAGCAATGCAATGAGATTGACATGAATGCAGCATAAGGTAAATCATCAGCTAACAGCTATAAGGTATACGTATCTAACATGATTGAGTCGGTGAATCTATCAATCGGCGTCCAGCCTCACAACATCACGTACGATATAATCCATTATACGGCATCCTCTAGTCAAAGGTATGGATCAATCATCAAGTCAAACTCATCACGTACGGAATATCATCGTACGGCTGCATTAAACCATTAAGGATCCTATCAGCCTATATGACTATGAGGAGTACGGACCTAACGTCTCGTACGACATATCACTCATGATTCATGACATTCTGTATATATCTATACACCTATGTCCCAGGTCACATCCATAACAAACTCATATTAGGGGACCGGCAAAGGTATCAATCATCTCAATCGACTCGCATCCGTATACCAACATACCATCAAGTCATCATATCACATCGTATATTCTTTTCATCGCATTTATATCTCACATCAAGTCAATATATATATACATTCTACCCTATACGTCAAATGTTATGTTACTCTAAAATTCATACTTATTCTAGTGTAACTATATATCTATAAGTCGTGATTCACATTCACTTTTCATATGTTAAACGATTTCATGTTATAACTCAATACATATATTTCATCATTCATCTCTAACTATCTTTTAACCATAACCCTAGTTTCCTAATCTAGGTCTCCTTACCCACATTATATATATATATATATAGGTTTCCTTCAAGTTTGCGGGGGTGTTATACGCCATCCATCCGATTTCCCCCGTAGATATAGATCTACTCACCTTGATCCTCGCTTGCTAGAGTCGATGATTCCACGCTCTCCTCGTCGTCTCGAATTCCACGTGGGGTACCTATAACCAATACACAATCGCAAATGCGTATTAAAAATCAAGACGGAAAACCAAAACGGCACACGCTTCGCTCATTGGTTAAAACCTATAACCTTGCATGCAAAACACGACTAATAGCCCTAGCCGTTGACGTTCAAACGCCACACGACGGAAATCTAAATATCAAATACCAAAAATCAAGTTAAAACGAACCCGCAAAACAAAGCATCAACTCAAGAAAACACCCCCAGATTTTACCTTTAGTGAACTTAGCCAATTTTGCATATGTGTAGGGTCTAGTTTACTGGAGATTAAGACATGGACCGAACACGAATGGATTCCATCACACCCTGGCCGAAAATTGCGTCCAGGAAGAATAAATCTGCGGCCAAGTGGAGGGGGTAGGGTCTCGGGTCTTCAGGGTATACTCCAAATCACCTGCACATCTCTCTGTGTTTGCTAAATAATTTTCAGGTCACCCGGGTTATAGTAGATACCAATTTCCCATCACAAGTTTCACAAAATCCAATATCGGCAGATTTTCAAGTTTGCATTTGGGGTTTAAGTCTATGGTTTTAGTTCAATATACCATCACTAAAGGGGTTGTATGGTCTCTACTAAGCTCAATTACACATTTGGATTCAATCAAACCCTAATCCTTTTCTAGAAATTTTCAAAGTCCACTATACTACTCGATATCGATTCTAAACTTGTATGGATGCTAAAGGAAATGAAATACAATTCTAATGGTGCAGAAAATAGCTCATTTGGCAACTCAAGAATTTTCTTGAGTTGCCCCAAGTCTTCAAAATCGAATTTTTCTTGGTCCAAAGTGTTTGTTGTGGGCTTGTGCACAATTTTTATGAAATGGAGATGATGTTTTGAAGGTGTTTGTGAGGATGAAGTGGAGGGGGATGGAGGAGGCAACCATGGGAGATGAGGGGGAGAGAGAATGATGAAGAGATGAAGTAAAGAAATGGGAGCTTGGTCAAATGAAGACCCCTCACACTCTCTCTCATGCCCATACCTCTTTATTTAACATTTTCTTTTTTTTTTCTTTTGTTCTCTTTTCTTTTCTATTCTTCTCTTTTAAAATAACAACCATGCAAGAAAATGAAGAGAAATCCATAATAAAAATGTAACAAGTGCTAAAATGTGACATGGTGCGTGTCATGTGCACAAAACCGGATTAATGCAAGATTAGCAATATTTAATCACGATTAGCATTAAAATGGAATATATTTAATTATATAAAAATCTATAAATGCTCAAATCTTATAAAACACCATCTTTTTAGAAATTCCTATAATTTTCCAAATATTTTCCACTTTATCGGTATTTAATTATACCGCATATTAAAATATTTATTATTTAATTATTTAAATTCCCAAAAATAATATTTTATATTTTTCTGAAATGTTACACCAAGTGACTCGCATGCCACTATAAAAATTTACAACGCAAATCATACAACATTTGTCCAAATCCATACCAATATACTAATCTAACCATTGCATATCACATACACAAAAATAAATAGAACACATTGCAGGCATTTGATTACATCACAACCATAACTCATTATATCACATATAATGATTTGCATAAAGTAGTTGCTATAAATTAGAACTAAAATAATTTAATTATTTTTAATAATAATTTACTAAAATTAACTAAACAAAATTTATCATGTATGTCAACAACTTAACACACATGCATCTAAATATCAATATAAAGATAACTACAAATATTTTAATTACAACTTTAAACGAATTCCAACAAACTTGGATTTTAAATTTAAATAATTTCCAACAAAAAACCAACAAACTCCAACAAACTTGGAATATATTTGAAAATAGATTTTCAAAAAATTCCAACAAACTTGGAATACTTTGAAAATAGATTTTCAACAAACTCCAACAAACTTGGAATATTTTTTTAAAACGATTTTTTATTTAATTAATTAATTTAAAATTTTGAAATATTATTTTAATAATAATAAAACAAACTTTTCTTTTTACATATTCCAAATATTTATGCGTAAACAAATTTTAAAAAAAGTTGACATTTTAAATCTCATTAAAGACATATAATGTATCAAATTTAATCATATTAAATTTTATATAAATATTGACATATGCATTCAATAATAGTCCAACGCTTAGAATATATTAATTAATCCTGTAACGACTCTGAATTTACTGTACAGAATTTTCCAGTTTAATGTACAGAAAATGAGTTATACAGCCTGAGTTTGAGTTATAAGTAAATTTTATTAAATAACAGCAAGAAGCTAGTTGTAGCTCACTGGTAAAGCTCTTACACTGCTGTGACGTAGCCCTTGTATTCGATCCCCATCAGACACATTATTTTTTTGATTTTTCTTTTAAATTTTTTGGAACCCCAAAAGTTTACACGTGCAATACACAGAAAAATGAAAAGTCAGAAAAATTGAACTTGCATAAAATGGAGTAAACCCTAATTTGATCAAGTGGCACGATTCTCGAGGCAAAAGTCTCGAGATCGACCGACCAAATGCTTGGTAGGGCCGACGGGGACAGTTGATCTGAGCCCAATTGTTCCCGGGCTCTCCATACTTGACTCTTCCCCTACCCTTAACTCTCCTGCACTGTTTGATTTCCCTGCTATCAAACAGAGACCTTTCATTTCACGATTTATCATCTTTTTAAGGCATTTTAATTCCAAAACCTTAATTCTCCACTATAAATACCGCACCACACTTTGGCTCAGCTTCATTCTAAAATTTCTAGCCAAAACTCTCAAAAATTTTCGAAGTACAAGTGGAGTAAATAGGAGTTAGCAAGCGGTCATCCTCCGGCGAAGAATTAAAGCTATTCCGGAGCTCACGCAACGCCACGATGACAACAATCTCTTCTTCTATCTCTTCTTAATATAACCAAGTAGTAAGTCCCTACCAATCTCTCTTCTTATTCTTTGAAATTCCATTTCAAAACATATATCGGTAAGTAGAGTTAATACCGATATCTTTTTCAAAACCCTAGAAAACTCCTTCTCTTTAATACTTTGTTCAATCTAACTTGTACACATCACTTATAACCATAAACCATAAGGTTTAGAATAAATTTTAACCTAGAATTCAATGCAAAATAACTTTAATTTAAAATTTTCATTTAAATACCATGAACTTTAAATATCATCTTTTATATTTTGTTAAAACAACACCTTTAGAAAAACTTCACGGGATAATGACCTACCCCACACGCACACATGGTTCCATTGCACGATACCACTTTTGTGTGAATTTTTGTTACGAAAACATTATTACAAGAAAATACCACTTTCTAAAAAAAACAGATTTTTGTTAAACTGTATTTTAAATTCCTTTGCGAATATGCCTCCACAACCCTCTTTAGGGGACCCGCTATTAGATGGTGCGGATTATCGCACATTTTTGGGCTAGTAAAGGGAGATGCAGACCTCCTCACGGAGCATTCGGTCTCGTAAGGTTTTAAATACGGGTTTTAAGAAAAACGAATTTATCTAATTAAATAAAATTAATTTTTTATAATTATATAAAATTACAAAATCTATATATTTTCAAAATATAATAAAATTACATTTTTTAAAATGACAAAAAAATTATAATTTTCACTAAAATACCATCAAGATACCAACAAAAAACAAGTTTTACAATAAAATACCATGAACTTTCCAAGCTAAGCAATTATCACTAAAACACCTCAAATCCTTAAAATTCATTTCCATGAAACCCTAAATAATATAAATAAATTCTCGAGATTTATTTTGAAATTTTATTAAAAATATTTTTCATAAAACCCCCTCGAGTTATATAAAACAATATTTAAGGACTTTAGTAAATATTGGTCTAAGCGGGATCAATTCTCTTGAGCCCCACGAAGCCGGATAAAGTGAGTTCTTCCCTATTTAAGGTAGAAAACTTAACGGAGTTATGATCAATTGTAATTGTCTTGGAAAACGACACAAATCCTGCTGTCCATGTGCAGCAGTTACCGATGGCTCCCGAACCTAATTCATGATCTAAATCAGTTACAAGTGTCTGACTCAGTCTGAGTCTAACTCAATCCTGAATCCAAACTCAAATCAGAGTCCAATTCAAACATGAATCCAAAGTCTAACATGAATACTTGAACATGAACTTGAATACCTGAATTCAAACATCAATATCAAACCTGAATACTTAGCTTGACTTGACCGAACCATGGTTATAACTTGAATTGACTAATTGATTACATCCTGAACCTGATTACTTGAACAATTTGTATTCATGGTCTTGGCAAGACTTGTAAATATAACCCATACAATACATTACACAGGGATAATGGGGTAGATTGGTACGGAACGTATAGCATGGCATGAGATGGTCACCTAAAAGACACCAACATGAACTCTCGTGCCGTTGTCCCGTGGGTTATGATGCGGCCTTTTACTACATGTTACCATAGTCCATGGGGTAATATGTACTCCTCTCGTATACACAAATACCTTCTTTACCAAGCTATAAAAAACTACGTTAGAATAACAATCATATACCTGTACAACTTAACAGTTGCATTCAACATTACTTGTTCAATTGCATTCTTTCTTTTGGGACTTACCGAGCGCTGGTTCGCTGACGACATTCCTTCTATTTCTTTCTTTGGAATGTTCATCAGGAGGACCGGACTATCAGGAGATCGAGCCTAGCCATGAAGACTTGGACCAGCTCACTGCTCAGTCGGACTTCTAGCTCTCCTTGTATTTACTTTCAGTTTGTATGCCACTGTTTATATTATTGTATCTTTTCACTTTTAAACAGTTGTATGTAAAGTGACTATAAATAAAAGTTGTTGTTTATATTTTTATATCACTTGTAATTCTTGTGCATTTTATATATATTGCTTAATTATGCTTAATGTATTTAATTCTTAGTAAATACATTGCGGCCCGCCACGTCACCGATTCCGTACAATGGAAAGCGGGGCGTGACAAGTTTTGTTTGTGGCCCATGCAGGTCAGTTCTGTATGAAATCCTAAGCAAAATACATCACAAGAATTATAAGAATCAGCAATTATACATTCCTTACAGTTCAAATTCCTTGAATCTATCATAACCTTTCTTTTTCTATCAAGGTCATGGATTCTCCCAACAACACAACCACAAACGTCAATGGCAACCCTCCACCGCCTACTCTACCACCACTACCCACCATTGTAGCTCCCATCAATGAGAAAACAGTACTGTTTAAGGTGATCAAGAGCCTCTTGGAGGGTCAGCAGCAGTAGATTGCTATCCTCATGCACCGCCCAGAAGCCGAGGCATCCAGAGTCGAGCAATTCTGAGGACTGCACCCAAAACATTTTTCAGGAAAAGAGAGCCCCTTAGAGGCGGAAGAATGGGCTTAGTCAATAGAAGATGACCTGGCAGCAGCACAAGTGCCAGAGATTGCTTGGGTGAGGGTTGCGAAGCTGCAGCTGATAGACAACGCCCGAGTCTGGTGGAAGGCTGAAGAAAGCCGTCACACCCAACCTATTGAATGGACGATGTTTTGCGATCTGTTCGATGCGAAATACTTCCCTGAGATTGCCCGTTTCGACATGGAACAGCAGTTCATCCATATACAACAAGGCTCAATGTGGAGCAAGTCCGTGGATGAATACGATGCTGAGTTTACCATGCTTAGCAGGTAAGATAATGTCTCAATATTCAATTTCCTGATTTCACTCATTACACTGCTAACACAAGGTCGTAACAGCTTCGCGACACATCTGATTCCTACTACTGAGATCCGGGCAAGAAGATTTCAGCAAGGGTTGGACCCGGAAATCCAAGCTGCACTCGCTATACGGGATTTCCTGACCCATGAGCTTGCTTTGAAGGCTTCCCGACGCTATAAGACAGTCGTGAAGAAGAAAGGCAGACCGCAGACTGCCGATGTGAAACGCCCTGTCACACAGATGGTAGGAGGAGACTCTTCCAGGCCAACTTTTGCACCAAGGAGACCGGGAGGAACATTTAACCGGACCAGTCCACACTTTTGCTTCTACTGCAAGAGGACATGACACTTGGCGAAGGACTGCAGGCATGCAAATGGCCTGTGTTTAGTTTGTGGCGCATCTACTCACGCCATAGGAGCATGTCCATATCATTTCAACAAAGCTCCAGCCCCCAGACCAGCTATCACATTTCCGCAGCGGCCATCCATTCAAGCTCCTGCACCTCGTCTTTCTCACCCTGCTCCACCTCCACGTGGACTTCCTACACAGCCTCCTAGTCAATTCCATCAGGCACAGAGAAACTTGTCTTAAGGGCAGAGAAACGTGCCCAAAGGACAGAGGAATATGCCTCTAGCAAGGAGGAATGTTCCCCGACGTCAGGCTTTCACAATGACGGTTGAAGAAGCCGAAGCCACATGCCAAGTCAAAACTGGTAATTCCCAATTCTTTCACATTGTTTTCAATCCTTGTATATCACTATATTTTTTCTGTATCTAAAACCAACCTCACACAACTTAGGTACTATACTAGTAACCACCCTTCCTGCACTCGCACAGTTCGACACTGGAGCATCACACTGCTTCATGTCGCAATGATTTATGAGAACGCATGCAATTTCTATGAAGCCACTCATTTCAAGCTGGAATGTTAGTTCCGGGAATGGAGTATTAAAATCAACTATGGGATTTGATCAGTATCCAGTTGTAGTTTGCGGACAGGAATTCTACGTGAATTTTAAAGTACTGGACATCCCAAATTTCGATGTTGTGTTAGGAATGGACTCGCTGGGAGTTTTCTATGCTACGATTGACTGCCGTCAAAGGAGGGTAGTATTTGAGATACCAGATCACCCAGTCTTCTACTTCAAGAGTGGAGATAGAACTTTGGAGCCAGGAATCTTCCGTGCTAAACCAAAGAATGCAGAAGTGTTTACTCTACCGACGGAAGAAGAAAAGCCAGAAGTAGTTCGAGAGTTCGAGGATGTGTTCCCTGAAGATATATCAGGTTTGCCTCCCGATCGAGCTCTTGAATTCAGCATTGATTTACTACTTGGTGTGCAACCTGTAATCAAAGCTTCGTACCGGTTAAGTTCAGAAGGATTGAAGGAGATCCGCATTCAGTTGGACGAACTCCTGAAGAAAGGTTGGATTCGTCCCAATACTTCAAGCTGGGGATCTCCGGTTTTACTGGTGAAGAAGAAAGAAGGTTCATATAGGATGTGTGTAGATTATCGAGCTCTAAACGAAGTAACGATCAAGAACAAGTATCCACTACCGCGCATCGATGATCTTTTCGATCAGCTAAGTGGGTCTTGTGTATTTTCGAAGCTAGATCTTCGTTCGGGTTATCACCAGGTGAAGGTCAAAGAGTCCGACATTCCGAAGACGGCGTTTAGGACTCGATATGGTCATTACGAATATCTCGTAATGCCATTTGAAGTGACCAATGCACTTGCTATTTTTATGAACCTGATGAACTAAGTTTCTGAGAGTACTTATACAGGTTCATTGCTATCTTCATCGACGACATCCTGGTGTATTCAAAGAATCGGAAAGAACACGCCGAGCATTTATGGATTGTCCTGGAGACATTGTGAAGCATCAACTCTACGCCAAGTACAACAAGTGTGAATTTTAGCTAGATCAAGTCGGATTTCTCGGACATATCGTTTCAGGCGAAGGAATCTCAGCAGATCCAGCTAAGATGTCAGCTGTCAGCAAATGGTCGACACCAAAGACGGTGAAAGATATACGAAGTTTCTTGGGATTAGCAGGATACTACTGATGATTCATTGAATGTTTTTCGAAGATTGCAGCACCCCTGACCAAGCTCACACGCAAGGATGAAGCATTCGTGTAGTCGGAAGCATATGAAAAAGCTTTTGTTGAACTCAAATCAAGATTAACTTCAGCTCCTATCCTTATAATACCGGATCAATCTGGAGGATTTGTCGTACAATGTAATGTGTCCTGTAAGAGATTAGGATGTGTTCAACATCAGCATGAAAAAGTTGTGGCTTTCACGTCGAGACAGCTGAAGGTTCATGAGCGCAACTATCCAACACATGATCTGGAGTTAGTAGCATTTATCTTTGCACTTAAGATTTGGCGCCACTATCTTCTGGAAGAACGAGTGGATATATACACGGACCACAAGAGTCTTAAGTACGTATTTACTCAGAAGGAATTGAACATGCGACAGAGAAGATGGCTAGAACTCATGGCGAACTTCGATATCAACCTACAATATCATCCTGAGAAGGTGAATGTAGTTCCTGATGCACTTAGCCGCCAGCAATTAGCAATGAATCTCACCTCTCAGTGGAAGCTACAGCCGGAATTGCATGGATTGGCAATCGAAGTAGTTATTCCAGGTAATGATTCGTATTTGATGAACTTACAAGTCCAGTCCACTCTTGTCAATCAGATCAAAGTAGCTCAAGTAAATGATACCAAGCTACAAAATATCTGAGAGCAAGTAGAAAGTGGACTTCCAACTGACTTCATCATCGACGAAGATGGATCCCTGAGATATGGAAGTCGATTATGTGTACCACACGGACCAGTTCGAGAAGAGTTGATGAAAAAAGCTCACAGCTCTTCATACTCAGTACACCCCTGTGGTACAAAGATGTACAAGGATCTACTGCAATACTACTGGTGGTATGGAATGAAACGCGAAGTAGATAGAAGCGTAGCCAAGTGTTTGGTGTGTAAGCAAATAAAAGCTGAACATCACAAAACCGCTGGTCTAGTTTAGCCGTTACCAATCCCGGAATGGAAATGGCAGCACATTACCATGTACTTCGTGACTGCTCTCCCTCGCAGCACGAAGGGTAACGACGCAATATGGATTATTGTGGATCGACTCATCAAGTCGGTTCACTTTATTCCATTTCGAGTTGGCCAATCAACTGAGACGTTATCAAAGAAGTACATGGAGGTGAGCATGAATGTAAAGTAAGATTTAAATCTTCAATATATACTATAGTTGATACCCATGAACTCATGCAGGAGATCGTGAGATTACATAGAGTACCAGTTTGCAATGTCTCCGATCGTGATACCAGATTCCAATCACAGTTTTGGCAGAGTTTGCAAGTTAGCCTGGGAACGAGTCTGAACTTCAGCACAGCTTACCATCCATAAATGAACGGAAAGTACGAGCGAACAATTCATATTTTGGACGACATGCTAAGAGCTTGTATGTTAGACTTCGGAGTTTCATAGGAAGATCACCTACACCTTGTAGAGTTTTCATACAACAACAGCAATCAGGCAAGCATTGGATGACACCATTCGCAGCACTCTACGGATGGAAGTGTCGTTCACCACTAAGTTGGGAGGACGTCGCAGATCATGAACTCCTTATACCAGAGATGATTGTGGCAACTGTGGATGTAGTTTGCACGATCAGGGAAAGAATGCGCATAGCTCAAGATCGACAGAAGTATTGGGCTGATGCAAAGCGCCAACACTGGAGTTCTAAAATGGAGATCATGTTTTTCTGAAGATCTCTCCAAATAGAAGAGTGATCCACTTTAGCAAGAGGGGTAAGATCAGTCCAAGATACATAGGACCGTTCAACATACTCGAATGTGTTGGAGAAGTGGCAAACCGTTTGGCACTTCCACTCTCATTGGAAGGAGTGCACAACGTGTTCCACATATCCCAGCTACGAAGATATGTGAGCGACCCCGACCACATCCTTTATCACTCAGAGCTCACAGTCTAGACTGGCCTGACTTGGGAGCAACAACCCGTTGAGATCTTGGATCGAAAGGTGAAGACACTGCTGAATAAGGAAGTAAACTTGGTCCGAGTAATGTGGAGAAAAGATTCGCCAGGAGAATCAACGTGGGAACGAGAAGAAGACATGCGTGCAAGATACCTTTACTTATTTGTAAATTAGTTCCTATGTAAATGTAAATTTCGAGGACGAAATTTTTATAAGGAGGGTAGAATGTAACGACTCTGAATTTACTGTACGGACTTTTACAGTTTAATTTAAAGAAAATGAGTTATACAGCCTGAATTTGAGTTATAAATAAATATTATTAAATAACAGCTAGAAACCACTTGTTGCTCACTGGTAAAGCTCTTGCACTGCCGTGACGTAGCCCCTGTGTTCGATCCCCATCAGACACATTATTTTTTCTGATTTTTCTTTTTAATTTTTTGGAAGCCCAAAAGTTTATACGTGCAATACACTAAAATGAAAAGTCAGAAAAATCAATCAGGCACAAAATGGAGTAAACCCTAATTTGATCAAGTGGCACGAATCTCGAGGCAAAAGCCTCGAGATCGACCGGCCAAATGCTTGGTAGGGCCGGCGGGGACGGTTGATCTGAGCCCAATTGTCCTCGGGCTCTGCACATTTTACTCTTCCCCTACCCCTAACTCCCCTGCACTATTTGATTTCCCTGCAATCAAACAGAGACCCTTCATTTCACCATTTATCATCTTTTAATACATTTTAATTCACCATTTTAATTCCAAAACCCTAATTCTCCACTATAAATACCACCCCACACTTTGGCTCAGCATAATTCTTAAATTTCTTGTCAAAACTCTCAAAAAAATTTCTAAGTACAAGTGGAGTAAAGAGAAGTTAGCAAGCGGTCAACTTCCGGTGAAGAATCGAACATATTCCGGAGCTCCCGCGACGCCACGACGATTACAATATCTTCTTCTACCTCTTCTTAATATAACCAAGTAGTAAGTCCCTATCAATCCCTCTTCTTATTCTTTGAAATTCCATTTCAAAACATATATCCGTAAGTAGAGTTAATACCGATATATTTTTCAAAACCCTAGAAAACTCCTTCTCTTTAATACTTTGTTCAATCTAACTTGTACACATCACTTGTAAACTTAAACCATAAGGTTTAGAATAAATTTTAACCTAGAATTCCACACAAAATAACTTTAATTTAAGTTTTTCATTTAAATACCATGAACTTTAAATATCATCTTTTATTGTTTTGTTAAAAGAATACCTTTAGAAAAACTTCATGAGGTAATGATCTACCCCACACGCACGCATGGTTCCATAACACGATACTGCTTTTTTGTAAATTTTTGTTGCAAAGATATTATTACAAGAAAATACCACTTACTATAAAAACCGGATTTCTTTTAAACTGTATTTTAAATTCCATTACGAATATGCCTCTACAACCCTCTTTAGAGGACCCACTATTGGATGGTGCGGATTTTCGCATATTTTTTGGCTAGTAGAGCGAGATGCAGACCTCCTCACGGAGAATTCGGTCTCAAGAGGTTTTAAATACAGTTTTTATGAAAAATGAATTTTTCTAATTAAATAAAATTAATTTTTTATAATTATATAAAATTACAAAATTCATATATTTTCAAAATATAATAAACTTACATTTTTTTAAATGAATTTTTTTTACAAGTTTCACTAAAATACCATCAGAATACCAACAAAAGACAAGTTTTACAATAAAATACCATGAACTTTCCAAGCTAAGCAATTATCACTAAAACTATTTTGAAATTCATATCCATGAAACCTTAAATAATATAAATAAATTCTCGAGGTTTATTTTGAAATTTTATTAAAAATATTTTTCACAAAACCCTCTCAAGTTATATAAAACAATATTTAAGGATTTTAGTAAATATAGGTTTAAGCGGGATCAATTCTCTTGAGCCACAGGGAGCCGGAGAAAGTGAGTGCTTGCCTATTTAAGGTAGAAAACTTAACGAGGTTATCAATTGTAATTGTCTTGGAAAACGACACAAATCCTGCCGTCCATGTGCAGCAGTTAGCGATGACTCCCGAACTTAATTCAGGATCTAAATCAGTTACAAGTGTCTGACTCGGTCTGAGTCTAACTCAAACCTGAATCCAAACTCAAATCAAAGTCTAATTCAAGCATGAATCCAAATTCTAACATGAATACTTGAACATGAACCTGAATACCTGAATTCAAACATCAATATCAAACCTGAATACTTGGCTTGACTTGACCGAACCATGGTAAAAACTTTACTTGACTACTTGATTACATTCTGAACCTGATTACTTAAACAATTTGTATCAATGGTCTCGGCAAGACATGTAAACATAACCCATACAATACATTACGCGGGGGATAACGGCGTAGATTGGTACGGAACGTATAACATGGCACGAGATGGTCACTTAAAAGACACCTACAAGAACTCTTGTGCCGTTGTCCCATGGGTTATGACGGGGCCTTTTACTACATGTTACCAAAGTCCACGGGGTAATATGGACTTCTCTCATATACACAAATAACTTATGTACCAAGCTACAAACAACTACGTTAGAATAACAATCATATATATGTACAACTTAACAGTTTCATTTAACATTACTTGTTCTATTCGATTCCTTCTTTTGGGACTTACCGACCGCTAGTTCGCCGACGACATTCTTTCTATTTCTTTCTTTGAAATATTCGTCTGGAGGACCGGACTCTCAGAAGATCGAGTCTAGCCAGGAGGACTTGGACCAGCTCACTACCCAGCTAGGCTTCTAGCTCTCCTTGTATTTACTTTCAATTTGTATGCCACTGTTTAGGCACTGTTTATATCATTGTATCTTTTCATTTTCAAACAGTTGTATGTAAAGTGAATGTAATAAAATTTGTTGTTTATATTTTTATATCACTTGTAATTCTTGTGCATTTTATATATATTGCTTAATTACGCTTAACGTATTTATTTCTTAGTAAATATGTTGCAGCCTGCCACATCACCGATTCTGTACATTGGGAAGCGGGACGTGACAAATCCTAATTATAGCAACATTTATGTATGCAATTATCAAGAAAAAATTAATTAACTTAATTTATAAACCTTCATTCTGATACCTTGTTGGTGAAAATCGGTGTAAACGCAATATAAGGTAAAATTAAATTTTTTACATCAACATCAATTTAGGGTTTATAAATTAGGTTAATTATAAATGAAATCAATTAACTCTTAATTGATTCAAAAAGATAATACTTTTGTGCAAATTCGGATTTGCGTTCCGTTCGCTGTGCTAGCGATTCCTATCCAATCAAGGTGACCTGCTTATACCATGATAATCTCCTTGATTGCCTCCACACAAATATCTAAGATTAGTGACCTCTAATTAATTAATTAGCTGATCTAATTAATTAGAGAGAATTATAAAAGAATGAAGAGAATTAAAAATCAAAATTTTAATTCGTCTCTACGGTGAAAATTTTGACGAAAAGAAAAGGAGAGGGGAGGACAAAACTTTTTGGAGGATGAGAGGAATAATTAGAGCTTAGGCTTCGTATCAAATAGAATCCTATACATAGGGATATAGTTTTTTCTATTTAAACTCATAATTAATTAATTTTTTAATCCCTTAAAAAAACTAATTAGTTATAATTTAATACATGTTGGCTCACACATATATATGCATATAATATTTGATACGCATCCAATGCATAACATTACATATAATATTATATATATATATATATATATATATATATATATATATATATATGCATGTATTATTTACTCATTTAATATCACATATTATCTTGAGTAGCACGTCAAATCATATTTGACAATTTAACCCGTATTTAATTAATAGTACATCAAATATACTTATTTAATTAAATCCCTTTTTGTATATCAACCATATATTTTCTCTTCTTTTACAGTTCTATATTTGGCAAGTAGAAGTTCACCCATGTGTGACTCTGGAGGCTCGACGTTTACTCAGCAGTGGATAATTAATTCGAACAATTCGAATTAATTCTGTAAGCAGTAAAATCCACAAGTCAATACGGACGATAGCTACATGTTTAAACTACCTAGGTAAACCGTCGATGACTGGATTGAAATAGGAAAATGCTATCCAAGCAAATCAATACCTATCAGTGGCAACTATTGTACGGTCCGGTCTCTTCGTCTACTTGTGCTCTTTATTTGGTCTAGGGTTTGGTAGTACTGTCAAACCCTAATAACTCAAATAACTATTGTGTTGATATTATCATGTAACCCTGAGATCAAACTGATAACTACTTATCATTTGATCTTTAGTACTCTGGACAGAGATTTTAGGTCACTAATATATTGCACACTATAGAACACTGTTCTTTATATATCGGAGAAACGAATCTCATGTTAACTCCTCACAACCTTCAAATGTATTCGATCATACCCAACTACTACCGTTATATACTGTAAGTTGATGTCGCGCACCCCACGTGTCTGGGGGAGGCGGAATTTTCAAAAAATGATTTTCAAACTTCGCAACAACGACTTGAAACAACAAGATCTTTATATAAACCTTAACTACAAAAGAACTTTGAGGTTCTAACTACTATGGAAGAAGTTTATACCTTCGTGAACCGATTCCTTCATCTTCCACTGTACTCCTCCACTTCTTAAGCTCCCGAAAGAGTGTGCGGATCTCGCTTGACCGTCGGTCTTCCTACACCAAAGATGATCCACCGGAGAGTGTCAACTTCGAGCTCCTATCTCTAATATGAGGTAACTAAAGAACTTAGTGTGCTAATCTAGGTATCTTAGGTGATGTAAAGAGTGACTAGGATATTTTTAGTCTTTTGAACCCTTGGATTTTCAACTCATGAGACAAGTTAGGGTTAGAGAAGGAAGAAGAAAGAGCTTGGAGGAGAGAGAGTGTTTATGATAGAATGAATAAAGAATGGCCCATAGTGATAATACTTAAACAAAGATATTTTCCACAAAAATATCTAGATATTTTCCTTTGCCTCAATAGTAATGCATGACTCACTACATGAGTCACCAAGCAGCCATGCTTCATTAATTATATAAATATACCTCACCCTCCACCTCATTAACCATTTAAAATAAATGGTTATCAAAACTAATGAGGTGTCTTCTTCTAGAAGCATTCTTAACAAAATTACAAGAATACCCCCCATCCGTATATACATACCCGCATCCGTATTCCGAAAAACACGAATACTAAGAGACGAAAAACAATCCAATAATCCCACACTAGTATCTGGCTTAAACCAAAGCCTACTAATATAAACTGCCCGATCATCATCCGTGTACTAGTACACGTATATGATCGAACCCTGCCGTAAAACCAAACGGCCTCTACATCGTTTCGCTCGAAGCGGAGGAACCCTCTGTGTGGGACTCTAAAAACTTGATAGTACGCTGGCAATAGGTTTAAACACAAACATGTCAGCGGTACTAGCTGCACGTAATGTCTACCCAGGTATCTGTCGAAAAGAAAGGCCGGCGAGCGAACTCATCTAGACCCCTACTGAGCCTGTTCGTGACAATATCTGTGCAGTCCGGTCTGTTCGTCTGAGAGTATCGCATGTAAGGTCTTGGGGGGGTGGAAAACGTCAGACCGCTAACAACCAAACAAGTCGTGTCAGTGTGGCTCAAGACCATCCGAGGATCTACCGGTCCGCCCACCAGTAATTCTCAATTCGTCCTGGCCAGGGACTTATGGTGATGACCAACCAATCACGGCGTGACATCGACTCCTCATACCGGGAGTGACGAATCCCTAACATTCGCTCACTGCCTCCATGTGGCTCGGGACTGTACCCAACTAAAACCTATTTGCACGACTCAGTAAAGCCGTAGTAGGGTAGTAATCAAAGTACAGTGGGAACTCACATGAGACAAATAACGACCTCAGGTCGACAGACTATCTGCACGCATGTCACTAGAGAACTGCTATCTGACGCTAGGTATAATACTATCTAGTCGGTCCTCGGCGAGTCCTGTCCGGTGAACTCACACCTAGTGAGCATCTGTATACAATCTTAGGTGCACCTCACCAATGGTTGCGGGACCAATCCATCGCCCCTCGTCAAGGTCTAGATATGTATACACTAGTCTATTCTGGATTATCAATGCCCGGTCTCGATACTCCTATGACTAGGGACATTTTAAGGATGTACCTATCAACTACCCAGCTCCTATAAGTATGATTGCCATCACAACGCTGTTAGTCAGGCAAATATCCTACAGGCTTTATTAACATGCATACAAGATACGAAATACAAAGTAAAACACATCACATGTTAAGATAAAGACGAACCAAATAGCATAATATCATATCGAGCAAGATTGTCCCGTACATACATATCCCTAGCATTCTCTACAATGAAGGCCTCTACGGCATATATATCTAACAATCTCCCACTTGCACTAAGGCATGTAATTGCTGCAATAAGTACCCACTATCCGCACTAGATCCAGTTGCTGGCGTATCGCATGCCCAACATCTTAAATAGCCTCTCGAACTAGAATTGAGGGATGGCTTTGGTGAATGGATCTGCCGTGTTGTCTTTTGTGTCCACTCTCCGCACCTCGATCTCCTGGCGATCTACGATCTCTCTGATCCGGTGATACCGCCTCAAGATATGTCTAGATTTCTGATGGGACCTTGGTTCCTTTGCTAATGCTAGAGCCCCATTGTTATCGCAATAAAAAGGTATTGGATTGGCAATGGACGGAACCACCTGAAGTTCAGAGATGAACTTCCTCATCCAGACAACCTCTTTTGCAGCATCATTAGCAGCTATATACTCAGCTTTCATCGTTGAGTCTGCGACGGTATCCTGTTTGGAACTCTTCCAATATACCGTCCCTCCATTGAGGGTAAACACAAAACCCGAGACGGATTTATAGTCATCCTTGTCACTTTGGAAGATAGAGTCGGTAAAAGCCTCGACCTGGAGGTCCCCATTACCGTAAAACAAGAACATCTCCTTAGTCCTTCTCAGGTACTTGAGAATGTTCTTTACTGCTATCCAATGATTCTTACCCGGGTTAGACTGATACCTGCTTACCACACTAAGTGCGTAAGCTACATCTGGTCTGGTACATAATATCACATACATTATAGATCATACCGCCGAAGGGTAGAGGATAATGCCCATGCGAGCCCTCTCCTCATTAGTCTTTGGAGATATCTCTTTGGAGAGGGTGATCCAGTGACAAGCGGGTAAATTACCACGCTTGGAATCTTCCATACTAAATCTCTTTAGTATGGTGTTAAAATACCTGGACTGTGAAAGTCCCAACATTCTTTTAGACCTATCACGATAGATCTTAATCCTCAGAATGTAGGAGGCATCACCCAAGTCCTTCATGGAGAACTTCTGTAACAAGAAGAGCTTTACTGATTGTAGCATAGTGATATCATTCCCTATCAGGAGTATGTCGTCAACATACAGTACGAGGAAGACCACTGCTGCTTCTACAATTCCTATAAATGCATGGCTCATCTACATTTTTAATAAAGTCAAATTCTTTGACCGTCTCATCAAAGCAGATGTTCCAACTCCGCGATGCTTTAATCCATATATGGATTTAAGTAACTTGCACACATTTCCATTGCTCCCACTGTCTAAGAAACCCTCTGGCTGATCCAAGTAAACATTCTCTTCTAAATATCCATTTAGAAAAGCTGTTTTTACGTCCATCTGCCAGATTTCATAGTCATGGAAGGCAGCAATGGCAAGCAGGATCCAAATGGATTTAAGCATAGCCACTGGAGAAAAGGTTTCATCATACTCCAATCGCGGTTTTTGACGGAAACCTTTTGCAACAAGTCTAGCTTTGTAGGTTTCCACTTGTCCATCTACACCAATCTTCTTTTTGAAGATCCATTTGCATCCAACCGGTTTCACCCCAGGAGGAGCAACATCCAAAGTCCATACTTTGTTTGTGTACATGGATTCCATTTCGGATCTCATAGCATCCAGCCACTTCACCGAGTCTTTACTCGTGATAGCCTGCTGAAAATTAGTAGGCTCATTATTATCGATAATGCAATCCTCTCGATCCCCATCTATGAGAAACTTATAGTATCTCTTGGGCGGATGAGAAAGCCTACTAGATTTGCAGAGCGGCGTCGGTTCTTCGGGCTCTATTGAAACCTGAGGTTCTACTAAGTTCTCGGCAGTAGTTTGGGGTTCTGGAATTTCTTCCAGTTCTACCGCGCTCCCACTAATTTTTTTTGCAAGAAATTCGCTCTCTAAAAAAACAATGTGCCGAGCAACAAACACCTTTTGTTCTTTAGTGTGGTAGACAAGATATCCCCTTAAATTCTTGGGGTATCCTACAAACTTGCACAAAACCGATCGTGCCTCGAGCTTATCCGGATTCTGCTTTTTAACAAACGCTGGACACCCCCATATCTTGAGATACTTGAGATATGGTCTCTTCCGACTCCACATTTCATATGGAGTGGTAGGCACAGACTTAGTTGGAACTCTATTTAATAGGTATGCAGCTGATTCCAGCACAAAACCCCAGAAGGAAAGAGGCAACTTAGCACTACTCATCATCGAACGCACCATATCAAGTAGCGTGTGATTCCTCCTTTCCGATACACCATTATGCTGAGGTGTATATGGAGGAGTAAGCTGAGAGAGAATTCCATTCTCTTTTAAGTATTCAAGGAAACTGGTACTTAAGTATTCTCCACCTCGATCAGATCGAAGTGTCTTGATGCTTTTACCAGTTTGTTTCTCCACTTCATTTTTATACTCCTTAAATTTCTCAAAGGCCTCGGATTTATGCCTCATTAAGAACACATGTCCATACCATGTGAAATCATCAGTAAAAGTGATGAAGTAAGAGTGACCACTTCGTGCATGTGTAGACATCAGACCATATACATCGCTTTGTACAAGTCCCAAGAGCTCCATGGCTCTTTCTACGTGTCCTGCGAACGGAGATTTGATCATCTTCCTTTTGATACATGATTGACAAGTTACATATGATGTATATTCAAACGAATCTAAATATCCATATTTATACAACTTAGTCAACATTGTTTCATTTATATGACCAAGTTTACAATGCCATAAGAAGGCTTTGTTTGAATCTGGAACCTTTTTTTAGTGTGTTTTGGATATTAAAAACTTGATGTTGATTAAGTACGTATATGCCATTTTCCAGTGTGCCAAAGCCAATCAGTTCTTGATTTAGGAGAATGTTCATGACATTTCTTTCAAGTGCAAAATTATATCCTTTATTAGATAATAAAGACACTGATATAATATTACATAGCATACTGGGAATACAAAAACAGCTGTACCAACACCAAAATGTGCCCACTTGTCAACCCCAGGTGATAATCGCCTACTGCAACAGCATCAACGTTTGTTCCGTTGCCAACCCGGAGGGTCATATCACCTGCCTACAGTGCTCTATGGTTTCTCAGAGCATGCAAAGAATTACAGATATGAGAACCAGAACCAGTATCTAGTACCCATGCTGTAGAGTTCACTGAAAAACAGTTTTCGATTACAAACACACCTGAAGCAGAAGCAGTAGCTTGCTTCGTGTCCTTGGCTTTAAGAGCCTTGCAATCCTTCTTCCAGTGCCCCTTCTTGTAACAGTAGTAGCACTCATCCTTATCCCCTTTTACTCTCCCCGCTTTGTTCGTTCCCTACACCTTTTTGACCCCACCTTTCGGTTTGGTGGCGTTCATTTTCTTCTTCCCCTTAGCTTTCATTTTGGATTTAGAAGCGGATGATTGGCCAACATACAGAACGGGTGTCTTCTCCTTTTTCAAGAAGCTCTCCGCTACCCTCAACATGTTGAGGAGCTTTAGAAGATCAGCTTCCATATCGTGCATGTTGAAGTTCAGCACAAACTGAGAGAAGGTGTGTGGAAGGGACTGTAAAATTAAGTCAATGTATAACACATTTTCTAGCACGCATCCTAGGTTTGCGAGTTCTTCAATGAGGCTGATCATCTTTAGGACATGCTCTCCTACAGGTGATCCTGGAGCTAACCTCATCTGGAATAACTTTCTTGAGTCTCGTACCTTGCGATACGAGAGCGCTCTCCATACAATTCCTTGCAATGGAGAAAAATGGATTTGATATCTATATCCTCGTGCTATTTTTGGAGTTCATTATTCATGGACGCCAGCACGATCCACTTAGCTCTCTCGCAATCCAGATCTCCAGTTTTGCGGACCTCTTTGTCTGCAACTGAGGAATCTTGTCCTGGGACAGGGGGAGCAGTAGCGGTGGTGACATATGCCACTTTATCATAAGTCAGTGCAATGTTGACGTTCCTCAGCCAATCTTTATAGTTTGGCCCAACCAGTGTATTTTTTCAAGTAATAGTTTGAGTCCCGTCATGATAGCTGCCCGAGAGAGAGAAAAGAAACACTCAGCATATACTCTTACATGTTTAGATTGGTTATTAGTTTATCTAAACAGGAAGGCTCCCACTGTTTTCTCGAATTCTTCTTCAAACCCTAAAAGAAGAATTAGTCAGGATTAATCGCACATCACAATACTTGCTTAACCTTTCAGCCAGGCTAGTGTCGGTACTTCGATGAAAGTTTTACAACGCTTTCGCGAAGTTCCTTAATTAAACAGCCTCTTTTCCCTGGAGGCGTAGCCCCACTAACACCATTCTAAACACCTACTTGGTTTATAGCATTGATTGTTAAGTGAAAATTCTCCCGATAGTAATCCTACAGTGGGATCAGGATCCAACTGTTATTGTGTGATGACTTAGATGGAAGCAAATTTATTCACCACACTCTAGAAGGTATGCTAAATCTGCAAGTTTCCTTTATGTTTGAAACTCCCGATGTGATTTTTGCCCCCAAGCTCTTATGACCTTGACGAAGGCCAAAAAATCATAAGATGCAAGTCAAGTTCTTCACGTCGTTGTCCTGATTAATTTAGACCCATTCGTACTCGCCCTTTACGAAGCCCAACAAGGCTGTACGACTGTCCTATATTAATGCATCTATCTAAGCAACAAATAAGCAACGCATTGCTACCATTCACTACGCCTTGACGAAGGCCAACAAACATAGTATGAATACGATGTGTTGTTTATTTGAAACGACGGAGGGCTGCGGCTGGTTTTTGGCGAAACCATTAATGTAATGAACTTGATATAATCGAAGGAACCATGATAGCTTTTTAAAAGGATTGGTTTAGGCTCCGCATTTAAAAGTTTCTTTTTTGAAGAAAATTGAGTGGTTTTGAAATTGTTCCAATGATTTAACTTAGGTTTGTTTTCTTTGCATTAATGAATTAATGATGTCCCATCATTTAATCCTACCATTGCAGAAAAAAATAAAAATACAACGTACGCTTATGCCATCCGCATTCGCCATGGGGTCCCGTCATGCACCGTTAGGTTACTTAACTAACGGTAGAGCGGGGGCAGGACTAACGCGGGTGCAAAACATAAGCAGCGTCTACTATATCTCTCATATATGTATATATATATATATATATCCATTCATCTCATGCAATAATAGGCATTCCAGATCACAGATGAATATATTGGATATATTAGGAATTTCGCGCTTCGTTTAAGCCCATGACAAAAGACGGATTCCATGGTCGTGATGAATAGCGAAACCCCACCCTAGACCCCTACGGGTGCGGTAAACTACCCGCCAAATTCCAGAAGTGCAACCTCCCTCAGTAAAATGAGTAGGCCACTCGGCACTTCAAGAACCCGGTAGTTTGTGCACCCCACCTTGGGTCTATCCTAGGAGCAAAAACAGTAAATAAAATAATACAACGGTGACTACAATCTCAATCCGGATGTACCCCGCAAAATAATATTATATCAATATTACATATTTACATCGAATGAAAGAATAAACTCGCTTCTGACACCCCCCCGGCTATTCATCATCAACGATCCAATAATCCATATATACAAACCATCAAAACAGCAACACAGATATGTACAACCCCTACTAATCGACGCATAGCGATTAGCGGATGTTTCGAAACACATATATCAACAACAAACATGTAAACGACGTTAAAACTATGACTTTGAAATACTCCGTATTGCCACATCAGAAAAATAATAGTATATGCAATTTTGGCAAAAACAAACAACACCTGAAAACCTAATTCCAAGCAACAAGAACACAGAAAAAATTTCAAGGCAGTTCCTTCATCCAAAACCGGTGGGGCCGGTTTTTCTTGGGTTTTGGCCGGTCACTTTGTGATGGAATTGCCTCGTTTTTGTTCTGTGTTCATCTAACAACTAAAGGAGCACTCTGCAATTGTTTTAAAAAAATTTGGAAGCTCGGGAAAAATTGATAGAAACTTGGAATCATGGTTTCGTGTTATGGAGTTATTTCGGTTTCGTAGTTTTACTTATCGTCTAATCTGTTGGTTAAGATTTACTAGGATCTGATAGCACTGTAATTCGATGTCGCACACCCCAAGTGTCCGCGGGGAGGTGGAATTTAAAAAAAAAACGATTTTCAAACTTCGCAACAATGACTTGAAACAACAGGATCTTTATATAAACCTTAACTAACAAAAGAACTTTGAGGTTCTAACTACTATGGAAGAAGTTTATACCTTCGTGAACAGAGTCCTTCGTCTTCCGCTGTCCTCCTCCTCGTCTTAAGATCCCGAAAGAGTGTGCGGATCTCGCTCGACCATTGGTCTTTCCACGCCAAAGATGATCCACCTGAGAGTGTCAACTTTGAGCTCCTACCTCTAATATGAGGTAACTAAAGAACCAAGTGTGCTAATCTAGGTATCTTAGGTGATGTAGAGAGTGACTAGGATTTGTTTAGTCTCTTGAACCCTAGAATTCTCAACTCATGAGACAAGTTAGGATTAGAGGAAGAAGAAGAGAGAGCTTTGAGGAGAGAGTGTATTTATGATAGAATGAATAAAGAATGGCCCATAGTGATAATACTTAAGCAAAGATGCTTTCCACAAAAATATCTAGATATTTTCCACAAAATATCTAGATATTTTCCTTTGCCTTAATAGTAATGCATGACTCACTACATGAGTCACTAAGTATCCATGCTTCATTAATTATATAAAAACACCTCACCCTTTACCTCATTAACCATTTAAAATAAATGGTTATCAAAACTAATTAGGTGTCTTCTTCTAGAAGCACTTTTGACAAAATTACAAGAATACCCCTCATCTGTATATACATACCCGCATCTGTATTTCGAAAAACACGAATACTAAGAGACGATAAACAATCCAATAATCCGATACTAGTATCTGGTTTAAACCAAAGCCTACTAGTATAAACCGCCCGATCATCATCTGTGTACTAGTACACGTATATAATCGAACCCTGCCGTAAAAACCATACGGCCTCTACATCGTTTCGTTCGTAGCAGAGAAACCCTCTGTGTGGGACTCTAAAGACTCGACAGTACGCTGGCAGTGGGTTTAACCACATGCACGTCAGCGGTACTAGCTGCACGTAATGGCTACCCAGGTATCTATCGAAAAGGAAGGCCGACGAGCGAAATCATACGAACCCCTACTGAGCCTGTCCGTGACAATATCCATGCAGTCCGGTCTATTCGTCTGAGAGTATTGCATGTAAGGTCTAGGGGGTGGAAAACGTTAGACCCCTAACAACCAAACAAGTCGTGTCAGTATGGCTTAAGACCATCCGAGAATCTACTGGTCCGCCCACCAGTAATTCTCAATCCGCCCTGGTCAGGGACTTATGGTGATGACCAACCAATCACAGCGCGACATTGACTCCCCATACCGGAGTGACAAATCCCTAACAGTCGCTCACTGCCTCCATATGGCTCGGGACTGTATCCAGCTAAAACCTGTTTGCACGACTCAGTAGAGCCGTAGTAGGGTAGTAATCAAAGTACAGTGGGAACTCACACGAGACAAATGACGATCTCAGGTTGACAAACTTTCTACACACATGTCACCAGAGAACTGCTATCTGACGCTAGGTATAATACCATCTAGTCAGTCCTTGGAGAGTCATGTCCGGTGAACTCACACCCAATGAGCATCTGTATACAATCTTAGGTGCACTTCACCAATGTTTGTGGGACTAATCCATCGCCCCTCATTAGGGTCTAGATATGTATACACTAGTCTACTCTGGAGTATCTATTCTCAGTTTCGATACTCCTATGACTAGGGACATTTTAAGGATGTGCCTATCGACTACCCAGCTCACACAAGTAGGATTGCCATCACAACGCTGGTATTCAGGCAAATATCCTACGGGCTTTATCAACATGCATACAAGATACGAAATACAAAGTAAAACACATCACATGTTAAGAAAAAGACAAACCAAATAGCATACTATCATATCGAGCAAGATTGTCCTGTACATACATCTTCATAGCATTCTATACAATAAAGGCCTCTAGGGAATATATATCCAACATATATAGTATCAATGGATCCATGGTTGGATAGTAACTATTGTAATCTCTAGCACACGCAGGGGGTTTACCGCCGGAAACTGGACTGAGGCACGGGGAGCACGTCTCGCCTGAATGCGGGGGCAGATGCTATATGAAACATATTCATCCAGCTCTCCAAAGATACCAAGTTGATTTATGGCACCGTCTATCGGAGTTTTGGATGTATGCGACCGTTTTAGCATGACTTTATCAGATTCCCCCTCATTTTGTGAAGGGTTTTTTTTATTGTGAGGACGCTTTTCCCTGCAGCCACAAGCCCCTGCAGTTAATTATGTTATCTCAAAGCGATAGCAACTTCTCCTACTCTATGAATATCACTTCGTGTCGTGTTGTATATTGTTTATTTTGGGGTTGCCCTTGGATTGTATATGAAGCCTAACCTTATCGTTCGTAGGGCGCGGATAAGTCCGAATCTGTAAATCTTAGATTTAGGATGGACCTAAATATTTTATGCCATCAGTTCAAAGGTTTAAAGATTGTTAATCTTATTTTAGACTAAGATCGACTTAAAAAATATCGTTATAAGGACTGTTAGTCATCTTTGAGACTAAGACCAGCTTATTTTTATTGATATTTTGATCAATGGATCATACATGAAAAGGAAAAGCTTCTGTACGTAGTTTATTTTTGACTAAGTGATCAAGAAATGGCTTGTTGTTTCAAGTGCGTAAGCACATATGAGATGTGCATGTATATT
The DNA here is from genome assembly GCA_030015575.1 of Agapanthus africanus. Taxonomy (NCBI): domain Eukaryota; kingdom Viridiplantae; phylum Streptophyta; class Magnoliopsida; order Asparagales; family Amaryllidaceae; genus Agapanthus; species Agapanthus africanus. The sequence goes on from CM057349.1 coordinate 424,388,117, forward strand.
TATTCTTTTGAAAAGGATGCGCACGTATGTATCACGTGATGCACACTTGTTGTCGGGTCAAACTTCTATATGCAGATGTATATATGTGCACATCTGACTAAGTCAACGTTTTTTATTTGCGCGCATGTGCTTGTCACGTGACGCACATGCGTTCATTGGGTAGCATTTTCGTCTGCGCTCACGTGGATATCATGTGACGCACATGACTTTATAGGTGGTATTCATCAAGTACTCACACGTGCATATCACATGATGCGCACATCTTCAGGGTTATTATTTTCCCATGTGCGCACGTGTGTATTACGTGATGCGCAAGTCTGTATGATTTTTATCAAGTGTGCATATCTTGAACAGAAAGCAAAGGCTTCAAGAAGAAGCAATGACTTATGTTCTTTGATTTTTCTTTTCTTTTCCTCCTATTCTTTTTCCAGAAGTAGAAACTTCAGTTTTTATAATGCCTAGGCATCTTTGATTGATTCTCCCATAGGTTACTCATCCGTTGACGCGCTACATGATAAGTAATGTTGTATTGGCCCTTTTTCTATTAGGTGAAATGCACTGGAAACAACTGCATGACTTTTGAATCTGTTTCCGTCTAAATTAGTGCATTGATTCTATATGCATATAGAATGGTTACATATCTTGAGATTGTTAAGATATGGAGTTATCTGTTTTCTGTTTAAATGCAGAATCCGGACAAACTCAAGGTATGCTTCGGTAATGGTGGTTTGTGGATTATCCCAAGCATTCGCAAGGATTTTGTTTCTACCATTTTCAAGATCAATAGTTACATTGTTCTTGACTCGCCGTCATTTTATAAAAGGAATCTTTTTGCAAAAGAAACTAGTGGGAGTATGGTAGAATTGTAAATGATTCCAGAACCACAAACAGTTACCGAAAATTTAGTAGAACCGAAAGATTCAATTGGACTTGACAAACCATCAGCCACTTCACAGATTTTAGTAGGTGACCTCAGACACCCGAGATATACTTAGGTTTTCTCATAGACGGTGCCAGGGAGGTCAGCATCATGGTGATGATGACCCTACTAGTTATCAGTAAGTCATAGGAAGTGGTAACTTCCAGGTGACCAGATGCTTATATCCAAGATGAGACTTTTATTTCAGTGTTATACTGAAGTCCATACGGATATGACTAGACACTTCTTTTCTTCCTACATGTTATCAGCAGGTCATAGAAAGTGGTAATTTCCAGGTGACTAGGTATTTCATACCCAAGATGGATTCCACGCACTTCAGCAAATCATGGATTTTGGACTTTGCTTGGTGCTCCTGAAGGGGTAAAACCCATTATGAGCAAATAGATCTTTCGAGATCTGTGTAGGTGGAAAAGTACTAACCTGATAAGGCTAGACTTATTGTAAAGAGTTTTCATCAAATACCTGTTGTAGATTGTGATATGACTTTTACTTCAGTGTCTACGCTGAAGTCTATATGAATATGACTTGGCGCTGATACAGTTTTTAGCTATGATATCTGGTAGGTGGATGACTAGAACGTCTTTCCAAATGGGATTTTGGAAGTGTACGTGTATATGACTCTGCCAGAGGGTTATCGTAGTCAGTGGGAGCAGCGGAAAGTGTGCAAGTTGCTTATGTCTATTCGTAAACTGAAGTATGGATAGCGGAGACAGATCATCTGTTTTGAAGTGGCAGTCAAAGTGGTTGATTTCATCAAAACAAAAAATGAACCTAGTAAGAAGGATGTAGGGAGTACCGTCCTGGATTTGGATAACATACTCCAGATACGAAGTGATGTTCCTATACTACAATCGGTCAAACTTTGGTTGTCACACAGTGTTTTCTCCACGTTGGATGTGGGTAATATATCAGGAATTCTGATGACTAGATCTATATTTAGGATGTTTCCCAAATCGGGTACTCAGATAGCATTCTAAAAGTATTTTAGAATGGACGACTCCTGGCATGGTAGTGTACCCACAGGTGATGGAGTCACCCTCTCTAAAAAGATGTCTTCTAGACTGACGAAGGGAGGGACCGGCATGAATGACATCATTTGCTTAGGCAATTGAGTCAATCATGCAATGTCTTGTATAATACCAAATAGATAATTCTGGTTTTAGATCTAGATTTAGGAAGTTTCCCAATTGGGTACTTAGACAGCATTCTAAAAGTATTTTTAGAATGGACGACTCTTGGCGTGATGGTATACCCACAGGTAATAGAGTCACCCTCTCTAAAAAGGATGTCTTTTGGACTGATGAAGAGAGGGACTGGCATGAATGACATATCATTTGCTTAGGCAATTGAGTCAATCATACAATGTCATGTAAAACACTAGATATTTTTTTTCACTAGTTGCAACAAGCATCTATTAAACCAATCATCGAGAAACAAAAGGATGTAGTAAAGAACATAAGAGGATGTTCTTGGTATAAAATAACGGCAGCCTCCTCTGATAAGCGGTTATCAGTTCAGACTTCTAAGCTGACCTGGATGACAGAGACGCTATCAGAGTTTTAAGTTTAGCCTCTTCTGAGGATCGGTGTATTGGATAGTGTTCCAATAGTGATACTGAGGTAATCATGGTGCAGGATGCTGGTTATAACTCAATAGAACCCATCCGTTCAATGTCATTCACGAAGCGTCCGTGTACAGCTTATGCGGTGGAGGCGGCTAATTGGACCCCCGAGGGCCGGCTTGAGTCATCAACGACAGGGATACCCAATCAACCCATGATGGATATCGATATTTTGGGATGCCGAATATATCAGGGTGAAGCTCGACCCTTAGGGTAGGTCTATAAGATAAGTGTTACCCCGCGCTATCGAGTGGGCTATACTCCCTGGGCCTGGTACATTCTTTTCTCCCAACGCTCACGGCTGCAGAAAGTTGGATTGTATCAAGCGGTGTATGCGTTGCTGTTCGACTACCATGCTCCCTATGTCTGGTGGGTCAAGGATTTTTTGAACCATTGAAATCTTCTAATGAATACGTTTCTGCTAGGGGACCGCGAAGTCTCTATTTCGCTGGAGGAGTTCCGTGAAATTTCTGGGCTGCTGATTAGGGGAGAGCACTACGAAGAATTATTACCACCTGACGAGTATATATTTGCTACAGTGCCAGTTATGCTTGAATGCTTGACGACCGAAAATGCTGTTCGGCACAAGCACCTAAGTCTAATCAAGGCCTTGGGCATTTTTGAGAGACTGTCTATAGCATCGGAAGGGAAAGGTGTCACTTTTTACGCTTTCATTGCTTGCTTTCACCGTAAAGAGGTTCTATCCAAGAAAGCTCCGAAATTCGTGAAGGTTGAGGATCCCTTTGGATTTGGCTTGGAGAAATTGCCGGCCAAAGAAGAAGACCTGCCGTAGTTTTACATTCCAAATTCGTCAGCCGTGGCCTTTGAAGCAATCACTGCTCTTGGAATAGACGAAGAAACATTCTTTGTAGGCTTCATCAGTCTCTGGATTAGCTGGTTCGCCATGCCGATGCACCGTCGTTTTATGAGAGCCTCCGTCTTCTATCCTGCCCATCCCATAGCCGAAGGAGCGTGATTGGCCGTTAGCATTGCAGGGTTGTCACACCTTTAACATGGTTTAAGTACCGCCGCCAACACTTCAAACCCAGGTGCAGACGTCGAGAATTTCTCCTTCCACTACTTCACGTCGTGGATTGAGATGCATGTGTTAGGCGCATTTGCTGCACATCGGCGGCCTGATTTCTGTAAGTCATACACCTTCCCGTGAGTCATAAGGTTGGTTGATGCCTCCGCTCCTGATCCGACTCAGTTAGGGGATTTGCGTGTAATGCTTAATCCGTATTCAAACGAAGGCGGGATGGTCTTCAATGATCGAGTCCTTTCTGCGCCAGCGGGGCCCATTCAACAGTTATTCGATTTGTCGAAGAGTGGGACTCCGGATTTAAAACACAAAGACATCATGCATTTATATTTAATCAGGCCGAGGTACTTAGTGTTCCGCCTAAATGACACTGCTCTCTTCATGCGGTATAATCCACATTGCTTCACCCAGCAGCTAGGTTACAACCAGGGTGTCCCCCTCGAAGCCTTTTTAGTAGAGCTTACTCTCTCGCTGGAGGCCGCCCGCGACGTTATCCATCATTTCATGCGGTTAAATACTGTTTTCCTCTTCATGATTCCCGAGCCCGACTATCTTCCAAGGCCTGTGGGACACTTCAAGGGCTGGTATCGCCACCGGGTTAATCCCATCATCGCAGAGGAGAGAAGGGTGCTCTTGGAGTGTAAAGCCGTTGTTCCAGCTCAAGCCGTCAGTGCCCCATTGCGGTCACGGTCAGTTGTTTGCCCATTTCATGCCGGTTCGCACTAAAGCCGGGGCAGAGATTCCTGATAAAGTACTAGCAACGGCGTCACCAAAGACGGATACCGAAGGCGAGGTTAGGCAGCGCCGTGCAAAAGTGCCGAAGGGGAGGAAGCGCCCTTCTACTATTGCTAGCTCGGGCCCTAAATGGAGGAAGAAATCGGCCGCCGGTTTACTTGATACCTTGCTCGAGTCTGAGCCTCTTCATGACGAGCCTATATCTGCGCATGAACCAGAAGAGGGTCTCCTCTTTCCTGGTACATCTACCGAGGAAGCCGCTCAGTTGTCCGAGGCTTTGAAGCGTTCACAGGATGAAGCCGAAAATGTGTGCCCTAAGAAGGGTTGCTTTCCTTCTATTGAATTCTGTGATGTTGATCTGTTCCCGACTATGTTACCAGTGGTTCCTATGACGTTGGAAGAAGAACAGGCTCTCAAATAGCCAATCTCGGCTGCTTCTGAAGACGAGGCTGCTCTGAAGACGGGTAGGGATTTATCTTCGATTGAAGCCCGACGTGCGCGATTAAACAGAAAAGAGCAGCGGCTCAAAAATGCCATACTTCAGGCTCCCTGGCGTATTGGTATGTATCTTTTACATTCTTCTAAGCAGATAATTTATATTAGTTTCACATCGTATTTGTCTTTGCATATTTTTCCTTTGTAGGTCCTTCTATGGCAGGCGCAGCTTCGAGTCTAGATCGTGCCTCAGAGCCTCTGGTGACGACCTTTATTCCTTCAGTGGATGCCACCGGCCCGGCCATAGACTCTGTAAATATTTCCAGTGACGCACCGGAGGGTGTAGAGGAGATTACTGAAGCTGCTATCCCTCCAGTCCAGAATGGACAAAGTATCGAAGGTAATCTTGTATATATTTTTGTTTTAATGACCCTTCCATATGTATGACCCTTTCTTTCTCTCAGAATTGCGGGAATTGGCATCTTCTATTGTAGATCGTTCTCCGGAAGAAACCTTCTTGCGTCTACTTAATATGGCGGCCCCACACGCGGTACCCCCAGAGCATCGTCCTTTCCTCCGGCCAAGGTTGGTATTCCTTTTCCTTCCGTATCATATTTTCATAATGATGCTTATGTGCCCCTCTTTTTTTTATTTTAAACTATAGTCCTACAGGCTCATGACGAAGTTGAAGTTCTTGATAGGTTTGGGGGCTTCTCAGATCCGCCTTCTGTGGCCATGGGTAAGTGACACTTTAACCCTGGTGTTCTTCTACGTATTCTCTGTTTGGAAAGGTAACTAACCATACATGTATCTTCACAGTTTTGCCAACCCTGAATCCACTACAGTCCTGTATTTGCAAGCCGCCAGACCCTTATGCCAGACGTGTGTCTGAGAGGATGGAAAAATAAAGCATTCATTCACTGGCAACCCTCATTGAAGATCTTCATGCTGGCACTTCTGTCATGGCTGAGGAATTTGCTATTGAAACTAATGCTTCTTTTCCGTTCATGCCACTTACCATGACGAGGCGCTAGTGCATACTTTGGTTGAATACTGTCGTCAAGTGAAGGCTTCCCTACACGGAGTTGAGTGCGTGCGCCTTCCCTCTAATATCTTATCTGTAAAGGACGGCTTGCGTGGATGGATCGATCAGTGTGTGCCCAATCTTCGGTCTTGTGAGAAAAAGCTCAACCGGAAGTTTTCGGAAAGGGAGTTGACTCTGAAAGCTTTGGGGAAACTTCAAGCCCGGCTCACAACCAAGACTACTCGTGCCTATGAAATCTGGCGGGTCCTTTAGGAGGTAATTACGGAGGTGGTGGATCTTGATAAAGCTGTCATTTTCACACGCGAAATAGTCGAGACCCACAAGAAAGCCGAGAAAGAGCTTGAGAATCGATTTTCTTCATACCAACAACAACAGGCACAGGAAGGGACTCAACTTGCGGCGTTGCTAGAGCTTGAGGCGGAAGTCCGGCGGAAAAATAACAATCTAGCCGGCCTATTGAATCGCCCGCCGTCCTAAAAAAATTTGTCGCTGTATATCTTTCTTTCTTCTCTCTCTTTTTTTTATCTTGTATTCATTTTGATTTATGAATAAAAAACATATTTTATTTCATGTTTTCACCTCTATATCCTTTGATGTCTTGATTTGGCATAAAGTAGTTTATATACTCATTTCGGAGATTATAGTTTATATACTCATTTCGAAGTTTATAGTTTATTCACTCGTTTCGAAGTTTCTAGTTTATGTACTCATTTCGGAGTGTTTTTAGTTTACCTCCTTTGGGTTTACAGGAAAACTTGTCCTAACGTTATATGCAGATAACCCTCATTCTTTATGACAGAGGTCCATTAGGTTTGTGTTACTAGGGTTTTAGTCCGTGGTACCGTCGCGTTGGCTGATATATTCCTTAATATACAGTCTTCAAGCTGTTATTCAAATAGCCCCGCAACTGTCGTGTCTTTAATCCCTTCGGGGGCTAGACAAGACGTCTTTAAGTAATCTTCTTAGGTCATATCACCGTCGGAAGAGCAAACGTTAGGAATTTGCCATGACACTTTTTACTTGAGGTTAGGCTCAATTTGGAGCCCTGATGAGTCATAACCACTCCGCTCTGGTGTGGGATGATCTCCGATAGTCTTTTAGGCTTTATATGAGTTGTCGTCGAGACCCGAAGCTGAGAATATGCCGTCACTTCATTTTTGCTTTGACGATGTCGTGTCGTTTCTTTGCTGAAGTAGGGTTGACATCTGTAGGACCTTTATGCTATATGTATGCAATTGAAGTCTGGACCTAGGGATATACCATTGCTCCAATTTCATTTGATAGTCGCATCCGCATCCTGCTGAAATGAGAGTGAACGTTGTGATAGTTTCTAAGTTGTATATGTGACGTCGAGACTTGGAGCTAGGATTTACCATTACTCCATTTTTGCTTTGACTATTGGGTCTTTGTTAACGTTGTGTCTGCATCTTGTTGACAAAAGAAGCATGTCGAACCTAAGCTAGGATTTTGCCATTACTCCATTTTTGCTTGATTGTTGTGTCTGTCCCTGCTAGGATATGGAGGGGGAGGCGGGGATAGTCCCAAGGTTGTATATGTACCATCAAGACTTGGAGCTAGGATTTTTTCCATTACTGCTCCTTTTTTTTCTTTGACCCTTAGGTCCTTCTTTTTTGTTGATGACGTTACGTCTGCATTCTGCTGGAATGAGAAGTACGTCAAGTCGATATCTAGGCTGTAGATGTTGCTGTCGAGATCTGGCTCTCCCTTTGATGGAGCCTGGTGGGAAAGTATGGTTCCCTTTCTTTCATTTGTACCCATGGATTGTATACAAGAGTAAAATGGACATACTTGCAGGGCAGAGAAAATTTCATTTTATATTTTTTATTTTTCCGCGATGCTCTATCTTTTCAGCTCTTCATATCGTGAAAGTCGGGATTGCTCAATCATTTCGGCTATCTTTCACGGTGCCCAATCATTTCGGCTATTTTAAATTTTTTTATATTTACTCACTGCTTTTAATCGCGAGTTACACAAACATTTCAGCTGTTTATGCATATTTCTTGCTCGCTGGCTTTTATCACGAGTTGGGGACTTGGTCCTGATACCTATTGTGGCATCAGTTACGCTGCAAATGGAATATTTTCAGGAGCGAATCATCATTTGTCTTTATCGATTTGAACAAAGATGGCTTAGTAGACAAGGTTAGGATCCTGTCGACTATGGCTTTTGACTTCATGAGCCATAAGGGTCTCATAAAAGTATTTCTCCCTGTGAGTTATGAGGATCTCGTAGGTGTATTTTCTCCTTAGGAATCGTAGGGATTCCGAAGTGCGTTTTCTATCGTAAGTCGTAAGGATCTTACAAGAGTGTTTTCTCCTTATAAGTCGAGAGGACTTACAAGTGTCATTCACCATATGAGATATTTCTCGCCATTGGTAGAACTTGGTAAGAGAATATTTATTCGTGCCCGTGGATTGTATACAAGGGTCAATATTGGACCGCCTGTAGGGCAACTTGGGGGATATGACGGCTTAAGAACAAGTTCATATCCATGTAGCTTAAGGCTTTTGAATCTTATGAGCCGTGAGGGTCTCATAAGGGGAATTTTCCTTATGAGTCGTGAGGATCCCGTAAGTGTAATTTCTCCTTAGGAATCATGAGGATTCCTAAGTGTGTTTCTCCTTTGTGAGTCGTAAGGATCTCACGCAGGTATTTTCTCCTCACAAGATCGAGAGGACCTCGCAAGTGCACATGAATTTTTTATTTTATGAGTTTGCACCCTATTCGGGTTTCCACAAACTCGCCGGCAATCCTGCTGTTTTTACTCATGGTGCCCTTTCGGTTTTTCATCCGGCCTCATTTTTCTTATGGACATACCGTCTTTTATTTAATGAGATTGTGCCCTTCCGGGTTTTCACAAGCTCGCCGGTAGCCCTGCTGTTTTTACTCACAGCGCCCTTTCGGGTTTACATCCGTGCCCATTTCGCTTATGCACATACCTTCTTTTTTTTTAGATGGCGAAACTCTCAAAAGTAGCTTCGACGCAGTTGACCTACCTGTTTGTCGATTGGTTTTGGGGGTGTCTTTATCGCTAGAGTAGCTATGTAGCCAGTGGGACTTGAGTTGCAATCTTTCTTGCTAAGACTTCGATTGCAATATAGATCTCAAGGGAATGTATCGCCGTATTTGGGGCGATGCACTAGTTTAGGGACGTTCCGGTCCATTATCGCTATGTTTGAAGCGAAATTTTAGTTTAGGGACTTTTCGGTCCAATGTCGCCATATTTGAGGCGAGGTTCTAGTTTAGGGACATCTCGGTCCGTTGTTAGTTTAGGGAATTTTCGGTCCGGTATCGCTATATTTGAGGCGGATAATTAGTTTAAGGACTTCTCGGTCCTTTGTCGTAATTTTTGGGGCGACAGAGATTTTTTGTATACTATTCTCAGAGTTCTGACTCAGGAAGATAGCAAGCGGACATGAGCGTCGTCATCTATCATAGACCTAAGTTGTGACTCGTCAAGCGTAGTATTTTATGAGGAATCGGCCATTTTTTGGCCGGAAGGGTCTTTCGCCATGCATATCCATGAGCAGGTAGGCTCCACTTTGGTAGACTTTGTCTATGATGTACGAGCCTTCATAGTTCGGCTCGAATTTCCCCCGTTTTGCATGATTGGAGATCATGGATCTTTTGACGACTAACACGAGTTCGCCTTGGAGGAATGTTCTCGGCCTGGTCAGTTTTTTGTATGACCTCATCATCCTTGCCTTATAAGCCTCTAGATTTTGTTGTGCTACAAAGCGAGTTTCGTCGAGGGCATCGAGCTCCTCAAGCCGAAGATGAGTGTTTTCTTCATCTGTCAGCTAGTATCGAACCGCTACTCGTAGAGAAGACAGTTCTATTTTCAGGGGAAGCACTGCTTCCGTGCCGAATACCAACGCGTATGATGTTGTATTAGTGGCCATTTTAAACGTTGTTCGGTATGCCCAGAGAGCTTCATGCTGCCTTTCGTGCCAGTCTTTTTTGTTTCTGGACACTGTTTTCTTTATAATCTTCGTCAAGGTCTTATTGAAACCTTCAGCTAGACCGTTGGCCCGAGGATTATAGACTGAAGAGTATCTTCAATCTATTTTATGTTGCTGTGCGAAGCGGCTGATTTTATGACTTCTATAAGCTGGCCCATTATCCGAGATAATTCGTCGCGAGTTACCGAACCGATAGATGACATGTGTCCTGAAAAAATGGAGGATAATCTCCGTCTTCACCTCCCTTAGTGGTACTGCTTCTGCCCACTTAGAGAAGTAGTCGGTTGTTGCCAATATAAACCGATGACCTTTGGATGATGCTGGTTTAATAAGGCCAATTATATCGGTTCCCCACATTTCGAATGGCCAGCTATCCACTGTTGGGTTTAACGGATTTGGATGTTGGTGGATAAAGTCCCCGTGGATTTGGCACGAGTGACACTGTTTCGCATATTCGAGGCAGTCCTGAATCATTGTAGGCCAATAGTAACCCATTCATTTTATCTTCAGCTTCATCTTTGGCCCAGCTTGGTGAGAACCGCAGAGTCCATCGTGAGTCACTTGGACGACTTTCTTCGCTTCTTCTGGTCCCAGGAATCTTAGCCACAGACAGTCGAACGATTTCTTATATGGAGTATCATTGACGAAAGCGAAGAACAGAGCTCGTTTCATGAGCTGATGTCTAAATGACGTATTTTTAGGCGTTTGTTGGGATTTGAAGTAGTCTATGAAGACTTTCTTCCAATCCTTGACATTTTCTTCATCCTCTATTTGAAGGACTACTTGTTCGGTCGTTTATTTTCTTTTGGATGGCTCTATTAAGTCTTCCAAAGATATATCTGTTGGTGCGAGAACCCTGCGGCTTTGCACAATGATCTTTACGTCATCGAGGTCTTTATCGGCCAGTTCTTTAGCCAATTTAGCCAAAGCATCTGCTTTGCTATTTTCTATACGCGGTATACTCTCCAGGATGTAGGAGGGGATTTGTGTCAGCAGTTGCAGTACTCTCTCGCCATATTTTATTAGCTCTGGCTTGCATGTCTGATAGTTTCCGTTTACTTGGCTAACGATCAGCTGGGAGTCTCTATATATGAGGAGGTTTTTGATTCCCATGTCGATAGCGATCTCTAGACCTGCTATCAAAGCTTCATATTCAGCTTTGTTGTTAGTCCTCGGCTCCGTTAAGGAAAAGGCGTAACGCAATATCCCCTCTTATGGAGTCATGAAGATAAGGCCCATCCCGGCCTTGATTATGGGGATGTTTTGCTTTCTCCGCTTCATGGAAGACGCTCCATCGAAGTAGAGTTCCCATTGGGAATCATTTTCTTCCTTCTCTTCTTCGATTGTGTCAAAAGCATGTTCATCCGGCAACTCGCAATTTAAGGGGGATTCGGCTGATATCAGATGCTCTGCGAGAAAGTCAGCAATGGCCCGGCCTTTCACTGCTTTGAGGGGTCGATACGTTATCGAGAACTCTATCAGGAGGAGGGCCTATTTGGCAAGCCTTCCTATTAGTATGGCCCTTGACATCAGATATTTGAGAGGATCCACCTTTGATATGAGATGAACCTCATATGCCAAGGCGTAATGTCTGAGTTTCGTTATTGCGAAGATTAGATCCAGGTAATGCTTTTCGATGGGGGAATAGTTGTTTTTTGCCTCCAGGAGAACTCGACTTAAATAGTATAGAGCTCTCTCCTTTCCCTGATCGTTCTCTTATGCCTATAATGTGCCTAGAGAACTCTTAAGGGTTGTTGTATATAGGATAAGGAGTTCTCCCTTAACCGAAGTGGTCAATACCGACGGATTGTGCAGATATTGCTTGATTTCGTCTAGTGCATTTTGACACTTTTGATCCCAGAAGAACGGGGTCCCCTTCTTCATCTAATGACTATAGGGACGGCATTTTCCGGTGAGGTTGGTTATGAACTGCCGGATATATGCGAGCTTTCCTTGAAGAGATCGCAATTGTTTGAGAGTTCTTGGTGTGGGCATCTCCATAATTGCCTTGATCTTCAACAGATCGATTTCGATACCCCGGTGTCGTATGATGAATCCTAGGAATTTGCCTGAGGAGACTCCAAACGCGCATTTTAGAGGATTCATCTTCAGATTATACTTCCGAAGACGTCGGAACACTATTTTTAGATGTTCCTAATGTTCCTCATAAGATTTGCTCTTCACCGTAAGATCATCGATGTAGCATTCAACAATCTCGTGTATGAGGTCATCGAAGATCTTTTTCATGGCCCTGTGGTAGGTAGGGCCGGCGTTCTTCAAACCGAAGGGCATCACTTTATAGTAGAGTATGCCTAGGAGAGTCCGGAAGGCAGTATTCTTTTGGTCTTCTGGATGCATTTTAATTTGGTTGTATCCCGAAGATCCATCCATGAAGGAGAAGAACTCATGGGTAGATGTGTTATCGATCATCAGCTCGGTAAAAGGGACTGGGAAGTCATCCTTCGGGCAAGCTTTGTTGAGGTCCCGTAAGTCCACGCAGATGCGCACTGTCCCATTTTTGTTCATCACTGGAACGATGTTGGCGATCCAGTCAGGATACTGGACTTCTTGGATGAAGCCGGAGTCAATTAGTTTCTTGACTTCAGCATTGATACTCATCTCAAGTTCGAGCCGCATTCTTCTTGGCGTCTGTTTGACTGGCTTTATGTCCGGCTATATGGCAGTTTATGTACTGCTACTTTCGGATCTAAACCTGGCATCTCGAAATAGTTCCATGCGAAGCAATCTTTGTACTGCATAAGCACGTACTTTAACGTGGCTACTTGTTTTTCATATAGTAGCTCGCTAACGAACGTCGGTCGCAGATCATTTTCCGTCCCTAAGTCAATTTTCCTTAGGTTGTCTGCCGTAGTGTGTATCCCATCTTCCAGCTCTTTTGGTGCTGGTGGAAACTCTAAGATCACCTCGTCCTCGTCTTCATTTGCGAAGCACATGTGGAGGTGATCCATAGTCTCGTGCCCTCCCTCTTTTGAGAGTGTTATCATATGGCAGGTATGGGTCCGCTTCCTTTTTGTGGTTGAGCTGGTCCTATCCTCATGATATAGATCCTCTTTGGCTCATGATTTTGCGACGGGGTTACCCTCCAGCTGTCGGATAAAGAGAACCTGCCTTGCTGGTACTGGTCTTCTACCCAGTATTTGAAGGTGGAGCAGTCTTCAAGGGGATGACTTATTGCTCGGTGGTAAGAGCAATAATCCGGATGATGGACCTCGTTTATTTGTTCGGGGTACCGAGACTCCGAAAGTGTCATCATTTGGTTCTTTGTGACGAGGTTGAACATTTTCCTCATCTTGTCTAGGGGGAAAGAGTATTCTCGACCCATCTTCTTTATAAAGGACGGGTTCTAATCGAGCTTTTCTCGTTTGCACGGCTTCTTGGATCCGCTTTGTTGTTTTCGAATGTTGTTTGTATCCGTTTACTTGTTTTTGCCTTTATTTCGGGATTTTCCTCTTTCGTGAGGACATACAGCGGGCCGGGGATGAAAAGCATTATATTCTTCCTTCTCCGCGGATTGCTGATTGAGGCGCTGCGTCCTGACCTTTTCATAAATGGCCATTTCGCGGCTGTGATCGTCTCAGCTCCTTTGACTAGCTTCTTTTATTAGCTTGTCTATTTGTTCTTCGAGCGACAGACTTAACGTTCTTAGAGCGGGATCTCGCTCTGTTTCAACGTCGCGGCCATTCGGAAGAGCGTTTTCCCCTTCGTTGGAGCTGTTTATGACACGACAGCTATGGAACTGCTCATATTTCTTGGACCGAACGTATCTCAGCCCAGTTGTCTCCATCTTCCCGTTGGGCATCTTTCACTGAGTCCCGGGAATATCCCAAATCCTTTTGTAGAATTGGGCTTGCCGAACAGTTTGTTCGAAGGGGTACACCTTGGCGTCTTAACAGCCTTTTCACTCCCTCCGCGTAGTATCTTGGCGGACGGATTGGTTGAAACCTGTCGAGTGCAAAATCGGCACCATGCCAGACTTCTTTTTCTACTCTGGTCTCTGTAGATCGGTAGAAGAGGATTGGCTTTTCACCCCTTCGCCTGGGAGAGACGTAGAAGGTCTGTAGTTCTTGTACGCTGTATGTATCAAGCGCATCAAGTTTCTTGTAATGCCGAGACGGAGCCATTGTGATTTGCAGACTCTGATCTACTCCGGTGAGGGTTTGCACTGACAGGGGATGGAGAACACTGCGTTGGCCTCATCCTCAGAGTCTCTTCCAAAGACCAGAATAGGAGTAGATGGTCCAGGCCTGCTGTTTTCTTTCTGGGGTTGCCCCGAGTAGACTATTTCTTCATCTTCCTCGGAATCGCTCCCAAAGATTGGGATAGTGGTGACGGGTTTCTGTTTGTCCTCCAGCTTATGACACCTTTCCGTATCCTCGAAGTCTAGTAGGAAGTACTTTGCGTTTTCATATTTTCAGACCTCATTTACAAAGAACGGATTTAGCTCCCCTGTGACGGTGTATTCCAATCCGTCTTTGAAATATTTCATACACTGATGTTGTGTAGAAGGGATGACGTTGTACTCGTGTAACCAAGGCCTGCCGAGCAAAGCGTTATAGCAAGTCTTGGCGCCAATGACATCAAATTTGATGTCAGTGACGAGCAGCCCAATGCGTAGCGTCGGTATTACGGACCCAAGAATCTGTGACGACTGTGAGTCGAACCTGGAGATGGTAATTTTATCTCAGGCCAGGTGCTGAACGTTCATGCAAATTTCCTTCAGCACTCTTACGTTGAGAAGGTTTACGGAGGATCCGTTGTCGATAAGAATATTCCCTATCTTGAAGTCGTGGCAGTACCCGGTGACGTATAACGGGCAATTATGTATGCATGTACCGAGGAGGAGATCTTCATCACTGAATGTAATGTCAGCTGTGTGAACCTCTGCCAGCTCATCCTTCATCTTCTCTTCTGCGAGGAAAGCTTGGAACTAATCGGGCTCTTGTAATGCCTTGATCAGAGAATCTCGTATCTCTTTGGACATGAGGAGAGCATCCAATATGCTCAGTTGCGAGGGTATTTTCCTCAAATGTGCCAGGACGTTGTAATCCACCTTGTTTTTCTTAGGCGGGTCCCTTGCTGCGAGCTCTTTGACAACTCCACCGTCGAGGGCAATTTCCTCTGGGATTTTTTCTTTCCCTTTTCTTTTTTGCTTGAACCTTTGTTTGTAGGTCCGAGGTGCTTTTCAGGCAACGTGCGGTTACGCAGTTGAATATTCTCGCAGTTCTTCTCCTCCTCTTCTTTTTCGGAGGTGGTGTTTTTGAAGAGAGGGCTGAGGGGTATTTCATCCTCAGAATCGCTCCCAAAAGTAAGAACTTAGGGTTTTTCCCCTTCCGAACTGGTATCAACCATATGACAATTGACAGTCATTTTTTCATGCACATCTGTCGCACTATTTTGCCGTCGACGAGATTCGTGCTTCACCCTCCTGAAGTGTTAATTTATGGGCAACGTATCCTTGCCACCACTTCTTGAAGGAATTGCATTCCTCGGTGGGGTGGATAACTCTCCGATGATACAGGCAGTAGTTTGGATGTGAATCCTCTCCGTCGAGACATATGACCTCGGGGAGTGTTTCATGCGAGAGGTGGCATCTTCATTCCCATTGACATGGCTTTGGCGAACCACTTCTCTGCCTTGATCCTGCTCTTATTTGTCGCGGGTATACATTGGCTTGGTTGGAGTACTTTACGACTCATTCTTGTCGCAACTTCTTTATCCTGAAGCTGACGCTTAGCCTTTTCGTACATTGATGTTTCGCGTTCTCGGTCAGCTTTGCTTTTTCGAAAGGCTTCGTTTAACAGCCTATCGATCGGGTCTTCTGGCATTTTCGGAGATTTTAGCGTCGATCCTGCCACCAGTCCCTCCGTGTTTTTTTCTGACACTGAGGGAGTTTCTTCGCCATTTAAGAACGAATGGGAGACAATGTGGCAACTTTCTACATAATCTTCGGTTTCTTCTGATGAGTCATTTTTCTCATCGTTGTCTCCACCTTCGTTCTCTAGAATATGCTTGAGGAACTCTTCGAGCATGACCGGTTTCCGCGCCTTCTGGTTGTACTCCTCCTGTGCGTCAATGTACTTCTGTAGGTCTGTGCGCTTGTCGTCATACTCGGCAGGCTGCACAGGCTTCTTGGTCCTCTTCTTTTTCTTTGAAGACTTTGAAGGATTGACTTAGGGATTTTGCCCTTTGTCAACAATCTTCGGTACGGGACGCGCTTTTAGCATCCCTTCGATAATTTCATATTCAAGTGGGTTTTTCCACCTGACTGCCGGACATGCTTGTAGATCTTTCAGCATTCTTTTGGTTTTAGCTGAAAGAACGACTTCCCATGGAGTTTCTCCTACGAGCGAGTATGATGTCACCGGTGCATCATTTTTTTGGGAGTATGCTTCTGCGGTGGGTTTACCCTCCAGTTTTGAAACAGCGCGAACTTCCCCTGTTGATACTGGTCTTCGACCCAGTTCTTAAAGACGTAGCAATCCTCAATCGGGTAGCTCACCATTCTGTGATAGGGGCAGTAGTTGGGGTTGTTGACGTCACCAGGTTGCAGTGGATGCCGTAGGTCTGGTAATGTGATGAGTTTATTGCGCACTGCCAATTCAAACAGTCTCCTCGTCTTGTTGCAGGGAAACGAGTAAACACGTCTTAGCCTTTCTTCCAGGGATAAGTGTGGACGCGCATTGTTTTGGCGAGCAGTCGGTTTTGGACCACTCGGTTGTTGTTGAGTGTTGGCAACGAAGGCCGCTTTCCCTTTACCCTTGGCATTTCGAGGGTCCTTACTTGAGGAGGAAGGCCTATAGCCCATCTGGTCCATTTGGGTCAGTTTATCGATCAGTGCCTGGAAGGTCGTCGGTTTGAAGAATGTCATGAACTGGGACACCGTCGTTTGAGGATCAAGGGTCCCTATGAACATGCCCACGGCAAGGAATTCTTCAATGCATTATTCCCACTTAGACCATATGTTCCGCCACCGGATCGCGTATTGAACCAAGGTTTCTCCCGGCTTCACCCTGGCATTAATTAATGCCGTAATTGGAGTGCGCTGGCTCGCGCTGGTGAAACGCTATGTGAACAGCAGTTTCATCTCTGTGAATGTTTTTACGGAGTCGTTTTGGAGCTCCGAGTACCATTCAAAGGCCGTTTCTGACAGGCTGCCAACGAACTGGCGAAACAACAGTTTGTTGTCGGGTCCAGTGTTGCCGCACAAAGCTCTGAATTGTGCGATGTGCTGATGAGGGTTTCCTGTCCCTTTGTATATATGGAATTTGGGGATCGTATATCCCGGAGGGTACTTGATTTGATCATACCAGTCTGGATAGGGTCACCCAGTTCTGACAATTTGGTCAGCCGCTTCATTTGCTTAATGAGCTCTTATTTGTTGAGCTATATAATCATCAAGAGCAACCTTGGAGATCGTTTCCTCCTTGGATGTTGATGAAGCCGGAAGAAGATTTGATGTTTCGCCTCTGTCATCCTCGATGATTATCGGCGGATCCTCGGCTGGGGGTTCTGGCTGGATCATCATTCCAACCATATCCTGGAACAAGAGAGCTATCTGCTTTATGTTAGCAGCCTGCTCAACAGCTTCCTTGTTCTTTCTTTCAAGCACCCTTCGTAGGAACTCTGTATCGGTCTCCTGCTCCTGGCGTTGTTCGGCTGTTGTGTCCGGGCTTTCTTTCTGCCCGGTAAGTGCTGCCATTTTGGTCGGCATCTCCTGAAGATTTTGTTGTTGCTCCTGAGCTTTCGTCAGCGACCGATTTTTCGGTCGATGTCCTATGGAAGCGCGGCTTTCTTCTTTCCCGAAAGCTATGTAGACCGTATGCACGATCATGCACCCAGACTTAGGGCGTTTGGGTCCATCGCCTTTTGAATTTGCCGCCGGCGGTGGGATTCTTTCCTGGCTCATCCTTTTGTGGGAGGTCGAAGTTAAAGGAGCCATTGTAGAAAGCACCTGTATAGAAGAAGCCCCTCGCTGTATGACGGAGGAGTGGTCTTCCACTTACCGAGCCTTCGATTTCTTCGGTCGACGAGAGTAATCTTTGTTGATCACAGAGTCCTAGACTTTCCGCTAGACCTTGTGAATTTGGGAGGAGAGCCGTTGATGGGGGCATTCCGGCTTTGCCTGCACTATGGTTTTCGCAGGCGGGGGCGATTTCTATAGCACCGCCGTTGGAGATTTCTTACGTCCTCCTGAGCAGATCAAAGTTGTTCCCGGTTAAAACAGCAGCGTCAACTTCCACCATTGGAGCTGGTGGGGTAAGTCCAGAGGGGGATTTGCCCCCAGCTTTCCTCACTTAGCGCCAGTGACGACGTCGAGCATATCTTGCAAAAGGGACCGCCTTAGTTTTGGAAGCGGCTTCGTCGTGCCCCCGGCTTTAGTGAGGGGTTGCTGTTGGTATCAGCCTGTTGAAGACTGACGTCCTGATTGGAGTTTGGGGAGGGCCGGCTAATCTTTCGAAGACCATCCTTCTGATGGGGAAGAGCTTTTGACGGCTTCACCTGCTGGAGTTGGGAGGGCTATCTGTTTTGGGGCAGCCCCTTCAGGTATCACGAGCCTCTTTGCGGGCCCATATGGGTTCTTGCCCAGCCTGTTGAAAACTGAGACGTCGGCTTTAGACGGACCATTGAGAGGGGCCGTTGTGGTCGCCAGTCGATCGAAGACCGACCTCTTGGAAGCTTCTTCCTGCGGCGCTGAGGCACCGACACCCACTGTGGGAACATGGTCTCGAAGAATAGTCCAGTAGTCGCTTGCGTTACTTGCCCCACCGGCATTGAAAAGATAGAGGCCGCGTTGGGCCCGTAGGTCGCTCCTCCAGTTGGGGCAGAGCGAGAGTTGTTACATGAGATGCAGTTGGAAACCATCGATTTTTCTACACAGGAGAAAGACACCAAATTTTAGTACCTCGAATCCAAGGGCAACCATAGCGAACCGCGATTTTGTTCACGAAACACGACACACGAAGTGTGGAGTGGAAAGAGGAAAAGGTCCCACTGGGCGTGCCAGAATCTGTTCACCGCAGAAAGACCGAACCGAGACGTTGGGATATCTGGCTTGAATTTTGGGGGAAGATGCTATTTGGATTTATCCTTCCACTTCTCCGAAGATGTCAAGTTGATTTATGGCACCGTATATCGGAGATTTGGACGGATGCGACCGTTGTAGCAGACTTCTTCAGATTCCCCATCATTTTATGAGAGCTTTTTTATTGCGGGGATGCTCTTCCTTGCAGGTGTAAGACTATGCAGTTAATTACATTATCGCGTTACGATAACCAATTTCTCCTGCTCCGGCAGTTCACTTCGTGTCGTGTGTATTTTTGTTTATTTTGGTTGCCCGAAGATTGTATACGGAGACCAGTTTGTGTCGTTGCCCGTAAGGTGCGGATCAATCCAAATCCGTATATTTTAGATTTGCGTTTGGTTTATTTAAAGACCGTTAATCTGGATTGAGATTAAGATCGACTTAAAACATATGAGCATTTGGACCTAATTATTTTAGTTTAAGGACATTATGGTCCATTATCGCCATGTTTTGGGCGAATATTAGTTTAAGGACATTTCGATCCAACATTTCCATTTTGAGGATGCAATTTAGTTTCAGGACATTTCGGTCCAACATTCCCATTTTGAGGAAGAATATTAGTTTAAGGACATTTCGTTCCATTATCGCCGTATTTGGGGTGAATATTAGTTTAGGGACATTTCGGTCCAACATTCCCATTTTAGGGACGAATGTTAGTTTAAGAACATTTCGGTCCATTATCCATCTTGCGCGCACATGAATTTGTTGCATGGTGGAGTGAACGATGGTGACATGGAATGCGCCCAATTTGGGATGCGATCTGATTTAAAATGTGCATGTCAATTTGGAAGTGCATCAATGTAGGATGTATTGTTCATACCAGAATATTGCATTTAATACCGCCCATTCTTATGCTCGTTTGTTTATAGTCGGGTGCTTTTAATCCGTGTTTGCTACATATTTACAGGCTACATGTTCCTAGTCCACAATAACGCAAATGATACAAAATCTCCACTGTTACGCCAAAATCCAGAACATCTGTTGCCAACAGATAAAAGCCGGGTTCCGGTCATCCGTATCCGTCCAGTGCCGCTTACCAGTTCCAGAGACAAGACAAATGACAGTGGTCATTCATGTCTCGGACAAGCACAGAGCACGAGAGGGGCAGCACAAGAATCAATGTGTGCGTGGAGGTCGAGGGAGATGAGGTCAAAAGAATTATTGTTTATGCCAATTTGGACTGTTGCAGATCTGAAGAAATTGTGGATGCAATTTGGAACATGTAGAACAACAGAAGAGAGCAGCACAAGAAACCCCATAAAAACAACAAGCCAACTCCTCAAAATAGCCGCGGAACCGCGGCCAAAGTGGCGACTCGGCGGCGGATCCGCGGCCGAGTTGACTTAGTGTCAACTCGGATTTTTTGGGTAGTTTGGTCATTTCATTTGGGCTCAGAATCCTACCATAGGGTTTAAGCACTCAGCCTTTAAATAGCCCAGTTTTGTGCCAAGTTAGGGGGCTTCTTTTTGTTAGGATTTAGTTTAGCTTTAATTCTTCTTCTTCTTCTTCTTCATGTATTCCTCCGTTAAAATGTAGTGAAAGCATTGAGTGGATGATGAAATGAAGATGAGGGTTTGTTATTTTGTATCTTTTAATTCTTGCATTGTAATTTTAATTCTAGTGTAACTTTTATTATTTGTTGTTAACTAGTTGTTGTTATTTCTTTCTCTTTTTCTTTTCTCTTTTCCGTATTATTTTCAAGCGATGATACTCGATGGAATTTCTTGCTAAGGTGAGGACCCAAGAGTTATCTTGCACCATTTGTAAAACCGTATTTTCCTTTTCTCTCTTTTCTTCCTTCTTGTTTTGTTTTTTTTTCATTTACCATGTGTGAATAATTCCTCACTTGTTAAGGCTAAGGAAGGTGGTATGAGGGACGGAAAAATCCTTTGTGCTTCTCTTCGCCAAACAACTTGAAACGAACCTCGACCATAAAAACGCAACTCCATCACTTAGGCGCACTATACGTGGCACGTAGCTGCGATCTAAGTTGAGAATTCCTTTAAGCGCACTACAACATGACATGTAGTTGTAACTTAATTGGATACATGGTTGCGGGTGTTTGGCCGAGAGTTGGAAATAAGCGCATTTAGCGGACGGATAAGGGGCACTAGGAATGGATTTAGCGTTGGAAAGCTTGCTTAAACTCGCAAATCGTATTCCTATGTCCTCCTAATCCCCGCTACCTTCGATTATCCCAACATCGTTTTAAGAATGGCAAAAGATAAGCACAAGACTAATCCTAACTCTACTAACCGAGCTTAACCTTAACAAGTTTACTTGAACATAAAATACAAACACTTAGGATAGAATTAAACACATATATACAATTCTTCATTGACTCGTCTAAGACAAGAACTTAAAACACTCCATCTCCCTGTGGATCGACCCGTACTCATCGCGGCTAGCTGCAAAGCGACACCGTCCTGATTGCGGTTAACTTTAGAACTTCAAATACACGACACACCAAAAAGCATCCAATCATGTATCATTCCCTATCTTGACGAAATTTTATATCAAGTTGGGACGAGAAAGGAGTTGTTGGTTGTCGAGACACGCCACCTCTCTGAAGACGTTGAGGAATTACAACGACATATATCAGAGGTGTGAAGAAATGTACCCTTAAACCAAATCCCGTATTTGAGGGAAAGGGGGTGATGGACCTAAGAATCGTTAGTCATATTTGAGACTAAGATTATCTTAGGAGATATGGGATGAATATCATTTTGGATATTATCAATGAGAGATCATTAGTCATGTTTGAGACTAAGATCAATTTGGAAATCATGAGCAATATGGACTCGGTTAATTTAGAATCAAAGAGGTTTAACCTCAGGAAATTTAGCCCATTTGGGCTGAGATTGGGTTTCTATACTACCCAGTAGTGTTAAACACTAATATATGCAGTACTCACGTGTATTTCATATGGGGTGCTAGAATAATGCTGAGCACTAATCTTCTCTAGCGCTCACGTGTGAAACATGTGAGGTGCTCAGATATGGGCGCTACTCAACCAGTGCCGAGCACTTAGTCATTTTGACTGAATATGGAGTGCTAAGCACTTTGCATGGCACTCACGTGGGAAGCACGTGAGTGCTGAGTGTTAATTTCAAATTTTATTTGCTCACCCCTTTTTTTGACATAAGTGCTATGCACTTGGTTGGAGCTCACGTGAGACGCCAGATTTTTGGATTCCGAGAGTGTTTCACGTGTATTTCACGTGATTGCTTTATTTTAGGGTATTGGGCTGCTTTATTTGGTGGTTGCCTAATCAACAAAAAGGAGTTTTTCTTTGCTCTTTGGACGCTCACGTGGGAAGAACATAAGGCATTTTAGTTTTTCTTTTGTTTGTTTTAAGCACTCACGTAGGAAACACATGAGGCAATATAATAGTGCTAAGAACTAATTTTACTCACGTGTGTTTCATATGAGACGCCAAGTTCTTCTTGTTTTTAGAGATATTAATCTCTGTCAATGACATTTTAGTCATTGATAATCATCAAGATTTCTGTTTTGAAGATCTTGAATCATCATCATTGTTTTTATTGGAGAACTAAGTTCTCTTTTATTTTTATAAGAACTAAGTTTTTTATGTAGGGTTAAACCCTAATTTCGGGAGAATTAAATTCCCAGAACATATGTTCTTTTTCTTTCTTTTTCTTTTTTACCTAGTTCTTTTCCCAAAGTTTTGAGTCTGGAAAACAGAATCTCCCCGATGAGAATTAAATTCTCAATTTGTGGGGAGATTTGCTTTTGCAAATCTCAAACCAGAGGAAGAACTAAGTTCTTGTATGAAGGGTTAAACCCTTATATCCATTATACTAGGCAAAAGGGATACTTTTAATCTCTTCTTTTTTATTTACCTAGAGTGTTTTGAAGTAGCAAGGTCTTCTTTCTTTGAGAATTAAATTCTATGTTCTCTCAAGAGCTCACTGTATTTTGGCAGGAGCTTATAGGGTTTTTTTTTTATCTATATTGAGACTTGAAGTCTTTGGTCCTTTATATAGTAGAGGCAGATTTGTTAATTAATTTTGAGAAAATCTATCATAGAAAGATTCCAATTGGTTTAATTGGACTCAAAATTGATTTGGGGACTTTTACCCACCGTTGGATTTTTGATCCAAGTGTTTCTGTTTTACAGAATATGTTTTCTTGTTTTAACAAGATTGAGTGAATATTCTCTCATATAAAGAATAAAATTCTATTGAACGGTGATATTTTTATCACCAGTGGATTTTTAATCCAAGGGTGCTCGGTTTAATTGAGCACAATCTTTCTTTGTTTAGAAAGATATGGGAAATATCTTCCATATGGGAAATATCTTCCATCTCCTTGGATCTTTGATCCACCAACTTTCTGTTTAACAGAAATTATCCTTTCCAATAGAATTTAATTCTATGCTTAATCACCATTGGATCTTTGATCTAACGGTTCCTTATTTGAGTAGAATTTAATTCTACGTGAGGAGGTGCCCTCATGTGTTTAACACGTGAGGCTTATTTAGATTCTCTAATTTGGCGCCCATATGCCCTGCATATGGGCGATCACGTGTTTAACACGTGAGGCCAATTTGGCCTATAGTTGTTTTACTGCAACGCCTATATGCTCTGCATATAGGCGCTCACGTGTTTCACACGTGAGGCTTATTTAGCCTATTAGGTGTTTGGTTGCAGCGCCTATTTGCTCTGCATATAGGCGCTCACGTGTTTAACACGTAAGGCTTATATAGCCTATTAGTTGTTTGATTGCAGCACCTATATACTCTACATATAGGCGCTCGCTTGTTTAACACGTGAGGCTTATTTATCCTATTAGTTGTTTGATTGCAGCGTATATATACTCTGCATATAGGCGCTCGCATATTTAACACGTGGGGTTTGAGTTGTGGGGAATTTTCTCCCTTTTTTCTTTTTTATGAGGGAACAAGTCCTAAACGCCGTCTTCGGAATGTCAAACTCCTTGACCTTCGCCTGATAATATCCTTAACGAAGATTTAATTTTGAGAAAACACAAGATCCACTTAACTGATCGAAAATGTCATTGATACAAGATAGCAGATACTTGTTCTTAATCGTTACTTCGTTCAGTACTCGATAATCCACACACATTCGATAGGTACCTTCCTTCTTCTTCACCAGCAGCACCGGAGATCCCCAACTTGAGATACCGGGTATGATCCAACCTTTCTTCAGGAATTCATCCAACTGAATACGGATCTCCTTCAATCCCTTCAGACTTAATCAATATGGAGCTTTTATTACAGGTTGTGCACCAGGTTGTAAATCAATGCCAAATTCTAAAGCTCGATCGGGAGGCAAACCTGTTACGTCTTTAGGCAATACATCCCCGAACTCTCTAATGACCTCTATCTTCGATCCTTCCACTTGCGATTCCGCAATCTCTTCCTGCTTTGGTTTTTCTCGGTGGATGCTAGACTCCAAAGTCTGGTCTCCGCTTTTGAAATAGAACACTGGGTGATGTGGTATTTCAAACATTACCCTCCTTTGGCAACAGTCGATGGTAGCGTAGAAAGTTCCCAGCTAGTCCATTCCCAAGACTACGTCGAAATTCGGTATATCCAGTACCTTGAAGTCCACATAGAATTTTGGACTGTAGACAACTACAGGATACAGATTGTATCCCAAGGTTGCTCTTAAAACGCCATTCCCTTAACTGACATTCCAGCTAGATACGAGCGGCTTAACTGGGATCGCATGAGTTCTTACGAACCGTTGCGACATGAAACAATGCGATGCCCCAGTATCAAAGAGCGCGTGTGCAGGTAGGATGGCTACTAAGATTGTACCAAAGTCACGTAGGATAGGTTTAGGTATAACAAATATAGATGGCTAGGGAGTGAAATAACTTGAAAGGAAAGAAGAAGAAATTTACCAGTGATAACCTGACCCGTAGTTTCGGCCTCTTCGACCGACATAGTAAAATTTTGGCATCTCGGCACGTTCCTTTACGCTTGGTTAAACACTCGGCGTTGAGGTTGAGCAGTCTGTATGCGGAGAGCTGGAGCAGGTAGAGCTAACCAGGTTGGAGGAGCATGGATCGCCGATCTAACGGGAAGGTTATTAGTCTCTCAGTTCTGGGATCATGCTCCGATAATGTGAGTAGAAGACCCACAGATCAAGCACAAGTTGTTCTCCCTACAACAGTTCTTCAGTAGATGCCATGTTTTTTTGTAGTAGTTGAAAAAGTCTGGCTTGTTATTAGCGAACGAACCTCTTGGCCTCCAAGATGGTCCGTTGAAAGCTGGCCTGAAAGAGGCCCCTCCTGTGATCTGATACAAAGGACGTTTCACACTGGCCAACTATGACCTACCCTTCTTCTTCACAACTGCTTCATAGCGTCGGGCGGCCTTCAAAGCAAGCTCATGGGTTGGGAAATCCCTTATAGCGTGTGCAGTTTGGATTTTAGGTTCTAACCCCAGCTGGAATCGTCGTGCTCGGATCTCTGCAGTGGGAATGAGGTGCGCAGTGAACCTGTTACGACCTTATGTTAGCAGTGTTTAAGTGATATAGGAAAATTTAATTTGAGACTATAGCTTACCTGTCGAGCATGGTAAACTCAGTATCATATTCATCTACAGACTTGACCCACATCGAGCCTTACTGTAAATGGATGAATTGCTGCTCCATGTCAAAGCGGGCAGTCTCCAGAAAGTACTTTGCATTGAAGAGCTCTTGGAATGTTTTCCACTCTATTGGTTGTTTGAGACGGCTCTCCTCTGCCTTCCACCAAACCAAGGCATTATCCGTCAGTTGAAACTTAGCAACTCTTACTCAAACTATAGCTGGCACTTAAGCCACTACCAGATCATCGTCAATCGCTTGAGCCCATTTCTCCACTTCAAGCAGGCTCTCTTTACCCGAGAAGTTCTTTGGATGCAGTGTGCAAAACTGCCTAACTCCGGGTGCCTCCGCCTCGGGGCGAGCAAGTCCTTGGTACATGAGAGTTGTCTGCTGCCTCTGTCCCTCTAATAGGCTCTTGATAGCCTTAAGAAGTACCGTTTGCTCATTGATAGGCGCTGCAACGGTAGGTGGTGGTGGTGGTGTAGGAGTTGAAGTGTTGTCATTGACGTTAGTACTGGTATTGTTCGGAGAGTCCATCACCTTGATATAAAAGGCAGGTTAGGATAGACTCAAGAGATTTGAAATACAAGGAATGTAAATGTTTGTTGAATTCCTTAATTCTTGTGGCATTTTTGTTTAAGAGTTCATGCAGAACTGACCTACATGGCCACCAATAAAACCTGTCACGTCCCGCTTCCCAGTAGACGGAAACGGTAACATGGCAAGCCCGCGACATATTTATCCAGAGAAGGTCATCCCCTAAATAAATATACTAAGTGTATTGAAACAATAATATAAAATGCAAGAATAAATGAAGACTGTAAAAAATTTTAACAAACATTTTTATTTACATTCAAATTTTAAATATTTACAGATACATGAGCGCGACTGAAAAGTAACTGCAATAACAGAAATATCTAAACATGTGTCATATATAAACTGAAAGAAAAGGATAACTAGTCTAAGTCTGAGCCGCAATCTGGTCGTAATCCTCCTCTTTTGCGTACACCTCTTCCGTGTCCACAGTTGCTGACGAACATTCCAAGAAAATAAAAGTGGGTAGAATGCCCGCCAGCGAACTAGCGCTCGGTAAATCCCAAAGTAGAGTAAAAGTGAAAGTGACAAGTATAGAATAATCATGAAATAATATATATGTCGAATAAGAGTATATGTAAATGGACATGAATATATGTATTATAAGTCTCTATATGGTCGCTATGTTAACGTTAAGTTAAGTGTGAATGTCATCGCAACCGTAGAAATATTCACGAGCTAAAGAGTGGGGCCCCAGGAGCAAGGAAACACGGGCCCATTTCATGTGTTAATATTGGGACTCCAAGCTGTGGAGGTGTCGACCCGACTGAGATTCGAATAAATAGAATTCGAGTAGTTAATATGGGACTCCTGAAGTTTCGTTGGATACACACCTGAAACTATCTCATACACCTCGAGTAGTATATATTATAACTATTAGGTATCCTTAGTTGATTACTTGGTTTATTTTAACATGTCTTGATCGAAACCATAGATAGCAAAAGTGAATAAATATAGTCGAGTAAGTCAAGTAGAATGGGAGCCATGTCAATTGCAATCCTGAGCCGAGCCAAGTTAGTTCGAGTAGAATGGGTTCGAGTTAACGTTCAAATTTAGGTTCGAGTTTAGAGTTTAAGTTCAAGTTTGGATTTGAGTTGGTATTCGAGTTATAGACATTTCTTATGAATGGATTTAACTGTTGAAATTCTTATGTTCGGAAGTAATCGTACAACTGCTGCACATGGACGACAGGATTTGTGTCTTTTTCGAAGATAATTACCATTGATAACTCAGTTAATTGCAGTGTTGTCTAACCTGAATAGGTAAGCACTCATTTTCTTCGGCTCCCTAGGGCTCAAGAGAAATGATACCACTTAAACCTATATTAATCTAGAGTCCTTAAAGATTTATTCTGCTTTGTTTACATTGTTTGCATTCTCGAGGGATTTTATGAAAAATATTTTAATATTGTTTAAAAATAAAACTTGAGGGTGATTTTTAAAATTAAGAGTTTTATAGAAATGTATTTTAGTTTAGGTGGTATTTTAGTAATGAAACCTAATTTTTATAACTTTATGGTATTTTTCTGAAAACTACTATTTTTGGAAACTTTAGGGTATTTTATTAAAATTTTGATCTTTCATTTAAAATATATTTTTCACAATTTGTTTTCATTGAAAATACGTATTCATAATTTTATACAATTTTCCAAAGTTTAATTTATTTTAAAAAATTATATTTCATTAAACCATATTTTTGTTTCCTTTCGAGACCGAATTCTCCCTGAGAAGTTTTGTATCTCACTCTACTATTCTAAGGACGTGGAATAACCCGCACCATCTGTAAATGGATTCCCCTAAAAGGGTTATAGTGGTGCAATTGCAAAAGATTTAAAATATCGATAAAAACACTTTTTTATAAAAGTAATGGTATTTTAATGTAATTGTTTCATTTTGGATAGACTTGTAATCTAGTATACTGTGCTATGAAGCCATAGTGTATGTGATGGGGTAGGTTGTTACCCCGAGTTTTCTAGAGGTATATATTTCTAGGTATCTATAAAAGTTAATTTTAAAGTTCATGGTATTTTTATGAAAAAGTTCGTTTTATATTTATTTCGTACGAAATTTTAATTACATCAAAGGTTAAAATGTGAATAATATTTTGAAGTGATATTATGGTATTTGTGTAACATATTGACCCATCAAAGATGATAAAAACATTTTTTAAAAAATGATTTTTAAGATTAACTTCACTTTGTCGATATTATTTTTAGAAAGCGGTTTGAGTCGAAATGAAAGAGAGAAATAAGGACTTACGGTTTTAGAGTGTTGATAAAAAGTAAGGAAACAAGAGGAAGTTTTCGTGGTGTCGCGGTATTGTCGGGAATGGCTCTGGTCTTCAACGGAATGAACTTGGATCGTTAACTCCACTTGACTAGCCTTAGTCCTTCTGAACTTAGTGAAATTTTGAGAAATTTTCAAAATAAGGAAAAGCTAGGGAATGGTGTGGTATTTATAGGAATGAATATAGGTATATGGTGAATTAAAAAGAATTAAAATTGAAATAAAAGTTGTGTAAATTAGTAGATGAAGGGGTAGACTGCTCTCTATTTAATTGCAGAGAAAACAAAAATAGACTAGAGGGGAGTTGAAAGAGTGCATAGGCGAAACACGGAGTGATTTGGGGGCATCAAGACCGCCGGTAGTGGCCAAAGGGTGGATTTGAGTAGTTGGATGGGCCCATGTGTCTCGAGCTTTGTGCCATGTGTGTTTATCAGTCTTTACTCCTCATTTATTCTGTTTGATATTTCTGAAACTTTTCGTTTCTCCGTATATTGTACGTGTAACTTTTGGGCTTCCGAAAAATTAAAAAGAAAAATATAAAAAATAATTGGAACTGATGAGAATAGAACACGCAGGCTAAATAACAACAGCGGAGAGTCTTAACCAGTGAGCTACAGCTTGTTTCTTACTTTTATTGAACAAAATTAACTTATAACTCCTAATGAGGCTGAAATACCCTTTCTATACATTTGAACAAGTTACATTTGTACAGGGATTTTAGAGTCGTTACTGCACCCTTGACATTATCATTTAAAAGTACGTAACGAATCATTAGTTTTTAAAATAGGTATAGTTCTAAACATCTCATAAGGTCCCAATCGGGATTTAGCAAGACTCCTCGAGTCGAATGAATATCGGCCATATTCGGTAGTTTATCCTCATCACATCATGTACGGAACCTCCATCATACGATGTCATCCAATTTATATAGTACAAATCTATAGTCGTGTACGCTAACTCATATCATATCAAGTACGGACATCTAGTCGTGTACAACACATAACAATAATCATATATATATATATATATATATATATAGCCTAATATTTATAAAATAGAGACTAAGCATAAGAATATAAGCATATGGGTGTTCTAGCATGACCCTATAAGTTAGGAATATGGTTCTATTATATAGTATTCTAATTATTACGGTTGCGGGGGTGCTATACGCCATCCACCCGACTGTCCCCGTAGATATACATCTACTCACCGATATGCACCTCGCTCTAGTCGAAGCCGACAAACGCCTTGTCCTTCTTCGTCGTCTCGGAAGTCCCTACGATCGTACCTACAATCGAAAGCATATCGAATCGCATAAAAATTCATATCGAAATCGAAATAATGAGCGAAGCATACATAGGTTAGAACTTATGGTCAACATGCGCTAAATACTATAAAATACCCCCAAGGTCGACATAAGAACGTCGAACGATCAAGTCAAGACATAAAATCCGAAAACCAACTTTCAAAAACTCGCAAAACACCATCAAAACCCAATCAAAATGCTTCCGGATTTTAACACAGGCAATCTGGGACAAAAATAAAAATACAAAGGATTAATTATCAAGTATACGAGCTACAGACCTAACCCTAAGCCCTAACTCAAATTTCTAGCCGCAATTTGCGGCCAATATGGATTTATCTGCGGCCAAAACCAAGAAGTAAGGGCTCGGGCTTCTACGGTGGTCTTCTGCTGGTCCTATCACCTCACAATAACCTTCTTTTAATTTTCAAAGCTCCCCAGTTTCTCCAGATTCAAATTGAAAAACAAGAACTCGAAGAAAACCCAAGTTTATAAAACTTAACTGTTTTGAGATCAACAAAACATACATCTAAGTGCCATCAACTACACAAAACAAGTAGTTGTTACAAGATAAACTCTACTACCCCACCACTACAAGTCATACCTACAATAAAACTCACTTTTGAAAACCCAACACTAGAAAACATGAACTTTAGCTCCAAAACTAGTTTGTTATGGAAAGTATTGTAAAAACTTGTTTAAAATGGGATTCTTACCTCTTTGATGGGGATTTGGGAAAAGTCTCAAGCTTTAAATTTGCCTCTAGATGTAGACTTGTTCACTACTTCATTATTTAGGAGAAAAAGGTTAGGTCTTTGGTGTAGCATTCATTGAGATGGACAAATTTGTATTGTGTGTATGTGGGTGAGGGTGATTTGGAGATGGTGAAGCAGGAAAAGAAGAAGAAATGAAGATGAATGAAGATGGATGGGACTTAGCTATCTCTTTCTCTCTCTACATCTTCAATTTTAAATTACCATACCCCACCCATTCCTCCATGTCTCTCCCTCTCCCTTTCCAAAATATAAAAACAATCATTAAAACATAAATGGGAAAGTTAATCCCCCATTAGCATGCCATGGCACTTTAAATGCAAAATTAGGAGGGAAAAATTAGTTTTAGTAAAAGGTTAGTATATACTATTATTTTAAAACCAATTAAGGAAAACCCCATTAACAAATGCCCTCATAATTATAAATTCCTTTTATTTCCAATTAAATTTCATAAACGAAAGTATATGCTCATACTAATCTATGAAAAACCCAATCATACTCATTATTATTTCCATAAAACTCGTAGTGTTATATTTAAATATAAAATAATATTTAAAATCTTTAAAATGTTACACTTCTATCATACCACGGCTCAAAAGAGTCGTGCAAACAGGTTTTTGTTGGGTATAGTCCCGAAGCACATGGAGCAGTGAGCGATCGAGGGGATTCGTTTGTCCCGGTATAGGGAGTTGATGTCACGTTGTGCAGGACATGACTAACCACAAGTCGATGGCTACCGAAGTAGAGATAATCTAATAAGTGTTATCAGTTGTATTTCCGGTTGGTTATGAGTGTTAGGAATATGTATGCCTTAGAGGCCATTATTGTACATATGATGTATATTATAGTGGATGCTTGGACATATATAGAGAGGACTTTCTTGCTCGACATAATAGTATACTATCTGGTTACTCTTTATCTTAACATGTTGACTGGTATTCCTTACTGTCTTGCTCTCACATGTTGATAAAGCCCTTAGGATATGTAGTTGACTGCCAATTATGATGAGATCATACTAGTGGGGCCAGGGTGGTCTGTTAGTTATATGTATGCCCTAGAGGCCATTACTATACATAGGATGTATATTGTAGTGGATGCTGGGACATATATAGGGAGGACTTTCTTGCTCGAAATGATAGTATGCTATCTGGTTGCTCTTTACCTTAACGTGTATAATGATTGTCTCTCTGTTACATGTTGGTAAAGCCCTTAGGATGTGTGCTTGACTACCTGGACTATGATGCGGATCATACTAGTGGGGACATGGTAGTCCATAAGTACATCCTTGAAAGTCCCTAGTCGTGGGTGTATCGAGATGGGGCATCGATATACCAGAGTAGACTAGCGTATACCTTCTCGACCCATACAGATGGGCGATGGATGATCCCATATCCATTGGTGTTTGACATCGGAGATGATATACGGGTGCTCAGTAGAGACTGGGTACACTGGACGGACTCGCCGAGAACTCCCAGATGGTATTATACCTCACGTCAGATGGCAGTTCTCTGGTGACACTGGTACAGAGTAGTCTGTTGACCCGAGATCGTCATAGAGTCTTGTGTGGTTCCCACTGTGCTTTGATTTCCATCTTACCACGTCCAAGAGGGCGTGCAAAACGGTGGTTTTTGGGTACAGTCCCGAGTCACATGGAGGCAATGAGCGATAGGAGGGGATTCGTCTCTCCCGGTATAGGGAGTTGATGTTGCGCTGTGTTCGATTGGCTATAACAGGAAATCCCTGGCCAGGGTTGCTGAGATTTACTGGTAAGTGTTACCAGTAGTTTCTCGAATTGTTATAGACCTCATATCGACACGACTTATCGAGCTATTGGGGTCTGACGTTTACCACCCCTAGGCGAGATATGCGACATATCAGACGATCAGACCGGACTGTACGGTAGTGTTACTGGTTGGATTCACTGGAGTGTGAGCGGGCTTGCTCGTCGATCTTCAGATCGTTCAATACCCGGGTGGCCGTTACGTTTAGCAGACCGCTTGCGGCTTGTGGGTGATTGATATGATCATCACCTGCTGCCGGCGTATTGACGAGTCTTTAGAGTCCTACACAGAGGTTTCCTGGCTCAAGCGAAACGAAATAGGAGCGCATATGAGATATGTGCGGGACCGAGAATGATACCAGTATGTGATACTGTATTTGATTCTCGCGATATGTGACATCGATCGGTTATATGCGATATAGCCGGGTTATCGGATCAAGTGTTGATTCGATAAGTTGTTACTGTTGATATTAGTCGGTTATATGCGATATGACCGGATCGTTAAATCAAGTGTTGATTTAATGATTTAATGCATAATTATATATTTGATATATTACTTTGCATTAACTAGTATCGGTTCACTTTAAATGGATTTTCTCACTCGGATGTGCGCAATGTATATGCGATATACTTTTGTGCACTTGTTTGTATCATGTTTGATGATACATGATAGTTTGGTTAAGTGTAAAGAATTAATCTTTGGTTAAGTAAATGGTTAGGGTTTTATTTATTTATTCATTCTTTTATCTATTTCTTTTTGGATGAAAAGAATGAGAAAAGAAAAACAAATGGTTGCTTTCTTAGAAGCTTCTTCAAGCTTCATGCTACTTTGACCAAAGCAACCATTCTTGTCTTCTTCTCTAACCCTAACCATTCCACCTAACTAAAGTTAATTCTCTACACTTTACCATGATTCTAATATGATAAGTATTCAATTCTTTTCTAATTTTAATTAACTTATCATAACCATTAGCTTCTTCTTCTTCATCTTCTTCAAAGAAGAAAAGCTTTCTTCATCAATGGTGGATTGATGAAACGAGTGAGAAATCCAATTCTAAAGTCTACCCACTTCCTATTTCTTCATCCTCTACCTCTTGCCAAGTAGTAGAGTGTGTTTTCTTCACAAGTTTCTTGACTTGGTGAAGTCGGAGCTTGATTTAGCGATGCCTCGACGTAGATCATCTTCGGCATGGACATCGATGACCTAGCCCGTCCATTCTCCGATGAAGCCGACGCTAGAGCCCGGGATTTGTTATGGACAGCGAGGAGACTTCATTGTGGAGCTATGGAGGTGGAGAACCGGATCTACAAAGGTTGTATTTCCGTATCTCTTAGTTAATTGTTAACTAGTTTATTGATTCGCCTAGAATTCTAGCCAACGATCCGTAGTCGGGTTTCTCGGTACCTAGATTTTTTGAAATTGGCATGGTTGATGCCTTGTGAGACCTCATTAGGATGCCTAGGAACCCTACAGTGGTATCAGAGCCTAGCTAGAGCCTTAGGCGAAGTCTAGACGGATTTTGAAGTCCGAACGACCCAAACCCCAAACCCCAAAATAGCTCTCTGGACGTTTTCTAAAATCTGGGATTTTTCCACATTAAAAATATGCAGAGAACACAACACAAATATCTAAGAGTTACTGTGAAGTTTGAAAGCCCAATTCCACTAAACCGCCGCGGTTCCGCGGCATGAGCTAGGCTCATGCGGCGGTTCCGCGGTCGTACGGGCACAGTGTGTAAAATTGTCTGCACAGTAATTCTTATTTTACAGTGGTGTTTTTCCTGGGTATTTTTTATATTTTTTCCACAGTTTTAATTTTCTGAGTTGTTTTGGGGATTCGGTGTTTCGATCGGATTGTCAAACTTTGTCTATGTGTTTTTCCGGATAAGTTTTAGAATATGTTAAAAAGTTCGACCGGATATAAATACCCAATTTTTCCCCTGTCGGGAAATTTCCAAGTGTTGGATTTTTCCGTAGTTTAACGACGTTCTAAGTAGTGCAAGTAATGCGATGGTCCCTCTAGAAGACAACAAACCTTAACTCGATTATGTGACCGTCTTGAACTGCCCTTTGAACCTTCGGGTTTGGGGCAGTACGGCGTGCCACATGTGAGGCGTTGGCTTGACCCTTCTACGGCTGGACCGTTGGTACTGAGGCACGAACTGAATGTTGTTAGACTTATTTCATGTGTTGATCTGTATCGGGAAAACTTGGGTGTTTGAATGTTCGATCGAAAAGTTTAACATTTTCTGTTTATCTGGAATGGGATACAATAATTGGAATTCACAAGTAGTTATGAGATAACTGAATGAATGTTATAAACATAGCACTTTAGTCTCACTTGATCGGTTGCCACGGAATTTTGATGTGATCAAAAGTCCGTCGCAATCACGTAGCGTACGCGGATACTCGCCGGGTAAACTTAATAGACAGCCTCACTCCATAGCCCCGACCAAGTGACTGTAGGAGAACCCCGTCGCCGAAAGCATCCGTTCGGGTGCTCGCGGTAGCGGTGTTCCGCCTTGGTGCAGTTCGTCGACGGTATCGGGGGTGCAGCCGTCTATTGAAGTTTGCGACGAGCATTCGATCAGAATGTCGGGAATCCTGTTGAATTGCCCGACTTGATATTGAAAAGCGTTTTCGATAATGAGACTAAAATGCGGGGTTTATAATTGTTAGGCATGCGATGTCTAAGTAATTCATTTGGTCAGGCATGCGATGTCTGAGGTGGTTGCGGATTCCAACTGTTGTAGTTTTACACTTTCTTTTCTGTGACCGTAAGTGTAATATGTGATATCGCCGGTTTCGTTGCTATATGCCAACGACAATTGGGATGCGCATATTTACTTACGTTGATGACATGTGATGTTATGTGTTGCTGGATATGTTATATTGGATCGTCGTGTTTGAATAGCCGGGGGTTTTTATGTGAGATGAGTGTTTTTCATTTTCATTCATGTAAAAACTTGTATGTAATATTCTTTTATTGGGGCGCTTCCAGGTTGCGGAAGTTGTCACCGTTTGTATATTATTTACTTTTCCGCACTAGGATAGACCCAAGGAGGAGGGCACAAGTAACCGGGTTCTGGAGTCCAGTGGGAGACCAACTCGAGGAGTCGAGTCCGGGTCTCCTAACTCTAGAATTGGTAGGGTTGCTTGCCGCTCTCGTAGGGGTCTTGGGGTGTGGGTTTGGCTATTCATCACGACCGTGGAATCCGTGTTTTATACTGGCTCGTATTGAAAACACAGACGTCCTAGTATATCCAATATTTCATATGATTCTTCTGCTGCGATATCTGTGATGTGATCATGTGATGTTCTGTGATAGATACTTTATATAGTATATATGATATATTATATAGATGTTACTTATGTTTTACACTCGCGCTAGCCCTGCCCCGCTCTGTCGTTAGTTACCTAACCTAACGGTGCACGAGGGGACATCGAGGCGAATGCGGATGGCATAAGTGTACGTCGTATTTATCTGTGATGTTTAGGTACTTAAATGATGGGACTTCATTAATGTGATTAATGAAATAAAAGAAACCTAAGATGTTGTAGAATCGAATTTCAAAATAAAACAGGTAGCTACAGTTCTTGCTTTGCACAGAGGTATATGTGATATATCCTGCACCTTATTCGATGAGGAAAGGACCGAGATCCCTTCACCGGGAGTGACTCCTTTAGCAATAACTGGCAGATGCTACACATTCGGTTTGTCTTTTGATTGCTTTTAAGAGTTTTTGCTTTGCACAACGATATATATGATATATCCCGCACCTCATTCGACGAGGAAAGGACCGACGATCCCTTCACCGGGAGTGACTCCTTTAGCAAAACAAGAAAAGCCTCAAAAGCACTCCATTTTTAAAATCATTTGATTCTACAACGATATCAAGTTCATTACGCAATAAGTTTTCAGAAAAACCTGTCGTAGCCCTCCGTCATTTCAGATAAGTAGTAGTTAGTATTCGTGCTACGTTTGTTAGCCTGCGTCAAGGCGTAGTGTGCGGTAGCTAACTGGTGCTTATCTGCATAAGCATATGATGTGATTGGATTAGGGTAGTCGTGCGACTTTGTTGGCCTGCGTCAAGGGTCATGCGGGTGGGTTTAATTCAATCAGGAAATGACGGGTTGAACTTGACTAGCGGACTATGGTTTGTTGGCCTGCGTCAAGGTCATAGGACGCTAGGGGCAAAATATTATCGGGAATTTCAAGTGTTGAAATTTGCAATGAGATTGCATACCTTCTATGAGATAGTTGGATCCCGATACCCGCTGCGAGTAAGAGTTACTCCTGGGAGAGTTTTATACATTACAATTAGCCGATCAAGTAGGTGTCTAGAAAGGTGTCAATGGGGTTACGCCTCTGGGAAAACGAGGTTTACATTAATTAGGTTCGTGCGAAAGCACGGGGGACCTCCCTCAAAGTACCGACACTGGCCTGGCTGAAAGATTGGCGAACTTGTAGTGTGTAATTAATCCCGGCTAGTCTTTCCTTTTAGGGTTTGAAGGAAGATTTGATAAAAAGCAGTGGGAACCATCCTGATTAGATAAAATAATAACCAATCTATTCTTGCAAGAGCGCACGCTGAGTGTTTTCTTCTCTCTCTCTCCAGGTAGCGACCATATCAAGCCTTAATCAAGATAATAAAACGGAATTTTGACCGAACCTGCTTGTTATACTGAGCTGGGGAACGTTGGTCCCGCTCCAACTTATAATTGTTATAAGACAGAGCACGAATTTGGGGATTGCCAGAATTCCCGTGCCGCCCAAACGAAGAGAGTGCATGCCGATGCATCATCTTCGGGTTTGTTCATTATACAGAACTGTTTCTCAGTATCCTTTACGTCCTGGGTATATGATACCGGATCAGGATCCCAGATATATAATCTGTTACATAGGGCTACAGATAGGTAGAGAACTGAGAACGGGTGATAAGTTTCATGAGGCAGAAAACGGGGCAAGAGTTGCAGCCAAGTCTGTCGGTCACTGTCACCCTGTATTACAAATACATTGATTCTGAACGAATGTTATTAGATACCGAACCTGATATACAAAATCGTATCTATCTCTTTATTAGTAAAGAAATGATAAAATTTTGTATTGTTGGATAATGTTTTGAACATTTCCTATATCAAAAGTTGATCGGTTCAGGCACGTTGTCTAAAAGCATTGATGTTCTAAATCAAACTACAGTTCTTAGTATACGGAACACATACAAGAGGAAGAGTTCAGAAATGAACGAATCCTTCTTGAGGTATTGTAGACTAGGTCAGATCAATGCGACCCGACTGGCTAGAGTTACATATAGATGTATATTTAAATCAGTTTGAATTTACATCTTGTGAAACTCGCCAGTCATGTCACAAAGATAAGATGACCATAGCTCTGTTTATTGGAAACAGAGAAAGAGTTAGTGAACTCTTGGGATGATACATGTTGATGTATGTAGGTCCCCTGTCTACACATGCCAAGACCGGTTCTTTGTACTTCATTACATTCTCTGATAATCTCTCAAGATTCAGACATATGTTCCTGTTGAAACACAAGTCTGAACCTTTTGAGATATTCATAGAATATAAGTTAGAAGTAGAGAACCAATACGGGTAAAAGTATTATGTCCTTTGATGCGATCAAGGAGGAGAATACTTGTGCACGGGATTCCTGGACTGTTCTAAAGGAGAATGAGATTCTCTCTCAGCATTACTCCTCCGAATACACCATGGCACGTTGGTATATCGGGGCGGAGCAATTACACCCTATCTGATATGGTGTGCTCTATGATGAGTACTACTGAGTTACCTTTTTCCTTTTTGGGAGTTATGCACTTGAGAAGCTGCATACCTATTGAATAGGGTTCCAATCAAATCAGTTGCCTACCACTTCATATTTGATATGATAAGGGAAGAGCCCATCTCTCAAGTTAGTTGAGATTTGGGGTTGTCCAGCCTATGGCTGAAAAGCAAAATCCGGACAAGCTCGAGGCAAGATCTGTTATGTACAACTGGAAAGGTTCCAGCTATACAAACAACAGCTGATGATTTGGTAGAACCAAAGGATTCAGTAGATTCCAACGAACCTCAGCCTCTCCGCCGATCTAGTAGGGTTCCTCACCCACCTGAGAGTTACTTCGGTTTCTCTATGACAGTGGGAGCGAGGATTGCATCATGAGATGATGACCCAACTAGTTTCGAGCTGGCCATCTGGAGTGGGACTCTGTAAGAATGGCTGGATGCTTAGCGATCTGAGATGGAATCCATGTACACCAACAAAGTATGGACTTTGGTTGCTATATCTGAAGGGTTAAATCCCCATCAGAAGCAAGTATATCTTGAGAAGATTACTTGGTGTAGATGGAAAAGTTGAGACTTTCAAAGCTAGACTTGTTAAAGGTTTTCGTCATCAACCAGGCGTGGATAATGATGAAACCTTTTCAAGTATCTATGCTTAAGTCCATCCAGATCCTACTTACCACGGCTACATACCATGACTACGATATCTGGTGGTTGGGTGCCATGACTGCTTTTCTAAATGATATTTTGGAAGAGAGCGTCTATAAGTACACAGCCACAGGGCTTCGTAGACAGTGGGAGCAGCGGAAACGTGTGCAAGATGCTTTATAGGATAAAGCAGGCATCGCGGAGTTGGAACATCTGTTTTGATGGATTAGTCAAACAGTTTGACATCATCAAAATGGTAGATGAACCTTGTATATACAAAAAGGTAGTAGGGAGTATGGTGATGATCCTCGTAGAGTACGTGGATGACATACTCCTGATAGGGAAGGAGTTTCTTATGCTACGCTCGATCAATCTCCACATATCACAATGATTCTCTACATAGGATCATGATGATACCTGCTAAATCCTGAGTTTTGGATCTATGAGATAGATCTAAATGGATGTTAGGATTCTCACTTATTGAAGTGAGATGGTATCACATGATCCTGGGGAGAATCACTGGAATGGTTCCAGGGTGATAAAGAAGACTGAGTGTCAGTCACAGGCATTGTCTTTACCCTCAATCGAGGGACGGTATGTTGGAAGAGTTCCAAGCTAGATACCGTGGCACACTAGACGATAAAGGCAGGATACATCGCTACTTAAGATGCTACCAAAGAGGCTGTTTGGGTGTATATTGGTTCATAAGATGAACTACGTTCCTACCATTGTGAGACAATGGAGTTGTGGCTCATGCCGAGGAACGCCGGTCCCATCAGTGATCCAGACATATTCTAAGGCAGTATCACCTGATCATGGAGATGGTTGATCTCCAGGGGATCGAGGTTAGGAGAGTAGACTCAGAGGACAACACAGCGGATCCACTCACAAAGGCCTGTTCCCAGAGAGAGATTTTTATGGGATGGTTGAGTATGAGATACTACAACCACTGCTATCAGATGGCCCTAGTGCAAGTGGGAGATTGTTAGTTATATGTATGTCCTAGAGGCCATTACTATACATAGGATGTATATTGTAGTGGATGCTGGGACATATATAGGGAGGACTTTCTTGCTCGACATGATAGTATGCTATCTGGTTGCTCTTTACCTTAACGTGTATACTGATTGTCTCTCTGTTACATGTTGGTAAAGCCCTTAGGATGTGTGCTTGACTACCTGGACTATGATGCGGATCATACTAGTGGGGACATGGTAGTCCATAAGTACATCCTTGAAAGTCCCTAGTCGTGGGTGTATCGAGATGGGGCATCGATATACCAGAGTAGACTAGCGTATACCTTCTCGACCCATACAGATGGGCGATGGATGATCCCATATCCATTGGTGTTTGACATCGGAGATGATATACGGGTGCTCAGTAGAGACTGGGTACACTGGACGGACTCGCCGAGAACTCCCAGATGGTATTATACCTCACGTCAGATGGCAGTTCTCTGGTGATACTGGTACAGAGTAGTCTGTTGACCCGAGATCGTCATAGAGTCTTGTGTGGTTCCCACTGTGCTTTGATTTCCATCTTACCACGTCCAAGAGGGCATGCAAAACGGTGGTTTTTGGGTACAGTCCCGAGTCACATGGAGGCAATGAGCGATAGGAGGGGATTCGTCTCTCCCGGTATAGGGAGTTGATGTTGCGCTGTGTTCGATTGGCTATAACAGGAAATCCCTGGCCAGGGTTGCTGAGATTTACTGGTAAGTGTTACCAGTAGTTTCTCGAATTGTTATAGACCTCATATCGAGCTATTGGGGTCTGACGTTTACCACCCCTAGGCGAGATATGCGACATATCAGACGATCAGACCGGACTGTACGGTAGTGTTACTGGTTGGATTCACTGGAGTGTGAGCGGGCTTGCTCGTTGATCTTCAGATCGTTCAATACCCGGGTGGCCGTTACGTTTAGCAGACCGCTTACGGCTTGTGGGTGATTGATATGATCATCACCTGCTGCCGGCGTATTGACGAGTCTTTAGAGTCCTACACAGAGGTTTCCTGGCTCAAGCGAAACGAAATAGGAGCGCATATGAGATATGTGCGGGACCGAGAATGATACCAGTATGTGATACTTTATTTGATTCTCGTGATATGTGACATCGATCGGTTATATGCGATATAGCCGGGTTATCGGATCAAGTGTTGATTCGATAAGTTGTTACTGTTGATATTAGTCGGTTATATGCGATATGACCGGATCGTTAAATCAAGTGTTGATTTAATGATTTAATGCATAATTATATATTTGATATATTACTTTGCATTAACTAGTATCGGTTCACTTTAAATGGATTTTCTCACTCGGATGTGCGCATTGTATATGCGATATACTTTTGTGCACTTGTTTGTATCATGTTTGATGATACATGATAGTTTGGTTAAGTGTAAAGAATTAATCTTTGGTTAAGTAAATGGTTAGGGTTTTATTTATTTATTCATTCTTTTATCTATTTCTTTTTGGATGAAAAGAATGAGAAAAGAAAAACAAATGGTTGCTTTCTTAGAAGCTTCTTCAAGCTTCATGCTACTTTGACCAAAGCAACCATTCTTGTCTTCTTCTCTAACCCTAACCATTCCACCTAACTAAAGTTAATTCTCTACACTTTACCATGGTTCTAATATGATAAGTATTCAATTCTTTTCTAATTTTAATTAACTTATCATAACCATTAGCTTCTTCTTCTTCATCTTCTTCAAAGAAGAAAAACTTTCTTCATCAATGGTGGATTGATGAAACGAGTGAGAAATCCAATTCTAAAGTCTACCCACTTCCTATTTCTTCATCCTCTACCTCCTGCCAAGTAGTAGAGTGTGTTTTCTTCACAAGTTTCTTGACTTGGTGAAGTCGGAGCTTGATTTAGCGATGCCTCAACGTAGATCATCTTCGGCATGGACATCGATGACCTAGCCCGTCCATTCTCCGATGAAGCCGACGCTAGAGCCCGGGATTTGTTATGGACAGCGAGGAGACTTCATTGCGGAGCTATGGAGGTGGAGAACCGGATCTACAAAGGTTGTATTTCCGTATCTCTTAGTTAATTGTTAACTAGTTTATTGATTCGCCTAGAATTCTAGCCAACGATCCGTAGTCGGGTTTCTCGGTACCTAGATTTTTTGAAATTGGCATGGTTGATGCCTTGTGAGACCTCATTAGGATGCCTAGGAACCCTACATGGTCCATAAGTACATCCTTTAATCAGTTCATAGTCGTCGGAATATTAAGACCAGGGCATCGATATTCCAATGTAGACTAGTGTGTACGTTTCTTGTCCCTTAGAGGGCGATAGTAGATCCCACAACCATTGGTGTGTGACATCAAAGATTGTACACAGGTGCTCATTGAAGAATGGGTACACCGAACAGGAATCGCTGAGGACTCCTAGTTGGTAGTATACCTATCGACAGATAGCAGTCCTCTGGTGACATTGATACAGGTTAGTCTGTAGAGCCGAGATCGTCATAGAGTCTTGTGTGGCTCCCACCGTGCTTTAATTTCCTCCCTACCACGACTCAAAGGAGGCGTGAAAACAGGTGGATTTTGGATACAGTCTCGAGTCACATGGAGGCAATGAGCGATAGGAAGGGTTTCGTCTCTCCCGGTATTGGGGGTTGATGTTGCGCTATGCTCGATTGGCTATAACTGGAAGTCCCTGGCCAGGGCTGCTGCTGAGATTTACTGATAAGAGTTATCAGTAGTTTCTCGAACCGTTATAGGCCAGACATCGGCATAACTTATCACGTTACTGGGGTCTGACGTTTACCACCCCTAGACTTGATATGCAACATATCAGAAGAAGAGACCAAACTGTACGGTAGTGTTACTGATAGGCTTCATAGAGAGTATGGACGAGCTTGCTTGTTGATCTTCATATAGCTCAATACCCGGATAGCCGTTACGTCCAGCTAGTATCGCTGACGGCTTGTAGATTATTGATGTGATCATCACTACTGCTAGCATATTGACGAGTCTTTAGAGTCCCACGCAAAAGTTTCCTGGTTCGAGCGAAACGA
The DNA here is from genome assembly GCA_030015575.1 of Agapanthus africanus. Lineage (NCBI taxonomy): Eukaryota > Viridiplantae > Streptophyta > Magnoliopsida > Asparagales > Amaryllidaceae > Agapanthus > Agapanthus africanus. Next base: position 424,430,807 of record CM057349.1, read on the forward strand.
AGTAGGGCATATATGTTGATATGTGCGTGAGCCTGATTAAATATGAGCATGTGATACCGTATTATAATCTGGCAGTTATATGATGTCAGTCAGGTTATATGTGATATAACCGGATTATCGAATCAAGTGTTGGTTTGATAATGTGATATTCAGACTAATGATATTAGTCAGTTATATATGATATAACCGGATTATTAAATCAAGTGTTGATTTAATAATGTGATATATATTATATATGATATAATTATATCTTGACTAATTTTATTAGCTCACTAATTATGTTTCTTAATATATATTAATATATATATTTGATATGTATATATATATATTATATGAAGCATGTCATCTATTTTCTATTTTTAGAAAATACAAAATGAGGTGTAAATTGTGGAGATATTTGTGGAATAGGCAAGGCATGTGTTTTTATCATATTATATTGGTCTTGACTCACTATTCAAGTATGGTTGCAATTTAGAATAGCAATTTATTCTATGCTTGAATAAGTGAGGAAAGAGAGAGCCATTTTGGTTTACTCTCATCATTTTTCATTCTTCATGCCTTAGCCATTTTTTTCATGAGCTCTTGCTCTCTACAATTTTCTTTACTTCACATCCAAGTTCAAACCCTCACATGTGATGTGAATCATTGAACTTGTGAGAACCCTAGTAAGAAAATTAAACCCCTACTTCACCATCACACATTAGATTAGCAATTTGATGTGGAGTGTTGCCTTCACTAATGAGATTAGTGAAGGGTTAGCTTGAGCTTGTGGACTTCGGATGGATCGTCTTTGGCGTGAAGATCACAAAGAAGGTTCTTTCATCTTGAAGAGGAGCCTAGTAGAGTCGCGTGGACTACAACCTGGAGCTATTAAAGAGAAGGACTCGATCTACATGGGTAGAACCTTCTTTCCTTCTCTCTAGTTGTATATATCATACTTCAAACCCTAATCAACTAGTTAAAAATCTAGTTTAGTCTAGCTTAGCACCTATAAAAATTTGAATTTAGCATACTTTATGTGACTTAGACCTCATGGTGGTGCTAGGGTAGACTTTCATGGTATCAGAGACTAAGCTAGAAGATTAGACGGTGTAATTAGAATCACGAAACCGAAAAACCCCAAAACACCGAAACCCAAAATCAAGTTTCTGTCGATTTTCAAATGATCTGTAAAAAAATTTTAAGCAACTGCAGAATGTTGTATATGATGCAACTTGATCACTAGAAAAATTTCAGGCCAAATCACCACTTTTGACCCGGCGAAAACCCATTAAAAATTGGTGTGGACGGTTTTCTTAGCTTGTCAGGCCTCGAAATTTTTTTGGTGTTCCAGTAGCTTGATTTTTGGGTTTCAGATATTGTTTGATTAGCCCAGTTTGCATGTGATATTAAAAGTTCTATTGGGGCTAAAACGGAGTGTTTCGTAGTCGTAATTGTTGCGTCGTTTCGGGTTTAAGTTTGATATGGAGGCAGTAGTTGGAATCCATATTTAATTAGTTTTCTGAAAACTAGTTAGTATTATAAATCTAGCTGTTTAGTCTCGTTTGATCGATTGCCACGGAATTTTGATTCGGATCAAAACTCCGTCGCAATTGCGTATAGTATGCGATCACTTAGTCGGGAATCTTGTTGATTTATCCGACAGTTTATTGAAAAGAGTTTTCAATTTGAGACTAAAATGCTAGTTTTATAAGTTAGGAAAGAAATCCGGAATATGAGATATTCCGGGTTTATGTTGTCTAAGGATATTGCGGATTCTAATTATTGTAGTTTTCTGTTTTCTTTTCTGCGACAATAAGTGTAATATGTGGGGTATCCCAATCTCATTGCTATATGTCAACGAGTTTTAGGGATACGCATATTTGCTTACTTTGATGATATATGATATCATGTGTTGATGTTGATATGATTTATGGGATTGTCGTGAAAGAATAGCCGGGGGTTTTCTGTGAGATGAGAGTTTTTTATTTTTCATTCATGTAAAACCTGTTTGTAATATTCTTTTATTGGGGCACTTCCGGGTTGAGGATGATATCACCACTGTTGTATATTATTTACTTTTCAGCATTAGGATAGACCCAAGACGGGGAGCACAAGTAACCGGTTTTTAGAGTCCAGTGGGAGACCATCTCAAGGAGTTGAAACCGGGTCTCCTAACTCTAGAATTGGCAGGGTTACTTTCTGCTCCTGTAGGGGTCTAGAGATGTGGGTTTGGCTATTCATCACGACCGTGGAATCCGTGTTTTACATTACTGGCTAAATTTAAAACACGGACATCCTAATATATCCAATATTTCATATATTGCTTCTGCTGCTTGATTCTATGATGTTGATCATATAACTGCGTGAGACGAATGTAATATTATATATATGATATATAATAAACGTTTCTTATGTTTTGCACCCGCGCTGGTCCAGCCCTTGCTCTGCCGGTAGTTAAGTAACCTAACGGTGCATGAAGGGGCCCTGTGGCGAATGCGGATGGCATAAGCGTATGTTCTATTTTCGTTTCATTTTTATGTAATGTTTAGAAAACATTAATTGATGGTACTTCATTAATGAGATTAATAAAAAGAAAGAAGCCAAAAGATGTTGTAGAATCAAATTTTTAAAAAGAGTAGCTCTAGTTTTTGTTTGGCATAGTGGTATTCCTTGATGAATATCCAGCACCTCATTCGATGAGGAAAGAGCCGAGATCCCTTCACCGGGAGTGACCTCTTTAACGAAACTAGAAAATGCTACAACCCACTCGGTTTTGTTTTTGACAGCTTCTCTAAGTTCTTTCTTTGCATAGTGGTATTATTGAATATCATGTGCCTCATTCAATGAGGAAAGAGCCGAGATCCCTTCACCGGGAGTGACCTCTTTAGCGAAACTCGCAAAAGCCTAAAAAACACTCCTTTTCAAAATCACTAGATTCTACAACGATATCAAGTTCATTACGCACATGGTTTTCTTAAAAACTTGCGTAGCCCTCCGTCATTTCAGATAAGTGCTATTTTAGTATTCGTGCTATGTTTGTTGGCCTGCGTCAAGGCGTAGTGTGCGGTAGCTGAATTAGTGCTTATCAGCAGCATGTGATATGATTGGAATAAGGTAGTGGTGCGACTTTGTTGTCCTGCATCAAGAGTCGTGCGGGTGGGTTTAATTCAATCAAGAAATGAACGGGTTGAACTTGACTAACACCTTATGGTTTGTTGGCTTGCGTCAAGGTCATAGGACGTTATGGGTAAAAACATTATCGGGAATTTCAAGTGTTGAAATTTGCAATGAGATTGCATACCTTCTATATGATAGTTGGATCCCGATACCCAATGCAAATAAGAGTTACTCCTGGGAGAATTTTGCACTTTAAAATTAGCTAATCCAGTAGGTGTCTAGAAAGGTGTCAACGGGGTTATGCCTCTAGAAAAATGAGGTTTATTTTAATTAGGTTTATACGTAAGCACGGGGAACCTCCCTCGGAGTACCGATACCTGCCTGGTCGAACGATTGGCGAACCTGTAGGTTATAATTAATCCCAGCTAATCTTACCTTTTAGGGTTTGAAGGAAAAATTTGATAAAAACAGTGGGAGCCATCCTGATTAGATAAGATAATAACCAATCTAATCTTGCAAAGAACGTACGCTAACGCGTTTCCTTCTCTCTCTCTCTCTCCAGGCAGCAACCAATGTCACACCTTAATAAAGATAATAATATAGATGTATTGACCGAACTCTCCTTTTATACAGGGCAAAGGAACGTTGGTCCCGCTCCATCTTATGACTTCATAAGTCTGAGCAAGAAATAAGGGAATATCAGGATTCCCGCGCCATCCGTACGAAGAAACAACATGTTGATGCATCTTCTTCGGGTGTGTTCGTTACCGAGAACTATTTCTTAGTTTGTTCTACGTTCTGGGTATTGGATACCGGATCAGGATCCCGCGTATGTAATTTGTTACATGGGCTAAAGAAATGTAGAGAACTGGGAAAGGGTGATGAATCCCTAAAGTAGGGAATGGTGCAATTGTTGCAGCCAAGGCAGTTGGCGATTATCACCTTGTATTACCTACTGGTAATACATTGATTCTGAACGACTGTTACTGCGTACCAAAGATGATGTGTAACATTATATCGGTTTCTTTGCTAACTAAAGAAGGATATAGTCTCACATTAGAGGATAATGTTATGAACATTTTCCAGAATCAAATGTTGATTGGATCTAGTACATTATGTAACGGTATATACGTTCTTAATCAAAGGACAGTTCTTAACATACAGAACACAAACAAGAGGAAAAGTTTAGAAATGCACGAATCTTTCTTATGGCACTGTAGACTGGGTCATATCAATGCGACAAGACTGGATAAGTTGCATAAAGATGGATATTTGAATCCGTTCGAATTTTCATCTTATGAAATTTGCCAGTTATGTCTCAAAGGCAAGATGACCAAAACTCCGTTTACTGGACACGGAGAAATAGCTACTGAACTCTTGGGATGATACATAGTGATGTATGCGGTCCTATGTCTACGCATGCCGGGAATAGTTTTTCGTATTTTATTACATTCACCGATGATCTCTCAAGGTTCGGACATGTGTTCTTGTTGAAACACAAGTCTGAAGCTTTTGAGAAATTCAAGGAATATAAGTGTGAAGTTGAAAACCTGACGGGCAAAAGTATTAAAGTCCTACGATCTGATCGGGAAGGAGAATACTTGAGCAGGGAATTCCGAGACTATTTAAAAGAGAATGGGATTCTCTCTCAGCTTACTCCTCCGTATATACCACATCACAACGGTGTATCGGAGCGGAGAAATCGCACCCTATTAGATATGGTGTGCTCTATGATGAGTACTGTTGAGTTGCCTATTTCATTTTGGGGATATGCGCTTGAAACAGCTGCAGACCTATTGAATATGGTTTCCACCAAATCTGTGCCTACCACTCCATATGAGATATGGAAAGGAAAGAGACCATACCTTAAATATGTTAAGGTATGGGGTTGTCCGGCATATGTGAAAACACAAAATCCGAACAAGCTCGAGGCAAGGTCAGTATTGTGCAAATTTGTAGGATATCCCAAGAATTCACGAGGGTATATCTTCTACCACTCAGAAGAACAAAAGGTGTTTGTTTCTCGACATGCCACCTTTTTAGAAAATGAATTTCTTGTTAAAGAAATTAGTGGCAATGAAGTAGAACTGGAAGAAGTTCCAGCAGCACAAACTACAACTAACGATTTGGTTGAACCGGAGGATCCAATAGTGCCCAACGAACCCCGGCCACTCCGCAGATCTAGTAGGGTTCCTCATCCACCTGAGAGATACTATGGTTTTCTCGTAGATGGTGGGAGGGAGGATTGCATCATGGAAGATGATGACCCTACTAGTTTCAAGAAGGCCATCACAAGTGGAGACACTGTGAAATGGCTGGATGCTATGCGATCCGAAATGGAATACATGTACACCAACAAAGTATGGACTTTGGATGTTGCTCCTGAAGGGGTAAAACCCATAGGGAGCAAGTGGATCTTCAAAAAGAAGATAGGTGTAGATGGAAAAGTTGATACTTTCAAAGCTAAACTTGTAGCAAAAGGTTTTTGTCAACGACCTGGCGTTGACTATGATGAAACATTTTCTCCTGTCGCTATGCTTAAGTCCATCAGGATCCTACTTGCCATTGCTGCATACCATGACTACGAAATCTGGCAGATGGACATCAAGACCGCTTTTCTAAATGATGATTTAGAAGAGAGCGTGTACATGACACAGCCAGAGGGCTTCGTAGACAGTGGGAGCAGCGGAAAGGTGTGCAAGCTGCTTAAATCTATCTACGGATTAAAGCAGGCGTCGCGGAGTTGGAACATCTGTTTTGATGAAGCTATCAAAGAGTTTGACTTCATCAAAAGTGTAGATGAACCTTGTATATATAAGAAGGCTGTAGAGAGTAAGGTAGTCTTCCTCGTATTGTACGTAGATGACATACTCTTGATAGGAAACGATGTTCCTATGCTACACTCGGTCAAGCTCTTCTTATCCTACAAGTTCTCCATGAAAGATCTTGGTGACGCCTTCTACATCCTGGGGATAAAGATCTATAGAGATAGATCTAAACGGATTTTGGGATTGTCCCAATCCAGGTACATTAACACCATACTAAAGAGCTTTAGTATGGAAGATTCCAAGCGAACTAATTTACCCGCTTGTTCAGGAATCACTCTCTCCAAAGAGATGTCTCCCAAGACTGATTTGGAAAGGGCTCGCATGCAAGGAATACCCTATGCTTCGGCAGTAGACTCTATCATGTATGCGATGTTATGTACCATACCGGATGTAGCTTACTCACTAGGTGTAGTGAGTAGGTATCAATCAGATCCTGGGGAAAACCACTGGACAGCTGTGAAGAACATTCTTAAGTACTTGAGAAGGACTAAAGAAATGTTCTTGGTGTATGGTAAAGGTGAACTCCAGGTGGAGTTCTTTACCGATTCGAGCTTCCAGAATGATAAGAACGACAGTAAGTCGGTCTCGGGTTTTGTCTTCACCCTTAACGGAGGGGTGATGTGTTGGAAGAGTTCAAAGCAAGACACCGTAGCAGACACAACGATGGAGGCTGAATACTTCGCCGCCAACGATGCCGCCAAAGAGGCTGTCTGGATGAAGAAGTTCATTGCTGAGCTTGGTGTGGTTCCATCCATTGAGCATCCAATACCTGTATATTATGATAACAATGGAGCAGTGGATTTGGCCAAGGAACCCAGGTCCCATCAGAGATCCAGACATATTCTGAGGCGGTATCACCTGATCAGAGAGATAGTAGATTGCCAGGAGATCGAGGTCAGGATAGTTGACACGAAGGACAACGTAGCGGATCCACTCACGAAGGCCCTCCCCCAGATACAGTTTGAGAGACTTTTTGGGATGTTGGATATGAGATACTACAACACATGGTCTTAGTGCAAGTGGGAGATTGTTAGGAATATATATGCCCTAGAGGCCATTATTGTACATATAATATATATTATAGTGGATCCTTGGACATATATATAGAGGACTTTCTTGCTCGACATGATAGTATGCTATCTGGTTACTCTTTATCTTAACATATTGACTGGTATTCTTTAATATCTTTCTCTCACATATTGATAAAGCCCTTAGGATATGTACTTGACTGCCAGGATTATGATGAGATCATACTAGTGGGGCCAGGGTGGTCCATAAGTACATCCCTTAATCAGTTCCTAGTCGTGGGAATATCGAGACTAGGGCATCGATATTCCAATGTAGACTAGTGTGTACATTTCTTGTCCCTTAGAGGACAATGGTTGATCCTACAACCATTGGTGTGTGACATCAAAGATTGTACACATGTGCTCATTGGAGAATGGGTACACCGAACAGGACTCGTCGAGGACTCTTAGTTGGTAGTATACCTATCGTCAAATAGCAGTCCTCTGGTGACACTGGTACAGATTAGTGTGTAGAGTCGAGATCGTCATAGAGTCTTGAGTGGATCCCACTGTGCTTTGATTTCCTCCCTACCACGGCTCAAAGGAGTCATGCAAACAGGTGGATTTTAGGTACAGTCTCGAGTCACATGGAGGCAATGAGCGATAGGAGGGGTTTCGTCTCTTCCGGTATTAGGGGTTGATGTTGTGCTATGCTCGATTGGCTATAACTGGAAGTCCATGGCCAGGGCTGCTGTTGAGATTTACTGATAAGAGTTATCAGTACTTTCTTGAACCGTTATAGGCCAGACATCGGCATGACTTATCACGTTACTGGGGTCTGATGTTTACCACCCCTAGAAATGATATGCGACATATCAGATGAAGAGACCTGACTGTACAATAGTGTTACCGATAGGCTTCATTGAGAGTATGGACGAGCTTGCGTTTTGATCTTCATATCACTCGATACCCGGGTAGCTGTTACGTTCAGCCAGTACTGCTGATGGCTTGTAGGTGATTGATGTGATCATTACCTACTGCTGGCGTATTGATGAGTCTTTAGAGTCCCACGCAGAAGTTTCCTGGTTCGAGCGAAACGAAGTATGGCACATATGTTGATATGTGCGTAGGCCAGATTAAATATGAGTATGTGATACCGTATTATAATCTGGCAGTTATCTGATGTCAGTGAGGTTATATGTGATATAACTGGATTATCGAATCAAGTGTTGGTTTGATAATATGATATTCAGACAAATGATATTAGTCGGTTATATGTGATATAACCGGATTATTAAATCAAGTGTTGATTTAATAATGTGATATATATTATATATGATATAATTATATCTTGACTAATATTATTAGCTCACTAATTATGTTTCTTAATATATATTAATATATATATATATATATATTCGATATATGTGTGTGTGTGTGTATTATATGAAGAATGGCATCTATTTTCTATTTTTAGAAAGTACAAAATGAGTTGTAAATTGTGGAGATATTTGTGGAATGGGCAAGGCATGGGTTTTTATCATATTATATTGGTCTTGACTCACTATTCAAGCATGGATGCAATTTATTCCATGCTTGAATAAGTGAGGAAAGAGAGAGCCATTTGGGTTTACTCTCATCATTTTTCATTCTTCATGCCTTAGTCATTTTTTTCATGAGCTCTTGCTCTCTCTTGCTCTCTACGATTTTCTTTACCTCACCTCCAAGTTCAAACCTTCACATGTGATGTGAATCATTGAACTTGTGAGAACCCTAGTGAGAAAATTAAACCCCTACTTCACCATCACACATTAGATTAGCAATTTGATGTGAAGTGTTGCCTTCACTAATAAGATTATTGAAGAGTTAGCTTGAGCTTGTGGATTTCGGGTGGATCGTCTTTGGCGTGAAGATCACGAAAGAGGTTCTTCATCTTGAAGAGGAGCCTAGTGGAGTCGCGTGGACCACAACCCGGAGCTATTGAAGAGAAGGACTCGATCTACAAGGGTATAACCTTCTTTCCTTCTCTCTAGTTGTATATATCAAACTTCAAACCCTAATCAACTAGTTAAAGATCTACTTTAGTCTAGCTTAGCACCTATAAAAATTTGAATTTGGCATGCTTGATGTCACTTGGACCTCATGGAGTTGCTAGGGTAGACTTTCAATGAGTTATTGTCATTCCCCGCTTCCCAGAGTGCGCTAAGATCGGCACGTGACAGAGCCAACCATGCTACCTGTGGATAGGAAAGATCCTCCCGCAGTCACATTACGGCTGTTTAGAGATATCAAGAACAGTAATATAAACCAAACTATCTAATACATGTCCATAAGCCAAAATAAACGAGTCATGAAATAAAATAATGCGGACGCAAAAGATTCAAGTACAATAATGATCCGGAATGTACGTCATATAATTCGGGCTCACATCAGGAATGAAAACACTGAAAGAAAACTAACTAAACTACTAACAGGTCCTCACTGTTCGGCCTGTTGATCAAAATACTCCTGGACTGCCTGCGATAAGGATAAGGGATCTGGGCCATGCAAAACCCAGACGTCAGTGCGTCATAATATCAATAATTCTAAGCAAGCAGGATGTAATGAAATATGCAGGCATGAAGTATGAATAGTAACAAGTTATCAGTAACAAGTAAACAGTAACATGAATATAGGTCAGTGAATAGGATATATACAGGTGAAGTGCAGTGAGTAGTCTAAACTGTGCTATAGGGTTATCTACTCTAAAGTTATTCGAAATCAATTAATCTAATCCTCATCGTTACCCATCGGTCTATGCCCCGTTCATTCCCCACGGGACCACGGTAAAATGATATAATAGACTGTGAGTCTATATCCCGTTCATTCCCCACGGGACCACGGTAAAAGGATAATAGCCCTTTGAGTTACGTTCGGCTACATTCTTGATTTCCCCATACCCCCAAGTTATGTGTTCAAGTCAGGTATTGATAAATCTGGAGTTAATGCCAACACGGGATCAAGCAGGTACAGGTTTGTCTAAATAGACAACAGAAAATGTCCGTAGGGACAACAGGTCAAGATTGTCGGCATTAGTTATAAGATCAGGTATCAAGTCAAGCTGTAGTATATCAGGTCATGTCAGGTAGTGTTTATGTATCGAGTCATGTCAAATAGTGTATCAGGTCGTGCCAAGTAGTGTACAGGTATTAAGTGGGTGTTTATAATCAAACTGTAGTAAGCATGGGTGCACAAAATCAAGTATGGAGTACTAATATAACAATAAAATGAGATAATGTGACATGGTATGCAAATAGATATAAGATCAATGATATGGATGCACAATTATCAATTAGGGTTACATTTATAGTTCCAATACTAATTAGGATGCACTTTATTAAACATGGGGTGTTAATATAACAGTATTATGTATTAATGTGATCTGTAAATGCGGCTATATGTGTACTATATGATATGGATGCAAACGGATATCATATAACCGTAAAATGATAAACTGGTTAATACGGAATGTACAATTTAAACAATATGAACTGTTATACTAAACTGGATGCAGTATATTATAGTCTAATAAGTAACAATACATGTTTTCATTCCCTAGATCTAAAACGATATGAATAGATGCATACAGACATCGTAAAATTGTAAAACGAGAACTTATGATGCACGATTTGAAATCCAAGTATTATATTGTTAAAATCGATGTATATAAAGTAATCTAGCATGTAGTAAGATTAATTTGCATGCCCTAGATCTGAAATGTATTATATGAATGTAAACGGACATCGAATAAATCGATAAAACTGAAAACAATAATGTGGATTGCAAAATTAACCATTTTGAAGTATTATAATTCAAATAGATATAGATTATAGTATTATAGCATGTAGCAAGATTAACTTGCCTAGACGGAACATAAAACGGATATGTACAGTACGTCCTACGTCGGCGAAATGTCGTGACGCAAGCACGGCACACGGAATGGGTCCAAGCAACGCACGAGAGTGATCACGCAGGCAAGGCACTTCCTCTGGGTCGTCTGGATCGTCGGCGATGATCCCGGCTCCGGCGAACTATGAAAAACAAAGATCAAAAATCAAAGAAAGAAAAGAAAAGAAAAGAAAGAGGAAGAGAAGAAGAAAGGAAGAGGGATTGCACACTGGATTGTGCACTGTGTTTGCAGAGAGGGGGTGATGGTGTTGACGGTAGTGAACGGAGCTCCGGCAATCTAGGGTTTGCATTAGGTTTCGGTTAGGGTTTGGGGTTGGTTTCTGTGTTCTGGGTTTCTTGATGCAAAGGGTGTGCAGGGTCTGGTGAAGGAGAAGAGAACAGAAGAGGGTGGTGACGAGATGAGGTGGTCGGCGGCGACGAGGTGGTGGTGATGGGTGTTCTTGGGTTATAGGGTGTGTGTGCAGGGTGCTTGGGAGAACGAAGGAGGATCGTCAAGGAGGCAGAGGAGACTTGGTGACGGGAGGAGATAAGGGCTCTGTTGAGGGTATTAGGGTTAGGGTTTCGAGATGAGGATGGGTTGAAGTGAGAAGGCCCGTTGGGTTTTTAAAGAGGGGATGAAGACGAGGATCGAAGGGGTTTGTTAAGGAAGGTGAGTGTAGCGTCAGGGGCGGTGACGCGATCTAAGCTACCGCGAGAGGAGAGAGATAGACAGTAGCAAGAGGAGAGAGAGGGGGAAGGAGAAAGAAAGTTGGATTTTAGTGGGGAGAGAGAGTGTGTGTCTGGGAGTGAGGGGAGAGAAAAAGAGAGAGAGAGAGAGAAGAAGAGAGAGGAAAGAGAAAGAGAGAGAGTAAGTTGTTAGATTGTTACGATAGTAATAATAAAAATATTTTAGTTAGTTTTTAGAGTCAGGATTATTTAGTTTAAAGATTTGTAAGTTAAAGAAATTTTAAACTGTCGAATTTAAAATAAATATTATATTAATTAAAATTTGAATTTTAGAGGGATACAAAATATTTCAAAACACGTCCGGGTCGGGTCTAAAATTTCAATTTTAAAATATGAAAAATATATGCGACGTCCCAATTTCAAAATGAATGCTCGGGTAACGAAAATGCATACCCCCAAGAACGGATGCACGTACGTGCGCGTAGCCATCCAAACACGTCCGTTTCACTGAACGGGACGAGAACAAGATATGCGGATGCTACCACGGGGTTAGGGGTATCATGCAGGCCATGTTATGTATTTTTTAATTATTTTATATGATTTAAAATGTTATATTGTAAAAGATACAGATGCTAGGTTAAAAGCTAGTATGCAGTATTCATAAGTGTGTACCATTCTACGCAACAATTCAAGATAATTCATAAACATGAATCAAACAAGTTTCAAGCAAACGGGTCGGGTCAAATGCAATATAAAATGTAAAATACCATTCGCACCCAAAATACGATAAATCAGGAAAATACCACACAATAAGAAAATACGAGAACTGGAATTGGTATAAATGAACTAGGGTGTTACAGTTATTTGTCGTACAATTTATCAAGTTATTAGGGTCTGACAGATTCCAAACCCCATACCCGGTATGCGATACTCTCAGACGAAAAGACCGGACTATACCGAGACTGTCACTTATAGACTTTGTCTAGTCCAAATGAGTTCGCTCGTCGACCTGCCTTTATCTTGATCGTATCTGGGTATCCGTTACGTACAGTTAGTGCCACTGACGAACTTGTGGGTTAACCCATGAGGGGGTTGAATCTGAAAATGTTTCGGATTCAATCGGATGTGATCCTACATAACCTACTTCCAGCATATTGACAGGGCTTAAGAGTCCTGCAAAGAAATTACCTGCTCGGACAAAATATGATGTGGCGTCACTAGTAAAATAAGGGGTTGCCCCTACGGATAACAACATCCGTAGGGGCAGATAAAGTTTGGCCGTACGGATTAATCCGTAGGGCCAAACGATTGCCCCTACGGTCCTTCCATATTTATTTAAAAATTATTAAATCTTAAAGTGTTGTTTGCCCCTACGGAGCCGCAAACCAAGCACCTACAGGTATATCCATAGGGGCATATAAATAGGGATTTAAGTGATCGATCCCTACACTGATTATTTCTTATTCCCTTTATCGTTGCGCGCGAACCCAAATCCCCAAACCCTCGACGTTCCCGCCGATCGCCGTTCTCGTCGTCGCCAGCGCCGGCCGAATCGTCGTCGCCACCGCCTGCAGTGATCTCGTCGTCGCCACCGCCCTCCGTTCTCGTTGTCGCCACCGCCCTTGTCGTCGCCGATTGCGTCTACGTCGTCTCCTCCACCGCCTAGCCTACAGGTTAGTTAAACATTATTTTAATGATGTTAGGGTAGAGATGAGGGTTAGGGTTAGGTATCGGTTGGGGTTAGGGTTAGGATTAGGGTTAGGGTACGGGTTCGATCGGTTGGGGTTCGGCTGGTGTTGGGGTTAGGGTTAGGGTTAGGGTTCGGTTGGGGTTTGGTGTTGGGGTTGGGGTTCGGCTGGGGCTGGGTTGGGGTTAGGGTTAGGCCGGGTTAGGGTTTGGTGTTGGGTTGGGGTTCGGCTAGGGCTGGGTTGGTGTTAGGGTTAGGCCGGGTTAGGGTTTGGTGTTGGGTTGGGGTTCGGCTGGGGCTGGGTTATGGTTAAAAAGGTGAAATTTTAGGGGATTGATCTGGAAAATAGTGAAAGTCGATACTGTTTATTTGTGAATAACACAGTCCATGGTTTTTATATGAGAAAAAGGTCCATGAAAGTCTATGGGATTTATCTAAAAACGCTGAAAGTTCATGTATTTATTTGTAAACAACAAAGTTCATGGTATTTATCTGGAAAACGTTGGAAGTCAATGGTATGTATTTGTAAACAACAAAGTCTATGGAAATTATGTGAAAACGTTAAAACTTCATGGTATGTAACAAACAAATTCTATGGTATTTGTTTGAAAAATATTGAAAGACCATGACATTTATATGTAATGGGTCAAAGTCATTTGGGTTATGTCAATCTTATTGGCGATGCTTTCTTTTTGTGCATATCCAAAAACTTTGAAAGTTCTTAGCACCTATTAGAAAATATAAAGGGTTTTGTAGTGAAAGGAAAGAATTGGATTTAGAAAAACCGTGTGTAACTTTTAGAAATTCTATACACCCAAGTATATAGAAAAGGGTTAATTGCGGATACAGCCTATGTACTATGGGGGTCAAGCACTTATAACCTCTGAAGTATAATAATAAGCACTTTTGTTTGTTTTTCATTAGAGATTAATTTTTAGTTTGCTAATTATTCTTTTTCAGTATGGATACTTGATAGAATTACAATTGCTTTACTATTGTTTGTCTTTTTTCCTTTTGTGTAGAAAATATATCCATTGTGTCATATGGACACTATTAATTTCACATCGATTCAAGGGAAAAATTGAGGAAGATTGTGTTTGTTATATTAAAAACCTTTTTGTTGAACCCAACATGTGAAACTTTAGAGTTGTTATAGATAGCTCTTACATGTTTAATGCATGTACCATTGTTAAGAGAGTGCAAGGTGGAGAACAATAATTTGTTTCAACGGCACGTTTTTCAAGTTATAACCAATATATGATATTCGATGATAATATGAAATTTTCATATTCTCATCGATACTCATATATGAAACTCAAAGCGCCACTTAGTCCCCGTCTATCGGTTAACATACATTCGATATTCGTCGTGATATAGAACTATACGAAGGTTGTTAAATATCGGACGGTATAGCTCGATACTAACAACCGTCGTATAGTCTACGCGATGAGAAAATTCAATCGTATGGTAACCCATAGATTTGTCCCGTGTGGACAAGTTAAGAATGTATAAAGCAAACGCCTTCATTCACTTGTGTTTTCATCCGTTTCGAGATATTTCGTCGGTACCTTTCCGCTGGTTCTCCGTGTACAAAGATAGATTAGATGTTCATTTCAACGTTGTTTCACAGCTTTGAAATGATTATCTATTCTATTACAGTGTACTCGGAGAACAGCGGGGAGGTGCTGCCAAAATTTACTCGAAACGGTTGAAAGCACAAGTGATGGGCGTTCGCTCTATACATTCTTAATGGGATAGAAGCCTACCCCCGACAGCCGGAACACACACATACAACAAGAATACACAACAAACGCATAATTAGAGAGCGATTCGAGATGTTCGGGTTAAAACCAATATATGATATTCGATGATAATATGAAACCTTCATATTCTCATCGATACTCATATATGAAACTAAAAGCGCCACTTAGTCCCCGTCTATCGGTTAACATGCGTGCGATGCTCGTCGTGACCTTGAACTATACGAAGGTTGTTAAATATCGGACAGTATAGCTCAATACTAACAACCGTCGTATAGTCTACGCGACGAGAAAATTCAATCGTATGGTAACCCATAGATTTGTCCCGTGTGGACAAGTTAAGAATGTATAAAGCAAACGCCTTCATTCACTTATGTTTTCATCCGTTTCGAGATATTTCGTCGGTACCTTTCCGCTGGTTCTCCGTGTACAAAGATAGATTAGATGTTCATTTCAACGTTGTTTCACGGCTTTGAAATGATTATCTATTCTATTACAGTGTACTCGGAGAACAGCGGGGAGGTGCTGCCGAAATTCACTCGAAACGTTTGAAAGCACAAGTGATGGGCGTTCGCTCTATACATTCTTAATGGGATAGAAGCCTACCCCCGACAGCCAGAACACACACATACAACAAGAATACACAACAAACGCATAATTAGAGAGCGATTCGAGATGTTCGGGTTAAAACCAATATATGATATTCGATGATAATATGAAACCTTCATATTCTCATCGATACTCATATATGAAACTAAAAGCGCCACTTAGTCCCCGTCTATCGGTTAACATACGTGCGATGCTCGTCGTGACCTAGAACTATACGAAGGTTGTTAAATATCGGACAGTATAGCTCGATACTAACAACCGTCGTATAGCCTACGCGACGAGAAAATTCAATCGTATGGTAACCCATAGATTTGTCCCGTGTGGACAAGTTAAGAATGTATAAAGCAAACGCCTTCATTCACTTGTGTTTTCATCCGTTTCGAGATATTCCGTCGGTACCTTTCCGCTGGTTCTCCGTGTACAAAGATAGATTAGATGTTCATTTCAACGTTGTTTCACGGCTTTGAAATGATTATCTATTCTATTACAGTGTACTCGGAGAACAGCGGGGAGGTGCTGCCGAAATTTACTCGAAACGGTTGAAAGCACAAGTGATGGGCGTTCGCTCTATACATTCTTAATGGGATAGAAGCCTACCCCCGACAGCCGGAACACACACATACAATAAGAATACACAACAAACGCATAATTAGAGAGCGATTCGAGATGTTCGGGTTAAAACCAATATATGATAATATGAAACCTTCATATTCCCATCGATACTCATATATGAAACTAAAAGCGCCATTTAGTCCCCGTCTATCGGTTAACATACGTGCGATAATTTATTCTTTTCAACGACAAACGCACACACAAAGCATATACACGGATTTTCTCCTTTGTCAATAACTATCTCGTTCTTATATTTCTCAATATAGTCAGCATAACCTACAATTTATATGTTATACAGTCTAACATGGCCCATGAGTACGTCAGAGTTAAGGACTGGATGTATGTGGATTGGAAACAACGTATGCAACCTAAATTTTTCGCAGGAGTTGCTGCTTTCCTTGAATTTTCACGCGCACATAATAAGATCATAATAGAGAAGATTCTCTGTCCATGCGATAGATGTGGCAATAAGTACTGGCAGAAAGTAGAATTGGCAGAGCTTCATGTTGTAAAACATGGGTTTACTAGACTTTATACAACTTGGAAATATCATGGGGAAGGAGAAGAATGCAGTACTGCGGCAGAAGAAGAAGGAGAACACGATAATGCGGCAGGAGAAGAAGAAGAATTCGGTAATGCAGCAGGAGACGGAAATTTATTTCCATCAGAAGAAATGGAGGATATGGTAGAGGCTGCCCTAGGTGAATCTATTCGTACCGAAGATGACATTCCTTCCGGTTAAGGACCGCGTGCGGATAAATATGAAAATTTCATGAATGATGCTAGGAAACCAATTTATGAGAATGCGAAGTATTCCAACCTCTCATGGTTCGTCCAACTTTTCCAGATTAAGTGCCTAAATGGATGGAGTAACAAGTCATTCACAATGCTTCTTTCGTTCTTGAAAGATTCTACGCCTCCGGGAAATAATGTGCCCGAAAGTTGGTACGAAGCCCAGAAGATGATGTCTGATTTGGGTCTAAAGTGCGAGAAGATTCAAGCATGTCCTAAAAATTGCGTGTTGTACCGGAAAGAGAATTCAGATTTGAAAGAGTATTCAACATGTGGAGAGGCCAGGTATAAGCCAAAAGATTCTGATAAGAAGCCTGATATACCTGTGAAGATAGCACGATACTTTCCCATAACACAGAGGCTACAGAGGCTATTCAGGTGCAAGAAAACAGCCGAGGCAATGATTTGGCATCACCGTGCTCCTCTAAGCGAAAATGGAAAAATGAGCCATCCAAGAGATTCACCGGCATGGAAGGATTTCGATAGGAGGCACGCAATATTCAGTAGCGATCCTCGCAATGTCCGGCTCGGACTGGCTACTGATGGCTTCTGCCCATTCAACTATATGGCTGGAAGTCAGAGCACACGGCCCGTTGTAATGATAATTTATAATCTGTCGCCTTGGTTGGCTATGGACCAATCATACTTTATGATACCTCTTCTTATCGACGGACCAAACTTACCGGGGAACAATATCGATCTCCGACCTCTGATCGAGGAGTTGAAATCTTTGTTCATTGATGGTGTAGAGACATATGATTCAAACATAAATACAACCTTCATACTGCGTGCGGCTTTAATGTGGACAATTAATGACTTTCCTGCGTCTGGAATGCTATCAGGTTGGTCCGTACATGGTCACAAAGCATGTCCTCATTGCCATGAACACACAGCATCAAAATTCTTGAATTTTAGCAGGAAGGTTTGTTATTGCGGCCCTCGACGTTTTCTGCCTCCAGACCACCCCTATAGGTTAGATACGGTTCACTTTGATGGTCATCAGGAGCTTCTTGGACCTCCATCCCCATTGTCCGGAGAGGACATGACTGCTAAATGGGATGGTTACAATAACGTGACCTTCGGGATGGATCCGACGAAACAGGTCAAACCACAATATTGGAACAAGTTAAGCATTTTCTTCGAGCTTCCGTACTGGTCTACAAATTCAGTGTGTCATTGTCTGGACGTCATGCATATAGAGAAGGGAGTATCAGAGCACATACTTAACTTGCTTCTTTGTAAAGACGGGAAATCGAAAGACAACATGAATGCTCGGATGGATCTACAAGAGTGGGGAATAAAAAGTGAATTGCACCCTAGACCGGTAGCGGGTAAACCGGGCAAGTTTGTACTTCCCAATGCCGCTTATCATATGTCACAACCGGAGAAGAAAAGATTCCTGCAGGTGTTGCATGATTTGAAAGTCCCCACAGGTTTCTCAGGATCATTCAGCAAGAAAATAAAAATTGTGAAGGGCAAGATCGATGGGCTGAAAAGTCATGATCACCATGTTATCGTGGAGCACCTTCTTCCATTAGCCCTCAGGACTTCTCTCCCCGACTCGGTTGGTCTAGTAATCAACGACCTATGTTGTTTTTTCAGGGAGTTGTGTGCTAAAACACTGGAGGTTGCGACGCTGGATAAACTAGAAAATTCTGTTGCGTTGATACTTTGCAAGTTTGAGCGTATTTTCCCACCGTCATTCTTCGATATCATAATACACTTAACGGTTCATCTTGCAACTGAGGCGAAGTTAGCCGGACCGGTACAATATCGATGGATGTATCCCGTCGAGAGGTACGTGTAATTTTTCGTTTCGCGCAATTTATAAATTTATTGTTGTCCTGTATGCCCGTATTTATTTATTCAACATATTCTCATTAGGTACCTCTACACTCTTAAGAAGTATATACGCAATAAAAATCGACCAGAGGGTTCTATCATGCAAGGTTATCTTCTTGATGAAGCAACCACATTTTGTTCCCGCTATCTGGACGAGAACATTGAGACAAGGCTTAACCGACCACGAAGAATTCAAGACGGGCCATATGGTAAAGCCGAGTATAAGAGGGTAGACACTATGTTTATCAACAAGATATACCGGTTTATCTTGCTTAATTGCGCATGTCTTGAACAAATTAGAGAGTAAGTTCTTTTGGATTAATTGTTATATCTGTGTTTGTGTGTGTATGAAATGATATAATATTAATGTCACAATTATTTGTCGAAAACAGAATTCATTTTAAAGAGGTACGTGAGGGGCATCCTGATTAGAACAAAGAACGTTTGGAAAAATACCATCAGGATAATTTTTGTGATTGGGTCACAGATCATGTAAGTTATTCGAATAACATTTTATTGCTATCAGTTTTAATCTAAACTTGTATCGTTATGTATTTGTTGTAAAATTTGTTTTGTTAGATCCACGATCCGAACTTGTCTGCATCATTTGAGAGTGATTCAAGATGTTTAGCTCAATTTCGTAGTATGGAGGTTGCATATTACAAAGGATTTGGTGTCCTTGGATACAAATTCGAAGTTAAGGACATAGAAACATCTAGAACCACTCAGAATAGTGGGATTGCGACGGTAGGATCGGACGGTGTGATTTACTATGGGTACTTAAATTGTATACTCGGCATCCACTATCCCGGACGATCAGAACCCTTTTATATATTCCAGTGTACTTGGTACGATCCGCGAACCAATACGGACAGGTGGAGAAGTAGTCTTGGGACTTGGAAAGATGAATATGGATTGACTAGTGTGAACACACTTCGATTTTACGGTCAGGACGATCCGTTTATCTTTCCGAACCAAGCGTTCCAAGTATACTACTCACAGTGTTTGAAACATCCAGGGTGGAGTGTTGTATGCCGATGGAAACCCAGAGATGTGTACGATGTCCCAGATTACGAGGACAGCGATGAGGACGAAGAAGAGAGAAGGCTTAAAGTGCTCCGACCGTCTGTTGCGAAGGACGGGTTGTCTTCGACCGATCATGAAGTTACGTGGGTTAGAAATGACATCGACGATGAAATCCAAGTAAATATGTATAATGCGCCCACGAAACGAAAAAGGTTATCAGTAATGTATATTATTACTTCACATTTTACGCTCTATACATATATAGTCAATACTTTTAATGATTGTCTAATGCGTCCATGAACCGTTTATCTAGATTTGATGACGATGTCGGGAGCAGCGAGGGGCGGCAGGAGCTCCAGCCGCGGCAGAGGCAGAGGCAGAGCGGTTCTGCCTCCCGGAGAGCTCCGTAGGGAGCTTCAGAGGGCCGGTCTTGCACCCAGATCGGAGACCCCTTCGGATGCCTCCTTCCGTGTGGATTTTGCCACATCTCCAGGTATACTGCACGCATATCCATTTTGAATGTAAAATTACAGATATCCATGCCTATTTATGTCAAAATTACTTATATTGTCAATGTTTGATTGTCTAGTTGTTGGTGATGCGTCCACATCTGGGACAGAGGCCACCCCCGCTCCTCCAGGTATGTTTATATATCATATAGTGTATGTATATTGATTTAGAATGCTATATCATAAATACACACATTCATTTTGCTCTTACTTAGCAATTTTTATTATTGTCTAGCGGTAGGTGGTGACACCACCGCACCTGCGGGTATGTTTATATATCCTATAGTGCATGCATATTGATTTAGAAAGTTATATTATTGATCTACACATTCTTTTTGCAATTACTTATATAATCTATTTTTAATTGTCTAATTATAGGTGGTGCGTCCATATCTTCCGCAGGGGCCACTCCTGCCGCTTCCATACCCTTCGCATCGTCTGCAGGTTAGTATGAATAAATTTAAAATATTTATTCATTTTACATATGCTCTATAGAATAAATATGAACTTCATGGAAATTTAGCGTCGATGTTTATTTTCTAGTTGGAGGGGATGCGTCCGCATCCGGGACCCCGGTTGTTCCTCACCGGAGGAACTATCGTCCCGCTCGTGCTGCTGCCCGGGCCCAGGCTCGTGCGATAGTCACCGGAGGTATATATCACACTTGAATTTTCGTTTAACCTTAATTTCTTAATACAACTATGTCTTATTATTGATTGTCTTGATATTTCGTGCAGACGCAGGGCCTCCCCATCCCCAGAGGGGGACTCGAGGCCCGAATCAGTCCCATAGGCTGAGGCCTGACAGAGCTAGGGGGAAGCAGCATTCCCCCTTTTTTTTACCCTTGACTATCGCTATACCAGTCCTCATGCCGAGAGGTTCGGCCGGTATTTGGGGGACGAGAGCCGGCTCGTGAAGAACTATCCACTTCACGTTGAGTGGGGCGAGCAGCACCAGCGCTCATTCGCCCTCTTCTTTGATCAGGCTCGGGTATGTATTAATATATATTTTCATTTGATCTATCCAAAATATTTATTATTAACACTTGCAATCTAATAACAATGTTTTTTTTGTATTTTCAGTTGGATTACGATTTTCAGCCTGTAGCCGATCCTGATCACCGGGGGAGGGTGCTCGACCTTCATGCTCTGTACAATGGCCTGATGAAGAACATGCAGGCCAAGGTCCGATACAACAGGAATGAGCTGAAGGCCGACTGCTACTCCCTGTGGATGGCGACCCCCGAGGCAGAGAGAGCGGCCCTCCTATCTACTCCGGCGTTTGCGAGAGTCGACGTAGAGACATGGCCTCTATTGTGCTCTTATTTCGACTCCCAACGCAAACAGGTATGTATTTTAAATGTAATTCATTATTTATGATATAATTTATTTCTTTGTGTTTCTTAATTAGAAAACTAAATGTTAATGCGTTGTGCAGAAACAGGCCGCTCAAAATACAGAGAACAGGAAGTCGGTGAAGAGGGGTTGCCCCACTTACACAGGTGGTTCGAGGAACATTACTCGAGCCATAGAGTTATCGGTAAATTACAATAGACCGACCTTTGTGATATTCTGCAATATTAAGAGTTATTTTCTAATACTTCTAATAGTAAGAGTTACTTTCTAATATTACAGACATCTCGGACCGTGGCGTCAGGTGGTACACCGAGCGTGCTGTCCGTATATCTTGCCGTCCATGGCACCTCGACAAATCCCGCCACGGGCGAGCTTCGATATCCCGACGTCGCTACCCAGGAGTACTGCGTAAGTTTTAATATTTTTTCTACCCAAATTTGAAATTTTAGTTTTGGAAGGTTCAAGTTTAAATTTTATACTTATACTTTACTGCTTAATGTGGGTGTAGGAGCGGGTGGTTGAGCAGGCCCAGGCCTCAGGGATCGATTTTACCGGACAGAGCGATCCGAGGCTGCTGACCCCAGTTCTGGACGCCGCACACGGAGGGCACCACGGAGGTTGGGAGAGAGGCCGGGGACTGGGCCCTAGAAGGGCCCATATGAGGTTGGACTCCACCCCGGTGGTTACTTCCTCCGTCTCCAGTGACCGACGTGTCCATCAGGAACTGGAGAGCTTGAGGGCCACCGTTCAGGAGTTGAAGGAGATGCTGGTATGTATACTGCTTTATAGTAAAATATCATGTCATATTATATAGATATCAACATATCCATAATTAGTACGTAGCTTGAGCTTATTTGGTTTTAGACTTAAGTTTGATTAATCATACATACAGATGTAATTAAAATAAACAACAAACTAGATATCCAAACGGGGTTTCGAAATAACTTAATAATGATACGAATTCGAATAATACACAGTTCTTACACTCTTATTACACACGTTAGGTCCAGACGCGACAGGGTACATCGGCCGAGCCTCCACATGCATCTCCTTCGGCTGCGGCTCCGCAAGCTACTACATCGGCTGCGGTTCCGCAGACAGCTCCTGTAGCTCCACCGCCCACTCAGACTCCCGCAGCCACGGCTCCGCAAGCGACTACCTCGACGGCGGCTGTGCAGACCACATCGCCAGCTCCACATGCCGCTCAGACTCCCGCTCGCGCCGAATTGCAGAGTTTATTGACCGAGGAGCAGGCGCGCGTTATTCTATCGTTATTCAGAGGTGGAGCCGGACCGAACTAGGGTAGCTTTTTGGTTCTTATTTTTTGAAACATGTATTTATTTATATCATACACATTGTACTACATTTTGAAACGATATTGATATTGGTTTATATTTATATCATATTCAGTTTTTGGGTTTCTTTTGTATATTATATATATGCGTGAGATATGATTATGAATACTGCGATATATGTTGTGTGATGATTAATTTTATATTTGATTGATGTATATATTATTGTGCACAGGACGGGAAAAAATCAAGCAGCCCATTTTTTAAAAAAAAATACAGATAATATGTACCTACGGATTAATCCGTAGGTACACATGTTGCCCCTACGGATATATCCGTAGGGCACAATATCAGCAGTAACTGATATTTCCCCCCTGATTTCAGTACCGGGGGGTTGGGAGTGCCCCTACGGACATATCCGTAGGGGCCACGGCCTCTCCCCTACAGCGTTATCCGTAGGGGCAACATATCTGGATTCCTGATATTTTGCCCCTACGGATAGGTACCTACGCAGATATCCGTAGGGGGTAGTACATGGACCTACGGTTATGTCCGTAGGTACATGTAATATATTAAAAAAAACCGTAAATAATATAAATTTTTTTATCCTACGGACTACTCCGTAGGGGCAACAGGACCTACACAGAAATCCGTAGGGGCAAGAATTTGCCTGTAGGGGCAAGTTCAGGGCTTCAACTTGCACCTGCGGCCTTTGCACCTACGGGGTATTTTTTCGCCCCTACGGATATATGCGTAGGGGCAGTGGGTTGCCCCTACGAATCCGTAGGGGCAACCCTTATTTGTAGTAGTGCGTGCATTTGGGATACGTACGGGAGTTCGATTAAATACTTGATTTAATTGAACGTCCGGGAATACTAGCCGGTTTAAAAACCCGGAATATCAAGTCAAGTGTTGACTTGATAACCGTATTATGATGAGGATTCTAGTATTGTGTATATAATACACACTCTCTCTTGGGTATATGATACCGATGGATTTTCGTGTATATGATACATGATATCTATATATTTATATGATACATATGTATCTTCTCGTTCCTTATATGTGTGTGTGTGTGTGTGTGTAAGAGAGAGAGAGAGAGAGAGAGAGAGAGAGAATAATGGAGGAAAGATGCCATAGGAGGGAATTTCCTCCTATGGCATCGAAAAAATATAATCTCAATCATGTTTTCCGATGATCGGCACCCATTATCTTCATCGTTATCGTCTAAGATATGGGTACACCAAATTTCATGTGATTCTACAACTTTTCACCGTTGAGTTAGTGGGTTCAAAATTAACGGTTTACCGATAATAGAACTTTTTACATTGCTAAATCAACAGTGAAAAATTTATAGAATCACTTGAAATTTGGTGTACGCACATCTTAGATGATAACGATGATGATGATGATGATGATGGATGCCGATCGTCGGAAAATACGTTGGAGGTCGTATTTTTTCCACGCCATAGGAGGAAATCCCCTCCTATGGCCTCTTTCCTCCATTAATCTCTCTTTCTCTAGGAAAAGGATTGGGCCGAATAAAGAATGAACATCCTATACTATACTATGCATTTGCATAGATCTTTCATATGTACAGATCTTGCCTATGTATATATACAAGATCTAAATACAAGATCAAATTGAAGACTAAACAACTAACTCAATACTTCTGTTGTTTATTGTTGAATCCATAGGATTAATTATGTTGGGGTTGGTGGATCATTTTTTATCCCGCAGTTTCGGGCCGTAGATCAAGCCAAGGGAAGGGGCTCCTCCTATACCCACTCTTTATATTGTCTTTTTCGTTTCATGTTACAATAGAAACTTATTATTTGATTATACGATACGAGATTCTACGAGAATTAATTCTTGATTTCTATTTATAGTATAGGAAGAAACAACCATTTCTCTTTTCGATGAGAATTTTTGAGAAAGAGAGATTAATGGAGGAAAGAGGCCATAGGAGGGGATTTCCTCCTATGTCGTGGAAAAAATACGCCCTCCACCGTATTTTCCGACGATCGGCACCCATCATCATCATCATCATCGTTATCATCTAAGATCTGGGTACACCAAATTTCATGTGATTCCACAATATTTTCACCATTGATTTAGTAGGTTCAAAATTAACGGTTTACCGACAATAGAACTTTTTACACTGCTAAATCAACGGTGAAAAAGTTGTAGAATCACATGAAATTTGGTGTACCCACATCTTAGATGATAACGATGAAGATCATGGGGGCCGATCGTCGAAAAAATTGGTGGAGCTTGTATTTTTTCCACGCCGTAGGAGGAAATTTCCTCCTATGGCCTCTTTTCTCCATTATTCTCATATCTATCTATCTATCTATATATATATATATATGCACAAAATGGCTCGCCATGTGTTGATGGGTCCCACCTCAACATATAGTTGACATGATATGAGAGAGAGAGAAAGAGAATCGAGAGAAAAGTAATTATTCTTTTCATTTTTTAAAAAGGGAAAAATAAATAGCTATCTCATTTTTCATCTTCTTTCTCTCTTTTCTCAAGTTTGCTCTCTGCCATTATTGGCAAGTTGAGATTTAGAGAGTAGAATGAAAATGTAGAGAGTACCCATTATCCACCTCATCTCTCCCTATACCTAGCTGGTCTTTGTTGGGAGTTTCTTCATCCGGTGATAGAGATAGAGCTACGGGCACGCCACTTTCACGCGGATCATCTACAGCGAGTCAGTCGTCTTGGGGAAGCGTCCGGAAGCATGCAAGTCTAGCTGGGGTCTTCTGATGGTGATCGTACACGCTACAAAGGTTGTAACCACCCTAACTTTGTTCTCTTATTTTTCTATTTATTAAGATTAGTAAGTAAATGAATGGTCTTGTGATGGGATAGGTAGCTAAGTTCGTAAAATTTTGATTTTACAATTCCGTTGGTCCGCAAGTGTTGCGATCATAGCGCCAAATCCTAACGGTGGTATCAGAGCCAATCATTTAGATGTAATTGCAACTTGTTGATGGTCCAATAAAAATTGAACTTGCATCATGGTATTTAATTTTTCATGCATGGAATGGGATATTTTGTGCTCACTGGATTTTGTTAGCCCCTCCCATTTTAATTGTGCTCACTGGATTTCATGCTTGCAAAATTAAAGTGTTGCTTTCTCTTTTTTGTATCCTTTGCAAAAAAAAAAAAAAAAATCATGTGGCTGTTTGTTAAAGCAAGTGCAACCATTGTTTTCTTGATATTGATTAATGTTGCATATAAACCTTAAAACCACCAGTTAATTTTTCCCATCCTCCCTCTCAACCCCCCCCCCCCCCCCCCGCACCCTCCCGGTCCAAACAGGGGCAGTTTTTCTTCTTGGCTGAGCAAATTGGGGAGGTAGTTGGAATTGTTTTTTATTAATTGTTCAAAGGTTATTTTTGATACTTTTTTTTTCAAATATACAACATTATTTAATACCAATATATACTTGGATAAGTTTTGTATTTGTTGGATCATCATGATTTGAATAAATTGTTTAATCAAATTATTTTATACTTATGATGTTACGTGAGTCTCAGATGTTGGTTTGTTTGGTTTGGTTCGGTTCGGATTGTCGCGAAATGAATAGCCCCTTGCGGAATTGTGTGTTGTGATGATGTGTTTCATTTTTATTCCTGTATAGCCAATTTATATCCTTTTATTCGGGACGTAGCGGTTCACATGTGGCCGTAGTCACCACTTATTGTATTATTATTTGTCGAGACTCGACTTGGTTGCGGTCATAGTCACCGTTGTATTAATACAGGTTCAGGTATATCCCGCGGCGAAGCGCTCGAACGGCCGGGTTCTAGAATGCAACGTGTAGTCATCTCAAGGCATTGAGACCGGACTGCCTCATTCTAAAATTGCCGGGTCGTTCGCCGCGCTTATAGAGGGTTAGGATACACCCGCGGAGGAGTTCTCAAGTCATCGGATTCGAGAAAGTGCTGGGTGGTCACCTTATAATGATGATGCCGGGTTGCATCATTTCTGGGAATGGCATATGACTTGCCGCAGTCGTGGGTGTCTGTTTTTGGCTATGTACGGGCAATTCACATGACCGGGAATGACGCATTTCGTTTGTGGCTCAAACGAAATGCGGGATTCCTAGGTAATCCGACCACTCCATTACTGTGATGTTCATTACATGATGTGATATGATTATATGCCTGTGATGATTCTTTTTCTGCATGCATGTGATTTGATTATATACCTGAGATGATATATATTTATATGATGATATATCTGTATATAATATATGCAAGGTAATTTGATTACCTAAATGATGGGATTGCATTAATTCGGATTAATGCAAAATAAAACAAACCTAAAATACGTCGTAGAAACCGAATATTATATATTGGTATTATAGTCGATTCTTTTGCTTTGCATCGAGATATTAAGTTAAGAATATCCTGCAACTCATTCGATGAGGAAAGAGCCTAGATCTCTTCACAGGGAGTGCTCTTTTTGGCAAAAGTTTATGCTACTATAAGTTTATAAATTATATAGCCATATTCTTTTATTTTGCACAGAGATATTCAGTTAGGAATAGCCTGCATCTCATTCGATGAGGATGAGGTAAGACCCCTGATCCCTTCACGGAGAATCCGCACTTAAGCAAAAGTCTACGAAACTATAAATTTGCAAAACCGCTCAGTTCCTACGATGAGGTCAAGTCCATCACGTTAAGAGTTTTCTTCAAAACCAGCCGTAGCCCTCTATTATTTTATGAAGTAGAGTACTTAGTATTTGTGCTACGTTTGTTGGCCTTTAGTTAAGGCGTAGTGTACGGTAGCTAAGTGATGTCTTCATGATAGCATGTGATACGATTGGTTAGGACAGTCGTATAACTTTGTTGGCCTCTAATTAAGAGTTTGTATGGATGGGTCTAAACCAATCACGAAATGACGAGTTGAACTTGAATACGACTCTTTGATTTGTTGGCCTCTATTCAAGGTTCTCGAGTCCTAGGGGCATAAACCATATCGAGAGTTTCAACTGTTGAAACTTGCAATGAGCTTGCATACTTTCTATGAAGTGGGGTTGTTTGTTGATCTTTAGTCAAGATTACCACGCCATGATAGTTGGGTCATGATTCTCACTGTGAGAAATAGTTACTCTCGGAATATATTTCATAAATAATCTCGGCTAATTCTCCTTTTAGAGTTTGAAGGAAGATTCGACATGACAGTGGGAGCCATCCTGATTAGATGAATTAATCAACCAATCTAATCTTGTTTAGAGTGCACGACGAGTGTTTCTTTTCTCTCTGGCAGTGACTTTTGACTTACCCTAAACTAAAACCCAAAACCAAATTTTAACCGGAACTTTTTACGATCTATGGCTTTGGCATGTCTTTACGACCCTAATTCGCGACAATGTCGCAAATGACCTTACCTCTCCCACTTCCCTTTTTCACTTACTCCAAAACGCTCTATATTCGGTACAGAGATCCATTTTATTTGGACAACCATCATATGGTTAGATACGAACCCAAAAAAATTGTTTCAGTATAGGGAAGACCACTGGCTCTGGAGTGGATGAATTATTCATTTGTCTCTCCCTTCTATCTTATCTCAAATTAGAGAGCTGCTTATTAGTAAGGATAGTATACCGGTTATGCTTATTGGATAATTTTCTTCCAATTCTGACACTAGAGCTGAGAGGAATGGAGAGAAGAAAACTAACTAGCATAAGTTTGGTATACAGAAGATAAGATGGAGAGACATCTAAAGGGGTAATTGTGAGGGAAAAGAAATTGCAACTACTGTCAGTAGCATGGGTATTATAGAGGCATTACAAAGGACACTCAGCAACCCCTTGAAACATTTGATGTTTCGATTTTTCTTTGTAGTTATGATTGAAAATTGTTTCTCAGACATTTTTAACTTCTGGGTATATGGATACCGGATTAAAACCCCATATCTATAAGGTGTTACAGATGGTGAGAGGGAGTCAAGTACCGGGAAAAGGTGATTTGTTCCCTAATGTCAGAACTCGGAGCAATTGTTGCTATTGGGGAAATCTTCAGGTTTGCCTAATGGAAAACTTTTGGTTTTGAATAGCCGTTATAATGCATCAACTTTTAAAATCTATTATATCTATCTTTTTATTTGATAGAGTGGGATATAATTTTTAAAACTATGTCATTGACATTTACCTATATCAAGTGTTGATTAGGTAAAGTGTAAAGAATAACGGAGCTGATATTCTTAACAAAAATACAGTTCTCAAACTATAACACACAGATTATGAGTTAATGAACTCTGAGGACTTATACATGGGGATGTATATTGTTCAATATCCTTCGGGACAAAGGGTTGGTTCTCTCACTTCATTATATCTACTTTTTAAGTGCTCTAATTTTGGACGCGCGTTCTTGTTGAAATGCAAAATCCAAAGCTGTGAGAACTTCAAAGAGTATAATGACAAAGTAGAGAACCAGGCATTGGAAGTATCAAGAATCTTCGAATTGTTTGAAGATGTGGATGCTTACGCTAAGTATTCCATATTGTAAATATGATTCTCTCAGATTGCTCATCCACTGGTGCGCTCCATGATGAGTAATGCTTAGTAGCCTCTACTAATTTTGACAAAGCTTAGCAACTCTGCAGATTTAGTAGGTAACCTTAGCCACCCGAAAGATACTTCGGTTTTCTCGTAGACAGTGACAAGGAGGCTTGCATCATGTGATGATGACCCTACCAGTTATCAGCAGGCCATAGAGAGTAATGACTTTCGACTGATGGCTGAATACCAAGTTATCCAAGATGAACTCCATACACTACAACAAAGTATGGACTTTTTTATGTGCTCCTGAAAGGGGTAAAATCCATAAGGAGCAAGCA
Source organism: Agapanthus africanus (assembly GCA_030015575.1). Lineage (NCBI taxonomy): Eukaryota > Viridiplantae > Streptophyta > Magnoliopsida > Asparagales > Amaryllidaceae > Agapanthus > Agapanthus africanus. The sequence continues at coordinate 424,460,702 of CM057349.1, forward strand.
GATCTTTCGAGATTACTGCAAATGAAAAGGTATTAACCTAATAAGGCGAAACTTATAGAAAACGGTACGCATCAAATACCCGACGTAGATTGCGATGAAGCTGTTGCTACAGTGTGTAAGATGAAGTCCATATAGATATAATTTGCCACGACTGTTTTCTTAACTATGATATCTGATAGGTGGATGACTATAACGTCTTTCTAAATAGGTGATTTAGAAGTGCGCGTGTATATGACTCTGCCGGAGGGTTACGTAGTCGGTGGGAGTAACGGGAAGTGTGCAATTCGCTTAAGTCTATTAGTAGACCAGAACAGGCATGTAGCAGAGATGGATCATCTGTTTTAATATTATGGTCAAAATGTTTGACTTCATCAAAATCATAGATGAACCTAGTTTTTGTATGAGGGGGTAATATACGATTCCTCATATTGATGTGGATGACATACTCTTCATAGGAAGAGATGTTCCTATACTACAATTAGTTAAAGTATGATTATCACAGATGTTCCTCCACATAGGATTTGGGCTATATATTTAGGGAGATAGATCTGGAAGGGTTTTGAGATTGTCCCAATTCAGATTCTCAGACACCTTTCTTAAGGGGTTTAGAATGGATGATTCCTAGCGAGGTAGTGTACCCGCAAGTAGTGGAATCGCCCTCTCCAAAGAGACGTCTTCAGGACTGATGAAGAGAGAGACCTGCATAAATGACATTCCACCTGCTTCGGCGGTTGGGTTGGTCATGCGATGTCATGTACCAGACCAAATAAAACTTTTGCACTTTGTGTAGTAAGCTTATATTAGTTCAATCCTGGAGAAACATAAGAAGCAGTGAAGGGAATTTTAGGATGTTCTTGGTGTACGGTAATGACAGCCTCCTTCAGGAGGCAATTACCGATTCCAACTTCCGAGGTGATAAGATTGACAGATCGTCTGTCATGAGTCATTAGTTTACCCTCTTATGATGAGTAGTATATTAGAAAGAGTTCCAAACAGGATACTGAGGTAGTCAAGATGCTAGCTGCTGATTATGAATCAGCAAAGCATGCATCCTAAAAAGTAGTTTGGATAAATACGTTTATTTATGAACATGATCCCATCAGTTGTCAAAACAAAATTCTATGATAGATATCGCTCATTTCGGAAGATAGTCGATCTCCACAAAATTGAGATACAGAGAGAAATAGTCAGAAACATTGTAGCAGATCCACTCACTGAGGCTATTTCTCGAACACAGTTTGCGAAACTGTTAGTACAGAAATTAGGTATGCAGTAGCACATGAGATGTGGGTATGCAATACTGCAATAATTGGCCATAAGTGCTAGTGGGAGATTGTTGGATATAGCGCATTCAAGGAAATTATTGTGATTGAAAGATGATAATTACGTAATTAGAGGACCTATGCAGAAAACGGTCTTTCTCGAAATGATAATATGTTATCTGGTTTGTCATTATCTTTTATATGTATATATTTTACTTGTTATCATGTATCGCTGATATATGAGATAAAACCCGTAGGATTTTTCTTGTCTATCAGGACTATGATAGGGATAATACTAGTGGGGCATGATAGTCCATAAGCACATCCTTAAATGTCCCTAGTCGTAGGAATATCGAGACTGAGCATTGGTATTCCGGTTTATACTAGTGTATATGTTTCATAACCCTGTATAGGGCGATGGCTGATCCCATAGCCATTGGTGTTTGACACCGGTGATTGTATACAGGTGCTCATAGGATGAGTTACAGTGAACGGAATCACCGAGAACTTCTAGTTGGTAATATACCAGTCAGATAGCAGTTCTCTGGTGACATGAGTACATGGTAGTCCCTAAGACCTGAGATCGCCATAGTGTCTCATATGTGTTCCCATAATACTTAGAATTCTACCCTACCATGGCTCAAAATAATCGTGCAAACAAGTTTTTGTTGGATATAGTCCCAAAGCACATGGAGGCAGTGAGCAGTCTAGAGGATTCTTCTCTCCCGATATAGGGAGTTGATATCACGCTGTACAGGATATGACAACCACAAGTCGGTGGCCACCGCAGTGGTGATAAATTAATAAGTGTTATTGGTCGTATTTTCCATTGGTTATGAGTTATTTGTCGCACGACATATCGAGTTGTTGGAGCCTGACAGATTACAAACCCCAGACCCGGTACGCGATACTCTCATACGAAGAGACCAAATTGTACCAACACTGTTACTTATAGACTTTGTCTGGTCCGGATGAGTTCGCTTGTCGACCTGCCATTATCTTGATCATACCTGGATAGCCGTTATATACAGCTAGTGCCACTGACGAGCGTGTGGGTTAACCCTTGAGGAGGTTGAATCTGAAAGTGTTTTGGATTCAATCAGATGTAATCCTATATAATCTACTGCCAGTGTATTGACGAGTCTTAAAAGTCCCGCAACGAAGGCGCCTGTCTAGGCAAAATATGATGTGGCGTGTGTATGGGATACGTACGGGAGTTTGATTAAATACTTGATTTAATCAAAAGTCCGGGAATACTAGTAGATTTATAAACCAGGAATACCAAGTCAAGTGCTGACTTAATAACCGTATTTTGATGTGGTTTCTACTATTGTGTATATGATACACACTCTCTCTTGGGTATTTGATACCGATGGCTTTTCGTGCATATGATACATGATGTCTATATGTATGTGATACATATATATCTTCTCATTCCTTATATATATTGATACATATGTATATTCTCATCTCTTATATATATATATATATATATATATATATATATATGAGACTAATGGAAGGAAGAGACCATAGGAGGGGATTTCCTCCTATGGTGTTGAAAAATACAACCTCCACCATTTTTTCCGACGATAGGCATCCATCGTCATCATCATTATCATCTAAGATGTGCATATACCAAATTTCATGTGATTCCACCACTTTTTCACCGTTGAATTAGCAATGTAAAAAGTTCTATTGTCGGTAAACCATTAATTTTGCACCAACTAAATCAACTGTGAAAAAATGGTATAATCACATGAAATTTGGTGTATCCACATCTTATATGATAAAGATGGCCGTGATGTATGCCAATCGTCGAAAAAAATCATGGAGGATGTATTTTTCCGACGCCATAGGAGGAAATTCTCTCCTATGTCACCTTTCCTCCATTAACATCTCTCTCTCTCTCTCTCTCTCTCTATATATATATATATATATATTGTTATGCTAATGACAAAATGGCTAACCATGTGATGGTGGGTCCCACCTCAACTTAGAGTTGACATGATAAGAGAGAGAGAGAGAGAGAGAAGAGAAAAGTAATTATTCTTTTCATTTTTTTTAAAAAGGGAAAATAAGTAGCCATCTTATTTTCCATCTTCTTTTTCCTCTCTTTTCTCAAGCTTGCTCTCTACCATTAATGGCAAGTTGAGATTTAGTGAATAGAATGAAAATATAGAAAGTACCCATTATCCACCTTAGCTCCCTCTATACCTAGCTAGTCTCTATTGGGAGTTTCTCCACCCGGTGATAGAGATAGAGCTACGGGCATGCCACTTTCATGCGAATCATCTACAGTGAGACGGTTGTCTTAGGGAAGCATCCGGGAGCGAGCAAGTCTAGATGGGGTCTTTCGATGGTGATCGAACACGCTATAAAGGTTGTAGCCACCATAACTTTGCTCTCTTGTTTTTATATTTGTTGCAATTGATATGTAAATGAATGATCTTGTGATGGGATTTGGTAGCTAAGTTCGTAAAATTTTGATTTTACAATTCCTCTAGTCCACAAGTGTTGCAACCATAGCGCCAAATCCTAACAGTTGAGACTGGGTTGCCTCGTTTCTAGAATTGGCGGTGGCTCGCCGTGCTCGTAAAGGTCTTGGTTCGACTGTGTATGGGTTATTCATGCGAACGGGGAATGTCGCATTTCATTTGTGGCTCAATCGAAATGCGGGATTCCTAAGAAATCCGACTATTCCATTTCTGTGATATTTATCGCATGTTTGTAATGTGTTTACCTACCTGTGATGATGTTTACCACATGCCTGTAATGTTGATTATTTGAATGTGATGATTATGTATGTATGTGTATGCATGTGTGTGTGTGTGTGTGCTTCTATATGTTTTGCATCCACGCTAGCCCTACTGTAAGTTAAGTAACCTTACGGTGATGGCCCGAGACCCCGTAGCGAATGCGGATAGAATATAAACCATTCTATTTTTCTTTTCTTATCATATTTTTCTGTAATGGTATGGGAAGATGCTAGCTAGATAATATATGATGTTATCTAAATGATAGGAATGCGTTAAAATGTTTAATGTAAAGGAAAAAAAACCTAAAATACGTTGTTAGAACCAATCTATTTTTTCAAAAGAACCTATAGCCGTTTACTTTTGCTTTGAATAGAGATATTCGGTTAGGAACTGCACCTCATTCGATGAGAAAAGGGCCTTGATCCTTTCATAGGGAGTTCACTCTTGGGCAAAAATTTATGTTACAATAAACTTGCAAAACCACTCGGTTCCATCAATGATATTAAGTTCATTACGTTCAGGGTTTTCTTCAAAACCAGTCGTAACCTTCTGTCATTTCAGGAAGTATTACTTAGTATTCATGCTGCGTTTGTTGGCATTCGTCAAGGCGTAGTGTACGGTAGCTAAGTGGTGCTTCCTGTGCGATTAGCCGGAACAGTCGTACGGCTTTGTTGGCAAGATTCAAGATCTTATGTGAGTGGATTTGAGTTGATCATGAAATGACTGGTAGAACTTGACTAGCGACGTATGGTTTGTTGGCATTCGTCAAGATCATAGGTCGTTAGGGGTAAAAATCAATATCGAGAGTTTCAAGTATTAGAACCTGCGATGTGATTTCATACCATTATATATGATAGTTTGGGTCCCGAATCCCACCGTGTAATAGTTACTCTCGAAAGATTTTCACTTCACAATTAGCTAACCCAGGTGTCTAAAAAGGTATTAACGGGGTAATACCTCTATGGAAACGGGGTTATTAAATTGGGTCTGTGAGAAAGCACGGAAGACCTCGCTCGGAGTACCAACACCGGCCTAACTGAATGGTTAGCGAACTTATGGGTGTACTTAATCCCAGATGGTTCTCCTTTTAAGCTTTAAAGGAGAATTCAACGAAACAGTGGGAGCCATTCTGATTAGATAAATTAATAAATCAATCTAATCTTGATAGAGTCCACACCGAGTGTTTCTTTTCTCTTTCTGGTAGCGACCTATGACTGACCTTAAATGAAAACTCGTAAACCAAGTTAATCGAATCTTTTTACAATCATTGGTTTTGGAATGTTATGATTTTCCTAATTCACGACGAAGTCACATATGTCCATCTTTCCCATCTTACATCCGCTTTGTTTTTCCAGAACTCTCTGTATCAAATATGGGGATCTATATTGCTTGGAAAGTCCATCTCGTATAGTTAGATACGAACTCGAAGAAAGTGTTTCAGTCCGAGAATGGCCACTGGTTCTGGAAAAAGTAAATTGTTCATTTGTCTCTCCCCTCTATCTTATCTCATGTTTGAGAGCTTCTTAAATAAGAAGAATATACCTGTTACGTTTGTTGGATAGTCTTCTTCCTATCCCGAGTATGGAACTGAAAGGAACAGTAAGAAGAAAACCAACTAGCCTAACTTCGGTATACAGAAGGTAAGATGGAGAGACATCAAAAGGGGTTGAAGTGAGGGAAAGAAAATTGCAACTACAATCATGAGCCTGGACATTGAAAGAGACATTACTGGGAATACCTGGCCACCCTATTGAAACATTTTTTATATTTCAGTTTTACTGTATGGTTGTTTAAAAACTTTTTCTCAATTAATTTTGACTCCTGAGTATGTTGATACCGGATTAGAATCTCACATTTATAAGACGTTACAAATACCGAGAAGAAGTAGAGTATTGAGAAAGGGTGATTTGATCCTCAATGTCGGAAATTGGAGCAATTGTTGTTAGTAGGGAAAATCACTTAATTATGCCTAACAGCAAATATTTGGTTTTGAATATCCGTTGTTATGCACCAGCTTTCAAAACTCATATATCCATCTCTTTATTTGATAAAGTGGGATATAAATTTTTAAAATTATGTTCTAAACATTTACCTTTATCATTTAATGATTAGGTAAGGTGCATTGAATAACGGTATAGAAATTTTTAACCAAAATACAGTTTTCAACTTACAACACACGGAGTGTAAGTTAGTGAACTCTTGGGACTTATACATATTGATGTATGTTGTCCGATGTTCACATGGACAAGGGGTTGATACTCTTATTTTATTTCGTTTACCTTTGAGTTCTTTGGTTTTGGACGCGTGTTCTTGTTGAAATGCTAAGTCCAAAGATTTATGAGAAATTTATAGTGTATAAGAATAAAGTAGAGAATCAGACATTGGAAGTATTGAGATTTTTCGAAGTGATCGAAGATGTAGATACTGTAATATTTCAGAAAAATATAAAATAATAATCTTCCCCCCTTAAATAAATTCGGTCTCTGAATTTAAATTTAACCCCCCAAATATTTATAACATTTCAGTAAAATATAAAATAGTATTTTTGGAATTTAAATAATAAAATAATAAATTTCACAAATATTATACGAATATAGATTTGAGTTTTCGTAGAATGGTATGATTATATATCTATATTTTGTAAAATAATTAGAAAGTTAAAAGAATTATTATTTATGAAAGCATTTATATAAATTGGGTTTTTATAAATAAATATATAATTAATTATATACAAGTTTAATTTTAAACTTAATTAATGTTTTGGTTTTCTCTATTCTCTTCTGTGATTGATCTTTGCCTTGGGCATCGTATATTCTTATTTGCGTGGTTGTGATTCCGCTTATTGGCGAAGAGCTAGATCCCGTTTGGGGATGCCATATTATTATTGTATATTTATTGGTTTTGGATCAAAATTTACAAAGGAGGTGCTGCCTAAATTTCAAATGACGAAACTGTTTTCAACTATAGTATACAACCCACTTGTATTTTCATATAACATTACTTATACTTTTAAAGAAGAACTTGATTTCATTATACCTTTTTTTTCAAAACTTCACCTCCATAATTTTCCTAAAAAGGTTTAGATTTCTGGGCTTTCGGCTTACTTGGGTTACGGTGGGGTCTTATAAACTTCACGTGATTTAAGTGTCGATCACGTACCAATTCCGGGTCGTGACAAAATTGGTATCATAGCTATTAGATACTTATGCTCAGTATTCCGTATTGAGAATTTGATTCTCTCTCAGATTACTCCTCCAAGGATGCGCTTCATGGTGAGTAATGCTGAATGGCCTTTTTTTCATATGCGCTGGAAACAGCTGCCCCTGACAAAACTTAATCACTCCGCTGACTAGCAGGTGACCTAAGCCACCTGAGAGGTATTATTCCTCATAGACTGTGATAAGGAGGCTTGCATCATATGATGATGACCCTACTAGTTATCAGCAGACCATAGAAAGTGGTGACTTTCGACTGATGGCTGGATGCCGAGTTATCCAAGTTGGACACCATGCACTGTATCAAAGTATGGACTTTGTTGGGTGCTCATGAAAGGGTAAAACCCATTAGGAATAAGTAGATCTTTCGAGATCAGTGCAGATAGAAAGTTTGTAACCTAATAAGGCTAGACCTATAGTGAAAGGTTTTTATCAAATAGCCGGTGTGGATTTTGATGAAACTTTTACCTCAATGTTTATGCTGAAATCCATACGGATATAACTTGCCACTGTTGTTTTTCATGACTATGAGATTTGGAAGATGGATGACTATAACGTCTTTCTAAATAGGATTTAAAAGTATATGTGTATATGACTCTGCTAGAGGGTTATCATAGTCAGTGAGAGCAGTGGAAGGTGTGCAAATTGCTTAAGTATATTTATAAACTAAAGCAAGCATGGTGGAGATGGATCATCTATTTTGATGAAACGGTCAAAATGTTTAACTTCATCAAAATAATAGATGAACATGATATTTGTAAAAAAGATGTAGAGAGTATTGTCATAGTATGTTGATGAAATTCTCCTGATAAGAAATGATATTCGTATACTATAATCGGTCAAACTATGCTTGTCACATAGGTTAGCAGTGAAGAACATATAATGTTCTTGGAGTATGGTAATGGCAGCCTTCTACAGAAGGCGGTTACCAGTTCCATCTTCCAAGATGACAGAGTGTCTGTCGCAAATTATAAGTTTAGCCTCTTCTAAGGAGTAATATATTGGAAAGAGTTCCAAGTGGGATACTGAGGTAGATGTGGCACTGCATGCTGATTATAACTCAGCAGAGGATATAACCTAAGAAATTATTGGATAAAAAATTTCATTTATGAACTTGGTCCCATCGTCTATCCAGACAAATTCTAAGGCAAGTATCGCTCAATTCGAAAGATAGTTGATCTCCGCGAGATTGAGATATAGAGAGATAAAATTAGAAATATTATAGCGGATCCACTCACTGAGGTTGTTTCTCAAACACAGTTTGTGAAACTATTAGTAGAGAAGTTGGGTATGCGATAGCACATGTGATGTGTATATATGATACCGTAATAATTGGCCTTAAGTGCAAGTGGGAGATTGTTGGATATAGGTTCCCTTAAGGTAATTATCGTAATTGCGGGAATGTAATTACAGAATTCATTGAGGATCTATATAGAGAACAATCTTGCTTGAGATGATAGTATGCTATCTGGTTTATCTTTATTTTTCATGTTTATACTTTTTGCTCGTAATTACGTATCGCTAATATATGAAATAAAGCCCATAGGATATTTGCTTGACTACCAGGATTAATGATAGGGATCATATTAGTAGAACCTGGGTAATTCATAAGCACATGCTTAAAAGTCCATAGTCATCGGAGTATCGAGACTGGACATCGGTACTCTAGTTTAGACTAGTGTGTAGGTTTCCTGACCTGGTCAGGGGGCGATAGCTAATCTTACAGCTATTGGTATTTGAAACCAAAGATTGTATAAAGGTGCTCATTAGGTTATGAGTTACACTATAAGGACTCACCGAGAACTATTAGATGGTATTATTCCAATTGTCAGATAGCAATTCTCTGGTGACGATAATACAGGGTAGTCCCTTGACCTGAAATGGCTATAGTGTCTTGTGTGTATTCCCACTATACTTGATTACTACCCTACTACGGCTCTACTGAGTCATGCAAACAGATTTTAGTTTGGTATAGTCCCGAAGCACATGTAGGCAGTGAGCGGTCAAAGGGATTCGTCTCTCCCGGTATAAGGATTCGATATCGCGCTGTGCAAGACATGTCTATAACCAAAAGTCCTTGTCCAAGGTGGTTGAGATAAACTAATAAGTATTATCAGTTGTATCTCGGTTGGTTATAATGTCTCATGACTAATAGGGTTATTGGGGTCTGACAGTTTCCACCCCCATACCCGGTATGCGATAATCTTTGACGAAAAGACCGGACAGTATGGTCGTCGTTGATAGACTTTGTCGGGTTCGGATGAGTTTGCTCATCGACCTGCCTTTATCTTTATCATACCTGGGTAGCCGTTACGTGCAGCTAGTACCGCTGACGAGCTTGTGGGTTAACCTGTGAAGGGGGTTGAATTTAAAAGTGTTTCAGATTCAATTGGATGCGATCTGTACAACTTACTGCTAACGTATTGACAGATCTTTAGAGTCCCACAACGAAAGTACCCTCCCAGGAGAAATTGTGATGTGGCATGCGTATGGAGATACGTACATGAGTTCAATTAAATACGTATATATATATATATATGATTTAATCGGATGACTTTTATACTAGCTAGTTTATTTATAAGCCGGAATATTGAGTCAAGTGTTGACTTAATAACCGTATATGTGATAAAGTTTTTAGTATAGTGTATTTGATATACACACACTCTTTCTCTCTCTCTCACGTATGTATGTGATACATGAATTCTTCTCTTTATATATATATTATATAATATAAAGAGAAATAATAAGATAAGAAAATATAAAGAGAAAAATAAAGAAAATAAAATAAAAGAAGATGAGAAAAGAAAAGAAGATGAGAATCTTCTTATCTCTTCTTTTTCTTTCTTAATTCTTATCTCTTCTCTTCTCTTCGTCATCTTTATCTTTTTCTTCTCATTATGGAGAGATTTTTCTTCTTCCTCCTCTACTTGAGATTTTTGAAAGTGAGGAGGAGAGATAAAAAGAGAAAAAGAGAGAGTTTTTCTTGCAAATCACCCTACCCCTGATCTCTAGCATAGATCTAGGGTTAGTTTTCTCACTTGTTGATGAGGATGGAGTTTCGGACGGATTCTGTCACGTCCCGCTTTCCAGAGTGCGCTAAGATAGGCACGTGACAGAGCCAACCATGCTACCTGTGGATAGAAAACATCCCTCCACAGTTACATTACGGCTGTCTAGGGATATCAAGAACAGTAGGAATAAAATAAACTATCTAGTACATGTCCATGAGCCAAAATAAACGAATCAAGAAATAATATGCGGAAGCAATAGATCCCATAAACAATAACAATCTGGAAAGTAAAACATAACTAAACTAGATACTAACTGGATCCTCACTGCTCGGCCTAACGGCGGAAGTACTCCTGATCAGCCTGCGACAAGGTAGAGGATCTGGGCCATGCAAAACCCAGACGTCAGTACGTTATAATATCAAACAATAATAAATGAACAGGAGGTAACAAGACACGCAGACAAGAATTATAAAAGGGTACATGAATGTAATAAGTGAGCAGGGATATAGAACAGTGAAGTGTAACAGTATATGTGAAGTGTAGCGGTGAAACTAAACTGTGCTACTGGGTTAACTACTCTCAAGTCTGTGAAATCAATTTGATGAATCGTCGATATAACTCAATAGTATCCCGTGCATGCCCGGGACCACGGTCCAGATTCTCGGGCTGAAACCGAGACATGCCGCTAGGCACTAAAATAGGAAATATATACAGATGAATGATGTCAGCAACATCATCCCAAGGCTGGCCTAGCCCCTAAAACTGATCAGTATAAGCAAGCGAACTGTCGAGTTACAAGTCAGGTTTCATTATTGATTTCCCCATACCCCCAAGTTATGTGTTCAAGTCAGGTATTGATAAATCTGAGACTAATGCCAACACAGGATCAAGCAGGAACAGGTTTGTCTATACAGACAACAAGATATGTCCATCGGGACTACATGTCAGGATTGTCGGCATTAGAAATAGGATCAGGTAACACGTCAAGCAGTGATATATCAGGTCATGTCAGGTAGTGTACATGTATCAAGTCATGTCAAGTAGTGGTGTATCAGGTCATGTCAAGTAGTGTACATGTATCAAGTTATGTCAAGTAGTGGTGTATCAGGTCATGTCAAGTAGTACACAGTATAAAAAATGGGTGCCCAATAGTAAGATGTAGCAAGTATGGAATCAGGGTAAAAGTACGGATGTACGATAAAAGCATGGATGCACAAATATCTATCAGGGGTTACATCATGACTAAGTAGGATGCACAATATCAAGCATGGTGCACTAATACAACAGTAACATGAAATAATATGGTCTCGGCGTGCAACTAGATATGTAATAAACCGTACAGATACAGACGGATACTATAAAACTGTAAATCGGTAAAATTTGCTGAATATTAAAACACAAGCACTATTATTTTTTAAATAGATATTGATATAATAATATTAACATGGATAACATATTCAAACCGATTAATAATTATAAAATTGGTATTGATTAAGCATGCACAAGAAAGCTCCGTTCAGAAATTCAGCGTCACCCCGATTTGTAAAATAGCTTAAAAATAACAAACGTTCTCCAAAAGGGGTGTGTCTTATACCAAAACAAAGATAATTCAATAAGATTTTCATTTTTATAAGTTGAAGTATCTCAGGTTGTTCCTACAAAAATTTATGAACATTCGAAATTGAAAGTTTGCTGCTGGAATTTTCCTGGACAGCAGTTTAAAGATATTTTTATTTGCATTTTATGTTATTTAAACAATTTATTTTGCAAGTAAATATTTCATAGAGTTATAGTATTCCGAGTTATCTTCGTAACAAACTAAAGAACGTATACTAATAATTTTTATATGATTTATAATGAATTTTATAAGGTAATGTGTACAGTAAATTTCAGATTTGTCGTATCCGCTTTGCAACGACGTTTCATGTGTAAACTATAATATTTTCAAACTATATTTTGTATAACATTATAAAATGCAGATTATGAACTAATTAAAGATAATAATAAGAAATATTACGACGTTATATATTTTAAATGATATGGATGCAATCGGGTATCCGAAAACAGTAAAACTTCAGTATGGATGCATAATACTATACCAAGCTTGTAGCAAGATGATTTAGCATTAGACTAAACATGTAAATAATGATATTGATGTGTACGGACATCGTATAACAGTAAAATGATAAACTGATAAATACGGGATGTACAACTAAACAATATGAAATGTAAATATTCAATTGGGTGCAGCATATTGTAGTCTAGCATGTATCAAGATAAATTTGCATGCACTAGATATGAAGTAACCTGCATGGATGCACATGGATATCTGAAAACAGTGAAACATGCAAAATGATAATGTGGGATGCATAACTAATCATTATGTGCTGTTATTATTCAAATGAATATAGAATATAGTAGTATAGCATGTAGCAAGACTAACTTGCCTCGATCGAATCACGCGATGGATACTCACGGTACGTCCGCCATCGGTAAATCGTCGCAACGCACACACGGGACGGGTCCAGGCAAGGCAAGAGGGTGATCACACAGGCAAGGGATGTTCACTGGATCACTCGGATTGTCAGTGACGAGCACGACTCCAGCGGTGATCACCGGAATCAAGAAACAAGATCAAGAAAAAGAAAGAAGAAAGAAGAAGAAGAAGTGGTTGTGTATTAAATAAGAAAAGAAAAAATAAATAAATAATATATATATATATATATATATATATATATATATATATATATGCAGAGGAGAGAGAGAGAGAGAAAGGGGTTGTTAGTTTGTTAGGAAATAGTTTAGATTTAAATTTAAAAAATCTTTTATTTGTTAACTAAATTTTAATTTGTATCAGTTTATAAAATTAATATTATATAAATAAAATTTGATATTCTGGTAAATACAAATATAGTCCAAAACATGCCCGGGTCGGGTCTAAAATTCAATTTTAAAATACGAAAAATATACATGTCGACCAAAATAAAAATGAATGTCCAGGTAACGAAAATGCATACCCCCAAGAACGGATGCACGCACGTGCACGTAGCCATCCAAACAAGTCCGTTTCACAGAACGGGACGAGAACAAGATGCGCGGATGCTACCTCGGGACTAGGGGTATCATGCAGGCCATGCAATGTATATTTAAAATATTTTATGTGACTTAAAATGTTATATTGTAAAAATGCAAATGCCAGATAGAATGCCAGTATGCAAGATGTATAAATTAAAATGAAAGTGCACGAGTCCATTAACAAGTCAGGATAAATCATAAACAGGAATCAAAATGGGTTTCCAGCAAGCGGGTCGGGTCGGATGCAAATACAGATGTCAAATACACTATTCGCACCCAAAACGCAGTAAATCAGGAAAATACCATAAATAAAGAAATACTTGAAATAGAACGAGTATAAATGAATTAGGGTGTTACAGATTCCTTTCACCGTAGATCATCTATGACGAGGCGGTTGGCATCCACACTCATCCGAGAGCTCACGGGTCTAGTTAGGATCTTTCAATAGGCAATTGGACATGCTACAAAGCTTGTAACCCCTTCTAACTCTCTATTGTTTTCTTGTTGCTTTCTATTTTTAGTGTTTGGCATGATTACTTAGTTTGTGGATTCTTGTGCTAGTCTAGGAAATTTTTGTTTATCATTGTTTCGCTTCCGCATTGTATACTAGAGAGCACAAGAATCCCTACAGACCCCATACGTCTGTATGCACCATTTCCAGCTTCTTTGTTTTCTTTGTTATGCCTTTAATTTGAAACCTGAGCGTGCTTTGCTTCCTACAAACGCAGATCTTGCAAAACCCCAACTCCACCTTTTTTAGCCTCAAAAGAAACCCCCTACCCTGAAGAATTTTATATTCTTATCACTGAGGTGCCCCAATTTTCTATGCCACAACGAAATCTCTGAATTTATCTCCGAACTTGCCGCCAACGCAACCGAAGCTCCACTGCTCCAACTGAAGGAATATAATGAACCACTCAACTTGCCCTTTGCGACCACCAACGACCCTTTGGAAATCTTCCATTGAGAATTTTCAAACGTCGTAATATATTCTTCGTCGTCCAGCTGCCTTGTAGAAATTAAGCTTTTCTTCAGATCTGAAATATGTTTCGTGTTCTTCAGTTTTATTTGACCCCCTTCTGACAGTTGCAAGATGACCGTCCATTTGCCAATGATCCTACACGGCTGACCATTTCCTACGGTCATATGTCCAAGATAATCTTGAACATACTCGCTGAAGTAATGCCGGCCTGAAGTGCAATGAAAGGATGCCCCAGAATTTAGGAACAAAGTATCTGCATTTTTGTTGTCGTTTGCCGATAGACAAAACCCATTTTCTCCTTATTCATGTGTAGACACCACATTCGCTTCTTTTTCATCTACCTTCTCATCTGAGCCTTTATTTGGAGATTTGCAGTCACTTTTCCCGTGACCCTTCTTCCCACAATTCCAACACGCGCCTTAAATTTTTTCTTGAGATTTTCTTCGACTTTTAGACTTGCCCTTCTTTCCATTTCCCCTTTACATCGTTCTACCGCGATTCTCCATCGAAAATGCAGAAGTTCTCGAACTCCCACATACGGCCTTTCTCCGCATCTCATCGTTTAATATGTAACTCTCTGCATCATTAAACGTGAGGGTCTCTGCAAAAGAGTTGCTAACCTCCATAACTAGGTTCTCCTAACTCTCTTGTAACGAACAGAGAAATAACAGGGTCCGAATCTCGTCTTCAAATACGACCGAGACGGATTCTAACTGGCTCGTCATGCTGTTGAACTCGTTTAGGTATTCTGTCACCGAACCGTTTTCAGTCATCTTTATGTTGAAAAGTTTCTTCATCAAAAATATCTTGTTTGGTGTCGAAGACTTTTCATACATTTTCGCTAACGTCGTCATTAGTGCCATAGTTGTCATCTTCTTTGAGATGTTAAAGGCCACCTGCGGAGTCCTTGATAATCTTATCGTCGTCAGGGATTTCCTATCCAAAAGATTCCACGCATCATCGGTCATCTTCTCGGGTTTTTCTCCTAGCAATGGAAGATGTGTGTCCTTTTATTATAGGTAGTCATCCATCTGCATGTGCCACCAACCATAATTGTGACCATTGAATTTCTCGATTCTTATTTTATCCTCCTCCATCTTTTCATCTAACATCGCAGCAAAACACTATTTCTCCCTTGATCTGAATTAACGCCTCCAAAATAACGATCTAAGAAAGTGGGAAGAGGATATAGGCATCGTTCCCGCTGTTAATCTAGATCGTGTAATTGAAGAACCCTATGTTTCTTAACCATGCTCTGATACCAGTTGTTGGGGATGGAGAATCCGATACACGGAACAAAACTCGCGACAAACCAATCACACAATAAATAACCATACAATTAACAACGAAAAGAAAAATTAATAACGATACGAGAATAAGTAAATAAGAATCACAAACCAAACAAGAGAGAGATTTATTAACGAGATTCACCTACCGTATGATTAGTACCTGGCAGAACGGAATCTGCAATGTCTGCTAATTTAGAATCAAGTACAACATGAGCAAAGCTTAAGAGATTTCTCTCAAATCTCTCTAGATCTAAACCATCATCCTCTCATACAATGATCTCTTTTCTATTTGTCTGTACATAAAACTTATAAGAGGTCTCTATTTATACACAAACTAATTTCTTAATTAAGAAACTACAATAATTAAGAAACTGTCACAAGACACTCCTTAATTAAGAAACTGCAATGATTATGAAACTGTCATTAGACACTCCTTAATTAAGAAACAATGGTTTTGGTAAAATATGATATGGTTTGTGTGCACGTCCAGATATCTGCCTTCATAATTTCAACAATCTAAAGTTTAAATATAGATCTGATACCTATTTTAATGTAAGTTGATTGACACATAAGACACAATATGAGATGGGCTATTTTCAAGCTTGCCCTTTCTTGAGAGGAAAAAAAGAAGATTATTGCCCTATTTTCGATGTAAAATTTCAGTTAGTAAAGAACCCACTACTACAATAATGGGTTGCCCCTACGGATTTAGCTGTAGGGGCAAACCACCGCCCCTACGGATTGCCCTATTTTCGATGTAAAATTTCAGTTAGTAAAGAACCCACTACTACAATAATGGGTTGCCCCTAAGGATTTAGCTGTAGGGGCAAACCACCGCCCCTACGGATTAATCCGTAGGGACACAAAATTACCCCGTAGGTGCAAAGGCCGCAGGTGTAAGTATTCTCCCTGAACATGCCCCTACGGAATAATAATTGCCTCTACGCCGTACTCCGTAGGGACATATATCCTTACGGATTAATCCGTAAGGACAAAATATTTATTTAATTTATTGGTTTATAAAATAAAATAGTTGCCCCTACGGATTTATCCGCAGGGCCTGATACTTATCCCTACGGATTTATCCGTAGGTCCAGATAAATGTCCCTACGAATAAATTCGTAGGGGCAAGTTTAACTCCTGTTACTGAGTCCATAGGGAAAAAATATCAGGTATCCTGATATTTTGTCCCTACGGCTAACTGTGTAGGGACAAATCTTGTACCTACGGATTAATTCGTAGGTGCAATAGACGGCCCTACGGATTAATCCGTATGGACAAAATATCAGGTTTCTTTTTTAAAAATGGGCTTCCTGTTTTTTCCCCGCCCTGTGCACAATAATATATACATCATATAACCAAATACAGAAATATTCATAATCAACATCTCACGCATAATATATAAAACAAACAAACAAACAGAATATGATATCAATCTAAATCATCGTGAACAAGCAAACAACATCAATATCGTCCAAAATATATACAATATGTATCATATAAGTACATACATCCTCAAAAAAAGCTACCCTAGCTCGGTCCAGCTCCTCCACCTCTGATAAACACCGTAATCTGACGCATCTGCTCCTCGGTGCAGCCCTGAGTCGTCAAAAACTCGACCAATGAATGAGCGGACTGTGCGGGAGTCTGAGCGGGTTGTGGAGCTGCAGGAGTGGTTTGCGCAACCGCAGCCGAGGAAGTGGCTTGCGGAGCTGCAGCCGAAGGAGATGCATGTGGAGCCGCAGCCGAAGTAGCATGTCACATCTGTTAAATTTTGTGTGCAATAAACGAGTAAGTGTTCATCACAGAAAACTGCATTTTAATACCGCTCATTCATTATCTATTTTGTTATATATCGGTATTATTAATCAGTGTCTACTTAGTAATTACAGTTACAGGTATTCGTGATTTAATACTGGAAACAAACTCAATATCATGGATATAGCATTTGGGAGCCGACACTGCAAACAGAACAGTAAACCGACCGATATCTAAAAGGCTTTTGCAAATTAAATGTATGCACACAATTTTGGTCTAACACAATACAAGTGTACACACAACTCTTTGGCATGGACCATGACATGGTGGGGCTGCCCTTGGCACATAAGAAATGATGGATTGTGCAAGTGGTGGGCACATATGGTGTGATGGGCAATAAATGCATAAAGTTTTGATGTGATACTTTGCATCAAGTTTCCCTCCAATTCTCTGAATGCAAACCAGGCTTAAACAGATAAATCCAGCAGCATAAGAATGATTGTGGAGAGCACACAAGCACACCATGCCAATACGAGACCAATAGCTCGGATTGAGACCGGCCAGACCACCCTAGGATCCGAGCTCGCCGGCCCCCTAGCTCAAAACGTCCCCATCTTTTCCCTGTCCCTTCCTTGCAGTCACATCACCTCATTCTTATTACTTGTTTAATCTTTTTTGGTGCCTATAAAAGCCAGATCAGTGAGCAAGGGAAGGCTCTTTCTCATTCTCATATATTCACATATAGTTTTTTTATAGTTTCTTTATCTTTTGGTTTAAGCTTGAGAGTGAGTGGGCTATCACTTGGTTTCTTCTTTTTCTTCCCTCTTGAAGTTTTCTTTGGAGAGCTTCATTATGGAGGTTGAACAAGCTACCAATATCTTGTACGTCTTCTTCAAGCGTTAATAATATTTGTGTTTTTTTGTTTACTTGCTTTCCTTTCTTTATTTGCTTTGCTTTTCCTTTCTTTTTATTATCATGCTTAACTAATCTTCTTTGGTTGTGGTAATGGTAAGCAAGTGAGATGAAAGGCTTTGCCTCCTCCTTCTTTTGTGATTGTTTAATGTGCTTAATTTTGATTATAAACTTAGTATTGTAACTTGGATGGGTTGATATGGTATGTTGATTCCATGGTTACTTTGTAACCTCATCACATACCATATTCTCCCCACAAACCCCATCTTACAAGCCTAATGTTAGAATCAATTTGGTGTTAAGTTTGGTAAGCTTGGATGTGGTATTTTGTGATTAAATGACTTGACAAATCTCTTGATTTCATATACCATATACCATCACAAACTTTTAGCACACTTAACACTGAAATCATTTGCTCTCACTCACTAAATTGTGTTTTTGATGTTGTAGTATGCTTGCTAACCCTTGTGTTTAGTGTTAATACCCCAAGCTTGGACATACAAACGGTAAGTGAACAAACGGACTCGTTTCGTATTTTGCGAGGAATAGCGGAATTTGATGACTTGTGCTCCGCAACCGCCTTAACAAGTCATGCTTCATGCCGGGATCGACATAAGGACGAACAACTCATGAGGGAGCGTTGAAGGAATCGTCACGATTCGACCTTCCGAGCCAAAGCCACGGCCAATTTCTTCTTTATTTGTTTTCCCTTGTTTCGTATTCTTTCATTTTTGGTGACAAAACCAACCATTCGTTATTTGTTGAACCTTAAATCACAAGACCTAATACACAATTCCCTGCGGATCGACCCGTACCTGCCGGCTTACTGCAACGCGCCGTGCACTTGCGGTTTTATAAATTTTAAAACGAGAACGATCTCGCATGCGCATTCCATTTCATTAAAATCATATCTGTTTCCAAAATATACGCGTTTGCGCGCGCGGGTGAATTCCCAACAGTAAGAACGGTGTATTTGATTTTAGTCGAATTCGTATCATTATCAGGTTATTGTGAAACCCCAATCTAAGAATACTTTGGGACTCAGGCCTCGTTTGGGTATCAAGTTTGGAAAACCGTAGTTTATTTTAATTAGATAGTTTTATGTAAGTATGATTAACCAAAGCTAAGTCTACAACCAAATAAGCTCAGGCTACTAATATTGTATATGTTACTATCTATAATGTGATATAATATTTTACTATTAAGTAGTATACGTACCAACATCTCCTTCACCTCCTCAACGGTGGTCTTCAAGGCGGCAACATCATGCTTTAGACGTCGCTCACGGGGGGTAAGGGAAGTAACCGCCGGAGTGGAGTCCAACATCATATGGGCCGTGCTAGGACCAAGTCCCTGGCCTCTCTCCCAACCTCCATGGTGTCCTCCATGTGCGGTGTCTAGGACTGGGGTCAGTAGCATTGGATCAGTCTATCCAGTAAAATCGATCCCCGATACCTCCGTCTGCTCCACCACCCGCTCCTACAGCCACATTAACCATTAAAATATAAGTATATCATTTAAATTTGAACTTTTCAAAACAAAAATTTCAAACCTATTAGAATAAATATTAACACTTACGCAAACTCCTGGGTAGCGGTGTCGGGGAATCAAAGCTCGCCCGTGACGGGATCTGTCGAGGTGCCGTAGACGGCAAGATACGCGGTCAGCACGCTCAGTGTACCATCCTACGCCAGGTTCTGAGCTCTCTGCAATTATCTAAAAATTTACATATATTATAAAATAACTCTTAATATTATATTACATCAAAATTGATCTATTGTAATTTACCGATGCCTCCATGGCACGAGTAATGTTCCTCGAGCCTCCTGTATAAGTGTGGTGACCCCTCTTCGCCGACTTCATATTCTCCTTATTTTGATCAGCCTGGTTCTGCACAACACATTAAGATTTAGTTTTCTAATTAAGAAACACAAAAAAATAAATTATATACTAAACAATGAATTAAATTTAAATTACAAACCTGTTTGCACTGAGAGTCGAAATATTGGCACAAGAGAGGCCGTGTATCTACATCGACTCTCGCAAAGGCCAGAGAATGTAGGAGAGCCCCTCTCTCTGCCTCGGAGGTCACCATCCACATGGAATAGCAGTTGATTTTCAGCTCGTTCCTATTGTATCGGACCTTTGATTGCATGTTCTTGATCAGGCCCTGGTACAGAGCGTGAAGATCGAGCACTCTTTCAAGGTGTTCAAGGTCGGGTATAGGCTGAAAGTCGTAATCCAACTACAAATACAAAAGAATAATGTATTTAAATTGCAAGTGTTAAATAATAATAAATATATTGGATAAGTCAAATGAAAATATATATTAATACCCGGGGCTGATCCCAGAAGAGGGCAAATGAGCGCCGGTGCTGATCGCCCCACTCAACGTGAAGTGGATACTTCTTTAGGATGCGGCTCTCATCCCCCATATACCGGCCGAACCTCTCGGCATAATCGCTGGTATAGCGATAATCGGGGTAAAGAAGAGGGGGAATGGTGCCTCCCCCTACCTCTGTCGGGCCTCAGCCTGTGGGACTGATTCGGCCCTCGAGTCCCCCTCTCGGGATGGGGCTTCCCTGCAACTAGAAGAAATATCAAGACAAGTAATATTAAGACAAAGTGGTATTAAGAAATCAAGGATTAACGAAAATTAAAGTGCGATATATACCTCCGGCGACAGCAGCACGAGCCTGCACCCGGGCAGCAGCACGAGCCGGACGATAGTTCTTCCGGTGAGGAACAGCCAGTGATCCGGATGTGGACGCGTCCCCTCCAACTAGAAAATAAACATTGACGATAAAATTACATGGAGTTCATGTTTATTCTTAGAGGATTTGTAAAATAAATAAATATTTTATATTTATTCATACTAACCTGCAGACTGAACTGAGATACGGAAGTGGCTGGAGTGGCTTCTGCGCCTGATGTGGATGCACCACCTATAATTAGACAATTAAAAATAGATTATATAAGTAATTTCAAAAAGAATGTGTATATCAATAATATAACATTCTAAATCAATATGCATGCAATATAGGATATATAAACATACCCGCAGGTACGGTGGTGGCCTTTACCTGAGATGTGGAGGCACCACCTACAGCCAGACAATCAAAAATGATTATCTAAGTAAGAGCAAAAAGAATGTGTGTATATTTATGATATAACATTCTAAATCAATATGCATGCACTATAAGATATATAAACATACCTGCAGATGTTGTGGTGGCCTCTGCCTCTGATGTGGACGCACCACCAACAGCTAGGCAATTAAACATTGACTATATAAGTAATTTTGAAATAAATATGCGTGTATATCTATAATATTACATTCAAAATAAATATGCATGCAATATACCTGGAGGTGTGGCAAAGTCCACACGGAAGGAGTCATCCGAAGGAGATACCGATCAGGGTGCAAGACCAGCCATATGAAGGTCCCTACACAGCTCTCCAGGCGGCAAAACCACTCTTCCTCTGCCGCTGCCGCGGCTGGTGCTCCTGCTGATCCTTGCTACTCCGGTCGACGTCATCAAACCTAGATAAGAGTACAATCATTACATATGCATGCAATATATGTATAGATCGTAGAAATGTGAAGTAATAATATAATATTACTGATAACCTTTTTCGTTTCATGGACACATTAGACATATCTATTTGGATTTCATCATCGATATCATTTCTAACCCATGTAACTTCACGATCAGCCGAAGACAACCCATCTTTTGAAACAGAAGGTCGGAGCACTCTAAGTCTTCTCTCCTCTTCATCCGCATCGCTGTCCTCTATACGATCCTCGAATTCTGGGACATCGTAAATATCCCTGGGCTTCCAACGGCATACGACACTCCATCCCGGATGATTCAAGCACTGTGAGTAGTATACTTGGAACGCTTGGTTCGGAAAGATAAATGTATTGTCCTGACCGTAAAATCGAAGTGTGTTCACACTAGTCAATCCATATTCATCTTTCCAAGTCCCGAGATTGTCTCTCCACTTATCCGTATCGGTTCGTGTATCATACCAAGTACACTGAAATATATAAAACGGTTCTAATCGTCTGGGATATTGGATGCCAAGTATGCAATTTAAGTATCCATAATAAATCACACCATCCGATCCTACCGTCGTAATCCCACTATTCTGAGTGGTTCGAGATATTTCTATGTCCTTAACTTCAAATTTGTATCCAAGGACACCGAATCCTTTATAATATGCAAGCTCCATACTAGGAAACTGAGCTAAATATCTTGATTCTCTCTCTAATGATGCAAACAAGTTCGGATCGTGGATCTGACAAAACAAATTTTATGACATTTACATAACGATATAAGTTTAGATTAAGACTGGTAGCAATAACGTATTATTCGAACAACTTACATTATCTGCAATCCAATCGCAAAAATTATCCTAATGATATTTTTCCAATCATGATGCCCATCGCGTACCTTATTAATATGAATTCTGTTCTCAACAATAAATTATGACATTAATATTATATCATTTTATACACACACAAACACAAATATAACAATTAATCCAAAAAAACTTACTTTCTAATTTCTTCAATACATATGCTATTGAGGAGGATAAACCGATATATCCTGTTAATAAATATAGTGTCTATTCTCTTATAGGATGCTTTACCATATGGCATGTCCTGAATTCTCCAAGGCCGGTTAAGTTTCGTCTCAATGTTCTCGTCCAGATAGCGGGAACAAAATGTGGTTATTTCATCTAGAAGATAACCTTGCATGATAGAACCCTCTGGTTGATTTCTATTGCGTATATACATTTTTAGAGTGTAGAGATACCTAAAGAAAAATATGTTAAATAAATAAATACAGGCATATAAGACAACAATAATTTTACAAATTGCGTGAAACAAAAAATTCCACGTACTTTTCGACGGGATACATCCATCGATATTGTACCGGTCTGGCTAACTTAGCCTCGGTTGCAAGATGAATCGTCAGGTGTATTATGATATCGAAAAATGACGGTGGGAAAATACGCTCAATCTTGCAAAGTATCAATGAAATAGAATTTTCTAAATTCTCCAGCGTCACAACATCCAGAGTTTTAGCGCACAATTCTCTAAAAAAGCAACAAAGGTCATTGATTACTAGACCAACCGATTTGGGAAGGGAAGTCCTAAGGGCTAATGGGAGAAGATGCTCCATAATAACATGGTGATCATGACTTTTCAGCCCATCAATCTTGCCTTTCACAATTTTTATCTTCTTGCTAAATGATCCTGAGAAATCTGTGGGAACTTTCAAATCATGCAACACCTGCAGGAACCTTTTCTTCTCTAGTTGTGACATTTGATATGCGGAATTGGGAAGTACAGACTTTCCTGGTTTACCCGCTATCGGTTTAGGATGCAATTCACTTCTAATTTTCCGGTCCTGAATATCCATCTGAGCACGAAGGCTGTCTTTCGATTTTCCGTCTTTACAAAGAAGCAAGTTTAGTACGTGCTCGAATACTTACTTCTCTATGTGCATGACGTCCAGACAATGACGCACTAAATTTGTTGACCAGTACGGAAGTTCGTAGAAAATGCTTAACTTGTTCCAGTAGGGTGGTTTGACCAATTTTGCCGGATCCATCCCGAAGATCACATTATTGTAACCATCCTACTGAGTAGTCATGTCTTCTCTGGACAATGAGGCTGGAGGCCCAAGAAACTTTTGATGACCATTAAAGTGAGCAGCGTCTAATCTGTAGGGATGATATAGTGGCAGGAAACGCCGATGACCGCAATAACAAACCATCCTGCTAAAATCCAACCATTTCGATGTTGTATATTGATGGCAATAAGGGCATGCTTTGTGACCATGTATGAACCAATATGATAGCATTCCATACGCAGGAAAGTCATTAATTGTCCACATTAAAGCCGCATGCAGTGTGAAGGTTGTATCTGTGTTTGCATCGTAAGTCTTTACACCATCAATGAATAAAGATTTTAACTCATCGATCAGAGGTCGGAGATAGACGTCGATATTGTTTCCCGGTTGGTTTGGTCCGTCAATAAGAAGAGTCATCATAAAGTAGGATTGATATATAGACAACCAAGACGACAGATTATAAACTATCATTACAGCGGGCCATGTGCTGTGGCTTCCAGCCATATAGTTGAATGGGCAGAAGCCATCACTAGCGAGTCCGAGCCTGACATTGCGAGGATCACTACTGAATATTTCATACCTCTTATCGAAATCCTTCCATGCCGGTGAATCTCTTGGATGACTCATTTTTCCATCTTCACTTGGAGCAACACGGTGATGCCAAATCATTGCCTCGGCTGTTTTCTTGCACCTGAATAGCCTCTGCAGCTTCTGTGTTATGGAAAAGTGTCATGCTATCTTGACAGGTATATCGGGCTTCTTATCAGATTCTTTCGGCTTATACCTGGCCTCTCCGCATGTTGGAAACTGTTTCAAATCTGAATTCTCTTTCCGGTACAACACGCAATTTTTAGGACATGCATGAATCTTCTCACACTTCAGACCCAAATCAGACATCATCTTCTGCGCTTCGTACCAGCTGTCGGGCATGTTATTTCCCAGGGGCATGGAATCTTTCAGGAACTTTAGAAGCATCGTGAATAATTTGTTGCTCCATCCATTTGGCACTTAATCTGAAAAATTTTGACGAACTATGATAGGGTTGAACACTTTACATTCTCATAAATTGGTCTTCTAGCATCATTCATGAACTTTTCATACTTATCTGCACGCTGTCCTTGGCCGGAAGGAATGTCATTTTCGATAGGAATACTATCACCTAGGGCATTCTCTATTATATCCTCCATTTTTTCTACTGGAACGAAGTTATCGTGTTCTTCTTCTTCTACCGCATTACCGTCTTCTCCTTCTTCTTCTGCCACATTACCGTCTTCTTCTTGTCCTTCCTCGTGATATAGCCAAATTGTATAAAGTCTAGTAAAACCATGTTTAACGATGTGAAGCTCTACGATTTCTAGCTTCTGCCAGAACTTATTCTTACATCTATCGTACGGGCAGAGAATCTTCTCTAATACGATCTTATTATGTGCACATGCAAATTCAATGAAAGCAACAACTCCTGTGACAAACTTAGATTGCATGCATTGTTTCCAATTCACGTACATCCAGTCCTTAACTCTGATGTACTCATGTGCCATGTTAGACTGTATAACTTATAAATTATAGGTTATGGTGACTTATTGAGAAATCTAAGAACGAGATGGTTACTGACAAAGAAGAAAATCCGTAGCGGCAAGTTTGTCGTTGAAAAGAATACATTATCGATAAACAAAGTTATATTTGAAGATACCCAAGTATGAGTTGTATTCTGTGTATGTATGTTTTAATTTATGATTTCACTTAAGTAAAGGGTTGTTAGTGTGTATGTGCTTTGTGTGTGCGTTTGTTGTGTATTCATGTTATATGTGTGTGTTTCGGCTGTCGGGGGTAAGGCTTCTATCCCATTAAAAATGTATAGAGCAGACACCCATTCGCTTGTGCTTTCATCCGTTTCAAGTAAATTTCGGCAGCACCTCCCCGCTGTTCTCCGAGTACACTGTAATAGAATAGAAAATCATTTCAATGCTGTGAAATAATGTTGAAATGAACATCTAATCTATCTTTGTACACGGAGAATCAGCGGAAAAGTACCGACGAAATAACTTGAAACGAATAAAAATACAGGTGAATGCAGGTGTTTGCTTTATACATTCCTAACTTGTTCACAATAGATAAATCTATTGGTTATCATACGATTGAATTTTCTCGTCATATAAACTACACGACGGTTGTTAGTATCGAACTATACCGTCCGATATTTAACAACCTTTGTATAGTTCTATGTCATGACAAATATCGAACGTATGTTAACCGATAGACGAGCACTAAGTCGCGCTTTGATTTTCACATATGAGTATCGATGAGAATATTAAAGTTTCATATTATCATCAAGTATCATATATTGGTTTTAACTTGAATAGGTTTTATGTTTACGTTTCGTTTTTAAGGATTCGAAGTTTTAAGTTTAGTGTAAATATTGCTTGTGTTTACGGTAAAGCCGTGTGTTTACGTTATTATCGAGTGACCTATTAAAGGAACTAGTGCACCCTTAACCCTAACCCTAATTAATCCAAATTAAATTTAATCATCACCCTAACTCAAATTATCCCTAATTCATCCAAAATTAACCCAATTAACCTTAATTAATCTAATTAACCCAAATTAACCCTAATCATCACCCCAACTCAAATTATCCTAAATTAACCATAATCATCATCCTGACTCAAATTATCCATAATTAACCCAAAATTAACCTAATTAACCCAAATAAATCATAATCAACACGCTAACACAAATACACTCTATTTTACCTAATTAACCCTAACCCAAACCCTAACCCAAATTAACCTAACCCTAATCATCACCCAAACCCAATCCAAATCAACTCTAGCCCAAACCAAAATTAACCCTAATTAATCTAATTAACCCTAACCCTAACCCTAATCATCACCAACCCAATTTTACAGTATTAACCCTAACTAACCCTAACCCTAACCTTATCTAATTAAACCGAACCCTAACCCTAAACCTCACCCTAATTAACCCGGAACTAACCCTAACCCTAACCCTAAAATCAACAATAACAAAAAAAGCATAATTATAAGTTTAAAATGAAAATTAACTCACCTCACTTGTAGTTTTGCCGGCGGATGGAGCTCGACGAGATGGAAGAGGCCGGGGATGGATCTCGACGAGATCCTCTGGTGGCGGCAAGATGGCGACGAGCGTGCGTGTGGTGACGAGACAGAGGTGGAGGCGGCGGCTGACGGGAAATTTTGGCGACGAGAGGTGGAGGAGGCGGCTGACGAGACAGAGGTGGAAGAGGCGGGTGATTGATCGCGTGCACGGGGGAGTTGGTGAGGAAATTAGGGGGCGGTGGAAATTACTAAGCTTTTTTTAATATTTAAATAACCCTTTGATGCCCCTACGGATTAATCCGTAGGGCCTTCTTTTGCGGCTCCATAGTGCCAAATAAAATATTGTATTTTAATATTTTTAATTAATCCGTAGGGGCAATATAAAGTTGCTTCTACGGATTCATATCTCCATAGAGGCAACCCTTTATTTTAGTAGTGTCCTTCAATACAATCATTATATCCTTGGTAGTAAATCATTCCATTAAAACGTTACGGTTGCATGCAGCCGTAGGTAATGTTTGTTCCAAGGGCAATGAGTCTTCTACTACATTATTTATATTGTACTATGATAATTTTTACTCAGGCTAAATTTAAACTTTTTACGGCCATCTACTAACTCACTGAACATTAAAATGATGGATTGCCACTATATACTACCAAGTATCAGAAAATCCCCCATAACACCCTTATATAACTTGAAATGGGACGAAATGACCTATCTACCCATCCCATATATGATGTCTTCTCTCAAGAGATTTCTCTCAAATCCCCCATAACGTACTTATATAATTGGAAAACCCCAATCTCGAGAGATTTCTTTCAAATCTCTCTAGATCATTATATCTTTGCTCGCTTCCCCTTCCCTCCCTCCTCCTTCCAAGGCAAAACTCATTTTACTCTCTTCTAAATTCTTCAATTCAAACCCATTATTTTCTCTTTCAATCCTCCATTCTCTCCATGTCTCCCTCCACAACACATAATCCATTTTACTCTCTTCTTAATTCTTTATTGAAAAACCCATATTTTCTCCTTCAATTCTTCACAACATCACTTAATAATCTCTCTTTCTTACTCTCTTTACGACGCAAATTTAAAGCCATTAAAATGTCAAAGTTGTCATTTTAGCTTCTTAACAAAGATATTTTACTGTATTAGGGATAATAATTAAGCATAGGGGAAATTTGGTCTAATTAACAGTTTTAAGGGATGTGTTTAAAATTATTAAGTTTTAGGGGATATTTTTCAAAATAGCAATGATTTTAGAAGCGCGAATCTAAAAAATACCCTTAAAACAGAAGGAAGAATGAGGATCTGATTTATTAAAATAAGACAACCAAGGGTAGTTTTGTCCAAAAAGATGATATGGATCATGGTTGGACAACAAAGTTAACAAATTGTTAACTCATGATAGTTTTTTGAAAACTTCAAGATAGGAGGCCATCATTTTAAAAATTCATAATATTGTTCGGTAAAAGTACCAATAATTCTTGCTAGAAAGTTGAAATTTAGCTTTTTTTTATTTTTATATTGGTATACCTTTAATTATGATATAAATATCTACATGTGTCTACCTCTCATTGTTTTTGGAAAGATCTCATCAAATAAATAGATAGATAGATAGGTAGATGCCATTTTATTGAGTTAAAAAAGCTATGGATGCCAACAATTGACTCAAAGACAAATATTGTTTTAATTAAGGGTAAATTTTACTAAAGCTCATCCATCTTTTGGGGTTTTTGAGACAACTCATTAAACTTTAAAAATGTTATACAACCCCACTGAATTACCAATATTGTATGAAATCGTTAGTTTGATTAAATCGTGCAAGCCATAATTGGACTGAATAACCCCAAAATGTTTTATGAATAGATTGAATAGACTCAAAATGGACGTAATATGATATTTTTTGACAAAATTACCTTTCATTTTTTTACGAAAATACCATTCAATGGGATATTATAGTATTTTTAGAGTTCAATGGAGTTATATCAAAAAGATGGATGGTGTTTAGTAAAATTTACCCTTTAATTAATTAGGACAATAATTTGACCTGCTTTAGAGTCCAAATTTAATTCAAAACATGCACCATTAATGTCGGTTAGCAGCTGGAGGCGCTACATAACAAATTAAGGTTGAGCTCCAATTAATTGCTAGCTATGCAAATCTTAAATATTCTCAATGATCTAAAAATATTCATGACCTAAGTTGGAAGCTACACACCACAACTTGACCATGCATGAACTTTAGGGTTTTAATACTATTTTTAGCACTCTACTGGCTAAAAAAAAGGAAGGATCCATGTAAGATAGTAAAGATACTCCAGCTGGTGATTAATTACAATCTTAATCTCAATTAAACAAAGCCAAATCAACTAATTAATGACTCATTTACATGACATAAAGCCTGAGATCAGAAACAACATTGTATATATGGCACATGGATCACACATTTTTAATATATTTGGTTGCCAAACTTTAACTTTAACTCAGCTTTCATAATGCAATCTCTTCCAAACGCGCGCGCGTCTCTCTCTCTCTCTCTCTATATATATATATATATAAGAATAATGGAGAAAAGAGGTCATTGGAGAAGATTTCCTCCCATGGCGTCGAAAAAATACAACCTCCAAAATTTTTTCCGACGATCGACATCCATTATCATCATCGTTATCATCTAAGATGTGCATACACAAAATTTTATGTGATTCCACCACTTTTTCACCATTGAATTAGCAATGTAAAAAGTTCTATTGTCGGTAAACTATTAATTTTGCATCAACTAAATTAACGGTGAAAAAATGGTATAATCACATGAAATTTGGTGTATCCATATCTTAGATGATAAAGATGGAGGTGATGTATGCCGATCGACGAAAAAAATTATGGAGGGTGCATTTTTCCGACGCCATAGGTAAAAATTCCCACCTATGGCACCTTTCCTACATTAACACATCTCTCTCTCTCTCTCTCTCTCTCTCTATATATATATATATATATATATATATATATATATATATATACTCGGGGCCTTTTGGATGAGTTTATTTTTAAGTGATTATTTATCATAATCGGTTATAAATGATTATTTCTGAAAAAAGTGAAAAAAACTCACTTATAAATACTTATGGCAAATAAGTTGTTTAGTGTTTGGATAATTTTATATGGAAAATGATTGTAAGTAAATAATGTGTTTTGATGAAAAGATAGATAAATAATTATTGAGTGCAAAATGACCCAAAGGATGTATCATTAATACCATCTTAAAACTTGGATGAAAAGATAAGGGGTGTTATGGTATGTTATTTGGTCAACTCTACAATTCCATAATCACTTATGGAATAAACTGCGAATTCCTAGCTCATTTTTAAGCGGAAAAAGATATCATTTTTAAGCGGCAAAAGATATCATTTTTAAGTGGAAAAAGATATCATTTTTAAGCGGGAAAAGATATCATTTTTAAGCTGGTTATGATGGGACTCATGGTAAAATAATCACTTATTGAATAGTAAAAGAGAGATAAAACACACTATCTACTTGGAGTCCCCTTGATGTGATTTTTAATTAATTGTTGACAAAAATAATCCAATCCAAACAAGCCCTAACGTATTAACGGAAGGGTTAATGCCACGTAACACCTGATTGAATAGAGAACACTAATGGCATGAAGCCAGTATTGAAATTTCTTTCTTCTATAATTAACCGAAGATTTCTGATGGAGGTTTGGATCTCCTTCATATGTTGTCCTCCGTCGATCTGTCGCGAGCGTTGATGGACGGCTGAGATTGATTTTGAGGGTGGCCTCCTTGAGCGTATGGATCTCAGTGGGTTTGTTTTGAGGTGAAGCCGAGCTATCTGCAAAAGAAGTCCCGGGGTGGTTATACCACTGTGGACCCTCCGACGATAAAGTTAGCCGAGAAATTTGGGTAGAGTAGCGGCTTATTGGAATAAAATTGCCTTACCTGAGTCGTCTGAGAGAAGGGTTTTTATAGTGGTCGCTTAGAGTGAGCCGGCACGAGATCTTCTCCGTCGGTTACGTCCCCTGACATTACGCCTGCGTGAATGACGGGATCTCCCCATTAATGACGAGATACGCTCGTTAATGGGGGAATACGATGGTGTGGAACGCGGGATGTTGGGTGGCAGATATCTCGCTTCTGGCGAGATACGCGGAGTCGTGACGGAGGCGCTTGGGCTCTGCGTCCTTGGTTGCTCGGTAGAACCGAGAAGGCTTAGCTCGGCGGGAGGCTCAGAGGCGAGCGAGAGGCCAAGGAAGATCGGTTTGGTAATAGCTCGTAGGCTAGCAGGGAGGGTTGAGGAAGCTCAGCGTGTAGGAGGGCTCGGAGGTGAGCCGATGGTTATTTGTAAGGCGAGCATATGAGTGTTCAGGGATCCATCGAAATTCGGGTCATGCCTCGGGACGATAGCCCGGGAGACGCCTCCAATGTATGGTGCTTGCCCTGTTTCCGTGAGCCCCAGGATACGTCATCTGCCACGTGTCATGATCCGGGGAGTTCCCACTTATGAGCATTATCATTAGTCCCCCACTCCTGTCCCGATCTATTTATGGGTCGGGTCGAGAGTGGTCCGGATCGGTTTCCCGGGCTTATCCCGTTGTCAAGAATTTGTCAGCGTGGATTTTCGGGATGGCTCGGCATAGGGCGGTTGCGTCGTTCAAATCTTTGGGCCTGCCTATCGTATCCCGGGTGCTTGGATCTCTGCGCGTAACTTGGATGACGTCAGCGGATCAGGGGAAAGGATCGTGCATTTAAAGAGGAGCGCTGATTTGCTTGCACGCCATTTAAGGCGCAGGCTACGCGTCCGACGCGAATTGGCGGACGTGACAGGCTATCGCTGTCATATGCGCCCAAAGGGACGTTTCCAATGGCCGTTCGACATGTGGGGCTTCGACGGCTGGCAGACGTGAAGCTTCATTTTGGGGGGAAACGATCTGAGCCGTTGGATGTGTCCCCCAGGAAGTATAAATAGGGGTGGGATCTCCCAGGGTTCACACTTTCGCCACTATTTTCCTTTACTGCGAGAGATTTGCTCGGCACTCCATCCTTTAGATCGGATCCTTTGCGCTCTTTCCATGGAGAATTCCTTCTTCCTTTGAATCAGGTTAGATGTCTTCTTCTGAGAATTCTGTTGAGATAGTTAGGGTAGATTCTAGGGAGTCTTCCACCTCTTCCTGAGAGGGTTCCTTTGCTGCTTCCTCATCATCGGGCCTGCCCCATAAAGTCAAGGCTACCCGCGTCGCTAACCGCCCGGCTGCGACAAGGGTCCCTAAGGTGCGCATCGGGAACGCCTGTGATATGCCCTTTATATTGAGGGATCCGGACGATCTTGCCGAGATCCGGTCTCGTTTCCATATCCCCTCTAACTACTCGCTCCGCTTGGCAAAGGAGGGGCGAACGGACGGACCAGGTGCAGGGGAAGGAGATTGCCCTGTATTTGGAGGCATTCCGTATGGGAATGCGTCTTCCCTTTCCAACTGAGGTATGCGGGATACTTCGTTGTTTCCAACTCTCGCCGGGCTAGCTTACGCCGAACTCGTAGAGAATCCTCCTCGGGTTTCTGGTTCGGCTGAAGCTTGAAGAGATCTCTTTCAGCTTGACCCTTCTTACTTCCTTTCTCTGCCATAAAAATCACCCCGGCACCAGCAAGAGCGAGCCGAGTTGGGTGTATTTTTCTTTTAAAAAAACGCAAGGGTGGGGTTGCCGGGTCGAGCATGGTTGTCGTTCCTTCTTTCATCCATGACTGGAAGGAGAAGTTTGTATTCGTCGGGCCACCCGAGGGTGAGGATTGGCCTATGCCCGTACAGTGGCACCGGGCCGACTGCCCGTGGGCGAATCAGTCGTCCTCTCCCGAGGTGAGGACGGTGTCCATGTGGGAGCCGATTTAGCGGGCTGACGTCTTTCTTTCCGAGCAGGTCCTTAGCTGGGCTGGGCTCAGCCCCGCGCGCTTTTTGGGTAAGTTAGGAGATTGGACGACCTGTTTAGACTTGAATAATTTACATTTTGCCTTTCTTGTATCACTAACTTCTCTGTGCTTTCTCCCTTTGCAGGACACATGGACCGGTCCAAGATTCTAGCCGCCATATCCACTATAGCCCGGAAGAAGGCCGGGGGGCATGGTCTTGTCCCGAGTAGGCCCGAGCTCGCCCGTGAAACCGTCCCCGCCGGCGAAATCCCCCGCAGCGCCCCGTGCACCCGATGACCATCGCGGGGGCAGCCAGAAGCAAGCCCGAGACTCGGAACCTCGGGCGAGGGAGGAGGAGGTGACCGAGGTCCCCCTCAAGAGGAAAAGGACGGTCTCCCGCACGCCGTCGACTGATATCCCCGAGGGCAATCCGATGCAGGAGGGGGACGTCTGCTTCATGGTCCCCTCGGGGCTTTCCGTCACTGACAGCTTGCTTGCGGACATGGAGCAGTCGGCTAGGGGAAAGATTTCGCGGGGGACCCTAAAGGCCCAAGTGGCCGCCATCACTCAAGAGGCCGTTCATGTCGGTATTCGTTTAATTGTTGTTTTAATTACCTTTTCTTAGCCCGGACACCTCTAAATCCATCTGTTGCTTTTCTTAGGTCCTCCAACACCGCGCTCTCATCGTCAACATGGAAGCCGAGGAGATCGCTTCGGCCATGAGGAAGGTGGGGGAATCATCTTCGGAGGCGGAGGATCTGCGCCTTCAGCTGCTACAGGAGAAGGAGAAGAAGGCAGCCCTTGAGACCCGGTTGGCCGCCGGGGAGCTCCTGCTCTCCAAGAGCCAGGAGTCCTACCGGCTCATGGGCGAGTCCCACCGAGCCATGGAGGGCAAGTTGGAGGAGCTGGGTAAGCGCCACACCTTAATGAAGAAGGCGAGGGATGCCAGCAAGAGGGAGACCGAGGCTGCGCTTGAGGCGGCAAAGATCGCCGAGCTTCGGGTCCGCAAGTCAGTGGATGCGTACAAAGCGTCAGACCAGTTCTACACCAACCTCGGCGAAGCCTCCGCCACCGTTTGGCATGTATCCCTTGATGTCGTCAAGGAGTTGATGCCGAAGTTTTCAGATGGTGAGCTCCGTGCTCGGGTCCCTTTCTTGGTGGAAACGCCACAGGCGGCTAGCGCAAGAGGCGGGGCGGCTATGGAAGCAGAAACCCCGGCCCCTGAGGGCGGTGCCGAACAAAGCGAGGTCCCGGCAGATCCTGCTGCCTAAGATCCTTGTTTCCCCCAATCAGAGCAAAGCTCTGTTTGAATATCAAAAATTCAAAAATTGAAGCAATGCTTCAAATTCCTTGCGCTGCGCGCAACGCGCCACGTGTCAAAAGCTGATACGTCAGCGCAGCGTCCAAGGCAGCGCACCCAATCAGAGCAAGGCTCTATTTATGTCACGACCCGAAAGAGCACGTGACTGGCCCTTGAACCATATGAAGTCTATAGGACCCCATCTGATCCAAGTAAGCCAAAAGCCCAGCAATCTAAAACCATTTAAAGAGTAAATAAGGAAAAACTGTTTTTGAAAAGTAAGGAAATCATGTTTGGAGATCAAAGTTTTTAAATAACTAAGCCGAATATGCATTTTTTTAAAATGTGTAACCTTTCCTAAAAATTTCGGCAGAGTTTCCTTTGTAAAATCTGGCCCCGAACGGGGTACAACAAGAATAATATATATGAAATGATAAAAGGCATCCCCAAGCGGGAGCTAGCTCTTCGTCCATCGACGGTCACAACCACGCAAGCAATAATAATATACAACGCCAAAGGGCGAGGATCAAAACCCAAAAAAAAGAAACTCAAAACAGCCAGAAAACCGTAATACTACTAGCGCGACTCTAAGGTCGAAATAAAACAACACTGTTTTCTAAGTCTGAAACAATATACAAGTTTTGGTTGATGGAAATTCTAGATACAATAAATGATACATGAACAATGGCGGTTCTGATACAAAAGAACCCACCTATCCAAGCAAGTCACCCATAAGGAAGCAGTGCGCCATAAATGCCGCTATGGAATCTGTACGGCAAAAACCTGCAAGGACTGGGGCACAACGGGGGTGAGTTGCCAACTCGTGAATAGAAAATATCTACAAGCAGAGATCGAATGCATGACCCATCCTAGGTCAATACGATCAGATATAAATAAACCTCAATATGAATAAAGCTGAAGCATGCTAAACTGGCAATGTAATCTCTACATGAGTGTAATGCCAAGTGCTCGTGCTAGTTCCTCAGGTAATAGCATGTCATGAATATGAGGTATGATCAATGTAATCAAATCTGCACACACGTGGATCCCGTCCACTCGTCACCCAATGACAATACCCATCATGCAAGTAAATATCATGAAACCTGTGCATGGAAATATGAGGATATAACCCACCCGTGTCCCTCGCGACACGTCAAAATCATGGAACCGGAGTGCCCAGCATCGGCACTCGAAAACATCATGAAAACTGTGCCCAGCATCGGCACATAAATCCTCATATATCGGGCTCCGTCAGTCCGGATCGGCCCGCGGACTCTGTCTGCGGTATCGGCCCTCGGCCCCGGCAGGACGCCCAAATCTATCCATCGACTCTGGTCAGTATCCTCCGGATAACCGCCAGGTCCAACCAATCACCGGTAGGTACTCGCCCGCCTCCAGGCTCAATCGGCAAAGCTCATCGATCATCTTGCCGAGGGGAACCATACCGGGTCCACCATGTACCCGCAATCGGCTCATCCACTCCTCGATTCGGGTTTCACATGTCGCTCTCAGCACCGAGAAAACACATGGTGGACGCACTGAAATATCATATCAAGGGTAACCGGGTTTTTAAAGCAATGACATATTCTCTTTTGAAACACTCTCGGTTCCCAAATCC
This sequence comes from Agapanthus africanus, assembly GCA_030015575.1. Classification (NCBI taxonomy): domain Eukaryota; kingdom Viridiplantae; phylum Streptophyta; class Magnoliopsida; order Asparagales; family Amaryllidaceae; genus Agapanthus; species Agapanthus africanus. The sequence goes on from CM057349.1 coordinate 424,496,523, forward strand.
AGAAATATCATAGAAACAACATATCTCAATGCGTATAGTCAAAAGCATGAAGTATGCGACATGTAAAGGAAGGTATGCACATCATCATGTCATGCAAGGATCATATACTGAATGCAATAGTACTACAGTGTAGTGACATGGCAATTATCGATGATGAGTGTGTGAGCCGGAAACAAGTGTACGTGGAACATATGCATCATCGATAATGGTGCTGGTGTCCTAGCAGCATGACTGAAATATAACCACAGTACAAGCGATGCAATGCAAATAGCATGAATATGCGGAATCGAATAATCAACGCAAAAGTAAAGAATCTACACCAATCTGTACAAGTCATGCAGGGGTGCTATTTGAAATAAGACGAATCAGGGCTTTTGGAAAAACAAGGGCTACGGTGTTTTAAGAAAAGATACATCATTTGAAAATATCCGTATGACCCTTCTGCCTATCTTTAAAATATCCCCGATTCGTTAGTTTGAAATAGGTATTCCTCGGTCCAGTCTAATGTCTACTAAGTAATCTAGACAGGAGGGGTAAGAAACCACATAATCTGAGTCAATACATATAGATATGATAGTCGGTGATCCCGCCTCAATAACATATTGTAAGATATCCTCGAGTCATGAGTGCGGATCTATCACCAATATCGGCTCGTACGGTAGATCGTCGTACGGCATCCCAATAGCTGGGTAGGGGTCAATATCACAGTACCTCATCACATATCAGGTATCACTATCATCAGATCGCATAATCTGGGGTACTACTCTAAGTCTAGTACAAATCGATACCATCTATAAAAATATGAATGCGGGTAAAGCACATGTCCAAAGGCCCGCTAAAACTATCATATCGCACCTCGAAGACAAGCTATGTCACATCGCCGATCTCACGGCCTCACATCAAGTATCATCTCAAACCACGTATCATCCTCAAATCCCGTATATAAACACATAGTCCCATACCCATGTGTAGATATACGCACCATCATATGCACTCTAATAAATGAAAGAATGAATGCAAGTATGTGTGTAAATGTATGTGTGAGTGCAACCACTACTCTAGGGTTCGCACTATACTAAACCAATATATTCTTATCATCAAAATATCATTATTACCATCAATAACCCTAAACAACACAATATAAATATTCGTGTGTATACGTATTCGTATACATCACCACGGACTGCGGGGGTGCTATACGCCATCCACCCGACTTCTCCCCGTAGATATAAATCTACTCACCTTGCTTCTCGTGTGCCAAAGCCGATGTCGCTATCTTCACCTCCTTTGCCTCAACATCACGCGGGGTACCTACAAGTATATCACAATGCTAAAGCACATGAAAATCACATCGGAAACCAAAATAGCACACGCTACCCGCATAGGTAAAAACCTATCGACTCGCATGTAAACACAATCAAAATCCACTTGTCGTTGACGTCCAAACGCCACCCGACAGGAATGAATCACCAAATACCAAAATCCATGCTAAAACAAGTCCCAAATTATACACCAACATAGGAAAATCAACCCAGATTTCACCCTAGATGGAATCAGTCAAAACTAGACATACTCAGGGTCAAAACTAGAGGAAATGGGGGCATGCACAGAAAACGAGGCAATTCCTTAAAATACCTTATTTTAGAATTTTCCATAATTTTTCCCCATTTATCTGTATTTAATTATACCAGAATATTAAAATATTCATTAAAATAATATTAAATTATAAAATTTCCCAAAAATCATATTTTATTATTTTGAAGACGTTACAATCTACCCCCCTTAAAGAAATTCGGTCCCCGAATTTAAATTTAAACCCCCAAATACTAAAATATTTCAATACAAATTCCAAGTCATCGGGGCTCCGAAATCATCTATACATAAAACATCATAGCGCAATGCATGCGCATGAGTACTGAGCAGATAACTCAAAAGCAACACTCCATCAAGCATCCGCAATCATCGGAGTCATGGTAACGACACAATGTCAAATCCAATACAAAATCAATATGATATGGACCAAGACTATACATGTAGACACCCAATCTATACATGTAATTAGCTGATGCAACTGTATGCCAAATCTTTTTAAGTCGCTGTGCGATGCGCGTAACACTGCACAGTGGCGGACGTTTCTCATAAGAAAATAACTATATATGTGTATATATATCCTTTGTTTAATAAGCACGTTCCACCATTTTGAAAATAATCAGAAGGGTTTCCTTGTTTTTAAAACGTTTTGTGTCATATCGGACACGTAGGTATATACTGAGACTATAGCTCGCTTTTCGGAAATCCCTTCGATAACTATCGATGCATGCAAAATATATCCAGACACTGTCCACTGACTAGTCCTGCTCAGTATGAAAGCAAATATCCCACATCATAAAAATGTACTGCTCCAAAAGGAATAAATTCCAAAAATGCACATAACACCACCCTGTGCGTCTGACGCGCACGGAAATCAAAATCCATATATGCGCTAAACATGTGCACAAAACAACATCTAGGTGCAACGGGTGTGCACGAAGCATCTGTCATAGGCAACATGTGTGCCTGACAGCCAAAACAGGTGCATCTGACATGCACGAAGAATCTCGATTTAGTGCATCTGGTGTGCCCCAAAATCGTATCTCAAAACATGCGCCCAACATGCGCGAAAATCCAAATCGGTGCATCCATCATGCACGAATGAAAATCTAGACCCTACGCACTCAATATGCACGGAATCACAAAATCCAATAGCAACGTCGAATATGCGTAAGTCCAGTCAAAAGCACGGAGTGCAAGAATCCACATCAATATCACAATCAAAATCGACATACCGAAAGGCATCAAATCGAAGTCAGGTGCAATCGTAATGCACAAAATATAAATCCGGTGCAACAAAGGCACGAAATATAAATCTGATGCGATAAACGCAAGAAACATAAAACTGGTGCGACAAATGCACGAAGTATAGAACTGGTGCATCCCATGCACAAATACCAAGCAATAACTCAAATACGTAAGCAGCAACACCAAGTGTATCCAGATATGAAGAAAATCATAAACGTGTGCAGCTGCGGGCACAAAACACATATCGATGCACTACAAGTACATATAAGCTATACCGAGTGCAAAATCAAAACACTAAAATTACATGAAACTCTGCTGGAAGCGTAAATCAAATCACCAGCATAAAATAGGCATGAAATCGCAATCAACAGCTCAAGAGTAATAACTATGTACAAGGTATAAATACCCAGTAGGTGCAACCATGGTGCACAAAATCAAATATCATGAAACTCAGTCATTAAGACTAAATCATGCGAATAGATCGCCCAAAATACCGAAATCCAAAGCAACGGATACGTGATAATCAAATCACAAAATCACAAATCATAATTACCGTCGTCGGTATACCCTCCTTCAGGGTCGAGAAGGTACCGGTACATCCGATGCTAGCGGCGCAAGATATCTACTTGCCTCTTGCTCGCGGCTGGCGTCCTCTGCCTCTGGTTCCTGATCTTTCCTGTAGATTACCAACTCGCAATCCATCGGCTCATCGGCCCGGTCAGGTGTGCTGACAGGAACGATTCCGTTCTTGCACTTCCCTGGTCATCTCTCGGTCAATCCTCACGACCGCTCGTAAAGCAGCACATCTCTGGCGCCGACCTCGGGTCCTCTGAATGCATATCACACATCCGATCCTGGGTGCAACTCTTATTGCAGCAGTGTACTGGAAGGAATCCTACTCAAGGTCTCTTCTGATCTTGCCTAAGCCAAACTGTAAGGAGGCTGGTACTCTGGCGTAATCTTTTCTCGCTCTCTGGACCTCTGCGTCCTTAGTACAACATCTCCTCGGAAGCTGGTCGCATCTCTGCGCCTCTGTATGCATGTCCGGCCTTTAATCTTAACGGGGTGTAGTAACAGCTCGTCTGCCTCTCGCACGAGCTTCTTATCCCGCTTGTCTGTATCATCGACCATTCGACGTCGCGTCTTTATCTGCACACTGCAATGTCCTCGGCTACGGTCCACCCGAAGTCTCTAACACGGACTCGAAATCACGAACTCAGTATCTTCATCACTCAGTAGAAGATATCTAGCCGAACACATCCTCAGCGTGCATATCGCATCTCTGATGTCAGCGGAGTGGAACGTCATCTCGTCGAAATCTCGTGCAAACTCTTTACTCCACCTTGCTCCACTATCGACTGATTCGGACTCATCTCATCATGGCTACACAGACTGCGCTCCGACGGCTATGCTCGTATCTGGAGTCTCCCAAGCAGTGTCCCATCACATGATATCCGAATGATGTCGAATCATCCGATCGACTCGTCAGAACCTCACAATCCCCCAAGAGCTCAACATCTCGGGTACAGTTTAATAGTATCGAGTACATGCCACAGCGTCGGTGGTCCAGCCGTAGAAGGGCAAACCCAAGCCTCACTAATGGCGCCGAGGAACTGCCGCAAACCCTAAGGTTCAAAGGCTTTCACACGGTCATTAAGTCGAGTTAGGGTTTCATTCTTCTAGAGGGTCCATAGAATCACCTGCATGTCTTTCCGTATACTTTAAACTTGGAAAATGGGTTCCTGACCTTCGATCGTCTCAATCGACTCTCAACGAATCTGCGTGAAGTCGCCTCTAGCTGGAATCAATCTATCTGATGACCTCGCATCGGGGTAAGCGAACGAACCACATGTCCTAGTCATTAATCCTCGGTGACTAGCGACTCACTATCACATCTCTAAGAATATGCTCATGCTGCAGTAGCTCCAATTATCTGGGCGATATCTCATCACTCGCAGCAACAACTGGCTCATTCGTCGGTACGCTAAGCAGCGCCTCAACCATCATGAATAAGTGATACATCAACGGTCATCACATCCTGGCTGGCCTCTATCAGTGGCTCAATCCTCTGGTACCGTCCGGTACATCCTAGAAATCTCACAGCAGCGATCTGTCAAACGCCCATAGTGCGGAAACACAAAATACGAAGCCTCAATGCAACCGTATGTCTCTGGAATCACGCCCCGGTCAGTCCTCATCCGCGACGAGCTCATGCTGACAACTCGAGCCATAGCTCACTCTGCCCGTGCAATCGCGGCAGCAAAACCATAACCAGTATCGATGAAGATAGATCATAGGAAGGAATATGACACAATGCAAGGAAATGTACAACCTAAGGTTTCTTAAGCGGAGTGGCGTGTCGTAAGTATGCCGCGGAACATACCCACGGTACGTCACTCTACTTTAGTCACCTATTTCATCAACCAAGGGTCATCCTACACGACGAAAGTTCGGGTCTAATACCCCCTCGACCAAGTCTAAGTTCCGTAAGGTCAAGCCTAAGTTCCTTATATAGATAACGCCCTAGGCTCCACATAGTCAAACTTAGACTCGAACCAAGGTCAACCTAGCGCTCTGATACCAACTTTGTCACGACCCGAAAGAGCACGTGACTGGCCCTTGAACCATATGAAGTCTATAGGACCCCATCTGATCCAAGTAAGCCAAAAGCCCAGCAATCTAAAACCATTTAAAGAGTAAATAAGGAAAAACTGTTTTTGAAAAGTAAGGAAATCATGTTTGGAGATCAAAGTTTTTAAATAACTAAGCCGAATATGCATTTTTTTAAAATGTGTAACCTTTCCTAAAAATTTCGGCAGAGTTTCCTTTGTAAAAACTGGCCCCGAACGGGGTACAACAAGAATAATATATATGAAATGATAAAAGGCATCCCCAAGCGGGAGCTAGCTCTTCGTCCATCGACGGTCACAACCACGCAAGCAATAATAATATACAACGCCAAAGGGCGAGGATCAAAACCCAAAAAAAAGAAACTCAAAACAGCCAGAAAACCGTAATACTATTAGCGCGACTCTAAGGTCGAAATAAAACAACACTGTTTTCTAAGTCTGAAACAATATACAAGTTTTGGTTGATGGAAATTCTAGATACAATAAATGATACATGAACAATGGCGGTTCTGATACAAAAGAACCCACCTATCCAAGCAAGTCACCCATAAGGAAGCAGTGCGCCATAAATGCCGCTATGGAATCTGTACGGCAAAAACCTGCAAGGACTGGGGCACAACGGGGGTGAGTTGCCAACTCGTGAATAGAAAATATCTACAAGCAGAGATCGAATGCATGACCCATCCTAGGTCAATACGATCAGATATAAATAAACCTCAATATGAATAAAGCTGAAGCATGCTAAACTGGCAATGTAATCTCTACATGAGTGTAATGCCAAGTGCTCGTGCTAGTGCCTCAGGTAATAGCATGTCATGAATATGAGGTATGATCAATGTAATCAAATCTGCACACACGTGGATCCCGTCCACTCGTCACCCAATGACAATACCCATCATGCAAGTAAATATCATGAAACCTGTGCATGGAAATATGAGGATATAACCCACCCGTGTCCCTCGCGACACATCAAAATCATGGAACCGGAGTGCCCAGCATCGGCACTCGAAAACATCATGAAAACTGTGCCCAGCATCGGCACATAAATCCTCATATATCGGGCTCCGTCAGTCCGGATCGGCCCGCGGGCTCTGTCTGCGGTATCGGCCCTCGGCCCCGGCAGGACGCCCAAATCTATCCATCGACTCTGGTCAGTATCCTCCGGATAACCGCCAGGTCCAACCAATCACCGGTAGGTACTCGCCCGCCTCCAGGCTCAATCGGCAAAGCTCATCGATCATCTTGCCGAGGGGAACCATACCGGGTCCACCATGTACCCGCAATCGGCTCATCCACTCCTCGATTCGGGTTTCACATGTCGCTCTCAGCACCGAGAAAACACATGGTGGACGCACTGAAATATCATATCAAGGGTAACCGGGTTTTTAAAGCAATGACATATTCTCTTTTGAAACACTCTCGGTTCCCAAATCCAGAAATATCATAGAAACAACATATCTCAATGCGTATAGTCAAAAGCATGAAGTATGCGACATGTAAAAGAAGGTATGCACATCATCATGTCATGCAAGGATCATATACTGAATGCAATAGTACTACAGTGTAGTGACATGGCAATTATCGATGATGAGTGTGTGAGCCGGCAACAAGTGTACGTGGAACATATGCATCATCGATAATGGTGCTGGTGTCCTAGCAGCATGACTGAAATATAACCACAGTACAAGCGATGCAATGCAAATAGCATGAATATGCGGAATCGAATAATCAACGCAAAAGTAAAGAATCTACACCAATCTGTACAAGTCATGCAGGGGTGCTATTTGAAATAAGACGAATCAGGGCTTTTGGAAAAACAAGGGCTACGGTGTTTTAAGAAAAGATACATCATTTGAAAATATCCGTATGACCCTTCTGCCTATCTTTAAAATATCCCCGATTCGTTAGTTTGAAATAGGTATTCCTCGGTCCAGTCTAATGTCTACTAAGTAATCTAGACAGGAGGGGTAAGAAACCACATAATCTGAGTCAATACATATAGATATGATAGTCGGTGATCCCGCCTCAATAACATATTGTAAGATATCCTCGAGTCATGAGTGCGGATCTATCACCAATATCGGCTCGTACGGTAGATCGTCGTACGGCATCCCAATAGCTGGGTAGGGGTCAATATCACAGTACCTCATCACATATCAGGTATCACTATCATCAGATCGCATAATCTGGGGTACTACTCTAAGTCTAGTACAAATCGATACCATCTATAAAAATATGAATGCGGGTAAAGCACATGTCCAAAGGCCCGCTAAAACTATCATATCGCACCTCGAAGACAAGCTATGTCACATCGCCGATCTCACGGCCTCACATCAAGTATCATCTCAAACCACGTATCATCCTCAAATCCCGTATATAAACACATAGTCCCATACCCATGTGTAGATATACGCACCATCATATGCACTCTAATAAATGAAAGAATGAATGCAAGTATGTGTGTAAATGTATGTGTGAGTGCAACCACTACTCTAGGGTTCGCACTATACTAAACCAATATATTCTTATCATCAAAATATCATTATTACCATCAATAACCCTAAACAACACAATATAAATATTCGTGTGTATACGTATTCGTATACATCACCACGGACTGCGGGGGTGCTATACGCCATCCACCCGACTTCTCCCCGTAGATATAAATCTACTCACCTTGCTTCTCGTGTGCCAAAGCCGATGTCGCTATCTTCACCTCCTTTGCCTCAACATCACGCGGGGTACCTACAAGTATATCACAATGCTAAAGCACATGAAAATCACATCGGAAACCAAAATAGCACACGCTACCCGCATAGGTAAAAACCTATCGACTCGCATGTAAACACAATCAAAATCCACTTGTCGTTGACGTCCAAACGCCACCCGACAGGAATGAATCACCAAATACCAAAATCCATGCTAAAACAAGTCCCAAATTATACACCAACATAGGAAAATCAACCCAGATTTCACCCTAGATGGAATCAGTCAAAACTAGACATACTCAGGGTCAAAACTAGAGGAAATGGGGGCATGCACAGAAAACGAGGCAATTCCTTAAAATACCTTATTTTAGAATTTTCCATAATTTTTCCCCATTTATCTGTATTTAATTATACCAGAATATTAAAATATTCATTAAAATAATATTAAATTATAAAATTTCCCAAAAATCATATTTTATTATTTTGAAGACGTTACAATTTAAAACAAAATTAAAAGAAGCAACGCTTCAGATGATCTGCGCTCCGCGCTGCGCGACACGTGGCAGCGCAGTTGCGCTGCGCTCCGCGCTGCGCGATACGTGCCAGCGCAGTTGCGCTGCGCGACACGTGTCAAGCGCAGGTGCATTTGCGCCAAATAGAATTAAAATTCCAGTAAGATCTTTCTGTTCTTGCTAAAACAAGAAGATTGTCTTCTGTAAAACAGAAGCCCTTGGATCAAAGATCAAATGGTGGGGAAAAATCCCCAAATCACTCAGAAAGAGATCTCTTTAACTAATTTAACAAATTAATTGGCACTATATAAAGGTCCATAGACCCCAAGTCTAAAAGACATTAACATAGGGAGAACTCATAGAAGTCTTCTGAAAACTTTGAGAAAGAACTCAGAAGAAAGAAAAAGGTAAAACCTTTAGAAAAAGAAGAATTTCTTCTGAAAAGATCAATGATCTAAGAATAAGATCGAGGATCTTCAATATAAAAATATAATAAAGGCATTGCCTTTTTTATGAACCATTGGTTCTGGAATCTTAAAGATTCTTTTCTTGAATCCAAAATTGGATCAAGATATTAAAACAGTGCCTTGCACTTGTAAGTCTGCACTGTTGCACTCTCGGGTTGGCGCAAGCCTCTAGAGAGCGCCACGTGTCAGCTCCAAAACCACTTGCGCTATGCGCTTTTTAAATAGAGCATTGCTCTATGAAATTGGTGCAACTCACCAGAGCGCGCCACGTGTCAGCAGCGCAGCGCACTGCGCTTGCGCTCACCAGAGCGTGACATGTGTCACCTCCACATGCACTTGCGCTCAATAATTGGCGCAAAGCGCCTGACAGGCCACATGGCCACTGTCAGATAATTAATGCACTGCATTATTTAAAGAAGGCTGAGCCCAATTAAAAAAAGGCCTAACAGGCCTAATAAAATGCAATGCATTATTTTTAAAAAAAAGGGGCAGAGCCCAAACAAAGGTCTGTCAGACCAAAATAGATGCTGTGCATCATTTAAAAAGGGACAGAGCCCAAATCAAAAGGGCCTAGCAGGCCAGAAGAAAATGCAGTGCATTATTAAACAGGGGCAAAGCCCTAACACAGGCCTAATAGGCCAAAGATAAAAACGTTGAACATTTTCAACTGGACTTAGCCCAATAATGGCCGTAAGTCCTCAATTTAAATTGACCGAGCACGACTGCTATCTTAAATCAATTTATATCCGGTTCAAGGGTACATCTCCGAACTCCCCTGACACCTATCGTTGTAATCCTTCAACGACGTCAGAGAGGTGACGTGTCCCGACAACCACACATCCATACGGACTGTGGGGTCCTTAAACCCATGGACTTAAGCGTCCTTAAACTCATGAACTAATGCGTCCTTAAACTAATATCCATCCCCAAAACGGGAACGATGGACCACCATGTCCCTAAACTGGCAATGGACTGCAATGTCCTTAAACTACCTATGGACCACCATGTCCCTAAACTGGCAATGGACCGCAATGTCCTTAAACTACCTATGGACCACTACGTCCCTAAACTGGAATAATAGAGCCCCCAAACGCTCTTTTGTCGGATCTAAACGATCCCGTTTAAGTTGATCTTAGCCTCAAATATGGCTAACGTATCCTTAAACGTTCAAACAGACTTTAGTTCCAAATTGGACTATAAGACCCCCAATCAACTTTGGTTCAAGGGTACATCTCCGAACTCCTCTGACACCTGTCGTTGTAATCCTTCAACGTCGTCAGAAAGGTGACGGGTCCCGACGGCCATATATTAAATGGACCACTACGTCCCTAAACTGGAACAATAAAGCCCCCAAATGCTCTTTTGTCGGATCTAAACGATCCCGTTAAGTCGATCTTAGTCTCAAATTAGACTAACGTATCCTTAACAAACGTTTAAGTTGATCTTAGCCTCAAACACGGCTAATGTATCCTCAAACCAAAACCCCAAACCCAAATCTAAGAAAATACAGATTTGGACTAATCCACGTCCTACGGGCGACGACATAAATTAGTCTCCGTATACAATCCACGGGCAACCACAAACAAAACAAACACACACGACACGAAGTGAAATTCTGGAGAAGGGGAAAGTGGTTACCGCGATGCGGTAGCGTAATTAACTGCAGGGGCTTGCGCCTGCAGGGAAGAGCGTCCCCACAATCAAAAAACCCTCAAACGAGGGGGAATCTGACGAAGTCTGCTATATCGGCCGCTTCTGTCTAAACCTCCGATACACGGTGCCATAAATCAACTTGGCATCTTCGGAGAGGTGGACGGATAAAACCAATTAGCATCTGCCCCGAATTTCAGGCAAGACGTCTTCACGTCGCGCCGCCTATTCGGAGGGGAACAAATTCTGGCACGCCCGGTGGGACCTTTTCCTCTTTCCACTCCACACTTCGTGTGTCTTCTTCGCCAACGAATCGCGGTTTGTTAATGGTTGCCTTTGGTTTTCAAGTTACTGAGATTTGGTCTTTTGCCTGGCGCAGAAATCAAGCATCAATGGCATCCAACTGCTCGAGCTGCTCAAAATGCAAGTGCAACCAACGCTCCGCCTCACCTGGAGGTGTAGCCTATGGGCCTCAAGCGGCCTCCATCCTTGCTATGCCGGTGGAACAGGTGACTCTGGCCACCACCGGTCTATTCTTCGGGACCATGCTCCCGCCTGCATGCTTCACCATTCCAGTACCCGTACCGGAAACGCAAAAGAAGTCGGTCTTCGATCGGCTTACTACTACCACGGCCCCTCTCAACGGGTCGTCCAATATCAAGCCGGCAACCTCTGTCTTTACCAGGATAAACCAGAACTCCAGTGGGCCCGCCAAGAAGCCCATGAACCCTGAAGTGGCCATCCCGAGGAAGGTAGCCACCTCTGCTCCTGAAGTCGTCAAGGCGGCTTCTCCTGTTAAAGAGTCGGTCTTTTCAAGGATGACTATTCCGGCTCCTGCTCCTACTCGAAGGTCTGTCTTTGACAGATTGGATACCGCTACTGAAAAGACAACATCAGTCTTTAAGAGGTTGGCACCGGCAGCGCCTCATCCGGATGGAGGGCAAGACGAAACTATCCCTATCGCCGAGCCAGCCCCGACAGCTCGACATGCTCGACGTCGCCACTGGCGCCGAGTAAGGAAGGCCGGGGGCAACTCCCCCTCAGGGCTAACTCCACCGGCTCTAGTGGTGGAAGTTAATGCTGCTGTTCCAACTGGGAACAGCTTTGAACCGCTAAAGAAGGTACGCAAGAACTCTTCGACTGCCACGCTAAAAAGATCTCCTCCACCTGCGGAGAGGGTTACAGAAACGAAGCTGGAGCAGCCCCCTCAATGGCTGCCCTCTAAAATTTACAAAGTCTGGCGGCGGGTTCAAGACTCTGTAATCGACCAAGATCACTCTCGCCGGCAGAAGAGGATGAAGGCTCAGGAAGAAAAGAACCATCCTGTTGAACAGCAAAGGACGACAACTACTTGGGTGCCCGCGGCAACGGCCCCCTCAACTTCGACGGCCCACAAAAGAAGAAGGCCAGAGAAAATCCCCACGCCCACGGCAAATGTCAAAGGCAGTGAACTTAAACGCCCTAAGTCCGGGGGCATCGTGGTACACACGGTATACATGGCGTCGGGGAAAGAGGACAGCCGTGCATCTACAGGTCATAGACCGCTTACACGGTCAGTGACTAAAGCTCAGGAGCAGCAGCAGAAGCTCTAGGAAATGATGAATGCGATGGCCGCACTCACTGGGCCAAAAGAAAGCCCCGAGGCGTCCTCGGATCAACGCCAGGAACAAGAAACTGACGCTGAATTCCTTCGCAGGGTACTGGAAAAGAAGGATAAAGAGGTTGCGGAACAAGCAGCCAACATAAAGTGAATGGCCTTCCTGTTCCAGGACATGATGGGTATGATGATCCAACAAGATCCTCCTGCTGAAGATCCTCCGATCGTCCTTGAAGATGACAGGGGAGAAACGTCAAATCCTCCACCGGCTCTATCAACAGCCAAGGAGGAGACAATCTCCAAAGCTGACTTGGACGAATATATAGCTCAGCAAATACGGGTTTATCAGGCGACTGAGGCAGCCGGTCAAGTTGTCAGAACGGGGCGACCATATCCGAGCTGGTACGATCAGATCAAGTACCCGCCGGGCTATACAATACCGAAATTCCATGTCTATAAGGGGACGGGCAATCCCCACCAGCGTGTTTCCCAGTTCAGGGTGCTTTGTGGCAACACTGGAGGCGACGACAAACTGCTACTTCGCCAGTTCGTCGGAAGCCTGTCAGAGAAGGCGTTCAAGTGGTACTCTGAGCTACCGAACGACTCCGTCAAAACATTTGCGGAGATGGAGCTGCTGTTCACTCAGCGTTTCGCAAGCGCCAGCGAACGCACCCCGATAACAACATTGATTAATGCCAGGGTGAAGCCGGGCGAGACATGGGTCCAATACGCGATACGGTGGAGGAACCTATGGTCGAAATGCGAACAACGCATAGAAGAGGCTTCGGCAGTGGGCATGTTTGTGGGAACCCTCAATCCGCAGGCGACCATATCCCAATTCCTGATGTTCTTCAAGCCGACCACCTTCCAGGCCTTGATCGACAAACTAGCTCAAATAGATCAGATGGGTCATAGACCGTCCCCTCCAAAGCCGGACTCTCGAAATGAGAAAGGGAAGGGAAAAGCGATTGTTGTCGCCAATGCTCAACAACAACCGAGCAACTTGAAACCGGTTGTCCGTCAAAATAATATGCGTCCGCACGTACCCCTTGAGGAGAGGCTAGGACGTCCTTACTTGTTTCCTCGAGATAAAACGAGAAGACTGTTCGAGCTGGCATTACGCAACCGACTCATAAATCTGCCGGATCCAAGGCGTCCGTCGCAGCCAAACGACGTCAATGATCCCAATTACTGTCCTTATCACCGAGTACTGGGTCATCCGATCGAGGATTGCTACGTCTTCAAAAATTGGATTGAAGACCAGTACCAATAGGGCAAGTTCGCATTGTCCGAAAGATGGAAGGTGAACCCGCCACAGCCTCACACCCCTAAAAGGGTAAATACGCCGGGGGAAACGTGCTCTCTCGTTGAAGTAGCTCCATGGGAGGTTGTACTATCAGCCAAAACGAAGAGGATGCTGAACGATCTTCAAACATGCCCAGCAATCAGGTGAAAGAACCCGTTGGAACCTCAGATCATTGGAGGGATGTTGAAGCCGCGTCCAACTCTAAAGATCGATGGTGGTGGCCCAAGCACTCACAACCAGCCGTCAAAATCATCAAAGAAGAAGAAGAAGAAATCCAAGAAGCCCGTGAAGCCTGGCGACAAGCGCACGGACTTACAAAAGCAGATTGACGCGCTGGAAGAGTACAACTAGAAAGCGCGAACCCCAATCACACTCCAAGAGTTCCTCAACCACGTCTTTCAAGAGGAAGATGAGAGAGAGGGCTCGTCGGATGAATCCGAGGAATACGTGGTGAGCTGTCATATGATCTCCCACTCGTTCACAAATGATGAGGAAACTCCTTGCACTGAAAAGTTAGGGGCAGATCCTAAACCAGAAATTGTGGGGCCATCGGATGAAACAATTGATGCATTTCTTAGCGAAGCTCTGCTGAAAAGTAAAACTGATCGAGAACGCGAGACGACCATATTTGAAAGGGCCAAGCGCCAGCGACTTGACGAAAGAGTTGAGACACCCCCGTTGGAGCAAAGTACGTCCACCGCAGATAAAAACAAATTCAAGACGAGGAAAAGGTTTGCTAAAGCCATATCAACGGGTATGAAGCTACCGCCCTCTGAAGGAAACATTGCTGGTGAAGCGGAAATGCACCCTTCCTACTGCTTGTATCATCGGAATATTTCGCACCCTACCGAAGAGTGCAAAGCTTTCAATAGATGGTGGCAGGGATATGTTGCTCACCGACAACATTTTAAGCGGGAAAAGCGCAAAACTCGTTGGGAGCGGAAAGGTACGACCGAGGGGCTTAACAGAACTACCGGCGATTGTCGCATGGTTAACACCAGGGAAGCGCAAGTTCTCACATTCGGGAGCGACTCTGACAAGGAAATAGAGCTTAGCCCTCTCTTTAAAGAGTCCATCTCGGAAAAAGAGGAAGAGCCGAAGGCCTGCGAAAATGTCCGTCTACGTAATCGTATGCTACCTAAAAAGAATCTCGGACCCTCAAATAAAAAAGATAAAGGGAAAGAAAAGGTCTCTGAGAATATCGCCCTAGATGACCAAGTCATGGAAGAGCTAGCCGCCAAGGACCCGCCTAAGAAAAATAAGGTCGACTACAACGTTCTAGAACATCTGAGGAAGCTACCTTCACAGCTCAGCATTCTTGACGCCCTTTTACTATCAAAAGAGGCAAGGGATTCTTTAATCAAGGCACTGCAAGAGCCCGAGGAATTCCAAGCTTTCCTTAACGAAGAAAAGATGTAGGATGAATTGGAGGAAGTGCACACGACTGATGTCACTTTTGGTGATGAGGACCTTCTCCTCGGGACGTGCGAACACAACCGTCCCCTCTATGTCTCAGGGTATTGCCATGATATAAAGATAGGCAAAATCTTGGTTGACAATGGGTCTTCCGTTAATCTCCTTAATGTGCGGGTGTTAAAGGAAATCTGCATGAGCGTCCAGCACCTCGCTCGGGATAAGATCACCATCTCCGGGTTCGACTCTCAATCATCCAGGACTCTTGGGTCTGTGATACTGACGTTACGCTTTGGGCTACTAGTCATAGACATTAAATTCCACGTCATAGACGCCAAGACATGCTACAATGCTCTGCTGGGCTGACCATGGTTACACGAGTACAACATCATCCCTTCTACACAGCATCAGTGTATGAAATATTTTAAGGATGGTCTCGAGTATACCGTGACGGGAGAACTGAACCCGTTCTTCGTGAACGAAGTCCGCAAATATGAAGATGCAAAATACTTCTTACCGGATTTCGAAGACACGGAGAGGTGTCACAAGCCAGAGAACAAAGCTAATGCCACCATCCCTGTCTTCGGGAGTGATATTAAGGAGGAAGAGGAAATAGTTTATTCGGGTCCGCCCCAATACAACAAGCCGGGACCATCCGCTCCTACGTTGATCTTCGGTAGTGACTCGGAAGATGAGGTCCATGCTGTATTCTCTGCTCGGCCTTCAATACAAACATCCGCTGACGAAGAGCAAAGCCTGCAAATCGCCATGGTTCCGCTTAAACATCATAAAGAACTGGATGCGCTCGATGCCTACACTGTAGAGGATCTGCGGATGTTCTATGTCCCTCCCGGGCGAAAAAGGCGATCCTATTCTACCGCTCTGAAGAAACCAAAGTAGAGAAAGAAATCTGGCACGGTGCGGATCCTACGCTTGACAGGCTTCAGCCCATCCGTCTGCCTAGATATTATACAGACGTCTTGAAGAGGCTGCTGAAATGCCAGGGGATACCCTTCAAACAGACCGCTCGAAAAGCCAAATTCTATGACAGGGTTTGGAACGTCCCCGGAACTCAGCACAAATTGCCTAGTGGGAGGATAGAAACATTCGGTCCAAGAAATGAGAGCTACTCCGCGGTTGCTACGTCGTGCATGACTTCAATGAAGAAGGGGATGCTCAATGGGAGGACGCTAATCCTGAACCAGTAAAAGTTCCTGATGCAAAGGTGCCTAGTCCGTCATTCGAAGAACAAATGAACAGGCTTATAAGGGAAGCTGGTCAAAAAGTCCGAGACGACCACAACCGCAAAATGACCATCTACGAGAAAGCCAAAATGCAACGCCTCCTACAACAGGCCGCGAAATATGAAAGTGACGCTCCTTGTCAACCTGTGGTAAAAAAGGCTCGGCGCAGAAGTAGAAACAAGTCGAAAAAAGAAAAGGGCACTCAACGGCAACAAAGCGGGACTAAGAAGCCACGCAGTCGGGAATCGAACGGTCCGGATCTGTCCCTTGTAAAGAAGATGGGTCGAGCATACTCTTTTCCTCGGGATAAGACGAAGAAGATACTTGACCGAGCTATAAAATACCAGATGCTTACACTGCTGGAGTCTAAACACCCCGAACAAGCAGGTGAAGTTTCTCACCAGAACTATTGCTCCTATCACCGAGCAATAGGGCACCCTCTCGAAGACTGCTTCACCTTCAAGAACTGAGTTGAAGATCAGTATCAGCTCGGCAAGTTCGCTCTATCTGACAGTTGGAGGGTAACTCCGCCACAGAAGCACGAACCCAAAGCCACAAAAGCAGAACCAGATCTACATCGGTCTTGGAAGCGAGCTCGTACTTGTCACATGATAACAATATCAAAAGAAGGGTCCGAGAACATGGATGACCTTCCCTGGTGCTTCGAAAACAGTAATGACGAGGTGATCTCAGAATTTCCACCAGCACCGAAAGAGCTAAAGGATGGAATACATACTACTGGAGATAACCTCAAGAAAGTTGAGTTGGGGACGGCGAATGACCCGCGACCGACATTCGTCAGCGAGCTTCTATCTGAAGAAAGGGTGGCTGCGTTAAAAGACGTACTTATACAACATAGAGATTGCTTTGCATGGAGCTATTCCGAAATGCCAGGACTAGATCCAGAAATCGCTGTGCATAAATTGGCAATATCCCTGGACGTCAAGCCAGTCAAACAGGCGCCGAGGAGAATGCGGCTCGAGCTCGAGATGAGCATCAACACCGAGGTCAAGAAGTCAATCAACTCTGGCTTCATCCAAGAAGTTCAATATCCCGACTGGATCGCCAACATCGTCCTGGTGATGAAGAAGAATGGGACAGTGCGCATATGCGTGGACTTCCGGGATCTCAATAAAGCTTGCTCGAAGGATGATTTCCCAGTGCCAGTCACCGAACTGATGATAGATAACACGTCAACTTACGAAGTCTTCTCCTTTATGGATGGCTCATCGGGATATAATCAGATAAAGATGCATCCCGAAGACCAGAAGCACACCGCTTTTCGGACCCCTCTGGGAATATTCTGCTACAAGGTGATGCCCTTCGGTTTAAAGAACGCCGATGCCACCTATCAGAGGGCCATGACGAAGATCTTCGATGACCTCATACATGAAATCGTCGAATGCTATATCGACGACCTCGTGGTGAAAAGAAAATCGTACGAGGAACATCTCGAGCATCTGAAGATTGTATTTCAACGCCTTCGACAATACAACTTGAAGATGAATCCTCTTAAGTGCGCATTCGGAGTTTCCTCAGACAAATTCCTAGGATTCATCGTCCGACACTGGGGTATCGAAATAGATCCGTCGAAGATCAAGGCGATCATGGAAATGCCTCTGCCAAGAACTCTCAAGCAACTGCGGTCTCTCCAAGGGAAGCGTACATTCAGCGATTTATAGCCAATCTTTCAGGCAAGTGTCGTCCTTACAGTCACCTGATGAAGAAGGGAACTCCGTTCGTCTGGGATCATAAATGCCAAGACGTGCTAGATGAAATCAAGCAGTACCTGCAGAACCCGCCAGTGCTGGCTGCTCCGGTCAAGGGAAAGCCCCTCATTCTCTATACGACCGCCCTCGAAGGTTCCTTAGGCGCATTATGGGCGCAAGAGAACGACCAAGGGAAAGAGAGAGCTCTCTATTACTTAAGTTGAGTTCTATTGGGGTCAGAAAGCAACTATTCCCCTATTGAAAAACACTGCCTGGCGTTGATCTTCGCGATAACAAAGCTCAGGCACTATGCGTTGGCGCATGAAGTCCGTCTCATTTTGAAGGTGGACCCCCTTAAATATTTAATGTCGAAGGCCATATTGACGGGGCGACTTGCTAAATGGGCCCTGCTCTTGATGGAGTTCTCGATAACCTATCAGCCTCTTAAGGCAGTGAAAGGCCAGGCCATCGCCGACTTCCTCGCTGAGCATCCGATACCTGGCGATTCTCCTCTGAATTGCGAACTGCCAGACGAACACGCGTTTGATGCGATCGACGGTGGTGATACCCGATGGGAGCTCTACTTTGATGGAGCGTCCTCCATGAAGAAGTGCAAACAGAACACCCCTGTAATCAAATCAGGGGTAGGTCTCATCTTCGTGACCCCACAAGGAGGGATAATGCGCTTCGCCTTCTCCTTAACGGAGCCAAGGATGAACAACGAAGCCGAATACGAAGCTCTGATAGCAGGCCTCGAGATCGCCATCGACATGGGAATTGAAAACCTCCTCATATACGGAGACTCCCAACTGGTCGTTAGCCAAGTAAACGGCGACTGTTAAACGTGCAAACCAGAATTGGTGAAGTACGGCGAAAAGGTGCAACAACTGTTGACCCAAATTCCTTCCTACACTTTGGAAAACATACCGCGTGCGGAAAACAGCAAAGCGGACGCGTTAGCCAAGCTCGCTAAAGAACTGGCCGACGAGAACCTCGATGACGTAAGAATCATGATACAAAGCCGTCAGGTGCTTGCCCCAGCAGAAATATCTCCGGAATCATCCAAAGAAAAGGGAGCGACTGAGCGGACGACCCTGCAAATAAAAGACCGGGAAAAGGCTGAGGATTGGAGAGAAGTCTTTATAGACTACTTCAAATACCGTCGAACGCCCGAAGATGCGTCCTCAAGACATCAGCTCATGAAACGAGCTCTGTCTTTCGCCTTCGTCAATGATACTCTGTACAAGAGGTCATTTGATTCTCTATGGTTGAGATGCCTAGGACCCGACGAAGCGAAAAGAGTCATTCAGGAAGTTCACGACGGACTCTGCGGTTCTCACCAAGCAGGCCCGAAGATGAAGTTGAAGATAAAACGGATGGGTTACTACTGGCCCACGATGATTCAGGACTGCCTCGAGTATGCGAAGCAATGCCACTCATGCCAGATCCATGGGGACTTCATCCATCAGCACCCAAATCTACTACATCCAATGGTAGCTAGCTGGCCGTTCGAGATATGGGGGACTGACATAATTAGCCCCATCGAACCAGCATCGTCCAGGGGACATCGATTCATTTTGGCGACGACTGACTACTTCTCCAAATGGGCAGAAGCAGTACCGCTGAGGGAAGTGAAGACAGAGAATATCCTCCATTTCTTCAAGACGCTCGTCATTTATCGGTTTGGAACTCCGAGACGGATCATCTCCGATAACGGGCCAGCCTATAGAAGCCACAAGATCAGCCGCTTCGCACAACAGCACAACATAGACTGGAGATACTCGTCAGTTTATAATCCCCGAGCCAACGGTCTAGCTGAGGCTTTCAACAAAAGCTTGACGAAGATCGTGAAGAAGACGGTGTCCCGAAATAAGAAGGACTGGCACGAGAGACTGCAAGAAGCTCTCTGGGCATATCGAACTACGTTGAAGACGGCCACGAACACAACACCGTATGCGTTAGTCTTCGATACAGAAGCAGTACTCCCCCTCGAAATAGAATTACCTTCTCTATGAGTGGCAGTCCACTACGAGCTGACGGACGAAGAAAATGCTCACCTTCGGCTTGAGGAGCTTGATGCCCTTGATGAAACCCGGCTCATAGCGCAACAAAATCTGGAGGCTTATAAAGCAAAGATGACGCGCTCATATGAAAGATTGACCAGGGCGAGGACATTCCGCCAAGGCGAACTCGTGCTAGTGGTCAAAAGACCTATGATCCCCAATCGTGCCAAGCGGGGAAAATTCGAGCCGAACTATGAAGGCCCGTACATCATAGACAAGGTCTACCAGGGTGGAGCCTATCTACTCATGGATATGCACGGTGAAAGGCCTTTCAGGCCAATAAACGGTCGCTTCTTAAATAAATACTACGCTTAATGAGTCACAGCCTAGGTCAATGATAGATGACGACGACTATGTCCGCTCGCTATCTTCCTAAACCCAAACTCTATGAGTAGTAGCCGGCCTTCTTTACCATAGACCGTAACGTCCTTAAACTAATGATGGACCGTAACGTTCTTGAACTAATCACGGACCGTAACGTCCTTAAACTAATGACGGACCGTAACGTCCTTAAAACTAATGACGGACCGTAACGTCCTTAAACTAATGACGGACCGTAATGTCCTTAAACTAATGACGGGCCGAAACGTCCTTAAAACTAATGACGGACCGAAACGTCCTTAAACTAATGACGGACCGGAACGTCCTTAAACTAATGACGGACCACTACGTCCTAAAACTGGTTGAGGACCGAAACGTCCTTAAACTACTACCGCAGTATCCTCAGGCTGACGAGATAAAAAAAAGAATAAAAAAATATAATAAAAAAAAACAAAAAAAACGGTATGTCCATAAGCAAAATGGGCACGGATGAAAACCCGAAAGGGCTCCGTGAGTAAAAACAACAGGGCTACCGGCGAGTGTTTGTGAAAACCCGAAAGGGCGCAACCTCGTTAAAAGACACTTGCAGGGTCCTCTCAACCTTGTAAGGAGAAACCACCCACGTGAGATCCTTACGACTCACAAGGGAGCAACATACTTGGGGATCCTCACGATTCCTAAGGAGAAAATACACTTGCGAGATCCTCACGACTCGTAAGGAGAACTCTCTTATGGGACCCTCACGGCTCATAAGGTTTGAAAGTCTTAAGTTACAGAGACCTAAACCTGTGCTTAAGCAAACCCCCCACAACCTGCGATATGGCCCTATAAGTGGCTCAGTACTGACCCTTGTATACAATCCACGGGCGCGAATAAACATTTCCCTAATCAGGCCCCATCCGTGATTGGGGATATGTCCATATGGCAAACAACCCTTATAAGTCCTCTCGATTTACAAGGAGAAAACCCTCTTGTAGAATCCTTACGACTTACAGAGGAACATGCACTTAGGAATCCTCACGATTCCTAAGGAGAAAATACACCTACAAGATCCTCATGACTTGTAGGGAGACCCTTACAGCTTATGAAGTCAAAAGCCTTAGTCGACAGGACCTTAACCATGTTCGCTAAGCCACCTTTGTTCAATATCGACAGAGGCAAATGATGATTCGCTCCTGGCAACATCCCAGTTGTAGCGGTGCTGATGCCGATATCGGTGCCTAATTCCAGGCTTACAGCGGAAAGCCAGCAAGCCGCACATGCATACGAAATAGCCGAAATGATGGGGCAACTTGCAATAAAAAGCAGCAAGTAAAAACGTACGCATACAAAATAGCTGAAATGATTGGGCAACTCGCAATAAAAAGCAGTGAGTAAAAATAAAATAAATAGCCAAAATGATTGGGCACCGCGAAAGATAGCCGAAATGATGGCGCAATCGCGACTTTTGCGATATAAAGATGAAATGATAGAGCATCGCGGAAATAAAACAATAATAAAAAAAATGATGGACTTTTTCCCTACAGGTGAGATCACGTCGATCCCTGTATACAATCCAAGGGCACAAACAAAGAGGGAACCATACTTTCCCAACAGGCTTCGAAAGAGAGCGAAGCCAAATCTCGACGGTTCACCAACAAGCTAGAGACAACTGTGGCATTCGTCTCGATACAACAGACGCAGTGCCAGCAAACAAAGCAAAGATCAAATTTCTAACTTCACGGTGTTGACGGTAACTCATATAAAACCTGAAAGACCACCAGAGATCATCTCAACCCCAGGGAAATCAGTGTCCTTGGCAGCATCCTCGACTCAGGGAAACCAGTGTCCTTGACGAGACCACCTCGATTCGCATCGGACCGCAGAGAAACTAGCGTCTTTGTAGGAATACCCCGATTCGTTTCAACCCCAGGGAAATCAGTGTCCTTGGCAGCATCCTCGATTCAGGGAAACCAGTGTCCTTGACGAGACCACCTCGATTCGCGTCAGCCCGGAGAGAGACTAGCGTCTTTGCAGGAAGACCCCGATTCGTTTCAACCCCGAGGAAACCAGTGTCTTCGGTAAAATACTTCGACTCAGGGAAACCAGTGTCCTTGACAAGAACATCTTGATTCGCGTCGACCCGCAGAGAAACTAGTGTCTTTGCAGGAATACAACGATTCGTTTCAACCCCAGGGAAATCAGTGTTCTTGGCAGCATCCTCGATTCAGGGAAACAAGTGTCCTTGACGAGACCACCTCGATTCGCGTCGACCCGCAGAGAAACTAGCGTCTTTGCAGGAATACATCGATTCGTTTCAACCCCAGGGAAATCAGTGTCCTTGGCAGCATCCTCGATTCAGGGAAACCAGTGTCCTTGAAGAGACCACCTCGATTCGCATCGGCCCGCAAAGAAACTAGCGTCTTTGCAGGAATACCCCGATTCGTTTCAACCCCAGGGAAGTCAGTGTCCTTGGCAGCATCCTCGATTCAGGGAAACCAGTGTCCTTGACGAGACCACCACGATTCACGTCGGCCCGCACAGAAACTAGCGACTTTGCAGGAATACCCCGATTCGTTTCAACCCCGAGGAAACCAGTATCTTCGGCAAAATACTTCGACTCAGGGAAACTAGTGTCCTTGACAAGAGCTTCTTGATTCGTGTCAGCCCGCAGAGAAACCAGTGTCTCCGCAGGAATACTCTGATTCGTTTCAACTTCGAGGAAACCAGTTTCCTCGGCAGAATACTTCGACTCAGGGAAACCAGTGTCCTTGACGAGAACTTCTTGATTCGCGTCGACCCGCAAAGAAACTAGCATCTTTGCAGGAATACATCGATTCGTTTCAACTCCAGGGAAATCAGTGTCCTTGGCAACCTCCTCAACTTAGGGAAACCAGCGTCCTTGATAAGAGCTTCTTGATTCGCGTCGACCCACAGAGAAACCAGTGTCTCCGCAGGAATACTTCGATTCATTTCAACTTCGAGAAAACCAGCGTCCTCGGCAAAATACTTCGACTCAGGGAACCAGTGTCCTTGACGAAAACATCTTGATTCGCGTCGACCCGCAGAGAAACTAGCGTCTTTGCAGAAATACATCGATTCGTTTCAACCCCAGGGAAATCAGTGTCCTTGGCAGCCTCCTCAACTCAGGGAAACTAGCGTCCTTGATGAGAGCTTCCTGATCCGTGTCGACCCGCAGAGAAACCAGTGTCTTTGCGGGAATACTTCGATTCGTTTCAACCTCGAGGAAACCAGCGTCCTCGGCAAAATACTTCAACTCAGGAAAATCAGTGTCCTTGACGAGAGCTGCTCGATTCGTCTCGACTCGTGAAGAAATTAGTGTCTTCGCGAGGACTTCCCGATTCGTCTCAACTTGCAAGATAAAGCCTTAGGCAGCAGGGCATAAAAAAAACTTGTTTCCTAAGCACTGGGACCCTGCAAGTCGGTCTAAAACGGTCTCTTGCATACTATTCACGGGTCTCACTCTCCAAAGTCGAATTTCGACAAAGAGGGAAGCAACCGCTTTCGGATTCTCTCAACTCGTAAGAGGGAAAATTCTCTTATAATATCCTTACGACTTATTAGAGAAAACGCACTTAAGAATCCTCACGATTCCTAAGGAGAAAATCCACCTACGAGATCCTCTCGATCCGTAGGGAGAAAAGTCTTTATGAGACCCTCACGGCTCATAGGGTTGAAAAGTCTTAGGCAGCAGATCTAAACCTGCGGCCTAAGCCATCGCTATCTCTTGAAGAGACCAAGATGCTTACTCTATTATCTGTCAACCATATTTATCAAGACAGCATGCTGATAATAAGAGAAGGGAGAAAGCAAAGAAATGATACAAGACATTGCAAAGAAAAAATGTGTATCTTTATTTATTAATTCAATCAAGTACAAGGTGAATCGTACAAAAGAATAAAGAATGGATACATCTTATTCGAAAAAGAAAATTTTTACAAGTATATCAATACAAGGGAAGCTACTGGGAAGGAAGTGTCTTAAATAGCCCTATTAGTTGTTCACGCACTTCCTTCCATGCCTTCTCCTGATCGTCCACCACCGCCAGTTCTGCTTCCACTTGAGCCCGCTGCTGCAAGAAAGATGCAAGCTGCTCCCCAACGGCCTGCTGAGCTGCTTCGCGACCTTGGGCATCACGCTCGGCGGCATCGAGCTTCTGCTTCAGATTTAGCCCATTTGAGATACGTTCCAGAAGGCCCTCGAAGATAGCCTTCACCTGGGCAGCGTTTGCCTCAACCTCAGCATGCAAATGAGCCGTTTCGCTTGAGGTCTCTTGGCATTCCCTCAGCTTTAAAGCCGCTTCTTGTTCCAAGTGACGGAAGTAAGAAGCGCTTTGCTCGATCCATGCTGCTCTTTGATTGCTCGCGGCTAAGGTCTTGGGAGCAGGGCACATAAACTCTGATTGATGCAGGCGGACCTCGATTTCCCTGCAGTGATTAACCCAAAGCTCGACGACGCCTCCATCATGAAAATTCACAAGCGCCGCCAACATCGGGTTAACCTCCGCAGCGAAATCCGCAGAAGATGGGGGAGCGTCTGCGTCAAGCTCTTCGATGTATCCGCTCAGCATGCCCAAGCTCATTACGGCACCCTTTGAAGACGGACGTCTCAGGAAGGGGCCTGCCGGCATTATAACGCGAGACTCAAAGGGCACCGGAATCGGAACGACAGCTGAAAAAACAAAATACGATTAGATGACGGTTCAAGAAATATGAAAAAGTCATCGATGCGATAGTTTACTATACCAGCTGCGGCAGGCGGCAAGGCCGGAAGGGCCGGTGGCGCGACCGATCTTTCATCTCCTCCTTCGATTTGTAGCACTGCAATCAAGACAAGGAAGAGTCAGAAATAATTCCAATACTGAAAAAAGAAAGACATCAATTGGAAACTATACTCACCAGCGCCACTGGAGGAAGAAGCGAGTTCAAATGGGAAGGAGAAGTGCGGGTGCAACACCTGGTAGAGGTGATCAAAAAGCACTCCTGCAAAGACGCAGTAGTACAACATCAGTACATAGATCATGCGGCCGAAAGATGAAACTGATGGGTCTCGAATCCATACCTTCCAACATTTGCGATGGTATGAGAGAAGGCTGAGAGGTGGCCACCGCCAAGGTAGTAGTTGACGGCGCCCCCTCGAGCAATGGAGCGTCAGCACTGGCCGCACCTGCGTTAAAAATAAAGATACACATGTCAGGAAGGATTGCAAGATAAAAAAGGGACAGTAACTCGAAATTTACCTGATGAGCCGCCAGCCGAAACGGAGGCGTCTCCCCCCTCCATCGACATGAGTCCACCGCCCGTGGCCTCATCACCCGACTCAACAGGGGCTGTCGTCGTGCTCACGCGGCCAGGAGACGGCGGAGGACCGTAGACGGGGAGAGCAATGATTGGAGCATTGCCAGACTCTTGAGAAAGAGCGGCTGGCTTGTCCCCGGGAGTCACACCCGTCTCACCCGCTACTCCTTCAGGCTCGGCGGGCACTGCTGTCTCGTCCGCCGTCGCCATAGGGTCGCCGGTCTCAGGCGCTCCATCCGCCGCTGCCCCAAGCTCGGTTGTAACAGTCGTCTCATTTGCCGGTACCTCAGGCTCGGCATCAACGACCTTCTCTGGTGCAGTTCCCTCAGCCCCCGGCTCAGGTCCAGCAACCCCGGAGACATCGCCCACTGTCGGCTCGGGTTCAGCCGGTGCCTCTTCCTCTGTCCCCTTAGGTTCGACGGTTTCCGCCTCCCCTTCGGTTGGACTTGTCCCTGCAGGACAAGATATATAAGAACCGACAGGTTTACATTTCTTATAAAAAAATCTTGAAAGACACATTACCTGAGGTGGACTGATCGTTAGCCTCACGAGCTGCCCGCACCGCCTATCTGTGAGCGGTAGACAAAGCGACCGGGGGCTTTTCCGAGGGAGTATCAGCACGAGGAATGGTGCTTGGGCCCGCTCCCACGGCCAAAGCAGCTCTGCGTGCCTTCGCCTCGCGCCTCAACCGCTTTCCCTCCTCCCGAGCCGTCAAGACGGACCTCTTCGAAGCTTCCTTCAGCGAGGCGTCATCGTCCGTATACAGAGATGCCTCCAAATCCTTCAAGGCATCCTTCACCGACTTTTTGAGTAGAGACTCTCGCGGGAGACCTGAAGAGGCCGAAACATCAGTGGCTGGCCCGGGAAGAGTCTCTGCGTCACCTTGCGGGGCCGGCTCGTGGTTCCTGCGATGAGAAAAAGAAAGGGTTAGATCGACCATAACAAAAGGAGAATAAAGACCTAATGAATCGAAATGTATCGAGGCCTAAGGACGCTCTGAGTTGTTCCTCCTCTTGAAAAGTTTTGAGGGAGGCAGCGATGGCTTCTTCAGTGGTGATGCCTGTTTGAAGAAAAGAGGGGAACAGCATTAGTCAAAGACAACAATAAAAGTACGATGCAATAAAAAAAAATGCGACTAGTAATTACCCGATTGTGCAAGCTTAGCTAGCCACGCGTCGCACCTCGCCAATCGCTCTGAAGCTGCGATGGCGGCAGCCAGATCAGTGTCATCTGGCGGCATAACTAATCCTTTATTGGTCCCGTACTCGCCTAAGCCCTCGCTATAGGGAGCATGAGGTTCCTGACCGAACGCAATGTCAGCAGAGAGGATCGACTTCTTCTTCCTCTTCTGCACGCGAGCCCAGGGTGCACCCAAGATCAATTTGCGTTTCGCAGGCACCTTAGGGCGGCGAGTCCCAATGTCCGCACCGATGCCGGACTCCGGCGAAACCACATTTACCGTCTCCACTGGAGCACGGGGGGCTGGTGGCGCATCCACAGTATCGCGAAGCGGCAATCCATGCGGAGGGCTCAACACGCGCGGTGTCCCAGCTCCAGCATCTTTCAGCGGAGGAACGACCGGGGTCCTTGGCTTCAGGGGAGCCTTACGGTCGCCGCCGGGAGGTGCACCCTTACGGTCAACCAGCATGCGCTTCTCCATATGGATAACTGGACCCATTGCGTGCGCGTACCAAGCCACGTACGCGTTGAGGACCTTGGGAACGCGGCTTGGCTCGCTGATGAAGAAGTAGGAGCCCGTGTTCAGTCGCATGAAATGGTGCATTGCGCTCCGTATCCCCTCCCTGCTGGCCGCGGGCTCTTCCAAAAACGCCTCCAGCGGGATCCCCTGCTGATAGCTTGATTGTTGGGTGAACCGGTGGGGGTTTTACCTCATGAAAAGCGCCGTCTCGTTCTTCCTGAACACCAGGTAGCCCGGCCGAATGGAGTAGAGGTGAACGATCTCCCGGGCTTTCAGTACAGAGGCCCCGTCCTTGAAGTCGTCACGCAGCGCCACCACCGACTTGAGGTCTCTAAGCCTATAGTTATGACTTTATCCAAAAAAGAAATCTTCACTCCGACCAGGTGTGGACGAAGGAGCAACCCCCTAGCCTCCCGCGGAGGCGCAGTCACGATCGAGGCGCCGACCAGCCGCATGACTCTTGGGAGTCTGCACTTCTCAAAAAACGAAGGGCTCTTATGGACGCCGAACACCCCGTGTACATGCATTTCCATCCATGAGGTGAAGTAGTGCATCGAGAAATTAGCAGGCTGCACCCCAGGTTCATTAGCGTCCACCGCCACGCTAAGTCCATTGTATAGGTGAGCCAACCCGGCGATTCCTACTGTCAACTACAGGCCGGCCAGCCACCATCCGATGCGCTGGGTAGAAAACGGACGGCCGCATGTGGCGCGGGTGCATGGGGAGCGCGAAGCTGCACAGCCACAATCCCAGGAACCCTACAAAAAAGGTCTCCTCATCCATGTCCGAGACGGTGATTTCTGACAAGGGCATGACGGCGGCGCCGGGGAGATAAAAGTCCTTTTGATCGTCTTCCGATGTTGGTCGACAGTCATCAAGCTTGGCGAACTTCTCGCCCCGCCCCGATAGAAACTCCGGTCGAATGAAGCGGGCGATAAAATCTGCGAAACTGACTCCCCGGACCCCCGATTCCAGATAGAGCCCTTTATATATGTTCATCACCTTCACCAAGCCCGAAAACTGGTGTTGAATAGTATTCTCCGGCGTCAGATCAAACACCAGCGGCTTGGTGGCGAAGACGTATTCGTCAGGAGGAAGAAGCTCCTCGTAATGCTGCCCCCTCATCGGCAGACCTGAGATCTCAGCGAACTCTTCCAAGGAGATAGAGACTTCCCTGTCCGTCATAAGAAAGGTGTGGGTGGGGATATTCCATTGTTCGATAAAAGCCTTAATCCACCACGTCGGAGGAGAGGGGTACTCAAAAAGCGAGACGTAGATTGCCGAATACAAACCAATCTTCATCAGATGAGTTCTCTTCGCCGATAAGATGTACCGGGCCTACTGCAAATATCTGGCGGGTGATCGCGGGGTCAATCCAATGTTATAAGCCTGTCCCCAAGGGCGTGCATCACCCTGACATATTCGCCTCCCCAAAATGTCTATCGCCGGCGGCGGCTGCACGGGAATAGCACCAATCGCAGGTTGAAGAAGATCATCCGAATTCCAGTCTTTGACTTCTACGGCATACTTCACCGGGGGTTCATCCGCATAGGGGATCGAAAATATGGGCTCAGACGGCGTAGCGGAACCGAAGCTTCGGCGACCTTGAATGATCTCATTATACCACCTACCCTACAGGTGAAGGTTCTTGTGCTCGGGGTCATAATCCTTGATGAGAGCGAGCACCTCTCGGTCCACTGGTGCCTGGGGAAATCCTCCCTCCGAGCGAACAAATGGGAAAGACAAATCAGCAGACATATTTCCTGCGGAGGGACAAAAATCAGCCGTCAGTGTTGTAATTCCAACGCTTGGCATTTTAAAATTTATACCACACTGCAATGCAGTGGGTAGGGGACCAAAGGGGGACCCACAAAATCTGAATGACAGTGCATCGGCTAATAAGACAGCCCCATCATTGGATTAGACTGTCAATTCATGATGTGATCCCCAAGAGAATATTCTTATTAATGGGAAATTCCTAGAGACAAGGAGAAAATCTCCTCTTTCAGAGCAAAGCTCTGTCACAAAGTGACATTTGTCAAACTGTGGTCTCAAGAGAATAAAATTCCCTAAAAGAGCCTAGCTCTATAATAATGATGGAAAGATCCATTAAAAGAAAAATTTAACTCTTGAAAATATTAAAAATTTTGGGATCTTAAAAGATCCATGAAAACTCTTAGGAGTTCTTCATTTTTCAGATCAAAAAGATCTACATTTGATCCATGAGCAAAGCTCTGTTCATGGGTTAAAACCCATGAAACAAGATCTCTGTAGATCTATGGATTCTTGAGAGCAAGGCTCTGTTGGTGAAACCCCAAAAGGGTTTTCTTTAGATCAAAGATCTATAAAAGCAAGGCTCTGTTGATTAAAATTAATTTAATTTAATTTAATTTAAGTTAAATTTTACCTAAGATGATCTAAAATTTGAACTCTGAAGTTCTTGAAAAGAAATGAGAGCAAGGCTCTAAAGTTCTTAAAAGGAAGAGCAGGGCTCTGAAAACAAAAGTTCTAAAGATGGTAACTATTTACGGAGGACCAAGGGTCCTATTTATAGGCGCTTACGTCCCTTCAACTCATCAGTTGATCCGATGGTTGGGATCTTGCCATTGTTGCACTCACGTGTGCGCCACGTGAGCGCAACGGTGGGGGGGCATTTGTTTTCCCCAATCAGAGCAAAGCTCTGTTTGAATTTCAAAAATTCAAAAATTGAAGCAACGCTTCAAATTCCTTGCACTGCGCGCAACGCGCCACGTGTCAAAAGCTGATACGTCAGCGCAGCGTCCAAGGCAGCGCACCCAATCAGAGCAAGGCTCTATTTAAAACAAAATTAAAAGAAGCAACGCTTCAGATGATCTGCGCTCTGCGCTGCGCGACACGTGGCAGCGCAGATGCGCTGCGCTATGCGCAACGCAGTTGCGCTAGCGCAGTTACGCTGCGCTCCGCGCTGCGCGACACGTGCCAGCGCAGGTGCGCTGCGCTCCGCGACACGTGTCAAGCGTAGGTGCGTTTGCACCAAACAGAATTAAAATTCCAGTATGATCTTTCTGTTCTTGTTAAAACAAGAAAATTGTCTTCTGTAAAACAGAAGCCCTTGGATCAAAGATCCAACGGTGGGGAAAAATCCCCAAATCACTCAGAAAGAGATCTCTTTAACTAATTTAACAAATTAATTGGCACTATATAAAGGTCCCTAGACCCCAAGTCTAAAAGACATTAACGCAGGGAGAACTCATAGAAGTCTTCTGAAAACTTTGAGAAAGAACTCAGAAGAAAGAAAAAGGTAAAACCTTTAGAAAAAGAAGAATTTCTTCTGAAAAGATCAATGATCTAAGAATAAGATCGAGGATCTTCAATATAAAAATATAATAAAGGCATTGCCTTTTTTATGAACCATTGGTTCTGGAATCTTAAAGATTCTTTTCTTGAATCCAAAATTGGATCAATATATTAAAACAGTGCCTTGCACTTGTAAGTCTGCACTGTTGCGCTCTCGAGTTGGCGCAAGCCTCCAGAGAGCGCCACGTGTCAGCTCCAAAACCACTTGCGCTATGCGCTTTTTAAATAGAGCATTGCTCTCTGAAATTGGCGCAACTCACCAGAGCGCGTCACGTGTTAGCAGCGCAGCGTACTGCGCTTGCGCTCACTAGAGCGTGACACGTGTCACCTCCACATGCACTTGCGCTCAATAATTGGCTCAAAGCGCCTGACAGGCCACATGGCCACTGTCAGATAATTAATGCGCTGCATTATTTAAAGAAGGGCTGAGCCCAATTAAAAAAGGCCTAACAGGCCTAATAAAATGCAATGCAATATTTTAAAAAAAAAAGGGGCAAAGCCCAAACAAAGGTCTGTCAGACTAAAACAGATGCTGTGCATCATTTAAAAAGGGACAGAGCCCAAATCAAAAGGACCTAGCAGTCCAGAAGAAAATGCAGTGCATTATTAAACAGGGGCAAAGCCCTAGCACAGGCCTAATAGGCCAAAGATAAAAACGTTGAACATTTTCAACTGGACTTAGCCCAATCATGGCCGTAAGTCCTCAAATTAAATTTACTGAGCACGACTGCTATCTTAAATCAATTTACATCCGGTTCAAGGGTACATCTACGAACTCCCCTGACACCTATCGTTGTAATCCTTCAACGACGTCAGAGAGGTGACGGGTCCCGACAACCACTCATCCATACGGACTGTGGGGTCCTTAAACCCATGGACTTAAGCGTCCTTAAACTCATGGACTAATGCGTCCTTAAACTAATATCCGTCCCCAAAATGGGAACGATGGACCACCATGTCCCTAAACTGGCAATGGACCGCAATGTCCTTAAACTACCTATGGACCACCATGTCCCTAAACTGGCAATGGACCGCAATGTCCTTAAACTACCTATGGACCACTACGTCCCTAAACTGGAATAATAGAGCCCCCAAACGCTCTTTTGTCGGATCTAAACGATCCCGTTTAAGTTGATCTTAGCCTCAAATATGGCTAATGTATCCTTAAACGTTCAAACAGACTTTAGTCCCAAATTGGACTATAAGACCCCCAATCAACTTTGGTTCAAGGGTATATCTCCGAACTCCTCTGACACCTGTCGTTGTAATCCTTCAACTTCATCAGAGAGGTGACGGGTCCCGACGGTCATATATTAAATGGACCACTACGTCCCTAAACTGGAACAATAGAGCCCCTAAATGCTCTTTTGTCGGATCTAAACGATCCCGTTAAGTCGATCTTAGTCTTAAATTAGACTAACGTATCCTTAACAAACGTTTAAGTTGATCTTAGCCTCAAACACGGCTAATGTATCCTTAAACCAAAATCCCAAACCCAAATCTAAGAAAATACGGATTTGGACTAATCCACGTCCTATGGGCGACGACATAAATTAGTCATCGTATACAATCCACGGGCAACCACAAACAAAACAAACACACACGACATGAAGTGAAATTCTGGAGAAGGAGAAAGTGGTTACCGCGATGCGGTAGCGTAATTAACTGTAGGGACTTGCTCCTGCAGGGAAGAGCGTCCCCACAATCAAAAACCCCTCAAACGAGGGGGAATCTGACGAAGTCTGCTACATCGGCCGCATCTGTCTAAACCTCCGATACACGGTGCCATAAATCAACTTGGCATCTTCGGAGAGGTGGACGGATAAAACCAATTAGCATCTGCCCCGAATTTCAGGCAAGACGTCTTCACGTCGCGTTGCCTATTCGGAGGGGAACAATCCTCTTTTTTTTCTTGTAGCTATGAGAAATTTTGTAAGCCCCAGGGCAATTTTTGTAAGGCTAAGGAGCCCCGAATACCATGTAAAGGGTTTTTAGGACATAAATAAAACGGAGTTATATCTTCCTCTGCGCGGTAATGTTTTTGAGTTTGCCGGTCTCTTCCTCGATGAAAATGTTAGGTCGTATGTCAATGACCAATCTTTTAGATGACGATCATGCGTCGAGTGTAAGCCAACTAGTTGTCAAGTACAGGAACGCCGGTGTCCTCCTTCCCCGAAGTCGAGGTGGCGATCGTTCACTTAGGATACATCGGGAGACTACTCCGAGTAAGAAGAGGTGTACGCCATTCCTCAGAGTTTGTTCTTGGCGGTAGGCGAACAATAGCCAAGTCAGAGTTGGTCGGCGTCGGCGGGTTATCCCTTTACGCGGTTCCCAGACCTCTGTTTTGGGATGGTAAGAATTCACTGCTCGGAGGTTAGCCAAGTAGGGATCTTCACGGTCGCCCCTTGGTGGGGCGCCGATCCTTGGCGTCGGTGGGCAGGAGTGTACCCGCCAAGGGTCGACCGAGCAGGGATGCTGCTCAGTGGCCTCGTGAGGAGGGCTTCGATCCTTAGCGTAGGTGGGCACGATGTTCCTGCTAAGGATTGACCGAGCAGGAAATCTGATCGGTGGTCTCGTGAGGAGGGCTTCGATCCTTAGCGTAGGTGGGCCGGATGTGCCCGCTAAGGAATGACCGAGCAAGGAAGCTGCTCGGTGGCCTCGTGAGGAGGGCTTCAATACTTAGCGTCGGTGGGAAGGAGTGTACCCGCCAAGGGTCGACCGAGCAAGGAAGCTGCTCGGTGGCCTCGTGAGGAGGGTTTCGATCCTTAGCGTAGGTGGACACGATGTGCCCGCTAAGGATTGACCGAGCAGGGAATCTGCTTGGTGGCCTCATGGGGAAGGCTTCGATCCTTAGTATAGGCAGGCCGGATGTGCCCGCTAAGGATTGATCGAGCAGGGAAGCTGCTCCGTAGCCTCGTGAGGAGGGCTTTGATTCTTAGCGTAGGTTAGCACGATGTGCCCACTAAGGATTGACCGAGCAGGGAATCTGCTCGGTGGCCTCGTAAGGAGGGCTTCGATCTTTAGCGTAAGGGGGCAGGATGTGCCCGTTAAGGATTTTCCGAGCAGGGAAGCTGCTCGGTGGTCTCGTGAGGAGGGATTTTTAGACTTTTTCTTGCCTTCACGGGGCGTCGTTCGATCTCCCTTGACTTGTAAAAAATCTGGAAGAGTGATTGTCGCAGACGACATGTGGCAGAAACGCACAGGCGAGGCATGACGGTACAAGATCCGCGTCGTTCCGTCTCCTATTGACCGCGTAAAGGCTCGTGAGGTATGGCATGGTCGCCACGCGGCTGCTCCTTATTGGGAAATTTGAAAATATTCCGTGATTCGTGCTGATGCGCATGCAAATCTCGGCCTTTAGGGTTTCTGAAAATGGCCGGGCTCATCTACTCCATGAAAGAGAACATCTCCCGCGATGAAGTGTACCTCTATTACGATGTCCCAGAATTCGAGGATCGTATGCAGGACAGCGATGATGACGAAAAAGAGAGAAGAATTAGAGTGCTCCGACCGTCTGTTTTAAAAGACGGGTTGTCTTCGGCTGATCGTGAAGTTACGTGGGTTAGAAATGATATCGATGATGAAATCCAAGTAGATATTTCTAATGCGTCCACGAAACGAAAAAGGTTATCAGTAATGTTATATTATTACTTCATATTTTTACGATCTATACATATATAGCATGCATATGCAATGATTGTACTCTTGTTTAGATTTGATGACGACGACCGGAGCAGCGAGGGACGGCAGGAGCACCAGCCACGGCAGAGGCAGAGCGGTACTGCCGCCCGAAAGCTGCGCAGGGAACTACAAAGGGCCGGTCTTACACCCCGATCAGAGACCCTTTGGATGACTCCTTCCGTGTGGACATTGCCTGTAGCATTTCAGAAATATAAAATATTATTTTTGGAAATTTAATATTAAAATAATGTATTTCGTGAAAACTATTCGATTTGCAAGTAGGGGTTTTTCGTAAAATGGTATAAGTATATACTAATAATTGGAAAATAATCAGAGATTAAAATGATTTATTCATTAAAAAGATATTTATCGGATTTTGGTATTTTTATAATTAATTATATGCAAGTTTAAATTAAAATTGATTAGTGCGCTACTAATCGCGATTAAACAAAATCTGTATTGTTACATTTTTCTATGGCTAGTGCACCATGTCATGTGCATGTTATTCATTGTCATTGTGTTTGTCACTTAGGAGTTTTATGAGAATGAGAATGAGAAAAGAAAAGCTTAGACAGAAAAGAGTTATGAGTGTGAAACAAAATAGTGAATAAAACAAAAGAGATATTTGTGAGAGAGCGAGTGTAGGAGATATTTTGTGAGAGAGAGAGTGAGCTTAAGAGAGAGAGAATGTGAGACTTGGCTGCCCATATTCCATCATCTCCATTGTTTTCTTCACAATTCTTCTTCATCTCATACATCTCACTACCTCCATGCATCATCTCAAATTCCTTCTTAAAACCCTATGCTACCTTCATATAAAACATGCACAAGCCTATTCTAAACCATTTTAACCAATCAAGTGTGGATTTTGAAGACTTTGGGCAACTCAAGAATTTTCCTAAGTTGCCAAATGAGGTAATCTCTTCACTTTTAGATTAGTAATCGTGTTTATATAGTCTAGTTAGTTTAGATTTCATATTAGTTAGGTTATGTGATCTTGGAGTTTACAAGTTACTGTTATGTGGTTAATTGAGGTGTAATGAGTGTTTATAAGACCTTAGAGATTGATTTCCTGACCTGGAGATGAGAATAGAACCCAAAACACAAAGTTAGAATTTTCCCGTGTCGGTTTTTATGAAACCTAGAGGCCTACAGGGTATCTGGAGCTATTTGACATATTTTTAGGAAAATCAAACAAATCCATTAACCTAGATAAACCACTAGAAGACCACCACCGAAATACGAACCCAAAACTCTTCAGATTGGCCGGTGATATCGGACATTTTGGGCATCTCGCCGGACCCCCTATTTGTGTTGGTGTTGTGGTTTTGCCTGTACCTCACTTACCCTATAACCTATCCCCTGTACTTGGTTATTTAGTCCCAATTGACCTGAGCCAAAATCTGGGAGCTACTTGAAAGTATTTTGGCTATGTTTTAAAGATATTTGAATTCGTGGTTTTGGTATTTGGATTTGAATTGGTCGTTGGACGTTTGTACGTCAACGACAAGAGTTGTTTGGTTGTTTTTGCATGCGTAAGCTATAGGTTCTAACTTATATGCAATTCGTATGCTGTATCGGTTTTCGGATATTGGATTTGATAATATTGCGATTGTGTATTGATTGTAGGTACCTTCGCATGGACTTCCGAGACGACGAAGCACATCGACTTCGGCTAAGAGAAGAGTTTAGCAGGTGAGTAGATTTATATCTACGGGTGAAGTCGGCTGGATGGCGTATAGCACCCCCACAACCATTGATATGGAAGATCATTTTATAAATTATAATTTGATAAAGGTTATGCTACGAACTTAAGATAACTTAATTATAGGATTTAGTAAGATTTGATATGATAAAAGTTGACACTAATGAATATATATTGGCTTGATAATATGAAATGAGAAATGAATCATGATAAGTATGAATTGAAAGAGGACAAGTATGAGTTGATAATGATAGGATATGAGATCGAGATCGATATGAATTGAGATTAACAAGATATGACGTATATGCTAGATGACATGATATAAGATTGATATAGATGTGTTATGTGAATGATAAGGTATGCCGTACGAGATTATAGATCGGTACCTTTGCTGGTGAATAGGATGATAGATTTCCTACCATACGATGGATTACCGTACGCGAAACGTTTACCAAATGTTTGATCCGCGCTCATGAATTGAGAATGATGATCGAGAGTATTGCGACACTTGATACTATGAGGCGGGATCGTTGACATAAAGAGGCTACCTTATTATAGTTCATATTTGTTGGATTATTCCTCGTGTGATACCTATCATGTTTCCAGTATTTAATGTTATGTGATATACTTGTTAGTACACCTGCACAATTACCATTGATGCGCATGTTACACTTATACAGATTTGCCGGCTCACATACATTCATCATCGGTAATTGCCATGCTACTTACACAGTAGTTACTGCTCTATCATGATATTACTCTTAACCGTAAAAGTACATTCATTGTTTAGTATTATCACTTGACATGCTTGCATAATATACTCGATATGCTCATATTACTACTCTATGTTGTATACATCGTGCATTATGGTTATATGTATTGGAATGCTGTTTTTATGAGATCTCTGGATTTGAGAACCGCAGTTTAATTTCAAAGGAAATTGTGTATTGTTTTAAAAATGTGGTTTCTCTTGATATGATATTTCGAGGTGTCCACCATGAGTTTTCTCGGTTCTGAGCAGTGAGTATACCCGATTCGAGGAGCGGTAGGCACCGTCTGCGGGTACATGGTGGGCCCGGTGAGGAACTCCCGGGCAAGAAGACTCGTATTATTAGGTGGTGAGCCTGGCAGGGGGGCACTATCTACCGGTGATTGTATAGAACTCGGCGAATATCCGGAGGATACCGTTTTGGAGTTATGATATGAGATGGATATGAGGACCGATCTGAGGATGCGGCGCCTGAGATGAGATAGATATGAGGGCTGATCTGAGTATGCGGCGCCTGAGATATGATGATTTACGTGTGGATGCTAGACACGGGTTTTCATGATGTTTCGAGTGTCGGTGTTGGACACTCAGGTTTCATGATTTTGATGTATCGTTGATGGACATGTGGTTGATATCCTCATATATATACATGCTTATGTTTTCATGATGTTCGAGTGTTGGTGTGGGACACTCAGGTTCCATGATATTGTTTGTGTCGTTGATGGACACGCGGATGATATCCACATGCATACAGGCATATGATGTCAGATGTTTATTTATATATGTCATTGCATTGACTCGATTGTGTTAGTGTATATGCCCTAGAGGCCATTACTGTATCATACTGGATTGTATATTACTTGATGGAAGCTTGGGATATTCACCTTGTATTGACATTCTTGCTCAAAATGGTAGTATGCTACTTGGTTTGTTTCTGCTTTAATGCGTGCATATGTTTCTTTTAGCATATCGCCTTTACACATTAGTGGAGCCCTTGGGATCTTTGCTTGATTACCAGCGTTGTGATGGCAGTCACACTCGTGGGGGCTGGGTAATCCATAAGCACATCCTTATGCAGGTCCCTAGTCGCAGGACTATCGAGACAGGGCATCGATACTCCGGAGTAGACTATCGTATGCGCTTCTCATCCCAGTTTGGGAGACGGTCTGTCCCACAGCCGTCAGTACGTCATACTTGGGATAGTATGCGGGTGCTCGTTAGGTTACGAGTACACTGGACAGGACTCGTCGGGAACTGTTGGTTGGTATTATACCTATCGTCAGTTATCAGTTCCCAGGTGACATGAGTACAGCTTAGTCCGTTGACTTAACACTGTCACTTCGACCCGAGTGTGTTCCCACTGTACTTTGATTACTACCCTACCACGGCTCAAAGGAGTCGTGCAAACAGGTAGTTTTTAGGTGCAGTCCCGAAGCACTTGGAGGCAGTGACGGTTAGACAGGATTCGTCTCTCCCGGTATTGGGGGTTGATATCGCGCTGTGTCTAGGAGAGCCATTACACAAAGTCCCTGGCCAGGGAAAGCGAGATAGACTGGTAGGTTTCCAGTGTTATCTCAGGTGTTCTGGGCTACACTCCGACACGACTTGTACCGCTAGTAGGGGACTGACGTTTACCGCCCCCCTAGGCTCGCCATGCGATGTTCTTAGACGAACAGACCGGACTGTACGGAGACTGTCACATACAGGCTCAATAGGACTTCAGATGGGTTTTACTCGTCAGTCTTCTTATCGGCATCTACCTGGGGACCGTTACGTACAGCTAGTGCCGCTTGCGGTCTGTGGTTAAACCCACTGCCAGCGTAGTGTTGAGTCTTTAGAGTCCCACACAGAGGGTTATTCGCCTTTAGGCAAAATGAGTAGAGGTCGCATGGTTTTGCGACGGGGTTCGTTCACATCCGCGCACTTGTGCACGTTTGGTGTCCGGACAGCTTATACTAGCGGGCTTTGGTTTAAGCCGGATCCTAGTATATGATTTGGGATTGGTTTAATCTCATAGTATTCGTGTTCCTCGGACACGAATACGGATGTGTATGCACAGTTGTTTGAGGCAGAGGAAGAGGATTTTCATTAGGGTTTTGGAACGGGTGCGTATGCACAGTTGACAGTCGTCTTTTTCCAAACCCTAATGAATTTGTGATATATCAATTAATAATATTAATTAAATGAAATTGTGTCATGGTTGGGTTTGTTGACTTGTTGACCAAGGTTGACTAGTTGACCATGGTTGAAACTTTGACTATCATCATTACACATCAAAGATGCTCTTTGATCTTTGCAAAAACCATTTAATGTGAAATGATAATTGTCTCATCAAACCAACCATCAACTTTTTCATTTGATTAAAATTATTAATTTGATTAATTCACTTATATTGTTATGGTTGTAAAAAGCTATCTCATTCTATGATTCTCATTCTCTCTCCTCCTCTTCCTCTCTCTCTAGCTCTCCCCTCTCATGAGTTGAGAACCCCTTGAGCTTGAGATAAAACCCTCAAAAATACTCTCTACTCTTTCTAAGGTCTTAGGTTTAGCACACCAAGCACCTTAGTTACTTCCAGTTTGAAGTTGGAGCCAAAGGTTGAGGCCCTCGGGTGGATCTTTCTTCGGAAAGAGAAGGCGACAAGACGATCCGTTCTTTCACTCCAAGGAGCAAGAAGAGAAGGACTTGAAGACCTAGGTATAACCCCCCTTTCCGAGTAGCTAAACTCTCTTTAGCTTTGTAGTTAGTTTTGTTAAGCAAAGATCCCTCCTTTACATAGTCCATATTGCCTAGTGTTGTAAAAATCCGATTTTTCATAACGTTTCCGCCTCCCTGCAAGCACCGGGATGGACAACGTGGACTTACAGTGGTATCAGAGCCTAGCTAAACACAAACTAACTAGTTAGCAAAGTATCTAGAACTTCGATCGGAAAAAATCGCAAAACTATTTTTCAAAACCCTAAGTTTCTGTCGATTTTTGTATCTGCTCTTAAAGTAATAAATCATACTTCAAAAATTAGCTCAGGGCTTTTACATAACGCACAAGGAAAACGATCCACTGACTCGGCCGCCTCACCGCGGATCCGCGTCAGAAGCTTGCTCCTGCCGCGGATTCGCGGCCGAGTTGACTCGGCCGTGGTTCATTTTCCTTGCAGTGTTCTTCTGTTGTGGTTTTGGGATTTTTAATGTAGTTTGTTTCCACCCAGATTTTCCAGAGAACAAGTTGGTTTTTGGGGTGGTCACAAATCCGTATTTTTTGATCAAACTTCTTTACACTTTGGCTAATGGGTTATATCTGTGATGTGATATATGTATTGAACGTCTGCTAATCGTTATACGTCGATTAGTGGGGGTTATACATATCTGTGATCTGTAATGTTGATGGTTTGTGTATATGAATTCGTTGGATTGTCGCGGATGAATAGCCGGGGGGTTGTGAGATGAGAGTTTTCTTATTCTTTCAATTCTTATAATATGTAAATTGATGTAATATTATTTGTATGGCCGCACAACCGGGTCGGGGTTGTAGCCGTCATTGTATAATTTCATTTTACTGTTTTTGCTCCTAGGATAGACCCAAGGTGGGGTGCACAAACTACCGGGTACCTTGAAGTGCCGAGTGGCCTACTCGTGTTGTTGAGGGAGGTTGCTTCACTTCGGATACTTGGCGGGTAGTTTGCCGCACCCGTAGGGGTCTAGGGTGGGATTTGGCTATTCATCGCGACCGTGTAATCCGCTCTTCGTTGCAGGCTCGTATGAATTGTGGATTCCTAGTATATCCAATGTATTCATCTGTGATCTGGAATGGCTATCATTGCATGTGACGAATGTTTATATATATCTATATGATATCTATTTAGGCGTTGCTTATGTTTTGCATCCGCGCTAGTCCAGCCCCCGCTCTGTCGTTAGTTAAGTAACCTAACAGGTGATGACGGGACCCCGTGGCGAATGCGGATGGTATAAGCGTACGTCATATTTTCGTTGTTTTCTGCAATGGTAGGATTAAATGATGGGACGCATTGGAATTAATGCAAGAAAAAATAAACCAAGTAAAAGTCGTTGGAACACTTTGAAAACCACTCGGTTCTTTTCAAAACTAAACTTTTAAATGCGGAGATTGAACCACTCCTTTTGAAAGCTATCTCGTTCCTTCGATTATATCAAGTTCACTACGTTCACGGTTTCGCCAAAACCATTCGTAGCCCTCCGTCATTTCACATGAATGGTCAATAAGTATTCAAGCTATGTATGTTGGCCAAAGTCAAGGCATAGTGATTGGTAGCTATTGGGTATTCATATGCAGCATAGATAGATGTGTTAGTTTAGGGTAGTCGTTCTACCATGTTGGCCAAAGTCAAGGGTATGTGCGGGTGGGCTCAAATTAACCTGGAGAATGACGGGTAGAACTTGACATGTGACTTATGATATTTTGGCCAAAGTCAAGGTCATAAGAGCATGGGGCAAAAATCCACATCGGGAGTTTCAAAAGATCTGAAACTTGCTAACGTTGCATACCATTTGGAGTGTGATGATTCTGGTAGGATTCTTTCAGTTTTGTCACGCGATGATATTTGGATCCCGATCCTACTGTGAGTATATGCTCCTCCTCGAGAAATTTCTCACTTAACGATCAATGCTATAAACCAAGTAGGTGTCTAGAAAGGTGTTAGCGGGGCTACGCCCCCAGGGAAAAGAGGTTACTTAATTAAGGAACTTCGCGAAAGCGTTGGAAAACCTCCCTCGAAGTACCGACACTGGCCTGGCTGAACGGTTAAGCAAGTATTGTACGGTGAGATTGATCCTGACTAATTCTTCCTTTATGGTTTGAGGAGGGATTCGAGAGACAGTGGGAGCCATCCTGTTTAGACAAATTAAAAACCACTCTAAACTTGCAAGAGCATCATGCTAAAGTGTTTCTTCTCTCTCTCCTAATTGCAGCGACCAAACATCATGACTGGACTTAAGTTACTACTAGATAAAAATATACTGATAGGGCCAAACTACAAAGATTGGCTCAGGAATGTCAAAATGGAAATCACTTATGACAAGTTGGGGTATCTTCTTACTACCAAAGCTCCCCCTGTCCCAGGTCCCAAAACCAGCGTCGCGGATAGGGAAATCCGTAAGACCTGGGAAATCGACTGCGCGAAGGCCAAGTGCCTCGTGCTTGCCTCTATGGACAACGAACATCAGAGGAGGCACGAGAATGTGGACCTCGAATCCATATTTCTCCATATAAAAGAACTGTATGGAGAGAAATCTCGTATCGCCAGATACGAAGTGTCGAAGAAGTTGTTTTCGGCAAGATTGGCCGTCGAATCATCGGTAGCGGAACACGTGCTTAAGATGATTGGCTACATAGAGGAGCTCACGGACCTTGGGACCATGTTGGAGAATGAGCTCTATACGGACTTGATTCTTCAGTCCTTTCCTTCCACTTACGCCCAGTTCATCCTGAATTTCAACTTGTAAGAAAAGGAAGTTGAACTTTCAGAACTCCTCAACATGCTGAGGAGTGCAGAGGGCACCCTACAGAAAGGTAGGGAAACATCCACTTTGTTTATAGGAGGATCTTCCTCTTCTAGGTCCAAGGCGAAAGCCAAGGGAAAGAAGAAGAAAACCCCCACCAAACCAAGGGGCGGTGTTAGTAAAGTGGATACAAAGGGAAAGGCAAAAGCAACAAAGGTAGCGGGGAAGCTTGTGGATAAGGAAGAATGCTTTTACTGTCACAAGAGTGGACACTGGAAGAAAGATTGCAGGGCTTGGAAGGCCATAACACAGGATCTGAAGCAGGTTGCGGCTTCAGCTTCAGGTGTGTATGTTATTGAAACCTGTCTATCAATAAACTCTACGTCCTGGGTATTGGATACCGGATCAGGATCTCATATCTGTAATTCTTTGCAGGCGTTGAGAAAGCGTAGGTTTTTGAAAGCAGGTGAAATGACCCTTAAAGTTGCAAACGGAGCTAGCATGGATGTTGAGGCCGTGGGGGATTATTACCTGGGGATGTCAGATGGACATGTTTTGGATTTACGTAATTGCTTTTTTGTACCCAATGCAACTTGTAATATCATTTTTGTATCTTTAGTTTCTAAAGAAGGTTATGAATTTGCGTTTGTAAGTAATGTTGTAAACATTCACCTTAATCAAGTTCTGATTGGGTCAGGTACATTGAGCAATGGTATATAGGTATTAAACCAACCACAGATTTTCAATGTCCAGAATACACACAAAAGAAAGTCTCCGGAAACAAATCAGACTTTCTTATGGCATTGTAGACTGGGTCACATCAATGAGAGAAGGTTGACGAAGTTACATACAGAAGGATATTTGGATCCGTTCGAATATCAATCATATGCAACTTGTCAATCCTGTCTCAAAGGAAAGATGACAAAGACTCCGTTCACTGGACACGGTGTAAGAGCGAGCGAGCTCTTGGGACTCGTACACAGCGACGTGTGCGGTCCAATGTCTACGCATGCACGAAGTGGTTATTCTTACTTCATTACTTTTATGGATGACTTTTCAAGGTACGGTTATGTCTTCTTAATGAAACATAAATCCGAAGCCTTTGGAAAATTCCAGGAGTATAAGAATGAAGTAGAAAAACAAACAGGCAAAAGTATCAAGACACTGAGATCTGATCG
Source organism: Agapanthus africanus (assembly GCA_030015575.1). Classification (NCBI taxonomy): domain Eukaryota; kingdom Viridiplantae; phylum Streptophyta; class Magnoliopsida; order Asparagales; family Amaryllidaceae; genus Agapanthus; species Agapanthus africanus. Next base: position 424,540,118 of record CM057349.1, read on the forward strand.
AGGTGGTGAATACTTGAGTGCCGAGTTCCTGGATTATTTAAAAGAGAATGGAATTCTCTCTCAGCTTACTCCTCCATACACTCCGCAACATAACGGTGTATCAGAGAGACGGAACCGAACCCTATTGGATATGGTACGGTCCATAATGAGTAATGTTGAGTTACCGCGATCATTCTGGGGATATGCGCTAGAATCAGCTGCATACCTTTTGAACCGAGTTCCAACTAAGACTGTGCCTACTACACCATATCAGATGTGGTGTGGGAAGAGACCCTATCTTAATCACATTAAGACATGGGGATGTCCAGCTTTTGTCAAAAAGCAGCATGCGGACAAGCTCGAGGCACGCTCAGTACAGTGCAAGTTTGTGGGATATCCAAAGAACTCCAAGGGATATTTCTTCTATTGCGAAGAGGAACAAAAGTTTTTTGTTTCTCGTCATGCCCACTTCTTGGAAACTCAGTTTTTGGAAAAATAGATAAGTGGGAGCGCAATAGAACTGGAAGAAATTCCAGAACCACGAGCTATTACTGAAAGCTTAGTAGAACCGGAGGGTTCGAAAGATCAGGACATTCCTACGCCGCTCCGCAGAAGTAGTAGGCAGTCTCATCCGCCCGAGAGATACTACGATTTTCTCATAGACGGGGATAGAGAATATTGCATCATTGATAGTGATGAGCCGACTAGCTTCCAGCAGGCCATTCAGAGCGTTGACTCGGTAAAATGGATGGATGCAATGCGGACCGAAATGGAGTCCATGTACACCAACAAAGTATGGACGTTGGACATTGCTCCAGATGGGGTAAAACCCGTAGGATGCAAGTAGATCTTCAAAAGAAAGATTGGTGTAGATGGACAGGTTGAGACCTATAAAGCTAGACTTATTGCAAAGGGTTTCCGTCAAAGACCTGGCTTGGACTATGACGAAACCTTTTCTCCAGTGGCTATGCTGAAATCCATTCGGATCCTTCTTGCCATTGCTGCCTTCCATGATTATGAGATCTGGCAAATGGACGTAAAGACCGCTTTTCTAAATGGAAATTTAGAGGAGTGTGTCTATATGGACTAGCCAGAGGGTTTCATTCAGAGTGGGAGCAGCGGAAAGGTGTGCAAGTTGCTTAAGTCCATCTATAGACTAAAGCAGGCATCGCGGAGTTGGAACATCTGTTTTGAAGAGACGGTCAAAGAATTTGTCTTTATCAAAAATCCAGATGAACCATGCATCTATAGTAGATTTGTAGTAAGAACTGTTGTATTCCTCGTATTATACGTGGATGACATTCTCTTGATAGGAAATGACATTCCTATGCTACAATCTGTCAAAGGGTTCTTGTCACACAGGTTCTCCATGAAAGACCTGGGTGATGCCTCATACATTCTGGGGATCCGGATCTATCGTGACAGATCCAAGAGGATATTAGGACTCTCACAGTCCAGGTACATCGACACCATACTGAAAAGGTTCAGTATGGAAGATTCCAAGCGCGGTAATCTGCCGGCTTATCACGGGATCACCCTCTCCAAAGAGATGTCTTCCAAGACTGATTTGGAAAGGGATCGCATGTCAATTATACCCTACGCTTCTGCGGTAGGCTCTATAATGTATGCGATGTTGTGTACCAGACCAGATGTTGCTTATGCACTGAGTGTGGTAAGCCGGTATCAGTCAAACCCTGGGGAGAAACACTGGATAGCGGTAAAGAACATTCTCAAGTACCAGAGAAGGACTAAGGAGATGTTCTTGGTGTATGGCAGAAAAAACCTCCAGATCGAGGCCTTTGCTGACTCCAGCTTCCAGAGTGACAAAGATGATTCCAAATCCATGCCGGGTTATGTCTTTACCCTCTATGGAGGGGCGGTGTGTTGGAAGAGTTTCAAACAGGAAACCGTTGCTGACTCGACGATGGAAGCGGAATATATCGCTGCTGCAGACGCCGTAAAAGAAGCCGTCTGGATGAAGAAGTTCTTGACAGAACTTCAGGTGGTTCCGTCCATTGTTGATCCAATACCTCTGTATTGCGACAACAACGGGGCTATAGCTTTAGCGAAGGAACCCAGGTCCCAACAGAAGTCTAGGCACATCTTGAGGCGGTATCACCTGATCAGGGAGATCGTGGGTCGCCAGGAGATCGAGGTTCAGAGAGTTGCTACGGAAGATAACACTGCTGATCCATTCACCAAGGCCTTACCCCAGACTCAGTTCGAGCGGCTGATCGAGATGATAGGTCTTCGATACGCCACTACATGGCCTTAGTGCAAGTGGGAGACTGTTAGTGTATATGCCCTAGAGGCCATTACTGTATCATACTGGATTGTATATTACTTGATGGAAGCTTGGGATATTCACCTTGTATTGACATTCTTGCTCAAAATGGTAGTATGCTACTTGGTTTGTTTCTGCTTTAATGTGTGCATATGTTTCTTTTAGCATATCGCCTTTACACATTAGTGGAGCCCTTAAGATCTTTGCTTGATTACCAGCGTTGTGATGGCAGTCACACTCGTGGGGGCTGGGTAATCCATAAGCACATCCTTATGCAGGTCCCTAGTCGCAGGACTATCGAGACAGGGCATCGATACTCCGGAGTAGACTAGCGTATGCGCTTCTCATCCCAGTTTGAGAGACGGTCTGTCCCACAACCGTCAGTACGTCGTACTTGGGATAGTATGCGGGTGCTCGTTAGGTTACGAGTACACTGGACAGGACTCGTCGGGAACTGTTGGTTGGTATTATACCTATCGTCAGTTATCAGTTCCCAGGTGACATGAGTACAGCTTAGTCCGTTGACTTGACACTGTCACTTCGACCCGAGTGTGTTCCCACTGTACTTTGATTACTACCCTACCACGGCTCAAAGGAGTCGTGCAAACAGGTAGTTTTTAGGTGCAGTCCCGAAGCACTTGGAGGCAATGACGGTTAGACAGGATTCGTCTCTCCCGGTATTAGGGGTTGATATCGCGCTGTGTCTAGGAGAGCCATTACACAAAGTCCCTGGCCAGGGCAAGCGAGATAGACTGGTAGGTTTCCAGTGTTATCTCAGGTGTTCTGGGCTACACTCCGACACGACTTGTACCGCTAGTAGGGGACTGACGTTTACCGCCCCCCTAGGCCCGCCATGCGATGTTCTTAGACGAACAGACCGGACTGTACGGAGACTGTCACATACAGGCTCAGTAGGACTTCAGATGGGTTTTACTCGTCAGTCTTCTTATCGGCATCTACCTGGGGACCGTTACGTACATCTAGTGCCGCTTGCGGTCTGTGGTTAAACCCACTGCCAGCGTAGTATCGAGTCTTTAGAGTCCCACACAGAGGGTTATTCGCCTTTAGGCAAAATGAGTAGAGGTCGCATGGTTTTGCGACGGGGTTCGTTCACATCCGCGCACTTGTGCACGTTTGGTGTCCGGACAGCTTATACTAGCGGGCTTTGGTTTAAGCCGGATCCTAGTATATGATTTGGGATTGGTTTTATCTCATAGTATTCATGTTCCTCAGACACGAATACGGGTGTGTATGCACAGTTGTTTGAGGCAGAGGAAGAGGATTTTCATTAGGGTTTTGGAACGGGTGCGTATGCACAGTTGACAGTTGTCTTTTTCCAAACCCTAATGAATTTGTGATATATCAATTAATAATATTAATTAAATGAAATTGTGTCATGGTTGGGTTTGTTGACTTGTTGACCAAGGTTGACTAGTTGACCATGGTTGAAACTTTGACCATCATCATTACACATCAAAGATGCTCTTTGATCTTTGCAAAAACCATTTAATGTGAAATGATAATTGTTTCATCAAACCAACCATCAACTTTTTCATTTGATTAAAATTATTAATTTGATTAATTCACTTATATTTTTATGGTTGTAAAAAGCTATCTCATTCTATGATTCTCATTCTCTCTCCTCCTCTTCCTCTCTCTCTAGCTCTCCCCTCTCATGAGTTGAGAACCCATTGAGCTTGAGATAAAACCCTCAAAAATACTCTCTACTCTTTCTAAGGTCCTAGGTTTAGCACACCAAGCACCTTAGTTACTTCCAGTTTGAAGTTGGAGCCAAAGGTTGAGGCCCTCGGGTGGATCTTTCTTCGGCAAGAGAAGGCGACGAGACGATCCGTTCTTTCACTCCAAGGAGCAAGAAGAGAAGGACTTGAAGACCTAGGTATAACCCCCCTTTCCGAGTAGCTAAACTCTCTTTAGTTTTGTAGTTAGTTTTGTTTAGCAAAGATCCCTCCTTTACATAGTCCATGTTGCCTAGTGTTGTAAAAATCCGATTTTTCATAACGTTTCCGCCTCCCCGTGTAACACCCGAGCCCAATAATACTATTTATATTACTAGTTGAGGTTTATATATTGCTCATTCCAATTTTCCTGATTTTCTGGTGTTTGTTGCTAAATTTTACCCGGTTAAGTCATTTTGGCACATAACAAATTTTAACTCCTAAAATGAAATTTAAGATGTCCATGTTAGCCTACTCGTCGCCACTAGTCGCGTGGTAGCGTCCGCGTGTCAAGATTCCGTTCCGTTTGGCTAAACGGGCAAGTTTGGACGACTACGCGCGCGTGCAAGTGTCCGACTTGGGGGCATGCATTTTAATCTTTAAACACCTCTTTTCAAAATTTGGAACCCGCTTAAAATCCTATAATTTGAATTTGGAACATTTGGGCGCAACCCGGGCGCGATTTGGAAATGTTTCATTTCGCGCCAAAAAGGGCCCGTTTCAATTTAATATCTAAAACTATAATTTTATACGAAATATTTCCCTTAACAGTATAATCCTTCTTAACAATTCCTTCTTCACCTCCTGGCCAATCACGAGCGAGGACTGTGCACGCGTGGGCCCCTCCTTTCCCTATCTCTCTCTGTCTCTCTCCTCATTCTCTCTCTCTCTCTATCTCACCAAATCATTCTCTCTCTCTCCAATCTCTCTCTCTCTCTCCCTCTATATATTCGAAACCATGCAGCCGCCCCTCACCATCCCCTTCCTCGCGAGAAAACCCAACAAACCCTAACCCTAGCCTCGTACTCGCGCAGCCCACCATCGCCACCGCGACCTCGCCGTCGCCATCAGCACCCTCAGCCTAACCGCGCCTTCCTCCTCCCGTTCTCCCGACGACTCCCGCGCCTGCACCCAACCCCGACCTCGCCTCCACCCTCGCAGACCTCGCCGTCGACGCCACCCCTCGTCGTCGACGACTCCCGCGACTCCCTCTCACCCTCCTCGTCCCGACCTCGTCGTCGCTGCCCTCCTCCCCTCGCCGGAACACCAACACGAGCCCTAACCCCTCGCCTAACCTCCGCTGTTCGCCGGAGAAACGCGCTGGCGACCTCGTCGACGTCACCTCCGACCACCTCCCTTCCCCCTCGACCACCAGAGTCGACTACCACCCTCACACTCGCTGCAGCACCCTCGTTCCAGCGAACTCAGGATTTTTCCAGCCACCGTTCTTCGCCGTCGCTGCCTCGCCGGCGTCCCAGTGCCGTCGAGCCATCGTGTTTGCACCCTGTTTCTTCTCTGTGAGTTTTCCTTGTGCTTCCTTTTGGTACAATCCCTTCGCTGGTCGTATTTTGCGTGTATCGTATCTTTGTTGCTAACTTGTTACCGATGACATTTTGCCGGAATCCGACCGTGCCGTCTTGTGAACCCGACGCTCCAGCGAAGTACCCTGGTCCGTGTGATCTCGTTGATCTTTGTTGGGACTCGATCCGTGGCCCGTGCTTTCATATCGCATTTTCCGCCGACTTTGCATCCGTGTTCCAGTTTGCAGACCGTCGAGGCAAGTATCTGAATACTTGCTTGAACATGCTAGCGTGCGAGATCTAGTCTTGCCACGCAATTTAATTCAAACTATTTAATACCGTAACTTAATGATGGCATTCGACATCGTATTATTGCTGTTATCTTTATAATGGAATCATTACAACAGTTCCTCGTAATTAATCAACCCACATCAACCCATATTTCAACTAAATAAAACGACTGAATCATATCCGCTTAAACTGTTAAACCATTTAGGAGACAATTATTATATAATTTCATGTGGTTCCTTAATTTATAATTGTGGATATTGCTTTACCTTGTGGCTATTGCACCCTAAAGATGATTGAACCTGTTATTAAGAGAATACAAACATCACTGTGGTTATATGGAATATTGTGGTTAATTACTGTTTCCTGCTGCTGTTCATTATTGATTGTATACCTGTTGTGAGCACTTACCCGATTGCACGACATACTGACCTGACCCTGCTACACCTGACATATACATACATACCGACTCATCCTGTTGTACCATGACATTACTTGTTTCATGATTTCATGCCTAATGCCAACAAACCTGACCATTCCTGCTGTCGAGCCAGACAGACCTACTCTTACCGGATTTTGTGTTGGCATTAGTCCCTGACTACTGAATACCTGACCTGACATACATAGCTTGGGGGTATGGGGAAATCAAAGGTGAAACCGACTTGTAACTCAACAGTTCGATACTTGTTCTGATCAGTCTTACGGGCTTGGCCAGTCCGGGAGTGATGATGCTGACATCACTCGTCCATCCTACTACCTACTTTTACTGCTTAGCGGCACGTCTCGGGTTCAGCCCCGAGGGTCATGACCGTGGTCCCGGGCACGCACGGGATACTATTGAGTTACATCGACGATTCATCAATTGGTTTCAAAGACTATAGAGTAGAAAACCTGATAGGACAGTTTGGACACCATTGCACATTACCCTGCTTGTTATTCCTTGTTACTGCTTTATTCATGTTCATACTTGCATTGTTTATTACCATGTTTATGCTATATACTTGATGTCATGACGCGCTGACGTCTGGGTTTTGCATGGCCCAGATTCCTTACCACTATCGACGACCGAGCAGGAGTACTTCAGCCAGCAGGCTGAACTGTGAGTTCCTTAGAGTTTAGTTTATTTCATTTCCAGATGTGAGCCCGCATTATGGGACGTACTGTTTATTCATTGTATTGGATCATTAGCTTCCGCACTTATTGTTTATTTGATTCTTGTTGTTATGGATTTGGACATGTATTAGATTAGCTTTTTATCTTGTTCTTGATAACCTTACAACCGTAATGTGACTGTGGATGGATACTTCCTACCCACAGGTAGCATGGTTGGCTATGTCGCGTGCCCGATCTTGCGTACTCTGGGAAGCGGGGCGTGACACCCCGCAAGCACCGGGGTGGGCAACGTGGACTTACAGATTGTTGACATATATGCGTACATGGTCACCCTAGATGTCATAGTATTACCTTCAGGATATAGTGACCTAGGAAATTGTTGTTTTATTAGATTTCTACTTGTTTATTTTTTGTACTCACGAGTTGGAAACTCACCCCCGTTGTGCCACGGTTCTTGCAGGTTTGACCGCTTGGGATCAGTAATGGTATTGTTGGCACACAGCTTCTTCCAGGGTGTTTTGCTTTGGTAGGTGGGACACATGTTGGATCGTGCCCACTTTCGTACTTTATATTCCGTTGTATCTAGATAAACTCTATCGGATCAGATCAAATCAGATACTAGACCTAGTCAGACTTGGGTATTGTGCGAGACTTAGAACGATGGGTTTATGATCACTTTCTTGAGTTTTGATGTCTTGCTTCTTTATTTGTTCTTTCTGGGTTGATTCTTCGTCATTGGGCATCGCATATATGTTATTGCGTGGTTGTGATTCCGCCAGTTGGCGAAGAGCTAGCTCCCGCTTGGGGATGCCTATATATTGTTGTGTATATGGGTTTGGATCAAAATATACAAGGGAGATGTTGCCCGAAATTTTAAAATACGAAACATGTTTTCAACTCTAGTATAATCCACTTGCATTTTCATGTTTCATTAGCTATGCATTTAAAGAAAAACATGATTCATTATACCTCTATTTCAAAACTGCACCCCCACCATTTTCGGCAAAAAAGGTTTAGATTTTCTGGGCTTCGGCTTACTTGATTTACGTCACGCCTTTAGACGTTGCGTAATTTAAGTGCCGGTCACGTGCTAAATTACGGGTTGTGACTTTGCCACACCTCCAGGTATATTGCACGCATATTCATTTTGAATGTAATATTATAGATATACACGCATATTTTTTCAAAAGTGCTTATATAGTCAATGTTTGATTGTCTAGCTGTTGGTGGTGCGTCCACATCAGAGGAAGAGGTCACTCCCGCACCTCCAGGTATGTTTATATATCCTATAGTTCATGCATATTGATTTAGAATGTTATATCATAAATATACACACATTCTTTTTGCTCTTACTTAGATAATCATTTTTTATTGTCTAGCTGTAGGTGGTGTCTCCACATCTCGGACATAGGCCACCACCGCACCTGCGGGTTTGTTTATATATACTATCGTGCTTGCATGATTTAGAATGTTATATTATTGATCTATGCATTCTTTTTGCAATTACTTATATAATCTATTTTTAATTGTCTAATTACAGGTGGTGCGTCCACATCTGGCGCAGGGGCCACTTCCGCCACTTCCGTACCCTCCGCTCAGTTAGCAGGTTAGTATGAATAAATATAAAATATTTATTCATTTTACATATCCTCTAGAAATAAACACGAACTTCATGTAATTTTATCGTCAACATTTATTTTCTAGTTGGAAGGGATGCGTCCAGGTCCGGGTCACTGGCTGTTCCTCACCGGAGGAACTATCGTCCCGCTCGTGCTTCTGTTCGGGCCCAGGTTCATGCTGCTGTCGCCGGATGTATATATCGCACTTCAATTTTCGATAAACCTTAGATTTCTTAATACCAATCTGTCTTAATATTGATTGTCTTGCTATTTCTTGTAGATGCAGGGCAGCCCCATCCCGAGTGGGGGACTCGAGGCCCGAATCAGTCCTAGAGGCTGAGGCCCGACAGAGCAAGGGAGGAGGCAGTATTCCTCCTCTTCATTACCCTCGATTATCGCTATACCGGCGATTATGCCAAGAGGTTCGGCCGGTATATGGGGGATGAGAGCCGCCTCGTGAAGAAGTATCCATTTTACGTTGAGTGGGGCGATCAGCCCAGGCGCTTATTTGCCTTTCTCTGGGATCAGTCTCGGGTATTAATATATATTTTCATTTGACTTATCAAATATATTTATTACTATTTAACACTTGCAATTTAAATATATTGTTTTTTGTACTTGCAGTTGGATTACGACTTTCAGCCTGTACCCGACCCTGATCACCCTGAGAGAGTGCTCGATCTTCACGCTCTGTACAATGGCCTAATGAAGAACGTGCAATCAAAGGTCCGATACAATAGGAACGAGCTGAAGATCGACTGCTATTCTCTGTGGATAGCGACCTCCGAGGTAGAGAGAGTGGCTCTCCAACATAATCCGGCCTTTGTGAGAGTCAACGTAGATATATGGCCTCTCGTGTGCCAATATTTCGACTCTCAGCATAAACATGTTTGTAATTTAAATATAATTCATTGTTTAGTATATAATTTATTTTTTTGTGTTCCTTAATTAGAAAACTAAATCTGAACGTGTTGTGCAGAAACAGACCGATCAAAATAAAGAGAATAGGAAGTCGGCGAAGAGGGGTCACCCCACTTATACAGGTGGCTCGAGGAACATTACTCGTGCCATAGAGGCATCGGTAAATTACAATAGATCTATTTTTATATAATGTAATATTAAGAGTTATTTTATAATATATGTAATTTTTTTCCGAATTGCAGAGAGCTCAGACCCTGGTGCAGGGTGGTACACCGAGCGTGCTGACCGCGTATCATGCCGTCCACGGCACCTCAACAGATCCCGCCACGGGCGAGTTTCGATTCCCCGACACCGCTACCGAGAAGTATTGCGTAAGTGTTAAAATTTATTTCAACAAGTTTGAATTTTTTTTTGAAAAGTTCAAATTTAAATGATATACTTATATTTTAATGGTTAATGTGGGTGTAGGAGAGGGTGGTGGAGCAGACGGAGTCATCGGGGATCGATTTTACTGGACTGACCGATCCGATGCTGCTGACCCCAGTCCTAGACGCCGCACATGGAGGGAACCACGGAGGTTGGGAGAGAGGCCGGGGACTGAGTCTTAGCAGGGCCTATATGAGGTTGGACTCCACTCCGGCGGTTACTTTCTCTACCCCCCGTGAGCGACGTCTAGATCATGATGTTGCCGCCTTGAAGACTGCCGTCGAGGTGTTGAAGGAGATGGTATGTATACTACTTAATAGTAAAATATTATATCACATTATAGATAGTAACATATGCAATATTAGTAGCCTGAGCTTATTTGGTTGTAGACTAATTTTTGATTAATCATACTTACATAAAACTATCTAATTAAAATAAACTACGGCTTTCCAAACTAGATACCCAAATAAGGCCTATGTCTCTAAGTATTCTTAGATTTGGGTTTCGCAATAACCTGATAATGATACAAACTCGACTAAAATCTAATACACCATTCTTACTCATTTATTACACACAGAATTTAACAGATGCGACAGGCTAGTTCGGCTGCGGCTCCACATGCATCTCCTTCGGTTGCTCTCCGCAAGCCATTACCTTGGCTGCGGTTGTGCAGAACACTCCTATAGCTCCACAGCCCGCTCAGACTTCCGCACAGTCCGCTCCTTCATTAGTCGAGTTTTTCACAACTCAAGGCCGCACCGAGGAGCAGATGCGCCAGATTACGACGATTATTAGAGGTGAAGGAGCCGGACCGAGGTAGGGTAGCTTTATTTATATTTTTGAAGATGTATGTACTTATCTGATACATATTGTAAAAATTTTGGACGATATTGGTGGTTGTTTGCTTGTTCACGATGATTTAGTTTGATATCGTATTCTGTTTGTTTATTTCTTTTATATATTATGCGTGAGATGTTGATTATGAGTATTTCTGTATTTGGTTATATGATATATATACATTATTATGTACAAGGCGGGGAAAAAACAGGAATCCCTTTTTTTTTAAAAACCCTGATATTTTGTCCCTACGGATTAATCTGTAGGGCCATCTGTTGCATCTATGGATTACTCCGTAGGTCCAATGTTTGCTCCTACACAGTTAGCCATATAGACAAAATATCAAGATACCTGATATTTTGTCTCTATGAACTCAGTAAAAATTGTCCCTACGAATTTATCTGTAGAGGCATTTATTTGGACCTACGGATGTATTTGTAGGGGCACCAATCAGGCCCTACGGATACATCCGTAGGGGCAATTATTTTATTTTATAAACCAATAAATTAAAATATTTATCAGTCCCTACGGATTACTCCGTAGGGATAAGTGTCTCTACGGATTAAGGCGTAGGGGTAAATATTGCTCCGTAGGGGCATGTTCAGGACGAAGACTTGCACCTGTGGCCTTTGCACCTTCGGGTTTTTTTTACCCCTACGGATATATCCGTAAGGGCAGTGATTTGCCCCTACGGATTTATCCGTAGGGGTAACCCCTTATTGTTGTAGTGATTGTGGAGGGTGTATTTTTTCGACGCTATAAGAGGAAATTTCCTCATATGGTGTCTTTCCTCCATTATCCTCTCTCACACATGCAAACACAGAGAGAGAGGGAGAGGAGAAAGAGAGAATAATGGAGGAAAGAGACAGATGGAGGTCCTTTTCGGGTCTCCGTCAGATGTTGTCTTCCGTCAATCTCCCGGTGGATTTTGGAGGTGATCTCCTGTTGCGTGTGGGTCTCAATGGGTTTTGAGGAAATTGGTGGTTTGAGGAGTTTGCGCCGAGTACCTGCAAGGAAGTCCCGGGGTGGTTTGGTACCACTGAGGAGCCTCCGACGATCAAGTTAGCACAAGATCCGAGCAGAGTAATGGCTAAGTGGGGTGAAAAAAGCTTACTTGACCCCTCTGTGATGGGGGTTTATATAGTGGCGGCAGCACGCAGCAGCAGGCGCGAGAATCTCGCCAGCAGTTACGCTCCCGACGTCATGCCCACGTAATGAGCGGATCGCCCATTAATGGGGATCGTGATGGCATGGAACGTGTGATGTTGTTGGCGGAGAATTTGCGCATGGCGAGATTTGCGGAGCGTCGGTTACGCTTGTGAGTGGTGGAGTTGGTCGGTCGGAGGGACCGAGGAAGATGGCCTCGGCAGGGGAGCTCGGGAATGAGCGGGAGGGCTGAGGAGTCTTGGTCCTGTGGCAGCTCGGGGCGAGCTGAGAGGCCGAGGAGGCCAATTTGCAGGGGGTCCTGAGGAGAGCCGGCTTGTGCTTGCAGTTCGGGTACAGGGGTGGCCTGGTCAGCCCCTGTGGGCCCTTTCTTCTGAGTTCTGGGAGACATCATCTGCCATGTGTCCCGATCTAGGAGATCGCCAATATAGAGCATCATCATTAGCCCCCCACTCTTATCCCTACCAGCTAACAGGTCGGGTCAGGAGTGGACTACCGGGCCGCCCGGGGTGAGCTCCTCCCTAAGGTTTCATCGGGACGCGTCCCCGGGCTGTCAGCTGTCTTTTCTACCAGCGAATCAGGGCGAGATCACTGAATTTAAAGAAGGTACGCTGGTTCGTGCATCCTGTCACCGAAGCGACGGTCCACGTGTCAAGCATCGGTTGGCCGACGTGACGTGTGCAGACCTGCGGCATCTGATGGGGTGTGGTCCAGTGTGGGAATGACAAGTGGAGCAATCGGAGCCGTTGGACACGAGGAGGCGCTTTGGTGGGAGATGAAAGGCGCCCTTGGATGAGGGCGATTGCAGTGACAAATAGGGGTGGGGCCCACTCCAGGGTCCCTACTCCTTCATATTTCCTCGCTATAAGCCCTGGTTACTCGGCGCTCGTCTTCTTTTTTCTGCTTTCGTTTTCCGAGGATCCCTCTTCTCCAGGTTAGATGTCTTCTTTCACAGAATCTGTAGATGTCGTAGGAGTAGGTTCTAGGGACCCTTTAGTTGAGCCTGAGTCTTCTCGGGGAGTAGGGATCGGACCCTCTTCTCGGAATCGTGCGGCGGGGGCAGCCCCAGGGAGGAGGCGGTAGATGCTGCCCCCAGCGCCTCGTGTTGGGTGAGGCATGAGGAAGAGCTTTCCAATACTCGGGCTTGCTTCCACATCCCCCACGTTATACGCTTCGTCTGGCCAAGGAGGGAGAGAGGGCAGACCAAGTACGGGGTAGGGAGATCGCCCTGTACTTGGAAGCTTTTTGTGGTGGAATGCACCTACCCTTCTCTCCCGAGGTCGTCGAAGCGCTGAACTTCTTCGGGCTAGCCCCTGGCCAGTTAGTGCCGAACTCATGGAGGATTCTCCTCGGGTTCCTGATCCTCCTGAAGTTACAGGCGGTCCCCTTCAGCCTCTCCATCCTTGATTCTTCCTTCGTTTTCAAAAATATCCTGGGGGTCGAGCGGGCGACCTGAGGTGGGTTTACCTCTCTTTTAGAAAGCGACAGGGGGGCACCGCCGGGACAGGGGTTGTAGCCCTGCCTTCTTCCATTCACGATTGGAACAAGAAGTTTTTCTTCGTCACGCCGCCCGAGGGCGAGGACTGGCCCGTTCCCACCAGGTGGTCGAGGGATAAATACTTGCTGGGGAACCAGTCCAATGACCCCGCCGCGGTGAGAGTGGCGTCGTGGGAGCCCATCCCCCGATTCGACGTGCTGCTGTCTGAGAGGGTCCTGAGTTGGGCCGGGCTCAGCCCTGTTGAGTTCGTCGGTAAGTTAGGCTTGCTTTTTGGATTGTATATTGCTTGTGTCGCTAACATCTTTGCATTTGGTTTTGTGCAGGACCCATGGATATGGACGAGCTCTGAGCCTCCATGCGCCAGCGAGGAAGGTCACGAAGGATGGGGGCGCCAGCTCTTCTCGTTCGAAGCCTGCCCCGGCTCCCTCTCCTCCGTTGGCCGCGTCCCGTGAGCGTTCGGGGGCGGATCCTGCCCCGGGGCCTAGCAGAGCGCCGGGCCGGAAGCGGGCTCGAATTTTGGAGGACCCGGTCTCGGAGGAGGAAATCGGCTCCCCATTGGAGCCGCTTAAGAGGGGTTCCTGGAGGCCTTCCTGGGGCCCGCCCTCGCCGATCATGGTGGAGGAAGGGGGCCTCCAGTTTGCGGTGCCCTCGGGGCTATCCGTCGCGGATAGCCTACTGCACGAAATAGAGACGTCGGCAGGGGCAGGGTCCCCAGGAGGACCTTCAGGGCCCAGATGGCGTCCATCGCCCAGGAGTCCGTGCAGGTAAGTGCTCGGCTGTTTGAGAGATTAGGTGCTTCCTTTGTCTCCCTGACCTCTTTCTTATTTTTTTCAGGTCCTCCAGCACGTTGCCCTTGCCTTACGCATGGAGGCCGAAGTGATAGCCCCGGCGATGAAGGCCGCGGACCGGCTTGCCTCACTGGAAGAGAGCTCCAAGTGGGAGCTGGAGGCGGCGATGGCGAGGGTTGCCGTCCTGGAGGGCGAGGTGGAGGCCCAGAAAAGGGAGGCTACCCGGCACCGCGAGGCTATCGTGGCTGCCGAGGTCAAGCTTGAGGACGCTCAGGCGCTCGCCGGCAATCTGAAAAAGACGGTGAAGACCCTCCGAATGGAGCTGGGGGCGGCGGTCAAGGCGGAGGAGCAGGCCGAGCTCTCGACGGCGAAGGCGGTGGAGGGCTACAAGAAGTCGAAGGACTTCTACAATGACTTAGCCGTGGCCACCACCCGCATCTGGCATAAGGCCCTCGACGCCGTCAAGGCTCGGATACCGGAGTTCGCCGATGAAGAGCTCCGGGCCGAATACCCCCTCGCGGACGTCGATGAGCAGGGGGAAGAGATTCCTGACGAGGAGTTGGCCGAGCACCCTGCCCGACTCGTGGTAGATATCGAGGACCCCGAGGTCGTGCCTGGCCCCGAGGCCTAAAGCCCCTGTCTTCCTCCTCCTTTTATTTTGTCGCTTCTGGAATTTTTGTAAGCCTCTGGGCAGTCTGTAAGGCTGGGGAGCCCAAAATACCCTTTGTAAAGACTTCGCTTTTGGTAATAAAAACTTTTTTGGTTTCATTGGTTTGCACTTTATCTTCTGTTTGTGAAGAATGCTCGTAAAATATCTCTGCTTGCACTGTTGGGCTTCCATGTCAGGTCGGCTATCTGTTTAGCGATCATTCGTCGAGTTGATTTCGATCACTTGCCAGGCATGCCAAGCGCTGCTGAGAAGGGGCATCTCCATGGCCCCGAAGTCGAGGGGGGATCGCTCAGACTTGGATAGACCTGATGCCCCTTGTTGGGGCCTCGGATCCTCTGCATGTGATGGGCAAAGGGATGTCCGTCGTATTTGTGCCGAGCATGAATGGGCTTAGAGGCCTCGTTATGAGGGCTACAAGCCCGCAGCATCTGTTGGGCAGAGGGCGCCTACTGGGTATGACCGAGCCGGGAAGCTGCTCGGTTGCCCCTCGGCGAGGGCATTTAATTTCTGGCATTGCGAGCAGGCGACCACCAGCTGGGGATGGCCGAGCGAGGGTCGGGCTCGACTGCCTCTGGGAGGACTTTTGATCCTTAGCGTTGGAGGGGCCGTAGTAGGCCTGCTAAAGATAACCGGGCAGTGAAGCTGTACGGTTGTCTCTTGGCGATGGCTTTGATCCATGGCGTTGCGAGTAGGGAAGCTACCCACCAGGGATAGCCGGACAGGGAAGCCGCTCGGCTGCCTCTAAGGAGGACTTTGAACCTTAGCGTTGGAGGGGCTGTAAGAAGCCTACTAAGGATAACCTGGCAGTGAAGCTGCGCGGATGCCTCTTAGCGAGAGCTTTGAAATTTGGCGTCGTGGGTAGGCAACTACCAGCCTAGGATGACCGAGCGGGGTAGCCTTTTGGATGCCTCTTGCGAGGGCTTCGATCCCTGGCGTCATGGGTAGGGAGCTACCGGCCGGAGATGACCGAGCAGGGTAGCCGCTCGGTTGCCTCTTGTGAGGGATTTGATCCTTCAGGATGGGGACCGAGCAGGGTTACTGCCCAGTGCCTCTTGGCGAGGACTTTGATCCCTGTCGGTTGTGGTAGGAAGCTACCAGCCGGGGATAGCCGAGTAAGGGTCGGGCTCGACTGCCTCTGGGAGGACTTTGGTCCTTAGCCCGGGAGGGGCTGTAAGAAGCCTACCAAGGACCCTTGGCCGAGCAGGGTTACTGTAACACCCTAATTCATTTATACCAGTTCTATTTCAAGTAATTTTTTATTTATGGTATTTTCCTGATTTACCGTGTTTTGGGTGCGAATAGTGTATTTGACATTTGTATTTGCATCCGACCCGACCCGCTTGCTTAAAACCCGTCTTGATTCATGTTCATGATTTATCCTGACCTGTTACATGGACATGTGTACTTTCATTTATTTGTATATTACATACTCGCATTTTATCTAGCATCTGCATTTTAATATAACATTTTAGGTCATATAAAATATTTTTAAAATATATTGCATGGCCTGCATGATACCTCTAACCCTGTGGTAGCATCCGCGCATCTTGTTCTCGTCCTGTTCAGTGAAACGGACTTGTTTGGATGGCTACGCGCACGTACGTGCATCCGTTCTTAGGGGTATGCATTTTCGTTACCCGGATATTCGATTTTAATTTTGGTCGACATGTATATTTTTCATATTTTGAAACTAAAATTTTAGACCCGACCCGGGCGTGTTTTGGACTAAGTTTGTATCTACCAGAAAATCAAATTTTATTAATATAATATTTTTATTAAAAATTATAACAGTTTAAATTTTATAACCAAACATATATTTTTTTAAAATTTAAAATCTTAATTTTCCTAACAACCTCTCTCTCCCCCTCTGACCCCACCACTCAGTCTCTCACCTCTCTCTTTCTCTTTCTCTCTCTCCCCCTCGCAGAGTCTCTCTCTCTCTCCTATCTCTCTCCTCCCGCGCCTCTCTCTCTCCTCTCGGAGGCACTATGCATTCCTCGATTCTGGTCACCGCTCTCGCGCTTACCGTCACATCCATTCTCATCTTTCTCTCTTCTCTTCTTTTTAAAGCCCGAGCGCCACGAGAAAACCCACAACTCATCGAAACCCTAACCCTAAAACTTCTCTGCCTCTATACCCTCGACCTCACCATCTCCTCCCCGTCATCATCTCTTCTCCCTCTCCTCTCCTTCCCTCACCCCGAGAACCCTGCAACCAACCCTAACCCATTGAACCCATCGCCTCACCTGCACCTCCATCGCCGCCGATCACCTCATCATCGCCGACAAGTTCTTCTCTCCTCCTCTTCCTCCTTCACCTCAACAACCATCTCCTCTTCCTCTCTTCTTCTCCTTCCTCCTTTCCCGAGCCGACCCTAACACCCAAACCCTAACTCCTCAAAGACAAACCCTAGCCTCGCCGGAGCTCCGTTGATCTCGTCGTTGCCCTTACCTCTCTCCTGACCCCTATACACCAAAACCCAGTGAGCAATCCCTTCTCCCTTTTTCTTCATCTTCTTCTTTTCTTTTTTCTTTATTTTTCTTGAATCTTATTTTTAGCGATCGTCGGAGCCGTGACCGCCGCTGCCGATCCAGACGATCCAGTGAACGTACCTTACCTGCGTGATCACCCTCTTTCCTTGCTTGGACCCATCCCGCGTGCCGTGCGTGCGTTGTGATGATTTACTGACGTCGGACGTGCTCTGCGTATTCGTCGCGTATTCGATCGAGACAAGTTAATCTTTCTACATGCTATACTACAATATAATGCACCCAATTGAATAATAACATTTCATATTTCTTATTTGTACACCCCACATTACCATTTTTTTTTATCATTTTACTGTTATACGACGTCCGTGTGTATCCATATTATTATTTACATATCTAGTCGCATGCTAATCCATCTTGCTACATGCTAGGTATAATATTATGCATCCATATGAGTAAAATGTTACTCGTTTATCACATTATACATCCATATTAAAGTTTTACCGTTTTCGGACACCCGTTTGCATCCATATCATTTAAAATATATATAACTGCATCTATAGATCATAGTGATTCATGTTATTATTGTAGTAACACCACATGCTTGATAATGTGCATCCTACATAGTATTGGAACTATAAATGTAACCCTAATCAATAATTGTGCATCCATGCTTTTATTTGTGCACCCGTACTTGCTACAGTTTGATTACGAGCACCCGCTTGATACATGTACACTACTCGACGTGACCTGATACACCACTACTTGACATGACTTGATACATGTACACTACTTGAGATGACCTGATATATCACTCCTTGACATGTTACCTGATCCTATTTCTAATGCTGACAATCCTGACATGTTGTCCCGATGGAGATATCTTATTGTCTGTATAAACAAACCTGTTCCTGCTTGATCCTGTGTTGGCATTAGCTTCAGATTTATGAATACCTGACCTGAACACATAACTTGGGGGTATGGGGAAATCAATGATGAAACCTGACTTGTAACTCGACAGTTCGATGCTTATACTGATCAGTTTTACGGGCTAGGCCAACCCCGGGATGCTGCTGCTGACATCATTCGTCTGTACATGTTACCTGTTTACTGCCTAGCGGCACGTCTCAGATTCAGCCCAAGAGTCTTGACCGTAGTCCCGGGCATGCACGGGATACTATTGAGTTACATCGACGATTCATTAAATTGATTTCACAGACTTGAGAGTAGTTAACCCAGTAGCTTAGTTCAGATTGCTCACTGCACGTCACATGTGCTTATTCCCTTCACTGTTCCTTATTCATGTTATTGTTATACCTTATTTACTATTCATACTCATGCCTGGATATCTTGTTACCTCCTGATGATATTATTGTTGATATTATGACGCACTGACATCTGGATTTTGCATGGCCCAGATCCTCTACCTTTGTCACAGGCCGATCAGGAGTATTTCAGCCGACAGGACGAGCAGTGAGGATCATGTTAGTATCTAGTTTAGTTTATGTTTTACTTTCTAGATTGTTATTGCTCATTGGAGTTATTGCTTCCGCATATTATTTCTTGACTCGTTTATTCTGACATATGGACATGTATTAGATAGTTTACTATATTTTCCTGTTCTTGATATCTAAAGACAGCCGTAATGTGACTGTGGAGGGATGTTTTCTAGCCACAGGTAGCATGGTTGGCTCTGTTGTTGGATATAGTGCCCTCAAAGTCAATTATTGGATCGCAGGTACGTGATTGCAATGATTGAGGAGGACCTATACCGGTAGGACAGTCTTACTCGAGATGATAGTATGCTATCTGGTTTGCCTTTATCAGTCGTGTACAGGTTCAGGTGACTGATCACTGGTACACGTTGATAGAGCCCTTAGGATCTTGCTTAACTACCAACAGTATGAGGACGATCATATAAGTGAGAGTTGGGTAGTCTATAAGCTCATCCTTAATAGTGGTCCCCAGTCGTGGGAGTTTCGAGACAGGGCATCGATACTCCGGAGTAGACTAGTGTATACAGTCGAGACCCCGACGAGGGGCGGTGGCCGGTCTCATAAGCCACTGGTGTCAGTTGGATCACCTAAGATGTATACAGGTGCTCATTGGGTTATGAGTACACCGGACAGGACTCGCCGGGAATCTGCTAGTTGGTATTATACCTATCGTCAGATAGCAGTTCCCTGGTGACATGTGTACAGGTTAGTTCATCGACCTGAGGTCGTCATTTGTCTCGTGTGAGTTCCCACTATGCTTTGATTTCTACCATACCACGGCTCAAAGGAGTCGTGCAAACAGGTAGTTTTTGGGTACAGTCCCGAGCCACATGGAGGCACGTGAGCGGATCGGCAGGGGATTCGTCTCTTCCGGTATTGGGGGTGGAGATCGTGCTGTGTCTAGGAAAGCCATTACACCAAGTCCTTGGACAAGGCAGGTGAGATTTACTGGTAGGTACTCCAGTAGTATCTCAGGGTGTTCAGGGCTTGTCTCCGACATGACTTATACAGCTATTGGGTGTCTGACGTTACTAGCCCCCTAGGCTGGATATGCGATACTCATAGACGAACGGACCGGACTATATTTACATGGTTACTGTTAGGCTCGGTAGGGTTTCTGGATGAGTTCTCTCATCAGCCTCCCTTGAGGTCAGTCCAATGGGCAGCCGTTACGCACAGCTAGTGCCGCTGACGGCTTGTGGTTAAATCCACTGCCAGGGTACTGACGAGTCATTAGAGTCCCCCACAGATAGTTTCCCAAGTTCGGACGAAACGTTGTAGAGGCCGTATGGTTTTATGGCAGGGTTCGAAAAATGCACGTGCGTTTACGCACGTATCATATTTCGGGCAGATAATACTGGTGGGCTTTGGTTTAAGCCGGATCCATGTATTATACAGAGTAGATATAATATCTTTGTCTCAGTTGCATTTGTATTCGGTCGTAATACAAATGCTGGTATACTTATACAGTTACGGGGTTATCCTGAAATTCGTTTCAGGATCACTTTTGGAAGTTACCAGTTTCCAGTTTTCTATCAGCCGTATTTAACATTTGGTTAAATACGGATTTATCTTTTCTTGAGATGAGTGTGGAAGCTTCTAGAAGGTTCTAGAAGTGGTGAGGTGTTTAGTGAGTCATGGTTGCATTTAATGATTCCATTAATGCATGATGACTTGGTTAATGATTCATCATTTTCATTAATTGTGTTAACACTTTGTGTTCACACTAGATATTTTCTCTTATTGTCACCTTCCCGTCTCCTACCATCACCCCCCACCTCTACATGATGGCCGGCCCCTCCCCTCCTCCCTTATGACACTCACTTGATTCATTTTGGTTAAAAGATTATGATAGTTTTGGTGTATGGAATTTCACAGCTCATTTCATTCCATCACCCGATTCCAATGGCAACTTCATTAACCGTTCTTCCATGGCTTTGGACGAAGCGAGACAAAGTCTTCTACTCATTCTCTACATCATTCTTGGTCATCTCTTCTAGCAAACTTGATGACCGAGTTGCCTTGGTTCAGAGGCGGGAGCCCGTTTAAAGATCCGATGACGTGGTGCCACCTGGACGAGGAGATCGGAGATCGAAGAGATCGGAGCAGCCGCAACAGAGCATGGGATGATGGTTAAAGAAACGAAGGACTCGGATCGTTCGGTATAAGCTTTCTACTCTCTTTGCAGATTGTTAGTTTAGCGTTAATGGCAGATCCGGGTTATAGTATGCGATAGCGCCAGTTATAAAAAGTTTTTGTTTCGCAATTGGCGTCATATTGACGGCCGGGACGCTACCGTAGACTTACATGGTATTAGAGCCACGCCATTAAGCTTTACTAACTTGTGCTAACACGTTTTAAAACAGCGATCGATCGGATTTTCGAAAATCGCAATTTCTAGTGTTAAAGTTTCTGTTAATTTTAAATCTGGTCTAAAATTTTTTTGACCATACCAGAAAATCATGCAGGCTTTTTAAAGAACACAGAAGAAATTCGACCCACTGATCCGACCGTACGGCCGCGGAACCGCCGCCAAAGCCATGCTTTGGCCGCGGAACCGCGGCCGTCTAGGTGAATCAGTGGGCCATCTTTCTTCTATGGATTCTACTTGGGAAATTGTGGTTTCTGGAACTGTTCATTTGGGCTCAGTGTTTTTTACAGTACAGCAGATTTGCGTGGGGCCCACTTCGGGAAATTTAGTCGATCGAAATTTAAACATGTTAGTTTACAGTACTTACATTATATCTCCGACCGGGAATGTCATTTGATCGGTAAACCGTGTCTGATTGCTATAGTTCTTTTAGACGGGTTTGCAAACGTGACATTCGCGTTGATGTTCTGTATTGTGCTGTGATGTTGCGGATTTGTCGTGGTGGATAGCAGTGTGCAATGGTAGTGCAGTTTGAGTTTATTTGTACATTTGATATTGCGGGGCGAGCGTCCAACATGTGGACTGCCGTCACTGCCTGTTTGTATAATATTCTTTTGGGGCACGACCGGGTCGAAGTCGATGTACCCGTTGTACATATTTTTCATTTTTGTATTAGGTTTTACCCCACGACGGAGTGCACGGATAGCCGGGTTCTGGAGGGCAACGGGTCCGCATCTCATGGCTTTGAGAGGCAGAGGGGCCTCACTTTAGTATTGGCAGACTATTCGCCGCACTCGTAGAGGGCACAGGTTGACCCAAGGAAGGGTGCCCAAGATTACCGGATTCCGTGAAGTGCTGGGTGTCCATTCACTTTGCTGTAGGGGGCTGCCTCGCTTCAGGTTTTGGCGGGTAACTTGCCGCACCCGTAGGGGTCTAGGTTTCATTGCACAGGCTATCCACACGACCAGGGGAACGTCGGGTTTCAGCAGCGGCTCTGTGAAACCCGGGGATCCCAGATATCTGTATTGTTCTGTGATGCTTATTACTTTTCTGTAATGTTGCATTTTATCATGCCTGGAGCGATTATTGTATATTGGTATATATACTATTAGATGTTGTATATGTTTTGCACCCGCGCTA
This sequence comes from Agapanthus africanus, assembly GCA_030015575.1. NCBI lineage: Eukaryota > Viridiplantae > Streptophyta > Magnoliopsida > Asparagales > Amaryllidaceae > Agapanthus > Agapanthus africanus. The sequence goes on from CM057349.1 coordinate 424,562,457, forward strand.
GTCCAGTCCCCACTCTGTCGTTAGTTAAGTAACCTAACGGGTTATGATGGGACCCAGTGACGAATGCAGATGGCATATACGTACATTTTATTTTCGTTCTTTTCTGGTGTGATTGATTGATGGGACTGCGTTGATTCTGATCAATGCAAAGGAAAACAAACCTGTTTGGATATTGTTGGAACAATTTAAAAGTGTTATTACAAAGACGTTTCCTTTTGTTTTGCATAGAGGTATTCAGTGGAATATCCTGCACCTCATTTGATGGGGCAAGGGCCGATATCCCTTCACCGGGAGTGACCCCTTGGGCAGAAGTTTGCGTCAGGGTAATAACTTCACTATAGTCGATTACATGTTGCTTTGCATCGTGGTATTCAGTGGAATATCCTGCACCTCATTCCACGAGGAAAGAGCCGAGATCCCTTCGCCGGGAGTGACTTCTTTAGCAAAAGGTTTTCGCCACTATATTTTTATAAAAAGCTATCAAGTTCCTTCAACGAGATCAAGTTCATTACGTTAAAGGTTTTTCGCCAAAAACCAGCCGTAGCCCTCCGTCGTGTCTTATGGATGGTCAGTAGTATTCAAGCTATGTTTGTTGGCTTTCGTCAAGGCATAGTGTTTGGTAGCTGCTGGGGTATTCATTTGTTGCATAGATAGATGTGTTGGTTTGGGACAGTCGTATTACCTTGTTGGCTTTCGTCAAGGGTATGTACGGGTGGGTTCAAATTGACAAGAATATGACAGGCATAACTTGACATGTGACTTATGATTTGTTGGCTTTCGTCAAGGTCATAAGAACATGGGGTAAAAATCACATCGGGAGTTTCTAAAGAAACTGAAACTTGCCAGGCATGCGCATACCATCTGGAGTGTGATAACGTGAGTGGATTCCGTCACGTTATCATGCGATGAGAGTTGGATCCCGATTCCCACTGATGAGTTGGTTTAATCTTCGGGTGATCCTGATTGATTCTTCTTTTAGGTTTGGAGGAGAATTTGACAGTACAGTGGGAGGTTTCCGGATTAGATAAAATGATAACTATTCTGATCTAGGTTTGAGTGCACGCAGAGTGTTTCTTCTCTCTCTCTTTGGCAGCGACCTTTGACCGACCCTAGACTATGACTAAGTGACCAAGTTGACCGAACCTTCTTAAAATACTGGCTTTTAGATTGTCTGAGTTGCATAAGTCATTGCCACTTCTTCTTTTACCCTTTGAATTTCTCAGAACACCCCGTATTACTACGGACATCCACTTCCATTGGATAGATCCATCGTATGGTTATATACGAACTCGAAGGGACTTCTTCGAGGATGGATCAAGGTTCAGGAGAAATAGAATTGGTTTATTCAGTTGTCTTTTATTATCACCTTCTCTCAGGTTGCAAGGGCTCCTTGGTTTAGGAGAGTACACCTATTACGCTTATTGAATAGTCTTCTTCCAAACCATAGGCAGGTGCTGAAAGGTAGGGAATGAAGAAAACCAATTAGCCTAAGTAGGGTGTACAGAAGGTAATATGTAAAGACAAAATAAAAGGATTAGAAAGAGAGCAAAGTAAATTGCGACTGTTATCATTCACGACTAAACCGCGTACTTCATCGCCACTCCTATTTCACCTTTAAAAGAATAAGGTATTATTCAGTTGTCTTTTATCATCACCTTCTCTCAAGTTACGAGTACTCCTTGGTTTAGGAGGGTACACCTATTATGCTTACTGGATAGTCTTCTTCCAAACCATAGGCAGGTGCCGAACGGTAGGGAAGGAAGAAAACCATTTAGCCTAACGATGGTGTACAGAAGGTAACGACTAAAGACAAATAAAGGGATTTGGAGAGATGGCAAAGAAATATACGGTTAAAGTCATGAATTGGATTATGGAAGAGGCATTATTATGAATACCAGGATACCCCTACGAAACATTTTCATGTTTAAGTGCATTGTTAAAGGAAAACTGATTTCCCGATTTGATACTTACTCCAGGGTATATATTTACCAGGTTTCATTCTCACATCTGTATGGTTTTACAGATGATGAGTGGGAGGAAGTTATTGGGAATTAGGTGATCATCCTCATTATATCGGAATTCGTTGTAATTGGTGATATTTGAGGAAGTCGCATGGGTTATTGCCGGCAGGCATGTATTTGGTTTTGAGTATCCGTTGTTGTGCACCAATTTCAAAATGATATATCTGTACGTTTATTTTTATAAAGTGAGATATAACTTTTTGATATTATGTCGGTGACATTTATCCATATCAGTTGGCGATTGGGTAAGGAGCATTGAACAGCGGAGTAGTTCTTAACCATAAGTACAGTTTTCAACCTACGATGCACAGATTTTGAGTTATTGAACTCAGCGGACTTATACAGAGTATTGTATGTTGTCCAGTGTCCGTCAGGACAGAGGGGTAGGTGCTCGTACTATGTTCTGTTTACTTATGACTTCTCTAGTTTTTAGACAAGTGTTTCGTAGAAATACAATGTCTAAGTTTTGAGAAGTTGTGGGTATAAGAATAAAGTAAAGAACAAGATATCGCAAGTATCAGGATTCTTCAAAGAGATCGAAGATGTAGATTCTTGTGATTGGTATTCAGATGATAGTAATAGTTTTGAGAAACTTGTTTCTCTTTCAGGTTACTCATAATTGGATGGATTCCTAAGTTGAGTAATGCTGATTAGCCTCTTTCCATTAAGTTGATATGCACTGGAGACAGCTGCATGATTGAATCTGGTTCCAATTAAATAAGTGCCAAAGTTTCTATATTGGATATAGAATGCTTCATACCTTAACAATGTTAAGGTACGGGGAGTTGTCCGGCTTATGCTTAAAACCAGACTCTGGTTAACTCAGGGCACGTTTTTGTAATGGCAGTTTGTGGGTTGACCTGGGCTATGTCGAGGGTTGACTTTCTACCATCTGGAAGATCAATAGTGATATTGTTCTTGACTCGCCACAGTTTTAGTAAAATGGATTTTTTTTCAGAAAACAGTAGTGGGAGTATGGTAGAACTAGAAGTGATTCCAGAACCGCAAACGATTACGGAAAATTTAATAGGACCTATAGATTCAATCAGGTTTGACATTCCATTAGCCACTCCGCAGATATGGTAGGTCACCTCAGACACCCGAAAGGTACTCCGGTAGCCTTAAGGACGGTGACAGGGAGGTTCTTGCTTACCCAGACTTGACACTACTGTTGTTCCAGACCATGAGACCCGGCAGGAGGATAAGTATAGCGTCGTTCTAAACTAGCTTTAGAAGTGCACGTGTATATTATTCTGCCAGAGGGTTGTTGTGGTCAGTGGGAGCAGCGGAAGCATAGTGGGCAAGTGGCTTATGTCTATTTATAGACTAGAGCAGTTATAGCGGAGATAGATCATCTAATTTTGATGTGACAGTCATGGGTTTGACTTCATCAGAATAGGGGATGGATCTTTTAAGAAGGTAGTAGGGTGTGATATCCTGGTATTTGGATGACATACACAGAGTAGGAAGTAAAATTCCTGTACTACGATCGGTTATACTGTGGTCGTCACACAGTTGTTTCTCCAGACATGATATGGATATAATATCTGACATTTTGGTTTCTAGATCTATGGTTTTAGATCTGGATTTGGGTAGTTTCCCAATGTAGGTACTTTGACAGTATTCTAATGGTTTTTAGAAAAGATGACTCCTGGCATGGTGGTGTACCTGCAGGTGATGGAATCACCCTCTCTAAAGGTGTATTACAGACTAAAGGGGAGAGGGATGTGCATGATTGGCAGATCACTTGCTTAGGCAACTGAGTCAATCATGAGATGTCAAGTACCACACCGGATGTTGTTTTTGCACTAGATGCAATAAGTTTGTATTAATCCAATCCTGGAGAAACATAAGGAAGCAGTTTTAGAACATAAGTGCATGTTCTACGGATTTGATGACGGCAGCCTCCTTCGGGAGACGGTTATCATTCCAGGCTTCAAAGGTGACATAGATGACAGAGTGATTGTCAGAGTTATAGTTTTCCCTCTGACGAAGAGGGACAGTATTATGGACAGGTGGTCCAAGAGGATACTGTGGGAGGCTTGGTGCAGGATACTGATTAGATTCAATTATCGATACAGTCTAAGAAGTTTGGATTTGGAGTTCATTTATGAACTAGGTCCCATCAGATATCCAGACATATTCTAAGACAGGTATTACTCAATTCGGGAGATGGTTTTCTCCGCGAACTTGAGATTAAGAGAGACAAAGAAAGAAACATCAGGGCGGATCCACTCACTGAGGCTATTTCTCGAACACAATAGTTTTACAAACGGGTTTTGTGAAACTGATTAGTAGAGGAGTTGGGTGTTGGTTTCACACGGGTTGTGAGTACGCGACATCGCAATAATTAGCCTTAAGTGCAAGTGGGAGATTGTTGGATATAGTGCCCTCAAAGTCAATTATTGGATCGTAGGTACGTGATTGCAATGATTGAGGAGGACCTATACCTGTAGGACAGTCTTACTCGAGATGATAGTATGCTATCTGGTTTGCCTTTATCAGTCGTGAACAGGTTCAGGTGACTGATCACTCGTACACGTTGATAGAGCCCTTAGGATCTTGCTTGACTACCAAAAGTATGAGGGCGATCATATAAGTAAGAGTTGGGTAGTCTATAAGCTCATCCTTAATAGTGGTCCCTAGTCGTGGGAGTTTTGAGACAGGGCATCGATACTCCGGAGTAGACTAGTGTATACAGTCGAGACCCCGACGAGGGGCGGTGGCCGGTCTCACAAGCCACTGGTGTCAGTTGGATCACCTAATGTGTATACAGGTGCTCATTGGGTTATGAGTACACCGGACATGACTCGCCGGGAATCTGCTAGTTGGTATTATACCTATCGTCAGATAGCAGTTTCCTGGTGACATGTGTACATGTTAGTTCATCGACCTGAGGTCGTCATTTGTCTCGTGTGAGTTCCCACTGTGCTTTGATTTCTACCCTACCACGGCTCAAAGGAGTCGTGCAAACAGGTAGTTTTTGGGTACAGTCCCGAGCCACATGGAGGCACGTGAGCGGATCGGCAGGGGATTCGTCTCTCCTGGTATTGGGGGTGGAGATCGTGCTGTGTCTAGGAAAGCCATTACACCAAGTCCTTGGCCAACGCAGGTGAGATTTACTGGTAGGTACGCCAGTAGTATCTCAGGGTGTTCAGGGCTTGTCTCCGACACGACTTATACAGCTATTGGGGGTCTGACGTTACTAGCCCCCTAGGCTGGATATGCGATACTCATAGACGAACGGACCGGACTGTATTTACATGGTCACTGTTAGGCTCAGTAGGGTTTCTGGATGAGTTCGCTCATCAGCCTCCCTTGAGGTCAGTCCATGGGCAGCCGTTACGCACAGCTAGTGCCGCTGACGGCTTGTGGTTAAACCCTCTGCCAGGGTACCGACGAGTCATTAGAGTCCCCCACAGATAGTTTTCCAAGTTCGGGCGAAACGTTGTAGAGGCCGTATGGTTTTATGGCAGGGTTCAGAAAATGCACGTGCGTTTACGCACGTGTCATATTTCGGGTAGATAATACTGGTGGGCTTTGGTTTAAGCCGGATCCATGTATTATACAGAGTAAATATAATATCTTTGTCTCAGTTGCATTTGTATTCGGTCGTAATACAAATGCGGGTATATTTATACAGTTACGGGGTTATCCTGAAATTCATTTCAGGATCACTTTTGGAAGTTTCCAGTTTCCAGTTTTCTATCAGCCGTATTTAACATTTGGTTAAATACGGATTTATCTTTTCTTGAGATGAGTGTGGAAGCTTCTAGAAGGTTCTAGAAGTGGTGAGGTGTTTAGTGAGTCATGGTTGCATTTAATGATTACATTAATGCATGATGACTTGGTTAATGATTCATCATTTTCATTAATTGTGTTCACACTTTGTGTTCACACTAGATATTTTCTCTTATTGTCACCTCCCCCTCTCCTACCATCACCCCCCACCTCTATATGATGGTCGGCCCCTCCCCTCCTCTCTTATGACACTCACTTGATTCATTTTGGTTAAAAGATTATGATAGTTTCGGTGTATGGAATTTCACAGCTCATTTCATTCCATCACCCGATTCCAATGGCAACTTCATTAACCGTTCATCCATGGCTTTGGACGAAGTGAGACAAAGTCTTCTACTCATTCTCTACATCATTCTTGGTCATCTCTTCTAACAAACTTGATGACCGAGTTGCCTTGGTTCAGAGGCGGGAGCCCGTTTAAAGATCCGATGACGTGGTGCCACCTGGACGAGGAGATCGGAGATCGACGAGATCGGAGCAGCCGCAACGGAGCGTGGGATGATGGTTAAAGAACGAAGGACTCGGATCGTTCGGTATAACCTTTCTACCCTCTTTGCAGATTGTTAGTTTAGCGTTAATGGCAGATCCGGGTTATAGTATGCGATAGCTCCAGTTATAAAAAGTTTTTGTTCCGCAATTGGCGTCAGATTGACGGCCGGGGCGCTACCGTAGACTTACATCTGTCACATGCCGATCTTAGCGCATTCTGGGAAGCGGGGCCTGACAAGGATTGTTTGGTATCAGAGCCATAGGATTTAGGTTTATAGGGTTTGATTCTTTTGTAGTTGGGTATTGGACCCAATACACGAATCAAAAAGCCTGTAATTAGGAGCATGTCCTGCCACATTGTTATCATGACTCTTGAATCATATCTTTCTCTTGATCCTTGTCTTAACGATATGCAAACGACTTTGCATCTCGGCTTGAATCCTTTTGGTTCCTTATTGTTTCTCTCGTCTTATTCTTTTGATTCTGATACTAGGATTTAGGTGACTTGAACGGAGTTATGTGATTGTAACTATGAACTACAGCATGGTTACAATGCGGTACTCTATTTAAGTAACTTGGAGTCCTGGTCTTGATCCATTTCCTTGATTCATGGTCGTGAAATTTCCTTGGTTCTCTCAGTTTCATTGCTTACCGGTTCATGTTTTGTAGATTTCTTGGTGATCGATACCGGCAGTTATGATGTTGTTTTGGGAATGGACTTTCTCGGCACTTTCCACGCCCACGTTGAATGTAGGGCAAAGAAAGTGATTTTCTAGCTTCTCAGACATCCGGAGTTTGTTTTGCTGGAGGTAGCTGTTCTGTTGGGCCAGTCGAATTTAGGGCTAGGCTGACAAACAATGTTCTTTCGTCAATGGAAGTTGATAAGGAGGAAGCGCCAACTGTAGTTCGAGAGTTCATGGACGTGTTCGAGGGCATCTCGGGTTTACCGCCAAAACGAGATGTGGAGTTCGCGATCGATCTTGTTTCTGGTGCAGTGCCAATTGATTGGTTCGAAAAAGTGTTTAGTAGTTAACCGCAATCAATAATGGTGTCGCGCGTAGCGAGACCGAGGTGCGTACGGGTCGTCCTCTGGGAAACGTTGAACCTTTTACTCTTACTTTAGATGTGTTGAGAAAGAGAGAAGGGATAAAGAATTTTGAAGAATGGTTTCTAGATCTACGTTAAGCAAGAATGCAAAAATATAGATCTAGATTATTTTAGGGATGTAGTTAATATAATAAGGGGGCTTGTAGGGTTCGTTAGGATTTAGTAGTCATGGACGATTAATTAAAAGTTACCATTTTTATCCTTTAATAGATTTAAAACTAGAACGACGGTGATGCGTGTAGATTAGGGTTTCTGGAGGAAAAAGTAATCCCACTCTTAACTCTTATCTCGACACGGAACTCTGTTCATATCTAGCCTTTACCAAAACAATCATTAATCTAATCTCTAATCGCGGTCGGAACTAACAATGAATTGTTAGCGCGCCCGATTAGGATGTTAATGATTCTTTTGATAAAGTTTATAAACTTTATAGGACTTAAAAAGAGTTTAGAGATGCTCATCATCCATTAGCCTACCCTAATCCTACAAACCTTAACAAGCGGAGAATTACTCGCGCATGTTGGGAGAAAAAGAGATGGAGAGAAAATGTATAATTAAACTACGAAGAAATAGAAAAAGAAAAAGAAAGCTACCTTTATTAATCAACAATATTCATAACACTTTGATTCCTTAGAAAATGATTACAAAGACTAGTTTGCTTCTCGATCTCTTCCAAGGAGATAGACGAACAGTTGATGATCAGTCTGGATGCGTGAGCCGTCTTGGACTTCGTGATCTCGTCGACTTGATGATTTTTCCAAGAGGCTCTCGGTCCATATTTATAGTCCAAAGCCAGAAACCTTTGCTTCCAAATTAGGTAAATAATAGCAGAGATTTCTCCAAAAAAATTGCAACCTCTATCTCCTAAATCTTGTCGCGGATCCGCGGCCCAAGGGGGGGTATGGCCGCGGATCCGCGGCCATTCAATCATGTCCTTTGATTTTCTTTTTGGGGTATTTCTCTACTTGGCACGTGGAGTTCTCTGGAATCTTTGGATCTTAGAAATCTTCTCGTAGCTGCAGCCAGACTTGATCTCCAAGTTTTGCTTTCTTAATTAGGCAAGTTTTCTTTAACAACTTGATTTCCTTGATTTTAGTCTTGAAAAATTCTGCACAACATGGAAAAATCATACACAACAACTTAAATAATATTTAGTAGACTTTGTTCTACTAGGATTTGGTCAATGATATTATTTGTATACAATTTCCTACCAAATTCTAATTATAATATATCAACACATGGAAAATAGTATTTTTACACATAAACCCTCATATGTATGATATATTATAATAAAGACCTTTTTTTAATATGAAAATAGTAGGAAAAATGTAATAACAAATGTGCAGTTTTATCAACTGAACAAATACCCCCAAACTTATCTTTGATCGTCCCGAGCAAACTAGTTTATTCAAGAGAAGGAGAAAAAGAAAGAAGAAAACTAAGCACACTTTCGTAGGCAAACACGATTGCACTGAGCACGTGCAACAAGCCGTTAAACCTCTAGGTGTCCCTAGTAGGAGGAGTGTTGTCTCCTGAGGGTTTTCAGCGGATTACACCCACAAAATCATATAATAAAAGAGAGACGGTGAAATTTACATATAAATATAAGAACCATAAAAGAAAGACTTTGAAAATAAGAGTTTCCAACTATACTAGCTTTTCAGTTGTCATGAGCCCTATCTTAATAGTCATGAAAAAATGTTTAGAAATCACATCATCCCTCAATAAAATATCGTCTTTATTCTTCATTCCTGCCTTTCATCCAAACATCAATCATATAACCCCACGTGTGTATAACGGACATCCCTACACTTGGAGAATTCAATTCAAGTTATCATACTCTTGTCCATCTACCTCAGTACTTTTTAATTTGATGAATATTTATGGATTTGCTCACACATTTTCATTCGACCGTTAATACTTCTTGAGGTACTAACCAACCGATTACTTATGTGCTTGCTGATAGTATTTTCCTCGTCTTGCACCACCTAAGGCTTAGCAGTGACTCCCAAATCAGTTGGTCTAAGACACTAGATGATGAAGCACCCTTGCTATATTTTTTTATTACTGCCTTCGCGATAACAAAACCAGTGTTCATTTTTCTTTTCACCGTTTTATATTTTATTCATTTATTATTTCCTTCATACTTTTGGCTTTTAGACAAGAGCATTTCAAGGTATCATCTACTATCCCGAGTTTCAAGACGTGTGTAAGTGCATATAGTAGGGTATCAACATTCAAATGTTTGGCTTCCAGAATAGAAACTATTTTTCAGACTTATTTTTATCCTCAGATTAGTGACGTCTTTCATCTTACTAACCCTTGGGACAACAGCTCATAACTATTTATTACTAGTTCGTTTAAGAAAACTTCTAATTTTCTTGGTTTTCTTAAACTATTCCTATCTTTTGGATGTAATTTTTCACTTTCTACTCTTTTGTTATAAAAATAATTTTTTTAAAATGTTGTGCTTATGCAAAATATGATGCAAATTGATGTGTAAATAAGCACAAACCTCCCCTAAACCTGTTTACAGCAGTGTCCTCACTGATGTCATCCGTTAAGCTAAAAAACCTGTAGACTTGGGAGGAAATTATTAATGGGAGCAAGAATATATGAAAGTGAAAATCCTCCCCCAAACTTATTTTTGGCTCACAATTTTGTAAAAAGCATTTTCTTTCAAGAGCCAAAATATACCCCCCCAAACCTGAGTTAAACAATGTTAATCTTTTAAAATCACACGAGGGGGTCAAGGTTATTGGTCAATGCCAAGCTTTGCAAAGACCGAAGGTCAACACCAACCATTCAAAAATTTTATCGATGAAGCACTAAGGTTGATGGAAGAACATGTCACCTTTCGACATGAAGAAGTGGGGAGGTGATAAGAGGTGTGATGGAAAAGGATTGCGTCTCAATTTGGAGAGACGACACAGTGATAGTGATGATGGATTACTCGCATTATCATGATTGTCCAGAAGAAGGGGTGGATGTTCAATCTCTTTGTCTTCGAGTTGATTCATCTCAACACCCGTATCTTGTAAAAATGCGAGTTCATCAGCGAAAATTTCCTCAAAGTTTTCGTCGATACCCCGAAGAATAATGTCATCAGAAAAAATGGGGTGATCATCAGACTCTATAAAAAGTTCCTCATCAGCGTTAGATGTTGACCCGGACAACTCGGTGGAAGAGTACATGGTTGGGTCAAACAACAACATATGAAAAGAGTCAGTATCATGAGGTTGATCAAATTCGCTGCTGTCGACATCCATTAATTCGACAGAACACACATGAGCATAGGGTTCGGAGGGTTCCCTTCCCAACTTGTAAATGTTAAGCTCAATTGACTTCTTTCCAAAGGATAGGGTCATAGAGCCGTTTCTACAATTGATTACTGCGTTGGAAGTGGCCAAAAAGGGTCGACCGAGTATCACCGGGATTTGATTGCGTAGGTTCGCTACAGATTGTATATCTATAACGATAAAGTCCACAGGGAATATGAATTCCCCGACTTTGATTAACACATCCTCTAGCTCACCCCTTGGTTGGGTGATAGATCGATCGGCCATCTGAAGAGTGCAATGCGCAGGTTTTAACTCTCCGATCCCTAATTGCTCATAAACAGAATACGGAAGCAAGTTAACACTAGCACCTAGATCGAGTAGAGCACGATTGATATTTTTACCCCCAATGGAAATAGAAATTGTAGGACTTCCGGGGTCCTTTCGTTTCTTGGGTAGTTGTTGTGTAAAAGCAGTGCTCACATTACTCGTAAGGAAAACTTTTTTAGGTACTTGAACTTTTCTCTTCCTAGTGCACAAGTCCTTTAGGATTTTCGCATATGACGGAACTTGTTGAATAGCATTTAAGAGAGGAATGTTTATGTTAACTTGCTTAAAAATTTCCACAATCTTCTCCATTTGTAGACTTGGTCTGTTGCCCCTTAACCTGTTTGGATAAGGTGATTTATCAATAAGGGTTTGGTCCAACATTGGAGAGGATTGTGGGGATGGAGTGGATCCCAAAATTGGAGTGGGGATCGTTTTAGGTAGATTTGAGGAAATGGGCGAAGGGTTTGAGCCTTGGGGAAAACGGAGAATAGGCTCGGGTGAAGGTGGGAAACTAGACGAATTAGGGGAAGAAGAAGAAGCTGGGGTATCATTGGTGTCACTATCATCACATTGCTCACCCACTCGGTTATTCATCACTTTTCCCGATCTTAACGTGGTAACAGCACTCACATTATAACTTTATGAATGGCCAGGATTAGGTATGGGTTGAGATGGGAGTTTCCCTTTCTCTCTCGCATTCATTGCGGCGTTTAACTGTGCGAGTTGGTTTTCTATTGATTTAATACTCTCGCCGTGGGAGGCGGAGTCTTTCTGTATTGTATCAATAGAATACTTCATCTCAGGCGACAATTGCATGGAATGTTTCATGAACATATCCAAAGTTTGTGCGAGTGAAGAGTTGTCAGTACCGGCCGCTTGTGGTGTAAAAGTGTTGGCCGGATTTTGAAAATTTTGGGACTGAAAGAGGAGCTGACTTTGTGGTTGTGGTTGCTGTGGAGGAGGTCTTTGATAATTGCTTTGTTGGCTTTGGTTCCAAGCAAAGTTAGGATGATTCCTCCATCCCTGATTGTACGTGGAAGAATAAGAATCGTTTCTAGGTCGCTGCTGAAAAGCAGCATTAGTTTGCTCGTGACCTTGAAACGGTGCATTCATAGGACATTCTTCCGTTAAGTGTGAAGGATCTGAACAGCAACCACAGACGGTTTTGGGAAGCATAACCTGATTTAGGGAGACTGATGAGAATCTGTTCTCAATAGCGTCGAGTTTCTTCTGCATCGCTGCCATTTTGGCTTTTACTGCGATGGAAATATCGAGCTGGTGAATACCTCCCCTAGATGAAGGTGATCTTACGCTTTCCCACTGCAAAGTGTTTTCAGCGAGGTCTTCCAGATATTTCCAAGCTTCGCCATCATCTTTAGACATGAAATTGCATTGACACATTGTTTCAAGCATCTGCTTTGTCGCTGGATTAATGCCCTCATATATAATTCGGCATAAATCCCATCAATTGATTCCATGATGAGAACATTGGACAAGAAGATCTTTGAAACGTTCAAAGCACTTCCAAAATGGTTCATTGGGAAGCTGGATAAACTGGTTGATCTCGCTTCTAACACGGGCAGTCTTATGGTTTGGGTAAAACTTCTTAAGAAATGTTATTACGAATTCATCCCAATTAGTGATAGAGTGTGCGGCAGTATTATAAAGCCATTTTTCTACCAAGTCGCACAGTGTGAATGGGAGAAGACGCAAGCGCATAGCATCCACAGTCAGTTGTGAAGTACCCATCATTGCGCATACGTTTTCGAATTTGGTAATGAAAACGTATGCGTCTTCCGTCTCAAGCCCGTGAAATTTGGGCAGCAGATTGATGTAGTGGGGTTTAATTTCAAAATTATCCCCGTTAGGTGGTGGAAGAGATAGACAAGTGGGAAGAGAACCACGGATAGGATAGCATCTCTCTTGGAGAGAGATGCGCGGTGGATTCTGCGCACCTACGGGCGGTGGCAGTGTGGTGTTATATTCTGATGGACGTCCATCTCGGTCGTGGTGTGTGGTGGGGGAAAAGAAGATGAAGAGGTACCGACTTCGGCGTCGATAGCAGGAACGCTGACAAGACGGGCACTAGGATCCCGTGTCCAGCCGAGCATGCACTAAGTGGGTTTAGTGCAAGTGGCAGCGTGTGTGTGATTTAAAATTGGTTTGTTTTGAAAAAAGTGGGACTCAAGACAAATCACTCAAAAATGCACAAACAACCCTAGAACTAAGGTTACCTAGGTCAGTCTCTAGACCGCTCCTAGACTTCCAAAGGATAAGCCGCAGGATAAATCCTCTACCGCCTCTTTACTACTCTTGTAGCCAGGTAAGTACCAGGTGAGTGGGAGGCTCCCCACTACGAAAGTAGTGGTCCTAATTAAGTAACCACTCGCCTCAAACACACTTGCCTAGACACCACAAAATTAATGCGGATAAGCGATAGATTACCCATGACCTTTCTCTGTCCTTATTGAGCGCGACAGTTCTTAGAGTCTAGTCTAGATATTTTTTAAATTAATGAAGGGTTAATCTAGATGCTCGGTTTGTGATTTGTGGGGCTTAGGAAGGGCGATGAAATCCCCACCTAATCTTGATTTGGTCTTTGCCCCTTAAAGTCCGTATTAAAATATGCACACAAAAAAAACCAATCACAAAACTTTTGCAAAAAAATTTTTGAGCGGCGCTATTTTGCAAAGAATCCTGCAGAAAATAGATTTTATTGGATTTCAGAGGAGAGAGAAAGATATAGAAAATATACCAGAGAAGTTTGCAGCCCTAAATCCCCTAACTGGCCGCGCTTCCGCCTCCGATGTGCACTTCCGGCCGCGGTTCCACCGCAAGGAAGAGGGATCAGGTGTTGATTTTTTCTACGTGGCCTCCTGCACTCCTCTGGATCTTGATGAATGTCTCTGTCACTCTGTATCCTCAAGTCTGTGACTCCAGATTCTCTCGCAAAATTCACACAATAATTGTTAAATATACAATTTGCAGTTTTTGTTTTATTTATGATATAGATCGTATAAGAATTCAACACAAATAATAAGAATAAAAAATTACGCACGTATCCCCGGCAACGGCGCCATTTGATTGGTTCGAAAAAGTGTTTAGTAGTTAACCGCAATCAATAATGGTGTCGCGCGTAGCTAGACCGAGGTGAGTACGGATCGTCCTCTTGGAAACGTTGAACCTTTTACTCTTACTTTAGATGTGTTGAGAAAGAGAGAAGGGATAAAGAATTTTGAAGAATGGTTTCTAGATCTACGTTAAGCAAGAATGCAAAAATATAGATCTAGATTATTTTAGGGATGTAGTTAATATAGTAAGGGGGCTTGTAGGGTTTGTTAGGATTTAGTAGTCATGGACGATTAATTAAAAGTTACCCTTTTTATCCTTTAATAGATTTAAAACTAGAACGACGGTGATGCGTATAGATTAGGGTTTCTGGAGGAAAAAGTAATCCCACTCTTAACCCATATCTCGACACGGAACTCCGTTCATATCTAGCCTTTACCAAAACAATCATTAATCTAATTTCTAATCGCGGTCGGAACTAACAATGAATTGTTAGCGCGCCCGATTAGGATGTTAATGATTCTTTTGATAAAGTTTATAAACTTTATAGGACTTAAAAAGAGTTTAGAGATGTTCATCATCCATTAGCCTACCCTAATCCTACGAACCTTAACAAACGGAGAATTACTCGCGCATGTTGGGAGAAAAAGAGATGGAGAGAAAATGCATAATTAAACTACGAAGAAATAGAATAACAAAAAGAAAGCTACCTTTATTAATCAACAATATTCATTACACTTTGATTCCTTAGAAAATGATTACAAAGACTAGTTTGCTTCTCGATCTCTTCCAAGGAGGTAGACGAACAGTTGATCATCAGTCTGGATGGGTGAGCCGTCTTGGACTTCGTGATCTCGTCGACTTGATAATTTTTCCAAGAGACTCTCGGTCCATATTTATAGTCCAAAGCCAGAAACCTTTTCTTCCAAATTAGGTAAATAATAGCAGAGATTTCTCCAAAAAAATTGCAACCTCTATCTCCTAAATCTTGCCGCGGATCCGCGGCCCAAGGGGGTATGGCCGCGGATCCGTGGCCATTCAATCATGTCCTTTAAGTTTCTTTTTGGGGTATTTCTCTACTTGGCACGTGGAGTTCTCTGGAATCTTTGGATCTTTGAAATCTTCTCGTAGCTGCTGCCAAACTTGATCTCCAAGTTTTGCTTTCTTAATTAGGCAAGTTTTTTTTAACAATTTGATTTCCTTGATTTTAGTCTTGAAAAATTCTGCACAACTTGGAAAAATCCTGCACAACAACTTAAATAATATTTAGTAAAGTTTGTTCTACTAGGATTTGGTCAATGATATTATTTGCATACAATTTCCTACCAAATTCTAATTATAATATATCAACACATGGAAAATAGTATTTTTACACATAAACCCTCATATGTATGATATATTATAATAAAGACCTTTTTTTAATATGGAAATAGTAGGAAAAATGTAATAACAAATGTGCAGTTTTATCAACTGAACACCAATCTCAAAGGCATACTATCCGATGGCACCAGTGGAGTTGGAAGAAGTAAAGAAACAGGTTACTGAATTGCTAGAGAAGTGTTGGATTCACAGCAATTCACCTTGGAGAGCTCCAGTTCTTCTAGTCAAGAAGAAAGATGACACAAGGAGGATGTGCATCGATTATCGAGGATTAAACTGGGTGACTATTAAAAACAAGTACCCGATCCCTCGCATTGGCGAATTATTCGAGCAATTTAGTGGTGCGAGGGTATTCTCGAAGCTGGATTTCGATCCAGATATCATCAGGTCCGAGTTAAACCAGAAGATATTGTTCATCACAGAATACTGCATTTTATACCGCCCATTCTTACGCTCGGTTGTTTATAGGTAGGTGCTTTTAATCCGTGTTTGTTACATATTTGCAGGATACAGGTTCTCGGTTCGAAAACGGTGAAATTCATGGAAAACACGACAAAATCCGGGTTCCTGCCAACCACTGAGAAAACACGGTCTCCGCTCGTCATCCGTATGTTGCCAGATACCAGTTTAGGAAGACAAAATGTCAAATCAATGTCACCTTCATGCACAAGGCTCAATGGCAACAACAAGTTCCAAGAAATCTACGCGGAGCTCGAGGCAATCATGACAAAAGCATCCACAAAAGTCCACCTTTCCTCAACAGAAATTCTGGAAGAAATGTGAAAGTATTTTCAGAAAATATATGTACCAGACAACAGGGGACAAGAAACCAGGGAAGCACCAAAAATACGATGACCCAACTCATCAAGACGGCCGCGGATCCGCGGCCAAAGAGGGGTATTGGCCGCGGATCCGCGGCCATGTGGGGTCTTCATTCTGTCGTTTTTCATGGGCACTTTGGGTACTTCATTTTATGTCAGAATTTGCCCCTAGGGTTTCATTTCCCTGCCTATAAATACAGCAGAACTTGCCAAAGCCAAGGGTCATTCTTTTGTTCCTCTTTTTGTTAGGATTTAGTCTTTTTCTTCTTCTTCTTCATTTCTTTTTCCATGAAAATTGTAGTGAGAGCTTTTTGAGTGGGAGATCAATGAAGATGAGGGCTTTTTGTATCATTCTCTTTTGTTTCTTCTTCCCCTTGAGGTTCTTGCTTTCTCTTGATCATTCAACCTCTTCATTGAGCTTGAATGGTTAAGGGTTAGTTATTGATCTCAAGGGTCGTATTTTCTTATGGAATTGGTTCTTCACTTCACATGAGTTCTTTACCCTTCTCTTGATCTTGCAACCTCTTGATTGAGCTTGCAAGTTTAAGGGTTGGCTATCGATCCCATGCTTGTCTTGAGTTCTAGTTTCAATTTCTTTTTATTGCTTATTTATTACTTGCTTTTTATTACCTTGCTTTACTTTCTTGCAATTTATATTTCATGCACTTTAATTACTTGTAATCTTTTCTTTTCTCTTTTCTTTGTTCTTTTCTTTTGTTCTTTGTTGTTCATTTTGTGAATGTTGTAATTATCATTGTTAAGAAGAAATACGATATTATAAGTTAAAGATTTTCTTTTCTCATTTCCTTTTCCCGTTATTTTCCATTGAACTCCACCCAAACCATACGCAAGCGCTCCGTTAGGCACCCTACCCTAACAAGGTAACGGTGATTCCTAACCGCGACCGGTTGCGTTCGGTTTGGCCGGAGGCGAAAGCAAGAGACAAGAACGGAAGAACAAGGGTAAACAAGCCGGATTCCACGAATACTGCGCTTAAATCCCCTAATCCACGTTGTTGCCGATTGCTCTAGCTTCAATTGGTCAAGACTCGGCTCAAAGGTTTTGAGTACGGATTTCTTTAGCTTACAATTTCGTATCTCTTTCTTAACAACTTCATACTTGCAAATAAATACACAAAGGTTAGTCTTGAACAAACACATACAAATTCTTTATTGACTCGTCTAAAACAAGAAAGGACATACAACCATCTCCCTGTGGATCGACCCGTGCTCAACCGGCTAGCTGCATAGCGACACCGTCTTGATTGCGGTTAACTCAAATTCTTTCAATCAAATGGCGCCGTTGCCGGGGAAACGGTAGCGTATTTTCTTTCTTGTTATTCGGGTTAATATTCTTTTTGTATATAAAAAAAATAAAAAAAAATTTTTTGTTTTTTGTTTTTTTTGATAATTTTTTTGGGCAAGTGTGCAGCTTTTTACAAGTTTGCAAACTGCGATTGTGGGGAGCAAAGTGTGCATTCAAGACAAGGGTGATTTACGAAGTACAGTGCCAAAGATCCGGGTAGTTTGACCCGCGCAAGCGAACATTTCAAGCTTACCGGATTTGATTCAACGAGGGTTTCCTAACCCAAACATTTAACGGTACGTACTTTCCTAACACCTTCTTCTCAAATCCGACGCTTCCAATATACTATTCTTTGCAGGATTCTTTGCAAGTTCGCTAGCAAACGCCAAAATTGACTAACCCGTATTTGTTGCAGTGCCGTGCTAAAATAAATAAAAAAACAATTTTTTGATTCTTTATAGAATTTTTATTGAATTGTGCATTGCATACATTAATACGGACTTAAGGGCAAGCGAACCCCACAAGATACGGTAAAGGATTTCATCACCTTTTCCGTGGCCCACAAATCACGAACTTGCGCATAACGTTTACCCGCACAAAATTTAAAAGAAACTAGACTTTAAGCCTTAAGGACTTCACGCTCACTAGGAGAAGTTAACTGTGTTTAGAACCTTGCTTAACGGTATAGTGTTTACGGGGTGTCTAGGAAAGTGTTAACGGCGAAACCGCCAAAAGAGAAAGGGTTATTTAATTAAGGAACTTCGCGAAAGCGTTGGAAAACCTCCCCTTATCTCTGCACTTACCTGGCCTCGTGATCAGTGTATCTTGAGCCTGTTTCTCGACACAGTTTTACTTCGACAATCAAGTTCTGGAGCAGGTCTAGTTGACCTAGGTTAACCCTAGAACGATTAGGTGTGTGGTATTTTTTTTGTCGTGATTGTTTTTGTCCATATTCTTTTTGTGTGTATACTTCATTCTTTTGTTAATATTTAACTAAAAAAAATATAAAAAAAATTATCACATTCTTTTTTTTTCCCTCCTTTTCTCTGCCTTTCTCTCTTTCTCTCTTCATATCATGGGTACTCCACCTCGCAAAACTCTTGCCGAACTTTGGTACCCACAACCAGACATTACTTCCTACGGTTCTTGTTTTGGTCGAACTTCGAACGATCCATCCATACCAAAAATTTCTTTGAAAGATCGGATAGACGCGTCTAGGACGAACAACTGGACCCCGCAATCCACTTCGTATCAACCGTTTCAAACATTCACACCTTCTTGCGTTGATACCCCTTTTGAAAATCCAGTTGTAACCCCGAGACCTATGTCTATTGCTGAACGTATTGAACAATCTCGTAGCCGATCTTTCACTCCTTTCACCACTACAAATTCTTGGGATCAACAATTCCATTCACCTTCTTATTCCAATGTTGATCCCACTTCTGTCCAGCCATTCAATTCCTACCAGTCCTACCCAACTTTTACACCTTCCCTAGACATTGTATCAGAACCGCCATTTGGGAGTTTTCAGTATCCAAACAACTTTGAATCTTTTACTGAAACCCCTTCACAACCAATGTCTAGTCTGGAACAGTCGTTGGAAGACTTTAGGGTAGCGTCAAGCCAGCAAATGATGGATTTGAATGCGTCCATGGCCGCCCTCATACAACCTAGTGATCCGGTAGCTAGTTTTCAACTAGCTCCAAATTTTTCAATATATGATGAGGCGGCAGGACAGGCTGTGAATTTGAGTGGAGAAAGTGAGATGTACCCCCTTCCAAATCAAACCTACCCGTTTCAAATTGAATCCCACAACTCCTGTGTTGAAAGTCTATCAAGTGTCCCAAATGAATTATCGGTTGAAGATAGAATGTTTAATGAGTTGTGCGACTTTATAATATTTGATTTGCCAGATTGTGAAGGGACCTTGCCAAGTGAAACCACACCCAAACATTTTGACCTCTACACCTCCACTTTAGAACCTGAATCGATTGATATCCATGCTTGAGGTGTCAGAGAATTTTGATTTTCACTGGATTAAGGCTATTGAAGACGGGGATATTTTGGATGATGAACCCGTAGATTTGGCTGAATTTGTTTCTTCAAATCATCATCCCGAGTCATTAAATGTTTTTTCCGAACCCCATATGCGTCTTGATTTTGTTGCAAATTGCATGGATGAGATAAATTTTGAGGATATTTTTGAGGATGAAACAGTTCTAGATGATGAGTCGGATTTTCCAATTCATCCTGTTCCTTTCACTGACTGTGTACACCCTCCAGAACCCTTAACCGATACCCTTCCTCAACCACTTCCCTCCATCCTTTCCATCGTTCCGACCTTGCAAGAACCTGTCTCACTTTCATTTCATATGTCTGGTTTACCAAGTTCGGTGTACCCATGGTTTCTCACGAATCTTGAGGGATTTGACCCCATTTCTCGACAGATAAATATATTAGCACAATCACTTTTCACACATCGGTCATCACAAATTGTGCTAATCTATTTACTCCATTTGCACCCTCAAGTTCGTATTCCACTTCTTTTTCCCTTCCGCCATTCTTCTTCCTCTCATATACCGAGACCATATCCCGCTTCTCTCCGCATATGGTCTCGCGTATTCTCCATCTCTTTTCTCTACGCCTTCTTTCACCAGCTACTGCTTTATCGAGATAAATTTTTGAATGGTTGGTACTAACTTTTGGCCTGTGTAAGGCCTTGTATAGCTTGATACTGTTCTTTCCCCCCTAATCCTGAATTTCAACGCTTAACAGTGGAAACACTGTTTTACTTAAGTTTGGGGGGGACACCTTTTTTGTATATATTTTTTGTTTTCTTTGTTGTATATAATTTGTTTTTAGGGAGCGCCGGCAATTTTGACCCTCTTGGTATAGCCTGACAGTGAGGGCACTGTCAAGTTTAAGTTTGGAGGTGTGCTCGGTAAGCTTTCTTCCTTCGCATTCATCTGTATATTTTGCATTTGCATACCTTATTAAAAACCCAAAAAAATCGAAAATTTTCCAAAAATATAAAAACTTTGTCGTCAAGTTAGCTAATAGGGTAACTTAGATCTTTATTCCGAAAGATTAGTTGATATGATAGAAATAACTAAATTCTAGGCTTAGGAATTGAAAACCCTAAAAATAACCCTCATTCTGTTTAAACTTGGAAAGTATACGTCCTTACAGTTTTTTTTGAGAAATAGGTAATCTTGAGTTCAGTTCTTTAGTTAAGTCAAGATGAAGGGAAAGTATTGATGCTCTACTGAAGGATAAGTCTGAAAAATAGTTTCTTTTCTTGAGTTCAAATTTAGAAATTATATACCCTACAAACTGCACATACACGCACCTTGAAACTTGGGATAGTAGAGGATACCTAGAAATACTCTGGCCTGAAAGCCTAGTATGAAAGAAAAAACGGTATTTAAAGCTAAACACCAAAAGAGCATGTGAAAAATATATCCGGTCTTGAAAAAGAAAAAGAAAAAGAAAAAAAAATAGAATAAAGTCAAGACCTGGAAACTGCTATTTACGCTTTAATGTTCACACATTCAGTAATCGGCCGTTAGTGCCTCAAGAAGCATTAATAGTCGCATGAAAGGTGTGTGAGCAAATCCGTCAATCCTTAATGAAAAGAAGTAGTATTAGGTATTAGGGCAAGGGTATTATAGCTTGAATTGAATTCTTAAGTGTAGGGGTGCAAATATACACACACGTAGGGGTATACAATCGATGTTTGGATAAAAGATAGAAATGAAGAATAAGACTTGTGTTTTCTGTAAAGTTGATAAAAATCCCTGATTTGAGGCCATGCTTTAGAAGGAAAACTCAGGAGAACCAACATCTTTCTAAACTTTTTTTGGAACGTATATGATCTAAAGTTAAATAGATAGGAGGTGTGAAGCATTAGGGTTGGATATTTCTAACTTAGGATGATAGAATTTCTAACGTAAATACTGAACTGTAGGAGTAGAATCAATGTTAACTTATGACACTAGCTTGACGGGATTTTGTGGGTAGTATCCGCTGAAACCCTCAGGAGACAACACTCCTCCTACTAGGGACACCTAGGGGTTTAACGGCTTGTTGCACATGCTCAGTGCAATCGCGTTCCCTGCGAAAGTGCGGTTAGGATTTTATTTTTTGTGAATAATTGGTTTTGCTCGGGACGAGCAAAAGTTAAGTTTGGGGGTATTTGTTCATCACAGAATACTGCATTTTATACCGCCCATTCTTACGCTCGGTTGTTTATAGGTAGGTGCTTTTAATCCGTGTTTGTTACATATTTGCAGGATACAGGTTCTCGGTTCGAAAACGGTGAAATTCATGGAAAACACGACAAAATCCGGGTTCCTGCCAACCACTGAGAAAACACGGTCTCCGCTCGTCATCCGTATGTTGCCAGATACCAGTTTAGGAAGACAAAATGTCAAATCAATGTCACCTTCATGCACAAGGCTCAATGGCAACAACAAGTTCCAAGAAATCTACGCGGAGCTCGAGGCAATCATGACAAAAGCATCCACAAAAGTCCACCTTTCCTCAACAGAAATTCTGGAAGAAATGTGAAAGTATTTTCAGAAAATATATGTACCAGACAACAGGGGATAAGAAACCAGGGAAGCACCAAAAATACGACGACCCAACTCATCAAGACGGCCGCGGATCCGCGGCCAAAGAGGGGTATTGGCCGCGGATCCGCGGCCATGTGGGGTCTTCATTCTGTCGTTTTTCATGGGCACTTTGGGTACTTCATTTTATGTCAGAATTTGCCCCTAGGGTTTCATTTCCCTGCCTATAAATACAGCAGAACTTGCCAAAGCCAAGGGTCATTCTTTTGTTCCTTTTTTTGTTAGGATTTAGTCTTTTTCTTCTTCTTCTTCATTTCTTTTTCCATGAAAATTGTAGTGAGAGATTTTTGAGTGGGAGATCAATGAAGATGAGGGCTTTTTGTATCATTCTCTTTTGTTTCTTCTTCCCCTTGAGATTCTTGCTTTCTCTTGATCATTCAACCTCTTCATTGAGCTTGAATGGTTAAGGGTTAGTTATTGATCTCAAGGGTCGTATTTTCTTATGGAATTGGTTCTTCACTTCACATGAGTTCTTTACCCTTCTCTTGATCTTGCAACCTCTTGATTGAGCTTGCAAGTTTAAGGGATGGCTATCGATCCCATGCTTGTCTTGAGTTCTAGTTTCAATTTCTTTTTATTGCTTATTTATTACTTGCTTTTTATTACCTTGCTTTACTTTCTTGCAATTTATATTTCATGCACTTTAATTACTTGTAATCTTTTCTTTTCTCTTTTCTTTGTTCTTTTCTTTTGTTCTTTGTTGTTCATTTTGTGAATGTTGTAATTATCATTGTTAAGAAGAAATACGATATTATAAGTTAAAGATTTTCTTTTCTCATTTCTTTTTCCCGTTATTTTCCATTGAACTCCGCCCAAACCATACGCAAGCGCTCCGTTAGGCACCCTACCCTAACAAGGTAATGGTGATTCCTAACCGCGACCGGTTGCGTTCGTTTTGGCCGGAGGCGAAAGCAAGAGACAAGAATGGAAGGACAAGGGTAAACATGCCGGATTCCACGAATACCGCGCTTAAATCCCCTAATCCACGTTGTTGCCGATTGCTCTAGCTTCAATTGGTCAAGACTCGGCTCAAAGGTTTTGAGTACGGATTTCTTTAGCTTACAATTTCGTATCTCTTTCTTAACAACTTCATACTTGCAAATAAATACACAAAGGTTAGTCTTGAACAAACACATACAAATTCTTTATTGACTCGTCTAAAACAAGAAAGGACATACAACCATCTCCCTGTGGATCGACCCGTGCTCAACCGGCTAGCTGCATAGCGACACCGTCTTGATTGCGGTTAACTCAAATTCTTTCAATCAGATATTTGCAAGACTGCGTTCCGAACCCGATATGGACATTACGAGTATTTAGTGATGCCATTCGGAGTCACGAATGCACCAGCGATATTTATGGACTTGATGAACCGAATCTTTTCACCGTTCTTGGACCAGTTTATAGTGGTGTTCATCGATGATATTCTGGTCTACTCAAGGAGCCTAGAAGAGCTTGCAGAACACTTGAAGATCCCACTGCAGAAATTGAGGCAAGAAAGATTGTATGCAAAGATGAGCAAGTGCGAGTTTTGGCTTAAGAAAGTGAAGTTTTTGGGGCATGTTGTATCCGGAGATGCAATCGCCGTTGACCCTGAAAAGATTGCAGCAGTTCAAGATTGGCCGATTCCGAAGAACGTAGCAGAGATCAGAAGTTTTCTTGGACTTGCCGGCTATTACAGAAGGTTCGTGGAGAATTTTGCTCATTTGGCTGAGCCTTTGACCAAGCTTACGCGAAAGGATGTACCGTTCGTATGGATGGATAGATGTACATCAGCTTTTGAGGCGTTGAAGCAGAGATTGATAACCGCTCCTATTCTGACCGTACAAGACGGTTCCGGAGGATTGGTGATTCACAGCGAAGCATCTGGGAAAGGTTTGGGATGTGTTTTGATGTAGCATAGAAAGGTTATAGCTTACACATCGAGACAGTTGAAGACCCATGAGAAGAATTACCCAACTCATGATTTGGAGCTCGCAGCTGTGATTTTTGCTTTGAAGATTTGGAGACGCTACTTATTGGACGAAAGGGTCGAAATATTCACCGATCACAAAAGCCTGAAGCACGTGTTCACACAAAAAGAGCTTAACATGAGACAGCGTAGATGGTTGGAGCTAATGGCTGACTGTGATCTTGATCTTAAGTACAATCCAAGGAAAGTTAATGTAGTGTCGGATTCGCTTAGTTGGTTGCCAGCAATTCGGATGTTGACTGCACAGAAGGAGCTTATCGAAGACTTTCGGAGATTCGAGCTGGAGATCGTGTTGGATATAGTGCCCTCAGAGTCAATTATTGGATCACAGGCACATGATTGCAATGATTGGGGGAGGACCTATGCCGGTAGAACAGTCTTGCTCAAGATGATAGTATGCTATCTTGTTTATCTTTATCATCGTGTACTGCTTTAGGTGACCTTACAGGTCACTATTGCGTGTTGATAGAGCCCTTAGGATTCTTGCTTGACGACCAGCAGTATGATGGCGATCATATACGTGGGAGCTGGGGTCTACAAGCACATCCTTAAAAGGTCCCTAGCCGTGGGAGTTTCGAGACTGGGCATCGATACTCCATTAGTAGACTAGTGTATACAGTCGAGATCCCGACGAGGGGCGGTGGCCGGTCTCACAAGCCACTGGTGTCAGTTGGATCTAAGATGTATACAGGTGCTCATTGGGTTATGAGTACACCGGACAGGACTCGCCGGGAACATGCTAGTTGGTATTATACCTGACGTCAGATAGCAGTTCCCTGGTGACATGTGTACAGGTTAGTTCATCGACCTGAGATCGTCATTTGTCTCGTGTGAGTTCCCACTGTACTTTGATTACTACCCTACCACGGCTCAAAGGAGTCATGCAAACAGGTTTTAGTTGGGTACAGTCCCGAGCCACATGGAGGTAGTGAGCGGATCTGCAGGGGTTCGTCTCTCCCGGTATTGGGGGTGAGGTCGCGCTGTGTCTAGGAGAGCCATTACACAAAGCCCTCGGCCGAGACAGGAGATTTACTGGTAGGTACTCCAGTAGTATCTCAGGGTGTTCTGGGCTACACTCCGACACGACTTGTACCGCTTTTGGGGGTCTGACTTTTACCAACCCCCTAGGCCCGCCATGCGATACTCATAGACGAATGGACCGGACTGTACGGATATTGTCACTGACAGGCTCAGTAGGGTGTCAGGATGAGTTCGCTCATCGACGTCCCTTTTGGTCAATACCTGGTAGCCCGTTACGTATTGGCTAATACCTCTGACGTGCTAGTGGTTAAATCCACAGCCAAAGTATTGACGAGTCTTTAGAGTCCCCCACAGACCGTTTTCTCAAGTTTCGGGCGAAACGCTGTAGAGGCCGTATGGAGATATGGCAGGGTTCGATCTTATACGTGCGGTATTGCATGGATCAAGATCAGACGGATAATACTAGCGGGCTTTGGTTTAAGCCGGATCCTAGTATTGTACTGTGTAGATTTTGTCTCTTTGCATTTGTATTCAGTGGGAATACAAATGCGGGTATGTATATACAGTCGCGGGGTTTTCCTGTAATTTATTACGGGATCAGTTTTCTGAAGTTTCCAGTTTGCATTCCGTTCCGGCCAGTTTTCCTTTGTTCCTTCTCGGCCGGACTTTTCCGATGGAGGGGTTTATTTGCAGTTGTGCAAATTATCTTTGTAGAGGGGGTTATTTGTATTGTGGCTTCATGATGGTTCTAAGCATCATGAGATTCTTTTTCCATCACTTGATTTGCATTAAATGAGATGAGAATGGATGAGAGTTGATGTGAGGCTTGATTTGGCTTATGGTCACCCTTTGCTTTTACTACTCTTACCTCCCTTCATGTTTTGATTCCCTCCACCATTTTATCATCAAGGGGCCGGCCACTTTTGTGAGAGGGAGATAGTTCATTTTGGTTGTGGAGAAAAATGTTCATCTCATTTTTGCATCAAAGTTTAAAAGCTCCATTTCAAAGTTCCTTCTTCACCTTCAATATAGCAACTTCACTACCCGCTTGAGACAAGTTAACCTACACTTCATCTACAACATTTCTTGGACACGTCGACTCGCCAACTTCGTTTCCGAGTTGCCTCGGTCCAGAGGTAGGAGCCCGTAAAAGAACCCGGCGATGTGGTGCCCGTTCTGACGACCGGAGTTTCCGCGAGGAGATCGGAGTGGAGGCCTAAGACCGAAGGACACGGATCGCTCGGTATAGCCCTCTACCTTTTCTCTTGTTAGCTAGCTTTAGGTTAATGGTTACGATCCGTGTTTTTGGATGCGGTAGTGCCGGTTTAAAGTCAAGAAAAATTTTCGTTTCCGCATTTTGGCCTCGGATAGACGGCCGGGCCGCTACCGTAGTCCTACAGATCGTACTACCGCATTCTTCGGGACAGTTGATACAGCTGCAAGTACAGTCGTCGTTGGTCCAGAATATTAAAGCAGCGCAGTCGCAGGACCCAAAATTGCAGATGTTTCGAGAACAGGTTGAAACTGGACTTCGAACGGACTTGTTGATTCATGAAGATGGTTCATTGTGATATGGTAGCCGTTTGTGTGTGCCAAAAGGAGATATTCGCGAAGAAGTTATGAAGGAGGCACACAGTTCCGCGTATTCCGTACATCCAGGAGGCACGAAGATGTACCGCGATCTAAGACAACATTTCTGGTGGGAAGGCATGAAAAGGGAGATTGCTCGCTTTGTAGCGAAGTGCCTAGTGTGTCAGCAAGTTAAGGCTGAACATCAAAGGGTGGATGGTTTATTGCAACCACTTCCGATTTCTCAATGGAAGTGGGAACATATAACCATGGATTTCGTGACAGCTTTACCGCGGAGTCCAAAGGGAAACAATGCAGTTTGGGTGATTGTTGATCGTTTGACTAAGGCAGCTCATTTCATAGCATTTCGAGTTGGTCAATCAACGGAATCGTTGGCAGAACGGTATATGCAGGAGATTGTAAGATTGCATGGAGTACCTGTGAGCATCTTGTCCGATCGTGACACCCAATTTTTATCGTACTTCTAGAGAAGTTTACAGGAAAGTTTGGGGACGCGATTGAAGTTTAACACAGCATATCATACTCAGAAAGATGGCCAGTCGGAGAGAACGATCCAAACTCTTGAAGACATGTTGAGGGCTTGCATGTTAGACTTCAAGGGTTCATGGGAGGATTATCTGCATTTGGTGGAGTTTTCGTACAACAACAATTTTCAGGCGACTATTCAGATGGCCCCATTCGAAACATTGTATGGTCGCAAGTGTCGTTCACCTGTTTGTTGGGACGATATTGGAGAACGAAGATTGTTGGGACCAGATTTGATCGTGCAAACCGTGGAGAAAGTTAATACTATCCGGAATCATATGAAGGCAGCACAAGATCGGCAAAAGTGTTGGGCCGACACATCGAGAAGACCTCTAAAGTTCGCAGTTGGTGATCTGGTATTCATGAAGATATCACCAACTAGAGGAGTGATTCGTTTTGGGAGTCGAGACAAGCTTAGTCCTTGATTCGTGGGGCCTTTCGAGATTTTAGAGCGTGTTGGTGAAGTGGCTTATCGATTGGCTTTACCACAATCTTTGGCGAATGTTCATGACGTGTTTCATGTATCTCAACTCCGTAAGTATGTTCGAGATGAAACACACGTGCTGGATCATTCGGAGCTGGCTGTAAGAGAGGATTTAACCTTTGAGGAACGACCGATGTCGATCGTTGATCGTATAGAAAGGGTCCTCAAGAACAAGGTTATCCCTCTCGTACTTATTTCATGGGGGAATCGCTCGCATGGAGAATCAACTTGGGAACGAGAAGACGAGATTCGACAGAAGTTTCCAGATCTCTTCCTGTAGTTTCATGTTTGTTTATCTTTTCTTGTTTGGGAATTTCGAGAACAAAATTCTTTTTGTAGTTAGGTATAATGTAACACCCTAGTTCATTTATACCAGTTCTATTTCAAGTATTTCTTTATTTATGGTATTTTCCTGATTTACTGTGTTTTGGGTGCGAATAGTGTATTTGACATTTGTATTTGCATCCGACCCGACCCGCTTGCTTGAAATCCGTCTTGATTCATGTTCATGATTTATCCTGACCTGTTACATGGACACGTGCACTTTCATTTATTTGTACATTGCATACTCGCATTTTATCTAGCATCTGCATTTTAATATAATATTTTAAGTCACATAAAATATTTTAAAAATATATTGCATGGCCTGCATGATACCCCTAACCCTGTGGTGGCATCCGCGCATCTTGTTCTCGTCCCGTTCAGTGAAACGGATTTATTTGGATGGCTACGCGCTCGTACGTGCATCCGTTCTTGGGGGTATGCATTTTCGTTACCCGGATATCCGATTTTAATTTTGGTCGACATATATATTTTTCATATTTTGAAACTAAAATTTTAGACCCGACCCGGGCGTATTTTGGACTAAGTTTGTATCTACCGGAAAATCAAATTTTATTAATATAATATTTTTATTAAAAATTATAACAGTTTAAATTTTATAACCAAACACATATTTTTTTAAATTTAAAATCTTAATTTTCCTAACAAGCTCTCTCTCTCCCCCTCTAACCCCACCACTCAGTCTCTCTCCTCTCTATTTCTCTTTCTCTTTCTCTCTCTCCCCCTCGCAGAGTCTCTCTCTCTCCTCTCGGAGGCACTGTGCATTCCTCGATTATGTTCACCGCTCTCGCGCTTACCGTCACC
The DNA here is from genome assembly GCA_030015575.1 of Agapanthus africanus. Lineage (NCBI taxonomy): Eukaryota > Viridiplantae > Streptophyta > Magnoliopsida > Asparagales > Amaryllidaceae > Agapanthus > Agapanthus africanus. Next base: position 424,591,387 of record CM057349.1, read on the forward strand.
TCCCTTCTCTTCTTTCTCTCTTCTCTTCTTTTTAAAGCCCGAGCGCCACGAGAAAACCCACAACTCATCGAAACCCTAACCCTAAAACTTCTCTACCTCTATACCCTCGACCTCACCATCTCCTCCCCATCATCATCTATTGTCCCTCCCCTCTCCATTCCTCACCCTGAGAACCCTGCAACCAACCCTAACCCATTGAACCCATCGCCTCACCTGCACCTCCATCGCCGCCGATCACCTCATCATCGCCAGCAAGTTCTTCTCTCCTACTTTTCCTCCTTCACCTAAACAACCATCAACTCTTCCTCTCTTCTTCTCCTTCCTCCTTTCCCGACCCGACCCTAACACCCAAACCCTAACTCCTCAAAACCAAACCCTAGCCTCGACGGAGCTCCGTTGATCTCGTCCATACCCTCACCTCTCACCTGACCCCTGTGCACCAAAACCCAGTGAGCAATCCCTTCTCCCTTCTTCTTCCTCTTCTTCTTTTCTTTTTTTCTTTATTTTTCTTGAATCTTATTTTTAGCGATCGCCGGAGCCGTGACCGCCGCTGCCGATCCAGATGATCCAGTGAACGTACCTTACCTGCGTGATCACCCTCTTGCCTTGCTTGGACCCGTCCCGCGTGCCGCGCGTACGTTGCGACGATTTACCAACGTCGGACGTGCTGTGCGTATCCGTCGCGTATTCGATCGAGGCAAGTTAATTTTGCTACATGCTATACTACAATATAATGCACCCAATTGAATAATAACATTTCATATTGCTTATTTGTACATCCCACATTACCATTTTTTATCATTTTACTGTTATACGACGTCCGTGTGCATCCATATTATTATTTACATATCTAGTCGCATGCTAATCCATCTTGCTACATGCTAGGTATAATATTATGCATCCATATGAGTAAAATATTACCCGTTTATCACATTATACATCCATATTAAAATTTTACCGTTTCCGGACACCCGTTTGCATCCATATCATTTAAAATATATTTAACTGCATCTATAGATCATAGTGATTCATGTTATTATTGTAGTAACACCCCATGCTTGATAATGTGCATTCTACATAGTATTGGAACTGTAAATGTAAACCTAATCAATAATTATGCATCCATGCTTTTATTTGTGCACCCGTACTTACTACAGTTTGATTACGAGCACCCGCTTGATACCTGTGCACTACTCGACGTGACCTGATACACCACTACTTGACATGACATGATACATGTACACTACTTGACATGACCCGATATATCACTGCTTGACATGTTACCTGATCTTGTTTCTAATGCTGACAATCCTGGCATGTTGTCCCGATGGACATATCCTGTTGTATGTATAGACAAACCTGTTCCTGCTTGATCCTGTGTTGGCATTAGCTTCAGATTTATCAATACCTGACCTGAACACATAACTTGGGGGTATGGGGAAATCAATGATGAAACCTGACTTGTAACTCGACAGTTCGATGCTTATACTGATCAGTTTTATTGTCTAGGCCAGCCCCGGGATGCTGCTGCTGATATCATTCGTCTGTACATGTTACCTATTTACTGCCTAGCGGCACGTTTCAGATTCAGCCCGAGAGTCTTGACGGTGGTCCCGGGCATGCACGGGATACTATTGAGTTACATCGACGATTCATTAAATTGATTTCACAGACTTGAGAGTAGTTAACCCAGTAGCTTAGTTCAGATTACTCACCGCACGTCACATGTGCTTATGCCCTTCACTGTTCCTTATTCATGTTACTGTTATACCTTATTTACTGTTCATACTCATGCCTGGATATCTTGTTACCTCCTGATTATATTATTGTTGATATTATGACCCACTGACGTCTGGGTTTTGCATGGCCCAGGTCCTCTACCTTTGTCGCAGGCCGATCATGAGTATTTCAGCTGACAGGACGAGCAGTGAGGATCCTGTTAGTATCTAGTTTAGTTTATGTTTTACTTTCCAGATTGTTATTGCTCATTAGAGTTATTGCTTCCGCATATTATTTCTTGATTCGTTTATTCTGTCATATGGACATGTATTAGATAGTTTACTATATTTTCCTGTTCTTGATATCTAAAGACAGCCGTAATATGACTGTGGAAGGATGTTTCCTAGTCACAGGTAGCATGGTTAGCTCTGTCACGTGCCGATCTTAACGCATTCTGGGAAGCGGGGCGTGACAGTTACTTCCCGGTGCCTCTTGGCGAGGGCTTTTGTCCTGAAGGATAGCCGAGCGAGAGTCGGGCTCGACTGCCTTTGGGAGGGCTTTTGATCCCTGTCGGTTGTGGTAGAAAGCTACCAGCCGGGGATAGCCGAGCAGGGTAGCTGCTAAGCTGCCTCTAAGGAGGACTTTGATCCTTAGCGTTGGAGGGGCCGTATGAGGCCTGCTAAGGATAACCGGGCAGTGAAGCTGCGCGGTTGCCTCTTGGCGATGGTTTTGATCCCTGGCGATGCAAGTAGGGAAGCTACCGACCAGGGATAGCGAGCAGGGTAGCCGCTCGGCCTCCTCTGTGGAGGACTTTGATCCTTAGCGTTGGAGGGGCCGTAGGAAGCCTGCTAAGGATAACCGGGCAGTGAAGCTGCGCGGTCGCCTCTTGGTGGGGGCTTTGATCCCTGGCATTGCGAGTAGGGAAGCTACCGGCCAGGGATAGCCGAGCATGGTAGATGCTTGGCCGATTCTTCATGAGGTTTCTCCTGACCATCCCGTGGCAGATATGGGAAACATGGATAGTCGCGGCGAGCGTGCGCGTAGCATGCGCATTGAGTGTGCGAGGAGGCGAAGCACCAGAGTCGCGTCGTTTCGATCCTGCCAGAGAAGGCTCAATGATCGCCGCGTGGTAGCGATTTTGTGGGCGAAAATAGGCAACTGTTGGGTTCCGTTGGGGCGCAGTGGGCTATATAAGGCAGAGGGAGCATTAGTCCTTCCTTTCTTCGTAAACAGATCGTTGAGAATAGAAGACTTCCCCTTTACCATCCCCGATATCATCCACTTCGAAGACGTATACCTCTATGACCAGAACTGCACCGAGGACACGGTGCAGTTGGTCTATGAGAGCATCGAAGACCACTTCAGCCGGCTGCTCCCCCGGCGCTCCCGCTGCTGATGTACTCCATCTGGAGGACGTCGCCGGGGCTTTACAACCCCTTGTCCGAGCAACTCTACGATGAGGCCGTGGGTAAGCTGCGGTCTCTGAGGCGCTTAGGCCTGATCTCCGCGAGTCGGCTGGCTCGCTCGGTGGCGCTCGTCCATGAGTGCTACGAACTAAGACCATGGCCGAGATGAAGGCGTGGACCGAGCGCGAGTCCAGCTCGAGTCCGAGGTGAACGCGAACCTCCCTCGACCAGAATGGTCTGACCAGAAGAAGAGGGCTCGGGAAGAGAAGCCAGAGCGTCAGCAGCCCTATCACCCGAAGTTCCAGGAGTACACCCGCGCCAACGCAAAGGAGCACAACCACTCCTTGTGCCTAAGACTAGATCTGAGTGTCGTGATGACGGTCTCGTCCCGGTGCTCGGGGACCTCGAGAAGGGCGTTGTAGAAACGGGTGACGTAAGCTTTGAACGTCTCTTTGTCCCCGCTCTTAATTATGAAGAGGTAATCGACCGTGCGCTTCTGCCGACGGTTCCCGAAGAAATGGCCAAGGAACTGAGTAGCCAGCTCGTCAAAGGTCGAGATTGAGCGAGGCTCGAGTCCTCGGAACCAGTCCTGATCAGAGCGAATGAGGGTGGCTGGGAAGGCCCTGCACTGGGCGGCGTCGGAATGGTCCTGGAAGCTCATCCCCGCGGTGAAAGCATCCAAATGGTCTTTCGGGTCGGTTTTCCCATCGAACAGAGAGACCTTCGGGGGCTTGTTGCGCGAGGAGATGTGGATAGCGAGCAGTCCCTCAGTAAACGGCTTGGTGAGCGAGTCGGCAGCGTACCTAGCCCTATCGCCCGAGAGGTGACCTACCCGGCGCATGCCCTCGATCTTCTTTTCGAGGGCATCGAGTCGGCCGTGGTACCCCGAGGATTCGGCGCCTTGTGATCCCTGGCCTCTACTGTGGGAGATCTGCGTCTGGGCGCGGCCCCGGTTCCTCTCGATGAGGTTCCTCAGATCCCCGGGTGAGTTGGCCCTCGAGTCTTCGTGGCAAGCCCCTTCCATGCGACCCGTCGAGGGTGGTGGTGTCGATCATGCCTGGGGACAGGCGAGGTGACCGACATCTCCTCGGGGGGTAAGGGTCGCGGTGAGGCTCGAGGCGAGGCGCTCTGGCAGCGGATCTTGGTGTGGAGCTGTGGGGCACCCAGCGGGCCTCAGGGAGTATCTGCCCATGAGATCTGTGGCCATGGATCGTAGCCTTCCGGTGGTCAGCCGTGCCGACGAGGGCAGAGCCTTCTGGAGGCGGAGGAGCGGCGATCTAGGGCCCTGGCCCGGCCGTTTGGACTCGGACGAGCGCCTCCATGAGGGACTGCAGCCGATCTATTTGATCGGCGAGGGCGTTGATGGAGGTCGCCGGAGTAGGTTCATCCGCGCCTCCGGTAAGGGGGAGGCAGCGGCTGGTACCTGGATCTTCAGGGTGATCGCTTTCCATGTGGATGGAGATCGGAAGGCCAACTTTGTTTTTTGTGAAGTTTAGTTTCCCACAGACGGCGCCAACTGATGGAGGTCCTTTTCGGGTCTCCGTCAGATGTTGTCTTCTGTCGATCTCCCGGTGGATTTTGGAGGTGATCTCCTGTTGCGTGTAGGTCTCAATGGGTTTTGAGGAGATTGGTGGTTTGAGAAGTTTGCGCCGAGTACCTGCAAGGAAGTCCCGGGGTGGTTTGGTACCACCGAGGACCCTCCGACGATCAAGTTAGCACAAGATCCGAGCAGAGTAACGGCTAAGTGGGGTGAAAAAAAGTGTACTTGACCCCTCTGTGATGGGGGTTTATATAGTGGCGGAAGCACGCAGCAGCAGGCGCGAGAATCTCCCCGGCAGTTACGCTCCCGACGTCACGCCCGCCTAATGAGCGGATCGCCCGTTAATGGGGATCATGATGGCGTGGAACGTGGGATGTTGCTGGCGGAGAATCTGCGCATTGCGAGATTTGCGGAGCGTCGGTTACGCTTGTGAGTGGTGGAGTCGGTCGGTCGGAGGGACCGAGGAAGATGGCCTCGGCAGGGGAGCTCGGGAACGAGCGGGAGGGCCGAGGAGACTTGGTCCTGTGGCAGCTCGGGGCGAGCTGAGAGGCTGAGGAGGCCAATTTGCAGGGGGTCCTGAGGAGAGCCGGCTTGTGCTTGCAGTTCGGTTTCATGGGTGGCCTGGTCGGCCCCTGTGGGCCCTTTCTTCTGAGTTCTGGGACACGTCATCTGCCACATGTCCCGATCTGGGAGATCGTCAATATAGAGTATCATCAGAGACCCTAGGAAGCTTTTTCGTCAAGTGGCGTCAAAATGGTACACTCTCTAACATTTTATTCGACAATCAGCACTCATAATCATTATCTTTATTATGTAATATGTAAATACACCAAATTTCATATGATTTTACCATTTTTCCACCACTTTATTAGCAATGTAAAAATTGCTACTGTCAGTAAACCGTTAATTTTACACTCACTAAATCAATGGTAAAAAAGTGGTAAAATTATATAAAATTTGGTGTATCCACATCTTACATGATAAAGATGATAATGATTAGTGCCGATCGTTGAAAAAATTCGTGGAGCGTATATTTTTTCGACGCCACAAGAGAAAATTCTCTCCTATAGTTACTTTCCTTCATTATTTTCACATACACACACTCAAACCAGGTATCAACACATAAGTTTCTCCTATGAAATAAAAAGTCGTTAATTTAACTATATATATGGTAATCTACGTGCATGTTTTGTCGCATACAATTTAAGAATACATGCATGCCTAATATCTTCCAATTCAATTTTTTTATCAACTTTAGTTCATTAGGGAGTGTTGACCCTAGCTAATTAATTGGGCTAGGAATGAGTTAAGGAATTATGTTAATAGTCATCATGCATGCACAAAGCAAAGATGCATATATATTAATGAACATCTATATATTTTCATATACAGGTTGTATATTTTGAAAAGAGAACAATGCGGCTGCACTCAACCGCATGCAGCTAAATAGATAGTTGTTGTTATGTTGCATCTAAGACAACGGCCAAATACGTGGATATTTTGCTCATTGAGGGGTTACTTCTCTACATGTAATTACATGCAATATTACCTAAGCCAATAAGTACAAGCATCGATCTGGTATATTTTTTCCAAAAATAGGTTTCGATCTTATGATCGAGTATGTCAACATGTGTCGATATCCGTTTATGTTTAAGTTTTCTTTTGCCCCGTTTGATAAGTATGTGTTACTTTTAATATATAATATTTGATCAACTGTTTGGGCTTTTGTATATATGGGCTAGCTTTTAACATAGATTGGGTCTATCCAAATCGACTTAAGTTTTATTCATGACTTTTTCCAACGTGGAACCTCCATTTTACATCATTATGCCTTCGTTTTAGTAAAAAACAACAACTAGGTTCAAACATTGAACCAAAGAAGAGCCACTTGAGGAAGAAAGATAAGAGCAAAAGGCATATATGATTATATGTTGTTATCTTCATATTTTCATTGAAAACCGAAGGGCATTAAAGAGGGGAAAAGGAAGAACTTTTGTTTGAAAAGAAAAGGTCCAATGTTAAGTATTTAATTAAGCCCAAAAGAACATTAGGATAATAAATTGTAGACAGAGGATTTTATACCAATTTTAGCCTTACAACATTTACTTAAGACTTTAAAGAAAAATAGTGCACATGGATTTATCATAAAACATGCATGCATAGAGCTCTTAGCCACAATACGAAATAATGAATACATTCAATCAAATAACTAGATAAAATATATACTATATATAGCTATTCTTTCTTCCCCTCAAACTGGGCTCATCTCAACTCCCTCCTCTTCCCCTCACTACTACCATATTCAATTGCCCTTACGGATTTAGCCGTAGGGATATAAAATATCTCCGTAGGTCCAAAGACCGCAGGTGCAAGTCTTCGTCTTGATCATGCCCTTACGGAGTAATATTTACCCCTACGGTTTAAACTGTAAGGACAAGTATCCCTACTGATTATTCCGTAGGGACATAATCTTTATTTAATTTATCTGTTTATAAAATAAAATAATTGTTCATATGGAGTAATCAATGCTCATACGGATTAATCCGTAGAGGCACGTTTTGTCCCAATTACTGACTCCATGGGACAAAATATTAGATATTCTGATATTTTGTCCATACGGAGAAACTCCATAGGGAAAAAATATTAGATATTCTGATATTTTGTCCATACGGAGAAATGTGTAGGGATAAAACTTGTCCTTACGGATTAATCCGTAGGGTCATTTGTTGTCTCTACGGATTAATCCGTAGCGACATTATATCAGGGTTTTTTAAAAAGGGGCTTTCCATTTTTTCCCTGTCCTGTGCACAATAATATATATATCATATAGCCAAATACAGAAATATGCATAAATAACATCTCACGCATAATATATAAAAAAAAATAGACAAAAAAGAATACAAAATCAATCTAAAATCATCGTAAACATACAAACAACCACCAATATCGTCCAAAATATACAATATGTATCAAATAAGTACATACATTCTCAAAAATATAAATAAAGCTACCCTAACTCGGTTCAGCTCCTCTACCTCTGATAATCATAGTAATCCAGCGCATCTGCTCCTTGGTTCAACCCTGAGTCGTCAAAAAATCGACTAATGAAGGAGCGAACTGTGCGGGAGTCTATGCGGGTTGTGAATCTATACGAGTGGTCTGCACAAACACAGCCGAAATAGTGGCTTGCAGCGCCGCAGTCGAAGAATATGCATGTTGAGCCGGAGCTGAAGTAGCCTGCAGCATCTGTAAAATTTTGTGTTTGTATAATAAACGAGTAAGAACGGTGTATTAGATTTTGTGCGGGAGTCTATGCGGGTTGTGAAGCTATACGAGTGGTCTGCACAGACACAGCCGAAATAGTGGCTTGCAGCGCCGCAGTCGAAGAATATGCATGTTGAGCCGGAGCTGAAGTAGCCTGCAGCATCTGTAAAATTTTGTGTTTGTATAATAAACGAGTAAGAACGGTGTATTAGATTTTAGTCGAATTCGTATTATTATCAGATTATTGCGAAACCACAAATTTATATATGCTTTATTGAGATTCCCCACGTTCTGTTGGAATCCATATGTTATGTATGAGAATTTATACATGTTGAAATTCCACACATTCGGGGCTATAATTTTATTCCCCAATCTAAGAAAATTTAGGGACTTAGGCCTAATTTGGGTATCTAGTTTGAAAAACCGTAGTTTATTTTAAATGGAGATAGAAATGATGCTTACTCAAAGTTGTAAGCCCGTATCTCTCCTTAATTATTTAGTTTTGATTGGATACTTGGTTTCGGAGTTATCTAATTTACAAAGAAACGTTTTCTTCTCAAGTTTTGAATTTGGATAATCATAACTTTTTAAACTCCAAAATGATGAATGATGTGGCATGGTTATGATTATAGAGTTCAGTTTAATTAGATAGTTTTATGTAAGTCTGATTAATCAAATCTAAGTCTAAAACCAAATAAGCTCAGATATTGTATATGTTACTATCTATAATGTGATATAATATTTTACTAATAATTAATATACGTACCAACATTTTCTTCAACTTCTCGACGGTGGTCTTCAAGACGGCAACATCATGCTTTAGACGTCGCTCACGGGGGTAGGGAAAGTAACCGCCGAAGTGGAGACCAACTTCATATTGGCCTTGCTAGGACCAAGTCTCCGGCTTCTCTCCCAACCTCCGTGGCGCCCACTGTGCGCGGCGTTTAGGACTGGGGTCAGTAGGATCAGATTGGCCCATCAAAATCGATCCCGATGCCTCCGCTTACTCCACCACCCGCTCGTACACCCATGTTAACCATTAAAATATAAGTCTATCATTTAAATTTGAACTTATAAAAACAAAAATTTCATTCGAATTAGAATAAATATTAACACTTACGCAATACTCATGGGTAGTAGTGTCGAGGAATCGAAGCTCGCCCGTGGCGGGATCTGTCGAGGTGCCGTGGATGGCAAGATACGCGGTCAACACGCTCGGCATACCATCCTGCACCAGGGTCTGAGCTCTTTGCAATTCGCCTAAAATTTATATATATTATAAAATAACTCTTAGTATTGCATTTATTAAAATAGATCTATTGTAATTTATCGATGCCTCCATGGAACGAGTAATGTTCCTCGAGCCACCTGTGTAAGTGGGGCGACCCCTTTTCGTCGACTTCCTATTCTCATTATTTCGATCAGCATGTTTCTGCACAACACAATCAAATTTAGTTTTCTAATTAAGCAACACGAAAATATAAATTATATACTAAATAATGAATTACATTTAAATTACAAACATGTTTGCGTTCGGAGTCATAATATTGGCATAAAAGAGGCCATGCATCTACGTCGACTCTTACAAAGGCCGGAGAATATAGGAAAGCTGTTCTCAATGCCTCGGGGGTTGCCAGCCATACCAAATAACAATCAATCTTCAGCTCCTTCATACTATATCAGACCTTAGATTGCATGTTCTTCATGAGATCCAGGTAAAGAGTGTGAAGATTAAGCACTCTGTCAGGATGATCAGGGTCAGGTATAGGCTGAAAGTCGTAATCCAACTGCAAATACAAGAAAATAATATATCTAAATTATAAGTGTTAATTAATAATAAATTTATTTGATAAATCAAATGAAAAAATATATATTAATACCCGAGCCTGATCTCAGAAGAGGGCAAATGAGCACCGGTGCTGATCACCCCATTCAACGTGATATGGACACTTCATTTAGACGTGGCTCTCATTCCCCATATACCGGTTGAATATCTCGGCATAATTTGCGGTATAGCGATAATCGGAGGTAAAGAAGAGGTGGAATGGTCCCTCCCCCTAACTCTATCGGGTCTCAGCCTGTGGGACTGATTCGGCCCTCGAGTCCCCCTCTCGGGGTGGGGCTGCTCTGCATCTATAAGAAATATCAAGACAAGCAATATCAAGACAATATGGTATTTAGAAATCAAGGATTAACGAAAATTGAAGCGCGATATATACCTCCGGCGATAGCAGCACGAGCTTGGACCCGGGCAGTAGCATTAGCGGGACGATAGTTTCTCCGGTGAGGAACAGCCGATGGCCCCGACGCGGACGCATCCCCTCTAACTAAAAATTAAACGTTGACGATAAACTTACATGAAATTTAAGGTTATTTTTAGAGAATATTTAATAAAAAAAATATTTTATATTTAAGAATAATAATCTTTAGACACTACTGCAATATTCAATTAACCCTACGGATTTAGCCGTAGGGGTAAAGAGCTGCTCCTACGGATATATCCGTAGGGATACAAAATGTCTCCGTAGATCCAAAAGCCGCAGGTGTAAGTCTTTGTCCTGATTATGTCCCTACAGAGTGATATTTGACCCTACGGTTTAAGCCGTAGGGGCCAGTATCCCTACGGATTATTCCGTAGAGACATAATCTTTATTTAATTTATCTGTTTATAAAATAAAATGATTATTCCTCCATAGGGCCTTCTATATGCCCCTACAGATTAATCCGTAGGGGCACATTTTGTCTCAATTATTGACTCTATAGGCACAAAATGTCAGATATATTCTGATATTTTGTCCCTACGGAGAAATGTATAGGGGCAAAACTTGCCCCTACGGATTAATCCGTAGGGGCATTTGTTGCCCCCATGGATTAATCCATAGAGATATTATATCAGGTTTTTTTTTAAAAAAAGGGCTTCCCGTTTTTCTCCCGTCTTGTGCACAATAATATATATATATCATATAGCCAAATACAGAAATATTCATAAACAACATCTCATGCATAATATATAAAATAAATAAATAAAAAGAATACGAAATCAATCTAAAATAATCGTAAACATACAAACAACCACCAATATCGTCCAAAATATACAATATGTATCAAATAAGTACGTACACCTTCAAAAATATAAATAAAGCTACCCTACCTCCGTCCAGCTCCTCCACCTCTGATAATCGCCGTAATCTGGCGCATCTGCACCTCGGTGCAACCCTGAATCGTTAAAAACTCAACTAATGAAAGAGCGGACTGTGCGGGAATCTGAGCGGGCTGTAGAGCTATAGGAGTGGTCTACGCAGCCGCAGCCGAGGTAGTGGCCTGTGGAGTCGCAGCCGAAGGAGATGCATGTGGAGCCACAGCCGAAATAGCCCTCCAAATCTGTAAAATTTTATATTTGTGTAATAAATGAGTAAGAACGGTGTATTAGATTTTATTCGAATTCGTATCATTACCAGATTATTGCAAAATCGCAAATTTATGTATGCTTTGTTGAGATTCAATATGTTCTGTTGAAATTCATATGTTATGTATGAGAATTTATATATGTTGAAATTCCACACATTCAGAGCCATGATTTTATACCCCAATCTAAAAATACTTAGGTACTTAGGCCTACTTTGGATATCTAGTTTGGAAAACCGTAGTTTATTTTAAATGGAGGTAAAAATGATGCTTACTCTATCTTGTAAGCCTGTATCTCTCCTTAATTGTTTAGTTTTGATTGGATGCTTGGTTTTGGAGTTATCTAATTTACAAAGAAATGTTTTCTTCTCAAGTTTTGAATTTGGATAATCATAACTTTTTAAACTCCAAAATGAAGAAAGATATGGTATGGTTATAATTATAGAGTTCAGTTTAATTAATAAAGTTTTATGTAAGTCTAATTAATCAAACCTAAGTCTAAAACCAAATAAGCCCAGATTACTAATATTGCATATGTTACTATCTGTAATGTGATATAATATTTTACTAATAAATAATATGCTTATCAACATCTCCATCAACTCCTCGATGGTGGTCTTCAAGGCAGTAACATCATGCTCCAGACGTCCCTCACAGGGGGTAGGGGAGGTAACCGCCGGAGTGGAGACCAACTTCATATGGGACTTGCTAGGACCAAGTCCCCGGTCTCTCTCCCAACCTCCATAGTGCCCACTGTGTGTGGCGTTTAGGACTGGGGTCAGTAGGATCGGATCGGTCTGTCCACTAAAATCGATCCCCGATACCTCCTCCTGCTCCACCACCGGCTCCTACACCCACGTTAACCATTAAAATATAAGTATATCATTTAAATTTTAATTTATCAAAACAAAAATTTCGTTCAAATTAGAATAAATATTAACACTTACGCAATACTCCTGGATAGCGGTGTTGGGGAATCGAAGCTCGCCCGTGGCAGAATCTGTCGAAGTGCCGTAGACGGCAAGATACGCGGTCAACACGTCCGGTGCACCACCTTGCGCCAGGGTCTGAGCTCTCTGCAATTTGCCAAAAATTTACATATATTATAAAATAACTCTTAATATTGCATTATATCAAAATAGATCTACTATAATTTACTGATGTCTCTATGGCACGAGCAATGTTCTTCGAGCCACCTGTGTAAGTGAGGCGACCCCTCTTCACCGACTTCCTATTCTCCTTATTTTGATCGGCCTGTTTCTGCACAATACAATCAGATTTAGTTTTCTAATTAAGCAACACAAAAAAATAAATTATATACTAAATAATGAATTACTTTTAAATTAAAAATCTATCTGCGCTCAGAGTCATAATATTGGCACAAGAGAGGCCATGTATCTACGTCAACTCTGGTAAAGGCCGGAGAATGTAGGAGAGCCGCTCTCTCCGCCTTGGGGGTCGCCAGCCATACTAAATAGCAATCGATCTTCAGCTCGTTCCTATTATATCGGATCTTAAATTGCATGTTCTTCATGAGGCCTAAGTAAAGAGCGTGAAAATCGAGCACTATGTCAGGGTAATCAGGGTCGGGTACAGGATGAAAGTCGTAATCCAACTGCAAATACAAGAAAATAATATATTTAAATTATAAGTGTTAAATAATAATAAATTTATTTGATAAGTCAAATGAAAATATATATTAATAAAACATATATTAATACCCGAGCCTGATCCTAGAAAAGGGCAAATGAGTGCTAGTGCTAATCACCCCACTCAATGTGAAGTGGATATTTCTTTTGGATGTGGCTCTTATCCCCCATATACCGGCCAAACCTCTCGATATAATTACCTGTACAGCGATAATCAGGGGTAAAGAAGAGGGGGAATGGTGCTTTCTTCTAACTATATAGGGTCTTAGCCTGTGGGGCTGATTTGGCCCTCGAGTCCCCCTCTCGGGATGGGGCATCTATAAGAAATATGAAGACAAGCAATGTCAAGACAATGGTATTTAGAAATCAAGAATTAACAAAAATTGAAGTGCGATATATATACCTCCGGCGACAGCAGCACCTGGGCCCGAGTAGCAGCACGAGCGGGAAGATAGTTCCTCCGGTGAGGAACAGCCGGTGACCCGGACGTGGACGCATCCACTCCAACTAGAAAATAAATATTGATGATAAAATTACATGAAGTTCATGGTTATTCTTAGAGGATATGTAAAATGAAAAAATATTTTATATTTAAAAATACTAACCTGCAGACTGTACGGAGGGTACGGAAGTGGCTGGAGTGGCCTCTGCACCAGATGTGGATGCGGATGCACCACCTACAATTAGACAATTAAAAATAGATTATATAAGTAATTGCAAAAAAATATGTGTATATCTATAATATAACATTCTAAATCAATATGTATACAATATAGGATATATAAACACAACTGCAGGTGCAGTGGTGGTCTCTGCCCGGGATGTGGAGGCACCACCTATAGCAAGACAATCAAAAATTGATTATATAAGTAAGAGCAAAAAGAGAGAGAGTGTGTGTGTATTTATAATATAACATTCTAAATTAATATGCATACACTATAGGATATATAAACATACCTGCAGGAGCGGTAGTGGCATCTGCCTCTGATGTGAACGCACCACCTACAGCTAGACGATTAAACATTGACTATATAAGTAATTTTAAAATAAATATGCATGTATATATATAATATTACATTCGAAATGAATATGCGTGCAATATACCTGGAGGTGTGATAAAGTCCACATGGAAGGAGTCATCCGAAGGGGATACGAATCGGGGTGTAAGATTAGCCCTCTGGAGCTCCTTACGCAGCTCCCCGGACAACATAACCGGTCTGCCTCTGCCGCGGATGGTGCTCCTACCACCCCTAGCTGTTCCCGTCGTCGTCATCAGACCTAGATAAGAGTACAATCATTACATATGCATGCAATATATGTATAGATCGAAGAAATGTGAAGTAATAATATAATATTACTTTTAACCTTTTTCGTTTCGTAGACGCATTAGACATATCTAATTGGATTTTATCATCGATATCATTCATAACCAACGTAACTTCATGATCAGCCAAAAACAACCTATCTTTGGAAACAGATGGTCGGAGCACTTTATGTCTTCTCTCTTCTTCATCCTTATCGCTGTCCTCCATCCGATCCTCGAATTCTGGGATATCGTAAACATCCTTGGGTTTCCAACGGTATACGACACTCCATCCCGGATGCTTTAAGCACCGTGAGTAGTATACTTGAAACGCTTGTTGAGGAAAGATAAATGGATCATCCTGACAGTAAAATCGAAGTGTGTTCACACTAGTCAATCCATATTCATTTTTCCAAGTCCCGAGGTTTTTTCTCCTCTTATCCGTATCGGTTCGTGTATCATACCAAATACACTGAAAAGTATAAAACGGTTCTGATCTTCCGGGATATTGGATGCCAAGTATGCAATTTAAATATCCATAATAGATTACACCATCCGATCTTACGGTCGCAATCCCACTATTCTGAGTAGTTTGAGATGTTTATATATTCTTAACTTCAAATTTATATCTAAAGACATTGAATCCTTTATAGTATGCAACCTCCATGCTAGAAAACTGAGCTAAACATCTTGAATCTCTCTCTAATGATGCAAACAAGTTCGGATCGTAGATCTAACAAAACAAATTTTACGGAAAATACATAACGAAATAAGTTTAGATTAAGACTGGTAGCAATAACATATTATTCGAACAATTTACATGATCTGCAACCCAATCGCAAAAATTGTCCCGATAATATTTTTCCAGTCGTTCATCGATCTAATTAGGATGCCCCTCACGTACCTTATCAATATGAATTGTGTTCTTAACAATAAATTATAACATTAATATTATATCATTTCATACACACACATACAAATATAACAATTAGTTCAAAAAAAACTTACTCTCTAATTTTTTCAAGACATACGCTATTGAGAAGGATAAACCGATATAGCTTGTTGATAAACATGGGGTCTATTCTCTTATAATCAGCTTTACCATATGGCCCATCCTGAATTCTCCGAGGCCGGTTAAACTTTGTCTCAATATTCTTGTCTAGATAGCAGGAACAAAATGTGGATATTTCATCTAGAAAATAATCTTGCACGATAGAACCATTTGGTCGATTTCTATTGCGTATATACTTTTTTAGAGTGTAGAGATACCTAAAGAAAAATAAGTTAAATAAATAAATACGAGCATATAAGACAACAATAATTTTACAAAATGCGTGAAACGAAAAATTCAACGTACTTTTCGATGGGATATATCCATCCATATTGTACCGGTTCGGCAAAATTATCCTCGGTTGCAAGATGAACCGTCGGGTGTATTATGGTATCAAAGAACGATGGCGAGAAAATACGCTCAAACTTACAAAGTATCAATAAAATAGAATTTTCTAGATTCTCCAGTGTTTCAACATCCAAGATTTTAGCACACAATTCTCTAAAAAAGTAATAAAGGTCATTGATTACTAGACCAGCCGATTCGGAAAGGGAAGTCTTGAGGGATAATGGGAGAAGGTGCTCCATAATAATATGGTGATCATGACTTTTAAGCCCATCGATCTTGTCTTTCATAATGTTTGTCTTCTTGCTAAATGATCCTGAGAAACCTGTGGGAACTTTCAAATTATGCAACACCTGCAGGAACCTTTTCTTCTCCGGTTGTGACATATGATATACGACATTGGGAAGTACAAACTTGCCTTGTTTACCTGCTATCGGTTTAGAATGCAATTCACTTCTAATTTCCCTGTCCTGAAGATCCATCCGAACATGGAGGCTGTCTTTCAATTTTCCGTCTTTACAAAGAAGCAACTTAAATACGTACTCGGATACTCCCTTATCTATGTACATGTTGTTCAGACAATGACGCACTAAATTTGTTGATCCGTACAAAAGCTCATAGAAAATGCTTAATTTATTCCAGTAGGGTGGTTTGACCTGTTTTGCCGGATCTATTCCGAAGGTCACGTTATTGGAAATATTCCACTGAGCAATCACATGCTCTCCGAACAATGAGGCTGGAGGCCCAAGATGCTCCTGATGACCATTAAAGTGGGAAACGTCTAACCTGTAGGGATGGTCTAGTGGCAGGAAATGCCGATGACCGCAATAACGAACCTTCCTGCTAAAATTCAACCATGTCGATATTGTATCTTGATGGAAGTAATGGCATACTTTGTGACCATGTACGGACCAACCTGATCGCATTCCATACGCAGGAAAGTCATTAATTATCCATATTAAAACCGCATGCATTGTGAAGGTTGTATCTGTGTTTGCATCGTAAGTCTCTACACCATCAATGAATAAAGATTTCAACTCATCGATCAGAGGTCGGAGATAGACATCGATATTATTTCTTAGTGAGTTTGGTCCGTCAATAAGAAGATGCATCATAAAATAAGATTAATTCATAGCCAGCCAAGACGACAGATTATATACCATCATTACAACAGGCCATGTGCTGTGGCCTCCAGCCATATAGTTGAATAGGCAGAATCCATCACTAGCCAGTCCGAGCCTGATATTGCGAGGATCACTACTAAATATTTAGTGCCTCCTATCGAAATCTTTCTATGCCGGTGAATCTTTTGGATGACTCATTTTTCAATCTTCGCTTAGAGTAGCACGGTGATGCCAAATCATTACATCGGCTGTTTTCTTGCATCTGAATAGCCTCTGCAGCCTCTGTGTTATAGGAAAGTATCGTGCTATCTTGACATGTATGTTTACCGCCGAAGACTGGACTGAGACGTTAGGATGTCTAGCATGAATTTGAGGGCAGATGCCATTTGGACATATCCATCCATCTCTCCGAAAATACCAAGCTGATTTATGACACCATATATCGGAGGTTTGGATAGATGCGACCGATATAGCAGACTTCATCACATTCCCCCTTATTGTGAGGGGTTTTTGATTGTGGGGACGCTCTTCCCTGCAGGCGCAAGCCCCTGCAGTTAATTACGTTATCGTATTGCAATAACAATTTTCTCCTACTCCGGAAGTTCACTTCGTGTCATGTTATGTTTATTTTATTTTGGTTGCTCATGGGTTGTATACGTAGACTAACTTATGTCGTCGCTCGTAGGGCGCAGAATAGTCCAAATCCGTATATTTTAGATTTAGATTTGGATCAAGGATTTGCTTAATGGGTTCCACGTTGGTAGCTTAGTTTACCAACGGGAATGAACTTCGGACGTAGATCTCATATAAATGACGTCCATCAATGCATATGAAATTTGGGTTTGATTTAAGGATCGTTAGTCATATTTGAGACTAAGATCAACTTAGAAACAAATGAGTACATAGGCTCAATTATTTTAGTTTAAGGACATCACGGTCCAACATTCCCTGTTTGGGATGAATATTAGTTTAGGAACATTTTGGTCCATTATCGTTGTGATTGGGCTGCATGTCTAGTTTAGGCACATCTCGGTCCATCATTCCCATTTTGGAGACAAATGTTAGTTTAAGGACATTTTGGTCCATCATTCATCTTATGCGCGTGTGTATTTGTTACGTGGCGGAGTTAATGATGGTGACATGGAATGCGCCCAATTTGTGTTGCAATCCGATTTGAGGTGTGCACGTTAATTTGGAAGTACATCAATGTAGGATGTATCATTTCCTGTCTTTATGAAATTTTATATCAAGTTGGTACGAGAAAGGAGTTGGTTGTCGGGACCCGCCACCTCTTTGAAGACGTTGAGAAATTACAAATATATCAAAGGTGTGGAAAGATGTACTCATGAACCAAATCCCGTATTTGAGGGAAAAGATCATGGTGGATCATCTAAGAATTGTTAGCCTTATTTGAGACTAAGATTAATTTAGAAGGTATGGGATGAAGATCGTCAGTCATATATGGGACTAAAATCAGTTTGGATATCAGTTGGATATCACGAACATAAGCTTAGCCAATTTTGGCTAAAATTAGGTTTCTGTAACACCCAGCAGTGCTAAGCACTCAGTTGCATAAAGCGCACACATGTATTTCACGTGAGGCGTTGAAATAGTGCTAAACACTAGTCTTTCATGGCGCTCACGTGTGTTTCACGTGAGGTGCTGAGCTTCTGGCGCCTTGTGAGCGCTCACGTGCATTTCACGTGAGGCGCTGAGTTCTTTTGGAGATTTAATCTCTGTTGATATTTTTAGAGAACTTAAACCTCTGTTAATGATATTTTGGACATTAACGATCACCAGGATCACTATTTTGTGGATCTGGGATCAGGTTTTTTAAGAACTAAGTTCTTGATTTGAAGGAACTAATTTCCTAGAGTATTACGGACTCCATCTTCTTCATGTTCTTTTTATCCATGTTCTCCCCTGATTCTTTGATTCTCCATTGCAAGATCTTCCCGATGAGAATTAAATTCTCAACTTATGGAAGACTTGTCCTGTGGATCTCAGATCCAGAGAAAAAACTAAGTTTTTTAAAAAGGGTTAAACCCTTCAATAGATAAAGGAGATGTTTTGATCTCCGTTTTTTATTTTACCTAGGGTTTTGAGGAGGAAGATCTTCTTCTTTTAGAATTAAATTCTCTATTATTTTGTGGAAGCTTTTTTTGAGATCCTTCTGTATTTTTCATAGAAGCTTATACGGAGTTTCCTCTCTCCAGATTTAATCTCTTTGCTTCTATTTATAAAAGAAAAGAAAAATCAATCTGTTGGGGGAAATATCTCATTAAGAGATCATGATTGATTTCATAATCAATCAAATTGATCTAGATGAACCAGTGAATTTTATTCACCGTTGGATTTTTAATTTAAAGACTCTCTGTTTAACGAAGAAGATTTCTTTTTTGTTATAACAAAATTAAGAAAATATTTTTCTAAGATAGAATTTTATTTTATCATATGAATATCTTGTTAATTTAACAAGATTAGGAAGATATTTTCCTAACATAGAAATTAATTCTGTTATATGAATATCTTGTTAGTTTAATAAGATTAGAAAGATATTTTCCTAACATAGAATTTTATTCTATCATATGAATATTTTGTTAGTTTAATAAAATTAGGAAGATATTTTCCTAACATAGAATTTTTATTCTATTAGATAGTTTAATTGGTGATATATTTTATCACCATTGGATTTTAAATCCAAGATTCTCTATTAGAGAAAAATCTTTCCATAATAGAAAGATTAGGGAAAATATTTCCCAAATAGAATTTAATTCTATCAGATGTGAGCATTTTAAATTGGGGCGCTCATGTGCTTTGCATGTGAGCTCTGCCAAAAGAATGCGGTAAGGGAACTCACATGTTTAACACGTGACCCCTAGTGTGGGTTTTAGCCTGTTTATTTTCAGCGCTCATATGTTTTGCATATAAGCTCTCACGTATTTAACACGTGGGGCCTGTTTAGCCTTTGGTTATTTATGTTCAGCGTTCATATGTTTTGCATATGAGCGCTTACGTATTTAATACGTGAGGCCAAACTTTGGGTTTTAATTCTCCTTGAAACCAGAACGTTCACGTGCTTTGTACATGGAAGGAATTCATTTACTCTTTCTCTTCTTCCCCATTTTTTTAAGGGAGCAACTAGCCCTTGGCCAAAAAATTTAGTGGGACCAAATGCCCCCCACTAGTTTGCTCACATAAGTATGTACGTGAGTGAAATAGTGCAAAATTATGCATGGCCATAGAATTGATGGCTTAGGAGACAAGTTTAGAATTTTTGTAGCCTAAGCCTTTTTCATCATCCTGAGCCGTAAGGGTCTCAAGAAGGTTTTTCTCTCTATGAGTCGTGAGGATCTCATAGGTGCATATTCTCCCTAGAAATCGTGAGAATTCCTAAGCGTCTTTCACCTTCATGAGTCGTAAGGATCTTACACAGGTATTTCTCCTTACGAGTCGAGGGGACCCGCAAGTGGTTTCTTCACTTTATTGGTGAATGTGTCCCGTGGATAGTATACAAGAGTCAGTTTGGACTTTCTTATAGGGCAACGATAGCTTAGGAAACAGGATTAGATCTGTCGCCTAATGCTTTTCAACTTTATGAGACATGAGGGTCTCATAAAATGTTTCTCCCTACGTGTCGATAGGATCTCATAGGTGTATTTTCTCCTTAGAAGTCGTAAGGACTCCTAAGTGCTTTTTCTCTTGAGAGTCGTAAGGATCTCACAAGGGAATTTCCCCTTACAAGTCGAGAGGACCCGTATATGGCTTCTTCTCCTTATCGGTATGCGTCTTTGGAGAATGTGGCCCGTGGATACTATACAAGAGTCAGTTTGGACCTACTTGTAGGGCTACAGTGCTTAAGAAACAGGTTGATATCCCCGTCATCTAAGGCTTTTCACCATCATGAGACGTGAGGGTTTCATAAAGATGTTTATCCCTACGAGTCAAGACGAGTCAAGAGGATCTCACAGGTGTATCCTAATGTGAAATATAGATAACCCTTTTTTTTTATAAAGGTCCGTTAGGTTTGTGGTACTAGGTTTAAGTCCATCGTACCGTTGCGTTGGCTGATGTATTCCTCGATATGTAGTCATTTAGGTTGCTGCTCGAGTAGCCCCGCGAGTGTCGTGTCTCTGATCCCTTCTGAGGCTGGACAAGACGTCTTCAAGTAATCTTCTTAGATTGGAATATCTGTATTACCATCGGAAGAACAGCGTTAGGTATTTGCCGTGGCGCTTTTTACTTAAGGTTAGGCTTAATTTGAAGCCTTGATGAGTCATAACTGTACCCTTCTGGGGTGGGATGATATCCAATGGTCTTTAGGTTTTGTATGTATTGTCGTCAAGACTCGAAGCTAGGAATATGCCATCACTTCATTTTTGCTTTGATGATGTTGTCCCGATTCTTTGTTGAAGAAAGATAGACATCCATATGACCACTATGCTGTATGTATTACAATTGAGACCTGAAGCTAGAAATATGCCATTGCTCTAATTTCATTTGATAGTTGCGTCCACACCCTGCTGGAATGAGGAGGAACGTCGAGATGATCTCTAGGCTTTAGATGTTGCCGTCGAGATCTGGAGTTAGGAATTTTCCATCACTCCAATTTTATTTGACCGTTGCGTCCGCACCTTGCTGGAATGAGGAGGAACATGGAAGTAGTCTCTAGGTTGTATGTATACCGTCAATACCTAGAGTGGGATTTTTCCATTACTCCATTTTCACTTTGACCCTTAAGTCCTTTTGATGACGTTGCGTCTGCATCCTGCTGGAACGAGAAGAACGTCGTAGTGATCTCTAGGCAGTAGATGTCGACATCGAGACCCGGAGTTAGGATTTTTCCGTTACTCCACTTTAATTTTACCCTTGGGTCCTTGTTGACTTCACGTCTGTACTTTGCTGCAGTAAGGACGTTCAAATAGTCTTTAGGTTGTAGATGTGCCATCAAGACTTGGTCCTTCTTTTGACGAAGCGTGGTAGGAAAACATGGTTCCCTATCTTTCATTTGTGCCTATGGATCATATACAAAAGTCAATATGGACCCACTTGTAGGGCAGAAAAGTTTTATTTTATTATATATTTTTTTACTTATTTCCGCAATGCTCTTTCCTTTCAGCTTTTTATATTGTGAAGTCGCGATTGCCCAATCATTTCGACTGTTTTTCGCGGTACCCAATCATCTCGGCCATTTCATTTTTTATTTTTACTCGCTATTTTTTTATTGAGAGTTGCCTAAACATTTTGGCTGTTATTTTTTACTCGCTGATTTTGTTACGAGTCGGGGACTTGGGTCCTGATACCCATTTTGGCATCAGTATTGCTACGACTGGAATATTGCCATGAGCGAATCATCATTTGTTGTGAGAGGACTTGGTGTTTGACGCTTATTTAGGCAACAACATTGCTACAACTAGGATATTGTAAGGAGCGAATCATCATTTGCATTTATTGATTTGAACAAAGGCGGCTGAGCAAACAGGGTTAGAATTCTGTCGACTAAGGCTTTTAACTTCATAAGCCGTAAGGGTCTCATAAAGGTATTTCTCCCTACGAGCCGAGAGGATCTCGTATGTGTATTTTGTCCTTAGGAATCGTAGGGATTCCTAAGCTTGTTTTCTCTTGCAAGCCGTAAGGATCTTACCAGAGAGTTTTCTCCTTGTAAGTCAAAAGGAGTTACAAGTGTAGTTCACCATATGGGGATATTTCTTGCCATCAGTGGAACTTGGGAACATATTTTGTTCGAGCCCATGGATTGTATACAAGAGTCAATATCGGACTACTTGTAGGGCAGCTTGGGGGGGTATTATGGTTTAAGGATAGGTTTGGATTCCTACAACTTAAGACTTTTGAATTCTATGAGCCGTGAGGGTCTCATAGGGGGAATTCTCTTTACGAGTCGTGAGGATCTCGTAAGTGTATTTTCTCCTAAGAAATCGTGTTGATTTCTAAGTGTGTTTCTCCTTTGTGAGTCGTAAGGATCTCATGCAGGTATTTTCTCCTCACAAGATCGAAAGGACCGTGCAAGTGTATTTTATTTTTTTCATTTTTTTACGAGATTGCGTCCTTCCGGGCTTTCATAAGCTCACCGGTAGTCGTGCTGTTTTTACTCACGACACACTTTCGAGTTTTCATCCGTGCTTATTTTGCTTATGGACATACATTTTTTTGCGAATGGTGAAACTCTCGAAAGTAGCTTCGTCGTGGATGGCCCATCTGTTTGTCGGTGAGGCTTAGGGGTGGCTTCATCGCTGGAGTAGCTGTGTAGCCAGTAGGACTTGAGTTGCAACCTTCGCCGTTGGGACTTCGATTGCAATATAGATCTCAAGAGAGCATATCGCCGTATTTAGGGTGATATGCTAGTTTAGGGATATTTCGGTCCATTATCGCCATATTTGAGGCGATACACTAGTTTAGGGACGTTTCGCTCCATTATCGCCGCGTTTGAGGCGACGCGCCATGTTTGAGGCGACACACTAGTTTAGGGTCATTTCGGTCCATTATCGCCGTGTTTGAGGCGACGCACCAGTTTAGGGATGTTTCGGTCCGTTATCGCCATGTTTGAGGCGACGCGTAGTATTTAAGGCGACACACTAGTTTAGGGACGTTTCAGTCCATAATTTATCATTTGGTCGGGGAATTGCATAACTCATCCCTTCCAACTCTTGTTTCCTTAGGCGCTGCTGCCTATCCTTTGTATGTATGGACACTTCACACCTCAAGCTATTTTCACCCTCTTGAACTGCTTCTTTTATTATCATAGCAATCGGGTTGTTTTGGCGGGAAATACCGGTCTCTTTACACGACACCCGCCCCCTGCTCATCAATGTCATTTTCTGACACTGACGGAGCATCTTCTTCATATACGAAGGAACGAGATATCACGTCACTCCTTCTGTAACAACTCCAATTTTTGTATACATAAAATTGGGGTATTTAATGTTGTTGTTACCACTTTAAGTATTTATTTTCCCACAATAATTACAAGAAGGAGCTTTTAGCTCATTGGTAACACCTTGCACTGCTGAAGCCACCAGAGTTCAAATCCCCTGCCTCACATTATTTTTATATTGTTTTTGTTTTAAATCCTTAGGAAGCCCAACAGTCCACACACCGTAACTTCTAAAACTTTAACTTCACCTGAAAAAGTAAAAGCACCAGAGCCTTCACCTGACGACCCCCTACCCTCGACCACCTGACTCGGCCCGACTCGGCCGAGTCGGCCGGTCTGGACTCTGCCGGACGGCCGAGTCCCCAACATGAAAGTTGGGGCTCTTCACCTACCTTACCCCCTTGTATACTCCAAATTAATGGATCGGTTCCCGAGACTTCAATATACCCTATTTACTACGATTTTTAATGATTTTCTCACATTTTTACAATTTTTTTATCAAAAACCCTTCACCTACCCTACCCCTAGCCTACCCTATAAATACACCCCCTACCCTCTACCTTCTCATCCCAAAATCCAGAGCCCACTCTCTCAAAAACTTCTCAAGAGTTGTGTACTTTGAAAACAAGTTCACGCGAAGCTCCGACGAAATTCCGACGGAAATTCCGGCGACGTTTTTAGGAACAACCGGCGACGAAGCAACGCCTCGGCAACCCCTTTAGTCCCCTCTCACTCCTTTGTATAATCAAAACCCGTAAGTCCCATTCTATCCCTCTTTCTTATTTTCTAAAATACGAAATTACAAAACCCGACGGAATCGGAACAAATCCGATTTCCGATTCGGTTTTCTATAAAATTTCACTTCTCACCAAATTCAATCATGCTTAAACATCTTATTGTTGACTATTAAACATTTAACAAATAATTTGAACAAGTTTCATCACATGAAATGATAGCTTTTTCAATTTATTGTATTTTTCACTTAAATACCACAATGTTTTGATTTCACATTTAACCCCCTTAACCTTGCTATACATTTAATGTAGAGCATGAGGTAATAACCTACCTCCACACACACGCATATACAACCTAAAACGATATAAAAAAAAACTTAGAATACGATAAAACAATACTTTCATTTAAATACCATATTCTTAATAAATCCATTCCTAAAAGTTTTAGCTTTGATACACTTTCAAAACAAATACCTCTCATTAGGAAAATATGATAAGTTGTGGACATCGGTCGTTTATCTAAACCTGACTTTGTGGTGTTTAGGCTAGGCAAGTGAGAAAGGTAACTTTAAAAGGCCCGTCTCACGGTGATTCGTGAGCGGATCCCTCCTTTCCTCATTTGTACTTACCTGGCCACAATTGGCGGTGAAGAGGCGATTTGAGGCATCTAACAACTTGTCGTTTGGACCATTTAGAAATAGGCTATTTGACTTAGAAAGCCTAGAATCTAGAATACGGAAAATTAATATTTTTACAAATAAATACCTTTTACTTTATAAAACCGTTTTCTAAAGAATTTAGTATTTTACAATCTTTGCAAAGCGCCGCTACAACCCATTTTTGGGGAATCCGTTCGGGATGGTGCAGATTATCGCACATCCTCAGGCTTAGTAGTGCGAGATTCAGACCTCTGCAAGGAGCATTCGGTCTCGAAAGGTTTAAAATACGACATCTTAAGAAAATGAGATTTTTAGAATATAAATATTTATTAAAACTACTTTTGTATAATTATATGTATATTTTTCATTTAAATATAAATATTCCACCTTTTTCTAAAAAAATCACAAGAATAAATTTTACACTAAAATACCATGAATTTCAAATAAATCAATATTACAGATAAATACCTTTATTTATAAAACTAGGATATTTTCACTAGAAATGTCACAATATAAAATACACATTCATTATAACTCTAAAGGCGAATAATGAATACTTGAGGTGTATTTTGAAAAATATATAAAAGTATTTTTACATAAAACCCCCTCAAGTTTTATAAATTACCCTAAGGACCCTAGCAATTATAAGACTTCGATTCATATTTCTGATTGTCTGACTCATGTTTGAGTCTGATTAATCTGACTTGAATATGATTCAAGTCAATTTATAATCTACAAGATTCCAATTCAATATGAACACATGAATCCAATTATCAATTTATACAATTTGACTGAACCGAACCATGGATATATTCCTTTTATATGATTCTCAGTTATTCCATTTACATAACTCTACGGTTACAACCATTTACTGATATCATGGTTTCGGTCAGTCAACCAATCATACAACTAATACAATTTACAAGACAACAATACAAACAAGACATCGCGGGGTTTAAGGGGTAGATTGGTACGGAAGGTGTTAAAGGTGGCACGAGGTGGTCAGATTAAGACACCTAATCTATATTCCGTTGCTTTTGTACCGTGGCCTAACGGTTCCTTGTACATTCCGTTTACCCTGGTCTCTAACATATAGAGACCCCTCTTGTATACACTGGCATCCTTCTGTACCAAACTACAAACAACAGCGTTAACACAACATTACAACAATATTATACAACTTTAAAAGATATCTTCTTATTCTGCCTACTCTACTTTTCTCTTACTTTTGGGACTTACCGAGCGACCTGTTCTCCGACGACATTCTATTTCTTTCTTCTTTGAATGTCGTCAGGTGATTCGGACCCGGCAGAGATCGAGCCATCTCAAGAAGACTTGGAGCAGTTTGCCGAAGACCCCGCACTTTAGTTTCATTGTACACTTTTCCTTTCTGTACTTTTCATTTCCTGTTATTCCACTGTTTAGGCATCTTTTTATTTCAGCTGTATTTCCTTTTCATGCATTGTACAAAAGAATGTTAATAAATAAAAGTTGTTGTTTTTATTATCTCTTGTCTCTTGTGTATTCTTTTTATATTGCTTAGATACGCTTAGCGTATGTACTTCTGAGTATATACGTAGCGGACCTCATCGCGTCCCCTTCGCCGTACACCGGGAAGCGGGGCGTGACACCTTCTGCTGAGTTTTCTTCTTCCTTGGAAGAATGTACATGACTTAGGGGATTTTCCCCTCATTATTTGATTCGGAGTGGGACATGGATTCCACATCCCTTCCATGGTTTTTTGTTTCAAGCAGGATATTCTACTTGATTGCACGACCCGCTTGTAGGTCCCTTGATATCCTTTCTGTTCTTTGAAGAATGGGCCTTCTCACGTAGAAATTCTTCCGCCAGTGGGGAATATGTATATTTCGGGGGGGGGGGGAGCGAGTACCCACGCCGTCGCTACTTTGGCGACAGGTTGCTTCATAGCCGCTCATTTTTGTTGAGCATTGGCGACAAACGCCGCCTTGCCTTTGCTTTTCATTCATCTTCATCGGATGAGGAAGGATCTTGACCCATCTAATCCAATCAAGCCATTTTATCCCAGAGCACTTGGAAGGTCGTCGGCTTGAAGAGTGTTATATATGGGAACACCTTTGAATTTGGGTCAAAGGTGGCTATGAACACTCCCACGGCTGCAGCTTTCTCGATGCGTTGCTCGCATTTTGACCAGAGATTTCTCCATCGGGTAATATATTGAACCCGGGTGTCATTCGGTCCAACCCTTTTATTGACCAATGCCGCCACGGTAGTGTGTTTATTCACACTAGCGAATCTATGACAGAAGAGCCTATCCATCTTGTCTAAGGTCTTCACGGAATCATTTGGGAGTTCCGCATACCATTCGAAGGCGATGCCTGTCAAACTGTTAACGAACTATTGGAGTAGTATATCATTTCCTCCAGTATTGCTGCACATAGATTTAAATCGCGTGATGTGCTGGCGAGAATTTCCGGTCCCTTTGTATATATGGAACTGTTTACCGCCGAAAGACGCGACTGGCACGTTGGGACGTCTGGCCTAAATTTTGGGGGGCAGATGCTATTAGGTTTTATCTGTCTACCTCTCCGAAAATGCCAAGTTGATTTATGGTGTCGTGTATCGAAGGTTTAAACATATGCGGCCATTGTAGCAGACTTCGTCAGATTCTCCCTCGTTGACGAGGGGTTTTTGATTGTGGGGACGCTCTTCCCTGCAGGCGCAAGCCTCTGCAGTTAATTACGTTACCGTGTAACGATAACCACTTTCTCCTGCTCCATATGTTCACTTTGTGTCGTGTGTATTTGTTTTATTTTTGGTTGCCCGTGGATTGTATACGGAAAGTAATTTATGTTGTCGCCCGTAGGGCGAGGATTAGTCCAAATCCTTATTTTCTTAGATTTGGGGTTTGTTTGTTTTAAGGCTCGTTAATCTCGTTTGAGATTAAAATCAACTTAAATGTTTGTTGATGACACGTTAGTCTAATTTTAGACTAAGAACTACTCAACGAGGGTTCAGGATCATTTTTGATCCAACAATAGAGCATTTGGGCTCTATCGTTTTAGTTTAAGGACGTCACGGTCCATTGGGTTTAAAGAAAATATAGTCCATAGAGTTTAGTTTAGGGACGTTGCGGTCCATAGAATTTAGTTTAGGGACATTGCGGTCCATTGGGTTTAAGGACATCATCGTCCGTGTTTAATGACATCATAGTCTGTAGGGTTTAAAGACGTCATATTCTATGTTTAAAGACATCATAGTCTGTAGGGTTTAAAGACATCATAGTCTGTAGGGTTTAAAGACATCATAGTCTGTAGGGTTTAAAGACATCATAGTCTGTGTTTAAAGACATCATTGTCTGTGTTTAAAGACATCATTGTCTGTGTTTAAAGACATCATAGTCTGTAGGGTTTTAGTTTAACGGTTTGGGGATGCGCCAAAAGTTATTGGTTATTGGGACCCTCCATCTCTCTGAAGACGTTGAAGAATTACAACGACATGTATCAGAGGTCTGAAGAGATGTACCCTTGAACCAGATTTCAGATTGAGGAGTCATCAGTCATGAGTATGGAGGCTCGGTTTATTTAGAGACTTAATCTCAGGAAAGACTTAGCCAATCTGGGGTTGAAGTTGGCCTCTTATAGTGTTAAACACCAGTATATGCTCAGCGCTCACGTGCTCCCATGTGAGGCCTTAAAGTAGTGTTAAACACTAAAAATTTGAGGCGCTCGCGTGGGGTCACGTGAGGCGCTTGAAGCAGTGTTAAACACCTAAAAATTTGAAGCGCTCACGTGAGACGCTTGAAATAGTGTTAAACATTAAAAATTTGAGGCGCTCATGTGGGGTCACGTGAGGCGCTTGAAAGTTGGCACTTTTTCTTTGAGTTTATTCCCTTATTCTTTTCTGAGCGCTAAGCACTATTGGGTCACGTGGGATCACCGTGGCGCCCTAAAATTGGAAACTGCCTTTGATTTATTCCCTTTTTGCTTTATAAGTGCTAAGCACTATTTGGGGGTCATGTGGGATCACATGAGCCAATCTCAACTGTCGTCTTTTGTTCATCAAGGGTGCTCACGTGGGATCACGTGATCGGCCATTAACATGTTGGGTGCTAATCTTTTTAATTGCATGGAGATCTTGAGTTTTGAGACTTTCAAGCCCACTGTTTTGTAATAATTAAATTCTTATATTGGGTTAAACCCTAGTTTTACTGGAGGAATTAAATTCCTATATGTTCTTGTAAGAATTAAATTCTTTGAACTTAGTTCTTTCTCCTAGGTTTGAATCTACATAACAGAATCTCCCCGATGAGAATTAAATTCTCAACTTGTGGGGAGATTTGCTTCTGCATATCTCAACCAGAGAAAGAACTAAGTTATTTTTAGAAGAGTTAAACTCTTGTGGAGGCGAAGAAAAGATAAGATGTTCTCTGTTTTTCTTCTTTTCTCTTACCTAGGGTTTCTCTTTCTGTTTTCTCTCTTGAACTTGAAATTTAGGGGGGGTTCTTCTCTACAAGACTTGAAGTCTTGGGTCCTTTATATAGTGGAGGCTGATTTGTTGAATCAGTTAAGCAAATCTCTCATTGAGAGATCTCTGATTTATTTGGGGATTTTATCCACCGTTGGATCCTTGATCCACGGACTTCTGTTTTACAGAAGACATTTTTATTTTGTTTTTAACAAGGTTGGGAAAATATTTTCCCATACAGAGATTATTCTGTATCTTGGTGATTTTTAATCACCATTGGATTTTTGATCCAAAGTGCTCTGATTTACAGAGCACAATCTTTATTGTTTAGAAAGATTTAAGGAGTATTTCCTCAATCAGAATTTAATTCTGTATCTTGGTGATTTTTAATCAGTATTGGATCTTTGATCCAACGGTGCTTTGATTTTCAGAGCACAATCTTTCTTATTTAGAAAGATTTGAGGAGTATTTCCTCAATCAGAATTTAATTCTGTGCTATGATGATTTATCATCTCTGTTGGATCTTTGATCCAAGGGTGGAGAACTTTTAGTTCTGTCGATGGCGCTCTCATGCTTTGCACGTGAGGCGCTGCCTCAGAATTTTTAACTCTTGGCGCTGGCGCTCTCGTGCCTTGCACGTGAGTCGCTGCCTTAGATTTTTTTAACTCTTGGCGTTGGAGCTCTCGTGCCTTGCACGTGAGGTGCTGCCTCAGAGTTTTTAACTCTGGGCGCTGGCGCTCTCATGCTTTGCACGTGAGGCACTGCCTCAGAGTTTAACTCTGGGCGCTGGCGCTCTCGTGCTTTGCACGTGAGGTGCTGCTTCAATTCAAATTTTGAACAGAGTCTTGCTCTCTTATTGGGAGGAAACAAATGCCCCCCACCATTACGCTCACGTGGCTCACACGTGAGTGCAGCGGTGGCACCCTTTCTACCATTGGATTGTCTTCGAAGTTGGATCGACTTCCAGCGCCTATAAATAGGGCTTTGGGCCCTTGAGATGATTTCTGTCCGTCTTCATCCCTTTTTGTTTTTGAGAATTTATTTCTCCCTTCAGAGCTTAGATCTCTGCCCATGGAAAATTCCTTTTGAGTTAGAATTTTGTTCAAAAATTTGGTAAGAATCATGTTCGACCCCACTAAACAGAGCTTTGCTCTTCTTAGATCATAGATCTAAAGAAATCTTTTTTAGGGTTTCTTAACCCGTTGATGAAGAACTCTTAAGGTTTCTAAGATTTTTACTTCATATCTTTAAAGATCTTGTGGTTTTTCGGAGCATAGCTCTTTTTTAAAAAAATTTGGGGGAATTTTATTCCCTTCTTAATTGACAGATGTAAACTCTGTCTGCAGAGCACTGCTCTCGAGGGAGTTGAACTCCTTGGCCCAAAGAGTCTCTCATTAAATGAGAATCCTTTTAGGATTTCCCTCTTAATGAGTGACTGTCTCATCAATGATGAGCCGTCACTTTGACTTTGTGGGTCCCCCTTGGTCCCTTTTTCCTGCATTGTAGTGTGGTACAAATTTAAAGTACCAAATGTCAGAATTGCACAATTTTTAAATTTGTTGGATGTTTTTAACAGTTTTTTGTTTTTTATGAGGATGTCAAGAGTTGTTTAAACTCTCGTGTCCGTTTCAATAAGCATTTTCTTGATCAGTTTGATCACTAAACTTTCACTTATTTTTCTTTTCAGACACTATGGCCTCTCATCTGTATGATTTTGACGAAATTATTTCTTATGAAGACATTCGCGTACAAGGCCGTTGTCAAAACCAGAAGTTTACAAACGCCCAATGCCCCGAGATTATGACTCGCTTCAATGAATACAACGGTCGACTACTTCCTCGTCACTCTGCTCTTTTGAAGATCATCGTGAGAACGATTTAGGAAGCACTTCCTGGATTTTACAAACCCATGCCGCTTAAGGCACTGGATGATGCCGAAGACAAGGTGCACTCAGTATATCTGATGGGCCTGATCTCAAAGAAGCGGCGAGATAATCTTGTTGATATCTTGCATCAAATTTTCCAATAGACGACGATAATCTCTTCCTATCAGAGGACGGACGACATCAGCGAGGATCCTGACGCTTGCATTCGTAAGAGGATGCACACGAAAATGGTCAGAGAGGCCAGAAGCATTTTAGACGGTCTTACTTATGAATTTCTCAACCCATGTCCCGGATTTAGTGTTTTACCATTGTAAACATTGTAATGATGTTTTTGTTTTACTGTTTTCATCAATGTAAGAATTTTCCGAGGTATGAATAACAAATTTTTCCTTTCTATGCATTTATTTTATGCATTAATCCTTTTTGCACATACATGAGTGGGTACGCTTCAAACGCTTAATTAGATACGAATTAAATGTTCTCTTTACTGCCTTGCATAGTATGTGGTTGACGTCCATAGGTCATGCCTTTTTGTTTTGGCTTGGCGCAATGTAGTTTACATACTCTTGAGTAGCACCTCCATTTTAGTGGCATGTAACTTTGGAAAGTGTGGCCTATAGATAGTAGATAGCAGTCCATCTTAATCTCCTTATAGGGTATCGATGGATTAGGAAACAGGTTCAGGTTAGCTGCCTATGACTTTTCAACTTTATGACCCGTGAGGGTCTCATAAAGACGTTTCTCCCTACGAGTCGGGAGGATCTCGTAGGTGTAATTTCTCCTTAAGGGTCGTGAGGACTCCTAAGTGCATTTTCTCTGGAGAATCGTAAGGATCCCACAAGAGAATTTTCTTTATGCGCAGGGATACTAATTTCCCCACAGGTCGAGACGAATCGAGAGATTCTCGCAAAGACACTAATTTCCTTGCGGGCCGAAATGAATGGAGAGGTTCTCACCATGGGCGCTGATTTTCCTGAATCGAGAGATTTTGCCAAGGACACTGATTTCCTTGGGGTTGAGACGAATCGAGAGATTCCTGCAAAGACACTGATTTCCTCGCGGGTCGAAACGAATCGAGAGGTTCTCTCCAAGGACGCCGATTTCCCTGAATTGAGAGGTTTTGCTAAGGACGCTGATTGTCTTGGGGTCGAGACGAATCGAGAGATTCCTGCAAAGACACTGATTTCCCTGCGGGTCAAAATGAATCGAGAGGTTCTTGCCAAGGACACTGATTTCCTTAAATCAAGGTTTTGCCAAGGACACTGATTTTCCTGGGGTTGAGACGAATTGAGAGATTCCTGCAAAGACACTGATTTCCTTGCGGGTTGAAACGAATCGAGAGGTTCTCACCAAGGACGTTGATTTCCCTGAATTGAGAGGTATTTCGCCAAGGACACTGATTTTCTTGGTGTGGAAACGAATCGAGAGATTCCTGCAAAGACACTGATTTCCCTGCGGGTCAAAACGAATTGAGAGGTTCTCGTCAAGGATGCTAATTTTACTGAATCGAGGTATTTCGCCAAGGACACTGATTTCCCAAGGGGTCGAGACAAATCGAGAGATTCCTGCAAATACACTGATTTCCCTGCGGGTCGAAACAAATCAAGAGGTTCTCGTCAAGGATGCTGATTTCCCTGAATCGAGGTTTTTGCCAAGGACGTTGATTTCCCTGAGGTCGAGACGAATCGATAGATTCCTGGAAAGACACTGATTTCCTTGCGGGTCGAAACGAATCGAGAGATTCTCGCCAAGGACACTGATTTCCCTGAATCGACGTTTTTGCCAAGGACACTGATTTCCCTGAGATCGAGACAAATCGAGAGATTCCTGCAAAGACACTGATTTCCTTGCGGGTCGAAACGAATTGAGAGGTTCTTGTCAAGGATGCCGATTTCCTTGAATCGAGAGGTTTTGCCAAGGACATTGATTTCCGTGGAGTCCGAAATGAATCGAGAGATTCCTGCAAAGACACTGATTTCCTTGCGAGTCGAAACAAATCGAGAGGTTCTTAGTTGACTTGTTTCCGAGACGGAGCGTTGTTCCGGCGGGAGGTCATTGGTTGACTTGTTTCCGAGTCGAAGCATTGTTTCGACGGGGAGGTCATTGGTTGACTCTAGGTTGTCTGTGAACCGTAGAGTCTTGGAACTGGGGACTTTGTCGTGGCTCCGATTGGTGGTGTCGCGTCCGTATCCTGCTGGAATGAGGAGGAACGTCGTTGTTGGTCTCTAGGTTGTAGATGTGGCCGTCGAGATTTGGAACTAGGGACTTTGCCATGGCTCCGCTTCGTTGCGACTCTGAGGTCGGTTGTTGATGTCACGTCTGTATCCGGTTGGAGTGAGAAGAAACGTTGTTGTTGATCTTTAGGCTGTAGATGTTGCCGTTAAGATTTGGCATCCCTTTGACAGAGTCTGGTGGGGAAATGTGGTTCCCTTTTCATTTATGCCCATGGATTGTATACAGGAATCAGTATGGACTCACCTGTAGGGCAAAAGTTTCATTCTTTTATTTTTTTTATTTCTTTCCGCGATGCTATATCATTTCATCTTTTTATATCGCGAAAGTCGTGATTGCCCAATCATTTCGGCTATTTTTCGCGGTGCCCAATCATTTCGGCTGTTTTTTCTTTTTCTTTACTCGCTGCTTTTTATTGCGAGTTGCCCTATCATTTCGGCTATTTTTATATGCATATATTTTAGTTGCTGCTCTTTGTTGCAAGTCGCCCTGTCATTTCGGCTATTTCATATGCATTTTTGGCTCGCTGGTTTTTTGCTGCGAGTATGGAACTTGAGATCCGATACCAATCTTAGCATCAGCATCGCTGCGACTGGAATGTGGCCAGAAGCGAATCATCATTTGCCATGAAAGGTCTTAGAATTTGATACCGATTCAGGCATCAGTATCGCTACAACTGGGATATTGCCATAAGCAAATCATCATTTGCCTTTGTTGATTTGAATAAAGGTGGCTTAGCAAATAGGATTAGGATCCTGTCGACTAAGGCTTTTGACTTCATGAGCCGTAAGGGTCTCATAATGGTATTTCTCCCTACGAGTCGTGAGGATCTTGTAAGTGCGTTTTCTCCTTAAGAATCATGAAGATTCTTAAGTGATATTTTCTTTTGTAAGTCGTAAGGATCTCACAAGAGAAATTTCTCCTTATAAGTCGAGAGGACTTACAAGTGTTGTTCACCACATAAGAAAATTTCGCGCCAATGGTGGAACTTGATGGGGGAGATGTTTATTTGTGCCCGTGGATTGTATACAAAGGTCAATATTGAACCGTTTGTAGGGCAATATGGGGAATGTGATGGCTTAAGAACAGGTTTAGATCCCTGTAACTTAAGGCTTTTGAATCCTATAAGCCGTGAGGGTCTCATAAGAGGATTCTCCTTACGAGTCTTGAGGATCTCGTAAGTGTAATTTCTTCTTGGGAATCATGGGGATCCCTAAGTGTGTTGCTCCCTTATGAGTCGTAAGGATCTCATGCAGGTATTTTCTCCTTACAAGATTGAAAGGATCTTGCAAGTGTGCATGAATTTCTTTTACGAGTCTGCACCCTTTCGGTTTTTCACAAACTCGCCGGTAGCCTTGCTGTTTTTACTCATGGAGCCCTTTCGGGTTTTCATCTGTGCCCATTTCACTTATGGACATACCATTTTTTTCTGCCGCGTTAGCCTAAGGATGCTGCGGTTCATAGTAGTTTAAGGACGTTTCGGTCCGTAGCTAGTTTCAGGACGTTTCGGTCCGTTGTTAGTTTTAGGACTTTGCGGTCCATTGTTAGTTTCAGGACATTGCGGTCTATAGCTAGTTTAAGGACATCTCGGTCCGTAGCTAGTTTAAAGACATCTCGGTCCATAGCTAGTTTAAAGACATCTCGGTCCATTGTTTTTTTCTGTGGCGAAGTTTTGCCGGATAGCACTTACAGTGTTTGGTACTCAGGAAGACAGCGAGCGGACACAAGCATCATCATCTATAATTAACCTGGGCCGTGACTCGTCAGGCATAGTATTTCTTAAGGAATCAGTCGTTTATTGGCCAGAAGGGTCTTTCTCCATGCATATATATGAGCCAATAGGCTCCCCCTTGATAGACCTTGTCACATAATCCAAGGATTTTGGCACTGCTCCTGCCTCCAGCTCCTCTATGTTATCTTCTAACGCCTAGTGAGCTTCTTTCTTATTTAGCGACGAATGAGAGATCATCTGGCAACTTGCCACATAATCTTCGGGTTCTTCTGACGAGTTGTCTCCTTCATCATTGTCGTTATCTCCACTTTCAAGGATATGGTTGAGAAACTCTTGGAGCGTGACTGGGGTTCGCGCTTTCTGGTTATATTCCTCCAGTGCATAAATATGCTTTTGCAGCTCCGTGCGTTTGTCGTTAGACTGTGCGGGCTTTTTGGTGTTCTTCTTCTTCTTCGAAGACTTCGATGGCTGGACCTGGGTGTTTTGCCTTTCGCCACCAACTCCCGGTGTTGGGCGTGGTTTCAGCATCCCCCTCAATGATCTTGGGCTCTAGCGGGCTTTTTCACCTGATTGCCGGGCATGCTTGAAGATCCTTCAGCATTCTTTTGGTCTTAGCTGAAAGAACAATTTCCCATGGAGTTTCCTCTATAAATGAGTATGATGCCCCCGGCGTGTCGACCTTTTTATGAGAGTGCGGTTGTGGCGGGTTTACCCTCCAGTTTTCAGACAGCGCGAACCTACCTTGTTGGTACTGGTTTTCAACCCAGTTTTTAAAGACGTAGCAATCTTCGATTGGGTGACCCACTACTCTGTGGTAGGGACAATAGTTAGGATGGTTGACGTCACCAGGTTGCGATGGGTGTCTCGGATCCGGCAGAGTGATGAGCCTGTTGCGCACTTCCAGTTTGAACAGTCTCCTTGTTTTATCCCGGGAAAATGAGTAAGGATGTCTCAACTTCTCATCGAAGGATCGTAACTTGTTGCTTTGGCGAACAACCGGTCTCGGGTCACTCGGTTGTTGTTAAGCGTTGGCGTGGAAGGTCGCTTTCCATTTCCCCTTTTCATTCTGAGGACCCGTCATTGAATAGGAAGGCCTATGGCCCATCTAGTCCATTTGGGCCAGCTTGTCAATCAAGGCCTAGAAGGTGGTCGGCTTGAAGAACATCATAAACTGGGATATAGTTGCATGCGGATCAAGGGTCCCCACGAACATGCCCACGGCAGGAGCTTTTTCTATGCGTTATTCGCATTTCGACCACAGGTTCCGCCACCGAATTGCATACTGAACTCAAGTTTCTCCTGGCTTCACCCTGGCATTGATCAATGCCGTGATCGGGGTGCGTTTTCTGGCGCTTGCAAAACGTTGGGTGAATAGCAACTCCATTTCCGTAAATGTTTTGATGGAATCATTTGGAAGCTCCGAGTACCATTCAAATGCTGTCTCCGCCAGGCTACCGACAAATTGGCGAAGCAATAGTTTGTCATCGCATAGTGCTATGAATTGAGCAACGTGTTGGTGTGGATTGCCCGTCTCCTTATATACATGGAATTTGGGGATCGTATATCCTGGCGGGTACTTAATTTGGTCGTACCAGCCTGGGTAAGGTCGCCCAGTTCTAGCGATATGGCATGCTGCTTCATTTTCCTGATGAGCTCGTATTTGTAGAGCTATGTAGTCATCAAGCGCAGCTTTCGAGATCGTCTCCTCTCTGGCTGCTGATAAAGCCGGAAGAGGTTTTGATGTCTCCCCTCTGTCGTCTTCAATGATTATTGGGGGATCTTCGGCTCGAGGGTCCGGCTGAATCATCATGCCCACCATATCTTGGAACAGGAGCGCCATTTATTTTATGTTAGCCGCTTGTTCCGCGGCCTCTTTATCTTTCTTTTCGAGCATTCTTCGGAGGAACTCAGCGTCGGTTTCCTGCTCCTGGCATTGATCCGACGATAATTTCGGGCTTTCCTTCTGCCCAGTGAGTGCGGCCATCTTCGTCAGCATCTCCTGGAGTTTCTGTTGCTGCTCCTGAGTTTTCGTCACAGACCGTGTGAGCGGTCGATGACCCGTAGAAGTACGGCTTTCCGCTTTTCCGGAAGCCATGTAGACGGTGTGCACTACCATGCCCCCAGACTTGGGGCGTTTGGATTCAGCGCCTTTGAGATTTGTCGTAGACATAGGGATCTTCTCCAGCCTTCTGCTTTTATGGGCGGCGAAGTTGAGGGGGCTGTTGCAGACGACACCTTCCGTAGCATGGCGGCGGAATGGTCCATCTCTTGACGAACCTTCATTTTCTTCTGTCGGCGGGAGTAGTCTTTGTCGATCACAGAGTCTTGGACTCTTCGCCAGACCCTGTGGATTTTTTAGGACAGCCGCTGAGGGGGCTGTTCCGGCTTTGCCTTAGTAACATTTTCAGCGGGTGGAGGGGACCTTTTAGTACGGCAGTGGGAGAATTCTTGCATACCCTCCTGAGCGGCTCAAAGCTATTCCCGGCTGGAACAGCAGCATCAACTTCCACCATCAGAGCTGGTGGAGTAAGTCCAGAGGGAGAGTTTCCCCCAGCTTTCCTCACTCGGCGCCAGTGGCGACGTCGAGCATGCCTTGCAGATGGGACTGGTTCAGTTACGGGAGTGGGTTCTTTGTGCCCCCTGCTCTGACGAGAGGTTGCTATTGGTGCCAGCCTGTCGAAGACTGACATCCGTTGAGAGGGAACGTCTAACCTGTCGAAGACCGACTTTCGGGTATGGGAAGCACTTGTAACGACCTCACCCGCACCAGGAGTTGGAAGGACTATCCTTGTTGGGATAGCCTTCTCTGGTATCGCGAGCCTCTTTGCAGGCCCACTGGAGCTTTGGCTCAGCCAGTTGAAGACTGAGACGTTGGAATTAGACGACCCGTTAAGAGGGGCCGTGGTAGTTGTAAGTCGATCAAAGACCGACTTCTTTGGAGCTTCCTGTGATGGCATTGGAGTGTTGAAGCACATTGGAGGGAGCATGGTCTCGAAGAACAATCTAGTGGTGGCCTGAGTCACCTGTTCAACTGGCATGGCGAAGATAGAGGCCGCGTGGGACCCGTAGGTCACTCCTCCGGACGGGACGGAACGGGAGTTGTTGTTGCAGTTGGTGTAGCTGGAAGCCATTGATCATCTTTTCTCTGCACGGGAGGAAGACACCAAATCTTAGTTCCTCGAATCCACAGGAAACCATAGCATACCGCGATTTGTTCGCGAAGCACAGACGAAGTGTGGAGTGGAAAGAGAAAAAGGTCTCACCGGGCGTGCCAGAATCTGTTTACAGCCGAAAGACGTGACCGGGATGTTGGGACGTCTGGCCTAAATTTGGGGGGGGGGCAGATGCTATTAGGTTTTATCTGTCTACCTCTCCGAAGATACCAAGTTGATTTATGGCACCGTGTATCGAAGGTTTAAACAGATGCAGCCATTGTAGCAGACTTCGTCAGATTCCCCCTCGTTGACGAGGGGTTTTTGATTTTGGGGACGCTCTTCCCTGCAGGCGCAAACCCATGCAGTTAATTACGTTACCGCGTAGCGATAACCACTTTCTCCTACTCCAGATGTTCACTTCAGTCGTGTGTATTTGTTTTATTTTTGGTTTTCCGTGGATTGTATACGGAGACTAATTTATGTTGTCGCTCGTAGGGCGGGGATTAGTCCAAATCCGTATTCTCTTAGATTTAGGGTTTGTTTGTTTTAAGGCTCATTAATCACGTTTGAGATTAAGATCAACTTAAACGTTTGTTGAGGATACGTTAGTCTAATTTTAAACTAAGATCTACTCAGCGGGGGTTCAGGATCATTTTTGATCCAACAAAAGAGCATTTGGGCTCTATCGTTTTAGTTTAACGACGTCACGGTCCATTGGGTTTAAGGACATCATAGTCCATAGAGTTTAGTTTAGGGACGTTGCGGTGCATAGAATTTAGTTTAGGGACATTGCGGTCCATTGGGTTTAAGGACATCATAGTCCGTGTTTAAAGACATCATAGTCTATAGGGTTTAAAGATGTCATAGTCTATATTTAAAGACATCATAGTCTGTAGGGTTTAAAGACATCATAGTATGTGTTTAAAGACATCATAGTCTGCGTTTAAAGACATCATAGTCTATAGGGTTTTGGTTTAACAGTTTGGGGATGCGCCAAAAGTTATTGGTTATTGGGACCCTCCATCTCTCTGAAGACGTTGAAGAATTATGACGACATGTATCAGAGGTATGAAGAGATGTACCCTTGAACCAGATTTCTGATTGAGGAGTCATCAGTCATGAGCATGGAGGCTCGGTTTATTTAGAGACTTAATCTCAGGAAAGACTTAGCCAATCTGGGGTTGAAGTTGGCCTCTTATAGTGTTAAACACCAGTACATGCTCAGCGCTCACGTGCTCCCATGTGAGGCCTTAAAGTAGTGTTAAGCACTAAAAATTTGAGGCGCTCACGTGGGGTCACGTGAGGCGCTTAAAGCAGTATTAAACACTTAAAAATTTAAGGCGCTCATGTGGGGTCACGTGAGGCGCTTGAAGTAGTGTTAAACACTAAAAATTTGAGGCGCTCACGAGGGGTCACGTGAGGCGCTTGAAAGTTGGCGCTGTTTCTTTGGGTTTATTCCCTTATTCTTTTCTGAGCGCTAAGCACTATTGGGTCACTGGGATCACGTGAGGCGCCCGAAAAATAGAAACTGTTTTTGATTTATTCCCTTTTTGCTTTATAAGTGCTAAGCACTATTTGGGGGTCACGTGGGATCACGTAAGCCAATCTCAGTTGTCCTCTTTTGTTTATCAGGAGTGCTCACGTAGGAGCATGTGATCGGCCATTATGATGTTGCTAATCTTTTTACATGCATGGAGATCTTGAGTTTTGAGACTTTCAAGCCCACTGTTTTATAAGAATTAAATTCTTATATAGGATTAAACCCTAGTTTTACTAGAGGAATTAAATTCATATATGTTCTTATAAGAATTAAATTCTTTAAACTTAGTTCTTTCCCCTAGGTTTGAATCTACATAACATAATCTCCTCGATGAGAATTAAATTCTCAACTTATGGGGATCTGCAGATCTCAACCAGAGGAAGAACTAAGTTCTTTTTAGAAGAGTTAAACTCTTGTAGAGGCGAAGAAGAGATAAGATGTTCTATTTTTTTTCTTCTTTTCTCTTACCTAGGGTTTCTCTTTCTGTTTTCTCTCCTGAACTTGAAGTTTAGGGGGGGTTCTTCTCTACAAGACTTGAAGTCTTGGGTCCTTTATATAGCAGAGGCTGATTTGTTGAATCAGTTAAGGAAATCTCTCATTGAGAGATCTCTGATTGATTTGGGGATTTTATCCACCGTTGGATCTTTGATCTAAGGATTTCTGTTTTACAGAAGACATTTTTTGTTTTTAACAAGGTTGGGAAAATATTTTCCCATACAAAGCTTATTCTGTATCTTAGTGATTTTTAATCACCATTGGATCTTTGATCCAACGGTGCTCTGATTTACAGAGCACAATCTGTCTTGTTATGAAAGATTTGAGGAGTATTTCCTCAATCAGAATTTAATTCTGTATCTTCTTGATTTTTAATCACTATTGATATTTTGATCCAACGGTGCTCTGATTTTCAGAGCACAATCTTTCTTCTTTGGAAAGATTTGAGGAGCATTTCCTCAATTAGAATTTAATTCTGTGCTCTGATGATTTATCAGCTCCGTTGGATCTTTGATCCAAGGGTAGAGAACTTTTAGTTCTGTCGCTGGCGCTCTCGTGCCTTGCACGTGAGGCGCTGCCTCAGAGTTTTTAACTCTTGGCGTTGGCGCTCTCGTGCCTTGCACGTGAAGCGCTGCCTCAGAGTTTTTAACTCTTGGTGCTTGTTCAGTTGATAAAACTGCACATTTGTTATTACATTTTCCTACTATTTCTATATTTAAAAAGGTGTTTATTATAATATATGATACATATGAGGGTTTATCTGTAAAAAGACTATTTTTATGTATTTATATATTATAATTAGCATTTGGTAGGAAAATGTATGCAAATAAATTCATTGACCTAATCCTAGTAGAACAAAGTCTACTAAATATTATTTGAGATTATTGTGCAGAATTTTCCAAGTTGTTGAGCAGAATTTATCAAGGAAATCAGGTTGTTGAAGAAGACTTGCCTAATTAAGAATCAAAACTTGAAGACCAAGTCTGGCAGCAACCACGAGAAGATTTCCAGATTCTGAAGGTGCCTAGGATTGCCACATGTCACAAGATGCAAGCCCAAAAATTTCAGTCAAGAGATCCTCACCATTGGCCGCGGAACTGCGGCCAAATCCCTCTGTTGGCCGTGGATCCGCGGCAGTTAAGGGGAATCAGGAGAAGAGATTTTGTGGCTTAAATCTCTGCTATATTTTACCAACTTTGGAAGCAAAATATTGTGGCTTTGGACTATAAAAGAGCACCGAGAGCCTCTTGGAAAATTCATCAAGCCGACGCGATCACGAAGCCCCAGACGCTCACGCATCCAGGCTGATCATCAACTGTTCGTCTACCTCCTTGGAAGAGATCGAGAAGCAAACTAGTCTTTGTAATCATTTTCTAAGGAATAAAAGTGTAGATTGTTCAAGTTGATTAATAAAGGTAGTTATTTTATTTAATTCTTTTTGCATTTTACATTATGTTTTCCCTCTCTGTCTTTTCATCTTCTTCTCCCAACATGCGCGAGTAATTCTCCGCTTGTTAGGGTTCGTAGGATTAGGGTAGGCTAATGGATGATGAAAATAACTAAACCCTTTTTAAGTCCTATAAAGTTTATGAACTTTATCAAAAGAATCATTAACATCCTAATCGGGCGCGCTAGCAATTCTTTGCTAGTTCCGACCGCGATTAGAGATTAGATTAATGATTGTTTTGGTAAAGGCTAGATATGAACGGAGTTCCGTGTCGATATAAGGGTTAAGAGTGGGATTTCTTTTCCCTCCAGAAACCCTAATCTACACGCATCACCGTTGTTCTAGTTTTAAATCTATTAATGGATAAAAAGGGTAACTTTTAATTAATCGTCCATAACTACTAAATCCTAACGAACCCTACAAGCCCTCTTATTATATTATCTACATCTCTAAAATAATCTAGATCTATATTTTACATTCTTATTTAACGTAGATCTAGAAACCATTCTATAAAAATTCTTTATCCCTCCTCTCTTTCTCAACACATCTAAAGTAAAAGTAAAAGGTTCCACGTTTCCCAGAGGACGACCCGTACTCATCTCGGTCTAGCTATACGCGACACCGTTCTGATTGCGGTTAAACTACAGACACACTCTTTCGAATCAATCAAATGGCGTCGTTGTCGGGGATACGTGCGTAATTTTTT
Organism: Agapanthus africanus; assembly: GCA_030015575.1. NCBI lineage: Eukaryota > Viridiplantae > Streptophyta > Magnoliopsida > Asparagales > Amaryllidaceae > Agapanthus > Agapanthus africanus. Next base: position 424,634,116 of record CM057349.1, read on the forward strand.
ATTTTTACTATTTGTGTTGAATTCTTAGACGATTCATATCATTATTAACACAAAACTGCAAATTGCATATTTAACGATTTGTGCGTGAATTTTGCGAGGAAATCTGGAGTCACAGAATTAAGGAAAACAGGAAACAGAGACATTTTTAGAGATCCAGAGGAGCAAAGGAGGCCACAGAAAAAATTTCATCAATTGTTATCTCCACATTGCGGCGGAACCGCGGCACAAAGGTGCCTTTTGCGGCGGAATCGCGGAAGTTTAGAAGGTTAGGGCTACAAAACTCTCTGGTATCTTTCTTAACTCCTTCTCTCTCCCCTCAAATCCAATAAAATCTATCTTCTGCAGGATTCTTTGCAAAATAGCGCCGCTCAAAAATCTTTTTGCAAAAGTTTTGTGATTTGTTTTGTTTTGCATATTTTAATACGGACTTTAAGGGGCAAAGACCAAATCAAGATTAGGTGGGGATTTCATCACCCTTCCTAAGCCCCACAAATCACAAACCGAGCATCTAGATCAACCCTTCATTAATTTAAAAAATATCTAGACCAGACTCTAAGGACTGTCGCGCTCAATAAGGACAGAGGAAGGTCGTGGGTAATCTATCGTTTATCCGCATTATTTTTGTAGTGCCTAGGCAAGTGTGTCAAAGGCTAGTGGTTTTTAATTAGGCCCACTACCGTGGTTCCTTCTCACTTACCTGGCACTTACCTGGCTACAAGGGTAGTACGGAGGCGGTAGAGGATTTATCCTGCGGCTTGTCCTTTGGAAGTCTAGGAGCGGTCTAGAGACTGGACCTAGGTGACCTTAGTTCTAGGGTTGCTTATGCATCTTAGGGTGATTCGTCTTGAGTCCCACTTTTTCAAAAACAAGCCAATTTTAAGTCACACACACGCTGCCACTTGCACTAAACCCGCTTAGTGCATGCTCGGCTGGACACGGGATCCTAGTGCCCGTCTTGTCCGCGTTCCTTCTATCGACGCCGAAGTCGGTACTTCTTCATCTTCTTTTCCCCCACCACACACCACAACCGAGATGGACGGCACTCTATCAGAATATAACACCACGCTGCCACCGCCCGTAGGTGCGCAGAATCCACCGCGCATCTCTCTCCAAGAGAGATGCTATCCTATCCGTGGTCCTCTTCCCACTTGTCTATCTCTTCCACCACCTAACGGGGATAATTTCGAAATTAAACTCCACTACATCAATCTGCTGCCCAAATTTCACGGGCTTGAGTCGGAAGACGCGTACGTTTTCATCACCAAATTCGAAAACGTATGCGCAATGATGGGTACTTCACAATTGACTTTAGATGTTATGCGCTTACATCTTCTCCCATTCACACTGTGCGACTTGGCAGAAAAATGGCTTTATAATACTGCCGCACACTCTATCACTAATTGGGATGAATTTGTCATAGCATTTCTTAAGAAGTTTTACCCAAACCATAAGACTGCCCATATTAGGAGCGAGATCAACCAGTTCACCCAGCTTCCCAATGAACCATTTTGGAAGTGCTTTGAACGTTTCAAAGATCTGCTTGTCCAATGCCCCCATCACGGAATACAAAGATGGGATTTATGTCGGATTATATATGAGGGCATTAATCCAGCAACAAAGCAGATGCTTGAAACAATGTGTCAATGCAATTTCATGTCTAAAGATGACGGTGAAGCGTGGAAATATCTGGAAGACCTTGCTGAACACACGTTGCAGTGGGAAAGCGTAAGACCACCTTCAACTAAGGGAGGTATTCACCAGCTCGATGTTTCTATCGCAGTAAAAGCCGAAATGGTAGCGATACAGAAGAAACTCGACGCTATCGAAAACAAGTTCTCATCTTTCTCCCTAAATCAGGTCACGCTTCCTAAGACCGTCTGTGGTTGCTGTTCGGATCCTTCACACTTAACGGAAGAATGTCCTATGAATGCATCGTTTCAAGACAATGTTGCTTTTCAACAGCGACCTAGAAACGACCCTTATTCTTCCACGTACAATCAAGGATGGAGGAATCATCCTAGCTTTGCTTGGAACCAAAACCAACAAAGCAATTATCAAAGACCTCCTCCACAGCAACCACAACCACAGAATCAGCCCCCCTTTCAGTCACAGAATTTCCAAAATCCGGCCAACATTTCTACACCACAAGTGGCCGGTACTGACAATTCACTTGCACAAACTTTGGATATGTTCATGAAACAATCCATGCAAATTTCGGCTGAGATGAGGTCTTCTATTGATACCATAACGAAAAACTCCGCCTCCCATGGTGAGAGTATTAAATCATTAGAAAACCAAATCGCACAGTTAAACGCCGCAATGAGTGCGAGAGAGAAAGGGAAACTCCCATCTCAACCCATACCTAATCCTGACCACTCACAAAGTTATAATGTGAGTGCTGTTACCACATTGAGATCGGGAAAAGTGCTGAATAACCGAGTGGGTGAGCAATGTGATGATAGTGACACCAATGATACCCCAGCTTCTTCTTCTTCCCCTAATTCGTCTAGTCTCCCACCTTCACCCGAGCCTATTCTCCGTTTTCCCCAAGGCTCGAACCCTTTGCCCATTTCGCCAAATCTATCTAAGTCGATTCCCACTCCAGTTTTGGGATCGAATCCGTCCCCACAATCCTCTCCATTATTGGACCAAACCCTTATTGATAAAGCACCTTATCCAAACAGGCTAAGGGGCAACAGACCAAGTCCACAAATGGAGAAGATTGTGGAAATTTTTAAGCAAGTTAACATAAACATTCCTCTCCTAGATGCTATTCAACAAGTTCCGCCATATGCGAAAATCCTAAAGGACTTGTGCACTAGGAAGAGAAAAGTTCAAGTACCTAAAAAAGTTTTCCTTGCGAGTAATGTGAGCACTGCTTTTACACAACAACTACCCAAGAAACGAAAGGACCCCGGAAGTCCTATAATTTCTATTTCCATTGGGGGTAAAAATATCAATCGTGCTCTACTCGATCTAGGTACTAGTGTTAACTTGCTTCCGTATTCTGTTTAAGAGCAATTAGGGATCGGAGAGTTAAAACCTGCGCATTGCACTCTTCAGATGGCCGATCGATCTACCACCCAACCTAGGGGTGAGCTAGAGGATGTGTTAATCAAAGTCGGGGAATTCATATTCCCTGTGGACTTTATTGTTTTAGATACACAACCTGTAGCAAACCCACGTAATCAAATCCCGGTGATACTCGGTCGACCCTTTTTGGCCACTTCCAACGCAGTAATCAATTGTAGAAACGGCTCTATGACCCTATCATTTGGAAAGAAGTCAATTGAGCTTAACATTTACAAGTTGGGAAGTGAACCCTCCGAACCCTATGCTCATGTGTGTTCTGTCGAATTAATGGATGTCGACAGCAGCGAATTTGATCAACCTCATAATTCTGACTCTTTTCATATGTTGTTGCTTGACACGGACTCTTCCACCGAGTTGTCCGGGTCAACATCTAACACTAATGAGGAACTTTTTATAGAGTCGGATGATCACCCCATTTTTTCTGATGACATTATTCTTCGGGGTATCGATGAAAGCTTTGAGGAAATTTTCGCTGATGAACTCGCATTTTTACAAGACATGGGTGTTGAGATGAATCAACTCCCAGATGAAGAAATTGGACCTCCACCCCTTCTTTTGGACAATCATGATAATGCGAGTAATCCATCATTATTATCACTATGTCGTCTCTCCAAATTGAGACGCGATCCTTTTCCATTACACCTCTTGTCACCTCCCCACTTCTTCACGTCGAAAGGTGACATGATCTTCCACCAACCTTGGTGCTTCATCGATGAAATTTTTGAATGGTTGGTGTTGACCTTTGGTCTTTGCAAAGCTTGGCATTGACCAATAACCTTGACCCCCTCGTGTGATTTTTAAAGATTAAAATTGTTTAACTCAAGTTTGGGGGGGGGTATATTTTGGCTCTTGAAAGAAAATGATTTTTACAACATTGTGAGCCAAAAATAAGTTTGGGGGAGGATTTTCACTTTCATATATTCTTGCCCCCATTAATAATTTCCTCCCAAGTCTACAGGTTTTTTTAGCTTAACGGATGACATCAGTGAGGACACTGCTGTAAACAGGTTTGGGGGAGGTTTGTGCTTATACTTTGCATTATACTATATTAAAGCACAATTTTTTTTTTTATAATAAAAGAATAGAAAGTGAAAAATTACATCCAAAAGATAGGAATAGTTTAAGAAAACCAAGAAAATTAGAAGTTTTCTTAAACGAACTAGTAATAAGTAGTTATGAGCCGTTGTCCCAAGGGTTAGTAAGATGAAGGAAGTCACTAATTTGAGGATAAAAATAAGTTTGAAAAATAGTTTCTATTCTGGAAGCCAAATATTTGAATGTTGATACCCTACTATTTGCACTTACACACGTCTTGAAACTCGGGATAGTAGAGGATACCTTGAAATGCTCTTGTCTAAAAGCCAAAGTATGAAGGAAATGAAAAAAATGAAGAAAATATAAAAATGGTGAAAAGAAAAAAAATGAACACCGGTTTTGTTATCGCCAAGGCAGCAATAAAAAAATATAGCGAGGGTGCCTCTTCACCTAGTGCCCTAAGGCCAACTGGTCTGGGAGTCACTGCTAAGTCTTAGGTGGTGCAAGACGAGGAAAATATTATCACCTAATCAGCAAGCACATGAGTAATCGGTCTGTTAGTACCTCAAGAAGTATTAACGGTCGCATGAAAATGTGTGAGCAAATCTAAATATTCATAAAATTAAAAATTACTGAGGCAGATGGACAAAAGTATGATAGCTTGAATTGAATTCTCTGAGTGTAGGGATGTCCATTACACACACGTAGGGGTATATGATCGATGTTTGGACGAAAGGTAGGAATGAAGAATAAAGACGATGTTTTATTGAGGGATAATGTGATTTCTAACATCTTTTCATAACTATTAAGATAGGGCTCATAACAACTGAAAAGCTAGTGTAGTTGGAAACTCTTATTTTCAAAGTCTTTCTTTTATGGTTCTTATCTTTATATGTAAATTTCACCATCTCTCTTTTATTATAGGATTTTGTGGGTGAAATCCGCTGAAAACCCTCAGGAGACAACACTCCTCCTACTAGGGACACCTAGAGGTTTAACGGCTTGTTGCACGTGCTCAGTGCAATCGTGTCTGCCTACGAAAGTGTGCTTAGTTTTCTCCTTTCTTTTTCCCCTCTTAAATAAACTAGTTTGCTCGGGACGATCAAAGATAAGTTTGGGGGTATTTGTTCAGTTGATAAAACTGCACATTTGTTATTACATTTTCCTACTATTTCTATATTTAAAAAGGTGTTTATTATAATATATGATATATATGAGGGTTTATCTGTAAAAAGACTATTTTTATGTATTTATATATTATAATTAGCATTTGGTAGGAAAATGTATGCAAATAAATTCATTGACCTAATCCTAGTAGAACAAAGTCTACTAAATATTATTTGAGATTATTGTGCAGAATTTTCCAAGTTGTTGTGCAGAATTTATCAAGGAAATCAAGTTGTTGAAGAAGACTTGCCTAATTAAGAATCAAAACTTGAAGACCAAGTCTGGCAGCAACCACGAGAAGATTTCCAGATTCTGAAGGTGCCTAGGATTGCCACATGTCACAAGATGCAAGCCCAAAAATTTCAGTCAAGAGATCCTCACCATTGACCGCGGAACCGCGGCCAAACCCCCCTGTTGGCCGCGGATCCGCGGCAGTTAAGGGGAATCAGGAGAAGAGATTTTGTGGCTTAAATCTCTGCTATATTTTACCAACTTTGGAAGCAAAATATTGTGGCTTTGGACTATAAAAGGGCACCGAGAGCCTCTTGGAAAATTCATCAAGCCGACGCGATCACGAAGCCCCAGACGCTCACGCATCCAGACTGATCATCAACTGTTCGTCTACCTCCTTGGAAGAGATTGAGAAGCAAACTAGTCTTTGTAATCATTTTCTAAGGAATAAAAGTGTAGATTGTTCAAGTTGATTAATAAAGGTAGTTATTTTATTTAATTCTTTTTGCATTTTACATTATGTTTTCCCTCTCTGTCTTTTCATATTCTTCTCCCAACATGCGTGAGTAATTCTCCGCTTGTTAGGGTTCGTAGGATTAGGGTAGGCTAATGGATGATGAAAATAACTAAACCCTTTTTAAGTCCTATAAAGTTTATGAACTTTATCAAAAGAATCATTAACATCCTAATCGGGCGCGCTAGCAATTCTTTGCTAGTTCCGACCGTGATTAGAGATTAGATTAATGATTGTTTTGGTAAAGGCTAGATATGAACGGAGTTCCGTGCCGAGATAAGGGTTAAGAATGAGATTTCTTTTCCTTCCAGAAACCCTAATCTATACGCATCACCGTTGTTCTAGTTTTAAATCTATTAATGGATAAAAAGGGTAACTTTTAATTAATCGTCCATAACTACTAAATCCTAACGAACCCTACAAGCCCTCTTATTATATTATCTACATCTCTAAAATAATTTAGATCTATATTTTACATTCTTGTTTAACGTAGATCTAGAAACCATTCTATAAAAATTCTTTATCCCTCCTCTCTTTCTCAACACATCTAAAGTAAAAGTAAAAGGTTCCACGTTTCCCAGAGGACGACCCGTACTCATCTCGGTCTAGCTATACGCGACACCGTTCTGATTGCGGTTAAACTACAGACACACTCTTTCATCATTCAATCAGCGCTTGCGCTCTCGTGCCTTGCACGTGAGGCGCTGCCTCAGAGTTTTTTAACTCTTGGCGCTGGCGCTCTCGTTCCTTGCACGTGAGGCGCTGCCTCAGAGTTTAACTCTGGGAGTTGGCGCTCTCGTGCTTTGCACGTGAGGCGCTGCCTCAGAGTTTTTAACTCTGGGCGCTGGCTCTCTCGTGCTTTGCACGTGAGGCGCTGCCTCAGAGTTTAACTCTGGGTGCTGGCACTCTCATGCTTTGCACGTGAGGCGTTGCCTCAGTTCAAATTTTGAAAAGAGCCTTACTCTCTTATTGGGGGGAAACAGGAGCGTCGGAAGTATGTATTCTGGCGGGTACTGTATTTGATCGTACCATGCCGGATATGGTCGACTAGTCTTAATCGACCTATTTGCTGCTTCACCGGCATAGTGAGCTTTGACTTGCTGAGCGATATATATGTCTAGATTTTCTTTTGTGATCATTTCCTCCTTAGCCGTTGGTGAGACTTGCAGAACATTTGAAATGTCACCCTTGTTTTTAAGACCGACTACCAGCGGTTCATCTGCCAGCGGTTCCGAATGGACCATCATTCCAGTCATACTCTGGATCAGAATGACCATCTGATTCATTTTAGCGGACATCGTTGCTGCTTCTTCATCTCTCTTCTTAAGAGCGCACTTTAGGAATCAATATCCGACTCTTGCCCAACTCTTTCTTCGGGTGCATCTTCGGGGTTTTCCTTCGGCAATGGATTAGCGAGTGTTGCCGCCTGAGCAAGCATCTCCTGCAGCTTTTCACGTTGCAGTTGAGCTTTTGTCAGAGACCGAGTATGCGGTCCATGGCTAGTAAAAGCTCGAACTTCATCTTTGGAGTTCACCATATGGACTGTATAAACTACCATGCTCCCAGGCTTGGGGTGTTTGGAGTTTTGGCCTTTGGAGTTTGCCTCGGGCGCTTGAGCTTTATCTGGCCTCTCTATTTTGTGAGAAGCTGCTTTATCTTTGGGAGGAACCGTTGTAGCAGGAACCGCCTTAGGATGATTCCCTTTGTATTTTGAAGGAGAGTTGTCAGAGTTAAGTTGACGCTTAGGGGAAGGACCGTGGATAACAACTGAGACCTTCACTTGCTCCCACACCTTATATATAGATAAGGAATGTTCTTTTATAGAGCGAACTGGCTTCTTCTCTCCTTGGATTTCCGTGGTTTGCGATGACTTTTTCAATACCGTGATATGGGATTTTTGCCAGACCCTTCGCAACGGTTCAAAACTGCTCCTGGTTGGAACATCAACATTCGCCGTCAGAGTTAGAATTAGCCCAGATGGAGAACTGCTCCCAGCTCGTCTTATTTGACGCTCGTTTCGACATCAATGATGTCTTGCGACCGGAGATTTATCGGTCTTAAGAGTTTGATGAGCTTTCCCCTTTCTTTCTTTGAGAGCATGAGTATTCCACCTCCTGTGTTGACCATAGTCTTCAGCGGATGCCAGTCGTATAGAGATTGTTGCTATCGGCAGAACTGGAACTTGAAGAGACAGCTTGCAGAAGACAAACTTCTTTTAGGCTTCCTTCTTCGGCGATGAGGTACCTAGTGTAGGAGGTAGGAACATCGACCTAAAGAAGTGCCCCTTCATTTCTTGAAGAGCCGGATTGCAGAGACTTGAGACTGTAAGTAGCCCATACTTGACTCCACCAGATGTAGTAGAGCCTGGGTTGCTGTGAGTGAAAGCAAACGCCATTCTATAGAGAGACGAAACACGGCTTCAGTATCTCATCATCTAAGGGCAACTACAAATATATATATAACGCGATTATTTGATCGCGGAAAAACACGACACGCGAAGTGTGGAGTGGAAAGAGAAAAAGGTCCTACCGGGCATGCCAGAATCTGTTTACTGCTGAAAACCGGACTGAGACGTTGGGACGTCTAGCCTGAATTTAGGGGCATATGCTATTTGGACATATCAATCCACCTCTCCGAAAATATCAAGTTGATTTATGGCACCATATATCGGAGGTTTGGATAGATGCGACCGATATAGAAGACTTTATCAGATTCTCCCTCATTTGTGAGGGGTTTTTTTTTATTGTGGGGACGCTCTTCCCTGCAGGAGCAAGCCCATGATGTTAATTACGTTATCGCATTGCGATAAGAACTTTCTCCTACTCTGAAAGTTCACCTCGTGTCATGTTATGTTTGTTTTATTTTTGTTGCCCATGGATTGTATATGGAGACTAATTTATGTCGTCGCCCGTAGGGTACGGATTAGTCCAAATATGTATATTTTAGATTTGGGTTTGGGTCAAGAATTTGCTTAACGGGGTCCATATTGGTAGCTTGGTTTGCCAACGAGAATGAACTTAGGACGCAGATCTCATATAAATGAGGTCCATCAGTTCATATGAAATTTGGGTTTGATTTAAGGATCGTTAGTCATATTTGAGACTAAGATCAACTTAGAAACAAATAAGCATATAGGCTCAATTATTTTAGTTTAAGGACATCATAGTCCAACATCACCGTATTTGGAGCGATTATTAGTTTAAGGACATTTCGGTCCATCATTCCCATGTTTGGGACGAAGTTTAGTCTAGGGACATTTCGGTCCAACATTCCCATGTTTGGGACAAAGGAAGAGGAGTTGTTGGTTATTGGGACCCGCCACCTCTCTGAAGACGTTGAGGAATTACAACATCATATATCAGAGGTGTGAAGAGATGTACCGTTGAACCAAATCCCGTATTTGAGGGAAAGAATCGTGGTGGATCATCCAAGAATCATTAGTCCTGTTTGAGACTAAGATTAACTTAAAAGGTATGGGATGAAGATCGTTAGTCATGTATAGGACTAAGATCGGTTTGGATATCAGTTCGGATAACCTTAACCGATTTGGGCTAAGATTGGGTTTTTGTAACACCCAGCAGTGCTAAACACTCAGTTGCATATAGCGCTCACGTGTATATCACGTGAGGCGCTATAATAGTGTTGAGCACTAATTTTTCTCTGGGGCTCACGTATGTTTCATGTGAGGCGCTGAGCGTCGGGCGCTCACGTGTGTTTCTCATGAGGCGCTCAATTTTGGCTTCTTTTGAGCACTCGCATGTATTTCACGTGAGGCGCTAAGTTTTGGCGCTCACGTATGTTTCACGTGAGGCGCTGAGCTTTTAGCCTTAGGTGCTCACGTGCTTTTCATGTGAGGCGCTGATCTTTTGGGAGATTTAATCTCTGTTGATATTTTTAGAGAACTTAAAGCTCTGTTAATAGTATTTTGGCCATTAACTATCATCAAGATCACTATTTTGAGGATCTGGGATTAGGTTCTTTCAGAACTAAGTTCTTGATTTGAAGGAACTAACTTCCTGGAGTATTATAGACTCCATCTTCTCCATGTTCTTTTATCCATGTTCTCTTGTTCATGTTTTCAAAGAGGTTAAACTTCTGCTAATAGTATTTTGACCGTTAACAATCACTAAGATCACTATTTTGAGGATCTTGGATCAGGTTTATAAAGAACTTTGTTATTGATTTGAAGGAACAAAGTTCCTGGATTCTTATAGACACCATCTTCTTTGTTTACAATTTTTTTCTTCCCTAAATCTTTGATTCTCAAGAACAAGATCTTCCCGATGAGAATTAAATTCTCAACTTGTGGGAGATTTGTCCTGTGGATCTCAGATTCAGAGAAAGAACTAAGTTCTTGAGAAGGATTAAACCCTTAGATAGGTAAAGGAGATATTTTGATCTTTATATTTTCTTTACTAGGGTTTAGAGGTAGAAGATCTTCTTCTTTTATTGAGAATTAAATTCTCTGTTTATTTTTTTGTGGAAGCTTATAGAGAGCTTTCTGTGTTTTTACAGAAGCTTATGGGGGGTCTCCTTCTTTTTTCTCCTCTTTTTTAAATTTGATCTCTTTGCTCCTATTTATAGGAGAAGAGAAAATATCAATTTGTTGAGAAAATCTCTCATTGAGAGATCATGATTGATTTTATAATCAATCAAAATGATCTTTTAGATCAACCGGTACCCGTTGGATTTTTAATCCAAAGGCTCTCTGTTTAACAAAAAAGATTTCTTATTTGTTTAACAAGGTTATGAAATATTTTTCTAAGATGGAATTTTATTCAATCATATAAATATCTTGTTAGTTTAACAAGATTAGAATTTTATTCTATCATATGAATATCTTCTTAGTTTAAAAAGATTAGAATTTTATTCTATCATATGAGTATCTTGTTAGTTTAACAAGATTAGGAAGATATTTTTCTAACATAGAATTTAATTCTATCACCTAGAATATTTTGTTAATTTAACAAGATTAGGAAGATATTTTCCAAGTATAGAATTTTATTCTATCACATAGAATTTAATTCTATCAGATGGTTTAATTGGTGATTATATAATCACCATTTGACTTTTGATCCAAGGGTTTTCTGTTTAACAGAGAGGTTCTTTCTATATTAGAAAGAGATCTAGGAAATATTTCCCACGTAGAATTTAATTCTTACATTGGATTTTTGAGAATATCTTCCTTATTTAGGAAGATCAGGGGAATATTTTCTCTTAATAGAATTTTAGTTCTTTCTTTTAATAATTTTTAATTACCAATGGATTCTCGATCCAACGGCTCTCTATTTAACAGAGAATATTTGATCAGGGAGATTTATTTTTTTCCCTAATAGAATTTAATTCTTTCATTTGATGATTTATTATCACCATTGGATCTTTGATCCAATACTCTATTTAACAGAAAATATTCCAAATTTTAGGGAAATATTCCCCATGTAGAATTTAATTCTACCCTCTTTAATTTGGGTGCTGACGCTCACATACTATGCACGTCGGTGCCGCCTAAGAATTTAATTCTTTTATAAATAGTCACTCACGTGCTTTACACGCCAGCGCTCACGTGTGTTCCATGTGAGGCACCACTATAAGATTTAATCCTAACAGCGGCTGGCGCTGACACTCACGTGGGAAACACATGCACACGTGGGAACCAATATAAGATTTAATTCTATCTGAGGTGGTACCTACATACTTTTCATGTGGGTGCACGTGTTTAACATGTGGGGGTTTCCCTTTATTTTTATAAGGGAACAACAAGCAAGCTTTTTTAAATTTGAATTCTATTTCCGGTATAACACGCAATCTTTGGGACATGCATGAATCTTCTCAAAGTTCAAACTCATATCGGACATCATCTTTTGGATTTCGTACCAGCTGTCAGGCATATTATTTTCCGGGGGCATAGAATCTTTCAGGAACTTCAGAAGTATCGTGAATGAATTGTTGCTCCATCCATTTAGGCACTTAATCTGGAAAAGTTGGAAGAACCATGATAGGGTGGAATACTTTGCATTCTCATAAATTGGTCTTCTAGTATCATATGAACTTTTCATATTTATCCGCATGCGGTCCTTGACCGGAAGGAATGTCATCTTCGGTAGGATTACTATCACCGAGAGCAGCCTCTACCATATCCTTCATTTAGGCAAATTCAATGAAAGCAGCAACTCCTGCGACAAACTTAGATTACATAAGTTGTTGTCAATCAACGTACATCCAGTCCTTAATTCTGATGTACTCATGAGCCATGTTAGACTGTATAACATATAAATTGTAAGTTATGGATTTTGGTTTTTTGTGGTGACTATATTGAGAAATCTAAGAAAGAGATGGTTATTGACAAAGACGAAAATCCGTAGAGGCAAGTTTGTCATTGAAAATGACAAATTATCGATTAATAAAGTTAGGTTTGAAGATACCCAAGTATGAGTTGTATTCTGTGTACGTGTGTTTCAATTTATGATTTCTCTTAGGTGTAAGGTTGGTATTGTGTATGTGCTTTTTGTGTTCGTGTGTTGTGTATTCGTGTTGTATGTGTCTGTTTCGGCTGTCGGGGGTAAGGCTTGTATCCCATAAAAAAATGTATAGAACAGACACCCATTCGCTTGTGCTTTCATCCGTTTCGAGTAAATTTCGGCAGCACCTCCTCGCTGTTCTCCGAGTACACTGTAATAGAATATATAATAATTTCAATGCTGTGAAACAACGTTGAAATGAACATCTAATCTATCTTTGTACATGGAGAATCAGCGGAAAAGTACCGACGAAATAACCCGAAACGAATGAAAACACAAGTGAATGCAGGTATTTGCTTTATACATTCCTAACTTGTCCAAAAAGGACAAATCTATCGGTTATCATACGATTGAATCTTCTCGTCGTATAAACTATACAACGGTTGTTAGCACCGAATGATACCGTCCGATATTCAACAACCTTCGTATAGTTCTATGTCACGATGAACATTGAACGTATGTTAACCGATAGACGGGGACTAAGTCGCGCTTTGATTTTCATATATGACGATCGATGAACATATGAAAATTTCATATTATCATCGATTATTATATATACACTTATTATAAGATTTAACTTGAATTGGTTTTACGTTTACGTTTCAATTTTAAGGGTTTTAAGTTTTTAGTTTAGATAAAGTTTTTTAAAGTTAAGAGTTTTCTTAATCAAGTTTAAGATTTTGGATTTCGTTCTGGTGTGAAGTTTAAGATTTTGGATTTAGTTCTTGTGTTAAGTTTAAAATTAGGGTTTGGCCTTGTTTAATATGAGAGATCAATATCATCATTATCACAAACACACACACAAACACGCGCATATCACCATCAACATTATTTCTCTCTCTCTCTCTCTCACACACATACATACTTACACTAACACTAAAATACCCTAATCATAACCCTCACCCTTAACTCTAAACCTAATTATCTTAACCCTAACCCTAGACCTAATTAACCCTGACTACCTTAACCCTAGACCTAATTACAACGCAGCCGCCACCACCACCACCCACACCCCCAAACCACAGCCGCCGCCACCTAGACCCAATTAACCCTAACCCTAGACCTAATTATAGCGCAGCCACCATCATCCATAGCCGCCACCACCCACCACCACCACCACCACCGCCACTACTCACATTCCCAAACTACAGCCGCCGCCACAGCCACCATCGTCCACAACCGACCACCACCAGCCAGCACCACCCACCACCGACCACCACAGCCGCCGCCGCCCACCACCACCCACCACCGACCACCACAGCCGCCGCCACAATTCAAAATCCCTAAATTGAAACCCTACCCACAAAATTCAATTTACAGAAATAAATATAAAAATTTATCAATACATTAACTAATCTATTGACGATTTCGACGGTGACGAGGAAGCCGGGGAGGAGCTTGACATTAATAAAGAAGGCGACGTTGGAGGTGACGAAGGTGACACTGGAAGTCATAGGAAGACGAAGAAGACGATGAGGGAGGAGGCGACGAGGTGGGAGGAGGGGCCGAGAGCTCGGAGGAGGCGACGGGATGTCGGAGGAGGTGATGAGGAGGGAGGAGGCAACGAGGGAGGAGGCGCAGAGGAGGTCGGCGGCGACGATCGACGAGGGAGAATGCAACGAGGGAGGAGGCGCGCACGGAGAAATTTTAAGGGGAATTGGGAATTAGGTTATGGTGAAGGGGACGATAACAATTTGGTTTTTATTTTTTTTAATCTTTAAACTTGCCGCTATGGATATATCCATAGGTTCTTATCTTGCGGCACCGTTAGGGCAACTGCATAAGTTAAATTTTAATAATTTTTTTATTTATAAATGCCTCTACGGTGTTATACGTAGGGGCATTAGTTTCCCCTACGGTTTAATCCGTAGGAGCATTCGTTAATTGCCCCTACGGATTTTATTATCCAAAGGGGCAAGCCATCTTTGTACTAGTGGGACTGCGCGAAGGGTACGGAAGTGGCGGGAGTGACCTCTGCGCCAGATGTGGATGCACCACCTATAATTAGACAATTAAAAATAGAATATATAAGTAATTGCAAAAAAAATGTGTAAATCTGTAATATAACATTTTAAATCAATATGCATGTAATATAGGATATATAAACATACTTGCAAGTGCGGTGGTGGCCTCTGCCCGGGATGTGGAGGCACCACCTACAGCTAGACAATCAAAAATTGTTTATATAAGTATGAGCAAAAAAATGTGTGTATATTTATAATATAACATTCTAAATCAATATACATGTACTATAGAATATATAAACTTACCTGCAAGTGCGGAAGTGGCCTCTGCCTCTGATGTGGATGCACCACCTACAGCTAGACAATTAAATATTGACTATATAAGTAATTTTAAAATAAATTTGTGTGTCTATAATATTATATTCAAAATCAATATGCGTGCAATATACTGGAGGTTTGGTAAAATCCACACGGAAGGAGTTATCCGAAAGGGATACGGATCAGGGTGAAAGACCAGCTGTTCATATCATAATTTTGTATTATTATATTCCCCATTTTTATTTATTTTACAAATAAATAGGTGCTTTTGATCCATGTTTGCTACATAGTTGCAGTTTACTGGTTCTCGGAACAAAACAGTGAAAATGATGAAAAGACGATACAAAAGTGAGACTACGACCAACAAATGTAAGAATCTTGATCATGCCTACAGTTTGAAGAATAAACGAAGATCAATGGACAATTTGAAAAAGCACAATGGCAGCACAAGGTTTAAGACTTCGACATGAAGCAAAGGGTAAAAGTCCACGACATTATGCACTATGGAAATCTGGAAAAGAACTAGAAGACAATCTGAGAAACCAAGTGAAGAAACAAGAAGCCAAATGCAACCAGAAGCATCCCAGAAAACTCCAGCCTAAGAGCTTCGAAGATGGTCGCGGATCCGCTGCCAAACAGGGCTTTTGGCCGCGGTTCCGCGGCCATAATGAGCACGTGTAGGTGCATATTGTGACAGTATGGCGATGCGTTGACTAGGCTTCTTAGGGGTTTCTATAATCTATAAATAGAAACCCTAAAGCTCTTTGTGAGGGCATGCCTCTTTTTATTGAAAAAAATTCAGAATTCATTGTAATGCTTTGAAGAGTGCATCGAATAAAAGTAAGTAGTTTTTTTACCTTGCCCTAGTTTTAATTTCTTTTCTGCCGTAGTTTAGAAATTTATTTATCTGCCCTAATTAATTAGTTTAGCACTTTTAATTATCTGCCGTAGTTTAGATAGTTATTCTTTTAAAAAACAAATCATAAAAAATGTCTTTTATCAATTCCCTAATGAGTGAGTAGTTCCTCACTTGTTAGGGTTAGGAATAGGAAATGTTTGAGATGAAAATCTCTCACCCCTTTCTTGCCCATCGCATACATTTTATAGGACTCCATATATACATACACACACCGCTCACTATGGCACCCTATCCCACGAGGTAGAGGTGATACCGTAGTTGAAAAGACCGGTTGTATATGTTTTCCATGGAGGTTAGGGTAAGAATTAAGAAAGGACGGACAAGGACCTAGAGGAAGAAACATCGTTTCTTCCCGATCGTGCTAATCCCCTTTATTAATTATTACCATTACACCTAAATAGATCTAAATTAGGGCATTGAAAGCGGTGAGAAATCTTAAATTTCGAAATTTAACTTAAACCTAACCCTAGCAAGGTTTTAATCCTAGTCTAAATCAACCTTAGTTTTTAGTGATAATCAATCCAACACCAATTGGAATTAACTCGTTAGAAAAAATTGAGAATACACAACATCCCTGTGGACCGACCCATACTCACCGGCTAGCTACCAAGCGACGCCGTTCTTGATTGCGGTTAATATTCTTTGATTCATCTTTTTAAAGCAAAAGCGCGCACAAAATCCCACATCAATCAAATGGCGTCGTTGCCGGGGATGGCGTAGTATTTTCTTTTTGCAATTTCGGATTAATATAAAATCATAAAATTCATAAAAACTGAAAATAAAAAATATAATTTTTTTTATCATCTTGTTATTTTTTGAAGGGTGTTTTGTTTGAATTGTGCAGGATCGACGAACGAATTCAGATCTGGAAAAATCCAGAGAGCGAAACAGAAAACAGCAGATCTGAACAACAGAGGAGTACCAGAACAAAGCAACAGAAGAAGTTTGGAGGCCTGATCCTACTTCTTGACCGCATTTCCGCCGCCAGAAGCCTCTTTTAGCCGCGGATCCGCGGCGGGTTGCTGACGTCAGCAACCCGAAACCCCTATGTAAGCTTCTTTTCTTCTTCTGAACCGCATTATCTCCTCTGTAAAAATTTTCCTGCAGGGTTCTTTGCGCAAAAACTTCTCCCCTTCTCCAATAACTTGATCTTGTGCAGGATTCTTTGCGCCGCAATAAAAAAAAATTTGTTTGCAAGTGTTTGATTGTGTTTACTGCTTTGCATATCTAAATTGACTTTAAGGGGCTTTTATACCAATCCAGATTGAGTGGGGATTTCATTAACCTTCCTAGGACCCCAAAAATCACATAAAGCATATTGCATTGACCATCAAGTTAATTAAAAAAGACTAGACTCAGCCCTAAGGACTTCGCGCTCAATAGGACAAAGGATAGTTGTAAGCATCGATCATTGATCTAAACCTGACTTTGTGGTGCCTAGGCTAGACAGGTAGGGAAATGTAACTTTAAAAGGCCCGTCTCACGGTGATTCATGAGCGAATCCCTCCTTTCTCTACCTGTGCTTACCTGGCCACAATTGGCGGTGAAGAGGCGATTTGAGGTCCTCAGATCTTGCCCTTTGGAAAAGTTAGGAGCAGTCTAGTTGACCTAGGTGACCCTAGATCTAGACTTGATTGTGCATTTGTGATTGATTGAACGTGTGTCTAAGCCTTTTATTGAAAATCTTTTTGCAAAAAGCTCCTTATGAAAAAAAAACACAAAAAGGAAAATTTTTTACAAAAACTTGTCACTTGTCGCTAAGAAATCCGTTGCACCCCACTTACACCCACTTCCTTCCATTGACGTTTTCTTACCCCCACCTTCTGTTTTTTACCTTTTGACTACACTACCTCTTTAGTGTATGTCCGGTTAGACTAGGGACACTAGTGCCCGTTTAGTCCGTGTCTCGTTAGTACCGACTGACGAGGCTTTCGACTCTGAAGTCGAAATTCCTTCTACTTCTTTACCTTCACCTTCATATTCCTCTTCTTCTAAGGAGATGTCGGGATTCAATCCTAACAACCCCTTACCCGCGGGACTGATTCCACCTCTGCTAGGTGCGAATAACCTACAACACCCACCTGTTGAAGCGTCCCAACGAATCGCGCTTCAGGATCTTTTCTACCCTATCCGCATCGCCTTGCCCACTTGTCTTTCACTTCCACCAGCAAATGGGGATAACTTTGAGATTAAACCCCACTTCATCAACATGTTGCCAAAATTTCACGGACTGGAATCCGAAGATGCCTACATCTTCATAAATAAATTCCAGAATGTTCGCGCAATGATGAAGACAACACAACTTTCTGATGATGCTATAAGGCTACGTATCATTCCATTCACCTTATCTGACCTAGCCGAGAAATGGTTTTATAGCACAGCATCACACTCGATTAAAAATTGGGAAGAGTTTGTTAAAGATTTTCTAAAAAAGTTTTACCCACATCACAAGACCGCGAGAATTCGCAATGAGATCATTCAATTTTCCCAGCTTTCTTCCGAACCCTTTTGGAAGTGTTTTGAAAGATTTAAAGACCAACTTATTCAGTGCCCCCACCACGGTATCGAGAATTGGCAACTTTGCCAAACCTTATACGAAGGATTGAACCCAGCAACTAAGCAGTTGTTGGAAACCATTTGTCAAGGTCACTTTCTAACAAAATCATGCGAGGAAGCTTGGCAGTTTCTCGACGATCTTGCTGAACAAACACTTCAGTGGGAAAGCACTAAGACCACCTCATCTTCTTCTTCAGGTCAGTCTAAGGCAGCCATACATCAACTAGATATGTCGATTGCAATGAAGGCCGAAATGGCCGCACTTACGAAAAAGCTAGAAGCAATTGAGACCAAAATCTCATCGCCTTCTCCTGCCCCTGCTTTACCCCCACGAACTATTTGCGCTTGTTATTCGGATCCATCCCATCTTACTGAAGAGTGTCCTTACAATCCACTTGTTCAAGGACAAGATCAAGTCAATGCCGCCTTTCAGCAAAGACAAAGAAAATGATCCATATTCTTCGACTTATAATCCTGGTTGGAGGAGCCATCCAAATTTTGCTTGGAATCAAAATCAACAATTCCAAGGCAATAACAACTTTCAAAGGCCTCCTCCTCCACAACAACAAGCACCTCAACAAACTCAATACCAGCAACCTTTCCAACCCCAATCTTACCCAAACCAAATGAACAATTTTATGCCCAACAACTCTTATCCTCAAAACAATTTTGTTCAACCGAATAATGATAAGGTTATCTCGCTAGAAAGAAGTCTAGATGCATTTCTAAAACAATCTACACAATCCGCAGAAAGGTTGGAGACTTCCATTCAATCTTTGGTGCAAAACAGTGCTTCACATGATCAAACCATCAAATCAATTGAGGCCCAAATTGCACAACTAAATGCTGCGTTGAGTGAGCGAGAAAAGGGAAAGCTTCCATCTCAATCATTGCCAAATCCCGGTCACGCACATAACGCACATGTTGCTTATGAACAATAAAATCATAATGTAAATGCTGTGACCACATTGAGATCTGGAAGAGTGTTGCATAATAACGTGGGTAATAGTGATGACATCCCTGCCGATGCTTCTTCATCTTCTTCTGCTTCTTCTTCATCTTCTTCTTCTTTGTTAGAGCCTATTCTTCATCCTTCACAAGGCTCTACTTCTTCTAATTCAAACGGACCCACATCTTACTTCACAAACACACCAACACTGGGATCCGCTCCAACTCCGCAATCTACTCCACAGAAATTGGACTCAACAAATTTTCAAAATGTTCCATTTCCAAACAGGTTGAGATCCAATAAACCAACTCCACAAATAGAGAAGATTGTGGAGTTACTCAAACATGTTAGCATAAACATACCTCTCTTTGATGCAATCCAACAAGTCCCTTCTTACGCAAAAATCTTAAAGGCCTTATGCACCAAGAAGAGGAAGTTACAAGTACCAAAGAAAGTTTTCGTGGCTAGTGCTGTTAGTGATGCTCTTGTCCAATCTTTACCCCAAAAACATAAAGACCCCGGCTGTCCTACAATCTCGATAACAATTGGGGATAAGAACATCAATAGAGCACTTTTAGATCTTGGTGCTAGTGTCAATTTGCTACCCTATTCAGTATATGAACAATTAGGCGTTGGAGAGCTTAAACCCACTCATTGTACTCTCCAAATGGCCGACCGATCCATCACCCATCCTAGGGGTGAATTAGAGGATGTGTTGATCAAAGTAGGGGACTTCACTTTCCCCGTTGATTTCATTGTTATGGATACACAGCCTGTAGCTAACCCTCGGAGTCAAATTCTGGTGATACTCGGTCGACCATTCCTTGCGACTTCTAATGCGGTGATCAATTGTCGTAATGGTTCAATAAACCTATCTTTTGGAAATATGACAATTGAACTCAACATTTTTAAGTAGGGGAATCAGCCCTTCGAGCCTAATGCTAGTATACTTGATGTTTGCTCGATCCATGAGATCACGCAGGAGGACTGTGAGCTCGAAAAATTTCTGTTCGATCATAGCAGTTTGGACGCCTATAGTGCGTTCCTCCTAGAATCTGACTCAGCTTTCACACCGGAAAACGATTATGAGTGTTTCACTTTTTTGGACGATTTTGAAGACTCACCACCCGAGTTTGAGTCCTTTGGTTTTTCGGATGAGTTGGTTGAACCATTCGACTCGGTTGTTTACACTCGATTTGAACCTTTGATGGAATCCTTCGAGTTTGAGACAGTTTCACCAATGTTACCATCAATTGTTTCACCTCCAAAACTCGAACTCGAGCTTTTGCCGTCTCACCTTAAATATGCTTACCTAGGTGAGAATGAGACCCTTCCCGTTATCATATCGGCATCTCTAGCTCTCGAGCAAGAGAAAGCCCTTTTAATGGTCTTACAAAATAACCGGCAAGCTTTTGACTGGACTATGGCGGACATCAAGGGGATTAGTACCCTCATAGTTGAACATCATATACATATGATGGATGATGCCAAGCCAGTAAGGGATCCACAAAGACGCCTCAACCCCATAATGAAAGAGGCTGTCAAAAAGGAGATTGTCAAATGTCTTGATAGTGGTATCATTTACCCTATCTCCGATAGTCAGTGGGTTAGCCCCATTCATGTTGTCCTAAAGAAATCGGGCATAACGGTCATAACCAATGAGGCGAATGAGTTAATACCTACTCGCACCCAAACTGGGTGGCGAGTTTGCATCGACTGTAGAAAACTCAATGCCGCGACAAGGAAAGACCACTTTCCTTTACCTTTTATTGACCAAATGCTAGAACGATTGGCTGGGCACGAATTTTACTGCTTTTTGGAGGGCTATTCCGGCTATAATCAAGTCCCCATCGCCGAAAAGGATCAAGACAAGACCACATTTACTTGTCCTTTCGGTACATTCGCTTACCGTCGCATGCCCTTTGGGTTATGCAATTTACCCGCTACTTTCCAGCGGTGTATGATGGGGATCTTTTCAGACATGGTGGAGAAATTTTTGGAGATTTTTATGGATGATTTCTCAATTTTCGGTGAATCCTTAGATGAGTGTTTGCTACACTTAGACGCAGTTCTTACCCGTTGTAGGGATAAGAACCTCACTTTAAATTGGGAGAAATGGCATTTTATGGTACGAGAGGGTATTGTCTTAGGACATGTCATCTCGCAAAACGGCATAAAGGTTGATAAAGCCAAGATTGAAGTCATTTCCAATCTTCCTCCTCCTAAATGCGTCTAAGACATCCGAGCCTTCCTTGGCCATGCCGGTTTTTATAGACGGTTCATCAAGGATTTTAGCAAGATAGCTAGACTCTTGACTCTTTTATTGGCCAAGGACACCATCTTTTATTTTGACTCAACATGTATGAAAGAGTTCGAGTCATTGAAACACTCACTCATTTCTGCGCCATTCTTTCATCTCCCGACTGGACGCATCTATTTGAAATTATGTGCGATGCATCTAATTTCGCCATTGGTGCAGTTTTTGGACAGCACATTAATAAGATGCCGCACGTAATTTATTAGGCTAGCCGAACATTAAATGAGGCCCAATTGAATTACACAACAACAGAAAAAGAATTTTTAGCTGTTGTGTTTGCACTTGAAAAATTCTGGCCCTATTTAATCGGCTCTCCAGTGATTGCTTACACGGACCATTCAGCTCTTTGCCATCTTTTTGCGAAGAAGGATGCTAAATCGCGGCTAATTCGTTGGATCCTCTTGCTACAAGAGTTTGACCATGTCATAAGGGACAAAAGAGGATGTGAAAACGTAGATGCCGACCACCTTTCACGACTTCCTTCTTCGCCCACACTTGACATTCCTATTAAAGATGTTTTTCCCGATGAGCAACTCTTAACCGTGTCATGCGAACCTTGGTTCGTTGATATAGTAAACTATTTGGCCACCGGACTGATATCTAAAGATTGGTCGAAACAGGACAAACTCCGATTCCTGTCCCAAGAAAAACATTTTTACTGGGATGAACCGTATCTCTTTAAATACGGTTCCGACCAAATCATTCGTACGTTTGTACCCGAAAACGAGTTTAAGAGTGTGCTGTCTTTTTGCCACGATCAAGTGTGTGGCGGGCATTTTGGCCCCAAGAAGACAGCAGAAAAAATCTTGCTGTGTGGTTTCTACTGGCCACGACTTTTTAAAGATGCATACGAATACTGCAAGACTTGCTCCTGGTGCCAACACTTGGGCCGGATATCGCGGAGAAATGAAATACCGCTCCAACCAATTTTGGTTGTTGATATCTTTGATGTTTGGGGAATAGACTTCATGGGACCATTTCCCAATTCCTTTGGAAATATGTATATTCTTTTGGCTGTTGACTATGTGTCAAAATGGGTCGAGGCTGTGCCCAGCCGAACGAATGATAATAAGGTTGTTGTTCGATTTCTTAAAGAAAATATCTTTTCTCGGTTTGGGCATCCTCGAGCGATTATAAGTGATAATGGATCTTACTTCTGTAATAGGACTTTTGAGTCCTTAATGCGCAAATACTCCATTACTCACAAATTGTCAACACCATATCATCCCAAACTTGTGGGCAAGCCGAGATGTCGAATCGGCAGATTAAACAAATTTTGGAGAAAACGGTTTCTAAAAACCGTAAAGATTGGTCACACAAACTGATTGATGCACTATAGGCATTCCGTACTGCCTACAAGACCGATCTTGGTATGTCTCCATACCGGCTTGTTTATAGGAAGACTTTCCACCTCCCAGTTGAAATTGAGCACAAGGCATTTTGGGCGATTAAAGAGTTGAACTTATCCATGGGAGATGCGGGCAGCAATAGAAGGCGCAATTGAATGAATTGGATGAGCTGTGGGGTGAGGCTTTTGAAAATGCGGTAATTGTTAAAAACCGAACGAAGTTGTTCCATGACAAACACCTTATGCGCAAAACTTTTAAACCTGGTCAACAGGTTTTGCTATATGACACTCGATTACACTTCTACCCCGGCAAGCTCAAATCTAGATAGAAAGGGCCGTTTTTGGTATGCACCGTATATCCGCACGGTGCGGTGGATCTCGAGAACCCGGAAGACGGCACAATGTTTAAAGTGAACGGACATCGACTCAAACCGTTCCTCACTGCGGACCCGTTGGAGGAGCTCCTGTTTTTGCAGGAGCCGATTTATACTGACTGATCTTCCTCCATTTACCCCTAAAATTTTCGATCATCTAGCCAAGACTTTGTTTCAAACAAGTTTGGGGGTATGTATCATTTGTAAATACATAAATACAAAATAACATAAAAAAAAAATTTGGGTATTTTGGTATATTTACAGAATAAATAAATAAAATAAAATTTTTATTTGCAAATAATTTCCTCTTTTTAGAGGGGTTTATTTGCAAATATCCACCACACTCCCCCTATATAAAGAACCCGACCCCCCTATTTTCACAAACCCTAATTTTCATCCTCTAAAAACCCTCGCACCGCCGCCATAAATTTCTGCAGAGCAATCCCTCCTTCCCGCCGCTGAACTGCCGCCGAAGGGGCCTTACTGCCGCTGATCCGCCGCGCCCTGCTGTCTTCACCCTCTGAAATTTTCAGAGGAGCTTCGATCTCTCATAACCCTCTCCGTTTTTAATTTTATAGATCTGTAGCTACCTGATGGCACACAGTATGCAACTTGAACGTGATTTTTCACAAATTTTTTCACACGTTGTGTATGGGAGTTATTTTGCGAACGAGATAGCACGTAGGGGTTGGAACTTTTTAATATATAATCACCCTAACGCTTATGCACTTCCGGAATTAGTCACTCGTTTTTATGAGTGTATGGAAGAAGGGTGTCTCACCCAATTCGGTTTTATAAAATTGCAATGGGGTGATAGGGAAATTATCATCGATAGGGACATTATACACGAAGTCACGTTAATCCCTCGGATACCCACTCATGACCAACCTTTACAATTTGAGGATTACATGCCCTTGATGGGCAATGATTGCTCAAGTGAGCCGCGGAAGGGGATCCAAGCGAGAACCCTTTTTGCCAATATCTTAACTGTGTGCCGTTGGGCACAAAACAACATTTTTGGAAGCTCCCACAACACCACATTTTTTACACCCTCATTGCATATTGTGCATACCCTCATGACAAGAAACCCTCGTTTCGACATGTGCACAGTTTTGCTAAACTCTATAGGTGCGGACAAACGAGCCGCAAATTACCCTTGTCCCATGCTTGTTACACAACTATATCGATATTTCCTCCCAGTGGAGGAGTTTGAATTTTACATGCTTGGAGGCAAACCTGTCTGTTCTCTTATTGAGGGTGTTTCTACGTCCTATTCACGATTGATGGATGTGTGGTCGAGGGCTGAACTGGCGGAGCACGTGCCCGCCCGAACACCTAGCTCTAGCTCGACCGCGAGCAAAGGAGAAATGACCCCTTTAGAACATGCACATTTGATGCGGAGAGCTGTTAAGGGTATAGAGGAGTTGAGGGGGATATCTAAGGAGCATGATAGGCGGTTGACTGAGGTAGAGCAGGGGATTCGAACCCTGCTGGGTAGGGCTGAGCGTTCCCATTCACGCTCGAGGGCACGGCGTAGGGCCGAGCAGTGAGGGCACTGCTTGTGATAAGTTTGGGGGAGTTGGTGGTTGTATATAGTTATCTTTTGCATTGCATATTTTTGTATATATTTTTCTTTTTCTTTTGCATGTTTAAATTCTGCATTGCATCCATATAAAAAATCATAAAAATTGAAAAAATTGAAAATAAAAAAAATATAAAAATATAAAACTATAAAAATCAAATAAAAACTGAATTTTTTTTTATAAAAATTAAAGCATTCAATTTTGGCCATAATTGACTTGAGTTTGACAAGAAGGTTAACTAGATAGGAACAACTAGATCTTAGACTTAGTAAATTAAAAACCCTAAAAATAACCTTTCTTAAAATTCAACGGTAGAAAATATATGTTTTTGTAGTTTACTTAGAAATAGGCAAATTTTGAGTTCACTTCTTGGGCTAAGTTAAAATAAAGGAAAAGTATTGATATTTTTATTAAAGTATAAGTCTGAAAAATAATTCCTAAGTTTAAGTCTAAATTCTTAAAATATATACCCTACAAATTACACAAACACGAACCTTGAAACTTGGAATAGTAGAGGAGACCTTGACATGCTCTTGTCTAAAGTCCTTAGTATGAAGGTAAATAAAATAAAAATACAAGTGTGAATAAAGAGATAAAAAAAATGAACACTGGTTTTTGTAATTACTTAAGGCTGCATAAATAGAAAAAAATATTTAGCGAGGGTTCTTTATCACCTAGTGCCTTAGACCAACTGGTTTGGGAGTCATTGCTAAAGCCTTAGGTGTTACAAGACTAGGAATTACGCCTTAATGTGCAAACACATTTTGTAATCGGTCGTTAGTACCTTAAGAAGTATTAACGGTCGCATGAAGGATGTGTGAGCAATTTCATCTAAAAATTCACCAATTGAAAAGTACTTTGGACGATGGACAAAAGTATAATAGCTTGATTTGAATTTCCAATTGTAGGGGTGATATATACACACACGTAGAGGTATGTGATTGGGGTTAGATAAGAGATAGGGATGAAAAATAGGACTTGTATTTTTAGTAGAGATGATAAAAATTCCTAAGTTGAGATGGAACCTTAGAAGGAAAACTCAAAAGATGCTAAAAGCTAAGTAAATCTACAAAACATATATAATCTTAAGTTAAATGATAAGGAAGAGTGAAAAATACGGGTTGATAATTTCTGAGTCGAAGATAATAGAGTTTCTTGTTAGAAAACCGAATTGGAGAATAAAAGTCAATAGGCCGAATTGATAGGATTTTGTGGGTAGTATCCGCTGAAAACCCTCAGGAGACAACACTCCTCCTACTAGGGACACCTAGAGGTTTAATGGCTTGTTGCACGAGCTCAGTGCAATCGCGTTTCCCTGCGAAAGTGAGGTTAGGTCTTTTCGAGAATAAAACTAGTTTTGCTTGAGGACGAGCAAAAGATAAGTTTGGGGGTATTTGTTCATATCATAATTTTGTATTATTATATTCCCCATTCTTATTCATTTTACAAATAAACAGGTGCTTTTGATCTATGTCTGCTACATAGTTGCAGATTACTGGATCACGGAACAAAACAGTGAAAATGATGAAAAGACGATACAAAAGTGAGACTACGACCAACAAATGTAAGAATCTTGATCATGCCTACAGTTTGAAGAATAAACGAAGATCAATGGATAATTTCACAAAGCACAAAGGCAGCGCAAGATTTAAGACTTCGACACGAAGCAAAGGGTAAAAGTCCATGACTTTATGCACTGTGGAAATCTGGAAAAGAACTAGAAGACAATCTGAGAAACCAAATGAAGAAACAAGAAGCCAAATGCAACCAGAAGCATCCCACAAAACTTCAGCCCAAGAGCTTCCAAGATGGCCGCGGATCTGCGGCCAAACAAGGCTTTTGGCCGTGGTTCCGCGGCCATAATGAGCACGTGTCGGTGCATATTGTGATGGTGTGGCGGTGCGTTGACTAGGCTTCTTAGGGGTAATTTTGTAATTGCAGATATGAATCGAATGTAACCCTAGGGTTTCTATAATCTATAAATAGAAATCCTAAAGCTCTTTGTGAGGGCATGCCTCTTTTTATTGAAAAAAATTCAGAATTCATTGTAATGCTTTGAAGAGTGCATCGAATAAAAGTAAGTAGTTTTTTTACCTCGCCCTAGTTTTAATTTCTTTTCTGCCGTAGTTTAGAAATTTATTTATCTGCCCTAGTTAATTAGTTTAACACTTTTAATTATTTGCCGTAGTTTAGATAGTTAGTCTTTTAAAAAACAAATCATAAAAAATGTCTTTTATCAATCCCCTAATGAGTGAGTAGTTCCTCATTTGTTAGGGTTAGGAATAGGAAAGGTTTGAGAGATGAAAATCTCTCACCCTTTTCTTCCCCATCGCATACTTTTTATAGGACTCCATGCATACATACACCCACCGCTCACTACGGCACCCTATCCCATGAGGTAGCGGTGATACCGTAGTTGAAAAGACCGGTTGTATATGTTTTCCATGGAGGTTAGGGTAAGAATTAAGAAAGGACAGACAAGGACCTAGAGGAAGAAACATCGTTTCTTCCCGATCGTGTTAATTTCCTTTATTAATTATTACCATAACACCTAAATAGATTTAAATTAGGGCATTGAAAGCGGTGAGAAATCTTAAATCTCTAAATTTAACCTAAACCTAACCCTAGCAAGGTTTTAATCCTAGTCTAAATCAATCTTAGTTTTTAGTGATAATCAATCCAAGACCAATTGGAATTAACTCGTTAGAACAAATTGAGAATACACAACATCCTTATGGACCGACCCGTACTCACCGGCTAGCTACCAAGCGGCGTCGTTCTCTATTGCGGTTAATATTCTTTGATTCATCTTTTTAAAGCGAAAGCGCGCACAAAATACCACATCAATCACCAGCCCAATGGAGATCCCTACGCAGCTCCCCGGGCAGCAGAACCGCTCTGCCTCTGCCGCGGCTGGTGCTCCTGCCGCTCCTCGCTGCTCCCGGTGTCGTCATCAGACATAGATAAGAGTAACATCATTACATATGCATACAATATATGTATAGATCGTAGAAATGTGAAGTAATAATATAACATTACTGATAACCTTTTTTGTTTCGTAGATGCATTAAACATATCTACTTGGATTTCATCATCGATATCATTCGTAACCCATGTCAGTTCACAATCAGCCGAAGACAACCCGTCTTTGGAAACAGACGGTGGGAGAACTTTAAGTCTTCTCTCTTCTTCATCCTCATCGATGTCCTCCGTACGATCTTTGAATTCTAGGACATCGTAAACATCCTTGGGTTTCCAACGGCATATGCCACTTCATCCCGGATACTTCAAGTACTGTGAGTAGTATACCTAAAACGCTTGTTGCAGAAAGATTAATGGATAGTCCTGACAGTAAAATTGAAGTATGTTTATACTAGTCAATGCATATTCATCTTTCCAAGTCCCGAGATTGTTTCTCCACATATCCGTATCGGTTCGTGTATCGTACCAAATACACTGAAAAATATAAAACGGTTCTGATCCTCCGTGATATTGGATGCCAAGTATGCAATTTAAGTATCCATAATAAATCACACCATCCGATCCTACGGTCGCAATCCCACTATTCTGAGTTGTTCGAGATATTTCTATATTCTTAACTTCAAATTTGTATCTAAGGACACCGAATATTTTATAGTATGCAATCTCCATACTAAGAAACTGAGCTAAACATCTTGAATCTCTCTCTAATGATGCAAACAAGTTCGGATCGTAGATCTGACAAAACAAATTTTACGACAAATACATAACGATATAACTTTAGATTAAGACTGGTAGCAATAACATGTTATTCGAACAACTTACATGATCTGCAACCCAATCGCAAAAATTATCCTGATAATATTTTTCCAATCGTTCATCATTCCAATCAGGATGCCCCTCACATAGCTCATCAATATAAATTCTGTTCTCAACAATAAATTATAACATTAATATTATATCATTTCATACACACACACGCACAAATATAATAATTAATCCAAAAAAAAACTTACTCTCTAATTTCTTCAAGGCATACGCTATTGAGGAGAATAAATCGATATAGCTTGTTGATAAACATGGGGTCTACTATCTTATAATCAGTTTTACCATATGGCCCATCCTGAATTCTCCGAGGCCGGTTAAGTTTCGTCTCAATGTTCTCGTCTAGATAGCGGGAACAAAATGTGGTTACTTTATCTAGAAAATAACCTTGCATGTTAGAACCCTCTGGTCGATTTTTATTGAGTATATACTTTTTTAGAGTGTAAAGATACCTAAAGAAAAATATGTTAAATAAATAAATACGAGTATATAAGACAACAATAATTTTACAAAATGTGTGAAATGAAAAATTCAACGTACCTTTCAACGAGATACATCCATCGATATTGTACAGGTCCGGCAAATGTAGCCTCGGTTGCAAGATAAACTATGTTGCAAGATAAACCGTTAGGTGTATTATGATATTGAAGAACGACAGCGAGAAAATACGCTCAAGCTTGCAAAGTATCAATAAAATAGAATTTTCTAGATTCTCCAGCGTCATAACATCCAAGATTTTAGCACACAATTCTCTAGAAAAGCAACAAAAGTCATTGATTACTAGACCAACCGATTCGGGAAGTGAAGTCCTGAGGGCTAGTGGGAGAAGGTGCTCCATAATAACATGGTGATCATGACTTTTCAGCCCATCGATCTTACCTTACACAAACTTTATCTTCTTGCTAAATGATCCTGAGAATCCTGTAGGAACTTTCAAATTTTGCAACACCCGTAGGAACCCTTTTTTCTCTGGTTGTGACATATGATACGCGGCATTAGGAAGTACAAACTTGCCTGGTTTACCCGCTATTGGTTTATGACGCAATTCCCTTCTAATTTCTTAGTCCTGAAAATCCATCCAAGCACGGAGGCTGCCTTTCGATTTTCCGTCTTTACAAAGAAGTAAGTTAAGTACGTACTCGGATACTCCTTTCTCTATATGCATGACATCTAAACAATGACGCACTAAATTTGTTAACCAGTACAGAAGTTCATAGAAAATGCTTAACTTGTTCCAGTATGGTGGTTTGACCTGTTTTGCCAGATCTATCCCGAATGTCACGTTATTGTAACTATCCCACTGAGCAATCACGCCCTCTCCGGACAATGAGGCTGGAGGCCCAAGAAGCTCCTGATGGCCATTAAAGTGAGCAACGTTTAACCTGTAGGGATGGTCTAGTGGCAGGAATTGCCGATGACCGCAATAACAAACCTTCCTGTTAAATTCAACCATTTCGATGTTGTATCTTGATGGCAGTAAGGGCATACTTTATGACCACGTACGGACCAACCTGATAGTATTCCATACACAGAAAATTCATTAATTGTCCATATTAAAATCGCACGCATTGTGAAGGTTGTATCTGTGTTTGTATCGTAAGTCTCTACACCATCAATGAATAAATATTTTAACTCATCGATCAGTGGTCGGAAATAGACATTGTCATGCCCCGCTTCCCAGTATACGGGAAGAGGACGCGGCAAGGTCTGCTACGTATTTACTCAGAAGTAAACACGCTAAGCGTATTTAAGAAATATAAAGTAAAGTACACAAGAGACATGAATCTAAATGAACAGCAACTTTATTTATTAAACATTCTTTTATAGGTACAACTGAAATGTAAATACATGGATAGAAAGCAATGCCTAAACAATGGCATAACTGAAATTAAAAGTATGTACAAGTGACTGAGGCCCGGGGTCTTCAGTGTACTGCTCCAAATGCTCCCGGCTGGTCTTGAGCTCCAGTGCATCCGATCCACCTGATAACATTCCAAAGAAGAAGAGAAATAGAAATGTCGTCAGCGAACAATCGCTCGGTAAGTCCTAAAGATGAGTAGAGATAGAATAAACAGAAAGAGAGTATAAATAGTATAATATTTGATTGTTAGGTTAACGTAGTGTTTGTAGCTTGGTTCAGAAGATGCCAGTGTATACGAGAGGAGTCCAACTTACACCGTGGACTTTGGTAACCCGTAGTACAAGGCTCCGTCGAAAATACCACGGAACAACGGCATGGATGTAATTACGTCTTAAGTGACCACCTTTAACATATTCCGTACCAGTCTACCCCTTTATAAACCCCGTAATGTTTATTTTATTGACTGTATTGTATTGTCTTGTAGTAATTGGAAGACTTGCCGAAACCATGATATCAGTAAACGGAATAGATGTAAATGGAGAGTTATGTAGACGGAGTATATCCATGGTTCGGTTCAGTCGAGATAGATTGATATAGATTGAATAGACAGATTGATGGATTCGTGTTGTATTGTAGCTTATACTTGAATCACA
The DNA here is from genome assembly GCA_030015575.1 of Agapanthus africanus. Taxonomy (NCBI): domain Eukaryota; kingdom Viridiplantae; phylum Streptophyta; class Magnoliopsida; order Asparagales; family Amaryllidaceae; genus Agapanthus; species Agapanthus africanus. Next base: position 424,665,320 of record CM057349.1, read on the forward strand.
TTCAAGTCAGATTGATTGTATATTGCCCACGACTCGAACTGAGTCAGACTTTTTAACAGAATTGAAGTCCTGATTGTTTTAGAGTTATCGGTAACTGCTGCACATGGACGGCAGGATTTGTGTCTTTTTCAAAGACAATTACCGTGTTGAAAACACCGTTATTAGATTGTCTACCTTAGATAGGCAAGCACGTATATTCTCCGGCTCCCTGAGACTCAAGAGAAATGGTCCCGTTTAAACCTATATTTACTAGGGTCGTTATTGTAATTTAGTATAACTTGAGGGGATTTTATGTAAAAATAGTTTTGAAATAATTTCAAAATACACCTCAAGTATTTAATTATCGTATTTAGGGTTTTCATAGATGTATATTTTATAAAAGTGAAATTTCTAGAGAGTGGAACCTAGTTTCCATAGTATATGGTAGTTTATTGAAATATCGGTATTGTTTTGTATTTGGATGGTATTTTCATGTAATGGTGATTCCTTTGATTTGGAAAACTTGGAATATTTATATAACATAATTAAAATAGATATTTTGATAATATATATATTTAATAAAAATAAATTTTATTTATTTTTGTAGAAATCTCATTTTCTAAAGAAAATGTATTAAAAATTCCATCGAGATCGAATGCTCTTTTCGGAGGTCTGCATCTCGCTCTACTAGGCCCAACGATGTGTGATAACCCGCACCATCCCGAACGGGGTCCCCAAAATGGGTTGTAGAGGCACAATTGCAAGGAATTGATTAACACATCTTTTTAAAGAAATGGTTTTGTAAGTTGATGGTATTTATTTATAAAGTCGTGTTATCCCATAAATATATTCCCAAAACTTCATCGTGCTATGTCAAAGATATGTTTTGTGATTATATAGGTCATTACCTCGTGAGTTATCTAAAGGTAATACAAGTTTTATGTTGTTTTATGTCGGAAATGAAGTATGTTGTATTTTACCGTAAAAATACAATAAAAATTGCATAAAAGAATATTTTGAGATGAAACTTGTTTTAATATGTTTTTTTAATGTTTGTTAAAGATTATGTGAGAGTATGGTAATTTATTGATTAAGAAAAATAGAGTTTTAAAGAAAAACCGAATCGGAAGTCGGATTAACTCCGTTTCCGTCGGGTTTGAAGAATGAAAGTTTTAGAATAGAATAAGAGAGGGGAAGAAGGGACTTACTGTCTATTGAACAAGATAAGGGAGATAGGGAGCTAAGGAAGGCTTCGTGGCGTCGTTTCATCGCTGGAATCTCCTTGGAACGTCGCCGGAACTTCACCCTTGCTAACTCCACTTGTACACTAAAGGGACTTAAGAATTTTTGAGAGTTTTGACAGGGAATTTCTAAGTGAGGAGGGATGAAATATGGTATGGTATTTATAGGGTAGGATTTGGGTTTAGAGGATTAAAGAAGGCATTGAAATTTGCATTAAAATTTTGATTAAAAGTGATTTATTGTTCTCTAGAAATTGTGCAGAGAAAATAAACAATGTGAGAGAAGTGGGGTAGCTGAAGAGGTGCTCGGGTGAAAAGATGGGGGGCATTGCCCACGGGGGGCTCGGTGATGCCGGCAATACCAACGGTTTTGCCGGTCAGAAACCAGTGGGGGTGTTGGATTTTCTGCCACGTGTCCCTGTCGCCTCATATACCCTCGTGCATGTGTTTGTTTATTCCGTATCTCTTCAGTTTATATGTAGTGCACGTGTAAACTCTTGGGCTTCTAAAAGATTAAAAGAAAACACAATAAAAATAATATGTGGCTGATGGGATTCGAATACAAGGGCTATGTCACAGCAGTGCAAGGCTTTACCAGTGAGCTACAAGCTATTTCTTTCTAATCAAAAGCAAAATAAACTTATAACTTGTGCTCAGGCTAAGATATCCCTTTCTGTATTTTGGAAAAAATTTTACAGAAAGTTTAGGGTTGTTACATTCTACCCTCCTTATAAAAATTTTGTTCTCGAAATTTGTAGAAGGAAAGTGTAAAAGATCTAAGAAAAGTTTGGTGATCGTGATTGTGAAAGAAATACTGGTATTTCATGAAAAGTAAAAAGATGATACAAGGGTTTGAAAAGATTGAAAGGAATTACCAGTGTTACCTTGGTCTACAGTCTCGGCTTCTACGGCTGCTAAACTGAACGCCTGACGCCGGGGTACATTCCTTCTAGCTGTAGGCATATTTCTCTGTCCTTGGGGCATGTTTCTCTGCCCTTAAGGCATGTTCCTTAGTGCATGATTGAATTGGCATGGTGGCTGTGCAGGAGGTGGAGCTGGGAGTGCAAGATGAGGTGCAGGAGCCTGGATAGCTAGCCGCTGCGGATAGTTGGTGTGTGTGTGAGCTGAGTTGCGTTTATAAGGACAGGTTCCAATTCCGTGATTGGATGCGCCACAAACTAAGCACAGGCCTTTTGCGTGCCTACAGTCCTTCCACAAATGTCCATATCTCTTGCAGTAGAAGCAAAAATCTGGACTCGGCTAATTATTAGTTTCTTCCGGTCTCCTGGGTTCAACAGTTGGCCTTAAAGAGGCTCCTCCTACCATCTGAGTGGCAGGGCGCTTCACACCGGCAGATTGAGGTCCGCCCTTCTTCTTCACCACTGCCTCATATCGGTGGGCAGCTTTCAAAGCCAAATCATGGGTTGGGAAATCCCTTGTAGCTAAGGCAGCTTGGATTTCCTGGTCCAACCCTTGCTGAAATCGTCTTGAGCTGATCTCAGCAGTCGGTATCAAGTGCGCCGCGAATCTGTTGCGGTCATGTGTTAGCTGTTTAGTATGTGATATAAAATCGAACATTGAGACATATCTTACCTACTGAGCATGGTAAACTCAGCATCATACTCATCCACGGACTTGGTCCACATCGAACCCTGTTGTAGATGAATAAATTGCTGCTCCATGTCAAATCGGGCAATCCCTGAAATGTACTTCGCGTCGAACATGTCGCGAAAGGTTTTCCATTCGATCGTTTGGTCAAGACGGATTTCTTCCACCTTCCACCAGACTCGGGTGTTGTCAGTGAATTGTAGCTTCGCAACTCGAACCCAAGTGATCTCTGGCACTTGTGCCACTGCCAGATCGTTCTCAATACTTTGAGCCCATTCTTCAGCTTCCACGGGGCTCTATTTTCCCGCAAATTTCTTTGGGTGCAATGCCCGGAACTGCTTCACTCTGGGCGCTTCCGCTTCTGGACGGTTCATTAACATAGCAGTCTACTGCTGCTGTCCTTCCAGGGGGCTGCAGATTGCCTCAAGTAGTACCGTCTGCTCATTGATCGGAGCAGCGACGGTAGGTGTAAGCGGTAGAGATGGTGGTGTGTTATTGAAGTTGGTGCTGGTGTTGTTTGGAGAATCCATAACCTTGAAATAAAAATTTGGGTTAGGATAGATTCAAAATATATGAAATTGTAAGATTCACGGAATATGAAATGTAAAGAATGTTTTTAGTTGCTGATTCTTGTGTTATATTGCTTAGGACTTCATGCAGAATTGACCCGCATATCCATGCGGAACTGAGCTGTATGTCCATACAGAGCTGACCTGCATGGTATGTAGGTTTCCATGCAGAACTAACCTGCATGGTATGTAGGTTTCCACGCAGAACTGACCTTCATAGGCCACCAACAAAACCTGTCATGCCCCGCTTCCCAGTGTACGGGAAGAGGACGCGGCAAGGTGCGCTACGTATTTACTCAGAAATAAACACGCTAAGCGTATCTAAACAATATAAAGTAAAGTACACAAGAGACAGGAATGTAAATGAACATCAACTTTATTTATTAAACATTCTTTTACAGGTACAACTGAAATGTAAATACATGGATGGAAAGCAATGCCTAAACAATGGCATAACTGAAATGAAAAGTATGTACAAGTGACTAAGGCTCGGGGTCTTCAGTGTACTGCTCCAAATGCTCCTGGCTGGTCTTAAACTCTAGTGCATCAAATCCACCTGACAACATTCTAAAGAAGAAGAGAAATAGGAATGTCGTCAGCGAGCAATCGCTCGGTAAGTCCCAAAGATGAGTAGAGATAGAATAGACAGAAAGAGAGTATAACTAGTATAATATTTCATTGTTAGGTTAATGTAGTGTTTATAGCTTGGTACACAAGATGCCAGTGTATACGAGAGGAGTCCAACTTGTTGGCTATAGTGCCCTCAAGGAAATTATCAAAGTCGCAGGCAGGTGATTATGATGATTGAGGGATGACCTATACCAGTAGAACAGTCTTACTCGAGATGATAGTATGCTATCTGGTTTGTCTTTATCATCATGTACAACATTAGGTGGCATTGCATATCACTATTACATGTTGATAGAGCCCATTGGATTCTTGCTTGACTACCAGCAGTATGATGGCGATCATATACGTGGGAGCTGGGTGGTCTATAAGCACATCCTTAAAATGTCCCTAGTCGTAGGAGTTTCGAGACCGGGCATCGATACTCCAGAGTAGACTAGTGTATACTGATCGAGACCCCGACGAGGGGCGGTGGCCGATTTCACAAGCCATTGGTGTTAGTTTGTTCTCCTCAGATGTATACAGGTGCTCATTGCGTTATGAGTACACAGGATGGACTCGCCTGGAACATGCTAGTTGGTATTATACCTATTGTCAGATAGCAGTTCCCTGGTGACATGTGTACAGATTAGTCTGTCGACCTGAGATCGTCATTTGTCTTGTATGAGTTCCCACTGTGCTTTGATTACTACCTTAACACGGCTCAAAGGAGTCGTGCAAATAGGTTTTAGTTAGGTACAGTCCCGAGCCACATGGAGGCAATGAGCAGATCATCGGGGATTCGTCTCTCATGGTATTTAGGGTTGATGTCGCGGTTGTGCATGGGTGGCCATCACCAGAAATCCTTGGCCAAGATAGTCGAGAATTACTAATCTAGGATTGGTAGTTTCTCAGGCGGTGATGGATTTCATACTGACACTAAATGTCATGTTATTATGGGTCTGACTTTATCCACCCCCGGACTCGATATGCGATACTCATAGACGAACGGACCGGACTGTACGGATATTGTCACTGTCAGTATCAGTAGGGGTTTTAGGATGAGTTTGCTCGTCGGCCTCCTTTTTGCTCAATACCTGGGTAGCCATTACGTACAGTTAGTGCCGCTGATGTGCTTCCGGTTGAACCTACTGCCAACGTATTGACGAGTCTTTAGAGTCCCACACAGAGGGTTTCCCTGCTTCGGGCGAAACGATATAGAGACCGTATGGTTTTACGGCAGGATTCGATCACATACGTGTACTTGTGCACGGATGATGTTCGGACGGATAATACTAGTGGGTTTTAGTTTAAGCCGGATCATAGTATTATATTTGTTGGATTATTTTTGTCTCTTTGTATTCGTATTCTTCGGAATACGGATGCGGGTATGTATATACGGTTGAGTGGTATTCTTATAATTTATTCTAAGATTACTTTTAGAAGATTACACCTAATCATGGCTTAGAACTTTTTCGATTAAAAGGTTATTGAGGTGTAGGAGGAGGTGTTTATTGCATTTTTGTGGCATGGCTAATTAGTGACCCATGGTTACTATTCTAACATGCTTATGGTTTTTGTTTGTTGTGAGATTATGCTGACTTGAGATATTTTTTGTTGACTAAGATATTTTGGAGACATAAACATTTATGTGATGGCTCCATTATTTCTTATCACACTCACACAACAAACAAAAACACAAGCCATTATTCATTTCTTTTTTTCTCTCTTGAGTTGCTCTCAACACTTCATTCTCATGGTATCTTCTTCTTCCTCTAGCTCCACCCAAACCCTCTCATGAGTTGAGAATCCTTGGGTGTCTTGAGACAAATTAAACTTTCATCACTCTCTGCTTCATCTACGGTATCTAGAGTAGCGATTTAGGTGCCCTAGTTGCCTCGGATATGAGGTTGGAGCTCGTTGCATAGACTCTCGGGTGGATCATATTTGATGGAGGGGGACCGGAGATCAAGCTTGATCAAGGGAGCCCCTGGGAGATTGGGATGATGGTTGAAGACCGAAGAACACTGATTTATTTGGTATAACCATTCTAACTCATTTTTATGTTTTGTTATCTAGGGCTTATAGGTAGATCCGGGTAATTGGTTGTGGTAGCGCTAAGTTTTATAAATTTTTGTTCTGCATTTGGTCACGGATTGATGGCCGTGGCTCTTGCATAACCCAACATGGTATCAGAGCCACTCCATAAGCCTTAGTTAACTCTTTGCGACATTAGAAATCCGCCGTTTCTGTCGTGCAAAAACTGCTGACAAAAACAGTTCCGAAAACAGAAAGTTTGAGATGTTTGCACAACTCGCGGGCTCACGGTTTGAACTGAGAAACCGCGGGGTGGTGCATGGGCACCCCGGGGAATCCCGGAGGGACCGAACGGCTGGGCCTACTCCCCAAGATCACCACAAGGTGGTCTTGGCGGTGGGGACCCGAAACTGCCCCACCCTGGGCAGTTTCGGGTCTGCCTCACCCCCTGGCTACCTCGTGGTGGCCTCGGGGTGGGGTACCCCCTCTAGGCCCCCGACTCAAATTTAGTTTCGTGCTCTAACTCCCCGTAAAGGTTCGGGCGCGTTTCGTTTTGATTCGGACTTCCGATTTGGCTTTAAACGGTCGGTTTTTAGAACTTTAGCTCACTGTTTTTTCATGGTTTTGCAAATTGGTTTAGTTTGCTAATTGCGTGCAGAATTCTAATGTCGTAGTTTTCAGTACATACATTACTATCTGCGACCATGAATGTCATTAGAGAGGTACAACTCGTATAATTGCTATATGACTTTAGACGGGTTTGCGAACGTGGCAATCACGTTGTTGTTCTGTGTTGTGCTGTGGTTGTGGCGGGATCGTCGTGGTGGATAGCTTGGGTGCAATGGTAGTACAGTTTAGTTTCATTTGTACATTTGATATTGTGCGAAAAGCGTTCGACATGTGGACTGACGTCACTGCCAGTTTGTATATCATTTGTTTGGGGCACGATCGGGTTGAGGTCGATGTCACCCTTGTACTTATTTTCTTTTCTGTAATAGGATTACCCCACGGTGGAGTGCACGAATAGCCAGGTTCTAGAGGGAAACAGGCCCGCATCTCATGGCTTTGAGACGGAAGGGGCCTCACTCTAGAATTGGCAGGCTATTCACCGCACTCGTAGGGGGTATAGTCTGACCCAAGGAGGGATGCTCAAGTTACCGGATTCCGTGGAGTGCTGGGTGGCCCATTCACATTGTTGATTGGGGTTGCCTCGCTTATGGGATTGGCAAGTAACTTGCCGCGCTTGTAGGGGTCTTGATTTTCATTGCACAGGCTATCCACACGACAGGGAATGTCGGATCACATTTGCGGCTCAAATGAAACCCGAGGCTCCAGGATTATCCACCACTTTGTGATGCTTGGCTGTGATTCTGAGATGTTGCTTTATATCATACATGGGACGATTATTATATATATTTATATATATACCAGTAGATGTTGTATATGTTTTGCACCCGCACCAGTCCAGTCTCCGCTCTGTCATTAGTTAAGTAACCTAACGAGTGATGACGGGACCCAGTGGCGAATGCGGATGGCATATACGTACATTTTATTTTTCTTTCCTTTTTCTGAGGTATGATATGTTAACTGATGGGACTGCGTTGATTCTGATCAATGCAAGGAAAACAAACCTATTTGATGTTGTTGGAACAAATTTTCAAAAGCTGTTATTACAAAGACGTTTTCTTTTGTTTTGCATCGTGATATTCAGTTTGGAATATCCAGCACCTCATTCGTCGAGGCAAGAGCCGAGATCCTTTCACCGGGAGTGACCTCTTGGGCAGTAGTTTGCGTCAGGGTAATAACATCACTATAGTCGATTACTTTTTGCTTTGCATCGTGATATTCAGTTTGGAATATCCTGCACCTCATTCTACGAGGAAAGAGCCGAGATCCCTTCATCCGGAATGACCTCTTTAGCAAAAGTTTTCGCCACTATATATTTGTAAAGCTATCCGGTTCCTTCAACGATATCAAGTTCATTAAGTTAAAGGTTTTTCGCCAAAAACCATTCGTCGCCCTCCATCATTTCAGACGGGTAGCACTTAGTATTCATGCTATGTTGGCCTTAGTCAAGGCATAGTGTATGGTAGCTATTTGTTACTTTTCTGTTGCATAGATAGATGCGTTGGTTTAGGACAGTTGTACAACCTTGTAGGCTTTAGTCAAGAGCGAGTATGGGTGGGTTCATATTAACCTGGACAATGATGAGTAGAACTTGACATGTGACTTATGATTTGTTGGCCTTAGTCAAGGTCATAAGAGTATGGGGCAAAAATCACATCGGGAGTTTCTAAAGAAACTGAAAACTTGCCAGACATGTGTATACCTTCTGGAGTGTGATAACTTGAGTGGATTCCATCAAGTTATCATGCGATGATAGTTGGATCCTGATTCCCACTGATGAGTTGGTTTACTCCTCGGGTGATTTTAGATGATCCCAACTGTTAGTTAGGTATATGCCCTAGAGGCCATTGTTGTACATATGATGTATATTATAGTGGATGCTTGGATATATATAGAGAGGACTTTCTTGCTCGATATGATAGTATACTATCTGGTTTCACTTTGTCTTAACATGTTGATTTTTATTGGATTACTGTCTTGAAGGAGTTTCTACAGCACCATTACTAGGGTTTGGTAGCATCACACATGCCATATTATAATTTTATAGGGTGCTAGAGAAACTAACCTAAGGATCACACTAGAAAAGCTAGGGTAACAAAACTTTAAACACTTTCACAAGAAGTAAAAGCTAGGTTTAGGGAATACAACCTTTGTAGCTCCCTACGCTAGACTCCTTGGCCACTTGAGGGTTGAAAGAAGCTTGCTTGAGATCCTCCAAGTCCACAACGATCCACCCGGAGTCCTCTTTGTCCAAGCTAGAAGCTCCACTTGATCAAGAGAAGAAGTAGAACTCAACACTCTAAACTAATGGGCAAGAGTAGTGTAGAATGGTGATGTGGTTTGTTTTCTCACTTCAAAACCCTAACTTGATCACTCTTTTGTTCACTAATAAAACCTAGAGAGGAAGAGAGTGAGGAAGAAGAAGATGGCAAGATGAAGAGCTCAAGAGATAATGATAAGCTTAGGTTAAAAATGAGAAAAGAAAAAATATATATTTTCTTCTTCTTACCTTTAACCCTAGTTATAAAATATCTAGATATTTTCTTTTGGATGAAAAATGGCCAAGGAAATAAATCATGGTTAAAGAAAAGGGTTAGTGTATGAATAAAATATTAAACCATGATAGAATTTCCATTTCCATTTTCTTTTATCCAAAAATAAATATCAACATATTTATATAAAGTGTGAGTCTTATATTGCCACCATCTCATGTATCAACAACCATGATAGAATATTGTATGCATGTATGTGTGCATATACATCCATATATGCATAAAAAAGAATAAGTGCATACATGCATGCATACAACAAAAGAAAAGAAAGGGTTTAAAGTGAAAAGCTAATGGTCAATAATAAATCAACACTTGATTTAGCAAACCGGTCATATCACATACGACCCGACCAATAGCAAACCGTCCGATTAATATACGGTATCACATACGCGCATTTAATCGGGTCCCCGCGCATATCTCATATGCACACCACATCGTTTCGCCTGGACTAGGTAACTCCATTGTGGGACTCTAAAACTCGTCAATACGCCGGCAGTGGGCGATGATCATATCAAGCACCCCCAAGCTGCAAGAGGTCAGCTAAACATAACAGGCACCCGGGTATTGAGCGATCAGAAGAAAACAAGCGAACCTGTCACAACTCCCGTCGATCCAACCGGCAACACTACCGTACAGTCCGGTCTCTTCGTCAGATATGTGCATATCGAGTCTAAGGATGGTAACGTCGACCCCAATAACTCAATAAGTCGTGCCGATGAATGGTCTATAACAGATCAAGAAACTACTAATAACACTTACCAGTGAATCTCAATAACCCTGGCCAGGGACTTATTGATATAGCCAATCGAACACAGCACATCATCAACCCCCAATACCGGGAGAGACGAAACCCCTCCTATCGCTCATCGTCTTCGTGTGTCTCGGGACTGTACCCAAAAGCCACCTGTTTGCACGACTCAGTAGAGCCGTGGTACGGTGGTAATCAAAGTACAGTGGGAGAACACACAAGACTCTATGACGATCTCGGGTCTACAGACTAACCTGTACCTGTGTCACCTGAGAACTGCTATCCGATGATAGATATAATACCATATAGGAGTTCTCGGTGAGTCCGTCCAGTGTACCCAGTCATCACTGAGCACCTGTATACAATCTCGATGTCAAACATCAATGGATGTGGGAACATCCATCGCCCATCATATAGGTCTAGTATCATATACACTAGTCTACTCTGGTATATCGATGCCCCGTCTCGATACACCTACGACTAGGGATATTTCAGGATATGCTTATAAACTACAGATGTCCTACTAGTATGATCTCCATCATAATCACAGTAGTCAAGCCAATATCCTCATGGCTTTATCAACATGTGTGAATGAATAAAAGCATGATCAAGTCAACATGTCAGATAAAGAAGAACCAGATAGCATACTATCATGTCGAGCAAGAATGTACACTGAATATATATATATATATGTATCCACTATCATATAATGGCCTCTAGGGCATATATATATCTAACAATCTCCCACTTGCACTAAGGCCAGTTATTGGCGTATCTCATACCCAACATCTCAAAAAGTCACTCATGCTGCGGCTGAGGGAGGGCCTTGGTGAGTGGATCCGCGGTGTTATTCTTTGTGTCTACTCTCCTAATCTCGATCTCGCGGCGATATACAATCTCCCGGATCAAATGAAAGCGCCTCAGGATGTGTTTGGACCTCTGATGGGACCTGGGCTCCTTGGCTAACGCCATAGCCCCATTATTATCACAATACAATAGTATTAGATCAATAATGGTTGGAACTACTCCTTGCTCTGAGACGAACTTCCTCATACAGGCGTCTTCCTTGGCGGCATCATTCGCAGCAATGTACTCAGCCTCCATCGTAGAGTCTGCAACGGTATCCTGTTTGGAACTCTTCCAACTCACCGCCCCTCCATTGAGGGTAAATACAAACCCAGAGATAGATTTGTTGTCATCCTTATCACTCTGGAAGCTCGAATCGGTAAAGGCCTCCATTTGGAAATCTCCATTACCATACACCAAGAACAATTCTTTAGTCCTTCGCAAGTACTTAAGAATGTTCTTCACAGCTATCCAGTGATTCTTCCCTGGGTTGGATTGATACCTGCTTACTACACTAAGTGCATAAGTTTCATCTGGGCGTGTACATAATATCGCATACATTATAGATCCTACTGCCGAAGCATAGGGTATAATGCTCATGCGAGCTCTCTCTTCATCGGTCTTTAGGCAAGAGTCCTTAGAGAGAGTGACCCCATGGCAAGCGGGTAAGGCACCCCGCTTGGAGTCTTCCATACTAAACCATTTTAGGATGGTGTTGATGTACCTGGTTTGGGACAATCCCAATAACCTCTTGGATCTATCCCTATAGATCCTAATGCCCAGAATATATGTGGCATCACCCAGGTCCTTCATGGAGAACCTTAGTGATAAGAAAGATTTTACCGACTGTAGCATAGGAATATCATTTCCTATCAGAAGAATGTCATCCACGTACAATACGAGGAATGTGACAGCTCTCCCTACAGCCTTCTTATAAACACAAGGTTCATCTGGATTTTTGATGAAATCAAACTCTTTGATAACATCATCGAAACAGATGTTCCAACTCCGTGATGCTTGCTTTAATCCATAAATGGATTTAAGCAATCTACATGCTTTCCCGCTGCTCCCACTGTCAATGAAGCCCTCTGGAAGATCCATATAAACGCATTCTTCTAAATCTCCATTTAAAAATGCCGTTTTAACGTCCATCTGCCAGATTTCATAGTCGTAGTGAGCAGCAATAGTAAATAGGATCCGAATGGATTTAAGCATGGCTACGGGAGAAAAAGTTTCGTCATAGTCCAAACCCGGTCTTTGACGAAAACCCTTCGCCACAAGTCTTGCCTTATAGGTCTCTACCTACCCATCTACACCAATCTTTCTTTTAAAGATCCATTTGCACCTTACAGGTTTTACCCCAGGAGGTACAACGTCTAAAGTCCATACCTTGTTGGTGTACATAGACTCCATTTCGGATCTCATGGCATCCAGCCACTTCACAGAGTCTCCACTCGTGATAGCTTGCTGAAAGCTGGTAGGATCATCATCATCCATGATGCAGTCTTCTCTGTCAACATCAATGAGGAAACCGTAGTACCTCTCCGGTGGGCGAGAAGTCCTACCAGACCTACGGAGTGGCCGAGGTTCTTCAGTTTCTGTTGCAACAGCCGGTTCAACCAAGTCGTCATTTGTAGTTTTTGTCTCTAGAACCTCTTCTAGATCTACCATACAGCCATCAGTATCATTTATGAAAAACTCTTTTTCCAAGAATGTGGCATACTGAGAAACAAACACTTTTTGTTCCTCCTTGTGGTAGAATAGATATTCATAAGAATTCTTTGGATATCCCACAAAATTACACATGACCGACCGTGTCTCGAGTTTGTCCGGATTCTGCTTTCTAACATAGGCTGGACAACCCCAAATCTTAATTCGTTTAAGAGATGGTCTCTTCTTATGCCATATCTCATATGGTGTGGTAGACACGGTTTTGGTTGGGACTCTGTTCAATAGAAACGCTGCAGTCTCCAATGCATGCCCCCAAAATGAGACGGGTAACTCAGCATCACTCATCATGGAACGGACCATATCTAATAGGGTCCGATTTCGTTGTTCTAACATACTGTTGTGCTGTGGTGTGTAAGGAGGAGTGAGCTGAGAGAGAATCCCATTCTCTTTTAGGAAGTTTGCAAACTCTGTACTGAGATACTCCCCACCTCGATCTGATCGAAGCATTTTGATACTCAAGCCGGTTTGTTTTTCTACTTCGAGTTTATATTCAGTGAATTTCTCGAAAGCTTCGGACTTGTGCTTTAATAAAAATACTTGACCGAATCTTAAGAAATCATCAGTGAAAGTAATGAAGTATGAAAAACCGCCTCTAGCCTGTGTAGACATTGGCCCGCATACATCACTATGTATGAGGCCTAAGAGTTCAGTAGCTCATTCTCCGTGTCCGGTAAACGGAGTTTTGGTCATTTTATCCTTGATACAAGACTGGCAAGTCGCATAAGATTTATATTCAAAAGGGTCTAAATATCCATCTTTGTGTAACTTGTTTAGTGTTGTTTCGTTAATATGACCAAGTCTACAGTGCCAAAGAAAAGCTTCATTTATTTCTGAAAATTTTCTTTTATTAGTGTGTTGTATACTGAAAACTGTGTGTTGATTTAGGACGAATATCCCGTTATTAAGCGTACCATACCCAACCAATATTTGATTCGGGTGAATGTTCATAACATTGTTCTGCAATACAAAATTATATCCTTTATTGTCTAACAAAGAAACGGATATTATATTACAAAGCATACTAGGTACATAATAATATGGGTTCAAAACCAATATACACCCAGATGGCAACCCCAAGAGATACTCTCCCACTGCGACTGTATGTACATTGGAACCATTTCCAACGCGGAGAGTATGGTCACCTGTCTTCAAGACCTTGCTATTTCTCAGCCCCTGCATAGAATTGCAAATGTGAGAACCTGAACCGGTATCTAATACCCAGGAAGCAGAGTTTATTGAAAAACAATTTTCTTTCACAAACACACCTGAAGCGGAAGCATCCCCATGCTTCTTCTTGAGATCCAAGTACTCTTTGCAGTTGCGCTTCCAGTGTCTTGTTTTGTGGCAGTGATAACATTCCCCTTTCTCCGATTCTCCAGCTTTGGACTTGTCTTTCCCCTTACCCTTTTTGACTCCACCCTTAGGTTTGGTGGGTTTCTTCTTCATCTTTCCTTTGGCCTTAGCCTTTAGGAGAGAAGAGGAAGATTGCCCAACACTCAAAATGGGAGTTTTCACTGATTTCAGTGTGCTCTCTGCACTCCTTAAAATATTAAGGAGTTCAGGTAGTTCCTTCTCCATGTTGTGCATGTTGAAATTAACTATAAATTGAGCAAAGGTGGAGGGGAGAGACTGCAGAATAATATCCGTATATTGTTTATTGTCCATTGTCCACCCAAGTTCCTTAAGCTCCTCTATGAGAGCTATCATCTTCAGAACATGGTCTCCTACTGGTGTGCCAGGGGCCATTTGCATCTGAAACAGTTTTCTGGATGCTTCGTATCGTAATACGCGAGATTGCTATCCATACAACTCCTTTGTATGGAGGAATATGGCGTGAACGTCCATATTCTCGTGCTTCTTTTGATGTGTGTTATCCATCGATGCAAGCGCGAGGCATTTAGCCGTGGCACAGTCAGCGTCCCAAGTCTTGCGGACTTCAATATCCGCAACTGAGGATTTAGGGCCTGGGACGGGTGGGGCTGAAGCCGGGAGGACATATGATACCTTATCATAAGTCAAGGCAATGTTAAGGTTCCTCAGCCAGTCTTTATAATTGGTCCCATTCAGTTTATTTTTATCTAGTAGAAGCTTGAGTCCTGACATTAGTATCTGCCATTAAGAGAGAGAAAAGAATACACTCAGCGAAAGCTCTTGCAAAGATCAGATTGGTTATTATCTTATCTAATCGATGTCTCCCACTGCTTTAATCAAGTTTTTCTTTCAAACCTTTAAAAAGAAAACTAGCCAGGATTAATTACAATCTACAACTTCGCTAACAGTTCAGCCAGGCCAGTGTCGGTACTTGAGGGAGGTTCCCCGTGCTTTCGCACGGACCTAATTAATATAAACCTTGTCTTCTCAGAGGCGTAGCCCCGTTAACACCTTTCTAGACACCTTTTGAGTTAGCTAATTGTAAACTGCAAAACTCTCCTGGGAGCAACTATTGCCCACAGTGGGATCGGGATCCAACCATCATATGGAAGGTATGCAATCTCATTGCAAATTTCAACTATTGAAATTCCCGATGTGGTTTTTACTCCTAGTACCCATGACCTTAACTATGGTCAACAAATCATAACTACTAGTCAAGTTCTACCAGTCATTTCTTGATTAATTAGACCCACTCACTTGACCCTTAACTATGGTCAACAAAGTCACATGAATGTCCTAATTAATCTGCATCATATGCATTGTAGGAAGACATCACTTAGCTACCGTACACTACGCCTTAACTATAGTCAACAAACGTAGCACGAATACTAAGTACTCTACTTCCTAAAATGACGGAGGGTTGCGGATGATTTTTAAGAAAATGTTTAACGCTTTGAACTTGATATCGTCGTAGAATCAAATGGTTTTCAAAAGGAGTAGCTTAAGCTCCGTAGTTTTTTCATAAAAAAAAACCGAGTGGTTTTCAAATCCGGTTCTACAACATCTTTTTAGGTTTATTTTCCTTACATCAATCATATTAATGCAGTCCCATCATTTAAGTCCTTAAGCTAATCACAGAAAAGAAACGAAAATACAACGTACGCTTATGCCATCCGCATTCGTCGCAATGTTCCGTTATGCACCGTTAGGTTACTTAACTAACGGCATACCGGGACGGGACTAGCGCGGGTGTAAAACATAAGCAACGTCTATTATATATCTCATATATAATATAGCATTCTTCTCAGATATATTAAGCGATCACATCACAGAATATAGGCAGCAGAAACACAGATATGATGATATAGGATATGCTAGGGCGCCCGTATTTAGTATTTAGCCAACAATAGAAAATACGGATTCCACAGTCGTGATGAATAGCCAATCACACACCCTAGACCCCTACGAAAGCGGCAAGCGACCCTACCAATTCTAGAGTTAGGAGACCCGGTCTCGACTCCTCGAGATGGTCTCCCACTGGACTCTAGAACCCGGTCACTTGTGCTCTCCACCTTGGGTCTATCCTAATGCAGAAAAGTAAATAATATACAACAACGGTGACATCATCCTCAACCCAGAAGTGCCCCAAATAAAAGAATATTACATTACAAATAAATTTAACATGAATGAAAAGTAAAACTCTCATCTCACATAAAAACCCCCGGCTATTCGATCACGACAATCCTATACATCACAACATAGCAACACATAACATCACATGTCATCAACGTAAGCAAGTATGCATACCCCAATTGCCGTTGACATATAGTAACGAAACCGGCGATACGCATACTACGCTTACGGTCGCAGAAACAAGTATCACATACTACAAGGCGATGTTAAACCCTTCGATCGAATCAATGAACTCCCGCATTCCCCGCAAGCTCAACACTTGAGCACCGTTAAACAATACCGAAATTCTATGCCACAGTATTTAATGGACCAACCGTAGAAGGGCAGACCCAAGCCACATTTGTGGCGCCACTAACTACGACAAACCCTAAGGTTCAGTCGTAGTTTGATGGTCACATTTCGAGTTAGGGTTACTTTCTTCTAGAGGGTCCATAGGAATACCTGCATTAGTTATCGAGTATGTTCAACCTAGAAAACACGAGTGTTTGATAATTCGTTCGACCCGTTTAACGTCGCCAAAGTTACCAATACGATGCTATAAAATACGAATACGAACTATTCCGCAAAGAGCCCAACACCAAGCTTACATCACATGCAATTTTGGACTACTTAAACAAAACCAGAAACCCCAGAACATAATGTACAGAACACTGGAGCAAAACGAGAAGGAGAGGAGCACAGTGGGTCGGCGTCGCCGGAAAATTTGGCTTGGTCGCCGGCCAAATCCGAGCCCCCCTTCGTATTGCTCCTGTGTTCTTATATCATTCTAAATGTCACTCTGCAGTTGTTTAAATAATTTTCAGGTCACTTTTTAAAAAATTTACAGAGAGCATTTTCAAGGGTCTCTAATTTCGTATTTTTGCGGAAGTTTTTGTTTTCGTATTGTTGTAACATCGTCTAGGCTTCTAGTTAGGCTCTGATACCATGAAGGAGTTTCTACAGCACCACTACTAGGGTTTGGTAGCATCACACATGCCATATTATAATTTTATAGGGTGCTAGAGAAACTAACCTAAGGATCACACTAGAAAAGCTAGAGTAACAAAACTTTAAACACTTTCACAAGAAGTAAAAGCCAGGTTTAGGGAATACAACCTTTGTAGCTTCTTACGCTAGACTCCATGGCCACTTTAGGGTTGAAAGAAGCTTGCTTGAGGTCCTCCAAGTCCACAACGATCCACCGGAGTCCTCTTTGTCAAAGCTAGAAGCTCCACTTGATCAAGAGAAGAAGTAGAACTCAACACTCTAAACTAATGGGCAAGAGTAGTGTAGAATGGTGATGTGGTTTGTTTTCTCACTTCAAAACCCTAACTTGATCACTTTTTTGTTCACTAATCAAACCTAGTGAGCAAGACAGTGAGGAAAAAGAAGATGGCAAGATGAAGAGCTCAAGAGATAATAATAAGCTTAGGTTAAAAATGAGAAAAGAAAAAATATATATTTTCTTCTTCTCACCTTTAACCCTAGTTATAAAATATCTAGATATTTTCTTTTGGATGAAAAATGGCCAAGGAAATAAATCATGGTTAAAGCAAAGGGTTAGTGTATGAATAAAATATTAAACCATGATAGAATTTCCATTTCCATTTCCATTTTCTTTTATCCAAAAATAAATATCAACATATTTATATAAAGTGTATACGCATCTTGACCCATATGATGGGCGATTGATGATCCCATATCCATTGGTGTTTGACATCAAAGATGGTGTACGGGTACTCAGTGGAGACTGGGTATACTGAACGGACTCGCCGAGAACTCCTAGATGGTATTATAGCTATCGTCAGATAGCAATTCTCTGGTGACACTGGTACAGGTTAGTCTGTAGACCCGAGATCGTCATAGAGTCTTGTGTGATTCCCACTGTGCTTTGATTTCCACCTTACCACATTCATGAGAACGTGCAAAATGGTGGCTTTTGGGTACAGTCCCGAATCACATAGAGGCAATGAGCGATAGGAGGGGTTTCGTCTCTCCCGGTATTGGGGGTTGATGTTGCGCTGTGTTCGATTGGCTATAACTGGAAGTACCTGCCAGGGCTGATATGGAGATCTACCGGTAAGTGTTATCAGTAGTTTCTTGACCCGTTATAAGCCTCACATCGACGCAAGTTATCGGTTACCGGGGTCTGATGTTTACCACCCCTAGACTGGATATGCGACATATCAGACGAAGAGACCGGACTGTACGGTAGTGTTACTGATTGGATTCACAGGAGTGTGTACATCGTTGCTTGTTGATCTTCTGATCGCTCAATACCCGGGTGGCTGTTACGTTTAGCTGACCGCTTGCAGCTTGTGGGTGTTTGATATGATCACCACCTACTGCCGGTGTATTGACGAGTCTTTAGAGTTCTACACAGAGGTTTCCTGGCTCATGCGAAACGGAGTAGGAGCACATATGTGATATGTGCGGGACCGAGAATAATACGTGTATGTGATGTCGTATTCGATTCTCGCGATATGTGATATCGGCCGGGTATATGTGATATAGCCGGGTCATCGGATCAAGTGTTGATTCGATGAAATGATACATATTATATTAGTCGGTTATTTGTAACATAGCCGGATTATTAAATCAAGTGTTGATTTAATAATTTAATGTATAATTATATACGTGATATATTACATTACATTAACTAATATAAGCTCACTTAAATGATTCTTTTTTCTCACATAGGATACATTGATGTATATGTGATATATGTTAAATGTATTCTTTTCTTTTGTTACATAATTATATATATGTGATATGTATAATTGTAACATGCTAGGTTATAAATGCAACTAAGGTTTATGAGAGTTAAACCATGATTAGGGTTAAGATTAGGGTTTACATTTTTATTTGGATAATTCAATTTTGTGGATTTATGCTAAAATATTTTTCTTAGTTGACTTTGTCCACCTTGTTGATATTTTCCTAGATATTTGTTAACCTAACTTTAACCCTAGCCTATGGTTTATTCTCTAAATGAGTTATCCATGACACATTCTTAACCCATGGTTGCCTTTCTAACCTCAACAACATAATTCATTCATCACACTTCATCTTCTTCTTCCTCCTCACAAAAGCTTTCTAGCCTTTTGATTTGTGATGAAAGATTGTGAGAAATAGAAAATAAAAGAGAGAAAAATTCCTACTTCATCATCCTTTTCTACACTAGCCATATAGATTAGTGTGTTAGCTTCACTAATCTCTAATTAGTGAAGAGATAGCTTGGGTTTGTGTTTCCTCAAGGTAGATCGTTATGGATTTCGAAGACTTCAAGTAAGATGCATCATTCACCTCATGGAGCCTCTCGAGAGTCCGGGAACTTGATGATCGCAGCGAAGGGACTACAACAAGAAGCTTATGAAGCGAAGGAATGGACTCCAAAGGTTGTAATCCCTATCACTTAGAAGTAAAGTAGTTTACTTGATGTTATAGTTTGATTCTCTAGTTAATGGTCTTGTTTTAGGGTTGTTTAAACATGACAAAATTTTAAATTGGCATGGATGATACCACCCGAAACCTTGCTGTCGTGATTAATAACCCTACAGTGGTATCAGAGCCTAGCTAGAGAATTAGACGGATTAGTGTAGGATTACGAAACCGAAACAACTCCGAAACACTCGTTACAAAACCCTAGTTTCTGTCGAATTATTTCAGGTGTCAAAATTTTTTTCAAACAGTTGTGGAATGTTGTATGAGATACAATATGAACACTGTGCAAAATTCACCCCATCCCACCTTTTTTGGACCGGCCAGACAAGCTCAGAAACCGGCCTGCTCGGTTTTTCTGGGGAGATACGTGTTAAAATTTGCACTGTGTTCCAGTCTCTAGGGTTTGGTATTTCTGGTGTTGTTTGTTTTTGCTAAATTTGCATGTGATGTAATCTTTTTACAGAGGCAATTCGGAGTGTTTCGTATTCGTAATTCTAGTTTGTTTTCGGTTTATTTAGACGGTGTTAAAAAGTTCGAACGGATATCAATAACTCACATTTTTCCTTGCTGGAAATTTTTCCAAGTGTTGGATTTTTCTTTAGTTTAAATTTTTCAGAAAATCATGCAAGCGATTATGTGAACCCTCTAGAAGAACGAAACCTTAACTTGATTATGTGACCGTCAAAACCGCCGCAAACCCTAGGGTTTGTAGTAGTTTAGCGGTGCCACATGTGAGGCATTGGTTGACCCTTCTACGGCAGGTTCATAGGAGCTGTGGCATGTTTTGGGACTTTTTGAACTTCGCTCAAGTGTTGAGCTCAATTGGGAAATTTTGGGTGTTTGTTTAGTCGATCGGAAAATTTAACATTGTCTAGTTGTCTGGAATGTGATACAATATGTGGAATTCATGTAATTAGGCATGAAATCTATAATATGTGATATTTCGGGTTTATGATGTCTAAGGTGATTGTGGATTCCAAATGTTGTAGTTTTTCACTTTCTTTTCTGCGACCGTAAGTGTAATATGTGGTGTATCACCGGTTTCATTGCTATATATCAACGACAATTGGGATACACATATTTACTTACACTGTTGACATGTGATATTATGTGTTGCTGTGATATGTTATATTGGATCGTCGTGTTTTGAATAGCCGGGGGTTTTATGTGAGATGAGGGTTTTTATTTTCATTCATGTAAAATTCATTGTATATAATATTCTTTTATTGGGGTACGTCCGGGTTGAGGATAATGTCACCGTTATATATTATTTAATTTTCCACATTAGGATAGACCCAAGTTGGAGAGCACAAGTAACCGGGTTCTAGGGTCCAGTGGAAGGCCATCTCGAGGAGTCGAGACCGGGTCTCCTAACCCTAGAATTGGGAGGGTTGCTTTCCGCTCTCGTAGGGGTCTAGGGATGTGGGTTTGGCTATTCATCGCGACCGTGGAATCCGTGTTTTATATAGGCTCAAAATAAAACACGAACCTCCTAGTATATCCAATATTTCATATGTTATCTTCTGATGCTGATATACTGTGATGTGATCATATTATATGCGTGAGAAGAATGCTTTATTATTGTATATATGATATATAATAAACGTTGCTTATGTTTTGCACCCGCGCTAGTCCCGTCCCGGTATACCGTTAGTTAAGTAACCTAACGGTGCATAACGGGACACTGTGGCGAATGCGGATGGCATAAGCGTACGTTGTATTTTCGTTTCTTCTATGATTCTTACGAATCATAAACGATGAGACTACATTAATGAGATTAACGATAGAAAAACAAACCTAAAAGATGTTGTAGAATCAAATTTATAAAAAGGGTTGTTCTAGTTTTTGCTTTGCATAGCGGCATTCCTTGTAGAATATCCAGCACCTTATTCGATAAGGAAAGAGCCGAGATCCCTTCACCGGGAGTGACCTCTTTAGCGAAACTAGTAGATACTATAACTCACTCGGTTTTTGTTTTTGATTGCTTCAATATTTCTTTCTTTGCATAGCGGTATTTGTGAAATATCATACACCTTATTCGATAAGGAAAGAGCCGAGATCCCTTCATCGGGAGTAACCTCTTTAGCGAAACTAGTAAAAGCCTAAAAACATTCCTTTTCAAAATCACTTGTTTCTACAACGATATCAAGTTCATTACGCGAAAGGTTTTCTGAAAACCTGTCGTAACCCTCCGTCATTTCAGATAAGTAATATTTAGTATTCGTGCTACGGTAATTTGGCCTACGTCAAGGCGTAGTGTACAGTAGCTGATTAGTACTTATCTGTAGCATGAGATGCGATTGGATTAAGGTATTCGTACGGCGTTGTTTAGCCCGCGTCAAGGGTCGTACGGGTGGGTTTAATTCAATCAGGAAATGCACGGGTTAAACTTGACTAGCGGACTATGGGTTGTTTGGTCTGCATCAAGGTCATAGAACGCTAGAGGTATAAAGATATTATCGGGAATTTCAAGTGTTGAAATTTGCAATGAGATTGCATACCTTCTATGAGATAGTTGGATCTCGATACCCACTGCGAGTAAGAGTTACTCCTGGGAGATTTTTACACATGACAATTAGCCGATCAAGTAGGTATCTTGAAAAGTGTTAACGGGGTTATGCCTCTGGGAAAACGTGGTTTATTTTAATTAGGTCCCTGCGAAAGCACGGGGAACCTCCCTCAAAGTACCAACACTGACCTGGCTGAAAAATTGGCGAACTTGTAAGGTGTAATTAATCCCGGCTAGTCTTACCTTTTAGGGTTTGAAGGAAGATTTGATAAAAACAGTGGGAGTTATCCTGATTAGATAAGATAATTACCAATCTAATCTTATAAGAGCATACGCTAAAGTGTTTTCTTCCCTCTCTTTCCAAGTAGCGACCATGTCAGGCCTTAATCAAGATAATAATATGGATGTATTGACCGAACCCGCTTGTTATACTGAGCAGGGGAACGCTGGTTCCGTTCTTTCTTATAATTTTTATAAGACTGAGTAGGAAATAGGAGTATATCCGGATTCTCAAGCCGCCCATATGAAGAACAAGCATGTTGATGCATCTTCTTCAGGTGTGTTTGTTATCGAGAACTGTTTCTCAGTTCACTCTACGTCCTGGGTATTAGATACCGGATCAGGATCCCACATATGTAACATGTTACATTGGCTAAAAAAAGGTAGAGAACTGGGAGAGGGTGATCATTCCGTAAGAGTAGGGAATGGTGCAAATGTTGCAGCCAAAGCAGTTGGTGAATATCACCTTGTGTTACCAAATGGTAATACAATGATTCTGAACGAATGCTATTACATTCCGACCCTGATATGCAATCTTATATCAGTTTCTATATTGTGTAAAGAAGGATATAATTTTGTAGTACAGGATAATGTTATGAACATCTTCCTAAATCAAAAGTTGATTGGATCAGGCTCGTTAAATAATGGGATATATTTTCTAGATCAAACTACAGTTCTTAATATACAGAACATACACAATAGGAAGAGTTCAGAAATGAACGAATCCTTCTTGTGGCATTATAGACTAGGTCATATCAATGTGACACGACTGGCTAAGTTACATAAGGATGGATATTTGAATCCTTTCGAATTTTCATCTTATGACACTTTCCAGTCATGTCTCAAAGGCAAAATGACCAAAAATCCATTTAGTAGACACAGAGAAAGAGTTACGGAACTCTTGGGACTGATACATAGTGATGTATGCGGTCCCATGTCTACACATGCCAGGAATGGTTCTTCGTACTTCATTATATTCACTGACGATCTCTCAAGATACGGACATGTGTTTCTATTGAAACACAAGTCTGAAGCTTTTGAGAAATTCAAAGAATATAAGAATGAAGTAGAGAACCAAATGGGTAAAAGTATTAAGATCTTTCGATCTGATCGAGGAGGAGAATAATTGAGCAATGAGTTCCGGGACTATCTAAAAGAGAATGGAATTCTCTCTCAGCTTACTCCTCCATATACATCATAGCACAACGGTGTATCGGAACAAAGGAATCGCACTCTATTAGATATGGTGCACTCTATGATGAGCACCGTTGAGTTACCTATTTCTTTTCGGGGATATGCACGGGAGACAGCAGCAGACCTATTGAATATGGTTCCCACCAAATCTGTGCCTACCACTCCATATGAGATATGGAAAGGAAAGAGACCATATCTTAATTATATTAAGATATGGGGTTGTCCGGCATATGTGAAAATACAAAATCCGGACAAGCTCGAGGCAAGGTCAGTTCTGTGCAAGTTTATAGGATATCCCAAGCATTCGTGAGGGTATATCTTCTACCACTCCGAGGAACAAAAGGTGTTTGTTTCTCGACATGCCACCTTCTTAGAAAAAGGGTTTTCTTATGAAACAAATCAGTGGCAATGAAGTAGAACTGGAAGAAGTTCCAGCGGCACAGGCTACAACTGACGATTTGATGGAACCAGAGGATTCGATAGTTCCCAACGAACATCAGCCTCTCCACCGATCTATTAGGGTTCCTCATCCACCTGAGAGATACTACGGTTTTCTCATTGATGGTGGGAGCGAGGATTGCATCATGGAAGATGATGACCCAACTAGCTTCGAGCAGGCCATCACGAGTGGTGACTTTGTGAAATGGCTGGATGCAATGCGATCTGAGATGGAATCCATATAAACTAACAAAGTATGGACTTTGGAAGTTTCTCCTGAAGGGGTAAAACCCATTGGGAGCAAATAGATCTTTAAGAAGAAACTTGGTGTAGATGGAAAAGTTGAGACTTTCAAAGGTAAACTTGTTGCAAAGGGTTTTCTTCAACGACCAGGTGTGGATTATGACAAAACCTTTTCTCCAGAGGCTATGCTTAAGTCCATCCGGATCCTACTTGCCATTGCTGCATACCATGACTACGAAATCTGGCAAATGGATGTTAAGACCTCCTTTCTAAATGGTGATTTAGAGGAGTGTGTGTACATGATTTAGCCAGAGGGTTTCATAGATAGTGGGAGCAGCAGAAAGATGTGGAAGCTGCTTAAATCCATCTACGGGTTAAAGTAGGCATCGCGGAGTTGGAACATCTGCTTTGATTTGGTAGTCAAAGAGTTTGACATCATCAAGAACGTAGATGAATCCTGTATTTACAAGAAGGTTGCAGAGAGTAAAGTTGTCTTCCTCGTATTGTACTTGGATGACATACTCTTGATAGGAAATGATGTTCTTATGCTGCACTCGGTCAAGCTCTTCTTATCACATAGATTCTCAATGAAAGATCTAGGTGGTGCCTCCTGCATTTTGGGGATTAAGATATATAGAGATAGATCTAAAAGGATACTAGGATTGTCCCAATCCAGGTACATTGACACCATACTAAAAAGGTTTAGTATGGAAGAATCCAAGCATGGGAATTTACCCACGATCTCTGGACTCACTCTCTCTAAAGATATGTCTCCTAAGACTGATTTGGAGAGAGCTCGCATGCAAGGGATACCCTATGCTTCGGCAGTAGACTCTATCATGTACACGATGTTATGTACCAGACCCGATGTAGCATACTCACTAAGTGTAGTGAGTAGGTATTAAGCAGATCTTGGAGAGAATCACTGGACAGCTGTGAAGAACATTCTCAAGTACTTGAGAAGGACTAAGGAGATGTTCTTGGTGTATGGTAACGGAGAACTCCAGGGAGAGTCCTTTACCGATTCGAACTTCCAAAGTAATAAGGACGACTCTAAGTCACACTCAGGATTTGTCTTTACCCTAAATGGAGGGACGGTTTGTTGGAAGAGTTCCAAACAGGAAACCGTGGCAGACTCGACGATGGAGGCTGAATACATCACTGCCAACGATGCTGCCAAAGAGGCTGTCTAGATAAAGAAGTTCATAACTGAACTTGGAGTGGTTCCGTCTATTGAGCATCCAATACCTTTGTATTGTGATAATAATGGAGCCGTGGCTTTGGCCAAGGAACCCAGGTCCCATCAGAGATCCAGGCATATTCTGAGGTGGTATCACCTGATCCGGAAGATAGTTGATCGCCGCAAGATCGAGGTCAAGAGAGTTGACACGAAGGACAACACTGCGGATCCACTTATGAAGGCCATACCACAGATACAATTTGAGAGACTCTTCAGGATGTTGGGTATGAGATACCACAACAGCTGGCCTTAGTGTAAGTGGGAGATTGTTAGTTATGTATATGCCCTAGAGGCCATTGTTGTACATATAATGCATATTATAGTAGATGCTTGGATATATATAGAGAGGACTTTCTTGCTCGATATGATAGTATGCTATTTGGTTTCACTTTGTCTTAACATGTTGATTTGTATTGGATTACTGTCTTGCTCTCACATGTTGATAAAGCCCTTAGGATATGTACTTGACTACTAGGACTATGATGCAGATCATACTAGTAGGGCCAGGGTAGTCCAAGAGTACATCCTATAACTGTTCCTAATCGAGGGTGTATCGAGACAGGGCATCGATACTCCAGAGTAGACTAGCGTATACGCATCTTGACCCATATGATGGGCGATGGATGATCCCATATCCATTGGTGTTTGAAATCAAATATGGTGTACCGGTGCTCAGTGGAGACTGGGTACACAGAACGGTCATACCGAGAACTCCTAGATGGTATTATACCTATCGTCAGATAGCAATTCTCTGGTGACACTGGTACAGGTTAGTTTGTAGACCCAAGATCGTCATAGAGTCTTGTGTGATTCCCACTGTGCTTTGATTTCCACCTTACTACGTTCATGAGAACGTGCAAAACGGTGGCTTTTGGGTACAGTCCAGAATCACATAGAGGCAATGAGCGATAGGAGGGGTTTCGTCTCTCCCGGTATTGGGGGTTGATGTTGCATTGTGTTCGATTGGCTTTAACTAGAAGTCCCTGGCCAGGGCTGATATGAAGATCTACTGGTAAGTCTTATCAGTAACTTCTTGACCCGTTATGAGTCTCACATCGACACGACTTATCGGTTACTGGGGTCTGACGTTTACCACCCCTAGACTGGATATGCGACATATCAGACGAAGAGATCGGGCTGTACGGTAGTGTTATTGATTGGATTCATGGGAGTGTGTACATGCTTGCTTGTTGATCTTCTGATCGCTCAATACCCGGGTAACTGTTACGTTTAGCTGACCGCTTGCAGCTTGTGGGTGTTTGATATGATCATCACCTACTGCCGGCGTATTTACGAGTCTTTAGAGTCCTACACAGAGGTTTCCTCTCTTAGGCGAAACGGAGTAGGAGCACATATATGATATATGAGGGACCGAGAATAATACATGTATGTAATGCCGTATTCGATTCTTGCGATATATGATATCGGCCAGGTATATATGATATAGCCGGATCATCGGATCAAGTGTTGATTCGATGAAATGATACATATTATATTAGTCGGTTATTTGTAACATAGCCGGATTATTAAATCAAGTGTTGATTTAATAATTTAATGTATAATTATATATGTGATATATTATATTATATTAACTAATATAAGCTCACTTAAATGATTCTTTTTTCTCACTTAGGATACATTGATGTATATGTGATATATGTTAAATGTATTCTTTTCTTTTGTTACATAATTATATATATGTGATATGTATAATTGTAACATGCTAGGTTATAAATGCAACTAGGGTTTATGAGAGTTAAACGATGATTAGGGTTAAGATTAGGGTTTACATTTTTATTTTGGATAATTCAATTTTGTGGATTTATGCTAAGATATTTTGTTTAGTTGACTTTGTCCACCTTGTTGATATTTTCCTAGATATTTGTTAACCTAACTTTAACCCTAGCCTATGGTTTATTCTCTACATGAGTTAGCCATGACACATTCTTAACCCATGGTTGTATTTCTAACCTCAACAACATAATTCATTCATCACACTTCATCTTCTTCTTCCTCCTCACAAAAGCATTCTAGCTTTTTGATTTGTGATGAAAGATTGTGAGAAATAGAAAATAAAAGAGACCAAAATTCCTACTTCATCATCCTCTTCTATACTATCCATATAGATTAGTGTGTTAGCTTCACTAATCTCTAATTAGTGAGGTGATAGCTTGGGTTTGTATTTCCTCAAGTAAGATCGTCTTGGATTTCGAAGACTTCAAGCAAGATGCATCATTCACCTCATGGAGCCTCTCGAGAGTCCGGGAACTTGATGATCACAGCGAAGGAACCACAACAAGGAGCTTATGAAGCGAAGGAATGGACTACAAAGGTTGTAATCCCTATCTCATAGAAGTAAAGTGGTTTACTTGATGTTATAGTTTGATTCTCTAGTTAAAGATCTTGTTTTAGGGTTGTTTAAACATGACAAAATTTTAAATTAGCATGGATGATGCCACCCGAAAACTTGCTGTCGTGATTAATATCCTTACAACCGACTAATTCTCCTTTGGGTTTGGGGGAGGATTCGAGGAAACAGTGGGAGCCATCATGATTAGATAAAGTGATTAACCATTCTGATTTAGGTTAGAGTGCACGCTGAGTGTTTCTTTTCTCTCTCTCACTCTTTGGCAGCGACCATGGCCCGACCCTAGACTAGAACTCATAAACCAAGTTAACCGAACCTTCTTAAAACACACTGGCTTTTGGATCGTCAGAGTTTCATACTTCATTGCCACTCCTACTTTTACCCTTTTCTTTTCTTCGGAACATTCCGTATCACTATGAAGATCCACAGTTATTGGATATAACCATCGTATAGTTACATACGAACTCGAAGAAACTTGTTTCAGATTCGAGAATGGTTTCCGGTTCTGGAGAAATTGAATAGGACTATTCATTTGTCTTTTCTTTTACCTCCTCCCAGGTTGTAAGGGTTCCTAGGATTAGGAGAGGCTACACCTATTAAGCTTATTGGATAGTCTTCTTCCAAATCATACGTAAGTGCCGAAAGGTGGGGAAGGAAGAAAACCAATTAGCCTAAGTGAGGTGTACAGAAAGTAATAAGTAAAGACAGATAAAGGGATTAGAAAGAAGGCAAAGTAAATTGCGACTACTATCATTCACAACCAAACCGCGTATATCATCGCCGCTCCTACTTCACCTTTGCATTTCTCCAGAACACCCGTATCACTATGAAGATCCACATTTATTGGACAATCCATCGTATAGTTACATATGAACTCGAAGGAACTTGTTCCAGTTCGAGAATGGATACTGGTTCAAGAGAAATGGAATAAAGATTATTCAGTTGTCTTTCCCTTTACCTTCTCTCAGGTTGCGAGGGCTCCTAGGATTAGGTGGGTACACCTATTACGCTTATTGGATAATCTTCTTTCAAACCTCATGCTGGTGCCAAAAGGTGGGGAAGGAAGAAAACCATTTAGCCTAAGTACGGTGTACAGAAGGTAATAAGTAAAGACAAATAAAGGGATTGGAGAGATGACAATCACTACTACAAATAAGGGTTGCCCCTACGGATTTATCGGTAGGGGCAACCCACTACCCCTACGGATATATACGTAGGGGCGAAAAAAGACCCCGTAGGTGCAAAGGCCGCAGGTGCAAGTTGAGGTCCTGAACTTGGCCCTACGGATAAATTGAAGCCCCTACGGATAACTCTGTAGGTGCTATAGCCCCTACGGAGTACCCCGTAGGGGTAATAAAATCATATATTTAAATTTTTTTTTTGAATATATTGTATATACCTACGGATATATCCGTAGGTCCTATTTCGTCCCCTACGGATACAGCCGTAGGGGATATAAAGTAGCCCCTACGGCTGTTTCCGTAGGGGCCACTCACAACACAATGCAATAAAACGTTGCCCCTACGGATTCCTTTATCCGTAGGGGCAACCCCTATTTGTAGTAGTGAGATGTGGACGCAGGACCAACAACTAGACAATCAAACATTGACAATATAAGTAATTTTGACATAAACAGGCATGAATATCTGTAATATTAAATTGAAAATGGATATGCGTGCAGTATACCTGGAGGTGTGGCAAAATCCACACGGAAGGAGGCATCCGAAGGGGTCTCCGATCTGGGTGCAAGACCGGCCCTCTGAAGCTCCCTACGGAGCTCTCCGGGCGGCAGAACCGCTCTGCCTCTGCCTCTGCCTCTGCCGCGGCTGGAGCTCCTGCCGCCCCTCGCTGCTCCCGACATCGTCATCCAATCTAGATAAACGGTTCGTGGACGCATTAGACAATCATTAAAAGTATTGACTATATATGATCTAGAGCGTAAAATGTGAAGTAATAATATAACATTACTCATAACCTTTTTCGTTTCGTGGGCGCATCATACATATCTACTTGGATTTCATCGTCGATGTCATTTCTAACCCACGTAACTTCATGATCGGTCGAAGACAACCCGTCCTTCGAAACAGACGGTCGGAGCACTTTAAGCCTTCTCTCTTCTTCGTCCTCATCGCTGTCCTCGTATTCTGGGACATCGTAGACATCTCTAGGTTTCCATCTGCATACAACACTCCACCCCGGATGCTTCAAACACTGTGAGTAGTATACTTGGAACGCTTGGTTCGGAAAGATAAACGGATCGTCTTGACCGTAAAATCGAAGTGTGTTCACACTGGTCAATCCATATTCATCTTTCCAAGTCCCAAGACTGCTTCTCTACCTGTCTGTATCGGTTCGCGAATCGTACCAAGTACAGTGGAATATATAAAAGGGTTCTGATCGTCCGGGATAGTGGATGCCGAGTATACAATTTAAGTACCCATAGTAAATCACACCGTCCGATCCTACCGTCGCAATACCACTATTCTGAGTGATTCTAGATGTTTCTATGTCCTTAATTTCGAATTTGTATCCAAGGACACCAAATCCTTTGTAATGTGCAACCTCCATACTAGGAAATTGAGCTAAACATCTTGAATCACTCTCAAATGATGCAGACAAGTTCGGATCGTGGATCTAACAAAACAAATTTTACGATAAATACATAACGATACAAGTTTAGATTAAAACTGATAGCAATAAAATGTAATTCGAATAACTTACATGCTCTGTGACCCAATCACAAAAATTATCCTGATGGTATTTTTCCAAACGCTCTTCGTTCCAATCAGGATGCCCCTCACGTACCTCGTTAAAATGAGTTCTGTTTTCGACAAATAATTGTGACATTAATATTATGTCATTTCATACACACACAAACACAGATATAACAATTAATCCAAAAGAACTTACTCTCTAATTTGTTCAAGACATTCGCAATTAAGCAAGATAAACCGGTATATCTTGTTGATAAACATAGTGTCTACCCTCTTATACTCGGCTTTACCATATGGCCCGTCTTGAATTCTTCGAGGTCGGTTAAGCCTTGTCTCAATGTTCTCGTCCAGATAGCGGGAACAAAATGTGGTTGCTTCATCAAGAAGATAACCTTGCATGATAGAACCCTCTGGTCGATTTTTATTGCGTATATACTTCTTAAGAGTGTAAAGGTACCTAATGAGAATATATTGAATAAATAAACACGGGCATACATGACAAAAATAAATTTATAAATTGCGCGAAACGAAAAATTACACGTACCTCTCGACGGGATACATCCATCGATATTGTACCGGTCCGGCTAACTTCGCCTCAGTTGCAAGATGAACCGTCAAGTGTATTATGATATCGAAGAATGACGGTGGGAAAATACGCTCAAACTTGCAAAGTATCAACGCAATAGAATTTTCTAGTTTATCCAGCGTCGCAACCTCCAGCGTTTTAGCACACAACTCCCTGAAAAAACAACATAGGTCGTTGATTACTAGACCAACCGAGTCGGGGAGAGAAGTCCTGAGGGCTAATGGAAGAAGGTGCTCCACGATAACATGGTGGTCATGACTTTTCAGCCCATCGATCTTGCCCTTCACAATTTTTATTTTCTTGCTGAATGATCCTGAGAAACCTGTGGGGACTTTCAAATCATGCAACACCTGCAGGAATCTTTTCTTCTCCGGTTGTGACATATGATAAGCGGCATTGGGAAGTACAAACTTGCCCGGTTTACCCGCTACCGGTTTAGGGTGCAGTTCACTTCTTATTCCCCACTCTTGTAGATCCATCCGAGCATTCATGTTGTCTTTCGATTTCCCGTCTTTACACAGAAGCAAGTTAAGTATGTGCTCTGATACTCCCTTTTCTATATGCATGACGTCCAGACAATGACGCACTGAATTTGTAGACCAGTACGGAAGCTCGAAGAAAATGCTTAACTTGTTCCAATATTGTGGTTTGACCTGTCTCGTCGGATCCATCCCGAAGGTCACGTTATTGTAACCATCCCATTTAGCAGTCACGTCCTCTCCGGACAATGGGGATGGAGGCCCAAGAAGCTCCTGATGACCATCAAAGTGAACCGTGTCTAACCTGTAGGGGTGGTCTGGAGGCAGAAAACGTCGATGGCCGCAATAACAAACCTTCCTGCTAAAATTCAAAAATTTTGATGTTGTGTGTTCATGGCAATGAGGACATGCTTTGTGACCATGTACGGACCAACCTGAAAGCATTCCATATGCAGGAAAGTCATTAATTGTCCACATTAAAGCCGCACGCAGTATGAAGGTTGTATTTGTGTTTGAATCATATGTCTCTACACCATCAATAAACAAAGTTTTCAGCTCCTCAATCAGAGGTCGGAGATAGACGTCGATATTGTTCCCCGGTGAGTTTGGTCCGTCGATAAGAAGAGGCATCATAAAGTATGATTGGTCCATAGCCAACCAAGGCGACAGATTATAAATTATCATTACAACGGGCCATGTACTGTGACTTCCAGCCATATAGTTGAATGGGCAGAAGCCATCGGCAGCCAGTCCGAGCCGGACATTGCGG
The DNA here is from genome assembly GCA_030015575.1 of Agapanthus africanus. Lineage (NCBI taxonomy): Eukaryota > Viridiplantae > Streptophyta > Magnoliopsida > Asparagales > Amaryllidaceae > Agapanthus > Agapanthus africanus. Next base: position 424,697,670 of record CM057349.1, read on the forward strand.
GGATCGCTACTGAATATTGTGTGCCTCCTATCGAAATCCTTCCATGCCGGTGAATCTCTTGGATGGCTCATTTTTCCATTTTCGCTTGGAGGAGCACGATGATGCCAAATCATTGCCTCGGCTGTTTTCTTGCACCTGAATAGCCTCTGTAGCCTCTGTGTTATGGGAAAATATCGTGCTATCTTCATAGGTATATCAGGCTTCTTATCAGAATCTTTCGGCTTATACCTTGCCTCTCCGCATGTTGGACACTCTTTCAAATCTGAATTCTCTTTCCGGTACAACACGCAATTTTTAGGACATGCTTGAATCTTCACGCACTTTAGATCCAAATCAGACATCATTTTCTGGGCTTCGTACCAGCTTTCGGGCACATTATTTCCCGGAGGCATAGAATCTTTCAAGAACGAAAGAAGCATTGTGAATGACTTGTTGCTCCATCCATTTAGGCACTTAATTTGGAAAAGTTGGACGAACCATGAGAGGGTGGAATACTTCGCATTCTCATAAATTGGTTTCCTAGCATCATTCATGAAATTTTCATATTTATCCGCACGCGGTCCTTGACCGGAAGGAATGTCATCTTCGGTACGAATAGATTCACCTAGGGCAGCCTCTACCATATCCTCCATTTCTTCTGATGGAAATAAATTTCCGTATCCTGCCGTATTACCGAATTCTTCTTCTTCTCCTGCCGCATTATCGTGTTCTCCTTCTTCTACCGCAGTACTGCATTCTTCTCCTTCCCCGTGATATTTCCAAATTGAATAAAGTCTAGTAAACCCATGTTTTACAATATGAAGCTCTGCTAATTCTGCCTTCTGCCAGTACTTATTGCCACATCTATCGCACGGACAGAGAATCTTCTCTATTATGATCTTATTATGTGCTCGTGCAAATTCAAGGAAAGCAGCAACCCCTGCGACAAACTTAGGTTGCATACGTTGTTTCCAATCCACATACATCCAGTCCTTAACTCTGACGTACTCATGGGCCATGTTAGACTGAATAACATATAAATTGTAGGTTATGCTGACTATATTGAGAAATATAAGAACGGGATAGTTACTGACAAAGGAGAAAATCCATGTATATGCTTTGTGTGTGCGTTTGTCGTTGAAAAGAATAAATTATCGCACGTTATGTTGACCGATAGACGGGGACTAAGTGGCGCTTTTAATTAGTTTGATATATGGGTATCGATGGGAATATGAAGGTTTCATATTATCATATATTGGTTTTAACCCGAACATCTCGAGTCGCTCTCTGATTATGCGTTTGTATGTATGTGTTCCGGCTGTCGGGGGTAGGCTTCTATCCCATTAAGAATGTATAGAGCGAACGCCCATCACTTGTGCTTTCAACCGTTTCAAGTAAATTTCGGCAGCACCTCCCCGCTGTTCTCCGAGTACACTGTAATAGAATAGATAATCATTTCAAAGCTGTGAAACAACGTTGAAATGAACATCTAATCTATCTTTGTACACGGAGAACCAGCGGAAAGGTACCGACGAAATATCTCGAAACGGATGAAAACACAAGTGAATGAAGGCGTTTGCTTTATACATTCTTAATTTGTCCACACGGGACAAATCTATGGGTTACCATACGATTGAATTTTCTCGTCGCGCAGACTATACGACGGTTGTTAGTATCGAGCTATACTGTCCGATATTTAACAACCTTCGTATAGTTCTAGGTCACGACGAGCATCGCACGTATGTTAACCGATAGACGGGGACTAAGTGGCGCTTTTAGTTTCATATACGGGTATCGATGGGAATATGAAGGTTTCATATCATCATCGAGTATCATATATTGGTTTTAACCCGAACATCTCGAGTCGCTCTCTAATTATGCGTTTGTATGTATGTGTTCCGGCTGTCGAGGGTAGGCTTCTATCCCATTAAGAATGTATAGAGCGAACGCCCATCACTTGTGCTTTCAACCGTTTCGAGTAAATTTCGGCAGCACCTCCCCGCTGTTCTCTGAGTACACTGTAATAGAATAGATAATCATTTCAAATCTGTGAAACAACGTTGAAATGAACATCTAATCTATCTTTGTACACGGAGAACCAGCGGAAAGGTACCGACGAAATATCTCGAAACGGATGAAAACACAAGTGAATGAAGGCGTTTGCTTTATACATTCTTAACTTGTCCACACGGGACAAATCTATGGGTTACCATATGATTGAATTTTCTCGTCGCGTAGACTATACGACGGTTGTTAGTATCGAGCTATACTGTCCGATATTTAACAACCTTCGTATAGTTCTAGGTCACGACGAGCATCGCACGTATGTTAACCGATAGACGGGGACTAAGTGGCGCTTTTAGTTTCATATACGGGTATCGATGGGAATATGAAGGTTTCATATCATCATCGAGTATCATATATTGGTTTTAACTTGAACATTTAACGTGAATAAGTTTTACGTTTACGTTTCGTTATTAAGAGTTCGAAATTTCATGTTTAGGGTAAATTTTTCTTGCGTTTGTGGTAAAGTTGTACGTTTATGTTGTCATCGAGTATCCTATTGTAATGAACTAGTGTATCCTACTAAATAAATTAGTGCACCATAAACCTAAATAACCCAAATTAACCTAATTAACCACAATTAACCATAATTGTTACCCTAACACAAATTATCACTAATTAACCCAATTTACCCAAATTAACCTAATTAACCCTAATCAACCCAAACTTAACCAAATTTACCCAAATTAACCAAATTAAGCCTAATCAACACCCTAACCTTTTCAAATTATCACTAATTAACCCAAATTAACCCTACACTGCAATTAACCCAAATTAACCATAGCCTCTAACCCTAAACATGACCCTAACCCTAACACTAACCCTAACCCTAAATACCATAACCCTAACCCTAACCCTTAACCCTAACCACAACCCGGCCAACACCAATCCCAACCCCAACCGAACCCTAATCCCAACCCCAACCCCAACCGGCCCCAACCAAACCCTTACCCTAACCCCAACCCCAACCCCAATCGAACCCTAACCCTAACCACAACCCGGCCAACACCAATCCCAACCCCAACCGAACCCTAATCCCAACCCCAACCCCAACCGGCCCCAACCAAACCCTTACCCTAACCCCAACCCCAACCCCAATCGAACCCTAACCCTAACTGACCCGATGCCACCCCTACCCGAACCCAGATCCCTGAACCCTACCCCTAACATCATCAAAAGAGGGAAATAAAAGTATTAAATTAGAAGTAAAAATTGGAAATTTACTAACCGCGGTGGAGGAGACGACGGAGGAGGCCAGTAGTCGACGATGCGATCGGCGACGAGTCAAGCACGGTTGCGACGTGGAAGTCGACGAGTCAAGCACGGTTGCGGTGGCGAGGTCAGGATGAGGACGTCGATGGCCGACGAGATCGGGATCGAGACGCGGGAAGAATAAGAGAGAAGAAAAATTTGGGAACGGTGAGGGATTTTCTGTGCCTTTTTTTTATATTATTAACCCGTATACATGCCCCTACGTACTTAGCCGTAGGTTCTTTGTTTGCGCCACCGTAGGGCCAAACAACAAATTATGATTAAATATTTTTAAATTAAAATATAGAAAACCGTAGGGACAACAGTGGGCACCTACGGATTAATCCGTAGGGGCAATAAAACGTTGCCCCTACGGATTCCTTTATCCGTAGGGGCAACCCCTATTTGTAGTAGTGAATGAAATATACGGTTACAGTCATGAATCTGGATTGTGGAAGAGGCATTACTAGGATTACCCGGATACCCCTTCGAAACATTTTCATGTTTCAGTTTCACTGTGAGTTGTTAATTGAAAACTGATTTCCCAATTAGATTCTTACTCCAGGGTATGTATTTACCAGGTTTGATTCTTACATCTGTATGGTATTACAGATGATGGGTGGGAGGAAGATATTGGGAATTAGGTGATTATATCCTCATTATATCGGAATTCGTTGTAATTGGTGATATTTGATGAAATCACCTGGGTTTTTGCCTGACGACAAATATTTGGTTTTGAATATCCGTAGTTATGCACCAGTTTTAAACTGATATATCTGTACGTTTATTTTATAAAGTGAGATATAAGCTTTTGAAATTATTTCTATAACATTTACCTATATCAGTTGATGGTTAGGTAAGGAGCATTCAACAACGGTGGAGCGAATCCACTCACTTAGGCTATTTCTCGAAAGCAATAGTTTCACAACAAGTTTTGTGAAACTGATTAGTAGAGGATTTGGGTGTTCGGTATCACACGGGCTGTGAGTATGCGACATCGCAATAATTAGCCTTAAGTGCAAGTGGGAGATTGTTGGCTATAGTGCCCTCAAGGCAATTATCATAGTCGCAGGCAGGTGATTATGATGATTGAGGGAGGACTTATACCAGTAGAACAGTCTTACTCGAGATGATAGTATGCTATCTGGTTTGTCTTTATCATCATGTACAGCATTAGGTGACACTATAGATCACTATTACATGTTGATAGAGCCCATAGGATTCTTGCTTGACTACCAGAAGTATGATGGCAATCATATACGTGGGAGCTGGGTGGTCTATAAGCACATCCTTAAAATTTTCCTAGTCATGGGAGTTTCGAGACTGGGCATCGATACTCCAGAATAGATTAGTGTATACTGATCGAGACCCCGACGAGGGGCGGTGGCCGGTTTCACAAGCCATTGGTGTTAGTTTGTTCACCTAAGATGTATACAGGTGCTCATTGGATTATGAGTACACCGGACGGACTCGGTGGGAACATGCTAGTTGGTATTATACCTGTTGTTAGATAGCAGTTCCCTGGTGACATGTGTAAAGGTTAGTCTATCGACCTGAGATCGTCATTTGTCTCATGTGATTTCCCACTGTGCTTTGATTACTACCCTACCACGGCTCAAAGGAGTCGTGTAAACAAGTTTAAGTTGGGTACAGTCCCGAGCCATATTGGAGGCAGTGAGCGGATCGTCGGGGGAATCGTCTCTCCCGGTATTGTGGGTTGATGTCGCGGTTGTGCACGCGTGGCCATCACCAGAAATTCTTGGCCAAGGTAGTTGTTTCCCCCCAATAAGAGAGCAAGGCTCTATTCAAAATTTGAACTGAGGCAGCACCTCACGTGCAAACTACAAGAGCGCCAACGCCAAGAGTTAAAAACTCTGAGGCAGCGCCAAGAGTTAAAAACTCTGAGGCAGTGCCTCACGTGCAAGGCATGAGAGCGCCTGCGCCAGAACTAAAAGTTCTCCACCCTTGGATCAAAGATCCAACGAATATGATAAATCATCAAATTACATAATTAAATTCTGTTGAGGAAATATTCCTCGAATCTTCCTAAAACAGGAAAGGTTAATCTCTGTAAAACAGAGCACCGTTGGATTAAAGATCCAATGGTGATTAAAAATCACCAAAATACAGAATAAGCTCTGTCTGGGAAAATATTTTTCCAATCTTGTTGAGAACAAGAAAAATATCATAAGTAAAACAGAAGGCCTAGGATCAAAGATCCAACAGTGGATAAAATCCCCAAATCAATTAAAGATCTCTCAATGAGAGATTTCCTTAACTAAATCAACAAATCAGCCTCAACTATATAAAGGACCCAAGATTTCAAATCTTGTACAGAGAAGAACCCCCCTCCCCCCATAAACTTCAAACTTCAAGACGAGAACGATTTCTCTTCAAGGTAAATAAAAATAAGAGAGATCATAGCATCTCCTCCATATTTAAGAGTTTAACTCTCACATCAGAAGAACTTAGTGTTCCGCGCCGAAACACGGAGACGCGACCGTGCAGGTCCGTCTTGCCTGAATTTCAGGGCAGATTCTAATTGGTGCTATCCGTCCACCTCTCCGAAGATGCCAAGTTGATTTGTGACACCGTATATCGAAGGTTTAAACGGATGCGGCTGATGTAGCAGACTTCGTCAAATTCCCCCTCGTTTAAGGGGTTTTTGATTGTGGGGACGCTCTTCCCTGCAGGCGCAAGCCCCTGCAGTTAATTACGCTACTGCATCGCAGTAACAAATTTCTCCTTCTCAGATGGTCACTTCGTGTCGTGTGTATTTGTTTTGTTTTTGGTTGCCCGTGGATTATATACGGAGACTAATTTATGTTGTCACCCGTAGGGCGCGGATTAGTCCAAATCCGTATCTTCTTAGATTTGGGTTTGGGGGTTGGGTTTAAGGATACGTTAGCCTCATTTGAGACTAAGATCAACTAAAACGTTGGTTAAGGATACGTTCGTCTAATTTCTAGACAAAGATCAACTTAACAGGATCGTTTAGATCCAACAAGAAAGCATTTGGCCTTTGTTGTTTAGTTTAGGGACATTGCGGTCAATTACCAGTTTAAGGACATGGTGGTTCAAGGTTAAGGACATCATAGTCCATGGGCTTAAAGGGACCCCACAGTCCAAGGTTAAGGACATCATAGTCCATGGGCTTAAGGACCCCACAGTCCAGGTTAAGCACATCGTAGTCTGTGAGTTTAAGGACCCCACAGTCCAGGTTAAGGACATCGTAGTCTATGAAATGTATGGTTGTCGGGACCCGTCACCTCTCTGAAGACATTGAAGGATTGCAACGACAAATATCAGAGGAGTAAAGAGATATACCCTCGAACTGGTGTGAGTTGGTTGAACGATCTGTAGTCCAATTTGGGACTAAGATCTGTTAAGTATTCATGAGCAGATGGGCTCAACTAAATATGAGTTGAGGACTTATGGCCAATATTGGGCTAAGTCCAATATACAATTTATTTATTCTGGCTATTGAGCCTTTATTTGGGCTTGGCCCTTTTAATAATGCTGAGCATCAGGTCTTGGCAAAAAATCTTTTCTTTTGTCTTATGTTGAATGCAAAGCATTCATCACAGCTCTGGCTCATTAAAGAACAATTTGTGTTCTGTCAGCGCGACACGTGGCGCGCCAGGCGCTTTGTGCCAATTAAAGAGCGCATTGCGCTTCTGCCAAGTAGCGCACACGAAAAGGACACGTGTCGTGCTTTGCACTAAGCGCCAGATGATGGGCGCATTGCGCCAGTTTATGAGCGCATTGCGCTTTCAATTTATGAGCACGTTGCGCTAGTTTAGTGGCGCACAAGTGAGTGACACGTGGCGCGCTTGGCGCTGAGCGCCAGCCCATGAGCGCAGTGTACTGTTTCAGAAGCGCAAAGCGTAACTTGCATGTGTGGTTGACACGTGGCACGTTTTGGCGTTGAGCGCCGGTCCAAGGAGCGCAGAAGCGCAGTTCAAGAGTGCAAGGCACTTTTCAATAGTGCAAAGCGCATTTGATTAAATTCATGATCTGTGAACAAATTTATGTTCTTTTTAAAGGAGACTTTGCCTCAAGATTCAAGAACAACAGTTCTTGTTTTTTGAAAGGGCTTTGCCTTTGTAGATCAATGATCTGTGAATGAAGTAAATACTTCTTTGTTTTTATGATGAGATCTTTTGATCTCTTTTTATAAAAGACCTTGGTCTTTGTATATCTATGATCTTTTGAGAAGATAATTCTTCTTTTTATGAGATGATTTCATCTCTGTGTTCATCGTTCATGATCTTTACCTTGAAAAAATAATCTTCTCTCAAGAGCTTGCTCTCTTTCTTTTTTGAGTATTTCTCAAAGTTTATAGGGGGGTTTCTCTATCTCAGACTTGAAGTCTCGGGGCCTTTATATAGGGCAAATTTATTTGTTAAATCAGTTGAAGAGATGTTTCTCTGATTGATTTGGGGATGTTTCCCCACCGTTGGATCTTTGATCCTAGGGTTTCTGTTTTACAGAAGGCAATCTTCTTGTTTTTTAACAAGATTGGAAAAATCTTTCCATAACAGAATTTTAATTCTAATTAATTAATGATTTATCATTATTATTATATCTTTTGATCTAAGGGTGGGGAATGTTTTAATTCCAGTGCTGGCGCACCCGTGCTTTGCACGTGGTGCGCTGCTCAGAGTGCAACGCACATTGCTCTAGCGCACCTGTGCTTGACACATAGTGCGCTGCTTGGAGCGCAGCGCACCTAGCGCTAGCGCACACGTGCTTTGCACATAGTGCTCTGTTTAGGGCGCAGCGCACCTGGCGCTGCATTTGAAGCGTTGCTTCACAATGTTTTAACTCTTGGCTTTGAGGCATCTGTTATATTCTTTGCATGTGGAGTTTTTCCCTTCATTTATTATTTTTATTATTATTATTATTATAAGAGAGCGGGTTGGGAGCCAAAATTTTTGTGGGAACACTTAGTTCTTTTTCCACATCTCAAATCTATAAGTCAAAGTTTTTCACAAGTGAGAATCTAATTCTCCGAGAATTGAATTGAGCAGAACAGAAAACTCAGTGCTTAGCACTCAAGGTCTGGCGCTCAGCGCCGAGCGCTCCACGTGCTCCTCCCGTGGGCGCTATTTAATAAGAAGCGCTTAGCACTCAAGGTCTTGCGCTCAGCGCCGAGCGCTCCACATGCTCCTCACATGGGCGTTATTTAATAAGAAGCGATTAGCACTCAAGGTCTGGCGCTCAGCGCCGGGCGCTCCACGTGCTCCTCATGTGGGCGCTATTTAATAAAAATATTATTAGCGCTCAGTGTCTGGCGCTCAGCGCCGAGCGCCTCATGTGCTCTGCACGTAGGCGCCATAAATTGTTTAACACTCCATATAAAAGAATATAAATAAAACAAAAGGATAAAGGGGTGTCAGAACCCAAATCAATGCTCAGCAGTGCTCATACAGGAACAGGATCAAGCCCGAATAAGTAATCAAGTGGGCTGAGCAAAAGGTTGGCCAAACCCTAAATTGACCGAGCCCATATATCTTCTTCTAAATTGGCCTTAGTCCCAAATAGGACTACCAAGTCCCTGATGAACATTCATTGGTTTAAGGGTACATTTATTCACACCTCTGATATATGTCGTTGTAATTCTTCAACTTCTTCAGAGAGGTGGCGGGTCCCGACAACCAACAGTTGTGGACCGCAACGTCCTCAAACTAATAACGGACCGCAATGTCCTTAAACTACTGTAGACCGCAACGTTCTTAAACTAAACCCTCACCTTAAAAATGGTGATCTGTGGACCACAACGTCCCTAAACTAATAGCGGACCGCAACGTCCTTAAACTAAAATAATAGAGCCCAAATGCTCTTTCGTTGGATCTAAATGATCCTAAAACCTTGTTAAGTAGATCTTAATTTAAAATTAGACTAACGTATCCGTAACAAACATTTAAGTTTGATCTTAATCTCAAACGAGATTAACGATCCTTAAATCAAACAAACCCAAATCTAAGAAAATACAGATTTGGACTAATCCACGCCCTACGGGCGACAACACGAATTAGTCTCCGTATACAATCCACGGGAAACTAAAAATAAAATAAACACACGACACGAAGTGACCTTTTGGAGAAGGAGAAAGTGGTTATCGCTACGCGGTAACGTAATTAACTGTAGGGGCTTGCGCCTGGAGGGAAGAGCGTCCCCACAATCAAAAAACCTTCACAACGAGGGGGAATCCGATAAAGTCTGCTACAACGGCCGCATCTGTTTAAACCTTCGATACATGGCGCCATAAATCAATTGGCATCTTCGAAGAGGTAGACAGATAAAACAAAATAGCATCTGCCCCCAAATTCAGGCAAGACGGCCTACGCGGTCCCGTCCCGGTCACGTTTTCATCGGTAAACAGATTCTGGCACGCCCGGTGGGACCTTTTCCTCTTTCCACTCCACAATTCGTGTGTCGTGTTTCGCGAACAAATCACGGTTTAATATGGTTGCCCCTAGAGTCGAGGTACTGAGATTTGGTGTTTTGCTCATGTGCAGAGAAAAGAAGATCAATGGCTTCCAAATGTACCTACAACAGCAACTCTTGCTCCATCCTATCTAGAGGAGTACCTTACGGGCCCCAAGTGGCCTCCATATTCGCAATGCCGGTGGAACAGATGACACAGGCTACCACTGGGATGTTCTTCGGGACCATGCTCCCACCGATAAGCTTCAATGCTCCAGTGCCGTCACAGGAAGCTCCGAAGAAGTCAGTCTTCGATCGACTTGCAACTATCGCGGCCCCTCTCGACGGGTCGTCCAAGTCTACTACCTCAGCCTTCGACAGGCTTAGCCTAAGCTTAAATGGGCCCGTGATGAGGCTCGCAATACCGGAGAAGGCTATCCCAACTCCTGCTACAGGTGAATTCGTCCAAACTACTTCCCCTACTCAAAAGTCGGCCTTCGATAAGTTGACCATTCCTTCCCAGCAGATGTCAGTCTTTGACAGGCTGGCGCCAATAACAGCCTCTCCTCAAAGCAGGGGGCATGACGAAGCTACTCCGACGATAGAGGTGATCCCGGCTACACGACATGCTCGACGTCGTCACTGGCGCCGAGTGAAGAAAGCTGTGGGCAGTTCCCCTTCTAGACTTACCCCACCTGCTCCAATGGTGGAAGTTGATACTATTGTTCCAACTGGGAACAGCTTTGAGCCGCTCAGGAGGGTACGCAAGAACTCTCCAATTGCCGTACTAAAAATGTCTTCTTTAACCACTGAAAATGTTACTAAAGCGAAGCCGGAGCAGCCCCCTCAGCGGCTGTCCTCCACAATCCACAGGGTCTGGCGAAGAGTCTAAGACTCTGTGATCGACAAAGACTACTCCTGCCGACAGAAGAAAATGAAGGTTCGGCAAGAGAAGGACCATCCCGCCGCCATGCTATGGAAGGTGTCATCTGCAGGGGTGCCAGTTGCAGCCCCCTCAACCTCGACAGTCCATAAAAGGAGAAGCCAGATAATCAACCACCACCGGCGACAAATTGTGAGTGTGATGGATCCAAACGCCCCAAGTCAGGGGCATGGTAGTGCACACCTTCTACATGGCTTCCGGAAAAGAGGAATGTCGTGCTTCTGGAGGTCATCGACCACTTACGCGGTCCATAACAAAGGCTTAGGAGAAATATCAGAAACTCCAGGAGATGCTGACAAAGATGGCCGCACTTACTGGGCAGAAAGAAAGCCCGAAAGCGTCGTAGGAGCAACGCCAGGAATAAGAAACCGATGCCGAGTTCCTACGAAGGATGCTCGAGAAAAAAGATAAAGAGGCCGCGGAACAAGCGACTAATATAAAACTAATGGCGCTCCTGTTCCAAGATATGGTGGGGATGGTGATCCAGCCGGACCCTCCAACCGAAGATCCCCCAATAATCATTGAAGACGACAGAGGGAAGACATCAAACCCTCTTCCGGCTTTATCAGCAGCCAGAGAGGAGATGGTCTCGAAAGCTGTGCTTGATGACTACATAGCTCAACAAATACGAGATCATCAGGCAAGCGAAGCCGCTGTCCAAGTCGTCAGAACTGGGAGACCCTATCCAAGCTGCTACGATCAAATTAAGTACCCACCGGGATATACGATCCCTAAATTTCACGTGTATAAAGGGACAGGCAACCCCCATCAGCACGTCGCTCAGTTCAGGGCTCTCTACGGCAATACTAGAGGTGATGACAAATTGCTACTTCGCCAGTTCGTCAGCAGCTTAGCGGAGACGACATTTGAATGGTACTCGGAACTTCCGAATGACTCTATCAAAACATTCACAGAAATGGATTTGCTATTCACCCAGCGTTTCGCAAGCGCCAGCGAACGCACCCTGATCACGGCCTTGATCAATGCTAGGGTGAAGCCAGGAGAGACTTGGGTTCAGTATACAATTCGGTGGCGGAACCTATGGTCGAGATGCGAACAACGCATAGAAGAAGCTCTTGCCGTGGGCATGTTCGTGGGGACCCTTGATCCACAGGAAACTATATCCCAATTCATGATGTTCTTCAAGCCTACAACTTTCCAAGCCTTGATCGACAAGCTAGCCCAAATGGACCAGATGGGCCATAGACCGTCCTCCTCAAAAACGGAGCTTCGAAATGAAAAGGGTAAAGGGAAAGCTACCTTCGTCGCCAACGCTCAGCAGCAGCTGAGTGATCCGAAACTAGCTGCTCGCCAAAACGATAAACAACGATGACTCGGAGAAAAGCTGAGACGTCCTTACTCATTCCCTCGAGATAAAACGAGAAGGCTGTTCGAACTGACGGTGCGCAACAGGCTTATCACTCTGTCAGATCCAAGCGCCCACTGCAACCGGGCGGCTCCAACAACCCCAATTACTGCCCCTACCACCGAATAGTGGGCCACCCAATCGAAGATTGCTTCGTCTTCAAAAACTGGATTGAGGACCCGTACCAACAGGGCAAGTTCGCATTGTCTGAAAACTGAAGGGTAAACCCGCCACAATAGCTTGCTCCTAAAAAAGTGGACAAGCTGGGGGCATCATGCTCATTCAAAGAGGAAACTCCATGGGAAGTTGTTCTTTTGGCTAAAACTAAAAGAATGCTGAAGGATCTTCAAGCATGTCCGGCGTTCAGATGGAAAAGACAGCTGGAGCCCGAGATCGTTGAGGGGATGCTGAAACCGCGCTCAACATCGGGAGTTGGTAGCGATGGGCAAAATACCCAGGCCCAGCCGTCAAAGTCTTCGAAGAAGATGAAGAAGACCAAAATGCCAGCGCAGTCTGACGACAAACGCATGGACCTGCAAAAGCATATTGACGCGCTGGAAGAATATAACCAGAAGACGCGAACCCCGGTCACACTTCAAGAGTTTCTCAACCATATCCTTGAGAGCGGAGATAATGACAATGACGACAGAAACGACTCGTCAGAAGAACCCGATGATTATGTGGCAAGTTGTCACATGATCTCTCATTCGTCAGTAAATGATGAAGAAGCTCACTCGGCGTCAGAAGATAATATAGAGGAGCTGGGGGCAGAATCGGTGCCAAAATCCTGGGAACCGTCAAACGAGATGATTGACATACTGCTGAACGAAGCCCGTCAGAAGAGCAGAGCTGATTAAGAGCGTGAAATGGCCATATTCGAAAGGGCCAGGCGTCGGCATCAAGTTGAAGAAGTCATGGTAGGGATGAGTCGCAAAGCACTCTAACCGGATCAAAGCACGCCTGCGGCAGACAAAAACAGGCTTAAGATAAGGAAACGGTTCGCTAAAGCCCTGTCAATGGGAATGAAGCTGCCATCTTTCAAAGGAGATACACCTAGCGGTATACACCTTGACGAAGTGGATGTACATCCTAACTACTACTTATACCATCAGAGGATTGCACACCCTACCGAAGAATGCATGGCCTTTAAAAAGTGGGGGCAGGGATACGTTGCTCACCGACAACATTTCAAGCGGGTGAAGCGCAAATCTCGTCGGGAGCAGAGAAGCATAACAGATGAGCATAAAAGAACTGCAGGCAACTGTCACATAGTTGATGCCAGGGGATCGCAAGTTCTCACATTCGGAAGCGATTCTGATAAAGAAGTAGCCCTCAGCCCTCTCTTCAAGGAATACACCTCAGGAAAAGAGGAAGAGATAAAGAACTATGAAAACATTCAGCTGCGCAACCGCACGTTGCCCGAAAATAATCTCGGACCTACAAACAAGAGATCGAACAAAAAAGATAAGGGGAAGAAAAAGTCCCTGAGGATATCGCCCTCGATGATCGAGCGTCGAAGAGCTGGAAGCCAAGGACCCGCCCAAGAAAAACAAAGTGGATTACAATGTCCTGGCACACCTGAGGAAGATACCCTCATAGATAAGCGTTTTGGATGCCCTTCTGTTGTCTAAAGAGGCACGGGATTCTCTGATCAGGGCATTACAAGAGCCTGAGCAGTTTCAAGCTTTCCTTACTGAAGAAAAGATGAAGGATGAGCTGGAAGAAGTGCACACAACTGACATCACTTTCGGCGACGAAGATCTCCTCCTCAGAACGTACGAGCACAACCGTACCCTGTATGTCACCGAGTACTACCATGACATCAAGATAGGGAAGATCTTAGTTGACAATGGGTCCTCTGTCAACCTCCTAAATGTGAGGGTGCTAAAAGAAATCTGCATGAGCGTTCAACACCTCGCTCGGGATAAAATCACCATCTCCGGGTTTGACTCCCAGACATCACGGACGCTCGGGTCTGTAATACTGACATTACGCTTTTGGCTGCTCGTCACTGACATCAAATTTCATGTCATTGACGCCACGACCTGCTACAACGCTTTGCTCGGCATGCCTTGGTTACACGAGTACAACATCATCCCTTCTACAAAACATCAGTGTATGAAGTATTTCAAAGATGGCCGTGAGTATACCATGACGGGGGAACTAAACCCATTCTCCGTAAATGATGTCTGAAAGTACGAAGATGCAAAGTATTTCCTACCAGACATTGAAGACACGGAAAGATGCCATAAACCGGAGAATAAGAAAAAAGTTATCACCACTATTCCGGTCTTCGGGAGAGATACCGAGGAGGAAGAAGAGATAGTCTATTCGGGGCCGCCCCAATGCAATAGGCCGGGACCATCTACCCATATTTTGGTCTTTGGCAGTGACTCTGAAGACGAAGTCAACGCAGTGTTCTCGATCCGTCCATCAATACAGGCCTTCACTGAAGATGATCAGAGTTTGCAAATCGCCATGGTTTCGCGGCAGCACTACAGAGAGCTTGATGCGCTTAAGCCATATAGTGTGCAAGAGATGCAGACATTCTACGTCCCTCCCAGACGAAGAGGTGAAAAGGCGATCCTATTCTATCAATCCACGGAGACTTAAGTCGAAAGAGAAGTCTGGCATGGTGCCGATTTTGCGCTCGACAGGCTCCAACCCATCCGTCTGCCTAGATACTACACGGAGAGATTGAGAAGGTTATAATGATGCCAAGACGTACCTTTCAAACAGACACCTCGACAAGCTCAGTTCTACAACAGGATTTGGAACGTCTCCAGAACTCAGCGAAAACTGCCCAACGGAAAAATGGAAACAATTGGGCTTAGATATGTCCAGTCCAAGAAACGGGAGCAATTCCATGGCTGCAATGTCATAAATGACCTTGATGAAGAAGGCGGTGCTCTTTTAAAAGACGCTGACGCTGAACCAGAACGAGGTCCTGTCATAAAAATGCCGAGTCCGTCGTTTGAAGAACAGATGGACAAGCTAGTAAGGGAAGCGAGTCAAAAGGTTCGGAACGACCACAGCCGCGAAATGGCCATTTACGAGAAAGCCAAGACGCAACGCCTTCTTCAGCAGGCTACAGAGGATGACAATGCCATCCACCGTCATCCCGCCATGCATTCCCAAGACAAGAAAAAGGCATGACGTGGAGGCAAAAACAAGTTAAAGAACGGAAAAAACGTTCGACGGCGGAAAAACGGATCAAAAAGGCTACGAGATCGAGAAAAGGTCAGCCGGAATTCGTCTCTTATGAAAAAGATGGGTCGAGCATAATCTTTCCCTCGAGACAAGACAATGAGAATATTTGACCTTGTCATAAAACATCAGATGATGACACTCCCGGAGTCTCGGCACCCCGATCAAGCAAACGAGGTTCATCACCCGGATTATTGCTCCTATCACCGAGCGATAGGACATCCTCTTGAAGACTGCTTCACCTTCAAAAACTGGATCGAAGACCAATATCAACTCGGAAAATTTGCTCTATCCAACAGTTGGAGGGTAGCCCCACCATAAGAGCATGTGCCAAAAGCAACGTATATAGCGAGAGTAGAACCAGATCAACATTGGTCTTGGAAACGATCTTGTACCTGTCACGTGATAACACTGTCGGAAGAAGGAGTGCATGAGAATATGGATGACCTCTCCTGATGCTTCGAAAATGAGGATGAAGATGAGTTGATCTCAGAATTTCCACCGGTGCCAAAAGAATTGGAAGATGGGATACACACCACGGCAGACAACCTGAAAAAATCAACTTGGGGACGGCAAACGACCTACGGCCAACGTTCGTCAGTGAGCTGCTGTCTAAATAATAGGTGGCTATGCTAAAAGATGTGCTCATGCAGTATAAATACTGCTTCGCATGGAACTACTCTGAGATGCCGGGACTAAATCCGGAAATAGTTGTGCATAAATTGGCGATATCTCCGGACGTCAAGCCAGTCAAACAAGCACCAAGAAGAATGCGGCTCGAACTTGAAATGAGTATCAATGCCGAAGTCAAGAAGCTAATCGACGTCGGCTTCATCCAAGAATTTCAATACCCTGACTGGATCGCCAATATTGTCCTAGTGATGAAGAAAAATGGGACGGTACGCATCTGCGTAGATTTTCGAGATCTCAACAAAGGTTGTCCGAAAGATGACTTCCCACTACCTGTTACCGAGCAGATGATCGATAACACATCCACCCATAAAGTCTTCTCCTTCATGGACGGATCCTCAGGGTTCAACCAAATCAAGATGTATCCTGAAGACCAAAAGCACACTACTTTCCGGACTCCGCTGGGCATATTCTGCCACAAAGTGATGCCTTTTGGTCTGAAGAACGCTGGCGCTACCTACCAGAGGGCCATGACAAAGATCTTTGATGACCTAATACACGAGATTGTTGAATGTTATATTGACGACCTCGTAGTGAAAAGCAAATCGTACGAGGAGCACTGGGAGCATCTGAAGATAGTGTTTCAGCGCCTTCGGAAATACAATATGAAGATGAACCCTCTGAAATGCGCGTTCAGAGTTTCCTCAGGAAAATTCCTAGGATTCATCGTATGACATCGAGGCATCAAAATAGACCCGTCAAAGGTCAAGGTGATTATGGAAATGCCTTCGCCCAGAACTCTCAAGCAACTACGGTCTCTCCAAGGAAAGCTCGCGTATATCCGGCGGTTCATAGCTAACCTATCTGGCAAATGCCGCCCCTACAGTCATCTAATGAAGAAGGGGACCCCGTTCGTTTAGGATCGTAAATACCAAAGAGCGCTGAACGAAATCAAGCAATATCTGCAGAACCCGTCAGTACTGACCGCTCCAGTCAAGGGAAAGCCCCTCATCCTGTACACAACCGCCCTTGAAGGTTCCTTAGACGCACTATGGGTATAGGAGAACAACCAAGGGGAGGAGATAGCCCTCTACTATTTGAGTCAAGTTCTCCTGGGGGCAGAAAACAACTACTCCCCTATCGAAAAACACTGCTTGGCATTAATCTTCACGATAACAAAGATTCGGCATTATGCTTTGGCGCATGAGGTCCATCACATATCAAAAGTGGATTCTCTCAAATATTTGATGTCAAGAGCCATACTAACAGGACGGCTCGCTAAATGGGCCCTACTCTTAATGGAATTCTCGATAACATACCGACCTCTCAAGGCAGTGGAAGGTCAGGCCATCGCTGACTTCCTCGCTGAGCATCCGATACCTGTCGGTTCACCCCTAAATTGAGAATTGCAAGACGAGCCCACGTTTTACACGATCGATGGGGAGAGAGGAAGGAGTGATACCCGATGGGAACTCTACTTCGATGGAGCATCTTCCATGAAGAAGCGAAAGCACAGCACCCCCATAATCAAATCTGGGATAGGCCTTATCTTCGTGACTCCGCAAGGAGGGATAATACACTTTGCCTTTTCCTTAACAGAGCCGAGGACAAACAATGAAGCAGAATATGAGGATTTGATAGCAGGTCTTGAGATCGCTGTCAACATGAGAATCGAAAACCTCCTCATATACGGAGACTCCCAGCTGGTCGTTAGTCAAGTAAACGGTGACTATCAGACGTGCAAGCCAGAGTTGGTAAAATATGGCAAAAGTGTGCAACAGTTACTAACTCAAATTCCCTCCTATGCCTTGGAAAGCATACCACGTACAGAAAATATCTCCGGTGTCGTCTGAAGAAATGGGAGGGACCAAGCAAATAGCCCTACAAATAGAGAATCAAGAAAAGGCTAAGGATTGGAGAAAAGTCTTTATAGACTACTTCAAATCCCGTCAAACATCGGAAGATGCATCCTCAAGACATCAGCTCATGAAACGAGCTTTTTCTTTCGCCTTCGTCAATGATACTCTATATAAGAGATCGTTCGACCCGCTGTGGCTGAGATGCCTGGGACCGGAAAAAGAAAGGAGAGTCGTCCAAGAAACTCATGACAGACTCTGCGGTTCTCATCAAGCCAGGCCAAAGATGAAGCTGAAGATAAAAAAGAATGGGCTACTGTTGGCCCACGATGATTCAGGACTACCTCGAATACGCGAAGCAGTGCCACTCGTGCCAAATTCATGGGGACTTCATCCACCAGCATCCAAATCCGCTACACCCAACAGTGGCTAGCTGGCCATTTGAAATGTGGGGAACCAACATAATTAGGCCCATCGAACCAGCGTCATCCAAAGGACATCGATTCATATTGGCGACAACTGATTACTTCTCTAAGTGGGTAGAAGCCATACCGCTAAGAGAAGTAAAGACGGAGAATATCCTCCATTTCTTCATGACAGACGTCATCTATCGGTTCGGCACTCTGCTACGGATTATCTACGATAACGGGATGGCCTATAGAAGTCACAAAATCAGATGCTTCACACGGCAACATAATATAGACTGGAGATACTCTTCGGTCTATAAGCCTTGAGCTAACGGTCTCGTTGAAGCTTTCAACAAGACCTTGACGAAGATCATGAAGAAGACGGTGTTCAAAAAAAATAAGAACTGGCACGAAAAACTACATGAAGCTCTCTGGGCTTATCGGACCACGTTCAAAACGGCCACAAATACAACGTCATTCGCGTTGGTATTCGGCATAGAAGCGGTACTCCCCTTGGAGATAGAGCTATCCTCTCTACGAGTGGCGGTTCATTACGAACTAAGAGATGAAGAGAATGCTCATCTTCGGCTTGAGAAGCTCGACGCCCTCGATGAAACTCGTCTCATGACGCAACAAAACTTGGAGGCTTACAAAGCAAAGATGGCACGCTCATACAAAAGATTAACTAGGCCGAGAACATTCCGCCAAGACGAACTCGTGCTAGTTGTCAAAAAACCTATGATCCCCAATCATGCCAAACGGGGGAAATTCGAGCCAAACTATGAGGGTCCGTACATCATAGACAAAGTCTACCGTGGTGGGGCTTACTTGCTCATGGATATGCATGGCGAAAGACCCTTCCGGCCAATAAACGGCCGATTCCTTAAGAAATAGTACGCCTGACGAGTCACAGCCCAGGTTAATGATAGATGACGACGCTTGTGTCCGCTCGCTGTCTTCCTGAGTACCAAACTCTGCAAGTGTTATCCGGCAAAACTTCGCCACAGAAAACTAACAGCAGACCGAAACGTCCCTAAACTAACAATGGACCGCAATGTCCTGAAACTAGCTACGGACCGAAACGCCCCTAAACTAACAATAGACCGCAATGTCCGGAAACTAGCTACGGACCGAAACTTCCCTAAACTAACAATGGACCGCAATGTCCTGAAACTAGCTACGGACCGAAACGTTCCTAAACTAACAGTGGACCGCAATGTCCTGAAACTAGCTACGAACTGTAACGTCCTTAAACAACTATGAACCGCGGCATCCTTAGGCTAACGCGGAAAAAAAATGGTACGTTCATAAGCGAAATGGGCACGGATGAAAACCTGAAAGGGCGCAGACTCGTAAAAAATTTCCTGTGCACCTGCAGGGTCCTCTTGACCTTGTTAGGAGAAAATACCCGCGTGAGATCCTTATGACTCACAAGGGAGCAAAACGCTTAGGAGTTCTCACGATCCCTAAGGAGAAATTACACTTACGAGATCCTCACGACTTGTAAGGAGAATTTCCCCCCTATGAGACCCTCACGGCTCATAGGATTCAAAAGTCTTAGGATACTGGGACCTGAACCTGTTTTTAAGCCATCATATCCCCCAAATTGCCCTACAGGCGGTCAATATTGACCCTTGTATACAATCCACGGGCTCAAATAAGGCTTCCCTCGCTCTGTTCCACCAATGGTGTGAAATTCCCCTATCTGGTGAACAATACTTGTAGGTCCTCTCGACTTGCAAGGAGAAAATGCTCTTGTGAGATCCTTACGACTCTCAAGAGAAAACGCACTTAGGAGTCCTCATGACCCCTAAGGAGAAATTACACCTACGATATCCTCACGACTCATAGGGAGAAATACATTTATGAGACCCTTACGGCTCACGAAGTCAAAAACCTTAGTCGTCAGGTCCCTAATCCTGTCTACTAAGCCACCTTTGTTCGATAGCAGCGAAGGCAAATGATGATTCGCTCCTGGCAACGTTCCACTAGTAGCGATACTGATGCCTAAATCGGTAAAAAATTCCAAGTCTTTTCATGGTAAGTGATGATTCGCTCCTAGAAACATTCCAGTGGCAGCGATACTGATGCTAAGATTGGTATCAGATCTTAAGTTCCAAACTCGCAATAAAAATCAGCGAGCCAAAAATGCATATGAAATAGCCGAAATGATGGGGCAACTCGCAATAAAAATCAGCGAGTAAAATATATGCATATAAAAATAGCCGAAATATTTTGGCCACTCGCAATAAAAAGAAACGAGTAAAAAGAAAAATAGCCGAAATGATTGGGCACCGGGAAAAATAGCCAAATTGATTGGGCAATCGCGACTTTCGCGATATAAAAAGCTGAAATGATAGAGTATTGCGGAAGAAAATAAAAAAATGAAAGAATGAAACTTTTTCCCTACAAGCGAGTCCATACTGAACCCTGTATACAATCCATGGGCATAAACGAAAAGGGAACTACATTTCCCCAACAGACTCTGTCAAAGGGAGAGTCAGATCTCGACGGCAACATCTGCATCCCAGAAGTCGACCCGGTGTTCCTTCTCGACACCGCAGAAAGCGGAACAAGTCAACCCCGACACCGCAGAAAGCGGAAACAAGTCTCGGAAACAATGCTCCATTTCGGAAATAAGTCGACCAATGACCTTTCCGCCGGAACAACGCTCCGTCTCGGAAACAAGTCAACCAATGACCTTCCCGCCGGAACAACACTCCGTCTCGGAAACAAGTCAACCAATGACCTCCCGGCGGAACAATGCTCCGTCTCGGAAACATGTCAACCAGTGACCTCCCCGCCGGAACAATGCTCCGTCTCGGAAACATGTCAACCAATGACCTCCCGGCGGAACATTGCTCCGTCTCGGAAACAAGTCAACCAATGACCTCCCCGCCGGAAAAATGCTCCGTCTCGGAAACAAGTCAACCAATGACCTCCCCGCAGGAACAATGCTCCGTCTCGGAAACAAGTCAACCAATGACCTCCCCGCCGGAACAATGCTCCGTCTCGGAAACAAGTCAAACAATGACATCCCCGCCGAAACAATGCTCCTCTCGGAAACAAGTCTAACAATGACCTCCCCTCCAGAACAATGCTCCGACTCGGAAACAAGTCAAACAATGACCTCCCCGCCGGAACAATGCTCTGACTCGGAAACAAGTCAACCAATGACCTCCCCGCCGGAACAATGCTCCATCTCGGAAACAAGTCAGCCAATGACCTCCCCGCTGGAACAATGCTCCATCTCGGAAACAAGTCAGCCAATGACCTCCCCACCGGAACAATACTCCGCCTCGGAAACAAGTCAGCCAATGATCTCCCCGCCGGAACAATGCTCCGTCTCGGAAACAAGTCAACCAGTAATCTCTCGATTCTTCTCGACCCCAAGGAAGATCAGTGTCCTTGCGCAAAATTTTCAATCCGTAAAAAGAAAACTCTCTTGTGAGATC
This sequence comes from Agapanthus africanus, assembly GCA_030015575.1. Lineage (NCBI taxonomy): Eukaryota > Viridiplantae > Streptophyta > Magnoliopsida > Asparagales > Amaryllidaceae > Agapanthus > Agapanthus africanus. The sequence continues at coordinate 424,719,260 of CM057349.1, forward strand.
CTTACGACTCTCAAGAGAAAACTCACTTAGGAGTCCTCATGACCCCTAAAGAGAAATTACACCTACGAGATCCTCCCGACTCGTAGGGAGAAGCAACTTTATGAGACCCTCACGACTCATAAAGTTGAAAGGTCTTAGGCAGCAGACCTGAACCTATTTCTTAAGCCATCGCTACCCTACAGGGAGTTTAAGATGAACCGTTATCTACCATCTACAAGCCACATTTGCTAATGGCACATGCTAATGGCACGACAAAGAAAAGAAAGCGATAGTATGAGATCAAATATGCCTTTTATTCAGGAATTCAAATGAATACATGATGCATCACATAAAAGAATCAAAAGTGAATGCATGTTATTCACCAATTACAAATTTTCAGTAAAAAAAAATACAAAAACGGCTGCTAAGAAAGAGGCATCTTCAATAAGTCAGCAAGCCGCTCACGCACTCCTCTCAATCCCTTCTCATGGTCAGCCACCGCGGCCAACTCCGCTTCAATTTGAGTTCGCTACTGCGAACAGGACGAAAGATTTTCGTCAGTTTCTAGCATGGCAGCTTCGCAATCCTGTACAACCTGCTCGGTGAGGTCAAGCGTCCGCCTTAGTTCCAACCCATCCGAAATACATCCTTGAAGGTTGTCAAAGATGGCTTTTAGCTGTGCAGCATTCGCTTTAATTTGGGTACGCAATTGGACAGACTCGTTGGAAGCCACCTCATGTTCCTTTCAACTCAGGGTCGCCTCTTGTTCAAAATGATGGAGGAAAGAAACGCTATGCTAAACCCTTGCAGCTAGCTTGGAATTCAAAGCCAGAACCTCAGGAGCAAGACGCTTGAGCTCAATCTCGTGCATGCAAGCCTCAATCTTTCTGCAGTAATTAATCCAAGACTCGACGACACCTTCATTATGGAAGTTCACGAGCATCGCCATCATAAGATTAACCTCAGCTGCAAAATCTGCAGCGGATGTGAGGGCCTCGACGTCAAGATCCTCAACGAATTCGCTCAACATGCGTCGGCTGTTTGCAGCACTCCTGAAAGATGCGCGTTTAGCAAAAGGCCCTGCCGGCATCGAAATGCAAGGCTAAAAGGGAGCTGGGGATAATGCAATTGCTGCGAAATCAATAACGGTCAAACGTCGACTCAGGTGATAAAGACAACACATAAGGGATAGAGTCCATCATACTGGCTGAAATAGGCGGCAGGACGGGGAGTGCAGGAGGCTCGGCTATTCTCTCAACCCTTGACACTATGATCAACAAGAAGAAAACTTAAATAAAAGAAGGAGAAGCGCTGGCTAAAGACTATAGTAACCAACACCAGCAGGTATGACGATTTCCGACTGGAAGGAGATATGCGGGTTCAGCACCTGATATAGATGGTCGAAAAGGACTCCTGCAAAGTTGTGACAATACACTGTCAATACATGGAGGATGGTACTCACAGTGAAACCGATAAATCGCAAACCTATACCTTCCAACATTTCAGAGGACATAAGAAAAGGCGAGGGAACAACAGCCATCATGGCGGCGACCGGAGGTGCTTTAGATGGCACAATCTCAGCGTTCACTGCACCTACACTCAAAACAAACAAAATATCATCAGAGGGGGCTAAACGTGATTGAGAAATAAAAAGAGAACAGTGAGCCAAGACCTACCTGATGGGTCATTAACCAAAACCGCGACGGAAGCATCACCAGGCGTAGCGGCTTCTTCGCTCTCCTTCGGAGGAGGAGTTTCTGCACCCATAGATTCATCCCCCGATTCGACGAGGGCCGTCATGACGCTTGCGACACCCGCCGATACTACGGAGCCACAAGGGGAAAGAGCGACGGTTTGGGCAGTCCCAGACTCCCGAGAGAGAGTGGCTACTTCGGGCTCTATGACCGCCATCGTTTCACCTGCTATCCCACCGTCAAGACTTGGCCCTGCTGGATATGGTATATAAGAATTTTCAGATCGAGTTTTAATAAAAAGACTGGGCATTATGTTACCTTGAGATAGATTCTCAGTTTCCTCCAGAGCCACGCGCGCAACCTGTCTATGGACGGTAGACAGGGCAGCTGGAACATCCACCAAAGGAACATCAACAGACGGAATGTTACTTGAGCCTGCACCTATAGCCAAGGAGACATCACGTTCCTTCGCTGCGCGCCTCCTGCGTTTCCTTTCGGTCTGGGCCGTGAGAACTGACCTCCTCAAGACTTCCGACAAGGGGACGCCGTCGTCTGAACCGAGCTCTGCCTCCGACGCCATTATGGCATCCATTATCGGATGCTTTGGCGAATCCTCCCATGGTGGCTTGGGGATAGCCGTGGCCGTGGTAGCCGGCTCTAACAGTCCTGCTGCATCACCACTCGGGAACGGCGCTACATTCGGAAGAACTCGAGCTGGAGTAATCCCTGCAGTAAGGTAAAAGAAAGCGTCAGAGCATGAATAAAGAAAGGAATACAGGCATAATGAATGGAATTTTACCAAGGCCCAAAGAAGCACGGAGCCTCTCTTCCTCTTCGAATTCTTGAGGGAAGCCGCGAGAGCCTCTTCGGCAGAAATACCTGTTGAAGAAGAAAGCGTCAGTAGAAGCATAATAAAAGAAGATATCCGCGAAAGAATGTAACTAAAGTATACCTAACTTCGCGACAGTGATCAGTGCCGCTTCATCGCGAGCCAGTCGCTCGGAAGCCACAAGGGCAGCCTAGAGATCAGTATCATCCGCAGGCGCGATGAATAAACCCTCATTGGTCCCATACTCGTACAAACCCTCGCTGTGAGGAGCGCGTGGCTCCTGGCCAAATATGAAGTCAGCAGAAAACAGCGACTTCTTCTTCTTTTGAGAGCAAGCGCCGGCAGCCGATGACAAAAGCTTACGCTAAACGGGCATTTTTAGGCGGCGGGTCCCGATTTCTACACCAACGCCAGACTCCGGGGACGCTGCAGCTACCGTTTCTACAGGAACACGGGGTAGAGGTTTCTCAGGAAAGACGTACGGCACCACAGCCGCAGCAGCTTCTCTTAAAGAAGGATGAACAGTGGTCCGTCGCTTTAAGGGGATAACTGGATTACCCGCAGGGACCGCACCCTTGCGATCGAGAAGTAATCGCCTTTCTTCCCTAATAACAGCACCCGTCGCATGCTGGTACCATGCCACGTATGCGTTCGAGGCTTTCGGAACGCAGCTCAGCTCACTGATGAGAAAGTTGGACTCGGTGTTTAGCCGCATGAAGTAGTGCAGCACGCTGCGGATACACTTTTCCATAGCAACTAGCCCAGCTAAAAAAGCCTCAAGCGGGACACCCTGATTGTAACCCGACTGTTGAGCCAAACAGTGCGGGTTGTACCTCATTAACATCGCCGAGTCGTTCTGCCTGAACACTAAAAAGCCCGGCTTGATTGAATACAAATGCAGAATCTCCCGAGCCTTCAATGTAGGAGCCCCGTCTTTGCAGGTATCGCGCAGCGGCTGCACCGTTTTAGTGGATTCCTTGCCGATAGTTAATACCCTATCGACGAAAATCATGCTATCCCCGATCATACGCGGGCGAAGGACAAGACGCCGAGCCTCTCACTGTGATGGATTTAAAGCAGAAGCGTCAACTAGAGACATAACCCGGGGGAAATTATAACTGTCATAGAAACGGGGCCGTTTGTGAATTCCAAAAGCGCCAAGCACATGCAGCTCAATCCACAACGTGAAATAGTGCAGCGGGAGATGTACGGGCTGTTCCCCGGCTGAGTGGTGTCTGCCGCTAAGCTTAGGCCATAATACAGGTGAGCCAGCCCAGTGATCCCGACGGCCACTCGCGTCCCGGCAACCATTCGGTGAGCCGGATAAAAGACGGATGGCCTCATAAAGCGAGGGTGCATTGGGAGCACAAACCAGCTTAACCATAGGCCGAGGAACCCTAAAAAGAATATCTCTCCGTCGACGTCTGAAGCTGCGAGCTCTGCAAAGGGATGATCGGGGTATCTGGGATAAAGAAATTCCTTTGATCCGCTTCCGCTGTCGGCTGGTTGTCCAAGATAAAACCAAAAGGATCGTCAAGCTTGGCTAATTTCGCGGCTTATTTTGACAAGACTTCCGGACGAAAAAAGCAGGCGATGAAATCCGCGAAGCTGACTCCGTGCCCTTCGGACTCGAGAAACAGACTCTCGTAAATGTTCAACACCTTGATTAGACTCGGGAATCGATGTTGAATAGAATTCTCCGGAGTGAGACCCATCACCACTGATTTGGTGGCGAAGATATACACGTCAGGGGGAAGTATTTTCTCGTAATGTTCCCCTCTGACGGGTAGGCCCGAAATTTCTGCAAATTCCTCTAAGGAAATCGAAACCTCCCGGTCCGATAAAAGAAAGGTGGGAGTCGGGGTATTCCACTATTCCAAGTTTGCTACAATGGCCGCATCTGTTTAAACCTTCGATACATAGTGCCATAAATCAACTTGACATCTTCTGAGAGGTAGACAGATAAAACCAAATAGCATCTGCCCCCAAATTCAGGCAAGACGGCCTACACGGTCCCGTCCCTGTCCGGTTTTCGGCGATAAACAGTAGTCGAGAATTGCTGATCTAGGATCGGTAGTTTGTCATGCGGTGATGGATTTCATACCGACACTAAATGTCGTGTTATTAGGTGTCTGACTTTATCCACCTTCTAGACTCGATATGCGATACTTATAGACGAACGGACCGGACTGTATGGTTATTGTCACTGTCAGGCTCATTAGGGGTTTCAGGATGAGTTTGTTCGTCGGTCTCCCTTTCGCTCAATACCTGGGTAGCCGTTACATACAGCTAGTGCCGCTGACGTGCTTCTGGTTGAACCCACTGCCATCGTATTGACGAGTCTTTAGAGTCCCACACAGAGGGTTTCCCTGATTCGGGAGAAACGATGTAGAGGACGTATGGTTTTACGGCATGGTTCGATCACATACATGTACTTATGCACGGATGATGTTCAGATGGATAATACTAGTGGGTTTTGGTTTAAGCCGGATCCTAGTAATATATTTGTTGGATTATTTTCGTCTCTTTGTATTCGTATTCTTCGGAATACGGATGCGGGTATGTATATACGGTTAAGGGGTATTCTTGTAATTTATTCCAAGATTACTTTTAGAAGATTACACCTCATCATGGTTTAGACCATTTTCGATTAAAAGGTTATTGAGGTGTAGGATGAGGTGTTTATTGCATTTTTGTGGCATAGCTAATTAGTGACCCATGATTACTATTCTAGCATGCTTAGGGTTTTTGTTTGTTGTGAGATTATGTTGACTTGAGATATTTTTTGTTGACAAAGATATTTTGGAGACATGGACATTTTTGTGATGGCTCCATTATTTCTTATCACACTCACACAACAAACAAAAACACAAGCCATTATTCATTTCTTTCTCTCTCTCTCTTGAGTTTCTATCAACACCTCATTCTTATGGAATCTTCTTCTTTCTCTTGCTCCACCAAAACCCTCTCATGAGTTGATAATTTTTGGGTGTCTTGAGATAAATTAATCCTTCATCACTCTTTACTTCATCTACGGTACCTAGAGTAGCGATCTAGGTGCCCTAGTTGCCTCGAATATGAGGTTGGAGCTCGTTGCATAGACTCTTGGGTGGATCATCTTCGATGGAGGAAGACCGGAGATCAAGCTTGATCAAGGAAGCCCCTAGGAGCTTGGGATGATGGTTGAAGACCGAAGGACACGGATCTATTCGGTATAACCATTCTAACTCCTTTGCATGTTTTGTTATCTAGGGCTTATGGGTAGATCCGGTTAATTGGTTGTAGTAGCACCAAGTTTTATAAATTTTTGTTCCGTATTTGGTCACGGATTGATAGCCAGGGTGCTTATATAACCCAACACAACTTACACCATGGAATTTAATAACCCGTAGTACAAGGCTCCGTCAAAAATACCACGGAACAACGGCATGGATGTAATTACGTCTTAAGTGACCGCCTCCTTCCACCTTTAACAAGTTCCGTACCAATCTACCCGTTTATAAACCCCATAATGTTTATTGCATTGATTATATTGTATTGTCTTTTAGTAATTGAAAGACTTTCCGAAACCAATACATCATTAACGGAATGGATGTAATGGAGAGTCATGTAGACGGAGTATATCCATGGTTCGATTCAGTCAAGATAGATTGATATAGATTGAATAGAAAGATTCATGGATTCATGTTGTATTGTAGCTTATACTTGAATAACATTCAAGTCAGATTGATTGTATATTGCCTGCGACTCGAACTGAGTCAGACTTTCAAACAGAATTGAAGTCCTGATTGTTTTAGAGTTATCGGTAACTGCTGCACATGAACGGCAGGATTTGTGTATTTTTCAAAGACAATTACCGTGTTGATAACACCGTTAATAGATTGTCTACCTTAGATATGCAAGCACCCATATTCTCCGACTCCCTGAGGCTCAAGAGAACTGGTCCCGCTTAAACCAATATTTACTAGGGTCCTTATTGTAATTTAGTATAACTTAAGGGGGTTTTATGTAAAAATAGTTTTGATATAATTTCAAAATACAGCTCAAGCATTAATTATCATTTTTAGGGTTTTCATAGATGTATATTTTATAAAAGTAAAATTTCTAATGAGTGGAACCTAGTTTCCATATTATATGGTATTTTATTGAAAAATCGGTATTGTTTTGTATTTGGATGGTATTTTCATATAATGGTGATTCCTTTGATTTGGAAAACTTGGAATATTTATATAATATAATTAAAATAGATATTTTGATAATAAATATATTTAATAAAAATAAATTTTATTTATTTTTGTAGAAATCTCATTTTCTAAAGAAAATGCATTAAAAATTCCATCGAGATCGAATGCTCCTTTCGGAGGTCTGCATCTCGCTCTACTAGGTCCGAGGATGTACGATAACCCACACCATCCTAAACAGGGTCCCCAAAATGGGTTGTAGAGGCACAATTGCAAGGAATTGATTAATACATTTTTTAAAGAAATGGTTTTGTAAGTTGATGGTATTTATTTGTAAAGTCGTGCTATTCCATAAATATATTGCCAAAACTTCATCGTGCTATGTCAAAGATGTGTTTTGTGATTATATAGGTCATTACCTCGTGAGTTATCTAAAGGTAATACAAGTTTTATGTTGTTTTATGTCGGAAATGAAGTATGTGGTATTTTACCATAAAAATAGAAAAAAAATTGCATAAAAGAATATTTTAAGACAAAACTTGTTTTAATATGTTTTTTAATGTTTGTTAAATATTATGTGAGAGTATGGTAATTTATTGATTAAGAAAAATAGAGTTTTAAAGAAAAACCGAATCGGAAGTCGGATTAACTCCGTTTCCGTCGGGTTTTGAAGAATGAAAGTTTTAGAATAGAATAAGAGAGGGGAAGAAGGGACTTACTGTTTATTGAACAAGATAAGGGAGAGGGGGAGCTAAGGAAGGCTTCGGGGGGTCGTTTCATCGCCGAAATTTCTAAGTGAGGTGAACGTCGCCGGAACTTCACCTTTGCTAACTCCATTTGTACACTAAAGGGACTTGAGAATTTTTTAGAGTTTTGACAGGAAATTTCTAAGTGAGGAGGGTTGAAATATGGTGTGGTATTTATAGGATAGGATTAGGGTTTAGAGAATTAAAGAATGCATTAAAAATTTGATTAAAGGTGATTTATTGTTCTCTGGAAAATGTGCAGAGAAAATAAACAATGTGAGAGAAGTGGGGTAGCTGAAGAGGTGCTCGGGTGAAAAATTAGGGGCATTGCCCACGGGGGAACCGGTGGTGCCGGCAATACCGACGGTTTCGCCGGTCGGAAACATGTGGGTGGCATTGGATTTTCTGGCACGTGTCCCTGTCACCTCATATACCCTCATGCACGTGTTTGTTTATTCTGTGTCTCTTAAGTTTATGTATAGTGCATGTGTAAACCCTTGGGCTTCTAAAAGATTAAAAGAAAATACAATAAAAATAATATGTGGCTGATGAGATTCTAACACAAGGGTTATGTCACAGCAATGCAAGGCTTTGCCGGTGAGCTACAAGCTATTTCTTGCTGTTCAAAAGCAAATTAAACTTATAACTTATGCTCAGGCTAAGGTATCCCTTTATGTATTTTGGAAAAATTTGTACAGAAAGTTTAGGGTTGTTACAGACGTCGATATTGTTTCCTGGTAAGTTTAGTCCGTCAAAAAGAAAAGGCATCATAAAATAGGATTGATTCATAACCAACTAAGACGACAGATTATAAACCATCATTACAACAGGCCATGTGCTGTGGCCTCCAGCCATATAGTAGAATGGGCAGAAGCCATCACTAGCCAGTCCGAACCTGACATTGCGAGGATCACTCTGAGTATTTGGTGCCTCCTATCGAAATCCTTCTGTGCCGGTGAATCTCTTTAATGACTCATTTTTCAATCTTCACTTGGAGCAGCACGGTGATGCCAAATCATTGCATCGGCTGTTTACTTGCACCTGAATAGCCTCTGCAGCCTCTGTGTTATAGGAAAGTATCGTGCTATTATGAAAGGTATGTTTACCGCCGAAGACTGGACTGAGACGTTGGAACATCTAGCCTGAATTTGGGGGCAGATGCTATATGGACATATCCATCCATCTCTCCGAAGATACCAAGTTGATTTATGACAGCATATATCGTAGGTTTGGATAGATGCGACCGATATAGCAGACTTCATCAGATTTCCCCTCATTTATGAGGGGGTTTTGATTGTGGGGACGCATTTCCCTGCAGGCGCAAGCCCCTGCAGTTAATTACGTTATCATATTGATAAAAAATTTCTCCCGCTCCGGAAGTTCACATCGTGGTGTGTTATGTTTGTTTTATTTTGGTTGCCCATGGATTATATACGGAGACTAATTTATGTCTTCGCCCGTTAGGCGCAGATTAGTCCAAATCCGTATATTTTAGATTTAGATTTGGATCAAGGATTTGCTTAACGGGGTCCACGTTGGTAGCTTGGTTTGTCAACGGGAATGAACTTCTAACGTAGATCTCATATAAATGAGGTCCATCAGTTCATATGAAATTTGGGTTTGATTTAAGGATCATTAGTCATATTTGAGACTAAGATCAACTTAGAAAAAAATGAGCATATGGGATCAATTATTTTAGTTTGAGGACATCACGGTCCAACATTCCCTGTTTGGGATGAATGTTAGGTTAAGAACATTTCGGTCCATTATCGTCGTGTTTGCGATGAATGTCTAGTTTAGGCACATCTCGGTCCATCATTTCCATTTTGGGGACAAATGTTAGTTTAAGGACATTTTGGTCCATCATTCATCTTGTGCGCATGTGTATTTGTTACGTGGCGGAGTTAACGATGGTGACATGGAATGCGCTCAATTTGTGTTGCGATCCGATTTGAGGTGTGCACGTCAATTTGGAAGTGCATCAATGTGGGATGTATCATTCCCTGTCTTGATGAAATTTTATATCAAGTTTGTACGAGAAATGAGTTGTTGGTTGTCGGGATCCGCCACCTCTTTGAAGACGTTTACAACGACATATATCAAAGGTGTGGAAAGATGTACCCTTGAACCAAATACCGTATCTTAGGGAAAAAATCATGGTGGATCATCTAAGAATTGTTAGCCTTATTTGAGAGTAAGATTAACTTAGAAGGTATGGGATGAAGATCGTCAGTCATGTATGGGACTAAGATCAGTTTGGATATCAGTTGGATATCACGAACATAAGCTTAGCTAATTTGGGCTAAAATTAGGTTTCTGTAACACCCAGCAATGCTAAGCACTTAGTTGCATATAGCGCACACGTGAATTTCAAGTGAGGGATTGAAATAGTGCTAATCTTTTGTGGCACTCGCGTGTGTTTCACGTGAGGCGCTGAGCTTCTGGCGTCTTTGAGTAGTCACGTACTTTTCACATGAGGCGCTGAGTTCTTTTGGAGAACCAGCGGAAAAGTACTGACGAAATAACTCGAAACGAATAAAAACACAAGTGAATGCAGGTGTTTGCTTTATACATTCCTAACTTGTCCAAACTGGATAAATCTATCGGTTATTATACGATTGAATCTTCTCGTCACATAGACTACACGATGGTTATTAGCTCTAAATGTTACTGTCCGATGTTTAACAACCTTCGTATAGTTTTATGTCACGATGAATATCGAACGTATGTTAACGGATAGACGGGGACTAAGTCGCGCTTTGATTTTCATATATGACGATCGATGAGCATATGAAAATTTCATATTCGTTAGGGTTCGGTGCCCGCAACGCGGAAGCCGTGACCGAGGCAGAAGCGATAACAAAAAATTTACACAAGCACCAAACACCCGTAACCCAAGAAATCGATCCAAATCCTTAAAGTAGCAAACTAGAAATGCAAGGGTGCAGAAATTACAACCTTCGACGCGTGTCCACCCAATTATGGTAGACTCCTCCAAGCTCGTAGCTGCCGGGGTCGTGCTTGAAAGTCGACCACCTTCACCGAAGAAGATCCACCCGAGGGAAACCGGAACAGGCTCCGACCGACGATCCAAACTTTGCTAAGGATAGATGGTGGGTGATGTAGGAATTTTTCACTAAACTTTTCTCTCTAAACCATGCTCACTAGAGAGCAAGAGGAAGAAGGAGAAGATGTGTGGAGAGAGTGGAAAGTCTCACCATGAAGCATGAGCTTGTATGATAGAATGAAAAAATCATCAAGTGTAGAAAGAATGGATGGCTTTGTATTTATCAACCATGGTTCAATAGTGAACCCTATCAATTCAACATTAAATACTAAAGCCATACCATTCTACATACATTAAACCATGTTTCATTTAAACCCCCTTTTTCCACCTCATTTTCCCATTTGTTTTTCTAAAAAGAAAAACAAATATGAGGTGTCCTTCTTCTAGAAGCATTCCCGTATAATACGGAATACTTCACCCGATATACGTATCGCTACATTTACGTGTATTCGTATAAAAATACGGATAACACCAAAGAGAGAAAATGAATAGTGAACAATAATACTAAAATATATGTATCAAAATACAAATATAAATTATTAAATCAAAACCTGATTTAATAATCCGGCTTAATCCTAAGTCGGTAGTGTTATCAACCGTCTAAATAAAGTCTGTGTGTCTCGTATACGTATTTAATCGGACCCCTGCACGTACCAACGTACGGCTCCTACATCAATCACCAAAACCAGGAAAACCCTCTGTGTTGGACTCTAAAGACTCGGCAATACGCTAGCAGTGGGTTTAACCACAAGCACGTCAGCGACACTAGCTGTACGCAACGGCTACCCAGGTACTTCCCGAAAGGAGGGTCGACAATCAAGTACGTCCTTACCCTACTGAGCCTGAACGTGATAATTTTCGTACAGTCCAGTCTCTTCATCAAAGAATATCGCATATCGGGTCTAGGGGGTGGATAACGTCAGACCCATACTAACCCGATAAGTCGTGGCTGAGTCGAGCTCATCACCAACAGAGATACTACTGATCAACTATCAGTAAATCTCATCCACCATGGCCACGGATTTCTAGTGATAGCTGACTGAACACAGCGTGACATCGACTCCTAATATCAGGAGAGACGAATCCCTGACAATTGATCACCGCCTCCATGTGGCTCGGGACTGTACCCAACTAAAACCTATTTGCACAACTCCTTTGAGTCGTGGTAGAGTAGTAATCAAACTACAATGAGAACTCACAAGAGACAAATGATGATTTCAGGTCAAAGGACTAATCTGTACTTATGCCACCTGAGCACTTCCATCTGACGATAGATATAATACCATCTAGAAGTTCTCGGTGAGTCCGTCCGGTGTACTCACCTCTAGTGAACACCTGTATACTATCATAGATGACACAACACCAATGGCTTGTGAGACTAGCTACCTCCCTTCGTCGGGGTCAAGAAGCATATACACTAGTCTACTCCGGAATATCGATGCCCAGTCTCGATATTCCCATGACTAGAGACATTTAAGGATGCGCTTATGGACAACCCAACTCCCATATATATGATCGCCATCACAATGCTGGTTGTCAAGCAACCATCCTACGGGCTTCATCAAAGATGAAGACAAACTAGATATCATACTATCATCTCGAGTAAAACTGTTATACCTGTATAGATCCTCCCTCAATTATCATAATCGCCTACAAGCGATCACAATAATTTCCTTGAGGGAACTATATCCAACAATCTCCCATTTGCACTTAAGGCCAATTATTGCGGTATCGCATACCCACAGCTCGTGTGCTACCGAATATCCAACTTCTCTACTAATCAGTTTCACAAAATATGTTTGTGAAACTTAATTTGTTCAAGAAATAGCCTCAGCGAGTGGATCCGCTACAATATTCCAATTTTATCTCTCTATATCTCAACTTTATGGAGATCAACAATCGCCCAAATTGAGCGATACCCCGCCTTAAGAATTTGTCTGGATACTTGATGGGACCAAATTCATAAATGAACAACTCCATCCAACAAACTTTTTGGGCTGTATCGTTTGTTAAGTTATAACCAGCATCTTGCACCATAATTACCACAGTATCCCTATTGGAACACTATCCAATATATCGATCCTCAGAAAAGGCTAAACTCAAAACTCTGACAATATCTATGTCATCCAAGTCACCTTGGAAGCCTTAAACCGATAACCACCTCCCAGAGGAGGTTGTCGTTATCTTATACCAATAACATCCTCTTATGTTCACGATAGCTTCCCTTTGTTTCTCGAGAATTGGATTAATATATGCTTATTACAGCATGTGTATAAGTAATATCTAGTGTTGTACAAGACATTGCATGATTGACTCAATTGACTAAGAAAATGATATGTCATTTATGTCAGTCCCTCTCTTCATCAGTCTAGAAGACTTTCCTTTTATAGAGGATGACTCGATCACCTGCAGGTACACCACCACGCCAGGAGTCGTCTTTTCTAAAGTACTTTTAGAATGCTGTCAAAGTACCCGATTGGGAAACTTCCCAAATCTAGATCTAAAACCTGAATCCTTGATATATTACCTATCTAGTTTTGTACAAGACATTGCATGATTGACTCAATTTCTTAAACAAATGATATGACATTCATGCCAGTCTTTCTCTTTATCAGTTTAGAAGACATCTCTTTAGAGAGGGCAACTCTATCACCTGCGGATACACTACAACGCTAGGAGTCGTCCATTATAAAATACTTTTAGAATGTTGTCTAAGTAACCGATTTGGGAAACATCCCAAATCTAGATCTTGTCACTAGAATTTCTAATAAACTATCTACATCCAACGTGGAGAAAACACTATGTGACAACCAAAGTTTGACCGATTGTAGTATAAGAACATCACTTTCTATTTGGTGTATGTCATCCAAATTCAGGACAGTACTCCCTACATTCTTCTTACTAGGTTCATCTATTGTTTTGATGAAGTCAATCATCTTGACTGTCACATCAAAACAGATGATTCGTCTTCGCTATCTATGCTTCAACCTACGAATAGACATAAGCAACTTGCACACCTTCCGCAGCTCTCATTGACTACGATAACCATCTGGCAGAGTCGTATACACATGCACTTCCAAATTCCCATTCGGAATGACGTTATAGTCATCCATCTGCCAAATATCATAGCTAAGAACAGCATCAGTGCCAAGTCATATCCATATGGACTTCAGCGTAGAAACTGAAGTAAAAGTCACATCACAATCCACAACGGGTATTTGATGAAAACTCTTTACAACAAGTCTAGCTTTAATAGGTTAGTACCTTTCCACCTGCATAGATACCGAAAGATCTACTTGCTCCTAATGGGTTTTACCCCTTCAAGAGCACCCAACAAAGTCCAAAATCCATGATTTGCTGAAGTACGTCGAGTCCATCTTGGGTATGAAGCATCTAGTCGCCTGGAATTTACCACTTCCTATAACTTGCTAATAACAAGTAGGGAGAATAGCAATGTCGAGCCATATCCGTATGGTCTTCAGTATAGACACTGAAGTAAAAATCTCATCGCAATCTACAACGGGTATTTGATGAAAACTCTTTACAACATGTCTAGCCTTATTTGGTTAGTACATTTCCACCTGCACAGATCTCAAAAGATCTACTTACTTCTAATGGGTTTTACCCCTTTAGGAGCACCTAGCAAAGTCCAAAATCCATAATTTGCTGAAATGAGTGAAGTTCGGGATGGATTTAAAGAATCTAGTCATCTGGAAGTTACCACTTCTTATGACCTACTGATAACTAGTAGGCCCATCATCACCATGATGCTGACCTTCCTGTCACCATCTATGAAAAAAACGGAAGTATCTCTCGGGTGTCTGAGGCCACCTACTAAAATCTGCGGAGTGGCTAATGATTTTTCAAGTCCAATTGTATTCTTAGGTTTTAAATTTTCGGTAACTGTTTGTGGTTCTGGAATCACTTCCAATTCTACCATACTCCCACTAATTTCTTTTGTAAAAGATTTTTTTTATAAAAATGGTGGCGAGTCAAGAAGAATATAACTATTGATCTTAAAAATGGTAGAAACAAAATCCTAGCGAATGCTTGGGATAATCCACAAACCGCCATTACCGAAGCGTGCCTCGAGTTTGTCCGCATTCTGCTTTTAAACAGAAACTGGACAACTCCATATCTTAACAACCTCAAGATATACATCTATTATATATCCATATAGAATCAAAGTACTAATTTAGATGGAATCAGATTCAAGTGCCATGCAGCCGTTTCCAGTGCATATCACCTAATGGAAACAGGCCAACACAATATTACTCATCATGGAGAGCACCCACGGATGAGTAACCTGTGAGAGAATCAAGTTCTCAATATTTACTTTGATGGAATACCTAGCATAAGTAGCTATATCTTCGATCACCTCGAAAAATCCTGATACTTCCAACGTATGGTTCTCTACTTTATTTTTATACCTATAAACTTCTCAAAATCTTTGACCTTGCATTACTACGAATGCGTGTCTAAAACTAAAGAACTTATAGGTAAACCTGAATAAAGTAAGAGTACAAACCCCTTGTCCTGAAGGACACTGGACAATATGCATTTTCTTGTATAAGTGCCAAGAGTATACTAACGGAAATTCTGTATTTTGTAAATTGAAAACTGTATCTTGGTTAAGAATACCTTACACCGTTATTCAATACACCTTACCTTATCTTCACCTAATAAAAATAAGTGCTTATAAAACAATTTTCAAAATGTATATCTCACTTTATAAAATAAATGAACAGATATTTCATTTTAAAATTTGGTGTATAACAATAATTATTCGAAACCAAATATTTTCCGTTAAAGAAAACCAGGCGATTTAATCCAATATCACCAATTGCAACGTATTTCGATATTGAGGATCAAATTGCCCCTTTCCCAATATTCTACCCCTACTCATCATTTGTAACACCGTACTAATGTGAGATCCAAATCCAATAAATACATACCCTGGAGTCAGAATTAATTGGGAAAACGGTTCTCGGTAACAAGTACACAAAAAAACTGAAACATAAGTGTTTCAAAGGGGTGGCCAGGTATTTCTAGTAATGCCTTTTCCATTATCCAGATTAATGATAGAAGTTGCAATTTCCTTTGCTCTTACTTCAATCCTTTTATATGTCTCTATATCTTACCTACTGCACACCGTACTTAGACTAATTGATTTTCTTTTGTCACGACCCGAAAAGTACGGAACATGACCGGCACTTAGACTACGAAACGTCTCGAGGCGTACATAATATAAGTAAGCCAAAACCCAGAAATCCAAACCAAGTAAAGCAGTATAGTGAAAGAAAAACCAATTTTAAGGCAAGAATTTTAACAACATAAGCCAAAATATGCATTTTTAAATCTCAAGTCTTTTCTGAAAATTTCGGCAGAGTTTCCTTTGTAAAAATAGGCCCCGAACGGGGTACAACATGATAAATATATACATGAATGATAAAAGGCATCCCCAAGAGGGAGCTAGCCCTTCGTCAATCGACGGTCACAACCACACAAGCAATATAATATACAGTGCCGAAGGGCAAGGATCAAAACTGAAAAAGAAACTCAAAACAGCATGAAATCCATAATAATACAACGCGCGACTCTAAAGGTCGAAAGAATAAACAACTCTAGTCTCTAAGTCTGAAATAAATACATGTCTGGTTGATGGAGTTTTTAGATACAACTGAATAAAATAAGTACAATGGTGGTCACGATACAAGTGAACCCACTTAACAAAGCAAATCACCCGGAATGGAAGCAGTGTGCCAGCAAAGCCGTAACGAAACGTGTACGGCAAAACCTGCAAGAAACTGTGGCACAACGGGGGTGAGTTGCCAACTCGTGCGTAGAAAACATCATAGATCAGAAATCGTATGTATGACTCATCCTAGGTCAATACGATCAATATATATATAAACCTCAAATGATAAAGTCATAAGCATGAAAAGGTGACAAGGGTAAACATCTATAAATAAGTGTAATCCCATGTGCTCGTGTCAGTTCCTCAGGTAGCAATATATCATATGTATGAGGTATGAATGCATGAAAACAGAATACATGTAAACGAAGAAACTGCTTTCATAGTTTAGTGAGATTTCAGTATATTTAAAACGAGATATCATCAATGAAATCAACATAATCAGTGTCTAACATCGACACAAAACATAAATCCCAATATCTCAATATCTCAGGCTCCGGCTATCCGGATTGGCCTGTATCATCAAATCTCAATACCTCAATGTCTCAAATCTCAAATCTAGGGCTCCGTCGGTCCAGATCGGCCCATATCATCAATCACACGACCACGAACGGTATCCTCCGGATATCCGACGCGCCAGGTAAAATCACTGATAGGCAGTCTGCCCCTGCCAGGCTCATCATCCTCCATGAAATCACTCTCGCCCCGGGGTACCTTACCGGGTCCACCATGTACCCGAGACGGTTCATACGTCTCCTCGAATCGGGTCTTGAAATCCATCTCATAACCGAGAAAACATCATGGTGGACGACTCATATATCATGAGAAAACCGCACTTTTCATTTTAAAAAGAGAGAGAGAGAGAAGTTTATATATATTCTTGCGGTTTTCCCCCAAATCCAGGAAATCTCATGAAAATCCAAAATCCAATCATCAATAGTAAGTAAACAGTGAATATCAATATGCATGAAGTAGTAAGTAATAACTGCAATGTCTAAACTAGCATATAAAGACGAGTACGTTAATACCATGTCGAACTATCAGTTAACAAGCTATGTCAAGGAGTAATATTCTCTAAAGTGTACGTGACATGGCAATTACCGATGATGATGTGTGTGAGCCGGCAAGTAAGTGTATGTGGAATATACGCATCATCGGTAATGGTGCTGGTGTCCTGACAGCATGATTTCAATATTAACATATGAAAACACAATATAAGCATGCAATGCGATGCGAGCAGCAAGAATATGCGGGAACTGAATATCAAATACAATGATAACGAATCTGCATATGCCTAAGTATGAGTCGTACAGTTTTGCCATTTGAAATAATACGAATCGTGTATAGAAAATAGGGACTACGGTGTTTTAAAAAAAATATACGTCCTTCGAAATATCCGTAGAATCCCTTGGCCTGTCTTTAAAATACTCAGGATTCGTTAGTTTTGAAATAGGTATGACTCGAGTCTAATCTATCAATCACAAGTAACTGCAGGCTGATCGAAAAGTAAGGAAGCCGCCTAACATCTGAGTCGATATATATATATATATATATAGAGATAATAGCCGGTGATCCCGCCTTAATAGTATCCCATATGATACCCTAATATAATATGATATCCTCGAGCCAAGAGTGCGGATCTATCATCAACATATAGTTCGTACGGTAAATCCGTCGTACGGCATCCCAAATCTGGGTATGGGTCAAAATCACATCTATCTCATTTCTCATCTGGTATCCTCTTTATCTTAAATCATAATCTGGGAGTACTAATCTACGTCTAGTACGATACTGATACCACATATGTATATGCATGCGTGTGTATGAAAACACCATGTCGAAAGGACCCGCTAAAACATCATGTCGTATCTCAAATACGAACCACATCACATCACCGATCTCACGGCCTCAAGCCCAATCTCATCGACTCATCTCCAATCCCAAGTACTATCCTTATCATCCAGTATATGTATGTGTGTGTGTGTGTGTATACATAGTCCCATACCCATGTGTATATATACATATATACATATCCCCATATACGCACATGCAAATAAAAGTATGCAAGTGTGTGTATGCGTGTGCGTGTAGACCTTTTCTAGGGTTCGCGACTAAGAAGCTATGCTCGTTTACTTCTAATTACCCTAAACTAAACCATGAACACATAATCATATCTTGATAATCATCTATGTATCATAAACCATATATATATCCATTTATATATATACGCTATACTACGAACTGCGGGGGTGCTATACGCTATCCACCCGACTTCCCCCATAGATATATATTTACTCACCTTGCTTCTTGTGTGCCGATGCCGATGTCGCCATCTTTATCTTCAACGTCTCGACATCACGTGGGGTACCTACAAATATAATCCAATCGCAATACGTATTAAAATCGAATCGGAAAACCAAAACGACATGCTAAGGCCTATAGGTTAGAACCTATGGACCACGCCTTCAAAATCACCAATAACCCTCGATATCACCGTACAAACGTCAAGTGATCCAGGTAAAACACAGATACTAAAATTCAGAATTCAAAATACGAGAAACGAAACCTCGAATCAAAACAGCAACTCTTGAAAATGGTCCCAGATTTTACCCTAGGTCAATTTAGCCAATTTTGCATATGCCATGGGTCTAATTTACTGCAAATGGGGACATGAACCAAACACGAGCCAAATATACCTAGGTCTGGCCGCAATTTGCGGCCAGAATGATATTATTTGCGGCCATGTTTGGGAGGTTGGGTCTCGGGTCTTTAGGGTATGCTTTAAATCACCTGCACATATCTCTATGTTTGAAAATTAATTTTCAGGTCATCCGGGTGTTAGCAGATTTCATTACACTCTCACAAAATCCACAATTTCTCCGATATCGAGTTTCTAAGTTCGTATTCCGGGGTTAAGTCTTAGGTTTTATTTCAATATGATATCATTAAAGGGGGTTTAAGGTCACTACTAATCTCAATTTCACTTTACAACTCAATTCAAATCCTAACCCTAACTAGAAATTTATAAGTTCACTAAATATCGATATATCGGTTCTAACTAACCATAGAAGCTAAGGTGAATGAAAAACAATACTAATGGTGCAGAAATTACCTCAATTGGCAACTCAAGAATTTTCTTGAGTTGCCCAAAGTCCTCAAAATTCGTTTTTTCTTGGTCCAATGTGCTTCTCTTGAGCTTGTGCATGTTTTTTGTGAAATGGAGATGGGCTTTTGGTGGATTTTTGATGATTTTATGAGGGTTGAAGAGGAGGGGGAGATGAGGTTTTCTATGGGTGAAGAGGGAGAAGAAATGGTGAAGAAATGAAGAGAGAAACAATGAGCCATGCCTAAGTTTGACCTCTCACCTTCTCTCTCATGCCCATCCCTCTTGTCATCATTATGCCTCATTGACTTTTCTTTTTCTGTTCTTTTCTTTTCTTCTCTCAAATAAAACAACAACCATGATATAAAACATGAAGAAAAGCCATGATAAAAATGTAACAAGTGTAAAAATGACATGGTGCATGTCATGTGCACAAATCCGGTTTAATACACGATTAGCGATTTTTAATCGCGATTAACACTAAAATAGCGTCAAATAAATCATAAAATTTCATAATTGCTTAAATCCAATAAAACACCCTCTTTTTGGTAATTTCTATAATTTTCCAAATTTTTCCCAATTTATCGGTATTTAATTATACCGTCATATTAAAATATTCATTATAATATTATTTAATTATAAAAATTCCTAAAAAATAATATTTTATTTTTCTAAAATGTTACATCTTCCTTCCCAACCTTTCGGCACCAGCCTGAGGTTTGGAAGAAGACTATCCAATAAACGTAATAGGTATACTCCCCTAATGCAAGAAGCTCTCGCAACTTGAGAAAAGGTAAAGGGAAGAGACAACAGAATAAGTATATTCAATTTCTATAGATCCTGTGCCCATCCTCGACTGAAGTAACTTCTTCGAGTTCGTATGAAACTATACGATGGCCGTTCCAAGCTATATGGATTATCGTAGTAATACAAAGTGTTCTGAAGAAATGCAAAGGATAAAGCAGGAGTGGCAGGGATATGTGCGACTTTGTCGTGAATCATGACAATCGAAAGCCCAAGTGTGTAAGAAAGTTCGATTAACTTGGTTCATGAGTTTTTAAGGTAAGTCATGGGTCGTTGTACCAGAGAGAGAGAAAAGAAACACTCAGCGTGCAATCTATCAATATTAGATTAGTTTTCACTTTATCTAATCAGGATGGCTTCCACTGTTTCCTCGAATTCTCTTGCAAACCCTAAAAGGAGAACTAGTTAGGATTATTTACACTTTACAAGTTCACTAACCGTTCAGCCAGGCCAGTGTTGGTACTCAGAAGGTAGGTCTCTCGTGCTTTCGCATGGACCCAATTAATTATCCCGTTTCCACCGAGGTGTAACCTCGTTAACACTTTCTAGACACCTAATAGGTTAGCTAATTGTGAAGTGAAAAATATCCCAAAGAGCAATACATACTCATCAGAGGGAATCGGGACCTGTTCATATCAGATTTTTGCATTTTTATACCGCCCAATTTTTATCACATTGCTTATCGGTAGGTACTCTTGAGCCGTGTTTGCTAGTTAATTGCAGGATACAGGTTCTCAGCTGTAAACAATGAAATTCATGGAAAAGCACGACAAATTCTGGATTACTGCCAACCACAGATAAAACACGGGTCTCCGCTCTCTATCCGTATGTTGCCGCACACCAGTTTAAGGGACAAAATGGCAAATCAATATCATTTTCATGCACAAACCTCAATGGCAACACAAGATCCAACATATCTATGCGGAGCTCAAGAAAAATCATGACAAAAGATCCACATTACATCACCTTTTGTTCTGCTGAAATTCTGGAAATATTGTGAAGAGATTCTGAGAAACAATATATACCACACTGAAGAGTACTAAAAAGTAGGGAAAACTACCAAATTTCATGGCCTAACTCCACTAAAGGGCCGCAGTTCCGCGGCATAAGCATGCTTAAGCCACGGAACCGCGACTGTACGAGCTCCGCAGTGGATGAGGTTTCAGGGGTATTTTGGTCATTCTATATGGAGGCAGGTTGTTGCCCTAGGTTTCCAGTTCCCTGCCTATAAATAGTCCAGAACTTGCCAAAGCCAAAGGTGCTTATTCTTGTGTAAAATTTAGGATATGTTTTGTAGTTCTTCTTCCTCTTTTCATCTTTTCTCCATTAAAACTTTGTAGTGAGCTTTTTATGAGTGAAGGATGAATAAAATAGTTCTTGTTGTTATCATGCTTGTCTTGTTATGTTGTTAATTATAATTGCTTGTATTTTTCATTTGCTAATCTAGTTGTTGTTATTTGTTGTTTGTTTCTTTTTTGTTCTCTTTTTCTTTATCCTTAACAACTATGATGCTTAAGCTTGATCCTTGCCAAGGTGAGGTCTAAAATAGCTAGTTGTAATCTTCTAACCTCCTTCTTTCTATCTTCCTTCTTTTGTTTTATTTTCCTTTTCCTTATAATGGGTGAGTAGTTTTCATACTTGTTAGGGTAGGATAAGGAAAGTTTGAGAGAAGGAAATCTCTCTCACTCTTTCCTTGCCCAACATCTTAATTCAGACTCCCGTTAATTGAACCACAATCCGCTCCCTACGGCACCCTATCCTACATGATAGTGGTGATTCCTTAGTGAGACCGGTTGTGGTTGAATTCACCGGAGGTTTAGGCTAAGAGCCAAGAACGGACGGACAAGCACCAAAAGGAAGAACTTAAGCGTTGGAAAGCCTAGCTTATACTCGCAAGTTCCTTCCTAGTCGTGCTAATCTCCGTTGTTGCCGATTACCATAACACCGATATTAAGAGTGGAAACGAAAGAAGTGAGCGACTCCTAACTCAAACTAACCTAATCCTAACCCTAACAAGCTCTCTTTATATATCATTTTAGCACATAGTTAATCTAAAAACAAACCTGGACATTTGGACTTAACTCGTTAAAGCACATAGAAAAAGATTCCCATCTCCCTGCGGATGACCCGTACTCAACCGGCTAGCTACAAGCGAAACCGTCATGATTGCGGTAATTAACTAAGCACGCAAAAACTCTATCAATCAAATGGCGCCGTTGCCGGGGAGACGGTAGTTTATTTCTTTGTGTAATTTCGGGTTAATTTGTGAATATAAACATAACCGAAAAAACAAAAAAAAATATACATTGTAAAAAAAAACCAACTTGTTATTTTTTAGTTTTTGTGCAAGTGTGCAGGATAAAAAGAAGGGTCGAGTTCAGTGCCAAAGACGTGGGAAGTTAGACCCATATCTTGCGGCTACACCGTGTCGGATCAAGACGGAGCCAACGGTTTACTGTAAAATTCTGGAGCAGATCCAGTGAGCAAAGCCAGATTCAGGGGCTTCACAAAAGAAGAGGACAGCCAAGGCAGCACACACAAGAAAACCAGAGGCCCAATTCCACTCTATTGCCGCGGAACCGCGGCCATCTGGTGCCACCAATACCCAAAAATTTCTGTAAGATTTCCTGTCATCTTCCCCACTCCTCTGGACTCCACTGAACTGTGTTTTCTGGAGCATTCTTTGCGCAAATTCTCTTCCCCCTTTTCAATAAAATTGTTCTTGTGCAGGATTCTTTGCGCCGCGCTAAAAAATAAAAAAATTGATTGCAGTTGATTGTTACTGCTTTGCATATATTAATACGGACTTTAAGGGGCTTGAAACCAATCCAGATTGGGTGGGGATTTCATCACCCTTCCCAGGACCCCAGAAATCATAAAAAGCATATGCATTGACCATTGTTTAATTAAATAATACTAGACTCAACCCTAAGGACTTCGCGCTCAATAGGACAGAGGACTAGTTACAGGCATCGTCCGTTTATCCTATCCTGACTTTGCGGTGTCTAAGCAAGTGTGTCCAAGGCAAGTGGTTACTTAATTAGGACCACTACCTACGTAGTGGGGAGCCTCCTACTTACCTGGCACTTACCTGGCCGCAATTGGCGGAGAAGAGGCGGTTTGAGGTCCTATTTCTAGCCCTTTGGAACAGTTAGGAGCTGTTTAGCTGACCTAGGTGACTCTAGATCTAGGTGTGATTGCGCATATTTTGTCTGTGATTGTTTGAAGCCGTTAGTCCGTACATATTTCTGTAAAGTTCTTTCTAAAAAAAACACAAAACCAAAAACTTTTATAAAAACTTGTCCTTTGTCGCCAAAATCCCTTTTTTTCACCCACCACCCATCGTATTTCTCCATTGACGTTTTCTTACCCTCACCTTCTCCGCTTTGACTATACTAAACTCGTTTAGTGTATGTCCGCTTGGACTCGGGACACTAGTGCCCGTCTAGTCCGCGTTACGTTAGTCGCTACCGACTACGCGATCGACTCAGACGTCGAAACTCCGTCCACGCCTCTTTCACCCTTACCTTTGCCGACCAACTCCGACGTTGACCGGAATTCTGTTCATACATCCTCACCTTCACCATCACCAACCTCTTCTTCCGCGATGTCAGGATTTAATCCAAACATCCCTACAACTCCACCGGGATTGATTCGACCTCCTATGGATGCGAATAACCCACCACCACCGCCTGTCGTAGCGCCACAGCGAATCGCACTCCAGGATCATTTCTATCCCACCCGCTCTGCACTCCCCACCTGTCTTTCCCTTCCACCGGCCAATGGGGATAATTTTGAAATTAAGCCCCACTTCATTAACATGCTTCCGAAATTTCATGGGCTTGAGTTTGAAGATGCCTATATTTTCATCAGTTTGAGGACGTTATGGTCCGTAGATCACCATTCTTGAGGTGAGGGTTTAGTTTAAGGACATTATGGTCCGTAGTAGTTTAAGGATGTTACGGTCCGTAGATCACCATTTTATGCCCGTGTATTTGTTACGTGACGGGATGTACAACGATAATGTGGGATACACCTATTTGGGGTGTGATTTGGTTTAAGGTGTCCACGTCAGCTTTGGAAGTGCACCCAAAAAACAGTTGGTTGTCAGGACCCGCCACCTCTCTGAAGACGTTAAGGAATTACAATGATATGCATTAGAGGTGTAGAGAGATGTACCCAATTTCCCTATCCAAGGGAAAATGAAGTTGGTGGTCAACCCCGAAATCATTAGTCGTATTTTGAGACTAAGATTTCCTCAGGGGAATGCGGGATGAATATCGTTTTGGATATCATCAGTTCAGTGGTTATCAGTCATGTTTGAGACTGAGATTAGTTTGGGAAAACCTAAGCACAGAGGCTCGGTTAACTTGGAGATCAAAGAGCTTTTAACCTCAGGAAGACTTAGCCAATTTAAGGCTGAAGTCTGATTTCCAAAAAGTTCTAAGCATTGGTATATGTTCAGCACTCACGTGTTCCCACGTGAGGCTCTGAATCAGTGTTAAACACAACACTTTGGAAGCGCTCACGTGTAGGCACGTGAGGCGCTCCAAAGTATGATTTTGTTCTCTGGGTTCTATTCTCCGTTTCTTTTTATATGGAAGTTTTAAACACTGCACTTTGGAAGCGCTCACGTGTAGGCACGTGAGGCGCTCCAAAGTGGGATTTTGTTCTCTGGGTAAGATTTTGGAGGATCCCATGCCTCTTTTTTTTGCAGGAATTAAATTCTTATTGTAGGGTTAAACCTTGATTTTCAGAAGAATTAAATTCCCATATATTTCTTTAAAAATTAAATTCTTTGAACTCAATTCTTTCCCCTAGGATTTTGAATCTGCATGGCAGAATCTCCCAGATGAGAATTAAATTCTCAGCTTATGGGGAGATCTGCTTCTATAAATCTCGACCAGCGGAAGTACTAAGTTCTTATGCGATGGGTTAAACCCTTAGAAATGTCAAGAGAAGATAGACCAATTTCTCCATATTTCCCTTTTTTTTACCTAGAATATTATGATAGAGCAAATCTTTTCCGAGACTTAAATTCACTTCTTCATCTTTTTTCTGTATGTTTCTCTTCTGTCCCTGTCTCTCTGTTCTTTTTTCTATTACTTTTTTTCTCCTATTTATAGGAGAAGAAAAAGAATCAATTTGTTAAGCAAATCTCTCATTGAGAGATCATGATTGATTTCAAAATCAATCCAATTGTTCTGGTGAATTTTATTCACCGTTGGATTTTTAATCCAAAGGCTCTCTGTTAAAAAGAGAAGATTTCTTATTTGTTTTTAATCAGATTAGAAAATATTTTCCTAAGATAGAATTTTATTCTATCAGACGATCACCGTTGAATCTTTGATCCAAAGGTCCTTCGTCTAACAAAGAAAATCTTTCTAGTTTAAGGAAGATCAGGGAAATATTTCCCACATATATAGAATTTAATTCTATCGGCTTGGAAAGTGTTTAGGAACACTCACGTGTAGCACGTGACCTCTTTTTTTGACTTCTATCTGTTTGAATGTAGCGCCTATATGCTTTGCATATAGGCGCTCATGAGCTTACACGTGAGGCTCAATTTTGGCCTTTCAACTGCTTAAATGCAGCGGCTATATACTTTGCATATAGCTGCTCACATGTGGGCACGTGAGACCTGCACAGTGAGGAATTTTTTTCCTCTTCTTTCTATATATATATATATATATATATATATATATATATATATATATATATATATATATATATATATATATATATATATATATATATATAAGGGAACACGAACCGATACCATTCCTGAGTTACTTCCTTCCATCGTTCCCATCGATCGTTTCTTTAACACAAGACGACTTAATACTTTCACCTCCTACATCTGGTTCACCAAGTTCGGTCAACCCATGTTTTCTTACGAATCTTGAACGGTTTGACCCCATTTCTCAAAGTATTGATAAATTAGTACAGCTAGAATACTCCAATTTCAAATCATTTCAGACTGTACTAATTTACATAATCAATTTTCAACCTCAAGTACGTGTTCCATTTCTTTCTCCCTTCCGTTCATCTCCTTATCTACCGAGGCCGTATGCCACTTCCATCCACACATAGTCTCGCGTATTCTTCGTTTTCTTCCTCTCCGCATTCTTCCACCAAGCCTGGTCGCATCACGATAAAATTTTTGAATGATTAGTGTTAACCTTTGATCTATATAAAGCCTTGTATAGATTGATAATGTTCCTTCCCCTTAACTTTGAATTTTAACGTTTAAACAGTGGAAACACTGTTTCACTTATGTTTTGGGGGACCTTTTTGTGTATATATTTTGTTTCCTTTTTCTTGTGTGTGTGTGTGTGTGTGTATTACAAAAAGGGCGATCCGACAAATTTTGACCTCTCAACAATTTTGACCCTCTGTATGTGCCATAACAGTGAGGGCGCTGTCAAGTTTAAGTTTGGGAGTGTGCTCGGTAAGTATCTTTATCTTTGCATTTCATTTGTATATTTTGCATTTGCATACATATTCGAAAACCCATAAAAATAAGAAAATTTTCCAAAAAAATATAAAAACTTTGTCGTTAAGTTAGCTAGTTGGAGAACTTAGATTCAAAATTCCGACGGTTTAGTTTGACAAGATAGGACCAACTAAATCCTATTTTTAGATTTTGAAAATCTGAAAGATAACCCTCCCTTGAGTTTAACCATTGCTAATATACGTCTTTTCAACACATTATATGTGTCGTGAGTTTTTAAGTCTAATATGTCTTTAAAAAGTTTTTTTGATAAGCTATTTTTTTAGGATCAAACTGTTAGTTATATGTATGCCCTAGAGGCCATTACTGTACATAGGATGTATATTGTAGTGGATGCTGGGACATATATAGGGAGGACTTTCTTGCTCGACATGATAGTATGCTATCTGGTTGCTCTTTACCTTAACGTGTACACTGATCGTCTCTCTGTTACATGTTGGTAGAGCCCTTAGGATGTGTACTTGACTACCTGGACTATGATGCGGATCATAATAGTGGGGACATGGTAGTCCATAAGTACATCCTTCAAAGTCCCTAGTCGTGGGTATATCGAGACGGGGCATCGATATACCAGAGTAGACTAGCGTATACCTTCTCGACCCATACAGATGGGCGATGGATGATCCCATATCCATTGGTGTTTGACATCAGAGATGATATACGGGTGCTCAGTGGAGACTGGGTACACTGGACGGACTCGCCGAGAACTCCCAGATGGTATTATACCTTACGTCAGATGGCAGTTCTCTGGTGACACTGGTACAGAGTAGTCTGTTGACCCGAGATCGTCATAGAGTCTTGTGTGGTTCCCACTGTGCTTTGATTTCCATCTTACCACGTCCAAGAGGGCGTGCAAAACGGTGGTTTTTGGGTACAGTCCCGAGTCACATGGAGGCAATGAGCGATAGGAGGGGATTCGTCTCTCCCGGTATAGGGAGTTGATGTTGCGCTGTGTTCGATTGGCTATAGCCGGAAATCCCTGGCCAGGGTTGCTGAGATATACTGGTAAGTGTTACCAGTAGTTTCTCGAACTGTTATAGACCTCATATCGACACGACTTATCGAGCTATTGGGGTCTGACGTTTACCACCCCTTGGCAAGATATGCGACATATCAGACGACGAGACCGGACTGTACGGTAGTGTTACTGGTTGGATTCACTGGAGTGTGAGCGGGCTTGCTCGTCGATCTTCTGATCGCTCAATACCCGGGTGGCCGTTACGTTTAGCAGACCGCTTGCGGCTTGTGGGTGCTTGATATGATCATCATCTGCTACCGGCGTATTGACGAGTCTTTAGAGTCCTACACAGAGGTTTCCTGGCTCAAGCGAAACGAAATAGGAGCGCATATGAGATATGTGCAGGACCGAGAATAATGCGTGTATGTGATACCGTATTCCATTCTCGCGATGAATGTATCGAAAGGTTGTATGCGATATAACCTAGTTATCGAATCAAGGGTTGGTTCGGTAAGCCGATACATAGGATACTAGTCAGTTATATGCGATATGACCGGATCGTTATATCAAGTGTTGATTTAATGATTTAATGTATAATTATATATTTGATATATTACTTTGCATTAACTAGTATTGGTTCATTTTAAATGGATTTTCTCACTTGGATTGTGCAAGTTGTATATGTGATATACTTTTGTGCACTTGATTGTATCATGTTTGATGATACATGTTTACTTGGTTAAGTGTAAAGAATTAAACCTTGGTTAAGTTAATGATTAGGGTTTTCTTTTTCTTACTAATTTATTTATTTATTTATTTGGAAAAGATTAGAAATGAAATGGTTGCAAGTTTTTTTTTTTTCTTTGAAGCTTCATGAAGCTTTGACTATGTGACCATTTTGTCTCATGCTTAACCCTAACCACTTCATTTAACCTTAGTTTAGTCTCTACACTTGACCATGGTTATTATGATGATAAGTATTCTTTTTATTATTCTTTTTGAATAACTTATCATAATATTAGCTTCTTCTTCTTCATCTTCTTCAATGAAGAAAGCTTGACTTCATCAATGGTGATTGATGAAAAAGAGTGAGAAATCCAATTCTAAAGTGAACCCACTTCCTATTTCTTCATCCTCTACCTCTTGCCAAGTAGTATAGGGTGTTTCCTTCACAAGTTTTCATGGCTTGGTGAAGGTGGAGCTTGATCTTGTGATGCCTCGACGTAGATCATCTTCGGCATCGTCGTCGATGACCTAGCCCGCTTTTTCTCTGATGAAGCCGACGCTAGAGCCCGGAATTTGATTTGGACAGCAAGAGGACTTCATCGCGGAGCTATGGAGGTGGAGCACCGGATCTACAAAGGTTGTATTTCCGTTTATACTTTAGTTAAGTTGTTAACTAGCTCGTAGTTTCGCCTAAACTTCTAGCCAACGATCCGTATTAGGGTTTCTCGGCACCGTATTTTTGAAATTGGCATCGTTGATGCCTTGTGAGACCTCTTGAGAGTGACTAGGAACCCTACAGTGGTATCAGAACCTAGCTAGACCCTTAGGCGATGCGTAGATGAAGTTTAAAACCCGAACGAACCCGAAACCCTAACACAAACATGCTCTCTGGACTTTTTCCAAAATCTGGAGTTTTTCGATATTAAAAATATGCAGAAAATTCAGCAGGGAATTGTAAGAATTACTGTGAAGCCCGTACCCATGAATCCACCAAAGTGCGGCGGAACCGCGGCAGAAGCCTGGCTTCTGCGGCGGTTCCGCGGCCGTATGATGACGTCAGCTTCTCATTTTTGCACAGTAATTCCTCTTTTCTGGTGTTGGATTTTCTGGGAATTTTTAATATTTATTCAAGAGTTGAATTTTCTGGGTTGTTTTGGGGATTCGAATGTTCGATCGGATTATCAAATTTTGTCTGTGTGGCTTTCCGGATAATTTTTGGATATGTTAAAAAGTTCGACCGGATATAAATACCCAACTTTTCCCCTGTCGGGAAATTTCCAAATGTTGGATTTTTCCGTGGTTTAACGACGTTCTAAGTAGTGCAAGTAACGCGATGGACCCTCTAGAAGACAACAAACCTTAACTCGATTATGTGACCGTCTTGAACTGCCCTTTGAACCTTCGGGTTTGGGGCAGTACGGCGTGCCACATGTGAGGCGTTGGCTTGACCCTTCTACGGCTGGACCGTTGGTACTGAGGCATGAACTGAATGTTTTTAAAACTTATTTCATGTGTTGATCTGTATCGGGAAAACTTGGGTGTTCGATTGTTCGATCGGAAAGTTTAACATTTTCTATTTATCTGGAATGGGATACAATAATTGGAATTCACAAGTAGTTATGAGATAACTGAATGAATATTATAAATCTAGCGGTTTAGTCTCACTTGATCGGTTGCCACGGAATTTTGATGCGATCAAAAGTCCGTTGCAATCACATAGCATACGCGGATACTCGCCGGGTAAACTTAATAGACAGCCTCGCCCCATAGCCCCGACCAAGTGACTGTAGGAGAACCCCGTCGCCGAAAGCATCCGTTCAGGTGCTCGCGGCAGCGGTGTTCCGCCTTGGTGCACTTCGTCGACGGCGTCGGGGGTGCGGCCGTCTACTGAAGTTTGCGACGAGCATTCGATCAGGATGTCGGGAATCTTGTTGAATTGCCCGACTTGATATTGAAAAGTGTTTTCGATAATGAGACTAAAATGCGGGGTTTATAATTGTTAGGCATGTGATGTCTAAGTATTTCACTTGATTAGGCATGCGATGTCTAAAGAGATTGCGGATTCCAACTGTTGTAGTTTTACACTTTCCTTTCTGTGACCGTAAGTGTAATATGTGATATCGCCGGTTTCGTTGCTATATGTCAACGATAATTGGGATGCGCATATTTACTTACGTTGATGACATGTGATGTTATGTGTTGCTGGATATGTTATATTGGATCGTCGTGTTTGAATAGCCGGGGGTTTTTATGTGAGATGAGTGTTTTCATTTTCTTTCATGTAAAAACTTGTATGTAATATTCTTTTATTGGGGCACTTCCAGGTTGCGGAAGATGTCACCGTTTGTATATTATTTACTTTTCCGCACTAGGATAGACCCAAGAAGGGGAGCACAAGTAACCGGGTTCTAGGTTCCAGTGGGAGACCAACTCGAGGAGTCGAGTCCGGGTCTCCTAACTCTAGAATTGGTAGGGTTGCTTGCCGCTCTCGTAGGGGTCTAGGGGTGTGGGTTTGGCTATTCATCGCGACCGTGGAATCCGTGTTTTATACTGGCTCGTATTGAAAACACGGACGTCCTAGTATATCCAATATTTCATATGTTTCTTCTGCTGCGATATCTGTGATGTGATCATGTGATGTTCTGTGATAGATACAGTATATAGTATATATGATATATTATATAGACGTTACTTATGTTTTACACCCGCGCTAGCCCTGCCCCGCTCTGCCGTTAGTCACCTAACCTAACGGTGCACGAGGGGACATTGAGGCGAATGCGGATGACATAAGTGTACGTCGTATTTATCTGTGATGTTTAGGTATTTTAAATGATGGGACTTCATTAATGTGATTAATGAAAATAAAAGAAACCTAAAGATGTTGTAGAATCGAATTTCAAAAATAAAACAGGTAGCTACAGTTCTTGTTTTGCACAGAGGTATATGTGATATATCCTGCACCTTATTCGATGAGGAAAGGACCGAGATCCCTTCACCGGGAGTGACTCCTTTAGCAATAACTGGCAGATGCTACACACTCGGTTTGTCTTTTGATTGCTTTTAAAAGTTTTGCTTTGCACAGTGATATATATGATATATCCAGCACCTCATACGAAGAGGAAAGGACCGACGATCCCTTCACCGGGAGTGACTCCTTTAGCAAAACTAGAAAAGCCTCAAAAACACTCCATTTCAAAATTCATTCGATCCTACAACGATATCAAGTTCATTACGCAATAGGTTTTCAGAAAAACCTATCGTAGCCCTCCGTCATTTCAGATAAGTGGTAGTTAGTATTCGTGCTACGTTTGTTGGCCTGCGTCAAGGCGTAGTGTGCGGTAGCTAACTAGTATTTATCTGCTTATGCATATGATGCAGATTGGATTAGGGTAGTCGTGCGACTTTGTTGGCCTGCGTCAAGGGTCGTGCGGGTGGGTTTAATTCAATCAGGAAATGACGGGTTGAACTTGACTAGCGCACTATGGTTTGTTGGCCTGCGTCAAGGTCATAGGACGCTAGGGGTAAAATTATCGGGAATTTCAAGTGTTGAAATTTGCAATGAGATTGCATACCTTCTATGAGATAGTTGGATCCCGATACCCGCTGTGAGTAATTGTTACTCCTGGGAGAGTTTTACACATTACAATTAGCCGATCAAGTAGGTGTCTAGAAAGGTGTTAACGAGCTTACGCCTCTTGGAAAACGAGGTTTACATTAATTAGATTCGTGCGAAAGCACGGGGGACCTCCCTCAAAGTACCGACACTGGCCTGGCTGAAAGATTGGCGAACTTGTAGTGTGTAATTAATCCCGGCTAGTCTTTCCTTTTAGGGTTTGAAGGAAGATTTGATAAAAAACAGTGGGAGCAATCCTGATTAGATAAAATAAAAACCAATCTGATCTTGCAAGAGTACACGCTGAGTGTTTTCTTCTCTCTCTCTCCTAGTAGTGACCATATCACGCCTTAATCAAGATAATAAAACGGATTATTGACCGAATCCGCTTGTTATACTGAGCTGGGGAACGTTGGTCCCTCTCCAACTTATAATTGTTATAAGACAGAGCAGGAAATTGGGGAATACCAGATTTCCCGTGCCGCCCAAACGAAGAAAGTGCATACTGATGCATCATCTTTGGGTGTGTTCATTACAAAGAACTCTTTCTCAGTATCCTCCGCATCCTGGGTATTTGATACCGGATCAGGATCCCAGATATGTAATCTGTTACATAGGGCTGCAAAAAGGTAAAGAACTGAGAACGGGTGATAAGTTTCATGAGGCAGAAAACGGGGCAAGTGTTGCAGCCAAGTCTGTTGGTCACTGTCACCCTGTATTACCAATACATTGATTCTGAACGAATGTTATTAGATACCGAACCTGATATACAAAATCATATCAATCTCTTTATTAGTAAAGAAAGGATAAAATTTTGTATAGTTGGATAATGTTTTGAACATTTCCTATATCAAAAGTTGATCGGTTCAGGCACGTTATCTAAAAGCATTGATGTTCTAAATCAAACTACAGTTCTTTAGTATACGGAACACATAAAAGAGGAAGAGTTCAGAGATGAACAAATCCTTCTTGAGGCATTGTAGACTAGGTCATATCAATGTGACCCGACTAGCTGAAGTTACATGTAGATGCATATTTAAATCAGTTTGAATTTACATCTTGTGAAACTTGCCAGTCATGTCACAGAGATAAGATGACCATAGCTCCGTTTACTGGAAACAGAGAAAGAGTTAGTAAACTCTTGGGATGATACATGTTGATGTATGTAAGGTCCCCTGTCTACACATGCCAGGACCGGTTCTTTATACTTCATTACATTCTCTGATGATCTTTCGAGATTCAGACCTATGTTCCTGTTGAAACACAAGTCCGAACCTTTTGAGAAACTCACAGAATATAAGTTAGAAGTAGGGAACCAATAAGGGTATAAGTATTATGTCCTTTGATGTGATCAGGGAGGAGAATACTTGAGCACGGAATTCCTGGACTATTCTAAAGGAGAATGAGATTCTCTCTCAGGATTACTCCTCCGTATACACCATAGCACGATGGTATATCGGGGCGGAGCCATAACACCCTATGTGATAAGGTGTGCTCTATGATGAGTACTACTGAGTTACCTATTTCCTTTTTGGGAGTTATGCACTTGAGAAGCTGCATACCTATTGAATAGGGTTCGAATCAAATCGGTTGCCTACCACTTCATATGTGATATGGAATGGATAGAGCCCATCTCTTAAGCTAGTTAAGATTTGGGGTTGTCCGGCCTATGTCTAAAAGCAAAATCAGGACAAACTCGAGGCAAGATCTGTTATGTAGAACTGGAAATGTTCCAGCTATACAAACTGCAGCTGATGATTTGAAAGAACTAAAGGATTCAATAGTTACCAATGATCCTCAGCCTCTCCGCCGATCTAGTAGGGTTCCTCACCCACCTGAGAGATACTACGGTTACTCTATGACAGTGGGAGCGAGGATTGCATCATGAGATGATGACCAAACTAGTTTCGAGCTGGCCATCAGGAGTGGGACTCTGTAAGAATGGCTGGATGCTTAGCGATCTGAGATGGAATCCATGTACACCAACAAAGTATGGACTTTGGTTGCTATATCTGAAGGGTTAAATCCCCATCAGGAACAAGTATATCTTGAGAAGATTACTTGGTGTAGATGGAAAAGTTGAGACTTTCAAAGCTAGACTTGTTAAAGCTTTTCGTCATCGACCAGGCGTGGATAATGATGAAACATTTTCAAGTGGCTATGCTTAAGTCCATCCAGATCCTACTTGCCACGGCTACATACCATGACTACGATATCTGGCGGTTGGGTGTCATGACTGCTTTTCTAAATAATGTTTTAGAAGAGAGAGTCTATAAGTACACAGCCAGAGGGCTTCGTAGACAGTGGGAGTAGCGGAAACGTGTGCAATATGTTTTATGTAATAAAGCAGGCATCGCGAAGTTGGAACATCTGTTTTGATGTGGTAGTCAAAGAGTTTGACTTCATCAAAATGGTAGATGAACCTTGTATATACAAAAAGGTAGTAGGGAGTATAGTGACGATCCTCGTAGAGTACGTGGATGACATGCTCTTGATAGGGAAGGAGTTTCCTATACTACGCTCGATCAATCTCCGCTTATCACAATAATTCTCCATATAGGATCAAAGTGATACCTCCTAAATCCTGGGTTTTGGATCTATGAGATAGATCTAATTGGATGTTAGGATTCTCACTAGTTGTAGTGAGATGGTATCAATCGATCCTGGGGAGAATCACTGGAAGGGTTCCAGGGTGATAAAGACGACTGAATGTCAGTCGCAGGCATTGTCTTTACCCTCAGTAAAAGGACGGTATGTTGGAAGAGTTCCAAGCTAGATACCGTGGCATACTAGACGATAAAGGCAGGATACATCGCTACTTAAGATGCTACCAAAGAGGCAGTCTGGATGTATATTGGTTCATGAGATGAACTACGTTCCTACCATTGTAAGACAATAGAGTTGTGGCTTATGCCGAGGAACGCAGGTCCCATCAGTGATCCAGACATATTCTAAGGCAGTATCACCTGATCATGGAGATGGTTGATCTCCAGGGGATCGAGGTTAGGAGAGTAGACTCAGAGGACAACACGGCGGATCCACTCACAAAGGCCTATTCCCAGAGAGAGA
The DNA here is from genome assembly GCA_030015575.1 of Agapanthus africanus. Lineage (NCBI taxonomy): Eukaryota > Viridiplantae > Streptophyta > Magnoliopsida > Asparagales > Amaryllidaceae > Agapanthus > Agapanthus africanus. The sequence goes on from CM057349.1 coordinate 424,754,238, forward strand.
CTTATATGGGATGGTTGAGTATGAGATACTGCAACCACTGCTACAGATGGCCCTAGTGCAAGGGGGAGATTGTTAGTTATATGTATGCCCTAGAGGCCATTACTGTACATAGGATGTATATTGTAGTGGATGCTGCGACATATATAGGGAGGACTTTCTTGCTCGACATGATAGTATGTTATCTGGTTGCTCTTTACCTTAACGTGTACACTGATCGTCTCTCTGTTACATGTTGGTAAAGCCCTTAGGATGTGTACTTGACTACCTGGACTATGATGCGGATCATACTAGTGGGGACATGGTAGTCCATAAGTACATCCTTCAAAGTCCCTAGTCGTGGGTATATCGAGACGGGGCATCGATATACCAGAGTAGACTAGCGTATACCTTCTCGACCCATACAGATGGGCGATGGATGATCCCATATCCATTGGTGTTTGACATCAAAGATGATATACGGGTGCTCAGTGGAGACTGGGTACACTGGACGGACTCGCCGAGAACTCCCAGATGGTATTATACCTTACGTCAGATGGCAGTTCTCTGGTGACACTGGTACAGAGTAGTCTGTTGACCCGAGATCGTCATAGAGTCTTGTGTGGTTCCCACTGTGCTTTGATTTCCATCTTACCACGTCCAAGTGGGCGTGCAAAACGGTGGTTTTTGGGTACAGTCCCGAGTCACATGGAGGCAATGAGCGATAGGAGGGGATTCGTCTCTCCCGGTATAGGGAGTTGATGTTGCGCTGTATTCGATTGGCTATAACCGGAAATCCCTGGCCAGGGTTGCTGAGATATACTGGTAAGTGTTACCAGTAGTTTCTCGAACTGTTATAGACCTCATATCGACACGACTTATCGAGCTATTGGGGTCTGACGTTTACCACCCCTAGGCAAGATATGCGACATATCAGACGACGAGACCGGACTGTACGGTAGTGTTACTGGTTGGATTCACTGGAGTGTGAGCGGGCTTGCTCGTCGATCTTCTGATCGCTCAATACCCGGGTGGCCGTTACGTTTAGCAGACCGCTTGCGGCTTGTGGGTGCTTGATATGGTCATCATCTGCTACCGGCGTATTGACGAGTCTTTAGAGTCCTACACAGAGGTTTCCTGGCTCAAGCGAAACGAAATAGGAGCGCATATGAGATATGTGCAGGACCGAGAATAATGCGTGTATGTGATACCGTATTCCATTCTCGCGATGAATGTATCGAAAGGTTGTATGCGATATAACCTAGTTATCGAATCAAGGGTTGGTTCGGTAAGCCGATACATAGGATACTAGTCAGTTATATGCGATATGACCGGATCGTTAAATCAAGTGTTGATTTAATGATTTAATGTATAATTATATATTTGATATATTACTTTGCATTAACTAGTATTGGTTCATTTTAAATGGATTTTCTCACTTGGATTGTGCAAGTTGTATATGTGATATACTTTTGTGCACTTGATTGTATCATGTTTGATGATACATGTTTACTTGGTTAAGTGTAAAGAATTAAAAATTGGTTAAGTTAATGATTAGGGTTTTCTTTTTCTTACTAATTTATTTATTTATTTATTTGGAAAAGATTAGAAATGAAATGGTTGCAAGTTTTGTTTTTTTTTTCTTTGAAGCTTCATGAAGCTTTGACTATGTGACCATTTTGTCTCATGCTTAACCCTAACCACTTCATTTAACCTTAGTTTAGTCTCTACACTTGACCATGGTTATTATGATGATAAGTATTCTTTTTATTATTCTTTTTGAATAACTTATCATAATATTAACTTCTTCTTCTTCATCTTCTTCAATGAAGAAAGCTTGACTTCATCAATGGTGATTGATGAAAAAGAGTGAGAAATCCAATTCTAAAGTGAACCCACTTCCTATTTCTTCATCCTCTACCTCTTGCCAAGTAGTATAGGGTGTTTCCTTCACAAGTTTTCATGACTTGGTGAAGGTGGAGCTTGATCTTGTGATGCCTCGACGTAGATCATCTTCGGCATCGTCGTCGATGACCTAGCCCGCTTTTTCTCCGATGAAGCCGACGCTAGAGCCCGGAATTTGATTTGGACAGCAAGAGGACTTCATCGCGGAGCTATGGAGGTGGAGCACCGGATCTACAAAGGTTGTATTTCCGTTTATACTTTAGTTAAGTTGTTAACTAGCTCGTAGTTTCGCCTAAACTTCTAGCCAACGATCCGTATTAGGGTTTCTCGGCACCGTATTTTTGAAATTGGCATGGTTGATGCCTTGTGAGACCTCTTGAGAGTGACTAGGAACCCTACACAAACATGTTTAGTTTGAAATAAGTAATATCAAGAATAGTTTATAAAGTGAAGTATATATGAAGGGATAGTATTGATGCTTTAATAGGAACTAAGTTTGAAAAATAACCCATCTGGGACTTGATTAAAGTGATTATAGACATGATCCACACAAACACGTCTTTTATCTTGAAAATAATTGAACAACTGGTTATATCTCCGTTCGCAATGAATTGTTATGATTTTCATGCTAAAATGAGTCTTTTTGTTTTAAAGCCTAGATAACTTGGGCAATTAAGTCCGCCGGGGGTTTCCTTACACATAATGCCCTTAAACCAACTGGTCTGGCTGCATTAGCCCAAAGCTCACTATGAAGCCTAGAAACTTCAATTTAAAACAAAGTCAAGCAAGTGTTCTCTCCGAGTTAAAATTTCTTAAGGTTTTTTGTGTGAGAATAATCTTGACTAAAGACAAGTTTTTATAAAAGTATTTTTAAACGGAGATATAAAGGTTTTACTTGATGATAAAGACTAATACACGTTCACGAAGATGTATATGAAACGAAAACAAATAAAAGGTGGAGTGAAGAATAAGACCTGGTTTTCTGTTAAAGAAGACAGAAATTCTGAATTTGAAACCCAGCTGGAAAATGAAATTTGAGAAAAACTTAACTCTTTATAAAATTATATGATCCTTTTGAAGTTTTATCTAGTCTTTATTTTGTGACATTACGACTTTAATCGAACTTTTTGAAATGTAACGACACTATTTGTACCGCACGTAAATACGTCTAGAATCTTAAGTTAAATAAGAAGTGAGGTGTGAAAAATAAAGGTTTAATATTTCTAACTTAGGATAATAGAATTTCTAATTTTGATACTAAACTTTAGGATTAGAATCCACAGTTATTTCACAAAGTTAGTTTGACGGGATTTTGTGGGTGTAATCCGCTGAAAACCCTTAGGAGACAACACTCCTCCTACTAGGGACACCTGGAGGTTTAACGGCTTGTTGCACGGTCTCAGTGCAATCGCGTTCCTTGCGAAAGTGAGGTTAGAATTTTTTATTTCACGGGAAGAGCAAAAGATAAGTTTGGGGGTATTTGTTCATCATGAAAAACTGCGTTTCAATACCGTTCATTCATTATCAATTTTGTGATATATCGGTACTATTAATCCAAGTCTTCTCAATAAATACAGATTACAGGTATGCATGACAAAACACTGAAAACACACTCAAATGCACGGATACGATATTTGTGAGCCGACACTGCAACCAGAATGGAAAACTGATCAACATTCAAGAAAATATTTACAAGAAATCAAGTGTACAACTTATTTTATTCAAAATGGTCAAACATGATACAAGTTGTATGTGAACACTATATTTGGGTGTATGAACCTTGGTGGGCAGCAATGATGTGGTGTGAACATATTGTGCAAGTGGGCAAGTGGATGAGCAAGTGTGCTTAATGTAATGAGTACTTGAAAAGTGTTGATGTGATTTAAAGTTGTATTTCCCTCCAAATCTACAGATTACAACTCAAGTTAATATAGAAGAATCAAACAATACCAGAGAGATGGTGGAGAGGACATAAAATCACCACAAGAAGATTGGCCCAACTACTTGAAAAGAAACCGCTAGAAAGGCGCATTTTCTCGCCATCAGCGGTCCCACCTTCCCTTCTTGGCTCTATTTTTCTTCTGATCATTCTAAGTTGTTGATTGGCACGCTTTTGGCATGTCGAGTTTTAAAGTTCTAAAGTTAACCGCAATCAGGACGGTATCGCTTTGCAGCTAGCCGCGATGAGTACGGGTCGTCCGCAGGGAGACGGAGCGTTTTGCGTTCTAGTTTTGACGAGTTAATGCGCGTGGCGGAAATGTTCGTATATACCCTATGTGTATATATGCAAAAGAATAAGTTGTTAGGATTAGATAGGATAGTGTAAGTTAAGGAAATCCGTACTCAATCCTTTGAGCCGAGCTTGACCACTAAAGCTAGAGCAATCAGCAACAACGTGGATTAGGGTGCTTAAGCACGGTATTATGAAATCCGTCTTTTTGACCCTTGTCCGTCCGTTCTTGTCGCTTGCTTTCGCCTCCGGCCAATCCGAACGCAACCGGTCATGGTTAGGAATCACCGATACCTTGGTAGGGTAGGATGCCTAACGGAGCGCTTGCGTAAGGTTTGGGCGAAGTTTAATTGAAAAGATCGGAAAAAGGAAATGAGAAAAGAAATCTTAATTTACAATATTTGTTTATTTCCTAACATCAACATATTCACAACTAATCACAACAACAAACAAAAAGACCAAAGAAAAGATAAACAAAGAAAAGAAAATAACATTGCAAGAAAGTAAATGACATGGTAATAAAATTGCAAGTAAATAAAGCATGGAAATAAATTGCAAAAAAGTAAAGCAAGAAATAAAAATACTAGGAACCATAGAACACATTACAAATCATGGGTTCAATAGCTTAAATTTAAACTTGCAAGCTCAATGAAGACGTTGCAAGATCAAGAGAAGGCTAAGAACACAAGGCAAATGAAGGCAAAAAGAAATCTTTATTGATTCCAAATGAAGATACAACCCTTGAGATCAATAACCAAAACTTAAACTTGCAAGCTCAATGAAGAGGTTGCAAGATCAAGAAAAGGCAAAGAACTCAAGGGTTCAAAGGAAAACAAGTTACAAATTACAAGAGTTCTAAAACAAAACTAAAGAAAAAGTATCTTCTCTCCTTGCCCATGACTTAGTATTTATAGGCAACATGGGTTGCTTAGTAGCTTTTGGAGGAAAATCATGATGCTTTAAATCACATCACCTCTTTTAGCATTTAATGCACATCACATCACCTCTTTAGCATTTAATGCACATCGAATCACCTCTTTAGCATTTAATGAACATCGCATAACCTCTTTTAGCATTTAATGCACATGTTCCCTACTTGCACCATTTCATCATGTCATGTAGCCTAGGCAGCCCCACCATGGTCCATGTGCACACTTGCATTGTGTTGGACCAAAATTGTGTGCACACATCTATTTGCAAAAAGAACTCTTTGGACAATGATCGGTTTTATGTTATGTTTGCAGTATCGGGTCATAAACGATATATCCGTGATTTTAAGTGTATTTCCAGTATTTTTTCATGAATACCTGTAATCTGTAATTACTGAGCAGACACTGGTTAATAGTACCGATATATAACAAAACAGATAATGAATGAGCGGTATTGAAATGCAATTTTCTGTGACAAACAGTTGTCATATCATCTCAATTTTATTGTTTGTTTTCATTGATGAAGTGCCTGTATACACCAAAACAGAGAGCAAGCTTGAGAAAAATTACTTAGACTGCTTCACTTCATTTTCATTCTTACATTTTTCTAATTTTTGTTTAACCCTTTATACATAGTAGTTAGTTGGCTTGAATTCCTTACCTTCTCCTGATCTTGCACCCTCTTCAATGAGCTTGCAAGTTTAGATTTTGGTTATTGAACTCATTACTTGTATCTTGGATTTGAACTTAAAGAAGCTTTCATTTTACAACTTTGGTTTTTAGTATCTTCTTACTTTTTATTTACTTGCAATTACTTTTCTTGCATTTATTTACTTTCAATGTTGTATTCTTTGATCTCTTTTATCTTGTATTCTCTTTTGATGTTTGTCATGGATAGTAAGTAGTGATCTTGTTAGAGAATGAGAATGGTTGTTTAAGTTAAGATTCTCTTTACATATTTCCTTTGCCCAATACTTGCTAATTGAACTCCGCCCAAAGCTCACGCAAGCGCTCTGTTAGGCTTATCCTACCATGATAACGGTGATTCTTAACCATGACCGGTTGCGTTTGGTTTGGCCGGAGACGAAAGTAAAGAGGCAAGAACGGAAGGACAAGGGTCAATAAGTCAGATTTCGTAAATACCGTGCTTAAGCACCATAATCCACGTTGTTGTCGATTACTCTAGCTTCAATAGTCAAGTAAGAGACAAAGGACTAAGTACAGATTTTCCTAACTTAAACTAATCTATCTCTATACCTAAAAAGTGTTATTTTGCATATACAAAAACATCTGTTAGAATTGAACTATTCAGACTTTTGGCTTAACTCATGAGAATAAGAACCTAAAACGCACAATCTTCCTGCGGATGACCCATACTCATCACGGATAGCTACACACAACACCGTCTTGATTGCAGCTGCTTTAAAACTTTAAAATACGACATAGCAAAAAACTATTTCAATCAGCAGTGAAATACCTATACTTTTGTGAAAGATGGCCAGAAATTTATGCTCCGAACCATGAGAGAAAAGGCTAGGCCCAAACTCGCATCGGGGAAGGGAAGCGGTCTTTTTACTAAGGTAACGCTTACCAATGAGGCGCGTCTGTTCAAGGAGGTGGCGCAAGAAACTGGTGTTATCTTTGTTCTGGTGAGCACGGAAGCACGTGCAGAATCTGAACCCTTAGATGTTCCTGATATGATCAAGCCACAGCTGCGGGATTACACAAACATATACTCGAACGAGCTGCCCAACAACCCTCCACCAATAAGAAACATACAATACTGCATCGACCTTAGTCCTGGCACATGTCTCCCTAACAAACCAGCATACCGTACGAACCCGAAAGAACACCAGGAGCTAAGGAGGCAAGTGGAGGAGTTACTGGAGAAAGGATTTGTGCGACCCAGCATGAGTCCTTACGCCGTGCCAGCCTTTTAACTCCTAAGAAGGATGGCTCATGGCGTATATGCATCGACAGTCGTAGCATCAACAAAATCACCTTGAAGTATCGCTTTCCGATACTGCGACTCGACGACATGCTCGACCAGCTTGCATGGGCCAAAGTCTTTTCGAAGATAGACCTGAAGAGCGGGTATCACCAAATCCGCATCCGACCGGGGAATGAGTGGAAGACCGCGTTCAAGACGCGGGAAGGGATTTATGAATGGCTGATGATGCCGTTTGGTCTATCCAATGCACCAAGCACATTCATGAGGGTCATGAACCACTTCTACAGCCATTCTTTGGAAGGTGCATGGTCATATATTTTGATGACATCCTTATTTATAGCCTGTAGGGTGTTTTCATCACCCCATTGAGATGGGAATACGTGTCGCCTGTCAGGCGTATAAAGATTCCTCCTACCTAGGGTAGGCTGGGGTTTATTGATTGCGGGGATCTGAATTTTCGGCTGCCACAGACTAAGCTGTTGTTAATTACCCCTCGCTTTTGGAGTGAGGGAACCTCCGATTGACGGGTAAAACTGGTCATGCGAACTCAATGTGCATTGTGTGTTATGTTTTGAAGGAAGTATCGGGGGCCTCGCAGAGTTTACGAGGGTCCCGCTACCCGAATAGCGGGCTGGGTGTCAAGAGGGCTAGCAGCGTGAGGGAAAAAAGGGGACGTGTTTTCAGTAGCAGCGTGAGGGAAAAAAGGGGACGTGTTTTCAGTGTGCAGCGTGAGGGGAAAAAATGGGACGTGTTTTCAGTGTGCAGCGTGAGGAAAAAAAGGGGTGAGGAGCGTCCTAAAGACGTGTAAGCGGCGCGGGACACGTGAGTATTGCGTGGACGTAGGGCGCCCGTGGGTCACGTGCCTGGCGTATGGGTGCTGGGTGCCAGCGGGCCCTGCATGCGGGCGCTGAACGCCAGCGGTTCACGTGCTTAGCGTATGGGCGCTGGGCGCCAGCAAGTCATGCGCCCTGCATGTGGGCACTGGACGCCAGCCGTTCACGTGCATGGCTCGTAGGCGCTGAGTGCCCACGGAAAAAGGCGGCTTAGCCCCTGCATTAAGAGTTGAACTCCTGAGTGACTTTTGGAGTTAAACTCCCAAAAAAGGATCTTTTGTGGAGTTAAACTCCTAAAAGATCTGGTTTTTTGGGGTTCAACTCATTCGAGAATTTGGATCTCAGAGTTGAGCTTCTCAGAGATTAGTTTGGAGTTAAACTCTGTAACACCTTAGGATGTGTTTGGTGGCTAATTATATTTAAATAAAGGGTTTTTAATAAAAGGTTTACCAAATTGAGTTTCAAATATTTTTCCAAATTTAATAAATATTTTTCTAGAATTTTCCTAGGCTTGCACACACATGTGCATGTAAACTAGGATTTTAAATGAGGTTATACCATGATTAGTAACCATGGTGGGTTTAATAATGGGGATTAATTCTTTTGGGTTTTAATTAAGTTTTAATTTGAATTTTTATTGGGGTGTTGACTTGGTGAGAATGAGAGAGAGAGAATGCATCATGGCAAAAGCCATGCTTGCATTTAATGATGAGAGAGAAAGGAGGGGTTGACATTGAGAGTTATGATTTCCTCTCATTCTTGTGCTCATTCTTTCAACCTCACTCTCACACTCACACACCCACACCATCTCAGCAGCAGCAGAAGCAAGCTCAGCAGCAGCTGAAGCAAGCACAGCAGCAGCCAGAAGCTGCAACAGCAGCAACAGTGAGCAGCAGTAGCAGCAGTTAGCAGCAGCAACAGCCACAACTCCAGCTGCAGCTCCTTCCCTCCACTCCTTCTTCTTCCTCCAGCTCCCTATGGTCGAGTGTGGGGTATACTTCTTGAACTTACCCTCTAGTTTGCTTAATTAGTGTAGCTTAGCTTCGATTAGTGATTAATGGTGCGTTTTAGTGCGATATGTGGTAATTAGGGGGAACCTTAACCAAATGATGTATGAATTGGTTTTAGTAAGTTGATGGAATGTTGTTAAGGCCATGTTAACCTAGCTTAGCCCCCAATTGCACTAAAATACCACCAGATCACTATTTGATGCAAATTCACCGTTTTTGAGCAAAACCTAGCTTTCTGCAAACTGCTATTGACCCAGTGTGTTCAGATTAAAATTAAGTTGACTGCAGTATAGTTGTGAGATGCTGATCCCATATGTAGAACACGACCCCCAAATTCCATACTGAGGCCGCCGGAAAATTGATTTTGGCCGCAATTTGCAGCCAGATGGGGAGGGAATGGGGTTAGGTTTGGCTCTATTGGTGTCTGCTGCAACCCTTAGACTCATGGCATGTATAATTTTATTTTATTCTTGTTGTAGTAAAATCTGGAGCTAAATACCTGTTTCTCGTGTTTTTTTTAAACCTTCGCGACACGCGTGATACGTGTGTGGGTTTGGGATTTCTGCGTATCGCGACGCGTCGGGGTAGTTTCAGGCGCGTAATCACACGGTTTAGCGTATCGCGCACCCGCGCGCTTGGTTTGCGACGCGGGTTTCTAGTTTGACCTTAATATCACGTTTTTGTGGATTTGAGCTTATATGTGATATATTGTGTGATTCTAGGTTCGCAAGCGAGTGAGACGGACGCTGCGAAGAAAGGGAAGCAAGTCGTCGGCTACACTTAGCGCGAGACTTCGGTGAGTAGATTTAACATCTACGAGGAAATCGCCCGTGTGGCGTTATGCGTCAGGGCTGATAGGACCTTGTAGCAGCATATTACATTTACATACATTGACTGTTCATGGCTACTATTTAGTGCATACCGCATTCCCTGCTATATGTTTATAAACTAGAATTGATAGAACACCGCACCATTACTAACGGTTCATGTTGCACGAGCACTGTCCTGCATGTTACACACACACCGTTAGTAATTGCCATGACACTCACACTGTAGAATTTCCATGATCATTATGCTGTAACTCATCTTTGATGTGACTTGACATGATATAAATACTTGATGCCTATATTACATCGCATTGACTTGTACGTTGGTTTTTGGATCACATGAAATTTCTGGATTTGGGACCCGTGGCTATTTCAAAAGAATATGTAATCATTTAAAAACCCGGTTTTCCTTGATATGTTATTTCGGTGCGTCCACCATGTGTTTTCTCGGTGCGAGAGTGATATATGTGAACCCGAATCGAGGAGTTGGATGAGGCCGATTACGGGTACATGGTGGACCCGGTATGGGACCCCGGGGCGAGAACGGTTTCGCTGTGTAGTAGACGGTGAGCCTGGAAGAGGGACCACTACTTACCGGTGATTGGTTGGACCTGGCGGTTATCCGGAGGATACTGACCAGAGTCGATAGATGGATGCGGGATGATCCGTGCTGCCGGGGCTGAGGGCCGATACCGCAGACGGAGCCCGTGGGCTGACCCGGACGGACGGGGCCCGATGGATGAGGATTTGCGTGTCGATGCTGGACACGAGTACTTATGATATTTGGGTGCCGATGTTGGGCACTCATGATTCTCAGAGATTTACTGGATTGGAGGGCCGATGAGAGTGCCGGCGCTTGAGCTATTTGGGGATCTGGGTGCATTGATGGACACCTACTATATATTCCACGTTGACATTCCGTGTAGATGATATGTTTCCCATGCTCAGCAATCATTATTATATCTCATCCTGTAGTTATATTACCTGATAGAGCACTTGCATGACTATTGCACATACTGCTTATCACGCATTGATATCATCTGCTGGCATATGATAGAGTAGCGCAGTACGTGCATGCTCGCGATTACCTTTATATGTTATCTCTATTCACGAGTTAGCAACTCACCCCCGTTGTGCCACAGTATTTGCAGGTTGCCCCTCGGAGTAGTCGCGGCAGACTGCCTTTTGCATCTTTTGGCCACAGATACCACTACAGTTGGTGCGAGAGCTGTTTCGCTTTTAGGTGGGTTGTGGTATCTGATTACTTTTAGTGTACCCCTTTTGTATCTAGTATTCTCCATCTACCATATATGTACTGGACTTAGTGACAGTGTGAGGACGATGATGTATATTTTCTTTGTTTTTTGGTGTCGAGCTCGTGGGAGCCGACGGTTTATTTATTACAGTTTGTTATTCTGTGATGTTTACTTATTGCTCATTCTTCGCTACGGCGTCGTATATTACTCTTGTGATGATGGTTTCCGCCGTTGGGCGTGATTGCTCCCGTTTGGGAATGTTTGTTTCATTATATCTCATTTTCACTCATATCCTGTTTTATACCCGATTTCGGGGTTACTTTTACAAAGGAAATGCTGCCAAAATTATTTAAATGATAACGTAACTTTAAAAGAACTTATTGAACTATTTAAGGTTTTCTAAATGTCTTAATTAAATGTTTTCAACACCCGCTACTTTAAAATGGTTTTGATTTCTGAGTTTGGCTTACTTAGTCGCGTTACGCCTGTAGACGTTGCGTGGTTAAGTGCCGGTCACGAGTCGAAACATTCGAGTCATGACAAACTCCTAAAGAAGAGATTCTTGTTCGGAGTTAAACTTACAAGTGATTTTTCGAGATGATGAAAAGGGATCCCTTTCTTCTCCCTTGAGCCCTGGATCTTCCCTTGAGCCTTCCATCTTCCTAAAGTAGGATTTTTGGAGATAAGTCTTCTTCTTCCTCCTCTCTGTTGGCTGGATCTATGAGAAAAGGGGGTGAGACTAAAAGAATCTCCCCTTTTAGAGATTTGATGGGAGATCCGAGCTCCCCTTCAAGGGTTTTATGGTGAAAAACTATTTCTTTTTGAAAAAAGAAGAGTTAAACTCTTGATTTAATTCAAAAAAAAGAAGATTTAAATCCTTGAGGAAGGAGAAGGAGGCACAGAACCCTAATATTTTTGAGGGGAATGAATAATTCTCTTTTATTTCATCACCATATTGCCTTTTATAGGCTTACAAGTTTACACATAGCCCCTTGGGCTTTACAAAATGGCATTTTGCCCATCACATGCCTCATGCGCTTACTTCTTTTGCACATAAGCCAAAGGCTTTACAAAAATTTGGCTTTATACCCATTTATTTTACATTTATTCATAAAAATTAAATCAAGCTTATTAATTACGTAATTTTCTTCTTGGCATGGGGGAGGTCATCCGCTTCATGTTCGGGCTCAATTTGGGCATGGGCCCACTTGGCTTAGGCTTGAGCCCACTTAGCTTGGGGTTGACTTTGACTTGGTCAACCGGGGTGTAATTCTAACCCCAACAAAGTGTCACCCATCAATAAATGCACACCGCGTGTATGTGTTTTGTGCATGAAATTGATGAATCTTGTTCTTGGGGAGTTTGACTTTGAAGTAGAACATCATTACGGGGGCGGAGTATCATTCCGGGAGCATAATTCTGGGTATCGGATCATCATTCCGAAGTGCGGAGCATAATTCCGTGGATCAGAGCATCATTCCGATGTGCGGAGTATCATTCCGAGGTGCGGAGTATCATTCCGAGGAGCGGAGCATAATTCCAGAGTCGGAGATTCATTCCAAAGAGCATAATTCTAGGGGGAGGATATATTCTGAGATGAAGTATAGTTTCGACACAGGGTTCCGGGACGAAACATAATTCCGACGCGGGGCATGTGTATCCTGAGAAACATAATTCCGACGTAGAGTTCCGGGACGAAACATAATTTCGACATGGGACAAGTGTATCCTGAGACGAAACATAATTCCGACGTAGGGTTCCAGGACGAAACATAATTCCGACACGGGACATGAATATTCTGAGACGAAACATAATTCCCACGTAGGGTTCCGGGAAGAAGCATAATTTCAACACGGGTAAGATGTATCCTGAGACGAAGCGTAATTCCGGCACAGTATAGAAATTCTTAACAAATATAGTTCCGATGCAGAGGTTGATTCTGAGTCGAAGCATAATTTCGACATGGGGCATAATCTGAGACGAAGCATGGTTTCAACGCAGAGATAGACATTCTGAGTGAAACATAGTCCCGATGCAGAGGTTGATTCCGAGTCGAAGCATAATTTCGACAGGGAAGGTAGACACTCCGAGGCGAAGCACGATTTCGACACGGGGTACATTCTTAGAAGAAACGTGATTCTGACGCAGATATTGTTTCCGAGTCGAAAAATAATTCCGACAGGGAAGGCAGATACTCTGGGGCGAAGCATGATTTCGACACGGGGCATATTCTGAGACGAAGCATGATTCCGATGCAGAGGTTGTTAGTTGACTTGATTCCAAGGCGGAGCATAATTCCGACAGGGAAAACAGATACTCCGAAGTGAAGCATGATTTTGACACGGGGTACATTCTGAGACGAAAAGTGATTCCGACGCAGAGATTGTTGGTTGACTTGATTCCTAGATGGAGTATAATTTCGACAAGGAGGTTGTTGGTTGACTTGATTTCGAGGCGGAGCGTAATTCCGACAGGGAAGGCAGATACTCCGAGGTGAGGCATGATTTCGACACGGGGTACATTCTGAGAAAAAACTTGATTCAGATGCAGAGGTTGTTGGTTGACTTGATTCCAAGGCGGAGCATAATTCCGATAGGGAGGTTGTTGGTTGACTTATTGATTTGATTTGACTTGGGAGTTTCTTATCCGTTCAGCGGGGTTTATGGGCCTGGGACTTGGAATTTGGGATTTTGTTTGGCGTTAGCATCGCTACACTGGAATATGGTACCAAGAGTGAATCATTATTTGCCATGGAGAACATGGGATTTGGGTTGGTATTAACATCGCTATTCTGGAATATGGTACTAGGAGCGAATCATCATTTTCCATGAGAGGATTTGAGGATTTTGGTTTTGGTTCGGCATAAGCACTGCTACACCGGAATATGGTGTTAGGAATATGTATGCCCTAGAGGCCATTATTGTATGATATAGTGGATGTTTGGACATATATATAGAGGACTTTCTTGCTCGACATGATAGTATGCTATCCGGTTGCTCTTTATCTTAACATGTACACTTGTATTATTAGCCCTTAGGATGTTTGCTTGACTACCAGGACTATAATGCGGATCATACTACTAGGACTTGTGTAGTCCACAAGCACATCCTTTAATTGTTCCTAGTCGAAGGGATATCGAGACAGAGCATCGATATTCCAGAGTAGACTAGTGTGTACGTTTCCTGACCCTGTAGGTGGGCGATGGTTGATCCCATAACCATTGGTGTTTGACATCAAAGATTGTACACATGTGCTCATTAGAGAATGTGTACACCGAACAGGACTCGCCGAGAACTCCTAGATGGTACCATACCTATCGTCAGATAGCAGTTCTCTGGTAACACAAGTACAGGTTAGTCTGTAGATCAGAGATTGTCATAGTGTCTTGTGTGGTTCCCACTGTGCTTTGATTTCCTCCCTACCACGACTCAAAGGAGTCGTACAAACAGGTGAATTTTTGGTACAGTCCCGAGTCATATGGAGGCAGTGAACGATAGGAGGGGTTTCATCTCTCCCGGTATAGGGATTTGATGTTACGCTATGCTCGATTGGCTATAACAATAAATCCCTGGCCAGGGCTGATGAGATTTACTAGTAAGAGTTATCAGTAGTTTCTCGAACCATTATGAGCCACAAACATCGGCATAACTTATCAAGTTACTGGGGTCTAACAATTCCACCCCTAGACTGGATATGCGACATATCAGACGAAGTGACCGGACTATCCGGTAAGTGTTACTTATAGGCTTCATAGGAGTTTGGACAAGCTTGCTTGTTGATCTTCTATTCGCTCAATACCTAGGTAGCCGTTACGTCCAGCTAGTACCGCTGACGGCTTGTAGGTAACCGATATGATCATTACCTACTGCTGACGTATTGATGAGTGTTTAGAGTCCCACACAGAGGTTTCATAGTTTAAGCGAAACGAAGTAGGGCATATATGCAGATATGTGCGGGAGCCTGATTAAATACGAGTATGTGATATCGTATTCTAATCTGGCAACATTTGATATCGGTTAGGTTATATGTGATATAACCGAATTATTGAATCAAGTGTTGATTTGATAATGTGACATACAGATAAATGATATTAGTCGGTTATATGTGATATAACCGGATTATTGAATCAAGTGTTGATTTAATACTATGACATATATTTATATTTGATATAATTATATATTAACTAATATTATTGCTCACTAATTATATTCTTATCTTTATATATATTAATATATGGGTGTGTGATATATATATATATATATATATATATATATATATATATATATATATATTATGAAGCATGGAATTTCTATTTTGGGAAAATAGAAATGAGGTGGAAAATAGGGAGATATTTAAGGAATGGGTAAAGCATAGCTTGATCAATTCTTTATTGATTTTCTTTTCACTATAGAAGCATGTTTAAATTTTATTATTGTGAAAAATTGTATGCTTCAATAAGTGAGAAGAAAGAGAGCCATTCTTCACTTGGATATTTTTCTTAAGCTCATTTGCTTTCACTCTCTCTAGCTCTCACAATTATCTTCTTCCTCATCCTCCAAGCCCTAACCCTCACATGTGATGTGAACCATAGGGCTTTGGATAAATCTAAGTGAGCTTATCAACCCCTACTTCATTATCTTATTTTAGTTTAGCCATTTAAATTAGGGCGTTTTCCTTCACTAATCAAAAATTAGTGAAGAGGTAGCTTGAATTAGAGAAGCTTCAAGGTGGATCATCATCGATACGAAGATCGCGAAGGAAGCTCGATCCTTCTTTAAGTGGAGTCTAGAGGAGTCGTAGGGACTACTACCCAGAGCTATAAAAGTGAAGGACGCGATCTACAAAGGTTGTTATCTCCATCACTTAGTTTAGTTCTTATGATATCATCATGTAAATCCTAATAATCTTGTTAAGATTCTAGGTTAGTGTAGCTTAGCACCCCAAAAAATTTAAAATTGCATGCTTGATGCTGGTTAAAACCTTGTGGTAGTGCTAGCATACACTTTCATATGGTACCAAGAGCGAATCATCATTTGCCATGAGGGGATTTGGGAATTCTGGTTTTGGTTTGGCATCAGCACCGCTACACTAGAATATGGTACCAGGAGCGAATCAATATTTGCCGTGAGGGGATTTCCCACATTCCTAGTTTAACAACTTAGGGGTCATCTGTTCCCAGTTTAACGACTTAGAGGTCATCTGTTTCAAGTTTAACGACTTAGGTGTCTATTGGATCGAAAGTTTGGAGTTTTGGGGGTTTGGGTCGGCATCAGCGTTGCTAACACTGGAGCGCAAGTGTCAGGAGAAATTCATCATTTGCCTTTTCCTGTTGGGAAGCGATGACTTAGGAGACAGGCTTAGGTCCTTATCACCTAAGGCTTTTCAATTTTATAAGTCGTAAGGGTCCCATAAAAGCATTTTCTCCCTACGAGTCGAAAGGATCTCGTAGATGTATTTTTTCCTTAGAAGTCGTGAGGACCCCTGATCAGTCGAAAATATTGCATTTTTAACACGACAATTTCCCTACCATTTGCACTCATCTAGAGGTGTTCGGTATTAATATAGCACATATTAGCAAAACAGCCGTAAAATACCAAATTACATGTGTTATACTTTAAAACCGACATTTTGAAGGAAATTGAGTGTTTATCATGGCATCGCATCATCTTTGTATAGCGCAATGCTTGTTTCGAGAATCTGTGCAAAAAATTGCAGGAAAAGAGCCGAAACAGTTAAAAGTGCTGACATAAATACGCCAAGTCCAAGACTTGAGATCTGGAAGAAATAGAGGAAGCAAAATAAGATTCAACATATCAGAAAAAGGCCAAAATATCAGCCCAAGAGTGACACAGAAATCTGAAGCAGCAAGGCTATTATTAGGCCGCGGATCCGCGACCCAATACCCATTCCCGCCGCGGATCCACGGCAAGATGATGACGTCAGCGCTGCGTATTTTCCCCATGTGCTTCCTGTAACTAACAAAGCTTCCAGAAGACTCCATATGACCATGTGGCTTCATCCAGAAGGCTCGGCCTAACAATCTTATCCTAAAATATTCCTCATTCTAGAGTCTTCCCTCCAACAAACTTATTCTAGAAGCCTCCTTATAACAACCTTCTTCTAGAAGCCTCCTTGTAACAACCTCATTCTAAAATATTCTCTCCAACAAACTTCTTCTAGAAGATTCCTTCTAACAACTTCATTTTGGAGGGAAAATTCAAATGAGGTAGTTCATTTTGGAGGAAAAATTCAAATGAGGTAGTTCATTTCGGAGGGAAAAGTGGTCCATTTTGAGGGAAATTTGAAATTTGAATTCTAGATCTAGGGTTTTGGATGGTCTATAAAAGGAAACCTAGATCTAAGTTCAAGGACTTCTTCTTCTCCTCTCTTCATCTTCCACCTACAAGTTGAGTGACACAACTTGTAAACCCTAATTCAAATTCCAAAGCCAAATTCAAGATCCCGAGTACCAAATCAAGCGAGAAGCCTTCAACCTTTTAGGAGCGGAGCCGATCTTCAATCGAGCAAGTGATCCAAGCCGATCCGCGACTCAAGAAGACGAGCGAAGCCAAATTGACGATCGAGTTCTTCCTCTTGTAGTTCTTGAGCGAATTGTAACGGAATTGTTGATAAATAAAAGGTGAAATTCTATTATCTTGCTTTCTTTAAATTCTTGCATCATGATTCGATCTCAATTTGTGATTGTGGTTCTTGTTGTCATGTTTGAGTAAAACTCCGCTCGTAAAGGAGTCGAGACGATCAATAAAATGATGATATAACAAATCTTAAAACGATTCTTAAGTCCTACGAGTTTGTAAACCCTAGCAAATTGAAGAATCGACGACCTAGTTTCGTTGCGATGCTTTCTTGATTGTGATCGCTCGAAATTAGGGATCCACGATCGATTCTTGAATTTACTAGAGGCTAGAAAGTGAATGATATCGACGAAGGAATAAGGGATAGATGATGAAACCCTAGTTTCACAAGAAATCCCTAATTCTCGTTGATCATCATCGATCTAGTATCAATTCATCGATGGATAAGAATATGTAATCGCTAGATTTCATCACATCTATAGATCCGATTGATTCCTACGAGCATCACTTCGATTCTTGATATTTGATTTGGAAATCATCACATCTCAATTTTTGATTTTAATGTTTCTTGATTTAGACTAGATTTTTCTAATTCTTGAACTTCATTTTACAAATCATGAATTGTCTTCTTTTCTTTTCTTTAATTTTCAATTCATCTAATTCGAAATACGAACGGATTACACTTTCCCGGTGGACGATCCGCACTTACTAACGCGCTACAATCGACACCGTTATTGATTGCGGTCAAATAATTTTTGGTTGTGATTTCTATACAATTTTCAAACATACACAACGAGAAATTCGTTTCAATCAAATGGCGCCATTGCCAGGGATAGTGCGCTATTTGTTCGTATTTTGAAATTTGAGTTGAAAAGTTTATTCCATTTATATTTTTAGATCAAAATTCGCGCAAACTCTAAACGTGTTGTTCTGATTTGTTGCGAGGAAATCTGGAATTTGTGGAGCTGTGGAAAAAATTTTCAGAGCTTATAAGGTGAATAGAGGCACACTATAAAATTTTGGTGCAGAGATCTTTCAAACCCGCGGCGGATCCGCGGCATTAGGTGCTTATTGCGGATAAACCGCTGTGCTACAGTAGCGCTACAGTAAAAAAAATCTCAGGTAACTCCTCTTCTTTCTTATCTTCTCCCTCATCTGCTCCAATTAACAATTTGCTGCAGGTTTCTTTGCAAATAAATCGCAGCGCCGCAAAAAGCAATGAAAATTGTGCGTGTTTTTAATTTCTTGGTTGTTTGCAAAATAATACGGACTTTAAGGGGCACAGCCAAATTCAGATTAGGTGGGGAGTTCATTACCCTTCCTAAGCCCCAAAAATCATAAACTTGCATCCGCATTTACCCTCATTAACTAAAAAAGATCTAGAGATGACGCTAAGGACCGTCGCGCTCACTTAGGACAAGAGAAGGCCGTGGGTAATTCATTGCTTATCCACATTTCTTTTGTGGTATCTAAGGCAAGTGTGTCTAAGGCTAGTGGTTATTAATTAGGCCCACTACTTACGTAGTGGAGTACCTTCCCACTTACCTGGCACTTACCTGGCCACAGGGGAGACAAAGAGGCAGTGGAGGATTTATCCTGCGACTTGTCTTTTGGCAGTTAGGAGCGGTCTAAAGCTTTGACCTAGGCGACCACTAGAATTAGGGTTTTGCTTGTTGCATTTTTTGTGATCGCATCATTTTTTCAAAAATCCGTATATTTTCAAAACAAACACCGCATTCATCATTTCCCCTAATTATATCTACGCTGCCATTTGTACTAACCCTTTTTAGTGCAAGATAGGCTGGACACGGGATTCTAGTGCCCGTTTAGTCCGCGTTTCCCTAATCGACCCCAAAGTCAGTATTTCTACATTTACCTTTTCTTTACCCACCACCACACCCATATCGATGGATCCTTCTCCATCGAACTTCTTTACCACTACTCTGCCGCCGTCCGTTGGTGCGCAGAATCCACCCCGCATCTCTCTCCAAGAGAGGTGTTATCCTATTCGAGGTCCTCTTTCGACCTGTCTCTCCATTCCACCAGCCAACGGGGACAATTTTCAGATTAAACCCCAATACATCAACCTTCTACCCAAATATCACGGTCTCAAGTCTGAAGACGCATATGTCTTTATCACCAAATTTTAAAATGTATGCGCAATGATGGGTACTTCATAACTTTCTATGGATGCTATGCGTCTACGGCTTCTCCCATTTACCTTGTACGATATAGCCGAGAAGTTGTTGTATAACACTACCGCACATTCCATTTTAAATTGGGAAGAATTCGTCAAAGTATTCCTTAAGAAATTCTACCCACATCATAAGACAGCTCGAGTCCGTAGCGAAATAAATCAATTCACCCAGCTTCCAAATGAACCATTTTCAAAATGTCTTGAACGCTTCAAAGATGTGTTAGTCCAATGTCCACATCACGGAATCCCTAGATGGGAACTGTGCCGAATCATATATGAGGGCATTAATCCTAACACAAGACAGACCCTTGAATCCATGTGTCAAGGCAACTTCATGAATAAAGATGATGGGGAAGCCTGGAAATTTCTAGAAGATTTCGCTGAAAAATCTTTACAGTGGGAGGGTGCGAGTCAATCGTCTAGGGTTGGCAATAACCAATCGGATGTTTCCATAGGAGTTAGAGCTGAAATTTCAGATTACACAAGAAATTCGACGCTATGGAAAACAAATTTTTAGCTGCCGCCCTAAATCAAATGTCACTCTCCAAAACTGTATGTGGATGCAGTTCTGATCCATCACATCTCACGGAAGAATGTTCATTGAATTCTCCGTTTCAAGGTCACGAGCATACCAATGCTGCTTTCCAACAAAGACGTAGAAACGATCCATTTTCTTCCACATATAATCAGGGTTGGAGGAATCACCCTAACTTTGCTTGGAACCAATCATAATCTCAAAACACGGTTCCAACCCAAAACAATTTCCAAAGGGTCCCTCCACCACAACAGCAACCACCACAATTAAGTCAGCACCCCTTCAAAGCACAAAACTTCCAAAATCCGGTTAACACACCTGCACCGTCTAATCCTTTGCAGTTGACCGGTACTAATGAATCCTCTTCATTCATGAACTTGCTTTGGACAATAAAGTCTTCCATCGATAAAATTGAGAAAAACTCTGCGTCCCAAAGCGAGACTATTAAATCGATGGAAGAAGAAATTGCACGATTAAATGCTGAAATGAGTGCAAGAGAGAAAGGGAAACTTCCAGCTCAACCTTTACCAATCCTGGCTATTCACATCATGTGAATGCAATCACGTTGAGATCTGGAAGAGTGCTTGACAATGAAGTTGGGGAAGAGTTTGATGACACTGAAAAATCTATCGATGATACCCCGGCTGAGACCTTTCCTTCCACTTCTACTTCTAATTCTGACCCCAGTTCTTCTACCCCACCACCTTCTTCCACCCCACCACCTTCTTCCAAGCCTATTCTCCGTTTTCCCAAAGGCTCGACACCTCAGCCCACCTCTTCTACTCCTCCACAGACGATCCCCACTCCTATTCTGGGATCACGTCTACACACACCACCTTCTCCTATGATGGACCCAGCGCTTATTGCTAAAGCACCTTATCCTAATCGGTTAAGGGCTAACAAATCGAGTCCACATATGGAGAAGATTATGGACATGTTTAAGCAAGTTAACATCAACATCCCTCTCCTAGATGCAATCCAACAAGTTCCGTCCTATGCGAAAACTCTTAAGAACTTATGCACTAGGAAGAGGCAGACTCAAGTGCCCAAGAAGATATTCATGGCAAAGACAGTAGACACGGCTTTCCCCCAACAATTACCAAGGAAACGTAAGGACCCGGCTGTCCTACTATTTTTATTTCTATTGGGGAGAAACACATTAACCGTGCTCTACTAGACCTTGGCGCTAGTGTTAACTTGCTTCTATACTCTGTTTACGAGCAACTAGGTATCGGAGTGTTAAAACCCTCGAGCATAACTCTCCAGATGGCTAACCGATCAATCACCAAACCTAGGGGTGAACTAGAGGATGTGTTAATAAAAATCGGGGAATTTGTATTCCCTGTGGACTTTATTGTACTTGATACACAGCCTGTAGCGAACCCACGGAATCATATTCCGGTGATTTTAGGTCGCCCCTTTTTGGCCACTTCCAACGCTATCATCAACTGTCGTAATGGTTCTATGACCCTATCTTTCGGGAATAGGTCAATAGAGCTGAACATTTACAAGTTGGGAAGTGTACCCTTCGAACCTACTGCTCGGGTCTGTTCTGTCGACTTAATGGAGGTCGACAGCAGCGAATTTGATGATCCTCATAATACTGATCTCGACTCTTTTCATACATTGTTGTTTGACCCAACTATGTAACATATACATACGGACACTTCTACCGAGATGTCCAGGTCAACAACTAACACTGATTATGAACTGCTTTTAGAGTCTGAAGATCAACCCGCGATTTGTGATGACATTCTTCTCCGGGGTATTGATGGAACTTTTGAGGAAATCTTCGCTGATGAACTCGCATTTTTGAATGACACGGGTGTTGAGATGAATCATCTCCCAATCAATGAAATTGAACCTCCACCCCTTCTTTTGAATTGTAAAAAGAATGCGAGTAATCCATCACATTCACTGCATCGTCTCTCCAAAATGAAACGCACACACATTCTATTCCACCACTTACCCTTTCCCCACTTCTTCTTCCACCAACCAGAGCACTGCATTGATAAAATCTTCGAATAGTTGGTGTTAACTTTTGGTCTTCGCAAAGCTTGGCATCGACCAATGATTCTTGACCCCCTCATGTGATTTTCAAAGATTAACATTGTCTAACTTAAGTTTGGGGGGGTATAATCTGGCTCCTGAAAAGAAAATTTTTACAAAATGATGAGCCAAAAAAAAATTTTGGGGGAGGATTTTCACTTATATATTTTGGCCCCATTAATAAATTTCCTCCCAAGCTTACAGGTTTTTCGAGATTTAACTGATGGCAACAGTAAGGACACTGTTGAAAACAAGTTTGGGGGAGCTTTGTGCTTATTTTCGCATCATTTGCATCATACTTTGCAAAAGCACAAAACATTTTTTTGAAAACCTATAAAAAAAATTTAAAAAAATTCAAAAGATAAAAATATTTTTGTACATAAATAAGATAATAAAAGTTTAGATAGTGAAAAATTACATCCAAAATATTGGAAAAATTTAAGAAAACCAAGAAAATTAGAAGTTTTCCTATACGAACTAGTAATAAGTAGTTATGAGCCGTTGTCCCAAGGGTTAGTAAGATGAAGGAAGTCACTAATCTGAGGATAAAAATAAGTCTGAAAAATAGTTCCTATTCTGGAAGCCAAACATTTTGAACGTTGATACCCTGCTATTCGCACTTACACATGTCTTGAAACTCGGGATAGTAGAGGATACCTTGAAATGCTCTTGTCTAAAAGCCGATGTGAGAAGGAAATAAAAAAATGAATAAAATATAAAATGGTGAAAAAAATGGACACTGGTTTTGTTATCGCCAAGGCAGCAATAAAAAAATATAGCGAGGGTGCCTCTTCACCTAGTGCCCTAAGGCCAACTGGTCTGGGAGTCACTGCTGAGCCTTAGGTGGTGCAAGACGAGGAAAAACACCAAATAAGCAAGCACATAAGTAATCGGTCGGTTAGTGCCTCAAAAAGTATTAACGGTCGCATGAAAGTGTGTGAGCAAATTCATCTAAATATTCATTAATTAAAAAATACTGAGGTGGATGGACAAGAGTATGATAGCTTGAATTGAATTCTCCGGGTGTAGGGATGTCTTTACACACACGTGGGGTTATATGATCGATGTTTAGACGAAAGATAGGAATGAAGAATAAGACGATGTTTTATTGAGGGAGGACGTGATTTCTAACATCTTTTCATGACTGTTAAGATAGGGCTCATGACAACCGAAAAGCTAGCTTAGTTGGAAACCCTAATTTTCAAGGCTTTTCTTTTACAATTCTTATTTTTAAATGTAATATGCACGGTCTTCCTTCTATTACTGGATTTTGTGGGTGCAATCCGCTGAAAACCCTCAGGAGACAACACTCCTCCTACTAGGGACACCTAGAGGTTTAAAGTCTTGTTGCACGTGCTCAGTGCAATCGTGTTGCCTACGAAAGTGTGCTAGTTAGTTTTTCTTTTTCTTTATTTTATCCTTCTCTTTTTAATAAAACAGTTCGCTCGAGACAACCGAAAATAAGTTTGGGGGAATTTGATCAGTCGAAAATATTGCATTTTTAACACGACAATTTCCCTACCATTTGCACTCATCTAGAGGTGTTCGGTATTAATATAGCACATATTAGCAAAACAGCCGTAAAATACCAAATTACATGTGTTATACTTTAAAACCGACATTTTGAAGGAAATTGAGTGTTTATCATGGCATCGCATCATCTTTGTATAGCGCAACACTTGTTTCGAGAATCTGTGCAGGAAATTCCAGGAAAAGAGCCGAAACAGTTAAAAGTGCTGACATAAATACGCCAAGTCCAAGACTTGAGATCTGGCAGAAATAGAGGAAGCAAAATAAGATTCAACATATCAGAAAAAGGCCAAAATATCAGCCCAAGAGTGACACAGAAATCTGAAGCAGCAAGGCTATTATTAAGCCGCGGATCCGCGGCCCAATACCCATTCCCGCCGCGGATCCGCGGCAAGATGATGACGTCAGCACTGCGTATTTTCCTCATGTGCTTCCTGTAACTAACAAAGCTTCCAGAAGACTCCATATGACCATGTGGCTTCATCCAGAAGGCTCGGCCTAACAACCTTATCCTAGAATATTCCTCATTCTAGAATATTCCCTCCAACAAACTTATTCTAGAAGCCTCTCTCCAACAACCTTCTTCTAGAAGCCTCCTTATAACAACCTTCTTCTAGAAGCCTCCTTGTAACAACCTCATTCTAGAATATTCCCTCCAACAAACTTCTTCTAGAAGATTCCTTCTAACAACTTCATTTTGGAGGGAAAATTCAAATGAGGTTGTTCATTTTGGAGGGAAAATTCAAATGAGGTTGTTCATTTTGGAGAGAAAATTCAAATGAGGTAGTTCATTTTGGAGGGAAAAGTTGTTCATTTTGGAGGAAAAACTGGTTCATTTGGAAGGAAATTTGAAATTTGAATTCTAGATCTAGGGTTTTGGATGGTCTATAAAAGGAAACCTAGATCTAAGTTCAAGGACTTCTTCTTCTCCTCTCTTCATCTTCCACCTACAAGTTGAGTGACACAACTTGTAAACCCTAATTCAAATTCCAAAACCAAATTCAAGATCCCGAGTACCAAATCAAGCGAGAAGCCTTCAACCTTTTAGGAGCGAAGCCGATCTTCAATCGAGCAAGTGATCCAAGCCGATCCGCGACTCAAGGAGACGAGCGAAGCCAAATCGACGATCGAGTTCTTCCTCTTGTAGTTCTTGAGCGAATTGTAACGGAATTGTTGATAAATAAATGGTGAAATTCTATTATCTTGCTTTCTTTAAATTCTTGTATCATGATTCGATCTCAATTTATGATTGTGGCCTTGTTGTGATGTTTGAGTAAAACTCCGCTCGTAAAGGAGTCGAGACGATCAATAGAATGATGATGTAACAAATCTTAAAACGATTCTTAAGTCCTACGAGTTTGTAAACCCTAGAAAGTTGAAGAATCGACGACCTAGTTTCGTTGCAATGCTTTCTTGATTGTGATCGCTCAAAATTAGGGATCCACAATCGATTCTTGAATTTACTGGAGGCTAGAATGTGAATGATATCGACGAAGGAACAAGGGATAGATGATGAAACCCTAGTTTCACAAGAAATCCCTAATTCTCGTTGATCATCATCGATCTAGTATCAATTCATCGATGGATAAGAATATGTAATCGCTAGATTTCATCACATCTATAGATCCGATCGATTCCTACGAGCATCACTTCGTTTCTTGATATTTGATTTGGAAATCATCACATCTCAATTCTTGATTTTAATGTTTCTTGATTTAGACTAGATTTTTCTAATTCTTGAACTTCATTTTACAAATCACGAATTGTCTTCTTTTCTTTTCTTTAATTTTCAATTCATCTAATTCGAAATACGAAAGGATTACACTTTCCCTGTGGACGATCCGCACTTACTAACGCGCTACAATCGACACCGTTATTGATTGCGGTCAAATAATTTTTGGTTGTGATTTCTATACACTTTTCCAACATACACAACGAGAAATTCGTTTCAATCAACCCCCAAGTGTGTTTTTCCCTTATGAGTCGTAAGGATCCCACAAAGGTGTTTTCTTACGAGTCGAAAGGATCTCGTAAGTTTTGTCCTCCTCATGTATCGTGAGGACACTTGATTGGGTCTTTCCTAAATGAAGCACAATTCCAAGGGCGGAGACCGGCCACGGGGATTGCGATTGCGATGAGACATGCGTGTGATGAGCATTATTTGAGCCCGTGGATTGTATACGGTAATCAATTTGGGGATCGGCCGTAGGGCTGGAAGAATTTAGGGAATTTAGAATTTTATTGGCGTCTGCATCGCTGACACTGGAATGGTACCAGGAGCGACTCATCATTCGCCGTTTGGGAATTTGGGGGTTTGGATTTTGGTGCGTCTGTATTACTGCACCGGAATACGATACCAGGAGCGACTCATCATTCGCCATTGGGATATTCAGAGATTTGAAATTTTGTCGGCGCCTGCATTGCTAACACTGAAGTATGGTTTCAGAAGCGACTCATCATTCGCCTTTGGAAGGGGTTGAAATACTTATTTATATACATTTTTTACCGCAATTGCTCCATCATTTCAGCTTTTCTTATCGTGAAGGTCGCGATTGCCTTATCATTTTGGTTATTTATTCGTGGTTGCCTCATCATTTTGGCTTTATTTTCATCTTTTACTCTCTGATTTTTATTACTAGTTTCCCCATCATTTCAGCATTTTTTTCTTTATTTATTTACACTTTTTTTTACACTCCTAGTTTAACGACTTAGGGGTCGACTGTTCCCAGTTTAACGACTTGGTGGTCAGTTATTCCCAATTTAACGATGTGGTGGTTGAATGTTCCCAGTGTAACGACGTCGTGGTCGGTAGTTTGCTTATCCCGTCATCTCGAACTTTGATCTTGGAGGAGCTGTGTTGATGACCGTAACTTTATGGCTTGCCGATACACCTGAGGACAGTGAGGTATTCCCAACCTTGTATTGGTTCTCTACCCAATCTTTGAAAACATAGCAGTTTTCGATGGTATGACTCACCATTCTATGATATGGGTAGTATACTTGATTGCCGGTCATCTTCATTTCATGTGGCCTCTTTGGAATAAAAGTTGCAGACCGTTGTTCAAGGCGTCCTTGAATATTTTGCGGACTTCGTCCCTCCTGGAGGAGTGTACTTTCTTCTTTCTTTCCAAAAGTGTAGGTCCTGATGCTGGTCCTCGATCCCGATCAGTGTTTTATTCGCCTGCTGTCCGCTTACCCCGTTCAGTGTACGTATCGGAGGGACTGGAGGATGATCTCGGCCGTTTTTTGCAAAGGTGTTCCGCTTTTGGGCTGGAAAGGGTATCGGTTGGCTATTTCAGGATATCAATCCCTGGCTCGTGAACTAAGTATTGATTTTGCTGTAATTGCAATCGAGCGACTTAGATCAAGAGATCTGCCACAACGTTTGCCAGCTCAATGACTTTGGAACGGACCTTAGCCATCTTCTCGTCTTTAACCTGAAGCTACCTTTGAAGCCATTGGAATAATGCTTGTTCTATAGTTCTGGGTATGATAACCGGGTCATCCTTACTGACTGAGCTCGATTCTGCAAGAACCATAGGTTCCTTTGGCTTATTGGCCTGAGCAGGCTCTTCATCATCTAGACCGAGCCGGTGTTGGGTAGCAACAACCACATCATTGTCATGGGTATGAGGCGTAGGAGGACTTGTTCTTCTGGGCTCCACCATGTAGATCATATGGATTGTGTACCCATCTACTGCCTCTTCATTGGTAATATTGCTCGTTGGGCTTTTGGCTTGTTGCCTTGGCCCGCTCCTTTCTAAGAAGTGCAGATGATTGAGAGCAGCAGATTCCCGAAGGGCTTCGTTCTCCGTTTGTACGAAATCGGCGATCACAGCTTGATTGTTCGCTAACACACCTTTAGATAGATCTATCTCTCCTGCATTGTATTGCTTTTCGACCCAATCCTTGAAGACGAAGCAGTCCTCAATGGCATGACCTATCACTTTGTGATAGGAGCAATATTTAGGGTCGTCGGTCATCTTCGCTTCTTGCGGTCTCTTTGATTCTGGCAATTGTAGACCGTTTCTCAAGGTGTCCTTGAATATCTTATGGATTTTGTCCCTTCTGAAGGAATAGGCTATATCCAGCTTCTCTTTCATAGGCGATTCTCCTCCCCTCCCAACAATGGCTTTCGAGGTTGGTTGATATTGGGCACGCATGTCCCTTGCCTATTTCGGTCAACCGAAGTGTTAAAAGATTCAGTATCGTCCGAATTTCCGCCTTTGCAATTATCGTCCTTTCGGTTTCTCCAGGATTTATTGTTATTTTGGGAATCCGAGGAGGATTCCTATTTTGAGCGCACCAACATTTGAACTTTCCTGGCCTGCTCTGGGAACGTCTTGAGATCTATGGAGCATAGAAAAGGATTCATCTAGGTACTTAGATTTCCGATGTGGAGATTGACGGATTGGTCTTATTCCAACGGTGGCTCACATTTGATGGAGAGATTACGCCATCGGGTTATAAAATCCGTGCTACTTTCATTGTTCTTTGGCTTAGTTCTTACGAGGTTCGTAATGGTGATCTTATTGTTGACACTCATAAACCTTTGTTGAAACAGAGATTCCATTTGGACGAAAGTAGTAACGGAGGTCAGTGATGGTGATTTTATTGCTGACACTCATAAACCTTTGTCGAAACAGAGATTCCATTTGGACAAAAGTAGTAACGGAGCCATCTGGTATGCTCGCATACCAGTCGAAAGAGACATCGGTTAAGCTATTAACGAACTGGCAGAGCAGAAGCGCATCATTGCCCCCAGTATTCCCGCATGAAGCTTTAAAGTGGGTGATGTGATGATTCGCATTTCCCATCCCATCAACTCTTTCGAACTTGGGGATAACATAGCCAATAGGAAACTCTACCAGATCATACCGAGTAGGATATGGTCACCCGCTACTACTGACATCATTCTGCACTTCGTCTGCCAATGTTTTGACTTTGTTGGCAATCAAATCCGCGATTTGATCTTGTGCTAGCGGGTTGATGTCATCAGTAGTCAAGACATTTCTCGAGATAGGGCGCGACCAGCTTTCATGCGGTTCACCCACCTTTGGACTTAAGGGAATAAGCGTAGACTGCCTCGGGACACCGTTTCCCGGTTCATGAGCTGAGCCCTGCTCTTGATTGGGCAGCTAAGAGGCAACTTGGGCTGTAAGCAACAAGATGACGTTTGTCAAGTCGCCAATTTTCGAGTAGAGCTTTTCCATCTCCTTGTATTTATTTCTGAGCTACTTCTGGAGCTCTTGGAGAAGATTCTACTCTGTGGTCTTGGGACGGAAGATTGGCACCTCTTTGCTTTCCGAGCCTGACTCCCCATGAACCGAGGGATCTCTCTGCTTATCAGCCTAACTGAAAGGGTTTTCATTACCTACCAGAGGAGGCTGGTCTTGGGAAGTGGCAGCCACATTCACACCAGATTGGATTTGAGATATGGTGGCCCCGTCCTTACTCTTGCGGCGCATGCCCACGATGCAGACAGTATGGACCACATGTCCAGCCTTCTCTTTATCTTTGGTGGCTGATCTTTCGGACTGTCGTCATGGCCCTTCCTCTTCTGGAAAGGATAGGCGACTGAAAACGGTTGGCCTGACCGGGTCCTTAGGTGGCGCTGTCCGGATCGTAGTTTTCTTGACTCTTGCGGTCATGGCATCTTTCTGAACCAGTTTCAGCGGTTCAAAAGAGTTAGCGAGCACTACAGTCAATTCAGTTGTTGTTGCAGGGTAATCCTATTCTTAGAACCTCATGAAGTTCAGCCTAGCAGGAGCCCTAACCCTTTTGTTGACTCTGTATCTAAGCCTTTTCTGTCTTAGCTTCCCAATTTCAAGGTCTTGGCGGGCATCCGTTATCTAGGAAGCCATCGTGAGTCGACTGACGGGGAGCTTAGAGAAGATACCCGATCGAGCAGTTGTCAGGTACACCACTAGAGCTTGCCCGAGACGTCTTATTGCTTTATTGGTGTTGATAGCCTTGCCCCTAGCTGGAGCAACGGAGAGTCGTTCGGAAATGGATTTGTGCTTGGGATGAAGTGCCTTCGCAACTACGGCATTTGGCTTTTTGCCACTTGAGTCCAGTTTATCCGTCACCGGAGCATGAAGGACGGGAATGGTGTTAGCTGAGACAAATAAAATAGAGTCAAATTGTAGCAACAGTTCCTCCCAATGTCGCCTGAGACTTGCCGGGAGGATCGTTGGAGAGTCCGTCTTCATCATGTAGGAGACGGGAGTTGTCTTGAGAGCTGAGTTCATCTTTGGAGACATTGTTGAGAATTGATCGCTTGAAATCCTGCATGAAAGAGCACTATTTTCAGTATAGACAATCGATGTATATATTGATTGAGTTTGCATGAATGTTTAACCCGAAATATGGGAGGAAAGATATGTCCCACCGGGCGTGCCAGATTCTGTAGGGTGTTTTTCGTCACCCCATTGAAATGGGAATGCGCGTCGCTTGTCAGGGAAATACAGATCCCCCCTGTCTAGGGTAGGCTGGGGTTTATTGATTGACAGAATCTGAATCTCCGGCAGCCGCGGACTAAACTGCCGTTAATTTCCCCTCGCTTTTGGAGCGAGAGAACCTCCGATTGACGGGTAAAACTGGTCATACAAACTCAATGTGCAGTGTGTGTTATGTTTTGAGTGTGCGGAGTGAGGGAAAAAGAAAGGTGAGGAGCGTCCTAAGGACGCGTGAGCGGCGTAGGCCACGCGCCCAGCATATGGGCGCTGGACACCAGCGGTTCACGTGCCTGGCGCATGGGCGCTGAGCGCCAGCGGGTCACATGCCTTGTACACGAGCGCTGAGCACCAGCGGTTCACGTGCTGGGCGCGTTGGCACAGGGCGCCAGCGGGTCATGTGCATCGCACGTGGGCGCTGGGTGCCAGCGGATCACGCGCCCTACACATGAGCGCTAGGCACCAGCGGAAAAAGGAGGCTTAGCCCCGGAACTAGGAGTTGAACTCCCGAGTGACTTTTGGATTTAAACTCCTAAAAGGGGATCTTTTTGTAGAGTTAAACCCCTAAAAGATCTGGGTTTTTTTAGGTTCAACTCCTTTGAGAATTTGGATCTTGGAGTTGAGCTTCTCAGAGATTGGTTTGGAGTTAAACTCCTAAAGAAGAGATTCTTGTTCGGAGTTAAACTCCCAAGAGATTTTCGGAGATGATGAAAAGGGACCATTTTCTTCTCTCTTAAACCCTGGATCTTCTCTTGAGCCTTGGATCTTCCCAAAGTGAGAATTATGGAGTAGCTTTATTTCTTCCTCCTCTCTGTTAGCTGGATCTTGGAAAAAATGGGGTGAGAGTAAAAGAATCTCTCCTTTTAGAGATTTGATGGGAGATCCAAGCTCCCCTTCAAGGGTTTTATGGTGAAAAACTATTTCTTTTTGGAAAAAGAAGAGTTAAACCCTTAATTTAATTCAAAAAAAAGTAGGTTGAAAACCTTGAGGAAGGAGAAGGAGGCACAGAACCCTAATATTTTTGAGGGAAATGAATTATTCTCTTTTATTTCATCATCATGTTGCCTTATATAGGCTTACAAGTTTACACATAGCCCCTTGGGCTTTACAAAATGGTATTTTGCCCATCCCATGCCTCATGTGCTTACTTCTTTTGCACATGAGCCATGGGCTTTACAAAAAGTTGGCTTTATGCACATTTATTTTACATTTATGCATAAAAATTACATCAAACTTATTTACTACGTAATTTTCTTCTTGGCATAGGGGTGGCCGACCGCTTCTTGTTCGGGCTCGACTTAGTCATGGGCCCACTTGTCCTAGGTTTGGGCCCTCTTGGTTTGGGGTTGATTTTGATTTTAAATTGGTCAACCTGCGTGTAATTTTGACCCCAACGTAGCCCTTCTTGTGAGACTCACTTGCAGGATCTGAGAAATGTTCTCCAGGTTAAGGCAGCAACAGCTCTATGCCCATCCAAAGAAGTGCCACTTCTTGGCAGATCAAATCTTGTTTTTGGGTTTCATCGTCTCAAGTGAGGGAGTGCGTACAGACCCATCCAAAGAACAAGCAGTTTGAGACTAGCCCGTGCTGAGGAACATTCATGAAGCCCGGAGTTTCCACGGCCCCGCTTATTTCTACCATCATTTTGTACCAAATTTCAACGACGTATGTTGGATATAGTGCTCTCAAGGCAATTATTGTAATTGCAGGCACACGATTATGATAATTGAGGGAGGACCTATACAGGTAGAACAATATTACTCGAAATAATAGTATGCTATCTGGTTTGTCTTTATCATTGATATGTATACATTTTACTTGTTATTACGTGCCCCTAATACATAATGATGAAGCCCGTAGGATTTTTGCTTGACTACCAGCAATATGATGGCGATCATATACGTGGGAGCTGGGTAGTCTATAAGCATCTCCATAAATGTCCCTAGTCATGGGAGTATCGAGACTGGGCATCGATATTCCGGAGTAGACTAGTGTATACGTTTCGAGATCCCGACCAGGGGCGGTGGCCTGTCTCACAAGGCATTGGTGTTATTTCACCAAGATAGTGTACAGGTGCTCACTGGAGGTGAGTACACTAGACGGACTCACTGAGAACTTCTAAATGGTTTTATATCTATCATCAGATGGAAGTTCTCGAGTGGAATTAGTACAGGTTAGTCTTTTGACCTGAGATCGCCATTTGTCTCGTGTGAGTTCCTACTGTACTTTGATTATTATGCTATCACGGCTCAAAGGAGTCATGCAAACAGGTTTTAATTGGGTACAGTCCCGAGCCACATGGAGGCAGTGAGAGAATATCAGGGATTCGTCTTTCCTGATATTAGGAGTCAATATCGTGCTGTGTTCGGTTGGCTATCACCCTAAATCCGTGGCCACGGTAGATGATATTTACTGATATGAGTTTAGTAGTTTCTCAGTTGGTGATGAGCTTGACTCGGATATGACATAACGAGTTATTAGAGGTCTGACGTTTCTACCCCCTAGACCCGATATATGATACTCCCAGACGAAAAGACCGGAATATACGGAGATTGTTACATTCAGGCTCAGTACCGTACGGACAGACTTGATTGTCGACCTCCCTTTCGACAAATACCTGTGCAGCCGTTACGTACAGCTAGTGCCGCTAACGTAATTTTGGTTTTTGGATTTATCCAGTAAATCATTGCCAGCGTATTGTCGAGTCTTTAGAGTCCTACATAGAGGGTTTTCCCGGTTCAGGCGACATGATGTAGATGATGTATGTTGGTGCATACAAGGTATCCGATTAAATACGTGTACAGACTACACAGACTTTAATCGAACGGTTGATAATACTAGTGCCTTAGGATTAAGCCAGATTATTAAATCAGGTTTTGATTTAATAATTTATATATATAATTTTAATATGTATATTCTAGTATTATTGTTCACTATCCATTTTCTCTCTCTTGGCTATTCGTATTTTTGTACAAATACGCGGATATGTATTTTGATACGTATACCGGGTTATATACCGTATTTATACGGAATTTTTTCTAGAAGAAGGACATTTCATATGTTGATTTTTCTTTTATAGAAAATCAAAAATGAGGTGAAGGATGAGGTGTAAAGAAGTATGGTGTAGAGAGGTATGGCCTTGCTTTTAAAAATTGATAAAATCATTTTTGGTTACTATTTTTCCATGGTTGCAAAATGATGAGCCATTATTCTTTCTACACTTGTGTTTTTCTTCACTTGAAGAATTTGCCATTTTCCAAGTTTACACTAGGTGAAGCCGGAGCTTGGATCGGTTTCCCTCAGGTGGATCTTCTTCGGTAAGAGCGGTCGCCACCCAAGCACGATCCGGACAGCATACACGGAGCTTGGATGGGTCTTCCATGATTGGGTGGAAACGTGTCGAATGTAGTATTTCGTATCTTTTCATGCTTGGTTTGCTAGTTTAGGCGTTTGGATCAATTCTAGGTTTGTGGTTCCTTCGTGTTTGCTTAAAATTTTTGTTCTCCATTCGCGCCTCTGTTGTGATGCGGGCACTAGAGAACCCTACAGTGGTATCAGAGCCATCCAAACACCTTCAACTAGCTAGTTACGACATTAGAATTCGCGTTTTTCCGTTCATCCAAAACAGCCGAAAAAACAGTCCCTAAATTTTTGGTTTTGAGAAGTTGGCACAACCCGCGGGCTTATGGTTTGAACTGAGAATCCATGGGGTGGAGCATGGGCACCTCGGGGAGACCCCTGGAAAGGCCGAAGGGCTGGGCCCACTCCCTAAGACCACCACGAGGTGGTCTTGGGCGTGGGAACCCGAAACTTCCTCCCCCCATGGGCAGTTTTGGGTCTACCTCACCCCCTAGCCATCTCGTGGTAGCCTCGGGAGTGGGGTACCCCCTCTAGGCCTCCCGACCCGAAGTTAATTTCATTCTCTAACTCCACGCAAAGGTTCGAGTGTGTTTCATTTTGATTCGAACTTCCGAATTGGCTCAAAACTCGACTTTTTTGAATGTTTAGTACACTTGGTTTTGATCCTTGGTATATTTGGGATGTACGCTAATTGTGTTTTGGAATTCTATTTTCGTGACTTCGTTTGCATGTGTGGATGTGTTGTTAATGTTGTCTAATTGCTATATGCTCAATTAGACGGGGTTACACACATGTTTCTGTTACTTATTTCTGGTGATATATATCATGATTATGGTTTAGTCGGATTGTCGTGTCGGATAGCCCCTCGTGCGTTGCTTGTACAGTTTTGATTTATTATATTGTATTCATTTGTTCGGAACGAAATCCAATATATGGCCGCCGTTTCCGTATTATGTATATTCTTTTATTGGGGCTCGACCAGGATTTGGTCGATGTCACCATTGTATATGTTTCATTTTTGTACTAGGGTTAACCCAGGAGAAGTGCTCGAGTAGCCGGGTTCCAGAGTGCAAAAGCTGGCCATCTCATAGAGTTGAGACCGAGCCGCCTCGCTTTAGAATTGACGGGTTGCTCGCCGCACTTGTAGGGGTTATAGGATTCGACCCATGGAGGAGTGCACAAGTTACTGGATTCCAGAAAGCGGTGGGTGATCGACTCATTTCATTGAGGGCGTGTTACCCAGTTTCTAGAGTTAGCAGGTGGCTTGCCACACTCGTAGGGGTCTAGGATCGACAATGTATGGGCTTTCCACACGACCGGGGAACGTCGTGTTTCATTTACGGCTCAGATGAAACACGGGGCTCCAAATTTATCCGCTATTCCATATTGTTGTTCGCATGCCTGTGATGATTCTTATCTGCCTATGATGACTATTACATGCCTGCGATGTTGATATATATATATATATATATATATATTAGTAGATGCTTCTATATATTTTGTATCCGCACTAGCCCTGTCCCCGCCCTTCCGTAAGTTAAGTAACCTTACGGTGAAGAGTCGGGACCCCGTGACAAATGCGGATGGCATATAAAAGCATGCTATTTTGGTTGTTTCTATTATGGCTTAGAAACTACATGTGATGGGATTGCATTATATCTTTAATGCAAAGAAAACAAACCTATTTGATGTTGTCGGAACCAATTTTTAAAACTATTCGGTTTTCTTCAAAACAATTGTCATATTCTTTTGCTTTGCATAGAGGTATTCGGTTAGGAATATCCAACTGTTCCCCCAATCTGAGCAAGGCTCATTTGAATTTTGAAAATTCAAATTTTCTGAAGCAACGCTTCGAATTCCGTGCGTTGCGCAATGCGCAAGCGGTCCACAGTGCAACACGTGTCTGCGCAGTTGCGCAAGTGCACCGCTGCGCGACACGTGTCTGCGCAGTTGCGCAAGCACTGTGGCGCAAGTGCACCGCTGCGCGATACGTGTCTTAGCAGTTGCGCAAGCGCTGTTGCGCAAGTGCACACCTGCGCGACACGTGTCTGCGTAGTTGCGCAAGCACACTTGCGCAAGTGCACCGCTGCGCGACACGTGTCACACGCTGGTGAGTTGCGCAGCAACCGAATGAAAATTTAATGAAATCTTTTCTGTTCTTTCCAAAACCAGAAGATTTTCTTCTGCCTTTGGATCAAAGATCCAGCGGTGGGAAAATTCCCAAAATCACTCAGAAAAGATCTTGTTAACAAATTCAACAAATTTGTAAGCACTATAAATAGGACCCCAGACCTCATTTGATCATCATCAACATCAGAAAGAAAACAGAGAGAATTCTTGAAGAAACTTTGGAAGAACAAAAAAAAAGGGGTAAAACCTTTTAAAAGAGAAAAATCTCTGAAGTATAGATCATTAATCTAAAAATCATTAATCTTCAATGAACAAATAAATAAAATAAAAATAAATAAATAAAAATAGTGCCTTGCACTTGTTATGAACCCTTGGTTCTGTGAAATCAGGGAAAACAGGAAGAAAAACTTGTTTTCCTTTGATCCAAATTTAGATCAAAAGTGCTATGCACTTTTGCTCTTAAATCTGAAAAATTCTTGATGTTCTGCACAAATGCAACCCATTATTTAAAAGGGCCTGGCCCAAATCAAATTGCAAAATAATAAAGGGGCAGAGCCCTGTTTGGATTGATTTTCTAGTCGGGCAAAGCCCAAAATAAATAAAAAATTTGGACTTAACGTGTCTGCGCAGTCGCGCAAGCACTGTTGCGCAAGTGCACAACTGCGCGACACGTGTCTGCGCAGTCGCGCAAGCACTGTTACGCAAGTGCACAACTGCGCGACACGTGTCTTGTTGCGCAAGTGCACAACTGCGCGACACGTGTCTGCGCAATTGCGCAAGCACTGTTGCGCAAGCCTTCCACTGCGCGACACGTGTCACCTCCACGAGCGCTTGCGCTCTTTAATTGCGCAAAGCACCTGACAAGCCGTGTGAGGCACTGTCAGAGTATTAAATGCAATGCATTATTAAGGGGCAGATCCCAATCAAAGGTCAAATGGACCAAATAGAAGTATTGCACATTATTTTAAAAAGGCAGAGCCTAATCAAAAAGTCTAAACAGACCAAAAATAATGCTATGCATTATTTAAAGGGCAGAGCCCAATTGAGAGGTCCAATAGACCAAAAACAATGCTCTGCATTATTCTAAAAAGGGCAGAGCCCAGTCAATGGCCTGAAGTAATGCTATGCATTATTCTAAAAAGAGGGAAAGCCCAAACAAAGGCCTAATAGGCCAAATGCAAACAAAATGTGAACATTTTCAACTGGACTTAGCCCAATTCTGGCCGTAAGTCCTTAAATTAAATTGACTGAGCACAGCTGCTCTCCTAAATCAATTCACGACCAGTTCGAGGGTACATCTCCGAACTCCTTTGACATCCCTCGTTGTAATACCTCAACGACGTCAAAGAGGTGACGGGTCCCAATGACCACACATCTAAATAGACTGCGGGGTCCTTAAACTCGTGGACCGAAACGTCCCTAAACTAATATCGGACCGAAACGTCCCTAAACTAATGACGGACCACTACGTCCTTAAACTGGCGATGGACCGAAACGTCCCTAAACTAATATTGGACCGAAACGTTCCTAAACTAATATCGGACCGAAACGTCCCTAAACTGGCGATGGACCGAAACGTCCCTAAACTAATATCGGACCGAAACGTCCCTAAACTAATGACGGACCACTACGTCCTTAAACTGGCGATGGACCGAGACGTCCTTATCGGACCGAGACGTCCCTAAACTAATATCGGACCGAAACGTCCCTAAACTAACGATGGACCACTACGTCCTTAAACTGGTATCGGACCGAAACGTCCCTAAACTAACATTGGACCACTACGTCCCTAAATTGGAACAATAAAGCCAATTGCTCTTTTGCCGGATCTAAACGGTCCCGCCTAAGTTGATCTTAGCCCTAAATGCGGTTAATGTGTCCTTAGATATTCAAATAAACAATAAAACTCCAAATCAACTTTGGTTCAAGGGTACATCTCTGAACTCCTCTGACGCCTGTCATTGTAATCCCTCAACGACGTCAGAGAGGTGACGAGTCCCGGCGGCCAGATAATTAAATCAATCACTACGTCAAGTCAAATCTCAGTCCAAAACAGGACTAACGTATCCTTGACGAACGTTTAAGTTGATCTTAGCCGCAACGCGACTAATGCATCCTTAAACGAAAAACACCAAACCCAAATCTAAGTAAATACGGATTTGGACTAATCCACGTCCTACGGGCGACGGCATTACTCAGTCTCCGTATACAATCCACGGGCAACCACAAACAAAACAAGCACACACGACACGAAGTGAAATTCTGGAGAAGGAGAAAGTTGTTACCGCGATGCGGTAGCGTAATTAACTGCAGGGGCTTGCGCCTGCAGGGAAGAGCGTCCCCACAATCAAAAACCCCTCACCCTGAGGGGGAATCTGACGAAGTCTGCTACATCGGCCACATCCGTCTAAACCTCCGATCCACGGTGCCATAAATCAACTTGGTATCTTCGGAGAGATAGACGGATAAAACCAAATAGCATCTGCCCCGAATCCCAGCGCCAGGACATAGCAGTCCTGTGCGCCGCCTTTCGGAGGGGAACAGATTCTGGCACGCCCGGTGGGACCTTTTCCTCTTTCCACTCCACACTTCGTGTATCGTCTTCGCGAACCAATCGCGGTTTGTTAAATGGTTGCCTACGGATTTCAAGTTGCTGAGATTTGGTCTTTTGTCTGGCGCAGAACTCAAGCATCCATGTTTTCTTACTGCACCGAATGCGCGAAGCACCACTGTAACGGACACTCCACCTCACCGAGAGGTGTAACATATGGGCCCCAAGCGGCCTCTTTCCTCGCTCTGCCGGTGGAACAGGTGACCCAGGCCACCACCGGCCTGTTTTTAGGGACCATGGTCCCACCTACAAGCTTCTCTATGCCGATATCCACGCCGGAAGCGAACAAGAAGTCGGTGTTCGACCGGCTTACCGCTACCACGACCCCTGTCAACGGGTCGCCCGCTACTAACCCGACAGCCTCCGTTTTTACCAGGCTAGGTCAGAACTATAAAGTGGTCGTCCCAAAGAGGGCAACGGCCGCTGCTTTGGATGTCGTTAAAGCGGCTTCTCCCATCAGAGAGTCGGTCTTCACAAGATTGACGGTTCCTACTCCTCCCCCAGCTGGTCAAAAGGCATCAGTCTTCGATAGGCTGACATCGGCAGTCACCCCACACTCGAACAGGGGGCAACAAGAAAACATCTCGATCTCCGAGCCAGTCCCAACGGCTCGTCATGCGCGACGTCGCCATTGGCGACGAGTGAGAAAAGCAGGGGGCAACTCTCCCTCAGGGCTAACCCCACCTGCTCCAGTGGTGGAGGTCAACGCTGCTGTTCCAACTGGGAACAGCTTTGAATTGCTGAGGAAGGTGAGAAAGAACTCTCCAATTGCTACGTTGAAAAGATCTCCTCCACCTGCGGAGAGAGTTCCAGAAACAAAACAAGAACAGCCCCCTCAACGGCTATCCTCACAAGTTTATAAAGTATGGCGGAGGGTTCAAGACTCCGTGATCGATCCAGACCACTTGCGTCACCAGAAAAAGGCGAAGGTGGAAAATAACAAAAACTGCCCCATTAAACAGCAGGGGGTGACAGTTGCTAGGATGCCCACTCCAACGGCTCCTTTAACCTCGATGGCCCACAAAAGAAGAAGGCCAGGGAAAGCTCCCGCGTCAGCGGCAAAGTTTGAAAGCGGTGAACCTAAACGCCCCAAGTCAGGGGGCATAATTGTTCATACGGTTTATATGGCTTCTGGAAAGGAAGAAAGCCGTACTTCTATGGGTCACCGACCGCTCACCCGATCAGTGACCAAGGCTCAGGAGCAGCAACAAAAGCTCCAGGAGATGATGACCATAATGGCTGCACTCACTGGGCCGAAAGAAACCCCGGAAACATCCTCAGAAGAACGTCAAGAACAAGAAACGGACGCCGAATTCCTTCGGCGCGTGCTAGAGAAGAAAGATAAAGAGGCTGCGGAACAGGCAGCCAACATAAAGAAGATGGCCCTCCTGTTCCAGGATATGGTGGGTATGATGATTCAACAAGATCCAGCTGCTGGGGATCCCCCGATCATTCTTGAAGATGATAGGGGGAGACATCGAATTCTCCACCGGCTCTATCCGCAGCTAAAGAGGATACCATATCAAAAGCTGATTTGGATGAATATATTGCCCAACAAATACGGGTGCATCAGGCGACTGAAGCAGCCGGTCAGATCGTAAAAACGGGGCGGCCATATCCGGGCTGGTATGACCAAATCAAGTACCCGCCGGGTTACACGATTCCCAAGTTTCATGTTTACAAAGGGACCGGCAATCCCCATCAACATGTTGCCCAGTTCAGGGCGCTTTGCGGTAATACCGGCGGCGATGACAAGTTGTTGCTTCGCCAGTTTGTTGGAAGCTTATCAGACACGGCGTTTGAATGGTATTCTGAGCTTCCCAACGACTCTATTAAAACCTTTGCGGAGATGGAGCTGCTTTTCACCCAACGTTTTGCAAGTGCCAGTGAGCGTACCCCGATGACGGCACTGATCAATGCAAGGGTAAAACCCGGCGAGACATGGGTTCAGTACGCTATACGATGGCGAAATCTATGGTCGAAGTGCGAACAGCGCATAGAAGAAGCTCCAGCGGTGGGAATGTTTGTTGGAACCCTTGATCCACAAGCAACCATCTCACAGTTCATGATGTTCTTCAAGCCGACTTCCTTCCAGGCTTTGATCGACAAATTAGCGCAGATGGGCCATAAACCCCCTCTCCCGAAACCAGACTCCCGAAACGATAAAGGAAAGGGAAAAGCGATCATTGTCGCTAATGCCCAACAACAACCGAGCGACTCGAAGCCGGTCGCTCGTCCAAACAATACACGCCCATACGTACCCCATGAGGACAGGATGGGACGCCCTTACTCTTTCCCCCGTGATAAAACGAGGAGGCTATTCGAGCTGGCGCTGCGCAACAGACTCATAAATCTGCCAGATCCGAAACGTCCGTTGCAACCGAACGACGCCAACGAGCCCAATTACTGCCCTTATCATCGAGTGCTAGGCCATCCGATTGAGGATTGCTACGTTTTCAAGAATTGGATTGAGAACCAGTACCATCAGGACAAATTTGCGCTATCTGACAAATGGAAGGTGAATCCTCCGCAGCCCCACACCTCTAAGGGGACGAATACGCCGGGGGCAACATGCTCCGTTATTGAAGAAACTCCCTGGGAGGTTGTATTATCAGCCAAAACGAGGAGAATGCTAAATGATCTTCAGACCTGTCCAGCGATCAAGTGGAAGAACCCCTTGGAACCGCAGGTTATTGAGAGGATGTTGAAGCGACGACCGACTCCGAAGACCGATGGTGGTAGTTCAAGCGCTCATAGTCAGCCGTCAAAATCTTCGAAAAAGAAGAAGAAGAAATCTAAGAAGCCCGTGAAGCCTGGCGACAAGCGCACGGACCTACAAAAGCAGATCGACGCGCTGGATGAATATAACCAAAAGGCGCGAACTCCCATTACGCTCCAAGATTTCCTTGATCACGTCTTTCAAAAGGAAGATGAGGGAGAGAGTTCATCGGACGAATCCGAGGAGTATGTGGCGAGCTGTCATATGATCTCTCATTCGGTCACGAATGATGAAGAGACCTCTGGCACTGAAACGCTGGGGGCAAATGCCGAATCAGGAGCCCCAGGGTTACCAGTTGAAATGATTAGCGCGTTTCTTAATGAAGCTCGGTTGAAAAGCAAGGCTGATCGAGAACGCGAGACGGCTATATTCGAAAGGGCCAAGCGTCAGCGACTTGAGGAAGGAGCTGAAACGATCCCGCTGGAGCAAAATGCCTCCACCGTTGACAAAAGCCAATTCAAGATAAAAAAGAGGTTTGCTAAGGCCATATCAATGGGCATGAAGCTACCATCCTCTGAAGGGAAAATTACTGGTGCGGTAGAAAGGCACCCCTCTTATTGCTTATATCATCAGAAGGTCTCGCATCCTACACAAGAGTGCAAGGCTTTCAATGGATGGTGGCAAGGATACGTCGCTAATCGACAACGCTTTAAACGGGAAAAACGTAAAATTCGTCGGGAGCAAAGAAACACGACCAAAGAGCTTGAAAGAACTGCCAACAATTGTCACATGGTTAACACTGCCGGGTCACAAGTGCCTACATTTGGGAGCGACTCTGATGAGGAACTAGAACTTGGCCCCCTCTTCAAAGAATCCACTTCGGGAAAAGAAGAAGAACCGAATGCCTGCGAGAATATACAGCTGCGCAATCGAACATTACCCGAAAAGAACCTCGGACCCTTGAACAGAAAAGACAAAGGGAAAGAGAAGGTCTCTGAAGATATCTCCTTGGATGACCGAGTCGCGGAAGAGTTAACCGCCAAGAATCCCCCAAAGAGGAATAAAGTAGATTACAATGTCTTAGCGCATCTGAGGAAGTTACCCTCACAACTCAGCATTCTCGATGCCCTATTACTATCAAAAGAGGCAAGGGATTCTTTGATTAAGGCCCTACAAGATCCGGACCAGTTCCAAGCCTTCCTAGCCGAACAAAAGATGAAGGATGAATTGGAAGAGGTGCACACAGCCGACGTTGCTTTTAGTGATGAAGACCTTCTCCTCGGGACGTGTGAACACAATCGCCCCCTTTATGTCTCAGGATACTGCCATGACATAAAGATAGGTAAAATCTTGGTCGATAACGGATCGTCAGTTAATTTACTCAATGTGCGAGTGTTAAAGGAGATTTGCATGAGTGTCCAACACCTCGCCCGAGACAAAATCACCATCTCCGGCTTCGACTCTCAATCCTCAAAGACTCTTGGATCTGTGATATTGACGCTACGCTTCGGGTTGCTCGTCACAGACATCAAATTCCATGTTATAGACGCCAAGACGTGCTACAATGCTCTGCTCGGCCGACCATGGCTACACGAGTACAATATCATCCCTTCTACACAGCATCAGTGCATGAAGTATTCTAGGGATGGCCTTGAGTACACTGTGGCGGGAGAGTTGAATCCGTTTTCCGTGAACGAAGTTCGCAAGTATGAAGATGCAAAGTACTTCTTACCGAGTTTCGAAGACACGGAAAGGTGTCACAAACCGGAGAACAAAACTAACGCTACCATCCCTGTCTTCGGCAGTGACACCGAGGAGGAGGAGGATATAATTTATTCAGGTCCATCCCAATCCACCAGGCCAGGACCATCCGTTCCTTCACTAATCTTCGGCAGTGATTCAGAGGATGAAGTTCATGCTGTATTCCCTGCTCGGCCTGCAATACGGGTTTCCGCTGATGAAGAGCGAAGTCTGCAGATAACCATGGTGCCGCTTAAACATTACAAAGAACTGGATGCACTCAACGCCAACAGCGTAGAAGAATTGCACACATTCTATATTCCTCCCGGACGAAAAGGCGAGAAGGCAATCCTATTCTACCGTTCTGAAGAAAACAAGGTGGAAAAAGAAATTTGGCATGGCGCGGATCCCACGCTCGACGGGCTTCAGCCTATCCGTCTTTCCAGATATTATACCGAAGGTTTGAAGAAACTGCTGAAACGCCAGGGGATGTCCTTCACACAGACCGTTAGAAAAGCCAAATTCTATAACAAGGTCTGGAACGTTCCCGGGACTCAATGCAAGCTGCCTAACGGGAGAACGGAAACAAAAGGGCTTGGGTACATCCAGCCAAAGAAACGGGAGCTAGTAAACAGCTGTTATGACATGTATGACTTCGATGAAGAGGTGGACGCTCAATGGGAGGACGCTAATCCTGGATCAGCAAAAGTTCCTGATACAAAACCGCCCAGTCCATCGTCTGAAGACCAGATGAGCAAACTTATAAAGGATGCGAGTCAAAAAGCTCGAGATGATCACCATCGTGAAATGGCAATCTATGAGAAAGCCAAGACACAGCGTCTCCTTCAACAGGCAGTAAAGAACGAAGATGCTGCCCCACGTCAGCCTGCTACAAAAAGGGGTCGACGCGAAAGCAAAAACAAGTCGAAGGGCCGAAAAGGTGCTCAACAACCACAAAGCAGAGCTAAGAAGCCACGCATCCGAGAGTCGAGCGTTATTGACCTAGCCCTCATGAAGAAAATGGGTCGAGCATACTCATTTCCTCAGAATAAAACAAGGAAAATACTTGATCTTGCTCTAAAACATCAAATGCTTACTCTGCCAGAGTCTAAACACCCTGAGCAAGCGGGCGAAGTCTCCAACCCAAATTATTGCTCTTACCACCGAGTAGTAGGGCATCCGCTTGAAGATTGCTTCACCTTTAAGAATTGGGTTGAGGACCAATATCAGCTTGGCAAATTCGCGTTGTCTGACAGTTGGAGGGTAGCGCCGCCGCAAAAGCACGAACCCGAAAACACAAGGATAGAACCAACTCCGCATTGGGATTGGCAGAAAATTCGCACCTGCCATGTGATAACAATATTAAAAGAAAGGTCCGAGGACATGAACAACCTTCCTTGGTGCTTTGAAAGCGGCAGCGATGAGGTAATCTCAGAATTTCCACCAGCACCAAAAGAGCTGGAAGATGGAATCCATACTACTGCAGATAACCTCAAGAAAATCGAGTTGGGGACAATAAATGATCCGCGACCGACATTCGTCAGCGAGCTGCTGTCTGAAGAGAGGGTGGCTGCGTTAAAAGACGTCCTTGTGCAGCATAAAGATTGCTTCGCATGGAACTATTCCGAGATGCCGGGACTAGATCCAGAAGTTGCTGTACATAGACTAGCAATATCCCCGAACATTAAGCCAGTCAAACAGGCGCCGAGAAGAATGCGACTCGAGCTTGAGATGAGCATAAATACCGAAGTCA
Organism: Agapanthus africanus; assembly: GCA_030015575.1. Lineage (NCBI taxonomy): Eukaryota > Viridiplantae > Streptophyta > Magnoliopsida > Asparagales > Amaryllidaceae > Agapanthus > Agapanthus africanus. Next base: position 424,798,830 of record CM057349.1, read on the forward strand.
AAAAGTTAATCGACTCTGGCTTCATCCAGGAAGTTCAGTACCCTGAATGGATCGCCAACATCGTCCCAGTGATGAAGAAAAATGGGACAGTACGCATATGCGTAGACTTCCGGGATCTTAATAAAGCTTGCCCGAAGGATGATTTCCCAGTGCCAGTCACTGAACTGATGATAGACAATACATCCACTCATGAAGTTTTCTCCTTCATGGACGGCTCATCGGGGTATAACCAGATAAAAATGCATCCAGAAGACCAGAAGCACACAGCCTTCAGGACTCCTCTTGGTATATTTTGTTATAAAGTGATGCCCTTCGGTTTGAAGAACGCCGGTGCTACTTATCAGAGGGCCATGACAAAGATCTTCGACGACCTTATACACGAAATCGTCGAATGCTATATCGACGATCTCGTGGTTAAAAGCAAATCATACGAGGAACATCTCGAGCATCTGAAAACTGTATTTCAACGCCTTCGGCAGTACAACTTGAAGATGAATCCTCTTAAATGTGCGTTCGGGGTTTCCTCGGGCAAGTTCCTGGGATTCGTTGTTCGACACCGAGGTATTGAAATAGATCCATCAAAGATTAAAGCGATCATGGAAATGCCTCCGCCGAGGACTCTCAAACAGCTGCGGTCTCTCCAAGGGAAACTCGCATACATACGGCGATTTATAGCCAACCTTTCAGGAAAGTGCCGTCCTTATAGTCACCTGATGAAGAAGGGAACCCCATTCGTTTGGGATCAAAAATGCCAAGGCGCACTGGACGAGATCAAGCAATACCTGCAGAACCCGCCGGTGTTGGCTGCCCCGGTTAAGGGGAAGCCTCTCATTCTTTATACAACCGCCCTCGAAGGTTCCTTAGGCGCATTATGGGCGTAAGAGAACGATCAAGGGAAAGAAAGAGCACTCAACTACTTAAGTCGAGTTCTGCTGGGGGCAGAAAGCAACTACTCTCCCATTGAAAAACACTGCCTGGCGTTGATCTTCGCAATAACAAAGCTTAGACATACGCATTAGCGCACGAAGTCCATCTCATTTCAAAAGTGGACCCTCTCAAATATTTAATGTCAAAAGCCATCCTGACAGGACGACTCGCTAAATGGGCTCTGCTCTTAATGGATTTCTCGATAACATATCGACCCCTCAAGGCAGTAAAGGGTCAGGCCATAGCCGACTTCCTTGCTGAGCACCCGATACCTGCCGATTCTCCTCTGAATTGCGATTTGCCAGACAAACATGCGTTTGACGCAATCGACAGTGGTGATAGCCGGTGGGAGCTTTATTTCGATGGGGCGTCTTCCATGAAAAAGCACAAACAAAATACGTCAATGACCAAATCGGGAGTAGGCCTTATCTTCGTAACCCCACAAGGAGGAATAATGCGCTTCGCCTTCTCCTTAACAGAGCCGAGAACGAATAACGAAGCTGAATACGAAGCTTTGATAGAAGGCTTGGAGATCGCCATTAATATGGGAATTGAAAGCCTCCTCATATATGGGGACTCCCAGCTAGTCGTCAGTCAAGTGAACGGCGATTACCAAACATGCAAACCGGAATTGATAAAATACGGTGAAAAGGTGCAGCAACTGCTAACCCAAATTCCCTCCTATATTTTGGAAAGCATACCGCGCGCGGAAAACAGCAAAGCGGACGCACTGGCCAAACTTGCTAAAGAATTGGCTGACGAGAACCTCGATGACGTTAGAATCGTGGTACAAAGCCGTCGAGTGCTCGCCCCGGCAGAAATACCTCCAGAATTATATAAGGAAAAAGGAGCGACTGAGCAGACGACTCTACAAATAAAAGACCATGAGAAGGCCGAAGACTGGAGAGAAGTCTTCATAGATTACTTCAAGTTTCACCGAATGCCTGAAGAAGCGTCCATAAGGCATCAGCTCGTGAAACGAGCTCTGTCCTTCGCCTTCGTCAACGATACTCTATACAAAAGGTCATTTGATTCTCTGTGGCTGAGATGCCTAGGACCTGACGAAGCGAGAAAGGTCGTCCAAGAAGTTCACGACGGACTCTGCGGTTCCCATCAAGCAGGCCCTAAGATGAAGTTGAAGATCAAACGGATGGGCTACTATTGGCCCACGATGATCCAGGATTGCCTTGAATACGCGAGACAATGTCATTCATGCTAAATTCATGGGGACTTCATCCATCAGCATCCCAATCCACTGCATCCAACAATGGCTAGCTGGCCTTTCGAAATGTGGGGGACTGATATAGTTGGCCCCATCGAACCAGCATCGTCTAAGGGACATCGTTTCATCCTAGCGACGACTGACTACTTCTCCAAATGGGCAGAGGCGGTACCGTTGAGGGAAGTGAAGACGGAGAACATCCTCCATTTCTTCAAAACGCATGTCATATACCGGTTCGGAACCCCAAGAAGGATCATCTCTGATAATGGGCCAGCCTACCGAAGTCATAAAATTAGCCGCTTCGCACAGCAGCACAATATAGACTGGAGATACTCCTCAGTTTATAATCCGCGAGCTAATGGACTAGCTGAAGCCTTCAACAAGACATTGACGAAAATCATAAAGAAAACAGTGTCCCGAAATAAGAAAGATTGGCACGAAAGATTGCAAGAGGCTCTTTGGGCGTATCGAACTACGTTTAAAACGGCCACAAACACAACGCCATACGCGTTGGTATTTGGGACGGAAGCAGTACTCCCTCTCGAGATAGAATTACCTTCTCTACGAGTGGCAGTCCACTACGAGCTGACGGACGAAGAAAATGCTCACCTTCGGTTTGAAGAGCATGACGCCCTTGATGAAATCCGGCTCATAGCGCAGCAAAATCTAGAAGCGTATAAAGCAAAGATGACGCGCTCATATGAAAGATTGACCCGACCGAGGACATTCCGCCAAGGCGAACTCGTGCTAGTGGTCAAAAGGCCGATGATCCCCAATCGCGCCAAGCGGGGAAAATTCGAGCCAAACTATGAAGGCCCGTATATCGTAGATAAAGTTTACCAGGGTGGGGCCTATCTACTCATGGACATGCACGGTGAAAGGCCTTTCAGGCCAATAAACGGTCGCTTCCTAAAGAAATACTATGCTTAATGAGTCACAGCCTAGGTCAATGATGGATGACAACGACTAAGTCCGCTCGCTATCTTCCTAGGTTCAAGCTTCATAAAGAATAGCCAACCTTCTCAATAATGGACCGAAATGTCCTTAAACTAATAGAGGACCGAAAAGTCCTTAAACTACTACCGCAGCATTCTTAGGCTGACGGGATAAAAAAAAAACGGTATGTCCATAAGCAAAAAGGGCACGGATGAAAACCTGAAAGGGCTCCGTGAGTAAAAACAGCGGGACTACCGGCGAAGGTTTGTGAAAACCCGAAAGGGCGCAACTTCGTTAGAGAACCCTTATAGAGTCCTCTCGACCTTGTAAGGAGAAACCGCCTGTGTGAGATCCTTACGACTCACAAAGGAGCAACACACTTAGGGATCCCCACGATTCCTAAGGAGAAAATACACTTGCGAGATCCTCACGACTCGTAAGGAGAACTCTCTTATGGGACCCTCACGGCTCATAGGATTTGAAAGTCTTAAGTCACAGAGACCTAAACCTGTGCTTAAGCAAACCCCCACAAACTTCCAATATTGCCCTACAAGGGGGTTCAATATTGACCTTTGTATACAATCCACGGGCGCGAATAAACATTTCCCTAGTCAAATTTCATCCGTAACTAGGAATACATTCGCATGGTAAACAACCCTTATAAATCCCCTCGATTTATGAGGAGAAAACCCACCTGTAGGATCCTTACGACTTACAGAGGACCAAAACACTTAGGAATCCTCACGATTTCTAAGGAGAAAATACGCCTATGAGATCCACACGACTTGTAGGGAGAAATACCTTTATGAGACCCTTACGGCTCATGAAATCAAAAGCCTTAGTCGACAGGACCCTAACCCTGATTGCTAAGCCTCCTTTGTTCGACAACGACAGAGGCAAATGATGATTCGCTCCTGGTAATATCCCAGTTGCAGCGGTGCTGATGCCAAAAATCGGTGTCCAATTTCAGGCGTACGGCGAAAGCCAGTAGGCCGCTCATGCATACGAAATAGCCGAAATGGTAGGGCAACTTGCAATAAAAAGCAGCAAGTAAAATGTATGCATGCAAAATAGCCGAAATGATTGGGCAACTCGTAATAAAAAGCAACGAGTAAAGATAAAATAAATAGCCGAAATGATTGGGCACCGCGAAAAATAGCCGAAATGATTGGGCAATCGCGACCTTCGCGATATAAAAGCTGAAATGATAGAGCATCACGGAAATAAAATAAAATAAAAAGAAGAAATGATAAAACTTCGGCCCTACAGTTAAGATCACATCGATCCCTGTATACAATCCAACGGCGTAAACAGAGAAAGGACCATACTTCCCCAGTGGGTCCCGTCAAACGACGAAGCCAAACTTCAACGGTTCATTTCAACCGAAGAAGCCATTGATTCCAACAAAACTCCTCGACTCACGGATACAAACACTCCTTGACGAGAGCCTTCTGATCCGCGTCGACTCGCAGAGCCACCAGCGCCTCCGTGGGAACCCTCGACTCGTTTCAAACCCCAAGGACACAAATAATCCTTGGCGCTCGGGAAACAAATAATCCCTAGCAAAATTCCTCGACTCACGGATACAAACACTCCTTGACGAGAGCCTTCTGATCCGCGTCGACTCGCAGAGCCACCAGCGCCTCCGTGGGAACCATCGATTCGTTTCAAACCCCAAGGACACAAATAATCCTTGGCGCTCGGGAAACAAATAATCCCTAGCAAAATTCCTCGACTCACGGATACAAACACTCCTTGACGAGAGCCTTCTGATCCGCATCGACTCGCAGAGCCACCAGCGCCTCCGTGGGAACCATCGATTCGTTTCAAACCCCAAGGACACAAATAATCCTTGGCGCTCGGGAAACAAATGATCCCTAGCAAACTCCTCGACTCACGGATACAAACACTCCTTGACGAGAGCCTTCTGATCCGCGTCGACTCGCAGAGCCACCAGCGCCTCCGTGGGAACCATCGATTCGTTTCAAACCCCAAGGACACAAATAATCCTTAGCGCTTGGGAAACAAATAATCCCTAGCAAAATTCTCAATTCACGGATACAAACACTCCGTGACGAGAGCCTCTTTGACTCACATCTCGGGCAGTAAGGATTCAAAAACTTGCTTCCTGAACAATGGGACCCTGCAAGTCAATCCTAAATGGTCTCTTGCATACTATTCACGGGTCTCACTCTCTGAATTCGAATTTCGACGAGGAGGGAAACAACCACTTACGAATCCTTTCGACTCGTAAGAGGGAAAAATTCTCTTATAGGATCCTTACGACTTATAAGAGAAAACCACACTTAGGAATCCTCACGATTCCTAAGGAGAAAATCCACCTACGAGATCCTCTCGATCCGTAGGGAGAAAAATCTCTATGAGACCCTCACGACTTACAGAGTTGAAAAGTCTTAGGCAGCAGATCTAAACCTGCGGCCTAAGCCATCGCTATTTCTTAAAAAGGTTGGGATACTCGTCCTAATCATCCGTCAATCATAGTTACTAAGGTGGCGTACTGATAATAAAAGAAAGAAAAGACGGAGAAATGACACAAGACATTGCAAAAATGTGCATCTTTTATTCATAAATATTGATTGGGTACAGGATACATTGTGCTAAAGAATAAAAAATATATACATATACTTTACAAAGACAGATGATACAAGGAGAATTATTGGGAAGGAAGCTTCTTGAACAACTCTATCAATTGCTCGCGTACTTCCTTCCACGCCTTCTCCTGATCGACTGCCACTGCCAGTTCAACCTCCACTTGAGCCCGCTGCTGCGTGAGGGATGTGAGCTGTTCTCCAACAACCTGCTGAGCTGCTTCTTGGCCTCGGCCATCACGCTCAGCGGCATCAAGTTCCCGCTTCAGTGCTAGCCCACTGGATATACGCTTGAGAAGACCTTCAAAGACGGCTTTCACTTCAGCAGCATTCGTCCTAACTTCAGCACGAAGGCGAGCGGTCGCGTTTGAAGATTCCCGATGCGCCTTTAGCCGTAAAGCTGCCTCCTGCTCCAAATGGCGGAGATAAGAGGCGCTTTGCTCGAGCCAAGCTGTCCGTTGGGCGCTCGCGGCCAAAACCTCGGGAGAAGGGCGCGTCGACTCCAACCGATGCAGGCGGGCCTCGATCTCTCTGCAGTGGTTAACCCAAGATTCGACGACGCCTTCGTTGTGAAATTTTACGAGCGCCGCCAACATCGGGTTAACCTCCACAGCGAAATCTACGGCGGAGGGGAGAGCGTCCACGTTAAGCTCTTCAATATACCCACTCAGCATCCCCAAACTCATCACGGCACCTTTTGAAGACGGACGTTTCAAGAAAGGGCCCGCTGGTGAGAGAATGCGAGACTCAAAGGGGATCGGAGCTGGAACAATAGCTGCAAAACGAAACATGGTTAAACGATGATTCGAAAAGATGTTAAAGGATCATATAAAAAGGGGGTGGAATGTACTGTACCAGCGGCAACAGACGGCAAAGTAGGAAGGGCCGGTGGCGTGGCAGTTCTTGCGTCCCCTCCTTCGATTTGTGGCACTGCAACAAGGAAGAGGAAAAGTCAGATACGATCCTATATTCCCTCAAAAGAGATCAAGACAGCACTTACCGGTACCACTAGAGGGAGAAGCGAGCTCGGATGGGAAGGAGAAGTGTGGGAGCAGCACTTGGTATAGATGATCGAAGAACACTCCTGAAAAGAGCATAGTGGTATAACGTTAGTACATAAGCTACACGTTAAAAGATTAATGCACAAGTCGTAAATTCATACCTTCCGGCATCCGCGATGGCACGAGAGAAGGCTGAGGAACGACCACCGCCAAAGCAGTAGTTGACGGTGTGCCTTCTGGCAATGGAGCATCGGCACTAACCGCACCTGCGTTTAAAATAAAGACAAATTGGTTAAAAGAGATTGTGAGGTATATATAAACGAAGAGCATTGGTCATTCAAAATTTACCCGACAAGCTGCCAGCAGAAACCGAGGCAGTCCCTTCCCCCACTGACGGAAGGCCACCGCCTGTAGCTTCATCACCCGACTCGAGGGGAACCGTTATTATGCTCGCAAGCTCTACAGGCGGCGGGGGACCATAGGCAGGGAGGGATATGATAGGGACATTACCAGATTCCTGAGAAGGAGCACCTAGCCCGTCTTCAGGAATCATGGCCGCCTCACCCGCTGCTCCCTCAGGATCGGCGGTCGCAGCTGCCTCGTCCATCGGCACCACGAGGTCCCCAGCCTCAAGCACTTCGCCCTCTACCGCCTCCGGCTCGGTTGAGACAATCATCTCATCTGCCGCCACTTCAGGGGCGATATCAATGACCCTCTCCGCGGCAGGTCCCTCAATCTCGGCTCCAGGCCCCATGACCCCGACAACGTTGCTCACTGTCGGTTCGGGTTCAGCAAGTACCGCTTCCTCCGCTCCCCTGGGTTCGACAAGTCTCCGCCTCCCCCTCAGTTGGACTTGGCCCTGCAAGATGAAATACGTATGAGCCAATAACTTTACAATTCGTACAACAAGGTTCTGAAAGGAGTACTACCTGAAGCAGATTTATCATTGGCGCTCCGAACCGAGCGCGCCACTTGCCGACGAGCAGTAGACAGGGCAACAGGGGGCTCTTCGGAAGGAGTACTAGCGCGAGGAATAGTGCTAGGGCCCGCTCCCGTGGCCAAAGCAGCTTTCCGCGCCCTTGCTTCACGTCTCAACCGCTTTCGCTCCTCCCGAGCCGTTGAGACGGATGCCACTAGGGCGGCCTTAATTGAAGCATCCTCATCCGTATAGAGGGATGCCTCCAGATCTTTCAGAGCATCCCTCGTCGTTGCGTCAAGCCGAGGCTCTTGCGGCAGCTTCGACGGAGCCGGGGCTTCGGTGGCAAGCTCGGGAAGGATCCCCGCATCAACTGATATAGCCCCTGTAAAGAAACAAAAGAAGGTTAAATTGACCACCAGAAGAAATAACAAACTTTCCCTATAAAAAAAAAAAGAAAAGGGGGGAAGCATACCAACACCTGCCAGGGCACGCCTCTCCTCCTCTTCCTGGAAGGTTTTCAGGGAGGCAGCAATGGCCTCTTCGGTAGAAACACCTGTTGAAAAGGGAGCAAATATCAGTTAAAGGTAATGATAAAAAATGAAATGAAATGACAAATAAAGCGGCTGATGATTACCCGACTCAGCGAGTTTGCTTAACATCACTTCAAGCCTCGCCGATCGCTCCGAAGCTGCGATGGCGGCAACTAAATTGGTATCCTCAGGGTCCACCACAAAGCCCTCATTGCTGCCGTACTCGCATATGGCCTCGGCAGGAGAAACCGCAGGCTTTGAGCTGAGGATCGCGTCGAGGGATAGGGTGGACTTCTTCTTCTTCTGTCCGCCAGCTTTAGATCCACTCGCAGCAGCTTTGCGCATGGCAGTCACTTTCAGGCGGCGAGTCCCGATATCCGCTCCTGCGCCCGACTCTGGCGATACCACTTTAACCGTCTTCATGGGAGCACGGGACGCTGACGGTGCATCCACCGTAGTAGGCAGTGGCAATCCACGCGGGGGGGCCAACACGCGTGGTCGGTCGGCTCCGGCCTCTTTTAGCGGAGGGACGACCGGGCGCCTCGGCTGCAAGGGAGCCTTGCGATCACCGCCAGGAGGCGCAACCCTACGGTCAACCAGCAGGCGTTTCTCCATTAAAATGATTGGGCCCATAGCGTGCGCATACCAGGCCACATATGAATTGAGCATCTTTGGGACACAGCTGGGTTCACTAATGAAGAAATAGGAACCCGTGTTAAGCCGTATAAAGTGATGCATCGCATTCTTTATCCCCTCTGGGCCAACCACGGGCGTTTCCAAGAAGGCTTCCATCGGGATCCCCTGGTTGTAGCTTGATTGCTGGGCAAATCGATGCGGATTATACCTCATAAACAAAGCCGTCTCATTCTGCCGAAACACTAGGTAGCCCGGCCGAATGGAGTAGAGATGGAGGATTTCCCGAGCCTTCAGTACAGAAGCCCCGCCCTTAAACTCGTCACGTAAGGGCACCACCGACTTAGTAGTCTCCGAGCCTATGGTGATAACCTTATCCACGAAAGAAATCGTCGCTCCGACCAAATGTGGGCGCAGGAGGAGTCCCCTAGAATCCCGCGGGGATGCAAACACAATTGAAGCCCCGACTAACCGTATGACTCTCGGGAGTCTGTACTTCTCGAAGAATGGAGGAGTCTTGTGGGCGCCAAACACCCCTCGCACGTGCATCTCCATCCAAGAAACGAAGTAATGCATCGGGAAGTTAGCAGGCGTTGCCCCAGGATCATTGGCGTCCGCCGCTACGCTGAGTCCATGATAGAGGTAAGCTAACCCAGCAATTCCTACCGACAACTGCAGACCGGCCACCATCCGATGTGCCGGGTAAAAGACAGAGGGCCGCATGAAGCGCGGGTGCATAGGGAGCGCAAAATTGCATAACCACAAGCCCAAGAACCCAATAAAGAAGGTTTCCTCGTCCATGCCGGGGACGGCGATTTCCGAGAAAGCGACAATGGCAGCATTGGGGAGATAGAAATCCCTCTGGTTATCCTCCGATATGGGTCGGCGATCCAAACCGAAACCAAAGGGGTCGTCAAACTGAGCGAACTTCTCGCTCTGCTCTGATAAGAACTCCGGGCGGATAAAGCGAGCAATGAAAGCTGCGAAACTGACGCCCTTGTCTCCCGATTCCAAATGGAGTTCCTCATAGATCTCCAATACCTTCACCAAACCCGGATGCTGATGCTGAATGGCATTCTCCGGGGTTAAGTCAAATACCAGCTGCTTGGTGGCGAAGACATACTCGTCAGGAGGAAGCAACTCCTCGTAGTGCTCTCCCCTCATTGGCAGACCTGAAATTTCGACAAATTCCTCCAAAGAGATAGAGACTTCCTTATCCGCCGTCAGGAAGGTATGGGTGGGGATATTCCATTGTTCAACGAAGGCCTTTATCCACCACGTTGGAGGAGAGGGATACTCGAAAAGCGAGACGAAGACGGCCGAGTATAGACCAATCTTCGTTAGGTGGGTCCTCTTCGCCGATAGAATGTACCGGGCCCACTGCAAATATCCGGCGGGGGGTCGCGGGATCATCCCAATGTTATAAGCCTGTCCCCAAGGGCGTGCTTCGCCCTGACAGATTCGCCTCCCCAGAATATCTATCGCCGGCGGCGGCTGCACGGGGATGGCGCCGATTGCAGGCTGAAGGAGGTCATCGGAATTCCAATTCTTAACCTCCACGGCATACTTCACCGGGGGTTCATCCGCATAAGGGATCGTAACTATGGGCTCAGAGGGCGCGGCGGAACTAAAACTGCGACGGCCTTGGATGATCTGGCTATACCACCTTCCCCACAGATGGAGCTTTTTGCACTCAGGATCGTGAGCTTTAATAAGAGCGAACACCACCCGATCCACTGGCGAATGGGGGAACCCTCCTTCCGAGCGAACGAAGGGAAAAGACAAGTCGTCAGACATGTTTCTGTGGAAAGACAAAAAAAATATATATATCATTAGTGGTCTAACGCTTGGCATTTTAAAAAAAAAAAAAAAAAAAAAAATCTTGCTCCACACTGTGATGCAGTGGGTAGGGGACCAAAGGGGGACCCACAAAATCTGGATGATGTACATCATTTAATAAGACAATCCCATCATTAGATGGGACTGTCAATTCATAAAAAGTTCCCAGTAGGATACACCCATTGGGGGGGAAGTCCCTAGAGACAAAGAGAAAATCTCCTCTTTTAGAGCAAATCTCTGTCACAGAGTGACATTTGTCAAACTCTGGTCTCAGGAGAACAAGATTCCTTAAAAGAGCATGGCTCTGTGGTAATAATCGAAAATCCATTAACACTTAGAAGAATTGAAGTTTTTGAATCTTGAAAAACCCATGAAAACTCATAAAAAAAAATAAAAAAAATAATAAAAAAAGAAAAAAAATTCATCCAAGAGCAAAGCTCTGCTCATGGGTCAAAACCCATGAACAGGACCTCTGTAAATCTTGAGAGCAAGGCTCTGGTGAAGAAGCCCCAATAGGGTTTTCTTTAGATCAAAGATCCCAAGAGCAAGGCTCTGTTGAAGAAACCCCAAAAGGGTTTTCTTTAGATCCAAGATCTACAAGAGCAAGGCTCTGTCAAATAAATTTAATTTGAATTTGAGTTAATCTGATCTTTTACCTAGAAATTCTAAGTTCTGAACTTGAAAGTTCTTGAGAGAAATCAAGAGCAAGGCTCTGAAAATTTTTAAGCAAGAGCAAGGCTCTGAGAGTTTAAATTCTTGAAGATGATAAGAAAAATCACCAAGGACCAAGGGTCCTATTTATAGCCGCCTGCGCCCCTTCAACTGACCCCCCTTGATCCAACGGCTGGGGTCTTGCCACCGTTGCACTCACGTGCGCGCCACATGAGCGCAACGGTGGGGGGGCATTTGTTCCCCCAATCTGAGCAAGGCTCATTTGAATTTTGAAAATTCAAACTTTCTGAAGCAACGCTTCGAATTCCGTGCGTTGCGCAATGCGCAAGCGGTCCACAGTGCAACACGTGTCTGCGCAGTTGCGCAAGTGCACCGCTGCGCGACACGTGTCTGCGCAGTTGCGCAAGCACTGTGGCGCAAGTGCACCGCTGCGCGACACGTGTCTTAGCAGTTGCGCAAGCGCTGTTGCGCAAGTGCACACCTGCGCGACACGTGTCTGCGTAGTTGCGCAAGCACACTTGCGCAAGTGCACCGCTGCGCGACACGTGTCACACGCTGGTGAGTTGCGCAGCAACCGAATGAAAATTTAATGAAATCTTTTCTGTTCTTTCCAAAACCAGAAGATTTTCTTCTGCCTTTGGATCAAAGATCCAGCGGTGGGAAAATTCCCAAAATCACTCAGAAAAGATCTTGTTAACAAATTCAACAAATTTGTAAGCACTATAAATAGGACCCCAGACCTCATTTGATCATCATCAACATCAGAAAGAAAACAGAGAGAATTCTTGAAGAAACTTTGGAAGAACAAAAAAAAAGGGGTAAAACCTTTTAAAAGAGAAAAATCTCTGAAGTATAGATCATTAATCTAAAAATCATTAATCTTCAATGAAAAAATAAATAAAATAAAAATAAATAAATAAAAATAGTGCCTTGCACTTGTTATGAACGCTTGGTTCTGTGAAATCAGGGAAAACAGGAAGAAAAACTTGTTTTCCTTTGATCCAAATTTAGATCAAAAGTGCTATGCACTTTTGCTCTTAAATCTGAAAAATTCTTGATGTTCTGCACAAATGCAACCCATTATTTATAAGGGCCTGGCCCAAATCAAATTGCAAAATAATAAAGGGGCAGAGCCCTGTTTGGATTGATTTTCTAGTCGGGCAAAGCCCAAAATAAATAAAAAATTTTGACTTAACGTGTCTGCGCAGTTGCGCAAGCACTGTTGCGCAAGTGCACAACTGCGCGACACGTGTCTGCGCAGTCGCGCAAGCACTGTTGCGCAAGCCTTCCACTGCGCGACACGTGTCACCTCCACGAGCGCTTGCGTTCTTTAATTGCGCAAAGCACCTGACAAGCCGTGTGAGGCACTGTCAGAGTATTAAATGCAATGCATTATTAAGGGGCAGAGCCCAATCAAAGGTCAAATGGACCAAATAGAAGTATTGCACATTATTTTAAAAAGGCAGAGCCTAATCAAAAAGTCTAAACAGACCAAAAATAATGCTATGCATTGTTTAAAGGGCAGAGCCCAATTGAGAGGTCCAATAGACCAAAAACAATGCTCTGCATTATTCTAAAAAGGGCAGAGCCCAGTCAATGGCCTGAAGTAATGCTATGCATTATTCTAAAAAGAGGGAAAGCCCAAACAAAGGCCTAATAGGCCAAATGCAAACAAAATGTGAACATTTTCAACTGGACTTAGCCCAATTCTGGCCGTAAGTCCTTAAATTAAATTGACTGAGCACAGCTGCTCTCCAAAATCAATTCACGACCGGTTCGAGGGTACATCTCCGAACTCCTTTGACATCCCTCGTTGTAATTCCTCAACGACGTCAAAGAGGTGACGGGTCCCAATGACCACACATCCAAATAGACTGCGGGGTCCTTAAACTCGTGGACCGAAACGTCCCTAAACTAATATCGGACCGAAACGTCCCTAAACTAATGACGGACCACTACGTCCTTAAACTGGCGATGGACCGAAACGTCCCTAAACTAATATCGGACCGAAACGTCCCTAAACTAATATCGGACCGAAACGTCCCTAAACTAATGACGGACCACTACGTCCTTAAACTGGCGATGGACCGAAACGTCCCTAAACTAATATCGAACCGAAACGTCCCTAAACTAATATCGGACCGAAACGTCCCTAAACTAATGACGGACCACTACGTCCTTAAACTGGCGATGGACCGAGACGTCCTTATCGGACCGAGACGTCCCTAAACTAATATCGGACCGAAACGTCCCTAAACTAACGATGGACCACTATGTCCTTAAACTGGTATCGGACCGAAACGTCCCTAAACTAACATTGGACCACTACGTCCCTAAATTGGAACAATAGAGACAATTGCTCTTTTGCCGGATCTAAATGGTCCCGCCTAAGTTGATCTTCGCCCTAAATGCGGTAAATGTGTCCTTAGATATTCAAATAAACAATAAAACTCCAAATCAACTTTGGTTCAAGGGTACATCTCTGAACTCCTCTGACGCCTGTCGTTGTAATCCCTCAACGACGTCAGAGACGTGACGAGTCCCGGCGGCCAGATAATTAAATCAATCACTACGTCAAGTCAAATCTCAGTCCAAAATAGGACTAACGTATCCTTGACGAACGTTTAAGTTGATCTTAGCCGCAACGCGACTAATGCATCCTTAAACGAAAAACACCAAACCCAAATCTAAGTAAATACGGATTTCGACTAATCCACGTCCTACGGGCGACGGCATTACTCAGTCTCCGTATACAATCCACGGGCAACCACAAACAAAACAAACACACACGACACGAAGTGAAATTCTGGAGAAGGAGAAAGTTGTTACCGCGATGCGGTAGCGTAATTAACTGCAGGGGCTTGCGCCTGCAGGGAAGAGCGTCCCCACAATCAAAAACCCCTCACCCTGAGGGGGAATCTGACGAAGTCTGCTACATCGGCCGCATCCGTCTAAACCTCCGATCCACGGTGCCATAAATCAACTTGGTATCTTCGGAGAGATAGACGGATAAAACCAAATAGCATCTGCCCCGAATCCCAGCGCCAGGATATAGCAGTCCTGTGCGCCGCCTTTCGGAGGGGAACACCAACACCTCATTCTATGAGGGAAGAGCCTTGATCCCTTCATAGGGAATTCGCTCTTAAGAAAAGGTTTATGTTACTAGTTTTAAAAAGCGGAGCTTAAACCACTCCATTTCAAAGCCACTCGAGTTCCTTCAACGATATCAAGTTCATTACGTTAAAGGTTTTTCGCAAAAAACCAGCCGTAGTCCTCCGTCATTTCCTATAAATAGTACTTAGTATTCGTGCTGCGTTTGTTGACTGTGTCAATATGTAGTGTGCGGTAGCTAAGTGGTGCTTGTTTGTAGCAAGTAGTGCGATTGGTTTAGACAGTCATGCGACCTTGTTGACTATGTTAAGGGCTCATACATGTGGGTTTAATGCAATTAAGATAATGACAGGTTGAACTTGACTAGGACCTTTTGATTTGTTGACTCTGTCATGGTCACTTTGGTCCTAGGGGAAAAAACCACATCAGGAGTTTCAAATATAAAGGAAACATGCCATGCATGCGCATACCTTCTGCAGTTTGGTGACTTGAGTAGATTCCGTCAGGTTATCACACAATGATAGTTGGGTCATGATTCCCACTGATGAGTTCTTATTACTCCTCGGGAGATTTTTTACTTCACAATTAGCTAACCTATTAGGTGTCTAAAATGTGTTAACGAGGTTACGCCTCTGCGTAAACGAGGTTTAATTGGGTCCGTATGATAGAACGGAGGACCTCCCTCGGAGTACCAACACTGGCCTGGCTGAATGGTTAGCGAACTTTTAAGGTGTATATGATCCCGACTAGTTCCCATTTTAGGGTTTGAAAGAGAATTCGAGAAAACAGTAGGAGCCATCATGATTAGATAAAGTGATAACCAATTTAATTTTGATAGAGTGCACGCTAAGTGTTTCTTTTCTCTCTCTCCGGTACAGCGACCCATGACTTACCTAAAACTCAATAACCAAATTAACCGAACCTTCTTACACACGTTAGTTTTGGATTGTCTTGATTCATGAAAAAATCGCAAATATCCCTGCTACTCCTACTTTCCATTTGCATTTCTTCAGAACACTCCGTATTACTACGATGATCCATATTGCTTGGAAATGGTCGTTGTATAGTTACATACGAACTTGAAGGAATTATTTCAGTCGAGAATAGTCACTGGTTTTGGAGAATTTAGATTATATTATTCGGTTGACTCTTCTTTTTACCTTCTCTCAGATTGCGAGAGCTCCTTGAATTAGGACAGTACACCTATTGCGCTTATTGGATAGTCTTCTTCCAAACTTTAGGCAGGTGCCGAAAGGTAGGGAAAGAAGAAAACCAGTTAGCGTAAGTGTGGTGTACAAAAGCTATGATATAGAAACATATAAAGGGATTGAAGTAGGGGCAATGAAAATTGTGACTACCGTCATGAATCTGGATCGGGAAAAGGGCATTACTAGAAATACCCGGCCACCCTCTTGAAACATTTATCTTTCAGATTTTCTGTGTACTTATAAATGAAAACTGTTTCCCCAATTAATTCTCACTCCAGAGTATGTATTTACCGGATTTGGATCTCATATCTATACGGCGTTACATATGCTGAGAAAGAGTAGAATATTGGGAAATGGGCGATCTGATTCTCAATATCGGAATTCGTTGTAATGGTGATATTGGATTGAATCATCTGGCTTTGCCTAACGGCAAAATATTTGGTTTCGAATAACCATTGTTTTGCACCAATTTTAAAATGAAATATCTGTATCTTTATTTTATAAAGTGAGATATAAATTTTGAAAATTGTGTTCCAAACATTTACCTTTAACGGTTGAGGATAAGGTAAGGTGCATTGAATAACGGTATAAGACATTCTCAACCAAAATACAGTTTTCAACTTACAACAGATGGAATTTGAGTTAATATACTCTTGGGACTTATACATGAAAATGTATGTTGTCCAGTGTCCTTCTGGACAAGGGGTTGATACTCTTACTTCATTTAAGTTTACCTATGAGTTCTCTGGTTTTAGACACACATTCGTTGTAATGCAAAGTCCAAAGATTTTGAGAAGTTTATAGGTATAAGAATAAAGTAGAGAGCCATACATTAGAAATCAGGATTCTTCGAAGTGATTGAAGATATAGATACTTATGCTAGGTATTCCATTATAATAATATTGAGAACATGATTCTCTCTCAGATTACTTATCCGTGGGTTCACTCCATGATGAGTAATGTTGAAGTGGTCTTTTTTCATTTAGGTAATATGCACTGCAAATAGCTGCATGATATTTGAATCCATTTCTATCTAAATTAGTGCATTTGATTCTATATGGACATAGATTGGTTGCATATCTTGAGATTATTAAGATATAGAGTTATCCGATTCCGGCTTAAAAGCAGAATCCGGACAAACTCAAGGCACGCTTCGGTAATGGCTGTTGGTGGATTATCCCAAGCATTCGCTAGGGTTTTGTTTCTACCATTTTCAAGATCAATAGTTACATTGTTCTTAACTCGCCAACTTTTTTTTATAAACGGAATCTTTTTGCAAAAGAAACTAGTGGGAGTATGGTAGAACTGGAAGTGATTCCAGAACCGCAAACGGTTACCGAAAATTTAGTAGAACCTAAGAATTCAATTGGACTTGACAATCCATTAGCCACTCCGTAGAGTTTAGTATGTGACCTCAACCACCCGAGAGATACTTCGGTTTTCTTGATGACGGTTATAGGGAGGTCGGCATCATGGTTATGACGGCCCTACTAGTTATCTGTAGGTCATAGGAAGTGGTAACTTCCAGGTGACCAGATGCTTTATATCCAAGATGGACTCTACGTACTTCAGCAAATTATGGATTTTGGACTTTGTTGGGTACTCCTGAAAGGGTAAAACTCATTAGGAGCAAGTAGATCTTTCCAGATCTGTGCAAGTGGAAAGGTATTAACCTAATAAGGCTATACTTATTGTAATTATTCTCATCAAATACCCATTGTGGATTGTGATGAGAGTTTTACTTCAGTGTCAACGCTAAAGTCCATACTGATATGACTTGGCACTGCTGCTGCTCTAGACTATGATATCTGGCAAAAGGATGACTATAACGTCTTTCCTAATGGGAATTTGGAAGTGCACGTGTATATGACTCTACCAGAGGGTTATCATAGTCAGTGAGCAGCGGAAGGTCTGCAAGTTGCATATGTCTATTCGTACACTAAAGCGTGTATAGCGGAGACGGATCATCTGTTTTTGATGTGAGAGTCAAGGTGATTGATTTCATCAAATAATAGATGAACCTAGTAAAAAGAGTGTCGGGAATACTGTCCTGGGATTTGGAAGAAATACTCCAGATAGGAAGTGATATTCCTATACTACAAACGGTCAAACTTTGGTTGTCACATAGTATTTTCTCTATGTTGGATATGGATACAATATCGAGGATTCTGGTGACTAAATCTATAGTTTTAGATCTAGATTTGGGAAGTGTCCCAATCCAGATACTTAGACTGCATTCTAAAAGTATTTCAGAATGGACGACTCCTGGCATGGTGTTATACCCGCGGTGATAGAATCACCCTCTCTAAAGAGATGTCCTTCAGATTGATGAGGAAGGGACTGGCATGGATGAAACATCATTTTCTTAGGCAATGAGTTAATCATGCAATGTCTAATACAAAACCAGATGTTGCTTATACACTTGTTGTTGGTGCACGGCGGGGCCCCGGCCGTCTTTCTGAGGCCAAAATGCGGAAACAAAAATTTTCTTAAACTTTAAACCGGCGCCACCGCGGACCATAAACCCGGATCGGGCCATTAACCTACTCCGAGCTAACAAGAGAAGGGGTAAAGAGATATACCGAGCGATCCGTGTCCTTCGGTCTTCTCGTCGTCGTCCCGATCTCCCCGCGGAATCTCCGGTCTTCATCTCCTCGTCGGAAGGGCACCACATCGCCGGGTTCTTTTACGGGCTCCCACCTCTGGACCGAGGCAACTCGAGCACGAAGTTGGCGAGCCGACGTGCCCAAGAATTGCTGTAGAACAGTGTGGAACTCTATTGTCTCAATGGGGTTGTAAGAAGTTGCCCTTTTTAGTGGAGGTAATGAAGTGAACTTTTTGTAGATGAACTTTTGGGATTTTGCAAGCATGAAGAGAACAAAATCCCCACCACAATAATTTTGGACAGCCTCACAAAAGCATGGCCGGCCAAAAAAAATGGAGGGAGAAGAGAATAATACCAAGGGGGTGAGCCAAAAAAATAATGCAAGGTTGAGTGTAAGGGAAAAAGCAAGTCTCACATCCATCTTCATAACCCTCCATCATCAAGCATGATTACTCCAAAAGTCAAGCAATCATGGACTAATGAAGTCAAAAGAAGCAAGGAACATCATGAAGCAACCATATACAAAGACCACCCTCCACAATGCTAATTTACACAATTGCAAATAAGCCATCCTCCACCAATTATCAGCCAACGAAAGGAAGAAAGGAAAACTGGCTGAAACGGAAAGCAAACTGGCAACTTCAAAAAAACAGATCCAGTAATAAATTACAGGAAACCCCGCCACTGTATATACATACCCGTATTTGTATTCCGACCGAATACAAATGCAATGAGACAAAATCTACACTGTACTATACTAGGATCCGGCTTAAACCAAAGCCCGCTAGTATTATCCGTCCGATCATGATCCGTGCAATACCGCACGTATCTGATCGAACCCTTCCATATCTCCATACGGCCTCTACAGCGTTTCGCCCGAAACTTGAGAAAACGGTCTGTGGGGGACTCTAAAGACTCATCAATCCCTTGGCTGTGGATTTAACCACTAGCACGTCAGAGGTATTAGCCATACGTAACGGGCTACCAGGTATTGACCAAAAGGGACGTCGATGAGCGAACTCATCCTGACACCCTACTGAGCCTGTCAGTGACAATATCCGTACAGCCCGGTCCGTTCGTCTATGAGTATCGCATGGCGGGCCTAGGGGTTGGTAAAAGTCAGACCCCCAAAAGCGGTACAAGTCGTGTCGGAGTGTAGCCCAGAACACCCTGAGATACTACTGGAATACCTACCAATAAATCTCCTGCCTCGGCCGAGGGCTTTGTGTAATGGCTCTCCTCTACACAGCGCGACCTCACCCCCAATACCGGGAGAGACGAACCCCTGCAGATCCGCTCACTGCCTCCGTGTGGCTCGAGACTGTACCCAACTAAAACCTGTTTGCACGACTCCTTTGAGCCGTGGTAGGGTAGTAATCAAAGTACAGTGGGAACTCACACGAGACAAATGACGATCCCAGGTCGATGAACTAACCTGTACACATGTCACCAGGGAACTGCTATCTGACGTCAGGTATAAGACCAACTAGCATGTTCCCGGCGAGTCCTGTCCGGTGTACTCATAACCCAATGAGCACCTGTATACATCTTAGGTGAACCAACTGACACTAGTGACTTGTGATACCGGCCACCGCCCCTCGTCGGGGTCTCGACTGTATACACTAGTCTACTCTGGAGTATCGATGCCCTGTCTCGAAACTCCTACGACTAGGGTCCTTTTAAGGATGTGCTTATAGACCCCAGCTCCCACGTATATGATCGCCCTCATACTGCTGGCAGTCAAGCAAGAATCCTAGGGGCTCTATCAACATGTAATAGTGACCTGTAAGGTCACCTGAAGCAGTACACGATGATAAAGGTAAACCAGATAGCATACTATCAGCTTGAGTAAGACTGTCCTACCGGTATAGGTCCTCCCTCAATAATTGCAATCACGTGCCTGTGATCCAATAATTGACTCTGAGGGCACTATCTCCAACAATCTCCCACTTGCACTCAAGGCTAATTATTGCGATGTCGCATACTCACAGCCCGTGTGATACCGAACACCCAACTCCTCTACTAATCAGTCTCACAAAACCAGTTTGCGAAACTAATGTGTTCGAGGAATAGCCTCAGTGAGTGGATCCGCTTTGATGTTTCTTTCTATGTCTCTTTTAATCTCATGTTCGCGGAGAAACCCATCTCCCGAAATTAGCAATACCTGTCTTAGAATATGTCTGGATATCTGATGGGACCTAGTTCATAAATGAACTTCAAATCCAAACTTCTCAGACTGTATCATCAACTGAACTTAATCAGTATCCTGCGCCATGCCTCCCTCAATATCCGCTTGGACCACCTGTCCAAAATACTGCCCCTCGTCAGAAGGAAAACTATAACTCTGACAACCTCTCTGTCATCCATGTCACCTTGGAAGCCTGGAATGATAACTGTCTCCTAAAAGAGGCTGTTGTTATCATATCCCTAGAACATCCACTTATGTTCTAAAACTGCTTCCTGAACGTTTCTCCAGGATTGGATCAATATCACCTTATTGCATCTACTGCAAAAACAACATCTGGTGTGGTGCTTGACATCTCATAATTGACTCAATTGCCTAAGCAAGTGATCTGCCAATCATGCACATCCCTCTCTCCTTTAGTATGTAAGACACCTTTAGAAAGGATGACTCCATCACCTGCAGGTACACTACCGTGCCAGGAGTCGTCCATTCTAAAACACCTTTAGAATGCTGTCTAAGTAGCCAGATTTGGAAACTACCCAAATCTAGATCTAAAACCATAGATCTAGTAACCAGAATGTCTGATATGATATCCAAGTCCCTTTGTGGAGAAACTACTGTGTGACAACCAAAGTATAACCGACCGTAGTATAGGAATTTCACTTCCTACTCTGTGTGTGTCATCCAAATACCAGGACATCACACCCTACTACCTTCTTAACAGATCCATCCCCTATTCTGATGAAGTCAAACCTATGACTGTCACATCAGAAATAGATGATCTATCTCCGCTATATCTACTTTAGTCCATAGACATAAGCTACTTGTCCACCAATGCTTCCGCTGCTCCCACTGACTACGACAACCCTCTGGCAGAGTCATATAGACGTACACTTCTAAAGCCAGTTTAGAACAACGCTATACTCATCCTCCTGCCGGGTCTCACAGTCTGGAACAACAGTAATCACAAGTCTGGGTAAACAAGAACCTCCCTGTCACCGTCCTTGAGGCTACCGGAGTACCTCTCGGGTGCCTGAGGTTACCCACCTTATCTGCGGAGTGGCCAATGGAATGTCAAACCAGATTGAATCTTTAGGTTCTTATCAAATCTTCAGTAATCGTTTGCGGTTCTGGAATCACTTCCAGTTCTACCATACTCCCACCACTGTTTTCTGAAAAAATCCATTTTTATTAAAACTGTGGCGAGTCAAGAACAATATCACTATTGATCTTCCAGATGGTAGAACGTCAACCCTCGTCATAGCCTGGGTCAACCCACAAACAGCCATTACAGAAACGTGCCTTGAGTTATCCAGAGTCTGGTTTTAAGCATAAGCTGGACAACTCCCCATACCTTAACATCGTTAAGATATGAACCGTTCTATATCCAATATAGAAACAGAGACACTGATTTAATTGGAACCAGATTCAAATCATGCAACTGTCTCCAGTGCATGTGAACTAAATGGAAAGAAGCCGATCAGCGTTACTCAACTTAGGAATACATCCAGATATGAGTAACCTGAAAGAGAAGCAAGTTCTCTTAACCATTACTATCTACTGAATACCATACACAAGTATCTACATCTTCGATCACCTTGAAGAATCCCGATACTTGCAATACCTGGTTCTCTACTTTATTCATATACCTATAACTTCTCAAAATTCGGACCTTGCGTTACTACGAAACACTTGTCTAAAACTAGAGAAGTCATAAGTAAATCGAATATAGTACGAGGACCAACCCCTCTATCCTAATGGACACTGGACAATATATAATACTCTGTATAAGTCCCTTGAGTTTAATAACTCATTCCCTGTGTGTCGTAGGTTGAAAACTGTACTTATGGTTAAGAAGAATTACACCGCTGTTTAATACTCCTTACCTAATTATCCACTGATATAGGTAAATGTCATAGACATAATTTCAAAAAGGTATATCTCACTCTATAAAAATAGACGTACAGATATATCAATTTGAAATTGGTGCATAACAGCGGATATTCAAAACCAAATATTTGCCGTCTGGCAAACAACCCGGATGGTTTTCCTCAAATATCACCAATTACAACGAATTCCGATATAATGAGGACAATCACCCAATTCCCAATAACTTACTCCCACTCATCATCTGTAAAACCATACAGATGTGAGAATCAGACTTGGTAAATACATACCCTGGAGCAAGGGTCTAATTGGGAAATCAGTTTTCCTTTAACAGTACACAGTGAAACTGAAATATTGAAATATTTCGATGGGGTATCCGGGTATTCCTAGTAACGCCTCTTCCATTATCCAGATTCACAACTGTAACCGTATATTTCTATGCCATCTCTCCGCATCCCTTCATATGTCTTTAGTCATGACCTTCTGCACACCCCTTTAGGCCAAATGGTTTTCTTCCTTCCCTACCGTTCGGCACCAGCCTATGGTTTGGAAGAAGACTATCCAATAAGCGTAATGGGTGTACTTTCCCAATCCTAGGGGCACTCGCAACGCGAGAGAAGGTGAAGATAAAAGACACCTGAATAAACCTTATTCCTATTTCTCCTGAACCAGAATCCATCCCCGAACTGGAACAAGTTCCTTTCGAGTTCGTATATAACCATACGATGGAGTATCCAATAAACTGTTGATCTTCGTAGTGATACGGAGTGCCCTGGAGAAATACAATGGTGAAGTGGGAGTGGTAATGAAATACTTGGTTTGGTCGTGAATAGCAGTCGCAATTTACTTTGCCCTCCTTCTAATCCCTTTCTTTGTCTTTTCATAATACCTTTTGTACACCATCATTAGGCTAATTGGTTTTCTTCATTCCCTACCGGTCGGCACCTGCCTATGGTTTGGAAGAAGACTATCCAATTTGCGTAATAGGTGTACTATCTCCTAAACCAAGGAGTACTCGCAACCTGAGAGAAGAAAAAAGGAAAAGACAACTGAATGGTCCAATTCGTTTTCTCCAGAACCGGAAACCATCCTCGAATAAATTCCTTCGAGTTCGTATATAACCATACGATGGTTTTATCCAATGGAAGTGGATGTTCGTAGTAATACGGGGTGTCCTGGAGAAAAGGGTAAAAGTAGGAGTGGCAATGAGGTTTGCAACTCTGACAATCCAAAAGCCAGTGTTTAAGAAGGTTCGGTTAATTTTGGTCTCTGAGTCATAGTCTAGGGTCGGGTCAATGGTCGCTGCCAAAGTGAGAGAGAAAAGAAACACTCAACGTGCACTCTAACCTAGATCAGAATGGTTACCAATTTATCTAATCAGGAAACCTCCCACTGTAACGTCAAATTCTTCTCCAAACCTGAAAGAAGAATTAGTCGGATCACCCGAGGAGTAAACCAACTCATCAGTGGGAATCGGGATCCAACTATCACCGCATGATAATGTGATGGAATCCACTCACGTTATCACACTCCAGAAGGTATACGCATATCTGGCAAGTTTCAGTTTCTTTAGAAACTCCCGATGTGATTTTCGCCCCTAGGACCCAAGTGACCTTGGCACAGTCAACAAATCAAAGAGTCATAGTCAAGTTCAACCCGTCATTATCCTGGATTGCATTAAACTCACCCGTACGAGCCCTTGACACAGTCAATAAGGCCGCACGACTGTCCTAACCAATCCCATTAATATGCCACAAACGAACAATACTTAGCTACCGTACACTACGCCTTGACACAGTCAACAAACGCAGCACGAATACTAAATAATACCTGTAAGAAATGACGGAGGTCTACGTCTAGTTTTTGGCGAAAAACTTTTAACGTAATGAACTTGATATCGTTGAAGGAACTGCATAGCCTTTTATAAAAATATAGTGGCGAAAACCATTGCTAAAGAGGTCACTCCCGGTGAAGGGATCTCGGCTCTTTCCCCGTAGAATGAGGTGCAGGATATTCCAACCGAATACCACGATGCAAAGCAAAAGTAATCGACTATAGTGAAGTTATTACCCTGACGCAAACTTCTGTCCAAGGGGTCACTCCCGGTGAAGGGATCTCGGCCCTTTCCTCGTCGACTGAGGTGCTGGATATTCATAACCGAATACCACTGTGCAAAACAAAAGTGAACGTTCTTGCAATAACAGCTTTTTGAAAAATTGTTCCAACAACATCAGAATAGGTTTGTTTAGCTTGCATTGATCTGAATCAATGCAGTCCCATCAATTGATCACACCAATAAAGAACGAAAATAATGATGTACGTATATGCCATCCGCATTCGCCACTGGGTCCTGTCATTACCCGTTAGGTTACTTAACTAATGACAGAGCGGGGACTGGACTAGCGCGGATGCAAAACATATACAACATCTACTAGTATATATATCAATATATAATATTCGCTCAAGGCGTGATAAAATGCAACATCACATAAATGTAATAAGTATCACAGAACAATACAGATATGTGGGATCCCCGGGTTTCATAGAGCCGCTACTGAAACCCGACGTTCCCCTGGTCGTGTGGATAACCTGTGCAATGAAATCCTAGACCCCTACGGGCGCGGCAAGTTACCCGCCAAAACCTGAAGCGAGGTAGCCCCCTTCAGCAACGTGAATGGACCACCCAGCACTTCACGGAATCCGGTAAGTTGGGCACCCCTCCTTGGGTCAACCTTTACCCCCTACGAGTGCAGCGAATAGCCTGCCAATTCTAGAGTGAAGCCCCCTCCGTCTCAACGCCATAAGATGCGGGCCTGTTGCCCTCTAGAACCCGGCTATCCGTGCACCCCTCCGCGGGGTAATCCTAGTAGAGAAAGTAAAATATATATACAACGGGTACATCGACCTCACCCCGGTCGTGCCCCAAAAGAATAATATACAAACAGGCAGTGACGGCAGTCCAGATGTCGGACGCTCGCCCTGCGATATCAAATGTACATATAAAACGAAACTGTACTAACATTGCATCCAGGCTATCCACCACGACAATTCACAACATCACAGCATAGCACAGAACATCAACGTGAATGTCACGTTCGCAAATCCGTCTAAAAGGGCTATAGCAGTTAGACAGGATTTACCGATCAAATGACATTCACTGTCGCGGATATAATGTAAATACTGTGAACTAACATGTTTAAACTTTTCGATCGACTAAAAATTTCCCGAAGTGGGCCCCAAGCACAACTGTAGCACTCAAAGAAATCTGGGCCCAAACAGAACATTCCAAAAACCCCATTTTCAACTCAGGAGCTCTCTGTAAAATTTTGGTGCACTGAACAGTAAAAGTGGCGGCGGAACTGCGGCCCAAGCATGGGTTTGGCCGCGGTTCCACGGTGGAATAGTGAGTTCACGCGACCAAATTTTCACAGAATGCTTAGAATTCCCTGCACGTATTTCTGCAATGTACTGAAAAAAATTTCGAGCCAAAAAAAATTCGACAGAAAACTGATGCATGAAAAACGCGGTTTTTGGAAAATCCGATCGATCGAACTTGTAAACATATTAGAGAAAGCTAGACTAGGTTAATGGTGTGGCTCAGATACCATGTTGGTGCACGGCGGCACCCCGGCCGTCTTTCTGAGGCCAAAATGCGGAAACAAAAATTTTCTTAAACATTAAACCGGCGCCACCGAGGACCATAAACCCGGATCGGGCCATTAACCTACTCCTAGCTAACAAGAGAAGGGGTAAAGAGACATACCGAGCGATCCGTGTCCTTCGGTCTTCTCGTCGTCATCCCGATCTCCCCGCGGAATCTCCGGTCTTCATCTCCTCGTCGGAAGGGCACCACATCGCCGGGTTCTTTTACGAGCTCCCACCACTGGACCGAGGCAACTTGGGCACGAAGTTGGCGAGCCGACGTGCCCAAGAATTGCTGTAGAACAGTGTGGAACTCTATTGTCTCAATGGGGTTGTATGAAGTTGCCCTTTTTAGTGGAGGTAACGAAGTGAACATTTTGTAGATGAAATTTTGGGATTTTGCAAGCATGAAGAGAACAAAATCCCCACCACAATATTTTTGGACAGCCCCCCAAAAGCATGGCCGGCCAAAAAAAAATGGAGGGAGAAGAGAATAATACCAAGGGGGTGAGCCAAAAAAATAATGCAAGGTTGAGTGTAAGCAAAAAAGCAAGTCTCACATCTATCATCACAACCCTCCATCATCAAGCATGATTACTCCAAAAGTCAAGCAATCATGGACTAATGAAGTCAAAGGAAGCAAGGACCATCATGAAGCAACCATATACAAAGACCACCCTCCACAATGCTAATTTGCACAATTGCAAATAAGCCTTCCTCCACCAATTATCAGCCAACGAAAGTAAGAAAGGAAAACTGGCTGAAACGGAAAGTAAACTGGCAACTTCAAAAAAACAGATCCCGTAATAAATTACAGGAAACCCCGCCACTGTATATACATACCCGCATTTGTATTCCGACCGAATACAAATGCAATGAGACAAAATCTACACTGTATTATACTAGGATCCGGCTTAAACCAAAGCCCGCTAGTATTATCCGTCCGATCATGATCCGTGCAATACCGCACGTATCTGATCGAACCCTTCCATATCTCCATACGGCCTCTATAGCGTTTCGCCCGAAACTTGAGAAAACGGTCTGCGGGGGACTCTAAAGACTCGTCAATCCCTTGGCTGTGGATTTAACCACTAGCACGTCAGAGGTATTAGCCATACGTAACGGGCTACCAGGTATTGACCAAAAGGGACGTCGATGAGCGAACTCATCCTGACACCCTACTGAGCCTGTCAGGGACAATATCCGTACAGCCCGGTCCGTTCGTCTATGAGTATCGCATGGCGGGCCTAGGGGGTTGGTAAAAGTCAGACCCCCAAAAACGGTACAAGTCGTGTCGGAGTGTAGCCCAGAACACCCTGAGATACTACTGGAATACCTACCAGTAAATCTCCTACCTCGGCCGAGGGCTTTGTGTAATGGCTCTCCTCTACACAGCGCGACCTCACCCCCAATACCGGGAGAGACGAACCCCTGTAGATCCGCTCACTGCCTCCGTGTGGCTCGAGACTGCACCTAACTAAAACCTGTTTGCACGACTCCTTTGAGCCGTGGTAGGGTAGTAATCAAAGTACAGTGGGAACTCACATGAGACAAATGACGATCCTAGGTCGATGAACTAACCTGTACACATGTCATCAGGGAACTGCTATCTGACGTCAGGTATAAGACCAACTAGCATGTTCCCGGCGAGTCCTGTCCGGTGTACTCATAACCCAATGAGCATCTGTATACATCTTAGGTGAACCAACTGACACCAGTGGCTTGTGAGACCGGCCACAGCCCCTCGTCAGGGTCTCGACTGTATACACTACTCTACTCTGGAGTATCGATGCCCTGTCTCGAAACTCCCATGACTAGGGACCTTTTAAGGATGTGCTTATAGACCCAAGATCCCACGTATATGATCGCCATCATACTGCTGGCAGTCAAGCAAGAATCCTAGGGGCTCTATAAACGTTTAATAGTGATCTGTAAGGTCACCAGAAGCAGTACACGATGATAAAGGTAAACCAAATAGCATACTATCATCTTGAGTAAGACTGTCCTACCGGTATAGGTCCTCCCTCAATCATTGCAATCACGTGCCTGTGATCCAATAATTGACTCTGAGGGCACTATCTCCAACACTTGTTATAGTAATCAGATATTAATCCAAACCTGGAAAAACAAAGGGAAGCGGTAATGAACATTAGAGGATATTCTTGGTATTTAGAAACGGCAGCCTCCTCCGGAAGGCGGTTATCGGTTTAGGCTTCCAAGGTGACTTGGATGACAGAGATGTTGTCGGGGTTTTAAGTTTTACCTCTTTTAAGGATCAGTATATTGGATAGTGTTCCAATAGGATCAGTATATTGGATAGTATCTAGACAAATTCTTGAGGCGGGGTATCGCTCAGTTCAAGAGATTGTTCATCTCTTCAAAGTTGAGATATAGAGAGAGAAAGTTAAAACATTGTAGCGGATCCACTCACTGAGGATATTTCTCGAACATGGATGTTCCTCAAACGACATTTGAGAAATTGATTAGTAGAGAAACTGGGTATTTGATAGTACACAGGATGTGGGTATGCGATACCGCAATAATTAGCCTTAAGTGCAAGTGGGAGATTATTGGATATAGTGCCCTCAAGGCAATTATTGTAATTGCTGGCACAAGATTATGATAATTGAGAGATCACCTATACAGGTAGAACAATCTTACTCGAAATGATGGTATGCTATCTGGTTTGTCTTTATCATTGATGTGTACACGTTTTACTTGTTTTTACGTGTCGCTAATACATAATGATGAAGCCCGTAGGATTCATGCTTGATTACCTGCAATATGATGGCGATCATATACGTATGAGCTGGGTAGTCTATAAGCGCATCCTTAAATGTCCCTAGTCGTGGGAGTTCGAGGCTAGGCATCGATATTACGGAATAAACTGGTGTATACGTTTCGAGACCCCAACGAGGGGCGGTGGCCGGTCTCATAAGCCATTGGTGTTATGTCACCTAAGATAGTATGCAGGTGCTCACTGGAGGTGAGTACACTGGACGGACTCGCCGAGAACTTCTAGATGGTATTATATATATCGTCAGATGGAAACTCTCTTATGACATGAGTAGAGGTTAGTCTTTTGACCTGAGATCGTCATTTGTCTCGTGTGAGTTCCCATTACACTTAGATTACTACCCTACCATGGCTCAAGAGGAGTTGTGCAAACAGGTTTTAGTTGGGTACAGTCCCATGCCACATGGAAGCAGTGAGCGATTGTTGGGGATTCGTCTCTCCCGCTATTAGGAGTCGATATCGCGCTGTGTTCGATTGGCCATCACCCTAAATCCATTGCCATGATAGATGAGATTTACTGATATGAGTTCAGTAGTTTCTCGGTGGGTGATGAGATTGACTCTGACATGCCTTAACGGGTTATTAGGGGTCTGACGTTTTCCACCCCCTAGACTCGGTATGCGATACTCTTAGATAAAGAGACCAGACTGTATGAAGATTATCACATTCAGGCTGAGTAGGGTACAGACGGACTTGATTATTGACCTCCTTTTCAAAATATACCTGGGTAGCCATTACGTACAACTAGTGCCATTAACATGCTTGTGCTTATGGATTTATCCAGTAATCACTGCCAGCATATTGTCGAGTCTTTAGAGTCCCACACAGAGGATTTTTCCGGTTCAGGCGATATGATGTAGATGGCGTATGTTGGTACATACATGTGTCTGATTAAATATGGGTATAGGCTACATGGACTTTAATCTGACGGTGTATAATACTTGCAGCTTAGGATTAAGCCGGATTATTAAATCAAGTTTTGATTTAATAATTTATATATGTATTTTTAATATACGTATTCTAGTATTACTTTTCATTATTCATTTTCTCTCTTGGCTATTTTTATTTTTACACAGATATGTGTATATGTATTTCGATACGTATACCGGGTTTTATTCCATATTTATACGGAATTTTTTCTAGAAAATGGACACTTCATTTGTTGATTTTTCTTTATAGAAAACCAAAAATGATGTAGAGGATGAGGTGTAAAGAAGTATGGTGTAGAGAGGTATGGCCTTGCTTTTAAAAATTAATAAAATCATTTGTGGTTACTATTTTTCAATGGTTTCAAAATAATGAGCCATTATTCTTTCTACACTTGTGTTTTTCTTCACTTGAAGACTTAGCCATTTTCCATGGCTTCTTCTTCTTCACCTCCTCCTCCTTCTTCTAGGAAGCTCACTTGAGCTTAGAAAAGTGAGAAAAAGATAGTGAGAATATTCCTACATCCTCACTCTCCATTCGTAGCGTGTTTAGAGTATCGGTCGCTTCACTAAGTGAAGCCGGAGCTTGAATCGGTTTCCCTTAAATGGATCATCCACGGCAAGGGCGGTCGCCATCAAGCACGATCCCGATAGCATACATGGAGCTTGGAGGGGTCTTCCACAACTGGTGGACACGCGTCGAAGGTAGTATTCCGTATCTTTGCATGCTTGGTTTACTAGTTTAGGCATTTGGATCGATTCTAGGTTCGGGGTTTCATCGTGTTTGCTTGAAATTTTTGTTCACCATACACGCCGGTGCTACGCCGCGGGCACTAGGGAACCCTACAGGGAAATAGCCCCAATCACAGACTATCTCAAGTCGCGGGTACCTTCCTAATGGATCGACGAAGCACAACAATCATTCGACGCCATCAAAAAGAAACTAACAAATGCCCATATGCTGGATTTGCCAGATTTTGACAAAATATTCGAGGTGGCATGTGATGCATCGGGAGGGGGTAACGGTGGTGTACTTGTTCACACCATAATATTGTATTATTATATTCCCCATTCTTATTCATTTTACAAATAAACAGGTACTTTTGACACATGTCTGCTACATATACAGGTTACAGGTTCTTGGAGCGAGAAACAGTGAAAAAGACAAAAGACGATACAAAAGGGGACTTTTGACCAACAAATAGAAGGATCCTAGTCAAGCCTAGACGAAGAACAGTTCACAATCAACAAGGCAACGCAAGGTCCAAAATGTCAAGGCAAACGGTTAAAAGATCACTACAAGTTTCACTGAAAGATCTGAAGGAGACCAGAAGCCAAACAAAGAAAAGAACTAAATAAATAAAAAGCCCAAAGAACCAAGAACAAGCCCACAAAAAATGACATGATGACATCATCAATGGGCCGCGGAACCGCGGCCCAAGCCTACCAATGCCGCAGTTCCGCGGCAAGAAGAAGTCCAGAGGAAAATGAATTTTTACCAAAACGTGGGTGCGGCACTGAGTAGTCAACCTAAGGGCTATTTTTGTAATTTCAGACATGCGAATCAATTGTAAACCTAGGGTTTCTATCTCCTATAAATAGAACCCAAATCATTGTATTTTCTATGCCTCCTTTTAAATAATAAATTCAGATCTCTTTATGGAGAGCATCGGTGTTTCTTTTCAATTCATGGATTCAGATCTGACAAACCTGCGTTGATGATTGGAGAGATGCATCTGTAAGTAGATTTAATTCCTTGCTCTAGTTTAGAATTCAATTCTTTGCCCTAGGTGGATTTAATTACTTGCCGTAGATAAATTGTTTAGAGTTAGCTTTGGGGAAGGATTTTGAGAGATGAGATCCCTCATCCCTTTCCTATCCATAATACATTTTTAATAGGACTCCATGCATACACGCACACACCGCGCCCTACGGCATCCTACCCCTCGAGGTAACGATGACACCGTAGTATAAAGGCCCGGTTGCGCGTGTTTTCCATGGAGGTTAGGGTAAGGATCTCTAAAGGAAGGACAAGAACCTAGAGGAAGGAACACCTTCCCGAATAGATCTAATCCCCTTTATTGATAATTACCATAACTCCTCATAGATCTTCATTCGGGAATAGAAAGCGTTGAGATTTACTTGCATTTCCAAACCATCCCTAAACCTTACCCTAGCAAGACTAGATCTAGATAATCGTAGATAGATAGATTTAGATTTTAGATTTAATAATCAATCCGAACACCTTTCGGAATTAACTCGTTAGCGCAACTAGGAGATTCACAACATCCCTGTGGACCGACCCGTACTCACCGGCTAGTTTCATGCGACGCCATTCTTGATTGCGGTAATAGATAGTTTTTGAGGTCGATCAAATGGCGTCGTTTCCGGGGATGGCGTGTTATTTCCTTTTTGCAATTTCGGGTTAATCAAAATTAAAAAAATCAAAAAAATCAAAAATATAAAAATATATCATCTGTAGTTTTTGGGAAGGGTATTTTTTTGTGAATTTTGCAGGATCTATGAACAAATTCGGATCTGGAAATCTACAAAGATCAAAACAGCAAATATCAAATCCGAACAAACAGAAGATCACAACAACTGAGGAACAGAAGAAATTTGGAGGACCGAGTCTACAAGTCAACCGCGGAGATCTGGTAAAAAAAAGTGCTGATTCGTCTAGGTCGCCGCGGTTCCGCGGTTGTAAGCTCCTCCCGCCGCGTTTTCACGGTTCTTTGTGCTAATCAAACCCCGAAAAAAAAAACTCTGTAAGTCTTCGGATCTCCTCCTCTGCAAATCTCGATATATCTTCTGTAAAATCTCCTGCAGGATCCTTTGCGCTTAAAAAAATCTTCCCCCTTCCAATAACAAATCTTGTGCAGGATTCTTTGCGCCGCATAAAATAAAAATCTTTGATTGCAAGTGATTTTTTCTGTTTTGCATATCTTTAAATCGGACTTTAAGGGGCTTTTGACTAATTCAGATTGGGTGGGGATTTCATCACCCTTCCCAGGACCCCAGAAATCACATAAGGCATATGCATGACCATCTATTAATTAAAAAAATATTAGACTCAGCCCTAAGGACTTCGAGCTCAATAGGACTGAGGACTAGTTATAGGCATCAGCCGTTTATCCTAACCTGACTTTGCGGTGTCTAGGCAAGTGTGTCAAGGCAAGTGGTTACTTAATTAGGACCGCTACTTGTAGCGGGGAGCCTCCCACTTACCTGGCACTTACCTGGCCGCAATTGACGGTGAAGATGCGGTTTGAGGTCCTATCTCTAGCCCTTTGGAACAGTTAGGAGCTGTCTAGCTGACCTAGATGACCCTAGAGTTAGGCCTGATTATGCATTTTTGGTTGATCGAAAGTGTGTCTTAGCCCTTTATCAAAAATCTTTTTTTGCAAACGGTTCCAAATAAAAAATAAAAGAAGAAAAAGAAAAAATCTTTTATAAAAAAAAAAAACTTGCAACTTGTCGCGTAAAATCCTTGCACCTCACCACCTACCTTCTTCATCTTCTCTTTCTTCTATCATGGGTACCCCACATCATAAATCTCTTGCCGAACTTTGGTATCCCGAACCGAACTTTGCGTCGTACGTCAATTGTTTCGGTCGATTTAAGGAAGATCCTTCCGTGCCTAAAATTTCTTTGAAAGATCAAATAGAAGCGTCTAGGAGAAACAGTTTGACTTTGCAACCCACTTTGTGTTAACCAAGTCAACCTTTACCACCTTCATATGTTGATACCACTTTTTCAAGTCCTGTTGCAACTCCTAAACCGATGTCCATTGTTGAGCATATTGCTCAATCTCGTAGCCGATCTTTCACCCCTCTCTACACATCTAGTTCTAGGGATCAACAAGTTCATTCACCTTTTTATCCACATGTTGACCCTACTCCTGTCCAACCATCCAATTCCTACCAGTCCTCCCCGACTTTCCCACCTTCACTAGACACTGTTTCTACACAGCCATTAGGGAGTTTCCCGTATCCAAACAATTTCGAATCTTTTACCGAAACCCCTTCACAACCCATGTCTAGTTTGGAACAGTCGTTGGAAGCTTATATTTTAGCAACAAACAAAATGGTTAGGAATGTGGAAGCATCCATTACCGCCCTTAGACAACCTTGTGAACCGGCAGCTAGTTTTCAACTAGCTTCAAATTTTTCAATGTATAAGGAGGCGGTTGGACAGAGTGAGAATGTGAGAGGATTTCCAAATCAAACCTACCCATACCCAATTGAATCCAACAACTCCAATTTTCAAACATGTGTCCAAAATGATGAGTTGTGCGACTTTGTAGTGCTTGATTTGCCAGATTGTGAAGAACCCTTTCGAGTGAAACCGCACCTAATCAGTTTGACCTTTACACCTCCAATCTAGAACCTAAATCGATAAATATCCATGCTTTTGATGAGGTGTCAGAAAAAATTGATTTTCACTTGATTGAGGATATAGACGCCGGGAAAATTTCGGATGATGAACCTGTCGATTTGATTGAACTTTTATGTCCAATTCATCATCCCGAATCCTTAAATGTTTCTCCCGAACTTCATATGCGTCTTGATTTTGATGATAATGGCATGGATGAGTTAAATATTGAGGAGAATTATGAGGATAGTATTGAGGAGAGTATTGAGGATAATATTGAGGGTGAACCATTTTTGTTTGATGTGTCGGATTTTCCAATTCATCCCCTTTAACCATTAACTAAATCACCCTCCCTCATTTCCATCGTTCCGACCACGTACAAGATCACGCTTGACGACTGTGAGCTTGAGTACTTTTCCTTTGAATCTGACATAGTTCTCACAGCCGATGACACTTACGAGTGTTTCACTTTTTCGGACGATGTTGATGACTCACCGCCTGAGTTTGAGTCCTTTACATTTTCAGATGAGTTAGTCGAACCATCAGACTCGGTTGCTTACAGTTGTTTCGAACCATTTATGGAATCTTTCAAATTCGAGATAGTTTACTACGGTGAGAATAACACTATCCCTAATTCACTCCCTTCCCTACCTTCCATTGTTCCGACCGTGCAAGTGACCGTTACGCTCTCATCTCCTATACCATGTTCGGCGTACCCATGCATTCTTGTGAATCTTGAGGGATTTGACCCCAATTCTCGACGGGTTGATAGGTTGGCACAATCGCTTTTTACACATCGGTCATCACAGATTGTGCTAATTTATTCACTCGATTTACACCCTCAAGATCGTACTCCACTTCTTTCTCTTTTCCGCCATTCTTCTCCTCCACCGAGACCGTATCCCGTTTCTACCTCCACACGGTCTCGTGTGCTTCTCATCTCTTTTCTTTCCACTCCATTCTTTCACCAACTTGACCATTACGATGATAAGATTTTTGAATGGTTGGTACTAACCTTTGGCTTGTGTAAGGCCAAGCTTAAGTTTGAGGGGAACCTTGTTGTATATATGTACATATATTTTTTGTTTTCTTTTTCTATAAAAAAATAAAAAAAAATTTCAAAACATTAAAAGAATATAAATAAATTATAAATAAATAAACAGGGAGTGCCGGCATTTTGACCCTCTTGGTATATCATGACAGTGAGGACACTGTCAAGTTTAAGTTTGGGGGTATGCTCGGTACGTCTTCTTCCTTCGCATTCATATGTATATTTTTGCATTTGCATATTTATTTGAAAACCCATAAAAATTGAAAAATTTTGAAAAATTATAAAAATTATTTTATACAATTTTGGCTTATTTGACTAGAGTTTGACAAATAGGTTAACTGGCTTGTAACAACTAGATCGTAGACGTAGTAAATTAAAAACCCTAAAATTAACCTTTCTTAAAGTTTAACGGTAGAAAGTATATGTCTTTATAGTTTATTTAGAAATAGGCAAATTTTGAGTTAACTTTTTGGGCTAAGTCGAAACAAAGGAAAAGTATTGATGTTTTTATTAGAGTATAAGTTTGAAAAATAGTTCCTAGCTTAAGTCTAAATTCTGAAAATGTATACCTACAATTTGCACAATCATGCACCTTGAAACTTGGAATAGTAGAGGCGACCTTGAAATGCTCTTGTCTAAAGTCCTTAGTACAATGAAAATAAAAGAAAAAAAAGTGAATAAAGAAAAAAAAATGAACACTGGTTTTTGTGATTACTTAAGGCTGCAAAAAAATAGAAAAATATTTAGCGAGGGTGCTTCATCACCTAGTGCCTTAGACCAACTGGTTTGGGAGTCACTGCTAAAGCCTTGGGTGTTGCAAGACTAGGAAGTACGCTTTAATGTGCAAACGCATCTTGTAATCGGTTGTTGGTACCTCAAGAAGTATTAACGGTCGCATGAAGGATGTGTAAGCAACATTCATTAAAATTCACCAATTAAGAAGTGCTTTGGACAACGGACAAGGGTATGATTACTTGATTTGAATTTCCAAGTGTAGGGGTGATATATACACACACGTAGGGATATGTGATTGGAGTTTAGATGAGAGAAAGGAATGAAGAATAGAACTTGTATCTTTAGTAGAGTTGATAAAAATTCCTAAGTGGAGATGGAACCCTAGAATAAAAACTTAAGTGATGCCGAAAACTAAGTAAGTCTATAGAACATATATAATCTTATGTTAAATAATGAGGAAGTGTGAAGAATATGGGTGGATAATTTACGAGTCGACGATAATAGAATTCCTTGTTAGAAAACCTAATTGGAGAATTAAAGTCGAAAAGCCGAATTGATAGGATTTTGTGGGTAGTATCCGCTGAAAACCCTCAGGAGACAACACTCCTCCTACTAGGGACACCTAGAGGTTTAACGGCTTGTTGCACGAGCTCAGTGCAATCGCGTTTCCCTGCGAAAGTGCGGTTAGGTTTTTTGTAGAGAATAAAAAAATAAGTTTGCTTGAGGACGAGCAAAAGATAAGTTTAGGGGTATTTGTTCACACCATTATATTGTATTATTATATTCCCCATTCTTATTCGTTTTACAAATAAACAGGTACTTTTGACACATGTCTGCTACATATACAAATTACAGGTTCTTGGAGCGAGAAACAGTTAAAAAGACAAAAGACGATACAAAAAGGAACTTTTGACCAACAAATAGAAGGGTCCTAGTCAAGCCTAGACGAAGAACAGTTCACAATCAACAAGGCAACGCAAGTTCCAAAATGTCAAGGCAAACAGTTAAAAGATCACTACAAGTTTCACTGAAAGATCTGAAGGAGACCAGAAGCCAAACAGAGAAAAGAACTAAATAAATAAAAAGCCCAAAGAACCAAGAACAAGCCCACAAAAAATGACATGATGACATCATCAATGGGCCGCGGAACCGCGGCCCAAGCCGACCAATGTCGCAGTTCCGCGGCAAGAAGAAGTCCAGAGGAATATGAATTTTTACCAAAACGTGGGTGCGGCGCTGACTAGTCAACCTAAGGGTTATTTTTGTAATTTCAGACATGCGAATCAATTGTAAACCTAGGGTTTCTATCTCCTATAAATAGAACCTAAATCATTGTATTTTCTATGCCTCCTTTTAAATAATAAATTCAGATCTCTTTATGGAGAGCATCGGTGTTTCTTTTCAATTCATGGATTCAGATCTGACAAACATGCGTTGAAGATTGGAGAGATGCATCTGTAAGTATATTTAATTCCTTGCCCTAGTTTAGATTTCAATTCTTTGCCCTAGGTAGATTTAATTTCTTGCCGTAGATAAATTGTTTAGAGTTAGCTTTGGGGAAGGATTTTGAGAGATGAGATCCCTCATCCCTTTCTTACCCATAATACATTTTTAATAGGACTCCATGCATACACGCACACACCGCGCCCTACGGCATCCTACCCCTCGAGGTAACGATGACACCGTAGTATAAAGGCCCGGTTGCGCGCATTTTCCGTGGAGGTTAGGGTAAGGATCTCTAAAGGAAAGATAAGAACGTAGAGGAAGAAACACCTTCCCGAATGGATCTAATCCCCTTTATTGATAATTACCATAACTCCTCATAGATCTTCATTCGGGTATAGAAAGTGTTGAGATTTACTTGCATTTCTAAACCATCCCTAAACCTAACCCTAGCATGACTAGATCTAGATAATCGTATAGATTTAGATTTTAGATTTAATAATCAATCCGAACACCCTTCGGAATTAACTCGTTAGCGCAACTAGGAGATTCACAACTTCCCTGTGGACCGACCCATACTCATCGGCTAGCTTCATGCGACGCCGTTCTTGATTGCGGTAATAGATAGTTTTTGACATACAAATCAGTACTCAGTCAAGAAAAGCGACCAGTCGCCTTCTTCAGTGAGAAATTGTCATGCCCCGCTTCCCAGAGTACGCTAAATTGGGCACGTGACATAGCCAACCATGCTACCTGTGGGTAGGAAGTTTCCATCCACAGTCACATTACGGCTGTAGAGATATCAAGAACAAAATAAAACTATCTAAAACATGTCCATAAGCCAAGATAACATGAGTCAAGAATAATAAAAGTGTGGAAGAAAAAGATCCAATACAAAATAACTGGAATGTATGTCCCATAATACGGGCTCACATAAGGAATAAAACGCAGAAAATAAATGAACTAACTACTGTTGACACCTCACAGCTCAGCCTGCTGGCTGAAGTACTCCTGCTCGGACTGCAGTAAAGGTATGAAATCTGGGCCATGCAAAACCCAGACGTCAGCGCGTCATGTCATCAAGTAATAGAATAAACAGGGTAACAGGCAATGCAAGTACAAACATGAATGAAAAGCAGGTGTAACAGTAATATAAATCAGGACAGTGAAGGGTAGTGTGCAGTGAGTAAACTAAACTGTTCTATTGAGTTTTCTACTCTAAAGTCTTTGAAATCAATTTGATGAATTATCGATGTAACTCAATAGTATCCCGTGCATGCCCGGGACCACGGTCTACAGACTTTCGGGCTGAAACCGAGACGTGCCGCTAGGCACTAACAGGAAAGGAGTACAGACCAACGATGTCAGCAGCATCGTCACGAGGCGGGCCTAGCCTCTAAAACTGATCAGTATAAGCGAGCAACTGTCGAGTTACAAGTCAGGATTTCATCATTGATTTCCCCATGCCCCCAAGTTATATGTGTCAAGTCAGGTATTCCGTAATCAAGAACTAATGCCAACACAGGATCAGGTAAGAGTAGGTTTGTCTGGATAGACAACAGGAACGGTCTGTGAGGACTACATGTCAGGTTTGTTGGCATTAGACACAAGATCAGGTAACGGGTCAATCCATGGTACAACAGGTCAAGTCAATTAGTGTACGGTACCATGTCGGGTCAATCGATATGTGTGTAGCAAGTCAGGCCAGGGTGTAAAAGATAACATGTGGGTACTCATAAACAGCTAGCATAATCATGGTTATAAGTAATCGAGCATGGTTATCAACAACACAATCTAAGCAGTAAGTTAAGCAATAAAGCAGATTTAATTAATTAGCTGTACAGTTATCAGTTGTGTTTATCAGATGATGTCAGCACTATATGAATACATTATGATAGATGTAAATGCTAAAAAAACAGGTTAATAAGTATTGAGTGATCCATGGATGCGACAACATGTATAATTTGTTCAATGGATGCAGTTGTAATTAAACCGGTTAAAGTTGCACATGGATGTCCGGTAGGTTAAAACTGGATAAAACGGGTATCATGGCTATAAACGAATGTGATCATGTGGTCTATCATTTACAGGTGATTACTAGGTATAAATAATTAGATGCAAAAATTAGGTTTCAAGTTTGGGACAATAAAATGTGTAACGGAACTTTATACGGTTAACTTGAAATCCAATTCTATCGATTCTATTTAAAGATTTAACAGGAAATAAATAATTTAGCATACAAATAGTTTAAAATAGCATCTAGCAAGTTTCACTTGCCTCGACGGGTCGCGAAACGGAAAACGGAACGTTACGCGTCGGCGGGGAAATATCGCGACGTGCGCACGGTTCACGGAATGAACCCAAACGATGAACAGTGGAGTCATACGGGTCAGGGGTCCTGGCTGGATCGCCGGGGATCATCGCTGGCACGGTCGGATTCTGGCCAACGAGAAAACAATGAATAGTTAAGAAAAGATTTCACAAGGAAAGTGGAAAAAGAGAAGAAGAAGAAGATTGTACCGTGGTAGGGTGTTCTGGGTTATCAGGGGAGTCGACACAGGGCGACGACGATGAAGGTTTCCGGCGTGGTGACTTTTCGGTGAAGGGCAGTGGGTTGTAGGGGTGCAGCTGTGGTCGTGGGGGTTCGGCAGAGGGTGGTGGTGATGGTTTGTAGGGCCAGGACGGGGAGAGGGTTGCGAGGAGGTGACGAGGGTGACGACGACGAGTCACCGGCGAAGTTGGGCTTGCGGGAGGTGGAAGCAAACGGCCTCGTCGGGTGCAGTGGGTCCTCAGGAACGCTGGAAGGAAGAGAGGAGAGCAAGGAGGTGGAGAGGGCTGTCATGAGGGTGAGACGGAGGTGGCGACGACGAGGTAGGGTCAGTGGAGACGGGGCGGCGAAGGCTGGATTAAGGTTTGAGTATTGGTTTTTGAGAAAAGAAACGGGGACGAAGAAATTATAAGGAGGGAGAGAGAGAGATACTCAGGGAGGAGAGAGAGATAGAGAGACGAGAGAGAGAGAGAGAGAGAGAAAGGAGAGAGAGAGGGAGAGACGGTGGGGCCCGGGGGTTTAAAGAAACGATTTTGATTGGCTCGTGGAGTTAAGGTTTGTTTACGTATAAAATTTTAGAAAGATTTAGGATTTAAAAATGTTGGCTAAGATATGATAGTAGGCTGAGGAAAAAGATCTGGCCGGTTAAAAAATATTAGAAAATAGGATTTGGCGTAATACAAATTATTTTAGAATTGCGCCCGGATCGGGTCCAAAATTTGAATTCGAAAAATGAAAATTATTGGCGGGTTCCAAAAATTAAAATGATGGATTTTATAATTAAAAAGTATACCCCCAAGAACGGACGCACGCACATGCGCGTAGCCATCCAAACACGTCCGTTTCACTGAACGGGACGAGAACACGATGCAAGGACGCTACCACAGGGTTAGGGGTGTCGAGCAGGCCATGACAAGTATTTTTAATTTAATTTTTGATGACTTAAATTGTTATATGCAGAATATGACATGTCGGTATAAACTATAACTGGTAACGGTCAAAGCAGCATAAATGAAATAAATACCACACACCACACATATGATAACAGAAATTTGTAAAATTGGACTCGGTTGTTACAGAAACTAAATAGCGCTAGGTCCAAGTACAGCACCCACGGCGCCGAGTTCTATGCCATCGTCCAAGCCTTACTTCATTGGGAGCACTATTTATTGCAGCGCAAGTTCATCCTTCATTCTGATCACGAAAAGCTCAAGTACAATAATGGGTCGCATAAGTTGAATCGTCGACATGGTCGATGGATTGAAAATATCCAACAGTTCACCTTCTCCTTGAAGCACATTGCGGGGTTCGATAATCGAATGGTTAAGACTTTGAGCAGAAGAGCGACCTTACTCTCCATAATGCAAGCTCGGATTGTAGGGTTCGATACCTTTCGCGGACTATACCCTTCGGACCTGTTCTTCGGCCCCATTCACAGAGCATTGAAGCAACCTCAACACGGACCCTAACAA
Organism: Agapanthus africanus; assembly: GCA_030015575.1. Classification (NCBI taxonomy): domain Eukaryota; kingdom Viridiplantae; phylum Streptophyta; class Magnoliopsida; order Asparagales; family Amaryllidaceae; genus Agapanthus; species Agapanthus africanus. The sequence continues at coordinate 424,840,101 of CM057349.1, forward strand.
TGTAAATCAGGCTATCTGCTGATGGACGACTATCTTTTTCGGGGACTGCAACTCTGCATCCCTGAGTGTTTGCTACGAGAAAAGATCGTGGAGGAACTTCATAACAAAGGCCATTTTGGGCACGGCAAACTCCTAGCCCTTATCTCTCGTGACTAGTACCGGCCTAACATGAAACGGGATGTGATACATTTCGAAGAGCGCTGTCATATTTGCCAAGTGTCCAAGGGAAATACGGGTTTGTACACCCCGCTCCAAATTCCAGCAGCATCATGTGAAGACGTCAGCATAGACTTTGTCCTAGGCCAACCCCGAACTCAAAGGAGCATGGACTCAGTTTGTGTCATGGACGATCGATTCTCTAATATGGCGCATTCTCTGGCCTGCAAGAAAACTATGAATGCATCTCAGATCGGTGACCTGTATTTCAAAGAAATCATGGGCCTTCATAGGGTACCTAAATCCATCACGTCGGATAGGGAGACCAAGTTCATGAGCTATTTTTGGAAGACCTTATGGAGGAATCTGGGCACTAAACTGTGCTTTAGCAGAGCTTATCACCCGCAAATAGATGGTCAAACTGAAGTGGTCAACAGAAGCATCGGTAATCTCCTCCATAGCCTAGTTAGAGACAACCTAAGGAAGTGGGATCTCGCCCTCACACCAACTGAGTTCGCTTACAACCATTCTATTAACCGTATGACGAAGAGGAGTCCATTTGAGATCGTGTATGGAAGTAACCTCACTGGCGTCCTCGACTTGGCACCAATTCCCCATATGGGGCGTCCTAATGTTAAAACTGAAGGCATGACCGAACACCTAAAAAGAATTCATGATCAAGTTCGACAGCAGATTGAAGCTGCCAATTCCAAATATAAAGCTGATGCGAACAAGCATCGTCGCCGCCTGGTGTTCGAAGAAGGTGACTTTGTTTGGGCCATCCTCACCAAGGACCACTATCCGGTAGGTGAGTATAATAAATTGAGCAACAGCAAGGTGGGTCCTTTTTAGATTCTTAAGAAGATAGGCGACAACGCGTATCAATTGATATTGCCTAGTTATCTGAAGATTTCAATCATATTCAACGTCAAGCCCTTGATTCCATATGCGGGTGACGGAAGCTCTTCCGAGGACGACGGCCTGAGCTCGAAGTCGAGCTCTTTTTACACCAGGGTGGATGACACAGCCCTATCCTATATGGAGCAGCTTGACCGTTCCAAAATACGTCACGTCTAGTTCAACCGAGAACCCCGAACTGCCGAATCTTGTCAGATTCGCGCGTTCTCCCAGCCAAGTTAAAGCTCTCGCAAAATCGTCTGGGAAAATGTTGCAAGAACGATTGACGTCTCTCATAATCGCAAAAATCCATCATTTATGAAATCGCGATCAAAGTTTTTCTCCGAAATTTTGACTTTCAAATTAAGGATGAAATCAACGCCCGGATCAGTTAAGATTTTAAAGGCAATATCGGGAATCAATTCTGAACGCAATCAAATAATTAATTTCTATTTTTAGAAAATTCTATTTCTAGCAGTTATCTATTTTAGGCAGTTTTTATTTTGTTGGTAAGTTGGTTGTGATTTTTGATTTTGTATGGGTCTATTTAAAAGACACCTTGCAATTGTAATAGGTAGATTTCGATTAATAAAACTCTAGTATGGTAAATTGCCATTGTTATAGTTTGATTCCTTCAACCTCCACTAAATGCAGCCTAAAAGTGCAGCATCCCAATTCAGGGCTGCTCCACCTCTTCTCTTCATCTCTTTTCAAAGCTTGAAAACCCGTAAGTCTCTTCTCTTCTCTCTCGATTCAATTCATCTCCAACACTCTTAAAACGACATCGGTAAAAAGTAGAGTCATCTTTCACCGCCTCTTTAAAATAATTTTTATATCCTTATCATACTAGATAAACCTTCAACTACAATATTAAAATAGTCTCCATTTAACTATCTTTGTACATGTTTAGAAATTCTTGTTAAATAGAACGTATATTGAATTTTACAGAAAAATAGCATGAACTTTGCATGTACCCTTTATCGCTATTTTGACTTATAACTCTAGAAAATTCATGGGATAATGACCTACCCCACTCACATACACTATGGTTCATAACACGATATTTTAAATAAAATGTTTTGTTCTAAAAGGAAATAATTTTCTTTAAAATACCCTCGCTTTTTTAAAAATACGTTTTTAATTGATGTTTGAAAACCTTTGCAATTACACCTCTACAACTCTCGCTAGGGGACCTATTTGTGGATAGTGTAGATTATCGCATGTCCTTGGGATAGTAGAGCGAGATGCAGAACTTCTCAAGGAGAATTCGGTCTCGAAAGGAATAAAAATACTATTTTAATGAAATACGACTTTTAAAACAAATTAAATTATAAAAAAATTATATAAATCATAAATTCATATTTTCAAGGAAAACAAATGGTGAAAACTATTTTTATGAGAAGATTAATTTTTTTTTAAAATACTTTCAAGTTTCCAAAATGGTAGTTTTCATTAAAATACCATAAACTTTAAAATTTAGATTTTTACACTAAAATACCACAAAATACATTTTTTATAGAAAAATCTTGACTTTTTAAATAACATATTTTATTAAAAACTTATTTGAGATTTTAGGACAAATTAAAAACCCTCGAGAATTTTTAAATGGCATTTTTTCTAAAATACCCTAGAAATCAAAATACTAGTCTAGATTACGTAATTTAGCTTGCAGATTGGTTTAAGTGGTATCTCTCTTGTCAGTTGCCTCGGGATTGCCGGAGACAATGATGCACCACTCACCTCTTCCTAAATATAGATCATAAGGGTGGAAATTATCAAATGATGATCATCTTTGAAAAAACACAAATTCTGATGTTCATGTGCGGCGGATATCGATATTTTCCAAACTCAAGAAATTCACAATATTAAATCTAGATTAAGATATGCCAAGAATCTGAATACAAACTCTATCTTGACTTAATCTCAAACTCAAACTCAAACTCAAACCCAAGCTTGAACACTTGAACTTGAATTTGAATATCCAAACTCGAACTTGAACATTTGACTTGACTTGACTTGACTGAACCATGAATATAACTTGACTTGACATGAATACATAAATACCTGAATACAACTTGAACTTGAACTTGCATTCTTATATTCATGGATTCGGCCAAGACTTGTAAACTTGAACTATACAATAAAATACGCGGGGATAAGGGGTAGGTTGGTAAGGAACGTTTGTCGTAGAACGAGAGGTCGCTTGAAAAGACACCTCTTGAATATCTCGTGTCGTTGTTCCATAGCTTATGACGGAGCCTTGTAGTCTCTTATACCTTTAGTCCTCGGGGTAAGCTGGACTACTCTCGTATATGTTGGATATAGTGCCCTCAAGGTAATTATTGTAATCGCAGGCAGGCGATTATGATGATTGAAGAAGGACCTATATAGGTAGAATAGTCTTACTCGAGATGATAATATACTATCCGGTTCATCTCTATCATCATGTACATGTATTATGTAGTATTACGGATCAATATTACATGTTGATAGAGCCCTTAGAATTCTTGCTTAACTACCAAGGTTATTATGGCGATGACACTTGTAAGAACTAGGTAGTCTATAAGCAAATCCTTAAATGTCCCTAGTCATGGGAATATTGAGACTGGGCATCGATATTCCATAGTAGACTAGTGTATACATTTGTTGACCCCGACGAGGGGCGGTGGCCGGTCTCACAGCCATTAGTGTCAGTTAGTCACCAAAGATAGTATACAGGTGCTCATTGGGTTATGAGTTACACTGGACGGACTCGCTGAGAACATGCTAGATGGTATTAGACCTATTGTTACGTAGCAGTTCTCTAGTGATATGAGTACAGGTTAATCTGTCGACCTGAGATCGTCATTTGTCTCGTGTGAGTTCCCGCTGTGCTTTAATTATTACCCTACCATGGATCTACTAAGTCGTGCAAACGGGTTTTAGTTGGGTACAGTCCGTAGCCATATGGAACCAGTGAGCGGATCGTCGGGGATTCGTCTCTCACGGTATTGGGAATAGATGTCGCGTTGTGCATGGGTAGCCATCACCATAAATCCTTAGACGAGGTGGATGAGAATTACTGGTTTGGATCAGTAGTTTATCGGTGGGTGATGAGCTTTATACCGACACGACTTATCGCGTTATTAGGGGTTTGACTTTATCCACCCCCTAGACCCGATATGCAATACTCTTAGACAAACAGACCAGACTGTACGGAGACTGTCAATTTCAGGCTTAGTAGAAATATGGACAAGTTTTCTTGTCAGCCTTCCTTTCATTCAATTCCTGAGATGTCGTTACGTACAGCTAGTGCCGTTGACGTGCTTGTGGTTAAACCCACTGTCAGCGTATTGTCGAGTCCTTAGATTCCAACACAGAGGGTTTCCCAGCTCGGGCGAAACGATATAGTGTACGATGTTTCCTTATTAAAAAAGAAAGAAGAAGATGAGAGAATGAAAGGGCGACACTACCCACTAAACAAGCCTCAGGTGTTAAACAAGTGAGCACCTATATGCAAATTATATAGGCACTGCAACTAAACTACTGATAGGCTAAATAAGCCTCATGTGTTAAACACGTGAGCGCCTATATGCAAAGCATATAGACGCTGCACCAAAAAACAGATAGGCTAAACAAAGCCTCACGTGTTAAACACGTGAGCACCTATATGCAAAGCATATAGACGCTGCAGTTAAACTACAGATAGGCTAAACAAAGCCTCACGTGTTAAACACGTGAGCGCCTACATGCAAAGCATATAGGCGCTGCAATCAAACAACAGATAGGCTAAACAAAGCATCACGTGTTAAGAGCGTAGGCGCCTATATGCAAAGCATATAGGCACTGCAATTAAACTACAGATAGGATAAACAAAGCCTCATGTGTTAAACATGTGAGCGCCTACATGCAAAGCATATAGGCGCTACAATTAAACTACAGATGGGCTAAACAAAGACTCACATGTTAAACACGTGAGCGCCTATATGCAAAGCATATAAGCGCAGCAATCAAACAACAGATAGGCTAAACAAAGCCTCACATGCTAAACACGTGAGGACACCTCGTTACGTAGAATTAAATTCTACTTAATGAACCGTTGGATCAAGGATCCAACGGTGAAGAAACGTAGAATTAAATTCTATTGAGAAGAATATTTTCTGTTAAACAGAGAGTTAATGGATCAAAGATCCGAAATATTTTCTATATCTTTCTAAATAGAGAAAGATTATACTCTGTTAAACTGAGTACCCTTGGATTAAAAATCCAATGGTGATTAAAATTTCACTGCTCGATAGAATTTTATTCTATATAGGGGAGAATATCCTCAATCTTGTTAAAAGCAAGAACAATATCTTCTGTAAAACAGAAGTCCTTGAATCAAAGATCCAACGGTGGGTAAAATTTCCCAAATCAATTCTGAGACAAATTAAATCAATTGGGATCTCTTAATGAGAGATTTTCTCAGAATTAAAAAAACTTCTCTCCACTATATAAAGAACCCGAGACTTCAAGTCTCGGGGGACACAGACGCAGAGAGAGAGAACTCCCCAGAGGCTCGGGGGACACAGACGCACAGAGAGAGAACTCCCACAGGCTTAAAAAAAGAATATACAGTGAGCTTTTGAGGAACAGGAGAATTTAATTCTCAAAGAAAAGACTTGCTTCCTTGAAACACTAGGTAAAAAGAAAACACCTCTTCTTTGCCTCTCTAAGGGTTTAAACCTTAATATAAGAACTCGGTTTTTTCCTCTGGTTAAGATTAGCAGAGGCAAATCTCCCCATAAGTTATGAATTTAATTCTCTTCAGGGAGATTTTGCTCTGCAAGATTCAAAATCTAGGGGAAAAGAACTAAGTCACATAAAAAAAGGGGAGAGAAGAAGAACGGGAACACATAGGAATTTAATTCCTCCAAAGATTAGGGTTTAACCCTATATAAAGAACTTAGTTCTTCAAAAGAAAAATAGTGATCTAAGATCTCTAAGACCAAATCGTTGGTGCTTAGCACTATTTCGAAGCCTCACATATTTCCCACGTGAGTGCTTCAAACGAACAAGGAAAATAACTAAAACTTCCTCACGTGTTTACCACGTGATTTGCTTAAGAGGAAAAGTAAAAGAAAGAGGAAACTACAGTACTCCAGCATCAATAAAGGAAAAGAGGACACCCACGGGCTTTGCACGAGAACTCTAGCCAAGTGCTCAGCACTTATAAAAAAAAGGGGGAGATAAAACCCAAAGTCTAGCGCCCATATTTGGGGTTCCTCACGTGTGTCACGTGAGCGTCATAAAACTCTAGTGTTTAATACTAGTCCAGTGCCCATATTTGGGGTGCCTCACGTGTGTCACGTGGGCGCCATAAAATACTAGTGTTTAACACTAATCCAGTGCCCACGTGAAACGCACATGAGCACTGTATTCCTTAGTTCTTAGAACTGTTGGAGACTCAATCATAGCCCGAATTGGCTAAGTTTTCTGAGGTTAGACATCTTTGATACTAAAACAACCGAGCTCCTATGCTCATGTTTTCCCAAATTGACCTTAGGCTCAAAAATGACTAGTGGTATCCCATTTATGATATCCCAAATGATACTCATCTTATATCTCCTAAGATAATTTTAGTCTCAAACATTACTAACATTTCTTAGGTCTACAGCAGCACCATCTTTTCTCTCAAATATGGGATTTGGTTTAAGGGTACATCTCTCCACACCTCTGATATATGTCGTTGTAATTCTTCAACGTCTTCAAAGAGGTGGCGGGTCCCGACAACCAACAACTCGTTGATGCACTTCCAAATTGACGTGCACACCTCAAATCAGACGGCACCCGAAATTGAGCATATTCCATATCAACATCGTTGTTCATCGTGTCATGTAACAAATACACGTGCGCGCAAGATGGATAACGGACCGAGACGTTCTTAAACTAAAATCTCACCTCCAAAATGGTGATCAACGGAACGAGACGTCCTTAAACTAAAATCTTGCCTCCAAAAAGGTGATCAACGGACTAAGACGTCCTTAAACTAAAATCCCACCTCCAAAATGGTGATAAATGGACCGAGACATCCTTAAACTAAAATCTCACCTCCAAAATGGTAACCAACAGACCGAGATGTCCTCAAACTAGAACTCCAAAATGGCGATAATGGGCCGAAATGTCCCTAAACTAAGACAACAAAGCCTAAATGCTCTCTTATTGGATCTGAAACAAAAATGATCCTAAAGCCTTTTTAAGTAGATCTTATTCTCAAATTGGACTAACGTATTCTTAACAAAAGACCAACCGAGCGCCAACTGCTCACATACATTTAAGTCGATCTTTATCTCAAACCAGATTAACGATCCTTAAATAAAACAAACCCAAATCTAAGATATACGAATTTGGACTAATCCACGCCCTACGGGCGACAACATAAATTAGTCTCCGTATACAATCCATGGGCAACCTAAACAAATAAAAACACATACGACAAGAAGTGAACTTTCGGAGTAGGAGAAAGTGGTTATCGCGATGCGATAACGTAATTAACTGCAGGGGCTCGCGCCTGCAAGGAAGAGCATCCTACAATAAAAAAACACCCTCGCAAACGAGGGGGAATCTGACGAAATCATGCTACAACGGCCGCATCCGTCCAAACGTCCGATATATAGTGACACAAATGAACTTGGCATCTTCGGAGAGGTCGACGGATAAATCCAAATAGTATCAGCCCCTAAATTTAGGTAGGACAATCCATCCCGGTTCGACCCCGTTTTCGGCGGTGAACAGATTCTTGCACACCCGGTGGGACCTTTTCCTCTTTCCACTCCACACTTCGTGTGTCGTGTTTCGCGAAAAAAATGGCGGTTTGCTATGGTTTCCCTTGGATTCGAGGTACTAAGATTTGGTGTCTTGCTCCTATGCAGAAAGAAGAGGTGAACATCAATGGCTTCCAGCTGAACAAACGGCAACAGCAACTCCTTCTCCGCCCCAACTGGAGGAGTGACATACGAGCCCAATGCGGCCTCCATCTTTTCAATGCCGTTGGGGCAGGTGACTCAAGACACCACTGGATTGTTCTTTGGGACCATGCTCCCGCCAGCAAGCTTCAGCGTCCAAGTGCCACCACAGGAAGCTTCGAAGAAATCCAGAGGGAGAGTTTCCCCCGGCTTTTCTCACTCGGCGCCAGTGGCTACATCGAGCGTGTCTTGTATGTAGGACCACCTCAGTTTTGCAAGCGGCTTCTTCATGCCCCAGGCTTTGATTAGGGGATGCTGCTGGTGCCAGCTTATCGAAGACTGACGTCTGTCGAGAGGGAACGGCCAATCTTTCGATGGCCGATTTTTTGGAAGGGGAAGCACTTTTGATAACTTCACTCATAGCAGGAGTTGGCACAGCCACTCTTGTGAAGACCGATCCTTTGGTAGGAGAAGCACCTTTGACGACTTCACCTGCCGGAGGAGTTGGGAGGACTATTCATTTTGGGATAGTCGGTTCAGGTATTGCGAGCCTCTTTGCGGGACCACTTGAAGTTTGGCTCATCCTGTTGAAGACTAAAGTGACGACCCGTTGGGAGGGACCGTAGTGGTTGCAAGTCGATCGAAGACCAACTTCTTAAGAGCTTTTTATGGTGGCACTGGGGCGCTAAAGCTTGTTGGCGGGAGAATGGTCCTGAAGAACAATCCAATGGTGGCTTGAGTCACCTGCCCCACCGGCACTGAAAAGATGGAGGCCGCATTAGGCCCGTATGCCACTCCTCCAGTTGGGGCGGAGCGGGAGTTGCTGTTGCAGTTTGTGCAGTTGGAAACCATTGACCTTTTTCCTAAACAGAAGCAAGACAACAAATCTTAGTACCTCAAACCCAAGGGCAACCATAACAAACATCGATTTTGGTCACGAACACGACACATGAAGTGTGGAGTGGAAAGAGGAAAAGGTCTCACCGGGTGTGCCAGAATCTGTTCACCGCCGAAAGACGCGACCAGGACGTTTGGACGTTTGGCCTGAATTTCGGGGGAAGATGCTATTTGTATTTATCCGTCCACCTCTTCGAAGATGCCAAGTTGATTTATGGCACCGTATATCGGAGGTTTGGACAGATGCGGCCGTTGTAGCAGACTTCGTCAGATCCCCCCTTGTTTATGAGGGTTTTTGATTATAGGGACGCTCTTCCCTGTAGGCGAGAGCCCCTGCAGTTAATTACGTTATCGCATCATGATAACCACTTCTCTTGCTCCGGATGTTCCCTTCGTGTCGTGTGTGTTTTTATTTTTTTAGGTTGCCCGTGGATTGTATACGGAGACTATTTTCTGTCGGCGCCTGTAGGGTGCGATTTAGTCCAAATCCGTATGTTTGAGATTTGGATTTTTTATTTAAGGATCTTTAATCTAGTTTGAGATTAAGATCAACTTAAATGTATGTGAGCATTTAGGGCTCGACTTGTTTTTTGTTAAAGATACGTTGGTCCAATTTGAGACTAAGATCTACTTAACAAGGTTTTAGGATCATTTTTGTTTCAGATAGAACAAGAGAGCATTTAGGCTCTGTTTTCTTAGTTTAGGGACATTTCGGTCCATTATTGCCATTTTGGAGGCGAAGTTCTAGTTTGAGGACATCTCCGTCCATTGATCACCATTTTTGAGGTGAGGTTTTAGTTTAAAGACGTCTCGGTCCGTTGATCACCATTTTGGAGGTGAGCTTTTATTTTAAGGACGTCTCGGTCCGTTGATCACCATTTTGGAGGTGAGCTTTTAGTTTAAGGATGTCTCGGTCCGCTGATCACCATTTTGGAGGTGAGATTTTAGTTTAAGGACGTCTCGGTCCATTGATCACCATTTTGGAGGTGAGATTTTAGTTTAAGGACATCTCGGTCCGTTGATCATCCTGCGCGCACATGTATTTGTTACGTGACGGGATGAACAACGATGATATGGGATGCACCCAGTTTAGGGTGCGGTCTGATGTGAGGTGTACACATCAGTGCACCAAAAAGCTGTTGGTTGTCGGAACCCGCCACCTCTCTGAAGACGTTGAGGAATTACAACGACGTGGATCAGAGCTATGGAGAGATGTACCCTTGAACCAATTCATGTATTTGAGGGGAAAAGAGTTAGTGGTAAACCCGGAAATCATTAGTCATATTTTGAGACTAAGATTTCCTCAGGAGGATGTGGGATGAGTATCGTTTTGGATATCATCAGTTGGAAGATCAATAGTCGTATTTGGGACTAAGATCAGTTTGGGAAATCATGAGCACATGAGTTTGGTTGGTCTAAATCAGGGAGGTTCTATCCTCAGGGGACCTAGCCAATTTGGGCTTGGTCCATTCACGGTTTTTTTTCGAAAAGTGCCAAGCACTTGTTTGGGCTCTGTATAATCGGTCCCCTTTTTGTTCAAAAAGGGCTGAGCACTTATATAAGTCCTCACGCTCATATATAATCATGCGGGCATTTAGTCATGGGGATTGCCCAATAAGTGTTAAACACTTTACCCCTTTTTGTCTTTGTATGGAGTGCAAGGCACTCTTTATGGCGTCTACGTGCGAAGCACGTGAGACGCTAGGCGCTAGGCACTGCCTAGTGAGTGCTAAGCACTCTTCCATTCTGTGGCCCCCACGTGAGGGACACGTGAGGCGCTGGGCGTTGGGTGCCGCTCATTGAGTGTTAAGCACTCTTTTCTTCTGAGGCACCGACATGAGGGGCACGTGGGGCACTGGGCGCTAAGCACCGCTCAATTGAGTGCTAAGCAATCTTTTCTTCTGTGGCGTCCACATGAGGGGAACATGGGGCGCTGGGCGCCGCTCAATTGAGTGCTAAGCACTATTTTCTTCTGTGGCGCCCACGTGAGGGGTACGTGGGGCGTTGGGCATTGAGCGCCGCTTAATTAAGTGCTAAGCACTCTTTTCTTCTGTGGCGCCCACATGAGGGGCGCGTGGGACGCTGGGCGCTGAGAGCCGCTCAATTGAGTGCTAAGCACTCTTTTCTTCTGTAGCAACCACGTGAGGGGCACGTAAGGCGCTGAGCTCTGGGTTCTTTTCTTCTTGAATGATCAACAGGATCTTTATTTTGTAGATGAATTTTAGGTTCTCGAGAACGAGTTCTTCCCAAAGAGAATTAAATTCTCATTATATGGGAGACTTGTCTTATGGATCTCCGATCCAGAGAAAGAACTCAGTTCTTTGAGAAGGGCTAAACTCTCCAGTAGGTATATATTTTTACCTTTTTATATATAACTTCTTATTTACCTAAAATTTCCAAGAAGGGAGCACTTCTACCTCGAGAATTTAATTCTCTGTTCTTTTATAATCTTTCTCCATTTTTTTCAAAGCTTATGGGTGGGTTCTTCCTCTTTTCAGACTTGAAGTCTTGGGTCCTCTATATAGTAGAGGCAATTTGTTAATTAGTTTAACGAAATCTCTCATTAAGAGATCCCAATTGATTTAGGGATTTTTTACCCACCATTGGATGTTTTATCCAAGGGTTTCTGTTTTACAGAACAAGATTGGGGAAATGGTTTCCCTTACACAGAATTTATTCTGCAAAATGGTGATTTTTTAATCACCATTGGATTTTTAATCTAACGGTCCTCTGTTTTACAGAAGGCATAGAATTTTATTCTATGATCCACCGAAGGTATCTTTCTTCTTTTAGAAAGATTTGAGGAATATTTCCTCTCAACAGAATTTTAATTCTGAGTCTTGATGATTTATCATCTCCGTTGGATCATTGATCCAATGGCTCTGTTTAACAGAGAGTAGAATTTAATTCTACCTGGGCGCCGACGCTCACGTATTGTGCACATGGGCGCTAATTAAGGTTTTAATTCCTTTATGTCCTTTGCACATTGGCGCCCTCGTGTGGAGCACGTGCGGCGCCATATAAGAGTTCTTAACTCTGGCGTTGGCACCCTCGTAGAAGGCACGTGAAGCGCTGCCTCTTTAAAAATTTTGGAACAGAGCTTTGCTCTTTTATTGGGGGAAACAATCCCTTCACGGGGAGTTCGCTCTTAATCAGAAGTTTATGTTTATAGTTTTAAAAAGGTGGAGCTTAAGCCACTCCTTCGCAAAACTACTAGAGTTCTTTCAACGATATCAAGTTCACTATGTTAAAGGTTTTTCGTCAAAACCAGCTGTAGCCCTCCGTCGTTTCAGATTAGTATTGCTTAGTATTTGTGCTGCGTATGTTGACCTAGTCAAGGCGTGGTGTTTGGTAGCTCTGTAGTACTTTGCTGTTGCATGGTGATCCGATTGGTTAGGACAGTCATACAGTCATTTTGACGTAGTCAAGGGCTCGTACGGGTGGGTCTAATCAATCCAGGATAATGACGGGTTGAACTTGACTTGCGATTTATGATATGTTGACCTAGTCAAAGCCATAAGTCATTTAGGGCAAAAGCTTATCGGGAGTTTCAAATACAAAAGAAACATGCCAAGTCTATGCATATCTTCTGGAGTGTGGTAATTTTGGTCGGCTTCTGTCAAATTTATCACACAATGATAGTCGGGTCCCGATTCCCATTGATGAGTAGGATTACTCCTCGGGAGATTTTCATTTCACAATTAGCTAACATATTAGGTGTCTAGAAAGTGTTAATAAGGTTACGCCTCTGCCAAAATGGGGTTATTTAATTTGGTCCGTGCGAAAGCATGGGGAGCCTTCCTCGGAGTACCAACACTGTCCTGGCTAAACAGTTAGCGAACTTATAAGGTGCAAATGATTCCGACTAGTTCTCCTTTTAGGGTTTGAAGGAGAATTCGAGGAAATGGTGGGAGCCATCCAGATTAGATAAAGTTATTAACCAATCTAATTTAGGTTAGAGTGCACGCTGAGTGTTTCTTTTCTCTATCTTTTCGGCAGCGACCATGACCCGCCTTAAACTAAAACTTATAAACCAAGTTGACCGAAACCTTTTTACAAACCTAGTTTTGGATTGTCACGATTCACGACAAAGACACATATATCCATGCCACTCTTGCTTTACCTTTTGTTTTCTCCAGAACATTTCGTATTACTACGAAGATCCATATAGAATGGATATAGCCATCACGTATAGTTACATACGAACTCATAGAGATTTATTTCAGTTCGAGGATGAATTCCGGTTCTGAAGAAATAGAATAGGATTATTCAGTTGTCTTTTCTATTTACCTTTTCTCAGGTTTTGAGGCCTCTTAGTATTAGGAGAGTAAACCTATTGCGCTTATTAGATAGTTTTCTTCCAAACCTTAGACAGGCGTCGAAGGGTAGGGAAAGAAGAAAACCAATTGGCCTAAGTGAGGTGTACAGAAAGTAACAAGTAAAGACAAATATAGGGATTAGAGTAAGGGCAATGGAAATTATAACTAATGTCATGAGTTAGATATTGGATAAGACAATACTAGGAATACCCGGCCACCCTATCGAAACATTTTCATGTTTCAGTTTTACTGTACGTTGTTTATTGAAAACTGTTTTCCCAATAAAATTCTGACTATAGGGTATGTATTTACCAGACTAGATTCTCACATCTGTATAGTATTACAGATGCTGAGTGGGAGTAGAATATTGGGAATTAGGTGACAAGAACCTCAAAAATCAGGATTCATTGTAATTGGTGATATTTGAAGAAATCACCAGAGTTTTGCCTAACGGCAAATATATGGTTTTAAATATCCGTTGTTATACACCAATTTCAAACTGATATATCTGTACGCTTATTTTATAAAGTGAGATATAACTTTTTGAAATTGTGTTTATTACACTTACCTTTATCAGTTGATGATCAGGTAAGGTGCATTCAATAACGGTGTAATTCTTCTTAACCATAATACAGTTTTCAACTTACAACATACAGGGTTTGAGTTATTAAACTCAGTCGGACTTATACAAAGTATTATATGTTGTCCGATGTCCAATAGGACAAGGGTTTGGTACTCGTATTATATTCCATTTACTTGTGACTTCTCTGGTTTTAAACACGCATTTCGTTGAAATACAATGTCCAAATTTTGAGAAGTTATAGCTATAAGAATAAGGTAGAGAACCATGCGTTGGGAGTATCAAGATTCTTCAAGGTGATCGAAAATGCAGATACTTATGCTAGGTATTCCGCCATAGTAATTTTGAGAACTTGCTTCTCTCTCAGGTTACTCATCAGTGGATGCACTCCTTGATGAGCAATGCCGCATGGCCTTTTCCTCTTCGGTTGTGCACTGGAAACAGCTGCATAAATTTTGAATCTGGTTCAAATTAAGTTAGTGCTTTTTATTATATATTGGATATAGAATGGATTTATATCTTAACGATGTTAAGATATATGGAGTTATCCAGCTTATGCTTAAAACTAGAATCCGGATAAACTCAAGGCACATTTTCTGTAATGACAGTTTGTGCGTTTTCCCGGGCATAGAGGAGGGTTAACATTCTACCATCTGCAGGATCAATAGTTATATTGTTCTTGACTCGCCACAATTTAGTAAAATGAATTCTTTTCAGAAAACATTAGTGGGAGTATGGTAGAGCTGGAAGTGATTCCAGAACCACAAATGGTTACTCAATATTTAATAGAACCAAACAATTCAAATTAATTCGACAATCCATTAGCCACTCCACTGATATAATAGGTAACCTCCGTAAGTCTACGGTAGCGTCCCGGCCATCAATCTGAGGCCAAATGCGGAAACAAAAACTTTTTAGGAAACCGGCGCTATCGTAGTCTTTCACCCGGATCGAACCATTAACGCTAAACTAGCTAACTACTAAAAAGTGAGAGTGGCTATACCGATCGATCCGTGTCCTTCGGTCTTTGGCCACCATCCCAAGCTCCTCGCGGCACCTCCGATCTCCGGTCTCCTCGTCGGAAGGGCACCACATCAAGGAGTCTTTTTACGGACTCTCGCTTCATCCAAAGCAACTCGAACATGAAGTTTGCTAGCCAACATGTCCAAGGTGAAGTAGAGAATGTGTGTGATAACTTTGTCTCAAGCATCCATTGATTCTCAATGCATGAGTGTGTATGGATGGAGGTTTAAGTGGATGCCATTAATGGAGATAGTGGGCTCAAGAAGAAAGAGGAAGAAGAAGAAGAAGTGCTTTCTTTTTCTTTTGTTGGTATGATAAAATGAGAGACGCTTAGAATGATAATCCAAGAGCTAATCCCGAGCCATATGGCTGCCCGCTCTCTCTCCTCTTATCATTTCAACACATAAATCAATCCAAAATGTGACATATGCACAAATAAAGAGACCATGAGTCACTACTTATGCATGTGTCACAATTAATGCACTCCATCATGACTTTGAGCTCACAATTTCCATTTGCAAACATTAATCCAAATGTTTGCAACAATAAAAAGAGAATGGCATCTACTAAAGTAAACTCATGACGGATCACAAGAGTACCCCTCACCTGTATATACATACCTACATCCGCATTCTGACTGAACGCAAATGCGATGAGACTAAAGTAATCCAAAAAATCTAATACTAGGATCCGGTTTAAACCAAAGCCCACTAGTATGATCCGTCCAATCATGATCCGTGCACGACTGCACCTATATGATCGAACCCTACAATAATACCATACGGCCTCTACAACGTTTCGCCCGAAACTTGAGAAACTGTCTATGGGGGACTCTAAAGACTCGTCAATACACTGGCTGTGGATTTAACCACTAACACGTCAGTGGTACTAGCTATACGTAATGGGCTACCAGGTATTGACCAAAAAGGAGGTCGATGAGCGAACTCATCCTGACACCCAACTGGAGCCTGTCAGTGACTATATCCGTACAGTCCGGTCCGTCCGTCAATGAGTATCGCATGTTGGGCCTAGGGGGTTGGTAAAAGTCAGACCCCCAAAAGCGGTACAAGTCATGTCGGAGTGTAGCCTAGAACACCCTGAGATACTACTGGAATACCTACCAGTAAATCTCCTGCCTTAGCCAAGGATTTCGTGTAATGGCTCTCCTAGACACAGCGCGATCTCACCCGCCAATACCGGGAGAGACGAAACCCCTGCCGATCCGCTCACTGCCTCCATGTGGATCGGGACTGTACCCAACTAAAACCTGTTTGCACGACTCCTTTGAGCCGTGGTAGGGTAGTAATCAAAACACAGTGGGAACTCATACGAGACAAATGATGATCTCAGGTCGATGAACTAACCTGTACACATGTCACCAGGGAACTGCTATATGACGTCAGGTATAATATCAACTAGCATGTACCCGGCGAGTCCTGTCCGGTGTACTCATAACCCAATGAACACCAGTATACATCTTAGGTGATCCAACTGACAATAATGGCTTGTGAGACCGGCCACCGCCCCTCGTCGGGGTCTCGACTGTATACACGGGTCTACTAATGGAGTGTCGATGCCCAGTCTCGAAACTCACAGGACTAGGGACCACTTTAACGATGTGCTTATAGACAACCCAACTCTCTCGTATATGATCGCCATCATACTGCTTGTAGTCAAGCAAGAATCCTAAGGGCTCTATCAACGCGTAATAGTGATCTGTAATATCACCTAAAACTGTTCACGATAATAAAGATAAACCAGATAACATACTATCATCTTGAGTAAGACTGTCCTACCGACATAGGTCCTCCCTCAATCATTGCAATTACGTGCCTGTGATCCAATAATTGACTTTGAGGACACTATATCTAACAATCTCCCACATGCACTCAAAGCTAATTATTGCGATGTCGCGTACTCACAGCCCATGTGATACCGAACACCCTACTCCTCTACTAATCAGTTTCACAAAGCTCGTTTGTAAAACTATTGCGTTCGAGAAATAGCTTCAGTGAGTGGATCCGCTCTGATGTTTCTTTCTATGTCTCTCTTAATCTCAAGTTCGCGGAGAAAGCCATCTCCCGAAATGAGCAATACCTGTCTTAGAATATGTTTGGATATCTGATGGGACCTAGTTCACAAATGAACTCCAAATCCAAACTTCTTAGACTGTATCGTCAACTGAATTTAATCAATATCCTGTGTCATGCCACCCTCAGTGTCCGCTTGGATCACCTGTCCAAACTACTTCCCCTCGTCAGAGGGAAAACTATAACTCTGATAGTCACTTTGTCATCCAAGTCACCTTAGAAGCCAGAAATGATAACCGTCTCCCGAAGAAGGCTGTTGTTATCATATCCCTAGAATATCTACTTATGTTCTAAAACTGCTTCCGAACGTTTCTCCAGGATTGGATCAATATCAACTTATTGCATCTAGTGCAAAAACAACATCTGGTGTGGTACTTGACATCTCATGATTGGCTCAATTGCCTAAGCGAGTGATATGTCAATCATGCACATCCCTCTTCCCTTTAGTCTGTAAGACACCTTTAGAGAGGGTGACTCCATCACCTACAGGTATGCTACCGTGCCAGGAGTCGTCCATTCTAAATACCTTTAGAATACTGTCTAAGTACCCAGATTGGGAAACTGCCCAAATCTAGATCTAAAACTATAGATCTAGTAACCAGAATGTCTGATATTATATCTGTATCCTATGTGGAGAAACCGATGTGTGACAACCAAAGTATAACCGATCGTAGTATAGGAATTTCACTGCCTACTCTGTGTATATCATCCAAACACCAGGACATCACACCCTACTACCTTCTTAAAAGATCCATCCCCTATTCTGATGAAGTCAAACCTATAACTGTCACATCAGAAATAGATGATCTATCTCCGCTATATCTGCTTTAGTCTATAAATAGACATAAGCTACTTGTCCACTATGCTTCTTCTGCTCCCACTGACTACGACAACCCTCTGGCAGAGTCATATACACGTGCACTTCTAAAGCTATTTTAGAAAGACACTATACTCATCCTCCAACCGGGTCTCATAGTCTGGAACAACAGTAGTGTCAAGTCTAGGTAAACAAGAACCTCCCTGTCCCCGTCCTTGAGGCTACCGGAGTACCTCTCGGGTGCCTGAGGTTACCCACCATATCTGCGGAGTGGCTAATGAAATGTCAATCCAGATTGAATTTTTAGGTTCTTACCAAATTTTCAGTAATCGTTTGTGGTTCTGAAATCACTTCCAGTTCTACCATACTCCCACTACTGTTTTCTGAAAAAAAAAATCAATTTTTATTAAAACTGTGGCGAGTCAAGGACAATATCACCATTGATCTTCCAGATGGTAGAAAATCAACCCTCGTCATAGCCCGGGTCAACCCACAAACTGCCATAACAGAAACGTTCCTTGAGTTATCTAGAGTCTGGTTTTAAGAATAAGCCGGACAACTCCATATACCTTAACATCGTTAAGATATGAGCCATTCTATATCTAATATAGAAACAGAGGCACTGATTTAATTGGAACCAGATTCAAATCATGCAGCTGTCTCCAGTGCATGTCAAGTTAATAGAGAGAGGACGATCAACATTACTCAACTTAGGAGTGCATCCAAACATGAGTAACCTGAAAGAGAAACAAGTTTCTCAAAACCATTACTATCAACTGAATACCATACATAAGTATCTACATCTTCGATTACCTTGAAGAATCCTGATACTTGCAACGCGTGGTTCTCTACTTTACTCTTATACCTATAACTTCTCAAAACTTAGATCTTGTATTTCTACGAAACACTTGTCTAAAACTAGAGAAGTCACAAGTAAACAAAATATAGTATGAGGACCAACCCCTCTGTCCTAATGGACACTGGACAATATACAATGCTTTGTATAAGTCCCCTGAGTTGAATAACTCAGATCCTGTGCATCGTAGGTTGAAAACTGTACTTATGGTTAAGAAGAATTACACCGCTGTTTAATGCTCCTTACCTAACCATCAAATGATATAGGTAAATGTCATGAACATAATTTCAAAAAGTTATATCTCACTTTATAAAAATAAACGTACAGATATATCAATTTGAAATTGGTGCATAACAACGGATATTCAAAACCAAATATCTGCAGTCCGGCAAACAGCCTAGGCGATTTCCTCAAATATCACCAATTACAACGAATTCCGATATAATGAGGACAATCACCTAATTCCAAATAGCTTACTCCCACTCAACATCAGTAAAACCATACAGATGTGAGAATCAAACCTGGTAAATGCATACCCTGGAGCAAGGTCTAATTGAGAAATCAGTTTTCTATTAACAATATACAGTGAAACTGAAACATGAATATGTTTCGAAGGGGTATCTGGGTATTCCTAGTAATGGCTCTTCCATTATCAGATTCACAACTGTAACCGTATATTTCTTTGCCATCTCTCCAAATCCCTTTATATGTCTTTATTCATTACCTTCTGTACACCACCTTTAGGCCAAATGGTTTTCTTCCTTCCCTACCGTTCGGCACCAGCATATGGTTTGGAATAAGACTATCCAATAAGCATAATGGGTGTACTCTCCTAATCCTAGGAGCACTCGCAACGCGAGAGAAGGTAAAGATAAAAGACAACTGAATAAACCTTATTCCTATTTCTCCTGAACCAGAATCCATCCCCGAACTGGAACAAGTTCCTTCGAGTTCGTATATAACCATACGATGGATTATCCAAATAACTGTGGATCTTCGTAGTGATACGGGGCATTCTGAAGAAATACAAAGGTGAAGTAGGAGAGGTGATGAAATACTTGGTTTGGTCTTGAATGATAGCTGTCGCAATTTACTTTGCCCTCTTTCTAATCCCTTTATTTGTCTTTACTTAATACCTTCTGTACACTTTTTAGGCTAAATGGTTTTCTTCATTCCCTACCATTCGGCACCTGCCTATGGTTTGGATGAAGACTATCTAATTAGCGTAATAGGTGTACCGTCCTAATCCAAGGAGCACTCATAACCTGAGAGAAGGTAAAAGGAAAAAGACAACTGAATAGTCCTATTCATTTTCTCCGGAACCGGAAACCATCCTCGAATCTACAACAAGTTCCTTCGAGCTCGTATATAACCATACGCTGGTTTTATCCAATGGAAGTGGATGTTCGTAGTAATACGGGGTGTTCTGGACAAAAGGGTAAAAGTAGGAGTGGCAATGAGGTAAGCAACTCAGACAATCCAAAAGCCAATGTTTTAAGAAGGTTCGGTTAATCTTGGTCACTGAGTCATAGTCTAGGGTCGGGCCATGGTCGCTGCCAAAGAGAGAGAGAGAAAAGAAACACTCTGCATGCACTCTAACCTAGATCAGAATGGTTATCACTTTATCTAATCAGGAAACCTCCCACTGTAATCTCAAATTCTCCTCCAAACCTGAAAGAAAAATTAGTCAGGATCACCCGAGGAGTCAACCAACTCATCAGTGGGAATCGGGATCCAACTATCATCGCATGATAACGTGATGGAATCCACTCGCGTTATCACACTCCAGAAGGTATGAGCATGTCTGGCAAGTTTCAGTTTCTTTAGAAACTTCCGATGTGATTTTTACCCCATGCTCTTATGACCTTGACGAAGGTCAACAAATCATAAGTCACATGTCAAGTTCTACCCGTCACTGTCCAGGTTAATTTGAACCAACCCGTACAAGCCCTTGACGAAGGTCAACAAGGCTGTACGACTGTCCCAAACCAACGCATCTATCTATGCAGCAGAAAGGTACAAGCAGCTACCATTCACTATGCCTTGACGAAGGTCAACAAACATAGCATGAATACTAAGTGCTACCCGTCTGAAATGACGGAGGGCTACGAATGGTTTTGGCGAAAACCCTTTAACGTAATGAACTTGATATTGTTGAAGGAACCGGATAGCTTTTTATAAATATAGTGGCGAAAACCTTTGCTAAAGAGGTCACTCCCGGTGAAGGGATCTCAGCTCTTTCCCCGTAGAATGAGGTGCAGGATATTCCAACTGAATACAACGATTCAAAACAAAAAGTAATCGACTATAATGAAGTTATTACTCTGACGCAAACTTCTGTCCAAGGGGTCACTCCCGGTGAAGGGATCTCGGCCCTTGCCTCGTCGACTGAAGTGCTGGATATTCATAACCGAATACCACTGTGCAAAACAAAAGAGAACGTCCTTGTAATAACAGCTTTTTGAAAAATTGTTCCAACAACATCAAACATGTTTGTTTAGCTTGCATTGATCCGAATCAATGCAGTCCCATCAATTAATCACACCACAAAAGAACAAAAATATGATGTATGTATATGCCATCCGTATTCGCCACTGGGTCCCGTCATCACCCGTTAGGTTACTTAGCTAACGACAGAGCGGGGACTGGACTAGCGCGGATGTAAAACATATAAAATATCTACTAGTATATATATATCAATATATAATAATCGCTCATGGCGTGGTAAATGCAACATCACAGAAATGAAATAAGCATCACAGAACAATACAGATAATCTGGGATCCCCGGGTTTCCTTTGAGCCGCTACTGAAACCCGACGTTCCCCTGGTCGTGTGGATAGCTTGTGCAATGAAATCCTAGACCCCTATGGGCGCGACAAGTTACCCGCCAAAACCTGAAGCGAGGCAGCCCCCTTCAACAAAGTGAATAGACCACCCAGCACTTCACGGAATCCGGTAACTTGAGCACCCCTCCTTGGGTCAACCTATACCCCTTACGAGTGCGGTGAATAGCCCGCCAATTCTAGCGTAAAGCCCCCTCCGTCTCAAAGCCATGAGATGCGGGATCGTTGCCCTCTAGAACTCGGCTATCCGTGCACCCTACCACGGGGTAATCCTAGTATAGAAAATAAAAAAATGTACAACGGGTACATCGACCTCAACCCGGTCGTGCCCCAAAAGAATAATATACAAACAGGCAGAGACGGCAGTCCACATGTCGGACGCTCGCCCCGCAATATAAAATGTACAAATAAAACTAAACTGTACTGACATTGCACCAAGCTATCCATTACGACAAATCCGCAACATCACAGCACAACACAGAACATCAACGTGAATGTCACGTTCGTAAACCCGTCTAAAAGTGCTATAGCAATTAGACAAGATTTACCGCTCGAATGACATTCACGGTCGCAGATATAATGTAAGCACTGTAAACTAACATATTTAAAATTTTCGATCGACAAAATTTCCCGAAGTGGGCCTCAAGTACAAATCCAGTACTGTAACAAATCTGGGCCCAAACAAAATATTCCAGAAACCGCAATTCCACACAAAAGACCAGCACAAGAAAAATGGTGCACTGAAGCCACATAACTGCGGCGGAACCGCGGCCAAAACGTGGGTACTGCCGTGGTTCCGGGGCGTTACTGTGGACACACGCTACCAAATTTCTACAGAGGTCTTAAAAAAGCCTGCCTGATTTTCTGACATACCTAAAATAATTTTTCGACCACAAAAAAAATTCGACAGAAACTCAGAAAATTGAAATGCGGTTTCGGAAATTTTGATCGATCGATATTTTAAACATATTAGAACAAGCTACTAAAGGTTAATGGCGTGGCTCTGATACCATGTAAGTCTACGGTAGCGCCCCGGCAGTCAATCCGAGACCAAATGCGGAAACAAAAACTTTTTAGGAAACAGGCGCTATCGTAGTCTTTCACCCGGATCGAACCATTAACGCTAAACTAGCGAACTACTAAGAAGTGAGAGTGGCTATACCGATCGATCTGTGTCCTTCGGTCTTTGGCCACTATCCCAAACTCCTCGCGGTATCTCCGATCTCCGGTCTCCTCGTCGGAAGGGTACCACATCAATGAGTCTTTTTACGGGCTCTCGCTTCATCCGAAGCAACTCGAACATGAAGTTTGCTAGCCGACATGTCCAAGGTGAAGTAGAGAATGTGTGTGATAACTTTGTCTCAAGCATCCATTGATTCTCAACGCATGAGAGTGTATAGATAGAGGTTTAAGTGGATGCCATTAATGGAGATAGTGGGCTCAAGAAGAAAGAGGAAGAAGAAGAAGAAGAGCTTTCTTTTACTTTTGTTGGTATGATAAAATGAGAGAGGCTTAGAATGATAATCCAAGAGCTAACCACAAGCCATATGGCTGCCCTCTCTCTCTCTCCTCTTATCATTTCAACACATAAATCAATCCAAAATATGACATATGCACAAATAAAGAGACCATGAGTCACTACTTATGCATGTGTCACAATTAATGCACTCCATCATGACTTTGAGCTTACAATTTCTATTTCCAAACATTAATCCAAATGTTTACAACAATAAAAATAGAATGGCATCTACTATAGTAAATTCGTGACGGATCACAAGAGTACCCCTCACCTGTATATACATACCTGCATCCGCATTCCGACTGAATGCAAATGCGATGAGACTAAAGTAATCCAACAAATCTAATACTAGGATCCGGCTTAAACCAAAGCCCACTAGTATGATCCATCCGATCATGATCCGTGCACGACTGCACGTATATGATCGAACCCTGCCATAATACCATACGGCCTCTACAACGTTTTGCCCGAAACTTGAGAAACTGTCTGTGGGGGACTCTAAAGACTCATCAATACACTGGCTGTGGATTTAACCACTAGTACGTCAGTGGTACTACCTGTACGTAACGGGCAACCAGGTATTGATCAAAAGGGAGGTCGATGAGCGAACTCATCCAGACACCCTACTGAGCCTGTCAGTGACAATATCCGTACAGTCCGGTCCGTTCATCTATGAGTATCGCATGTCGGGCCTAGGGGTTGGTAAAAGTCAGACCCCCAAAAGCGGTACAAGTCGTGTCGGAGTGTAGCCTAGAACACCCTGAGATACTACTGGAATACCTACCAGTAAATCTCCTGCCTTGGCCAAGGACTTCGTGTAATGGCTCTCCTAGACACAATGCGATCTCACCCCCAATACTGGGAGAGACGAAACCCCTGCCGATCCGCTCACTGCCTCCATGTGGCTCGGGACTGTACCCAACTAAAACCTGTTTGTACGACTCTTTTGAGCCGTGGTAGGGTAGTAATCAAAGCACAATAGGAACTCACACGAGACAATTCACGATCTCAGGTCGATGAACTAACCTGTACACATGTCACCAGGGAACTGCTATCTGACGTCAGGTATAATACCAACTAGCATGTTCTCGGCGAGTCCTGTCCGGTGTACTCATAACCCAATGAGCACCTGTATACATCTTAGGTGATCCAACTGACACCAATGGCTTGTGAGACCGGCCACCGCCCCTCGTCGGGGTCTCGACTGTATACACTAGTCTACTAATGGAGTGTCGATGCCCAATCTCGAAACTCCCACGACTAGGGACCACTTTCAGGATGTGTTTATAGACCACCCAACTCTCACGTATATGATCGCCATCATACTGCTGGTAGTCAAGCAAGAATCCTAAGGGCTTTATCAACACGTAATAGCGATCTGTAATATCACCTAAAGCTGTACACGATGATAAAGATAAACCAGATAGCATACTATCATCTTGAGTAAGACTGTCCTACCAGCATAGGTCCTCCCTCAATCATTGCAATCACGTGCCTGCGATCTAATAATTGACTTTGAGGGCACTATATCCAACAACCTCTGCCACCTGAGAGGTACTTTGGTTTTCTCATAGACGGTGACAAGAAGGTTTGCGTCATGGTTATGATGGCCCTACTAGTTATCAGCTGGCCATCAGAAGCGGTGACTTCCGGATGATGGGCAGATACAAGATATCCAAATTGGACTCCACGCACTTCAGCAATTATAGAATTTGCCGGGTGCTCCTAAAGGGGTAAAACCCATTAGGAGCAAATAGTTCTTTCGAGATCTATACAGGTAGAAAGGTAGTGACCTAATAAGGCGAGACTTGTAGTAAAGAGTTTTCATCAAATACCCATTATGAATTGTGATGAAACCTTTTCTTCAATGTATGTTCTGAAGTCCATACGGATATGGATTATCACTACTGTTGTCCATGACTATGAGATCTGGCAGGTGGATGATTATAACGTCTTTCTAAATGGGTATTTAGAAGTGCACGTGTATATAACTCTGTCAGAGGGTTGTTGTAGTCAGTAGGAGCAGCGGAAGCGTGGTGTGCCAGCGGCGTATGTCTATCTATAAACTAAAGCAAGCATAGCGGAGACAGGGTCATCTATTTTTGATGTGAAGGTCATAGTGTTTGACTTCATCAAGAATGACAGATAGACCTGCTAAGAAGATTAAGTAGGAAAACCTGTCCTAGTTATTTGGATAACATACTCCAGATAGGAAGTGATATTCCTATACTACAATCGGTTAGACTGTGATTGTCACAAGTGTTTCTTCATAAAGTTATTAGATAAAATATCAAATATTATGATGACTAGATCTATAGTTTTAGATCTAGATTTGGGAAGTGTCCCAGTTCGGTTATTTATACACTATTCTAAAGCATTTTAGAATGGATGACTCCTGACATGGTGGTGTACCCGCAGGTAATTGAGTCACCCTCTCTAAAAAAAATGTCCTCGGACTAATGAGGAGAGGGATTTGCATGATTGACATATCACTTCCTCAGGCAATTGAGTCGATCATGAGATGTCAAGTACCACATTAGATACTTCTTTTTCACTAGATGCAATAAGTAGATATTAATCTAATCCTGGAGAAACATAGGGAAGTAGTTAAGAACATGAGAGAATGTTCTTAGTATTTGGTAACGGCAGCCTCCTTGAGGAGGCGGTTATCATTTCAGGCATCCAAGATGATTTAGATGATAGAGTGACTATCAAAGTTAGAGTTTACCCTCTTCTAAGGGGCAGTATGTTGGACAGAAGGTCCAAGCGGATACTGAGATGGGCATGGTGCAGGATACTGATTAAATTCAATAGAAGATACAGTCTAAGAAGTTTGTTGGATTTGAAGTTCATTTATGAACTAGGTCCCATTAGATATCCAGACAAATTCTAAGACAGGTATCGCTAATTTCGGGAGACAGTCGTTCTTCACGAAGTTGAGATATATTAAGGTAAAGATAGAAGTATTGGAGCAGATCCACTCACTGAGACTATTTCTCGAACACAAATGTCTCGCAAACATAATTTGCGAAACTGATTAATAGAGAAATAGGGTACTCAGTATCACACAGGCTGTGAGTATGCGACACCGTAATAATTAGCCTTAAGTGCAAATGGGAGATTGTCGGATATAGTGCCCTCACGGAAATTATTATAATCGCAGGCAGACGATTATGATGATTGAAGGAAGACCTATACGGGTAGAACAGTCTTACTTGAGATGATAGTACATTATCTGGTTCATCTCTATCATCATGTACATATATTTTGTGATATTACGGATCACTATTATATGTTGATAGAGCCCTTAGAATTTTTGCTTGACTATCAGGCTTATTGTGGCGATGACACTTGTGAGAACTAGGTAGTCTATAAGCAAATCCATAAATGTCCCTAGTCGTGGGAATATCGAGACTGGGCATCAATATTCCATAGTAGACTAGTTATACGTTTCTTGACCCCGACGATGGGAGATGGACGGTCTAATAGCCATTTGTGTCAGTTAGCTATCAAAGATAGTATACAGGTGCTGATTGGGTTATGAGTTACACTAGACGGACTCGCCGAGAACATGCTAGATGGTGTTATACCTATTGTCAGGTAGCAGTTATTTGGTGACATGGGTAAAGGATAGTCTGTAGACCTGAGATTGTCATTTGTCTCGTGTGAGTTCCCACTGTACTTTGATTGTTACCCTACCACGGCTCTACTGAGTCATGCAAACGGGTTTTAGTTGGGTACAGTCCCGATCCATATGGAGCAAGTGAGCGGATCGTCGGGGATTCGTCTCTCCCGGTATTGGCAGTAGATGTCGCGCTGTGGACGGGTAGCCGTCACCATAAATCCTCGGCCGAGGTGGAGGAGAATTACTGGTTTGGATCAGTAGTTTCTCGATGGGTGATGAGCTTTATACAGACATGAATTATCACGTTATTAGGGGTCTGACTTTATCCACCCCCTAGACCCGATATGCGATACTCTTAAATGAACAGACCAGACTATACGGAGACTGTCACTTTCATGCTCAGCAGAGATACAGACAAGTTTGCTTGTCGGCCTTGCTTTCGTTCAATACCTGGGTAGCCGTTACATACAGCTAATACCACTGATGTGCTTGTAGTTAAACTCACTGCCATCGTATTGTCGAGTCTTTAGATTCCCACACAGAGAGTTTCCCAGCTCACGCGAAACGATGTGGTGTAGTATTTTCATACGTATTTGTTCGATTAAAACACGTGCGTTAGTACACATGCTTTTAATTGGACAGTTTGTTAATACTAGCCGTTTTGAAAGATAGCCAGGTTATCACATTTTGGTTTAAATGTGAGCTAGTATTATATATCTCTTTTAGTATCTCTCATTTCGGTTCTCGTATTTTGACAAATTACGGTATTTATATGATTACGAGTATTTGTGTAAATACGCGTATTTGTGACAAAATATTAATACAGGTATTTGTATATAAATACAGGTGTTTGTATTCTATACAGATATGGGTGCTCGTATTTTATACGAATACGGTGTATGTATTTGTTGCATATACTTGTATTAATATGTGTGTGAGTTGATATATATTCAAATACATATGTGTATGTGGCAAATGAGGGGGCCTTTCTTTTTCTTCTCATATCTTCTTAAATCTTTGTGGATGTTGTGGGCTTGTGACTCACAATGGTGAGTCACAACCAACTCATTCATAAAAGATAAAAGAAGAGATACAAAGAAAATTGATGGATAAGGAAGGTTGATTTTCTTTAGTTGCCATGCTCATCTTCAACACCCAAGTTCTTCTTCTTCTCCTCTTGAATTTTCTATTAGTGGAGAATTAGTAATGACAAGGAGAGATTAAATAGAGATTAGCCACTACATCTATTTAGTGATCAAATACTGGCAAGTCTTGATCACTAGTTGCTTCAAATGAGAAGCTAGAGCCTTAGTTTGGATTATTTCGAGGTGGATCTTCTTCGGCAAGGAAGACCAGCTCCTAAGCTCATTCCGACGACCTAAGGAGCTAAGAAAGTGGAAAGAAGACGGAAGACACGACTATTTATAACCTAGTAGTTAAGCTCCTTCATTTTAGTTTCTAGTTTAGTGTTTGGATTCGATTCTAGGTTGTAGGGTTCGTACTCGAGTTTCGAAAATTTTCGTTTTGTATTCCACATTGCCGCTAGTTTGCAGCACGAGCACGAGTGTCTACCTAAAATATTTATGCTCAGTTTCCTTATCAAACTATAAACAATCACATTAGAATAGCTACCCTTATACAAATGAATGACATGATTAAGATACTTTGACATAAAACCTTACATGTTCATTACAACTTGGTTTCTATTCATTTTACATACCTTCATTTGTCATTACTTATTTCTTTTGGGGACTTACCGAGCGCTAGTTCGCTGACGACATTCCTCTCTGATTGTTTTCCTTGAAATGTTCGTCAGGAGGACCGGATTCGGAGGAGATAGAGCTGAACCAGGAGGACTTGGACCAGCTCACGGTCCAGCCAGATTACTATTTTTTCTGCACTTATCTTTGGTAAGCCACTGTTAGACTTCCTAATATTGTATCTTTTATTTCAGACATTGTACTTGAATTTGAATGTAAATAAAGTTGTTGTTTATTTTAATTACTCTTGTTATTCTTGCATATTGTTATATTGCCTCCCCGGAATGGTTAAAGGGTGCAACTCTCCTGCTGGTCTCTGATGCTCAGCCTTGACCTGCTGGCAAGTTAGGCATCTCGAAACGAAGTCAAAAACATCCCTCGTCATCCCTTCCCACCAGTAGATATCTCTCAAATCACGATATATCTTGGTGGAACCTGGATGAACACTGTATACCGACTGATATGCCTCCTCTAAGACTCACATCTCAGCCCCTTGGAATCTGGTACACATAGACGAGTCCTAAATCGTAGCACACCCTGGTCATCAATCGCAAACTCTGAATCTCTTCCCTGCCGAACATGCTCCATAATCTCTGACAAACGAGCATCGCCGGACTGTACTACTCGGATGTGATAGAGCAGAAATGCACGAGCATGAACATGAGCAAGCTGCCCTCCAGTTGAAGTGAACTCGAACTGTACTTTACTGTCACACACAATCTGCCAATCTGTAGAAGACTGTCTTTGAATCGCACTCTAATGGAACAAGCTACCTCTAGGCCTACGACTCAAAGCATCAGCTACCGCATTCGCCTTGCCCGGGTGATAAAGAATTTCACAATCATAATCCTTCACAAGCTCCATCCAATGGTGCAGAATCAAATTCAGATCCCGCTGCTGGAAGATGTACTTTAAGCTCATGTGGTCCGTAAAGATCTGACACGACTCTCCGTACAAATAATGTCTCCAAATCTTGACCGCAAAGACCACTGCGGCCATCTCTAGATCATGAGAGGGATGGTTCTGCTCGTGCTTCTTCAACTGCCGAGAAGCATAAGAGATAACTCTGCCGTGCTGCATCAACACAAAACCTAAACCCACTCGAGAAGAATCACAATAACAACATAGCCGCCCGATCCAGAAGGCAAAGATAGAACTGGTGTAGTCGTCAAACGAGTCTTCAACTGCTGAAAACTCTGTCCACATGCCTCGGTCCAAAGAAAAGGAACTCCTTTCCGGGTCAGTCTGGTCAATGGTGCAGCGATACTAGAGAAATCCTGCATGAAACAGCGATAATAACCGGCTAAGCCCCAGAAGCCGCGAACTTCAGTCACGGAAACAGGTCTGGGCCAATATTGTACGGCCTAGATCTTCTTCAGCTCCACTCGTATACTGTCACTCGTAACCACATGACCCAAGAAGTCAACACTGTCAAGCCAAAAAGTACACTTCAAGAAATTAGCAAACAGTTGGTGCTCTCTCAATATCTGCAATGTAATCCTCAAGTGCTGCTCATGTTCCTCTCGACTTCTGGAGTAGACCAGAATATCGTCAACAAATACAATAATAAACTGGTCGATGAACGGACTAAAACTCCGGTTCATCAAATCCATGAACGCTGCTGGGACATTAGTGAGCCCGAACGACATCACCAAGAACTCATAATGCCCATAGCACGTCCGAAAAACAGTCTTCGGAATGTCATCATTCCGGACCCGCAACTGATGATAACCCGACCTCAAATCAATCTTGGAAAAATACCCCGCGCCCTGGAAATGATCAAACAAATCGTCAATGCGAGGTATAGGATACCTATTCCGCACCGTAACTCGGTTCAATTGACGATAATCAATTCACAATATCATTCTGCCGTCCTTCTTCTTAACGAACAGTACAGGAGCTCCCTAAGGCGACACATTCGGACGAATAGGTCCCTTGTCAAGAAAATCTTGCAACTAATCCTTAAGCTCCGCCGGGGCCATCCAATAAGGCGGTATAGAAATAGGCCCCGTGCCGTGGATCAAGTCGATGTAGAACTCGACGTCACGCTCTGGCGGCAATCCAGGTAACTCATCAGAAAATACATAGGGAAACTCTCTCACAATCGGTACCTGATCCAATGGATCTGATGTGGCTCCAGTATCATGAATATAAGGTAAGAATCTCCAACATCCTTTCCTCAAGAGTCGACTAGCGCAAATGGCAGAAATCAAACTGTGAGGGGAGGCACTGTGGTCCCCCTGCATAACAAGAACTGGCTCTCCCGGAAAATAAAACCTGACCGCCTTCTCATGGCAGTCCACGGATGCATAGCAAGTAGTTAACCAGTCCATGCCGAAGAGAACGTCAAAGTCCAACATATCAAGAAGGATCAAATTGACGGGCGAATCTCTATCTCCAATACGAACGGTACATGACTGAAACACATGTAGGGCAACAAAAGACTCTCCAACGGGAGTAATCACATTGAGCGTCTGATCTAACAAAGACGAATCTCGGCCCAACTTCAGTACGAAGTGTGTGGATACATACGAGTGCGTAGAACCGGGGTCGAACAATATGCGCCCATCGAAAGAACACACCAAAAGAGTACCTGTCACAACTACATTCGATGCCTGCGCATCCCAAGGAGTCAATGAAAAAACTTGGGACTATCCTCTACCGGTATCCGGCTGTCCTCTGCCTCTGCCACCTCGTCCCCTCTGAACAAGACTGCCACGACCACGGCCTCTCTGAGCATCGGTCTGGCGTGAAGTAACAACGGGCGTAAGAAGCAATACTCTCTGAGGAGGTGAAGGTGGTAAGGTAACATGTGGAACTGCTGCCTCATCCTGGCGTCCCTCAGTACAATCCCTGATGCGGTGATACAGACTCCCACACCGAAAACATCCTGACGACGGCTGCTGACTCTGAGGGTAAGAGCTATATAACTGGCCTCATCTCAAGCCTCTGATACCACCACGGCCTAGAAAGAATCAGCCGCGGCCTCTACCTGACTGCATCTGGCCTGATACACCAGTACGAATCCGCTTCAGTCCCGGAACGACCGAAGTCACTGCAATATGCTCTTCTACTAGTAGGGCTGTGTCCATGGCTGCTGCATACATATAAAAGTGATGGGCGCCAATAGAGAGGAACAACTGAGTATCAAAGCCTCGCACGAATCTCTTGACACGCTTCTCTTCAGTATCCACCAAATAAGGAGCATATATGGATAGCTGGGTGAACTGGATATCATACTCGGCCACTGTCATACCTGGAGTCTGGCATAAAGACTTAAAGTGCGAGCTCGAGCATCCCTGACACTCTACGGAAGCAAACGAGCAAGAAAAACTGTCGCGAACTCATCTCAGGTCATAGGAGGAAGACCTGTGGCTCAACCTCTCTCCATAGACTCGCACCAAGTCTGGGCAAGACCTTCCAGACGAAAACTAGCAAACTCGACCGATCTTGCATCGGAGCATCTCAAAGAACGATATATCCTAGTCATCCGGTCGAGGAACGACTGTGGATCCTCTGCTACGTCAGTGCCAGTGAAAACCGGAGGTTTCAGCCTCATAAACTCCGATAAAGATACGGCGTTAGTCCCGGTAGCGGTAGGTATGACTGTCTGAGCAATAGGTACAATCACAGTCCCCGTAGTAGGTGGAACAACATATGATCTCTCTTCTTGACTGGTCTCAACCAAAGATCCAACCATCTGACGTAAATCCTGAATACAGGACTCTAGCCTAGCAATCCGTCCTGGAGAGGGTGGATCAATCTGCTCCTGAGGAATAGGCGTACCGCCTTGGGCAGTCCTCGTCTCAGACGAGCCTGCCCTGACACCATCTCTAGTGGCAGCCCTCTGGGCCCTCGTAGTCTTTGGTGGTATAGTCGCTGGAACAAGGAATCAGGATTCGATAAGAACATAGAAATCGAATCATAAGGATACATGGAATCAAGGAAGGAATTACAAGCAAACATGTCGTAAGGTCACTTAGGCGGAGTACCGTGTCATAAGTATCCCGCGGAATATACACATGCTACATCACTCTGCTTAAGCTACCTAATCCATCATACCAAGGGTCATCCTTCACTCCGAAAGGTAAAAACTAACGTTTTGATACCAACTTTGTCACGACCCAATTTAGGAACGCGACCGGTACTTAAATCACGGAACGTCTAAAAGCGTAGCCTAATTCAAGTAAGCCGAAACCTAGAAATATAAACCTTGAAAAGAAGTAGAGTGGTAAAACATTTGTTTCAAAATATCACATCTCCTTTCAAAATCTCAAGTTATTACAAAAAAGTTCGGCACCATCTTCTTTGTAAAAACTGGTCCAAAACGGATACAAAATATAGTATATAAAAAGGCATCCCCAATTGGGAGCAATCCCACGCCTAAAGGCGAAACACAACCACAACATATATATATATACACAGACACACACACACGATGCCATAGGCAAAGAAATAAGCAAATAGAAGTGAAAACAACATCGCAACATGATACAAAAGTCGGTGCACACGAGTGCGACAACCAGAGTCACATAATATACAAATATTGAATGTCTCAGTCTCGTCTCTAAGTAAAATACATACAGGTGGGAGATAGAAAGTACTAGATACAAAATAAGATATACAAGTAGAAGCATATGGATACTCGCACAAAAACCCACCTATAGAATATCTCACGCCCAAAAGTAGTGGTATCCACAGAAATTGGTGAAATAGAGAGCCCAGCCGTGACTACACTGAGGGTCAACCCTGCAAAACACTGTGGCACAACGGGGGTGAATTTCCATCTCATGAATAGTAAATAACATCATATGGTATAATCGCAAGCATGATGAAAAAGCGGCCATTCCTAAGCAAGCGGTCATGATAGCATATGTATAACAGTGTGAAATGCAGCATAATCATAATCAAGGTACAACAACTATATGAACAGAGGATGTCATAATAAGTCCTGAGTGTGGGATAAAACAGAGTCATCATCAATAAATCATCATCATAGAAATCCGGTGTCCAACAATGACACTCAAAATCCCGATATCTCAGGGGCCATCTCTCTGATCGGCCCTCATATCCATCTCATCATATAACTCTAGTCGGTATCCTCCGGATATCCGCCGAGATTCTATATATTCACCGGTAGGCAGTGTTCCCCTGCCAGGCTCATCGTCTACTCCACGATCTTCTTGCCCCGGGGTACCTTACCGGGCCCACCATGTACCCGTAAACGGTTCCTCCTCACTCCTCGAATCGGGTATGCTCAGAATCGAGAAAACTCGTGGTAGACACAAAATATCATATCAAGGGAAATCCGCCTTTTTAAATAATTCAAGTTTTCAAAATGTGCTTTGCGGTTTCCCAAATCCATGAAACCGAAGTCTCATAGAATATCATATGAGAATATGGCACTATAGCAATGTATTTATGATACTAACATGATGCGTAAAAGTACAATGAACAATGTCTAACTGTCAATTATGAATGTGGTACAATATATTTATCCATGGAAATTTCTATAGTGTGCGTGACATGGCAATTACCAACGGTGTGTGTGGGCATATGAATCAGTGCTCGTGCAACATGAACCGTTAGTAATGATGCAGTGCCCTATTAGTAATATGTCAATGTACTGGAGGTAATAGGATGCACGATATGATATGCATGTACAATTCCCAATATATAAACATATAGCGCAAGGTATTATCACTCGAATCTAGCCGTTGGCGCTTAACGCCATACAGGAGATTCCCCCGTAGATGTTAAATCTACTCACCGGACGATCTCGAGCTAAGAGTATCCGACCACTTCTTTCCCCTTCCTAAATGCATCCGAATTCCCCCGCAAGTGATCCTAGCATCGTACAACCAAAATGAGTGAGATTAATAAAGTTCCGACAAGATACAGACACAAACGCATAACTAACGAACTAACTCCCACAAGCTATCAAGGGTTAGCTTAGCGGGCTAAATGCGTGCAACGACATCCTAGACCACTCCTATGGCTGTTAACTACATGAAACACCTAAACGAAAGTCGGATAAATCCGCATCGCACATTATCGAAACGCTTGAATTATAGCAAAACAGTTCCAGATTTTCCTACACAAGAAATTAGGGAAAGTTGCACATGCCATAAACTTAGTTATAGTCCCATAGAACCCACGACCAAGAATCACACCCGACTTCTCCAACCTGGCCGCAATTTGCGGCCAGAATGATTAAATTTGCGGACTCATCGTGAAGGGATGGGCTCAGGTTTTAGGGGTAGTTCATAAGCCTCTAGACTATCTCTCTGTAGTGGCAACTTCTCAAAAGAGTCTCGGGGTTTATAGCAGATTTAAAATAGAGACCCAAGGCTTAACGAAATACGATATTAATACTAAACTAAAACATTAAGGTATATTAGTAAAACTAGTTAACACAAAAACTTCCCTTAGAGCCTAATTAAGGGTTTAAGATCAATATCTCACCAAAACTTGGATGAAACCCTAACCATGCAAGCTCCAAGACTTCAAGAGAGGTTAAACATGCTTAAGGAAGGGTTTAGTGAGAAATTTGTGATGATCAAGCTCAAGGTTGAGGTGGAATATATTTTCAAGAGAGGGATTTTTGGTGTAAGAGGGAGAAGAAGAGGAAGAGAAATGAAGGGAAGAGAGAATGAGGGGAAAGGGATGGCTCTTGAGAGCCATACCACCTCTCTCTCTTCTCATTAATTGACCCCCCTCACCTCTATGTCTCCCCATACCTCCATTTCTTTTCTTTTATTTTAAAAACCCTTTTATTGTACTTAAAATATATAAATAAGAAATATAATAGTATGGTTAGTTTGACATGACTAGCAAAGCATGGTTAACACATTCTTAATGCTAGATTAGCATGCACATGTGTGTGCATAACCACAACAGGTACATAAGTAATTAAATAAAATATTAATTAATTATAATAAAATATGTGAAAAATAATTATTAGTTAAATTTATTTAAAACCCGCATTATATCGATTACTTAACTCTAATCATATTTTTAAGGTGTTACTTAAAAGCTCCATATCCACTAAGTCCAGAAAGATTGAAAGAACTCCGTATCCAGTTAGACAAACTCTTAAAAAAAGGTTGGATCAGACCCAGTACCTCAAGTTGGGGATCCCTCGTGTTGCTAGTGAAGAAAAAGGAAGGTACTTACCGAATGTGCGTTAATTATCAAGCACTGAACAAGATAATTATTAAGAACGGGTATCCGCTACCACGCATCGATGACTTTTTCGATCAGCTGAGTGGATCTTGTATCTTCTCCTAGTTAGATCTTCGTTCAGGCTATCATCAAGTGAAGGTCAAGGAATCCGACATTCCGAAGACGGTATTCAGGACCCGATATGGACATTATGAATATCTGGTAATGCCATTCGGAGTAACCAATGCACCAGTTATATTTATGAACCTGATTAACCAAGTCTTTCGCGAGTACTTAGAAAAGTTTGTTGTCATCTTCATAGACGACATCTTGGTCTACTCGAAGACTCGGGAAGAACACGCCGATCACCTACGTGTAGTTTTGGAGACGCTTCGACTGCACCAACTCTACGCCAAGTACAGCAAATGCGAATTTTGGCTAGATAAAGTCGGTTTTCTCGGACATATAGTTTCTGGATAAGGAATTTAGGTAGACCCCGCGAAGGTGTCAGCTTTCAAGGAATGGTCGACACTAAAGTCAGTCAAGGACATCATAATTTTCTTAGGCCTAGATGGGTACTATCGATGCTTCATAGGATTCTCGAAGATTGCAGCACCTTTGACGAAGCATACTCATAAGGATGAAGCATTTGTATGGTTAGAAGCATATGAAAAAGCTTTTGTGGAGCTGAAGACAAGACTAACTTCTGTACCTGTTCTTACTATACCAGATAGGTCCGGAGATTTTGAAGTTCACTGTGATGCCTTCGGGAAAGGATTGGGATGTGTGCTTCATCAACATGGCAAAGTTGTAGCTTATACGTCAAGGCATCTAAAGACGCACGAGCTCAATTATCCCACCCATGATCTAGAAATGGAAGCGGTCATCTTCGCTCTGAAGATCTGGGGGCATTATTTGTTGGGTGAGCGAGTTAATATCTACACCAACCATAAGAGTCTGAAGTATTTATTTACTCAAAAGGAGCTTAACATGCAGCAAAGAAGAAGGTTAGATCTCATAGCAGACTTCGACATAAACCTTCGGTACCATCCAGGGAAGGTAAACGTAGTGCCGGATGCCTTGAGTCATCAGCCGTCCACGATGAATCTCAACTCACAGTGGAAATTACAGCAGGAGCTTCATGGATTGGAGATTGAAGTAAGTGTGCTAGGTATTACATCATCCTTGATGAATCTGCAGATTCAGTCCACACTTGTTGATCAAATCAAAGCAGCTCAAGTAGGCGATGCGAAGTTGCAAAAGATCAGAGAACAAGTAAAGAGTGGACGTCGAACTGACTTCTTAATTCACGAGGATGGATCCTTGAGGTATGGGAGCCATTTATACATGCCAGTTTGCCCTGTTCGAGAAGAATTGATGAAAGAAGATCACAGCTCTCTGTATTCTGTACACCCTGGCGGCACGAAGATGTACAAGGATCTAAAACAGCATTATTGGTGGAATGGAATGAAGCGAGAAGTAGCTCGAAGCGTAGCTAAGTGCTTAGTCTGTCAACAAGTGAAGGCTGAGCATCACAGAACTGCTGGACTACGTCTACTGTTACCTATCCCAGAATGGAGATGACAGCATATTATCATGAACTTTTTAACTGCACTTCCTCACAGCACGAAGGGTAACGACGCAGTTTAGGTTATTTTGGATCGACTCATCAAGTCAACTCACTTTATTCCATTCCAAGTTGGCCAGTCAACTGAAGTTTTAGAAAGGAAGTACATGGAGGTAAATCAAATCTACAGTAAGATTTAAACCTTTATACTGTACCCACTTGTTTTGATACTCATGAATAATATAGGAGATCGTGAGACTTCATAGAGTACTAGTTTGCATCGTCTCCGACCGGGATACCAGATTTCGATCCCAGTTTTGGCAGAGCCTTCAAGCCAGCCTGGGCACGAGTCTGAGTTTCAGCATTGCATACCATCCCCAAACCGACGGACAGTCCGAACGGACAATTCAAATCCTAGAGGAAATGCTAAGGGCTTGTATGCTTGACTTCGAAGGATCGTGGGAAGATCATAAGCATCTCGTGGAGTTTGCATACAATAACAGCTACCAGTCTAGTATTGGGATGGCACAATTCGCATCACTCTATGGACGTAAGTGTCGTTCCCCGCTGAGTTGGGACGGCGTTGGAGATCGTGAACTCCTTGGGCCAGGGATGATCGTGGCAATTGTCGATGTAGTTCGCACGATCAGGGAAAAGATGTGCATAGCCCAAGATAGGCAGAAGCATTAGGCAGATGCAAAGCGCCGACACTTGGAGTTCCAACCAGGAGAACATGTGGTTTTGAAGATCTTTCCGAACATAGGAGTGATACGTGTTGCAAAACGGGGTAAACTTAGTTCAAGGTATATCGGATTGTTCGACATACTTGAACGAGTTGGAGAAGTGACCTACCGCCTGGCACTACCACCCTCATTGGAAAAAATGCACAATGTGCTCCACATATCACAGCTACGACGATATGTGACTGACCCCGGCCATATACTTTATCATTCGGAACTCAAAGTGCAGAACGATTTGACTTGTGAGCAGCAACCAGTCGAGATCTTGGACCGAATGGTAATGACATTACGGAACAAGGAGGTGAACTTGGTCTGAGTGATGTGGAGAAAAGATTCGCCGGGAGAATCAACCTGGGAGCGAGAAGATGACATGCATACACGATATACTCATCTGTTTGAAGATTAGTCTTTTGTGTAAATTTCGAGGACAAAATTTTTATAAGGAGGATAGGATGTAGCGACCCTGAAATCCCTGTGCAATTGTAACTGCCTCATTGTATAGAAAGGGACATTTCAGCCTGACTAAAAGTTATAAGTTAAATTTATTCAATAAAAGCAAGAAAAAAACTTGTAGCTCGCTGGTTAAGCCTCTCCACTATTGTCCTTTAGCGTGCAAGTTCGAATCCCATCAGCCCCAATTATTTTTAATATTTTTTTCTTTTTAACTTTTCGGAAGCTCAAGAGTTGCACGTGCTTTACACGAAGAAATAAAAAGTTTCAAGAAAATTAAACTGGAGAAATGAGGAGTTAACATGAAATAGATCACATGGCATGAATATCGAGACACGTGGCCGCCATCGGGCTGCCATTTGACTACAACCAGCAGTTTGGATAGCCCCAAAAATCTCCGTGCTTCGCCCGTGCATCCTTTTGACTCCCCTCTACTCCTTTTTCCTATTTATTTTCTCTGAAATTTAATAAAGAGCAGT
Organism: Agapanthus africanus; assembly: GCA_030015575.1. Lineage (NCBI taxonomy): Eukaryota > Viridiplantae > Streptophyta > Magnoliopsida > Asparagales > Amaryllidaceae > Agapanthus > Agapanthus africanus. The sequence continues at coordinate 424,878,808 of CM057349.1, forward strand.
AAACCTTTCATATACCCATTAACACTCTATTTAATACAATTTTTAATTCTTTTTAAATCACCAAACTCGCCAATCTTTTACCTATAAATAACACCCCATCTCCTAGCTCTCTACTATTCTGAAATGTATAAAAAAATTCTCTAAAAATCATCTCTCAAATCAAGTGGAGTTATCTCGATTCAAGTTCGTTCTTTCGAAGACCGAAGACGTTCTTCTATACTCGACGCTACCACGGTTCCAAGAAGACCTCCTCTCCTCTTCCTATCTTTTCAAAGCTTGAAAACCCATAAGCCCCTTCTCTTCTCTCTCGATTCGATTAATCTCCAACGCTCTTAAAACAATATCGGTAAAAAGTGGAGTTATTTTTAACCACCTCTTTAAAATAATTTTTTCTATCCTTATCATACTTGATAAACTATGATAGACCTTCAAATACAACCTTAAAATAGTGTTCATTTAACTATCTTTGTACAAGTTTAGAAATTCTTGTTAAATAGTTGAGGAGATGTGCACGCTATCTGACAACCTGTTCTAATTCAAATATCGAAAATTATACAAAAATGTCATGAACTTTACATGTATCCTTTATCGCTATTTTGACTTATAACTCAATAAAATTCACAGGGTAAAGACCTACCCCACTCACATACACTATGGTTCATAACACGATATTTAGATACAATGTTTTGTTCTAAAAGAAAACAATTTTCATTAAAATACCCTCTCTTATTAAAAATACGTTTTTAATCACCATTTGAAAACCTTTGTAATTACGCCTCTACAACCCTCATTAGGAGACCCATTTGTGGATGGTGAGGGTGTAAGTTGATGTCGCACACCCCAACACGGTTTGTGGGAAGGTGGAATATACAAAAAATGATTTTATGACTTGCAATATCGACCTATCATACAGGATCTTTTCGGAAGCCATAACTAGCTAAACACTTAGAAGTTTTTAACTACTTTGAAAGAGTTTATACCACCAAGTTACAAGTCCTTCGGGTCTTCTTCTCCTTATCTTGAGCTCCTTGAAGGTGTGGATCTAGCTCGGTCATCGTCCTCCTTGTGCCGAAGACGATCCACCCGAGAATCTATGGTTCAAGCTCCAATCTTAAAATCGAGGTAACTAAAATACCTAGTTTGCTAATCTAGGTAGCTTAAAAGATGTAGAGAGTTAATTGGATTATTTTATCTCAAATGACCCTAGGATTCACAATACATGTGAGGATTAGGGTTTTGAGGAAGAATGAGAAGAATAATGGAGAGAGAATGAGAATGAACAAATGAACCAAGTCATGAAGGCTAATAAAGAATGGCTCATTCTTTTCACCCATGAAGCATGCATTATTTTCAATAGAAAATTATAGCCATGCTTCAATAGTGGGTCCAAACCAATAAACAAAAGAATTAGCCATGCTCCACGCATGCCACAAATATCTCCATTTTCCACATCATTAATCTATTTTCCAAAAATAAATTAAACCAAAATGAGGTGTCCCCTTCTAGAAGCACCTCTTATAAAATTACAAGAATGCCCTCACCTTATATACATACCCGTATTCATACTCCAAAAAATACGAATATAAAGAGATAAAAATAATCGGATAATATAATACTAGAATTCGGCTTAATCCAAAGCCCACTAGTATTATCCGTCCGAACAATATCCGTGCAGCCAATACACGTATGTGATCAGAACCCTGCACGTAAAACCATACGGCCTCTATATCGTTTTGCATGAACCAGGAAAACCCTCTGTGTGGGACTCTAAAGACTCGAAAGTACGCTAGCAGTGGGATTAACCACAAGTCCGTCAGCGGCACTAGCTGTACGTAACGGCTACCCAGGTACCTGTCGAAAAAAAGGCCAACAAGCAAACTTATCCAAATCCCTACTAAGCCTATCCGTGATAATCTCCGTACAGTCTGATCTGTTCGTCTAAGAGTATCGCATATCAGGCCAAGGGGGTGGCAAACGTCAGACCCCTAATAGCGCAATAAGTCGTGTCGATGTAGAACCCAATACACCTTGAGAAACTACTGGTGTACCTACCAGTAAATCTCACTTGCCCTGGCCAGAGACTTTGTGTATTGGCTATCCGAACACAGCGCGATATCAACTCCCAATACCGAGAGAGACAAATCCCTCATATCCACTACTGCCTCCAAGTGCTTCATGACTGCGCCCAACTACTACCTGTTTGCACGACTTATTTGAGCAGTGGTAGGATAGTAATCTAAGTACAATAGGAACACACTCAAGACGAATAGTGATGTCAAGTCAACGGACTAACTTGTACTCATGTCACCGAGGAACTGCTAACTGACGATAGGTATAATACCAACCAGCAGTTCCCATTGAGTCCGTCCAGTGTAACTCATAACCCAATGAGCACCTGCATACTATCTCTGGTACAGTATACCAATGGCTGCGGGACAAGCCGCCTCCACTGACTGGGGATAAGAAGCGTATACACTAGTCTACTCTGGAGTATCGATGCCCTGTCTCGATAATCCTACGACTAGGGACAAGTTCAAGGATGTGCTTATAGACTACCCAGCCCCCACTAGTGTGACTGCCATCACAACGCTGGTAGTCAAGCAAAGATCCTAAAGGCTCTATCAATATGTATTAGCGATATGCTAAAAGAAACATATACACATATTAAGATAGAATCAAACAAGATAGCATACTATCATATTGAGCAAGACAATTATTATATCTGTGTATATCCCAAGCTTCCAAAATGTAATATACAATCCAGTACTATACAATAATGGCCTCTAGGGCATATATCACTAACAATCTCCCACTTGCACTAAGACCATGTATTGTCATATCGCAGACCTAGCATCTCGAATAGCCTCTCGAACTACGTCTGAGGGATGGCCTTTGTGATTGGATCTACAGTGTTGTTCTCCATGTCTACTCCGTGCACCTCGATCTCCCTGCGATCCACGATCTCCCTACGATCCACGATCTTCCTGATCAGGTGATACCGCCTCAAGATATGTCTGGAATTCTGATGGGACCTTGGTTCCTTCGCTAAAGCTATAGCCATGTTGTTGTCACAATACAAAGGTATTGGATCAACAATGGACGGAACAACCTGAAGTTCTGTAATGAACTTCTTCATCCATACTACTTCTTTCATGGCGTCACATGCAAAGATATACTCTGCCTCCATCGTCGAGTCAGCAACGGTATCCTGCTTGGAGCTATTCCAACAGACCGCCCCTTCAGACATAACCCGACATGGATTTGGAGTCATTCTTGTCACTCTGGAAGCTGGACTCAGCGAAGGCCTCGATCTGGAGTTCTTTACTGCCGTACACCAAGAACATCTCCTTAGTCCTTCTCAGGTACTTGATAATGTTCTTAACTGCTATCCAGTGCTTCTCCCCAAGGTTTGACCGATACCGACTTACCACGCTTAGTGCGTAAACAACATCTAGTCTGGTACATAATATTGCATACATTATAAAGCCTACCGCAGAAGCATAGGGTATAATACCCATGCGATCCCTTTCCAAATCAGTCTTGGGAGACATCTCTTTGGAAAGGGTGATCCCGTGACAAGCCGGTAGATTACCGAGCTTGGAATCTTCCATACTAAATCTTTTCAGTATGTGTCGATGTACCAGAACTGTGAAAGTCCCAACATCCTCTTAAATCTATCACGATAGATCTGGATCACCAGAATATAGGAGGCATCACCCAGGTCTTTCATGGAGAATTTCTGTGACAAGAATCCTTTTGACTGATTATAGCATAGGAATGTCATTTCCTATCAGGTGAATGCCATCCACGTACAAGACGAGGAATACTACATTTCTCGCTACAATCTTACTATAATGCATGGTTCATGTGGATTTTTGATAAAGTCAAATTCTTTGACCGTCTCATCAAAATAGATGTTCTTACTCTGTGATGCCTTCTTTAATCCATAAATGGATTTAAGCAACTTGCACACTCTACCGCTGCTCCCACTCTCTATAAAACCCTCTGGCTGATCCATATAAACAAACTCTTCCAAATTTCCATTCAGAAAAGCGGTCTTTACATCCATCTGCCAAATTTCATAACCATGGAAGGCAGCAATGGCAAGAAAGATCCGAATGGATTTAAGTATAGCCACTAGAGAAAAGGTTTCGTCATAGTCCAAGTCAGGTCTTTGACGAAAACCTTTTACTACAAGTCTAGCCTTATAGGTTTCAACCTGTCCATCTGTACCAATATTCTTTCTGAAAATCCATTTGCAGCCTACGGGTTTTACCGCTTGAGGTGTAATGTCCAAAGTCCAAACTTTGTTCGTGTACATGGATTCCATTTCGGTCTGCATTGCATCTAGCCATTTTACTTAGTCTCTGCTCGTAATGGCCTGCTGGAAACTAGTTGGCTCATCATCATTGATGATACAATCCTCTTTATCCCCGTCTATGAGAAAACTGTAGTATCTTTCGGGCGGATGAGACTGCCTACTAGATCTGCAGAGTGGCGTAGAGACGTCCGGTTCTTTTGAAACTTCTGGTTCCACCATACTTTCAATAATAGTTTGTGGTTCTGGAATTTCTTCCAGTTCTATTGCGCTCCCACTTATTTCTTTTTCAAGAAATTGAGTCTCTAGAAAGTGGGCATGCCGGGAAACAAAAACCTTTTGTTCCTCTGCGTAATAGAAAAGATATCCCTTAGAGTTCCTTGGGTATCCCACAAACTTACACAGTACTGATCGTGCCTTGAGCTTGTCCGCATGCTGCTTTTTAACAAAAGCTGGACATCCCCATATCTTAAGATACTTAAGATAGGGTTTCTTCCCACTCCACATTTCATATGGTGTGTTAGGCACAGACTTAGTAGGAACTTTGTTCAAAAGATATGCAGCAAATTCTAGTGCATAACTCCAGAAGGATCGCGGTAACTCAGCGTTACTCATCATGGAACGTACCATATCTAATAAGGTGCGGTTTCATCTTTCCGATACACCATTGTGTTGAGGTGTGTATGGAGGAGTAAGCTGAGAGAGAATTCCTTTCCCTTTTAAATAATCCAGGAAGTCGTCACTTAAGTATTCACCACCTCGATCATATCGAAATGCCTTAATACTTTTTCCTGTTAACTTTTCCACTTCATTCTTGTATTCTTGGAATTTCTCGAAGGCCTCGGATTTATGTTTCATCAAGAATACATGTCCATACCTTGAGAAATCATCCATAAAAGTAATGAAGTGTGAATAACCACTTCTTGCATGTGTAAACATTAAACCACACACGTCGCTGTGTATGAGTCCCAAAAACTCGGTGGCTCTTACTCCGTGTCCAGTGAACGGAGTCTTTGTTATCTTTCCTTTGAGACATGATTGACAAGTTGTATAAGACAGATATTCAAACGGATCCAAATATCCCTCTTTATGTAACTTTGTCAACCGTGTTTCATTGATGTGACCTAGTCTACAATGCCATAAGAAAGCTTGATTTAATTCTGGAGACTTTCTTTTAAGTGTGTTCTGGACATTGAAAACTTGGTGTTGATTTAATACGTATATACCGTTGTCTAGTGTACCTGACCCAATCAAACCATGATTTAGGTGGATCTTTACAACATCGCTTACAAATATAAAATAATAACCATCTTTAGATAGTAAATATACAGAGATGATATTACATGTCAGACTGGGTACACAAAAACAGTTACGCAAAACCAAAATGTGTCCACTTGTCAACCCTAGGTGATATTCCCCTACGGATACAACATCCACGCTCGCTCCGTTAGCAACCATGAGGGTCATATCATCTACCTTTATAACTCTACAGTTTCTCAGAGCCTGCACTGAATTACAGATATGAGATCCGGAACCGGTATCCAAAACCCAGAAGTAGAGTTGATTGACAGACAGTTTTCAATCACGAACACACCTGAACCGAAGCCACAACTTGCTTCGAATCCTGATTCTTGTCTTTCCAAGCCTTTTAGTCCTTCTTTCAATAACCTTTCCTGTGACAATAGAAGCATTCCACTTGCCCTTTCCCTCTACCTTACTGACACCACCTTTCGGTTTGGTAGGGGCCTTCTTCTTCTTCCCCTTGGATTTCGCCTTGGATTTAGAAGAGGAAGGTTCCCCAATAAGCAGAGCGGGTGTCTTCCTGGTTTTCTTCAGGGTGCCCTCTGCACTCCTCAAAATGTTGAAAAGTTCTGGAAGTGTAACTTTCTTATCTTGAATATTGAAATTCAAGATAAACTGGGTATAGGTAGAAGGGAAGGACTGTAGAAAGTCTGTATATAACTCGTTCTCCAACGTGGTCCCAAGGTCTACGAGCTCTTCAATATAGCTAATCATCTTAAGGACGTGGTCCCCTACAGATCACCCGATAGCCAACCTCGCCTGAAACAATTTCTTCGAGGTCTCGTATCTTGCGATACGAGATTGCTTTCCATATAAACCTTTGGTATAGAGGAAGATGGATGCTAAGTCCATCTTCACGTGCCGCCTCTGGTGTTCATTATCCATTGAGGCCAGCACGAGGCACTTAGATTTCACATGGTCTATTTCCTATGTCTTACGGATCTCTATATCCGCGACAGTGGAATCTGGACCTGGGACGGAGGGGGCTTTGGTAGTAAGGAGGTAGCCCAGCTTGTCATAAGTAATGGCCATCTGGACATTCCTTAGCCAATCTTTATAATTTAGTCCCGTCAAAATATTTTTATCTAGCAGTAACTTAAGCCCGGTCATTTTGGTCGCTGCAATTAGGAAAGAGAGAAGAAACACTCACATGATACTCTTGCAAGTTTAGATTGGTTATTAGTTTATCTAAACAGGATGGCTCCCACTATTTCCTCAAATCCTCCTTCAACCCATAAAAGAAAAATTAGTCGGGATTAATTGCACCCTACAATTCTTGCTTAACCATTCGGCCAGGCTAGTGGCGGTACTTCGAGGGAGGTTTTCCAACGCTTTCGTGAAGTTCCTTAATTACATAACCTCTTTTCACTGGAGGCGTGGCCCCGCTAACACCGTTCTAGACACCTACTTGGTTTATAGCATTGATTATGAAGTGAAAAAGTCTCCCGAGAAGTAATAAAACTCACGGTGAGATCGAGATCCAACTATCATTGTGTGACAACCTTGAAGGAATCCTACCAAAATCATCACACTCCAGATGGTATGCAAAACTAGCAAGTTTCCTTTTCTTTTGAAACTCCCGATGTGGATTTTTGCTCCAGGCGCTTATGACCTTGACGAATGCCAAAATATTATAAGACGCAAGTCAAGTTCTACCTGTCATTGTCCAGGTTAATCTAAACCTATTCGTACAAACCCTTGACGAAGACCAAAATAGTTGTACACCTGTCCCAGATTAACGTATATATCTATACTACAGATGAATACTCAGCAGCTACCAATCACTATGCCTTGGCAAAGGTCAAAATACATAGCTTGAATACTACTGAATACCCATCTGAAATGACGGAGGGCTATGCCTAGTTTTGGCGAAAACCGTGAATGTAATGAACTTGATATAGTCGAAGGAACCATGATAGCTTTTAAAAGAAGTGGTTTAGGCTCCTCATTTAAAAGTTATTTTTAAAAGAAAACCGAGTGATTTTGAAATTGTTCCAACGATTTAACTTTGGTTTGTTTTCTTTGCATTAAACAATATTAATGACATCCCATCATTTAACTCTATCATTGCAGAAAGAAACGAAAATAGAACGTACTCTTATGCCATCCTCATTCGCTACGGGGCTCCGTCATGCACCGTTAGGTTACTTAACTAACGGCAGAGCGGGGGCTGGACTAGCACGGGTGAAAAACATAAGAAACGTTTATTATATCTAATATATATATATATATGTCACAACCCAGAAATGGCACGTGATTGGCACATGAATCTTGTGAAGTCTATAGGACACCACCTAATCCAAGTAAACCAAAAGCCCAGAAATCTAAACCTTTTTGGGAAAATAGTGGAGGTGAAGTTTTGAAATAAAGGTATAATGAAATCAAGTTCTTTCTTTAAATGCACAAGTAATGTTATATGAAAATACAAGTGGATTATATACTATAGTTGAAAACATTTTCGTCATTTGAAATTTGGGCAGCACCTCCTTTAATAATAGGCATCCCCAAGCGAGAGCTAGCTCTTCGCCAATTAGCGAAATCACAACCACACAAATGATATATATATATATATGACGCCCTGAGGCGAAGATCAAACACAGAAAAGAAAAAAAAACCAAAACATCATCAAAGAAAACAGAAATAAAGAATAAATACATATTCATGACTCTAAGTCTAAAAGAATATACAATCTATGGTTTTCTAAGTCTACTAAATACACATAATCTGGTTGATGGAGCTTTTAACTAGATACAACTGAATAAATATACAAGTACAAATGGTGGTCACAATGCAAGTGTACCCCACCTACCAAAGCAAATCACCTAAGAGGAAATTGTGTGCCAGCAAGCCGCTACTTAATCCGTGCGGTCAAACCTGCAAGAAAACTGTGGCACAACGGGGGTGAGTTGCCAACTCGTGAGTATAAGACATCACCGGGTAAAAATCGAATGCATGACAATCTCCTAGCTCATACAGTAATATAATAATAATATAATAACATCTAATGGTAACAAGGGTGATAGTATTAATATAAGTATAATACTAATATAATCGTGTCCGTGTCATAATGTGGTACCATGTCATCTGTATCATATATGTGTATAGGTGTATCATCTAACGTGTGACCATCAACGACACACCAAATCAACATAAAAAACCGAGTGCCAAGCATCGACACTTGAAAACATCATAAAAACGTGTCCAGCAGCGACATATAAATCCTCATATCTCGGGCGCCGTCTCATCGGATCGGCCCTCAAATCCATCTGATCACACGACTCCGGTCGGTATCCTCCGGATATCCACCGAGCTAAACTATCACCGATCGGTAGTGCTCCCCTACCGGGCTCAACGTCTCTCTATACGATCTTCTTGCCCTGGGGTACCGTACCGGGTCCACCATGTACCCGCGGACGGTGCCTCCTCTCTCTTCGAATCGGGTATACACATAATTTAGAACCGAGAAAACTCATGGTGGACGCCACACATCATATCAAGGAAAACCATATTTTTCTTTTAAAATGATCATAAGTTTTCAAAATTCACCTGCGGTTTCCCAAATTCAGAAATCTCATGAAAACCGAAATCTCATAAACATGAGTCAATAATGAAACAATGAGTACTGGCACAGAACCAGTCTACAGTGCATAACCAGAATGTATATATATAAACGTGGTATCTAACTAAGTAAGAAATGCAATATCTAACTAGCATGTGAGGTAATGAGTACTAAGCAATACTACTAAGCTACAAGTTATTAGGTTATACGATGAAGTAGAGATTTCTAGTGTGTATGTGGTATGGAAATTACCGATGATGAGTGTGTGAGCCGGCAAGTATGTGTACGCGCAACATGCGCATCATCGGTAATGGTGCATGTGTCCTAGCAGACGATGTCATATAGGATAAGGAAAAAGAAGGTGTATGTAAAAAAATGCAAAAGGAGAATAATACGAGCATAGCAGAAAAAGTAAAAAGTAAACGCAACAGTATAGAATACATAGCTGCATATAAGCCATACAGTTATAGTTTTAAAATAGTACGAATCGTTGTTTTTAGAAAAATATAGGCTACGGTGTTTTGAGAAAAAAATACCATTTGAAAATCCGTAGCGTCCCTTGAGGTTGTCCTTTAAAAATGCATAACGATTCGTTAGTTTTGAAAGTAGATATGGCTCTAATTATATTCTAATATCTACTTAAGTGATTGGAAGACTAAAATTTTCTGAGTCGAAAGTGATTAGAAGACTATAACATTTCCGAGTCGATACATCCATCAGTCGGCGATCAGCCTCATAGTATCACGTATGGTATAGTCCATCGTACGGCATCCTCGAGTCAAAAGCGCCGATCAATCATCATATATATCATATCTCGTACGGTATAATCTATTGTACGGCATCTTCGAATCAAGAGTGCGGGTCAATCATCGTATATATCATATCTCGTACGGTATAATCTATCGTACGATATCATAATCAAGGGTACGGATCTATGGTCACGTACATTCTATTATCTCATCTAGTCGCATGTCGTCGCATGTTATAATTATATGTCGCCTAATGTCCATATAATATATCATATCATATCATGATGTTTAGTCTCATATCATATAACATAGCCTCGTGACATCATATCCGATCATATCGACTCAAATCATTCTAACATGTCACATCCTCATCTCGTAGTGTTATATCAAAGTTATCCTCAACTTACACACACACACACACACATATATTTGCATATATCTGTGTGTGTAGCAATATATACCAAAGGCTCAACGCTAAGAGAATAAGATCTAAGGGTAATCCTTCTTACGTGTATGCCTACTATAGCCTAAAATCTCCTAGAACCCTATTAACTAAGTATACCCATCTAATATCTACCTATATAGCTATATACCTAGTATCCTAATACTACGGTTGGGGGTGTTATACGCCATCCACCCGACTTCCTCCGTAAATATACATCTACTCACCTACTATCCTTGCTCTAGCCGAAATCGATGAACGCCTTGCTCTCCTTCATCTTCCCGAAAGTCCACGCGAAGGTACCTACAATTCAAGGAATATTGTATCGTAAATAAGAATCAAATACGAAAACCGATGCAGCAAGAAAAACGTACATAGGTTAGAACCTATGGTCCACGCATGCAAGAATAACCAACAATTCTCGACGTTGACGTACAAACATCAAACGACCGAGTCAAAACTCAAATACCAAAACTCAAGTTAACAAAAATCGCAAAACGAAATCAGGAACTTAGAAAAATACTCCCGGATTTTACCCTACAAGAAATTAGGACATTTTGCATATAGGGTAGGCCTAGATATCAGATAATTGAGCTATGGACCAAAACCCAACCCCTAACTCAAAAATATGGCCGCAATTTGCGGCCATATCCAAAAAATCTGCGGCCATGTCAGGGAGATGGGGGCTCGGGTTTCTATGGTATATTCCTAATGGCCTACACATCTCTCTGTGTTTGCAACTTAATTTTTAGAGTCCTCGATTCATAACAGATTCTAATTGATCATCACATTTCAACAAAAACCCGATATTGGACAATTCCAAGTTCATGTTTGGGACTTCTTAACTCAAGTTTGGTCCAGAATTCTATCACTAGAAGGTTTGTGGTCACTAGGTCTCAAATACACTTCCAAAACTCAAAACATCCACTAAATATCATCCTAGAATTTTCCAAAATCATTAAACCTACACTTATTTAACTCTAAACTACTATAGGAAATTAGGAAACTTAAACACTTAACTAAAAGTGAGGGAATTACCTTCCAAGAGCAACTCAAGAAAATTCTAAGATGACCAAAGTGCTCAAAGTCTCAACTTGATCCCACCAAGGCGTTTGTAGTGATGTGAGGAACATTATTTGTGAAGGGAGCATGGGATTTTGTTGAATATTTGGGAGGTTGTATGGTGGTAGTGTGGTGGTGGAGCAGGATGAAGGAAAAGGAGATGAAGAAATGAAGAAGAGACAAGGAAGGGTGTGGAACCTTCATAACTCCTCTCTCTCTCTCTCTCTCTCTCTCTCAACCACGCTCTTGTCCCCACCCTCACTTATGTATTCTTTTATTTTTCTTTTTTCAAATTAAAACAAAACAATACAAAAGCAATTAAAAATGAAGCCATGGTTATAAATATGGACAAGTATTACAATATGATATGTTGCATGTCATGATACATAAATAAGGTTAATACATAATTAGTAAAATATTAATCAAGTTTACATTAAATTTGTATATAGATAATTGTATAATAATTTATAAAATATCCAAATCCAATAAATACCTTCATAATCAATAATTCATATTAATTTCCAAATATTTTCCAAAATATAGGTATATAATTAAAACATTCCATTAAAACTAATTTCCATACTTTTATAATATTCATAAAAATTATTATTTTATTATTTAAATTCCAAAAAATAACATTTTATATTTCTGAAATGTTACAATATAGCCATTCGTCTTATGCAATAATAGTCATTCCAGATCACAGATCACAGCAACACAAATGAATATATTGGATATACTAGGATTTTCGTGTTTCGTTTTAGAATAGAATGAAAATCGGATTCTACGGTCGTGATGAATAGACAAACCCCACCCTAGACCCCTATGGGTACGGCAAACTACCCGCCAAATACCGAAGTGAAGCAACCTCCCTCAATGAAATGAGTAGGACACTCGACACTTCAAAAACCCGGTAATTTGTGCACCCCTTCTTGGGTTTATCCTAGGTGCAAGGAAAAAGTAAATGAAATAATACAACGGTGGCTACAACCTCAACCCGGATATGCCCCGCAAAAGAATATTACATCAATTTACAAATATATATGAATGAAAGAAAAGAACAAACTTCTCACATCCCCCGGCTATTCATTCATGACGATCCAATACTTCATATCCACAAACCATCAACAAGATACAAGATATGTGCAACCTCCACTAATCGACATATAGCAATTAGTAGACGTTTAGCAACACATATACAAAGAAAAAACACAATTAAGAAAAAATTTAGAATTTCGATCGATAATAACTTTCCGTATTTACCCCATGTACAAACCAGTACACAAACAAATCTGGCTAAAAACCAAATGTACCAAAAATCACATTTCCATGAACCAGAACCACAGAAAAAAGTTAGAGCTCGGTAGCAACATCTAGGCCGCGGATCCGCGGCCAAATGGCCTATTTGGCCGTGGATTAGCGGTCGAGTTAAGAGCTTATGTGCTCGAATTTTTTTCTTGGTCTTATAAGTGCCTGTATGTAATTTTAAGGTCACTGAAATAATTTTTTTTTGAACAGCTTTGAAAATCGAACAGCAAGCATGACTTGGAAATGCAATTTCGGATATTTTCCGTTGATCGAAATTCTAAATACTTGCTAACAAGCTAGTTAAGATTTAAGTAGGCTCTAATACCACTGTATATCGATGTCGCACACCCCACGCGGTTTGTGGGAAGGCGGAATATCCCAAAAACGATTTTATGACTTGCAATATCGACCTATCATACAGGATCTTTTCGGAAACCATAACTAGCTAAACACTTAGAGGTTTTTAACTACTCTGAAAGAGTTTACACCTCCAAGTTACAAGTCCTTTGGATCTTCTTCTTCTTAGCTTGAGCTCCTTAAAGGTGCGGATCTAGCTCGGTCGTCGGCCTCCTCGTGTCGAAGACGATCCCCCCAAGAGTCTATGGTTCAAGCTCCAATCTCAAAACCGAGGTAACTAAAATACCTAGTTCGATAATCTAGGTAGCTTAGAAGATGTAGAGAGTTAATTAGAGTATTTTATCTCAAATGACCCTAGAATTCACAACACATGTGACAATTAGGGTTTTGAGGAAGAAGGAGAAGAACAATGGAGAAAGAATGAGAATGAACAAATGAACCAAGTCATGAAGGCTAATGAAGAATGGCTCATTCTTTTCTCACATGAAGCATGCATTATTTTCGATAGAAAATTATAGCCATGCTTCAATAGTAAGTCCAAACCAATAAACAAAAGAATTAGCCATGTTTCACCCATACCATAAATATCTCCATTTTCTACCTCATTAATCTATTTTCCAAAAATAGATTAAACCAAAATGAGGTATCCCCTTCTAGAAATATCTCTTGTAAAATTACAAGAATGCCCTCACCGTATATACATACCCGTATTCGTACTCCAAAAAATACGAATACAAAGAGATAAAAATAATCCAATAATATAATATTAGAATCCGGCTTAATCCAAAACCTACTAGTATTATCCATCCGAACAACATCCGTGCAGCCAATACACGTATGTGATCAGAACCCTGCACGTAAAACCATACGGCCTCTACATCGTTTTACATGAACCAGGGAAAGCCTCTGTGTGGGGCTCTAAATACTCGACAGTATGCTGGCAGTGGGTTTAATCACAAGCCCGTCAGCGACACTAGCTGTACATAACGGCTACCCAGGTACCTGTTGAAAAAAAGGCTTATGAGCAAACTCATCCGAACCCCTACTGAGCCTATCTGTGATAATCTCCATACATTCCGGTCTGTTCGTCTAAGAGTATCATATATCGGGCCTAGGAGGTGGTAAACGTCATACCCCTAATAGCGCAATAAGTCGTGTCGATGTAGAGCCCAATACACCCTGAGAAACTACTGGTGTACCTACTACTAAATCTCATTTTCCCTGGCCAGAGAATTTGTTATTGGCTATCCGAACACAGTGCGATATCAATTCCTAATACCGAGAGAGACGAATCCCTTCTATTCACTACTACCTCCAACTACTTCGGGACTCCGCCCAACTACTACCTGTTTGCACGACTCGTTTGAGCCGTGGTAGGGTAGTAATCTAAGTACAGTGGGAACACATTCGAGACGAATAGTGATGTCAAGTCAACGGACTGATCTATACTCATGTCACTGGGGAACTGCTAACTGACGATAGGTATAATACCAACCAGCAGTTCCTAACGAGTCCATCCAGTGTAACTCATAACCCAATGAGCACCTGCATATTATCTCTGGTACCGTATACCAATGGCTGCGGGACAGACCGCCTCCACTGACTAGGGATAAGAAGCGTATACACTAGTCTACTCTGGAGTATCGATGCCATGTCTCAATAATCCTATGACTAGGGACAAGTTCATGGATATGCTTATAGACTACCCAGCCCCCCCAGTGTGACTGTCATCACAACGCTGGTGGTCAAGCCAAGATCCTAAGGGATCCATCAATATGTATTAGCGATATGCTAAAACAAACATATACACATATTCAGATAGAATCAAACCAGATAGCATACTATCATATTAAGCAAGACTGTTATTATATCTGTGTATATCCCAAGCTTCCAAAATGTAATATACAATTCAGTACTATACAATAATGGCCTTTAGGGCATATATCACTAACAGAGGGTTATCGCATATCCTTGAGATAATAGAGCGAGACAGAACTTCTCACGTAGAATTCGGTCTCGAAAGGAATAAAAATACGATTTTAAAGAAATATGACTTTTAAAACAAATTAAATCATTGGAAAATTATATAAATCATAAATCCGTATTTTCAAGAAAAACAAATAGTGAAAACTGTTTTTATGAGAATATTAAAGTTTTAAGAAAATACCATCAAATTTTCAAAAGTGATAGTTTTCATTAAAATACCATAAACTTTAAAATTTAGATTTTTACACTAAAATACCATAAAATACAAAATACGTTTTTTATACTATAATCTTGACTTTTTAAATAACATATTTTATTAAAAACTTATTCGAGGCTTTAGGACGAATTAAAAACCCACGAGAATTTTTAAATGCTATTTTTACTAAAATACCCAAGAAATCAAAATACTAGTTTAGGTTATGTATTTTAGGTTGCAGATTTATTTGAGTTGTATCTTCTCTTATCAGTTGCCTCGGAGTTGTCGGAGACAATGATGCATCACTTGCTTCTTCCTAAATATATATCGTAATCTTAAGGAGGAAATTATCAAATGATAATCGTCTTTGAAAAAGACACAAATCTTGCCGTCCATGTGCAACGCTTATCGATATTCTCCAAACTCAAGAAATTCACAAGATTAAATCTAGAATATTATATGCCTAGAATCTGAATACAAACTCGATCTTAACTTAGACTCGAACTCAAACTCAACCCCAAACTTGAACACTTGAACTTGAATTCGAATATCCAAACTTGAACTTGAACACTTGACTTGACTGAACCATTAATATAAATTGAATTGACATGAATACCTGAATACAACTTGAACCTGAACTTGCATTCTTATATTCATGGATTCGGTCAAGACCTGTGACTTGAACTATACAACAAAATACACAGGGATAAGGGGTAAGTTGGTAAGGAACGTTTGTCGTGGAACGAGAGGTCACTTTAAAAGACACCTCTTGAATATCTTGTGCCGTTATTCCATGAGTTATGACGAAACCTTGTACTCTCTTGTACCTTTGGTCCTCGGGGTAAGCTGGACTACTCTCGTATACACGCTCACTTTTCTTATCAAACTACAAACAACTACGTTAGAATAGCTACCCTTATACACATGAATGACATGGTTAAGATATTTTTACATAAAACCTTACATGTTCATTACTACATGGTTTCTATTCATTTTACATACCTTCATTTGTCATTACTTATTTCATTTTGGGACATACCGAGAGATAGTTAGCTAACGACATTCCTCACTGTTTCTTTTCCACGGAATGTTCGTCAGGAGAGCCGAGCCAGGAGGACTTGGACCAGCTCACAGCCCAGTCAGATTACTAGTTTCTTTTTCTGCACTTATCTTTTGTAAGCCACTGTTTAGACTTCCCAGTATTATGTCTTTTATTTCGGACATTGTACTTAAATTTGAATGTAAATAAAGTTGATTTTTATTTTAATTACTCTTGTTATTCTTACATATAGTTATATTGCTTACATACGCTGAACGTATTTATTAAGGGAAATGACATTCTCATAGTAAATATGTTGCGGGCCTCGTCACGTGCTGTTTCCGTCTTCTGGAAAGCGGGGCATGACAATCCCTTTTTAATTTTCATTTCTATTTCCCTTTTAGACTATCAAGAGGAGAAAGAAGATGAGAGCTCATGATTTTGAGAGAGAATGTAAAGAAATTTATGAAGAGAAAAGTTTAATGGTTAATATGTTAACATAACACAAAAAAGATCTCAACCATTAGATTCCCATCACGGTTTCAAGTGTCAATCTTCCCCTCTCTCCTTCACATGTCACTCTTATGAGAGTGGGTATGCATGTGCTATACCATAGGCACAAAATAACTGAAAGAGAACTTAACGAATGAAAAGAAATAAAAATTAATATATATATATATATATATATATATTAATATGTAACATAACATACTAATATATATACTTGTAATTATTTTCATATGTATTTAAAATACATAAAAGGGATAAATATTATTAGTGACAAAATACTAGCAAATACATATAAAAATACATGTATTAATATATTGAATCCAAACTAGATTGAATATCCGTCTTTACAAAAGACCAGCTAGTATTTTTGAACGTCCGATTATCGTCGGTGTATCCAATACACAAGTTTTACTCGAACTCCCGTACGTACGCAGTACGGCTACTATATCGTTTTGCCAAAGCCGTGAAACTCTCGATGTGGGACTCTAAAGACTTGACAATACGCTAGCAGTGAGTTACTGGATGAAATCCAAAACTCACATATACGTCAGTGGCACTAGCTATACGTAACGGCTACCCAGCTATCTGTCGAAAAGAAGATTGTCAAACAAGCCCGTCCGAACCCCTACTGAGCCTATAAGTGACAGTCACTGTATAGTCCGGTATATTCGTCTAAGAGTATCGTATACCAGGTCTATGGGTGGACGACATCAAACCTCTAATAACCCGACAAGACGTACCGATATCAAGCTCAATACCAATCGAGAAACTACTTCACAACACATCAGTAAATCTCATCTGCTCTGGCCAAGGACTTATGGTATTAACCAACCGTACACTGCGTGATATCGACTCTTTATATCGAGAGAGATGATCCCCTCAATCCGCTCGCTACCTCCATTTGGCTCGGGACTGTACCCAACAAAAACCTGTTTGCACGACTCAGTGGAGCCATGGTAGGATACTAATCAAAGCACAGTGGGAACTCACACAAGACAAATGACGATCTTAGGACAAAAGACTACACTGTACTCATGTCAACAGAGAACAACCATCTGACGATGGGTATAGTACAACCTAGCTATTCCCGGTAAGTCTGTCCAGTGTAACTCATACTCTAATGAGCATATGTATACAATCTTTGGTGCTGGACACCAATGGCTGCGAGACCGGCCACCTCCTCCCTCGGGAATAAGAAACGTATACACTAGTCTATTCCGGAGTATCGATGCCCAGTCTCGATAATCCAACGACTAGAGACTTTTAAGGATGTGCTTATGGACCACTCAGGCCTCACTAGTATGATCGCCATCATAACCCTTGTAGTCAAGAAAAGATCCTATGGGTTTTATCATTATTTATTAGCGACACATAATACCTAGTAAAACGTATACACATAATGATAAAGGCAATCCAGATAGTATATTGTCATCTCGAGTAAGACTGTTCTACCTATATAGGTCCTCCTTCAATTATCATAATTGCCTACCTGCAATTATGATAATTGCCTTAAGGGCACTATAGCCAACAATCTCCCACTTGCACATAAGGCTAATTATTGCGGTATCGCATACCCACAGCTCGTGTGCTACCGAATACCCAACTTCTCTACTAATCAGTTTTGCAAATCGTGTTTGAGAAATACCCGTGTTCGAGAAATAGCATCAGTGAGTGGATCCGCGCTAATGTCACTAACTATATCTCTCTATATCTCAACTTCGTGAAGACCAATTGTCTCCTGAAATGAGAGATACCTGCCTTAGAATTTGTCTGGATACCTGATGGGATCGAGTTCATAGATGAACACCTTTATCCAACAAACTTCTTAGACTGTATCTTCAACAGAATTTAATCAATATTCTGCATCATGCTTACCTCAATATTCACTTAGATCCCTATCCTACGTAATGCACCTCAGAATAGGCTAAAATTATAACTCTGACAGCCACTCTATCATCCAGGTCATCTCGGAAGCCTGAGTCGGTAACCGCCTCTCATAGGAGGATGCCATTACCATACACTAAGAACATCCTCTTATGTACCTCACTGCTTCCCTTTGCTTTTCCATGATTGGATTAATATACGCTTACTATATCCAATGCAAAAGCATCATTATCCATATCCTGAGTGGAGAAACTCCTATGACATCCAAAATTTAACCGATTGCAGTATAGGAATACCACCACCTATCCAGAGTATGTCATCCAGATGCCAGGACAGTACTCCCTACTACTTTCTTATCAGGATCATCTGTTGTTTTGATGAAGTCAAATGCTATGACTTTCACAACAAAAAAGATGATACATATTCGTTATGCCTGACTTAGTCTATAAATAGACATAAGCAAGTTACCCACCACACTTCCGTTGCTCCCAATGACTACAACAACCCTCTGGCAGAATCATATACATGTTTACTCTAAATCCAATTTAGAATGACGTTATAGTCATCTACTTGCCATATCTCATAGTCAAGGACAGCAGCAGTGGCAAGATAGGGTCATCATTGTCATGATGCAAACCTCTTTGTCACCGTTTACGAGGAAACCGAAGTGCCTCCCGGGTGGATGAGGTTACCCAGTAATTCTGCAGAGTGGCTAATGGATCGTCAAATCCAATTGAATTCTTAGGTTCTACTAAATTTTTAGTAACTGTTTGTGGTTCTGAAATTACTTCCAGTTCTACCATACTCTCGCTAATGTCTTTTGAAAAGAATCCATTTTACTAAAAATATGGCGAGTCAAGAACAAAATAACCTCTGATCTTGAAAATGGTAGAAAGTTAAAACCTTGTGAATGCTTGGGATAACCCATAAACTGCCATTACTGAAACGTACCTTCAGTACATCCGAATTATGTTATCAACACAAACAGGATTAATCCATATACCTTAATAATCTTAAGATATGAAACCATTATGTATCCAATATAGAAACAGAGGCACTAATCCAGTTAAAACCAAATTCAAATGTTATGCGGCTGTTTCCAGCGCATGTCCCAAATGGAAAAAGGCCATAAAACATTACTCATCAAGGAGCATACCCACGGATGAGTAACCTGAGAGAGAATACTGTTACGGAATACCTCGCATAAACATCTCATCTTCGATTACTTCGAAGAGTCTTGATACATCCAATGAATGGTTCTCTACTTTATCTTGTACCTATGAACTTCTCAAAATTTTGGACTTGCATTTTAACAAAATGCGTGTCTTAAATAAGACTACCTGAGGTTAAAGAAGTTTTGAACAGAATGAGTTTAAGAAAAGCGGTTGGTCCTGACGGGATTCCTATCGAGATTTGGAGATGCTTAGGAGAAATAGGAGTTAAATAGCTGACAGACCTGTTTAATAAGATTTGGCAGACAAAAAAGATGTCAAATGAATGGAGGAAAAGTATCCTTGTACCTATCTACAAGAACAAGGGTGACATTCAAAGTTGCTCAAACTACCGTGGAATAAAACTTATTTGTCACACCATAAAACTTTGGGAGAGAGTGATTGAACACAGGCTAAGGAAGAATATTAAGATAACAGAGAACCAGTTTGGGTTCATGCCTGGACGATCGACGACAGAGGCTATTCATTTGCTTCGTCAACTTGTCGAGCATTTTCGAGAGAGGAGAAGAGATTTGCATATGATATTTATTGATTTAGAAAAAGCGTACGACTAGATATCTAGAGAGGTATTATGGGGGACAATGATGAAGAAGGGGGTCCCCGTCAAGTATATTGACATAATCAAGGATATGTACGATGGAGTAGTAGCAAATGTCAGAACTTGCGGCGGCTTAACGAGTGATTTTCTAATTACAATTGGTTTACATCAAGAATCTGCATTAAGTCCATTCCTGTTTACCATCGTGATGGATGAGCTTACTAGAACTATCCAAGATGAGATACCTTGGTTTATGCTATTCGCTGATGATATTGTTCTAGTAAATGAGACGAAAGCAGGGGTTAATGCCAAATTGGAATTATGGAGGCAAACATTGGAATCTCGGGGATTCAGATTGAGCAGGTCCAAGACAGTATATATGCATTGCAAATTTAGTAACCAGAGAAGTCAAAACATATTGGTATAACATTGGAAGGGCATGAGATATCTCCGAGCGACCAGTTTAGATATCAAGATTCCATCATCCAAAAGAATGAAGAGATCGATAGTGGTGTTAATCAAAGGATCCAAACTGGTTGGTTGAAATGGAGGAGTGCAACAGGGATTTTGTGTGATCGTATCTTTCCGTCAAAATTGAAAGGGAAGTTTTATCGGAGCGCTATTCGGCCTGCCTTATTATATGGTACAGAATGCTGGGCTCCTAACAAGTATCATACACAGAAGATGCACGTAGTGGAGATGCGCATGCTTCGTTGGATGTGCGGTAACACTAGAAAAGATAAGGTGCGAAATGAGGATATTCGTGCAAAAGTTGGTGTAGCACATGTGGAGAAGAAGATGCGGGAAAACCGGCTAAGATGGTTTGGTCATGTACGACGCAGACCTATGGAAGCACCGGTTCGACGAATAGATACTCTCGATATGGGCAATCGCAAAAGGGAGACCGAAGAAAACATGGATGGAGGTGATACGAAATGATAAGGTTGCCAAAGGACTCAATGAAAGTATATTGTTCGATAGGAGTCGGTGGAGGCGGAGGATTCATGTGCTGGACCCGGCGTGATTCTCATGTTGGTTCATGTAGCCTACCTCATATGCTTGGGATAAAAGGCTCAGTTGTTGTTGTTGTTGTTGCGTGTCTTAAATCAAGAGAAGTTATAAGTAAACGGAATATAGTATGAATACCAACCACTTGTCCTAATGGACATCGGACAACATACATGAATATGTGTAAGTCTCCTGATTCTACTGACTCAAATTCTGTGCATTGTAAATTGAGAACTGTATTTTGGTTAAGAAGAATTACACCGTTATTCAATCCATATTACCTAATCACCAACTGATAATGGTAAATGTTCTAAACATAATTTCAAAAAATTATATCTCACTTTATAAAATAAACGTACAGATATATCAGTTGAAAATTATTGCACAATAACGAATATTCAAAACCAAAAAATTTGCCGATAGGCAAAACCAGGTGATTTTCTCAATATCACCAATTATTATGATTTCCAACATTAAGAATTTAATCACCCAATTCTCAATATTTTACTCCTTCTCAGCATCTGAAATGCCCTACAGATGTGAAACCCTTATCCGGTATATACATACCCTGGAGCCAGAATTAATTTAGAAATAGTTTTCAAGTTCAACAACACAGAAAAAACTGAAACATTAAAATGTTTCAAGGGGTCGACCGGGTATTCCTAGTAATGCATCTTTCAATACCAGACTCATGGAAGTCGTCACAATTTCTCTTTACCCTCACTTCAACCCCTTTATATGTCTCCATAACTTACCTTCTGTACACCATACTTAGGCTTGTTGGTTTTCTTCCTTCCTTACCTTTCAACACCCGTCGAATGCTTGGAACAAGATATTCGACAAGCATAAATAGTGTACTTGTCATGCCCCACTTCCCAATAGACGGAAACGGTGACGTGGAAAGGCCGTGACGTATTTATTTCGAGAAGGTCATTTCCCGGAATAAATACGCTAAGCGTAATGGAGAAATATAAAATGACATGAAATAAACATGAGATTTAAACTTCAATAATTTTATTTACATTCAACTTCAAGCATTTACAATACATGAGTTCAACTGAAAATAAATACAATATAAGAAGAGAAATGCCTAAACAGGTGGCATACATAAACTGAAAAAATAGCTATTCTAGTCCTGAGTCGTGATCTGGTTTTGCTCCTCCTCGGTGGTGTCCACCTCCTCAGTCTCCACGGTATCTAATGAACATTCCAAGAAACAAAGATGGGTGGAATGCCCGTCAGCGAACTTTCACTCGGTAAGTCTCCAAGAATTGGGTGTGAAGTATAAAGTATAACGAAAAAGAGAATTTATATCATGAATTAATAGACTAGGAGATAACATGTCATTCAATGTAAGCATGGCAATTCTATTTAACATGCAGTTCTACATATTTATCATGGCAAAATAACATGAACATAGTATAGCATGGCCGTGTGGTGTAGTTATAGTGAGCATGAAGTAAGTGTCCTACAAGGTCTGTACATGGGTCAACTAATGTAACGTAAGTTCAAGGGTGAATATCAACTAATCTCAAGAGTGTTCTCGAACCCAACAGGCTGTAATCCAGGGGTAAGGAACTACGGGCCCGAATCAAGTAACGGGACTTCAACCTAGTGTTAAAGTATTCCAAACTCAACAGGCTATAATTCAGGAGTAAGGAAACACGGGTCCTCATGATAGCTTGCTTGTGTTAGTAGACATGGATTCATGATCCAGGGGGACTCCTGAGATTTCGTTGGATTCACACATGAACAACCCTAACACCCCGTGTATTCTACGTTACAGTGAAAATTACTAGCCTTGCTCGAATCCATGAATACATCAAGTGGCAAGATTGAGTTCATGTCAATATCAAATATTCGTGTCAAGTGTTCATGTACTCATGTTAAGTTGTATTCATGGTTCGAGTCAAATCAGTTCAATAGCAACTATTGTGTTCTAATATTCAAGTTAAGTTCATGTCAAATTATAACCAGGGTTTGGTCAGGTCAGGTCAAGTATACATGTTTAAGTTTGATATTGATTTCGAGTGTTCAAATTCATGATTAGGTATTCGCGTTTGATCTTGGATTCAGGTTTGAGTTTGGACTCAGACTGAGTCAGACACTTATACTAATTTAACTCTTGAATTCTTAGGTTCGGGAGTCATCGACAACTGCTGCACATGTACGGCAGGATTTGTGTCTTTTTCTAAGACAATTTCATTGATAACACCGTTAAGTTTTCTACTTTAAATAGGAAAGCACTCACTTTCTCCGGCTTCCTGGGGCTCAAGAGAATTGATCCCGCTTAAACCCATATTTACTAGAATCCTTAAAATATTGTTTATATATATCTCGAGGGGGTTTTACGAAAAATATATTAATATAGATTAAAAATAAAACTTCGAGGGTGATTAGTATTACTCAGGGTTTTCCTGAGCATGGATTTTAAGTACTGAGGTATTTTAATGATAACTACTTAGCATTTGAAAGTTCAAGGTATTTTATTGAAAAACTTGTCCATTTGGTATCTTGATGGTATTTTATGGCATTTGTTAATCTTTCATTTTTAGAAAAATATAAGTTTATTATATTTTGAAAATATGGATTTATAATTTTATATAATTTTAAAAATAAATTTTCTATTTAGAAAGTTCGTATTTCTTAAAAACCGTATTTAAATCCTTTCGAGATCGAATGCTCCGTGAGTAGGTCTGCATCTCGCTCTACTATCCTCAGGATGTGCGATAATCCTTACCATCCGTTAGTGGGTCCCCTAAAAAGGGTTGTAGATGCATAATTGCAAAGTAAATGAAATACCGCTTTACAAGAAACCCGGTTTTAGAATTATGTGGTATTTTATAGAAAATAATATCTTCGAACCAAAAACACCTACAACTAAGTATCGTGCTATGAAACCAAGTGTGCATGTGGGGTAAGTAGTTACCCCGTGATGTTTTCCTAAAGGTATTGTTAAGCAATTTTGTCGAAAAGATGTGATAACAAAGTTCAAGGTATTTTAATGTAAAAGTTCAAATATTGTTGTTTTACATGAGATTCATTATTTAAACTTGATTCTAAAAATTAGGTATTAAGATTACAAGTGAAGTGGTAAAATTGGTTTGACCAAATGATAAACGAAAATGGAGTTATAGGTTTTAGAAAAGATGATATCGGTAATAACTCCACTTTTACCGATTTTGATTAAAAATAAAATTCAATGAAAAGAAAGGAAGTTTGGAGGGACTTACCGTTTGAATATGTTAATAAGGGGTTAAGGAAGAGGAGGGATGTTTCGGGGAGTCGCGGGAGTGCTGAGAACCTAGGCACACTAGCAAACTAATTTTTCGAAGATGGCAACATGGATTTCAAAAAATTTCTAGTTTGCCAAAATTCCCAAACCAAGAATCGAACTAAATAGCTAGAACTTGAATACAAAACCTAGTGAGATAAACTAATCTACTATGTATAGAATACTCACATCCTCAAGCTTTCTTCAAGTGCTCCGGATCGTGCTTGGAAGCCGGTCTTCCTTTGCAAAAAATGATCCACCTAAGGGAAACGATGCAGGCTCCAGCTTCGCCTAGAGAAGCAACCGACACTCCAAGGTCGCTAGCAATGGAGAGTGGGGATGTAGGAATTTTCACTTTCTTTTTCTCTCATTTCTTATGCTCAAGTGAGCAACCAAAGAAGAAAGAGGAGGAGGTGAAAAAAACCAAGGCATGAGCAACTCAAGAAGGAAAATAAGCTAAGTGTAGAAGAGCTCTCAAGCATGAAGAGTCAAGAGAGAATGAATGAATGGCCTATAGAGAAAAAAAATGGCTCCTCATTTTTCAACCATGCAAAAAATATCTCACACATTTTTACAAATAAACAATCAAAGGCCATACCTCTCTACATACCTCCAACCATACTCATGCCACCTCACCCTCCACCTCATTTGCAATGATTTTCTAAAAAGAAAATCATATATGAGGTTTCCATCTTCTAGAAAATATTCCGTATAAATACGGAATACAACCCAGTATACGTATCGAAATACATATACGCGTATACGTATAAAAATACGAATCGCCAAGAGAGAAAATAAATAGTGAACAATAATATTAGAATACATATACTAAAAATATATATATTATTATTAAATCAAAATTTGATTTAATAATCCGGCTTAATCCTAAGCCGCTAGTACTATCAACCGTCCGATTAAAGTTTGTATAGCCTGTACACATATTTAATCGGACACCTGTATGTACCAACATACGTCATCTACATCATATCGTCTGAACGGGAAAAACCCTCTGTGTGGGAGTCTAAAGACTCGTCAATATACTGGCAGTGGGATTAACCACAAGCACGTCAGCGGCACTAGCTGTACGTAACGGCTACCCAGGTATTGAGGAAAAGGAAGGCCGACGAGAAAACTCATCTGAACCCCTACTGAGCATGTCTGTGACAATCTCCGTACAGTTCAGTCTGTTCGTCTAAGAGTATCGCATATCGGGTCTAGAGGGTGGATAAAGTCAGACACTAAACAACGCAATATTTCATGTCTGTGTGAAACCCATCATCCACTGAGAAACTACTGATCCAAATCAGTAATTCTCGTCCACCTTGGCCAAGGATTTATGGTGATGGCCACCCGTGCACAGCGCGACATCTACCCCCAATACGGAGAGAGACGAATCCCCAACGATCCGCTCAATGCCTCCTGGCTCGGGACTGTACCCAACTAAAACCTGTTTGCACGACTCCTTTGAGCCGTGGTAGGATAGCAATCAAAGCACAGTGGGAACTCACACGAGAGAAATGACGATCTCAAGTCGACAGACTAACTTGTACTCATGTCACCTGAGAATTGCTATCTGACAATAGGTATAATACCATCTAGCATGTTCCCGGCGAGTCCGTCCAGTGTAACTCATAATCCAATAAGCACCTATATACTATCTTAGGTGACTAACTGATACCAATGGCTTGCGAGACCAGCCACCGCCCCTCATCGGGGTCTCGAAAAGTATACACTAGTCTACTCTGGAGTATCGATGCCCAGTCTCGATACTCCCTCGACTAGGGACATTTAAAGATGTGCTTTTAGACCACCCAGCCCCCACATATATGATCGCCATCATAATACTGGTAGTCAAGCAAGAATCCTATGGGCTCCATCAATATGTAATAGTGATCTGTAATACCACATAATGCATGTACATGATGATAGAGACAAACCAGATAACATACTATCATCTCGAGTAAGACTGTTCTACCCGCATAGGTCCTCCCTCAATAATCATAATCGCCTACCTGTGATTACAATAATTGCCTTGAATGCACTATAGCAAACAATCTCTCACTTGCACATAAGGCTAATTATTGCGGTGTCGCATACTCACAGCCTGTGTGATACCGAACACCCAACTTCTCTACGAATCAGTTTTGCAAAGCTTGTTTGTAAAACTGTCGTGTTTGAGAAATAGCCTCAGTGTGTGGATCCGCTCCAATGTTTCTATCTTTATCTCTCTATATCTCAATTTTTCGGAGAAAAAAACTATCTCCCGAAATGAGCGATACCTGTCTTAGAATTTATCTGGATATCTGATAGGACCAAGTTCATAAATGAACTCCAAATCCAACAAACTTCTTAGACCATATCTTCCACTGAATTTAATCAGTATCCTGCGCCATGCCTTCCTCATTATCCGCTTAGACCCCCTGTCCAACATACTGCCCCTTAGAAGAGAGTAAAATTTAATTCTGACAGTCACTCTGTCATCCAGGTCACCTTGGAAGCCTGAAATGATAACCGCCTCCTGAAGGAGGCTACCATTACCATATACCAAGAACATCCTCTTATGTTCATAACTGCTTCCCAATGTTTCTCCAGGATTGGATTAATATATGCTGATTGCAGCCAGTGCAAAAGCAATATCTGGTGTGGTACTTAACATCTCATGATTGACTCAATTGCCTAAGCAAGAGATATGTCAATCAAGCAAATCTCTCTCCTCATCAGTCTAGAAGACATCTCTTTAGAGAGTGTGACTCCATCACCTGCGGGTACACCACCACGCCAAGAGTCATCCATTCTAAAACACTTTAGAATAATGTCAAGTATCCGAATTAGGACACTTCCCAAATCTAGATCTAGTCACTAGAATCCCTGATATTTTATCCAGATTCTATGTGGAGAAACACCTTGTGACAACTACAGTATAACCGATCGTAGTATTGCAAGATCACTTCTTATCAAGAGCATGTCATCCAAATACCAGGATATCACTCCTTACTACCTTCTTGCCAGGTCCATCTGTTATTCTGACGAAATCAAACTCTATGACTGTCACATCAAAAATATATGATCTATCTCCTCTATACTTGCTTTAGTCTATAGATAGACATAAGCTACTTTCCTACCACTCTTCCGCTACTCCCACTGACCACAACAACTCTCTGGCAAAGTCATATACACGTGCACTTATAAAGCTAATTTAGAACGACGTTATACTCATCCACCTACCAGATCTCATAGTCTAGGATAGCAATAGTGGGTCATCAAAACCTCCATGTCACCGTCTTTGAGGAGACCAAAATACCTCTCGGATGGCTAAGGTTACCCACCAAATCTGTGGAATGGCTAATGGATTGTCGAATCCAATTGAATCTTTAGATTCTACCAAATTTTCAGTAACCGTTTTTGCTTCTGGAATCACTTCCGGTTCTACCATACCCCCACTAATGTTTTCTGAAAAGAATTCATTTTACTAAAACGGGTGGCGAGTAAAGAACAATATAACTATTGATCCTCCAAATAGTAGAATGTTAACCCTCGTCAAACCCCGGGATAACCCACAAACTGCCATTACTGAAACGTGCCTTGAATTTATCCAGATTCTGTTTTTAAGCATAAGCCGGACTACTCCATATACCTTAATATCGTTAAGATATGAATCCATTCTATATCCAATATAGAAACAAAGGCACTAATGTAATTGGAAGCAGATTCAAAAATCAAGCAGCTGTTTCCAGTGCATATCGACTAAATGGAAGAAGGTCATGCAGCATTACTCATCAAGGAGCACATCCACGGATGAGTAACCTGAAAGAGAAGCAAGTTTTCAAATATATTACTTGCGACGGAATACCTAGCATAAGTATCTACAAATTCGATCGCCTCGAAGAATCCTGATACTGGCAACATATGGTTCTCTACTTTATTCTTATACCTATAACTTCTCAAAATTTAGACCTTATATTTTAGCGAAATGCGTGTCTAAAACCAGAGAAGTCATAAGTAAACGGAATATAGTACGAGTACCAGCCCCTTTGTCCTAATGGACATCGGACAATATACAATACTTTCCATAAGTCCTCTGAGTTTAATAACTCAAACCATGTGCGTCGTAGGTTGAAACTGTGCTATGGTTAAGAAGAATTACACCGTTGTTGAATGCACATTACCTAACCATCAACCGATATAAGTAAATGTCATAAAAATAATTTCAAAAAGTTATATCTCACTTTATAAATAAACGTACAGATATATCAGTTTAAAATTGGTGCATAACAACGGATATTCAAAACCAAATATTTGTCGTTAGGCAAAACCCAGGTGATTTTCTCAAATATCACCAATTACAAAGAATTCTGATATTGAGAATCTAATCACCCAATTTACAATATTCTACCCAACTTAGCATCTGTAACGCCATACAAATGTAAGAATCAAGTCTGGTAAATACATACCCTGGAGTCAGAATCTAATTGGGAAAACAGTTTTCAATTAACACCGCACTGTAAAACTGAAACATGAAAATGTTTCGAAGGGGTGGCTGGGTATTCCTAGTAATGCCACTTCCACTATCCAGATTCATGACAATAGTCGCAATTTTCTTGCCCTCACTTCAATCCCTTTAAATATCATTACTTCTTACCTTCTGTACACCATACTCAGGCTAATTGGTTTTCTTCCTTCCCTACATTTCGACACCAACCTAAAGTTTGGAAGAAGACTATCCAATAAGCGTAATAGGTGTACTCTCCTAATACTAAAAGCTCTCGCAACCTGAGAGAAGGGAAAAAGAAAAGACAACCGAATAATGCTATTCAATTTCTCTAGAACTGGAATCCATCCTCGAACAGAAACAAGTTTCTTCAAGTTCGTATGTAACTATACGATGGCATACCCAAGCAATATGGATCTTCGTAGTGATACGGAGTGTTCTGGAGAAATACAAAGGGGAAGTAGGAGTGCTAGGGATATATGCGGCTTTGTTGTGAATCATGACAGTAGTCGCAATTTCCATTACCTTAACTCTAATCGATTTATATGTCTTTACTTATTACCTTCTATACACCACATTTAGGCTAATTGGTTTTCTTCTTTCCCTACCTTTCGGCACCTGCCGATGGTTTGGAAGAAAACTATCCAATAAGCGTAATAGGTGTACTCTCCTAATACTATGAGCTCTCACAACCTGAGAGAAGGTAAAGAGAAAAGACAACCGAAAGATCCTATTCAATTTCTCCAGAACCGGAATCCATCCTCGAACTGAAACAAGTTTTTTCGAGTTCGTATGTAACTATACGATGGAATATCTAAGCAATATGGATCTTCGTAGTGATACGGAGTGTTCTGGAAAAAATGCAAAGGGAAAGTAGGAGCGGCAGGGATATATGCAACTTAATGACAATCCAAAAGCCAAAGTGTTTTAAGAAGGTTCGGTTAACTTGGTTCATGAGTTTTAGTTTAAGGTCAGGTCATGGTCGCTGCCAAAGAGAGAGAGAGAAAAGAAACACTCGACGTGGACTCTAATCTAGATTAGATTGGTTAATCACTTGATATAATTAGGATGGCTCCCATTGTTTCCTCGAATTTTCTTTCAAACCCTAAAAGGAAAATTAGTCGAGATCATCTGAAAATCACCCGAAGAGTAACACTTACTCATCTGTGGTAATCGGGACCCAACTATCATCGCATGATAACTTGATGGAATCCACTCAAGTCACCACACTCCAGAAGGTATGCGCATGCCTAGCAAGTTTTCTTTATATTTGAAACCCCCGGTATAGTTTTTACCCTTAGGACCCAAGTGATCTTGACACAGTCAACAAATCAAAAGGTCTTAGTCAAGTTCAACCCGTCATTATCATGATTGCATTAAACCCACCTGCACAAGCCCTTGACACAGTCAACAAGGCCGCACGACTGTCCTAACCAATCGCATTGCATACTACAAATAAGCACCATTTAGCTACCGCACACTACGCCTTGACACGGTCAACAAATGAAGCACGAATACTAAGTAGTACTTGTAGGAAATGACGGAGGGATACGGCTGGTTTTTAGCAAAAAACCTTTAACGTAATGAACTTGATATCATTGAAGGAACCTGAGCAGTTTTGAAAAGGAGTGGTTTAGACTCCGCATTTTTTTAAAAACAAGTGGTTTGGTAGAAAACCGTTGGTTTTGAAGAAAACCGAGAAGTTTATAGTCAAGTAAACTTTTGCCAAAGAGATCACTCCCTGTGAAGGGATTTAGGCTCTTTCCTCATCGAATGAGGTGCAGGATATTCCTAACTGAATACCACGATGCAAAGCAAAAGAATCGACTATAGTGAAGTTATTATAATGATGCAAATTTTGCCCAAGAGGTCACTCCCCAAGAAAGGATCTCGGCTCTTGCCTCGTCGAATGAGGTGCTGGATATTCGTAACCGAATACCGCTGTGCAAAGCAAAAGGAAACGTCTGTAATGTCAGTTTTCAAAATTTGGTTCCAACAACATCATTTAAGTTTGTTTTCCTTGCACTAATCAGAATTAATGCAGTCCCATCAATTAATCATATCATTCCAGAAAGAAATGAAAATACAATGTACGTATATACCATCCGCATTTTCTACGGGGCCCCGTCATGCACCGTTAGGTTACTTAACTAACGGCAGAGCAGGGGCTGGACTAGCGCGGATGAAAAACATATACAACATCTACTAGTATATATAAATATATATATATATAACATTTTTCCCAGGCATGATATCAAGTAACATCACAGAAGCATCACATAGAATCACAGCGGAAGTAAACAAAATATGGAAATGCGGACAAACAAGGAAAAGTATATTTCAATGGAGCCAAATAAGAAATGCAATTTCCCGGTCGTGTGGATAGCCCGTAGTATCAGACCCTTACGAGTACGGCAAGGCACCCGCCAATTCCAGAGACGAGGCAACCCTAATTAACGAAATGAGTGGGCCACCAAGCACTTCCGAAATCTGGAGACTTGGGCACTCCTCCGCGGGTCAATTTTATACCCCTACGAATGCGGCGAATAGCCCGCCAATTCTATAGTAAAACACCCCGGTCTCAATGCCATGATATGGAGGCCCGTTGCCCTATAGAATTCGGCTACTCGAGCACCCTGCCGTGGGGTAATCCTACTGCATGTAATGAAAAACGGAATATACAACGGTGACTACGTCCGCAACCTGAACGCGCCCCAAAGAATAATACAAGCCGTGATGATGGCAGTCTACATGTCGGATGCTCGCCACGCAATATGAATATACCTTACATCACAGAGAACTATGTCTAATACTATGTACACCAGGCTATCCATCGCGACAAATCCAACATAACCATAATCACAGAGCAACACAAAACATCAACGCGAATATCATGTTCGTAAACCCGTCTGATTGTGCATATAGCAACCAGTCGGATTATACCGCGCTATAATATTCACGATCGCAGAGACAAATGTTCGGAAAAACACAAATTTAAAATTTCGATCGACTAAAACTTTCCGCATTGGCCCCTAAAGTACAAATCAGTACACAAACAAATCTGGGCCAAAACCACATATCCCAAAATTCATATTTCCAAGAACTAGAGCCCCGGAAAAAATTTGGGGCACTGTAGCCCAAAAAAGGCTGCGTTTCAGCCGTAAAATGTGCCATTTTGCTTCTGTTCCGTGGTCGTTTTTTAGAATTAGGTGCCCAAATTTTTTTTCTTAGCTATAGTTTTGCCTGCACATAATTTTAATACAACCAGAAAAAAATTTTGAACAACTTTGAAATTCTAACAGCAAGCAACAGTTTTGGAAATACAATTCGAAAAAGTCCGTCAATCGAAACTCTTAATTGGTGCAAACAAGTCCAGCTTTTAACTTGGCTCTGATACCACTGCTGGGAACCTAGGCACACTAGCAAACTAATTTTTCGAAGATGGCAACATGGATTTCAAAAAATTTCTAGTTTGCCAAAATTCCCAAACCAAGAATCGAACTAAATAGCTAGAATTTGCATACAAAACCTAGTGAGCTAAACTAATCTACTATGTGTACAATATCCACATTCTCAAGCTTTCTTCAAGTGCTCCAGATCGCGCTTGGAAGCCAGTCCTCCTTTACCGAAGATGATCCACCTGAGGAAAACGATGCAGGCTCAAGTTTTGCCTAACGAAGCAACTAACGCTCCAAGGTCACTAGCAATGGAGAGTAGGGATGTAGGAATTTTTCACTTTCTTTTTCTCTCATTTTTTATTCTCAAGTGAACAACCAAAGAAGGAGGAGGAGGAAGTGAGGAAAACCAAGGCATGAGCAACACAAGAAGGAAAATAAGCTAAGTGTAGAAGAGCTCTCAAGCACGAAGAGTCAAGAGAGAATGAATGAATGGCCTGTAGAAAAAAAAAATGGCTCCTCATTTTTCAACCATGCAAAAAATATCTCATACATTTTTACAAATAAACAATCAAAGGCCATACCTCTCTACATACCTCCAACCATGCTCATGCCACCTCACCCTCCACCTCATTTGCAAATGATTTTCTAAAAAGAAAATCATATAATGAGGTGTCCATCTTCTAGAAGATATTCCGTATAAATACGGAATATAACCCGGTAGACGTATCGAAATATATATACGCGTATTCGTATAAAAATACGAATCGCCAAGAGAGAAAATGAATAGTGAACAATAATACTAGAATACATATACTAAAAATATATATATAAATTATTAAATCAAAACTTGATTTAATAATCCGGCTTAATCCTAAGCCGCTGGTACTATCAACCGTCTGATTAAAGTCTGTGTAGCCTCTACACATATTTAATCGGACACATGTATGTACCAACATACGCCATCTATATCATATCGCCTGAACAGGAAAACCCCTCTGTGTGGGACTCTAAAGACTCGTCAATACATTGGCAGTGGGTTTAACCACAAGCATATCAGCGGTACTAGCTGTACGTAACGGCTACCCAGGTATTGAGCGAAAGGAAGGCCGAAGAGCAAACTCATCCGAACCCCTACTGAGACTGTCTTTGACAATTTCCGTACAGTCCGGTCTGTTCGTCTATGAGTATCGCATATCAGGTCTATGGGGTGGATAAAGTCAGACCCCTAATAACGTGATATTTCGTGTCAGTGTGAAACCCATCATCCACTGAGAAACTACTTATCCAAATCAGTAATTCTCGTCCACCTTAACCAAGGATTTCTGGTGATGGCCACCCGTGCACAGCGCGACATCTACCCCCAATACCGGGAGAGAAGAATCCCCGACGATCCGCTCACTGCCTCCATATGGCTCGGGACTGTACCCAACTAAAACCTGTTTTCACGACTCCTTTAAGCCGTTGTAGGGTAGTAATCAAAGCACAGTGGGAACTCACACGAGAGAAATGACGATCTTAAGTCGACAGACTAACCTGTACTCATGTCACCTGAGAACTGCTATCTGACAATAGGTATAATATCATCTAGCATGTTTCCGGCGAGTCCGTCCAGAGTAACTCATAACCCAATGAGCATCTGTATACTATCTTAGGTGACTGACTGACACCAATGGCTTGTGAAACCGGCCACCGCCCCTCGTCGGTGTCTCGAAAAGTATACACTAGTTTACTCCGGAGTATCGATGCCTAGGCTTGGTACTCTCTCGACTAGGGACATTTAAGGATGTGCTTATAGACCACCCAGCTCCCACATATATGATCGCCATCATAATATTGGTAGTCAAGAAAGAATCCTATGGGCTCTATCAACATGTAATAGTGATCTGTAATACCACATAATGTATGTACATGATGATAGAGACAAACCAGATAGCATACTATCATCTCGAGTAAGACTGTTCTACCAGCATAGGTCATCCCTCAATCATCATAATCGCTTCCCTGCAATTACAATAATTGCCTTAAGGGCACTATAGCCAACAGAGAGCTCAGGAATTGGTTCCAATCTTCGCCAGAACCAACTTGCTCGCTAACTCCACTTTACTCCACTTTCACCGAGGATCTTTTGAGAGAGTTTTGGCTAGAATTTTCAGAATGGTGAAGAGTTAGGGCATGGGGTGGTATTTATAGTGGGGAATTAGGGCTTATGAATTAAAATTTGGATTAAAAAACATTAAAAATGATGTTAAATTGTGAAATGAAAGGTCTCTGTTTGATTGCAAGAAAATCAAACAGTGCAGAGGAGTTAATAGGAGTTGAAGAGACGTGTGTGCAAAGCACGGGGCATTTTGGAGCAATCTCGGTCGTCCCCACCGGCCAAAATGAGAGATCCACCGGTCGTTTTTGGGTGATGGTCTCGAGATTTGTGCCACATGGATTTTTCTATGTTTACACCATTTTACATATGTTTGATTTTTCTGAACTTTTCATTTCCCCGTGTATTGCGCGTGCAATCTTTTAGGCTTCCAAAAAGTTAAAAAATCATAAAAAATAATTGTGTCTGATGGGAATCGAACACAGGGGCTATGTCACAGCAGTGCAGAGGCTTTACCAGTGAGCTACAAGTTGTTTCTTGCTTTTATTTTGCAAAAGTGACTTATAACTCAAACTCAGGCTGTAATACTCTTTTCTTGTATATTAACCGGAAAATTTCCGTAAAAAGATTTTAGATTCGTTACAGTATTGTCCTAATAAAAATAGCTCACAATTTAAGAGAAGGTAATTGGGGAGAGACAACAGAATTATCCAAATCAGTTTCTCCAGAACCGGTGGCCATCCTCGAACTGAAACGACTTTGTTCAAGTTTGTATGTAACTATACAAGATGGTATATCCAAATAAAGTAGATCTTCATAGTGAAATGGAGTGTTCTAGAGAAATGCAGAGGGAAAGTAAGAGCAGCAGGGATATATGAGATTTTGTCGTGAATCAGGATAATCCAAAGCTGGATGGTAAAGGTTCGGTTAACTTGGTTATATAAGTTTTAGTTTAAGGCGGTTCATGGTCGCTGCCAGAAAGAAAGAAAACACTCGGTGTACACTCTATCAATATTAGATTGGTTTATTAATATATTTAATTAGGATGGCTTCTACTGTTTCCTCAAATTCTCCTTCAAACCCTAAAAGAAGAACTAATCGGGATCATGTATACCTTACAATTTCGCTAACTATTCAGCTAGGCAAGTGTTAGCACTCCGAGGGAGGTCCCCCGTACTTTCGCACAGCCCCAATTTAATAAACACGTTTCCGCAGAGACGTAATCTCGTTAACAATTTCTAAACACCTAATAGGTTAGCTAATTGTGAAGTGAAAATCTCCCGAAGAATAATACTTACTCATCAGTGGGAATCGAGACCCAACTATCATCGTGTAATAACCTTAAAAGAATCCGACCAAAATTACCACATTCCAGAAGGTATGCGGAAATTTGGCAAGTTTCCTTTATATTTGAAACTCCCGATATGGTTTTTGCCCCTAACGGCCTATAACCTTAACAAGATCAAATATCATAAGCCGCTAGTCAAGTTCAACCCGTCATTATCCTGGATTAATCAAAATGACCGTGCGACTGTCCTAGATAATCGCATCACTATACAACAGAACAACACTACATAGCTACCAAACACTACGCCTTAACAAAGTCAAAATACGTAGCACAAATACTAAGCAATAGTAATCTGAAATGACGAAGGGCTACGGATGGTTTTTGGCAAAAAGCCTTTAACGTAATGAACTTGATCTCGTTAAAGGAACCGGGCAGTTTTGAAAATGAGTGGTTTAGGCTCCACTTTTAAAAAGAGTGGTTTTGAAGAAACCCGAGTATTATATTGTCACGTAAACTTTTGCTTAAAATTCAATTCCCTGTGAAGGGAACAAGGCTCTTCCCTCATTGAATGAGGTGCTGGGTATTCATAACCGAATACCGCTATGCAAAGCAAAAAGAAATGCCTATAGTTTTCAAAATTTTGGTTCCCGCAACATCAATTTAGATTTATTTCTTGCAATAATCCAATTAACGCAGTCCCAACATTTAATCTATCACACCAACATAAACAAAAATACAATACACATATATGCTATCCGCATTCGCCACAAGGTCCCGGGTCTTCACCATAAAATTACGTAACGTACGGCAGGGCGAGGACAGGACTAGCGCAGATGCAAAACATATATATATATATATATATATATATATATATATATATAGTCGTCTCAAGTATGATAGCACAAACACAGCAGCAGAAGCAAACACAATGAAATAGAGAGTATAATAGGAATTCTGTGTTTTATTTTAGCCATGAATGAAACACGAATTCCACGGTCGTGTGAATAGCCATAACCCTAGCCCCTAGACCCCTACGAGCGTGGCAGACAGCCCCGCCAATTCTAGAATTAGGTAATCCGATCTCGTCTCCTTGAGATGGCCACCCGTTAGATCCTAGAACCCGTCTACTTGAACACTCCTCCTGGGTCTATCCCAGGTACATGAAATGAGAAATTATGTACATCAATTGGCGGCAACATCCTCACCCCGAAGTGCCCCAATAAAAGAATATATATCGTGCAGTGACGTCAATCCACAAGTTGGACGCTCCCCTTAATATAAATATACATATGAAAATATAAAACTCTCATCTCACAACCCCCCCCCCCCGCTCCGGTTATTCACCACGACAACCGCAACTATTCCAATCACAATATCACAGAACATACAATCACAATTGCGAGTATCAAAAGCGTAACCTCTTCTAATTGATACCTATAGCAATTAGATGACGTTTACTACGCAATGATACTCACTATCACAAACACAGATATCAAAGAAATCATGATAATAGAATTCATCACCCGTGAAGCTAACACTCGAATTTTTGAAATGACGAAAATCAAGTGCACTCCGGCAACCTAAAACCTCACTTTATTGCATAAACCAAGTCCCCAGAGGTGACCGAGGTCGTCCTCGATGCTCCACGGAGTCCTCATTCTGAAATAAGAACCCCCGGCGTCGAAATGGAACAATAAAATTCAGTTTTGGTCCAAAATAGTCGCCGGTATGGCCAGAACCAAAAAATTGTTTTGAAAAGTTTTGGGTGTACATGAATTCTAAAGTCACCAAATCAAGTTGTGGTCTTTGGAATGACACTTATATCATGTTAGGATGTTAATCTCACCAAGCTACCATTTTTAAAACAAGTGAAATGTATACTTTAAAAATTCAAGAGAGCTAAACATCCAAACAGATGAAAATTTTCAAAGATTACAACTTTAACCAAAACAAGTTTAATTATTTAGTTTGGCTCTGATACCATTTGATAGAACTTTTGCACCCTAGTATGGAATTTTAAAATATTGTCCAATTGGGTTTTCAAAAAACAAGAGAGCAAAAGGTTCCAAAACATAGAATTTTTGCTAAAGAATTGAACTTGCAATAAGTTTTTCATACAATATTAGAGCATACAACCTTTGTAGCATTTTCGTATGCTCCATTGTTGTGTTGAACTCTTTCCAGTGCCCCTAGGATGAATGGATGAAACTTGGTGAAGGCCTTCTTTTGTCATGGATGGATCCACCTTAAGTGTTTCAACTTTGACTCCAAACTCCACTAGAAGTTAATTAAGATCAAACCTTTGCTAGTGGTTTGAACTTAGGATGTAGCAAAGCTTCACTAAGTCTCATTATCCCTTTTTAATTTTCTTTTCTATTTCTCTTTTAGATTATCAATAGGAGGAAGGAGATGAGAACCCTAGGTTATGAGAGAGAATGTAAAAAAAAATTATGAAGTGAAAGCTTGATGGTTGATATCTTAACATAACACAAAAAAGTTCTCAACCATTAGACTCTCATCACAATTCTAAATGTCCATCTTCCCCTCTCTCCTTCACATGTCGCTCTTATAAGAGTAGGCATGCATGTGTTATACCATAGGCACAAGATAACTAAAAGAGAACTCAACAAAAGAAAAGAAATAAATAATTACAATATATATTTATATGTAACATAACATATTAATATATATATACTTGTAATTATTTTCCTATGTATTTAAAATACATAAAAGAGATAAATATTATTAGTGACAAAATACTAGCAAATATATATATAAATACATGTATTAATATATTAAATCAAAATTGGATTTAATATCCGTCTTTACAAAAGACCGACTAGTATTTCTGAACGTCCTATTACCGTCAGTGTATCCAATATATTGGTTTTAATTGAACTCCCGCACGTACCCAGTATGGCTACTAGATTGTTTTGCCAAAACCGAGAAACCCTTGGTATGGGACTCTAAAAACTCGACAATACGCTAGCAATGAGTACTGGATGAAATCCAAAACTCACAGGCACGTCAGTGGCACTAGCTGTACGTAACGGCTACCCAGGTATCTTCGAAAGGAAGATCGACAAACAAGCCCGTCCGAAACCCTACTGAGCCTATAAGTGACAATCACCGTACAGTCCGATCTGTTTGTCTAAAAATATCGCATACCGGATCTAGGGGTGAACGACGTCAGACCCCTAATAACCCGACAAGTCATGCCGATATCAAGCTCAATACCAATAAAGAAACTACTGAACAACATATCAATAAATCTCATCTGCCCTGACCAGAGACTTATGGTATTAACCAACCGTAAACTGCGCGACATCAACTCCCTATACCGGGAGAGACGAATCCCCTCGATCCGCTCGTTGTCTCTATATGGCTCGGAACTGTACCCAACTAAAACCCGTTTTCATGACTCAGTAGAACCGTGGTAGGGTAGTAATCAAAGTACAGTCAGAACTCACAAAAGACAAATGAAGATCTTAAGTCAACATACTACCATGTACTCATGTCACCAAAGAACAGCCATCTGACGATAGGTATAGCAGCAAGAAGCTGTTCCCGATGAGTCTGTTCAGTGTAACTCATACTCTAATGAGCACATGTATGCAATCTTTGATGTCGGACACCAATAGCTGCAAGACCGGCCACCTCCCCTCTTGGGAATAAGAAACGTATACACTAGTCTACTCCGGGGTATTGATGCCCGGTCTCGATAATCCATCGACCATGGACTTTTTAAGGATATGCTTATGGACCACCCAGGCCTCACTAATATGATCGTTATCATAACCCTGGTAGTCAAGCAAAGATCATACGGGCTTTATCATTATGTATTTGCGACACGTAATAGCTAGTAAAACGTATACACAAAATGATAAAGGCAAACTAAATGGCATACTGTCATCTCAAATAAAACTCTTCTACATGTATAGGATTTTTCAATTATCATAATCGTCTACCTGCAATTACAATAATTGCCTTGAGGGCACTACAACCAACAATAGGAAGAAATCAAGATCGAAGTCTAAGAATAAGAACTTGATCTACAATTATTGTAAGAAAAATGGGCACTTTAAGATCAATTATTTTAACTTGCAGAACAAGCTGAAACTAGAGGAAAAATCGAAGGAGTTTTCGGCCGAACCTAGTATAGAGGAAGAAGAAAGATATCTTCTTGTAGTTCTTGACAACACACATCGATCTAACGACGAATGGATCATGGATTCGGGTTGATCCTACCACATATGTCCCAATAGAGATTTGTTCACCATCTATGAGTCCATTAATGGTGGAGTGGTTTCAATGGGCAACAATAGTTCGTGTCAAGCTATTAGCAAAGGGATGATCCAAATCAAGATGTTTGACGATATTGTGAGGACATTAACGGAAGTTAAGCACGCACCTGATTTGAAGAAGAATCTTATCTCACTACTAAAATAGGGGGTTGCCCCTACGGATAACGACATCCGTAGGGGCAGATTTAGTTTGGCCCTACGGACTAATCCGTAGGGCCAAACGGTTGCCCCTACGGTCCTTACATATTAATTTAAAAATATTAAATCTTAAATTGTTGTTTGCCCCTACGGAGCCGCAAACCAAGAACCTACGGACATATCCGTAGGGGCATCTAAATAGGGATTTAAGTAAAAAGGCACAGATCGATCCCTACGCTGATTATCTAAATATTATTTTCCCATCTGCGTGCGAACCCAAAATCCCCAAACCCTCGTTCCCGCCGATCGCCTGTGTATTTCGTCGCCGTTCTCATCGTCGCCAACGCCGGCCGATTCGTCGTCGCCACCGCCTGCTTCTTCCTCATCTCCGTTTTCGTCGTCGCCTCCTTTCGTCGTCGCCTCCGATCGATCGTCACCTCTGCACAGGTTAGGAAATCTTCAATTAAACAAATTTTTTATTGTTTTAGGGCTATGGTTCATGGTTTGGGTACCGATGAGGCATCGGTTGGGGTTAGCGTTAGGGTTAGGATTGGGGTTCCGGTTGGGGCTGGGGTTGGGGCTGGGACTGGGGTTGCGGTTGGGGTTGGGGTTCGGGTTAGGGTTAGGGTTGGGTTCGGCTGGGGTTGGGGCTAGGGCTGGTGGTAGGGTTAGAGTTAGGATTGGGGTTGGGGTTGGGGTTAGAAACCACTTCTTGACATTATTGATAACAAAGCTTAATTCATCTATGAGGATTCCAGTTTCCAAGGACCAAAGAAAGTAAAATGTTTTGATACAGGAGATCATTAATGATATATTTTACAAGGAGCAACATATATAAATCATTCAATGGTTATAACCGCTCATTGGTTAATTTGGTGTGAAATCTTTGAAATTAGTATACTTAACGGTTATAAGATGCCGGTATGGCCCGAACCAAGACTAACTCTACAAGAGTGTCGGATGCTGATAAGCCAGTCAATAAGTAAAGGGTGTTATGAGCAATTAACCTTGACTTCATTTCTTGTTTCTATTTCTGTAAATTTGATAGATATATCATGAAAACAAACCTTTAATTGAGATCAAGATAAGCTCTATGACACGAGAAACCAACGACATTATCTTAGAATTGTGGTTGTCGAATTTGTTAAGGAAGTAGTCTATAAAAGAGAAGGGGGTCACTGCTTGCATCCTCCATTTGAGGGTGCCGAGCACTAGAAACTCCATTCTTTGTATAGCTTTACCTTCAAATATGTACTTGGCCTCACCAACCTTACACCCGACAGCCGAAACACACACATACAACAAGAATACACAACAAACGTATCATTAGAGAGTGATTCAAGATGTTTAAGTTAAAACCAATATATGATACTCGATGATAATATGAAACTTTCATATTCTCATCGATACTCATATATGAAACTAAAAGCGCTACTTAGTTCCCGTCTATCGGTTAACATACGTTCGATGTTCGTTGTGACATAAAACTATACGAAGGTTGTTAAATATCGGACGGTATAGCTCGATACTAACAACCGTCGTATAGTCTATGTGACAAGAAGATTCAATCGTATGATAACCGATAGATTTGTCCCGTGTGGACAAGTTAGGAATGTATAAAGCAAACACCTTCATTCACTTGTGTTTTCATCCGTTTCGAGATATTTCGTCGGTACCATTCCGCTGGTTCTCCGTGTACAAAGATAGATTAGATGTTCATTTCAACGTTGTTTCACAGCTTTGAAATGATTGTCTATTCTATTACAGTGTACTCGGAGAACAGCGGGGAGGTGCTGCCGAAATTTACTCGAAACGGTTGAAAGCACAAGCGAATGGGTGTTCGCTCTATACATTCTTAATGGGATGGAAGCCTTACCCCCGACAGCCGAAACACAAACATACAACAAGAATACACAACAAACGCATCATTAGAGAGTGATTCAAGATGTTCAAGTTAAAACCAATATATGATACTCGATGATAATATGAAACCTTAATATTCTCATCGATACTCATATATGAAACTAAAAGCGCCACTTATTCCCCGTCTATCGGTTAACATACGTTCGATGTTCGTCGTGACATAGAACTATACGAAGGTTGTTAAATATCGGACGGTATAGCTCGATACTAACAACCGTCGTATAGTCTATGTGATGAAAAGATTTAATCGTATGATAACCGATAGATTTGTCCCATGTGGAAAAGTTAGGAATGTATAAAGCAAATACCTTCATTCACTTGTGTTTTCATCCGTTTTGAGATATTTCATCGGTACCTTTCCGCTGGTTCTCCATGTATAAAGATAGATTAGATGTTCATTTCAATGTTGTTTCACAGCTTTGAAATGATTATCTATTCTATTACAGTGTACTCGGAGAACAGCGGGGAGGTGCTGCCGAAATTTACTCGAAACGGTTGAAAGTACAAGCGAATGGGTGTTCGCTCTATACATTCTTAATGGGATAGAAGCGTTACCCCCGACAGCCGAAACACACACATACAACAAGAATACACAACAAACGCATCATTATAGAGTGATTCAGGATGTTCAAGTTAAAACCAATATATGATACTCGATGATAATATGAAACCTTCATATTCTCATCGATACTCATATATGAAACTAAAAGCGCCACTTAGTCCCCGTCTATCGGTTAACATACGTTCGATGTTCGTCGTAACATAGAACTATACGAAGGTTGTTAAATATCGGACGGTATAGCTCGATACTAACAACCATCGTATAGTTTATGTGACGAGAAGATTCAATCGTATGATAACCGATAGATTTGTCCCGTGTGGACAAGTTAGGAATGTATAAAGTAAACACCTTCATTCACTTGTGTTTTCATCCGTTTCGAGATATTTCGTTGGTACCTTTCCGCTGGTTCTCCGTGTACAAAGATAGATTAGATGTTCATTTCAACGTTGTTTCACAGCTTTAAAATGATTATCTATTCTATTACAGTGTACTCGGAGAACAGCGGGAAAGTGCTGCCGAAATTTACTCGAAACGGTTGAAAGCACAAGCGAATGGGTGTTCACTCTATATATTCTTAATGGGATGGAAGCCTTACCCCTGACAGCCGAAACACACACATACAACAAGAATACACAATAAGCGCATCATTAGAGAGTGATTCAAGATGTTTAAGTTAAAACCAATATATGGTACTCGATGATAATATGAAACCTTCGTATTCTCATCGATACTCATATATGAAACTAAAAGCGCCACTTAGTCCCCGTCTATCGGTTAACATACGTTCGGTAATTTATTCTTTTCAACGAAAAACGCACACACAAAGCATATACACGGATTTCCTCCTTTGTCAGTAACTATCTCGTTCATAGATTTCTCAATATAGTCACCATAACCTACAATTTATATGTTATACAGTCTAACATGGCCTATGAGTACGTCAGAGTTAAGGACTGGATGTATGTGGATTGGCAACAACGTATGCAACCTAAGTTTGTCATAGGAGTTGCTGTTTTTATTGAATTTGCACGCGCACATAATAAGATCATAATAGAGAAGATTCTCTGCCCGTGGATAGATGTGGCAATAAGTACTGGCAGAAGGTAGAATTGGCAGAGCTTCATATTGTAAAATATGGGTTTACTAGACTTTATACAACTTGGAAATATCACGGAGAAGGAGAAGAACGCAGTAATGCGGCAGAAGAAGAAGGAGAACACGATAATGCGGCAGGAGAAGAAAGAGAAGTCGGTAATGCGGTAGAAGAAGAAGACGGTAATTTATTTCCATCAGAAAAAATGGAGGATATGGTAGAGACTGCCCAAGGTGAATCTATTCTTACCGAAGATGACATTCCTTCCGGTCATGGACCGTGTGTGGATAAATATGAAAATTTCAAGAATAATACTAGAAAACCAATTTATGAGAATGCAAAGTATTCCACCCTCTCATGGTTCGACCAACTTTTCCAGATTAAGTGCCTAAATGGATGGAGCAACAAGTCATTCACAATGCTTCTTTCGTTCTAGAAAGATTCTA
This sequence comes from Agapanthus africanus, assembly GCA_030015575.1. Taxonomy (NCBI): domain Eukaryota; kingdom Viridiplantae; phylum Streptophyta; class Magnoliopsida; order Asparagales; family Amaryllidaceae; genus Agapanthus; species Agapanthus africanus. The sequence goes on from CM057349.1 coordinate 424,923,308, forward strand.
TGCCCCCGGTAAATAACGTGCCCGATGTTTCCTGATTAAAATTCAGGAATTACCTCAATGAGGTATCACGTGTTCACACGTGACCAATGGTCACGTGATGACACGTGATGGTTAAAATCTCACTAAACAGAAACGAAAAAACAAAAGGCTGAAAGATGACCCAATTTGGGGTCACGTGCTCACACGTGACCAAGGGTCACGTGCCAACACGTGAAAGGCTTTGAAAGCCTCACAGTTTAATAGAATTTAATTCTAAAAATCAGAAAATACCTCAACGAGGTATCACATGCTCACACGTGACCAATGGTCACGTGTTGACACGTGATGGTTAAAACGGCAACGTAAACAAGCGGTTGTTAAAGGGCTCAATTGCGGGTCACGTGCTCCCACGTGACCAAGGGTCACGTGCCAGCACGTGACAGGCTTTGAAAGCCTTACAGCTTAAAAGAATTTAATTCTAAAAATTAGAAAATACCTCAACGAGGGTCACGTTCTCACACGTGACCAAGGGTCACGTGCCAGCACGTGCCAGGCTTCGAAAACCTTACAGTTTAATTGAATTAAAATTCTGAATTTCTCTAAAATCTTACCAAATGGGAAAGGATTAAGGAGAACCGTTGGATTAAAAATCTAGGGGTGATTAAAAATCACCAATTCATGGAAAAATCTTAGACAAGGAAAGATTTCCCTAAATCTCACCAGAAATAACAAACAAAATATCTTTGGATTGAAAATCCAATGGTGAATAAAATTCACTTAATGATCTAAAGGCTCATATTAATCATGAAAACAAACAAAATCTTTCAATGAAAGATTTGCTAAACAAATTGATTCTTTTCCTTCTCCTATAAATAGGAGCCAAGAGAAGAGAAAAAGATATGGAGAGAGTTTGGAGAGAGAGCTTTGGAATCTTGAAATTGCAGAGAGAAAAGAAAGGAGAATTTAATTCTCAAGAAAATAAACCCTAGGTGAGAAAAGGGAAAAAGTCCAAAACTTCAAAAAGAAAATTTAATTCTCAAATCTAAGAGTTTAACTCTTCTGCACAAAAGAACTTAGTTCTTCCTCTGGTTGAAGATCTGCACAGAGCACATCTCCCCATAAGTTAAGAATTTAATTCTCATCGGGTTGAGATCCTGTCATGCAGATCCAAAACTTAGAGGGGGAATTGAGTTTAGAAAATTTAATTCTCCCAAAACAAAACTAGGGTTTAACCCTATAAGAGAATTTAATTCTCCCAAACTCACAGGAATTTAATTCCTTCAAGATAGACAGAACTAGGGTTTAACCCTAATTGAAAATTTAATTCTCTCAGATTTACAGGAATTTAATTCCTCCTAAACGATATTAGGGTTTCACCCTATATAAGAATTTAATTCTTTCACAATAGGAATTTAATTCCTCCAAAATCATAATTAGGGTTTAACCCTATAAAAGAATTCAATTCTTCAAAATAAAGAGACTTGAAGGATCTCCATGCATGCAAAGGACTAAGGTCACGTGGCCCCCGAAAAGATCCCAAAAAATAAGAAGGGAAAAAGCTCGGAGGCAATGCCTCACGTGTTCCCACGTGACCCTTAAAACAAAAGAGAATAAATCCAAAGGCAGAACCATTCTTAGGCACCCTCACGTGTCCCCACGTGACCCCTAGTAAAACGCTTTAATAATCAATGACTGAAAGCCCACCACGTGCCCACACGTGATGGCCTGAAAACCAAAAGTGTTTAAAACTTATCTAAATATCCTGAGAACAAAATAAGGGGATCTGGCCCCACTTTTTGATGCTATCACGTGCTCCCATGTGACCCCTCCCTCTTTTAGTGTTTAACATTAATCTGATAATTTTGTTGCCAGTGTTTAACACTGTTATCTGTTAGTGTTTAACACTAATTTGAGGATCACATTTCTAGTAATTTGATAATCTGATTACCAGTGTTTAACACTGTTGTTCTTTAGTGTTGAACACTAGCTTCAGCCCAATTAACTAATTTTCTAGAGGCAAAGCCACCCCTTCAATGGACCAACAGAGGGCTAATATTCCAAACTTGATTGGACTTAGCCAAAGAAGGCCATAAGTCCTCAATTCAGACTTGACTGAGCCAATGTGATCATAATATAATTAATCGATCTTAGTTCCAAATTCAACTACAGATCACTTAATCCACTTTGGTTCGAGGGTACATCTCTCCACTCCTCTGATATTTGTCGTTGTAATCCTTCAACGTCTTCAGAGAGGTGACGGGTCCCGATAACCACACACTTCACAGACTATGACGTCTCTAAACTGGACTGTGTGGTCCTTAAACTCACGGACTATGATGTCCTTAACCTTGACTGTGAGGTCTTTAAACTCACGGACTATGATGTCCTTAACCTTGACTGTGAGGTCTTTAAACTCACGGACTATGATGTCCTTAACCTCAACCGCGATGTCTTTAAACTAACATTGGACCACTATGTCCTTAAACTGGTATTGGACCACTACGTCCTTAAACTGGTAATCGACCGCAATATCCCTAAACTAAACAATAGAGTTCAAATGCTCTTTTGTTGGATCTAAATGATCCTGTTAAGTTGATCTTAGTCTAAAATTAGACTAACGTGTCCTTAACAAACGTTGAGTTGATCTTAGTCTAAAATTAGACTAACGTATCCTTAACGAACGTTTAAGTTGATCTTAGTCTTAAATGAGACTAACGTATCCTTAAACCCAAACCCACAAACCCAAATCTAAGAAAATACGGATTTGGACTAATCTACGTCTTACGGGCGACAACATAAATTAGTCTCCGTATACAATCCACGGGCAACCAAAAACAAAACAAACACACACGACACGAAGTGACCATCAAGAGAAGGAGAAAGTGGTTACCGCGTTGCGGTAGCGTAATTAACTGCAGGGGCTTGCGCCTGCAGGGAAGAGCGTCCCCACAATCAAAAACCCCGCAAACGAGGGGGAATCTGACGAAATCTGCTACATCGGCCGCATCCGTTTAAACCTTTGATACATGGTGCCATAAATCAACTTAGCATCTTCGGAGAGATGGACGAATAGCACAAATTAGCATCTACCCTGAATTTCAGGCAAGACGGACCTACGCGGTCGCGTCTCCGTGATTCGGAGGGGAACAGATTCTGGCACGCCCGGTGGGACCTTTTCCTCTTTCCACTCCACACTTCGTGTGTCGTGTTCGCGAACCAATCGCGGTTTGCTAATGGTTACCCTTGGGTTTCGAGGTACTAAGATTTGGCGTTTTGCTTGGTGCAGAAAGCAAAGGATCAATGGCGTTCACCTGCTTAAAATGTTCCACATGCAACTGCAACTCGCGTCTTGCCTCAACTGGGGGCGTAACATACGGGCCCCAAGCGACTTCCCTGTTCATGATGCCCATGGAACAGGTCACTCAAGCCACCACAGGGTTGTTTTTCGGGACCATGCTCCCGCCAAAGAGCTTCACCGCTCTTGTGCTGACACCGGAAGCTCCCAAAAAGTCGGTCTTTGATCGGCTTACACCTACCACAGCCCCTCTCAACGGGTCGTCCAGCACCGGCGCCTCGGTCTTCTCCAGATTGGGCCAAAGTTCAGGTGGGTCCATGATGAAGCCTGCACCTCCAGAGAAGGTTATTCCGAAGAGAGTAACCAACCCTGCTCCTGAAGTCATCAAGGCGACTTCTCCTCCCAAGGGGTCGGTCTTTATAAGACTGACTGTGCCAACTCCCGCTCCCGCTACTCAAAGGACATCAGTCTTCAATAAGCTGACACCAGCAGCAACCCTTCACCTGGAAAGGGGGGAAGACAAAGCCATTGCTGAACCAATCCCAACAGCTCGACACGCTCGACGTCGCCACTGGCGCCGAGTAAGGAGGGCCGGAGGCAACTCCGCTTCTGGGCTAACTCCACCAGCCCCAACGGCGGAAATTAATGCTGTTGTTCCAAAAGGAACAGCTTTGAGCTGCTGAACAAGGTGCGCAGGAACTCTCCTACCGCCGTACTGAGAAGATCTCCTCCTCCAGTGGGGAATGTTGCGAAAGCCAAGCCAGAACCGTCCCCTCAGCGGCTGTCCTCTAAAATCTACAAGGTCTGGCGCCAGGTCCAAGAATCGGTGATTGATCGAAATTTCTCCCGCCAGCAGAAGAAGCTGAAGATCCGACAAGAAGAAAACTGTCCTGTTAATCCACAAAAGATGATGACTACTTGTGTGCCCATGGCAACGGCCCCCTCAACGTCAACCACTCAGAAAAGAAGGAGGCCAGAGAAAGCCCCTGTAAACGTGGCAAACCACAAAGACGCTGAACCCAAACGCCCTAAGTCTGGGGGCATTATGGTGCATACCGTCTACATGGCATCCGGGAAAGAGGATAGCCGCGCTTCTATGGGCCACCGACCACTCACCCGATCCATCACAAGAGCTCAGGAACAGCAGCAGGAGAAACTTCAATAGATGTTGACTGCGATGGCCGCACTCACCGGGCCAAAAGAAAGCCCGGAGGCATCATCAGAACAGCGTCACGAACAAGAAACTGATACTGAATTCCTTCGGAGAATGCTTGAAAAGAAGGACAAAGAGGCAGCAGAACAAGCGGACAATATAAAGCGAATGGCACTTCTCTTCTAAGACATGGTGGGCATGATGATCCAGCCGGATCCCCCAGCCGAAGATCCTCCAATGATAATTGAAGATGACAGGGGAGAAACATCGAATCCTCTGCCGGCTCTGTCAACAGCCAAGGAGGAGACGATCTCTAAAGCTGTCCTAGATGATTATATTGCTCAGCAAATAAGAGTTCACCAGGAAAATGAAACAGCCGGCCAAGTTGTCAAAACTGGGCGACTGTATCCAGGCTGGTATGATCAGATAAAGTACCCGCCGGGATACACGATCCCCAAATTCCACGTATACAACGGGACAGGCAATCCCCACCAGCACGTCGCCCAATTTAGAGCTCTGTGCGGCAACACCGGGGGCGATGATAAGCTTTTGCTCCGTCAATTCGTCGGTAGATTGTCAAAGACCGCATTTGAGTTGTACTCCGAGCTTCCAAACGACTCCGTCAAAACTTTCGCAGAGATGGAGTTGCTATTCACCCAGCGATTCGCGAGTGCCAGCAAACGCACCCCAATAATGGCGTTGATCAATGCAAGGGTGAAGCCGGGTGAAACTTGGGTTCAATACGCAATCCGATGGCGAAATATGTGGTCAAAGTGCGAACAGCGCATCGAAGAAGCGCCAGCGGTGGGCATGTTCGTAGGCACCCTAGACCCTCATGCAACTATTTTACAGTTCATGATGTTCTTCAAACCGACCACATTCCAGACTTTAATCGACAAGCTAGCCCAGATGGATCAGATGGGTCACAGGCCGTCTCCCCCGAAACCGGAGCCGCGAAATGAAAAGGGTAAAGCAAAGGCGACCTTCGTTGCGAATACTCAACAGCAGCCCAGTGCTCCAAAGTTAACGGATCGACTGGAAGAGAGACGGCGCTATTATAATGAGAAAATGAAGCGCCCTTACTCGTTCCCACGAGACAAAACGAGGAGACTCTTCGAGCTGGCAATGTACAACAGGCTTATCAATTTGCCGAATCCAAGGCGGCCATTGCAACCCGGCGAAGCGAATAATCCCAATTATTGCCCTTACCACCAAACGGTAAGTCATCCGATCGAAGATTACTTCGTCTTTAAGGGATGGATCGAGGATCAGTATCAGCAAGGCAAGTTTGCGCTATCTGAGAAGTGGAAAGTAAGCCCACCACAACCGCACACTCCTAAGAAGACGGACACACCGGGGGCAACATGCTCTTTTATTGAAGAAGCTCCATGGGAGGTGGCTCTTTCGGCCAAAACCAAAAGGATGTTGAATGATCTCCAGACATGCCCGGCGATCAGGTGGAAAAATCCGCTAGAACTCCAGATCATCGAAGGAATGCTGAAGCCGCGCCCAACTCCAAAGATTGGTGGTGATGGCCAAAGTGTCCACATCCAGCCATCAAAATCTTTGAAAAAGAAAAAGAAATCCAAAAGCCCGTGAAGCCTGGCGATAAGCACACGGACGTACTAAAGCAGATTGACGCGCTGGAAGAGTATAACCAGAAGGCGCGGACTCCAATCACGCTCCAAGAGTTCCTCAGCCACGTCCTTGAGGACGGAGATGATGGAGAAGACTCGTCAGATGAATCTGAAGATTACGTGGCAAGTTACCATATGATCTCTTACTCATCAATAAACGATGAAGAAGCCCTTTGCACCAAGAGACTGGGGGCAGGGCCTGAACCGGAACATCCAGGGCCATCAAACGAGATGATCGACGCATTCCTAAACAAAGCTCTTCTGAAAAGTAAAGCTGATCGGCAGCGTGAGATGGCCATATTTGAAAAGGCCAAATGCCAGCGACTGGACGAAAGAGTCGAGACACTCCCGCCGAATCAAGGGACATCCGTCGTGAATAAAAACAAGTTCAAGACGAGGAAAAGGTTTGCTAAAGCCATATCAATGGGGATGAAGCTACCACCCTCTGAAGGAAACATTCTTGATGAAGCAGAAATGCATCTTAGCTACTGCTTATATCATCGGAAGATTGCACACCCCACCGAAGAGTGCAACGCTTTTAAAAGATGGTGGTAGGGATATGTTGCTCACCGGCAACATTTTAAGCGGATGAAACGCAAAACTCGTCGGGAGCAGAGAAGTATGACAGAGGAGCATAAAAGAACTACCGGTAACTGTCGCACGGTCAACGCCGGGGAATCACAAGTTCTTACTTTCGGGAGCGACTCTGACGAAGAGATGACTCTTGGTCCTCTCTTTAAAGAATCCACCTTGGGGAAAGAGGAAGAACCGGAGGCCTGTGAAAATATTCAGCTGCGCAACCGTATACTTCCAGAAAAGAATCTCGGACCTGCAAACAGGAAAGATAAGGGAAAAAAGAAGATCTCTGAAGATATCGCCCTAGATGACCAAGTCATGAAAGAGCTGACCGCCAAGGACCTGTCAAGGAAAAGTAAGGTGGACTACAACATTCTGGCACGCTTGAGGAAGTTACCCTCGCAACTCAGCATTCTCGACGCCCTTTTACTATCAAAAGAAGCAAGGGACTCATTGATAAAGGTGCTACAAGAGCCAGAGCAATTCCAAGCTTTTCTCGCCGAAGAAAAGATGAAGGACGAGCTGGAAAAAGTACACACGGCCGATATTACTTCCGGCGATGAAGATCTCCTACTTAAGACGTGCGAGCACAACTGTCCCCTCTTTGTCTCAGGGTACTGCCACGATATAAAGATAGGAAAAATACTGGTCGACAATGGGTCCTCCGTCAATCTCCTCAACGTGCGAGTGTTGAAGGAAATCTGCATGAGCATTCAACACCTCGCTCGTGATAAGATCACCATTTCCGGGTTCGACTCCCAGTCATCACGGACCCTCGGGTCTGTAATACTGACGCTGCATTTCGGGCTGCTTGTCATAGACATTAAATTTCACGTTATTGACGCTAAGACATGCTACAATGCTTTGCTTGGTCGGCCTTGGTTACACGAGTACAACATCATCCCTTCTACACAACATCAGTGTATGAAGTATTTCAAAGATGGTCTCGAGTACACTGTGACGGGGGAGTTGAACCCATTCTCCGTGAACGAAGTCCGAAAATACGAAGATGCAAAATACTTCTTACCAGATTTCGAGGACACGGAGAGGTGTCACAAACCGAAGAACAAAGTTATCACCACTATTCCAGTTTTCGGGAGTGATACCGAGGAGGAGGAAGAGATAGTTTATTCGGGGCCGCCTCAACGCAACAACCCAGTACCGTCCGCCCCCATATTGATCTTCGGCAGCGACTCGGAAGACGACGTTAATGCTGTATTCTCCGCTCGGCCGTCAATACAAGCTTTCGCTGGCAATAATCAGAGTCTGCAAATTATCATGGTTCTGCGGGAGCATTACAAAGATCTCGATGCGCTCAAATCTTATAGTGTGCAACAACTGCAGACATTTTACGTCCCTCCCAAGCGAAAGGGTGAAAAGGCAATCCTATTCTACCGATCTGGGGAAACCAAAGTGAAGAAAGAAATCTGTCATGGCACCGATTCTGCGCTCGACAGACTCCAGCCCATCCGTCTGCCTAGGTATTACTCGAAAGGATCTTGAAGCACCAAGGGGTACCTTTCAAACAAACCATTCGACAAGCTCGATTCTACAACAGGATTTAGGATGTCCGTGGAACTCAGCGCAAGTTGCCCAACGGGAGGATGGAAACGCTCGGGCTTGGATATGTGAAATCCGGGAAACGGGAACGAGTCCATGGTAGCTACGTCATATATAACTTCGATGAAGAAGAGGACGCCCTGTCAGAAAACGCTAACCCTGAACCAAAACGAGATCCTGCAATCAAGATGCCGAGTCCGTCGTTTGAAGAACAAATGGACAAGCTTATCAGGGAAGCGGGTTAAAAGATCCGGGATGACCATAACCGTGAAATGGCCATTTACGAGAAAGCCAAGACACAGCGCCTCCTTCAACAGGCCACGGAGAATGACAATGCTATCCCTTATCAACCCGTCATACAAAAGGCCCAACGCAGAGGCAAAAATAAATCAAAAAGCGGGAAAGGTGTTCGACAGCGACAAAGCGGGACCAAGAAGCCAAGCGATCGGGGATCGAGCAATCCGGATTTGTCCTTTATGAAGAAGATGAGCCGAGCATACTCTTTTCCTCATAACAAAACACGGAAGATACTTGAGCTCGCCATAAAACATCAGATGATTACACTCCCGGAGTCCAAACACCCCGAGCAAGCAGGCGAAGTCTCTCACCCGGACTATTGCCCTTATCACCGAGAAATAGGACATCCTCTCGAAGACTGCTTCACCTTCAAGAGTTGGGTCGAAGACCAATATCTGCTCGGCAAGTTCTCTTTATCCGGCAGTTGGAAGATAAATCCGCCACGGAAGCACGAACCAAAAGCCGCCCATACAGCGAGAGTAGAACCGGATCAAAATCGGTCGTGGAAGCGAGCTCGTACTTGTCATATGATAATACTATCAAAAGAAGAGCCTGAGGATAGGGGTGACCTCCCCTGGTGCTTCGAAAACAATGATGACGAAGTAATCTCAGAGTTTCCCCCGACACCAAAAGAGCTGGAAGATGGAATACATACCACTGCAGATAACCTCAAGAAAATCGATTTGGGGACGGCAAGTGACCCACGGCCGACGTTCGTCAGCGAATTGCTATCTGAAGAAAGGGTGGCTAGACTAAAGGACGTGCTCATGCAGCATAAAGATTTTTCGCATGGAATTATTCCGAGATGCCAAGACTAGACCCAGGGATTGCGGTTCACAAACTGGCCATATCCCCGGACGTCAAGCCAATCAAACAAGCGCCGAGAAGAATGCGGCTCGAGCTCGAGATGAGCATCAACGCAGAGGTCAAGAAGCTAATCGACTCTGGTTTCATCCAAGAGGTTCAGTATCCTGAATGGATCACCAACATTGTCCCAGTGATGAAGAAAAATAGGACAGTACGCATATGTGTGGATTTTCGGGATCTCAATAAAGCCTGCCCGAAAGATGACTTCCCAGTACCGGTCACCGAGCTAATGATGGACAATACGTCCACCCACGAGGTTTTCTCCTTCATGGACGGCTCATCAGGATATAATCAGATAAAGATGTATCCCGAAGACCAGAAGCACACCGCTTTCCGGACCCCTTTGGGTATATTCTGCTACAAGGTAATGCCCTTCGGTCTAAAGAACGTCAGTGCCACCTATCAGAGGGCCATGACGAAGATCTTCAATGACCTCATACATGAAATCGCCGAATGCTATATCGACGACCTCGTGGTTAAAAGAAAATCATATAAGGAACATCTCGAGCATCTGAAGATCGTATTTCAACGCCTTCGGCAATACAACTTGAAGATGAACCCTCTCAAATGCGCGTTCGGGGTGTCCTCAGGAAAATTCTTAGGATTCATCATCCGACACCGAGGTATCGAGATAGATCCGTCGAAGATTAAGGCGATTATGGAGATGCCCCCGCCAAGGACTCTCAAGCAATTGCGGTCTCTCCAAGGAAAGCTCGCGTACATCCGGCGATTTATAGCCAACCTTTCAGGCAAGTGCCGTCCTTACAGCCACCTGATGAAAAAGGGGACCCCGTTCGTCTGGGATCGCAAATGCCAAAGCGCGCTGGACGAAATCAAGCAATACCAGCAGAATCCGGCAGTACTGGCCGCTCCGGTCAAGGGAAAACCCCTCATTTTGTATACAACCGCCTTGAAGGTTCCTTAGGCGCATTATGGGCACAAGAGAACGACCAAGGGAAGGAGAGAGCGCTCTACTATTTGAGTCGAGTTCTACTGGGGGCAGAAAGCAATTACTCTCCCATTGAAAAACACTGCCTGGCGTTGATCTTCGCGATAACGAAACTCAGGCACTATGCGTTGGCTCATGAAGTCCGTCTCATATCGAAGGTGGACCCCCTCAAATATTTGATGTCAAAAGCCATATTGACGGGATGGCTCGCTAAATGGGCCTTGCCCTTGATGGAGTTCTCAATAACTTATCAGCCTCTCAAGGCAGTGAAAGGCCAGGCCATCGCCGACTTCCTCTTTGATCATCCGATACCTGCCGATTCCCCTCTGAATTGTGAACTGTCAGACGAACATGCGTTTGACACGATCGACGGAAGCGATACCCGGTGGGAACTTTATTTTGATGTAGCGTCTTCCATGAAGAAGCGCAAACAAAGCATCCCCATAATCAAATCAGGGGTAGGCCTTATCTTCGTAAGTCCGAAATGAGGTATAATGCGCTTTGCCTTCTCTTTAACAGAGCCGAGGACGAACAATGAAGCCGAGTATGAAGCTTTGATAGCAGGTCTCAAGATCGCCATCGACATGGGGATTAATAACCTCCTCATATACGGAGACTCCTAACTGGTCGTTAGTCAAGTAAATGGCGACTACCAAACGTGCAATCCAGAGTTGGTGAAGTACAGCGAGAGAGTACGACAGCTACTGACTCAAATCCATTCCTACACCTTGGAAAGTATACCGCGTGCAGAAAATAGCAAAATGGATGCATTGGCCAAGCTCGCTAAGGAACTGGCCGACGAGAACCTCGATGACGTAAGAATCATGGTATAAAGTCGTCGGGTTGTCGCACCGGCAGAAATATCTCCGGAGTCGTCTGACGAAAAAAGAGCGACCGAGCAAATGGCTCTGCAAGTAGAAGACCAGGAAAAGGTAGAGGATTGGAGAGAAATCTTTATAGACTACTTCAAATCCCGTCGAAAGTGATTCGTATGTCAAAAACTATCTATTACCGCAATCAAGAACGGCGTCGCATGTAGATAGCCAGTGAGTACGGGTCGGTCCACAGGGATATTGTGAATTTCCTAATCGCTCTTACGAGTTAATTCTAAATGGTGTGAATCGATTAATTAAATCTAAAAAAACTTAAATTAATTTAGGGCAATTGAATTAAAGATCTAACTATCTAAGTAGGGCAAGAAATTAAATTTAATCTAGGGCAGAGAATGAAAAATTACCTAGGGCAAGAATTGAAATCTAAACTAGGGCAATTAAATAAATCTACTTACTTTACAGATGGCTCTCTCCAAACATTTACACAGGGTGGTCAGATCTGAATAGATGATATGAAAAGAGACATCGATGCTCTCCAAAAGATTTCTAAATTCTATTCATAAAAAGAGGCATGAGGGAGGAATAGCCTTTACAATGATTTAGAGTTCCTATTTATAGAGGATAGGAAACCCTAGGTTACAATTGATTCGCATGTCTACATTTACCAAAATATCCTTAGGAAGACCTAGTTAAAGTAGACTCCAAGTTTTGGTAAAATTTTATGTCTCTGTCTTTAAAAGGAAGTATTGGGCCTTGAAATTTCCTTTGTTGGCTCTTCTGTCTCTGGGCTTCCTTATTATTTGGTTCTTTTATTAAAATAGTTTCTGTGTTTCTTCCAGATCTCCAGTGAATAATTGCGGTGGACTTTTAACCGTTCGCTTTGTAATCTTAGACCTTGCATTGCCTAGTACTTTGTGAATTTTATCTTTGATGTAGGCTTGATCAAGAGTCTTTTGTTTGTTGGTCAAAGTCCACTTTTGCATCGTCTTTTCATCGTTTTCACTGTTTTCTGTCTAAGAACCTATAACCTGTAATATGTAGCAGACATGCGTCAAAAGCACCTGTTTATTTATAAAACTAATAAGAATGGGGAATATAATAATACAATATTATGGTGTGAACAAATACCCCCAAACTTATCTTTTGCTCGTCCTCGAGAAAACTTAATTTTATTCTCTACAAAAACCTAACCGCACTTTCGCAGGGAAACACGATTGCACTGAGCTCGTGCAACAAGCCGTTAAACCTCTAAGTGTCTCTAGTAGAAGGAGTGTTGTCTCCTGAGGGTTTTCAGCGGATACTACCCATAAAATCCTATCAATTCGGCCCATTGACTTTTGTTCTCCAATTAGATTTTCTAACAAGGAATTCTATTATCTTTGACTCATAAATCATCCATCCATATTCTTCACGCTTCCTCATCATTTAACTTAAGATTATATATGTTCTGCAGACCTATTTAACTTTTGGCATCTCTTAAGTTTTCCTTGTAGGGTTCCATCTCCACTTAGGAATTTTTATCAACTCTATTAAAGATACAAGTTCTATTCTTCACTCCTTTCTCTCATCTAAATCCCAATCATATACCCCTACGTGTGTGTATAAGTCACCCCTACACTTGGAAATTCAAATCAAGCAATCATACCCTTGTCCGTTGTCCAAAGCACTTCTTAATAGGTGAATTTAAATGAATTTTGCTTACACATCCTTCATGCGACCGTTAATACTTCTTGAGGTACCAACAACCGATTGCAAGACGTGTTTGCACATTAAAGCGTAATTCTTAGTCTTGAAACACCCAAGGCTTTTAGCAGTGACTCCCAAACCAGTTGGTCTAACGCACTAGGTGATGAAGCACTCTCGCTAAATATTTTTTTCATTAATGCAGCCTTAAGTAATCACAAAAACCAGTGTTCATTTTTTTTCTTTTTTCACATTTTTTTCATTTTCTTCGTACTCAGGACTTTAGATAAGTGCCTTTCAAGGTCTCTTCTACTATTCCAAGTTTCAAGGTGCGTGATTGTGCAAATTGTAGGGTATACATTTTCAGAATATAGACTTAAGCTAGGAACTATTTTTCAAACTTATACTCTAATAAGAACATCAATACTTTTCCTTGACGGAGACTGAAGGATGTGTAAGTTTGAAAAATAGTAGAGGAGAGACTTGGAATAGTAGAGGAGACCTTGAAAAATAGTTCCTAGCTTAAGTCTAGATTCTGAAAATGTATACCCTACAATTTGCACAATCACGCACCTTGAAACTTGGAATAGTAGAGGAGACCTTGAAATACTCTTGTCTAAAGTCCTTAGTACGATGAAAAAAGAAAAAAAAATGTGAATAAAGAAAAAAAATGAACACTGGTTTTTGTAATTACTCGAGGTTGCAAAAATAGAAAAAATATTTAGCAAGGATGCTTCATCACCTAGTGCCTTAGACCACCTGGTTTTGGAGTCACTGTTAAAGTCTTGGGTGTTGCAAGACTAGGAAGTACGCTTTAATGTGCAAACACATCTTGTAATCGGTTGTTGGTACCTCAAGAAGTATTAACGGTCGCATGAAGAATGTGTAAGCAAAATTCATTTAAAAATTCACTAATTATTAAGTACTTTGGACAACGGAGAAGGGTATGATTGCTTGATTTGAATTTCCAAGTGTAGGGGTGACTTATACACACACGTAGGGGTATGTGATTAGGATTTAGATGAGAGAAAGGAGTGAAGAATAGAACTTGTATCTTTAGTAAAGTTGATAAAAATTCCTAAGTGGAGATGGAATCCTAGAAGGAAAACTTAAGAAATGCCGAAAGCTAAGTAGGTCTGCAGAACATATATAATCTTAAGTTAAATGATGAGGAAGTGTGAAGAATATGGGTGGATAATTTACGAGTCGAAGATAATAGAATTCCTTATTAGAAAACCTAATTGGAGAATTAAAGTCAATGGGCCTAATTGATAGGATTTTGTGGGTAGTATCCGCTGAAAACCCTCAGGAGACAACACTCCTCCTACTAGGGACACCTAGAGGTTTAAGGGCTTGTTGCACGAGCTCAGTACAATCGCGTTTCCCTGCGAAAGTGCGGTTAGGTTTTTTTTTGTCGAGAATAAAAAATAAGTTTGCTCAAGGACGAGCAAAAGATAAGTTTGGAGGTATTTGTTCATACCATAATATTGCATTATTATATTCCCCATTCTTATTCGTTTAATAAATAAACAGGTGCTTTTGACGCATGTCTGCTACATATTACAGGTTACAGGTTCTTGGATCTAAAACAGTGAAAATAACGAAAAGACAATGCAAAAGTGAGACTACGAACGATAAATGGTGAAATCTTGATCAAGCCTACATAAAGACCAGTTCACAAAGCAAGGTTCAAGACGTCGACACAAAAGAAACAGTAAAAGTCCACTACAATGTTCACTGGAGATCTGGAAGAGAACGAGAAGCTAATCTGAGAAAAGACCTATGAAAACAGAAATAACAAGTCATGAACAGCCAGCAGAAGAAAACACCTGGGCCAAATCCATCTTTTGGCCGCGGAACCGCGGCTAAACCAGGCCTCGGGCCGCGGTTCCGCGGCCGTATTTCGCAGTTAAGAGTTAGAAATTTTACCATATTTTGTTGGCGGCTTTGACTAGTCTACCTAGGATTATTTTGGTAAATGTAGACGTGCGAATCAATTGTAACCTAGGGTTTCCTATCCTCTATAAATAGGAACTCTAAATCATTGTATTAGCTATGCCTCCCTATGCCTCTTTTTATGAATAAAATTTAGAATTCTTTTGGAGAGCATCGGTGCCTCTTTTCATTTCATGAATTCAGATCTGACAACCCTGTGTTGATGTTTGGATAGAACCATCTGTAAAGTAAGTAGGTAATTTCAATTCTTGCCCTAGGTAATTTTTCATTCTCTGCCCTAGATAAATGTTTTTAAATTCCCTAATGAGCGAGTAGTCTCCTCGCTTGTTAGAGTTAGCTTTGGGGAAGGCTTTTGAGAGATGAGATCTCTCATCCCTTTCTTGCCCGTTATATATTTTAATAGGACTCCATGCATACAAGAACATACCGCTCCCTACGGCACCCTATCCCACGAGGTAGCGGTGATACCGTAGTATAAAGGCCCGGTTGTGATGGTTTTCCATGGAGGTTAGGGTAAGGATCGATAAAGGAAGGACAAGAACCTAGAGGAAGGAACACCTTCCCGAATAGATCTAATCCCTTTTATTGATAACTACCATAACTCCTCATAGATCTTTATTTGGGTATAGAAAGCGTTGAGATTTATTTACATTTCCAAACCATTCCTAAACCTAACCCTAGCAAGATTTAGATCTAGATTAATTTAGTTTTTAGATAGATTTAGTTTTTAGATTTAATAATCAATCCGAACACCCATCGGAATTAACTCGTTTGAGCGATTAGGAAATTCACAACATCCCTGTGGACCGACCCGTACTCACCGGCTAGCTACATACGACGCCGTTCTTGATTGCGGTTATAGATAGTTTTTGAGATAAATCACTTCCCACGGGTTCACTGCCGTGTTCGGCGAGGACCAGGCTCCGCTCTGGATGCTTCACACGGGTTCACTGCCGTGCTCTGCGAGGACCAGGATCTGCTCTGGACGTTTTCCACGGGGTCAGAAGTGACATAATCCGCGTTCCACGTGACCAGGAAGGGTTGACTTTATCCGCATTTCACGGAGTCAGAATTTGACTCTCAGTCATTTGTACACCGCCGAGTCATGGAACTGGGAGTTGCCGCTGTTCCGCTTTGCTTGATGTTGTGTCCGTTGTAATAAGACGAATGTTAAGATGATCTCTAGGCTGTCTATGAACCATTGAGATTTGGCCTCTCTTTCTGATGATGCTTGGGGAGGAAGGGTGTGATTCCCTCTTTGTTTGCGCCCCTGGATTGTATACAGGGATTGACATGATATCACCTGTAGGGCATAAATTTCTTCTTTTTTTTATTTCTTTCCGCGATGCTCTATCATTTCAGCTTTTTATATCGCGAAGGTCGCGATTGCCCGATCATTTCGGCTATTTTTCGCGGTGCCCAATCATTTAGGCTATTTCTTTTATTTTTACTCGCTGTTTTTTATTGCGAGTTGCCCAATCATTTCGGCTATTTTGCATGCATACCTTTTTTCTTTTACTTGCTGCTTCTGTTGCAAGTTGCCCCATCATTTCGGCTATTTCGTATGCATGTTTGGCTCGTTGACTTTTCGCCACGAGTATGGAACTTGGAATCTGGTGCTAATCTTAGCATCAGCATCGCTGCGACTGGAATATTGCCAGGAGCGAATTATCATTTGCCATGAAAGGACTTGGAATTTGATACCGATTTAGGCATCAGCATCGCTACAACCGGGATATTGCCGGGAGCGAATCATCATTTGCCTCTGTCGATATCGAACAAAGGTGGCTTAGTAGACAGGGTTAAGATCTTGTCGACTAAGGCTTTTGACTTCATGAGCCGTAAGGGTCTCATAAAGGTATTTCTCCCTACAAGTCGTGAGGATCTCATAGGTGCGTTTTCTCTTTAGGAGTCATGAGGATTCCTAAGTGCATGGTCTCCTATAAGTCGTAAGGATCTTACAAGAGTGCTTTCTCCTTATAAGTCGAGAGAACTTACAAGGGCTGTTCACCGTGCGAACATATCCCTAGTCACGGGTGGGACTTTGTAAGGGAAATGTTTATTCGCGCCCGTGGATTGTATACAAGGGTTAGCATTGAGCCGCTTGTAGGGTAGTATTGAAGGTTGTGGGGGCTGCTTAAGAACAGGTTCAGGTCTCTGTAGCTTAAGACTTTCAAATCTTATGAGCCGTGAGGGTCTCATAAGAGGGTTCTCCTTATGAGTCGTGAGGATCTCGCAAGTGTATTTTCTCTTTAGGAATCGTGGGGATCCCTAAGTGTGTTGCTCTCTTGTAAGTCGTAAGGATCTCACGCAGGTGGTTTCTCCTTACAAAGTCGAGAGGACCTTGCAAGTGTCTTTTAATGAGATTGCGCCCTTTCGGGTTTTCACAAAACTCACCGGTAACACTGCTGTTTTTACTCACGGAGCCCTTTCGGGTTTTCATCCGTGCCCATCTTGCTTATGGACATACCGTTTTCTTTTTCCTTTCTTTTTTTTTATTTTAACGAGGCTGCACCCTTTCGGGTTTTCACAAAACTCGCCGGTATCCCTGCTGTTTTTACTCACAGAGCCCTCTCGGGTTTTCATCCGTGCCCATTTTGGTTATGGACATACCGTTTTCTTTTTCCTTTCTCTTTTCTTTTCTTTTTATTTTAACGAGACTGCGCCCTTTCGGGTTTTCACAAAACTCGCCAGTAGCCCTGCTGTTTTTACTCACGGAGCCCTCTCGGGTTTTCATCCGTGCCCATTTTGCTTATGGACATACCGTTTTCTTTTTCCTTTCTCTTTTCTTTTTTTTTATTTTAACGAGGCTGCGCCCTTTCGGCTTTTCACAAAATTCGCCGGTAGCCCTGCTGTTTTTACTCACGGAGCCCTCTCGGGATTTCATCCGTGCCCATTTTGCTTATGGACATACCGTTTTCTTTTATCTCTTTTTTTATTCTTCTTTTTTTGTATCAGCTTTGGGATGCTGCAATCCACCGTAGTTTATCGACATCTCGGTCAACAGCTGGTTTAAAGACATAGTGGTCCGTCGTTAGTTTAAGAACGTTTCGGTCCGTCGTTAGTTTAAGGATATTTCGGTCCGTCGTTAGTTTAAGGACGTTTCGGCCCGTTGTTAGTTTCAGAAAGTTTCGGTCCGCTGTTAGTTTTAAGGACGTTTCAGTCCGCTGTTAAGTAAGCCGGTTACTACTTATAGAGTTTAGGCTTAGGAAGATAGCGAGCGGACATAGTCGTCGTCATCTATCATTGACCTCGGCCGTGACTCGTCAAGCGTAATACTTCTTCAGGAAGCGACCGTTTATTTGCCTGAAAAGTCTTTCACCGTGCATGTCCATGAGTAGATAGGCTCCACCCTGGTAGACCTTGTCTATAATGTACGGGCCTTCATAGTTCGGCTCGAATTTTCCCCGCTTGGCGCGATTGGGGATCATAGGTCTTTTGACCACTAGCACGAGTTCGCCTTGGCGGAATGTCCTCGGCTTGGTCAATCTTTCATATGAGCACGTCATCTTTACTTTATAAGCTTCCAGATTTTGCTGCGCTATGAGCCGGGTTTCGTCAAGGGCATCGAGCTCCTCAAACCGAAGGTGAGCATTTTCTTCGTCTATTAGCTCGTAATGAACTGCCACTCATAGAGAGGGTAGCTCGATCTCGAGGGGGAGTACCGCCTCTATACCGAATACTAATGCGTACGGCGTTGTGTTCGTGGCCGTTTTGAACGTAGTCCGATACGCCCAGAGAGCTTCATGCAGTCTCTCGTACCAGTCCTTCTTATTTCGTGACACCGTCTTTTTCACGATCTTTGTCAAGGTCTTGTTGAAAGCCTCAGCTAGACCGTTAGCTCGGGGATTGTAGACTGATGAGTATCTCCAGTCTATGTTGTGTTGTTGTGCGAAGCGACTGATTTTGTGGCTTCTGTAGGCTGGCCCGTTATCAGAGATAATTCGTCGTGGAGTGCCGAATCGATAAATGACGTGCGTCTTAAGGAAATGGAGTATATTCTCCGTCTTCACTTCCCTCAGCGGTACTGTTTCTGCCCATTTGGAGAAGTAATCGGTTGTCGCTAAAATGAATCGATGTCCCCTGGACGATACTGGCTCGATGAGGCCGATTATGTCAGCCCCCCACATTTCGAACGGCCAGCTAGCCACCGTTGGATGTAGTGGATTTGGATGCTGGTGGAAGAAGTCCCCATGAATATGGCATGAGTGGCATTGCTTTGCATACTCGAGGCAGTCCTGGATCATCGTGGGCCAATAGTAGTCCATCCTTTTAATCTTCAGCTTCATCTTCGGCCCAGCTTGGTGAGAACCGCAGAGTCCGTCGTGCACTTCTTGGACGACTCTTTTCGCCTCTTCAGGTCCCAGGCATCTTAACCACAGAGAATCAAATGACCTCTTGTACAGAGTATCGTTGACGAAGGCAAAAGATAGGGCTCGCTTCATGAGCTAATGTTTTGAGGACGCATCTTCGGGCGTTCTGTTCATACCATAATATTGCATTATTATATTCCCCATTCTTATTCGTTTAATAAATAAACAGGTGTTTTTTACGCATGTCTGCTACATATTACAGGTTATAGGTTCTTGGATCTAAAACAGTGAAAATAACGAAAAGACAATGCAAAAGTGAGACTACGAACGATAAATGGTGAAATCTTGATCAAGCCTACATAAAGACCAGTTCACAAAGCAACGTTCAAGACGTCGACACAAAAGAAACAGTAAAAGTCCACTACAATGTTCACTGGAGATCTGGAAGAGAACGAGAAGCTAATCTGAGAAAAGACCTGTGAAAATAGAAATAACAAGTCATGAACAGCCAGCAGAAGAAAACACCTGGGCCAAATCCATCTTTTGGCCGCGGAACCGCGGCCAAACCAGGCCTCGGGCCGTGGTTCCGCGGCCGTATTGCGCAGTTAAGAGTTGGAAATTTTACCATATTTTGTTGGCGGCTTTGACTAGTCTACCTAGGATTATTTTGGTAAATGTAGACGTGCGAATCAATTGTAACCTAGGGTTTCCTATTCTCTATAAATAGGAACTCTAAATCATTGTATTAGCTATGCCTCTTTCTATGAATAAAATTTAGAATTCTTTTGGAGAGCAGCAGTGCCTCTTTTCATTTCATGAATTCCGATCTGACAACCCTGTGTTGATATTTGGAGAGAGCCATCTGTAAAGTAAGTAGGTAATTTCAATTCTTGCCCTAGGTAATTTTTCATTCTCTGCCCTAGATAAATGTTTTTAAATTCCCTAATGAGCGAGTAGTCTCCTAGCTTGTCAGGGTTAGCTTTGGGGAAGGCTTTTGAGAGATGAGATCTCTCATCCCTTTCTTGCCCGTTATATATTTTAATAGGACTCCATGCATACAAGCACATACCGCTCCTTACGGCACCCTATCCCACGAGGTAGCGGTGATACCGTAGTATAAAGGCCCGGTTGTGATGGTTTTCTATGGAGGTTAGGGTAAGGATCGATAAAGGAAGGACAAGAACCTAGAGGAAGGAACACCTTCCCGAATAGATCTAATCCCTTTTATTGATAATTACCATAACTCCTCATAGATCTTCATTTGGGTATAGAAAGCGTTGAGATTTATTTACATTTCCAAACCATTCCTAAACCTAACCCTAGCAAGATTTAGGTCTAGATTAATTTAGTTTTTAGATTTAATAATCAATCCGAACACCCATCGGAATTAACTCGTTTGAGCGATTAGGAAATTCACAACATCCCTGTGGACCGACCCATACTCACCGGCTAGCTACATGCGACGCCGTTCTTGATTGCGGTTATAGATAGTTTTTTAGATAAATCAAATGGCGCCGTTGCCGGGGATGGCGTGTTATTTCCTTTTTGCAATTTCGGGTTAATCAAAATTAAAAAAATCTTAAAAATCAAAAAAATCAAAAAAATATAAAAATATATCATCTGTTATTTTTGGGAAGGGTATTTTTGTGTGAATTTTGCAGGATCTACGAACAAATTCGGATCTGGAAATCTACAGAGATCAAAACAGCAAATATCAAATCCGAACAAATAGAAGATCACAACTACCGAGGAACAGAAGAAATTTGGAGGACCGAGTCTACAATACAACCGCGGAGATCTGGTAAAAAAAAAACTTTGTAAGTCTTCTGATCTCCTCCTCTGCAAATCTCGATATATCTTCTGTAAAATCTCCTGCAGGATTCTTTGCGCTTAAAAAATCTTCCCCCTTCCAAATAACAATCTTGTGCAGGATTCTTTGCGCCGCGCATAAAATAAAAAGATTTGATTGCAAGTGATTTACTGTTTTGCACATCTTTAATCGGACTTTAAGGGGCTTTTGACCAATTCAGATTGGGTGGGGATTTAATCACCCTTCCCTGGACCGCAGAAATCACATAAAGCATATGCAATGACCATCTATTAATTAAAAAATACTAGACTCAGCCCTAAGGATTTCGCGCTCAATAGGACAGAGGACTAGTTATAGGCATCGGCCGTTTATCCTAATCTGACTTTGCGGTGTCTAGGCAAGTGTGTCTAAGGCAAGTGGTTACTTAATTAGGACCGCTACTTGTAGCGGGGAGCCTCCCACTTACCTGGCACTTATCTGGCCGCAATTGGCGGTGAAGAGGCGGTTTGAGGTCCTATTTCTAGCCTTTTGGAACAGTTAGGAGCTGTCTAGATGACCTAGGTGACCCTAAATCTAGGCCTGATTGTGCATTTTTGGTTGATCGCATTTGTGTCAAAGTCTCTTTTCAAAAAAAAAATCTTTTTGCAAACAGTTCTAAATAAAGAGAAAAAGGAAAAAAAAATTAAAAAAAAGACTTGCAACTTTTGTCGCTAAGAAATCCTTGCACCACTCAACCTTCTTTCTTTTCCCCTTTCTTACATCATGGGTACCCCACCTCATAAATCTCTTGCCGAACTTTGGTATCCCGAACCTAACTTTGCCTCGTACGTCAAGTGCTTCGGTCGATTTAAGGAAGATCCCTCCGTGCCCAAAATTTCTTTGAAAGATCAAATAGAAGCATCTAGGAGAAACAGTTCGACGTTGCAACCCACTTTGTGTCAACCATGTCCACCTTTACCACCTTCGTACGTTGATACCACTTTTTCGAGTCCTGCTGTAACTCCTAAACCGATGTCCATTGCTGAGCATATTGCACAATCTCGTAGCCGATCTTTCACTCCTCTCCACACATCCAGTTATAGGGATCAACAAATCCATTCACACCGTTTGGAATTAACTCATAAGAGCGATTAGGAAATTCACAACATCCCTGTAGACCGACCCGTACTCACCGGCTAGCTACATGCGACGCCGTTCTTTATTGCGGTAATAGATAGTTTTTGAGATCAATCAGGAAGCATCCAGAGCAAAATTTCTGGTTACGTGGAACGCGGATTATGTCACTCCTGACCCCGTGGGAAACGTCCAGAGCAGATCCTGGTTCTCGCAGAGCACGGCAATGACCCCGTGTGAAGCATCCAGAGCGGAGCCTAGTCCTCGCAGAGCACGGCAGTGAACCCGTGTGAAGCATCCAGAGCGGAGCCTGGTCCTCGCCGAACACGGCAGTGAACCCGTGGGAAGCATCTAGAGCAAAATTCCTGGTTACGCGGATTATGTCACTTCTGACCCCGTGGAAAACGTCCAGAGCAGATCCTGGTCCTCGCAGAGAACGGCAGTGAACCCGTGTGAAGCATCCAGAGCGGAGCCTGGTCCTCGCCGAACACGGCAGTGAACCCGTGGGAAGCATCCAGAGCAAAATTTCTGGCTACGTGGAATGCGCATTATGTCACTCCTAACCCCGTGGGAAACTTCCAGAACGGATCCTGGTCCTCGCAGAGCACGGCAATGACCCCGTGTGAAGCATCCAGAGCGGAAACTGGTCCTCGCAGAGCACGGCAGTGAACCCGTGTGAAGCATCCAGAGCGGAGCCTAGTCCTTGCCGAACACGGCAGTGAACTCGTGGGAAGCATCTAGAGCAAAATTCCTGGTTACGCGGATTATGTCACTTCTGACCCCGTGGAAAAAGTCCAGAGCGGATCCTGGTCCTCGCAGAGCACGGCAGTGAACCCGTGTGAAGCATCCAGAGCGGAGCCTAGTTCTCGCCAAACATGGCAGTGAACCCGTAGGAAGCATCTAGGGCAAAATTCCTGGTTACGTGGAACGCGGCAATGACCCGGTGGGAAACATCCAAAGCTGATCCTGGTCCTCGCAGAGCACGGCAGTGAACCCGTGTGAAGCATCCAGAGCGGGGCCTATTTCTCGCCGAATACGGCAGTGAACCCGTGGGAAGCATCTAGAGCAAAATTCCTGGTTACGCAGAGCACAGCAATGAACCCGTGTGAAGCATCCAGAGCGGAGCCTGGTCCTCGCTGAACACGGCAGTGAACCCGTGGGAAGCATCCAGAGCGAAAATTGTACTGTGGAGTCCTTAAATCCATGGACTATGATGTCCTTAATCTCGACTGTGATGTCTTAAAATTAACAACGGACTGTGGAGTCCTTAAATCCACGGACTATGATGTCCTTAACCTCGACCGTAATGTCTTAAAACTAACAACGGAATGTGGAGTCCTTAAATCCACGGACTATGATATCCTTAACCTCGACCGTAATGTCTTAAAACTAACAACGGACTGTGGAGTCCTTAAATCCACAGACTATGATGTCCTTAACCTCGACCACAATGTCTTTAAACTACGATATCCTGAAAAGCCTCCGGAGCTGAGCCTGGTCCTTGCCAGACACGGCAGTGAGCCCGTGGGAAGCATCCAGAGCAACCATTGACCCCGTGAAATGCGGATAAGGGCAACTTCACCCATCACTTGCGGGTCCTCACGACTCGTAAGGGAGTAAATTCTCTTGTGAGATCCTTACGACTTTAAAGAGAAAACACACTTATGAATCCCCACGATTCTTAAGGAGAAATTACACCTACGGGATCCTCTTGACCTGTAGGGAGAAAAACTCTTTATGAGACCCTCACGGCTCATAAAGTTGAAAAGTCTTAGGAGGCAGATCTTAATCCTGAATCCTAAGCCATCGTTGTCCTGCAAAGAGATCAAGATAGACTATTCACAGAATACACTTACTAAAAAGAGACACACCATTGAGATGAAAAGTATGTCTTTTATTCATGAACAAAAATGGATACAAAGTACAATTCGTGAAAGAACAAAAATATATTCTTATTCAGGAATGTATACAAAGGAAGAATAAAAAAATATACAAGTGTTCAAGTCGACGGGCGATTTAGTAGATTGATCAGCTCATCCCTCTTTCGCTGGGCCTCGCCTTCATGGTTCAATATCGTCAAGAAACGGGCCTCCGCTTGAGCCTGCTGGGCCTGATATGAGGCAAGCCGCCCTTCGAGCTCTTTCTCGGTAGCTTTGTGAGCCTCGACCCTTTCGCGAGTAAACACGGCGGCTTTGTCGAGGACCACCACCTCCTTGATGGCCTCTTGAAGCACTCGCCACAGTTCATATGCTTTGTTGGCCTTGGCCGTAAGGTTGGCTTGGAGCTCATTCAACGCTTTCGAAGCCAGCTCCCTCTCTGAGAATTTGCGGCCGAGCTTCTTCTCACATGACACCATATTCGCCGCGCACCGCTCGATTAAGCCCCGTAAGCTCGCCTTCGCAGCCACAGCCTCCGAAGAAAGGCGGGTACACTCAAGCACATGCAAGCAAGTTTCCACCTGCCGACCAAACTCAACCCAGACTTGCACCACCACCTCATTATGATAGGTAGCAAGAAAGGGAAGAGAGCCGTTAGCTTCAGCAGCAAACGCTTCGGCTGTGATTACACTGCCCGCACGAAGCTCCTCGATCAGGGATGACAGGGAGTCGAGGCTTAATTTCGCCAGACGGTCTGAGGCTCGCAAAGCATAAGGGTCGGGCGGCATGACGATGCGCGGCTCCAGCGCTGTGAGAACTGGCAGGGCTGTTCAGATTTATAAAAAGATCGGTGAAACTTTTAAGCAAAAGAACAAGTGGGACAATATTGAGACTTCACTTACCCACAGTCATACAAGAAGGAGCTGAAAACTCCCCTGGTCCTTCGAAGACCTCTACCTCGTCGTCGGCCTCCAGAACTGTAAAGGACATCAACGTCATTTCGCGAAATAACAACAATGCTATGAAAAGATGGTAAACAACACTCACCTTGCCCAGACGAGAGGACAATGCGTTGAGAAGATATCGCCTGCGGAGCGGCCATCTCCAGCAGACGCTGAAAGGATCGCCGGGGAGACAGATCGGCAATAGAGGCCGCCAGTCCGCGCAATTCTGAAAAGACAAAAGAGTTCAGATAACGGAAAGATTACTAGTTTAAAAAGTGGAAGGTTCGACGCTCCTCCAATTCTGAGCTGGAGGGATAGCAAATTCAACGGGTTCCAACCTCGGGCACAGTATCAGGGACACGAGCTGGTGTAACGGCCTCTGAGGAAGGAGCAGCGGCAGCCACTGCGGGCTCCAACGAAGGGAGGTGGTCTCGACTATATCCATCCCAGCCTCTGGGCCGCCCTCAGGAAGATCCGTGGGGACGGCGACCACCAAGGGTGCCTCTCCCGAAGGAGCGAGTGCTTCGGGAGCAAGAACCACCGCAGAAGGCTCTATCGCGAGAGGGACAGTGTCGTCAACCCCCTCCATATCGAGCAATGTTTCATTAGGAGTGTCAACTGGCTCTACCGTCAGTAAGCCTGTAGGAACCTCCCCCATTGCCGAAGTCTCAGCACAATTCACACAAGAATAATAATACATACATACAAGTGCAGGCACTATGAAATATTACAAAGAAATACAGGAACATACCAATGCGTAAGGAAGCTTTCAATATGGCTTCTTCAAGCCGATGCTCCTTCTCAAGGAGGTGTGCTCGCCGATGTTCAAGGGTGGACTTGTAGCCGCCTGTCCACAACGAAAGCACGTCCGTAGCATCCTCCGAAGCAGCCTGCTTAAGGGCCCGTTCGCCCCATTCCTCCAAAGGGCCGATGAACCGCCGCTGGATCCATGAAGGGCCTTCGTAAAAGATTACGGCAGGGTAGGGCTTCTTCGGAACCCTTACGTTCTGAGACTCATCTTTAGAACGTCTTATAGCCTCAGTCAATTGTGCGGCTTCCTCGGCAGCTGAACCCGGAAAAAGTAAGCCAGCATCCGACTCTTGCACGGTCAACAGTTCATCCTGAAGAATGGGCTCAGACTCTACTAAAGAGTCGAGCAGGTTGGTAACCACCTTCCTCCACCGCTGGGATCCAAAACCGACCGCCGAAGACGACCGTTTCCTCCCCCGTGGAGCCTTGACACGACGCTGACCCACCTCACCTTCAACACCCTCATTTCCAGCACCCTCGCTTGGCGGTGCTGTCGAGGACAACACGGCCATTGTCGACGCCGCCGGCGGTGGTACTGCTACTGGCACCCTTTTACCCCTTGACTGAGCTCGGGAATCTAACGGCATACCAATTGTAGGGGTAAGGTCCACCTCCGACTCCCCTGGAATGAGCGAAACACTGGTGTCCCTCAGGGGAAAGCGGACCGGTGCGCGCGGCCGCAGTGGAATTCCCGCGTCCTGAGCCGGAGCAAGAGCGCCATAGCTAAGAAGCAGCCGCTTCTCCTCAGCAATAACTAGGTTGACCCGATGAAGATACCAGCCTGTGAAGGACCCCACGCATCGGGGAGTATGATCTGCTTCGGGGATCATGAAGTAAGAACCAGTGTTCAGCCTCACAAAATGATGAGCGGCATTACGAACAGCTGCGGGTGAAAGGACCGGCGCAACTGTAAAAGCCTCGAAGGGGACGCCCTGATCATATCCAAGCTGTCGGGCGAAACGATGCAGATTGTACCGCATAAACAGAGCCGCACTGTTCTGACGGAATACAAGATAGCCCGGTCTGATCGCGTACAAGTGCGTGGCCTCCCGGGGCTTCAGAGAAGGCACCTCACCTTTCGACCGTGGAGTTGTTGAATCGGACCTGAAGGAGCAGATAGAACCCAATCCATAAATACCAGTCCGCCCGCGCTTGCATAAGGAGCAATTAACACGCGAATAGCCCCGGACTGAGTTGGATCGGGAGCAGAAGCGTCCACCAGCCGCATGAGTCGCGGAAAAGTGTAGGCGTCATAAAATGCGGGTCTCTGGTGCGCAGCAAAAGCCCCCAACACGTGCATCTCAATCCAAGATGTAAAGTAGTGAAGGGAGAAGTTTACTACGTCCACACCGGGAGTTGAGGTGTTGGCGGCGGCGCCCAATCCATGATAGAGATGCGCTAGCACCGGGATGCCTATGGCCAGCCGTGTCCCCTCTGCGATACGATGAGCCGGATAGATAACCGAGACTCTCATGAACCGGCGATGCATAGGGATGACGAACCAGCTGAGCCAGACACTGATAAAGCCCACAAAGAATGTCTCCTCGTCCATGCCGGGAGCTGCAATCGATTCGAAAGATGCCGGCGACATGATAGGAATATAATACTGCGGTAAATCTGATTCCTTAGTCGGCCGCCTGTTCAAACCAAACCCAAAGGGGTCGTTGATGCTTGCAAACTTGGGAGCCGTCTTCGACAGGACATCCTCGCGAAGGAAGCAAGCGATGAAGCTCTTGAAAGTGACACCCTTCTCCTCAGATTCTGTGAACAGTTTGTCGAAGATACCCAGCGCCTTGATCAAACTCGGACGCTTATGGCGGACGGCGTTCTCGGTAGACAAGCCGTCAAGCGTTGTGGGCTCAGTCTCAAAGACGTACTCGTCAGAAGGCAGCAATTCCTCGTAAAGTGTCCCTCTAATTGGCTGCCCCGTGATCTCATGAAATTCTTCCAAAGAAATTGAAACTTCACGGTCCCCCAAGAGGAAAGTGTTGGTGGGAAGATTCCACTGGTTCAGGAAGGCCTTAACCCACCAGACGTGAGGAGACTGGTAGTGGAAGAGGGACGCATATATCGATTGATAAAGCCCAACCTTCTGCAGTCGCGCGCGATGGGCGGACAGGATGTATCGAGCCCAAAGGAGATAGCTCGTAGGGTGTCGAGGGGTGAGCCCTATTTTGTAGATCTGCCCCCATGGCTGGGCCTCGCCCTGGCAAATGCGGCGTCCCAGAATGTCTATGGTCGGGATCGGATGGTTCGGGATACCGGTCGTTGAAGGCTCGAGCCGTCCCATCGGAGTCCAATTAGGCATCTCCACAGCGAAGACAGTTCCCGGAGGATCCATCGGCAGGAACGGAAAGGTAGGCTCCGTCGGCACTTCGCAAAGAAAACTCCGGCGACCCCGGATAATATGACCATACCAGGTCCCCCACAAAAGCAAGTTGGTGCAGTTCGGGTCATGAGCCCTAATCATTGCCATCACTTCCTCATCAGATGGCGACTGAGGAAAAGCGGCCTCCGAGCGAGTGAAAGGAAAATACGGAGCAGACGTCATTGTACCTGAAATAAAATAAAGGGAAACTGTTAAAGCGAAGCCAACTGTGATTATAGTTATATATATATATATAAAGACAGCAACAGCGGACTCATTTTATGGGACCATTGGTTACAAAACACATGGGTCCCACAAAATCAAGATGACGGCTTGCTAATAATGAGGCCAAGCAATTATAATGAGACAAAAGGAAGATTCTCATTAAATAAGTAGTGGATTTCAAATGACCCTACACATTCCCCTAAAAAGAAATCCATCTTGGACTCCGTGACAAATCAAACAGAATCAAGGGAATTAAATTCCCAAAAAGAGACATTGCAAACTTCTTCTTCTTGGATGTGAAAAAGACAACTCAGGGCAAGAAAACCCCAAGAAGCTTTCTGGGAAGAACTAAATTCTTCATAGGAATTAAATTCCTTTTTGGAAAAGGGGAATTAAATTCCCAGAAACATTTGTGAGATGGAATTAATTTCCATGGAAAAGGGCAAAACATCATCATTGACCCCTGAAGGCCAGAGAAACCTTAGCAAGATCAGTTGTTTAAGGATTGGAGGATTTTCTTTTTAAAGAACTTAAAAATGGGTTCTTGTTAAAAAGGAAAAACCCTTGATCTGGATTTAAAATCCCATGGTGATTTCTATGAAAGTTCTTCGTTCATTCAAGATCATTACCTGAAGAAAAGGAAATCTTTCAACAGAGTTAAACTCTGGAAAATTTGCAAGACAGAGAACTAAGCACTGAGGAACGAGAATTAAATTCTCAAAAGAAAAGTTAGCCAAAGGAGGAAGATGAAAGAGTGGAGGCGCTTCTGAAGAGACCCCTGCATTTATAGGATGTGATGGAAACGCTTCATCTTCCCGATTCCCTAGATGGATCCAACGGTCACAAAAGTGACAGCGTTTCACTCACGTGCAGACACGTGAGAGCAACGCTGTGGAGGCATTTGTTTCCTGATTAAAAATTAGGAATTACCTCAATGAGGTATCACGTGTTCACACGTGACCAATGGTCACGTGATGGTTAAAATCTCACTAAACAAAAACGAAAAAACAAAAGGCTGAAAGATGACCCAATTTGGGGTCACGTGCTCACACATGACCAAGGGTCACGTGTCAGCACATGACAGGCTTTGAAAGCCTCACATTTTAATAGAATTTAATTCTAAAAATCAGAAAATATCTCAACGAGGTATCACGTGCTCACACGTGACCAATGGTCACGTGTTGACACATGATGGTTAAAACGGCAACGTAAACAAGCAGCTGTTAAAGGGCTCAATTGGGGGTCACGTGCTCACACGTGACCAAGGGTCACGTGCCAGCACGTGACAGGCTTTGAAAGCCTTACAGCTTAAACGAATTTAATTCTAAAAATTAGAAAATACCTCAACGAGGGTCGCGTGCTCACACGTGACCAAGGGTCACGTGCCAACACGTGACAGGCTTCGAAAACCTTACAGTTTAATTGAATTAAAATTCTGAATTTCTCTAAAATCTTTCCAAATGGAAAAGGATTAAGGAGAACCGTTGGATTAAAAATTCAGGGGTGATTAAAAATCACCAATTCATGGAAAAATCTTAGACAAGGAAAGATTTCCCTAAATCTCACCAGAAATAACAAACAGAATATCTTTGGATTGAAAATCCAACGGTGAATAAAATTCACTTAATGATCTAAAGGCTCATATTAATCATGAAAACAAACAAAATCTTTCAATAAAAGATTTGCTAAACAAATTGATTCTTTTCGTTCTCCTATAAATAGAAGCCAAGAGAAGAGAAGAAGATATGGAGAGAGTTTGGAGAGAGAGCTTTGGAATCTTGAAATTGCAGAGAGAAAAGAAAGGAGAATTTAATTCTCAATAAAAGAAACCCTAGATGAGAAAAGGGAAAAAGTCCAAAACTTCAAAAAGAGAATTTAATTCTCAAATCTAAGAGTTTAACTCTTCTGCACAAAAGAACTTAGTTCTTCCTCTGGTTGAAGATCTGCACAGAGCACATCTCCCCATAAGTTGAGAATTTAATTCTCATCGGGTTGAGATCCTGCCATGCAGATCCAAAACTTAGAGGGGGAATTGAGTTTAGAGAATTTAATTCTCCCAAAACAAAACTAGGGTTTAACCCTATATGAGAATTTAATTCTCCCAAACTCACAGGAATTTAATTCCTTCAAGATGGACAGAACTAGCGTTTAACCCTAATTGAGAATTTAATTCTCTCAGATTTACAGGAATTTAATTCCTCCTAAAGGATATTAGGGTTTCACCCTATATAAGAATTTAATTCTTTCACAATAAGAATTTAATTCCTCCAAAATCATAATTAGGGTTTAACCCTATAAAAGAATTCAATTCTTAAAAATAAAGAGACTTGAAGGATCTCCATGCATGCAAAGGACTAAGGTCGCGTGGCCCCCGAAAAGATCCCCAAAAATAAGAAGGGAAAAAGCTCGGAGGCAATGCCTCACGTGTTCCCACGTGACCCTTAAAACAAAAGAGAATAAATCCAAAGGCAGAACCATTCTTGGGCGCCCTCACGTGTCCCCACATGACCCCTAGTAAAACGCTTTAATAATCAATGACTGGAAGCCCACCACGTGCCTACACGTGATAGCCTGAAGACCAAAAGTGTTTAACACTTATCTAAATATCCTGAAAACAAAATAAGAGGATCTGGCCCCACTTTTTGATGCTATCACGTGCTCCCACGTGACCCCTCCCTCTTCTAGTGTTTAACACTAATCTGGTAATTTTGTTGCCAGTGTTTAACACTGTTATCTGTTAGTGTTTAACACTAATTTGAGGATCACATTTCTAGTAATTTGATAATCTGATTACCAGTGTTTAACACTGTTGTTCTTTAGTGTTGAACACTAGCTTCAGCCCAATTGACTAATTTTCTAGAAGCAAAGTCTCCCCTTCAATGGACCAACAGAGGGCTAATATTCCAAACTTGATTGGACTTAGCCCAAGAAGGTCATAAGTCCTCAATTCAGACTTGACTGAGCCAATGTGATCATAATATAATTAATCGATCTTAGTTCCAAATTGGACTACAGATCACTTAATCCACTTTGGTTCGAGGGTGCATCTCTCCACTCCTCTGATATTTGTCGTTGTAAACCTTCAACGTCTTCAGAGAGGTGATGGGTCCCGATAACCACACACTTCACAGACTATGACGTCTCTAAACTGGACTGTGGGGTCCTTAAACTCACGGACTATGATGTCCTTAACCTTGACTGTAAGGTCTTTAAACTCACGGACTATTATGTCCTTAAGCTCGACCGCAATGTCTTTAAACTAACATTGGACCACTATGTCCTTAAACTGGTATTGGACCACTATGTCCTTAAACTGGTCTTGAACCGCTATGTCCTTAAACTGGAAATCGACCGCAATGTCCCTAAACTAAACAATAGAGTTCAAATGCTCTTTTGTTGGATCTAAATGATCCTGTTACGTTGATCTTAGTCTAAAATTAGACTAACGTGTCCTTAACTAATGTTGAGTTGATCTTAGTCTAAAATTAGACTAACGTATCCGTAACGAACGTTTAAGTTGATCTTAGTCTCAAATGAGACTAACGTATCCTTAAACCCAAACCCCCAAACCCAAATCTAAGAAAATACGGATTTGGACTAATCCACGTCCTACGGGCGACAACATAAATTAGTCCTCGTATACAATCCACGGGCAACCAAAAACAAAACAAACACACACGACACGAAGTGACCATCTGGAGAAAGAGAAAGTGGTTACCGCGTTGCGATAGCGTAATTAACTGCAAGGGCTTGCGCCTGCGGGGAAGAGCGTCCCCACAATCAAAAACCCCTCAAACGAGGGGGAATCTGATGAAGTCTGCTATATCGGCCGCATCCGTTTAAACCTTCGATACATGGTGCCATAAATCAACTTGGCATCTTCGGAGAGGTGGACGGATAGCACCAATTAGCATCTGCCCCAAATTTCAGGCAAGACGGACCTACGCGGTCGCGTCTCCATGATTCGGAGGGGAACACCCGACAGCTGGTACGGAGCCCAGAAGATGATGTCTGATTTGGGACTAAAGTGCGAGAAGATTCAAGCATATCCTAAAAATTGCGTATTGTACCGGAAAGAGAATTCAGATTTGAAAGAGTGTCCAACATGCGGAGAGGCCAGGTATAAGCCGAAAGATTCTGATAAGAAGCCTGATATACCTGTCAAGATAGCACGATACTTTCCCCATAACACAGAGGCTAAAGAGGCTATTCAGGTGCAAGAAAACAGCCGAGGCAATGATTTGGCATCACCGTGCTCCTCCAAGTGAAGATGGAAAAATGAGCCATCCAAGAGATTCACCGGCATGGAAGAATTTTGATAGGAGGCACGCAATATTCAGTAGCGATCCTCGCAATGTCCGGCTCGGACTAACTAGTGATGGTTTCTGCCCATTCAACTATATGGCTGGAAGTCACAGCACATGGCCCGTTGTAATGATAATTTATAATTTGTCGCCTTGGTTGGTTATGGACCAATCATACTTTATGATGTCTCTTCTTATCGACGAACCAAACTCACCGGGAAACAATATCGACGTCTATCTCCGACCTCTGATCGAGGAGTTAAAATCTTTGTTCATTAATGGTGTAGAGACATACAATGCAAACATAAATACAACCTTCATACTGCGTGCGGATTTAATGTGGATAATTAACGACTTTCCTGCATATGGAATGCTATCAGGTTGGTCCGTACATGGTCACAAAGCATGTCCTCATTGCCATCAACACACAACGTCGAAATTCTTGAATTTTAGCAGGAAAGTTTGTTATTGCGGCCATCGACGTTTCCTGCCTCTAGACCACCCCTATAGGTTAGAAACTGTTCACTTTAATGGTCATCAGGAGCTTCTTGGACCTCCATCCCTATTGTCCGGAGAGGACGTGACTGCTTAATGGGATGGTTACAATAATGTGACCTTCGGGATGGATCCGACGAAACAGGTCAAACCACCATTTTGGAACAAGTTAAGCATTTTCTTCGAGCTTCCGTACTGGTCAACAAATTTAGTGCGTCATTGTCTGGATGTCATGCATATAGAGAAGGGAGTATCAGAGCACATACTCAACTTGCTTCTTTGTAAAGAAGGAAAATCGAAAGACAACCTGAATGCTCGGATGGATCTACAAGAGTGGGGAATAAGAAGTGAATTGCACCCTAAACCGGTAGCGGGTAAACCAGGAAAGTTTGTACTTCCCAATGCCGCTTATCATATGTCACAACCGGAGAAAAAAAGATTCCTGCAGGTGTTGCATGATTTGAAAGTTCCCATAGGTTTCTCAGGATCATTCAGCAAGAAAATAAAATTTGTGAAAGGCAAGATCGATGGGCTGAAAAGTCATGATCACCATGTTATCGTGGAGCACCTTCTTCCATTAGCCCTCAGGACTTCTCTCCCCGAATCGGTTGGTCTAGTAATCAACGACCTATGTTGTTTTTTCAGAGAGTTGTGCGCTAAAACACTGGAGGTTCTGACGCTGGATAAGCTAGAAAATTCTATTACGTTGATACTTTGCAAGTTTGAGCGTATTTTCCCACCGTCATTCTTCGATATCATAATACACTTGACGGTTCATCTTGCAACTGAGGCTAAGTTAGCCGGACCGGTACAATATCGATGGATGTATCCCGTCGAGAGATACGTGTAATTTTTCGTTTCGCGCAATTTTTAAAATTATTCTTGTCCTGTATGCCCGTATTTATTTATTCAACATATTTTCTTTAGGTACCTCTACACTCTTAAAAAGTATACACACAATAAAAATCGACCATAGGGTTCTATCATGCAAGGTTATTTTCTTGATGAAGCAACCACATTTTGTTCCCGCTATCTGGACGAGAACAATGAGAAGAGACTTAACCGGCATCGAAGAATTCAAGACGGGCCATATGGTAAAGCCGGTTATAAGAGGGTAGACACTATGTTTATCTACAAGATATACCGGTTTATCTTGCTTAATTGCGCATGTCTTGAACAAATTAGAGAGTAAGTTTTTTTGGATTAATTGTTATATTTGTGTTTGTGTGTGTATGAAATGATATAATATTAATGTCACCATTATTTGTCGAAAACAGAATTCATTTTAACGAGGTACGTGAGGGGCATCCTGATTGGAACGAAGAACGATTGGAAAAATATCATCAAGATAATTTTTATGATTGGGTCACAGATCATGTAAGTTATTCGAATAACATGTTATTGCTATCAGTTTTAATCTAAACTTATATCGTTATATATTTGTCGTAAAATTTGTTTTGTTAGATCCACGATCCGAACTTGTCTGCATCATTTGAGAGTGATTCAAGATGTTTAGCTCAATTTCCTAGTATGGAGGTTGCATATTATAAAGGATTTTGTGTTCTTGGATACAAATTCGAAATTAAGGACATAGAAACATCTAGAACCACTCAGAATAGTGGGATTGCGACGGTAGGATCGGACGGTGTGATTTATTATGGGTACTTAAATTGTATACTCGGCATTCACTATCCCGGACGATCAGAACCCTTTTATATATTCCAGTGTACTTGGTACGATACGCGAACCAATACGGGTATGTTTATATATCCTATAGTGCATGCATATTGATTTAGAATGTTATATTATTGATCTACACATTCTTTTTGCAATTACTTATATAATCTATTTTTAATTGTCTAATTGTAGGTGGTGCGTCCACATCTGACGCAGGGGCCACTCATGCCACTTCCGTACCCTCCGCATCGTCTGTAGGTTAGTATGAATAAATATAAAATATTTATTCATTTTACATATCCTCTATAGAATAAATATGAACTTCATGGAAATTTAGCGTCAATGTTTATTTTCTAGTTGGAGGGGATGCGTCCGCATCCGGGACACCGGCTGTTCCTCACCGGAGAAACTATCGTCCCGCTCATGCTGCTGCCCGGGCCCAGGCTCGTGCTTTAGTCACCGGAGGTATATATCACACTTCAATTTTCGTTTAACCTTGATTTCTTAATACAACTTTGTCTTAATATTGATTGTCGCGATATTTCTTACAGACGCAGGGCCTCCCCATCCCCAGAGGGGGACTCGAGGCCCGAATCAGTCCCATAGGCTGAGGCCTGACAGAGCCAGGGGGGAGGCAGCATTCCCCCTCTTTTTTACCTCTAATTATCGCTATACCGGTCCTCATGCCGAGAGATTCGGCCGGTATATGGGGGATGAGAGCCGGCTTGTGAAGAACTATCCACTTCACGTTGAGTGGGGCGACCAGCACCGGCACTCATTCGCCTTCTTTTTTGATCAGGCTCGGGTATTAATATATATTTTCATTTGATTTATCCAATATATTTATTATTAACACTTGCAATATAATAACAATGTTTTTTTTGTATTTTCAGTTGGATTACGATTTTCAGCCTGTACCCGACCCTGATCACCCTGGGAGGGTGCTCGACCTTCATGCTCTGTACAATGGCCTGATGAAAAAAATGCAGACCAAGGTCCGATACAACAGGAATGAGATGAAGGCCGACTGCTACTCCCTGTGGAT
The DNA here is from genome assembly GCA_030015575.1 of Agapanthus africanus. Lineage (NCBI taxonomy): Eukaryota > Viridiplantae > Streptophyta > Magnoliopsida > Asparagales > Amaryllidaceae > Agapanthus > Agapanthus africanus. The sequence goes on from CM057349.1 coordinate 424,959,074, forward strand.
GGCGACCCCCGAGGCAGAGAGAGCGGCCCTCCTATCTACTCCGGCCTTTGCGAGAGTCGACGTAGAGACATGGTCTCTATTGTGCGAATATTTCGACTCTCAACGCAAACAGGTATGTATTTTAAATGTAATTCATTGTTTAGTATATAATTTATTTTTTTGTGTTCTTTAATTAAAAAACTAAATGTGAATGAGTTGTGCAGAAACCGGCCGCTCAAAATATAGAGAATAGGAAGTCGGGGAAGAGGGGTCGCCCCACTTATACAGGTGGCTCGAGAAATATTACTCGAGCCATGGAGTTATCGGTAAATTACAATAGACCGGCCTTTGTGATATAATGCAATATTAAGAGTTATTTTCTAATATATCTAATATTAAGAGTTATTTTCTAATATTGCAGACAGCTCAGACCCTGGCGCAAGGTGGTACACCGAGCGTGTTGTCCGCATATCTTGCCGTCCTCGGCACCTCGACAGATCCCGCCACGGGCGAGCTTCGATACCCCGACGTCGCTACCCAGGAGTATTGCGTAAGTTTTAATATTTATTCAACCCCTATTTGAAATTTTAGTTTTGGAAGGTTCAAATTTAAATGATATACTTATATTTTACTGGTTAATGTGGGTGTAGGAGCGGGTGGTATAGATATCAACATATCCAATATTAGTACGTAGCCTGAGCTTATTTGGTTGTAAACTTAGCTTTGATTAATCATACATACATATCTAATTAAAATAAACTACGGTTTTCCAAACTAGATATCCAAATGGGGTTTCGAAATAACTTGATAATGATACGAATTCGAATAATACACAGTTCTTACTCGCTTATTACACACGTTAGGTCCAGACGCGACAGGGTACATCGGCCGAGCCTCCACATGCATCTCCTTCGGCTGCGGTTCCGCAAGCCACTACATCGGCTGCGGTTCCGTAGACAACTCCTATAGCTCCACCGCCCGCTCAGACTCCCGCAGCCGCGGCTCCGCAAGCCACTACCTCGACGGTGGCTGCGCAGACCACATCGCCAGCTCCACAGCCCGCTCAGACTCCCGCACGCTCCGCATTGCATGATTTATTGACCGAGGAGCAGACGCGCCAGATTCTGGCGTTTATCAGAGGTGGAGCTGGACCGAGCTAGGGTAGCTTTTTGATTCTTATATTTTAAACATGTATTTATTTATATGATACATATTGTACTACATTTTGGACGATATTGATATTGGTGGTGTTTACGTGTTTATATTGATATCATATTCTGCTTTTTGGTTTCTTTTGTATATTATACGTGAGATGTGATTATGAATACTGCGATATATGTTCTGTGTGATGATTAATTTTATATATGATCGATGTATACATTATTGTGCACAGGGCGAGAAAAAAATAGACAGCCCTTTTTTTAAAAAAACCTGATAATATGTACCTACGGATTTATCCGTAGGGCCCTTAATTGCCTCTACGGATTAATCCGTAGGGCCCAACAATGTACCTACCAATTTATCCGTAGGGGCAAAATATTAGGATACCTGATATTTTGCCCCTGTGATCTCAGTATTAGGGGTTAAGATTGCCCCTACGGATATATCCGTAGGGGCAAACAAATGCCCCTACACAGGTATCCGTAGGGGCAAAATATCAGGTATCCTGATATTTTGCCCCTACGGATATATACCCACGCACTTATCCGTAGGGGCAACTACTTGGCCCTACGAATAAGTCCGTAGGGACATCTAATCTATTTTATAAAACCGTAAATAAAATAAATTTTTTGTCCCTACGGCCTAATCCGTAGGGACAACAGGACCTACAGTTAAATCCGTAGGGGCACTTTTTAGTCCGTAGGGGAAAGTTCAAGGCTTCGACTTGCACCTACGGCGTTTGTACCTACAGGGTATTTTCGTGCCCTTACGAATATATCCGTAGGGGCAGTGGTTTGCACCTACGGATAAATCCGTATGGGCAACCCTTATTTGTACTAGTGTCTCTTTGCGTGCACTTGAAGAAGAAGCCCAATAATGGGATGTTTATCTCGATCCAAATCAAGTTGATTCTATTGACGATGTTGTATTTCCAAAGAGATTGTCTGAGCTGTGTGCATTCCATCATTTTTCTTTTAATCTTATATATATTGGATAATTTGCTAATTTTACTAGCTAGTGACTTTACATCCACATATATGTATAAATATAATCATCATGGAAGCGCATGATGTATCTTTTTGTAACAAGTAAACAACAAAGTCGTTACATCCTAAGAAGGCTCTCGTTTGCTCAAGGCAGTGATCATGTAACTTTCCTTTCCCCCTTGAATTTATGGAATGGTTTTAATTTTGAAACTCTCTAGTAGATGGGTATCTAACCTGTAAAGTAAGTCTCCACTTGTCTCGTATGTTTACCTATTGGAATGTCTGAATCCTACCCAATCTATTAAATCTATATTTAAATATATTTTATTTGTTTGTTTAATTAGAGATAAAATTTAGTTAGTTATTTATAGATAAATCCTAATTAAATCAATATTATCTCTAAGCATCATTGTATAGGCTATAAATATGGAACAATAGCCTAGAGTTTGTATTGTACGAGCTCGCTATAATGTAGAGGGCGAGAGTTTATTCCGTATTCTCCATGTAAACTCTCTCATCTGAATTAATGAAAACGATATCCGTTGTCTTCATGATTTTTCCCATTTGGGTATTCCACATAAAAATCTTTGTGTTTCGTTGTGTTGATTCTTATCGCTGGTTTTATATCCGTTGTCTTCATGATTTTTCCCATTTGGCATCTTTCCTCCATTAATCTCATATGGAGGAAAGAGGCCATGGGAGGGGATTTCCTCCTATGGCGTGGAAAAAACACAACCTCCACCATTTTTTCCGACGATCGGCACCCATCATCATCATCGTTATCATTTAAGATGTGCGTACACCAAATTTCATGTGATTCCACAACCTTTTCACCGTTGATTTAGTGAGTTCAAAATTAACGGTTTACCGACAATAGAACTTTTTACATTGCTAAATCAACGGTGAAAAAGTTGTAGAATCACATGAATTTGGTGTACCCACATCTTAGATGATAACGATGAAGATGATGGGAGCCGATCGTCGATAAAATTGGTGGAGGTTGTATTTTTTCCACGCCATAGTCGGTAATCCCCTCCTATGGCCTCTTTTCTCCATTATATATATATATATATATATATATATATATATATATATATATCTTAATTAGTTTTAAGATATACAGCTCTTAAATGTTCAAATTACTTAATTAGTTTTAAGATATACAGCTCTTAAATGTTCAAATTAACATTGCTCATGAAATAAAAGAAAATTAATTGATTAAAAAAGAAAATGTGTGAGAGAGGTTCGGCCCAAGTCATGATTGAGTAGCTAGGATAAGGAGCACATTGAGATAACCGACCATTATGGATATTTCAACTTATGCATGCCTGAATGCATGCACTTATTAAAGCTTGCTCCTATCCGATAAGAGTAATTGAGAGTGAGTTGACAGAAAATAATATACTGATTGTATCATCTTTCCCAAGTTTTCCCAAGTTGGTTATAATGCCTCATAAAGCCACGTGACATTGACGCGACCTGGATCACGCCAAGATGTTACCTTCCGTTGATCTGCTGATGGCGGCAATGGATGGCTGATATTTGATCTTGAGGCAGGCTCCTGAAGCGTGTGGATCTCAATGGGTGTTGAGGTGGTTGTTGCCGAGCTACCTGCAAGGAAGTCCCGGGGTGGTTGTACCATCGAGGACCCTCCGACGGTCAAATTAGAAAGGAAATCCGAGCAGAGTAACGGCTTAGTGGAGTAAAAATGGTTTACTTAAACCGTCTGAAGAAGAGGTTTATATAGCGGTGGCAGCAAGCAGGGCAGGCGCGAGAATCACGACAGCCGTTACGCTCCCGACGTCACGCCCGCGTGATGAGCGGGATCTTCCATTAATGGCGAGACAGGCTCGTTAATGGGGGATTGTGATGGCGTGGAACGTGGGATGTGGCCGGCGGATATCTCGCGCATGATGAGATTCGCGGGATGGCGGTTACGCCTGTGAGCAGTGCCGTTGGTCGGTCGATGAGACCGAGGAAGATGACATCGGCGGGAGAAATCGTGAACGAGCAGAAGAGCCGAGGTATCTTGGTTCTGTGGTAGTCCAGAGACGGGCTGTGAGGCCAAGGAGGCCAATTGTGCAGGGGCCTCGGAGGTGAGCCAGCGTTTGTTTATAGGACGAGCATAGGAGTGGTCTGGTCGGCCACTGTAGGTCCTTTCTTGCATGCTCTGGCACACGTCATCTGCCACGTGTCATGATCTGGGAGATCACCGATATTGAGCATCATCATTAGCCCACCACTCTCGTCCCGACCAGCTGACGGGCGGGTCGAGAGTGGTCTGCCGGGTCACCCGAGATGAGCTCTTTTTCGAAGATATCGCCGGGTGTGTCCCCGGGTAATCTGTTGTATTTTCTGGATGATGCCAGCGAATCAGGACGAGATCTTTGCATTAAAGAGGGTGCGCCGGATCGTGCGTACTTTCGCTGAAGCGACAGATCACGTGTCGGGCGCGGGTTGGCTGACGCGACGGGCCGCAGACCGCTGGTGTCTAATGGGATACGACCAATGCGCGTGCAACAGGTGGAGCGATCATGGTCATCGAATGCGAAGAGTTGTTTCGGCGGGAGACGACTGTCGCCGTAGGATGTGTACGCTGGCAGTTATAAATAGAGGTGGGGTCCACTTCAAGGGCCATATCTCTTCATATTTTCCTCGTTCTTGATCTTGTAAGCTCGGCGCTCTCCTCTTTAGGTCGGATCTCTGCGTTCCCGAGAACTTCTCCATCAGGTTAGATGTCTTCCTTTGAGGAGTCTGTAGATGTCGTCGGGGTAGATTCTAGGGATTTCTCCACTGAGTCGGAGTCTTCCCGGGAAGTTAGGGTCAGATCATCTTCCCGGGGTCGCGCGTCAGGGGCAGATCCCAGAGCGGAGGTGACGGACACCCCTGGTATGCCATCCTTGGTAAGGTATGAGGACGAGCTTGTCACTGCTGGGGCTCGTTTTCATATCCCTTCCGGCTATACTCTACGTTTGGCCGAGGAAGGAGAGAGGGCGGATCAGGTACGGGGTAAAGAGATTGCCTTGTACCTGGAATCCTTTTGGGCCGGAATGCGCCCGTCCTTCTCTCCCGAGGTTGTTAGAGCGCTAAATTACTTTGGGCTAGCCCCGGGCCAGCTAGTGCCAAACTCATGGAGGATTCTCCTTGGATTCCTGGTCCGTTTGAAGTTACAGATGATCCCTTTCGGTCTGTCCATCCTTGCCTCCTCTCTCATTTACAAAGGTCACCCTGGCACTCGCGCGGGCGACCCGAGGTGGGTTTACCTCTCCTTTAGGAAACGATGGGGGAGTGCAGCCGGGTCGGGAGTTGTTGTCTTGCCTTCTTCCATCTACGATTGGAAGAAGAAGTTTTTCTTTGTTGGGCCGCCAGAAGGCGAGGACTGGCCTGTGCCCACCCAGTGGTCTAGGATAGATGATGGCGAGGAAGCCCGTCCAACAACCCCGACGCGGTGAGAGTGGTGGAGTGGGAGCCCATTCCCCGGGATGATGTGCTGCTTTCTGAGCGGGCCCTTAGTTGGGCTGGGCTCAGCCCCGCCCAGTTCGTCGGTAAGTTAGGAGCTTGTAGATGTTCTGTTAGTCTTGCGTTTATTTTTATTTTTGTTTGTGTTGCTGACTCTATTGCGTCTTGTCTTGTGCAGAACCCATGGACTTGAACCACCTTCGAGCGGCCATGCGCAAGCCGAAGAAGGGATCGAAGGCTGGAGGGGCCAGCTCTTCACGTGTCGGTCCCGGCTCCCCCGGCAGCCGTCCCACCCCAGCACTCGAGTGCGGATCGTGCTTCGGAGCCCAGCCAGGCGCCGAGCCGAAAGCGGGTTCGGGGGCAGGAGGCCCGGGCTTCAGATGTAGAGACCAGCCCTTCGTCGTCGGCTCTCAAGAGGTTCCCCCGAACAGTTCCGCGGACCCCGGCCTCCCCGATCTTGGTGGACGAGGGGGAGATCCGCTTTGAGGTGCCCTCGTGGCTCTCCGTCGCTGACAGCTTGCTGGCCGACATGGAGAGGTCGGCCGGGGGCAAAGTCCCTCGGGGGACTCTGAAGGCGCAAATGGCGTCAATTGCCTAAGAGGCCGTGCAGGTTAGTGCTCGTACCTCACTTAATTTCTCACTCAGCGTCTCATCATCCATGAGATTTGGTACCCCTTTTTCTTTCTAACCCTCCTCTGATTTTTTCAGGTCCTCCAGCACGTCGCCCTCGTCGTCCAGATGGAGGAGGAGGAAATAGCCCCGGCGATGCGAGCCGCGGGCGAGCTTTTCTCGCTGGAGGAGAGCTCAAAGCGGGAGGTGGAGGCGTCGATGGCGAGGGTCGCTGCCCTTGAGGGCGAGGTCGCGACCGGGAAGCAGGAGGTGGCAGCCGCGAAGCAGGAGGTGGCGGCCGGGAAGAAGGAGGTTGCTAGGTTTCGCGAGGCCGCCCAGGCCGCCCAAGCCAAGCTCCAGGACTCCAAGATGCTCGTCGGTACCATGAAGAAGTCGGCGAGCACCCTCCGGAAGGAGCTGGAGGCGGCGGTAGGAGGGTGAAGCGAGCCGACCTCATAGCGGCAAAGGCGGTGGAGAACTACCAGAAGTCGGAACATTTTTACACCGTCCTAGCCTCGCCCACTATCGCCATCTGGCATGAGGCCCTCGACGCCGTCAAGGCTCGGATGCCGGAGTTCGCTGACGAAGAGCTCCGAGCTGAGTATCCTCTCGGGGATGACGAGCAGGGGGACGACCCCAGGGGTGAGACCGGGGAAGAGATTCCCGGCGAGGGCGACGCCGAGGCTGATGCGATGGGCGCTGAGCACCCAGACGCCGCCCGAGCCGTGGCAGATGCCGAGCTTCCTAGGGTTACGCCTGGCCCCGAGGCCTGAAGCCCCTTGTCTTCTAGTTTCTTTTTTGTTGCATCGGGAATTTTGTAGCCCTCCGGGCATTTTTTTAAGGCTGGGGAGCCCACAATACCCTTGTAAAAGCTTTGACTTTGTGAATAAAAACTTTTTGCCATTGTGTTTGCACGCGAATTTTCCTTTTGTCGGCAACACTTGTATTTGCGCAGTACTGCCTTTGTGTAATGTCGGTTCTTCGTCTAGCGATTACGCGTCGAGTTGAATCTGTTCATTTGCCAAGTGTGCAAAGACTAGCGGTAAAACGGTATCTCCATGGCCTCGAAGTCGAGGTGGAGATCGCTCAGACGTATATAGACCGGATGCTTCGTGGTGAGGTCATGTTCCTTAGCGTGGAAGGCTTGGAGAGGCATGCTAAGGATGGACCGAGCAGGGTGGATGCCCGGTGCCTCTAGGCGAGGGCTTAGATCCCTGGCATTTTGGGGTAATGAATTATCAGCCGGGAATAACCGAGCAAGTGCGTGCCCGGTTGCCTCTTGGTGAGGGCTTTGATCCCTGGCGTTGTGGGGTAGGTGAGCTACCAGCCAGGGATAGCCGAGCAGGGTAGTTGCCGGGTTGCCTCTTAGTAAGGGCTTAGATCCATGGCGTTGTGGGGTAGGGGATCTACCAGCCAGGGATAGCCGAGAAGGGTAGCTGCTGGGCTGCCTCTTAGTTAGGGTTTAGATCCTTAGCACGGGAGGGGTCGTATGTGGCCTACTAAGGATGGACCAAGCAGTGAAGCTGCTCGGTTGCCCCTTGCCCAGGGATTTGATCCTTGGTGTGTTGGGGTAGGGAGCTACTAGCCAGGGATAATCGAGCAAAGGCTGGCCCGGTTGCCTCTTGCGAGGGCTTTTGATCCTTAGCTCGGGAGGGGCCGTAAGGGGCCTACTAAGGACGGGCCGAGCAGGGTTACTGCCTGGTGCCTCTTGGTGAAGGCTTTGATCCCTGGTATGTTGGGGTAGGGAGCTACCAGCCAGGGATAATCGAGCAAGGGCGGGCCCGGTTGCCTCTTGCGAGGGCTTTTGATCCTTAAGGATGGGCCGGGCAGGGTTGCTGCCCAGTGCCTCTTAGCGAGGGCTTTGATCCCTGTTTTGTTAGGGTAGGGAGCTACCAGCAAGGGATAACCGAGCAAGGGTGGGCCCGGTTGCCTCTTGAGAGGGCTTTTGATCCTTAGCGCGGGAGGGGCCGTAGGAGGCCTACTAAGGACGGGCCGAGCAGGGTTGCTGCCCGGTGCCTCTTGGCGAGGGCTTTGATCTTTAAGGATGGCCGAGCAGGGTTGTTGCCCGGTGCCTCTTGTCGAGGGCTTCGATCCTTGGCGTTGTGGGGTAGGAGCTACCAGCCAGGGATAGCCGAGCAGGGTAGCTGCTGGGCTGCCTCTTAGTGAGGGCTTTGATCCTTGGCGTTGTAGGGTAGGGGAGCTACCAGCCAGGGATAGCCGAGCAGGGTAGCCGCTCGGCTGCCTCTTGGTGAGGGCTTTGATTCCTAGCGTTGTAAGGTAGGGAGCTACCAGCCAGGGATAGCCGAGCGGGGTAGCCGTTCGGCTGCCTCTTGGTGAGGGCTTAGATCCCTGGCGTTATGGGGTAGGGGAGTACCGACCAGGGATAGCCGAGCAGGGTAGCCGCTGGGCTGCCTCTTAGTGAGGGCTTAGATCTTTAGCACGGGAGGGGTCGTAAGTGGCCTACTAAGGATGGACCAAGCAGTGATGCTGCTCAGTTGCCTCTTGGTGAGGGCTTTGATCCCTGGCATTGTGGGGTTGGGGAGCTACCGGCCAGGGATAGCCGAGCAGGGTAGCCGCTCGGCTGCCTCTTGGTGAGGGCTTAGATCCCTAGCGTTTTAGGGGCCATAGGAGGCCTGCTAAAGATGGACCAAGCAATGAAGCTGCTCGGTCGTCTCTTGTGCGAGGTTCTGTCCATCCTCCAAACCCCGGGAAGAGGGACAGTCGCTGGCAACTTTTTCTTTCCTCTTGCCCTTTTCTTTTGGTCGGCCTGCTCTGTCCGGGGGAGATTTGCATTCACCTCGGATTCGAGCTGGACCTCGCGCTCGGTCTAGGCCTTTACCTCGGCCATGGTCTTAGGTTGCGCTAATGCAAAGGAGCGTAACCACTCCTTGTGCCTAAGACCAGAGCTCAGCGCCGTGATGACCTTCTCGTCCCGGTGCTCTGGGACCTCGAGAAGGGCGTTGTAGAAGCGGGTGACGTATGCTTTGAACGTCTCTTTGTCCCCACTCTTGATGGTGAAGAGATGGTCAACGGTGCGTTTTTTCCGCCTGTTCCCGATGAAGTGGCCGAGGAATTGGGTGGCTAGCTCGTCGAAAGTTGAGATCGATCGTGGCTCGAGTCCTCGGAACCAGTCTCGTCCCGATCGGATGAGAGTGGTGGGGAAGGCTCGGCACTGGGCGACGTCGGAGTTGTCTTGGAAGCTCATCCCCGCGGTGAACGCATCTAAATGGTCCTTCGGGTCAGATTTTCCATCGAAGAGAGAGACCATTGGGGGCTTGTTGCAGGAGGAGACGTAGACAGCGAGCAGCTCCTCGGTGAACGGTTTGATGAGCGAGTCGGCGGCATACTTAGCCCCGTCGCTCGAGCGGTGACCTTCCCGATGCATACCCTCGATCTTCTTCTCGAGGGCGTCGAGTCGTCCGTGGTACCCCGACGATTCAGCACATTTTGATCCCTGGTCTCTGCTTGTGGAGGCCTGCGTCTGGCCGCGGCCCCGGTTCCTCTCTATGAGGTTCCTTAGATCCCCCGGCGAAGTAGTTTTCGAGCCGCCTTGGCGAGTCCCGTCCGCGCGACCCCGTCGAGGGGGGGTATCGGTCATGCCTGGTAACAGGTGAGCTGACCGACATCTCATCGGGAGGGACAGGTGCGCGAAGGATCTCGGGGCGAGGTGCTCTGGCGACGGACCTCGGTGTTGAACTGTGTGGCGCCTAACGGGTCTCAGAACGCATTGGCCTGGGAGATCTGCGGCCGTGGGAGGTAGCGAGGCGGTGGTCGGCAGTGCCGACACGGACGGAGTCTTCTCTCCCTCTGTAGGAGTCCCAGTCCCGAGGCGGGGGAGCGGCGTCCTGGGGATCTTGCCCTGCCGTTTGGACACGGATGAGCGCCTCCACGATGGACGAGAGTTGGTCTATCCGGCTGGCAAGGGCGTTGATGGCATTCGGCGGAGGAGGTTCGTCCACGCCTCCGTTGAGGGGGAGGCGGCGGCTAGTGCTTGGATCGTCGTGATGATCGCTCGCCATTGGATTGGGAACGGAAAATGAACTTTTGTTTTTGTGGAATCAAGGTTTTCGCACAGACGGCGCCAGCTGACGTAACCTGGATCACGCCAAGATGTTACCTTCCGTTGATCTGCTGATGGCGGCGATGGATGGCTGATATTTGATCTGGAGGCAGGCTCCTGAAGCCTGTGGATCTCAATGGGTGTTGAGGTTGTTGTTGCCGAGCTACCTGCAAGGAAGTCCCGAGGTGGTTGTACCACCGAGGACCCTCCGACGGTTAAGTTAGAGAGAAAATTCGAGCAAAGTAACGGCTTAGTGGATTAAAAATGGCTTACTTGAACCGTCTGAAGAAGGGGTTTATATAGTGGTGGCAGCAGGCAGGGCAGGCGCGAGAATCACGCCGGCCGATACGCTCCCGACGTCACGCCCGCGTGATGAGCGGGATCTCTCATTAATGGCGAGACAGGCTCGTTAATGGGGGATCGTGATGGCGTGGAACGTAGGATGTGGCCGGCGGATATCTCGTGCATGGCGAGATTCGCGGGATGGCGGTTGCGCCTGTGAGCAGTGTCGTTGGTCGGTCGATGAGACCGAGAAAGATGACATCGGCGGGTGAGCTCGCGGATGAGCGGGAGAGCCGAGGTGTCTTTGTTCTGTGGTAGCCCGGAGACGAGCTGTGAGGCCGAGGAGGCCAATTGTGCAGGGGGCTCGGAGGTGAGCCAGCGTTTGTTTGTAGGACGGGCAAAGAAGTGGTCTGGTCAGCCACTGTAGGTCCTTTCTTGTATGCTCTGGGACACGTCATCTGCCATGTATCATGATCTGGGAGATCACCGATATCGAACATCATCACACATGCACCTAGCTTGATCAACAATTTTTTAAAATTAATTTAGTAGGTAAAATTTCTCTCAGAATTATAAATATACTCAACAAATATGCTTACATTGGCAGAGCCAGCGTATATATTGTCGAAAACAGGGTAATATATAGACTGGAAAAAAGGGTAATGAACAAAATGTCAAGAGCCAGTTGCAAGAAAACCAAAGGAGCTCCAACCAGCGCGGCACAGACATATATAGCAACAGTTTCGGAAGAAAATTTGTATTATGAATTCAGTTTTTGAGCTCATTTATATATTCATATAAATCGTTTCCGTCAATCAAGTTGGATCTGCTGTCTAAACTCGACCCATCTTTGCTCTTCATGTCTTTCAGATATTTTTCTGCATGCTTAACCATACTTATACAGGCAAATGTTTCTCATCTCAACACGCATTACGGGAAAATGGGTGTAATTTCGACGGGAATTTTTTAAAGATTTTTTTCGACGGCATAATCCCGCCGAAATAGTCTAAAAATTTAAAATTTCGTTAGCTTCGATCAATGGTTATTTCGACGGCTATATACCGTCGAAATACAGTTGACCGAATTCAACAAAATTTTACCGTGATCACCTTTCCTTTCGTTTTCCCCATTTATTTTCATTTCCTCCCCCCCCCCCTCCCCCTCCCCCCTCTTTTCCCCATTTTCTTTTCCCCTCCCGCACCTCCACTCGATCCGGCCTCCCGCCTCCAATCTGGCCCGCCTTCGAGCACCTCGGATCTCCCGTCTCCACCCTCTTCCGATCCCCTCCGAATCCCTCAAAGCATCCTTCACCACTTCGCCTCTAGCCGCCTCCGCTCCGATCCTTGGCCTCCGATCTACCGCCTCTGAGCCAACTCTCCGCCTCCGACGCCAAATCAGTGACAAATCAGTGAGTAGTTTTTTTAATTTAGTTAATTTATTAATTTTTTGTTAAATTTAATTAATTTTAGGGTTAGTTTTAGGATTAATTTTAGGATTATGATTAATTTTAGGATAAGATTAGGGTTAATTTTAGAGTTAGAATTAGGGATAACAATAGGGTTAGAGTTAATATTTTGATAATTTTAATTAATTTGAGAGTTGGTATGAGGGTTAATTTTATTTAGGATTAGGGTTAATTTTAGGGTTAGGGTTAATTTTAGTGTTAAGGTTTGGGTCAGGGTTAATTTAGGGTTAGGGTTATGTTAGGGTTAATTTGTTGTTAATTTTAGTTAACCGGGTTAGACTTAGGTTGTTAATTTCAGTTCATTATAGTTAGGAGAATATATATATTGTTGTTATTTATAGAAAAAGGAATACTAAGCTGAACGGTTGTAATTAAATTTTTTTTGTGATTGTAGGGTTGACGTCGGCATGATTGCCCATGTTTCTTCGCATTCTACATACGTCAGTTTCCGGTACATAACTCTATCCCTTTTATGTAATACTCGTTGTATGGATGCGTGTTTGTTTTAATGAATCCAGAAACTTCGTTAATAATATTAATTGTTTGAGAACTTACCATTCAAACTGAAAATTCCAAAACCTTAAACAAAATAGTTAGATAACCGACGATACTGAAACGATAACCATTAAAACCAATCTAATTAAGTGCATGATACTCGATGATGATAAAAAAAGTAAACCGATACATATCGTCATTGAGTATCTCATATTGAAAAAATATCGAAACTTAGAACCCGTCTATCAGTTATATGCGTACAGTTATTTTTGTGACATAAAACTACGTGCGTGTTGTTAATCTCGAACGTTAATCGTTCTTCGTTGACAATCATCTCATAGTTTATACGACAAGAATACTAGTCGTATTATAACCGATAGATTTGTCCCATTTTGGACAATTTAAGAATGTATAACGTATACACTTCTCTGCATACTTATGCTTTTCATTCGTTTCGAGATGAGTTTCGTCAGTGCCTTTCCGCTTGTTCTTCGTGTACAAATATAGTTGAGATGATCATCTCAATACTGATAGTATTGAGATATGTATCTCTTCTATTGCAGTATACTCGGAGAACAACGCGGATGTGCTGCCGAAATTTTCTCGAAACGAATGAAAACATAAGTCCAGAGGGTGTATGCATTATACATTTTTAATGGGATAGAAACCTTACCACCGACAACTGTTACTCATTGACATTCAAGATAGAAGCGTTAATATTATTTCCGGCTATGATAAATCACTCAAATGTATTTCCGAGACACTGTTGTCATTATCTTCTTTGTTTATAACCATCTCGTTCTTAGTTTTCTCGCTGCGGGTTAGAATTGTTAATATCGTGTGTGATTTTAAAATATTTGTTATAATATAATAATTAATTATTAACTGTATTAGGTTTTACGTATCGGACAAGAATGGATAAAACTTGGATAAATAAGAACAAATTTGGCTCTGAATTTAAAATCGGTGTAGAAAATTTTATGCAGTTCTCGTCAAGAGTGGGTGGTAGTCGGATCTCCTGAGCCTGTAGAAAATGTTGTGATAGTAGAACTGATAGTCGAGGGATGATTCAACTGTATATACTTGCTAACGGATTCTGTGAAGGTTACACTATCTAGCACTTACATGGAGAGATTGTAGACTATAGAATCGGTGCACATCGTTTGTTACCGCCACCTATGAGAACCCCATCAACCACCGGTTTAAATGATATGATGGACGAGTTATATGATGGGATGAACGATGATACCCCTACAGATGATGCGGTTCCAGATTCCGAATCTACTAGTTTTTTTTAAGTATATGGAGTATGCTAAGAAACATTTTTACGAGGGTGCGACAATAACGAAGTTAGATAGGATACTTCACATATTTCATCTTAAATACAAAAGTTTATAGAGCAACAGGTCGGTCGATGAATTTCTAAAAATAGAGAAGGGGGCTTAACCAAATTCCGATCTCCCTGCAAATTTTCAAAAGATGAAGAAGATTATTGCCGACATCGGTTTCAGTTATCAAAAAATCGATGCATGACCAAATTCTTTGCAGATAAGCACTAATCAGCTACCGCACACTATGCCTTAATAAGGTCAACAAACGCAGCACGAATACTAAATAGTCCTTATCTGAAATGAGGGAGGGTTACGACAGGTTTTTAAGAAAACCCTTTACGTAATGAACTTGATATCATTGTAGAATCGAATGATTTTGAAAAGGAGTGTTTTTTTAGGATTTTTCTATTTTTGCTAAAGAGGCTAATCCCGGTGAAGGGATCTCGGCTCTTTCCTCATCGAATGAGGTGCTGGATATTCATAAATACCACTATGCAAAGCATTAACTGAAAAAGCAATCAAAAACAAAACCTAGTGGGTTGTAGCATCTGCCAGTTTCGCTAAAATGGTCATTCCCGGTGAAGGGATCTCGGCTCTTTCCTCATCGAATGAGGTGTTGGATATTCTACAAAGAATACCACTATGCAAAGCAAGAACTAGAGCTACCAGTTTTTAAAACAGGATTCTACAATATCTTTAGATTTCTTTTCTTTCATTAATCTCATTAATGAAGTCCCATCATTTATGCTTCCTAAGCATCACAGAAGAAACGAAAATACAACGTATACTTATGCCATCCGCATTCGCCACAGTGTCCCGTTATGCACCGTTATGTTACTTAACTAACGGCATAGCGGGACTGGACTAGCGCGGGTGTAAAACATAAGCAACGTTTATTATATATCATATATATATAATAACAACATTCGTCTCATCATATAAAGTAATCACATCAAAGAATATCAGCAGCAGAAGTCTACATATGAAATATTGGATATACTAGAAATTCCGTGTTTTAAATTAAGCCAGTATAAAACACGGATTTCACGGTTGCGAGGACTAGCCAAACCTATATCCCTAGACCCCTACGAGAGCGACAAGCAACCGTACCAATTCTAAAGTTAGGAAACCCGGTCTCGACTTCTCAAGATGGTTTCTTACTGGACCCTAGAACCCGGTTACTTATGCTCCCCACCTTGGATCTATCCTAATGCGGAAAAGTAAATAATATACATCAATAGTGACATCAACCTCAACCCTGAAGTGCCCCAATAAAAGAATATTACATACAAGTTTTGTACATGAATGAAAATGAAAAACTCTCATCTCACATAAAAAAAACCCGGCTATTCAAAACACGGCGATCCAATATAACATATCACAGCAACACATAACATCACATGTCATCAACGTAAGTAATATGCGTATCCCAATTGCCGTTGACATATAGCAACGAAACCGGCAATACACCATATATTACACTTACGGTCGCAGAAAAGAAAGTGAAAAACTACAACAATTGGAATCCGCAACCACCTTAGATATCATAAACCAAATATAACACATACTTTGGATTTCATGCCTAACCAAATAAATTCCTTAAACATCGCATGCCTAACAATTATAAACCCCGCATTTTAGTCTCGATATTGAAAACACTTTTCAATAACAAGTCGGGCAATTCAACAAGATTTCCGACATCCTGATCGAATGCTCGTCAGGAACATTAGTAGATGGCCACACCCCCGATGCCGTCGACGAAGTGCACTTAGGCGGAACACCGTGGCCGTGAGCACCTGAACAGATGCTTTTGGCAACGGGGTTCTCCTACAATCACTTGGTCGGGGCTATGGGGCGTGGCTATCTAGTAAGGTTACCCGGCGAGTATCCGCGTACGCTACGTGATTGCGACGGACTTTTGATCCACATCAAAATCCTGTGGCAACCGATCAAATGAGACAGAATTGCTAGATTTATAAAATTCAAATTAGTTTTCACAAAACTAAATATTGTGGATTCCAAGTATTATATCACAATCACAGATAGTTAGACGATTTTAAACTTTTTGATCGAATCAACAAACACCCACATTTCCCAGAGAGCTCAACACTAGAGCGGAATTAAAAAATACACAGAACATACCACAGCACCTCTGGACCAACCGTAGAAGGGCCAACCCTTGCCTCACCTATGGCGCCGCGAAACTACCGCAAACCTAGGGTTTTGTGGCGGTTCTGACGGCCATAGAATCGAGTTAGGGTTTCGTTCTTCTAGAGGGTCCATAGAAAACACCTGCATGATTTTCTGAAGATTTTAAACATGGAAAAATCCAACTCTTGGAAAATTTCCAGCGAGGGAGAAAAAATGGGTATTTGATATTCGTTCAAACTTTTTAACGTCGTAAAAATTACCCGAAACGATATTAGAATTACGACTACGAAGCACTCCAAATTGCCTTTACACAAAGATAACATCACATGCAATCTCAGTAAAAACAAGCAACGCCTGAAACACCAAAACCCAGAGACGGGAACACCACCAAAAATTGAAGCCAGAAGCCTGCTAAAAAACCGGTGAGGCCGGTTTTTAACTACATGTCGCCGGTCAAAATCCGGCGAGGAAGGCTCAATTTTCTGTGGTGTTCATGTTACATCATATGTAACATTCTGCAACTGCTTAAAAAAAATTTAGACACTCTGAAAATTTCGATAGAAACTTGGGTTTTAGTTTCGATGTTTCGGAGTTGTTTCGGTTTCGTAATTCTACAAACATTGTCTAATTCTCTAGCATGGCTCTGATACCACTGCAGGGTTCAGCAGAACCGCCACTAGGTTTCGGGAGGCATCAACCATGCCGTTTTCAAAAATTAGCGCGCTAAAGAACCCTAACCTAGAATCATAACTAGAGAATTAGACGAATCATGCATGTAAACATCTTTACATCTAAATGAACAGGGAATACAACCTTTGTAGAACGGTCCTTCACTTCAAAAGCTCCATGTAGTAGTTCCTTCGCTCCAAGTAGTGAACTCCCGGACTCTAGAAAGGCTCCACAAGATGAAAGGAACAAACTTGCTTGAAATCTTCGAGACCGAAGATGATCTACATCGAGGAGACACTAACTCAAGCTAGCTCTTCACCAATTAGGAATTAGTGAAGCAAACAACCTAAACTAAATGGCTAGTCTAGTATAGGTTGATGAAGTAGGAATTTTGCTCACTTTAGAAATATTTTTCTCACTAATTTTCTTCACCTCCTAAAAGCTAGAGAGCTTGAGGAAGGAGATGAAGAAAAGCAACCATGGAAAAAAGCAAGTGTAGAATGAATCTCATGAGTGAGAATAGCAACCATGGGTGAGATAATATCTCATACTAACTCTTGTAGAGACTAAACCATGGCTAAACAATAATGGTTAGCTTAATAAATATCTCAAGTAAAACAAAATTAGTGGACAAAGTCAATGACTCTATAAGCTTCCACTAAGCTTAACCATGTGACTAATTTCCAACTAATTTGATTTACTTTAAATAAATAAAACCTTACATTATTATAAGAATGGTGTAAATCTCATACACCCATGTAACATGTAGCAACCAGTATGACACAACAATATATATCACATATATATTAAGTGCACACAAGTAAGAAAAAGAAATGCTTATATGAGCTAATATTAGTTAATGTAAGTTAGTATATCAAATATATAATTATACATTAAATTATTAAATCAACACTTGATTTAATAATCCGGCTATATCGCATATAACCGACTAATATCATATGTATCAACTTATCGAATCAACACTTGATTCGATAACCCGGTTATATCACATATAACCGACCGATATCTCATATCGCGAGAATAGAATACGGTATCATATACGCGTATTAATCTCGGTCCCGCACATATCACATATGTCCTCCTACTTCGTTTCGCCTGAGCCAGGAAACCTCTGTGTAGGACTCTAAAGACTCATCAATACGCTGGCAGTAGGTGATGATCATATCAGTCACCCACAAGCCGTCAGCGGTACTAGCTGGACGTAACGGCTACCCGGGTATTGAACGATCAGAAGATCAACAAGCAAGCTTTTCCATACTCCTGCGAATCCAATAAGTAACACTACCGTACAGTCCGGTCTCTTCGTCAGATATATCGCATATCTCAGCCTGGGAATGGTAAACGTCAGACCCCAATAGCCTGATAAGTCATACCGATGTGAGGCTCATAACGGTTCGAGAAACTACTGATAACACTTACCAGTAAATCTCAGCAACCATGGCCAGGGATTTCCTGTTATGTCCAATCGAGCATAGCGCAACATCAACCCCTAATACCGGGAAAGATGAAATCATCTCCTATCGCTCATTGCCTCCATGTGACTCGGGACTGTACCCAAAAACCATCGTTTTGCACGTTCTCTTGAACGTGGCCAGTGAGTTAGCTACATCTGGTCTTGTACATAACATCACATACATGATATAGCCTAGTACCGAAGCATAGGGTATCTCTTACACGCGAGCTCTTTCCAAATCAGTCTCGGAAGACATCTTTTTGGAGAGAGTGATTCATGAGTAAGTGGGCAAACCACCAGGTTTAGAATCTTCCATACTAAACCCCTTTAATATGGTGTTAATGTACCTGGATTTGGGACACTCCCAACATCCACATAGATCTATCACTATAGATCATTTATCCACAAGATGTAGTAGGTATAATCCAGATCTTCCATGGAGAATCCTCGTGATAAGAGGAGCTTGACCGAGTGTAGTATAGGAAACCATTTCCTATCAAGCGTGTGTCATCTACGTACAATACGTGGAAGACAACCTTATTCTGTACAACATTCTTGTATATACAAAGTTCATCTACTTTTTTTATGAAGTCAAACTCTTTGACTGCCACATCAAAACAGATGTTCCAACTCCGCGATGCCTACTTTAATCCTGATGGACTTAAGCATAGCCACTGGAGAAAATGTTTCATCATAATCCACACTTGGTTATTGACGAAAACCTTTTACTACTAGTATAGTTTTGAAAGTCTCAACTTTTCCATTTACATCAAGAATCTTCTCAAGATTCACTTGCTCCCGATGGGTTTTACCCCTTCAGGTGCAACATTTAAAGTTATACTTTGTTGGTGTACATGGATTCCATCTCTGATTGCATTGCGTCCAGCCAATTCACAGAGTCCCCACTCATGATGGCCTGCCTGAACCTGGTTGGGTCATCATCTACCATGATAGAATCCTCGTTCCCACCGTCACTGAGGAAACCGTAGTATCTCTCAGGTGGATAAGGAACCCTACTAGATTCGCGGAGAGGCTGAGGTTCGTTGAAGACTATTGAATCCTTTGGTTTCACCAAATCATCAGCTGTTAGTTTATGCAGCTGGAACTCCTTCCAGTTCTACCTCATGAGCACAAATTTCTTCCATAAGAAATTCCTTTTCTAAAAAGATGGCATGTTGAGAAACAAAACACCTTTTGCTCCTTCAGTTTGGTAGAAGATATACCCTCGCGAATGTTCAGGATATCCAACAAACTTATACAGAACTGACCTTGCCTTGAGCTTGTCCGGATTTTTCTTTTCAATATAGGCCGGACAACCCCATAGCTTAACTTGTTTAAGAAATGGTCTCTTCCTATTCCATATCTCATATGGAGTGGTAGGTACTGATTTAGATGGAACCCCATTCAATAGGTATGCAGCTTCTCAAGTGCATAACACCAAAAGGAAACAGGCAACTCAGCAGTACCCATCATAAAGCGCACCATATCTCATAGGGCGCGATACCTCCGTCCCGACACACCGTTGTGCTGTGGTGTACTCGGAGGAGTAAGCTGAGAGAAAATAATATTCTCTTTTAAATAATCCAGGAACTCCGTGCTCAAGTATTCTCATCCTCGATCACATCGAAGGACTTTAACACTTCTACCCATCTGGTTCTCAACTTCAAACTTATATTCCTTGAATTTCTTAAAAGTTTCAGACATGTGTTTCAACAAGAACATATGTCCGAATCTTGAGAGATGGTCAGTGAATATAATGAAGTACGAAGAACCATCCCTGGTATTTGTAGACATAGGACCATATACATCACCATGTATCAGTCCCTAGAGTTCAATAACTCTATCTCTGTTTCCAGTAAACGGAGTATTGGTCATTTTACTTTTGAGACAAGACTGGCAAGTATCATAAGATGAAAATTCGAACAGATTCAAATATTCATCCTTAATGTAACTTAGCTAGTCGTGTCGCATTGATATGACCTAGTCTACAATATCACAAGAAGGATTCGTTCATTTCTGAACTACTCCTCTTGTGTGTGTTCTATATACTTTGAACTGTGGTTTGATTTAGAACATATATGCCATTATATAACGTGCCTGATCCAATCAACTCTTGATTAAGGAAAATGTTCACAGCATTATCCTGCAATACAAAATTATATCCTTCTTTAACTAAATAAAGAAACTGATGTAATGTTGTATATCAGGTTCGGTATGTTATAACATTCGTTCAGAATCAATGTATTAATACAGGATGATCTTTGCCAACTGATTTGGTTGCAACAATTGCACCATTCTCTATAGTAGAGAATGATCACCTATTCTCAGTTCTCTACCTTTCTGTAGCCCATGTAACAGATTAGATATGTGGGATCCTGATCCGGTATCTCATACCTAGGACGTAGAGGATACTGAGAAACAGTTCTCGGTAACGAACACACTCGAAGAATATGCATCAACATGCTCTTTCTTCGAATGGGTGGAATGGGAATCCTGGTATCCCCCTATTTCCTGCTCAGACTTATAACAATTATAAGATAGAGTGGAAGCAACGTTCCCCAACTCAGCATAATAAGCAGGTTCGGTCAATACATCCATATTATTATCTTGATTAAAGCATGACACGGCCGCTACCAGGAGAGAGAGAAGAAAACACTCTGCGTATTCTCTTGTAAGATCAGATTGGTTATTATTTTATCTAATCGGGATGGCTTCCTGTTTTTATCAAATCTTCCTTCAAACCCTAAAAGGTAAGACTAGCCGGGATTAATTACACCCTACAAGTTCACCAATCTTTCGGCCAGGCCAGTGTCGGTACTTTGAGGGAGGTTCCCCGTGCTTTCGCACGGACCTAATTAAAATAAACCTCGTTTTCCCAAGGGCGTAACCCCATTAACACCTTTCTAGACACCTACTTGATCGGCTAATTGTAATATGCAAAACTCTCCCAGGAGTAACTCTTACTCGCAGTGGGTATCGGGATCCAACTATCTCATAGAAGGTATGCAATCTCATTGCAAATTTCAACACTTGAAATTCCCGATAATATCTTACCCCAAGCGATCTATGACCTTGATAAGGTCAACAAACCATAAATCGCAAGTCAAGTTCACCCCGTACATCTCATGATTGAATTAAACCCACCCGCACGACCCTTGACAAGGTCAACAAGGCTGCACGACTACCCTAATCCAATCGCAACTCATGCTTTGCAGATAAGCACTAATCAGCTACCGCATACTACGCTTTGACAAGGTCAACAAACGCAGCATGAATACTAAATAGTCCTTATCTGAAATGACGGAGGGCTACGACAGGTTTTTAAAAAAACCCTTTGCGTAATGAACTTGATATCGTTGTACAATCGAGTGATTTTGAAAATGAGTGTTTTTGAGGATTTTGTTAGTTTTGCTAAAGAGGTCACTCCCGGTGAAGGGATCTCGGCTCTTTCCTCATCGAATGAGGTGCTGGATATTCATAAATACCACTATGAAAAACATTAACTGAAAAAGCAATCAATAACAAAACTGAGTGGGTTGTAACATCTGCTAGTTTCGCTAAAGAGGTCACTCCCGGTGAAGGGATCTCGGCACTTTCCTCATCGAATGAGGTGATGGATATTCAACAAGGAATACCATTATGCAAAGCAAGAACTAAAGCTACCTGTTTTTAAAATAGGATTCTACAATATCTTTAGGTTTCTTTTCTTTCATTAATCTCATTAATGAAGTCCCATCATTTATGCTTCCTAAGCATCCCAGAAGAAACGAAAATACAACGTATCCTTATGCCATCCGCATTCGCCACAGTGTCCCGTTATGCACCGTTAGGTTACTTAACTAACGACATAGCAGGACGGGATTAGCGCGGGTGTAAAACATCAGCAACGTTTATTATATATCATA
Source organism: Agapanthus africanus (assembly GCA_030015575.1). NCBI lineage: Eukaryota > Viridiplantae > Streptophyta > Magnoliopsida > Asparagales > Amaryllidaceae > Agapanthus > Agapanthus africanus. The sequence goes on from CM057349.1 coordinate 424,981,100, forward strand.
TATATATAATAACAATATTCGTCTCATCATATAAAGTGATCACATCATAGAATATCAGCAGCAGAAGTCTATATATGAAATATTGGATATACTAGGAATTCCGCGCTTTAAATTAAGCCAGCATAAAACACGGATTCCACGGTCGCGATGAATAGCCAAACCCATATCCCTACACCCCTACGAGAGCGGCAAGCAACCCTACCAATTCTAGAGTTAGGAGACCCGGTCTCTACTCCTCGAGATGGTCTCCCACTGGACCCTAGAACCCGGTTACTTGTGCTCCCCACTTTGAGTCTATCCTAATGCGGAAAAGTAAATAATATACATCAATGGTGACATCGTCCTCAACCCGGAAGTGCCTCAATAAAAGAATATTATATACAAGTTTTTTACATAAATGAAAATGAAAAACTCTCATCTCACATAAAAATCCCCGGCTATTCAAAACACGACGATCCAATATAACATATCACAGCAACATATAACATCACATGTCATCAACGTAAGTAAATATGTGTATCCCAATTGTCGTTGATATATACCAACGAAACCGGCGATACACCACATATTACACTTACGATCACAGAAAAGAAAGTGAAAAACTACTACAATTGGAATCCGCAACTACCTTAGACATCATAAACCCAATGTATCACATACTTTGGATTTCATGCCTAACCAAATGAATTCCTTAGACATCGCATGCCTAACAATTATAAACCCCGCATTTTAGTATCGATATTGAAAACACTTTTCAATAACAAGTCGGGCAATTCAACAAGATTCCCGACATCCTGATCGAATGCTCGTCGGGAACTTTAGTAGACGACCGCACCCCGATGCCGTCGACGAAGTGCACTTAGGCAGAACACCGCGGCCGCGAGCACCCGAATGGATGCTTTTGGCAACGGGGTTCTCCTACGGTCACTTGGTCGGGGTTATGGGGCGTGGCTATCTAGTAAGGTTACCCGGCGAGTATCCGCGTACGCTATATGATTGCGACGGACTTTTGATCCACATCAAAATCCCGTGGCAACCGATCAAATGAGACCGAATTGCTAGATTTATAAAATTCAAATTAGTTTTCACAAAACTAAATATTGTGGATTCCAAATATTGTATCACAATCACAGATAGTTAGACGATATTAAACTTTTCGATTGAATCAACAAACACCCACATTTCTCAGAGAGCTCAACACTTGAGCGGAGTTAATAAATACCCAGAACATGCCACAGCACCTATGGACTAACCGTAAAAGGGACAACCTTTGCCTCACCTATGGTTTAGTGGCGGTTCCGGCGGTCATAAAATCGAGTTAGGGTTTCGTTCTTCTAGAGGGTCCATAGAAAACACCTGCATGATTTTCTGAAAATTTTAAACATGGAAAAATCCAACTCTTAGAAAATTTCCAGCGAGGGAGAAAAAATGGGTATTTGATATTCGTTCAAACTTTTTAACGTCGTAAAAATTACCCAAAACGATGTTAGAATTACGACTACGAAGCACTCCGATTGCCTTTACACAAAGATAACATCGCATGCAATTTCAGTAAAAACAAGCAACACCTGAAACACCAAAACCCAGAGACTGGAACACCACCAAAAATTGAAGCCAGAAGCCTACTACAAAACCGGTGAGGCCGGTTTTTAACTACATGTCGCCGGTCAAAATCCGGCGAGGAGGGCTCAATTTTCTGTGGTGTTCATGTTACATCATATGTAACATTATGCAACTGCTTAAAAAAAATTTAGACACTCTGAAAATTTCGACAGAAACTTGGGTTTTAGTTTCGAAATTTTGGAGTTGTTTCGGTTTCATAATTCTACAAACATTGTTTAATTCTCTAGCATGGCTCTGATACCACTGCAGGGTTCAGCAGAACCGCCACTGGGTTTCGGGAGGCATCAACCATGCCGTTTTCAAAAATTGGCGCGCTAAAGAACCCTAACCTAGAATCTTAACTAAAGAATTAGACGAATCATGCATGTAAACATCTTTATATCTAAGTGAACAGGGAATAAAACCTTTATAGACCGGTCCTTTACTTCAAAAGCTCCGTATAGTAGTCCCTTCGCTCCAAGCAGTGAACTCCCGGACTCTAGAAAGGCTCCACAAGATGAAAAGAACAAACTTGGTTGAAGTCTTCGAGGCCGAAGATGATCTACGTTGAGGAGACACTAACTTAAGTTACCTCTTCACCAATTAGGAATTAGTGAAGCAAACAACCTAAACTAAATGGCTAGTCTAGTGTAGCTTGACGAAGTAGGAATTTTGCTCACTTTACAAATATTTTTCTCACTAATTTTCTTCACCTCCCAAAAGCTAGAGAGCTTGAGGAAGGAGATGAAGAAAAGCAACAATGGAAAAAGGCAAGTGTAGAATGAATCTCATGAGTGAGAATAGCAACCATGGGTGAGATAATATCTTATACTAACTCTTGTAGAGACTAAACCATGGCTAAACAATAATGGTTAGGTTAATAAATATCTCAAGTAAAACAAAATTAGTGGACAAAGTCAATGGTTCTATAAACTTCCACTAAGCTTAACCATTTGACTAATTTCCAACTAATTTGATTTACTTTAAATAAATAAAACCTTACATTATTATAAGTATGGTGTGAGTCTCATACACCCATGTAGCATGTAGTAACTAGCATGACACAATAATATATATCACATATATATTAAGTGCACACAAGTGAGAAAAAGAAATGCTTAAGTGAGCTAATATTAGTTAACGTAAGTTAATATATCAAATATATAATTATATATTAAATTATTAAATCAACACTTGATTTAATAATCCGGCTATATCACATATAACCGACTAATATCATATGTATCAACTTATCGAATCAACACTTGATTCGATAATCCGGCTATATCACATATAACCGACCAATATCTCATATCGTGAGAATAGAATACGGTATCACATACGCGTATTAATCTCGGTCCCGCACATATCACATATGTGCTCCTATTTCGTTTCTCCTGAGCCAGGAAACCTCTGTGTAGGACTCTAAAGACTCATCAATACGCCGGCAGTAAGTGGTGACCATATCAGTCACCTACAAGCCGTCAGCGGTACTAGCTGGACATAACGGCTACCTGGGTATTGAGCGATCAGAAAATCAACAAGTAAGCTTGTCCATACTCCCGCGAATCCAATAAGTAACACTACCGTGCAGTCCGGTTTCTTCGTCAGATATGTTGCATATCTCAGCCTGGGGGTGGTAAACGTCAGACCCCAATAGCTTGATAAGTCATGCCGATGTGAGGCTCATAACAGTTCGAGAAACTACTGATAACACTAACCAATAAATCTCAGCAACCATGGCCAGGGATTTCCTGTTTTGGCCAATCGAGCATAGCGCAACATCAACCCCCAATACCGGGAGAGACGAAATCCCCTCCTATCGCTTATTGCCTCCATGTGACTCGGGACTGTACCCAAAAACCACCGTTTTGCACGTTCTCTTGAACGTGGTAACGTGGAAATCAAAGCACAGTAGGAATCACACAAGACTCTATGACGATCTCGGGTCTACAGACTAACTTGTACCAGTGTCATCAGAGAATTGCTATCTGACGTGAGGTATAATACCATCTAGGAGTTTTCGGCGAGTCCGTTCAGTGTACCCAGTCTCCACTAAGCACCCGTATACCTTCTCTGATTTCAAACACCAATGGATGTGGGATCATCCATCGCCCATCACATGGGTCAAGAAGCGTATACGCTAGTCTACTCTGGAATACCGATGCCCCGTCTCGATACTCCCACGACTAGGAACAATTGAAGGATGTACTTACCGACTGCCCTGGCCCCACTAGTATGATCTGCATCATAATCCTGATAGTCAAGTACTCATTCTAAGAGCTTTATCAACATGTAATAGAGAGACAATAAGTGTACATGTTAAGATAAAGAGCAACTAGATAGCATAATATCATGTCGAGCAAGAAAGTCCTCCCTATATATGTCCAAGCATCCACTATAATATACATCACATGTATAATAATGGCCTCTAGTGCATACATATAACTAACACGTACGGCGTTGCTTTGGACAATAAACGATTTTCCGGCATATGCCATGTTGTCGAGATGGAGTACGAAAAGTCATCGTGCTTGTCCCTGTTGTCAAGAGAACACCGTCTGTGAAACGCCGATAAATCGGATTTTCTGTTACACTGGACATCGTCATTGGCTAGATGTTGATAATCTTTATCGACGTAATGGAATAAGGTTTAATGGTGATCAGAAGAATCGACCCCCTCCTCCTGAGCCAAATGGGATAAAGACGTTTGTGGACGTAAAGCACATCAATATTGTTTTTGGTAAGAAACATAAGCATACTATTCCGAATGAGATATCAAATAACTGGAGAAAAAGATCTATATTTTATGATTTGCCAAATTGGCGTTTTCTTAATCTTCGTCATAATTTGGACGTCATGCACATCGAGAAGAGTGTCTGTAAGCTCTTACTGGGTACCCTATTGAATACCAAATTCAAGAACAGAGACACATTAACGATACGACAATGGTTTGCTATAAAGAATTTGCGGCCAGAATTGCATCCAACTCCGAAAGAGAATGGTAAATGGGCTATTCCACCAGCAAAGCACACGATGTCCGATAATGAGAATCTGAGTTTCCTTAAGGTACTTAAATAAGTAAGAGTACCGGATGCATATTCCGCGAACATTAGTAAATGCGTAAACTTAAAAAAAACTCTCGTCAGCCTGAAAAGTCACGGCTGTCATGTGATCATGCAGCAATTGCTTCACATTGATATTAGGGCGTTACCAGATAACGACGTTGTATCAATTGTGACTGATTTGTGTCATTTTTTCAGAGAGTTATGCTCCAAAAATTACTCGGCAAACGATTTTAGAACCCTGGAGAATAAAATACTTCGCATACTTTGTAGAATGGAGATATTGTTTCCGCCTTCTATATTCACCGTAATGTTGCATGGTTCACCTTTCTCAAGAGGCACGTTTAGATAGTCTCGTGAATTATCGGTGGATATACCCGTTCGAGAGGTAAAACTTATATAACAACTCTTTACTGTTCATAATAAATCAAATATTTATAATAAAACGAATTAAATTTATTTGCGTCCATCAGGTTCATGTACAAAATAAAACGGTACATCCATAACAGGAGTCGGCCTGAAGGGTCGATCGCTGAAGGGTTTCTCGTGGAGGAATGTATAACGTTCTGTTCTATGTATTTAGAGGGTGTTGAGACTGTATTTAATAGGCTGAGACGTAATGAGGACATGATTGACAATAGACCTGTAATATCTGTCTTCCGGGCCCAAGAAAAGGAACTGGGTAAAGTGAAGTCGGGTCACACTGCATCTGAGCAGCTCGGCATGATTCACCGTTACATTTTATTTAACTATTCAGATTTGATTAGTTTTATCGGGGAAGTATTTATTGCTTTTTTCTTAACATAATTATAGAATATTTTCAAGTCAAAATTAAATGTTTATTTGCGATATATACAGCGTTTGGAATGCTCAATACCGTCCACCTACTAAACGAACTCGGCAATAGGATATCGATAAGAAGCAACATAAACACTTTCCCACTTGGTTGAAAGCACGTGTAAGTTGTAAACTATAAAAAATAAACTACAACTCATGTTGATATACACACACACATAACTTAATCCGTTTTACCCTAATAGGTTGAAAGAAATCCCAATGATAGACATGTTTCAAAAGATATAAAAGCGCCAGCGTATGGTCCAGATGAACAAGCCGAGTATCTCTCCGGTTACGTTGTTAACGGGTTTAGATTTCACATAAGAAAAAGAGATCAAAATAAAAAGTTTCAGAATTGCGACGTTTTTGTCATATCTATCGTTACTGGATATTCATCTTCTAGAGTTTCAAATCCAACCACGGAATAATTGGACTATTTACGGGGTGCTTAAAAAAATAATTCGGATGCGTTATCATGAACAGACGGTTGCCATGTTCAAGTGTCTGTGGTACGATGTCCATCATGAACATACTGGGTTCAAAATTAAAAATGGCCTACTTTTACTCAATTCATCGAAATTCTCTTTTAGTGAAGAGCCTTATATTCTCGCCAGCCAAGCCCGTCAATACTTTTATGTCGCAGACCCTAGAGATGCTCAGTGGGATGTTGTTGTTGTAACGAATCCACGAGACTATTACAACATGGGTGAAAGTGATGTAAGCGAGATTACTTTTCATACAATCCCGGTTATACAAAATGATACTATTCCTATCAAATTCAACAGCGGTTTATCAAGAACAGACATAGAGCCGGAAATAGTATTTGATGTGCCATCGGCGGTTGTAGAACCAGAAGTCTAATTAAGAATTTAAATAGCTTGATATATTAACTCGCTCTTGTATGATACTCATAACTTAAGTAATGTGAAACCTACAATTTATTGCATCTTTCTTTCTGCATATTATTTCATACATTTAATCTTTTTCCGCATATTATTTCCGTATATTATCTCCTACAGTTTCGAATTCTAATGTATATGGATTTTCAAGTTAATTTATATTATTTCCGCATTTCATTTTTTTCCCTGCATATTATTTCCACCATTTATTGCTCATGTATAATATTCTTTTCAGCGATAATTTTCATTCTTATTTTTTTTATCTAATATATTAAACTATATTTTGTGAAGTTGTTTTAGATATGTCAGGTTCAGATAGCAGGACCGATCATTCTATTGGGGACGAGGGGCAGTCCTCTTAGAAAAAGAAATGGACTGAGAGAGGACCCATACAAGCCAGGCAAGCCGATTGTATACCTTACATTCACAGAGGACGTTGTGACAGGAGCCAGTAAAGAAGTGAAAAAATGATGTCGTCGACAGTGACCGGTGAAAACCGCATGCCTCATTTGTTGAATGACGAAGATGACGAGTAGGAGGTCCTAGATTGGAACAGTGAAGCGTTAGGGCTAAAGAAACAAGTCGCTATATGGGAGATAATGGTTAGATTTCTTTATACAATTCAATACTGGACTTTTTTATATGCACACATGTACACACACATACGCGTATATCACAAACACACACACACACACACACATATACATACACATTTACTAAATTACTGTTAAATACCCATACAATGATGAATTATCCCGTTTCGCAGGCTCGGTTCGAGTTCCGATGGGTTGGCGTAGAGGGCCCCCATGGGGTTTGCAATGAACGTGCAGTTTATGATAAGATGTGTAGTCATATGGCGAAGAATTGGAAAGACCATAAGAACAGAATCTTTAGAAATCTTGAAAACTGCGCTTCACCGGATGAGATGCATTCAATTAAGCCGGATCCGGATTGGTCCGACGAATACTGGCATGCCTTAGTCGATCATTTCTTATCCGGAGAGTTTAGGGTTTGTATTTGACAATACCTTTTTACTATTTTATAGTAACTCAGTAAACAATATTTGATATAACTGCAGGAGAAGAGCGAGCGAGGAAAAGCATCTCGCGCTCAGCTGCACAATGTTTATAGGGGTGGGAGCAAGAGTTCCCAGCAGATTGCCATCGAACACGTAAATATCGTATTTGATATTAATACGTTAAAATTTTCTTAGAAATTTATGTATAAACTTTCTAAATGTTATATGCAGGAAGAAAGTCATGGTGGAGAGTCTCTTGATCGTATCGAAATCTACCGGGCTCAATTTGTACGGGACGACGGCGGGTCTGTATCGATTGAAGGACATGGGATATATGTAAGACTCTACATATGCCGAGCTTCTTAATTATTTCGGAATAATTATTGTGTAGCTTTTAGAATGGCAGTAATACATTTCTTCTATAAACAGGCGGCGATGGCGGCTGAGAGAGATCGGTTGATCCAGACGATGGAGACGGAGTAGGGACACCCGATTGATGACGTGCAGAAAACATTCATCGTAGATAGGGCTTTCACGACGTCTAGGCCGGATCGTCACGGGAGAGTACAGTGCGTGTCCTCCAAGATCACTCCGCGTCAGTATATCACTCCTTTCCAGCCGACCAGGCATCCACCTCCTAGGTTTCAACCGGCTGACGAATCGCCTTCGGAGATGCCGATACAAACCAGGGCCTCTAGGACCAGGACCCCTGTGTTTCATGGATCGCCCCAGGAGCGGACGACGGAATCCGACGATTCCTTACGCCGATTAACTGCCGCTCCAGCTGCCGATCTATTTGCTGGCTGGACTCTCGAGCAGAGGTTTAATCTTATCAACGCGTACGTCCAGGCTGGGAGGCCCATACCTCCTGTAAGTTTGATAACCCTTACATATATACACACATACGCACATATCACAAACACACACAATCATACATACACACGCATACACGCAAAAGCATACACACACACACACACATGCATACATATACAGAGACACAAACACACATGCATACATACGCACATATCACATACACACACACACATGCATATATACGCACATATCACATACAAAGAGACACAAACACACATGCATACATATGCACATATCACATACACACACACATTCATACATACACACATATCACATACACATATGCATGCATATCACATGTCGCATACACAAAATCACACGCATACATGCATACATACACATATATCACATACACACATGCACACACACATGCATACATACACACACAGACACAAACACACATGCATACATACACAGATATCACATACACACATGCATACACACGCACATGTCACATACACACATATCACATACACACATGCATTCACATGCACATGTCACATACACACAATCATACACACACATATGCATACATACGCACATATCACATACATACACACATGCATACATACACATGCGCGCACACATACACACACACATGCATACACACACAGACACAAACAGGCGCGCGCGCGCAAGCATACACACAAACAAACAAACACGCGTGCACGCGCACAAGCATATATACACACACGCACACAAAAAAAAGCGCGCACATTTGATTGATATAAAATATATATACTAATTCATGTATTTTAAACTTTTAATCGCAGGGGATTTACCCAGGAAATCCATGAGTGTCTCCTTCGTGATCGACTCTCCCACCTTTCGTCCTCCGTTGATTTTTCATTTCCCACTTTTGTAAATTTATGATGTTAGGATTGTAAAGGAACACGTGGTATGTATTTTAATCGTATTTGGATAATCGATATTTGATTGGAATGGAATTTGTATTAGAATCGTTATTTGACTGGAATGGAATCGATATTAAATTGAAATAGATTGGATTAGAGATTTTCTTGGCTGTTTTAAAAAAAAATTACCATTTCGACGGGAAATTTCCGTCGAAATATACTATTTCGACGGAACTGGTCCGTCGAAATAGACTTATTTCAACGACAATTTCTCGTCGAAATATAAAAAAGGATTTTTAAATGATTCCTGAAACAATATTTTTAACTTAAAAAACTTATATATTTCGACAGAAATTACCCGTCGAGAAAAAAACTATTTCGACAGAAATAAACCGTCGAAATAGTTTAGATTATTGCAACAAACTTTAGCCGTCGAAATTGGCTATTTAATGTCACCCGACCCAATAGACCTCAAAATCTTGGTAGTGACATGGTGCAGTGGTGGGCACCAGGCACAATCTTGGTCGTGACATGATGCCAGTAATATTACATTGGGTCCCGCTTTGGCTTCCACATACTTTAACAAGGATTATCATGTAGCGTCATAAATCATAAAATCATATAAAATTGAAGACATCAAAATTAATGAAGACATAATAGAAATCATTTGGAGATTGATGAGGCGTTTGCTCTTGCATCAGCATGACACTTTAATTTAAGTGCTTTATGTCACAGTGATGTGAAATGAAGCATCAACATCTGTCATGATTATTGGTCCTTTAATTCAAGGCGCAGGGGTGTTTTCGCAAAAAAATTAAAATTTAGAAGGGAAAGGAGAATAAAATCTCGAGCGTTATTTTAAACTAGGTTTTTCGCGGCTGCCCTTGTACTTCAATATTTTTTTGTCTTTCCATAATTAGTATTTACCTGTAGTCCCGCTAAGTTTATAAGTTATTCATGTTAACCCTCTCAATTGATAAAATGACATCTTTCTAGAATAATCCATTAACACCATTAGGGATTAACGGTAACATATTGGGAGGGGACATATATTACCCATGATACCTATTTTCTTCATTCAAAATCCCCCAATTTACAAATATTCCAAATTAGGGTTTTCTAATATAGAGCTTCTTTTTCTTCTCCGCCGAATTGGCCATAAATTAAAATTTGAGTTCCACAACCTTATGCATATAATTATAGGGATCTGTATTTGATTGGTTGCGGCTATATTGTGCGGGAGAAAGACCTCACCAAAAATTCAATTGTATTTGAGACGGAAAGAATTATTGTCCCATGAATTAAAGAATTTTTTCCAGGGTGAAGGAAAAAATTGGTGCGAGGACTTTAAAGGTTTAAAATGGGATTTTGAGATGATTATGCAAAAAATGGAAATGTTAGAGAGGAAGTTGGTAACAAGTGGAAACTAGCGAATTAATGGAAAATTTTAACTCTTGTAGACATTTGTATATTTGCTTTTGTGTTTTATATGTGTTAGTGTCATGAAAATGTATTTGAGTTTTTTTGTTTTTTTGTTAAAGTAATGTTAATATATGGAAGTTCTGTAATGGTTAATGTAGTATATTTTGAAACCTATAAAATAGGCTTTAGGGATAATATATGTCTTCTCCCAATATATTGCCCTTAATCACTAACGGTGTTAACTGAATATTCTAAAAAGACACTCTTTTGTCAATTGAAATGAGTAACAGAAGTAACTTATAAGTGTAGCGGGGCTACAGGAAAATACTAAATATGGGAAGGACGGAAAAAAATATTGAAGTATAAGAAGGCCAACGGTAAAAAAAATCCCTTTAAACTATAAATTGTCAAAAATCATCTAAGTATCTAACAAAGTTTTCCGCTCTTAAAACACCTCTGAAAAAGTTTTCTGCTGTCAAAACCCTCCACGGGTGGAATATAAATAAGAGAGAGCTGAGTATGCGGTGGCGTTATCGCATGACAACATGTTTTTCGTATATTCACTGATCCTTGTGTTTTTACCATTTTTTTGTTCCAATCTAAATGATTTTTTATTTGCAAATAAACTTATACATATGAACAGTGTGTTGACATATTTTGCTCGCTGCCATAGAAAATTATGCCACTTTACTCCCAATAAAACAAAAAAGTACTGTGATTGGCGGGGCTTTCTGCGTGGCCGAAAGCCCCAAGAAACGTACAAAGATCTTCCGACATGATATAAAGCCAACAATGATTTGGCATTTAGTACACGTAGGCAATATCTAGCTAACATTATAAATTAATTTTGCATTATGAGAGACCTCTCTTGCTTAGAATTTTCATGCAAGTGACATTTGGTGAGGACATCACTTATCTCCTTTCTAGCACTACATATAAAAGTTATAAACAAAAAATTAAATGGCCTTTTTCTAAATGATTTTATATTCATGTTACAAGTCCTTGGATTGTGTTGTGTGTGTATATGCAGCAAAAGGGTGGGAATTAAACGGGACAGCTCAGTTTTGATTATGGCGCAGTTCGGTATCAGCTCGTTCAAACTCGGTTCATATATTAATGAGCCAAATAAGAGCCAGAAAACCTGGCTCGTTTATTAAACGAGCCAAATAAGAGCTTAGCCAGGCTCGTTCGATATTAACTCGAATTCGGTCCGGTTACACAGTTTGAAAAAAACAGTTTTATGTAATATAGAGCAGATTCTATACAACTCTCATGACACTTAATTCATTTAAGAGACAGTATATAAAGTTCAACTGAGGTGAATATAAAACCCAGCACTTAGACTCATTTCCTGCTCTAGATGTTATTTTTTTAATCTTTCCATATCTCAATTCCTTGGGTCTTAGGCTCTATGATTGTTGTCCTTAGCTCAGTCTCTTACAAAATACTTTCATGTTTTCTTCTAAAACACCAATAATGGCCATTGATCCATTCTCGGCCTCCAAATGGCTCTTTGTCGTTTTTCTTTCAGAAATCGCCTATGAGAATATGCATCCGAGCTCGATATTGGCTCATTTAAGGCTCGATAAGCTAACAAGCTGAACATGAGCCAGACCTGCTCAGCTCGAGACGAGTTTGAGCTAACATAAACTAAGCCGAGACGATATTGGACAAAGATCGGCTCGGTTGCATCCCTGTATACAGCCTTATGCACTTTAAATTAGTTTGTAACAAATGGCCCACAAGTCAAGGTGTCTAATGGGCCGGCCGCCCGCGGGCCGGCCTGGCCTGAGCGCCACGTGGCGGGCCCGCCCGACCAAGGCCAAGGCCCGACCAGCCGTTGGCAGCCCGACGGCCCGGCCCGGCCAAATTCAAATTGGAATTTGGCCTTAGAGTGGAGCCGGTCAAATTCTTGGGATGGGTTTTTTTTTTGAATAAGGGTGGGTTTTTAAAAAAGGGGGAAAGTTTGAATTAAAGTGGGTGTTGCAAAATTATCTAAAATCGCCTCACTCAAAATTATACATTTCTTACTCCTAATCCAAAACTTTATAAATACTTATCTACACTAGTAAAATAGGGGGTTGCCCCTACGGATATTGGAATCCGTAGGGGCAGATTTAACTTGGCCCTACGGATTAATCCGTAGGGCTAAAAGGTTGCCCCTATGGGCCCAGACGTCCAAGAATAAAAATATTAATTCTTAATTTGGTGTTTGCCCCTACGGAGCCGCAAACAAAGAACCTACGGGTATATCCGTAGGGGCAACTAAATATCAAATTACTAAAGCTCAGATCTCGATCGCCTACGCTCACAATTTCTTTCTCTCTCGATCTCGATCGCGCGCGAAAACAACTCCTCGTCGCCACCGTTGTCCTCCTCGTCGCCACCGGCGTTCTCGTCGCCAGCGCCGTTCAGGTCGTCGCCAGCGCCGTTCGGGTCGTCGCCACCGCCGGTCAGGTGAGTAAATCTTGAGGTAAATTAAAGAATTTTTTGATTAACATACGTGCTGGGTCTGGGGTCGGGGGGTTGCGCGCGCGCGAGTTGAGGTTCGGCAGGGGTCGCGGTCGGGGTCGGGGTCGGGGTTGGGGTTAGGGTTAGGGTTGGGGTTCGCTGCTGCTGGGGCTGGGGCTAGGGTTTGCCTTAGGGTTGGTGTTGGGGTTTAGCTGGCCGCGCTGGGGTTAGGGTTAGGGTTAGGTTGGGGCTGGGCTGGGCTGGGGCTGGGGACTGGGGGCTAGGGCTGGGGCTGGGCTAGGCTGGGCTGGGGCTGGGGGCTGCCCCTGGGGCTGGGTGGGGCTGGGTGGGGCTGGGGCTAGGGTTAGGTTGGGGTTAGGGTTAGGTGGATTGATGACAACAAAATACATGGATGGATCGATGAATTTAGTGATGTTATGTGTCCCGCCAACATAGGAAATTCAAACGTATACTCCGTTTTCTCATCTTAAAACTAGCAACCAAAATGTGACAAAAAAATCTTTCTAAATATATTTGAAACACATTTATTAGTTGGGTTGAATATTTGTGATTCCATTATATTATATTGTAAGATGCAGAAATTGTATCCTAAAACTACTTGATCCAATCATCCAACAAATACATTCATAAGATACTTATTAATTTTCCTGTATCTTGTATTGAATCGTAAGATTGATTTGCATGTCGTAAGATATTTGACAACACTAGGATGTCTTTCATAAAACAGAAAGTAAATTGGTGTAGGGAGAAAGCTGCTTGATGGGTGGTGACCGGGTCCATTCTTTCTTCATAATCTCCTTCAACTCTATGCCTTTCAATTATTGTGGGAAAATTAGATATTACTTGAGTGATCATGATATCATTTTTTTTGAATATTTCTTCCGAGAATTTATGCATGGTCTTGACATTGAACTTTATCATACTCCTTAATATTACTTTAGTGATTGATAATTTTCAATAAGCTTATGTTGTTGACCCAAATTAAGTAAGGGGGTTAGTCAATTGGAATTGGTGTTTGGAACTTTGAAGTATATCTTTAATGGGATAGGTTTATTTGGTGCCAGTCAAATAAAATGAGAAGTAGAACCTTTTATTGTTAGTTATGAATGAATCTAATATTGGAAGTTGATGGTTTCAGTTAGAACTTTTTTGGTATATGATAGATTTCCGCCTACCAAAATCGTTCCATCCAAAAAGTGAATACAGTGGAACTTCTGTTCTCCTTGCCCATCCACTTTTTCTCTCTGGAAATTTGTAGTCTATATAACTATCTAAAATGTATTTGCTAATACAATTATTTTAACCTGACATACTAAAATATTATTATATTGTTTATGTTATCAATAAGTTATTAGTAGTATTCTCTTGATTGGTAAAAGGGGCATGGGCGTTCGCTCTATACATTCTTAATGGGATAGAAGCCTACCCCCCACAGCCGGAACACACACATACAATAAGAATACACAACAAACGCATAATTAGAGAGCGATTCGAGATGTTCGGGTTAAAACCAATATATGATACTCGATGATAATATGAAACCTTCATATCCCCATCGAAACTCATATATGAAACTAAAAGCGCCACTTAGTCCCCGTCTATCGGTTAACATACGTGCGATGCTCGTCGTGACCTAGAACTATACGAAGATTGTTAAATATCGGACAGTATAGCTCGATACTAACAACCGTCGTATAGTCTACGCGACGAGAAAATTCAATCGTATGGTAACCCATAGATTTGTCCCGTGTGGACAAGTTAAGAATGTATAAATAAAACGCCTTCATTCACTTGTGTTTTCATCCGTTTCGAGATATTTCGTCGGTACCTTTCCGCTGGTTCTCCTTGTACAAAGATAGATTAGATGTTCATTTCAACGTTGTTTCACAGCTTTGAAATGATTATCTATTCTATTACAGTGTACTCGGAGAACAGCGGGGAGGTGGTGCCGAAATTTACTCGAAACGGTTGAAAGCACAAGTAATGGGCGTTCGCTCTATACATTCTTAATGGGATAGAAGCCTACCCCCGACAGCCGGAACACACACATACAAATGCATAACTAGAGAGCGATTCGAGATGTTCGGGTTAAAACCAATATATGATACTCGATGATAATATGAAACCTTCATATCCCCATCGAAACTCATATATGAAACTAAAAGCGCCACTTAGTCCCCGTCTATCGGTTAACATACGTGCGATGCTCGTCGTGACCTAGAACTATACGAAGGTTGTTAAATATCGGACAGTATAGCTCGATACTAACAACCGTCGTATAGTCTACGCGACGAGAAAATTCAATCGTATGGTAACCCATAGATTTGTCCCGTGTGGACAAGTTAAGAATGTATAAAGCAAACGCCTTCATTCACTTGTGTTTTCATCCGTTTCGAGATATTTCGTCGGTACCTTTCCGCTGGTTCTCCGTGTACAAAGATCGATTAGATGTTCATTTCAACGTTGTTTCACAGCTTTGAAATGATTATCTATTCTATTACAGTGTACTCGGAGAACAGCGGGGAGGTGGTGCCGAAATTTACTCGAAACGGTTGAAAGCACAAGTGATGGGCGTTCGCTCTATACATTCTTAATGGGATAGAAGCCTACCCCCGACAGCCGGAACACACACATACAAATGCATAACTAGAGAGCGATTCGAGATGTTCGGGTTAAAACCAATATATGATAATATGAAACCTTCATATTCCCATCGATACCCATATATGAAACTAAAAGCGCCACTTAGTCCCCGTCTATCGGTTAACATAACGTGCGATAATTTATTCTTTTCAACGACAAACGCACACACAAAGCATATACACGGATTTTTTCCTTTGTCAGTAACTATCCCGTTCTTATATTTCTCAATATAGTCAGCATAACCTACAATTTATATGTTATTCAGTCTAACATGGCCCATGAGTACGTCAGAGTTAAGGACTTGATGTATGTGGATTGGAAACAACGTATGCAACCTAAGTTTGTCGCAGGAGTTGCTGCTTTCCTTGAATTTGCACGAGCACATAATAAGATCATAATAGAGAAGATTCTCTGTCCGTGCGATAGATGTGGCAATAAGTACTGGCAGAAGGTAGAATTGGCAGAGCTTCATATTGTAAAACATGGGTTTACTAGACTTTATTCAACTTGGAAATATCACGGGGAAGGAGAAGAATGCAGTACTGCGGTAGAAGAAGAAGGAGAACACGATAATGCGGTAGGAGAAGAAGAAGAATTCGGTAATACGGCAGGATACGGAAATTTATTTCCATCAGAAGAAATGGAGGATATGGTAGAGGCTGCCCTAGGTGAATCTATTCGTACCGAAGATGACATTCCTTCCGGTCAGGGACCGTGTGCGAATAAATATGAAAATTTCATGAATGATGCTAGGAAACCAATTTATGAGAATGCGGAGTATTGCACCCTCTCATGGTTCGTCCAACTTTTCCAGATTAAGTGCCTAAATGGATGGAGCAACAAGTCATTCACAATGCTTCTTTCGTTCTTGAAAGATTCTATGCCTCCGGGAAATAATGTGCCCGAAAGCTGGTACGAAACCCAGAAGATGATGTCTGATTTGGGTCTAAAGTGCGAGAAGATTCAAGCATGTCCTAAAAATTGCGTGTTGTACCGGAAAGAGAATTCAGATTTGAAAGAGTGTCCAACATGCGGAGAGGCCAGGTATAAGCCGAAAGATTCTGATAAGAAGCCTGATATACCTGTGAAGATAGCACGATACTTTCCCATAACACAGAGGCTACAGAGGCTATTCAGGTGCAACAAAACAGCCGAGGCAATGATTTGGCATCACCGTGCTCCTCCAAGCGAAAATGGAAAAATGAGCCATCCAAGAGATTCACCGGCATGGAAGGATTTCGATAGGAGGCACGCAATATTCAGTAGCGATCCTCGCAATGTCCGGCTCGGACTGGCTGCCGATGGCTTCTGCCCATTCAACTATATGGCTGGAAGTCACAGTACATGGCCCGTTGTAATGATAATTTATAATCTGTCGCCTTGGTTGGCTATGGACCAATCATACTTTATGATGCCTCTTCTTATCGACGGACCAAACTCACCGGGGAACAATATCGACGTCTATCTCCGACCTCTGATCGAGGAGCTGAAAACTTTGTTCACTGATGGTGTAGAGACATATGATTCAAACACAAATACAACCTTCATACTGCGTGCGGCTTTAATGTGGACAATTAATGACTTTCCTGCGTATGGAATGCTATCAGGTTGGTCCGTACATGGTCACAAAGCATGTCCTCATTGCCATGAACACACAACATCAAAATTTTTGAATTTTAGCAGGAAGGTTTGTTATTGCGGCCATCGACGTTTTCTGCCTCCAGACCACCCCTATAGGTTAGACACGGTTCACTTTGATGGTCATCAGGAGCTTCTTGGGCCTCCATCCCCATTGTCCGGAGAGGACGTGACTGCTAAATGGGATGGTTACAATAACGTGACCTTCGGGATGGATCCGACGAGACAGGTCAAACCACAATATTGGAACAAGTTAAGCATTTTCTTCGAGCTTCCGTACTAGTCTACAAATTCAGTGCATCATTGTCTGGACGTCATGCATATAGAGAAGGGAGTATCAGAGCACATACTTAACTTGCTTCTGTATAAAGACGGGAAATCGAAAGACAATATGAATGCCCGGATGGATCTACAAGAGTGGGGAATAAGAAGTGAACTGCACCCTAAACCGGTAGCGGGTAAACCGGACAAGTTTGTACTTCCCAATGCCGCTTATCATATGTCACAACCGGAGAAGAAAAGATTCCTGCAGGTGTTGCATGATTTGAAAGTCCCCACAGGTTTCTCAGGATCATTCAGCAAGAAAATAAAAATTGTGAAGGGCAAGATCGATGGGCTGAAAAGTCATGATCACCATGTTATCGTGGAGCACCTTCTTCCATTAGCCCTCAGGACTTCTCTCCCCGACTCGGTTAGTCTAGTAATCAACGACCTATGTTGTTTTTTCAGGGAGTTGTGTGCTAAAACACTGGAGGTTGCGACGCTGGATAAACTAGAAAATTCTATTGCGTTGATACTTTGCAAGTTTGAGCGTATTTTCCCACCGTCATTCTTCAATATCATAATACACTTGACGGTTCATCTTGCAACTGAGGCGAAGTTAGCCGGACCGGTACAATATCGATGGATGTATCCCGTCGAGAGGTACGTGTAATTTTTCGTTTCGCGCAATTTATAAATTTATTGTTGTCCTGTATGCCCGTGTTTATTTATTCAACATATTCTCATTAGGTACCTTTACACTCTTAAGAAGTATATACGCAATAAAAATCGACCAGAGGGTTCTATCATGCAAGGTTATCTTCTTGATGAAGCAACCACATTTTGTTCCCGCTATCTGGACGAGAACATTGAGACAAGGCTTAACCGACCACGAAGAATTCAAGACGGGCCATATGGTAAAGCCGAGTATAAGAGGGTAGACACTATGTTTATCAACAAGATATACCGGTTTATCTTGCTTAATTGCGCATGTCTTGAACAAATTAGAGAGTAAGTTCTTTTGGATTAATTGTTATATCTGTGTTTGTGTGTGTATGAAATGACATAATATTAATGTCACAATTATTTGTCGAAAACAGAACTCATTTTAACGAGGTACGTGAGGGGCATCCTGATTGGAACGAAGAGCGTTTGGAAAAATACCATCAGGATAATTTTTGTGATTGGGTCACAGAGCATGTAAGTTATTCGAATTACATTTTATTGCTATCAGTTTTAATCTAAACTTGTATCGTTATGTATTTATCGTAAAATTTGTTTTGTTAGATCCACGATCCGAACTTGTCTGCATCATTTGAGAGTGATTCAAGATGTTTAGCTCAATTTCCTAGTATGGAGGTTGCATATTACAAAGGATTTGGTGTCCTTGGATACAAATTCGAAGTTAAGGACATAGAAACATCTAGAACCACTCAGAATAGTGGGATTGCGACGGTAGGATCGGACGGTGTGATTTACTATGGGTACTTAAATTGTATATTCGGCATCCACTATCCCGGACGATCAGAACCCTTTTATATATTCCACTGTACTTGGTACGATCCGCAAACCGATACAGACAGGTGGAGAAGCAGTCTTGGGACTTGGAAAGATGAATATGGATTGACCAGTGTGAACACACTTCGATTTTACGGTCAGGACGATCCGTTTATCTTTCCGAACCAAGCGTTCCAAGTATACTACTCACAGTGTTTGAAGCATCCGGGGTGGAGTGTTGTATGCCGATGGAAACCTAGAGATGTCTACGATGTCCCAGAATACGAGAACAGCGATGAGGACGAAGAAGAGAGAAGGCTTAAAGTGCTCCGACCGTCTGTTTCGAAGGACGGGTTGTCTTCGACCGATCATGAAGTTACGTGGGTTAGAAATGACATCGACGATGAAATCCAAGTAGATATGTATGATGCGCCCACGAAACGAAAAAGGTTATCAGTAATGTTATATTATTACTTCACATTTTACGCTCTAGATCATATATAGTCAATACTTTTAATGATTGTCTAATGCGTCCACGAACCGTTTATTTAGATTTGATGACGATGTCGGGAGCAGCGAGGGGTGGCAGGAGCTCCACCCGCGGCAGAGGCAGAGGCAGAGCGGTTCTGCCGCCCGGAGAGCTCCGTAGGGAGCTTCAGAGGGCCGGTCTTGCACCCAGATCGGAGACCCCTTCGGATGCCTCCTTCCGTGTTGATTTGGCCAGACCTCCAGGTATACTGCACGCATATCCATTTTGAATGTAATATTACAGATATTCATGCATGTTTATGTCAAAATTACTTATATTGTCAATGTTTGATTGTCTAGTTGTTGGTGATGCGTCCACATCTGGGACAGAGGCCACCCCCGCTCCTCCAGGTATGTTTATATATCATATAGTGTATGTATATTGATTTAGAATGCTATATCATAAATATACACATTCCTTTTGCTCTTACTTAGCAATTTTTATTATTGTCTAGCTGTAGGTGGTGACACCACCGCACCTGCGGGTATGTTTATATGTCCTATAGTGCATGCATATTGATTTAGAACGTTATATTATTGATCTACACATTCTTTTTGCAATTACTTATATAATCTATTTTTAATTGTCTAATTATAGGTGGTGCGTCCACACCTTCCACAGGGGCCACTCCTGCCGCTTCCATACCCTCCGCATCGTCTGCAGGTTAGTATGAATAAATTTAAAATATTTATTTATTTTACATATGCTCTATAGAATAAATATGAACTTCATGGAAATTTAGCGTCGATATTTATTTTATAGTTGGAGGGGATGCGTCCGGGTCCGGGACCCCGGTTGTTCCTCACCGGAGGAACTATCGTCCCGCTCGTGCTGCTGCTCAGGCCCAGGCTCGTGCGCTAGTCACCGGAGGTATATATCACACTTGAATTTTTGTTTAACCTTGATTTCTTAATACAACTTTGTCTTATTATTGATTGTCTTGATATTTCGTGCAGACGCGGGGCCTCTCCATCCCCAGAGGGGGACTCGAGGCCCGAATCAGTCCCATAGGCTGAGGCCTGATAGAGGTAGGGGGGAGGCAGCATTCCCCCTATTTTTTACCCTTGACTATCGCTATACCGGTCCTCTTGCCGAGAGGTTCGGCCGGTATTTGGGGGACGAGAGCCGGATCGTGAAGAACTATCCACTTCACGTTGAGTGGGGCGAGCAGCACCAGCGCTCATTCGCCCTCTTCTTTGATCAGGCTCGGGTATGTATTAATATATATTTTCATTTGATCTATCCAATATATTTATTATTAACACTTGCAATCTAATAACAATGTTTTTTTTTGTATTTTCAGTTGGATTACGATTTTCAGCCTGTAGCCGACCCTGATCACCCGGGGAGGGTGCTCGACCTTCATACTCTGTACAATGGCCTGATGAAGAACATGCAGGCCAAGGTCCGATACAACAGGAATGAGCTGAAGGCCGACTGCTACTCCCTGTGGATCGCGACCCCCGAGACAGAGAGAGCTGCCCTCCTATCTACTCCGGCGTTTGCGAGAGTCGACGTAGAGACATGGCCTCTATTGTGCGCTTATTTCGACTCCGAACGCAAACAAGTATGTATTTTAAATTTAATTCATTATTTATGATATAATTTATTTCTTTGTGTTTCTTAATTAGAAAACTAAATGTTAATGCGTTGTGCAGAAACAGGCCGCTCAGAATACGGAGAACAGGAAGTCGGCGAAGAGGGGTCGCCCCACTTACACAGGTGGCTCGAGGAACATTACTCGAGCCATGGAGTTATCGGTAAATTAAGAGTTATTCTCTAATATTCTACAATATTAAGAGTTATTCTCTAATATTTCTAATATTAAGAGTTACTTTCTAATATTGCAGACATCTCGGACCGTGGCGTCAGGTGGTACACCGAGCGTGCTGTCCGCATATCTTGCCGTCCACGGCACCTCGACAGATCCCGCCACGGGCGAGCTTCGATGTCCCGACGTCGCTACCCAGGAGTACTGTGTAAGTGTTAATATTTTTTCTACCCAAATTTGAAATTTTAGTTTTGGAAGGTTCAAGTTTAAATTTTATACTTATACTTTACTGCTTAATGTGGGTGTAGGAGCGGGTGGTTGAGCAGGCCCAGGCCTCGGGGATCGATTTTACCGGACAGAACGATCCGAGGCTGCTGACCCCAGTTCTGGACGCCGCACACAGAGGGCACCACGGAGGTTGGGAGAGAGGCCGGGGATTGGGCCCTAGCAGGGCCCATATGAGGTTGGACTCCACCCCGGCGGTTACTTCCTCCGTCTCCAGTGACCGGTATGTCCATCAGGAACTGGATAGCTTGAGGGCCACCGTTCAGGAGTTGAAGGAGATGCTGGTATGTATACTACTTTATAGTAAAATATCATTTCATATTATATACATATCAACATATCCATAATTAGTACGTAGCTTGAGCTTATTTGGTTTTAGACTTAAGTTTGATTAATCATACATACATATGTAATTAAAATAAACAACGCTTTTCCAAACTAGATATCCAAACAGGGTTTCGAAATAACTTAATAATGAAACGAATTCGAATAATACACAGTTCTTACACGCTTCTTACACACGTTATGTCCAGACGCGACAGGGTAGATCGGCCGAGCCTCCACATGCATCTCCTTCGGCTGCGGCTCCGCAAGCCACTACATCGGCTGCGGTTCCGCAGACAGCTCCTGTAGCTCCACCGCCCACTCAGACTCCCGCAGCCGCGGCTCCGCAAGCGACTACCTCGACGGCGGCTGCGCAGACCACATCGCCAGCTCCACATGCCGCTCAGACTCCCTTATTTGTAGCATTGCAGAGTGTATTGACCGAGGAGCAGGCGCGCGTTATTCTAACGTTATTCAGAGGTGGAGCTGGACCGAACTAGGGTAGCTTTTTGGTTCTTATTTTTTGAAACATGTATTTATATCACATTGTACTACATTTTGAAACGATATTGATATTGGTTTGTATTTATATCATATTCAGTTTTTGGGTTTCTTTTGTATATTATATATATGCGTGAGATGTGATTATGAATACTGCAATATATGATTTGATTGATGTATATAGTATTGTGCACAGTGCGGGAAAAAATGTAGCAGCCCATTTTTAAAAAAAAATACAGACAATATGTACCTACGGATTAAGCCGTAGGTACATACGTTGCCCCTACGGAGTTATCCGTAGGGGCAAACTATCAGGAAACCTGATATTTTCCCACCTGATCTCAGTGCAGGGTGTTGGGAGTGCCCCTACGGATATGTCCGTAGGGGCCACTGTCTATCCCCTACGGATTTATCCGTAGGGGCAAAATCCGTAGGGGCAAAATATCAGGTTTCCTGACATTTTCCCCCTTGATCTCAGTGCAGGGTGTTGGGAGTGCCCCTACGGATATGTCCGTAGGGGCCACTGCCTATCCCCTACGGAGTTATCCGTAGGGGTAGAACAAGGACCTACGGATGTATCCGTAGGTATATACAATATATTCAAAAAAAAAAAATACATATATGATTTGATTACCCCTACGGAGTACTCCGTAGGGGCAATAACACCTACAGATATATCCGTAGGGGCAAGTTCAGGGCCTCAACTTGCACCTGCGGCCTTTGCACCTACGGGGTATTTACACTTCTCATTCTTCTCACAATTCACAACAACAAAATTTTCAATCTCCCAATCACTCTCTTTAATTTCTGAAAATTTCATTGTTAAAATTGGAATCACGCAATCTTCATTTCCGCGGTCTCAATCTTCACTTCAGTTTCACTAATTTGATTCTGCTATTTGGAAGCAGGGATTTTTTTGTATTGATTATATATTTTTCTCGTATATTTTTTATCATTTCTCTTTCTATGTTACTAATATTTTTAATTAAGCATGCCATGCTTATCTTCACAAGGTAACAGGGATGCTTCATCTTCACGAAGACGTTCATTTCAAATCGATATGGATTCACAAAACAGAGATTAACCAATATGCTGCAAACTAATTTTGATTCTTATTCTTCTAGCAATGAATTTTCTAATTATGAGATTCCTGCTACGTCATAAAGTAATGTCCCTGAAGAAATTCCTTCTCCTACCGTTCCTGAAATAAGAGCTTCTGCCCCTAAAAATAAAAGAGCTAAACTTCTGATGTTTGACAATATTTTATAGTACAAACAGTTGCAGGTAAAGGCGAGCGGACAGTTTGCACTCATTGCCAAGCAGATTTTACTTGTGCCACTTCATGTGGAACTACCCACCTAAAAAGTCATTTAATCAAACACGATCAAGCAGATTCTCGGCAGACGACTCTAAGTATGTCGTTTAATTCTTTAACTAATTTTTTTATTCGTAAAATACTAATAGAAGAGAACTTGCATGATATGTCATACATACTGAACAAACATTTGGTTTTGCAGAAAACGAAAAATTTGATAGATTGGTAAAAAAAATGCATATAATCCAGCATTTCAAAGAGTGCCTGGAACAATACTTAGAAGTGATGTTTTAAAAAAAATTTATGATGGTAAAGCCAATTTGATTGATAGTTTTGCTAATTTTAAGAGTAAAATTGCATTAATTTTTTATCTTTGAACTACAAAATGAGGTATGAGTTATATTTATGTTACTGCATATTTCATTGATAATGATTGGTTTTTACATAAAACAATTATTGGTTTTTCAAAAATGGAGTATTCACATAGTGGAAATAATATAAATAATTGTATTTTGACTACTGTACGTGAATATAATATTCAAAATAAAATATTTTTTGTTAGTTTTGGTAATACTACTAATAATAATTCTGTTAGCAATTTTCAAAAATAATTTAAATCCTATTTTAAATGGAGAATTATTTTATCAAAGATGTGCATACCATATTTTAAATTTAATTGTGCATGATGGTCTTAATATAATTGATCCTCATTTAGCGAAACTTAAAGATGCAATGATGTTTATTGAAATCTCTAGAACCTGAAAACAACTTTTTAAGCAAATTTGTACCCAGTTAAATTTAAAATTTAGATCTTCTAAATTCAACAATCCAACTAGATAGAATTCCACTTATGAGATGTTGAAATGTGTTTTAAAATATCGGGAGTCCATTACTTTATTTTATGAGAAACAAATGCCCAATAATAATTTAGAGAATTATAATTGGTTTGTTTGTGAATATGTTTTGAAAATTTTAGAAATATCTTCTGTAACAACCCTAAATTTCCTATACAAGTTTTTAAAAAAAAATTTCAAAAATCCATAAAGGGGTATTTATTGTCTGAGCACAAGACTTAAGTAATTAATTAGCAATTTAATTACAAGAAGGAGCTTGTAACTCATTGGTAATACCTTGCATTGCTGAACCAAGCCACCAGAGTTCAAATCCCATGCCCTACATTATTTTTTAATATTTATTTTGCGCCGCCGGCCGGACGGCCGAGTCCCCAATTGCAAACTTATGACTTTTCACCTTCTCAACATCCCTGCACACTCCATTTATTTAGATCGTTTTCAGATAGCCCATTAACACTCATTTACTCCATTTTTAATATATTTTTCCTACATTTTTATATTTTTTAAATTAAAACCCTTCATCTACCCTAACCCTAGCCTAACCCTATAAATACACCCCTACCCTCTACCTTCTCACCCCAAAATTCTGAGCCTACTCTCTAAAATTTCCAAAAAACTTGTGTACTTTGAAAACGAGCACGAAGCGAAGCTACGGCGAAATTCCCGGCGAACTTCTGGCAATCGTTCTAGGAACTCGCGGCGACGAAGTGACGCACCAGCGATTCCTCTCTTTCCATCTCACTCTTGTTATTGTCCAAAACCCGTAAGTCCCATTTCTAACCTTCTTTTCCATTCTAAAAATACGGATTTACAAAACTTGATGGAATCGGAACAAATCCGATTTCCGATTCGGTTTTCTTACAAAACTTCACTTCTCGTTAATACAATTATGTTTAAACTCTCTCATGTTGACTATTAAACACTAATCAACCAAATTAATCAAGTTTCGTTTCATAAAATGATGGCTATTTCACTTTATCGTATTTTTCATTTAAATACCAAATTGTTTCAATTATACATTTAAACTATTAAACTTGTTATACATTTAAGTAGATCACGAGGTAACGACCAACCTCCTCACACACTCATATGCAACATAGCACGATACTCTCGGGAACATAGAATACGGAAAATCAAAATCTTTACAAATAAATAACCTTTGAGCTAATAATAAAAAAATATATAGACTCAGCCATTTAAGGACTGTCACGCTCATTAGGACAGAGGAAGGTTGTGGACATTCAATCGTTTATCTAAACCTGATTTTATGGTGTCTAGACTAGACAAGTGAGAAAGATAATTTTAAAAGGCCCGTCTCACGATGATTCGTGAGCGGATCCCTCCTTTCTTCACTTGTACTTATCTGGCCACAATTGGCGGTGAAGAGGCGATTTGAGAGATATCTAACAACTTGTCGTTTTGGACCAGTTAGGAGCAGTCTAGATGACTTAGGAGACCCTAGAACATAGAATACGGGAAATCGATATCTTTACAAATAAATACCATTTATTTAATAAAACCGTTTTCTAAAGGATTTAGTATTTATACAAATATTTGTAAAGCGCCGCTACAACCCATTTTGGGGAACCCGTTCGGGATGGTGCGGATTATCGCACATTCTCGGGTTTAGTAGTGCGAGATGCAGACCTCCACAAAGAGCATTCGGTCTCAAAACATTTAAAATACGACATCTTAAGAAAACGAGATTTCTAGAATATTATATATATACTATATTATTTTCATATAAATATATGCATATGTAACATAAAAATATCTATTTTGAAATATTACAAATATTCCACTTTTTCTAAAAATGTCACAAGAATCATTTTACAATAAAATACCATGAATTCTATACAAAACCAATATTACCAATAAATACCAATTATTATGAAAATAGAATATTTTCAATAGAAATATCACAATATAAAATCTACACTCACTACAACTCTAAAGACGATTAATAAATACTTGGGGTGTACTTTGAAAATTATATAAAAGTATTTTTACATAAAACCCGCTCAAATTCTATAATTTACCATAAGGACCCTAGTAAATATAGATTTAAACGGGACCAATCTCTTGAGCCTCAGAGAGCCGGAGAAGTGGGTGCTTGTCTACTTAAGGTAGACAACTTAATAATGGTGTTATCAAAACGGTAATCGTCTTTGAAAAGACACAAATCCTGCCGTCCATAGCGGTTACCGATAACATCAAAACAATCAGGACTTCAATTCACTTTTCTAATTGTCTGACTCAGGTTTGAGTCTCATTATAATCTGACTTGAATATAATTCAAGTACAATTTACAATTTACAATCTACAATCTACAATATTACAATCCAATATGAATCCATGAATCCAACTATCATTCTATACAATTTGACCGAACCGAACCATGGATATACATTCCATTTACATGATCTCCAGTTTACATCCATTTACATGATTCTACGGTTACATCCGTTACAGATATCATGGTTTCGGTCAGTCATCCAATTATACAATCTATACAGTTTACAATACAATACAATCAAAACACTACGGGGTTTAAGGGGTAGACTGGTACGGAAGTTGTTAAAAGTGGCACGAGACTTTAAGACACCTAACATGAATCCAATTGCCGTTGTTCCGGGCCTTCTAACGGAGCCTTGTACTCTATATTCAGTTCACCGTAGTCTCTGGTCTAATGAGACTCCTCTCGTATACACTGGCATCCTTCTGTACCAAGCTACAAACAACAGCGTTAACACAACATTACAACAATATAATACAACTTTAAAAGAAACCTTCTTATTTTGTCTATTCTATTTCTCCCTTATCTGTGGGACTTACCAAGCGACCTGTTCGCTGACGATATTCTCTTTCTTTCTTCTTTGAATGTCGTCAGGTGATTTGGGCACATCAGAGATCGAGCCCAGCGCTGAAAACATGGACCAGTTCAGTGAAGACCCGGAGCTCTAGTTCATTGTACACTTTTCCATTTCAATATTTTTCTTTTCTGTTATGCCATTGTTTAGGCATTGCTTTTTATTTCAGTTGTATTTACTTTCTATGTATTGTACAGAAAGAATGTGAATGAATAAAGTTGTTGTTTTATTATAACTTGTCTCTTGTACATTTACTTTTATATTTCTTAGATACGCTTAGCATATTTACTTCAGAGTAAATACATAGCGGACCGGTCGCGTCCCCTTCGCCGTATACTGGGAAGCGGGGCGTGACAGGTTTTGTTGGTGGCCCATGCAGGTCAGAGCTATATAGAACCATACTATGCAGTTCTGTTCTGCGTGAACAACCTAAGCAATATAACACAAGAACCAGCAACTAAAACATTCTTTACAATCCATGTTGCTTGAATCTTATCGATTTTATATTCCTTGAATCATATACTTTGAATCTTTTCTAACCTAAATTTTTCATTCAAGATTATGGATTCCCCAAACAATACCCACACCAACTTTAACAACACTTCACCACCACTATAAATCACACCTGTCGTCCTTGCTCCGCTAAACGAGCAAACGGTTCTTCTAGAGGAAATCCGAAGCTTCCTGATTGGACTGCAGCAGCAGACTGCTATATTATTGAACCGACCAGAAGCAGAAGCAACCGTCAGGAAACACTCTGCCACCCAGATGGCAAGAGGAACCTACACTACACAACCTTCTGAACCCAAGAGACAGAAACAAACAATTAACCAGTCAAGTCCAGGTTTTTGTTACTACTGCCATAGGGATGGACACTTGTGGAAGGATTGTAGGCGCGCAAAAGGCCTGTGCCTAGTTTGTGGCACATCCGATCATAGAATTGGAGATTGTCCCTATAGATGCAACTCAGCTCACACACCCACAAACTACCCGCAGCGGCCAGCTATCCAGGCTCCTGTAACTCGTTCTACACTCCTAGCACCACCTCCACATGGACCACCTCTACCTAGTCAGGCATCGATGAACCGGTTTACACAAAAAAATGTGCCTAGACGTCAAACCTCCACCTTAGCAGCCATAGAACCTGAGACTGTGAACCAAGGTAACCAAGGTAACTCCCTCACTTTGACCAAAACATTTTGCAATATTTCTTTCTTCTAAATATTTTCATACACTACCAACAGTTCTGTCACAAAACTTTCTTTGAATCTGTTACACTTTCCTTTTACAAATTTCGAGGACGGAATTTTTTTTAAGGAGGGTAGAATGTAACAACCCTAAATTTCCTATACAAGTTTTTACAAAAAAAAAATTCAAAAATCCATAAAGGGGTATTTATTGCCTGAGCACAAGACTTAAGTAACTAATTAGCAATTTAATTATAAGAAGAAGCTTGTAGCTCATTGACAATACCTTGCATTGCTGAAACAAGCCACCAGAGTTCAAATCCCATGCCCCACATTATTTTTAATATTTATTTTGTTTTAAATTTTATAGAAGCCCAACAGTCAACACGTGATAAATTCCAAAAATCCTACCACACATAGAAAACTAAATATACCAGTGTGTACACCTGATGACCCCCCACCTTCCCATGCCCTGACTCGGCCCGACCCGGCCGAGTCGGCCAGCGGACCGGCCGACTCGGGCCGGCGCCGCCGGCCGGACTAGGCCGGACGGCCGAGTCGCCAACTGCAAACTTGTGCCTTTTCACCTTCTCAACAGCCCTGCACACTCCATTTATTTGGATCGTTTCCAGAGAGCCCATTAACACTCATTAATCCATTTTTAATACATTTTTCCTACAGTTTTACATTTTTTAAATTAAAACCCTTCATCTACCCTAACCTTAGCCTAACCCTATAAATACACCCCTACCATCTACCCTCTCACCCCAAAACTCTGAGCCAACTCTCTAAAATTTCCAAGAAACTTGTGTACTTTGAAAACGAGCACGAAGCGAAGCTACGGCGAAATTCCCGGCGAACTTCCGACGACCGTTCTAGGAACTCGCGGCGACGAAGTGACGCACCGGCGATTCCTCTCCTTCCATCTCACTCTCATTATTGTCCAAAACCCGTAAGTCCCATTTCTAATTTTCTTTTCCATTCTAAAAATACGGATTTACAAAACCCGATCGAATCGGAACAAATCCGATTTTCGGTTCGGTTTTCTTATAAAACTTCACTTCTCGTTAATACAATTATGCTTAAACTCCCTCATGTTGACTATTAAACACTAATAAACCAAATTGATCAAGTTTCATTTCATAAAATGATGGCTATTTCACTTTATCGTATTTTTCATTTAAATACCACATTGTTTCAATTATACATTTAAACCATTAAACTTGTTATACCTTTAAGTAGATCACGAGGTAACGACCAACCTCCTCACACACTCATATGCAACATAGCACGATACCCTCGGGAACATAGAATACGGGAAATCGAAATATTTACAAATAAATAACCTTTGAACTAATAATAAAAAATATATATAGACTCAGCCAATTAAGGACTGTCACGCTCATTAGGACAGAGGAAGGTTGTGGACATTAAGTCGTTTATCTAAACCTGATTTTGTGGTGCCTAGGCTAAACAAGTAAGAAAGGTAACTTTAAAAGGCCCGTCTCACGGAGATTGTGAGCGGATTTTTCCTTTCTTCACTTGTACTTACCTGACCACAATTGGCGGTGAAGAAGCGATTTGAGAGATATCTCACAACTTGTCGCTTTGGACCAGTTAGGAGCAGTCTAGTTGACTTAGGAGACCCTAGAGCATAGAATACGGGAAATCGACATCTTTACAAATAAATACCATTTATTTAATAAAATCGTTTTCTAAAGGATTTAGTATTTATACAAATCTTTACAAAGCACCGCTACAACCCATTTTGGGGAACCCGTTCGGGATGGTGCGGATTATCACACATCCTCGGGCTTAGTAGTGCGAGATGCAGACCTCCGCAAGGAGCATTCGGTCTCGAAAGATTTAAAATACGGCATTTTAAGAAAACAAGATTTCTAGAACATTATATATATACTAAAATTATTTTCATATAAATATATGTATATGTAACATAAAAATATCTATTTTGAATTATTAAAAATATTCCACTTTTTCTAAAAATGTCACAAGAATAATTTTACAATAAAATACCATGAATTCCATACAAAACCAATATTACCAATAAATACCATTTATTATGAAAATAAGATATTTTCAATAGAAATATCACAATATAAAATCTACATTCACTACAACTCTAAAGACGATTAATAAATACTTGGGGTGTACTTTGAAAAGTATATAAAAGTATTTTTACATAAAACCCGCTCAAGTTCTATAATTTACCATAAGGACCCTAGTAAATATAGGTTTAAGCGGGACCAATCTCTTAAGCCTCAGGGAGCCGGAGAAGTGGGTGCTTGCCTACTTAACGTAGACAACTTAATAATGGTGTTATCAATACGGTAATCGTCTTTGAAAAGACACAAATTCTGCCGCCCATGTGCAGCGGTTACCGATAATATCAAAACAATCAGGACTTCAATTCACTTTTCTAATTGTCTGACTCAGGTTTGAGTTTCATAATAATCTGACTTGAATATAATTCAAGTACAATTTATAATCTACAATCTACAATATTACAATCCAACATGAATCCATGAATCCAACTATCAATCTATACAACTTGACCGAACCGAACCATGGATATACATTCCATTTACATGATCTCCAGTTTACATCCATTTACATGATTCTACGGTTACATCCGTTACAGATATCATGGTTTCGGTCAGTCATACAATTATACAATCTATACAGTTTATAATACAATACAATCAAAACACTACGGGGTTTAAGGGGTAGACTGGTACGGAAGGTGTTAAAAGTGGCACGAGACTGCAAGATTTAAGACACCTAACATGAATCCAATTGCCGTTGTTCTGGGCCTTCTAACGGAGCCTTGTACTCTATATTCAGTTCACCGTAGTCTCTGGTCTAACGAGACTCCTCTCGTATACACTGGCATCCTTCTGTACCAAGCTACAAACAACAGCGTTAACACAACATTACAACAATATAATACAACTTTAAAAGATACCTTCTTATTCTGTCTATTCTATTTCTCCCTTATCTGTGGGACTTACCAAGCGACCTGTTCGCTGACGACATTCTCTTTCTTTCTTCTTTAAATGTCGTCAGGTGATCTGGGCATATCAGAGATCGAGCCCAGCGCTGAAGACTTGGACCAGTTCAGTGAAGACCCCGAGCTCTAGTTCATTGTACATTTTTCCATTTCAGTACTTTTCTTTTCTGTTATGCCATTGTTTAGGCATTGCTTTTTATTTCAGTTGTATTTACTTTCCATGTATTGTACAGAAAGAATATGAATGAATAAAGTTGTTGTTTTACTATAACTTATCTCTTGTGCATTTACTTTTATATTGCTTAGATACGCTTAGAGTATTTACTTCAGAGTAAATACGTAGCGGACCGGTCGCGTCCCCTTCGCCGTATACTGGGAAGCGGGGCGTGACAGGTTTTGTTGGTGCCCCATGCAGGTCAGAGCTGTATAGAACCATACTATGCAGTTCTGTTCTGCATGAACAACCTAAGCAATATAACACAAGAACCAGCAACTAAAACATTCTTTACAATCCATGTTCCTTGAATCTTATCAATTCCATATTCCTTGAATCATATACTTTGAATCTGTCCTAACCTAAATTTTTCATTCAAGGTTATGGATTCCCCAAACAACACCCGCACCAACTTCAACAACACTCCACCACCACTACAAATCATACCTGCCGTCCCTGCTCCGCTCAACGAGCAAATGGTTCTTCTTGAGGAAATCCGAAGCCTCCTGATTGGACTGCAGCAGCAGACTGCTATATTATTGAACCGACCAGAAGCAGAAGCAACTGTCAGGAAACGCTCTGCCACCCAGATGGCAAGAGAAACCTACACTACACAACCTTCTGAACCCAAGAGACAGAAAGAAGCAATTAACCAGTCAAGTCCAGGTTTTTGTTACTACTGCCATAGAGATGGACACTTGTGGAAGGATTGTAGGCGCGCAAAAGGCCTATTCCTAGTTTGTGGTGCATCCGATCATAGAATTGGAGATTGTCCTTATAAACGCAACACAGCTCACACACCCACCAACTACCCGCAGCGGCCAGCTATCCAGCCTCCTGCAACTCGTCCTATACTCCTAGCACCACCTCCATATGGACCACCTCTACCTAGTCAGGAATCGATGAACCGCCTTACACAGAAAAATGTGCCGAGACGTCAAGCCTCCACCTTAGTAGCCATAGAACCTGAGACTGTGAACCAAGGTAACCCAGGTAATTCCCTCACTTTGACCAAAACTTTTTGCAATATTTCTTTCTTCTAAATATTTTCATACACTACCAACAGTTCTGTCACAAAACTTTCTTTGAATCTGTTACACTTTCTTTTTACAAATTTCGAGGACGAATTTTTTTTAAGGAGGGTAGAATGTAACAACCCTAAATTTCCTATACAAGTTTTTACAACAAAAAAAAAATCAAAAATCCATAAAGGGGTATTTATTGCCTGAGCACAAGACTTAAGTAATTAATTAGCAATTTAATTACAAGAAAGAGCTTGTAACTCATTGGTAATACCTTGCATTGCTGAACCAAGCCACCAGAGTTTAAATCCCATGCCCCATATTATTTTTAATATTTATTTTGTTTTAAATTTTATAGAAGCCCAACAGTCAACACGTGATAAATTCCAAAAATCCCACTACACATAGAAAACTAAATATACCAGTGTGTACACCTGATGACCGCCCACCTCCCCATGCCCTGACTCGGCCCGACTCGGCCGAGTCGGCCGGCGCCGCCGGCCGGACTCGGTCGGACGGCCGAGTCCCCAACTGCAAACTTGTGCCTTTTCACCTTCTCAACATCCCTGCACACTCCATTTATTTGGATCGTTTGCAGAGAGCCCATTAACACTCATTTAGTCCATTTTTAATACATTTTCCTACATTTTTACATTTTTTAAATTAAACCCTTCATCTACCCTAACCCTAGTCTAACCCAATAAATACACCCCTACCCTCTACCCTCTCACCCCAAAACTCTGAGCCAACTCTCTAAAATTTCCAAGAAACTTGTGTGCTTTGAAAACGAGCACGAAGCGAAGCTACGGCGAAATTCTCGGCGAACTTCCGGCGATCGTTCTAGGAACTCGCGGCGACGAAGTGACACACCGGCGATTCCTCTCCTTCCATCTCACTCTCATTATTGTCCAAAACCCGTAAGTCCCATTTCTAACTTTCTTTTCCATTCTAAAAATACGGATTTACAAAACCCGATCGAATCGGAACAAATCCGATTTCCGATTCGATTTTCTCATAAAACTTCACTTCTCGTTAATACAATTATGCTTAAACTCTCTCATGTTGACTATTAAACACTAATCAACCAAATTGATCAAGTTTCATTTCATAAAATGATGGCTATTTCACTTTATCGTATTTTTCATTTAAATACCACATTGTTTCAATTATACATTTAAACCATTAAACTTGTTATACCTTTAAGTAGATCACGAGGTAACGACATACCTCCTCACAAACTCATATGCAACATAGCACGATACTCTCGGAAACATAGAATACGGGAAATCGAAATCTTTACAAATAAATAACCTTTGAGCTAATAATAAAAAAATAAATAGACTCAGCCAATTAAGGACTGTCACGCTCATTAGGACAGAGGAAGGTTGTGGACATTCAGTCGTTTATCTAAACCTGACTTTGTGGTGCCTAGGCTAGACAAGTGAGAAAGATAACTTTAAAAGGCCCGTCTCACGGTGATTCGTGAGCGGATCCCTCCTTTCTTCACTTGTACTTACCTGACCACAATTGGCGGTGAAGAGGCGATTTGAGAGATATCTCACAACTTGTCGCTTTGGACCAGTTAGGAGCAGTCTAGATGACTTAGGAGACCCTAGAATATAGAATACGGGAAATCGACATCTTTACAAATAAATACCATTTACTTAATAAAACCGTTTTCTAAAGGATTTAATATTTATACAAATCTTTGCAAAGCGCCGCTACAACCCATTTTGGGGAACCCGTTTGGGATGGTGCGGATTATCGCACATCCTCGGGCTTAGTAGTGCGAGATGCAGACCACCGTAAGGAGCATTCGGTCTTGAAAGATTTAAAATACGATATCTTAAGAAAACGAGATTTCTTGAATATTATATATATACTATATTATTTTCATATATATATATATATATATATATATATATATATATATATATATATATAACATAAAAATATCTATTTTGAATTATTACAAATATTCCATTTTTTCTAAAAATGTCACAAGAATCATTTTACAATAAAATACCATGAATTCCATACAAAACCAATATTACCAATAAATAACATTTATTATGAAAATAGGATATTTTCAATAGAAATATCACAATATAAAATCTACATTCACCACAACTCTAAAGACGATTAATAAATACTTGGGGTGTACTTTGAAAAGTATATAAAAGTATTTTTTACAAAAAACCCCCTCAAGTTCTATAATTTACCATAATGACCCTAGTAAATATAGGTTTAAACGGGACCAATCTCTTGAGCCTCAGGGAGCCGGAGAAGTGGGTGATTGCCTATTTAAGATAGACAACTTAATAATGGTGTTATCAATACGGTAATCGTCTTTGAAAAGACACAAATCCTGCCACCCATGTGCAGCGGTTACCGATAACATCAAAACAATCAGAACTTCAATTCACTTTTCTAATTGTCTGACTCAAGTTTGAGTCTCATTATAATCTGACTTGAATATAATTCAAGTACAATTTACAATTTACAATTTACAATATATAATCTACAATCTACAATATTACAATCCAACATGAATCCATGAATCCAACTATCAATCTATACAACTTGACCAAACCGAACCATGGATATACATTACATTTACATGATCTCCAATTTACATCTATTTACATGAATCTACGGTTATATCCGTTACAGATATCATGGTTTCGGTCAGTTATCCAATTATACAATCTATACATTTTACAATACAATACAATCAAAACACTATGGGGTTTAAGGGGTAGACTGGTACGGAAGGTGTTAAAAGTGGTACGAGACTGCAAGATTTAAGACACCTAACATGAATCCAATTGTCGTTGTTCCGGGCCTTCTAACGGAGCCTTGTACTCTATATTCAGTTCACTGTAGTCTCTGGTCTAACGAGACTCCTCTCGTATACACTGGCATTCTTCTGTACCAAGCTACAAATAACAGCGTTAACACAACATTACAACAATATAATACAACTTTAAAAGATACCTTCTTATTCTGTCTATTCTATTTCTCCCTTATCTGTGGGACTTACCAAGCGACCTGTTCGCTGACGACATTCTCTTTCTTTTTTCTTTGAATGTCGTCAGGTGATCTGGGCACATCAAGTTGGAAATTATGCCCTCAAAGTCGATTATTGGATCGCAGGCACGTGATTGCAATGATTGAGGGAGGACCTATGCCGGTAGGACAGTCTTACTCAAGATGACAGTATGCTATCTGGTTTATCTTTATCATCGTGTACATGCTTCAGGTGATATCACAGATCACTATTACACATTGATAGAGCCCTTAGGATTCTTGCTTGACTACCAGACGATCATATACGTGAGAGTTGGGTAGTCTATAAGCACATCCTTAAAGTGGTCCCTAGTTGTGGGAGTTTCGAGACTGGGCATCGATACTCCATTAGTAGACTAGTGTATTCAGTCGAGACCCCGACGAGGGGCGGTGGCCGGTCTCACAAGCCATTGGTGTCAGTTGGTTCACTTAAGATGTATATAGGTGTTCATTGGGTTATGAGTACACCGGACAGGACTCGCCGGGAACATGCTAGTTGGTATTATACCTGACGTCAGATAGCAGTTCCCTGGTGACATATGTACAGGTTAGTCTATCGACCTGAGATCGTCATTTGTCTCGTGTGAGTTCCCACTGTGCTTTGATTACTACCCTACCACGGCTCAAAGGAGTCGTGCAAACAGGTTTTAGTTGGGTACAGTCCCGAGCCACATGGAGGCAGTGAGCGGATCGGCATGGGTTTCGTCTCTCCCGGTATTGGGGGTGAGATCGTGCTGTGTCTAGGAGAGCCATTACATGAAGTCCTTGGCCAAGGCAGGAGATTTACTGGTAGGTATTCCAGTAGTATCTCAGGGTGTTCTGTGCTACACTCCGACACGACTTGTACCGTTTTTGGGGGTCTAACTTTTACCAACCCTCTAGGCCCGACATGCGATGCTCATAGACGAATGGGCCGGAGTGTGCGGATATTGTCACTGACAGGCTCAGTAGGGTGTCAGGATGAGTTCGCTCATCGACCTTCCTTTTGGTCAATACCTGGTATCCCGTTACGTACAGCTAGTACCACTGACGTGCTAGTGGTTAAAGACACAGCCAGTGTATTGACGAGTCTTTAGAGTCCCCTACAGACAGTTTCTTAAGTTTCGGGCGAAACGTTGTAGATGCCGTATGGTATTATGGCAGGGTTCGATCATATATGTGCAGTCGTGCATGGATTATGATCGGACGGATCATACTAGTGGGCTTTGGTTTAAGCCGGATTCTAGTATTAGATTTGTTGGATTATTTTAGTCTCATTGCATTCGCATTCAGTCGGAATGCGGATGCAGGTATGTATATACAGGTGAGGGGTATCCTTGTGATCCGTCACGAGTTTACTTTAGTAGATGCCATTCTCTTTTTATTGTTGCAAACATTTGGATTAATGTTTGCAAATGGAAATTGTGAGCTCAAAGTAATGATGGAGTGCATTAAATGTGGCATGTGCAAGGGTAGTGACTCATGGTATTATTCTTTATGCATGCCATCATTTCATGATTGATTATTGGGTGAGATTGTGATGGGAGGAGAGAGAGGGCAGCCACATATGTATGGGGTTAACTCTTGGATTATCATTCTAGCTCACTCACAACATTATCTCACACAATAACAAAAGCTCTTCTTCTCTTTTCTTCTCTTGAGCTTACAAGTTCCTTATCCATGGCTTCTTCTTCTACCTCCATTCTACCCATCTCATGTGTTGGGAATCCTAGAGTGTTAAGAGACAAAGTTGTCACACACATTCTCTACTTCACCTTGGACACGTCGGCTAGCAAACTTCGTGTCCGAGTTGCTTCGGTTCGAAGCGGGAACTCGTAAAAGGATTCATAGATGTGGTGCCCTTTCCAACGAGGAGACCGGAGATCGAGCGAGATCGGAGATGCCGCAAGGAGCTAAAGATGGTGGCTAAAGACCGAAGGACACGGATCGATCGGTATAGCTTTTCTAACCCTCTTTAGATCGCTAGTCTAATGTTAATGGTTCGATCTGGGATTAAAGTCTGCGTTAGCGCCAGTTTCAAGTTTAAGAAAAAGTTTTTGTTTCCGCATTTTGGCTTCGGATCGACGGCCGGGGCGCTACCGTAGACTTACATGGTATTAGAGCCACGCCATTAACCTTAGCTAGCTTGTTTTAAACAATGTTAATCTATCGAAAACGAAACTAAACCCGTACAATGCCACTGCAGTTTTGCTCTCTGTTAATTTTTAAAAGTGTTCAAAATTTTTTTTAAACAAGTGCAGAAGACCACTCATGAGACCATATGACCACTGCCCAAAGACGAGCCCCTGCCATCAGAAAAAAACCGGCCACCATTCATTTTTTTCCGGCCAGGCCGGCCATGGTGATGTATTTGGGCTTCGTATTTGAGCTGCAGGCAGGTCTCTGGGAAATTGGTGCAGTGGTATTGTTTGTTCGGCCCAATTTGGATATGGTTTTATCAGTTTTTCTGGGCTATTCGGGGGGTTATTTCGGATTCGATATTTTATAATATTGTTTAAAGTTTACAGTGCATTACATTATATCTGTAACCTTGAATGTCATTTGATCGGTAAATCTTGGCTAATTGCTATAGCCCTTTTAGATGGATTTGCGAACGCGACATTTACGTTGATGTTCTGTGTTGTGTTGTGATGTTGCGGATTTGTCGTGGTGGATAGCCTGGATGCAATGGTAGTACAGTTTGGTTATATTTGTACATTTGATATTGCGGGGCGAGCGTCCGACATGTGTACTGCCGTCACTGTCTGTTTGTATATTATTCTTTTGGGGGCACGACCGGGTTGAGGTCGATGTGCCCGTTGTACATATTTTATTTTCTGTACTAGGATTACCCCGCGGTGGGGTGCACGGATAGCCGGGTTCTAGAGGGCAACAAGTCCGCATCTCATGGCTTTGAGACGGAGGGGGCTTTACTCTAGAATTGGCGGGCTATTCGCCGCACTCGTAGGGGGTTTAGGTTGACCCAAGGAGGGGTGCTCAAGTTGCCGGATTCCGTGAAGTGCTGGGTGGTCCATTCACTTTGTTGAAGGGGGCTGCTTCGCTTCAGGTTTTGGCGGGTAACTTGTCGCACCCGTAGGGGTCTAGGATTTCATTGCACAGGCTATCCACACGACCAGGGGAATGTCGGGTTTCAGTTGCGGCTCAAAGGAAACCCAGGGATCCCAGATTATCTATATTGTTCTGTGATGCTTATTACATTTCTGTGATGTTGCATTTATCACGCCATGAGCGATTATTATATATTGATATATATATATATATATATATATACTAGTAGATGTTGTATATGTTTTACATCCGCGCTAGTCCAGTCCCTACTCTATCGTTAGTTAAGTAACCTAACGGGTGATGACGGGACCCAGTGGCGAATACGGATGGTATATACGTACATCATATTTTCGTTCTTTATTGGTGTGATTAATTGATATGACTGCATTGATTCGGATCAATGCAAGCTAAACAAACTTGTTTGATGTTGTTAGAACAATTTTCAAAAAGCTGTTATTATAAGGATGTTCTCTTTTTTTTTGCACAGTGGTATCCGGTTATGAATATCCAGCACCTCAGTCGACGGGGCAAGGGCCAAGATCCCTTCACCGGGAGTGACCCCTTGGGCAGAGGTTTGCGTCAGGGTAATAACTTCACTATAGTCGATTACTTTTTGCTTTGCATCGCGGTATTCAGTTGGAATATCCTGCACCTCATTCTACGGGAAAAGAGCCGAGATCTCTTCACCGGGAGTGACCTCTTTAGCAAAGGTTTTCGGCACTATATTTATAAAAAGCTATCCGGTTCCTTCAACAATATCAAGTTCATTACGTTAAAGGTTTTTCGCCAAAAACCATTCGTAGCCCTCCGTCATTTCAGACGGGTAACACTTAGTATTCATGCTATATTTGTTGACCTTCGTCAAGGCATAGTGAATGGTAGCTTCTTGTTACCTTTCTGCTGCATAGATAGATGCATTGGTTTGGGACAGTCGTACAGCCTTGTTGACCTTCGTCAAGGGCTTGTACGGGTGGGTTCAAATTAACCTGGACAATGACGGGTAGAACTTGACATGTGACTTATAATTTGTTGACCTTCGTCAAGGTCATAAGAGCATGGGGTAAAAATCACATCGGGAGTTTCTAAAGAAACTGAAACTTGCCAGTTATGCGCATACCTTCTGGAGTGTGATAACGTGAGTGGATTCCATCACGTTATCATGCGATGATAGTTGGATCCCGATTCCCACTGATGAGTTGGTTTACTCCTCGGGTGATCCCGACTAATTCTTCTTTCAGATTTGGAGGAGAATTTGAGGTTACAATGGGAGGTTTCCTGATTAGATAAAGTGATAACCATTCTGATCTAGGTTAGAGTGCACGCAGAGTGTTTCTTTTTTCTCTCTCTTTGGCAGCGACCATGGCCCGACCCTAGACTATGACTCAGTGACCAAGATTAACCGAACCTTCTTAAAACACTGGCTTTTGGATTGTCTGAGTTGCATACCTCATTACCACTCCTACTTTTACCCTTTTCTCCAGAACACCCCATATTACTACGAACATCCACTTCCATTGGATAAAACCATCGTATGGTTATATACGAACTTGAAGGAACTTGTTCCAGATTCGAGAATGGTTTCCGGTTCTGGAGAAAATGAATAGGACCATTCAGTTGTCTTTTCCTTTTACCTTCTCTCAGGTTGCGAGGGCTCCTGGGATTAGGAGAAGAGTACACCTATTATGCTTATTGGATAGTCTTCTTCCAAACCATAGATAGGTGCCGAAAGGTAGGGAATGAAGAAAACCATTTAGCCTAAGTGAGCTGTACAGAAGGTAATAAGTAAAGACAAATAGAGGGATTAGAAATAGGGCAAAGTAAATTGCGACTGCTGTTCACGACCAAACCAAATATTTCATCGCTACTCCTACTTCACCTTTGTATTTTTCCAGAACACCCCGTATTACTACGAAGATCCACAGTTATTTGGATAATCCATCGTATGGTTATATACGAACTCGAAGGAACTTGTTCCAGTTCGGGGATGGATTCTGGTTCAGAAGAAATAGGAATAAGGTTTATTCAGTTGTCTTTTATCATTACCTTCTCTCAGGTTGTGAGTACTCCTAGGATTAGGAGAGTACACCCATTATGCTAATTGGATAGTTTTCTTTCAAACCATAGGCTGGTGTCGAACGGTAGGGAAGGAAGAAAATCATTTGGCCTAAAGGTGGTGTACAGAAGGTAATGACTAAAAACATATAAAGGGATTTGGAGAGATGGCAAAGAAATATACGGTTACAGTTGTGAATCTGATAATGGAAGAGGCATTACTAGGAATACCCGGATACCCTTTCGAAACATTTTCATGTTTCAGTTTCACTATGCGTTGTTAATAAGAAAACTGATTTCCCAATTAGCACTTACTCCAGGGTATGTATTTACCAGGTTTGATTCTCACATCTGTATAGTTTTACAGATGATGAGTGGGAGTAAGTTATTGGGAATTAAGTGATCATCCTCATTATATCGGGATTCGTTGTAATTGGTGATATTTGAGGAAATCGCCTGGGTTTTTGCCGGACGACAAATATTTGGTTTTGAATATCCGTAGTTATGCACCAATTTCAAACCGATATATCTGTACGCTTATTTTTATAAAGTGAGATATAACTTTTTGAAATTATGTGCATGACATTTAGCTATATCAGTTGATGGTTAGGTAAGGAGTATTCAATAGCGGTGTAATTCTTCATAATCATGGTACAGTTTTCTACCTACGACGCACAGGGTTTGATTTATTCAACTCAGGGGACTTATACAAAGCATTGTATATTGTCCAGTGTCCATTAGGACAGAGGGGTTGGTCCTCGTACTATATTCTGTTTACTTGTGACTTCTCTAGTTTTTAGACAAGTGTTTTGTACAAATGCAAGGTCTAAGTTTTGAGAAGTTATAGGTATAAGAATAAAGTAGAGGACCAGGTGTTGCAAGTATCAGGATTCTTCAAGGTGATCGAAGATGTAGATACTTTTATTCGGTATTCAGTTGATAGTAATGGTTTTGAGAAACTTGTTTCTCTTTCAGGTTGCTCATATCTGGATGCATTCCTAAGTTGAGTAACGCTGATCGGCCTTCTTCCATTTAGTTGACATGCACTGGAGACAACTGTATGATTTGAATCTGATTCCAATTAAATCAGTGCCTCTGTTTCTATATTAGATATAGAATAGCTCATATCTTAACGATGTTAAGGTATATGGAGTTGTCCTGCTTATGCTTAAAACCAGACTCTGGATAACTCAAGGCACGTTTCTGTAATGGCTGTTTGTGGGTTGACCCGGGCTATGACGAGAGTTGATTTTCTACCATCTGGAAGATCAATAGTGATATTGTTCTTGACTCGCCACAGTTTTAGTAAAATGGATTTTTTCAGAAAACAGTAGTGGGAGTATGGTAGAACTGGAAGTGATTCCAGAACCATAAACGATTACTGGAAATTTGATAAGAAGCTAAAGATTCAATCAGGTTTGACATTCCATTAGCCACTCCGCAGATATGGTGGGTAATCTCAGGCACCCGAGAGGTACTCTGGTAGCCTCAAGGACGGTGACAGGGAGGTTCTTGTTTACCCAGACTTGACACTACTGTTGTTCTAGGCTATGAGACCCGGCAGGAGGATGAGTATAGCGTTCTGAACTGGCTTTAGAAGTGAACGTGTATATTATTCTTTTCAGAGGGTTGTCGTAGTCAGTGGGAGCAGCGGAAGAGTAGTGGACAAGTAGCTTGTGTCTATTTGTAGACTAAAGCAGTATAGTGGAGATAGATCATCTATTTTTGATATGAAAGTCATGGGCTTTGACTTCATCAGAATAGGGGATGGATCAGTTAAGAAGGTAGTAGGGTGTAATGTCCTGGTATTTGGATGACATACACAGAGTAGGAAGTGATATTCCTATACTACGATCGGTTATACTTTGGTTGTCACACAGTGGTTTCTCCACATAGGACTTGGAAATTATATCAGACATTCTGGTAACTAGATCTATGGTTTTAGATCTGGATTTGGGTAGTGTCCCAATCTGGGTACTTAAAAAGCATTCTAAAGGTGTTTTAGAATGGACGACTCCTGGCACGGTAGTATACCTGCAGGTGATGGAGTTACCCTCTCTAAAGGTGTCTTACAGATTAAAGGGGAGAGGGATGTGCATGATTAGCATATCACTTGCTTAGGCAATTGAGACAATCACGAGAAGTCAAGTACCACACCAGGTGTTGTTTTTGCACAAGCTGCAATAAGTTGATATTAATCCAATCCTGGAGAAACATTTGGAAGCAGTTTTAGAACATAAGTGGATGTTCTAGGGATATGATAACGACGGCCTCTTTCGGGAGACGGTTATCATTCCAGGCTTCCAAGATGACCTGGATGACAAAGGGATTGTCAGAGTTATTGTTTTCCCTCTGAAGAGGGGCGGTAATTTGGACAGGTGGTCCAAGGGGATACTGAGTGAGGCATGGTGTAGGATACTGATTAAATTCGGTTGACGATACAGTCTAAGAAGTTTGGATTTGGAGTTCATTTGTGAACTAGGTCCCATCAGATATCCAGACATATTCTAAGACAGGTATTGCTCATTTCGGGAGATGGCTTCTCCGCGAACTTGAGATAAAGAAAGACATAGAAAGAAACATCAGGGCGGATCCACTCACTGAGGCTGTTCCTCGAACGCAATAGTTTCACAAACGGGCTTTGTGAGACTGATCAGTAGAGGAGTTGGGTGTTCGGTATCACACGGGCTGTGAGTATGCGACATCGTAATAATTAGCCTTGAGTGCAAGTGGGAGATTGTTGGATATTGTGCCCTCAAAGTCAATTATTAGATCGCATGCACGTGATTGCAATGATTGAGGGAGGACCTATGCCGGTAGGACAGTCTTACTCAAAGTGACAGTATGCTATCTGGTTTATCTTTATCATCGTGTACATGCTTCAGGTGATATCACAGATCACTATTACACATTGATAGAGCCCTTAGGATTCTTGCTTGACTACCAGCAGTATGATGGTGATCATATACGTGAGAGTTGGGTAGTCTATAAGCACATCCTTAAAGTGGTCCCTAGTTGTGGGAGTTTCGAGACTGGGCATCGATACTCCATTAGTAGACTAGTGTATACAGTCAAGACCCCGACGAGGGGCGGTGACCGGTCTCACAAGCCATTGGTGTCAGTTGGTTCACCTAAGATGTATACAGGTGCTCATTGGGTTATGGGTACACCGGATAGGACTCGCTGGGAACATGCTAGTTGGTATTATACCTGACGTCAGACAGCAGTTCCCTGGTGACATATGTACAGGTTAGTCTATCGACCTGAGATCGTCATTTGTCTCGTGTGAGTTCCCACTGTGCTTTGATTACTACCCTACCACGGCTCAAAGGAGTCATGCAAACATGTTTTAGTTGGGTACAGTCTCGAGCCACATGGAGGCAGTGAGCGGATCGGCAGGGGTTTCGTCTCTCCCGGTATTGGGGATGAGATCGCGCTGTGTCTAGGAGAGCCATTACATGAAGTCCTTGGCC
This sequence comes from Agapanthus africanus, assembly GCA_030015575.1. Lineage (NCBI taxonomy): Eukaryota > Viridiplantae > Streptophyta > Magnoliopsida > Asparagales > Amaryllidaceae > Agapanthus > Agapanthus africanus. The sequence goes on from CM057349.1 coordinate 425,025,723, forward strand.
AAGGCAGGAGATTTACTGGTAGGTATTCCAGCAGTATCTCAGGGTGTTCTGTGCTACACTCCGACACGACTTGTACCGCTTTTGGGGGTCTGACTTTTACCAATCCTCTAGGCCCGACATGCGATGCTCATAGACGAACGGACCGGAGTGTGCGGATATTGTCACTGACAGGCTCAGTAGGGTGTCAGAATGAGTTCGCTCATCGACCTTCCTTTTGTTCAATACCTGGTAGCCCGTTACGTACAGCTAGTACCACTGACGTGCTAGTGGTTAAAGACACAGCCAGTGTATTGACGAGTCTTTAGAGTCCCCCACAGACAGTTTCTCAAGTTTCAGGCGAAACGTTGTAGATGCCATATGGTATTATGGCAGGGTTCGATCATATACGTGCAGTCGTGCATGGATCATGATCGGACGGATCATATTAGTGGGCTTTGGTTTAAACCGGATCCTAGTATTAGATTTGTTAGATTACTTTAGTCTCATTGCATTCGCATTCAGTCGGAATGCGGATGCAGGTATGTATATACAGGTGAGAGGTATCCTTGTGATCCGTCACGAGTTTACTTTAGTAGATGCCATTCTCTTTTTATTGTTGCAAACATTTGGATTAATGTTTGCAAATGGAAATTGTGAGCTCAAAGTAATGATGGAGTGCATTAAATGTGGCATGTGCAAGGGTAGTGACTCATTATTCTTTGTGCATGCCAACATTTCATGATTGATTATTGGGTGAGATTGTGATGGGAGGAGAGAGAGGGCAGCCACATATGTATGGGGTTAGCTCTTGGATTATCATTCTAGCTCACTCACAACATTATTTCACACAATAACAAAAGCTCTTCTTCTCTTTTCTTCTCTTGAGCTTACAAGTTCCTTATCCATGGATTCTTCTTCTACCTCCACTCTACCCATCTCATGTGTTGAAAATCCTAGAGTGTCAAGAGACAAAGTTGTCACGCACATTCTCTACTTCACCTTGGACACGGCGGCTAGCAAATTTCGTGTCCGAGTTGCTTCGGTTCGAAGCGGGAGCCCGTAAAAGGATTCATAGATGTGGTGCCCTTTCCGACGAGGAGACCGGAGATCGAGCGAGATCAAAGATGCCGCAAGGAGCTAAAGATGGGGGCTAAAGACCGAAGGACACGGATCGATCGGTATAGCTTTTCTAACCCTCTTTAGATCGCTAGTCTAATGTTAATGGTTCGATCCGGAATTAAAGTCTGCGTTAGTGCCAGTTTCAAGTTTAAGAAAAAGTTTTTGTTTCCGCATTTTGTCCTCGGATCGACGGCCGGGGTGCTACCGTAGACTTACACATCAGAGATCGAGCCCAGCACTGAAGACTTGGACCAGTTCAGTGAAGACCCCGAGCTCTAGTTCATTGTACACTTTTCCATTTCAGTACTTTTCTTTTCTGTTATGCCATTGTTTAGGCATTGCTTTTTATTTCAGTTGTATTTACTTTCCATGTATTGTACAGAAAGGATGTGAATGAATAAAGTTGTTGTTTTATTACAACTTGTCTCTTGTGCATTTACTTTTATATTTCTTAGATACGCTTAGCGTATTTACTTCAGAGTAAATACGTAGCGGACCGGTCGCGTCCCATTCGCCGTATACTGGGAAGCGGGGCGTGACATCTTACCATGCAACTAAATATTTATCTGGCGTTTATTATTTTTCTACATGTTTAGCAATATAACAGTTATTTTATAGTAGTAAAATTATTAATGAGCGTGTAATTGATCCTGAAAGTGCATTTGTTGGAATGTTATATAGCATGCTTATGAAATTGAATAAATATTGGCGAAAAGTCCCTGCATTGTTTTGTTTAGGTTTTGTTTTTTATTCTAGACTTAAAAAAGATAATTTATTTTTTTTATTAGATAGATACCATGAAAACTTAGGCACTGATATATGAAATTATAAAAATGTTTTAGATTCTTATTTGCATGAATTGTATGGTATATATGATGCACAGTACGGGCAAAACAGAAGTTCTTTATCTTACTCTTCACAGCAAACTTCCAAAAAAGTAATATTTCAGCTTTTACAGCAGAAAAAATAAAGAACAACCGTTTTTACTTTTTCTACTTATAATGAGCTTACAATGTATTTGCAAACTGATTTCAGTAATTTTCTCACCGCGGATCAAATAGATAATCTTGATATTTTGGATTGTTGGAAAACACATGAACACATGTATCCTGTGCTTTCTGCCATACTTTGTGATTTACTAACAATTTCGGTGTCCACGGTAGTTTCGGAGTCTGTTTTTAGTGCAGGTAATAGGGTTCTGAGCAACAAGAGAGCGAGACAGTCAGATGACACATTGAAAATCACAGTGTGTCAAAAAGATTGGTTCAATGCAGAAACTAAACAACACCACGTTAAGAGTATTGAAGATTTCGACACCGATGAAGAGTAAAGACCGATAGAAGCCAACTAGTTAGTTTTTTTTATTGAATTGTATTTTTAATTTTTTGGCATTTGTATGTGGGGTAAGGTTTGCCAACTTATGCCCCGCTCAAAATATTTTTTAATTAATAAAATATCTAGGTCTCTTTCGGGACCTACACGAAGTTCGGTTTAAAAAAATTCCAAATTATTTTTCATAAAAATAAAAATTTACTTTAAAAATATTTTTAATTTTTTTTTTAAAAAAATCAATTTTTTAAAACGGCCCGACCCGTTTTGGCCGGCCCGACCGAAGCCGAGCAACGTGTAGGGTTTGGGTTCGGGTTTGGAGGCTTGGGGCCGGGCCTAAACCCGGCCCGAAGCTCGGTCAACACGGGCCCGGCCTGGCCTGAAGACCGCCTGACCCGGCGGGCTCTGGCCCGGCCCGGCCCGATAGACACCCTACTCACAAGTAAACTGGTATACAAAATTAATCTCTCTTAACAAAATATTATAACCCACAAGAAAACGAATCTAGATCCTATTCGATCAGTAAAATATAAGCATTTTACTATTTTTAAAAGTCCTTCAATTGGCATCCTAGAAAGAATCGTTGGGTAGTCAATTCTACTGAAAACATTAATGAAACAACTTTTAGTGCAATTGTAGCAAATTGATATATAACAGACGGCAAGACTCAAATGCTATTACCACAAACAAAAATGAAATACATATAGACACGATTTTTTATTTTTATCTTTTGAAATGCGACTTGATCGAAACCGAACCAGAGATCTTAATTTGATATCGAAAAGATCCCTTGTAAGGGTTGATGCCAACACTTCATAAATGACAAAATGTTGCATTCATTTGGCTAATTGCTATAGCTTGACTGCTTTTAGAGTCCAATATCTCTATTCAAGTCTTGGGTCTTGGACTACAATTACTTGCTAGCTAGTCAATTCAAACTCAAGGGGGGACACACACACAACAACAACATGCCCATTAATTTTAGGGGTTATGGTTTATTTACATTAGACCTATATTGATTATTTAATTAGTCAATCATATATATTGTGCTAAAATAATACATTAAAAATGATCCATGCATGTACGTAAGATACATGCATATGTGGTAGCTAGGTAAAGTTCATGATTTTTTAACTTGAGCTATCAAACACAATTTGACTAATAACTATAATTACAAACGTAAACACTGACATCATAAGTAATCAACGGAATATATGAATATATAACTAAGTTGAATTCTTAGTTAAATTGATTAATTTTAAATAAATAATAGATGTCCTAGAGTGAAATGGATAAGATCTAGGGCATTTGGCACAAATTAAAGGGGTGCTATAACTTGAGCACTTCCATTGAAAGGGAGGTGCTATCTTGTTAGTAAAAGAAGAACCAAGGAGATAGCCATATGGCACCCAACAACAAAATTAATACTATATTTTTATTAGACTTGGTGGGTGGATCACTTAATGGATATAAAATGAGAGAGAGAGAGAGGAGAGAGAGAGAGAGAGGAGACTCATGCACCGCATTAGCTATGGAGCTTAGGCATGCAAACACATAGGAAACAGAAGGCTAGCTAACGTAATCTCTCACTACCTACCTTTCCTTTCCTTTTTATGGTCTTTTCAATATTGTCTTTTATTCTTTTATGAGGTACAAGATGGGAAGCAATATTTTTTATTTCTTAATCCGTTTTATTAAATAGATATCTAGATGCTACTATCACCATCTAGATATTAATGCCATGCAAAAGCGAGACGCCAATTGATAGTGCTCGATGTTAGCGACTCCCAAGATCATGACGCGTGGCAGGTGACGTGTCCCAGAACTCAGAAGAATGGGCCCGTAGGGACCGATCAGGCCACCCCGTGCCCGACCAGCAAGCCCAAGCTGGCCCCCCTTTGGGCCCCTGCAAATTGGCCTCCTCGGCCTCCCAGCTCGCTCCCGAGCTACCACAGGACCGAGACTCCTCGGCCTCCTTGCTCGTCCCCGAGCTCCTGCCGAAGACGCCTTCCTCGGCCCTCCGACCTATTCCCAGGCGTAACCGCCGCTCCGCGAATCTCGCCACACGCGGATTCTCCGCCAGCAACGTCCCACGTTCCACGCCATCACGATCCCCATTAATGGGCGATTCGCTCTTTACGCGGGCGTGACGTCGGGAGCGTAACTGCCGGCGAGATTCTCGCGCCTGCTGCCGCGTGCCGCCGCCGCTATATAAACCCCCATCGCAGAGGAGTCAAGCAGGCCGTTTTATATACTTTTATGCCGTTACTCTGCTCGGACCTCATCACTAACTTGAGCGTCGGAGGGTCCTCGGTGGTACCAAACCACCCCGGGACTTCTTTGCAGGTACTCGGCAACTACGTCCTCATCTCACCTCTTCCTCCAGAAACCCATTGAGACCTACACGCAACGAAGGATAATCAGCTAAGTTCACCGCGAGATCAACGGAAGACAATATCTGACGGAGGCCCGAAAAGGAGCTCCATCAGTTGGCGCCGTCTGTGGGAACTAACTCCACAAAATACAAAGTTGGCCTTCCTATCTCCACCCTCATGGCAGACGACCATGCTGGAGATCCCGGTACCAGCCGCCGTCCTCCACTCACTGAAGGCGGGGACGAACCTCTTCCCATGACGGTCATCAATGCCCTCGCAGGCCGGATAGATCGCCTGCAATCCCTCGTGGAGGCCCTCGTCCGCACCTAAACAGCCGTGCCCGGGCCCCAGATCGCCGTTCCACCGCCTCCAGAAGGCTCTGTCCCTGTCTGGACGGCCGATCACCAACAAGCCGCGTCCCTTGGCCGCCGGTCTCTCAAACCGGTGCTCCCTGGGGCCCGTTGGGCGCCCCAGGGCTCGACACTGAGATCCACCGCCAGGGCGCCTCGCCTCGAGCCTCCTCGTGACCCCTATCCCCCTGAGGAGACGTCAGTCACCTCGCCTGTCCACGGGCGTGGTCGGCCAGACCACCATCGGCGGGGCCGCACAGAAGAGGTCCACCTAGGCGGCTCAAGAGTTACCTCACCCTGGGACCTGAGGCATCTCATTAAGAAAAACCGGGGACGCTCCCAGACGCAGGTCACCCACAGCGGGGGCCAGAGATCCCGAGGCACCGATTCCCCGGGGTACCATGGTCGGCTCGACGCCCTCGAGAGGAAGATCGAGGGCATGCGCCGAGAAGCTCACCTCTCGAGCGACGGAGCTAAGTACGCCTACGACTCACTCACGAAGCCGTTCACCGAGGAACTGCTCGCCGTCCACGTCTCCTCGCGCAATAAGCCCCCAAAGGTCTCTCTGTTCGACGGGAAAACTGACCCGAAGGACCACTTGGACGCTTTCACCGCGGGGATGAGCTTCCAGGATCACTCCGACGCCGCCCAGTGCAGGGCCTTCCCGGCCACCCTCATCCGCGCAGGTCGGGACTGATTCCGGGGGCTCGAGCCCCGCTCGATCTCGACCTTCGACGAGCTGGCTACTCAGTTCCTCGGCCATTTCGTGGGGAACCGTCGACAGAAGCGCACGGTCAACTACCTCTTCACGGTTAAGAGTGGGGGCAAGGAAACGTTCAAGGCATACATTACCCGTTTCTACAACGCCCTCCTCGAGGTGCCCGAGCACCGAGACGAAACCGTCATAACGGCACTCAGGTCCGGTCTGAGGCACAAGGAATGGTTGCGCTCCTTCGCGCTGGCACAACCTCAGACCATGGCCGAGGTCAAGGCGTGGACCAAGCGCGAGGTCCAGCTGGAATCCGAGGTGAACGCTAACCTTCCCCGGGCAGAACGACCCGACCAGAAGAAGAGGGCTCGGGAGGAGAGGCCGGAGCGTCAGCAGCCCTACCCCCTGAAGTTCCAGGAGTATACCCCCCTCAATGTCTCCTTCGCGGTGTTGCTGGAGGAGGCCCAGAACGAGGGGTTCTTCAAGTTCCCTCCGGTCCCACGCCAAGACGCGAAGCGAACCCGGGGCCCCTACTGCGCTTTCCACCGGATACTGGGCCACGCCACGGAGGACTGCAAATAACTGAGGGACTATATCGAAGAGCTCATCCGGTCTGGTCACCTCACCGCCTACCTGAGAGACAAGCGGCAGACCGACCGCGAGCAGGAGCAGCATCGCCCTCCCGCCGACCTGACCATCGGTCAGATCATGCTTGCTTCAGCGGACGGCCAACCCAGAGTTCAGGGAGCCCCATGCCCTATGCCAACCGCGGGGGCAGACAGCCCTTCGGGGAGCTCGGCCCCAGCCAATAAAGTCATCTTCTAGCCTGCACCCTTTTTTTTAAAGCAATGTAAATTCTTCTTAGAATCTATTGTTAATTTAATAAAGATCAATGGAGCGTTGCGAAAAAGAAAAAAAGATTTGTTTATTCAAAGGGTATTATGGGCTCCTCAGCCGTACATGCATAAAGAAAAGAATATTACAATAGAGGGGGAAGGGGGTGCAGCGAGCACTGCTCGTGGTACTCGGTAAAAATCTCCGCCAGCCGGGGCCTCGCCAATTCTAACCTCTGTCCCCGGTTCCCCCCGCGGGCGTCAACCCCGAGCCTCAGTTCGTAACATTCGCGGACGAGCGCCTCTGAGCGGGCCAGCCGGTTCGCGGAGATTAAGCCGAATCGCCTCAAAGACCGCAGCTTGCCCATGGCCTCGTCGAAGAGCAGCTCAGACAGGGGGTTGTAAAGCCCCGGTGATGCCCTCCAGATGGAGTACATCAGCAGCTGCAGAAGGGAGGAGCGTCGGGGGAGCAGCCAGCCGAAATGGTCCTCGATGCTCCCGTAGACCAGCTGCACCGTGTCCTCGATGCAATACAGGTCATAGAGGTACACGTCTTCGAAACGGACGATGTCGGGGATGGTGAATGGGAAGTCCTGCATTCTCGGCGACCTGTTTATGAAGGATGAAAGGACCAGTACTCCTTCAGCCTTATATAGTCCACTGCGCAGCCCAACCGTCGCATGCTTTCACCCAGGGAGTCGCTGCCACGCGGCAACCGTCGAGCCTCCTCCGGTGGAATCGAGGCGACGCGCCCCTAGCGCTTCGCCTTCCCCCGCATTCAATAGGCCAGCTACGCGCGCCTTCGCCCCGACCGTTCCCATTCCCCACACCTGCAGCTGAACGGTCGAGACACACCACGACAAGATTCAACCCAGCAGCTTCCCTGCTCGGTCATCCCCAGCGGGCAGCTTCTCTGCCACAACGCCGGGGATCGAAAAGCCCTCCCAGAGGCAGTCGAGCCCGAGGTCCCCTCGCTCGGCTATCCCCAGCGGGCAGCTTCCTTGCCACAACGCCGGGGATCAAAAAGCCCTCTCAGAGGCAGTCGAGCCCGAGGTTCCCTCGCTTGGCTATCTTTCAGGACAAAAGCCCTTGCTAAGAGGCACCGGACAGTAATCCTGCCCGGCCAAGGGTCCTTGGTAGGCTTCTTACAGCCCTATAGCTCTTCCCGCGCCAAGGACCAAAGTCCTCCCAGAGGCAGTCGGGCCCTCGCTTGGCTATCCCCGGTTGGTAGCTTCCTACCACAACCGATAGGGATCAAAGCCCTCGCTAAGAGGCACTGGGCAGTAACCCTGCTCGGTCCCCGTCCTGAAGGATCAAAGCCCTCGCAAGAGGCAACTGAGCAGCTACCCTGCTCGGTAAAAACTCTGGCTGGTAGTCGCCTGCCCACAACGCCAGGGATCAAAAAGCGCTCCCAGAGGTCGTCGAGCCCGAGGTCCCCTCTCTCGGCTATCCCCGGCGGGCAGCTTCCCTGCCACAACGCCGAGGATCAAAAAGCCCTCCCAGAGGCAGTCGAGCCCGAGGTTCCCTCGCTCGGCTATCTTTCAGGACGAAAGCCCTCGCCAAGAGACACCGGACAGTAACCCTGCCCGGCCAAGGGTCCCTGGTAGGCTTCTTACAGCCCTATAGCTCTTCCCGCGCCAAGGACCAAAGTCCTACCGGAGGCAGTCGGGCCCTCGCTCGGCTATCCCCGGCTGGTAGCTTCCTACCACAACCGTCCTGAAGGATCAAAGCCCTCGCAAGAGGCAACCGAGCAGCTACCCCGCTCTGTAAAAGCTCCGGCTGGTAGTCGCCTATCCACGATGCCAGAGGTCAAAGCCCTCGCCTGGAGGCCGCCGAGCAGCTACCATGCTCGGCCGTCCTTGGGGGGCAACTCCCCTACCACCGCGCCAGGAAGCACCAAGCCTTTGTAAAGGGTGACGAGGCGGCTACCTTGCCCGGTCAACCCGGGGCGTCAGATCTGTCCAAGTCTAAATGATCTTCCCTCGACCCCGGGGCCCAGGGAGATACCTCCTCAGAAGCCCTCGTCGGCAAGTGATCGCAGACAACTCAACGGACAATCGCTAGACAGATGGCCAACCTGACATAAAAGCACAACGACACAAGACAAAAGATATTCCACGAGCATTCTTCACAAACAAAACGCAGAACGCAATTCTATGGAGCTGAGGAAAAAAGAAACTTCATTACCACTGCCAAAGACAAAAGTTTTTTTACAAAGGGTATTTTTGGGCTCTCCAGCCTTACAAAATTCAAAAGAAAAACAAATTGAAGATGGGAGAACGGGGGCCCTACACCTCAGGGCCGGGCGTGACCCCGGGGTCCTCGACCTCCACCACTTGATGCGCTGGGTCCTCGGCCGCTTCCTCGCCGGGAACTTCTGCCACTTGTTCGTTGGCGCCCACGAGGGGGAACTCTGCCTGGAGATCCGTGTCATCGAAACCTGGCATCCGGGACTTGACGGCATCGAGGGCATCGTGCCAAATGCGGGTCATGGCCACGACCAGGTCGTTGTAAAAATCCTTCGACCCCTTATAGCTCGCCACGGCCATCGATTCAGCCGACCTAAACGCCTCTGCCGCCGCCCCCAGCTCCTTTCGGAGGGCCTTCACCGTCCTCTTCAGGTTGCCGGTGTTCCCCCAATCTGAGCAAGGCTCATTTGAATTTTGAAAATTCAAATTTTCTGAAGCAACGCTTCAAATTCCGTGCGTTGCGCAGTGCGCAAGCGGTCCACAGTGCGACACGTGTCTGCGCAGTTGCGCAAGCGCACCGCTGCGCGACACGTGTCTGCGCAGTTGCGCAAGCACTGTTGCGCAAGTGCACCGATGCGAGACACGTGTCTGCGCAGTTGCGCACACACTGTTGCGCAAGTGCATCGCTGCGCGACACGTGTCTGCGCAGCTGCGAGACACGTGTCTGCGCAGTTGCGCAAGCACCGTTGCGCAAGGGCACAGCTGCGCGACACGTGTCTGCGCAGTTGCGCAAGCACTGTTGCGCAAGCCTTCCACTGCGCGACACGTGTCATTCATTGGGGAGTTGCGCAGAAACAGAATGAAAATTTGATGAAATCTTTTCTGTTCTTTCCAAAACCAGAAGATTTTCTTCTGCCTTTGGATCAAAGATCCAATGGTGGGAAAATTCCCAAAATCATTCAGGAAAGATTTGGTTAACAAATTCAACAAATTTGTGAGCACTATAAATAGGATCCCAGACCTCATTCAAAGGCATGAGGAAGAAGAATCAACTTCTGGCAAAAAAAAAGAAGAGACAGAACTCTTGAAGATTAATCAAGAACAAAAAAAAAAAGAAAAAGGTAAAAATCTCTGAAGAACAGAAGATTAAAAAAGTGAATAATAAAAAGAGATAAATAGTGCCTTGCACTTGATATGAACCCTTGGTTCTGTAAAATCAGGGAAAACAAGAAGAAAAAACTTGTTTTCCTTTGATCCAAATTTAGATCAAAAGTGCTATGCACTTTTGTTCTTAAATCTGGAAAATTCTTGAGTTTCTGCACAAGCGCAACTCATTATTTAAAAGGGCCTGGCCCAAATCAAATCACAAAAATAATAAAAGGGCAGAGCCCTGTTTGGAAAATTCTTGAGGGCCTGGCCCAAATCAAATTGCAAAAATAATAAAGGGGCAGAGCCCTGTTTGGATTGATTCTTTTAGTCAGGCAAAACCTAAAATAAAAAAAAAAATTGGACTTAACCCAATCCTGGCTGTAAGTCCTTAAAATTAAATTGATTGAGCAAAATGGCTCTCCTAAACCAATTCACGACCGGTTCGAGGGTACATCTCCGAACTCCTTTGACATCTCTCGTTGTAATTCCTCAACGACGTCAAAGAGGTGACGGGTCCCAACGACCACTTATCTAATCGGACCGAAACGTCCCTAAACTAATGTCGGACCGAAACGTCCCTAAACTAATGTCGGACCGAAACGTCCCTAAACTAATATGGACCACTACGTCCTTAAACTGGCGACGGACCGAAACGTCCCTAAACTAATAATGGACCACCACGTCCCTAAACTGGCGATGGACCACCACGTCCTTAAACTGGCGCAATAGAGCCCGAACGCTCTTTTGCCGGATCTAAACGGTCCCGTCTAAGTTGATCTTAGCCCCAGCTACGGTTAATGTGTCCTTAGATCTTTAAATAAACAATAAAACCCCAAATCAACTTTGGTTCAAGGGTACATCTCTGAACTCCTCAGACGCTTGTCGTTGTAATCCCTCAACGACGTCGGAGAGGTGACGAGTCCCAATGGCCAGATAATTAAATCAATCACTACGTTAAGTTGATCTTAGTCTAAAACAAGACTAACGTATCCTTAACGAACGTTTAAGTTGATCTTAGCCGCAACGCGACTAATGCATCCTTAAACTAAAAACACCAAACCCAAATCTAAGTAAATACGGATTTGGACTAATCCACGTCCTACGGGCGACGACATCACTAAGTCTCCGTATACAATCCACGGGCAACCACAAACAAAACAAACATACACGACACGAAGTGAAATTCTGGAGAAGGAGAAAGTTGTTATCGCAACGCGGTAGTGTAATTAACTGCAGGGGCTTGCGCCTGCATGGAAGAGCGTCCCCACAATCAAAAACCCCTCACCCTGAGGGGGAATCTGACGAAGTCTGCTACATCGGCCGCATCCGTCTAAACCTCCGATACACGGTGCCATAAATCAACTTAGCATCTTCGGAGAGATAGACGGATAAAACCAAATAGCATCTGCCCCGAACCTCAGGCAACGGACGCAAAGTCCGGGCCGCCGTTCGGAGGGGAACAGATTCTGGCACGCCCGGTGGGACCTCTTCCTCTTTCCACTCCACACTTCGTGTGTCGTCTTCGCGAACCAATCGCGGTTTGTAAATGGTTGTCTTCGGATTTCAAGTTGCTAAGATTTGGTCTTTTACCTGGCGCAGAATTCAAGATTCAATGGCCACCAACTGCACCAACTGCTCGAAATGCCACTGCAACGGACGTCCCACTTCACCGAGAGGTGTAGCATATGGGCCCCAAGCGGCTTCCTTCCTTACTCTGCCGGTTGAACAGGTGACCCAGGCCACCACCGGCCTGTTTTTCGGGACCATGGTCCCACCTACAAGCTTCTCTATACCGATACCCGCACCGGAAGCGAACAAGAAGTCGGTGTTTGACCGGCTCACTACTACCACGACCCCTGTCAACGGGTCGCCCGCTACTAAGCCGACAGCCTCCGTTTTCACCAGGCTAGGTCAGAATTATAAAGTGGCTGTCCCAAAGAGGGCAACGACCGCTGCCTCGGAAGTCGTTGAAGCGGCTTCTCCTATCAGAGAGTCGGTCTTCACAAGATTGACGGTTCCCACTCCTCCCTCAGCTGGTCAAAAAGCATCAGTCTTCGATAGGCTGACGTCGACAGTTACCCCACACCCAAACATGGGGCAACAAGAAACTATCTCGATTTCCGAGCCAGTCCCAACGGCTCGTCGTGCGCGACGTCGCCATTGGCAGCGAGTAAGGAAAGCAGGGGGCAACTCCCCCTCAGGGCTAACCCCACCTGCTCCAGTGGTGGAGGTCAATGCTGCTGTTCCAACTGGGAACAGCTTTGAATTGCTGAGGAAGGTGAGAAAGAACTCTCCGGTTGCTACATTGAAAAGGTCTCCTCCGCCCATGGAAAAAGCTCCGGAGACGAAGCAGGAACAGCCCCCTCAACGGCTGTCGTCAAAAATTTATAAAGTTTGGCGGAAGGTTCAAGACTCCGTGATTGACTCAGACCACTTCCGTCGCCAGAAAAGGGCAAAGGTGGAAAAAGACAAGAACCGCCCCATTAAACAGCAGGGGGCAACAAATGCTAGAATGCCCGCTTCAACGGCTCCTTCAACCTCAAAGGTCCATAAAAGGAAGAGGCCAGAAAAAGCTCCCGTGACACTGACAAAGTTTAAAAGCGGTGAACCTAAACGCCCCAAGTCAGGGGGCATAACAGTTCATACGGTCTATATGGCTTCGGGAAAGGAAGAAAGTCGTACTTCTACAGGTCACCGACCGCTTACCCGGTCAGTGACCAAGTCTCAGGAGCAGCAACAAAAGCTCCAGGAGATGATGACTACAATGGCTGCACTCACGGGGCCAAAAGAGAATCCTGAGACGTCCTTAGATGAACGCCAAGAGGAAGAGACCGACGCTGAGTTCCTCCGCCGAGTACTGGAAAAGAGAGACAAAGAGGCTGCTGAACAAGCAGCCAATATACAGCGTATGGGCTTCCTCTTCCAGGACATGATAGGGATGATGATACAACCAGATCCCCCAACTGAAGAACCCCCGATTGTCCTTGGGGATGATAAGGGAGAAACATCAAACCCTCAGCCCGTTCTATCAACGGCTAGAGAGGATACAATCTCTAAAACTGATCTGGACGAATATATAGCCCAGCAGATAAAGGTTCATCACGCGGCCGAAGCAGCCGGCCACGTTGTAAAAACGGGGCGGCCATATCCGGGCTGGTATGACCAAATCAAATACCCGCCAGGTTACACAATTCCCAAGTTTCATGTCTACAAAGGGACCGGCAATCCCCATCAACATGTTGCCCAGTTCAGGGCGCTTTGTGGTAACACTGGAGGCGATGACAAGCTTTTGCTGCGCCAGTTTGTTGGAAGCCTATCAGATACGGCTTTCGAATGGTATTCCGAGCTCCCCAACGACTCTATTAAAACCTTTGCGGAGATGGAGCTGCTCTTCACCCAGCGTTTTGCAAGTGCCAGCGAGCGTACCCCGATGACGGCACTGATTAACGCCAGGGTAAAACCCGGCGAGACGTGGGTTCAGTACGCTATACGGTGGCGTAATCTATGGTCTAAGTGTGAACAGCGCATAGAAGAAGCCCCTGCGGTGGGAATGTTTGTTGGAACCCTTGATCCACAAGCAACCATTTCACAGTTTATGATGTTCTTCAAGCCGACTTCCTTCCAGGCTTTGATCGACAAATTGGCGCAGATGGACCAGATGGGCCATAAACCCCCTCTCCCGAAGCCGGACTCCCGAAACGATAAAGGAAAGGGGAAAGCGATCATCGTCGTTAATGCCCAACAACAACCGAACGACTCGAAGCCGGTTGCTCGTCCAAACAATACGCGCCCATACGTACCCCTTGAGGACAGGATGGGACGTGCTTACTCCTTCCCCCGTGATAAAACAAGGAGGCTATTCGAGCTGGCATTGCGCAACAGGCTCATAAATCTGCCAGACCCAAAACGTCTGTCGCAACCGAGTGACGTCAACGAGCCTAATTACTGCCCTTATCATCGAGTGCTAGGACATCCAATCGAAGACTGTTATGTCTTCAAAAATTGGCTTGAGAACCAATACCGTCAGGGCAAATTTGCGCTATCTGACAAATGGAAGGTGAATCCTCCGCAGCCCCACGCTTATAAGGGGACAAATACGCCTGGGGCAACATGCTCCGTCATTGAAGAAGCTCCCTGGGAGGTTGTATTATCAGCCAAAACGAGAAGAATGCTAAATGATCTTCAGACCTGTCCAGCGGTCAAGTGGAAGAACCCCTTGGAGCCGCAGGTTATTGAGAGGATGTTGAAGCCACGTCCGACTCCGAAGGCCAATGGTGGTAGTTCAAGCGTTCATAACCAGCCGTCAAAATCTTCGAAAAAGAAGAAGAAGAAATCTAAGAAGCCCGTGAAGCCTGGCGACAAGCGCATGGACTTACAGAAGCAAATCGACGCACTGGATGAGTACAACCAAAAGGCGCGGACTCCCATTACGCTCCAAGATTTCCTTGATCACGTCTTTCAAAAAGAAGATGAGGGAGAAACTTCATCGGATGAATCCGACGAATATGTGGCAAGCTGTCATATGATCTCCCATGTGACCACGAACGATGAAGGGACTTCTGGCACTGAAACGCCGGGGGCAAATACTGAGTCAAGGGTTCCAGAGTTATCAGTTGAAATGATTGGCGCGTTTATTAATAAAGATCGATTGAAAAGCAAAGCTGATCGAGAACGCGAGACGGCTATATTCGAAAGGGCCAAGCGCCAGCGACTTGAGGAAAGAGCTGAGATGATCCCGCTGGAGCAAAATGCCTCCACCGCTGACAAAAGTCAATTCAAGATAAAAAAGAAGTTTGCTAAGGCCATATCGATGGGCATGAAGCTACCGCCCTCCGAAGAAAAAGTTACTGGCGCGGTAGAAATACACCCCTCTTACTGCTTATATCATCAGAAGGTCTCGCATCCCACTCAAGAATGCAAGGCTTTCGATAGATGGTGGCAAGGATACGTCGCTAATAAACAACGCTTTAAACGGGAAAAGCGTAAGATTCGTCGGGAACAAGGAAACACGACCAGAGAGCTTGAAAGAACTGCTAGCAATTGTCACATGGTTAACACTACCAGGACACAAGTGCCTACATTTGGGAGCGACTCTGATGAGGAGCTAGAGCTTGCCCCTCTCTTTAAAGAGTCAACTTCGGGAAAAGAAGAGGAGCCGATGGTTTGCGAAAATATCCGGCTGCGGAATCGAACACTGCCTGAAAAGAACCTCGGACCCTCGAGTAGAAAAGATAAAGGGAAAGAAAAAGTCTCTGAAGACATCGTCTTAGATGACCAAGTTCTGGAAGAGCTAAACGCCGAGAACCCGCCAAAGAGGAGTAAAGTGGATTACAATGTCTTGGCACATCTGAGGAAACTGCCCTCTCAGCTTAGCGTCCTTGATGCCTTGTTACTATCAAAGGAGGCAAGGGACTCTTTGATTAAGGCGCTACGAGATCCGGACCAGTTCCAAGCTTTCTTAGCCGAAGAAAAGATGAAAGACGAATTAGAAGAAGTGCACACGGCCGACGTTGCTTTTGGTGATGAAGACCTTCTCCTCGGAACGTGTGAACACAATCGTCCCCTTTATGTCTCGGGATATTGCCACGACGTAAAGATAGGTAAAATCTTGGTCGATAACGGATCGTCTGTTAATTTACTCAATGTGCGGGTGTTAAAGGAAATTTGCATGAGTGTCCAACACCTCGCCCGAGACAAGATCACCATCTCCGGGTTCGACTCCCAATCATCGAAAACCCTTGGATCTGTGATATTGACGTTACGCTTCGGGTTGCTCGTCACAGATATCAAATTCCATGTCATAGATGCCAAGACGTGCTACAACGCTCTGCTCGGTCGACCATGGTTACACGAGTACAATATCATCCCTTCTACACAGCATCAGTGTATGAAATATTGTAGGGATGGTCTCGAGTACACTGTGGCAGGAGAGTTAAATCCGTTTTCCGTGAATGAAGTTCGCAAGTATGAAGATGCCAAATACTTCTTGCCGAGTTTCGAGGACACGGAAATGTGTCACAAGCCGGAGAACAAGACTAACGCCACCATCCCTGTCTTCGGCAGTGACACCGAGGAGGAGGAGGATATAGTTTATTCAGGTCCATCCCAATCCATCAGGCCAGGACCATCCATTCCTTCATTGATCTTCGGCAGTGATTCGGAGGATGAAGTTCATGCTGTATTCCCCGCTCGGCCTTCAATACGGGTTTCCGCTGATGAAGAGCGAAGTCTGCAGATAACCATGGTGCCGCTTGAACACTACAAAGAACTGGATACACTCGACACCAACAGTGTGGAAGAATTGCTGACATTTTATGTCCCTCCCGGACGAGAAGGCGAGAAAGCAATCCTATTCTACCGTTCTGAAGAAAACAAGGTGGAAAAAGAAGTTTGGCATGGCGCGGATCCCACGCTCGACAGGCTTCAACCTATCCGTCTTCCCAGATATTATACCAAAGGTTTGAAGAAACTGCTGAAACGTCAAGGGATGTCCTTCACACATACCGCTAGAAAAGCCAAATTCTATGACAAGGTCTGGAACGTTCCCGGGACTCAATGCAAACTGCCTAACGGGAGAACGGAAACAAAAGGGCTCGGGTATGTTCGCTCAAAGAAACGGGAGCTAATAAACAGCTGTTATGCCATGTATGACTTTGA
The DNA here is from genome assembly GCA_030015575.1 of Agapanthus africanus. Classification (NCBI taxonomy): domain Eukaryota; kingdom Viridiplantae; phylum Streptophyta; class Magnoliopsida; order Asparagales; family Amaryllidaceae; genus Agapanthus; species Agapanthus africanus. The sequence continues at coordinate 425,042,412 of CM057349.1, forward strand.
TGAAGAAGCGGACGCTCAATGGGAAAACGCTAATCCTGAATCAGCAAAAGTTCCTGATGTAAGACCTCCCAACCCATCGTCTGAAGACCAAATGAGCAAACTTACAAGGGATGCCAGTCAAAAAGCCCGAGATGATCACGATCGTGAAATGGCAATCTATGAGAAAGCCAAGACACAGCGCCTCCTTCAACAGGCGGTGAAAGATGAAAATGCCGCTCCTTGTCAACCTGCTACAAAGAAGGTTCGACGCGAAAGCAAAAACAAGTCGAAGGGCCGAAAAGATGCTCGACAACCACAAAACAGAGCTAAGAAGCCACGCATCCGAGAGTCGAGCGTTATTGACCTAGCCCTCATGAAGAAAATGGGTCGAGCATACTCATTTCCTCGAAACAAAACAAGGAAAATACTTGATCTTGCTCTAAAACATCAAATGCTTACTCTGCCAAAGTCTAAACACCCTGAGCAAGCAGGCGAAGTCTCCAACCCAAAGTATTGCTTTTACCATCGAGTAGTAGGGCATCCGCTTGAAGATTACTTCACCTTTAAGAATTGGGTTGAGGACCAATATCAGCTTGGCAAATTCGCGTTGTCTGACAGTTGGAAGGTAGCGCCGCCGCAAAAGCACGAACCCGAAAACACAAGGATAAAACCAACTCCGCATTGGGATTGGCAGAAAATTCGCACCTGCCATGTGATAACAATATTAAAAGAAGGGTCCGAGGACATGAACAACCTCCCTTGGTGCTTTGAAAGCGGCAGCGATGAGGTAATCTCAGAATTTCCCCCAGCTCCGAAAGAAATGGAGGATGGAATCCATACCACTGCAGATAATCTCAAGAAAATTGAGTTGGGGACGGCAAATGACCCGCGACCGACATTCATCAGCGAGCTGTTATCTGAAGAAAGGGTGGCTGCGTTAAAGGATGTGCTTCTACAGCACAAAGATTGCTTCGCGTGGAACTATTCCGAAATGCCGGGACTAGATCCAGAAATTGCTGTACACAAATTGGCGATATCCCCGGACATCAAGCCAGTCAAACAAGCGCCGAGAAGAATGCGACTCGAGCTTGAGATGAGCGTCAACGCCGAAGTCAAAAAGCTGATAGACTCTGGCTTTATCCATGAAGTTCAATACCCTGAATGGATCGCTAACATCGTCCCAGTGATGAAGAAAAATGGGACAGTGCGCATATGCGTAGACTTCCGAGATCTTAATAAAGCTTGCCCGAAGGATGATTTCCCAGTGCCAGTCACTGAACTAATGATAGACAATACATCCACTCATGAGGTTTTCTCCTTCATGGACGGCTCATCGGGATATAATCAAATAAAAATGCATCCTGAAGATCAGAAACACACAGCTTTCAGAACCCCTCTTGGGATATTTTGTTATAAAGTAATGCCCTTCGGTTTGAAGAACGCCGGTGCTACTTATCAGAGGGCCATGACAAAGATCTTCGACGACCTCATACACGAAATCGTTGAATGCTATATCGACGATCTCGTGGTTAAAAGCAAAGCATACGAGGAACATCTCGAGCATCTGAAGACTGTATTTCAACGCCTTCGGCAATACAACTTGAAGATGAATCCTCTTAAATGTGCGTTCGGGGTTTCCTCGGGCAAATTCCTGGGATTCGTCGTTCGACACCGAGGTATTGAAATAGATCCGTCAAAGATTAAAGCGATCATGGAAATGCCTCCGCCGAGGACTCTCAAACAGTTGCGGTCTCTCCAAGGGAAACTCGCATACATACGGCGATTTATATCCAACCTTTCAGGAAAGTGCCGTCCCTATAGTCACCTGATGAAGAAGGGAACCCCATTCGTTTGGGATCAAAAATGTCAAGGCGCACTGGATGAGATCAAGCAATACCTGCAGAACCCGCCGGTGTTGGCTGCTCCGGTTAAGGGGAAGCCTCTTATTCTTTATACAACCGCCCTCGAAGGTTCCTTAGGCGCATTATGGGCACAAGAGAACGATCAAGGGAAAGAAAGAGCACTCTACTACTTAAGTCGAGTTCTGCTGGGGCAGAAAGCATCTACTCTCCCATTGAAAAACACTGCCTGGCGTTGATCTTCGCAATAACAAAGCTTAGGCACTATGCATTAGCGCACGAAGTCCATCTCATTTCAAAGGTGGACCCTCTCAAATATTTAATGTCAAAGGCCATCTTGACGGGACGACTCGCTAAATGGGCTCTGCTCTTAATGGAGTTCTCGATAACATATCGACCCCTCAAGGCAGTGAAGGGTCAGGCCATAGCCGACTTCCTTGCTGAACACCCGATACCTGCCGATTCCCCTCTGAATTGCGATTTGCCAGACAAACATGCGTTTGACGCAATCGACGGTGGTGATACTCGTTGGGAACTTTATTTCGATGGAGCATCTTCCATGAAAAAGCACAAGCAAAGTACGCCAATGATCAAATCGGGGGTAGGACTCATCTTTGTGACCCCACAAGGAGGAATAATGCGCTTCGCCTTCTCCTTAACAGAGCCGAGAACGAATAATGAAGCTGAATATGAGGCTTTGATAGCAGGCCTCGAGATCGCCATTGACATGGGAATTGAAGACCTCCTCATATATGGGGACTCCCAGCTAGTCGTCAGTCAAGTGAACGGCGATTACCAAACATGCAAACCGGAATTGGTAAAATACGGTGAAAAAGTGCAACAACTGCTAATCCAAATTCCCTCCTATACTTTGGAGAGTATACCGCGCGCGGAAAACAGCAAAGCGGACGCACTAACCAAACTTGCTAAAGAACTGGCTGACGAGAACCTCGACGACGTTAGAATCGTAGTACAAAGCCGTCGAGTGCTTGCCCCAGCAGAATTATCTCCGGAATCGTCTGAAGAAAAAGGAGCGAACGAGGAGACAACCCTGCAAATAAAAGACTGGGAAAATACCGAGGACTGGAGAGAAGTCTTCATAGATTACTTCAAGTTCCACCGAATGCCTGAAGAAGTGTCCATAAGACACCAGCTCGTGAAACGAGCTCTGTCTTTCGCCTTCGTCAACAATACTCTATACAAGAGGACATTCGATTCTCTGTGGCTGAGATGCCTAGGACCTGACGAAGCGAGAAGGGTCGTCCAAGAAGTTCACGACGGACTCTGCGGTTCCCACCAAGCAGGCCCTAAGATGAAGTTGAAGATAAAACGGATGTGCTACTACTGGCCCACGATGATGCAGGATTGCCTGGAATACGCGAGGCAATGTCATTCATGCCAAATTCATGGAGACTTCATCCATCAGCATCCCAATCTGCTACACCCAACAGTGGCTAGCTGGCCTTTCGAAATATGGGGAACTGACATAGTCGGCCCCATCGAACCAGCATCGTCAAAGGGACATCGTTTCATATTGGCGACGACTGATTACTTCTCCAAATGGGCAGAGGCGGTACCGTTGAGGGAAGTAAAGACGGAGAACATCCTCCATTTCTTCAAAACACATGTCATATACCGGTTTGGAACCCCGAGAAGAATCATCTCTGATAATGGGCCAGCCTACCGAAGTCATAAAATTAGCCGCTTCGCACAGCAGCACAATATAGACTGGAGATATTCCTCAGTTTATAATCCGCGAGCTAACGGTCTAGTTGAGGCCTTCAACAAGACCTTGACGAAGATCATGAAGAAAACAGTGTCACGAAATAAGAGAGATTGGCATGAAAGATTGCAAGAGGCTCTTTGGGCGTATCGAACTACATTTAAAACGGCCACGAACACAACGCCATACGCGTTGGTATTTGGGACGGAAGCAGTACTCCCCCTCGAGATAGAATTACCCTCGCTACGAGTGGCAGTCCACTACGAGCTGACAGACGAAGAAAATGCTCACCTTCGGTTTGAAGAGCTTGACGCCCTTGATGAAATCCGGCTTCTAGCACAGCAAAATCTGGAAGCCTATAAAGCAAAGATGACGCGCTCATATGAAAGATTGAGCCGGCCGAGGACATTCCACCAAGGCGAACTCGTGCTAGTGGTCAAAAGGCCCATGATCCCCAATCGCGCCAAGCGAGGAAAGTTTGAGCCAAACTATGAAGGACCGTACATCATTGATAAGGTCTACCAGGGTGGGGCCTATCTACTCATGGACATGCACGGTGAAAGGCCTTTCAGGCCAATAAACGGTCGCTTCCTAAAGAAATACTACGCTTAATGAGCCACAGCCTAGGTCAATGGCAGATGACGACGACTATGTCCGCTCGCTATCTTCCTGAGCTCAAGCTTTATAAGCAGTAGCCGGCCTTCTCCATGTCGGACCGAAATGTCCTTAAACTAATATCAGACCGAGACGTCTTTAAAACTACTACCGCAGCATCTTTAGGCTGACGAGATATAAAAAAAAAACATATAAAAAATAAAAAAAAAGGTATGTCCATAAGCAAAAAGGGCACGGATGAAAACCCGAAAGGGCTCCGTGAGTAAAAACAGCAGGGCTACCGGCGAGTGTTCGTGAAAACCCGAAAGGGCGCGACCTCGTAAAAAAAAAAGAAGAGAAAAAGAAAATAAAAAGAATAAAAAAAAACGGTATGTCCATAAGCAAGGTGGGCACGGAGGAAAACCCGAAAGGGCTCCGTGAGTAAAAACAGCAGGACTACCGGCGAATGTTTGTGAAAACCCGAAAGGGCGCAACTTCGTTAAAGAACCCTTACAAGATCCTCTCGACCCTGTAAGGAGAAACCACCTGCGTGAGATCCTTACGACTTACAAGGGAACAACACACTTAGGAATCCCCACGATTCCTAAGGAGAAAATACGCTTGCGAGATCCTCACGACTCGTAAGGAGAACTCTCTTATGGGACCCTCACGGCTCATAGGATTTGAAAGTCTTAAGTCACAGAGACCTAAACCTGTGCTTAAGCAAACCCCCACAAACTTCCAATGTTGCCCTACAAGTGGTTCAATATTGACCCTTGTATACAATCCACGGGCGCGAATAAACGTTTCCCTAACCAAGGCCCATCCGTGACTGGGGATATGTTCGCATAACCCTTGTAAGTCCTCTCGATTTACAAGAAGAAAACCCCCCTGTAGGATCCTTACGACTTACAGAGGAACAAAACACTTAGGAACCCTCACGATTCCTAAGGAGAAAATACATCTACAAGATCCTCACGACTTGTAGGGAGAAATACCTTTATGAGACCCTTACGGCTCATGAAATCGAAAGCCTTAGTCGACAAGTCCCTAACCCTGATCGCTAAGCCTCCTTTGTTCGACAATGACGGAGGCAAATGATGATTCTCTCCTGGCAATATCCCAGTTGCAGCGGTGCTGATGCCGAAATCGGTGTCCAATTTCAGGTTTACGGCGAAAACCAGTAGGCCGCTAATGCATACAAAATAGCCGAAATGATAGGGCATCTTGCAATAAAAAGCAGCAAGTAAAATGTATGCATGCAAAATAGCCGAAATGATTGGGCAACTCGTAATAAAAAGCGACGAGTAAAGATAAAATAAATAGCCGAAATGATTGGGCACTGCGAAAAATAGCCGAAATGATTGGGCAATCGCGACCTTTGCGATATAAAAGCTGAAATGATAGAGCATCGCAGAAATAAAATAAAATAAAAAGAAGAAATGATAAAACTTAGGCCCTACAGTTAGGATCACATCGATCCCTGTATACAATCCAAGGGAGTAAACAAAGAGGGAACCATACTTTCTCAACGGGCTCCGTCAGACGACGAAGCCAAACCTCAACGGTTCATTTCAACCGAAGAAGCCAATGACTTCAACAAAAAAAAAAACTTCTCAACTCACGGATACAAACACTCCTTGACGAGAGCCTTCTGATCCGCGTCGACTCGCAGAGCCACCAGCGCCTCCGTGGGAACCCTCGACTCGTTTCAAACCCCAAGGACACAAATAATCCTTGGCGCTTGGGAAACAAATAATCCCTCGCAAAACTTCTCAACTCACGGATACAAACACTCCTTGACGAGAGCCTCCTGATCCGCGTCGACTCGCAGAGCCACCAGCGCCTCCATGGGAACCCTCGACTCGTTTCAAACCCCAAGGACACAAATAATCCTTGGCGCTTGGGAAACAAATAATCCCTCGCAAAACTTCTCAACTCACGGATACAAACACTCCTTGACGAGAGCCTTTTGATCCGCGTCGACTCGCAGAGCCACCAGCGCCTCCGCGGGAACCATCGATTCGTTTCAAACCCCAAGGAAAAAAATAATCCTTGGCGCTTGGGAAACAAATAATCCCTAGCAAAATACTCAACTCACGGATACAAACACTCCGTGACGAGAGCTTCTTTGACTCACATCTCGGGCAGTAAGGATTCAAAAACTTACTTCCTGAACAATGGGACCCTGCAAGTCAATCCTAAATGGTCTCTTGCATACTATTCACGGGTCTCACTCTCTGAAGTCGATTCTCGACAAAGAGGGAAACAACCGCCTACGAGCCCTCTCGACTCGTAAGAAGGGCAATGGGATCCTGCAAGTCAATCCTAAATGGTCTCTTGCATACTATTCACGGGTCTCACTCTCTGAAGTCGATTCTCGACAAAGAGGGAAACAACCGCCTACGAGCCCTCTCGACTCGTAAGAGGGGCAATGGGATCCTGCAAGTCAATCCTAAATGGTCTCTTGCATACTATTCACGGGTCTCACTCTCTGAAGTCGATTCTCGACAAAGAGGGAAACAACCGTTTACGAGCCCTCTCGACTCGTAAGAGGGAGAAATTCTCTTATAGGATCCTTTCGACTTATGAGAGAAAACCACACTTGGGAATCCTCACAATTCCTAAGGAGAAAATCCACCTACGAGATCCTCTCGATCCGTAGGGAGAAAAGTCTCTATGAGACCCTCACGGCTCATAGAGCTGAAAAGTCTTAGGCAGCAGATCTGAACCTGCGGCCTAAGCCCTCGCCATATCTCGAAGAAACCAAAATGCTTACTCTATTACCTGTCAATCATGTTTATCAAGACAGCATGCTGATAATAAGAGAAGGGAGAAAGCAAAGAAATGATACAAGACATTGCAAAAAAATGTGTATCTTTATTTATTAATTCAATCAAGTACATGGCGAATCGTACAAAAGAATAGAGAATGTATACATCTTATTCGAAAAAGAAAATTACAAGTGTATTGATACAAGGGCAGCTACTGGGAAGGAAGCGTCTTAAATAGCCCTATCAATTGCTCGCGTACTTCCTCCCACGCCTTCTCCTGATCAACTACCACTGCCAGTTCAGCCTCTACTTGAGCCCGCTGTTGCGTGAAGGATGCGAGCTCTTCCCCAACAACCTGCTGAGCTGCTTCTTGGCCTCGGGCATCGCGCTCAGCAGCATCAAGTTTCCACTTCAGTGCTAGCCCATTAGATATACGCTTGAGAAGACCTTCAAAGACAGCTTTCACCTCAGCAGCATTCGTCCTAACTTCAGCACGAAGGCAAGCGGTCGCGTTTGAAGATTCCTGATGCGCCTTTAGCCGTAAAGCTGCCTCCTGCTCCAAATGGCGGAGATAAGAGGCGCTTTGCTCAAGCCAAGCTGTCCGTTCGGCGCTCGCGGCCAAAACCTCGGGAGAAGGGCGTGTCGACTCCAACCGATGCAAGCGAGCCTCGATCTCTCTGCAGTAGTTAACCCACGATTCGACGACGCCTCCGTTATGAAAAGTTACGAGCGCCGCCAACATTGGGTTAACATCCACAGCGAAATCTACGGCAGAAGGAAGGGCATCCATGTTGAGCTCTTCGATGTACCCGCTCAACATACCCAGGCTCATCACAGCACCCTTTGAAGACGGGCGTCTCAAGAAAGGACCCGCCGGTGAGAGGACGTGAGACTCAAAAGAGATCAGAGCTGGAACAATAGCTGCAAAACGAAACATGGTCAAACAATGATTCGAAAAGTCGGTGAAAGATCATATAAAAAGGGGAAAGGAATATCTGTACCAGTCGCAACGGACGGCAAAGCCGGAGGCGCCGGTGGCAGCGCGGGCCTGGTGTCCCCTCCTTCGATTTGAGGCACTGCAATCAGGAAGAGGAAAAGTCAGATACGATCCTATATTCCCTCAAAAGAGACCAAGACAGCACTTACCGGTACCCCTAGAGGGAGAAGCGAGCTCGGATGGGAAGGAGAAGTGTGGGAACAGCACTTGATACAGATGATCGAAGAACACCCCTGAAAAGAGCATAGTGGTATAACGTTAGTACATAGGCTACACGTTAAAAGATTAATGCATAAGTCGTAAATTCATACCTTCCGACATCCGCGATGGCACAAGGGAAGGCTGAGGAGCAACCACCGCCAAGGCAATGGTTGACGGTGTGCCTTCAGGCAATGGAGCATCGGCACTAGCCGCACCTGCGTTTAAAACAAAGACAAACTGGTTAAAAGAGATCGTGAGGTATATATAAATGAAGAAAATTGGCCATTTAAAATTTACCCGACAAGCTGCCCGCAGAAACGGAGGCAATCCCTTCCTCCACTGACGGAAGGCCACCGCCTGTAGCTTCATCACCCGACTCGAGGGGAACCGTTGTTATGCTCGCAAGCTCTACAGGCGTCGGGGGATCATAGGCAGGGAGGGCTATGATAGGAACATTGCCAGATTCCTGAGAAGGAGCGCCTAGCTCGTCTTCAGGAATCATGGCCGCCTCACCCGCTGCTCCCTCAGGATCGGCGATTACAGCTGCCTCGTCCATCGGCACCACGAGGTCCCCAGCCTCAAGCACCTCGCCCTCTACCGCCTTCGGCTCGGTTGAGACAATCATCTCATCTGCCGCCACTTCAGGTGCGGCATCAATGACCCTCTCCGCGGCAGGTTCCTCAATCTCGGCTCCAGGCCCCATGACCCCGACAACGTTGCTCACTGTCGGTTCGGGTTCAGCAAGTACCGCTTCCTCCGCTCCCCTGGGTTCGACGGTCGTCTCCGCCTCCCCCTCAGTTGGACTTGACCCTGCAAGATGAGATACGTATAAGCCAATAGCTTTACAATTCGTACAACAAGGTTCTGAAAGGAGTACTACCTGAAGCGGATTTATCATTGGCGCTCCGAACCGCGCGCGCCACTTGCCGACGAGCAGTAGACAGGGCAACAGGGGGCTCTTCGGAAGGAGTACTAGCGTGAGGAATGGTGCTAGGGCCCGCTCCCGTGGCCAAAGCAGCTTTCCGCGCCTTTGCTTCACGTCTCAACCGCTTCAGCTCTTCTCGAGCCGTTGAGACGGATGCTATCAGAGCTTCCTTGAGTGAAGCATCCTCATCCGTATAGAGGGATGCCTCCAGATTTTTCAGAGCATCCCTTGTCGTTGCATCAAGCCGAGGCTCTTGCGGCAGCTTCGACGGAGCCGGGGCTTCGGTGACGAGCTCGGAAAGGATCCTTGCGCCGATTAATACAACCTCTGTAAAGAAACAAGAGAAGGTCAGATTGACTATCATAAAGAGACAACAAAATTTCCGTATAAAAGAGAAAGGGATAAGACATACCGACGCTTGCTAGGGCACGTTTCTCCTCCTCCTCTTGGAAGGTTTTCAGGGAGGCAGCGATAGCCTCTTCAGTAGAGACACCTGTTAAAGATGGAGCAAATGTTAGTTAAATGTAATAATACAAGGTGCAATGAAATAACAAATAAAGCGTCTGATGATTACCGGACTCAGCGAGTTTACTCAGCATCGCTTCGAGCCTCGCCGATCGCTCCGAAGCTACAATGGCGGCAGCCAAATTGGTGTCCGCAGGGTCCACCACAAAGCCCTCATTGCTGCCGTACTCGCATATGGCCTCGGCAGGAGAAGCCGCAGGCTTTGAGCTGAGGATCGCATCGAGGGATAGGGTGGACTTCTTCTTCTTCTGTCCGCCAGCTTTGGATCCACTCGGAACAGCTTTGCGCTTGGCAGTTTTGGCAGTCACTTTCGGGCGGCGAGTCCCGATATCCGCTCCTGCGCCCGACTCCGGCGATACCGCTTTAACCGTCTTTGTCGGAGCACGGGGCTCCGTTGGTGCATCCACCGTAGTAGACAGTGGCAATCCCCGCGGAGGGCTCAACACGCGTGGTCGATCGACTCCAGCATCTTTTAGCGGAAGGACGACCGGGAGCCTTGGCTGCAAAGGGGCCTTGCGATCACCGCCAGGAGGCGCACCCCTACGGTTAACCAGTAGGCGTTTCTCCATTAAAATGATTGGGCCCATAGCGTGCGCATACCAGGCCACATATGAATTAAGCATCTTAGGGACACAGCTGGGTTCACTAATGAAGAAATAGGAACCCGTGTTAAGCCGTATAAAGTGATGCATCGCATTCTTTACCCCCTCTGGGCCAACCACAGGCGTTTCCAAGAAGGCTTCCATCGGGATCCCCTGGTTGTAGCTTGATTGCTGGGCAAATCGATGCGGATTATACCTCATAAACAAAGCCGTCTCATTCTGCCGAAACACTAGGTAGCCCGGCCGAATGGAGTAGAGATGGACGATTTCCCGAGCCTTCAGTACAGAAGCCCCGCCCTTAAACTCGTCACGTAGGGGCACCACCGACTTAGTAGTCTCCGAGCCTATGGTGATAACCTTATCCATGAAAGAAGTCGTCGCTCCGACCAAATGTGGGCGCAGTAGGAGTTCCCTAGAATCCCGCGGGGATGCAAACACAATTGAAGCCCCGATTAACCGTATGACTCTCGGGAGTCTGTACTTCTCGAAGAATGGAGGAGTCTTGTGGGCGCCAAACACCCCTCGCACGTGCATCTCCATCCAAGAAACGAAGTAATGCATTGGGAAGTTAGCAGGCTGTGTCCCAGGATCATTGGCGTCCGCCGCTACGCTGAGTCCATGATAAAGATAAGCTAACCCAGCAATTCCTACCGACAACTGCAGACCGGCCACCATCCGATGTGCCGGGTAAAAGACAGAGGGCCGCATGAAGCGCGGGTGCATAGGGAGCGCAAAGTTGCATAACCACAAGCCCAGGAACCCAATAAAGAAAGTTTCCTCATCCATGCCGGGGACGGCGATTTCCGAGAAAACGACGATGGCAGCATTGGGGAGATAGAAATCCCTCTGGTTATTCTCCGATACGGGTCGGCGATCCAAACCAAAGCCAAAGGGGTCGTCAAGATGAGCGAACTTCTCGCTCTGCTCTGATAAGAACTCCGGGCGGATAAAGCGAGCAATGAAAGCTGCGAAACTGACGCCCTTGTCTCCCGATTCCAAATGGAGTTCCTCATAGATCTCCAACACTTTCACCAAACCCGGATGCTGATGCTGAATGGAATTCTCCGGGGTTAAGTCAAATACCAGCTGCTTGGTGGCAAAGACATACTCATCAGGAGGAAGCAACTCCTCGTAGTGCTTTCCCCTCATTGGCAGACCTGAAATTTCGGCAAATTCCTCCAGAGAGATGGAGACTTCCCTATCCGCTGTCAGGAAGGTATGGGTGGGGATATTCCATTGTTCAACGAAGGCCTTTATCCACCACGTTGGAGGAGAGGGGTACTCAAAGAGCGAGACGAAGACGGCTGAGTATAGACCAATCTTCGTTAGGTGGGTCCTCTTCGCCGATAGAATGTACCGGGCCCACTGCAAATATCCGGCGGGGGGTCGCGGGATCATTCCAATGTTATAAGCCTGTCCCCAAGGGCGTGCTTCGCCCTGACAGATTCGCCTCCCCAGAATATCTATCGCCGGCGGTAGCTGCACGGGGATGGCGCCGATTGCAGGTTGAAGGAGGTCATCAGAATTCCAATTCTTAACCTCCACGGCATACTTCACCGAGGGTTCTTCCGCATAAGGGAGCGTGACTATGGGCTCAGAGGGCGCGGCGGAACTAAAACTGCGACGGCCTTGGATGATCTGGTTATACCACCTTCCCCACAGATGGAGCTTTTTGCACTCAGGATCGCGATCTTTAATAAGAGCGAATACCACCCGATCCACTGGCGCATGGGGGAACCCTCCTTCCGAGCGAACGAAGGGAAAAGACAAGTCGTCAGACATGTTCTGTGGAAAGACAAAGAAACATACATCATTAGTGGCCTAACGCTTGGCATTTGAAAAAATATATATATCTTGCTCCACACTGTGATGCAGTAGGTAAGGGACCAAAGGGGGACCCATAAAATCTGGATGATGTGCATCATTTAATAAGACAATCCCATCATTAGATGGGACTGTCAATTCATAAAAAATTCCCAATAGGATACACCCATTGGTGGGGAGTCCCCAGAGACAAAGAGAAAATCTCCTCTTTTAGAGCAAAGCTCTGTCACAGAGTGACATTTGTCAAACTCTGGTCTCAGGAGAACAAGATTCCTTAAAAGAGCTTGGCTCTGTGATAATGATGGAAATATCCATCAAAGGAAGATTAAAAATTAAAAAAATTGGGATCTTAAAGATCCATGAAAACTCTTAAGAGTTCTTCATTTTTAAATCAAAAGATCTATGTTTTGCCAAAGAGCAAAGCTCTGTTCATGGGTTAAGAAACCCTGAAACAGATTCTTGAGAGCAAGGCTCTGTTGGTGAAACCCCAAAGGGGTTTTCCTTAGATCAAAAGATCTATGAGAGCAAGGCTCTATTAATTAAAATTAATTTAATTTAAGATTAATTTTTACCTAAAGTTTTTCTAAAAAGTTCTAACTTTGGAAGCAAGAGCAAGGCTCTGAAGTTCTTGAAGGCAAGAGCAAGGCTCTGAAAATGAGAAATCTTGAAGATGGTGATCATCTGTTGAGGACCAAGAGTCCTATTTATAGGCGCTTGCTCCCCTTCAACTGATCTTCCCTGATCCAACGGCTAGGATCTGGCCACCGTTGCGCTTACGTCGCGCCACGTAAGCACAACGGTGGGGGGGCATTTGTTCCCCCAATCTGAGCAAGGCTCATTTGAATTTTGAAAATTCAAATTTTCTGAAGCAACGCTTCAAATTCCGTGCGTTGCGCAGTGCGCAAGCGGTCCACAGTGCGACACGTGTCTGCGCAGTTGCGCAAGCGCACCGCTGCGCGACACGTGTCTGCGCAGTTGCGCAAGCACTGTTGCGCAAGTGCACCGCTGCGAGACACGTGTCTGCGCAGTTGCGCAAGCACTGGTGCGCAAGTGCATCGCCGCGCGACACGTGTCTGCGCCGTTGCGCAAGCGCACATCTGCGCGACACGTGTCTGCGCAGTTGCGCAAGCACCGTTGCGCAAGCGCACATCTGCGCGACACGTGTCATTCATTGGGGAGTTGCGCAGAAACAGAATGAAAATTTGATGAAATCTTTTCTGTTCTTTCCAAAACCAGAAGATTTTCTTCTGCCTTTGGATCAAAGATCAATGGTGGGAAAATTCCCAAAATCATTCAGGAAAGATTTGGTTAACAAATTCAACAAATTTGTGAGCACTATAAATAGGATCCCAGACCTCATTCAAAGGCATGAGGAAGAAGAATCAACTTCTGGCAAAAAAAAAGAAGAGACAGAACTCTTGAAGATTAATCAAGAACAAAAAAAAAAAGAAAAAGGTAAAAATCTCTGAAGAACAGAAGATTAAAAAAGTGAATAATAAAAAGAGATAAATAGTGCCTTGCACTTGATATGAACCCTTGGTTCTGTAAAATCAGGGAAAACAAGAAGAAAAAACTTGTTTTCCTTTGATCCAAATTTAGATCAAAAGTGCTATGCACTTTTGTTCTTAAATCTGGAAAATTCTTGAGTTTCTGCACAAGCGCAACTCATTATTTAAAAGGGCCTGGCCCAAATCAAATCACAAAAATAATAAAAGGGCAGAGCCCTGTTTGGAAAATTCTTGAGGGCCTGGCCCAAATCAAATTGCAAAAATAATAAAGGGGCAGAGCCCTGTTTGGATTGATTCTTTTAGTCAGGCAAAGCCTAAAATAAAAAAAAAAAATTGGACTTAACCCAATCCTGGCTGTAAGTCCTTAAAATTAAATTGATTGAGCAAAATGGCTCTCCTAAACCAATTCATGACCGGTTCGAGGGTACATCTCCGAACTCCTTTGACATCTCTCGTTGTAATTCCTCAACGACGTCAAAGAGGTGACGGGTCCCAACGACCACTTATCTAATCGGACCGAAACGTCCCTAAACTAATGTCGGACCGAAACGTCCCTAAACTAATGTCGGACCGAAACGTCCCTAAACTAATATGGACCACTACGTCCTTAAACTGGCGACGGACCGAAACGTCCCTAAACTAATAATGGACCACCACGTCTCTAAACTGGCGATGGACCACCACGTCCTTAAACTGGCGCAATAGAGCCCGAACGCTCTTTTGCCGGATCTAAACGGTCCCGTCTAAGTTGATCTTAGCCCCAGCTATGGTTAATGTGTCCTTAGATCTTTAAATAAACAATAAAACCCCAAATCAACTTTGGTTCAAGGGTACATCTCTGAACTCCTCAGACGCTTGTCGTTGTAATCCCTCAACGACGTCGGAGAGGTGACGAGTCCCAATGGCCAGATAATTAAATCAATCACTACGTTAAGTTGATCTTAGTCTAAAACAAGACTAACGTATCCTTAACGAACGTTTAAGTTGATCTTAGCCGCAACGCGACTAATGCATCCTTAAACTAAAAACACCAAACCCAAATCTAAGTAAATACGGATTTGGACTAATCCACGTCCTACGGGCGACGACATCACTAAGTCTCCGTATACAATCCACGGGCAACCACAAACAAAACAAACATACACGACACGAAGTGAAATTCTGGAGAAGGAGAAAGTTGTTATCGCAACGCGGTAGCGTAATTAACTGCAGGGGCTTGCGCCTGCAGGGAAGAGCGTCCCCACAATCAAAAACCCCTCACCCTGAGGGGGAATCTGACGAAGTCTGCTACATCGGCCGCATCCGTCTAAACCTCCGATACACGGTGCCATAAATCAACTTGGCATCTTCGGAGAGATAGACGGATAAAACCAAATAGCATCTGCCCCGAACCTCAGGCAACGGACGCAAAGTCCGGGCCGCCGTTCGGAGGGGAACAGCCGGCAAGCACCTGGGAGTCTTCGAACTTGCCCTCGGCGATCACGGCGGCCTCGCGATGCCGGGCGACCTCCTTCTTCCCGGCGACCACCTCGCCCTCGAGGGCGGCGATCTTCGCCGACATCGCCTCCTGCTCTCGCCTGGACCTTTCTTGCAGCGAGGCGAGCTGACCCGCGGCCTCCAACGCCGGGGCTACCACCTCGGTCTCCACGCGGAGGGCGAGGGCCACGTGCTGGAGAACCTGGGAAGACACAAAAAGGTCAGAAAACAGAAAAGGGCACCAAACCTCACGATGAACTGGGGGCTTACCTTCACGGACTCCTGAGCGATCGACGCTAGCTGGGCCCTGAGGGTCCCTCCGGGAACTCGACCCCCGGCCGAGGTCTCTATTTCGTGTAGGAGGCTGTCCGCGACCGACAGCCCCGACGGCACCGCGAACCGGAGCCCCCTTCCTCCACTACGGTCGGCGAGGACCGGCCCCGGGAGGGCCTCCGGGAACTCTTCTTGAGCGGCTCCGAGGGAGAGCCGATCTCCTCTTCCGAAGCCGTGTCCTCCAGAATTAGGGCCCGCTTCCGGCCCGATGCTCTGCTGGGGCCCGGGGCGGGATCCGCCGCCAAGCTTCCTCGGGGAGCCGCCACCGAGGCAGTAGGGGAAGGAGCGGGCTGCGCCCGAGAAGAACTGGCGCCCCCGGCCCTAGTAGGCTGCCTCGGCTGGCGCATAGCATCCCGGAGAACGCTGAAGTCCATGGATCCTGCATGAAACAAACACCCAACAGATCAGCAACACGAGTAAAATGTAAACCCAAAAAGCAAGCCTAACTTACCGACAAACTCGACGGGGCTAAGCCCGGCCCAGCTCAGAACCCTCTCGGACAGCAGCACGTCATGACGAGGGACGGGCTCCTATGACGCCACTCTCACCGCGGTGGGGTTATCGGACAGGTTCCCCGGCAGACACTTCTCCCTCGACCCCTTGGTTGGCACCGGCCAATCCTCGCCCTCAGGAGGGGAAACGAAGAAAAATTTATTTTTCCAATAATGAATGGAGGAGGGCAAGGCCATGACCCCGGTCCCAGCAGCGACCACCGGCCGCTTCCTAAAAGTAAAGTAAACCCATCTCGGGTCGCCGGCTCGACCGCCAGGGTGACTCTTGAAAGCGAGGGAGGAATCAAGAAGGGAGAGACTAAAAGGAACCGCCTGCAGTCTCAGGCGGATCAAGAACCCGAGAAGGATCCTCCACGCGTTCGGCACTAACTGGCCGGGGGCCAAGCCAAAGAAGTTTAGGGCGGCGATGACCTCAGGAGAGAAGGGCAGGCGCATTCCGCCCCAAAAAGCTTCCAAATACAGGGCAATCTCCCTGCCCCATACCTGGTCTGCCCTCTCTCCCTCCTCGGCTAGACGGAGCGCGTAGCGCGGGGGAATGTGGAAGCGAGCCCGAGCGCTGGCGAGCTCGTCCTCATATCTCACCCAGCACGAGGTGCTGGGGGCCACATCTGCCGCCTCCTCCCTGGAGGCGGCTCCCGCCTCACAACCCCGGGAAGAGGGCCCGGCCTCTGCTCCCCGAGGAGACTCAGAAACATCTAAAGGGACCCTAGCATCTAATCCTACAGTGTCTACTAATTCTACAGAGGAAGACATCTAACCTGGGAAAGAAATTCTCTAAAGGATGGAAACGAAAGAGGGGAGACGAGCGCCGAGCAGTTGGGGCTTGAGAGAGGAAAATATGAAAGAGTAAGGGCCCTAGGGCGGACCCCACCTGTATTTACTGCAACATCCAACGACGCCCATCGTCTCCCGCTGAAAGGGCTCCTCGCGCCCAGCGGCTCCGATCGTTCCACGTGGCGGCCCAGCGCTGGACCGAGTCCCATCAGACGCCACAGACCTGCGCACGTCGCATCGGCTAATCGACGCTCGACACGTGGGCCGTCGCTTCGACTGCAGAGCGCACGAATCGGCGCACCTTCTTTAAATGCAAAGATCTCACCCTGATTCACGGGTGGAAATGACAACCGACGGCTCAAGGACTCATCCCGACGAAACTATAGAAGGGATCTCACCTCGGGAGACCCGACAGTCCACTCCTGACCCGACCACTATCTGGTCGGGACAAGAGTGGGGGGCTAATGATAGTGCTCAATGTTGGCGACCTCCAAGATCATGACGCATGGCAGGTGACGTGTCCCAGAACTCAGAAAAATGGGCCTGTAGGGACCGATCAGGCCACCCCGTACCCGACCAGCAAGCCCAAGCTGGCTCCCCTTTGGGCCCCTGCAAATTGGCCTTCTCGGCCTCCCAGCTTGCCCCCGAGCTACCACAGGACCGAGACTCCTCGGCCTCAGTTCATATCAGAAAATTGCGTTCTAATACCGCTCATTCATTATCTAATTGTTGTATTTATCGGTATTATTGACCAGTGTTTGCTCAGCATTACAGATTACAGGTATCCATGATAAAATACTGGAAATGCATCCAACAGCATGGATATATCACTCGAGGGAAGACACTGCGACCAGAAACGCTAACCGACCGATACTTCAGGAGTTCTTTTACGCAACAAGTTGAGTACATATTTTTTTTCTAAATGGTCCAACACAACAAGTGTGTACACAAGACTTTTAAGCACATGTGGATATGATTCTATATGCAATCAAGGATATGATTCTATATGCAATCAAGGATATGATTTTATATGCAATCAAGGATATGATTCTATATGCAATCATCAAGGATATGATTTTATATGCAATCAAGGATATGATTTTATATGCATATGATATTATATGCATTCAAGACTAAAAAGCATGTGTTCAAATCAAAGGTAATCAAACAAATCAGCATGAGCCATAATGGGATAGATATGAATATTTCTTTCTGAGCCTATAAATAGAGACCAGAGGCAAGAGGAAAGGGTAGCTTTTTTCTTTAGTTTTTATCTTAGAATTCTTGTAATTTTTCTTTTCATTCTTGAGCTCTTGCCCCTTTGTCTTGACCTTGCAACTTCTCATTTAGAACTTGCAAGCTTAAGGCTTAAGTTCTTGACTTCAAGATCTCTTGTAACAAGTTTGTTCTTCAATAAAAGTTCATATTTTTCTTACATGTCTTGTTCCACTTTACATAATTTCAATTGTGAAATTCATGCTTTGCTTTGATCTTGCAACCTCTTAAGTGAGCTTGCAACCTTAAAGCTTGGTATTCGGATTTCACACGTTTCCGGGGATCGAACACTTGGAGATAAAAAGCTTGAACTCATCGGTTCTCTTTTCCTCTTTATTTCATTGCATGTTTTTATGTATCTTCTCTTTTCTTTCTTGTTAATTTGTAAATATGTGTGAGTAATTTTTTCACTTGTTAAGGGTGTAATATGTTAGATTGTATTCGAAGATTTTCTTTGTCCAAACTTTAAAACCTAAAACTTGCCTATTGAAACTTCGTGCAAATCACCCGCAACTCCGCTCACTAGGCATCCTATCCTACCACGATAGTGATGATTCCTAATCATGATCGGATTGCCCGTGGTTTGCCGAAGGCTAAAATCAAGAGATAACAACGGAAGGACAAGGGACAAGGAAAACGGATTTAGCGAAATGCCGCAAATACCGTATTTCAAGTTCCCTAATCCGCGTTGTTACCTATTGTTTTAGTGTCAATACCAAGTTGGGGCTATAAGGAATTGGCAAACATCACCTTCATACAATCTAACTTATTACTACCCTTAACAAGTCATTTTTATTCATATCTTTGTTACGACAATTAGTTAACCAACAAATCAAAACCCAGTATTAACTCGTTAAAACAAGATATAAAAACTTACCATCTCCCTGCGGACGACCCGTATTCATCGCGGATCGCTACAAGCGACACCGTTTTGATTGCGGTAATTTCAAAACTCTTTTTAAACACGACACGGTTAGATCGTGACAATCAAATGGCGCCGTTGCCGGCGAGACGGTAACGCTTTTTATACTTGTATTCTCGGGTTAAATTTGTGCATATTCTGTATAAAACTAACTTCTAACACATTCAAACAAATAACCATTCTTTTTGAAACCAACCACAAACACAAATAAAATTCTTTTCTTCTCTGGATTTGAATTCTGCTAACACTCTGATGCTAAAGAAATAAATCAAGTTATAAAATTGGAATGACATTTCTTCATTGAGACAACACACAAAATTTGAGCCAATTTCCTTACACAAAAACCGGCGACATACCCTAAAAAACCGAGCTCGCCGGCCTTGGTGTGGCCTTTTCACTTTTGTTTTTCTGTGTTGCTTCCAGTGTTTTGATATAAATTCCATTTTTATTATTTGATTTTCTTAATTATTTGTGTTCAGAATTGTGGTTGTTAATATTGCTTTTTGGCTCAAATATCCGTATTTTTCCAATATATGCAGATTTGACGGATTTTGAGCAGCGATCATACGGAACAAAGGGGCATTTTCAAGTGCAAAGGAGGGTGAACACTCAGTGCCAAAGATCTGGGTAGTTAGACCCGCGCAAGCGAACCATTCGACCACTCGGAGGCAATATCGACACGAGTTTCTGAAACTCGATACTTTTTGGTACGTATTTTTCTAAACTTCCCCTCTCAAACCCGACGCTCCAATATTCTTGTCTTTGCAGGATTCTTAGCAAAAATCGCCGCAAAACGACAAAAAAAGAAACTAACCGTATTTGTTGCAGCGCCGCATTAAAAGTAAAAAACGATAACTGATTGCTTGAAAACAAAACTTGGTTGAATTTTGTGCATTGCATCATTTAATACGGACTTAAGGGGCTCTAACACCAATCCAGATTGGGTGAGGATTTCATCACCCTTCCTAAGACCCCGGAAATCACTAATTGCATAAGTGTCACCTCAAGTTTAATAAAAAATATCTAGACTCAGCCTACTAAGGACTTGTCGCGCTCAATAGGACAAAGGAAGATTGTGGGCATTCAATCGTTTATCTAAACATGACTCTTGTGGTGCCTAGGCAAGACAAGTGAGGAGGTAAATTTAAAAGGCCCGTCTCACGGTGATTCATGAGCGGATCCCTCCATACCTCACTTGTGCTTACCTGGCCACAACTGGCTGTGAAGAGGCGATCTGAGGGTTATCTCACAATTTGTCGCTTTGGAACAGTTAGGAGCAGGTCTAGTAGACTTAGAGGACCCTAGTCTAGGTATTGATTGTGCATTTGTGACTGTGCATTTGTGATTTTGTTTGTTGAACAGTCGTTTCATTTTCCCATTCTTTTGAAACAAACACAAAAAAATTGCCATTTTTACCACTATCACCCAATTTTTCTCCACTTTCGTTTTCTTACCCTCACATTCTACGCTTTGACTAAACTAAACTCGTTTAGTGTATGTCCGCTTGGACTAGGGACCCTAGTTCCCGTTTAGTCCGCGTTTCGTTAGTCCCTACGGACTACGCAATCGACTCCAACGCCGAAAATCCCTCCACCCTTTTATCACCTTTACCTTTGCCGGTCAACTCCGACGTTGACCGAGATTCTGTTCATACATCTTCACCTTCTTTATCACCAAATTCTTCTGAGATGTCAGGATTTAATCCTAACATCTCTCCACCTGCCCAGGGACTGACTCCACCTAATCTGGGTGCGAATAACCCGAATCAACCGCCTGTTGAAGCGCCCACACGAGTCGCGCTCCAGGATCTCTTCTACCCTGTCCGCACCTCTTTACCTACCTGTCTTTCACCCCCACTGGCAAATGGGGACAATTTTGAAATAAAACCCCACTTCATCAATATGTTGCCAAAATTTCATGGATTGGAATCAGAAGATGCGTATATTTTTATCAATAAATTCCAAAACGTTTGCGCTATGATGAAAACAACCCAATTAAGTGATGACGCTATAAGGCTAAGGGTCATTCCTTTCACCTTATATGACCTAGCCGAGAAGTGGCTATACAGCACCGCATCACATTCAATTAGAAATTGGGATGAGTTTGTGAAAGCTTTTCTTAAAAAGTTCTATCCTCATCACAAAACTGCTAGAATCCGTAATGAGATTATACAATTTTCACAGCTTCTTTCCAAACCATTTTGGAAGTGTTTTGAAAGATTCAAAGACCTATTCGTTCAATGCCCTCACCATGGGATCGAAAGTTGGCAACTTTTCCAAACATTATACGAGGGATTAAACCCGGCAACGAAGCAGTTGCTAGAAACCATTTGTCAAGGTCACTTTCTATCCAAATCTAGTGAGGAAGCGCGGCAGTTCCTTGAGGACCTTAGTGAACAAACAATTCAGTGGGAGAGCACCAAGACCACATCATCTTCTTCTAGTAGTCAGTCTAGGGCAGGCATACATCAATTAGAGATGTCGATTGCTATGAAGGCCGAGATGGCCGCTCTTACGAAAAAGCTAGAAGCGATTGAGACCAAAATCTCATCGCCTTCTCCCGCCCCTGTTGTGCCTCCACGAACTGTTTGTGCTTGCTGTTCGGATCCATCACATCTCACCGAAGAGTGTCCTTACAATGCATTTACTCAAGGACAGGATCAAGTCAATGCTGCCTTTCAGCAACGACAAAGAAACGATCCATACTCTTCTACATACAATCCGGGTTGGAGGAGTCACCCAAATTTCGCTTGGAACCGAAATCAACAATTTCAAGGAAATGACAATTTTCAAAGGCCTCCTCCTCCACAACAACAAGCACCTCCACAAACTCAATTTCAACAGCCTTTCCAACAGCAACCTTACCCTAATCAAGTGAACAATTTTGTGCCTAACACTGCTTACCCGCCAAACAATTTTGTTCAACCTAATAATGACAAGGTTAGCTCGCTCGAAAGAAGTCTAGATGCGTTCCTAAAGCAATCTACACAATCTACAGCAAGATTAGAGACTTCTATTCAATCTTTGGTGCAAAACAGTGCCTCACACGATCAAAGCATCAAATCTATTGAGGAACAAATTGCACAACTCAATGCAGCATTGAGCGAGCGAGAAAAAGGAAAGCTCCCATCTCAACCACTGCCAAATCCCGGTCACGCACATTCTGCATATCAACAGCAAAATCATAACGTAAATGCTGTGACCACGTTGAGATCAGGAAAAGTGTTGCAAAACAAGGTGGGTATTAACAATGACACCCCTGCTGGTGGCCCTTCTTCATCTTCTTCACCTTCTTTTTCTTCTTCGTTAGAGCCTGTTCTCCATCATTCATAAGGCTCTACTCCTTCTAGCTCAAGCGGACCCACTTCTCACAACACGAACACATCTGCACGGGGTTCCGTTCCAACTCAATAATCTGATCCACAAAAATTGGACTCAACAACATTTCAAAATGCTCCTTTTCCAAACCGGTTGAGATCCAATAAACCAACCCCACAAATGGAGAAGATTGTTGAGCTGTTCAAACAGGTTAGCATAAATATCCCTCTTTTGGATGCAATCCAACAAGTTCCTTCATATGCAAAAATCTTAAAGGACTTATGCACCAAAAAGAGGAAGTCACAAGTACCAAAGAAAGTTTTTGTGGCTAGTGCTATTAGCGATGCTCTTGTCAATTCTTTACCCCAAAAGCAAAAGGACCCCGGTTGTCCTACTATTTCGATAACAATTGGGGACAAGAACATCAATAGAGCACTACTAGATCTTGGTGCTAGTGTCAATTTGCTACCTTATTCTGTGTACGAGCAATTAGGCATTGGAGAGATTAAGCCCACTCACTGTACTCTCCAAATGGCTGATCGATCAATCACCCATCCAAGGGGTGAGCTAGAGGATGTGTTGATCAAAGTTGGGGAGTTCATATTCCCAGTTGATTTTATTGTTATGGACACACAACCTGTTGCTAACTCATGGAACCAAATTCCGGTGATTCTCGGTCGACCATTTTTGGCCACTTCCAATGCCGTAATAAACTGTCGCAATGGCTCCATGACTCTATCCTTCGGGAAGACGTCTAGTAAGTTCAATATTTACAAGTTAGGAAGTCTGCGCCCCGTGCCTAATACTAGTACACGAGAAGTTTGCTCTATTCACGAAATCACGCAGGAGGACTGCGAGTTTGAAAGATTCTTGTTTGATGAGAACAGTTTTGACGCCACTAGTGCGTCCCTTCTTGAGCCTACCACCGTTGATACAACCGATATGGATTATGAATGTTTCACTTTTTCGGTTGATGACGACTCACAACCCGAATATGAGTCTTTTGAATTTTTGGATGACTTAGTTGAACCATCCGAATCGGTTGTTTGCAGTGATTTCGAACCTGTGTTGGAGTCCTTTGAGTTCGAGGTAGATTCCCCAATTTTGCCTATGATTCTTTTGCCTCCGAAACTCGAACTCATGCCCTTGCCGTCTCACATTAAATATGCTTACATAGGTGAGAATGAGACCTTTCCCGTTATCATATCGGCCTCTCTAGCCCTCAAGCAAGAGAACGCCCTTTTAATGCTCTTACAAGATAGGCGGCAAGCTCTCGGCTGGAATATGGCAGACATCAAGGGGATTAGTCCCCTCATAGTCGAACATCATATACACTTGATGGATGATGCCAAGCCGGTAAGGGATCCACAAAGACGCCTCAACCCCATTATGAAAGAGGCTGTCAAGAAGGAGATTGTTAAATGTCTTGATAGTGGTATCATTTACCCTATCTCGGATAGCCAATGGGTTAGCCCTATTCATGTTGTGCCAAAGAAATCGGGCATCATGGTCATTACCAATGAGGCAAATGAGTTAATTCCCACTCGCACCCAAACTGGGTGGCGAGTTTGCATCGACTATAGAAAACTCAATGCCACGACAAGGAAAGACCACTTTCCTTTACCTTTCATTGACCAAATGCTAGAACGATTGGCTGGGCACGAGTTTTATTGCTTTTTAGATGGCTACTCCGGCTATAACCAAGTCCCCATAGCCAAAGAGGATCAAGACAAGACTACATTTACTTGTCCTTTTGGCACTTTTGCTTATCGTCGCATGCCCTTTGGGTTATGCAATGCGCCCGCTACATTTCAGCGGTGTATGATGGGGATCTTTTCAGACATGGTTGAAAAGTTTTTGGAGATCTTTATGGATGATTTCTCCATTTTTGGTGACTCCTTCGACGAGTGTTTGCTACACCTTGACCCAGTTCTTATCCGCTGTAGGGATAAGAATCTAACTTTGAATTGGGAGAAGTGCCAATTTATGGTACGAGAAGATATTGTCTTAGGACATGTCATCTCGCAAAACGGCATAGAGGTTGATAGAGCCAAAATTGAAGTCATTTATAATCTTCCTCCTCCTAAATGCGTCAAAGACATTCGAGCTTTCCTTGGCCATGCCGGTGTTTATAGATGGTTCATCAAGGATTTTAGCAAGATTGCTAGACCTTTGACTCTCTTATTGGCCAAGGACACAACATTTGATTTTGACTCAACTTGCATGGAAGCGTTCGAGTCATTGAAACACTCTCTCATTTCTGCGCCCATTCTTTCATCTCCAGACTGGACGCACCCATTCGAAATTATGTGCGACGCATCGGATTTTGCCATTGGTGCTGTTCTTGGACAGCACATTAATAAAATGCCGCACATGATTTATTACGCTAGCCGTACATTAAATGAGGCCCAACTAAACTACACAACAACAGAAAAAGAGTTCTTAGCAGTTGTGTTTGCACTTGAAAAATTTCGGCCTTATTTAATCGGCTCTCCAGTCATTGTCTATACGGACCATTCAGCTCTTCGCCACCTTTTTGCGAAGAAAGATGCTAAATCTCGGCTAATACGTTGGATCCTCTTGCTTCAAGAGTTTGACCTTGTCATCAAGGACAAAAGAGGATGTGAAAACGTGGTCGCCGACCATCTCTCACGACTTCCTTCTTCGCCGTCGCTTCAAATTCCGATCAACGATATTTTTCCGGATGAACAACTCTTGACGGTATCTTGCGAACCCTGGTTCGCAGATATTATGAACTATTTGGCCACAGGACTACTACCGACTGAATGGTCAAGTCAGGACAGACTTCGATTCTTATCCCAAGTGAAACACTTTTACTGGGATGAACCCTATCTGTTTAAGTACTGTCCCGACCAGATTATTCGTCGATGTGTCCCTGACAATGAAGTCAAGAGTGTGCTGTCGTTTTGCCACGATCAAGCATGTGGCGGGCATTTTGGCCCCAGAAAGACAGCCGAGAAGATCTTGCAGTGTGGCTTCTACTGGCCAAAACTCTTCAAAGACGCTCATGATTACTGCAAGACTTGCTCCCGGTGCCAACACTTGGGCCGGATATCCAGGAGAAACGAGATGCCGCTCCAACCAATCTTGGTTGTGGAGATTTTCGATGTTTGGGGGATTGATTTCATGGGGCCGTTTCCCGGCTCTTTTGGGAACTTGTACATCCTTCTAGCTGTTGATTATGTCTCTAAGTGGGTCGAGGCTGTGCCCAGCCGGACTAACGACAACAAGGTTGTCGTTAGATTTCTTAAGGAAAACATTTTCTCCGGTTTGGGCACCCCCGTGCGATCATTAGCGACAATGGAACTCATTTCTGCAATAAAACCTTCGAGGCCTTGATGCGGAAATATTCCATTAATCATAAGCTATCTACGCCCTACCACCCCCAAACCTGTGGGCAAGCCGAAGTTTCAAATCGGCAAATCAAGCAGATACTGGAGAAGACGGTTTCCAAGAACCGTAAGGATTGGTCGGTAAAACTCAATGATGCCCTTTGGGCATTTCGAACTGTTTATAAGACCGATCTCGGCATGTCTTCTTATCGGCTTGTTTACGGAAAGGCTTGCCACCTTCCAGTCGAAATAGAGCATCACGCATTTTGGGCGATTAAGGAGCTGAATCTATCTCTCAAAGATACGGGCAGCTATCGGAAGCTGCAGCTGAACGAATTGAACGGGCTTCGGGATGAAGCTTACGACAACGTGGTTATTGTAAAGAACCGAACGAAGGTGTTTCATGATAAACACCTTATGCGCAAAACTTTCACACCTGGACAGCAGGTGCTTCTTTACGACACCCGACTGCATTTTCATCCCGGCAAGCTCAGATCTCGCTGGAAGGGACCATTTGTTGTGCGGACTGTACATCCGCACGGCGCGGTGGATTTGGAAAATCCAAAGGACGGTTCGCTTTTCAAAGTAAATGGACACAGACTGAAACCGTACCTTAGCGCTGAACCATCAAAGGAGCTCCTGCTCTTGCAGGAGCCGGTTTACCGTGCATAATCTTCCTCTGTCTACCACCAAACTTCGGTTATCCAGCCAAAACAGTGGACGCTGTTTCAAATAAGTTTGGGGGTATGTATATACGATTTTCCTTTGTATATATGTTAAAATATATATATATATATATATATATATATATATAAATAAAAAATAATAATTTTTTTTTTGTATATCTAACCTTCAGTATTTTTGCCCTTTTAATGTACAATGACAGTGAGGGCACTGTCAAGTTTAAGTTTGGGGGTATGCTCGGTACGCATTTCTAACCTTCGCATTCATTTGTATATTCTGCATTTTCATACTTATTTAAATATAAAAAAACCCATAAAAATCAGAAAATTTTCTAAAAACATAAAAACTTTGTCACCAAGTTAGCTAGTGAAAGAACTTAGATTCAATATTTCGACGGTTTTGTTTAATAAGATAGGAACAACTAAATCCTATTTTTAGATTTTGAAAACCTGAAAAATAACTCTCCTTTGAAGTTAACTAATGCTGTTATATGTCTTTATATCACACTACATGTGTCGTGAGTTTTTGAGAAATTAGATGACAAGTCTATTATGTCTGAATTTTTTTTTTTGATAAACTATTTTCTGAGGATCAAATAGGTTTGTTCTGAAATAAGTAATATCAAGAATAGTTTATGAAGTGAAGCGAATATGAAGGGATGTTATTGATGCCTTGATAAGAACTAATTCTGAAAAACAACCCATCTGGAACTTGATTGGAATGATTACACACCTGACCCACTAGACACGTCTTTTATCCAAAAAATAATTGAACTACCGATTATATCTCCGTTCACATTAAATCGTTATGATTTTCACGCCAAAATTGTCTTTTGTTTTTGGGCCTAGGTAACTTGAGTAATTAAGTCCGCTGGGGTGTCTCTACACCTAATATCCTAAAGCCAACTGGTTTGGGAGCATTGGCCCAAAGCTCGCTAAGAAGCTTAGAAAGTCTAGATTAAAACAAAGTCAAGCAAGTGTTCTCTCCGAGTTAAAATTCCTAACGGTTCTTTGTGTGAGAATAAACTTGACAAAAGACAGGTTTTTATATAAAAAAAAAGTATTTCTAGCGGAGATATGAAGGTTTTATTCTATGATAAAGACTATTGCACGTTCACAGAGGTGTGTATGAAATGAAAACAAGAAAGAGGTGGAGTGAAAAATAAGACCTAGTTTCCTGTTAAAGAAGATAGAAATTCTGAATTTGAAACCTAACTAGAAAACGAAACTTGAGAAATACTTAACTCTTTATAAAACTTATGTGATCCTCTTTAAATTTTTATCTGGGCTTTATTTTGTGACATGACAATTTTAATCGATCCTTCTGAAACTTAACGACACTATTTACACCGCACGTAAAGACATATAAAATCTTAAGTTAAATGAGAAGCGAGGTGTGAAAAATAAAGGTTCGATAGTCTAGAATTAGGATAATAGAATTGCTATTTTTGAAAACAAAACTTTAGGGTTTGAATTATAGTTAATTCGCAAAACTAGCTTGACGGGATTTTATGGGTAGTATCCGCTGAAAACCCTCAGGAGATAACACTCCTCCTACTAGGGACACCTAGAGGTTAAACGGCTTGTTGCACATGCTCAGTGCAATCGCGTTCCCTGCGAAAGTGCGGTTAGGATTTTCTTTTGTGAATAAATGGTTTTGCTCGGGACGAGCAATAGATAAGTTTGGGGGTATTTGTTCATATCAGAAAATTGCATTCCAATACCACTCATTCATTATCTAATTGTTGTATTTATCGGTATTATTGACCAGTGTCTGCTCAGCATTACAGATTACAGGTATCCATGACAAAATACTGGAAATGCATCCAACAGCACGGATATATCACTCGAGGGAAGACACTGCGACCAGAAACGCTAACCGACCGATACTTCAGGAGTTCCTTTACGCAACAAGTTGTGTACACATTTTTTTTCTAAATGGTCCAACACAACAAGTGTGTACACAAGACTTTTAAGCACATGTAGATATGATTCTATATGCAATCAAGGATATGATTCTATATGCAGATATGATTCTATATGCAGTCAAGGATATGATTCTATATGCAATCAAGGATATGATTCTATATGCAATCATCAAGGATATGATTTTATATGCAATCAAGGATATGATTTTATATGCATATGATATTATATGCATTCAAGACTAAAAAGCATGTGTTCAAATCAAAGGCAATCAAACAAATCAGCATGAGCCATAATGGGACAGAGATGAATATTTCTTTCTGAGCCTATAAATAGAGACCAGAGGCAAGAGGAAAGGGTAGCTTTTTTCTTTAGTTTTTATCTTAGAATTCTTGTAATTTTTCTTTTCATTCTTGAGCTCTTGCCCCTTTGTCTTGACCTTGCAACTTCTCATTTAGAACTTGCAAGCTTAAGGCTTAGGTTCTTGACTTCAAGATCTCTTGTAACAAGTTTGTTCTTCAATAAAAGTTCATATTTTTCTTACATGTCTTGTTCCACTTTACATAATTTCAATTGTGAAATTCATGCTTTGCTTTGATCTTGCAACCTCTTAAGTGAGCTTGCAACCTTAAAGCTTGGTATTCGGATTTCACACGTTGCCGGGGATCGAACACTTGGAGATAAAAAGTTTGAACTCATCGGTTCTCTTTTCCTCTTTATTTCATTGCATGTTTTTATGTATCTTCTCTTTTCTTTCTTGTTAATTTGTAAATATGTGTGAGTAATCTTTTCACTTGTTAAGGGTGTAATATGTTAGATTGTATTCGAAGATTTTCTTTGTCCAAACTTTAAAACCTAAAACTTGCCTATTGAAACTTCGTGCAAATCACCCGCAACTCCGCTCACTAGGCATCCTATCCTACCACGATAGTGATGATTCCTAATCATGACCGGATTGCCCGTGGTTTGCCGAAAGCTAAAATCAAGAGATAACAACGGAAGGACAAGGGACAAGGAAAACGGATTTAGCGAAATGCCGCAAATACCGTATTTCAAGTTCCCTAAGCCGCGTTGTTACCTATTGTTTTAGTGTCAATACCAAGTTGGGGCTATAAGGAATTGGCAAACAACACTTTCATACAATCTAACTTATTACTACCCTTAACAAGTCCTTTTTATTCATATCTTTGTTACGACAATTAGTTAACCAACAAATCAAAACCCGGTATTAACTCGTTAAAACAAGATATAAAAACTTACCATCTCCCTGCGGACGACCCGTATTCATCGCGGATCGTTACAAGTGACACCGTTTTGATTGCGGTAATTTCAAAACTCTTTTTAAACACGACACGGTTAGATCGTGACAATCAGCTTCCTTGCTCATCCCCGAGCTCCTGCCGAAGACGCCTTCCTCGGCCCTCCGACCTATTCCCAGGCGTAACCGCCGCTCCGCGAATCTCGCCACGCACGGATTCTCCGCCAGCAACGTCCCACGTTCCACGCCATCAGGATCCCCATTAATGGGCGATCCGCTCTTTACGCGGGCGTGACGTCGGGAGCGTAACTGCCGGCGAGATTCTCGCGCCTGCTGCCGCGTGCCGCCGCCGCTATATAAACCCCCATCGCAGAGGGGTCAAGTAGGCCGTTTTATATACTTTTATGCCGTTACTCTGCTCGGATCTCATCACTAACTTGAGCGTTGGAGGGTCCTCGGTGGTACTAAACCATCCCGGGAGTTCTTTGCAGGTACTCGGCAACAGCGTCCTCATCTCACCTCCTCCTCCAGAAATCCATTGAGACCCACACGCAACGAAAGATAATCAGCTAAGTTCACCGTGAGATCAACGGAAGATAACATCCGACGGAGGCCCGAAAAGAAGCTCCATCACCGATCCTAGTTTTCTTAGGAAAAGAAATGTACATGAAAGTAGAAGTGGAATTTATGATAATATGCAGAAATATTAGTAGTCTCAACTTTCGAGTAAAAAAGGTGCCTGCATGTATTCTTTCCACCAAGTTCTCTTTTGCAATTTGTAGGGTACGGAACAACTATTTACCATAATGATTGGAGGATGAAAACAATGAGTCCAGTTGGATGGTGGACATGGGTTATATATTACCTGTTCCGTAGAATATAAGTGATTCAGCAGGGCCCGTTTCGTTGGAGGATTGTGGGAGAATTGGATTGTGGAATTCAAAAAAAATGAGAGAATTCCACAATTTTGTATTTGGTTGTGAAATTCGGATCTGTAAAATTCCTTTGATTTTTATGGGATGCCCACTACAAAACAAGGATTCTTGAATCCTAAAAATTTTAGAGAATTTGTAAGGATTTGACACTATTCATTGTACTTTTAGATAGGGCCCGGATACTTTATTTATTTAATAATCATTTTTCTATCTCTCTCTAAAATTCTCAAATCCAAATCCCACTTTTTTCACCAACCAGACAAGAATCATAAGGATCTACAAATCCAATATTAGGAATCCAATATCAGGAATCCAATACCAACCAAACTATAAATTACCAAATCCAGAAATTTTCAACTGTAATTATTTTGGAATCCAAATTTCATAATTTTGCAACCAAACAGCCCCTATATACAAAGAGAAAGGAACATGCCTAATAGCATGTGCATCCTAATTATGTATTTTCAGAAGTGGAGTTATCATTGAACTGATAAAAGTAAATTGAATATATAACTATCTGAAAAAGCTGTTAATTACAGCGTAGACGGTTCCTAAATATCGAGTCAAATGACCATAATAAAACCCCAAATCCATGATAGTACATATATCTAGAAAAATAGGGCTAAAACCAAAAGTCTACTTCTCCAACATATATATGGAAGGAGCACCAAAAATCACTATATGCATACCTCATATTGTTTGAAGGATAAGGTCAAGTGGGAAAAGTATATGGAAGGAGCACAAAAGATAACTATATTTAGCTTATCACTATACCAAAATGGGTGTAATTTACGACGGGATTTTTTTAAAGATTTATTTCGACGGCATAATCCCGTCGAAATAGTCTAGAAAATTTAAAATTTTGTTGATTTCAGTCAACAGTTATTTCGACAGCTAAATACCGTCGAAATATAATTGACCGAAGTCAACAAAATTTTACCGTGATCACCTTCCCACTAGTTTTCCACTCTTTTTTTCATTTCCTCCCGCCCCTCCCCCCTCCCCCCAATTTTCCCTTTTTCACCAAATTTATTTTCCCCGCCTGCGCCTCCACTCCTGCCTCCAATCCGGCCCTCCTCCGAGCACCTCGGATCTCCCGTCTACACCCTCTTCCGATCCCCTCCGAGTCCCCCTAAGCATCCTTCACCACTTCGCCTCCAGCCGCCTCCTCTCCGATCCCTGGCATCCGACCTACCGCCTCCGAGCCGACCCCCTGCTTCCGACACCAAATCGGTGAGTAGTTTTTTTAACTTAGTTAATTTGTCAATTTTTTGTTAAATTTAATTAATTTTAGGGTTAGTTTCAGGATTAGGATTAATTTTAGGGTTAGGATTATGGGTAACTATAGGGTTAGAGTTAATATTTTGTTAATTTTAATTAATTTTAGGGTTAGTGTTAGGGTTAATTTTAGGGTTAGGGTTAATTTTAGGGTTAAGGTTTGAGTTAGGGTTAATTTAGGGTTAGGGTTATGATAGGGTTAATTTAGTTAATTTATTGTTAATTTTAGTTAACTGAGTTAAATTTAGGTGGTTGTTAATTTCAGTTAATTATATCTAGGAGAGCATATATATATATATATATATATATATATATGTTGTTATTTATAGAGAGGGGAAATACTAAGCAGAACAGTTGTATATATATATGTTGTTGTTATTTATAAAGAAGAGAAATACTAAGCAGAACAGTTGTAATTGATTTTTTTTTTGTGATTGTAGGGTTGACGTTGGCGTGATTGCCTATATTTCTTCGCATTCTACATACGTCAGTCTCTGGTACACAACATTATCCCTTTTATGTAATACTCGTTGTGTGGATGCGTATTTGTTTTAATGAATCCAGAAACTTCGTTAATAATATCAATTGTATGAGCAATTTACCATTCAATGTGAAAATTCCAAAACTCTAAACTAAATACTTCAATAACTGACGATATGGAAACGATAACCATCAAAACCAATCTAATTAAATGCATGCTACTCAATGATGACAAAAATTAATCCGATACATATCGTCATCGAGTATCTTACATTGAAAAAATATCACGACTTATAACCCGTCTATCAGTTATATGCATACGGTTATTTTCATGACATAAAACTATGCATGCGTTGTCAATCTCGAACGTTAATCGTTCTTCGTTGACAACCATCTCGTAATTTATGCGACGAGAATACGAGTCGCACTATAACCGATAGATTTGTCCCGTTTTGGATAAGTTAAGAATGTATAACGTATATACTTCCCTGATACTTATGTTTTTCATTTGTTTTGAGATGGGTTTCGTCAGTAACTTGCCGCTTGTTCTCCGTGTACAAATATAGTTGAGACAATCATCTCAATACTGATAGTATTGAGATATTTATTTCTTCTACTGCAGTGTGCTCGGAGAACAGCGAGAAGGTGCTGCTGAAATTTTCTCGAAGCGAATGAAATCATAAGTCCAGAGGGTGTATACGTTATACATTTTTGATGGGATAGAAACCTTACCCCCGATAGCCATTACATATTAACATCCAAGATAGAAGCGTCAATATTATTTCCAGCCATGATAAATCACTCAAATGTATTTCCGAGACACTGTTGTCATTCTCTTCTTTGTTTATAACCATCTCGTTCTTAGCTTTCTCGCTGCGGTATAAAATTGTTAATATCGTGTATGATTTTAAAATGTTTATTATGATATAATAATTAATTGTGAATTGTATTAGGTGTTGGGAATTCACCCGCGCGCGCAAACGCGTATGTTTTGGAAACGGATATGATTTTATGGAAATGGAATGCGCATGCGAGATCGTTCTCGTTTTAAAATTTATAAACCGCAAGTGCACGACGCATTGTAGTAAGCCGGCAAGTACGGGTCGATCCGCAGGCAATTATGTATTAGGTCTTGCTTTTTAAGGTTCAACAAATAACGAATGGTTTGGTTTGTCACAAAAAATGAAAGAATACGAAAACAAAGAAAAGCAAGCAAAGAAGCTAAGAAAGAAGTAGTTGCGGCTTTGGCTCGGAAGGTCGAATCGCGACGATTCTTTCGACGCTCTTTTGATCATGAGTTGTCCATCCTTACGTCGATCCCGGCATGAAGCATGACTTGTCAAGGCGGCTGCGAAGTACAAATCATCAAATTCCGATATTCGCCGCAAAACACGAATTGAGTCCGTTTTGTTCACTTACAGTTTGTATGTCTAAGCTTGAGGTATCAACACTAAACACAAGTGTTAGCAAGCATACAACAACATCAAAAACACAAAGTAGCGAGTGAGAGCAAATAGTTTTGGTGTTAACTTTGCTAAGGGTTTGTGATAGTATATGGTATATGAAAACCGAGGGTTTGTCAAGCACTCGGTCATAAAATACCGTATCCAAACTTAGCAAACTTAATACCAAATCGATTTTAACTTAAACATTGTGAAATAGGGAAGTGGAGTGAATATGGTATATGAAGAGATTACAAAGTAACCATGGTTTCAAAATACTATATCACATCAATATATGAAACAATCCTTAAATTATAATCATGTTAAGCAAATTAAATATAAACAAGAGGAGGAGGAAGGCAATGCCTTTCATCTCACTTCTTTACCATTACCACCACCAAAGATATTAGTTAAGCATGATAATGAAAAGAAAATCAAAGCAAGAAAAAAAAGCAAGTAATCAAAGAAACAATAATATTATTAACACTTGAAGTTGGGGTACAAGATATTGGTAACTTGTTCAACCTCCATAATGAAGCTCTCAATAGAAAGCTTCAAGAGAGAAGAAGAAGAAGAGACCAAGTTAAAGCCCACACAACTCTCAAGCCTAAACCAAAAAAAAAAGAAAAAAAAACAAAATGTATATACTATGTGAGACCCCTTCCCTTGCTCACTGATCTGGATTTTATAGGCACCAAAAAAGATTAAATAAGTAATAAAAATAAGGTGATGTGACTGCAAGAGATGGACAGAAGAAAGATAGGGACAAACGGGGCAAGGGGGCCGACGAGCTCAGATATTCATGGGGTCTCGCCGGTTTTATTGTGGAAAAATGGGAACGTATTGATGTGGTGGTCTTGTGTCTACTCCAACATCATCTTGGTGCTGTTTGATTTGTCTAAAATAACCTGGTTTGCATGCAGAGATCTGGAGGGAAACTTGAAGCAATGTATCACATCAAAACTTTTAGCATTTATCACACATGTCCCCCCACTTGCACAAGCCATCATTTGTGTGTGCCATGGGCAACCCCATCATGGTCCAAGCCATCAAAGAGTCATGTGCACACTTGTATGTGTTGGACCAAAATTTTATGTATACATTTATTTGCAAAAGAACTCTTTGGATATCGATCGGTTTCCTGTTCTGCTTGCAATGCCGGTTCCCAAACGTTATATCCGTGATTTTGAATGTGTTTCCAGTATTTTATCATGAACACCTGTAATATGTAATTACTGAGCTGACACTGATTAAAAGTACCGATAAATAACAAAATAGATCATGAACGAGGGTATCAAAATGCAGTTTTCTGAGATGAACAAATACCCCCAAACTTATCTTTTACTCGTACCGAGCAAAACAAAATCCTAACCTCACTTTCGCAGGGAACACGATTACACTAAGCACGTGCAACAAGCCGTTAAACCTCTAGGTGTCCCTAGTAGTGTTGGATATATGTATGCCCTAGAGGCCATTATGTGATAGTCGATGTATCTATACATGTATATATATTCAGTTTGCATTCTTGCTCGACATGATAGTATGATATCTGGTTCTTCTTTATCTGACATGTTGATTTGATCATGCTTTTATTCATTCATACATGCTGATAAAGCCCTGAGGATATTGGCTTGACTACTCTGATTATGATGGAGATCATACTAGTGGGACATCTGTAGTCTATAAGCATATCCTGGAACGTCCCTAGTCGTAGGTATATCGAGACGGGGCATCGATATACCAGAGTAGACTAGCGTATATGATACTAGGCCCATACGATGGGCAATGAATGTTCCCACATTCATCGATGTTTGACATCAAGATCATATACGGGTGCTCAGTGGTGACTGGGTACACTGGACGGACTCACCGAGAACTCCTATATGGAATTATATCTATCGTCGGATAGCAGTTCTCAGGTGACACTGGTACAGGTTAGTCTGTAGACCCGAGATCGTCATGGAGTCTTGTGTGTTCTCCCACTGTACTTTGATTGCCACCCTACCACGGCTCTACTGAGTCGTGCAAACAGGTGGCCGTTGGGTACAGTCCCGAGACACACGAAGACGATGAGCGATAGGAGGGGTTTCGTCTCTCCCGGTATTGGGAGTTGATGCTGTGCTGTGCCCGACTGGTTATAACAGCAAGTCCCTGGCCAGGGCTGCTGAGATTTGCTGATAAGTGTTATCAGTAGTTTCTCGATCTGTTATAGACCATTCACCGGCACGACTTATTGAGTTATTGGGGTCGACGTGACCATCCCTAGGCTTGATATGCAGCATATCTGACGAAGAGACCGGACTGTACGGTAGTGTTGCCGGATGGCTCGACGGGAGTTGTAGCAGGTTCGCTTGTTGCCTTCTGATCGATCAATACCCGGGTGGCCGTTACGTTTAGCTGACCGCTTGTGGCTTGAGGGTACTTGATATGATCATTACCCTCTGCCGGCGTATTGACGAGTCTTAGAGTCCCACAAAGGAGTTACCCAGTCCAGGCGAAACGTTGTGGTGCGCGTATGCGATATGCGCTTGCACCCGATTGAAATGTGCGTATATGATACCGAACATTGATCGGGTGGCCTGCTTTTGGTGGGGTCATATGAGATATGACCGGATTGATAAATTAAGTGTTGATTTATCATCTAACCATTAGTTTTCTTACTTGAAACCTTTCTAGGGTTTGATGGATGTATGCATGCATGCATGTGTTTCTTTCTTCCTTTCTGGTTTCATGCACATGTAGATGTGCATACATGTATACATACATACACCCATCCATCATGGTTGATTGCATATGGAAATGGTGGCAATATAAGACTCACACCATAGATTAAATAATGGATTATTATTTAATTTTGGTTTTAAAGTAAAATGGAAAAGAAAAGGATAATCATTCTTGATTCTACACTCTTCTTCTAACCTAACCTATTTCAACTACCACTAACCTATGGTTATCCTTCTCTTTATCATTTAAAACCCAAGTTAAACTAACTATCCATCATTTAATCATGGTTGAAGTTAAGAAGGAAATAAATATATATAGTGATATATATTTCATTTTCTCTTAACTCAAGGTTATCTTTTTACACCTCTTGTTTAAAACTAGCCACCATCTTCATCCTCCTTCATCTTTTCCTCTCTAGTCTTTTCTAATGAGTTAAATACAACCAAAGAAAGGTTTTTGAAGTGAGATTCCAACCACAACATCATTCTACTCAAGTCTAGCCAACTTGATTAGAGTGTTTCCTTCGGTTTTCCAAAGTAGCGAGCTTGGACGGAGTACTCCGTGGTGGATCGTCGTGGACGCAAGGGAACTTCAAGAGGACCTCGATTCAACACCCAAGACACCAAGGAGTCTAGCAAAGGGGAGCTACAAAGGTTGTAGCCTTCAAACCCTAATCTTTACAAGCTTAATGTTTTATAACCCTAATTTTCTAGGATCGATCCCTTTGCATGTTAGTTTAGCACCATAAAAATTAAAACTTTGGGTCATGTGATGCTTCAAAACTCTTCATAGGGTGCTAAACAAACCTTTCATTGGTATCAGAGCCGACCTAGAACATTAGGCGACGTTTTTACGAAGTGAAAACCCCGATCGGACAAAAATACGGTATTTTTGGGTGCTCTCTGGAAATTTTCTAAAATTTGATAATTTGCAGAATTAAAAATATGTAAAAAATACAGCAGGAAAATATAAGGATTACGGTACAAAAATTTTCCAGTGAACAGTAATTCTCGCCGCGGAAACGCGGCCTAAGCTTGATTAGGCCGCGGTTCAGCGGCCATATATATGAATTGATGGATACGTTTTGTACAGTAATTCATGAATCTGCTTGTATAAAATTTTGGATATTTTTAATCTGTATTTGGTTTTGAAAAATTCTGGAGATGGTGTTGGGCTCGTCAATTCGATCGGGACTTTCATTTCGTAGCTTTTCCGGGTAAATTAGAAAGTATTGAAGTGTTTGAACGAGTATCATTTACTCACTATTCACGGGGTTTAAATACTTTGGAGATACGTGCAAGTCTTTTTGCGGTGGTCCCTCTAGAAGACAACAAACCTTAACTTGATTATGTGACCGTCTCGAATTGCCCTTTGAACCTTAGGGTTTGGGGCAGTACGGCGTGCCACATGTGAGGCGTTGGCTTGACCCTTCTACGGCTGGACCGCTACTACTGTGTCACACTCCGGATTTTTGAACCCTGCTCAAGTGTTGAGCTTTAGTGAATCTTGGGTATTTGATCGTTCGTTCGAAAACTTTAATACTGTCTATTTGTCTGGAATGTGATACAATATGTGGAATTCATATAGTTTAGGCATGAAATACGAAATATGTTATATTTCGCATTTATGATGTCTAAAGAAGAATCTGGATTCCAAATATTGTAGTTTTACACTTTCTTTACTGTGACCGTAAGTGTAGTATGTTCGATATCGCCGGTTTCATTGCTATACATCAACGACAATCGGGGTACGCATACTTACTTACGTTGATGATATGTGATATTATGTGTTGCTGAGATATGATGTGCAGGATTGTCGCGATCGAATAGCCGGAGGGTTCTTGTGAGATGAGAGTTTTATATTTTCATTCATGTAAATTCAAATGTAATGTAATATTCTTTTATTTGGGGCACTTCCAGGTTGCGGTTGTGTCACCAGTGTTGTATATTATTTACTTTTCCGCATTAGGATGGACCCAAGGAGGGGAGCACAGGTGACCGGGTTCTGGGGTTCAGTGGGAGGCCATCTCGAGGAGTCGAGACCGGGTCTCCTAAACTCCAGAATTGGTAGGGTCACTTGCCGCTCTCGTAGGGGTCTAGGGTGTGGGCTTGGCTATTCATCGCGACTGTGGAATCCGTATTTTCTATTCTGGCTAGATACTAAATACGGACGTTCTAGGATATCCCACGTTATATCTATGTTTCTGCTGCCTGTGTTCTGTGATATCTGAGACGAATGACATATTATATATATGATATATAGTAGACGTTGCTTATGTTTTACACCCGCGCTAGTCCCGTCCCGGTATGCCGTTAGTTAAGTAACCTAACGGTGCATAACGGAACATTGCGGCGAATGCGGATGGCATAAGCGTACGTGTTATTTTCGTTTCTTTTCTGTGATTGGCTTAAGGACTTAAATGATGGGATTACATTAATGTGATTAATGTAAAGAAAATAAACCTAAAAAGATGTTGTAGAATTAGATTTAAAAACTACTCGGCTATTTATGAAAAAGCTACATTTCAAAACTGCGGAGCTTAAGCCACTCCTTTTGAAAACTGTTTGATTCTACAACGATATCAAGTTCAAAGCGTTAAAGATTTTTCTTAAAAATCATTCGCAACCCTCCGTCATTTTAGGAAGTAGAGTACTTAGTATTCGTGCTACGTTTGTTGACTTTAGTTAAGGCGTAGTGTACGGTAGCTAAGTGATGTATTCCTACACTGCATATGATGCAGATTAATTAGGACATTCATGCGACATTGTTGACCATAGTTAAGGGTCATATGGGTGGGTCTAATTGATCAAGAAATGACGGGTAGAACTTGACTGGTACTTATGATTTGTTGACTATAGTTAAGGTCATAAGTACTAGGGGTAAAAATTACATCGGGAATTTCAAGTGTTGAAATTTGCAATGAGATTGCATACCTTCCATGTGATGGTTGGATCCCGATCCCACTGTGGGCAATAGTTGCTCCTAGGAGAGTTTTACAGTTTACAATTAGCTAACTCATTAGGTGTCTAGAAAGGTGTTAACGGGGCTCCGCCTCTGGGAAAACGAGGTTTACTCTAATTAGGTCCGTGCGAAAGCACGGGGAACCTCCCTCAAAGTACCGACACTGGCCTGGCTGAACGGTTAGCGAAGTTGTAGACTGTAATTAATCCTGGCTAGTTTTTCTTTTTAAGGTTTGAAAGAAAAACTCGATAAAAGCAGTGGGAAACATCGATTAGACAAGATAATAAACCAATCTAATCTATGCAAGAGCTTTCGCTGAGTGTATTCTTTTCTCTCTCTTAATGGCAGATACCAATGACTGGACTTAAGCTTCTACTAGATAAAAACAAACTGAATGGGACCAACTATAAAGACTGGCTGAGGAATCTGAAAATCGCCTTGACTTATGATAAAGTATCATATGTCCTCACGGCTTCAGCCCCGCCCGTCCCTGGTCCAAAATCCTCAGTTGCGGACATTGAAGTCCGCAAGACATGGGACGCTGACTGTGCCACGGCCACATGCCTCGCGCTTGCATCGATGGATAACACACATCAAAAGCAGCACGAGGACATGGACATTCACAGTATATTGCTCCATACAAAGGAGTTGTATGGGGAGCAATCCCGCGTATTACGATACGAAGCATCAAAGAAATTGTTTCAGATGCGAATGGCCCCTGGCACACCAGTAGGAGACCATGTTCTGAAGATGATAGCTCTTATAGAAGAGCTTGAGGACCTTGGATGGACAATGGACAATGAACAATATATAGATATTATTCTGCAGTCCCCCCCTCCACCTTTGCTCAGTTCATAGTGAACTTTAACATGCATGGCATGGAGAAGGACCTTCCTGAACTCCTTAATATGTTAAGGAGTGCAGAGAGCACTATGAAGTTAGCAAAAACTCCCGTTATGACTATTGGACAGTCTTCCTCTTCTCGCCCGAAAGCCAAGGCCAAGGGAAAGAAAAAGAAGAAACCCACTAATCCTAAGGGCGGAGTTAAAAAGGTGAAGGGAAAGGGAAAGTCCAAGGCTGGAGACTCGGGGAAAGGAGAATGTTTTCATTGCCACAAGAAAGGACATTGGAAGCGCAATTGCATGGAGTACTTAAGTCTCAAGAAGAAGCATGGTGATGCTTCTGCTTCAGGTGCGTTTGTGACTGAAAACTGTTTTTCTATAAACTCTGCTTCCTGGGTATTGGATACCGGTTCAGGTTCTCACATTTGCAATTCTATGCAGGGGCTGAGAAATAGCAAGGTTTTGAAGACAGGTGACCATAC
Source organism: Agapanthus africanus (assembly GCA_030015575.1). NCBI lineage: Eukaryota > Viridiplantae > Streptophyta > Magnoliopsida > Asparagales > Amaryllidaceae > Agapanthus > Agapanthus africanus. The sequence continues at coordinate 425,082,896 of CM057349.1, forward strand.
TCTCCGCGTTGGAAATGGTTCCAATGTACATACAGTCGCAGTGGGAGAGTATCACTTGGGTTTGCCATCTGGATGTATTTTGATTTTGAATCCATGTTATTTTGTACCAAGTATGCTATGTAATATAATATCCGTTTCTTTGTTGGACAATGAAGGATATAATTTTGTGTTGCAGAACAATGTTATGAACATTCACCTGAATCAAATGTTGGTTGGGTATGGTACGCTTAATAATGGAATATATGTCCTAAATCAACACACAGTTTTCAGTATACAACACACTAATAAAAGAAAACTTTCAGAATTAAATGAAGCTTTTCTTTGGCATTGTAGACTTGGTCATATTAACGAAACAAGACTAAACAAGTTACATAAAGATGGATATTTAAACTCTTTTGAATATAAATCTTATGCGACTTGCCAGTCTTGTATCAAGGGTAAAATAACCAAAACTCCGTTTACCGGACACGGAGAAAGAGCTACTCAGCTCCTTGGCCTCATACATAGTGATGTATGTGGGCCAATGTCTACACAGGCTAGAGGCGGTTTTTCATACTTCATTACATTCACCGACGATTTCTCAAGATTCGGTCATGTATTTTTATTAAAACACAAGTCCGACGCTTTCGAGAAATTCGTTGAATATAAACAAGAAGTAGAAAAACAAACCGGCTTGAGTATTACGATGCTTCGATCAGATCGAGGTGGAGAGTATCTCAGTACAGAATTTGCAAACTTCCTAAAAGAGAATGGGATTCTCTCTCAGCTCACTCCTCCTTACACACCACAGCACAACGGTGTGTCAGAACGACGGAATAGGACCCTATTAGATATGGTCCGGTCCATGATGAGTGACGCTGAGTTACCAGTCTCGTTTTGGGGACATGCATTGGAGACTGCAGCGTTTCTGCTAAACAGGGTTCCAACCAAAGCCGTGTCTACCACGCCATATGAGATATGGAATGGGAAGAGACCATCTCTTAAAAGAATTAAGATTTGGGGTTGCCCGGCCTATGTTAAAAAGCAGAATCCGGACAAACTCGAGACACGGTCAGTCATGTGTAACTTTGTGGGATATCCAAAGAATTCTTATGGATATCTGTTCTACCACAAAGAGGAACAAAAAGTGTTTGTTTCTCAGTATGCCACATTCTTGGAAAAAGAGTTTTTCACAGATAAAGATGATGGCAAGGTAGTAGATCTAGAAGAGGTTCTGGAAACACAAACTACAAATGACGATTTGGTTGAACCGGCTGTTGCAACAGAAACTGAAGAACCTCGGCCACTCCGTAGTCTGGTAGGACTTCTCGCCCACCGGAGAGGTACTACGGTTTCCTCATTGATGGTAACGGAGAAGATTGCATCATGGATGATGATGATCCTACCAGTTTTCAGCAAGCTATCACGAGTCGTGACTCTGTGAAGTGGCTGGATGCCATGAGATCCGAAATGGAGTCTATGTACACCAACAAAGTATGGACTTTGGACGTTGTACCCCCTGGGGTAAAACCTGTAGGGTGCAAATGGATCTTTAAAAGAAAGATTGGTATGGATGGGCAGGTAGAGACCTATAAGGCAAGACTTGTAGCGAAAGGTTTTCGTCAAAGACCAGGTTTGGACTATGACGAAACTTTTTCGCCCGTAGCCATGCTTAAATCCATTCGGATCCTACTTGCTATTGCTGCTCACTACGACTATGAAATCTGGCAGATGGACGTTAAAACAGCATTTCTAAATGGAGATTTAGAAGAATGCGTTTATATGGATCAGCCAGAGGGCTTCATTGACAGTGGGAGCAGCGAGAAAGCATGTAGATTGCTTAAATCCATATATGGGTTAAAGCAGGCATCTCGGAGTTGGAACATCTATTTCGATGATGTTATCAAAGAGTTTGATTTCATAAAAAATCCAGATGAACCTTGTGTTTATAAGAAGGCTGTAGGAAGAGCTGTCACATTCCTCGTATTGTACGTGGATGATATTCTTCTGATAGGAAATGATATTCCTATGCTACAGTCGGTCAAATCATTCTTATCACTAAGGTTCTCCATGAAGGACCTGGGTGATGCCACATACATCCTGGGCATAAGGATCTATAGGGATAGATCCAAAAAGTTATTGGGATTGTCCCAAACCAGGTACATCAACACCATCCTAAAGAGATTTAGTATGGAAGACTCCAAGCGGGGTGCCTTACCCGCTTGCCATGGAGTCACTCTCTCCAAGGATTCTTGTCCAAAGACCGATGAAGAGAGAGCTCGCATGAGCATTATACCTTATGCTTCGGCAGTAGGATCTATAATGTATGCGATGTTATGTACACGCCCAGATGTAGCTTATGCACTTAGTGTTGTAAGCAGGTATCAATCCAACCCAGGGGAGAACCACTGGACAGCTGTGAAGAACATTCTTAAGTACTTACGAAGGACTAAAGAATTGTTCTTGGTGTATGGTAATACAGATCTCCAAATGGAGGCCTTTACCGATTCGAGCTTCCAGAGCGATAAGGATGACAGCAAATCTATCTCAGGGTTTGTATTTACCCTCAATGGAGGGGCGGTAAGTTGGAAGAGTTCCAAACAAGATACCGTTGCAGACTCTACGATGGAAGCTGAGTACATTGCTGCAAATGATGCCGCCAAGGAAGCCGTCTGGATGAAGAAGTTCGTCTCGGAGCTAGGAGTAGTTCCAACCATTATTGATCCAATACCTTTGTATTGTGACAATAATGGGGCGATGGCGTTAGCCAAGGAGCCCAGATCCCATCAGCGTTCCAGACATATCCTGAGGCGCTTTCATTTGATCCGGGAGATTGTAGATCGCCGCGAGATCGAGATTAAGAGAGTAGATACAAAGAACAACGCCGCGGATCCACTCACCAAGGCCCTCCCTCAGCCACAGCATGAGCGACTTTTTGAGATGTTGGGTATGAGATACGCCAATAACTGGCCTTAGTGCAAGTGGGAGATTGTTGGATATATGTATGCCCTAGAGGCCATTATGTGATAGTCGATGTATCTATACATGTATATATATTCAGTTTGCATTCTTGCTCGACATGATAGTATGCTATCTGGTTCTTCTTTATCTGACATGTTGATTTGATCAGGCTTTTATTCATTTATACATGCTGATAAAGCCCTGAGGATATTGGCTTGACTACTCTGATTATGATGGAGATCATACTGGTGGGACATCTGTAGTCTATATGCATATCCTGGAACGTCCCTAGTCGTAGGTATATCGAGACGGGGCATCGATATACCAGAGTAGACTAGCGTATATGATACTAGACCCATACGATGGGCAATGAATGTTCCCACATTCATCGATGTTTGACATCAAGATCATATACGGGTGCTCAGTGGTGACTGGGTACACTGGACGGACTCACCGAGAACTCCTATATGGAATTATATCTATCGTCGGATAGCAGTTCTCAGGTGACACTGGTACAGGTTAGTCTGTAGACCCGAGATCGTCATGGAGTCTTGTGTGTTCTCCTACTGTACTTTGATTGCCACCCTACCACGGCTCTACTGAGTCGTGCAAACAGGTGGCCGTTGGGTACAGTCCCGAGACACACGAAGACGATGAGCGATAGGAGGGGTTTCGTCTCTCCCGGTATTGGGAGTTGATGCTGTGCTGTGCCCGACTGGTTATAACAGCAAGTCCCTGGCCAGGGCTGCTGAGATTTGCTGATAAGTGTTATCAGTAGTTTCTCGATCTGTTATAGACCATTCACCGGCACGACTTATTGTGTTATTGGGGTCGACGTGACCATCCCTAGGCTTGATATGCAGCATATCTGACGAAGAGACCGGACTGTACGGTAGTGTTGCCGGATGGCTCGACGGGAGTTGTAGCAGGTTCGCTTGTTGCCTTCTGATCGATCAATACCCGGGTGGCCGTTACGTTTAGCTGACCGCTTGCGGCTTGAGGGTACTTGATATGATCATTACCCTCTGCCGGCGTATTGACGAGTCTTAGAGTCCCACAAAGGAGTTACCCAGTCCAGGCGAAACGTTGTGGTGCGCGTATGCGATATGCGCTTGCACCCGATTGAAATGTGCGTATATGATACCGAACATTGATCGGGTGGCCTGCTTTTGGTGGGGTCATATGAGATATGACCGGATTGATAAATTAAGTGTTGATTTATCATCTAACCATTAGTTTTCTCACTTGAAATCTTTCTAGGGTTTGATGGATGTATGCATGCATGCATGTGTTTCTTTCTTCCTTTCTAGTTTCATGCACATGTAGATGTGCATACATGTATACATACATACACCCATCCATCATGGTTGATTGCATATGGAAATGGTGGCAATATAAGACTCACACCATAGATTAAATAATGGATTATTATTTAATTTTGGTTTTAAAGTAAAATGGAAAAGAAAAGGATAATCATTCTTGATTCTACACTCTTCTTCTAACCTAACCTATCTCAACTACCACTAACCTATGGTTATCCTTCTCTTTATCATTTAAAGCCCAAGTTAAACTAACTATCCATCATTTAATCATGGTTGAAGTTAAGAAGGAAATAAATATATATAGTGATATATATTTCATTTTCTTCTTAACTCAAGGTTATCTTTTTACACCTCTTGTTTAAAACTAGCCACCATCTTCATCCTCCTTCATCTTTTCCTCTCTAGTCTTTTCTAGTGAGTTAAATACAACTAAAGAAAGGTTTTTGAAGTGAGATTCCAAACCACAACATCATTTTACTCAAGTCTAGCCAACTTGATTAGAGTGTTTCCTTCGGTTTTCCAAAGTAGCGAGCTTGGACGGAGTACTCCGTGGTGGATCGTCGTGGACGCAAGGGAACTTCAAGAGGACCTCGATTCAACACCCAAGACACCAAGGAGTCTAGTAAAGGGGAGCTACAAAGGTTGTAGCCTTCAAACCCTAATCTTTACAAGCTTAATGTTTTATAACCCTAATTTTCTAGGATCGATCCCTTTGCATGTTAGTTTAGCACCATAAAAATTAAAACTTTGGGTCATGTGATGCTTCAAAACTCTTCATAGGGTGCTAAACAAACCTTTCAAGTAGAAGGAGTGTTATCTCCTGAGGGTTTTCAGCGGATTACACCCACAAAATCAAGTCAAGTTAGCATCGCGGAGAAACTGTTGATTCTAATCTTAAGTTTAGAGATCAAAGTTGGAAGTTCTATCACCCAAGTTGGAAATGTTCTCACAATTTGTTTAACATAACGTATACGCGTCTTTTCGTCATTGTGCGGATAGTGTCCATAAGTTTTTAAGAACTTTGATTAGGGTCATCATGTTATAATTATAGAACATGATAGAATTCTAAAGGATCACACGAGTTTGACAGGAGGTAAGCTTTTCTCAAGTTTTATTCTCCAGTTAGGTTTCAAGTCAGAATATATATCATTTTTAACAGAGTACCTAAGTCTTATTTTTCACTTCTTCATTTCACCTGTTGTTGTTCATACACACCTTTCGTTATCGTGCAAAACGTCTTTATAAATACAAACCTTCATATCTCCGCGAAAAAACTGTTTTAATAGAAAACTTGTCTCCGCCAAGATTATTCTCCCATAAAGAACCATGATGACTTTTTACTCGGAGTGAACACTTGCTTAGCTTGCTTTATTTGGCGATTGGAAACTTGGCGAGTTTTGGGTCAATGACTCCCAAACTAGATGGTTTTAGGGTATTAGGTGTGGAGACACCCTAAGGACTTAATTACCTAAGTTACCAAGGTCACAAAACAAAAGACTCGTTTTATTTTAAAATATTCGGAACTCAGTGAAAACGTAGATATAACCAGCTTTTCTTTTAAATCCAAAGACGTTATATGTGGATACGGTGTGTAATTACTCCAACAAGATTCCAGATGGGTTGTTTTTCAGACTTGTAGCTTCATATTAAAACCTCAATAATATCCTTCATATCTTCTTTACCTTATGAATTATTCTTGATATTACTTAACTCAGAACAAATCTGTTTTGATCCTAAAGATATTTTATCATTTTTCAAAAGTTTGAGACTTGTTAGATCTTCATCAAATTCTCAAAAACACATGACACGTGTAAATTGTTATAAAAGACGTATATCAGCTATGGTTAAACACAAAGGAGGGTTGTTTTTCAGGTCGTCAGTCTCACAAAAATGATTTAGTTATTTCTAACTTATCAATCGAACCGTTAGACTTTGAATCTAAATTCCCCCGCTAGCTAACATGACATAGTTTTTATATTTTTTTGGGATTTTATTTTCAATTTTTATGGGTTTTTTAATACGTAGGCAATGCGGAATATACACATGATACAGCAAAATAAACGCAGTGTTCACCCCCAAATCTGAGTTTTACGATGTCCTCATCTTGCCTCAGTCTCCAGTAGCTAGACTTAGACATCATGGTGATAATTTTATTCAAAGAAAAAGAAAATACCTAAAACTAATTACAACATTTACATGTTAAAAGATTGGGTTAGTCCAGAAATTAATACCATCCATTTAAAGATTTTGTCAATATAGTGCAATGGCTGGTAAAAGAATATGTATATAAAAAAGAAAAGGTATATGTTAGATGTTAATGAAGGGCATGGGCGTGTAAAAGTATGGATCAGAAGACATTGAAAGTGAAAATGAAGTTTTGAAGAGGTCAAAAAATTGTTTTCTGAATGAATTGAATGCTCAAGAAGCACGTGTTGAGTTCCGAAGTCAAGTTCATTTAAAAACTAGAATTCATCCGCAAAAATTTCCTCAAAACTCGATATGAAAGAATATTTTTCAATGCTGTCTTCCTCCCTATGATTTTTCACAATTCTATTCTTATCATTATAGCCCTCATATCTCTCCTAATACAATTTTTCCCTTATCACATTCACAATTGGGTAGGTTCATGTAATCTAAAAGAGTAGGTTCCCACCCTAACGTTTCTTCCGAAACAATATCACTAGGTGATAAAAAAAATTGTGGGTTCCTGATCATTGATCTTTTCTAACAACCTATCCTAACCATACCCGTCAAATGCACAAACTCCTTCGTTTAAAATTGGAGTACAAAAATCAGTCGGCTCAAGATTTTCCTTATCAAGTATTATTTCAGTTAAATCAACCTCAAAATCACAAGTGACAGGAGGTTCAGTGGGTACTTGAAGGTTAGTGGTGGACTGACTTAGAGGGTTTTCCTGTATGTCCTGATAACACTTAGTCAATTCATTTGCATCGTCATCTATGAAATCATCAAAATTCAATTGATCGTTTATTTCATTTGGGTGACTTCCTAGATGACAGATATTGACACTATATGGTTCTAATTGATTATGTTCACTCTTTAGAATCACTACAGCTACATGCTCTTCAATTCTAGCCAAAGATTGAGCTTGAGCGTGAAACAATTGCTCAGACTGCTGTATACACAGGGCTAGCATAGCAGTTGTTTGATTCTCGACCGCATGTTGGAGATAGTGCCCTCAGAGTCAATTATTGGATCACAGGCACGTGATTGCAATGATTGAGGGGAGGACCTGTCCCAGCAGGACAGTCTTACTCAAGATGATAGTATGCTATCTGGTTTATCTTTATCATCGTGTACTGCTTTAGGTGACCTTACGAGTCGCTATTACACGTTGATAGAGCCCCTAGGATTCTTGCTTGACTACCAGCAGTATGAGGGCGATCATATACGTGAGAGCTGGAGTCTATAAGCACATCCTTAAAAGGTCCCTAGTCGTGGGAGTTTCGAGACAGGGCATCGATACTCCAGAGTAGACTAGTGTATACAGTCGAGACCCCGACGAGGGGCGGTGTCCGGTCTCACAAGCCACTGGTGTCAGTTGGTTCACCTAAGATGTATACAGGTGCTCATTGGGTTATGAGTACACCGGACAGGACTCGCCGGGAACCTGCTAGTTGGTATTATACCTGACGTCAGATAGCAGTTCCCTGGTGACATGTGTACAGGTTAGTTCATCGACCTGAGATCGTCATTTGTCTCGTGTGAGTTCCCACCGTGCTTTGATTACTACCCTACCACGCTCAAAGGAGACGTGCAAACAGGTTTTAGTTGGGTACAGTCCCGAGCCACATGGAGGCAGTGAGCGGATCTGCAGGGGTTCGTCTCTCCCGGTATTGGGGGTGAGGTCGCGCTGTGTCTAGGAGAGCCAGTACATGAAAAGTCCTTGGCCAAGGCAGGAGATTTGCTGGTAGGTATTCCAGTAGTATCTCAGGGTGTTCTGGGCTACACTCCAACACGACTTGTACCGCTTTTGGGGGACTGACTTTTACCAACCCCTAGGCCCGCCATGCGATGCTCATAGACGAACGGACCGGACTGTATGGATATTGTCACTGACAGGCTCAGTAGGGTGTCAGGATGAGTTCGCTCATCGACGTCCCTTTTGGTCAATAGCTGGTGGCCCGTCACGTATAGCTAATACCTCTGACGTGCTAGTGGTTAAATCCACGGCCATAGTATTGACGAGTGTTTAGAGTCCACCACACATAGTTACTCAGGTTTCGGGCTAAACGTTGTAGAGGCCGTATGGAGATATGGCAGGGTTCGATCAGATACGTGTGGTATAGCACGGATCGTGATCGGACGGATTTTACTAGCCGGCTTTGGTTTAAGTCGGATCCTAGTATCAGACAGTGTAGTTTTGTCTCTTTGCATTTGTGTTCAGTGGGAATACAAATGCGGGCATGTATATGCAGTCACGGGGTATTCCTGTAATTTATTACGGGATCAGTTTTCTGAAGTTGCCAGTTTGTATTCCGTTCCGGCCAGTTTTCCTTTGTTCCTTCCCGGCCGGATTTTCCGATGGATGGGGTTATTTGCAGTTGTGCAAATTATCTTTGTGGATGGTGTTATTTGTATTTGTGGCATTATGAAAGGTTAAGCATCTTTGCTTTTTCATGATGGCTTGCTTTAATGAGATTAGATTAGATTTGAAATGGATTTGACATTGTTATCATCATATTTGGTGTGGTCACCTCTTTTAGTTTCCTACACTTACCTCCCTTCATGTTTTAATTTGATTCTCTCCACCATTTCATTAGGGGAGGGGCCGGCCACTTTGAGAGAGATAAAGGCTTCATTTTGCATGAGTGAAAATCGATCATCTCATTTTTAGCTTGCTTGCATAATTCCTAACACATCTCCAAAAGCTCATTGTTTCATTCTTCCATCATGGCAACTTCACAACCCCAAGAGACAAAGTTTCTACACTAGTCTACAGCATTCCTTGGACGCGTCGGCTAGCTAACTTCGCGCCCGAGTTGCCTCGGTCCAGAGGTGGGAGCCCGTAAAAGAAATCGGCTACGTGGTGCCCTTTCCGACGAGGAGGTGACGGACGGAGATTCCGCGAGAGATCGGAGTGGAGACGAAGACCGAAGGACATGGATCGCTTGGTATAGCTTCTCTACTCTCTTTTAGTTTGCTAGTAGCTAGGTTAATGGCCCGATCCGGGATTTTTTGTGCGTGGTGGTGTCGGTTTGCTAGTTTGTAAAGTTTTTCGTTTCCGCATTTCCGGCATCGGATTGACGGCCGGGACGCCGCCGTGCACTTACACCGCAACCATCACTTTAATACCTTTCTTTAAAACGGTCAACCTAGCATCCATCTCACCATCATTCCCTAAGGATGGGTCAGTTGTTTCAGGAAGGGAGGATTGTGACGGTGGTGATGCTAAAGCAGTTACCCTGTCGACCTCTTTCTCTAAATCTTCAATCATTAGGTCTATAATTGAAGTGGGACTGGGTTCAAGAGTGTTAGGTGGGTGACCATTATCAAAATTTGGGACGGTTGGTCACCCCCTTAAAAAGGTCAATTATTATGAATGTGGGAAGAATCGTGGCAATTTGAACAAAAGAATTGGGACTGAGTATAAGAATTGTGAAAATTTGAATTAAAACGTGTATCACCCATATTAACAAGAATTCACAAATGTCACAAAAATAAAGAATATCACATCCCTAGCAGTTTATGTTATGCTAATCAACTAGACTCGCTCAAGAACCTAATTGTCGAAATAAAACCGTGTCGAGAAACGAGCTTAAGATATACGGATCACAAAGCCAGGTAAGTGCAAGAGATAAGGGGAGGTTTTCCAACGCTTTCGCGAAGTTCCTTAATTAGATAACCCTTTCTTTTGAACACTTGCCTAGACACCCCGTGAACGATATACCGTTAAACGGTGTTATAAACACAGTCAACTTCTCCTAATGAGCGCGAAGTCCTTAAAGTCAAAGTTCTAGTTGATTTTAAATTACTGTGGGTATGCAAGAATATAGTTTTGTGATTTGTGGGCTACGGAAAAAGGTGATAAAATCCTTTACCGTATCTTGTTTGGTCGTACCCTTAAATCCGTATTAAGATGCAAATGCACAATCAATTAAAGAATTCAAAAAATCAAGCAATCAAGAAATTCTTTTTCTGTTTAAGTTTAAGCGCTGCAATAAATACGGTTAGTTCTCTGTTCAATTGGTGGAAAAATTGTGCGAAAAATCCTGCAGAAGATAGAAATATTGGAATGCGTCGGATTCGAGAAGAATGTGTTAGGAAATACGTACTGATGTGATTTGGGTTAAGAAACCCCTTTTGAAGTGATTATGGGTATTTGAATGTTCGCTTGCGCTGGTCAAACTACCCGGATCTTTGACACCGTACTTCACTAACGTTTTGCAATTGAATTTGATCCTTACTCCGCACGATCCCTGGTCGTAATTCCTTAAAAACCGAAATGTCGGAAAAATACGATATTTAGTGTCAAAAAGCGATATATCGGCCCCAATTCCTGCACACTTAAAATTATAAAAATCAAATAATACCACTAGAATACCAACACTGCGCTGAAGATCACACAAAACAAAAAATGTCAAAACACCTCTCTGGACCCGGCGGCGTCGGATATTACAATGATGTCGCCGGTTAGTTTTAGGAGTTGGGTGCTCGAATTTTGTGTGTACTCTCTAGACTATATTAACATTCCAATGGTATAACTTGATTTTTCAGTTGAATCACAGAGTGCTAGCAGGTTGCAAAGACAGAGAACAAAGTGAAAAGAATTTGTTAGTTTGTGTTAGTTTTGAAAAAAATGAGTTAGTAGTTAGTTTGTTAGTATGAACCATAAATAACAATACCTAACGACTAAAAATTTCCCGACAACGGCGCCAAAAACTTGTTGGGAATTCACCCGCGCACGCAAACGCGTATGTTTTGGAAACGGATATGATTTTAAGGAAATGGAATGGGCACGCGAGATCAATCCCGTTTTAAAATTTATAAACCGCAAGTGCACGACGCTTTGTAGCAAGCCGGAAAGTACATGTCGATCCGTAAGGAATTGTGTATTAGGTCTTGCTTTTTAAGGTTCAAAAAATAACGAATGGTTTGGTTTTTCATAAAAAATGAAAGAATACGAAAACAAAGAAAAGCAAGCAAAGAAGCTAAGAAAGAAGTGGTTGTGGTTTTGGCTCGGAAGGTCGAATCGCGACGATTCTTTCGACACTCCCTTGATCATGAGTTGTCCGTCCTTACGTCGATCCCGGCATGAAGCATGACTTGTCAAGGCGGTTGTGAAGCACAAATCATCAAATTCCGATATTCACCGCAAAACACGAATCGAGTCCATTTTGTTCACTTACCGTTTGTATGTTCAAGCTTGAGGTATCAACACTAAACACAAGGGTTAGCAAGCATACGACAACATCAAAAACACAAAGTAGCGAGTGAGAGCAAATGGTTTTAGTGTTAACTTTGCTAAGCGTTTGTGATAGTATAGGGTATATGAAAACCGAGGGTTTGTCAAGCACTCGGTCACAAAATACCGTATCCAAACAAAGCAAACTTAACACTAAATTGATTTTAACTTAAATATTGTGAAATAGAGAAGGGGAGTGAATATGGTATATGATGAGGCTACAAAGTAACCATGGTTTCAAAATACCATATCACATCAATATATGAAACAATCCTTAAGTTATAATCATGTTAAGCAAATTAAACATAAACAAGAGGAGGGGGAAGGCAAAGCCTTTCATCTCACTTCCTTACCATTACCACCACCAAAGATATTAGTTAAGCATGATAATGAAAAGAAAAGAAAAGAAAAGCAAGAAAAAGAAGAAAGTAATCAAAGAAACAACAATATTATTAACACTTGAAGTTGGGGTACAAGATATTGGTAACTTGTTCAAGCTCCATAATGAAGCTCTCAATAGAAAGCTTCAAGAGGGAAGAAGAAGAAAATACCAAGTTAAAGCTCACACAACTCTCAAGCCTAAACCAAAAATAAAAGAAAACAAAACAAAATATATATACTATGTGAGACCCCTTCCCTTGCTCACTGATCTAGCTTTTATAGGCACCAAAAAAGATTAAACAAGTAATAAAAATAAGGTGATGTGACTGCAAGAGATGGACAGAAGAAAGATGGGGATAAACGGGGCAAGGGGGGCCGGTGAGCTCGGATATTCATGGGGTCTCGCCGGTTTTATTGTGGAAAAATGGGCACGTATTGATATGGTGGTCTTGTGTCTACTCCAACATCATCCTGGTGCTGTTTGATTTGTCTAAAATAACCTGGTTTGCATGCAGAGATTTGGAGGGAAACTTGAAGCACTGTATCACATCAAAACTTTTAGCATTTATCACACATGTCCCCCCACTTGCACAAGCCATCATTTGTGTGTGTCATGGGCAACCCCACCATGGTCAAAGCCATCAAAGAGTTATGTGCACACTTGTATGTGTTGGACCAAAATTGTGTGCACACATTTATTTGCAAAAGAACTCTTTGGACATCGGTCGGTTTCCTATTCTGCTTGCAGTGTCGGCTTCCAAACGTTATATCCGTGATTTTGAATGTGTTTCCAGTATTTTATCATGAACACCTGTAATCTGTAATTACTGAGCAGATACTGGTTAAAAGTACCGATAAATAACAAAATAGATCATGAATGAGGGTATTAAAATGTAGTTTTCTGAGATGAACATTAGGTTTTACGTATCGGAAAAAAATGGATAAGACTTGGATAAATAAGAACAAGTTTGGCTATGAATTTAAAATCGGTGTAGAAGAGTTTATGCAATTCTCGTCAAGAGTGGGTGGTAGTCAGATCCCTTATCCCTATAGGAAATATTGTAATGGCAGAAGTGTAGTCGAGGGGCGGTTCGACTGCATTTACTTGCTAACGGATTCTATGAAGATTACACTATCTGGCACATACATAGAGAGATCGTGGACTATAGAATCGATGCACATCGTTTGTTGCCACCTCCTATGAGAACCCCATCAACCATCGGTTTAAATGATATGATGAACGAGTTATATGATGGTATGAACGATGATACCCCTACGGATGATACGGTTCCAGAATCTGAATCTACTAGTTTTTTTTAAGTATATGGTGGATGCTAAGATATCTCTTTACGAAGGTGCAACAATGACGAAATTGGAATGGATGGTTCGCATGTTTTATCTTAAATGCAAAATTTTATGGAGCAAGAAGTCGGTCGATGACTTTCTAAAGATAGAGAAGGAGGCTTACCCGAATTCCGATCTCCCTGCAAATTTTCAAGAGATGAAGAAGATTATTGCCAACATCGGTTTTAGTTATCAAAAAATCGATACATGTCCAAATGACTGCTTGTTATTCACGACAGATGATGACATGAACTTAAATAAGTGTAGAACTTGTGGGGAATCGAGGTGGATATTACCTAAAAGGCCGTCGAGGGATGAGGAGTCAATTCCGAAAATTCCCGTGAAGGCGTTGTGCTTTTTTTCTATTAAGAAAAGACTACAGAGATTATTTCTGTCGTCCAAAACCGCCGAACATATGACATGGCATGCAGATGGTCACAAGAAGGATGGAGTCTTACGGCATCCCGCTGATGGTGAAGAGTGGTAAAGATTTGACGCTCAATTTTCTGTATTCGCTGCGAAAGCTCGTAATGTGAGGCTTGGATTATCGGCTAATAGATTGGAACCATTTAAAGGAGGTGCATCTCACAGTGTATGAACCGTTGCACTAGTAGTTTGTAATCTCCCGCCGTGGATGAGTATGAAACAATTTTACATCCAAATGCCTTTGTTGATCCCTTGAAGCAACTCTCATAGTATTGATATCGATATTTATTTGAAGCTGTTGATCGATGAGTTGAATGAGCTGTGGAAGATTGGCATCGTTACTTATGATGTCCACAGAAAAGAGAGATTCACACCGCGCGCTGTAATGACTCTAAAATCGATGTACAGAAATTTTCCTGTTAATATACACGAAAAGAGTATTACAGTCTGAGTTTGAGTTATAAGTCACTTTTGTTAAATAAAAGCAAGAAGCCACTTGTAGCTCATTGGTAAAGCCTTTGCACTGCTGTGGCATAGCCGGTGTGTTCGATTCCCATCAGACACAATTTTTTCTGAATTTTTCTTTTCAACTTTTTGGAAGACCAAAAGATTGCACGTGCAATACACGGGGAAATGAAAAATTCAGTAAAATCAAACATGTGGAAAATGGTGTAAATACAGAGTTGATCTGATGGCACGAATCTCGAGGCCAGAGAGCCAAGATCAACCGGCCAAACTTGCTTATGGGCCAGCGGGGACGGTTGGATCAAGTCCAAAGTGATCCATGCATTGCACACTCGTCTCTTCAACTTCCCACAGCTCCTCTGCACTATTTGATTTCCTTGCAATTAAACAGAGACCTTTCAATTCACCAATTAACATCATTTTAATACTTTTTAATCCATATTTTTAATTCCCAAATCCTAATTTTCCACTATAAATACCACCCCATACCCTAGTTCTTCACCATTCTGAAAATTCTAGCAAAAGCTCTCTCAAAAGTTCCTAAGTGCAAGTGGAGTAAAGTGGAGTTAGCGAGCAAGTTTCTTCCGTCGAAGATCGAAACCGATTCCGGAGATTCCGCAATGCCACGACGGCACTCTTCCTTTCCTCACTCTCTTCTTATGTTTTTCAAACCGTAAGTCCTTCCCAAACTCTCTTCTCTTCATTGAAATCAAACTTTAAAACTTATATCGGTAAGTGGAGTTATTACCGATATTCTTTTTCTAAACCCTAGAAACTCCTTCTTCTTTATACTTTGATCAAACAAATTTTTACACAATACTTGTAAACTTAAATACTAATATTTAGAATCAATTTTAACCAAGAATCTCATGTGAAACAACCATAATTAAACTTTTTCATTAAAATACTTTGAACTTTAATATCATTCTTTTCGTTTTCATTAAAACTAACCTTTAGGAAAAACTTCACGGGGTTATGACATATCCCATACGTACACTTTGGTTTCATAGAACGATACTAATTTGTATGTATTTTTGTTCCGAAAAATAATCTTTACAATAAAATACCACCTACTTTAAAACCGGGTTTCTTTTAAACGGTATTTCGTATTCCTTTCCAATCATACATCTACAACCCTCGTTAGGGGACCCGCTAAAGGATGGTGTAGATTATCGCACATTCTGGGGATAGTAGAGCGAGATGCAGCACTTCTCGCGGAGTATTCGATCTCGAAAGGATATAAATACGGTTTTTAAGAAAAACGAATTTTCTAAATAAAATTAAAATTTAAAATTTAAAATTATATAAAATTATAAATCCATATTTTCATTATATTATGAAACTATATTTTTATAAAAAATGAAAGATTAAAAAATGTCAATAAAAATATCATCAAGTTACTAAAAAGACCAGTTTTCAATAAAATACTATAAACTTCCAAAAGCTAGCCATTTATCATTAAAATACCTCAATACTTAAAACACATGCTCATGAAAACCCTAAGTAATGAAAATCACCCTCAAGGTTTTAGTTTTAATCTATATCAATATATTTTTCATAATACCCCTTCGAGATGTACAAAACAATATTTTAAGGACTTTAGTAAATATAGATTTAAGTGGGATCAATTCTCTTGAGCCCCAGGGAGTCAGAGAAAGTGAGTGCTTGCCTATTCAAGTTAGAAAACTTAACAGGGGTTATCAAAGGCAATTGTCTTGGAAAAAGACACAAATCCTGCCGTCCATGTGCAGCAGTTGCCGATGACTCCCGAACCTAAGAATTCAAGAGTTAAATCAGTTTACAAGCGTCTAACTCAGTCTGAGTCCAACCTCAAACCTGAATCCAAGATCAAACACGACTACTTGATCATGAACATGAATACTAGAATTCAAACATTAATATCAAACATGTATACTTGACTGGACTTGACCGAACCATGGTTATAACTTGACTTGAACTTGACATGACAACTTGAATACATGATTACATCATGAACATGAATATCTGAACATTTTGTATCCGTGGTTTTGGCAAGACTTGTAAATATAATCTATACAATACATTACGCGGGGATAAAGGGACAGATTAGTACGGAACGTATATCGTGGCATGAGAGGTCACTTAAAAGACACCTATATGAATTCTCATGCTGTTGTCCCGTAGGTTATGACGGGGCCTTATACTACATGTTACCATAGTCCACGGGGTAAGATGGACCCCTCTCGTATACATGAATACCTTTCTTACCAAACTACAAACAACCACGTTATAATAACTATCATATACCAGTACTCAGTCATATACACTTTACCTGTTCATTTCACTTAATATACTATCTTCTCTTTCTTCTTTTGGGACTTACCGAGCGTTAGTTTGCTGACGACATTCCTTCTATTTCTTTCTTTGGAATGTTTGTCAGGAGGACCGGATTCTGAGGAGGCAGAGCCGAGCCAAGAGGACTTGGACCAGCTTACAGCTCAGCCGGACTACTAGTTCTTCTTGCACTTATTTTCTATATACCATTGTTTAGGCATTTGCTTTATATCATTGTATCTTTTCATTTCAAACAGTTGTATGTAAAGTTGAATGTAAATAAAGTTGCTATTTATTTTATTACTCTTGTCATTTTTGTTTATTTTTATATATTGCTTAATTACGCTTAACGTATTTATTTCTTAGTAAATACATTGTGTCTTGCCACATCACCGTTTCTGTCTACTGGGAAGCGGGGCGTGATGGCGGCCCATACAGGTCATGTTGGCAGCCCATACAGGTCAGTTCTGCATGAAATCTTAAGCCATATATCACAAGAATTATAAGAATCAACAACTATACATTCCTTACATTTCAAATTTCTTAAATCTATCCTAACCATTCATTTTCTATCAAGATAATGGGTTCTCCGAACAACACCAGTACGAACGTCAATGGCAATACCCCACCACCTACTCTACCACCACTACCTACCGTTGCAGCTCCTATAAATGAGCAAACGGTACTGCTTGAGGCTATCAAGAGCCTATTGGAGGGTCAGCAGCAGCAGACTGTTATCCTCATGCACCGTCCCGAAGCCGAGTCACCCAGAGTCGAGTAATTTTGGGCACTGCACCCAAAACAATTCTTGGGAAAAAAGATCCCACTTGAGGCAGAAGAATATGCTCAATCTATCGAAGATGATCTGGCAGCAACTCAAGTACCAGATATTGCCTGGGTGAGAGTTACTAAGCTGTAACTGATAGACAATGTAAGAGTCTGGTGGAAGGCTGAGGAAAGCCGTCTCACACAGCCAATAGAATGGAAAACGTTTCGCAATCTGTTCGATGCGAAATTCTTTCCTGAAACAGCTCGATTTGAGATGGAGCAACAGTACATCCACCTACAACAAGATTCTATATGGGTAAAATCGGTGGATGAATATGATGCTGAATTCATCATGATCAGAAGATAAAGAATTCGTATCAAATACCATTCAGTTAAAACACATTATTATCCTGACATCAACATCTTATCAGGTTCGCGGCGCATTTGATACCGACTGATGAGATTTGGACTAGACAATTTCAATAGGGCGTAGACCTGAAGATTCAGGCGGCATTAGCCACAAGCGATTACCCGACTCATGAACTCGCCCTGAAAGCATCTCATCGTTATGAAGCTGTGGTAAAGAAGAAGGGTAAGCCCCAAACAGCTGGAATCAAACGCCTTGCCGCACAGATGATAGGAAGAGCCTCTTCTAGGATAACATTTGCACCCATGAAACCGGGAGGATCATTTAACCGGTCCAGTCCAGACTTTTGTTTCTAGTGCAAGAGAACTGGACACTTGGAGAATGACTGCAGGCGTGCAAATGGCCTGTGTTTGGTTTGTGGCGCATCCACTCACGCCATAGGAGCATGTCCATATCATTTCAACATAGATTCAGCACCCAAACCTGCAATCACAGTCCCGCAGCGGCCAGCCATTCAGGCTCCTGCACCCCGCCTAGCTCTCCCTGCACCAACTCCACGTGGACCTCCTACATAGCCTCAACGTCAATTCCATCAGGCATAAAGAAACATGCCACAGGGGCAGAGAAACGTGCCCCAAGAATAGAGGAATGTGCCTCCAGTAAGGAGGAATGTGCCAATACGTCAGGCTTTTACAATGACGGTCAAGGAGGCCGAAGCCACAAGACAAGTCATCACCGATAACTTCCCAATCTTTTCAATTTTTCAATCCTTGTGTATCACTATAACTTTTTCCTATATCTAAACCCAACCTCACACAACTTAGGTACTATACTAGTAGCCACCCTTCCCGCACTCGCACTTTTCGACACTGGAACTTCACACTGCTTCATGTCCCAATGATTCATGAGAACGCATGCGATTCCTGTGAAGCCACTCATTTCAAGCAGGAATGTCAGTTCCGGGAATGGAGTCTTAAAGGCAACTATGGGGTTTGATCAGTGTCCAGTTGTAGTTTGCGAACGAGAATTCTACGCAAATTTCAAAGTACCGGACATCCCAAATTGCGATGTTGTGTTGGGAATGGATTGGCTGGGAGTATTCTATGCTACTATTGATTGTCGTCAACGAAGGGTAGTATTTGAGATACCAGATCACCTGGTATTCTATTTCAAAAGTGGAGATAAAATTTTGGAGCGAGGATGATACCGTGCTAAACCGAAGAATGCAAAAGGGTTCTCTCTAACGGCAGAAGAAGAAAAGCCTGAAGTAATTCGAAAGTTCGAGGATGTGTTCCCTGAAGTTATATCAGGTTTGCCTCCCGATCAAGATCTTGAGTATAGTATTGATTTATAACCTGGTGTGTAACTTTTAATCAAAGCTCCGTACCGGTTAAGTCTAGAAGGATTAAAGAAGATCCACATTCAGCTGGACGAACTCCTGAAGAACGGTTGGATTCGTCCCAGTACTTCAAGCCGGGGATCTCCGGTACTACTGGTGAAGAAGAAAGAAGGTTTATACAGGATGTGTGTGGATTATAGAGCTCTGAACGAAGTGACAATTAAGAAAAAGTATCCACTACCACGCATCGATGACCTTTTCGATTAGTTAAGTGGGTCTTATATATTTTCAAAGCTAGATCTTCGTTCGGGTTATCATCAGGTAAAGGTCAAAGAGTCTGACATTCCGAAGACGACGTTAAGGACTCGATATGGTCATTATGAATATCTTGTAATGCCATTTGGAGTGACCAATGCACCTGCTATCTTTATGAACCTGATGAACCAAGTTTTCCGAGAGTACTTAGACATGTTAGTTATTATCTTCATCGACGACATCCTGGTGTATTCAAAGAATCAGAAAGAACACGCTGATCACTTACGGATTGTCTTGGAGACATTACGACAACATCAGCTCTACGCCAAGTACAGCAAGTGTGAATTATGGCTAGATCAAGTCGGATTTCTCGGATATATCGTTTCAGGCAAAGGAATCTCTGTAGATCCAGTTAAGGTGTCAGCTATCAGCGAGTGGTTGACACCAAAGACGGTGAAATATACGAAGTTTCTTGGGCTTAGCAGGATACTACCGAAGATTCATCGAAGGATTCTCAAAGATTGCGGTACCCCTGACCAAGATCACACGTAAAGATGAAACATTCGTGTGGTCAAAAGTATAAGAAAAAGTTTTAGTAGAACTCAAGTCAAGATTAACCTCTGCTCCTATCCTCGTAATACCAGATCAATCTGGAGGGTTTTTTGTACATTGTGATGCGTCTGGTAAAGGATTAGAATGTGTTCTACACCAGCATGGAAAAGTTATGGCTTTTGCATCAAGACAACTAAAGGTTCATGAGTGCAACTATCCAACACATGATCTGGAGTTGGCAGCCGTCATCTTCGCACTTAAGATTTGGCGCCACTATCTCTTGGGAGAACGAGTGGATATATATACAAACCACAAGAGTCTGAAGTATGTATTTACTCAGAAAGAACTAAACATGCGACAGAGAAGATGGCTAGAACTCATGGCGGACTTCGACATCAACCTACAGTATCATCCTGGGAAGGTGAACGTAGTTCCTGATGCACTTAGCCGCCACCCATTAGTAATGAACCTCACCGCTCAGTGGAAGCTACAACAAGAATTGCACGGATTGGCGATCGAAGTAGTTATATAAGGCAACGCTTCATATTTGATGAACTTACAAGTCCAGTCCACTCTTGTCAATCAGATCAAGGCAGCTTAAGCAAATGATGCCAAGCTACAAAAGATCCGGGAACAAGTAGAAAGTGGACTTCGAACCAATTTCATCATCCACGAAGATGGATCCTTGAGATATGGAAGTCGATTATGTATGCCAATCGGCCCAGTTCGAGAAGAGTTGCTAAAAGAAGCTCACATCTCTCTTTATTTTGTATACCCCGGTGGCACAAAGATGTACAACGATCTATGGAAACACTACTGGTGGTATGGAATGAAGAGAGAAGTAGCTAGAAGCGTAGCCAAGTATTTGGTGTGTCAACAAGTGAAGGCTGAACATTATAGAACTACAGGTCTACTTCTGTCGTTACCAATCCCAGAATGGAAATGGCAGCACATTACCATAGACTTCGTGACCGCCCTTCCTCGCAGTACGAGGGGTAACGACGCAATTTGGGTTATTATGGATCGACTCACCAAGTTGGCTCACTTTATTCCATTTTGAATTGGCCAGTCAACCGAGACGTTAGCAAATAAGTACATGGAGGTAAGCATAAATCTAAAGTAAGATTTAAACCTTCAAGATATACCATATTTGATACCCATGAACTCATGCAGGAGATCGTGATATTACATGGAGTACCTGTTTATATCGTCTCCGATCGTGATATAAGATTAAGATCACAATTTTGGCAGAGTCTGCAAGCTAGTTTGGGAACGAGTCTGAATTTCAGCACGGCTTATCATCCACAAACGGACGGACAGTCCGAGCGAACAATTCAGATTCTGGAAGACATGTTAAGAGCCTGTATGTTAGACTTCGGAGGTTCGTGGGAAGATCACCTACACCTGGTGGAGTTTTCATACAACAACAGCTATCAAGCAAGCATTGGAATGGCACCAATCGCAACACTCTACGGACGGAAGTGTCATTCACCGCTAAGTTGGGACGACGTTGGAGATCGTGAACTCCTTAGATTAGAGATGATCGTGGCAACTGTGGACGTAATTCGCATGATCAGGGAAAGAATGCGCATAGCCCAAGATTGACAGAAGTATTAGGCAGATGCAAAGCGTCGACATATGGAGTTCCAACCTGGAGACCATATTTTCCTAAAGATATCTCCAAATAGGGGAGAGATCCGCTTTAGCAAGAGGGGTAAGCTAAGTCCAAGATACATAGGACCGTTTGACAAACTTGAACGAGTTGGAGAAGTGATATACTGTTTAGAACCATCACTCTCATTGGAAGGAGTGCACAACGTGTTCCACATATCCCAGCTATGACGAAATGTAGGCAACCCCAGCCACATACTTGATCACTCAGAGCTCACAGTATAAACTGACCTAACCTGTGAGCAACAACCAGTTGAGATTTTGGACCGAAAGGTGAAGACATTGCGGAAAAAGAAAGTAAACTTGTTCCGAGTGATGTGGAGAAAGGATTCGCCAGGAGAATCAACATGGGAACGAGAAGAAAACATGCGTGCAAGATACCCTTACCTATTTGAAAATTAGTCCCTATGTAAATGTGAATTTCGAGGACAAAATTTTTATAAGAAGGGTTGTTTACACCAGTTTAAATTTCGTTTAAAGATATATATATATATATATATATATATATATATATATATATATATATGAAAGCATGCTCATTTATATATACGCGTGGAGGGTTAGTGCAAGACACGAGCACATCTGTGGCGTTTGCGCTTAGCAAAAATCCTTAAGGGTAAAGTGCATGTGCGCACATGTATGTTACACGTATATTTCAACAATATGATCAGAGGAAGAAAAGGTGTTAGAAATAAAGCACTCGGTGGTCAACGACAAAGGGAAAGCATTTAAATAAACATTTTATGCTACAGGAAATAGATCACCAAACACGGGATCAAAAGTACAGGGGTTTACAAAACTATGAATAAAGTTTTCTAAAACCCTCTCAGCCTTATCCACCATGTCAAAGCGGCTATCTTCGCGAGGAGTTGCTCCCCATCGGTTAGCGCTATGCTCGTCGGTGAAAGCAGACATGATGGCCCACTTAGTCCGTATCTGGCTCAGCAGCTGAATAGAACGATCCCTCAGAGGCTTGGTAATCAAAAGTGCATCATGAAAGCACTCAATCTTATTCTCCGCTGTGTCGAGTATCACCGGAGTCATCTCCGCTGGATGTGGGGGGATGTCAGCAAGCATGGACAAGAAGATCATCCGGACCCAAATGGAGCCGATGGGGAGAGGATATCCTCTACGAATCAAGAGCTCGTGCAGCGCCGTATCACATCGGTCATCCGTGAGAGCGGGATTCACCAAGCGCGCAATAAAGCGAGGAACAATTTCCTCAATAGGCACCTCCCATGGCTGCCGATTAGCATGCAGACGATTACAAGCCATGACTCTTCTCTGTTAAAATGATTCTCTGAAAGTGAGAGAGAAGAGGAGCATTGCTTAGATTATAAAGGGAGGCATTTAAGTCTCGGCACAAAAAATGTTGTGCGTGGTAAAACTATTTCCAAACTCTGACAAAAGAAGGCATTGGAAAAGAAACTTTGACTCAGGAAAAGTGCTGGGTTCCTTAGCATCCTCACTACGATTTATAGGGCATCAAGTATGCAATTTTAAAAAACCTAGAGAGCTAAGCAACCCATGGCAAGGATCTAACTAGACAATTATGAGTAAGCTAGCATGTAATCAAACATTACACTAAGTGAATGAGGAATACAACCTTTATAGACCGGTCCTTCACTTCTAAAACTCCGTGTAGTAGTCCGTTTGCTCCAAGTAGTGATCTCTCAGACTCAAGTTAGGCTCCACAAAGAGAAATGAACAAGCTTGCTTGAAGTCTTCTAGGCCGAAAATGATCTACGTCGAGAAGACTCTAACTCAAGCCACCTCTTCACTAATTGGGAGTTAGTGAAGCAAACAACCTAAACTAAATGGCTAATCTAGTGTAGGTTGATGAAGTGGAATTTTTGCTCACTTTAGAATAATTTTGCTCACTATATTTCTTCACTTTCCAAAAAGCTAGAGAGAAAAATTGGAATGAAGAAGAAGAGGAAGATGTGAATGAAATGAGTGTGAGTATAGCAACCATGGGTGAGATAATATCTCATATTAACTCATGTAGAGACTTAACCATGGCTTAAGATAATGGTTGGGTTAATAAATATCTATGGTAAGACAAAATTAGTGGACCAAGTCAATAGTTACTACAAGCTTCCACAAGCTTCCTTTAACAATGCAATTTCCACCTAATTTTGTATTTACCTAAATAAATAAAAACCCCAATTATCTATGACATGGTATGAGTCTCATACACCCATGTATAATGTATCATCAAGCATGGCACAAAAAGAAACACAATTAATATATAACACATATATATTAAATGCAAATGTGAGAAAAAGAAATGCTTAAGTGAGCTAATATTAGTTAATGTAAAATTAATATATCAAATATATAATCATACATTAAATTATTAAATCAACACTTGATTTAATAATCCGGCTATATCATATAGAACCGACTAATATTATTTGTATCAACTTATCGAATCAACACTTGATTCGATAACCCGGCTATATCAAATATAACCGACCGATATAATATATCGTGAGATTAGAATATGGTATCACATATGCGTATTAATCTTGGTCCCGCACATATCACATATGTGCTCCTACTTCGTTTTGCCTGAGCCAGGAAACCTCTGTGTAGGACTCTAAAGACTCGTCAATACGCCGGCAGTAGGTGATGATCATATCAGTCACCCACAAGCCGTCAGCGGTACTAGCTGCACGTAACGGCTACCCAGGTATTGAGCGATCAGAAAATCAACAAGCAAGTCTGCTCATACTCCTGCGAATCCAATAAGTAACACTACCGTACAGTCTGGTCTCTTCGTCTGATATGTCACATATCCAGCTTGGAGGTGGTAAATGTCAGACCCCAACAACCTGATAAGTCATGACGATGTGAGGCCCATAACGGTTCAAGAAACTACTGATAACACTTACCAATAAATCTCAGCAACCCTGGTCAGGGATTTCCTGTTATGGCCAATCGAGCATAGCGCAACATCAACCCCCAATACCGGGAGAGACGAAATCCCCTCCTATCGCTCATTGCCTCCATGTGACTCGTGACTGTATCCAAAAACCACCATTTTGCACGTTCTCTTGAACATGGTAAGGTGGAAATCAAAGCACAGTGGGAATCACACAAGACTCTATGACGATTTCGGGTCTACAGACTAACCTGTACCAGTGTCACCAGAGAAATGCTATCTGACGTAAGGTATAATACCATCTAGGAGTTCTTAGCGAATCTTGTTCAGTGTACCCAGTCTCCACTGTGCACCCATATACAATCTTTGATGTCAAATACCAATGGATGTGGGATCATCCATCGCCCATCATATGAGTCAAGAAACGTATACGCTGGTCTACTCAGGAATATCGATGCCCCATCTCGATACTCCCATGACTAGGAACAATTGAAGGATGTACTTACGGACTACCCTGGCCCCACTAGTATGATCTGCATCATAATCCCAGTAGTCAAGTACTCATCCTAAGGGCTTTATCAACATGTAACAGAGAGATAATAAGTGTACATGTTAAGATAAAGAGTAACCAGATATCATACTATCATGTCGAGCAAGAAAGTGCTCCCTATATATGTCCAAGCATCCACTATAATATACATCATATGTACAATAATGGCCTCTACGGCATACATACAACTAACAATCTCCCACTTGCACTAGGGCCAGTTGTTGTAGTATCTCATACCCAACGTCCCATAAAAGTCTCTCTTAGGAAAGGCCTTTGTGAGTGGATCCGCCGTGTTATCCTTCGCGTCCACTCTCCTGACCTTGATCTCTTGGAGATCAACCATCTCCCTGATCAGGTGATACTGCCTCAGAATATGTCTGGATCGCTGATGGGACCGGGGTTCCTAGGCATAAGCCACAACTCCATTGTTGTCACAATAATAGTTATTGGACGCTCAATGGTAGGAACCATGTTCATCTCATGAGCAAGAAATATCCAAACATCCACTTTGGTAGCATCGTTAGTAGCGATGTATTCAGCCTTTATCGTCTAGTTTGCCACGGTATCTAGCTTGGAACTCTTCCAACATACCGTCCCTCCACTAAGGGTAAAGAAAAAGCCTGAGACCGACTTTCAGTCGACCTTATCACTCTAGAAGCACGAATCGGTAAAGGACTCCCATTGGAGTTCACCGTTACCAAACACCAAGAACATTTCTTCAGTGCTTCTCAAATACTTAAGAATGTCCTTAATAGCTGTCCAGTGATTCTTCCAAGATCCGATTGATTCCTGATCACTACATCTAGTGAGTTAGCTACATCTGGTCTGGTACATAACATCGCATACATGATAGAGCCTAGTGCCGAAGCATAAGGTGTCCCTTGCACGTGAGTTCTCTCCAAATCAGTCTTGGGAGACATCTTTTTGGAGAGAGTGATTCTTGAGTAAGTGGGCGAACCACCACACTCAGAATCTTCCATACTAAGCCCCTTTAGTATGGTGTTAATGTACCTGGATTTGGGACACTCCCAACATCCGCTTAGATCTATCTCTATAGATCTTAATCCTTAAGATGTAGTAGGTATCATCCAGATCTTTCATTGAGAATCCTCGTGATAAGAGGAGCTTGACCGAGTGTAGCATAGGAAACCCATTTCCTATCAAGTGTATGTCATCTACGTACAATACGAGAAAGAAAATTATACTCTCTACAACCTTCTTGTATATACAAGGTTCATCTACATTTTTAATGAAGTCAAACTCTTTGACTGCCACAACAAAATAGATGTTCCAACTCCGTGATGCCTGCTTTAACCCATAGATTGATTTAAGCAGCTTGCACACCTTTCCGCTGCTCCTATTGTCCATGAAGCCCTCTGGCTGAGTCATGTACATGCTCTCTTCTAAATCACCATTTAGAAACGCGGTCATAACATCCATCTGCCAGATTTCGTAGTCATGGTATGCAGCAATGGCAAATAGAATCCGGATGGACTCACTACTATAAATAGGGGTTGCCCCTACGGATAAATCCGTAGGAGCAAACCACTGCCCCTACGGCTATGTCCGTAGGGCAAGAAATTACGCCGTAGATGCAAACGCCGCAGGTGCAAGTCTTAGCCTTAAATATGCCCCTACGGTTAAATACTTGCCCCTATGACTTAATGCATAGGTCCATATGTCCCTACGGATTAGACTGTAGGGACAAAAAAATTATTTAATCTATCGGTTTATGTCACGCCCCGCTTCCCAGAGTACGCAAAATTGGGCACGCGACATAGCCAACCATGCTACCTGTGGGTAGGAAGTATCCATCCACAGTCACATTACGGTTGTAAGGTTATCAAGAACAAGATAAAAAGCTAATCTAAGACATGTCCAAATCCATAATAACAAGAATCAAATAAACAATAAGTGCGGAAGCTAATGATCCAATACAATGAATAAACAGTACGTCCCATAATGCGGGCTCACATCTGGAAATGAAATGAAAATAAATAGACTAAACTCTAAGGAACTCACAGTTCAGCCTGCTGGCTGAAGTACTCCTGCTCGGTCGTCGATAGTGGTAAGGAATCTGGGCCATGCAAAACCCAGACGTCAGCGCGTCATGACATCAAGTATAAAGCATAGACATGGTAATAAGCAATGCAAGTATGAATATGAATAAAGCAGTAACAAGAAATAACAAGCAGGGTAATGTGCAATGGGGTCCAAACTGTCCTATCAGGTTTTCTACTCTATAGTCTTTGAAACCAATTGATGAATCGTCGATGTAACTCAATAGTATCCCGTGCGTGCCCGGGACCACGGTCATGACCCTCGGGGCTGAACCCGAGACGTGCCGCTAAGCAGTAAAAGTAGGTAGTAGGATGGACGAGTGATGTCAGCATCATCACTCTCGGACTGGCCAAGCCCGTAAGACTGATCAGAACAAGTATCGAACTGTTGAGTTACAAGTCGGTTTCACCTTTGATTTCCCCATACCCCCAAGCTATGTATGTCAGGTCAGGTATTCAGTAGTCAGGGACTAATGCCAACACAAAATCCGGTAAGAGTAGGTCTGTCTGGCTCGACAGCAGGAATGGTCAGGTTTGTTGGCATTAGGCATGAAATCATGAAACAAGTAATGTCATGGTACAACAGGATGGGTCAGAATGTATGTATATGTCAGGTGTGAGGGTCAGGCCAATATGTCGTGCATTCGGGTAAGTGCTCACAACAGGTACACAATCAATAATGAACAATAGCAGGAAACAGTAATTAACCACAATATTCCATATAACCACAGTGATGTTTATAATCTCTTATTAACAGGTTCCATCTTTAGGGTGCAATAGCCACAAGGTAAAGCAATATCCGCAATTATAAATTAAGGAACTACATGAAATTATACTAAATATAATAATAATCCCATGAATGGTTTAACAGTTTAAGCAGATATGATTCAGTTGTTTTAGTTAGTTAAAGCATGGATTGATGTGGGTTAATTAATTACGAGGAACTGTAGTAACGATTCCATTATAAAGATAACAGCAATAATACGATATCAAAAGCCATCATTAAGTTACGGTATTAAATAGTATGAGTTCAATTGCGTGGCAAGACTAGATCTCGCACGCTAGCATGTTCAAGCAAGTATTCAGATACTTGCCTCGACGGTCTGCAAACGGGAACACGGATGCGATGTCGGCAGAAAACGCGATAAGATAGCACGGGCCACGGATCGAGTCCCAACAGAGGTCAACGAGATTACACGGACCAGGGGGCTTCGCTGGAGCGTCGGGTTCGCCAAGACGGCACGGTCGGATTCCGGTAAGACGCGACAATAAGTTAGAAACAGACAAAAGATTCAATGCGATCAGCGGGGGTTTATACTGCACAAAGGACAGATAGGAATGCTCACCGAGAGGTACCAGGGACGGCCACGACGGGCTCGACGGCGATGGGACGCCGGCGAGGCAACGGCGGCGAAGAACGGTGGCTGGAAAAATCCTGAGTTCGCTGGAACGAGGGTGCTGCAGCGAGTGCGAGGGTGGTAGTCGACTCTGGTGGTCGAGGGGAAAGGGAGGTGGTCGGAGGTGGCGTCGACGAGGTCGCCGGCGCGCTTCTCCGGCGAACAGCGGAGGTTAGGCGAGGGGTTATGGGCTCGGGTTGGTGGTCCGGCGAGGGGAGGAGGGAAACGACGATGAGGTCGGGTCGAGGAGGGTGAGAGGGAGTCGCGGGAGTCGTCGACGACGAGAGGTGGCGTCGACGGCGAGGTCTGCGAGGGTGGAGGCGAGGTCGGGAATGGGTGCAGTGCAGGAAAGAGCGGGAGAAGCGAGGGGATGGAGGTGCGGTTAGGTTCGTGGTGGCGAGGGCGGCGACGGCGAGGTCGCAGGGAAGTCGGCGGTGAGATCGCGAGGCTAGGGTTAGGGTTTGTGTGGGTTTCGCGATGGAAGAGGGTTGGGGGAAGGCGGCTGCATGCATGGGTTTTAAAGAGGAAGAGAGAGAAAAAGATTGAAGAGAGAGGGAATGATTTCTGATGATGAGAGAGAGATTGAGGGAAGAGAGAGAGAGAGAGATAGGGAATGGGAGGCGGGGCCCACGAGCTCAATTGTGAGCTCGTGATTGGCTGAGGGAAAGGTAAAGGAATTATAAGAAGGATTGGGTAAAGATTTGTGAAGGATTTAACTGTTAGGAATTTATTTTCGTATATAATTTTAGTTTTAGATATTAAATTGAAACGGGCCCTTTTTGGCGCAAAATGAAATATTTCCAAATCGCGCCCGGGTTGCGCCCAAATGTTCCAAATTCAAATTATATGATTTTAAGCGGGTTCCAAATTTTGAAAATAGGTGTTTAGTGGTTAAAATGCATGCCTCCAAGTCGGACACTTGCACGCGCGCGTAGTCGCCCAAACTGGCCCGTTTAGCCAAACGGAACGGAATCTCGACACGCGGACGCTACCACGCGACTAGTGGCGACGAGTAGGCCAACATGGACATCTTAAATTTCATTTTAGGAGTTAAAATTTGTTATGTGCCAAAATGACTTAACCGAGTAAAATTTAGCAATAAACACCAGAAAATCAGGAAAATTGGAATGAGCAATATATAACCCTCAACTAGTAATATAAATAGTATTATTGGGCTCGGGTGTTACATCATACCCAACTACAAAAAGAATTTCGTCCTCGAAATTCCAAGAATACAAGATAGCTAACTACTGGAAAAGATGAGGGAATTTCTGTCGGATCTCGTCTTCTCGCTCCCAAGTGGATTCTCCATGCGATCGGTTACCCCAAGAAACTAGCACAAGAGGGATAACCTTGTTCTTAAGAACCTTTTCTCTTCGATCCTTGATTTCAACTGGTCGCTCCTCAAAAGTCAGGTCCTCTCGCACAGTCAACTCCGAATGATCCAAGACATGGGTCTCATCACGAACATACTTCCGTAGTTGAGACACATGAAACACATCGTGAACTCCTGCTAATGACTGTGGTAACGCCAACCGGTACGATACCTCTCCAACACGCTCCAAAATCTCGAAGGGTCCAACGAATCGGGGACTAAGCTTTCCCCGACTTCCAAAGCGAATCACCCCTCTAGTCGGTGATATCTTCAGGAATACCAAATCACCCACGGCGAACTCTAGAGGTCTTCTTGACGTGTCGGCCCAACTTTTCTGTCTGTCTTGAGCTGCCTTCATATGCTTCCTGATTGTATTCACCATCTCGACTGTCTGTACCACTAAATCTGGTCCTAGTAACCTTCGTTCACCAATATCATCCCAACAAACCGGCGAACGGCACTTACGACCATACAGTGCTTCAAACGGGGCCATCTGAATAGTTGCTTGGAAGCTATTGTTGTACGAAAACTCCACCAGGTGTAGATGATCCTCCCAAGAACCTCTGAAGTCTAACATGCAAGCCCTCAACATATCTTCAAGGGTCTGGATCGTTCTCTCTGATTGTCCATCAGTTTGAGGATGATAAGCTGTGCTAAACTTCAATCGAGTCCCCAA
Organism: Agapanthus africanus; assembly: GCA_030015575.1. NCBI lineage: Eukaryota > Viridiplantae > Streptophyta > Magnoliopsida > Asparagales > Amaryllidaceae > Agapanthus > Agapanthus africanus. The sequence goes on from CM057349.1 coordinate 425,113,410, forward strand.
ACTTTCTTGTAAACTCCTCCAAAAGTGCGACAAGAACCGAGTGTCCCGATCGGACACGATGCTTACCGGTACTCCATGCAATCTGACAATCTCCTGCATGTATCGCTCTGCCAAGGTCTCTGTCGATTGACCAACCCGAAAAGGAATAAAGTGAGCTGCCTTGGTCAACCGATCGACAATCACCCATACTGCATTGTTGCCCTTTGGACTCCGCTGTAAAGCCGTCACGAAATCCATGGTTATATGTTCCCACTTCCACCGAGGAATCGGAAGTGGTTGCAACAAACCAGCAACCCTTTGATGTTCAGCCTTGACTTGCTGACACACCAAGCACTTAGCCACGAAGCGAGCAATTTCCCGTTTCATACCTTCCCACCAGAAGTACTGTCGAATATCTCGGTACATCTTTGTCCCTCCTGGATGTACAGAGTAAGCTGAAATGTGTGCCTCCTTCATAAGCTCTTCACGCACATCTCCTTTTGGCACACACACACGGCTACCATATCTCAACGAACCATCTTCATGGATCAGTAAATCGGTTCGTAGTCCGGCTCCAACCTGCTCTCGAAACTTTTGCAGTCTAGGATCCTGCGATTGTGTCGCTTTAATCTTCTCAACTAAGGACGACTGTACTTGCAACTGCATAAACTGTCCTGTAGCATGTGGTAGCACAACCTCCAAGTCAAATCTCCGAAAATCCTCAATGATCTCTCTCTGTGCAGTCAAAAACTGAATTGCTGGTAACCGACTTAGCGCATCTGGCACGACGTTAACCTTTCCCGGATGGTACTTAAGATCAAGGTCATAGTCGGCCATCAGCTCCAACCATCTGCGTTGTCTCATGTTCAACTCCTTCTGAGTGAACACATACTTTAAACTCTTGTGATCTGTAAAGACTTCAACTCTCTCGCCCAAAAGGTAGTGCCTCCAAATCTTCAGGGCGAAGATCACGGCTGCAAGCTCTAAGTCATGAGTCGGATAGTTCTTCTCATGAGTCTTCAGCTGTCTTGATGCGTAAGCGACGACTTTCCCGTTCTGCATTAAAACACATCCCAATCCCTTTCCAGATGCGTCGCTATGAATCACCAGTCCTCCTGAATTGTCCGGTACGGTCAGGATCGGGGCGGTTATCAACTTCTGCTTCAACGTCTCGAAGGCCAATGCACATCCATCCGTCCAGACAAACGGTACCTCCTTACGCGTAAGCTTGGTTAACGGCTCAGCTAAACGCGCGAAGTTCTCCACAAATCTTCTGTAGCAACCAGCGAGTCCAAGAAAACTCCTTATCTCCGCAACATTCTTCGGAATAGGCCAGTCTCGAACTGCTGCAATCTTCTCGGGATCAACGGCGATTCCATTGCCCGACACAACATGCCCCAGAAACTTCACTTCTTCCAGCCAGAATTCGCACTTACTCATCTTCGCGAATAATTTCTCCTGTCTCAGCGTTTGCAGTGCGATCCTTAAGTGCTCAGCATGCTCCTCCGGACTCTTCGAGTACACCAGAATATCGTCAATGAATACCACAATAAACTGGTCCAAGAACGGTGAAAAGATCCTGTTCATCAAATCCATGAATATTGCTGGCGCATTCGTCACTCCGAAGGGCATCAGTAGATACTCGAAATGCCCATACCGAGTCCGAAACGCCGTCTTGCAAATGTCTTCTGCCTTCACTCGGACCTGATGATATCCTGATCGCAAGTCCAGTTTCGAGAATACCCTCGTGCCACTAAGCTGCTCAAAGAGTTCTCCAATGCGAGGGATCGGGTACTTGTTCTTAATAGTCACCCGGTTCAATTCTCGATAATCAATGCACATCCTTCTCGTGCCATCCTTCTTCTTTACTAAAAGGACTGGAGCTCCCCAAGGCGAGTTGCTGCTTCGAATCCATCCCTTCTCGAGTAATTCACCCACTTGTTTCTTAACTTCTTCCAATTCCACCGGTGCCATCGGATAATAAGATTTTGATACTGGCGCTGCACCAGAAATAAGATCAATCGCAAACTCCACATCTCGCTTCGGCGGTAAGCCCGAAATATCTTCAAATACATCCATAAAGTCGCGAACAACTGCCGGCTCCTCATTGCTATCCACAACCATAGCCGCAAGAACATTGTTCGTCGGCCTAGCCCTAAACTCGACTGGCCCGACAGAACTGCTTCCTCCGATGAAAGTAAACTCAGGGTGCCCGGGAATCTGGAAAATTACTTTCCTTGCCCTACAATCAATGTGTGCGTAGAAAGTGCCAAGAAAATCCATTCCCAAAACTACATCATAACTGCCCGTATCAATCAACAAGAAATCTGCAAAAAGCTCTCGTCCGCAAACGACAACCGTACAATCTCTACATTCCTTACTAGCTATGATTTTCCCATTCCCAGTGTGTATGTCCCAGAAACTAGACAAGGTCGTGCAGGTGATCGAGTGTGTAGTTCTAAATTTGGACGACATAAAACAGTGGGATGCTCCGGAATCAAATAATGCCAATGCGGGAAAACCACGAACGAGTACAGTACCTGAAACCACTTCTCCTGATGCCTTGGCTTCCTCAGCTGTCAAGGTGAAAGCTCGACCCTGGTTGGGTCCTTGTGTCAACTGCTTCTGCCCTTGGAACGGTCTCTGCGGAGTCTTCCGTATATCCTCTCTCGTGCGAAGCTTCGACGGACAGGCACCAACTGCGTGATCGGCTGCTCCACAAACCAGACAAAGTCCCAGTCTTCTTCTACACTCCTTATGCACGTGCCCAGGTAAGTGGCAGTAGGCACAGGTCACGCTCTTCCTTCGGTCAACGATCACAGGCTTCTTCATTGGCGCTACACCTCGACGGTCCACTGGAATACCTCTGCGCCCATGATCTCGTTTAGGCACAAATGCAGGTTTCCTGGCTGCAACTGCTGTCTGGTGAAGGTTCCCTTTTGATCCTGATAAACTCTGTTGCTCTCTGGCTGCCGTAAGAACCTGTGAGAAAGTGGTCAAACCCAGGGAGACAATCTGCCTCTGGATGTCCACATCCAAACTGCGCAAGAACCTTCGCGCCCTGTCTGCCTCCTTGGCGACTAAGGGTCCAGCGAAACGGCTAAGTCTCGTCCATTCCGCTGCATGTACATCCACAGCTGCTCCATTTTGTTTCAGCCCAATGAATCTCTCCTCCATTTCCTCCCGTGCAGTCCGCGGGAAGAACTTCTCCAAGAAACTTTTAGAGAAATCCGCCCAACTGATTGGCTTGGACAAGCGGGTCTCCTCCACAAGCCACCACTCTCGTGCGTAATCCACTAGCTGAATGCGCACCACATCAACTCTCTTGTCTTCTGGGATCTGTGCCGCAATCAATAAATTCTCCGTGTCCACGAGCCACTGCTCGGCTGGCAACGGCTCCTCCAAGCCAGTGAAAGTAGTAGGACCCAACCGTCTGAAATCTGCCACGGTCCCTACTCGGTCGACTGGCTTCGCTACAGCTGTGTTTACAGAATGCTGCATAGCCTGCAAACCCTCCTGAAATGAATCTGCTTGCTGCTGGATCAGCTCAGTTTGCCTCTTCTGATTTTCCAACATCCCGCGTATCACTCCTAACATGGCGGCTTCATCCACACGCCTCTGATACGTCTTGAAATTCTTATCTGCCATGGTCCTGAAATCAAAACAAACAACATTAGCATGATGATAGATTCAATATATAAATCAAGGCTAGAACTCCAAGATACTTAAATAAAGTACTGCATTGTAGCTATGCCGCGGTATCATAGCCGCAATTACTTAACTCCACCCAAGTCGCCTAAGTCCTAGAGATAACAAGAAATTAGGTTTTCGAATTGACAATGCAAAGTAAGTTCGCATGTCGACATGATCTGGAAGGATGATTCAAGGACGGTGAAACGGTCAAGGTGGCAGGACATGTTTCCTAATCACGGGTATTATGACTCGCGTATCGGGTGCAATACCCAACTACAAGGAATCAACCCAATTAACCTATGGGCTCTGATACCAAAAACCATGTCACGCCCCGCTTCCCAGAGTACGCAAGATTGGGCACGCGACATAGCCAACCATGCTACCTGTGGTTAGGAAGTATCCATCCACAGTCACATTACGGTTGTAAGGTTATCAAGAACAAGATAAAAAGCTAATCTAATACATGTCCAAATCCATAATAACAAGAATCAAATAAACAATAAGTGCGGAAGCTAATGATCCAATACAATGAATAAACAGTACGTCCCATAATGCGGGCTCACATCTGGAAATGAAATGAAAATAAATAGACTAAACTCTAAGGAACTCACAGTTCAGCCTGCTGGCTGAAGTACTCCTGCTCGGTCGTCGATAGTGGTAAGGAATCTGGGCCATGCAAAACCCAGACGTCAGCGCGTCATGACATCAAGTATAAAGCATAGACATGGTAATAAGCAATGCAAGTATGAATATGAATAAAGCAGTAACAAGAAATAACAAGCAGGGTAATGTGCAATGGGGTCCAAACTGTCCTATCAGGTTTTCTACTCTATAGTCTTTGAAACCAATTGATGAATCGTCGATGTAACTCAATAGTATCCCGTGCGTGCCCGGGACCACGGTCATGACCCTTGGGGCTGAACCCGAGACGTGCCGCTAAGCAGTAAAAGTAAGTAGTAGGATGGACGAGTGATGTCAGCATCATCACTCCCGGACTGGCCAAGCCCGTAAGACTGATCAGAACAAGTATCGAACTGTTGAGTTACAAGTCGGTTTCACCTTTGATTTCCCCATACCCCCAAGCTATGTATGTCAGGTCAGGTATTCAGTAGTCAGGGACTAATGCCAACACAAAATCCGGTAAGAGTAGGTCTGTCTGGCTCGACAGCAGGAATGGTCAGGTTTGTTGGCATTAGGCATGAAATCATGAAACAAGTAATGTCATGGTACAACAGGATGGGTCGGAATGTATGTATATGTCAGGTGTAGCAGGGTCAGGCCAATATGTCGTGCAATCGGGTAAGTGCTCACAACAGGTACACAATCAATAATGAATAATAGCAGGAAACAGTAATTAACCACAATATTCCATATAACCACAGTGATGTTTATAATCTCTTATTAACAGGTTCCATCTTTAGGGTGCAATAGCCACAAGGTAAAGCAATATCCGCAATTATAAATTAAGGAACTACATGAAATTATACTAAATATAATAATAATCCCATGAATGGTTTAACAGTTTAAGCAGATATGATTCAGTTGTTTTAGTTAGTTAAAGCATGGATTGATGTGGGTTAATTAATTACGAGGAACTGTAGTAACGATTCCATTATAAAGATAACAGCAATAATACGATATCAAAAGCCATCATTAAGTTACGGTATTAAATAGTATGAGTTCAATTGCGTGGCAAGACTAGATCTCGCACGCTAGCATGTTCAAGCAAGTATTCAGATACTTGCCTCGACGGTCTGCAAACGGGAACACGGATGCGATGTCGGCAGAAAACGCGATAAGATAGCACGGGCCACGGATCGAGTCCCAACAGAGGTCAACGAGATTACACGGACCAGGGGGATTCGCTGGAGCGTCGGGTTCGCCAAGACGGCACGGTCGGATTCCGGCAAGACGCGACAATAAGTTAGAAACAGACAAAAGATTCAATGCGATCAGCGGGGGTTTATACTGCACAAAGGACAGATAGGAATGCTCACCGAGAGGTACCAGGGACGGCCACGACGGGCTCGACGGCGATGGGACGCCGGCGAGGCAACGGCGGCGAAGAACGGTGGCTGGAAAAATCCTGAGTTCGCTGGAACGAGGGTGCTGCAGCGAGTGCGAGGGTGGTAGTCGACTCTGGTGGTCGAGGGGAAAGGGAGGTGGTCGGAGGTGGCGTCGACGAGGTCGCCGGCGCGCTTCTCCGGCGAACAGCGGAGGTTAGGCGAGGGGTTATGGGCTCGGGTTGGTGGTCCGGCGAGGGGAGGAGGGAAATGACGACGAGGTTGGGTCGAGGAGGGTGAGAGGGAGTCGCGGGAGTCGTCGACGACGAGAGGTGGCGTCGACGGCGAGGTCTGCGAGGGTGGAGGCGAGGTCGGGAATGGGTGCAGTGCGGGAAAGAGCGGGAGAAGCGAGGGGATGGAGGTGCGGTTAGGTTCGTGGTGGCGAGGGCGGCGACGGCGAGGTCGCAGGGAAGTCGGCGGTGAGATCGCGAGGCTAGGGTTAGGGTTTGTGTGGGTTTCGCGATGGAAGAGGGTTGGGGGAAGGCGGCTGCATGCATGGGTTTTAAAGAGGAAGAGAGAGAAAAAGATTGAAGAGAGAGGGAATGATTTCTGATGATGAGAGAGAGATTGAGGGAAGAGAGAGAGAGAGAGATAGGGAATGGGAGGCGGGGCCCACGAGCTCAATTGTGAGCTCGTGATTGGCTGAGGGAAAGGTAAAGGAATTATAAGAAGGATTGGGTAAAGATTTTTGAAGGATTTAACTGTTAGGAATTTATTTTCGTATATAATTTTAGTTTTAGATATTAAATTGAAACGGGCCCTTTTTGGCGCAAAATGAAACATTTCCAAATCGCGCCCGGGTTGCGCCCAAATGTTCCAAATTCAAATTATATGATTTTAAGCGGGTTCCAAATTTTGAAAATAGGTGTTTAGTGGTTAAAATGCATGCCCCCAAGTCGGACACTTGCACGCGGGCGTAGTCGTCCAAACTGGCCCGTTTAGCCAAACGGAACGGAATCTCGACACGCGGACGCTACCACGCGACTAGTGGCGACGAGTAGGCCAACATGGACATCTTAAATTTCATTTTAGGAGTTAAAATTTGTTATGTGCCAAAATGACTTAACCGAGTAAAATTTAGCAATAAACACCAGAAAATCAGGAAAATTGGAATGAGCAATATATAACCCTCAACTAGTAATATAAATAGTATTATTGGGCTCGGGTGTTACAGTTTATAAAATAAAATAGTTGTCCCTACGGATAACTCCGTAGGGCCAAATTGCTGCCCCTACGGATACATGCGTAGGTCCAGATGTGTAGAGACAAAATATCAGGCATCCTGATATTTTGTCCCTACGGATATCTGTGTAGGGGCATGTTTATGCCCCTATGGTCCAATCCGTAGGTACAAGTATAACCCCTCTTACTGAGATCATAGGGGCAAAATAACAGGATGCCTGATATTTTGCCCCTACGGATAAATGTGTAGGGGCAAAGTAGGACCCTACGGATTAATCCGTAGGTGCAACGTTTGGCCCTACGGTTTAATCCGTAGGAACATATTATCAGGTTTTTTCTTTAAAAAAAAAGGGCTACCTATTTTTTCCTCGCCCTGTGCACAATAATATATACATCATATATAAAATTAATCAACACGCAGAATATATACCGCAGTATTCATAATCAACATCTCACGCATAATATATAAAAGAAATCAACAAGCAGAATACGATATCAATCTAAATCAATATGAACACGCAAACACTACCAATATCAATATCGTCCAAAATATATACAATATGTATCATATAAGTAAATACGTGTTTAAAATATAAGAATCAAAAAGCTACCCTAGCTCGGCCCAGCTCCACCTCTGATAAACGTCGTAATCTGGCGCGCCTGCTCCTCTGATATACCCTGAGTCAATATCTCGAGCAATGCGGAGTGTGCGGGAGTTTGAGTGGGCTGTGGAGCTGTAGGAGTGGTCTGCGCAATCGCCGCCGAGGTAGTGGCTTGCGGAGCCGCAGCTGCGGGAGTTTGAGCAGGCTGTGGAGATATAGGAGTTGTCTGCGCAACTGCAGCCGAGATAGTGGCTTGCGGAGCTGCAGCCGAAGGAGATGCATGTGGAGGCTCAGCCGATATACCCTGTCGCGTCTGTTCAATTTTGTATGTAATAAACGAGTAAGAACTGTGTATTAGTCGAATTCGTATCATTATCAGGTTGTTGCGAAACCCCAATCTATGTATACTTAGGGACTTAGGCCTCCTTGGGATATCTAGTTTGGAAAACCGCAGTTTATTTTAATTAGACAGTTCTATGTATGTATGATTAATCAAAGCTAAGTCTATATATGTATAGATCGTAAAATATGAAGTAATAATATAACATTACTGATAACCTTTTTCGTTTCGTGGGTGCATTAGACATATCTACTTTCATCATCGATATCATTTCTAACCCACGTAACTTCATGATCAGCCGAAGACAACCCGTCTTTCGAAACAGACGGTCGGAGCACTCTAAGTCTTCTCTCTTCTTCATCCTCATCACTGTCCTCGAATTCTGGGACATCGTAGACATCCCTGGGTTTCCAACGGCATACGACACTCCATCCCGGATGCTTCAAACACTGTGAGTAATATACTTGGAACGCTTGGTTCGGAAAGATAAACGGATCTTCCTGACCGTAAAATCGAAGTGTGTTCACACTGGTCAATCCATATTTATTTTTCCAAGTCCCGAGATTGCTTCTCCACTTATCCGTATCGGTTCACGTATCGTACCAAGTACACTGAAATATATAAAAGGGTTCTGATCGTTCGAGACATTAGATGCCGAGTATACAATTTAAGTATCTATAATAAATCACACCATCCGATCCTACCGTCGCAATCCTACTATTCTGAGTGGTTCTAGATATTTCTATGTCCTTAATTTCGAATTTATATCCAAGAACACCAAATCCTTTATAATATGCAACCTCCATACTAGGAAATTGAGCTAAACATCTTGAATCACTCTCTAATGACGCCGACAAGTTCGGATTGTGGATCTAACAGAACAAATTTTACGATAAATACATAACGATATAAGTTTAGATTAAAACTGATAGCAATAACATGTTATTCGAATAACATACATGATCTGCAACCCAATCGCAAAAATTATCCTGATGATATTTTTCCAATCGTTCATCGTTCCAATCAGGATGCTCCTCACGTACCTCTTTAAAATGAATTCTGTTCTCGACAATAAATTATGACATTAATATTATATCATTTCATACACACACAAAACACAAATATAACAATTAATCCAAAAAAACTTACTCTCTAATTTTTTCAAGACATGCGCAATTAAGCAAGATAAACTGGTATAACTTGTTGATAAACATAGTGTCTACTCTCTTATAATCGGCTTTACCATATGGCCCGTCTTGAATTCTTCGAGGCCGGTTAATTCTCATATCAATGTTCTCGTCCAGATAGCAGGAACAAAATGTGGTTGCTTCATCTAGAAGATAACCTTGCATGATAGAATCCTCTGGTCGATTTCTATTGCGTATATACTTTTTAAGAGTGTAGAGATACCTAAATAAAATATGTTGAATAAATAAATACGGGCATACAGGACAACAATAATTTTAAAAATTGCACGAAACGAAAAATTTCACGTATCTCTCGACGGGATACATCCATCGATATTGTACTGGTCCGGCTAACTTAGCCTCAGTTGCAAGATGAACCGTCAGGTGTATTATGATATCGAAGAATGACGGTGGAAAAATACGCTCAAACTTGTAAATTATCAATACAATAGATTTTCTAGTTTATCCAGCGTTACAACATCTAGTGTGTTAGCGCATAACTCTCTGAAAAAACAACATAGGTCGTTGATTACTAGACCAACCGATTCAGGGAGAGAAGTCCTGAGGGCTAATGAGAGAAGGTGCTCCACGATAACATGGTGATCATGACTTTTCAGCCCATTGATCTTGCCTTTCACAATTTTTATCTTCTTGTTGAATGATCCTAAGAAACCTGTGGGAACTTTCAAATCATGCAACACCTGCAGGAATTTTTTCATCTCCGGTTGTGACATATGATAAGCGGCATTGGGAAGTACAAACTTGCTTGGTTTACCTGCTACCGGTTTAGGATGCAATTCACTTCTTATTTCCCAGTCCTGTAGATCCATCCGAGCATTGAGGTTGTCTTTCGATTTTCCGTTTTTACAAAGAAGCAAGTTGAGTATGTGCTCGTATACTCTCTTCTCTATATGTATGACGTCCAGACAATGACGCACTAAATTTGTTGACCAGTACGGAAGCTCGAAGAAGATGCTTAACTTGTTCCAGAATGGTGGTTTTGACCTATTTTGTCGGATCCATCCCGAAGGTCACATTATTGTAAACCATCCCACTGAGCAGTCACGTCCTCTCCGGACAATGGGGCTGGAGGTCCAAGAAGCTCCTGATGACCATCAAAGTGAACAGCGTCTAACCTGTAGGGGTGGTCTAGAGGCAGGAAACGTCGATGGCCGCAATAACAAACCTTCCAGCTAAAATTCAAGAATTTCGATATTGTATGTTGATGGCAATGAGGACATGCTTTGTGACCATGTACAGACCAACCTGATAGCATTCCATACGCAGGAAAGTCATTAATTGTCCACATTAAAGCCGCACGCAGTATGAAGGTTGTATTTGTATTTGCATCGTAAGTCTCTACACCATCAATGAACAAAGATTTTAACTCCTTGATCAGAGGTCGGAGATAGACGTCGATATTATTTCCCTGTGAGTTTGGTCCGTTGATAAGAAGAGGCATCATAAAGTATGATTGGTCCATAGCCAACCAAAGGCGACAGATTATAAATTATCATTATAACGGGCCATGTGCTGTGGCTTCCAGCCATATAGTTGAATGGGCAGAAACCATCACTAGCCAGTCCGAGCCTGACATTGCGAGGATCGCTACTGAATATTGCATGCCTCCCTATCGAAATCCTTCCATACCGGTGAATCTCTTGGATGGCTCATTTTTCCATCTTCACTTGGAGCAGCACGGTGATGCCAAATCATTGCCTCAGCTGTTTTTCTTGCACCTGAATAGCCTCTACAGCCTCTGTGTTATGGGAAAGTATCGTGCTATCTTGACAGGTATATCGGGCTTCTTATCAAAATCTTTTGGCTTATACCTGGCCTCTTCGCATGTTGGACACTGACTCTTTCAAATCTGAATTCTCTTTCCGGTACAACACGCAATTTTTAGGACATGCTTGAATCTTCTCACACTTCAGACCCAAATCAGACATCATCTTCTGGGCTCCGTACCAGCTGTCGGGCACGTTATTTCTCGGAGGCATAGAATTTTTCAAGAACGAAAGAAGCATTGTGAATGACTTGTTGCTCCATCCATTTAGACACTTAATCTAGAAAATTTGGACGAACCATGAGAGGGATGGGATACTTTGTATTCTCATAAATTGGTTTTCTAGCATCATTCATGAAATTTTTATATTTATCCGCACGCGGTCCTTGACCGGAAGGAATGTCATCTTCGGTACGAATAGATTCACCTAAGACAGCCTCTACCATATCCTCCATTTCTTCCGATGGAAAGAAATTACCGTTTTCTTTTTCTGCTGCATTACCGTCTTCTTCTTCTTCTCCTGCCGCATTATCGTCTTCTCCTTCTTCTTCTGCCGCATTACTACGTTCGTCTCCTTCCCCGTGATATAGCCAAGTTGTATAAAGTCTAGTAAAACCATTTTTTATGATATGAAGCTCTGCCAACTCTACCTTCTGCCAGTACTTATTCCCACATCTATCGCACGGGCATAGAATCTTCTCTATCACGATCTTATTATGTACGCGTGCAAATTCAATAAAACCAGCAACTCCTGCGACAAACTTAGGTTGCATACGTTGTTGCCAATCCACATAAATCCAGTCCTTAACTCTGACGTACTCATGGGCCATGTTAGACTGTATAATATATAAATTGTAGGTTATGATGACTATATTGAGAAATATAAGAACGGGATGGTTACTGACAAAGGAGAAAATCCGTGTATATGCTTTGTGTGTGCGTTTGTCGTTGAAAAGAATAAATTATTGATAATCAAAATTAGATTTGAGGATACTCATGTATGAGAATATGAAAGTTTCATATTATCATCGAGTATCATATATTGGTTTTAATTTGAACATCTTGAATCACTCTCTAATGATGCGTTTGTTATGTATACTTGTTGTATGTGTGTGTTTTTGCTGTCGGGGGTAAGGCTTCTATCCCATTAAGAATGGATAGAGCGGACACCCATTCGCTTGTGCTGTCAACCGTTTCGAGTAAATTTCGGCAGCACCTCACCGCTGTTCTCCGAGTACACTGTAATAGAATAGATAATCATTTCAAAGCGGTGAAACAACGTTGAAATGAATATCTAATCTATCTTTGTACACGGAGAACCAGCAGAAAAGTACCAACGAAATATCTCAAAACGGATGAAAACACAAGTGAATGCAGTTGTTTGCTTTATACATTCCAAACTTGTCCACACGGGACAAATCTATCGGTTATCATACGATTGAATCTTCTCGTCACATAGACTACACGATGGTTGTTAGTACCGAGCTATACCGTCCGATATTTAACAACCTTCGTATAGTTCTATATCATGACGAATATCGAACGTATGTTAACCGATAGACGGGGACTAAGTGGCGCTTTGAGTTTCATATATGAGTATCGATGAGAATATGAAAGTTTCATATTATCATTGAGTATCATATATTGGTTTTAACTTGAACATTTAACGTGAATAGGTTTTACGTTTACGTTTTGTTATTAAGGGTTTGAAATTTCAAGTTTAGGGTAAATTTTTCTTGAGTTTACGGTAAAGTTGTACGTTTACGTTATCATCGAGTATCCTACTGAATGAACTAGTGCACCATAAACCCTAACCCTAAATAACCCAAATTAACCACAATTAACCATAGTCGTTACCCTAACATAAATTATCTCTACTTAACACAATTTACCCAAATTAACCTAATTAACCCTAATCAGGTCAAACTAAACCCAATTTACACAAATTAACCTAATTAACCATAATCAACACCTAACCCTATCAAATTATCACTAATTAACCATACCCTCTAATTAACCCAAATTAACCCTAGCCTCTAACCCTAAACCTGACCCTAACCCTAACCCTAACTACCCTAACCCTAAGCCCAACTAATTAACCTAACCCTAACCCTAGCTCCAACCCAACCGAACCCCAACCCCAACCCCAACCCCAACCTAACCCCAGCCCCAGCCCCAACCCCAACCGAACCCCAACCCAACCCTAACCCCAGCCCCAGCCCCAGCCCAAACCGGAACCCCAACCCCAACCGACCCGTAACCCTAACCCTAACCCCAACCCCAACCGAACCCTAACCCTAACCTAAACCTAACTGAACCCGTTGGAAACCCTAACCCTCACCCCTACCCGAACCCTGAACCCTAGCCCTAACATCATCAAAATTATAAATAATTGGAGATTTACTAACCTGTAGCGAGCGGTGGAGGAGACGACGGAGGAGATCGGTGGTCGACGACGCAATCGGCGACGAGTCGCGGGCGGTGGCGACGAGGAAGTCAACGAGGATGTTTTGGGAACGAGGGCTGGTGGCGATGACGAGAAAATTCGAGACGCGGGAACGAGATCAAGACGCGCGAGAGATTGAGAGAAAATTGGGGAAAGAGATCGAGGCGTAGGGCTTTTCTGTGCCTTTTTTTATTAAATACCCATATACATGCCCCTACGAATTTAACCGTAGGGCATTTGTTTGCGGCTTCATAGGTCCAAACAACAATTTAAGATTTAATATTTTTAAATTAAAACGTAGTCCACCGTAGGGACAACCATGTGGACCTACGGATTAGTCCGTAGGGGAAATAAAATGTTGCCCCTACGGATTCATGTATCCGTAGGGGCAACCCCATATTGTAGTAGTGACTTGAGCATAACCACTGGATAAAAGGTTTCATTATTATCCACACCTGGTTGTTGACGAAAACCTATTGCAACATGTCTAGTTTTGAAAGTCTCAACTTTTTCATCTACACCAAGTTTCTTCTTAAAGATCCATTTGCTCCCGATGGGTTTTACCCCTTCGTGAGCAACTTCCAAATTCCATACTTTGTTGGTATACATGGATTCCATCTTAGATCACATAGCATCCATCCATTTCACAGAAACTCCACTCGTGATGGCTTGCCTGAACCTAGTTGGGTCATCATCTACCATGATGCAATCCTCGCTCCCACCGTCACTGAGGAAGCCGTAGTATCTCTCAGGTGGATGAGGAACCCTACCAGATTCGCGGAGAGGCTGAGGTTCATTGGAGACTATTGAATCATTTGGTTCTACTAAATCATTAGTTCCAGTTTGTGTAGCTGGAACTACTTCTAGTTCTACCTCATGACCACTAATTTGTTTTCCAAGAAATTCCTTTTCTAAAAAGGTGGCATGTTGAGAAACAAAACACCTTTTGTTCCTCGGTTTGGTAGAAGATATTCCCTCGCAAATGTTTGGGATATCCAACAAACTTGTAGAACTGACCTTGCCTCGAGCTTGTCCGGATTTTGCTTTTCAACATAGGCCGGACAATCCCATATCTTAACTCGTTTAAGAGATGGTCTCTTCCCATTCCATATCTCACATGGAGTGGTAGGCAGAGATTTGGATGAAACCCCATTCAATAGGTATGCAGCTTCACAAGTGCATAAATCCAAAAGGAAACAGGCAACTCAGCAGTACTCATCATAGAGCGCACCATATCTAATAGGGTGCGATTCCTCCGCCCGATACACCGTTGTGCTGTGGTGTACACGAAGGAGTAAGCTGAGAGAGAATCCTATTTTCTTTTTAGAAAATCAAGGAACCCCATGCACAAGTGTTCCCTTCTCCGATTAGATCGAAGGACTTAATACTTTTACCCTTCTAGTTCTCAACTTCAAGTTTATATTCCTTGAATTTCTCAAAAGTTTCAGACTTGTGTTTCAACAAGAACATATGTCCGAATCTTGAGAGATGGTCAGTGAATATAATGAAGTACGAGGAACCAACCCTGGAATTTGTAGACATAGGACCGTATATATCACCATGTATCAGTCCTAGAGTTCAGTAACTCTTTCTATGTTTCCAGTAAACGGAGTTTTGGTCATTTTACCTTTGAGACAAGACTGTCAAGTATCATAAGATGAGAATTCGAACGAATTCAAATATTCATCTTTATGTAACTTAGCTAGTCGTGTTACAATGATATGACCTGTCTACAATGCCACAAGAAGGATTCGTTCATTTCTGAACTACCCCTCTTGTGTGTGTTGTATATACTTTGAACTGTGGTTTGATTTAGAACATATATGCCATTACATAACGTGCCTGATCCAATTAACTCTTGATCAAAGAAAATGTTCACAACATTATCCTTCAATACAAAATTATATCCTTCTTTAACTTAATAAAGAAACCGGTGTAATGTTGTATATCAAGTTCGGTATGTAATAACATATGTTCAGAATCAATGTATTTACCACTTAGTAATACAAGGTGATATTTGTCAACTGATTTGGCTGCAACAAATGCACCATTCTCTACACTTAGAGACATATCACCCAATCCCAGTTCTCTACCTTTCTGTAGCCCATGTAACAGATTACATATATGTGATCCTGATCCGGTATATTATACCTAGGATATAGAGTGTACTGAGAAACAGTTCTCGGTAAGAAACACACCCGAAGAAAATGCATCAACATGCTTATTCTTCGATTGGGTGGCATGGGAATCCTGGTATTCCCCTATTTTCCGCTCAGGCTTATAACAATTATAAGGTAGAGCGGAACCAACGTTCCCCAGCTCAGCATAATAAGCATGTTCAGTCAATACATCCATATTATTATCTTGATTAAGGCATGTCACGGTCGCTACTAGGAGAGAGAGAGAAGAAAACACTCAGCGTATGCTCTTGTAAGATCAGATTGGTTATTATTTTATCCAATCAGGATGGCTCCCACCGTTTTTATCAAATTTTCTTTCAAATCCTAAAAGGTAAGACGAGCCGGAATTAATTACACCCTACAAGTTCGCCAATCTTTCAGCCACGCTAGTGTCGGTACTTTGAGAGAGGTTCCCCGTGCTTTCGCACGGACTTAATTAAAATAAACCTCATTTTCTCAGGGGCGTAACCCCACTAATACGTTTCTAGACACCTACTTGATCGGCTAATTGTAATGTGCAAAACTCTTCCAGGAGTAACTCTTACTCGCAGTGGGTATCGGGATTCAACTATCCCATAGAAGGTATGCAATCTCATTGCAAATTTCAACACTTGAAATTCCAATAATATTTTGCCCCTAGCTTCCTATGACCTTGACGAAGGCCAACAAACCATAGGCCGCTAGTCAAGTTCAACCCGTACATTTCATGATTGAATTAAACCCACCCGCACGACCCTTGACGAATGCCAACAAAGTCGCACGGCTACCCTAGTCCAATCGCATTACATGCTTTTAGCAGATAAGCACTAATCAGCTACCGCACACTACGCTTTGACGAAGGCCAACAAACGTAACACGAATACTAAATAGTCCTTATCTGAAATGATGGAGGGATACGACGGGTTTTTAAGAAAACCTTTTGCTTAATGAACTTGATATCGTTGTAGAATCGAGTGATTTTGAAATAGGAATGTCTTTTAGGCTTCTACTAGTTTTGCTAAAGAGGTCACTCCCGGTGAAGAGATCTCGGCTTTTTCCTCATCGAATGAGGTGCTGGATATTCAGGAATACCACTATGCAATGCAAGAACAGGAGAAGCAATCAAAAACAAAACCGAGTGGGTTATATCATCTACTAGTTTCGCTAAAGAGGCCACTCCCGGTGAAGGGATCTCGACTCTTTCCTCACCGGATGAGGTGCTAGATGTTCTACAAGGAATACCGCTATGCAAAGCAAGAACTAGAGCTACCAGTTTTGAAAATTTGATTCTACAATATCATTAGGTTTCTTTCTTTTTCATTAATCTCATTAATGAAGTCCCATCATTTATGCATCCTAAGCATCACAGATAAAGAAACGAAAATAGAATGTACGCTTATGCCATCCGCATTCGTCACGGTGTCCCGTTATGCACCGTTAGGTTACTTAACTAAAGACATAGCGGGGCGGGACTAGCGCGAGTGCAAAACATAAGCAACGTTTATTATATATCATATATATAATAACAACATTCGTGTCATCATATAAAGTGATCACATCACAGAATATCAGCAGCAGAAGTCCACACATAAAATATTGGATATACTAGGAATTCCGTGTTTTAAATTAAGCCAGTAAAAAAACACGGATTCCACGGTCATGATGAATAGCCAAACCCACATTCCTAGACCCCTATGAGAGAGGCAAGCAACCCTACCAATTCTAGAGTTAGGAGACCCGGACTCGACTCCTCGAGATGGTCTCCCACCGGACTCTAGAACCCGGTTACTTATGCTCCCCGCCTTGGGTCTATCCTAATGCGGAAAATTAAATAATATACATCAATGGTGACATCATCCTCAACCCGGAAGTATCCCAATAAAAGAATATTACATACTAGTTTTTATATGAATGAAAATGAAAAACTCTCATCTCACGCAAAAATCCCCGGCTATTCAAACACGACGATCCAAGATAACATATCACAGCAACACATAACATCACATGTCATCAACGTAAGTAAATATGCGTATCCCAATTGTCTTTGACATATAGCAACAAAACCGGCGATACCCCTCATATTACACTTACGGTAGCAGAAAAGAAAGTGAAAAACTACAGCAATTGGAATCCGCAACACCCTCGGACATCATAAACACGGAATATCTCATATTCCGAATTTCATGCCTAACATTATAAACCCCGCATTTTAGTCTCGTTATTGAAAACACTTTTCAATAACAAGTCGGACGATTCAACAAGATTCCTGACAACCTGATCGAATGCTTGTCGAAAACTTTAGTAGATGGCCGCACCCTCGATGCCGTCAACGAAGTGCACTTAGGTGGAACACCGCGGCCGTGAGTACTTGAGGAGATGCTTTTGGCAACGGGGTTCTCCTACAGTCGCTTGGTTGGGGCTATGGGGCGTGGCTATCTAGTAAGGTTACCCGGCGAGTATCCGCATACACTACGTGATTGAGACGGAATTTTGATCCATATCAAAATCTCGTGGCAACCGATCAAATGAGACTAAATTTCTAAATTTATAAAATTCAAATCAGTTTTCACCAACCAATTATTGTGGATTCCAAATATTGTATCACATTCCACAGATTGTTAGGCGATGTTAAATATTTCGATCGAATTAACAAACACCCAAAATTTCCCAGAGAGCTCAACACTTGAGTACAGTTTAAAATATACCCAGAACATGCCACAGAACCTATGGACCAACCGTAGAAGGGCCGACCCATGCCTCACTCATAGCGCCGCGGAACCGCCGCAAACCTTAGGGTTTGGCCGCGGTTCCGCGGTCAAAGAGTCGAGTTTGGGTATCGTTCTTCTGGAGGATCCATAGAATTGCCTGCATGATTTTCTGAAGATTTTTAAACCCAAAAATTCCAACTTTTGGAAAATTTTCCAGAAAGAGGTCAATTTCGGGGTTTTGATGTCCGTTCGAACACTTTAACTTTGCCTAGACAACTCCTAACGCTCTAGCTCGGCTCTGATACCACTTCTGGGTTCCTTAGCATCCTCACTACGATTTATAGGGCATCAAATATGCAATTTTAAAAAAGTTAGAGAGCTAAGCAACCCATGCCAAGGATCTAACTAGGCAATTAGGAGTAAGCTAGCATGTAATCAAACATTACACTAAGTGAATGAGGAATACAACCTTTGTAGACTGGTCCTTCACTTCTAAAGCTCCGTGTAGTAGTCCCTTCGCTCCAAGTAGTGATCTCCCGGACTCAAGTTAGGCTCCACAAAGAAAAATGAACAAGCTTTCTTGAAGTCTTCGAGACCGAAGATGATCTACGTCGAGAAGACTCTAACTCAAGCTATCTTTTTACTAATTGGGAATTAGTGAAGCAAACAACCTAAACCAAATGTCTAATCTAGTGTAGGTTGATGAACTAGGATTTTTGCTCACTTTAGAATAATTTTTCTCACTATATTTCTTCACTTTCCAAAAAGCTAGAGAGCAAAATTGGAATGGAGAAGAAGATAAAGATGTGAATGGAATGAGTGTGAGTATAGCAACCATGGGTGAGATAATATCTCATATTAACTCATGTACAAACTTAACCATGGCATAACATAATGGTTGGGTTAATAAATATCTAGGGTAAGAAAAAATTAGTGGACTAAGTCAATGATTACTACAAGCTTCTACAAGCTTCCTTTAACCATGCAATTTCCATCTAATTTTGTATTTACATAAATAAATAAAAACCCCAATTATCTATGACATGGTATGAGTCTCATACACCCATGTATAATGTATCATCAAGTATGACACAAAAAGAAACACAATTAATATATAACACATATATATTAAATGCAAATGTGAGAAAAAGAAAAGCTTAAGTGAGCTAATATTAGTTAATGTAAAATTAATATATCAAATATATAATCATACATTAAATTATTAAATTAACACTTGATTTAATAATCCGGCTATATCACATATAACCGACTAATGATATCATATATCGCGAGATTAGAATACGGTATCGCATACGCGTATTAATCTCGGTCCCGCACATATCACATATGTGCTCCTACTTTGTTTCGTCTGAGCCAGAAAACCTCTTTGTAGGATTCTAAAGACTCGTCAATACGCCGACAGTAGGTGATGATCATATCAGTCATCCACAAGCCGTCAGCGGTACTAGCTGCACATAACGGCTACCCGGGTATTGAGCGATCAGAAGATCAACAAGTAAGTCTGCTCATACTCCTGCGAATCCAATAAGTAACACTACCATACAGTCCGGTCTTTTCATCTGATATGTCGCATATCCAGCCTGGGGGTGGTAAACGTCAGACCCCAATATCCTGATAAGTCATGCCGATGTGAGGCCCATAACGGTTCGAGAAACTACTGATAACACTTACCAGTAAATCTCAGTATCCCTGGCCAGAGATTTCCTGTTATGGCTAATTGAGCATAGCGCAACATCAACCCCCAATACCGGGAGTGATGAAATCCCCTCTTTTCGCTCATTGCCTCCATTTGACTCGGGACTGTACCCAAAAACCACCATTTTTTGCACGTTCTCTTGAACGTGGTAAGGTGGAAATCAAAGCACAGTAGGAATCACACAAGACTCTATGACGATCACGGTCTACAGACTAACCTGTACCAGTTTCACCAGAGAAATGATATCTGACGTATAATACCATCTTGGAGTTCTTGGCGAGTCCTGTTCAGTATACCCAGTCTCCACTGAGCACCCGTATACAATCTTTGATGTCAAACACTAATGGATGTGGGATCATCCATCGCCCATCATATGGGTCAAGAAACGTATACGTTGGTCTACTCTGGAATATCGATGCCCCGTCTCGATACTCCCACGACTAGGAACAATTGAAGGATGTACTTACGGACTACCCTAGCCCCACAAGTATGATCTGCATCATAATCCTAGTAGTCAAGTACTCATCCTAAGGGCTTTATCAACATGTAATAGAGAGACAATAAGTGTACATATTAAGATAAAGAGTAACTAGATAGCATACTATCATGTCGAGCAAGAAAGTCCTCCCTATATATGTCCAAGCATCCACTATAATATATATCATATGTATAATATGTAAGTCCGTGTTGCCCACCCCGGTGCTTACGGGGAGGCGGAAAACATAATATAAATCGGATTTTTAATGACTTAGGCAACATGGACTAAGCTTGTGAGGATCTTTGCTAAACATAAACTAGCTAACCCTAACTACAAAGTAGCTAAGTGAAGAAAGGTTATACCTTTGGTCTTTAGTCCTTCTCTCCTTGCTCCTAGGTATGGTAGAAAGAGTTCACCTTGCTTGTCTTCTCCCGTCAAAGAAGGATCCACTTGAAAGCCACCACCTTTAGCTTCAACTCCAAGCTAGGAGTAACTAGAGTGCAAGAAATGCTAAGACTTGAACCCTAGAAGTGAGAAGAGGAGATCAAGAGAGGGTTTTTCTCAAGCTTTTTGTTTCTCAACACATGAGAGGGAGAGAGCTTGAGGGAGAGGATGAGCAAGAGAGAGAAAAGATATCATAGAATGAGAATAAAAGTGAGCCATTCTCACTAATATGTGAGGATAATTCTAATTAGATAATTAGCTTGAAAATTGTCATGATAAATCATGAATTGACCATTATCATTTCATTTTGCAAAGATCAAAGAGCATATTCCAAATGAAATGATTATGGTCAAGTTGTCAACATGGTCAACAAGTCAATGAAGTCAAATTGTCAACAACAACCATGCACAATAATTAAGCTAATTATCAATTAACAATAATCCACACAAGAACAATAGGGTTAATAAAATGACAAATGCCATTAACCCAAAACAAGGTCCTCTCCCCCAATCTCAAGCAACTGTGCATACGCACCCGCATTCGTGATCCGAGGAACACGAATACCCTGAGAAAAAACCAATCTCAAATCATATACTAGGATCCGGCTTAAACCAAAGCCCGCTAGTATAAACTGTCCGGACAGCAAACGTGCACAAGTGCGCGGATGCGAACGAACCCTGTCGCAAAACCATGCGACCTCTACTCGTTTTGCCTAAAGGCGAATAGCTCTCTGTGTGGGACTCTAAAGACTCGACACTACGCTGGCAGTGGGTTTAACCACAGACCGCAAGCGGCACTAGCTGTACGTAACGGTCCCCAGGTAGATGTCGATAAGAAGACTGACGAGGTGAACCCCATCTGCACTCCTACTGAGCCTGTATGTGACAGTCTCCGTACAGTCCGGTCTGTTCGTCTGATACATCGCATGGCGGGCCTAGGGGGGCGGTGAACGTCAGTCCCCTAATAGCGGTACAAGTCGTGTCGGAGTGTAGCCCAGAACACCCTGAGATAACACTGGAAACCTACCAGTATATCTCGCTTGCCCTGGCCAGGGACTACTCGTGTAATGGCTCTCCTAGACACAGCGCGATGTCAACCCCCAATACCGGGAGAGACGAATCCTGTCTAACCGTCACTGCCTCCAAGTGCTTCGGGACTGCACCCAAAAACTACCTGTTTGCACAGCTCCTTTGAGCCGTGGTAGGGTAGTAATCAAAGTGCAGTGGGAACACACTCGAGGCGAAGTGACAGTGTCAAGTCAGCGGACTAAGCTGTACTCATGTCACCTGGGAACTGATAACTGACGATAGGTATATTACCAACCAACAGTTCCCAACGAGTCCTGTCCAGTGTACTCGTAACCTAACGAGCACCCGCATACTATCCCAAGTACGACGTACTAACGGCTGTGGGACAGACCGTCTCCCACACTGGGATGAGAAGCGCATACGCTAGTCTACTCCGGAGTATCGATGCCCTGTCTCGATAGTCCAACGACCAGGGACCTGTATAAGGATGTGCTTATAGATTACCCAGCTCCCACGAGTGCGAGCGCCATCACAACGCTGTAATCAAGCAAAGATCCTAAGGGCTCTACTAATATGTATACCAGCAATATGCTAAAAGAAACACATGCACATATTAAAGCAGAGACAAACCAAGTAGCATACTACCATTTCGAGCAAGATTGTATATACAACTGTGAATATCCCAAGCTTCCATTAAGTAATATACAAGCTAGTATGATACAGTAATGGCCTCTAGGGCATATACACTAACATAATAATGGCCACTAAGGCATACATACAACTAACAAAAATTAGAGAAAGAAGGTGAAAAGAAACCTTCATTAATGAAGCAACGCCTCATGTGCTCTCCACGAGGGTGCTAGTGCCAGAGCCAATCTTATAGGATTAAAACCTATGGTAGCGCCTCACGTGCTCCTCACACGGGCGCCAATATGCAAAGTACAGAAGAATTCTCTACATAAGAGTTAAACTCTTAGATGACGCCGCATGTGCTCCTCACGCGAGCGCCAATGTGCAAAGCATAGGAGAGTTCATTACATAAGAGTTAAACTCTTATGTGACGCCGCACGTGCTCCGCACGCGAGCGCCAATGTGCAAAGCACAGGAGAGTTCATTACATAAGAGTTACACTTTTAGGTGGTGCCGCACGTGCTCCTCACGCGGGCGCCAATGTGCAAAGCATATAAGTACCCATCTTTGGAATTCAATTCTTGAGTGGCACCCACGTGCACGACACATGAACGCCAGCGTCCAGATAGAATTAAATTCTACAATACTCTCTGTTAAACAGAGCCGTTGAATCAAAAAAGACAACGGAGATGATAAATCATCAAAATACAGAATTAAATTCTGTTGGGAGAAAACATTTCCCAAATCATTCTAAAATAAGAAAGATATTTTCGGTTGGATAAAAAATCCAAATATAGAATAAAATTCTATTCTCTCAATATTTCTAAGTAAGAAAAATTGCTCTCTATAAAACAGAGAACTATTGGATTAAAAAATCCAGTTTTACAGAATAAATTCTGTATAGGGGAAAATATTTCCCCAATCTCGTTAAAAAAACAAAAATCATATTCTGTAAAAACAGAAGTCCTTGGATCAAACATCGAATGGTGGGTAAAATTCCCCAACTCAATTTGAGTCCAATTAAATCAATTGGAATCTCTCAATGAGAGATTTTCTCAGATTTAAGTCACGAACTTGCCTCCTCTATATAAAGGATCCGAGACTTCAAGTCTCGTATAGAAGAAACCCCCCATAAGCTTCTGCAAAAATACAGTGAGCTCTAAAAAAGAAGAATGAATTAAATTCTCAAATAAGAAGACCTTCCTTCTCAAAACCCTAGGTAAAGAAAAGAGATCAAAATATCTCTATCACCTATAATATCACATCTAAGGGTTTGACCCTTGTAAAAGGAACTTAGTTCTTTCTCTGGATCTGATCTACAAGGCAAGCCTCGCACTAGTTGAGAATTTAATTCTCATCGGGAAGATCTTGTCCTTAAGAATCAAAGATTCAGGAAAGAACAAATTTAAAGAGAAAGAAGAGGGAATCCAGAATACTCCAGAACTCGGTTCCTTCAAATCGAGAACTTGGTTCTTTAAATACTCAACCTAAAATCACCAAATATAGTGATTTTAGCGAGCGTTAATGGTCAAAGCATCATTGACAGAGGTTTATCCTCTCTGAAAACATCAACAAAGATTAAATCTCCATATAAAAGAAACTAGTGCCTCACGTGTTTCCCACGTGGGCGCCCCTCTTTAACAACGCCTAGCGCTTCACGTGAAACACACGTGGGCGCCATATAAAAAGTGCTTAGCACTTCACATACAGCCAAAATGGCTGAGTGCTCAGCATTAATTAGGCAGCGTCCAGCGCCGCACATGCTCCTCACGTGGGCGCCACAAAATAATAAGAACGCTTAGCACTCCTTAAATAGCCAAAACGGCTAAGTACTGATTTGGCAGCGCCCAACGCCTCATGTGCTCCTCACATGGGCGCCATAAAAATAATAAGAGTGCTTAGCACTCTATAAATAGCCAAAACGGCTGTGTGCTTAGCACTGATTGGGAAGCGCCCAGCGCTTCACTTGTTCCTCACGTGGGCGCCACCAAAAAAAGAGAAGAGAGAAAAGTACTTAACACTCCATAAACAACCAAAATAGCTGAGTGTTTAGCGCTTATTGGGCGGCGCCCATAATTAAATACTTCACATGACACTCATGTGAGTGTCAGAACGTCAAATAAGTGCTTATCACTTTTGCATAAAAAGAAAAGGGCTGAACAAACAGAGCCCAAATGAATGCTTAGCACTTTTGAATAAAAAAGAAGAAGAGTAGGCAGACTAAGCCCAAATTGGCTAAGTCTCTGAAACTTCTTTACAGCCGAGCCCATATGTTCTTTTGATAGATCTTAAGTAAAAATGATCCTTAAAAACATTGTTAAACCGATCTTAGTCTCAAATTTGATTAATGATCTCTCATTGATGATATCAAAAATGATATTCATCCCATATCTCCTAAGCTAATTTTAGTCTCAAATATGACTAACGATTCTTAGGTCCATCTAATCCCCTGTTTCCCTCAAATACGGGATTTGGTTCGAGTGTGCATCTTTCCACACCTCTGATATATGTCGTTCTAATTTCTCAACGTCTTCAGAGAGGTGGCGGTCCCGACAACCAACAACTCCTTTCATCATACATTGATGCACTTCCAAATTGACGTGCATACCTCAAATACTTGCCTCAAACATGGCGGTAATGGACCAGAAGGTCCTTCAACTAACATTCGTCCCCAAAATGGGAATGTTGGACCGAAATGTCCCTAAACTAAAATTTCGCATCAAACATGGCGATAATGGACCGTGATGTTCTTAAACTAAAATAATTGGGCCCAAATGCTTATATGTTTTAAGTTGATCATAATCTCAAACCAGATTAACGGTCCTTAAATAAAACAAGCCCAGATCTAAGATATACGGACTTGGACTGATCCGCGCCCTAAGGGCGACGACATATACTAGTCTCCGTATACAATCCACGGGCAAGCTAAACAAACAAAAACACATACGACACGAAGCGAACTACTGGAGAAAGAGAAAGTAGTTATCGCAAAGTGGTAACGTAATTAACTGCAGGGGCTTGCCCCTGCAGGGAAGAGCGTCCCTACAATAAAAAAACCCTCATTAAATGAGGGGGAATCTGATAAAGTCTGCTACGACGGTCACGTCTGCCCAAACCTCCGATATATGGTGCCATAAATCAACTTGGTATCTTCGGAGAGGTGGATGGATAAATCCAAATAGCATCTGCCTCCAAATTCAGGCCAGACGTCCCAACGTATCGGTCCCTGTCTTGCAGAGGTAAACAGATTCTGGCAAGCCTGGTGGGACTTTTTCCTCTTTCCACTCCATACTTCGTGTGTCGTGTTTCACAAACAAAATCGCGATTCGCAATGGTTGCCCTTGGATTCAAGGTACTAAAATTTGGTGTCTAGCTCCTGTGCGGAGAAATTGAGGGCTTTCAACTGCACATCCTGCAACAGCAACTCTTACTCCACCCCAACTGGAGGAGTGATCTACGGGCCCAACATAGCCTCAATTTTCTCAATGCCGTCGGGGCAAATTACACAAGCCACTATTGGACTATTCTTCTGGACCATGTTCCCACCGGTGAGTTTCGGTGCCTCAGCGCTGCAAGAGGAAGCTCCCAAGAGGTCGGTCTATGACCGACTGGCAACCACAACGGCCCCTCTCAACGGGCCATCCAAAGCTGACGTCTTAGTCTTCAATAGGCTAGGAAAGAACCAAAAAGGGCCGGCAAAGAGGCTCGTGACACCTGAAGGGGCTACCCCAAAACGGATAGCCCTCCCAACTCCTGCTACGGGCGAAATCATCAAAGGTGCTTCCCTTACCAAAAAGTCGGTCTTTGAAAGATTGGCCGGCCATCCTCAAACCTTGCCAAGGACGTCAGTCTTCAACAGGCTGGCAACAACAACAGACCCTCACCAAATCTGGGGGCACAACGAAGCCGCTTCCAAAACTGAGGCGGTCCTGATTGGTCTGATTTTAAAGAAGTGTTTGTAGTTAACCGCAATCAATAACGGTGTCGCGTGTAGCTAGACCGAGATGAGTATGGGTCGTCCTCAGGGAAACGTTGAATCTTTTAATCTTACTTTAGACTTGTTGAAAAAGGAGAAGAATAAAGAATGGTGAAGAATAGTTGTAGGTTCTAGATCTACGTTAAACACGGATGGAAAATATAGATCTAGATTAGCTACGGTTATAGGTTTATATAAAAAGGGGGCTTGTAGGGTTCATTAAGATTTAGTAGTCATGGATGATTAATTAAAGATTACTCATTTTATCCTTTAATAGATTTAAAACTAGATCGACAGTGATGCATGTAGATTAGGGTTTCTGGAGGAAAAAGGGTTCCCACTCTTAACCCCTATCTTGACATGGATCTCCGTTCTTGTCTAGCCTTTACCAAAACAATTGTTAATCAATCTCTAATCGTGGTCGCGATTATCAATGAGTTGATAGCGCGCCCAATTAGGATGTTAACTATTATTTTGATAAAGTTTATAAACTTTATAGGACTTAAAAAGAGTTTAAGGATCTTCATCATCCATTAACATACCCTAATCCCATGAACCCTAACAAGCAAAGAATTACTCGTGCATGTTGGGATAAGAAAAGATAGAAATCATGAAGAAAATAAAATGCAATAGAATAAAACTACCTTTATTAATCAACAAGATCAAGTACACTTTGTTTCCTTAAAAAATGATTACAAAACCTAGTTTGCTTCTCGATCTCTTCTAAGGAGGTAGATGAACAGTTGATGATCAGCCTGGATGCGTGAGCCTGTCGCGAACTTCTTGATCTCTTCAGCTTGATGATTTTTCCAAGAGGCTCTCGGTCCTTATTTATAGTCCCAAAGGAAGAACCCTAGCTTCCTGATTTGGAAACCAGTGGTTAAGATCCTAACAACAAAATCCCAACTCCCAACTCTTCTGATACGCGGCGAAACCGGGTCCAATAGGTGGGTTTGGCCGCGGTTCCGCGGTCAAATAAGGAGATCATCTGTTAGTTTTTCCGGGGCTTCATCTTGATGACACATGGTGATCTTTTGAATATCTGGAAACTGAAAATCTTTTCTACGTCACTGCCAGAGTTGATTTCTTTAGTCTACTTTCTTAATTATGCAGGTTTGTTTCGCCAAATTTGATTTCCTTGATTTCAGTCCTGAAAATTCTGCACAACAACTCAACAAATAATATTAGTTTGTTTTATGGAGATATTAACTTAACCATTAAGAATTGGTCAAAGGCTTTTAATAAGGTAAGCATATTTAAATGGGCCAAATATCACATGGATATTATATACTTACTTTTTCCTACAAAATGTTAATTATAATATATAAACACATGAAAATAGTATTTTTACAGATAAACCCTCATATGTATCATATATTATAATAAATACCTTTTATTATATAGAAATAGTAGGAAAAATGTCATATTAAATGTGCAATTTTATCAACTGAACAAATACCCCCAAACTTATCTTTGATCATCCCGAGCAAACTAGTTTATTCAAGAGAAGGAGAAAAAGAAAGGAGAAATCTAAGCACACTTTCATAGGCAACACGATTGCACTGAGCGTGTGCAACAAGCCGTTAAACCCCTAGGTGTCCCTAGTAGGAGGAGTGTTGTCTCATGAGGGTTTTTAGCGGATTACACCCACAAAATCCTATAACAAAAGAAAGATAGTGAAAGTTATATACAAAGATAAGAACTATAAAAGAAAAAACTTGAAAATAAGAGTTTCCAACTATACTAGCTTTTCAGTTGCTATGAGCCCTATCTTAATGGTCATGGAAAGATGTCAGAAATCACATCACCCCTCAATAAAACATAGCCTTTAGTCTTCCTCCCTATCTTTCTTCCAAACATTGATCATATACCCCTACGAGTGTGTAAAAGACATCCCTACATTCAGAGAATTCAATTCAAGCTATCATACTCTTGTCCATCTTCCAATGTGCTTTTTAATAGGTGAATTTTTAATGAATTTGCTCACACATCCTTCATGCGACCGTTAATACTTCTTGAGGTACTAACCGACCGATTACAAAACGTGCTTGCACATTAAGGTGTAATTCCTCGTCTTGCAACACCTAAGGCTTAGCAGTGGCTCCCAAATTAGTTGGTCTAAGGCACTAGGTGATAAAGCACCCTCGCTATATTTTTTTATACTGCCTTGGTAATTACAAAACCAGTGTTCATTTTTTTCTTCACCACTTATACTTTTTATTTTTATATTTTATTTTATTTTATTTTTTATTTTCCTTCATACTAAGATTTTAGACAAGAGCATTTCAAGGTATCCACTACCATCCCAAGTTTCAAGATGTGTGTAAGTGCGTACAGTAGGGTATCAACGTTCAAATGTTTGGCTTCTAGAATAGGGACTATTTTTCAGACTTACTTTTATCCTCGGATTGGCAATTTCCTTCATCTTATTGACCCTTGGGAAAACAGCTCATAACTACTTATTACTAGTTTTGTTTTAAGAAAACCTCTAATTTTCTTGTTTTTCTCAAACTATTCCTATCTTTCATATGTAAATTTTCATTTTCAAACTTTTATTATCAATTTTTTTTTGTGTGTGGTTATATATAGTATAATGCAAAGTAATGCTTAAATAAGCACAAACATCCCCCAAACCTGTTTGCAGCAGTGTTCTCACTGTTGTTTCTTTTAAATCTCAAAAACCTGTAGACTTGGGAGGAAAGGTTATTAACGGGGGCAACAAAAATTGAAAGTGAAAATCCTCCCCCAAACTTATTTTTGGCTTACAATTTTGAGGAAATTTTTTATTTTCAAGAGCCGAAATATACCCCCCCCAAAATTAAGTAAAATAGTATTAAGCATTTAAAATTATTGGGGAGGGTAAAAGTTATTGGTCAAAGTAAAGCCTTGCAAAGACCAAAAGTCAAAACCAACCATTCAAAAATTTTATCGATGAAGCACCAAGGTTGGTGGAAGAACATGTCGCCATTTGACGTGAAGAAGTGGGGAGGAGATAAGAGGTGTAAGGGAAAAGGTTTACGTCTCGATTTGTAGAGACAAAACAATGATGATGGATTACTCGCATTCTCATTCTTGATAAGAAGAAGATGTGGCGGTTTAATTTCTTTGGGTTGGGGTTGATTCATCACAACGCCCATGTCTGCTAAAAATGCGAGTTCATCAGTGAAGATTTCCTCAAAGCTTTCATCGATACCCCGAAGAATAATGTCATCAGAAAAAATGGGGTGATCGTCAGACTCTATAAAAAGTTACTCATCAGCGTTAGATGTTGACCCGGACAACTCGGTGGAAGAGTCCGTGTATATATAATAAATAGTTGGGTCAAACAACAATATATGAAAAGAGTCAGTATAATGAGGCTAATCAAATTCGCTGCTGTCGACATCCATTAATTCAACAGAACATGCTTGAGCAGTGGGTTCGGAGGGTACACTTCCTAACTTGTAAATGTTCAGCTCAATTGACATCTTCCCGAAGGATAGGGTCATAGAGCCGTTACGACAGTTGATTATAGCATTGGAAGTGGCCAAAAAGGGTCTACCGAGAATCACCGGAATTTAGTTCCGTGGGTTCGCTACAGGTTGTGTATCTATAACGATAAAGTCCACAGGAAATATAAATTCCCCGATTTTGATTAACACATCCTCTAGCTCACCCCTAGGTTGGGTGATAGATCGATCGGCCATCTGAAGAGTGCAATACGCAGGTTTTAACTCTCCGATCCCTAATTGCTCATAAACAGAATACGGAAGCAAATTAACACTAGCACTTAAATCGAGTAGAGCACGATTGATATTTTTACCCCCAATAGAAATAGAAATTGTAGGACTTCCGGGGTCCTTTCGTTTCTTGGGTAGTTGTTGTGTAAAAGCAGTGCTCACATTACTCGCAAGGAAAACTTTTTTAGGTACTTGAACTTTTCTCTTCCTAGTGCACAAGTCCTTTAGGATTTTCGCATAAGACGGAAATTTTTGAATAGCATCTAGGAGAGGAATGTTTATGTTAACTTGCTTAAAAATTTCCACAATCTTCTCCATTTGTGGACTTGGTTTGTTGCCCCTTAACCTGTTTGGATAAGGTGCTTTATCAATAAGGGTTGGGTCCAATATTGGAGAGGATTGTGAGGATGGAATGGATCCCAGAATTGGAGTGGGGATCGTTTTAAATAGATTTGTGGAAGTGGGCTGAGGGTTTGAGCCTTGTGGGAAGCGTAGAATAGGCTCGGAAGTAGGTGTGAGACTAGACGAATTAGGGGAAGAAGTAGAAGCCGGGGTATCATTGGTATCACTAACATCATCAAATTGTTCACCCACTCGGTTATTTAGCACTCTTCCCGATCTCAACGTAGTAACGGCATTCACATTATGATTTTGTGAGTAGCCAGGATTTGGTAGGGGTTGAGATGGGAGTTTCCCTTTCTCTCTCGCACTCATTGTGGCGTTCAACTGTGCAATTTGGTTTTCTATTGATTTAATACTCTCACCGTGGGAGGCGGAGTCTTTCTTTATGGTATCAATAGAAGACTTCATATCAGCCGACATTTGAATAGTTTGTTTCATAAATAAATCCAAAGTTTGTGCGAGTGAAGAGTTATCAATACCGGCCAATTGCGGTGCAGAAGTGTTGGCCGGATTTTGAAAATTATGTGACTGAAAAGGGTGCTGACTTTGTGGTTGTGGTTGCTGTTGCTGTGGAGGAGGTCTTTGATAATTGCTTTGGATATGATTTTGATTTTGGTTTTGGTCTTGGTTCCAAGCTAAGTTAGGATGATTCCTCCATCCTTGATTGTACGTGGAAGAATAAGGATCGTTTTGAGGTCGCTGCTGAAAAGTAGCATTAGTTTGCTCGTGACCTTGAAACGGTGCATTCATAGAACATTCTTCCGTCAAATGTGAAGGATTTGAACAGCAACCACACACGGTCTTGGGTAGCGTGACCTGATTTAGGCAGACTGATGAGAATTTGTTCTCAATAGCGTCGAGTTTCTTTTGCATCGCTGCCATTTCGGCTTTTACTGCGATGGACATATCGAGCTGATGAATACCTCCCCTAGATGAAGGCGGTCTTACGTTTTCCCACTGCAAAGTGTTTTCAGCGAGGTCTTCCAAATATTTCCAATCTTCACCATCATCTTTAGACATGAAATTGCATCGACAATTTGTTTCAAGCATTTGCTTTGTCGCTGGATTAATGCCCTCATATATAATTCGGCATAAATCCCATCTTTGTATTCCATGATGAGGACATTGGACAAACAGATCCTTGAAACGTTCAAAGCACTTCCAAAATGGTTCAATGGGAAGCTGGGTGAACTGGTTGATCTCACTCCTAACATGGGCGGTCTTATGATTTGGGTAAAATTTCTTAAGG
Source organism: Agapanthus africanus (assembly GCA_030015575.1). Classification (NCBI taxonomy): domain Eukaryota; kingdom Viridiplantae; phylum Streptophyta; class Magnoliopsida; order Asparagales; family Amaryllidaceae; genus Agapanthus; species Agapanthus africanus. The sequence continues at coordinate 425,145,198 of CM057349.1, forward strand.
AATGCTATCATGAATTCATCCCAATTGGAAATAGAGTGTGCGGCAGTATTATGAAGCCATTTTTCTGCCAAGTCGCACAAAGTGAATGGGAGAAGACGCAAGCGCATAGCATCCGCAGTCAGTTATGAAGTACCCATCATTACGCATACGTTTTCGAATTTAGTGATGAAAACGTACGCGTCTTCAGACTCGAGCCCATGAAATTTGGGCAACAGATTGATGTAGTGGGGTTTAATTTCAAAATTATCCCCATTGGCTGGTGGAATAGATAAGCAAGTGGGAAGTGGACCACGGACAGGATACCATCTCTCTTGGAGAGAGATGCGAGGTGGATTCTGCTCACCTAAGGACGGTGGTAGCGTGGTGTTATAATTTGATGGAGCACCGTCCATCTCGGCCGTGGTGGGTGGTGGGGAAAAAAATATGAAGAAGTACCGACTTCGGAGTCGATAGCAGGAACGCGGATAAGACGGGCACTAGAATCCCGTGTCCACCCAAGCATGCACTAAGCGGGTTTAGCGCAAGTGGCAACGTGTGTGTGATTTAAAATTGGTTTGTTTTGAAAAAGTGGGACTTAAGACAAATCACACAAAAATGCACAAACAGCCCTAGAACTGAGATTACCTAGGTCAAGTCTCTAGACCGCTCCTAGATTTCCAAAGGACAAGCCGCAGGATCAATCCTCTACCACCTCTTTACTACTCATGTGGCCAGGTAAATGCCAGATAAGTGGGAGGCATCCGTTATACGATTCACCGAAAATAGCGGGCCTAATTAAGTAACCACTTGCCTCAGACACACTTGCCTAGACACCACAAAAGTAATGCGGATAAGCGATAAATTACCCATGACCTTCCTCTGTCCTTAATGAGCGCGACAGTCCTTAGAGTCTTGTCTAGATATTTTTTTTTAAATTAATGTAGGGTTGTTGCAGATGCTCGTTTTGTGATTTGCGGGGCCTAGGAAGGGTGATAAAATCCCCACCTAATCTGAATTTTGGTCTTGCCCCTTAAAAATCCGTATTAAAATATGGATTAACAAACCGATTACAAAACTTTGCAAAAAGATTTTTGAGCGGCAAAATTTTGCAAAGAATCCAGCAGAAAATATATTTTATTGGATTTCAGAGAAGAGAGAAAGAGTTGAGAAACTTACCAGAGAAGTTACGACCCCTAACTCCTCCCTTTAGCCGCGCTTCCGCCGCTAATGTGCTACTTGTGCCACGGTTCCGCCGCAAGGAAGATGGATCAGTTGATGAATTTTTGCTCCGTGGCCTTCTGCACTCCTCTGGATCTTGATGAATGTCTCTGTCTTTCTGTTTCTTCAAGTTTGTGACTCCAGATCTCCTTGCAAAATTCATACAATAATCGTTAAATATACAATTTGCAGTTTTGTTTTATTTATGATATTGATCGAATAAGAATTCAACACAGATAGTAATAATAAAAAATTATGCACGTATCCCTGGCAACGGCGCCATTTGATTGATGTGTATTTTAGAGTAGTGTTTGTAGTTAACCACAATCAATAACGGTGTCCCGTGTAGCTAGACCGAGATGAGTACGGGTCGTCCTCAGGGAAACGTTGAATCTTTTATTCTTACTGTAGACGTGTTGAAAAAGGGGAAGAATAAAGAATGGTGAAGAATAGTTGTAGGTTCTAGATCTACGTTAAACACGGATGCAAAATATAGAACTAAATTAGCTACGGATGTAGGTTTATATAAAAAAGGGGGCTTGTAGGGTTCATTAAGATTTAGTAGTCATGGATGATTAATTAAAGATTACTTCTTTTATCCTTTAATAGATTTAAAACTAGATCTACAGTGATGCATGTAGATTAGGGTTTCTGGAGGGAAAAGGGTTCCCACTCTTAACCCCTATCTTGACATGGATCTCCGTTCATGTCTAGCCTTTACCAAAACAATTGTTAATCTAATCTCTAATCGTGGTCGCGATTATCAATGAATTGATAGCGCGCCCAATTAGGATGTTAACTATTCTTTTGATAAAATTTATAAACTTTATAGGACTTAAAAAGAGTTTAAGGATCTTCATCATCCATTAACCTACCCTAATCCCATGAACCCTAACAAGCAAAGAATTACTCGTGCATGTTGGGATAAGAAAAGATAGAAACCATGAAGAAAATAAAATGCAATAGAATAAAACTACCTTTATTAATCAACAAGATCAAGTACACTTTGTTTCCTTAGAAAATGATTACAAAAACGTAGTTTGCTTCTCGATCTCTTCTAAGGAGGTAGATGAACAGTTGATGATCAGCCTGGATGCGTGAGCCTATCGCGGACTTCGTGATCTCTTCAGCTTGATGATTTTTCCAAGAGGCTCTCGGTCCTTATTTATAGTCCCAAAGCCAGAACCCTACCTTCCTAATTTGGAAACCAGTGGTTAAGATCCTAACAGCAAAATTCCAACTCCCAACTCTTCTGATACGCGGCGGAACCGCGGCCAATAGGTGGGTTTGGTCGCGGTTCTGCGGTCAAACAAGGAGATCATCTGTTAGTTTTTCTGGAGCTTCATCTTGATGAAACGTGGTGATCTTTTGAATATCTGGAAACTGAAAATCTTTTCTACGTCACTGCCAGAGTTGATTTCTTTAGTCCACTTTCTTAATTAAGCAGGTTTGTTTCGCCAACTTTGATTTCCTTTATTTCAGTCCTGAAAATTCTGCACAACAACTCAACAAATAATATTAGTTTGTTTTATGGAGATATTAACTTAACCATTAAGAATTGGTCAAAGGCTTTTAATAAGGTAAGCATATTTAAATGGGCCAAATGTCACATGGATATTATATGTTTACTTTTTCCTACAAAATGTTAATTATAATATATAAACACATGAAAATAGTATTTTTACAGATAAACCCTCATATGTATCATATATTATAATAAACACCTTTTATTATATAGAAATAGTAAGAAAAATGTCATATTAAATGTGCAATTTTATCAACTGAACAGGTCCCATCTTCAAGACACGCTCGACGTCGCCACTGGCGCCGACTGAGGAAATCTGGGGGCAACTCCTTCTCTGGATTTACCCCCACCAGCTCCAATGGTGGAAGTTGATGCTGTTGTTCCAATCAGAAACAACTTTGAGCTGCTCAGGAGGGTACGCAAGAACTTTCAAATGGCGGTGCTAAAAAAATCACCATACCTGCAGAAACCACAGTGCAGGCAAAGCCAGAGCGCCCCCATCAACGACCCTCCTTCCAAATTCACAAGGTCTGGCAAAAAGTCCAGGACTCCATGGTTGATCAAAACTATTCTCGTCGACCGAAAAAATCGAAGGCTCGCCAAGAGAAAGATCATCGCTCCACCATATAGCGAGGGACTTCTTCTACACAGGCGCCTGTTACAATGGCTACTTCAATTTTGACCTCCCACAAAAGGATGAGGACGGAGAAAATCCCACCGCCTGCGGCAAATTCCAAAGTTGATGGACACAAACGCCCCAAGTATGGGGGCATGATCGTACATACAGTCTACATGGCTTCCCGAAAAGAAGAAAGTCATTCTTCCATAGGACATCGACCGCAAACTCAGTCGCTCACAAAAGCTCAGAAGTAACAACAAATGCTCCAGGAGACGCTGACCAAAATGGCAGCACTCACCGGGCAGAAAGAAAGTCCGGATCTAACATCCGAACAGCTCTAGGAGCAGGAGACCAATACATAATTCCTGCGAAGGGTGATTGAAAGAAAGGACAAGAAAGCTGCTGAGCAGGATGCTAACATAAAGCAGATGGCTTTCTTATTCTAAGACATGGTTGAGATGATGATCCAGCCAGAACTCCCAGCCGAGGATCCGCCGATAATCATCGAGGATGACAGAGGGAAAACACCAAACCCTCTTCCGGCTTTATCAACAGCCAAGGAGGAAACGATCTCCAAGGATGCGCTTGATGATTATATCGCTCAATAAATACGAGCTCATCAAGCTAATGAATCTGCAGGTCAAATCGTCGGAACTGGGCGACCGTATCCGGGCTGGTATGACCAAAGTAAATACCTGCTGGGATATATGATCCCCAAGTTCTATGTGTACAAGGGGACATGCAACCCACATGAGCACGTCGTGCAGTTTAGAGCTTTGTGCGGAAATATTGGAGGCGACGATAAACTGTTGCTCTGCCAGTTCGTTGGGAGCCTGTCAGAGACGACCTTTGAATGGTACTCGGAGCTCCCAAATGACTTCGTGAGAACATTCACAGAGATGGAACTGATGTTCACATAGCGGTTCTCTAGCGCAAGCGAGCGCACCCCGATCATGGCATTAATCAATGCCAGGGTAAAGCCAGGAGAAACCTGGGTCCAATATGCTATCCGGTGGCGGAACTTATGGTCAAAGTACGAACGATGCATCGAAGAATCCACCGCCCTTGGCATGTTTATCGGGACCCTTGATCCTTAAACGACTGTGTCCTAGTTCATGACGTTCTTCAAACCAACAACCTTCCAGGCTCTGATCGATAAACTGGCCCAAATAGACCAGATGGGCCACGGGCCTTCCTCCTCAAGTAAGGACCCTCGAAACGCCAAGGTTAAAGGGAAAGCGGCCTTCGTCGCCAATGCTCAACAACAACCGAGTGGCCCAAAACCGGCTGCTCTCTAAAACAACGCATGACCATGCCTATCCCTGGAAGAAAGGCTACGACGTGCTTACTCGTTTCCCCGCGATAAGACGAGGTGACTATTTGAATTAGCAATGCGTAACAAACTCATCACATTGCCAGACCCACGGCGTCCATCGCAACCCGGCGGTGTCAACAACCCCAACAACTACGCCTATCACAAAATGGTGAGTCACCCGATTGAGGATTGCTACATCTTCAAGAACTGGGTCGAGGACCAGTATCAACAGGGGAAGTTCGCGCTATCTAAGAACTGGAGGGTGAACCCACCACAGAAGTACACTCCTAAAAAGGTGGATGCACCGAGGGCATCATGCTCGCTCGTGGAAGAAACTCCATGGGAAGTCGTTCTTTCGGCAAAACTAAAAGAATGCTGAAGGCTCTATAGGCATGTCGGGCAGCCAGGTGGAAAAGCCCACTTGAACCTGAAATCATCGAAGGGATGCTGAAACCGCGTCCTGTGTCGAAGATTGTTGACAAAGGGCAAAATCCCCAAGTCAAGCCTTCAAAGTCTTCGAAGAAAAAGAAGAAGATCAAGAAGCCTGTGCAGCCTGCCGAGTATGACGACAAGTGCACAGACCTATAATAGTACATTAACACGCTGGAGGAGTACAACTAGAAGGTGCGGAAACCGGTCACGCTCGAAGAGTTCCTCAAGCATATTCTTGAGAACGAAGATAGTGACAACGATGAGGAAAATGATTCATCAGAAGAAACTGAAGACTGTGTAGCAAGTTGCCACATGGTCACCCATTCATTGTTAAATGACGAAGAAACTCTCTCAGTATCAAAAAACAACGCAGAGGAACTAGGGGCAGAATCGGCGCTAAAATCCCCGGAACTGCCAGAAGACCCGATCGATAGGCTGTTAAACGAAACCTTTCAAAAAAGCAAAGCTGACTGAGAACACTAAACAGCCATATACGAAAAGGCTAAGCGTCAGCGTCAGGATGAAGAAGCTGCAGCAAGGATGAGTAGTAAAGTATCCCAACCAAACCAAAGCACAGCTGCCAACAATAAGAGCAGGATCAAGACAGAGAAGTGGTTCGCCAATGCCCTGTTGTTGGAACTTTACCTGCACACGCAAACGTGCATGTTTAGAAATAGAGATTGTTTTTAAGAAATATTGCGCAAACGAGCTCGGTCTCATTTTAAAATTTATAAACCACAAGTGCACGGCGCGTTGTAGCGAGCCGTCAAGTACGGGTCGATCCGCAGGGAGTTGGAGATTAGATAGTGTCGCTTAAGGTTCAAAAAAAAAAATTCAAAAGTTGGCCCCAACTTGGCCGCAAATTACGGCCAAGATGATTATAGGCAACCCAAAATCAAATGTTCCATATGACACTGGATTGACAAGACCACCAGGGACCCACCATAACTGAACGAACCAATTTGGCCCCAACTTGGCCGCAAATTGCGGACAAGATGATTAAATCTGCGGCCTCATGTTGGTGTCTGGGGCCCAACTTTTGTCTGTGGTCTTCTACTCTCTTGAGCATCTCTCAGTAATTGCAGTTTCTTTTAATTTACACCTGAGTGAAATCTGGAGTGATGTACAGAGAAGGATCAAGTGGGTGTGTGTTTTGTTCACACTTCAAATCACTACATTTCCAAATACATATCATCATGCCCACTTGATCAAGCCACTTGTGTACCCACTTGCAAGACACCATGATTGTGTTTGCAACTTGATGTCTCATGATAGCTCATACCCACTTGTTCCATGATGGCTCATACATGAGTTTTGATATTGTATCATGTTGGACCAAAACTAAATATTTATTTGTACACAATTTTACTTGTTTACAAAACTCAATGACTTGATCTGTTATCTGTCTCGTTTGCAGTTCCGGCTAAAAAAACGTCGTTTCCGTTCATGTTGTGTAATGTTTCCAGTGTTTTTGCCTGTGTACCTGTATTCTGTACAAATGAGCAGACAAAGATAAATAGCACCGTTTTATTAATAAAATGATAGGAAATGAGCGGTATTAAAATGTAATAAATCGTGTCGAACACCTTTTAATGGGGATAAAGCTGTCGCCACTCGTAATAAACACTTCCGGGGTCATATGCCTCGACGGAGAGGATTCACATCCAAACTACTGCCTATATCATTGGAGGATTACCCACCCTACCGAAGAATGCAGTACTTTCAAGAAATGGTGGCAGGGATATGTTGCTCACCAAAAACAAGTCAAGAGGATGAAGCGCGAAGTTCGTCGACGATAAAAGAGTGCGAAAGATGCGCGTGAAAAATGACTGGCAACTGTCATATGGTTAGAACTAGTTCAGAAGGGGAAAACCCCCAAACTCTTACTTTCGGGAGCGATTCTGAGGACGAAATACCCCTCAGCCCTCTCTTCAAAGACTCCACCTCCGAAAAAGAGGAGGAGAAGAAGAACTGCGAGAATATTCAGCTGCGTAACCGCACATTGCCTGAAAAGAACCTCGGACCTACAAACAAAGGTTCGATAAAAAAAGACAAAGGGAAAGAGAAAATCTCTGAGAAAATTGCCCTTGACGATAGAGTTGTCAAAGAGCTCGCAACAAGGGACCCGCCTAGGAAAAATAAGATGGATTACAATGTCCTAGCACATCTGAGGAAAATACCCTCACAGTTGAGCATATTGGATGCTCTACTCTTGTCCAAAGAAGCACGAGAGTCTCTGATCAAGGCATTATGAGAGCCCGATCAGTTCCAAGCTTTCCTTGTAGAAGAGAAGATGAAGGACAAGCTGGCAGAGCTTCATACAGCTGACATTATATTTAGCGATGAAGATCTTTTCCTCGGTACGTGCGAAAATAACCGCCCGTTATACGTCACTGGGTACTGCCACGACATCAAGATAGGGAAAATCCTTGTCGACAACGGATCCTCCGTCAACCTTCTCAACATGAGCGTGCTGAAGGAAATTTGCATGAACGTTCAGCACTTGTCCCGGAACAAAATTACTATCTCTGGGTTCGACTCACAGTCGTCGCGGACACTTGGTCCGTAATACTGATGTTACGCTTTGGGTTGCATGTCACTGAAATCAAATTTCACGTCATTGACGCTAGGACTTGCTATAACGCTTTACTTGGCAGGCCCTGGTTTCATGAGTACAACGTCATCCCTTCTACACAACATCAGTGTATAGTATTTTAAGGATGGTTTGGAATACACCGTCACAGGGGAGCTAAATCCGTTCTCCATAAACGAGGTCCGGAAATATGAAGACGCGAAGTACTTCTTACCAGACTTCGAAGACACGGAGATGTGTCATAAGCCGGAGGATAAACAGAAGTCTGTCGCTATTATCCCGATCTTTGGGAGCGATTCCGAGGAAGATGAAGAAATAGTCTACTCGGGACAACCCCTGAAAGAGAACAACCTGCCCGGACCATCTACCCCTATTCTAGTATTTGGCAGCAACTCCGGGACGAGGCCAACGTAGTGTTCTCCATCCACCCGTCAGTGCAAACCCTCGACGAAGCAGATCAGAGTCTGCAAATCATAATGGCTCTATCTCGGCATTACAAGGAACTTGATGCGCTCGATACATACAGCGTACAAAAACTACAGTCTTTCTACGTCCCTCTTAGACGAAGAGGTGAAAAGACGATCCTCTTCTACCAATCTACGGAGACCAAAGTTGAAAAAGAAGTCTGGCATGGTGCCGATTTTGCATTCGATAGGTTTCAACCAATTCGTCTGCCAAGATACTACACGGAGGGATTGAAAAGGCAGTTAAGATGCCAATGTGTACCCCTCGAACAAACTATTCGACAAGCCCAATTCTACAAAAAGTTTTGGGATATTCCCGGGACTCGGATACGTTCGGTCCAAAAAACGGGAGCAGTTCCTGTTAGATATATGTATGCCCTAGAGGCCATTATTTGATAGTGGATGTATTGGTATGTGTATATATATATATATTTAGAGGACAATCTTGCTCGACATGATAGTATGCTATCTGGTTGTTCTTTATCTTGACATGTTCACTTGATCATGCATATTACTCATTTGGTACATGTTGATAAAGTCCTCAGGATATTTTCTTGACTACTAGGACTATCATGCAGATCATACTAGTGGGACATGTTTAGTTTATAAGCATATCCTTGAAAGGTTCCTAGTCGTAGGTGTATCGAGACGGGGCATCGATATTCTAGAGTAGACTAGCGTATACGGTTCTTAATCCATATGATGGGCGATGGATGATCCCATATCCATTGGTGTGTTGACACCAAAGATTGTGTACGGGTGCTCAGTGGTGACTGGGTACACTGAACGGACTCGCCGAGAACTTCTGTGTGGTATTATATCTATCGTCGGATAGTAATTCTCAAGTGACACTGGTACAGGTTAGTCTGTAGACCCGAGATCGTCATAGAGTCTTGTGTGTCCTCCCACTATACTTTGACCTCCACCCTACCACGGCTCTGCTGAGTCGTGCAAACAGGTGGATTTTGGGTACAGTCCCGAGGCATATGGAGGCAATGAGCGATAGGAGGGGTTTCGTCTCTCCGGGTATTGGGGGTTGATGTTGCGCTATGCTCGATTGGCTATAACAGGAAGTCCCTGGCCAGGGCTGATGAGATTTACTGATAAGTGTTGTCAGTAGTTTCTCGATCTGTTATGATCCATATAACAGCATGACTTATTGAGTTATTGGGGTCGACGATACCATCCCTAGACTCGATATGCAGTATATCTGACGAAGAGACCGTACTGTACGGTAAGTGTTGCCAGTTGACTCGACGGGAGTTTTGACAGGTTCGCTTCTTTTTCTTCTGATCGCTCAATACCTAGGAGCCGTTACGTACAGCTTGTGCCGCTGACGGTTTATGGGTATGTGATATTATCACTGGCTACTACTAGCGTATTGACGAGTCTTAGAGTCCCACGGAGGGGTTTCCTAGCTCAGGCGAAATGATGTGGGGAGCATATGGGATATGCGCGGGAGCTCCATAAAATGCGTTTATTTGATACCGTATTTTAATCGGGCGTTTTCTATTGGTCGGGTCGTATGTGATATGATCGGATTATTAAATCAAGTGTTGATTTAATATTATTGACTTTTAGCTCATTTATTTAAAACCTTTTTTATTATGATGTATGCATGAATGTATGTATGTATATTGATATGAATGCACACATGCATGCATACATGTGTCATGGTTGATGATACAATGGAGATGCCAATGCAAGACTCACATGGTAAAATATTTATATATTTTGATTATTGAAAAAAGAAAATGGGAATAAATCATGGCTAATATTCTACACTCTTCATTACTGGACCTAGCTATTAACCATGATCTATTTTCTATTTGTTCTTTTACTCAATATAAAAATATCTAGATATTTTATGACCATGGTTGTGGGTGAGTGTGACCCTCTCATATTTATTTTCTTTTCTCATTTTATTGTGAGAATTATCAAAGAGCTCAAGCTTAGCCATTCTTCTTCTTCCTCGTTCAAGCTCTCTAGCTTTTTCATGTGAGTGAAGAACATAAAAAGAAAGGTTTTTAAGTGAGATCAAAACCCACATCACCAATCTATATTAGTCTAGCCCACAAATGTAGGTTGTTTGCTTCACTTCTACAAAGATCAAGTGAAGCTAGGAGCTTGAGCCAAGGGACTCCGTGGTGGATTGTCGTGGACTTCGAAGGTTTCAAGTGAACCCGTTCAAATACCAAGTTGATCCAAGAAGTCACTAGAGGAGGTCTACAAAGGTTGTATTACAGACCTCTTAGTGTTAGACTACTATTAGTATGAGATACTTGTTCATGTTACCCTAATTTTCTAGTTCGATTCATGGTCGGTATTGCTTAGCACCCCTAAAATTTTTGTTATAGCATGTTTGATGAAAGCCAAACCCTAGACATGGTGCTAAGGAATCCCTACAGTTCCACAGCTGTCGTGTCATAAACAGCTCCAGCGAAGGGGAAAACGCTCTTCCGAATGGCCGTGACGTTGTAACAGAGCGAAATCCCGCTCTAAAAACGTTAAGTCCGTCGCTCGAAGAACAAATAGACAAGCTAATAAATGAAGCTTTTCGAAATAGCCGAGATGATCACAGCCGCGAAATGCCCATTTATGAAAACCAGGATGCAGCGTCTCAATCAGCAATCCGCGGAGAAGGAAGACTATAATGTTCTTCATCCCCGGGCCGTTGTATGTCCTCGCGAAGGGGGAAAATCCTGAAATAAAGGCAAAAACAGAGTAAAGAACACAAACAACGTTCGAAAACAACGAAGCGGCTCCAAGAAGTCGTGCAATCGAGAAAAGGTCGATTGGAATCCGTCCTTTATAAAGAAGATGGATCGGGAATATTCTTTCCCCCAAGACAAGACAAGGAAAATATTCAACCTTGTCATGAAGCACCAAATGATGATACTTCCGAAGTCGCGGCACCCCGAACAAATAAACGAGATCCATCATCCGGATTATTGCTCCTACCACCGAGCAATAGGTCATCCCTTCAAAGACTGCTTCACCTTCAAAGACTGGGTAGAAGACCAGTATCAGTAAGGCATGTTCGCTTTGTCCGCTTGCTGGAGGGTAAACCCGCCGCAAAAGCATGAGCCAAAGAGGACCTATACCGTGAGAATAGGACCGGCTCAACCATAAAAAGGGAAGCAGACTCGTACCTGCCATATGATAACACTCACAAAAGAGGGAGGGCACGGGATTATGGATGACCTCCACATGTGCTTTGCAAATGAAGATGAGGACGAGGCGATCTCAGAGTTTCCACCATCCCCAAAGGAGCTGGAAGATGGGATACACACTATAGCGGATAACCTAAGGAAAATTGACTTAGGGTCGGAAAAAGATCCGAGGCCAACGTTCGTCAATGAGCTACTATCTGAAAAACAGGTAGCAACGTTGAAGGACGTGCTCATGTAATATAAAGACCGTTTCTCTTGGAACTATTTCGAGATGCCGGGCCTAGATCCAAAAGTGGCGGTACATAAACTGGCCATATCGCCGGACATAAAGCCAGTCTAACAAGCGCCAAGAAGAATGCGGCTCGAACTTGACATGAGTATCAACGCTGAAGTCAAGAAACTAATCGAATCTAGCTTCATACAAGAAGTTCAATACCTCGAATGGATTGCTAACATCGTTCCAGTGATGAGAAAAAATAGGACGGTGCGCATCTGCATGGACTTTCGGGATCTCAACAAAGCTTGATCGAAGGATGACTTCCCAGTACCTGTTACCGAGCTGATGATCGATAACATGTCTACCCATGAGGTCTTCTCCTTCATGGATGGATCTTTAGGATACAATCAAATAAAAATACATCTTGAAGATCAAAAGCATACCGCCTTCCAGAACCCGTTGGGCATATTTTGCTATAAGGTGATGCCCTTCGGTTTAAAGAACACTGGTGCTACCTACCAAAGGACCATGACAAAGATCTTCGATGGCCTCATACACGAGATCGTTGAATGCTACGTTGACGACCAAGTGGTAAAGAGAAAATCTCATGAGGAGCATTGGGAACACCATAAAATAGTGTTCCGACGTCTTCAAAAGTATAATATGAAGACGAATTATCTAAAATGCGCGTTTGGAGTATCCTCGGGAAAATTCCTCGGATTCATCATACGGCACCGGGGTATCGAAATCGACCCTTCAAAAATCAAGGCGATTATGGAAATTCCCATGCTGAGAACCCTCAAACAACTATGGTCTCTTAAGGGAATGCTCGCTTATATCCGGTGGTTCATAGCCAACTTTTCCGGAAAATTTCGTTCCTACAGTCATCTTTTGAAGAAGGGGACCCCGTTCGTCTTGGATCGAAAGTGCCAAAATACACTAGATGAAATCAAGCAATACCTGCAAAATCCGTCGATATTAGCCGCTCCGGTTAAGGGAAAACCCATTATCCTATATACAACGGCCCTTGGGGGTTCTCTAAGCGCGCTATGGGCACAAGAGAACGATCAAGGAAAGGAGAGAGCTCTATACTATTTGAGTCGAGTTCTCCTGGGGGCAGAAAATAACTACTCCCCTATTAAAAAGCGTTGCCTGGCACTGATATTCGCAATAACGAAGCTCAGAAATTACGCCTTGGCATATGAGGTCCATCTTATATCAAAGGTGGATCCTCTCAAATATCTAATGTCAAGGGTCATATTAATAGGAAGGCTTGCCAAATTGACTCTCCTCCTGATGGAATTCTCGATAATGTATCAACCCCTCAAAACAGTGAAAGGCCAGACCATTGCTGACTTTCTTGCGGAGCATCCGATACCAGCCGACTCCCCCTTAAATTATGAGTTGCTGGATGAACATGCGTTCGACACAATCGAAGGAGAGAAAGAAGAAAATGATTCCTGTTTCCTGATTTAAAATCAGGAAAACTAATGGAGGAGGCATCACGTGCTAGCACGTGACCAGCGGTCACGTGTTGACACGTGACATTTAAAAGCAGCGGCAAAAGGCAGATTCGCTCTCTGTTTAAATCAAAGAAAAGGCTCCAGAAAAGGTCACGTGCTCACACGTGACCAGGGGTCACGTGTTGGCACGTGACGGCTGAGCAGCGGCCAGAGAACAGAGTGCAAAAGGAGAAGAAAGGCCCGTTTCAGGGGTCACGTGCCTACACGTGACCAGGGGTCACGTGGCCACACGTGACCGGCTTTCAAAGCCTCTTTATTTAACAGAATTAAATTCCGAAAGCATTCAAATCTTTCCAAAAGAGAATGATTATTTGGAATCGTTGGATTAAAGATCTAAGGGTGATTAAATATCACCAATTTATAGAAAAATATCAGACTTGGAAAGATTTCCACTTAAATCTAACCGAAATAACAAAGAGATATCGTTGGATTTAAAATCCAAAGGTGAATAAAATTCACCTAATAATCTAAAGGTCCAGATGAATGGTAAATATAAATCAAATCTCTCAATAAAAAAATCAGATCTTTCAATTGAAAATTCACTAAAACTGATTGATTTTCTTCCTTCTCCTATAAATAGGAGCCAATACAGAGACACATACAAAGACACAGAGAGAGAGAGAGCCTTGAGATTTTGGGAAGAATTTGATCCTCTGCAAAAGAAAACCTTAGGTAAGAAGGGAGAGGCTGGAAAAAGGAGAATTTAATTCTCAAAAAGTTTAACTCTTATACAAAAAGAAGAACTTAGTTCTTTCTCTAGCAGAGGATCTACAAAGTGCACATCTCCCCATGAATTGAGAATTTAATTCTCATTGGGTTGAGATCCTGCCATGCAGATCTAAAGCATAAAAGGGGAATGGAAGTTTGAGAATTTAATTCTCACAAAACTATAGGAATTTAATTCCTTTGGGATGAAATTAGGGTTTAACCCTATGATTATGGGAATTTAATTCCTTCAAAATGGACAGAACCAGGGTTTAACCCTAATTAAGAACTTAATCCTATTAAAATAGCAGGAATTTAATTCCCTTACAAAAAAAAAGAAAGAAGAAGGAATTAGGGTTTCACCCTATGCCAGAATTCAATTCTTTACATACATGAGGAATTTAATTCCTACAGAAAAGAAATCAGGTTTTAACCCTATCTAAGAATATAATTCTTCAGAAGAAAACAAGAATTTAATTCCTCTAAATTTTATTGCTAGGGTTTAACCCTATGAAGAATTTAAGTCTTAAAAAAGATAAACACATCTTCAAACAGGCAAAGAAACAGGGTCACGTGCTACCACGTGACCCCTGTAAAAATCCATAGAGAAGAACTTCCAGGCAACGCCTCACGTACCCCACGTGACCCCTTGTCAGAAGCTCTAACAGACAAACATTTAAATGCCCATCACGTGACAGCACGTGATGCTCCAAAGTATACAATACTTCTGGCAGAATAAAATGAATTGAGGGCGCTCTCACGTGCTACCACGTGACCCCTCTCGCCTTAGTGTTTAACATTGAAATTGAAACCTCTATATCCAGTTTTCAACACTGATTTTCTTAGTGTTTAAACACTAATTTAGAAAACTCTATTTACAGTGTTTAACACTAACTTTCTTAGTGTTGAACACCAACTTGGAAGACCCTGTTTCCAGTGTTTAACACTGATCTGCCTTAGTGTTAAACACTAATTTGAAATCTCCATTGCCAGTGTTTAATACTGATTTGCTTTAGGGTATAAACACTAATTTGAAAGCCTTGTTGTTAGTGTTTAACACTAACTATCTCTTAGTGTTAAACACTAACTTGTCAATCTTACTCCGAGTGTTCAACACTGTTGGTCTTTAGTGTTTAACACTGACTTTAGCCCAATTGGCTCAGTCTCTAGAGGCAAAGCCTCCCCTTCAATGGACCAACAGAAAGCCAATATTCTAAACATGATTGGACTTAGCCCAAGCTGGCCATAAGTCCTCAATTCAAAGTTAACTGGGCTA
Organism: Agapanthus africanus; assembly: GCA_030015575.1. Classification (NCBI taxonomy): domain Eukaryota; kingdom Viridiplantae; phylum Streptophyta; class Magnoliopsida; order Asparagales; family Amaryllidaceae; genus Agapanthus; species Agapanthus africanus. The sequence continues at coordinate 425,160,237 of CM057349.1, forward strand.
ATGGGCTCATAACATAATTAATTGGTCTTGGTCCTAAATTGGGCCAAAGACTATTTAATCTACCTTGGTTCAAGGGTATATCTCTCCACTCCTTTGATACTTGGCGTTGTAATTCCTCAACGTCTTCAAAGAGGTGGCGGGTCCCGATAACCATACATTGATACGGACTGTGGGGTCCTTAAACTCATGGACTATGAGGTCCTTAACCTTGACCGTGATGTCTTAAAACTAACACCGAACTGTGGAGTCCTTAAATCCATGGACTATGAGGTCCTTAACCTTGACCGTGATGTCTTAAAACTAACATTGGACTGTGGAGTCCTTAAATCCACGGACTACGACGTCCTTAACCTCGACCGCAACGTCTTAAAACTAACACTGGACTGCAATGTCCTTAAACTACCTATCGACCGCAATGTCACTAAACTAAACAACAAGGCTCCCTTAATTGCTCTCTTGTTGGATCTAAACGATCCAGTTAAGTCGATCTTGGTCTAAAACTAGACTAACGTATCCTTAACAAACGTTTAAGTCGATCTTAGTCTCAAACGAGACTAACGTATCCTTAAACCCAAACCCCCAAACCCAAATCTAAGATAATACGGATTTGGACTAGTCCACACCCTACGGGCGACGACATAACTCAGTCTCCGTATACAATCCACGGGCAACCAAACACAAAACAAACACCCACGACACGAAGTGATCATCTGGAGAAGGAGAAAGTTGCTACCGCGATGCGGTAGCGTAATTAACTACAGGGGCTTGCGCCTGCAGGGAAGAGCGTCCCCACAATCAAAAAACCCTCACGCGAGGGGGAATCTGACGAAGTCTGCTACATCGGACGCATCCGTTTAAACCTTCGATATATGGCGCCATAAATCAACTTGGCATCTTCGGAGAGGTAGACGGATAGCACCAATTAGCATCTGCCCCGAATCTCAGGCGAGACGTTCCGTCGTGCCGTCATTCGGAGGGGAACAATTCCCAATGGGAACTCTACTTCGATGGAGCATCTTCTATGAAAAGGCAAAAGAAAAACACCCCCATAATCAAAGCCGGGATGAGCCTTATCTTTGTGACTCTGCAATGAGGGATATTGCATTACGCCCTCCCCTTAACAGAGCCAAGGACTAATAACAAAGCTAAATATGAAGCTTTGATAGCAGGTCTCGAGATCGCTGTCGACATGGGAATCAAAGACCTCCTCATATATGGAGACTCTCAGCTATTCATTAGCCATATAAATAGCGACTATCAGACGTGTAAACTAGAGCTGATAAAGTATGGCGAAAGAGTGCAGCAACTGCTGACACAAATCCCTTCCTACATCCTGGAGAGTATACCACGTGCAGAAAACAGTAAGGCGGACGCGTTGGCCAAATTGGCTAAGGAACTGGCTGATGACGACCTCGATAACATAAAGATCATTGTGTAAAGCCGCAGGGTTCTTACGCCAACAGATATATCTTCGGAAGATCTGATAGTGTCATCCGAAAGAAAAGAAACGACCGAATAAGCATCCCTTCAAAAAGAGGACGAAGAAAAGGTCAAGGACTGGGGGGAAGTCTTCACAGACTAATTTATGTCCCGACGAACGCCCGAAAATGTGTCGTTTAGACATCTGCTCATGAAACGAGCTTTGTCTTTCACCTTCGTCAATGATACTCTATATAAGAGATCGTTCGACTGTCTATGGCTAAGATGCCTGAGGTCAGAGGAAGCAAAGAAAGTCATTCAAGAAATTCACAACGGACTCTGTTGTTCTCACCAAGCTGGGCCAAAGATGAAGCTGAAGATCAAAAGAATGGGTTAGTATTGGCCCACAATGATTCAGGACAGCCTCGAATATGTGAAGCGGTGTCACTCGTGCCAAATTCACGGGGACTTCATCCACCAACATCCAAATCCGATACATCTAACAGTAGTTAGCTGGCCGTTCGAAATGTGGGGAACCGATATAATTGGCCCCATTGAACCGGCGTTGTCCAAACGACATCGGTTTATACTGGCAACGACCGACTACTTCTCTAAGTGGGCAGAAGCAGTACCACTTAGGGAGGTGAAGAAGGAGAATATCCTCCTTTTTTTCCGGACACATGCCATCTATCGGTTCGGCACTCTACGACGAATTATCTCGGATAATGAGCCAGCTTATAGAAGCCATAAAATCAGCCGCTTCGCACAACAACATCAAATAGATTGGAGATACTCTTCAGTCTATAATTCTTGGGCCAACGGTCTAGCTGAAACTTTCAACAAGACCTTTACGAAGATTATAAAGAAGATGGTGTCCAGAAACAAAAGAGACTGGCACGAAAGGCTGCATGAAGCTCTTTGGATGTACCGAACAACGTTCAAAACAGCCACGAATACAACACCACACGCATTGGTATTCGGCACGGAAGATGTGCTTCCCCTGGAAATAGAACTCCCTTCTCTATGAGTAGCGGATCGATACGAGCTGACAGATGAATAAAATGCTCATCTTCGGCTTGAGGAGCTCGACACCCTCGACGAAACTCGCCTTATAGAACAGCAAAATCTGGAGGTTTATAAGGTAAGGATGACACGTTCATATGAAAGACTGACCAGGACGAGAACATTCCGTCAAGGCGAACTCGTGCTAGTCGTCAAAAGACCAATGATCCCCAATCGTGCAAAACGCGGGAAATTCGAGCCGGACTATGAAGGCCCGTACATTATAGATAAAGTCTACGAAGGTGGAGCCTACCTGCTCATGGATATGCATGGCGAAAGACCCTTCCAGAAAATAAACGGCCGATTCCTCAAAAAGACTACGTTTGAAGAGTCATGACTTAAGTCAATGATAGATGACGACGCTTGTATCCGCTCGCTATCTTCCTGAATCAGAACTCTAAGAATAGTATACAAAAAGCTCTGTCGCCCCAAAAACGACAACAACGGACCGAGAAGTCCTTAAACAGACAACCCGCTTCAAACATGGCGATAACAGACCGAGATGTCCCTAAACTAGAACCTCGCCTCAAATATGGCACATCAGACCGAGAAGTCATTAAACTAAAAATCTGCCTCAAAACATGGCGTTAACAGACTGAGATGTCCCTAAACTAGAACCTTGCCTCAAATATAGTAACATTGGACCAAGAAGTCCCTAAACTAACAATTTGCCTTAAACATGGCGATAACCGACCGAGATATCCCTAAACTAACAACGGACCAAATTTCCTTAAACTAAAACATCGCCTCAAAAATGGCGATAATGGACCGAGACATCCCTAAACTAATAATGGACCGAAATGTTCTTAAACTAGCTTTCCTCCTAAACACGGGAATGTCGGACCGAGAAGTCCTTAAACTAACGTTCGTCCCCAAGATGGGAATGTTGGACCGAAAAGTCCTTAAATTAGAAATTCGCATCAAACATTGCGATAATGGACCGAAACGTCCCTAAACTAGTGCGTCGCCTAAAACATGGCTCATCGCCCCAAATACGGCGATATCCTCTCTTGAGATCTATATTGCAATCAAAGTCCCAACGGCGAAAATTGCAACTCAAGCCCTACCGGCTACACAGCTACTCCAGTAGTGAAAACACCCCTAAGTCCCACTAGTAAATAGATGGGTCACCCGCGACGAAACTACTTTCGAGAGTTCCCTCGCTCGAAAAAAAAGTATGGTCAAAAGCGAAATGGGCACGGACGAAAACCCGAGAGGGCGCCGTGAGCAAAAACAGCAGGACTGCCAGCGTGTTTGTGAAAACCCGAAATGGCACAATCTCATTTTGAAAAAAATACGGTATGTCCACAAGCAAAATGGGTACGGATGAAAACCCGAAAAGGCGCCGTGAGTAAAAACAACAGGACTGCCGGCAAGTTTGTGAAAACCCGAATAGGGCGCAAACTCGTAAAATAAAAAAATTTATGTGCACTTGCAAGGTCCTCTTGACCTTGTGAGGAGAAAATACCTGCGTGAGATCCTTACGATTCACAAAAGAGCAAGACACTTAGGATTCCTCATGATTCCAAAGGAGAAATTATACTTACGGGATCCTCACGACTCATAAGGAGAATTCCCATTATGAGCCCCTCACGTCTCATAAGATTCAAAAGCCTTGAGCTATAGAGATCTGAACCTGTTCTTAACAGGAACCCATTCTTTCTTTAAGCTTTTCAATCGAAACATGAAACCATTTAATCTTCAACAGTAGATCTTTTAGGGCCCGTATGATCTTTAGGGAGATGATGATGGTGGTTCAAATCCATGGAATTTAATTCCATCCCAAAAAAGTTTCTGGGAATTTAATTCTCTTTTCTCAATAAGGAATTTAATTCCTCTGAAGAACTCAGTTTTTTCGCATGGAGGCTTCTTAGGGTCTCTTTGCCCTAGGTTTTCCTTTTGTAATTAATGAAGCAGAACCTTGCAATGATGTCTTCTGTAGGAATTTAATTCCCTTGAACCTGTTTGATTCGTTGTAGATTCCAAGGTAGATTTGTCTTCTAGGGGACGTGCAGGGCCACTTGAAACGCACTTCTTATTTAATGAGGATATCCCCTTTGTCTTATTACAACTGCTTGGTCTCATTATTAACGAGCCGTCATCTTGGTTCTGTGGGGCCCATGTGTTTTGTAGCCAATGGTCCCATAAAAAGAGTCTGCTATCGCTTTCTTCAACTGTCTTCATGTTCATGCATGCATATATATTGCTGCTTTGCTTTTGACAGTTTTCTTTTATTCGATTTCAGGTGCAATGTCTTCTGTTCCGTGCTTTCCCTTCACTCGCTCGGGGGCCGCTTTTCCTCAATCACCATCTGACGAGGAAGCGATGGCGATGATCCGGGCTCATGACCCGAACTGCACCAACTTGCTTTTATGGGGAACTTGGTACAGCCATATTATCCGGGGTCGCCGGAGTTTCCTCTGTAAAGCGCCGACAGAGCCCACTTTCCTATTTTCGCCGATGGATCCTCCGAGGACGGTTTTCGCTGTGGAGATGCCAAATTGGACTCCGACGGGACGGCTTGAGCCTTCGACGACCGGTATCCCGAACCATCCAATCCCCGCTATAGATATCCGGGGATGACGCATTTGCCAGGGTGAGGCCCGCCCATGGGGAAAAATTTATAAGATAGGGCTCACTCCTCGGCACCCTACGGGCTACCTCCTCTGGGCTCGCTATATCCTTGCTACCCATCGTGCGCGGCTGCTGAAGGTCGGGCTTTACCAAGCGATATATGCGTCACTCTTCCATTATCAATCCCCGCATGTCTGGTGGGTTAAGGCGTTCTTGAATCAATGGAATCTCCCCACCAACACTTTCCTTCTGGGGGACAGAGAAGTCTCGATCTCTTTGGGAGAGTTCTATGAGATCTCGGGACTGCCAATTCGAGGGACGCTTTATGAAGAGTTGCTGCCCTCTAATGAATACGTCTTTGAACCTGAGCCTGCTCCGGTTGACGGCTTGTCTGCTGAGAACGCCGTCCACCATAAGTGTCTCAGCTTAATCAAGGTGCTGAGTATCTTTGATCGTTTGTTCACCGAATCCGAAGAGCAGGGTGTTACTTTCAATAGCTTCATTGCTTGTTTCCTTCGCGAGGATGTATTGTCGAAGACAGCTCCGAAGTTCGCCAACATCAAAGACCCCTTTGGGTTTGGTCCGAAGAAGCTACCGACCACTGAATCGGATCTACCACAGTACTACATCCCCATTATTTCGCCGATGTCTTTCGAATCCATTGCAGCTCCCGGCATGGATGAGGAGATATTCTTCGTGGGGTTTGTCAGTGTCTGGCTCAGTTGGTTTGTTATCCCCATGCATCGTGGCTTTATGAGGGCTTCGGTTATCTACCCGGCTCATTGTATCGCTGAGGGGACGCGGTTGGCCATCGGTATCCCGGCGTTGGCACATCTTTATTACGGGTTAGGCACCGCAGCTAATACTTATACTCCTGGCGTGGATGTAGTAAACTTTTCGCTTCATTACTTTACGTCTTCGATCGAAATGCATGTGTTAGGGGCTTTCGCTATGCATCAGAGGCCCACATTCTACGACGCCTACACTTTCCCTCGGCTTATGCGATTGGTGGATGCTTCTGCCGCTGACCCAACTCAATTAGGGGCTATTCGGGCGTTGATTTCTCCTTACGCTACTGCCGGCGGATTAATATTTAATGATTGGGTCTTATCTTCTTCCGCGGGTTCGGCCCAGCCGCTTTGGGACCGGTCGAAAGATGACGCGCCCACTTTGAAGCCCCGGGAGGCCACGCGCTTATATGCAATTAGACCAGGTTACCTGGTGTTCCGTCAGGACAGTGCGGCTCTCTTCATGCGGTACAATCCGCATCGCTTTTCCCGGCAGTTTGGCCTTGATCAGGGCGTCCCGTTTGAAGCTTTCATAATCGCGCCGGTTCCTTCGCTCGAGGCCGTCCAAGATGCCGCCCACCACTTTGTGAGGCTGAACACCGGTTCTCAGTTCATGATCCCTGATGGTGATTACATTCCCCGATGCGTGGGGTCGTTCACGGGCTGGTATCTCCATCGGGTGAACCCAGTTATTATTGAGGAGAGAAGGGTGCTTCTTGGCCACGGCGCCCCTATTCAGGTTCCGACCCCGGGAGCCATGCCGCGACCACGTGCCCCGGTCCGCTTTCCCCTGAGGGATACCGGCACTGCGCTTATTCCTGGAGGGTCGGGAGTAGATCTTACTCCAATAGTTGGTATGCCCCTGGGTACTCGGTCGTGGGGTAGACGGGCTCCGGTAACAGTACCATCACCTGAAGCAGCACCACCTTCCGTGGAATCGACGATGGCAGTATCATCTCCAGTTGTGGCCCGGGGTGAGGGTGTTGAGGGCGATGTGGGCCAACGCCGCACTAAGGCTTTGAAGGGAAAGAAGTGGTCGTCCTCGGCGACTGATCCCGGGTCCAAGCGTCGAAGGAAGGTGGCTACTAATTTGCTCGACTCTTTAACGGAGTCTGAGCCCATCCTTGAAGATGAGCCGTTGGCCTTACCAGAATCAAATGCTGAACTACTTTTCCCTAGTTCAGCAGCTGAGGAAGCCGCGCAGTTGGCTGAGGCTATAAGGCGTTCCAAAGACGCGTCTCAGAACGCCAGGGTTCCGAAGAAGCCCTATCCTGCTGTAATCTTTTACGAAGACCCCTCGTGGATTCGGCGGCGGTTTATAGGCCCTTTGGAGGAATGGGGGGAAAAGGCCTTGAAGCAGGCTGCTTCAGAGGACGCGGCGGACGCACTTTCTTTATGGACCAGTGGCCACGAGTCCACCCTCAAACCCCGGCGAGCACGCCTCCTTGAGAAGGAGCAGCGGCTTGAAGAAGCCATATTGAAGGCTTCGTTACGCATTGGTATGCCTTTATACTTCTTTGTAGCATTTCAGATTGTTTACGCCTGCATGTATGTATCCTTATTCTTGTATGAATTGGGCAGAATCTTCGACGATGGGGGAGGTCCCTACAGGCTTATTGAAGCTAAAGCCTGTCGACATTCCCGATGAAGCATTGCTCGATGTAGAGGGGGTTAATGAGGCTGCTCTTCTTACAATAGAGCCTCCAGTGGCAGTTATCGATCACGGAGCGCTTGCTCCTTCGGGGGAGGCTCCTTTGGTGGTCACCGCCCCAACGACTCTCCTCGAAGGCGGCCCAGAGGCTGAGATGGAGGTAGTCGGGGCGACCCTCCCTTTGTTGGAGCCCGAGGTCACGGCAGAGGCCGTCGAAGCCGCTATCCCCCCCGACTCAGAACGGGAGGAGTGTTGAAGGTAACCTTCTGCATTTTAAATTAGTAATCTTTCCGTGGTCTGAACTCTTTTGTCTTCCCCAGAATTGCGTGGGCTGGCGGCCTCTATTGCTGATTTGTCGCCTCGGCAATCATTTCAGCGTTTATTGGAGATGGCAGCTCCGCAGGCGATCTCCCCTCAGCGCATTGTCCTTTCCTCTGGGCAAGGTTAGCGTTGTTCGCTATTTTTTATTATAGCATCGTTGCCATTTTGCGAAATGACGTTGATGTCTCTTACAGTTTTGGAAGCTGACGACGAGGTCAAGGTCGTTGAAGGGCCAGGGGAACCTTCAGGTCCTACTTGCATGACCGTAGGTAAGTGACATTTCATTATAGTCCCATTTATTCTTTTGCTTAAGAGTTTTATTGACGTCTTTCAAATCTGAACAGCCCTGCCAGCCTCCATAGCGTTGGAATCACACATTGTTATGCCGCCCGGCCCCTATGCTCTGCGGGCTTCAGAACGCTTGGCCCAATTAAGCCTTGTTTCCTTATCATCTTTGATTGAGGAGCTCCGTGCTGGCAGCGCGACCATAGCTGAAGCATTTGCTGCCGAGGCTAACGGTTCTCTTCCTTTTTCTTGCCACCTACCATAGCGAAGAGGTGGTGCGAGTCTGGGTGGAGTTTTGTCGGCAAGTGGAGGCTTGCTTGCATGCACTTGAATGTTCCCGTCTTTCCTCGGAGGCCATGGCCGCAAAGGCGGACTTGCGGGGGCTGATAGCACGGTGCGCGGCAAACATGACATAGTGCGAGAAGAGGCTCGGCCGTAAATTCTCGGAGAGGGAGCTGGCTTCTAAAGCGCTGAGCGAGCTTCAAGCTAATCTTACCGCCAAGGCCAACAAAGCATACGAACTCTGGCGGGCGCTTCAAGAGTCTATCAGGGAGGTGGTGACTCTTGATAAAGCTGCCACGTTCACTCGCGAGAGGGTCGAGACTTACAAGGCCACCGAGAAAGAGCTTGAAAGCCGGCTTGCTTCGTATCAGGCCCAGCAGGCACAGGCGGAGTCTCGTCTTCTGGCGATCCTGAATAATGAAGCCGTGACTCAGCAAAAGCAGGATGAGCTAGCGAAATTACTAAATCGCCCTCCAGCTTGAAAACTTGTATTTTTTTTTCTTCTTTTACATACTCCTGGATGAGAGTATATTCTTTTTGCCTTTTTATGACTTGTACCTTGTATCCATTTTAGTTATGAATAAAAGACATATGTTTTTTCTTCTCAATGGTGTGTCCCATTTCTATTGAATTTGTTCTGCGGACAATTTATCTTGGCCTACTTGCAGGGCAGCGATGGCTTAGGATTCAGGGTTAAGATCTGCCTCCGAAGACTTTTGATCTTTATGAGCCGTGAGGGTCTCATAAAGTGTTTTTCTCCCTACAGGTCGAGAGGATCCCGTAGGTGTAACTTCTCCTTAAGAATCGTGAGGATTCTTAAGCGGGTTATCCCTTGGGAGTCGTAAGGATCTCACAAGAGAGTTTTCTTCCTTGCGGGTCGTGAGGACCCACAAGTGCTGAGTGAGGTCGCCCTTATCCGTATTTCACAGGGTCAAGGGTCGCTTTGGGATGTTCTCCAGGGTATCGTAGTTTAAAGACATCGCGGTCAAGGTTAAGGACCTCATAGTCCATGGATTTAGGGACTCCACAGTCCGATGTTAGTTTTAAGACATCGTGGTCATGGTTAAGGACCTTATAGTCTGTGGATTTAAGGACTCCACAGTCCAATGTTAGTTTAAAGACATCACGGTCAAGGTTAAGGAGCTCATAGTCTGTGGATTTAAGGACTCCACAGTCCGATATTTGGTTGCAGGGACCAGTCACCTCTTTGAAGACGTTGAGGAATTACAAAGCCAGGTATTAAAGGAGTGAAGAGATGTACCCTTAAGCCAAGGTAGAATCAGTACAGAATCAGGGTGGTTGATCGTTAGTTTTAAGACATTACGGTCGAGGTTAAGGACATCATAGTCCGTGGATTTTAAGGACTCCACAGTCCGATGTTTACTCTGGATGCTTCACACGGGTTCACTGCCATGCTTGGCGAGGACCAGGCTCCGCTCTAGGCGTTTTCTGCGGGGTCAAAGAGTGATATTATCAGCGTTCTACGTGACCAGGAATTTGCACTAGACGCTTCACACGGGTTCACTGCCGTGTTCGGCGAGGACTAGGCTCCGCTCTGGATACTTCACACGGGTTCACTGCCATGCTCTGTGAGTACCAAGATCCTCTATGGACGTTTTCCACGGGGTCAAAGAGTGAAGTTATCCGCGTTCCACGTGACCAGGAATTTTGCACTAGATGCTTCACACGGGTTCACTGCCGTGCTCGGCGAGGACTAGGCTCCGCTCTGGATGCTTCACATGGGTTCACTGCCGTGCTCTGCAAGGACCAGGATCCTCTCTGGACGTTTTCTACGGGGTCAAAGAGTGACGTTATCCGCGTTACACGTAACCAGGAATTTTGCACTAGATGCTTCACACGGGTTCACTGCCGTGTTCGGCGAGGACTAGGCTCCGCTCTGGATGCTTCACACGGGTTCACTGCCATGCTCTGCAAGGACCAGGATCCGCTCTGGATGTTTTCCACGGGGTCAAAGAGTGACATTATCCGCGTTCCACATGACCAGGAATTTTGCACTAGATGCTTCACACGGATTCACTGCCGTGTTCGGCGAGGACTAGGCTCCGCTCTGGATGCTTCACACGGGTTCACTGCCGTGCTCTGCAAGGACCAGGATCCGCTCTGGACGTTTTCCACGGGGTCAAAGAGTGACGTTATCCGCGTTCCACGTAACCAGGAATTTTGCACTAGATACTTCACACGGGTTCACTGCCGTGTTCGGCGAGGACTAGGCTCCGCTCTGGATGCTTCACACGGGTTCACTGCCATGCTCTGCAAGGACGAGGATCCGCTCTGGACGTTTTCCACGGGGTCAAAGAGTGACATTATCCGCATTCCACATGACCAGGAATTTTGCACTAGATGCTTCACACGGGTTCACTACCGTGTTCGGCGAGGACTAGGCTCCGCTCTGGATGCTTCACACGAGTTCACTATCGTGCTCTGCAAGGACCAGGATCCGCTCTGGACATTTTCCACGGGGTCAAAGAGTGACATTATCCGCGTTCCACGTGACCGGGAATTTTGCACTAGATGCTTCACACGGGTTCACTGCCGTGTTCGGCGAGGACTAGGCTCCGCTCTGGATGCTTCACACGGGTTCACGGCCATGCTCTGCGAGGACCAGGATCCGCTCTAGACGTTTTCCACGGGGTCAAAGAGTGACGTTATCCGCGTTCCACGTAACCAGGAATTTTGCACTAGATGCTTCACACGGGTTCACTGCCGTGTTCGGAGAGGACTAGGCTCCGCTCTGGATGCTTCACACGGGTTCACTGCCATGCTCTGCGAGGAGCAGGATCCGCTCTGGACGTTTTCCACGGGGTCAAAGAGTGACATTATCCGCGTTCCATGTGACCAGGACTTTTGCTGATTGTATCCGCATTTCACGGAATGGAGGTTTGACTCTTGGTGATATGTATATCGCCGAGCCATGGAACTGGGGGTTACTGTTGTCCCGTTTCGCTTGATGTTGTGTCTGCTGCCATGAGACGAACGTCGAGATGATCTCTAGGCTATCTGTGAACCATCGAGATTTGGCTTCTTCTTATGATGAAACCTGGAGGAGGAGTATGATCCCTTCTTCGTTTGCGCCCCTAGATTGTATACAGGGATAGATGTAACGTCACCTGTAGGGCGTGGATTTCATTTTTATTTTATTTCTTTTTCCGCGATGCTCTACCATTTCAGCTTTTATATCGCGAAGGTCGCGATTGCCCCATCATTTCGGCTATTTACTTTATCTTTACTCGCTGCTTTTTATTGCGATTTGCCCAATCATTTCGGCTATTTTTTATGCATATATTTTTACTTGCTACCTTTTATTGCAAGTTACCCCATCATTTCGGCTATTTCGTATGCATGTGTGGCTCGCTGGCCTTTTCGCTGCAAGCTTGGATTTTAGACACCGATTTCGGCATCAGCATCGCTACAACTGGGATGTTGCCAGGAGCGAATCATCATTTGCCTCTGTCGATGTTGAACAAAGGTGGCTTAGTAAACAAGGTTAAGGGTCCTGTCGACTAAGGCTTTTGACTTCATGAGCCGTAAGGGTCTCACAAAGGTATTTCTCCCTACCAGTCGTGAGGATCTTGTAGGTGTGTTCTCTCCTTGGGAATCATGAGGATTCCTAAGTGCATGTCCTCTTGCAAGTCGTAAGGATCTTACAAAAAGGTTTTCTCCTTATAAGTCGAGAGGACTTACAAGGGTTGTTTACTATATGGACATATCCCTAGTCGCGGGTGGGACTTTGCTGGGGAAATGTTTATTCGCGCCCGTGGATTGTATACAAGGGTCAGTATTGATCCACTTGTAGGGCAATATCGAAGGTTGTGGGGGGTTTTCTTAAGAACAGGTTTAGGTTTCTGTAACTTAAGACTTTCAAATCTTATGAGCCATGAGGGTCCCATAAGAGAGTTCTCCTCGCGAGTCGTAAGGATCTCGCAAGTGTATTTTCTCCTTAGGAATCGTGGGGATCCCTAAGTGTGTCGCTCCCTTTGTGAGTCGTAAGGATCCCACGCGGGTGGTTTCTCCTTACAAGGTCGAGAGGATCCTGTAAGTGTCTTTTAACGAGGTTGCGCCCTTTTGAGTTTTCATAAATACTCGCCAGTAGTCCTGCTGTTTTTACTCACGGAGCCCTTTCGGGTTTTCATCTGTGCCCATTTTGCTTATGGACATACCCTACCCCTTGGCCCGTAGGTCCTGACACAAGGTTCGAATTCTAGTTTTTTTATTTATTATTTTTTCTCTTTTTTTTACAAGGTCGCGCCCTTTCGGGTTTTCACGAACACTCGCCGGTAGCCCTGCTGTTTTTATTCACGGAGCCCTTTCGGATTTTCATCCATGCCTATTTTGCTTATGGACATACCGTTTTTTATTTATTATTATTATTTTTATTTATTTTTTTTATCGGCTTTGAGACACAGCAATCCACCGTAGTTTATCGACATCTCGGTCAACAGCTAGTTTTAGGACATAGTGGTCCATTGTTAGTTTAAGGACGTTTCGGTCCGTTGTTAGTTTAAGAACATTTCGGTCCGCCATTAGTTTAAGGACGTTTCGGTCCGCCGTTAAGGATGCTGGTTACTACCTAGAGTTCGGGCTTAGGAAGATAGCGAGCGGGCATAGTCGTCGTCATCTATCATTGACCTAGACCTTGACCCGTTAAGCGTAGTATTTCTTTAGGAAGCGACCGTTCACTGGCCTGAAAGGCCTTTCACCGTGCATATCCATGAGTAGATACGCTCCACCCTGGTAGACCTTGTCTATGATGTACGGGCCTTCATAGTTTGGCTCGAATTTTCCCCGCTTGGCGCGATTGGGGATCATAGGTCTTTTGACAATTAGCACGAGTTCGCCTTGGCGGAACGTCCTCGGCCTGGTCAATCTTTCGTGTGAGCACGTCATCTTTGCTTTGTAAGCCTCCAGGTTTTGTTGCGCTATAAGCCGGGTTTCATCAAGGGCATCAAGCTCCTCAAGCCGAAGGTAAGCATTTTCTTCGTCCGTCAGTCCGTAGTGGACCGCCACTCGTAGAGAGGGTAGCTCTATCTCGAGGGGGAGTACTGCTTTTGTACCAAACACCAACGCGTATGGCGTCGTGTTCGTGGCCGTCTTGAATGTAGTTCGATACGCCCAAAGAGCCTCCTGCAGTCTCTCGTACCAGTCCTTCTTATTTCGGGACACCGTCTTCTTTATGATCTTCGTTAGGGTCTTGTTGAAGGCCTCGACTAGACCGTTAGCTCGCGGATTATAAATCGAGGAATACCTCCAGTCTATATTATGCTGTTGCGCAAAGCGGCTGATCTTGTGACTTCTGTAGGCTGGCCCGTTATCGGAAATATCCGTCGCAGAGTTCCAAACCGACAAATGACGTGCGTCTTGAAGAAATGGAAAATATTTTCCGTCTTCACTTCCCTTAACGGTACTGCTTCTGCCCATTTAGAGAAGTAATCAGTCGTCGCCAGGATAAAACGATGTCCCCTGGATGATGCTGGTTCGATGGGGCCGATCATGTCAGTTCCCCACATTTCGAATGGCCAGCTAGCCACCGTTGGATGAAGTGGATTTGGATGCTGGTATATGAAGTCCCCATGAATTTGGCATGAGTGGCATTGCTTCGCATACTCGAGGCAGTCCTGGATCATTGTAGCCCAATAATAACCCATTCGTTTGATCTTCAACTTCATCTTCGGGCCTGCTTGGTGAGAACCGCAGAGTCCGTCGTGAACTTCCTGAATGACTCTTTTCGCTTCGTCAGGTCCCAGGCATCTCAACCACAGAGTGTCAAATGACCTCTTGTACAGAGTATTATTGACGAAAGCGAAAGACAGAGCTCGTTTTATGAGCTGATGTTTTGAGGACGCATCTTCGGGCGTTCGACGGTATTTGAAGTAATCTATAAAGACTTCTCTCCAATCCTCGGCCTTTTCCCGGTCTTTTATTTGCTAGGTCATCTACTCAGTCGCTTCCTTTTCTTCGGATGATTCTGGAGATATTTCTGCTGTGGCGAGCACCCGACGGCTTTGTACCATGATTTTTACGTCGTCGAGGTTCTCATCAGCCAGTTCCTTAGCGAGCTTGGCCAACGCGTCTGCTTTGCTGTTTTCGGCACGCGGTATGCTTTCCAAGGTGTAGGAGGGGATTTGAGTCAGCAGTCGTTGTACTCTCTCGCCGTACTTTACCAGTTCTGGCTTACATGTCTGGTAGTCGCCGTTTACTTGACTAACGACCAGTTGCGAATCTCCGTATATGAGGAGGTTTTCAATTCCCATGTCGATGGCGATCTCTAGGCCTGCTCTCAAAGCTTCATACTCGGCTTCATTGTTCATCCTCGGCTCTGTTAAGGAGAAAGCGAAGCGCATTATCCCTCCCTGCGGAGTTACGAAGATAAGACTCAGCCCTGATTTGATTATAGGGGTGCTTTGTTTGCGCTTCTTCACGGAAGATGCTCCATCGAAATACAGCTCCCATCGGATATTACTGCCATCGATCGTATCAAACGCGTGTTCGTCTGGCAGTTCGCAATTCAAAGGAGAGTCGGCCAGTACCGGATGCTCAGCGAGGAAGTCGGAGATGGCCTGGCCTTTCACTGCCTTGAGAGGTTGATAAGTTATCGAGAGCTCCATAAAGAGCAGGGCCCATTTAGCGAGTCGTCCCGTTAATATGGCCTTTGACATTAAATATTTAAGAGGGTCCACCTTCGAAATGAGACGGACCTCATGCGCCAACGCATAGTGCCTGAGCTTTGTTATCGCGAAGATTAACGCCAGGCAATGTTTTTCAATAGGGGAGTAGTTGCTTTCTGCCCCCAGTAGGACTTGACTCAAATAGTAGAGCGCTCTCTCCTTCCCTTGGTCATTTTCCTGTGCCCACAATGCGCCTAAGGAATCCTCAAGGGTTGTTGTATAAAGAATAAAGGGCTTTCCCTTGACCGGAGCAGCTAACACCGGCGGGTTCTACAGGTATTGCTTGATCTCATCCAGCGCGCTCTGGCATTTTTGATTCCAGACGAATGGAGTTCCCTTCTTCATCAGGTGGCTGTAAGGACGGCACTTGCCTGACAGGTTGGCGATAAACCGCCGGATGTACGCGAGCTTCCCTTGGAGAGACCGCAACTGTTTGAGAGTTCTCGGCGGAGGCATTTCCATGATCGCCTTGATCTTGGATGTATCTATTTCGATACCTCGATGTCGGATGATGAATCCCAGGAATTTACCTAAGGAAACTCCGAATGCGCATTTAAGAGGATTTATCTTCAAATTGTATTGCCGAAGGCGTTGAAATATAGTCTTCAGATGCTCGAGGTGTTCCTCATATGACTTGCTTTTCACTACGAGGTCGTCGATATAACATTCGACGATCTCGTGTATAAGATCATTGAAGATCTTTGTCATGGCCCTCTGATAGGTGGTACCGGCATTCTTTAAACCAAAAGGCATAACTTTGTAGCAGAATATACCCTAAGGAGTCCAGAAAGCGGTGTGCTTCTGGTCTTCGGGATGCATCTTTATCTGATTGTATCCTGATGAACCGTCCATGAAAGAGAAAACTTCATGAGTGGACATATTATCTATCATCAGCTCAGTGACCGGCACTGGGAAATCGTCCTTCGGACAGGCTTTATTGAGATCTCGGAAGTCCACACATATTCGTACTGTCCCATTTTTCTTCATTACCGGGACGATGTTGGCGATCCAGTCAGGATATTGAACTTCTTGGATGAAGCCAGAGTCGATTAACTTCTTGACTTCGGTGTTGATGCTCATCTCAAGCTCGAGCCGCATTCTTCTCGGCGCCTGTTTGACTGGCTTAACGTCCGGGGATATCGCCATTTTATACACAGCAACTTCTGGATCTAGTCCTGGCATTTCAGAATAATTCCATGCGAAGAAATCTATATGCTGCATAAGCACGTCTTTTAACTCGGCCACCCTTTCTTCAGATAGCAACTCGCTGACGAACGTCGGTCGCGGGTCATCTGTCGACCCCAACTCAATCTTCTTGAGGTTATCTGCAGTAGTATGTATGCCATCTTCTAGTTCTTTCGGAGCTGGTGGAAATTCTGAAATCACCTCATCGTCATTGTTTTCGAAGCACCAAGGGAGGTCGTCCCTATCCTCGGGCCCTTCTCATGATACCGTTATCATATGACAGGTACGAGCTCGCTTCCAAGACCGTTGTGGATCTGGTTATGCTCTTGTGGCTTTGGGGTCGTGCTTTCGTGGCGGCGTCACCCTCCAGCTGCTGGATAAAGCAAACCTGCCTTACTGGTACTGGTCTTCCACCCAGTTTTTAAAGGTGAAGCAGTCTTCGACAGGTTGTCTTATGGCTCGGTGATAAGAGCAATAGACCGGATGAGTGACCTCGTTAGCTTGCTCAGGGTGTTTAGACTCCGGAAGTGTGATCATTCGGTGCTTCATAGCGAGATCGAGTATCTTCTTCGTCTTTTCTTGAGGGAAGGAATACGCTCGACTCATCTTCTTTATGAGGGACAAGTCCGGACCGCGCAATACCCGATCACATGACTCTTTAATCCTGCATCGTTGCTGTCGGCTCCTTTTTCCGCCTTTTGACTTATTTCTACCTCTGCGTCGGGCCTTTTGCGCAATGGATCGACAGGGAGGAGCATCTTCGTCTTTTGCAGCCTGTTGAAATAGACATTGCATCCTGGCTTTCTCGTAGATGGCCATTTCGCGACTATGGTCGTCTTGAGCTTTTTGACCCGCTTTCTAGATAAGCTTGTCCATTCGTTCTTCAAACGACGGATTCGGCACTTTGATTGCGGGATCTAGTTTTGATGAGGGGTTGGCATTTCCTAACAGGGCGTCCTCTTCCTCATCGAAGTTATATATGGCGTAGCAACCGTGGACTCTCTCCCGTTTCCCGGATCTCACATATCCAAGCCTGAGCGTTTCCATTCTCCCGTTGGGCAATTTGCGCTGGGTCCCAGGGACATCCTAAATCCTGTTATAGAATCGAGCTTGTCGAATAGTCTGTTTTAAGGGTATCCCCTGGCGCTTCAATAGCCTTTTTAGTCCGTTTGTGTAGTATCTGGGCAAACGGATGGGTTGAAGCTTGTCAAGTGCAGAATCCGCGCCATGCCAGATCTCTTTCTCCATTCTTGTTTCCGAGGATCGATAGAACCTGATCGCCTTTTCACCCTTTCGCCTGGGAGGGACGTAAAACGCCTGCAGGTCCTGCACATTGTAAGCTTCAAGTGCGTCAAGGTCTTTGTAGTGTTCCCGCGGCACCATGGTGATTTGCAAACTCTGATTATCGACAGGGGATGCTTGTATTGACGGCAGACTGGAGAACACGGCATTAACCTCATCTTCCGAGTCACTTCCGAAGATCAACATGGGGGCGGACAGTCCCGGGTTGTTACGTCGAGACGGACCAGCGTAAACTATCTCTTCTTCTTCTTCGATATCGCTTCCGAAAACAGGGATGGTGGGGGCGGCTTTGTTCTCCGGTTTGCGACACCTTTCTGTATCCTCGAAGTCTGGAAAAAAGTACTTTGCATCTTCGTACTTGCGGACTTCGTTCACGAAAAATGGGTTCAGCTCACCTATCACGGTTTACTCAAAACCATCCTTAAAGTACTTCATACACTGATGCTGTGTAGAAGGGATGATGTTGTACTCGTGTAAACAAGGACGACCGAGCAAGGCGTTGTAGCAGGTCTTGGCGTCAATGACGTGAAACTTGATGTCCGTGACGAGTAGTCCGAAGCGTAATGTTAATATCACGGATCCAAGAGTCCGTGATGACTGGGAGTCAAAACCGGAGATAGTAATTTTGTCACGAGCGAGGTGCTGCACGCTCATGCAGATTTCCTTCAACACCCGAACATTAAGGAGATTGACGGAGGATCCATTATCAACCAGGATTTTGCCTATCTTGATATCATGGCAATATCCGGAGACGTATAGGGGACGGTTGTGGTCGCACGTCCCAAAGAGAAGTTCCTCATCACCGAAAGTGATGTCGGCCGTGTGCACTTCTTCCAGTTCATCCTTCATCCTTTCTTCGGCGAGGAAGGCTTGGAATTGTTCGGGCTCTTGTAACGCCTTGATTAATGAATCTCTCGCTTCCTTTGATAATAGGAGGGCGTCGAGAATGCTGAGCTGTGAAGGTAGTTTCCTTAGGTGTGCTCGGATGTTATAGTCTACCTTACCCTTCCTGGGAGGGTCTTTGGCAGTCAACTCTTTCATGACTTGGTCATCTAAGGTGATATCCTCAGTGACCTTCTCCTTTCCCTTATCTTTTCTATTCGCGGGTCCGAGATTCTTTTCCGGGAGCGTGCGATTGCGCAGCTGAATGTTTTCGCAGGCCTCTGGTTCTTCTTCTTTCCATAAAATGGATTCTTTAAAGAGAGGGCCCAGAGCCATTTCTTCATCAGAGTCGCTCCCAAAGGTGAGAACTTGTGACCCTCCGGCGTTAACCATGTAACAGTTGCCGGCAGTCTTTTTGCGCCCTTCGGTCGTATTTTTTTTGTTCCCGATGAGTCTTGCGTTTCATGCACTTAAAATGTTGCCGGTGAGCAACATATCCTTGCCACCACATCTTAAAAGCGTCACACTCCTCAGTGGGGTGCGAAATCTTCCGATGATATGGGCAATAATTAGGGTGCCTCTCCGCCCCATCGAACGTGTTTTCTTCCGAGGGTGGTAGCTTCATTCCCATCGACATGGCTTGGCAAACCTTTTCTTCGTCTTCAATATGTTTTTATCCACATCGGGTGTCTTTTGATCTGGCGGGAGTGCTTTGACTCTTTCGTTTAGTTGCTTGCTATTGGCTCCTTCCGATGCAGCCATCTCACGCTCCTGATCGGCTTTACTTTTCAAACGAATCTCGTCTAGAAAGGCGTCAATCATTTCATCTGTTGGCCATACAGGTTCTGGCTCAGGCTGTGCCCCCAGTTTCTCAGTACCAGGAATTTTCTCATCGTCCGTAGACGAGTGGGAAATCACATGACGACTAGCCACATATCCCTCGGATTCATCCGACGAGCTTTCTCCATCATCTTCCTCCTGAAAGACGTGGTTGAGGAACTCTTGCAGTGTGACGGAAGTCCGCGCCTTTTGATTGTACTCCTCCAGCGCGTCAATCTGTTTCTGCAAATCCGTGCACTTTTCTCCAGGCTTCACGGGCTTCCTAGATTTCTTCTTCTTTTTCTTTGAAGATTTTGACGGTTTGGTGTGAGTACTTGGGCCGTCACCACCGCTCTTTGTAGTTGGACGCGGCTTCAGCATCCCTTCGATGATTTGAGGTTCAAGCGGGTTCTTCCATTCGACTGCTGGGCAAGCATGAAGATCACTCAGCATCCTTTTGGTTTTAGCTGATAGCACGACCTCCCATGGAGCTTCTTCAATAAAGGAACAGGTTACCTCTGGTGCGTCTGTCTTCTTAGGAGTATGCGGCTGTGGTGGGTTCACCTTCCACTTTTCGGACAGCGAAAACTTTCCCTGGACGTATTGATCCTCAATCCATCCTTTGAAGATGAAGCAATCCTCAATCGGATGGCTTACCGTTTGATGGTAAGGACAATAATTGGTGTTATTCACCTCAGTGGGTTGTGGCGGTCGCCTTGGGTTTGGCAAATTGATAAGCCTGTTGCGTACGGCCAGCTCGAATAACCGTTTTGTCTTATCTCGTGGGAACGAGTAGGGGTGCTTCATCTTCTCATTATAATACCGGCGTCTTTCTTCCAGTTGATCCGCCAGCTTTGGGGCACTGGGTTGCTGCTGAGCATTCGCGACGAAGGTTGCCTTCCCTTTACCTTTGTCACTCCGGGGCTCCGGCTTCGGGGGAGATGGTCTATGACCCATCTGGTCCATCTGGGCCAACTTGTCGATTAAATCCTAGAACGTGGTTGGCTTAAAGAACATCATGAACTGGGAGATAGTCGCATGAGGGTCTAGGGTTCCCACGAACATGCTCACCGCGGGCGCTTCCTCAATGCGTTGTTCGCATTTCGACCACAAATTTCGCCAGCGTATAGCGTACTGGACCCACGTTTCGCTTGGTTTTACCCTGGCATTAATTAATGCTGTTATCGGAGTGCGTTCGCTGGCGCTTGCGAATCGCTGAGTGAATAGCAATTCCATTTCAGCGAACGTCTTGATGGAATCGTTCGGGAGTTCTGAATACCATTCGAACGCCATTTCTGATAAACTGCCCAGGAACTGGCGAAGCAACAGTTTATCATCACCACCAGTGTTGCCACAAAGCGCCCTGAACTGGGCCACATGCTGATGGGGATTGCCTGTACCCTTATAGACATGGAATTTTGGTATTGTGTAGCCCGGCGGGTATTTGATCTGGTCATACCAGCTCGGATATGGTCTTCCTGTCTTGACAACTTGACCAGCTGCCTCAGTCGCCTGGTGAACGCGTATCTGTTGGGCTATGTATTCATCCAGGTCAGCCTTGGAGATTGTATCCTCCTTGACTGTTGACAGAGCAGGTGGAGGATTTGACGTTTCTCCCATGTCGTCTTTAAGAATGATTGGAGGATCTTCAGTAGGGGGCTCTTGTTGAATCATCATACCCATCATGTCCTGGAACAGGAGGGCCATTCGTTATATATTGGCTGCTTGTTCAGCTGCCTCTTTATCCTTCTTCTCCAGTATCCTACGAAGGAACTCAGCGTCAGTTTCCTCCTCCTGGCGTTGATCAGATGACGCTACGGGGCTTTCTTTCGGCCGAGTAAGTGCGGCCATCGCGGTCATCATTTCATGGACCTTCTGCTGTTGCTTCTGAGCTTTGGTCACCGACCGCGTAAGCGGTCTATGCCCTGTAGACACACGGCTATCTTCCTTCCCCAACGCCATGTATACAGTATGGACCATCATGCCCCCAGACTTAGGGTGTCTGGGCTCAGCGCCTTTAGCTCTCGTCGCAGGCCCGGGGATCTTCTCCGGCCTCCTCTTTTTATGAGCTGTGGAAGTTGAGGGGACCGTTGAGGTGGGCACCTAGACAGCTTTTCGTGGCTTAGTATGATGACTGACTTCCTGTTGAATTTTCAGCTTCTTGTGCTGGCGGGAGAAATTTGGATCGATCACCGAGTCTCGGGTCTGCGCCAGACTTTGTAGATTTTGGAAGACAGCCGTCGAGGAGATTGGGGCTGTTCTGGCTTTATTTCTGTGGCCTTTTTCAGCGGAGGGGGGGACCTCTTTAGCACCGCGGTAGGAGAATTCCTACGCACCTTATTCAGCATCTCAAAGCTGTTCTTAGTTAGAACAGCAGCATTAACTTCTGTCGTCGGGGCTGGAGGAGTTAGCCCAGAAAAGGAGTTGCCTCCGTCCTTCCTCACTCGGCGCCAGTAGCTACGTCGAGCGTGTCGTGCTGACGGGATCGGCTCGGTGAGGGCGATAGCCTCGTCTTGCCCCCTATGTAGGTGGGGGTTCACCGTTGGTGTCAGCCTGTTAAAGACTTATGTCCTTTGGGTAGTAGGCGCGGGAGCTGGAATAGTCAATCTTGTAAAGACCGACTTTTGGGCAGGAAAAGCCGCCTTAACATCCTCAAGAGCAGGATTGGTTATTTTCTTAGGATCCGTCTTCTCTGGGATTGCAGGCCCCGTTGTGGGACCACAGGAGCTCTGGCCCGGTCTGGAGAAGACCGAGGCGCTGGTGTTGGGCGACCCGTTGAGAGGGGCCGCGGTAGGTGTAAGCCGATCAAAGACCGACTTCTTGGGAGCTTCCGGTGTTTGCACAGGAGCAGTGAAGCTCGTTGGCGGGAGCATGGTCCCGAAAAACAACCCGATGGTGGCTTGAGTGACCTGTTCTACGGGCAATGTGAACAGAGAAGCAGCTTGGGGCCCGTAGGCTATACCTCCTGGCGTGGCGGAGCGCCGGTTGCAGTTGCAGTTGGAACATTTCGCATAAGTGGAAGCCATTGATTCTTTGCTTTCTGCAATAAGCAAAATGCCAAATCTTAGTACCTTGAAGCCCAAGGGCAACCATTAGCGAGCCATGTTTGGTTCGCGAACACGACACACGAAGTGTGGAGTGGAAAGAGGAAAAGGTCCCACCGGGCGTGCCAGAATCTGTTCCCCTCCGAATGACGGCGCGACGGAACGTCTCGCCTGAGATTCGGGGCAGATGCTAATTGGCGCCATGTATCGAAGGTTTAAACGGATGTGTCCGATGTAGCAGACTTCGTCAGATTCCCCCTCGCGTGAGGGGTTTTTGATTGTAGGGACGCTCTTCCCTGCAGGCGCAAGCCCCTGCAGTTAATTACGCTACCGCATAACGGTAGCAACTTTCTCCTTCTCCTGATGATCACTTCGTGTCGTGGGTGTTTGTTTTGTGTTTGGTTGCCCGTGGATTGTATACGGAGACTGAGTTATGTCGTCGCCCGTAGGGCGTGGACTAGTCCAAATCCGTATTTTCTTAGATTTGGGTTTGGGGGTTTGGGTTTAAGGATACGTTAGTCTCGTTTGAGACTAAGATCGACTTAAACGTTTGTTAAGGATACGTTAGTCTAGTTTTAGACCAAGATCGACTTAACTGGATCATTTAGATCCAACAAGAGAGCAATTAAGGGAGCCCTGTTGTTTAGTTTAGTGACATTGCGGTCGATAGGTAGTTCAAGGACATTGTGGTCCAGTGTTAGTTTTAAGACGTTGCGGTCGAGGTTAAGGACGTCGTAGTCCGTGGATTTAAGGACTCCACAGTCCAATGTTAGTTTTAAGACATCACGGTCAAGGTTAAGGACCTCATAGTCCATGGATTTAAGGACTCCACAGTCCGGCGTTAGTTTTAAGACATCACGGTCAAGGTTAAGGACCTCATAGTCCATGAGTTTAAGGACCCCACAGTCCGTATCAATGTATGGTTATCCGGACCCGCCACCTCTTTGAAGACGTTGAGGAATTACAACGCCAAGTATCAAAGGAGTGGAGAGATGTACCCTTGAACCAAGGTAGATTAAATAGTCTTTGGCCCAATTTGGGACCAAGACCAATTAGTTATGTTATGAGCCCATTAGCCCAGTTAAGTTTGAATTGAGGATTTATGGCCAGCTTGGGCTAAGTCCAATCATGTTTAGAATATTGGCTTTCTGTTGGTCCATTGAAGGGGAGGCTTTGCCCCTAGAGACTGAGCCAATTGGGCTAAAGTCAGTGTTAAACACTAAAGACCAACAGCGTTGAACACTGGAAGTGAGATTGACAAGTTAGTGTTTAACACTAAGAGATAGTTAGTGTTAAACACTAACAACAAGGCTTTCAAATTAGTGTTTATACCCTAAAGCAAATTAGTGTTAAACACTGGCAATGGAGATTTCAAATTAGTGTTTAACACTAAGGCAGATCAGTGTTAAACACTGGAAACAGGGTCTTCCAAGTTGGTGTTCAACCCTAAGAAAGTCAGTGTTAAACACTGTAAATAGAGTTTTCCAAATTAGTGTTTAAACACTAAGAAAATCAGTGTTGAAAACTGGATATAGAGGTTTCAATTTTAGTGTTAAACACTAAGGCGAGAGGGGTCACGTGGTAGCACGTGAGAGCGCCCTCAATTCATTTTATTCTGCCAGAAGTATTGTATACTTTGGAGCATCACGTGCTGTCATGTGATGGGCATTTAAATGTTTGTCTGTTAGAGCTTCTGCCAAGGGGTCACGTGGGGCACGTGAGGCGTTGCCTGGAAGTTCTTCTCTATGGATTTTTACAGGGGTCACGTGGTAGCACGTGACCCTGTTTCTTTGCCTGTTTGAAGATGTGTTTATCTTTTTTAAGACTTAAATTCTTCATAGGGTTAAACCCTAGCAATAAACTTTAGAGGAATTAAATTCCTGTTTTCTTCTGAAGAATTATATTCTTAGATAGGGTTAAACCCTGATTTCTTTTCTGTAGGAATTAAATTCCTCATGTATATAAAGAATTGAATTCTGGCATAGGGTGAAACCCTAATTCCTTCTTCTTCTTCTTTTTGTAAGGGAATTAAATTCCTGCTATTTTAATAGGATTAAGTTCTTAATTAGGGTTAAACCCTGGTTCTGTCCATTTTGAAGGAATTAAATTCCCATAATCATAGGGTTAAACCCTAATTTCATCCCAAAGGAATTAAATTCCTATAGCTCTGTGAGAATTAAATTCTCAAACTTCCATTCCCCTTTTATGCTTTAGATCTGCATGGCAGGATCTCAACACAATGAGAATTAAATTCTCAATTCATGGGGAGATGTGCACTTTGCAGATCCTCTGCTAGAGAAAGAACTAAGTTCTTCTTTTTGTATAAGAGTTAAACTCTTGGAAAATTAAATTCTCCTTTTTCCAGCCTCTCCCTTCTTACCTAAGGTTTTCTTTTGCAGAGGATCAAATTCTTCCCAAAATCTCAAGGCTCTCTTTCTCTCTCTCTCTCTGTGTGTCCCTGTATGTGTCTCTGTATTGGCTCCTATTTATAGGAAAAGGAAGAAAATTAATCAGTTTTAGTGAATTTTCAATTGAAAGATCTGATTTGTTTATTAAGAGATTTGATTTATATTTACCATTCATCTGGACCTTTGGATTATTAGGTAAATTTTATTCACCTTTGGATTTTAAATCCAACGATATCTCTTTGTTATTTCGGTTAGATTTTAGGGGAAATCTTTCCAAGTCTGATATTTTTCCATAAATTGGTGATATTTAATCACCCTTAGATCTTTAATCCAACGATTCCAAATAATCATTCTCTTTTGGAAAGATTTGAATGCTTTCGGAATTTAATTCTGTTAAATAAAGAGGCTTTGAACGCTGGTCACGTGTGGCCACGTGACCCCCTGAAACGGGCCTTTCTTCTCCTTTTGCACTCTGTTCTCTGGTCGCTGCTCAGCCGTCACGTGCCAACACGTGACCCCTGGTCACGTGTGAGCACGTGACCTTTTCTGGAGCCTTTTCTTTGATTTAAACAGGGAGCGAATCTGCCTTTTGCCGCTGCTTTTAAATATCGCGTGTCAACACGTGACCGATGGTCACGTGCTAGCACGTGATGCCTCCTCCATAAGTTTTCCTGATTTTAAATCAGGAAACAAATTGACGGCCTTCCTCACTAGAGGAACAAAGCGCCCTACTAAAGATTGTATGCTCGGCCCGTGGATTGTATACTCGGCCCCAATATACAACGAATGGCCCTCCTGTTCCAGGACATGATGGGTATGATGATTCAACAAGAGCCCCCTACTGAAGATCCTCCAATCATTCTTGAAGACGACAGGGGAGAAACGTCAAATCCTCCACCCGCTCTGTCAACAGCCAAGGAGGAGACAATCTCCAAGGCTGACCTGGACGAATATATAGCCCAACAGATACGCGTTCACCAGGCGACTGAGGCAGCTGGTCAAGTTGTCAGGACAGGAAGACCATATCCGAGCTGGTATGACCAGATCAAATACCTGCCGGGCTACACAATACCAAAATTCCATGTCTATAAGGGGACAGGCAATCCCCATCAGCATGTGGCCCAGTTCAGGGCGCTTTGTGGCAACACTGGTGGTGATGATAAACTGTTGCTTCGCCAGTTCGTGGGCAGCTTATCAGAAACGGCGTTCGAATGGTATTCAGAACTCCCTAACGATTCCATCAAGACGTTCGCTGAAATGGAATTGCTATTCACTCAGCGATTCACAAGCGCCAGCGAACGCACTCCGATAACAGCATTAATAAATGCCAGGGTGATACCAGGCGAAACATGGGTCCAGTACGCTATACGCTGGAGAAATTTATGGTCGAAATGCGAACAACGCATTGAGGAAGCGCCCGCGGTGGGCATGTTCGTGGGAACCCTAGACCCTCATGTGACTATCTCCCAGTTCATGATGCTCTTTAAGCCAACCACATTCCAGGCTTTAATCGACAAGTTGGCCCAGATGGACCAAATGGGTCATAGACCATCTCCCCCGAAGCCGGAGCCCCGGAGTGACAAAGGTAAAAGGAAGGCAACCTTCGTCGCGAATGCTCAGCAGCAACCCAATGCCCCAAATCTGGCGGATCAACTGGAAGAAATACGCCGGAATTATAATGAGAAGATGAAGCGCCCCTACTCGTTCCCACGGGATAAGACAAAACGGTTATTCGAGCTGGCCGTACGCAACAGGCTTATCAATTTGCCAAACCCAAGGTGACTTCCACAACCCGCTGAGGTGAATAACCCCAGTTATTTCCCTTACCATCAACCGGTAAGCCATCCGATTGAGGATTGCTTCGTCTTCAAAGGAAGGATTGAGGATCAATACTTCCAGGGAAAGTTTGCGCTGTCCGAAAAGTGGAAGGTGAACCCGCCACAGCCGCATACTCCTAAGAAGACAGACCCACCAGGGGCAACTTGGGAGGTCGTGATGTCAGCTAAAAGCAAAAGGATGCTGAGTGATCTTCATGCTTGCCCAGCAGTCGATTGGAAGAACCCGCTTGACCCTCAAATCATTGAAGGGATGCTGAAGCCGCGTCCAACTACAAAGAGCAGTGGTGACGGCCCAAGTACTCACACCCAACCGTCAAAATCTTCAAAGAAAAAGAAGAAGAAATCTAGGAAGCCCGTGAAGCCTGGAGAAAAGCGCACGGATTTCACGGATTTGCAGAAACAGATTGACGCGCTGGAGGAGTACAATCAAAAGGCGCGGACTCCCGTCACACTGCAAGAGTTCCTCAACCACGTCTTTCAGGAGGAAGATGATGGAGAAAGCTCGTCGGATGAATCCGAGGGATATGTGGCGAGTTGTCATGTGATTTCCCACTCGTCTACGGACGATGAGAAAATTCCTGGCACTGAGAAACTGGGGGCACAGCCTGAGCCAGAACCTGTATTGCCAACAGATGAAATGATCGACGCCTTTCTAGACGAGATTCGTTTGAAAAGTAAAGCCGATCAGGAGCGTGAGATGGCTGCATCGGAAGGAGCCAAATGCAAGCAACTAAACGAAAGAGTCAAAGCACTCCCGCCAGATCAAAAGACACCCGATGTGGATAAAAACATATTGAAGACGAAGAAAAGGTTTGCCAAAGCCATGTCGATGGGAATGAAGCTACCACCCTCGGAAGAAAACACGATCGATGGGGCGGAGAGGCACCCTAATTATTGCGCATATCATCGGAAGATTTCGCACCCCACTGAGGAGTGCGACGCTTTTAAGATGTGGTGGCAAGGATATGTTGCTCACCGGTAACATTTTAAGCACATGAAACGCAAGACTCGTCGGGAACAAAAAAATACGACCGAAGGGCGCAAAAAGACTGCCGGCAACTGTTACATGGTTAACGCCGGAGGGTCACAAGTTCTCACCTTTGGGAGCGACTCTGATGAAGAAATGGCTCTGGGCCCTCTCTTTAAAGAATCCGTTTTAGGGAAAGAGGAAGAACCAGAGGCCTGCGAAAACATTCAGCTGCGCAATCGCACGCTTCCGGAAAAGAATCCCGGACCCGTGAATAGAAAAGATAAGGGAAAGGAGAAGGTCACTGAGGATATCACCTTAGATGACCAAGTCATGAAAGAGTTGACTGCCAAAGACCCTCCCGGGAAGGGTAAGGTGGACTATAACATCCTAGAACACCTAAGGAAACTACCTTCACAGCTCAGCATTCTTGACGCCCTCCTATTATCAAAGGAAGTGAGAGATTCATTAATCAAGGCGTTACAAGAGCCCGAACAATTCCAAGCCTTCCTCGCCGAAGAAAGGATGAAGGATTAACTGGAAGAAGTGCACACGGCCGACATCACTTTCGGTGATGAGAACCTTCTCCTTGGGACGTGCGACCACAACCGTCCCCTATACGTCTTCGGATATTGCCACGATATCAAGATAGGCAAAATCCTGGTTGATAATGGATTCTCCGTCAATCTCCTGAATGTTCGGGTGTTGAAGAAAATCTGCATGAGCGTGCAGCACCTCGCTCGTGACAAAATTACCATCTCCGGTTTCGACTCCCAGTCATCACGGACTCTCGGATCCATGATATTAACATTACGCTTCGGACTACTCATCACGGACATCAAGTTTCACGTCATTGACGCCAAGACCTGCTACAACGCCTTGCTCGGTCGTCCTTGGTTACACGAGTACAACATCATCCCTTGTACACAGCATCAGTGTATGAAGTACTTTAAGGATGGTTTTGAGTATACCGTGACAGGTGAGCTGAACCCATTCTCCATGAACGAAGTCCGCAAGTACGAAGATACAAAGTACTTTTTGCCAGACTTTGAGGATACAGAAAGGTGTCGCAAGCCGGAGAACAAAGCCGCCGCCACCATCCCTGTTTTCGGAAGCGATACCGAAGAAGAAGAAGAGATAGTTTACGCTGGTCCGTCTCGACGTAACAACCCGGGACCATCCGCCCCCATGTTGATATTCGGAAGTGACTCGGAAGATGAGGTTAATGCCGTGTTCTCCAGTCGGCCGTCAATACAAGCATCCCCTGGCGATATGTGAGATCCGAGAAACGGGAGAGAGTCCACTGTAGCTACGCCATATATAACTTCGATGAGGAAGAGGACGCCCTGTCAGGAAATGCCAACCCCTCATCAAAACTAGATCCCGCAATCAAAGTGCCGAATCCGTCGTTTGAAGAACGAATGGACAAGCTTATCAGGAAAGCGGGTCAAAAAGCTCGAGACGACCATAGTCATGAAATGGCCATCTACGAGAAAGCCAGGAAGCAACGTCTGTTTCAACAGGCTGCAAAAGACGAAGATGCTTCTCCCTGTCGATCTATTGCGCAAAAGGCCCGACGCAGAGGTAGAAATAAGTCAAAAGGCGGAAAAAGGAGCCGACAGCAATGATGCAGGGTTAAAGAGTCATGTGATCAGGTATTGCACGGTCCGAACTTGTCCCTCATGAAAAAGATGAGTCGAGCGTATTCCTTCCCTCAAGAAAAGACGAAGAAGATACTCGATCTCGCTATGAAGCACCGAATGATCACACTTCCGGAGTCTAAACACCCTGAGCAAGCTAACGAGGTCACTCATCCGGGCTATTGCTCTTATCACCGAGCCATAGGACACCCTATCGAAGACTGCTTCACCTTTAAAAACTGGGTGGAAGACCAGTACCAGCAAGGCAGGTTTGCTTTATCCAGCAGCTGGAGGGTGACGCCGCCACGAAAGCACGACCCCAAAGCCACAAGAGCAGAACCAGATCCATAACGGTCTTGGAAGCGAGCTCGTACCTGTCATATGATAACGATATCAAGAGAAGGGCCCGAGGATAGGGATGACCTCCCTTGGTGCTTCGAAAACAATGACGATGAGGTGATCTCAGAATTTCCACCAGCTCCGAAAGAACTAGAAGATGGCATACATACTACTGCAGATAACCTCAAGAAGATCGAGTTGGGGTCGGCAGATGACCCGCGACCGATGTTCGTCAGCGAGTTGCTATCTGAAGAAAGGATGGCCGAGTTAAAAGACGTGCTTATGAAGCATAGAGATTGCTTCGCATGGAATTATTCTGAAATGCCAGGACTAGATCCAGAAGTTGATGTGCATAAACTGGCGATATCCCCGGACGTTAAGCCAGTCAAACAGGCGCCGAGAAGAATGCGGCTCGAGCTTGAGATGAGCATCAACGCCGAAGTCAAGAAGTTAATCGACTCTGGCTTCATCCAAGAAGTTCAACATCCTGACTGGATCGCCAACATCGTCCCGGTAATGAAGAAAAATGGGACAGTACGCATATGTGTGGACTTCCGAGATCTCAATAAAGCCTGTCCGAAGGACGATTTTCCAGTACCGGACACTGAGCTGATGATAGATAATACGTCCACTCATGAAGTTTTTTCTTTCATGGACGGTTCATCAGGATACAATCAGATAAAGATGCATCCCGAAGACCAGAAGCACACCGCTTTCCGAGATCAAGCAATACCTGCAGAACCCGCCGGTGTTAGCTGCTCCGGTCAAGGGAAAGCCCCTTATTCTTTATACAACAGCCCTTGAGGATTCCTTAGGCGCATTGTGGGCACAGGAAAATGACCAAGGTAAGGAGAGAGCGCTCTACTATCTGAGTCGAGTCCTACTGGGGGCAGAAAGCAACTACGCCCCTATTGAAAAACATTGCCTGGCGTTAATCTTCGCGATAACAAAGCTCAGGCACTATGCGTTGGCGCATGAGGTCCGTCTTATTTCGAAGGTGGACCCTCTTAAATATTTAATGTAAAAGGCCATATTAACGGGACGACTCGCTAAATGGGCCCTGCTCTTTATGGAGTTCTCGATAACTTATCAACCTCTCAAGGCAGTGAAAGGCCAGGCCATCGCCGACTTCCTCGCTGAGCATCCGGTACTGGCCGACTCTCCTTTGAATTGCGAACTGCCAGACGAACACGCGTTTGATGCGATCGATGGCGGTAATATCCGATGGGAGCTGTATTTCGATGGAGCATCTTCCATGAAGAAGCGCAAACAAAGCACCCCTATAATCAAATCAGGGGTGGGTCTTATCTTCGTAACTCCACAGGGAGGGATAATGCGCTTCGCTTTCTCCTTAACAGAGCCGAGGACGAACAATGAAGCCGAGTACGAAGCTTTGATAGCAGGCCTCGAGATCGCCATCGACATGGGAATTGAAAACCTCCTCATATACGGAGATTCCTAACTGGTCGTTAGTCAAGTAAACGGCGACTACCAGACATGTAAGCCAGAACTGGTAAAGTACGGCGAGGGAGTACAGCGAATGCTGACTCAAATCCCCTCCTACACTTTGGAAAGCATACCGCGTGCCGAAAACAGCAAAGCAGACGCGTTGGCCAAGCTCGCTAAGGAACTGGCTGATGAGAACCTCGACGACATAAAAATCATGGTACAAAGCCGTCGGGTGCTCGCCCCAGCAGAAATATCTCCGGAATCATCCGAAGAAAAGGAAGCGACTGAGCAGATGACCTTGCAAATAAAAGATCGAGAAAAGGCCGAGGATTGGAGAGAAGTCTTTATAGACCACTTCAAATACCGTCGAACGCCTGAAGATGCGTCTTCAAAACATCAGCTCATAAAACGAGCTCTGTCTTTCGCTTTCGTCAATAATACTCTGTACAAGAGGTCATTTGACTCTCTGTGGTTGAGATGCCTAGGACCTGACGAAGCGAAAAGAGTCATTCAGGAAGTTCACGACGGACTCTGCGGTTCTCACCAAGCAGGCCCGAAGATGAAGTTGAAGATCAAACGAATGGGTTATTATTGGCCCACAATGATCCAGGACTGCCTCGAGTATGCGAAGCAATGCCACTCATGCCAAATTCATGGGGACTTCATCCACCAGCATCCAAATCCACTTCATCCAACGGTGGCTAGCTGACCATTCGAAATGTGGGGAACTGACATGATCGGCCCCATCGAACCAGCATCATCCAGGGGACATCGTTTTATCCTGGCGACGACTGATTACTTCTCTAAATGGGCAGAAGCAGTACCGTTAAGGGAAGTGAAGACGGAAAATATTCTCCATTTCTTCAAGACGCACGTCATTTATCGGTTTGGAACTCCGCGACGGATTATTTCCGATAACGGGCCAGCCTACAGAAGTCACAAGATCAGCCGCTTTGCGCAACAGCATAATATAGACTGGAGGTATTCCTCGGTTTATAATCCGCGAGCTAACGGTCTAGCCGAGGCCTTCAACAAGACCCTAACAAAGATCATAAAGAAGACGGTGTCCCGAAATAAGAAGGACTGGCACGAGAGACCGCGGGAGGCTTTTTGGGCGTATTGAACTACATTCAAGACGGCCACGAACATGACGCCATACGTGTTGGTGTTTGGTACAAAAGCAGTACTCCCCCTCGAGATAGAGCTACCCTCTCTACGAGTGGCGGTCCACTACGGACTGACGGACGAAGAAAATGCTTACCTTCGGCTTGAGGAGCTTGATGCCCTTGATGAAACCCAGCTCATAGCGCAACAAAACCTGGAGGCTTACAAAGCAAAGATGACGCGCTCACACGAAAGATTGACCAGGCCGAGGACGTTCCGCCAAAGCGAACTCGTGCTAATTGTCAAAAGACCTATGATCCCCAATCGCGCCAAGCAGGGAAAATTCGAGCCAAACTATGAAGGCCCGTACATCATAGACAAGGTCTACCAGGGTGGAGCGTATCTACTCATGGATATGCACGGTGAAAGGCCTTTCAGGCCAGTGAACGGTCGCTTCCTAAAGAAATACTACGCTTAACGGGTCAAGGTCTAGGTCAATGATAGATGACGACGACTATGTCCGCTCACTATCTTCCTAAGCCCGAACTCTAGGTAGTAACCAGCATCCTTAACGGCGGACCGAAACGTACTTAAACTAATGGCGGACCATAATGTCCTTAAACTAACAACGGACTGAAACGTCCTTAAACTAACAATGGACCACTATGTCCTAAAACTAGCTGTTGACCGAGATGTCGATAAACTACAGTGGATTGCAGTGTCTCAAAGCCGATAAAAAAATAAAAAAAATTAATAATAATAAATAAAAAACGGTATGTCCATAAGGAAAATGGGCACGGATGAAAACCCGAAAGGGCTCCGTGATTAAAAACAGCAGGGCTACCGGCGAGTGTTCGTGAAAACCCGAAAGTGTGCGACCTTGTAAAAAAAAAGAGAAAAAATAATAAATAAAAAAATGGTATGTCCATAAGCAAAATAGGCACGGATGAAAACCCGAAAGGGCTCCGTGAGTAAAAACAGCAGGACTACCGGCGAGTGTTTGTGAAAACCCGAAGGGCACAACCTCGTTAAAAGACACTTATAGGATCCTCTCGACCTTGTAAGGAGAAACCACCCGCGTGGGATCCTTACGACTCACAAAGGGAGCGACACACTTAGGGATCCCCACGATTCCTAAGGAGAAAATACACTTGCGAGATCCTCACGACTCGCGAGGAGAACTCTCTTATGGGACCCTCACGGCTCATAAGATTTGAAAGTCTTAAGTTACACAAACCTAAACCTGTTCTTAAGCAAACCCCCCACAACCTTCGATATTGCCCTACAAGTGGCTCAATACTGACCCTTGTATACAATCCACGGGCGCGAATAAACGTTTCCCCAGCAAAGTCCCACCCGCGACTAGGGATATGTCCATATAGTAAAAAATCCTTGTAAGTCCTCTCGACTTATAAGGAGAAAACCTTTTTGTAAGATCCTTACGACTTGCAAGAGGACATGCACTTAGGAATCCTCACGATTCCCAAGGAGAAAACACACCTAAAAGATCCTCACGACTGGTAGGGAGAAATACCTTTGTGAGACCCTTACAGCTCATGAAGTCAAAAGCCTTAGTCGACAGGACCCTTAACCTTGTTTACTAAGCCACCTTTGTTCAACATCGACAGAGGCAAATGATGATTCGCTCCTGGAAACATCCCAGTTGTAGCGATGCTGATGCCGAAATCGGTGTCTAAAATCCAAGCTTGCAGTGAAAAGGCCAGCGAGCCACACATGCTTACGAAATAGCCGAAATGATGGGGTAACTTGCAATAAAAGGTAGCAAGTAAAAATGTATGCATAAAAAATAGCCGAAATGATTGGGCAATTCGCAATAAAAAGCAGCGAGTAAAGCTAAAGTAAATAGCCGAAATGATTGGGCACCGCGAAAAATAGCCGAAATGATGGGGCAATCGCGACATTCGCGATATAAAAACTGAAATGATAGAGCATCGCGGAAAAAGAAATAAAATAAAAATGAAATCCACGCCCTACAGGTGACATTACATCTATCCCTGTATACAATCCAGGGGCGCAAACGAAGAAGGGATCATACTCCTCTCCCAGGTTTCATCATAAGAAGAAGCCAAATCTCGACGGTTCACAGATAGCCTAGAGATCATCTCGACGTTCGTCTCATGGAAGCAGACACAACATCAAGCGAACCAAGACAGCAGTAACCCCCAGTTCCATGGCTCGGCGATATACATATCACCAAGAGTCAAACCTCCATTCCGTGAAATGCGGATACAATCAGCAAAATTCCTGGTCACGTGGAACGCGGATAATGTCACTCTTTGACCCCGTGGAAAACGTCCAGAGCGGATCCTGGTCCTCGCAGAGCACGGCAGTGAACCCGTGTGAAGCATCCAGAGCGGAGCCTAGTCCTCTCCGAACACGGCAGTGAACCCGTGTGAAGCATCTAGTGCAAAATTCCTGGTTACGTGGAACGCGGATAACGTCACTCTTTGACCCTGTGGAAAACGTCTAGAGCGGATCCTGGTCCTCGCAGAGCATGGCCGTGAACCCGTGTGAAGCATCCAGAGCGGAGCCTAGTCCTCGCCGAACACGGCAGTGAACCCGTATGAAGCATCTAGTGTAAAATTCCTGGTCACGTGGAACGCGGATAATGTCACTCTTTGACCCCATGGAAAATGTCCAGAGCGGATCCTGGTCCTTGTAGAGCACGGTAGTGAACCCGTGTGAGGCATCCAGAGCGGAGCCTAGTCCTCGCCGAACACGGCAGTGAACCCGTGTGAAGCATCTAGTGCAAAATTCTTGGTCACGTGGAACGCGGATAATGTCACTCTTTGACCCCGTGGAAAACGTCCAGAGAGGATCCTAGTCCTTGCAGATCACGGCAGTGAACCCGTGTGAAGCATCCAAAGCGGAGCCTAGTCCTCGCCGAACACGGCAGTGAAACCGTATGAAGCATCTAGTGCAAAATTCCCGGTCATGTGGAATGCGATAATGTCACTCTTTGACCCCGTGGAAAACGTCCAGAGCGGATCCTGGTCCTTATAGAGCACGGCAGTGAACCCGTGTGAAGCATCCAGAGCGGACCCTAGTCCTCGCCGAACACGGCAGTGAACCCGTGTGAAGCATCTAGTGCAAAATTCCTGGTTACGTGGGACGCGGATAACGTCACTCTCTGACCCAGTGGAAAACGTCCAGAGCGGATCATGGTCCTCGCAGAGCACGGCAGTGAACCCGTGTGAAGCATCCATAGCGGAGCCTAGTCCTCGCTGAACACGACAGTGAACCCGTGTGAAGCATCTAGTGCAAATTTCCTAGTCACGTGGAACGCCGATAACGTCACTCTTTGACCCCGTGGAAAACGACCAGAGCGGATCCTGATCCTCGCAGAGCACGGTAGTGAACCCGTGTGAAGCATTCAGAGCGGAGCCTAGTCCTCGCCGAACACGGCAGTGAACCCGTGTGAAGCATCTAGTGCAAAATTCCTGGTTACGTGGAACGCGGATAACGTCACTCTTTGACCCCGTGGAAAACGTCCAGAGAGGATCCTAGTCCTTGCAGAGCACGGCAGTGAACCCGTGTGAAGCATCCAAAGCGGAGCCTAGTCCTCGCCGAACACGGCAGTGAACCCGTATGAAGCATCTAGTGCAAAATTCCCGGTCACGTGGAACGCGGATAATGTCACTCTTTGACCCCGTGGAAAACGTCCAGAGCGGATCCTGGTCCTTGCAGAGCACGGCAGTGAACCCGTGTGAAGCATCCAGAGCGGACCCTAGTCCTCGCCGAACACGGCAGTGAACCCGTGTGAAGCATCTAGTGCAAAATTCCTGGTTACGTGGGACGCGGATAACGTCACTCTCTGACCCAGTGGAAAACGTCCAGAGCGGATCATGGTCCTCGCAGAGCACGGCAGTGAACCCGTGTGAAGCATCCATAGCGGAGCCTAGTCCTCGCTGAACACGACAGTGAACCCGTGTGAAGCATCTAGTGCAAATTTCCTAGTCACGTGGAACGCCGATAACGTCACTCTTTGACCCCGTGGAAAACGACCAGAGCGGATCCTGATCCTCGCAGAGCACGGCAGTGAACCCGTGTGAAGCATTCAGAGCAGAGCTTAGTCCTCGCCGAACACGGCAGTGAACCCGTGTGAAGCGTCTAGTGCAAATTCCTGGTCACGTGGAACGCGGATAATGTCACTCTTTGACCCCGCAGAAAACGCCCAGAGCGGAGCCTGGTCCTCTCTAAGCACGGCAGTGAACCCGTGTGAAGCATCCAGAGCAAACATCGGACTGTGGAGTCCTTAAAATCCACGGACTATGATGTCCTTAACCTCGACCGTAATGTCTTAAAACTAACGATCAACCACCCTGATTCTGTACTGATTCTACCTTGGCTTAAGGGTACATCTCTTCACTCCTTTGATACCTGGCGTTGTAATTTCTCAACGTCTTCAAAGAGGCGACGGGTCCCTGCAACCAAACATCGGACTGTGGAGTCCTTAAATCCACGGACTATGAGGTCCTTAACCTTTACCGTGATGTCTTAAAACTAACATCGGACTGTGGAGTCCTTAAATCCACGGACTATGAGGTCCTTAACCTTGACCGCGATGTCTTAAAACTAACATCGAACTGTGGAGTCCCTAAATCCACGGACTATGAGGTCCTTAACCTTGACCGCGATGTCTTTAAACTACGATACCCTGGAGAACATCCTAAAGCGACCCTTGACCCCATGAAATACGGATAAGGGCGACCTCACTCAGCACTTGTGGGTCCTCACGACCTGCAAGGAAGAAAACTCTCTTGTGAGATCCTTACGACTCCCAAGGGAAAACCCGCTTAAGAATCCTCACAATTCTTAAGGAGAAGTTACACCTACGGGATCCTCTCGACCACTAGGGAGAAAAACTCTTTATGAGAACCTCACGGCTCATAAAGATCAAAAGTCTTAGGAGGCAGATCTTAACCCTGAATCCTAAGCCATCGCTGCCCTGCAAGTAGGCCAAGATAAATTGTCCGCAGAACAAATTCAATAGAAAGGGGACACACCATTGAGAAGAAAAAAAATATGTCTTTTATTCATAACTAAAATGGATACAAGGTACAAGTCATAAAAAGGCAAAAAGAATATACTTTCATCCAGGAGTATGTGCAAAAAAGAAGGGAAAAAAAAACAAGTTTTCAAGTTGGCGGGCGATTTAGTAATTTCGCTAGCTCATCCTGCTTTTGCTGAGTCACGGCTTCATTATTCAGGATCGCCAGAAGACGAGCCTCCGCCTGTGCCTGCTGGGCCTGATACGAAGCAAGCCGGCTTTCAAGCTCTTTCTCGGTGGCCTTGTGAGCCTCGACCCTCTCGCGACTGAACGTGGCAGCTTTATCAAGAGTCACCACCTCCCTGATAGACTCTTGAAGCGCCCGCCAGTGTTCGTATGCTTTGTTGGCCTTGGCGGTAAGATTAGCTTGGAGCTCGCTCTGCGCTTTAGAAGCCAGCTCCCTCTCCGAGAATTTACGGCCGAGCCTCTTCTCGCACGATGTCATGTTTGCCGCGCACCGCGTTATCAGCCCCCGCAAGTCCGCCTTTGCGGCCATGGCCTCCGAGGAAAGATGAGAACATTCAAGTGCATGCAAGCAAGCCTCCACCTGCCGACAAAACTCCACCCAGACTCGTACCACCTCTTCGCTATGGTAGGTGGCAAGAAAAGGAATAGAACCGTTAGCCTCGGCAGCAAATGCTTCGGCTGTGGTCGCGCTGCCAGCACGGAGCTCCTCAATCAAAGATGATAAGGAAACAAGGCTTAATTGGGCCAAGCATTCTGAAGCCCGCAGAGCATAGGGGCCGGGCGGCATAACGATGCGCGATTCTAACGCTATGGAGGCTGGCGGGGCTGTTCAGATTTGAAAGACGTCAATAAAACTCTTAAGCAAAAGAACAAATGGGACTATAATGAAATGTCACTTACCTATGGTCATGCAAGTAGGAGCTGAAGGTTCCCCTGGCCCTTCAACGACCTCGACCTCGTCGTCAGCTTCCAAAACTGTAAGAGACATCAACGTCATTTCGCAAAATGGCAACGATGCTATAATAAAAAATAGCGAACAACGCTAACCTTGCCCAGAGGAAAGGACAATGCGCTGAGGGGAGATCGCCTGCAGAGCTGCCATCTCCAATAAACGCTGAAATGATTGCCGAAGCGACAAATCAGCAATAGAGGCCGCCAGCCCATGCAATTCTGGGGAAGACAAAAGAGTTCGGACCACGGAAAGATTACTAATTTAAAATGCAGAAGGTTACCTTCAATACTCCTCCCGTTCTGAGTCGGGGGGATAGCGGCTTCGACGGCCTCTGCCGTGACCTCGGGCTCCAACAAAGGGAGGGTAGTCCCGACTACCTCCATCTCAGCCTCTGGGCCGCCTTCGGGGAGAGTCATTGGGGCGGTGACCACCAAAGGAGCCTCCCCCGAAGGAGCAAGCGCTCCGTGATCAATAACTGCCACTGTAGGCTCTATTGTAAGAAAAGCAGCCTCATTAACCCCCTCCACATCGAGCAATGCTTCATCGGGAATGTCGACAGGCTTTAGCTTCATTAAGCCTGTAGGGACCTCCCCCATCGTCGAAGATTCTGCCCAATTCACACAAGAATAAGGATACATACATGCGGGCGTAAACAATCTGAAATGCTACATAGAAGTATAAAGGCATACCAATGCGTAACGAAGCCTTCAATATGGCTTCTTCAAGCCGCTGCTCCTTCTCAAGGAGGCGTGCTCGCCGGGGTTCGAGGGTGGACTCGTGGCCGCCGGTCCATAAAGAAAGCGCGTCCGCCGCGTCCTCTGAAGCAGCCTGCTTCAAGGCCTTTTTCCCTCCATTCCTCCAAAGGGCCTATAAACCGCCGCCGAATCCACAAGGGGTCTTCGTAAAAGATTACAGCAGGACTGAGACGCGTCTTTGGAACGCCTTATAGCCTCAGCCAACTGTGCGGCTTCCTCAGCGGTTGAACTAAGGAAAAGTAGTTCAGCATTTGATTCCGGTAAGGCCAACGGCTCATCTTCAAGAATGGGCTCAGACTCCGTTAAAGAGTCGAGCAAATTAGTAGCCACCTTCCTTCGACGCTTGGACCTGGGACCAGTCTCCGAGGACGACCGCTTCTTTCCCTTCAAAGCCTTAGTGCGGCGTTGGCCCATGTCGCCCTCAACACCCTCACCCCGGGCCACAACTGGAGATGACACTGCCATCGTCGATGCCACGGAGGGTGGTGCTGCTTCGGATGGTGGTACTGTTACTGGAGCCCGTCTACCCCGCGACCGAGTACCCAGGGGCATACCAACTATTGGAGTAAGATCTACTCCCGACTCTCCAGGAATAAGCGCAGTGCCGGTATCCCTCGGTGGAAAGCGGACCGGGGCACATGGTCGCAGCATGGCTCCCGAGGCCAGAACCTGAATAGGGGCGCCGTGGCCAAGAAGCACCCTTCTCTCCTCAATAATAACTGGGTTCACCCGATGGAGATACCAGCCCGTGAACGACCCCATGCATCGGGGAATGTATTCACCATCGGGGATCATGAACTGAGAACCGGTGTTCAGCCTCACAAAGTGGTGGGCGGCATCTCGGACGGCCTCGAGCGAAGGAACCGGCGCGATTATGAAAGCTTCAAACGGGACGCCCTGATCATAGCCAAACTGCCGGGAAAAGCGATGCGGATTGTACCGCATGAAGAAAGCCGCACTGTCCTGACGGAACACCAGGTAACCTGGTCTAATTTCATATAAGCGCGCGGCCTCCCGGGTCTTCAAAGTGGGTGCGTCATCTTTCGACCGGTCCCAAAGCGGCTGGGCCGAACCCGCGGAAGGAGATAAGACCCGGTCATTAAATATTAATCCGCCGGCAGTAGCGTAAGGATAAATCAACTCCAGAATAGCCCCGAATTGAGTTGGGTCAGCGGCAGAAGCATCCACCAATCGCATAAGCCGAGGGAAAGTGTAGGCGTCATAGAATGCGGGCCTCTGATGCATAGCGAAAGCCCCCAACACATGCATTTCGATCCAAGACGTAAAGTAATGAAGCGAAAAGTTTACTACATCCACGCCAGGAGTAGAAGTATTAGCTGCGGTGCCCAACCCGTGATAAAGATGTGCCAACGCCGGGATACCGACGGCCAACCGTGTCCCCTCAGCGATACAATGAGCCGGGTAGATAACCGAAGCCCTCATAAAGCGACGATGCATGGGGATGACAAACCAACTGAGCCAGACACTGAAAAACCCCATGAAGAATGTCTCCTCATCCATGCCGGGAGCTACAATGGATTCGAAAGACATCGGCGACATAATGGGGATGTAGTACTGTGGTAGATCCGATTCAGTGGTCGGCAGCTTCTTCGGACCAAACCCAAAGGGGTCTTTGATGTTGGCGAACTTCGGAGCTGTCTTCGACAAGACGTCCTCGCGAAGGAAACAAGCAATGAAGCTCTTGAAAGTAACACCCTGCTCTTCGGATTCGGTGAACAAACGATCAAAGATACTCAGCACCTTGATTAAGCTGGGACGCTTATGGTGGACGACGTTCTCAGCAGACAAGCCGTCAACCAGAGCAGGCTCGGGTTCAAAGACATATTCATCAGAGGGCAGCAACTCCTCATAAAGCGTCCCTCGAATTGGCAATCCCGAGATCTCATAGAACTCTCCCAAAGAGATCGAGACTTCTCTGCCCCCCAGAAGGAAAGTGTTGGTGGGGAGATTCCATTGATTCAAGAACGCCTTAACCCACCAGACATGCGGGTATTCATAATAGAAGAGTGATGCATATATCGCTTGGTAAAGCCCGACCTTCTGCGGCCGCGCACGATGGGTAGCAAGGATATAGCGAGCCCAGAGGAGGTAGCCCGTAGGGTGCCGAGGAGTGAGCCCTATCTTATAAATTTGTCCCCATGGGTGGGCCTCACCCTGGAAAATGCGTCGTCCCAGGATATCTATAGCGGGGATTGGATGGTTCGGGATACCGGTCGTCAAAGGCTCAAGCCGTCCCGTCGGAGTCCAATTTGGCATCTCCACAGCGAAAACCGTCCTCGGAGGATCCATCGGCGAAAATGGGAAAGTGGGCTCTGTCGGCACTTCACAGAGGAAACTCCAGCGACCCCGGATAATATCTTTGTACCAAGTTCCCCATAGAAGCAAGTTGGTGCAGTTCGGGTCATGAGCCCGGATCATCGCCATCGCTTCCTCGTCAGATGGTGATTGAGGAAAAGCAGCCCCCGAGCGAGTGAAGGGAAAGCACGGAACAGAAGCCATTGCACCTGAAATCGAATAAAAGAAAACTGTCAAAAGCAAAGCAGCAATATATATGCATGCATGAACATGAAGACAGTTGAAGAAAGCGATAGCAAACTCTTTTTATAGGACCATTGGCTACAAAACACATGGGCCCCACAGAACCAGGATGACGGCTCGTTAATAATGAAACCAAGCAGTTGTAATAAGACAAAGGGGATATCCTCATTAAATAAGAAGTGCGTTTCAAGTGGCCATGCACGTCCCCTAGAAGACAAATCTACCTTGGACTCTACAACGAATCAAACAGGATCAAGGGAATTAAATTCCTACAGAAGACATCATTGCAAGCTTCTGCTTCATTAATTACAGAAGGACAACCTAGGGCAAAGAGATCCTAAGAAGCCTCCATGTGAAGAAACTGAGTTCTTCATAGGAATTAAATTCCTTATTGAGAAAAGGTAATTAAATTCCCAGAAACTTTTTTGGGATGGAATTAAATTCCATGGATTTGAACCGCCATCATCATCTCCCTAAAGATCATACGAGCCCTAAAAGATCTACTGTTGAAGATTAAATGGTTTCATGTTTCGATTGAAAAGCTTAAAGAAAGAATGGGTTCCTGTTAAAAAGGGTAAAAACCCTTGCTTTGGATTTAAAATCCAGAGGAATGTGAAAGTTCATCGTTCATTCAAGAGCATTACCTGAAGAAAAGAGTCTTTCAAGGCAGAGAACTAAGCTCTGGAAGAAGAGAATTAAATTCTTAGAAAAAGTTTGCAAGGAGGAAGATAAGCAAAAGTGGAGGCGTTTCTGAAATGACCCCTATATTTATAGGATGTGATGGAGACGCTTCATCTTCCCAAATCCCTAGAGGAATCCAACGGTCACAAAAAGTGACAACGTTGCACCCACGTGCAGACACGTGAGAACAACGTTGTGGGGGCGTTTGTTTCCTGATTTAAAATCAGGAAAACTTATGGAGGAGGCATCACGTGCTAGCATGTGACCAGCGGTCACGTGTTGACACGTGACATTTAAAAGCGGCGGCAAAAGGCAGATTCGCACCCTGTTTAAATCAAAGAAAATGCTCCAGAAAAGGTCACGTGCTCACACGTGACCAGGGGTCACGTGTTGGCACGCGACGGCTGAGCAGCGGCGAGAGAACAGAACGCAAAAGGAGAAGAAAGGCCCGTTTCAGGGGTCGCGTGCCTACACGTGACCAGGGGTCACGTGGCCACACGTGACCGGCTTTCAAAGCCTCTTTATTTAACAGAATTAAATTCCGAAAGCATTCAAATCTTTCCAAAAGAGAATGATTATTTGGAATCGTTGGATTAAAAGATCTAAGGGTGATTAAATATCACCAATTTATGGAAAAATATCAGACTTGGAAAGATTTCCCCTTAAATCTAACCGAAATAACAAAGAGATATCGTTGGATTTAAAATCCAAAGGTGAATAAAATTCACCTAATAATCCAAAGGTCTAGATGAATGGTAAATATAAATCAAATCTCTCAATAAACAAATCAGATCTTTCAATTGAAAATTCACTAAAACTGATTGATTTTCGTCCTTCTCCTATAAATAGGAGCCGATACAGAG
Source organism: Agapanthus africanus (assembly GCA_030015575.1). Classification (NCBI taxonomy): domain Eukaryota; kingdom Viridiplantae; phylum Streptophyta; class Magnoliopsida; order Asparagales; family Amaryllidaceae; genus Agapanthus; species Agapanthus africanus. Next base: position 425,203,127 of record CM057349.1, read on the forward strand.
ACACATACATAGACACACACAGAGAGAGAGAGAGAGAAAGAGAGCCTTGAGATTTTGGGAAGAATTTGATCCTCTGCAAAAGAAAACCTTAGGTAACAAAGGAAAGGCTGGAAAAAGGAGAATTTAATTCTCAAAGAGTTTAACTCTTATACAAAAAGAAGAACTTAGTTCTTTCTCTAGCAGAGGATCTGCAAAGTGCACATCTCCCCATGAATTGAGAATTTAATTCTCATTGGGTTGAGATCCTGCCATGCAGATCTAAAGCATAAAAGGGGAATGGAAGTTTGAGAATTTAATTCTCACAGAACTATAGGAATTTAATTCCTTTGGGATGAAATTAGGGTTTAACCCTATGATTATGGGAATTTAATTCCTTCAAAATGGACAGAACCAGGGTTTAACCCTAATTAAGAACTTAATCCTATTAAAATAGCAGGAATTTAATTCCCTTACAAAAAAAAAATAAAGAAGAAGGAATTAGGGTTTCATCCTATGCCAGAATTCAATTCTTTACATACATGAGGAATTTAATTCCTACAGAAAAGAAATCAGGGTTTAACCCTATCTAAGAATATAATTCTTCAGAAGAAAACATGAATTCAATTCCTCTAAAGTTTATTGCTAGGGTTTAACCCTATGAAGAATTTAAGTCTTAAAAAAGATAAACACATCTTCAAACAGGCAAAGAAACAGGGTCACGTGCTACCACGTGACCCCTGTAAAAATCCATAGAGAAGAACTTCCAGGCAACGCCTCACGTGCCCCACGTGACCCCTTGGCAGAAGCTCTAACAGACAAACATTTAAATGCCCATCACGTGACAGCACGTGATGCTCCAAAGTATACAATACTTCTGGCAGAATAAAATGAATTGAGGGCGCTCTCACGTGCTACCACGTGACCCCTCTCGCCTTAGCGTTTAACACTAAAATTGAAACCTCTATATCCAGTTTTCAACACTGATTTTCTTAGTGTTTAAACACGAATTTGGAAAACTCTTTTTACAGTGTTTAACACTGACTTTCTTAGTGTTGAACACCAACTTGGAAGACCCTGTTTCCAGTGTTTAACACTGATCTGCCTTAGTGTTAAACACTAATTTGAAATCTCCATTGCCAGTGTTTAACACTGATTTGCTTTAGGGTATAAACACTAATTTGAAAGCCTTGTTGTTAGTGTTTAACACTAACTATCTCTTAGTGTTAAACACTAACTTGTCAATCTCACTCCCAGTGTTCAACACTGTTGGTCTTTAGTGTTTAACACTGACTTTAGCCCAATTGGCTCAGTCTCTAGAGGCAAAGCCTCCCCTTCAATGGACCAACAGAAAGCCAATATTCTAAACATGATTGGACTTAGCCCAAGCTGGCCATAAGTCCTCAATTCAAACTTAACTGGGCTAATGGGCTCATAACATAATTAATTGATCTTGGTCCTAAATTAGGCCAAAGACTATTTAATCTACCTTGGTTCAAGGGTACATCTCTCCACTCCTTTGATACTTGGCATTGTAATTCCTCAACGTCTTCAAAGAGGTGACGGGTCCCGATAACCATACATTGATACGGACTGTGGGGTCCTTATACTCATGGACTATGAGGTACTTAACCTTGACCGTGATTTCTTAAAACTAACGCCGAACTGTGGAGTCCTTAAATCCATGGACTATGAGGTCCTTAACCTTGACCGTGATGTCTTAAAACTAACATTGGACTGTGGAGTCCTTAAATCCACGGACTACGACGTCCTTAACCTCGACCGCAACGTCTTAAAACTAACACTGGACCACAATGTCCTTAAACTACCTATCGACCGCAATGTCACTAAACTAAACAACAGGGCTCCCTTAATTGCTCTCTTGTTGGATCTAAACGATCCAGTTAAGTCGATCTTGGTCTAAAACTAGACTAACGTATCCTTAACAAACGTTTAAGTCGATCTTAGTCTCAAACGAGACTAACGTATCCTTAAACCCAAACCCCCAAATCTAAATCTAAGATAATACGGATTTGGACTAGTCCACGCCCTACGGGCGACGACATAACTCAGTCTCCGTATACAATCCACGGGCAACCAAACACAAAACAAACACCCACGACACGAAGTGATCATCTGGAGAAGGAGAAAGTTGCTACCGCGATGCGGTAGCGTAATTAACTGCAGGGGCTTGCGCCTGCAGGGAAGAGCGTCCCCACAATCAAAAAACCCTCACGCGAGGGGGAATCTGACGAAGTCTGCTACATCGGACGCATCCGTTTAAACCTTCGATACATGGCGCCATAAATCAACTTGGCATCTTCGGAGAGGTAGACGGATAGCACCAATTAGCATCTGCCCCGAATCTCAGGCGAGACATTCCGTCGCGCCGTCATTCAGAGGGGAACAATTCCCAATGGGAACTCTACTTCGATGGAGCATCTTCTATGAAAAGGCAAAAGAAAAACACCCCCATAATCAAAGCCGGGATAAGCCTTATCTTTGTGACTCTGTAATGAGGGATATTACATTACGCTCTCTCCTTAACAGAGCCAAGGACTAATAACAAAGCTAAATATGAAGCTTTGATAGCAGGTCTCGAGATCGCTGTCGACATGGGAATCAAAGACCTCCTCATATACGGAGACTCCCAGCTATTCATTAGCCAAGTAAATAGCGACTATCAGACGTGTAAACTAGAGCTGATAAAGTATGGCGAAAGAGTGCAGCAACTGCTGACACAAATCCTTTCCTACATCCTGGAGAGTATACCGCGTGCATAAAACAGTAAGGCGGACGCGTTGGCCAAATTGGCTAAGGAACTGGCTGATGACGACCTCGATAACATAAAGATCATTGTGTAAATCCCCTGGGTTCTTACGCCAACAGATATATCTTTGGAAGATCTGATAGTGTCATCCGAAAGAAAAGAAACGACCGAATAAGCATCCCTTCAAAAAGAGGACGAAGAAAAGGTCAAGGACTGGGGGGAAGTCTTCACAGACTACTTTATGTCCCGACGAACGCCCGAAAATGTGTCGTTTAGACATCAGCTCATGAAACGGGCTTTGTCTTTCACCTTCGTCAATGATACTCTATATAAGAGATCGTTCGACTGTCTATGGCTAAGATGCCTGGGGCCGGAGGAAGCAAAGAAAATCGTTCAAGAAATTCATAACGGACTCTGTTGTTCTCACCAAGCTGGGCCAAAGATGAAGCTGAAGATCAAAAGAATGGGTTACTATTGGCCCATAATGATTCAGGACTGCCTCGAATATGTGAAAAGGTATCACTCGTGCCAAATTCACGGGGACTTCATCCACCAACATCCAAATCCGATACATCTAACAGTAGTTAGCTGGCCGTTCGAAATATGGGAAACCGATATAATTGGCCCCATTGAACCGCGTTGTCCAAACGACATCGGTTTATACTGGCAACGACCGACTACTTCTCTAAGTGGGCAGAAGCAGTACCACTAAGGGAGGTGAAGAAGGAGAATATCCTCCTTTTTTTCCGGACACATGCCATCTATCGGTTCGGCACTCTACGACGAATTATCTCGGATAATGGGCCAGCTTATAGAAGCCATAAAATCAGCCGCTTCGCACAACAGCATCAAATAGATTGGAGATACTCTTCAGTCTATAATCCTCGGGCCTACGATCTAGCTGAAACTTTCAACAAGACCTTGACGAAGGTTATAAAGAAGATGGTGTCCAAAAACAAAAGAGACTGTCACGAAAGGCTGCATGAAGCTCTTTGAATGTACCGAACAACGTTCAAAACAGCCACGAATACAACACCACACGCATTGGTATTCGGCACGGAAGCTGTGCTTCCCCTGGAAATAGAACTCCCTTCTCTATGAGTAGCGGTTCGATACGAGCTGACAGATGAAGAAAATGCTCATCTTCGGCTTGAGGAGCTCGACGCCCTCGACGAAACTCGCCTTATAGCACAGCAAAATCTGGAGGTTTATAAGGTAAGGATGACACGTTCATACGAAAGACTGACCAGGACGAGAACATTCCGTCAAGGCGAACTCGTGCTAGTCGTCAAAAGACCAATGATCCCCAATCGTGCAAAACGCGGGAAATTCGAGCCGGACTATGAAGGCCCATATATTATAGATAAAGTCTACGAAGGTGGAGCCTACCTGCTCATGGATATGCATGGCGAAAGATCCTTCCAGAAAATAAACGGCCGATTCCTCAAAAAGACTACGTTTGAAGAGTCATGTCTTAGGTCAATGATAGATGACGACGCTCGTGTCCGCTCGCTATCTTCCTGAATCAGAACTCTGAGAATAGTATACAAAAAGCTCCGTCGCCCCAAAAACGACAACAACGGACCGAGAAGTCCTTAAACTGACAACCCGCTTCAAACATGGCGATAACAGACCGAGATGTCCCTAAACTAGAACCTCGCCTCAAATATGGCACATCAGACCGAGAAGTCATTAAACTAAAAATCTGCCTTAAAACATGGCGTTAACAGACCGAGATGTCCCTAAACTAGAACCTTGCCTCAAATATAGCAACATTGGACCAAGAAGTCCCTAAACTAACAATTTGCCTTAAACATGGCGATAACCGACCGAGATATCCCTAAACTAACAACGGACCAAAATTTCCTTAAACTAAAACATCGCCTCAAACATGGCGATAATGGACCGAGACATCCCTAAACTAATAATGGACCGAAATGTTCTTAAACTAGCTTTCCTCCTAAACACGGGAATGTCGGACCGAGAAGTCCTTAAACTAACGTTCGTCCCCAAGATGGGAATGTTGGACCGAAAAGTCCTTAAATTAGAAATTCACATCAAACATGGCGATAATAGACCGAAACGTCCCTAAACTAGTGCGTCGCCTAAAACATGGCGCATCGCCCCAAATACGGCGATATCCTCTCTTGAGATCTATATTGCAATCAAAGTCCCAACGGCGAAAATTGCAACTCAAGTCCTACCGGCTACACAGCTACTCCAGTAGAGAAACCACCCCTAAGTCCCACCAGTAAATAGATGGGTCACCTGCGACGAAACTACTTTCGAGAGTTCCATCGCTCGAAAAAAAAGTATGGTCAAAAGCGAAATGGGAACGGACAAAAACCCGAGAGGGCGCCGTGAGCAAAAACAGCAGGATTGCCAGCGTGTTTGTGAAAACCCGAAATGGCACAATCTCGTTTTGAAAAAAATACGGTATGTCCACAAGCAAAATGGGTACGGATGAAAACCCGAAAGGGCGCCGTGAGTAAAAACAACAGGACTGCCGGCAAGTTTGTGAAAACCCGAATAGGGCGCAAACTCGTAAAATAAAAAAATTCATGTGCACTTGCAACGTCCTCTCGACTTTGTGAGGAGAAAATACCTGCGTGAGATCCTTACGACTCACAAAAGAGCAAGACACTTAGGATTCCTCATGATTCCAAAAGAGAAATTATACTTACGGGACCCTCATGACTCATAAGGAGAATTCCCATTATGAGCCCCGCACGGCTCATAAGATTCAAAAGCCTTAAGCTATAGAGATCTGAACATGTTCTTAAGCTGCCGCATCCCCCAAGACGGACCAATATTGATCCCTGTATACAATCCACGGGCACGAATAAATATTCCCTCACCAAGTTCCACCAATGACGAGAAATGTTCCCGTATGGTGAACGACACTTGTAAGTCCTCTCGACTTATAAGGAGAAAACTCACTTGCAAGATCCTTACGACTTACAAGAGAAAATATCGCTTAGGAATCCTCACGATTCCTAAGGAGAAAATACATCTATGAGATCCTTACGACTTGTAGGGAGAAATACCTTTATGAGATCCTTACGGCTCATAAAGTCAAAAGACCTTAGTCGATAGGATCCTAACCATATTTGCTAAACCACATTTGTTCAAATCAGCAAAGGCAAATGATGAGTCGCTCCTGACAATATTCCAGTTGTAGCGATCCTGATGCCTAAACAGGTGTCAAACTCCAAGTCCTTTCACGGCAAATAATAATTCGCTCCTAGTAATCCAGTCGTAGCGATGATGATGCCAAGATAGGTATCAGATTCCGAACTCACAATAAAAACAGCAGCGAGTAGCAAAAAAATGCATATAAAAATAGCCGAAATATTTGGGCAACTCGAAATAAAAATCAGCGAGTAGAAAAAAAATAAGCATATAAAAACAGCCGAAATGTTTGGGCAACTCGCAATAAAAAGCAGCGAGTAAAAATAAAAAAAATAGCCAAAATGATTGGGCACCGCGGATAAAAATCCGAAATGATTAGGCAATCACGACTTTCGCGATATGAAAAGCTAAAAAGATAGAGGATCGCGGCAATAAAAAATAAAATAAAATAAAATTTCCTCTGCCCTGCAAGTATGTCCATATTGACTCTTGTATACGATCTATGGGCACAAACAAATGAAAAGGGAACCATACTTTCCTACCAGGCTCCGTCAAAAGGAGATCCAGATCTTGATGGCAACATCTACAGCCTAAAGATCAGCTCGACGCTCTTCTCATTCCGACAGGGTGCAGACGTGACGTCAGTAAAGCTCCAAGGAGCCAAATCAAAAAGGAGGAATGGCAAAATCCCAGCTCTAACTCGATGTTTCTTCTCGGTGTAGACGCAACGTCAATAAACAAAAGTGGAGTGATGGTAAAAATCCTAGCTCCAGCTCGATGTTCTCCTCATTCCAGCAGGGTGCAGGCGTAACTGTCAAATGAAATTGGAGCAATGGTATATTCCTAACTCCAGATCTCGATGGAAATATTTACAGCCTAGAGATCGGCATGACGTTCCTTCTCAGTGCAGACGCGACGTCAACAAATACCCAAGGGTCGAAAAAAAGGAGCAATGGCATATTCTTAGCTCCAGCTCGACGTTCCTTCTCAGTGCAGACGCAGCGTCAACAAAGGCTCCAAGGAGCCAAATCAAAAAGGAGTGATGGAAAAATCCAAGCTCCAGCTCGACGTTTCTTCTCGGTGCAGATGCGACGTCAACAGAGACTCCAAGGAGCCAAATCAAAAAGGATTGACGACAAAATCCTAACTCCAGCTCGACGTGCTTCTCATGCCAGCAGGATGTAGACGCAACGTCATCAAAGACCCAATGGTCAAACAGAAAAGGAGTAATGGAAAAATCCCAGCTCCAGCTCGACGTTCCTTCTCGATATAGACGCAACGTTAACAAAAGACCCAAGGGTCGAAACAAAAATGGATCCATGGAAAAATCCTAGCTCCAAGTCTTGATGGTACATATATAACCTAGAGATCATCCGAACGTTCCTTCTCATTCCAGCAGGATGCAGACGCAACGTCAACAAAGACCCAAGGGTCGAACAAAATGGAGTAATGGAAAAACCCTAACTCTAGCTCGACATTCCTTCTCAGTGCAGACGCAACGTCAACAAAAGACCCAAGGGTCAAAACCAAAAATGGAGTAACGAAAAAATCCTAACTCCAAGTCTCGACAACGTATATACAACCTAGAGATCATCCCGACGTTCCCCCTCATTTCAGCAGGATGTGAATGCGGCTATCAAATGAAAATGGAGCAATGGTATATTCCTAGCTTCGGACTCCAACTGCAATACATACAACATAGAAGTCTTACAGATGTCTACCCTACATCAGCAAAGAATCGGCGCGGCATCGTAAAAAAAATGAAGCAACGACATATTCCCAGCTTTGGGTCTTGAAAACAACTCATATAAAGCCTAAAAGACAATCGGAGATCATCTCATACCATAGCAGAGTGGTTATGACTCATCGGGGCTCCAAACTGAGCCCAACCTCAAGTAAAAAGTGTCATGGCAAATTTCTAACGTTTTCTCTTCCGACAGTAATATGACCTAAGAAGATTACTTGAGTACGTCTTGTCCAGCCCCCGAAGGGATCAGAGACACGACAGTCGTGGGGCTACCCGAACAACGGCTTAAAGACTGCATATCGAGGAATACATCAGCCAACCCGACGGTACCACAGACTAAAACCCTAGTACCACAAACCTAACGGACCTCCGTCGTAAAGAATAGGGGTTATCTACATACAACGTTAGGACAAGTTTGCCTGTAAACCCAAGGGAGGTAAACTAAAAACACTCCGAAATGAGTACATAAATTATAAACTCCGAACTGAGTATATAAACTATAAACTCCGAAATGAGTGAATAGACTACAAACTCCGAAATGAGTACATAAACTAGAAACTCCGAAACAAGTGAATAAACTACAAACTCCGAAACGAGTATATAAACTAGAAACTACGAAACGAGTGAATAAACTACAAGCCCCGAAACGAGTGCAAAAACTAGAAACTCCGAAATGAGTGAATAAACTAGAAACTCCGAAATGAGTACATAAACTACTTCGCGCCAGATTAAAATATAAGGAAATAGAAGGGTGCAGCTCAAGGGCCTCAGGGTTTAGAACTATATCCTTTAAGAGTTGAGATTTGAGTTAATGATGGATGACGATGCTTGTGTCCGCTCACTATCTTCTCAGATCATGATTCTAAAAGTTATGTATGATACACAAGCCCAAAACCGGTCGTATGCTATGTATTACTCTACACTACTTCACTCACGTGTATACCTCCGTGAGTAAAGTAGTGGGGGGCATTTGTTTACACTGATTTAAATTTCGTTTACAGATATGTGTAAAAACATGCTCATTCTTATACACTTGTGGAGGATTAGTGCATGACACGAGCATATCGGTGGCATTTGCGCTTAGCAAAAATACCTAAGGGTAAAGTGCATGTGCGCACATGTATATTGCACGTATATTTCAACAATACTATCAAAAGAAGAAAAGGTGTTAGAAATGAAGCACTCAGTGATCAACGATAAAGAGAAAGCATTTAAATAAACATTTTATGCTACAGAAAATAGATCACCAAACACGGATCAAAAGTACAAGGGTTTACAAAACTATGAATAAAGTTTTCTAAAGCCCTCTCAGCCTTCTCCACCATGTTAAAGTGGCTATTTTCGCGAGGAGTTGTTCCCCATCGGTTAGTGCCATGCCCATCGGCGAAGGATGACATGATGGCCCGTTGAGCCCGTATCTGGCTCAGCAGCTGAACAGAACAATCCCTCAGAGGCTTGGTAATCAAAAGTGCCTTATGAAGGCACTCGATCTCTTCCTCCGCTGTGTCGAGCATCGCCGGAGTTATATCCGCTGGATGAAGGGGATGTCGGTAAGCACGAACAGGAAGATCATCCGGAGCCAAATGGAGCCGATGGGGAGAGGAGACACTCTACGAGTCAAGAGCTCATGCAGCGCCGTATCACATTGGTCATCCGTGAGAGCGGAATTCACCAAGCGCGCAACAAAGCGAGGAACAATTTCCTCAATAGGCATCTCCCATGGCTGCCGATTAGCATGCGGACGATTGCAACCCATGAATCTTCTCTGTTAAACTGATTCTCTAAAAGTGAGAGTGAAGATGAGCATTGCTTAGATTATAAAGGGAGGCATTTAAGTCTAGGCACAGAAAATGTTGTGCATGGTGAAACTATTTCCAAACTCTGACAAAAGAAGGCATTGGAAAAGAAAGTTTGACTCGGGAAAAGCAGAGAAAGAAGTGAAAAGAAACCTTCATTAATGAGGCAACGCCTTACGTGCTCTCCACGAGGGCGCCAGCGCCAGAGCCAATCTAATAGGATTAAATCCTATGGTGGCGCCTCACGTGCTCCTCACGCGGGCGCCAATGTGCAAAGCACAGAAGAATTCTTTACATAAGAGTTAAACTCTTAGATGGCGCCGCACGTGCTCCTCACGCAAGCGCCAATATGCAAAGCACAAGAGAGTTCATTATATAAGAGTAAAACTCTTAGGTGACGCCGCACGAGCTCCTCACACGAGCACCAATATGCAAAACAGAGGAGAGTTCATTACATAAGATATAAACTCTTAGGTGGCGCCATACGTGCTCCTCACGCGGACGCCAATATGCAAAGCATATAAGTACCCATCTTAAAATTAAATTCTTGAGTGGCGCCCACGTGCACGAAACGTAAGCACCAGCGCTCAGATAGAATTAAATTTTACAATACTCTCTGTTAAACAGAGTTGTTGGATCAAAAATCCAATGGAGATGATAAATCATCAAAATACAGAATTAAATTCTGTTGGGAGAAAACATTTCCCAAATCTTTCTAAAATAAGAAAGATATTTTCGGTTGGATCAAAGATCCAATTATAAAATAAAATTCTATTCCCTCATTCTTTCTAAATAACAAAGATTTCTCTCTGTAAAATAGAGAACTATTGGATTAAAAAATCCAATTATACAGAATAAATTCTGTATAGGGGAAATATTTCCCCAATCTCGTTAAAAAAACAAAAATCATATTCTGTAAAAACAGAAGTTCTTGGATCAAAGATCCAATGGTGGGTAAAATTCCCCAACTCAATTTTGAGTCCAATTAAATCAATTGGAATCTCTCAATGAGAGATTTTCTAAAAATTAAGTAACAAATTTGCCTCCATTATATAAAGGACCCGAGACTTCAAGTCTCATATAGAAAGAAAAACCATAAGCTTCTACAAAAATACAGTGACCTCTCAAAAAGAACAGAGAATTTAATTATCAAAGAAGAAGACCTTCATTCTCAAAACCCTAAGTAAAGAAAAAAGATCAAAATATCTCTATCAACTATAATATCATATCTAAGGGTTTAACCCTTGTAAAAAGAACTTAGTTCTTTTTTTTGATCTGAGATCCACAAGACAAGTCTTCCATAAGTTGAGAATTTAATTCTCATCGGGAAGATCTTGTTCTTGAGAATCAAAGATTCAGAAAAGAACAAATTTAAAGAGAAAGAAGAGAGAGTCCAGAATACTCCAGGAACTCAGTTCCTTCAAGTCGAGAACTTAGTTCTTTAAAAACTCAACCTAAAATCCTCAAATATAGTGATTTTAGCCAGCGTTAATGGTTAAAGCACCATTGATAGAGGTTTAACCTCTCTGAAAACATCAACAAAGATTAAATCTCCATATAAAAGAAACTAGCGCCTCACGCGCTTCCCATGTAGGCACCCCTCTTTAACAGTGCCTAGCGCTTCACGTGAAACACATGTGGACGCCATATAAAAAGTGCCTAACACTTCACATACAGTCAAAACGGCAGAGTGCTCAGCACTAATTGGGCAGCGTTCAGCTCCGCACATGCTCCTCACGTGGGCACCACAAAATAATAAGAGTGATTAGCACTCCATAAATAGCCAAAACGACTAAGTGCTGATTGGGCAGCGCCTAGCGCCTCACGTGCTTCTAACATGGGCGCCGTAAAAATAATAAGAGTGCTTAGCACTCTATAAATAGCCAAAACGGCTGAGTGCTCAGCACTGATTGGGCAGCGCCCAGCGCATCACTTGTTCCTCATGTAGGCGCCGCCAAAAAAAAATAGAAGAGAGAAAAGTGCTTATCACTCCATAAACAGCCAAAATGGCTCAGTGCTTAGCGCTCATTGGATGACACCCATAATTAAATGCTTCATATGATACCCATGTGAGTATCAGAGCGTCAAATAAGTGCTTAGCACTTTTGCATAAAAAGAAAAGGTCTGAACAAACAGAGCCCAAATGAGTGCTTAGCACTTTTTAATAAAAAAGAAGAAGAGTAGGCAGACTAAGCCCAAATTGGCTAAGTCTATGAAACTTCTTTTCAGCTGAGCCCATATGCTCTTTTGATGGATCTTAAGTAAAAATGATCCTTAAAAACATTGTTAAACTGATCTTAGTCTCAAACATGAATAATGATCTCTCATTGAAGATATCAAAAATGATATTCATCCCATATCTCCTAAGGTAATCTTAGTCTCAAATATGACTAACGATTCTTAGGTCCACCACAACTCCTGTTTCCCTCAAATACGGGATTTGGTTCGAGAGTGCATCTTTCCACTCCTCTAATATATATAGGGTTTCTAGGCACACTAATGAGGTCTCACAAGGCATCAACCATGCCAAATTCAAAAATTTCCGGTGTCGAGAAACCCTAATGCGATCGTTGACTAGAGATTAGGCAAAACATGCAACTAGTTAACAACTTAACTAAGAGTGAACGGAAAATACAACCTTTGTAGATCCGGTCCTCCACCTCCATAGCTCCGCGATGATGTCCTCTTGCTGCGATCATCGGATCCCGGGCTCTAGCATCGGCTTCATCGGAGAAATGGGTGGGCTAGGTCGTCGACTTCGATGCCGAAGATGATCTACGTCGAGGCAACTCAAGATCAAGCTCCAACTTCACCAAGTCATGAAACTTGTGAAGAAAACACCCTATACTACTTGGCAAGTGGTAGAGGATGAATAAATAGGAAGTGGGTTCACTTTGGATTTGGATTTCTCACTTGGAATCATCACTTAGAATTTTCTAGCCATGGTTTCTTCTCTTCATGAAGAAGATGAAGAAGAAGAAAGAAAAAGAATTATCAATAATAGAAAAACAAGTGATGGTTATCATAATGCAACCATGGTTAAGTGTAGAGAATAAACTAGGGTTAGGTGAATGGTTAGGGTTAAGGAAAGAAACAAAATGGTCAAGCTTTCAAAGCTTCATGAAGCTTCAACAAAAAACAAAAGTAGCAACCATTTCATTTCTTGTCCAAATATAAATGAAAAGAAATAAATAAATAAGTAAATCAAACCCTAACCATTAACTTAATCATGGTTTAATCATACACACCCAAGTTTGCATGTATCATCAAACATGATACAAACTAGTGCACAAAACTATATCATATATACAATGTGCACATTCAAGTGAGAAAGTAATCTTAACTGAACCAATATTAGTTAATGTAAAGTAATATATCAAATATATAATTATACATTAAATCATTAAATCAACACTTGATTTAACGATCCGGTCACATTGCATATGACCGACTAATATCCAATGCATCGACTTATCGAATCAATCCTTGATTCGATAACCAGGTTATATCGCATACAACCAATCGATACAATCATCGCGAGAATAGAATACGGTATCACATACACGCATTATTCTCGGTCCCGCACATATCTCATATGCGCTCCTATTTCGTTTCGCTTGAGCCAGGAAACCTCTCTGTAGGACTCTAAAGACTCGTCAATACGCCGGCAGCAGGTGATGATCATATCAAACACCCACAAGCCGCAAGCGGTCTGCTAAACGTAACGGCCACCCGGGTATTGAGCGATCAGAAGATCGACGAGCAAGCCCGCTCACACTCCTGTGAATCCAACCAGTAACACTTACCGTACAGTCCGGTCTGTTCGTCTGATATGTCGCATATCTCGTCTAGGGGTGGTAAACGTCAGACCCCAGTAGCTCGATAAGTCGTGTCGATATGAGGTCTATAACAGTTCGAGAAACTACTGGTAACACTTACCAGAAAATCTCAGCAACCCTGGCCAGGGATTTCCGGTTATAGCCAATAGAACACAGTGCAACATCAACTCCCTATACCGGGAGAGACGAATCCCCTCCTATCGCTCATTGCCTCCATGTGAATCGGGACTGTACCCAAAAACCACCATTTTGCACACCCTCTTGGACGTGGTATGGTGGATATCAAAGCACAGTGGGAATCACACAAGACTCTATAACGATCTCGGGTCTACAGATTAACCTGTACCAGTGTCACCAGAGAACTGCCATCTGACGTAAGGTATAATACCATCTGGGAGTTCTCGGCGAGTCCGTCCAGTGTACCCAGTCTCCACTGAGCACCCGTATATCATCTCTGATGTCAAACACCAATGGATATGGGATCATCCATCGCCCATCTGTATGGGTCGAGAAGGTATACGCTAGTCTACTCTGGTATATCGATGCCCCGTCTCGATACACCCACGACTAGGGACCTTAAAGGATGTACTTATAGACTACCATGTCCCCACTAGTATGATCCGCATCATAGTCCAGGTAGTCAAGTACACATCCTTAGGGCTTTACCAACATGTAACAGAGAGACAATCAGTGTACACGTTAAGGTAAAGAGCAACCAGATAGCATACTATCATGTAGAGCAAGAAAGTCCTCCCTATATATGTCCCAGCATCCACTACAATATACATCCTATGTACAGTAATGGCCTCTAGGGCATACATATAACCAACAATCTCCCACTTGCACTAGCGCCATCTGTTTTAGTGGTTGCAGTTTCTCATACTCAACCATCCCATAAAAGTCTCTCTCTGGGAAAAGGTCTTTGTGAGTGGATCCGCCGTGTTGTCCTCTGAGTCTACTCTCCTAACCTCGATCACCTTGGAGATCGCCATCTCCATGATCAGGTGACACTGCCTTAGAATATGTCTGGGTCGCTGATGGGACCGGGGTTCCTGGGCCAAAGCCACACTTCCATTGTCACACAATGGTAGGAACCTAGTTCATCTCATGAACCAGTATACACCCAAACTTCCTCTTTGGTAGTATCTTTAATAGCGATGTCACCAGCCTTTATCGTCTAGTTTGCCACGGTATCTAGCTTGGAACTCTTCCAACATACCATCCCTTTATTGAGGGTAAAGACGATGCCTGTGACTGACTTTCAGTCGTCCTCATCACTCTGGAATCTTTCCAGTGATTCTCCCCAGTATCGATTGATACCATCTCACTACTACTAGTGAGAGTCCTAACATCCAATTAGATCTATCTCATAGATCCAAAAACTAGGATTTAGCAGGTATCACTTTGATCCTATATGGAGAATCCTTGTGATAAGCGGAGATTGACCGAGCGTAGCATAGGAAACTCCTTCCCTATCAAGAGTATGTCATCCACGTACTCTACGAGGATCACCACCATACTCCTTACTACCTTTTTTTATATACAAGGTTCATCTACCATTTTGATGATGTCAAACTGTTTGACTAACTCATCAAAACAGATGTTCCAACTCCGCGATGCCTGCTTCATCACATAAAATATCTTGCACACGTTTCCGCTGCTCCCACTGTCCACGAAGCCCTCTGGCTGTGTACTTATAGACGCTCTCTTCTAAATCAATATTTAGAAAAGCAGTCATGACACCCAACCGCCAGATATTGTAGTCATGGTATGTAGCCGTGGCAAGTAGGATCTGGATGGACTTAAGCATAGCTACTTAGAAAAGGTTTCATCATAATCCATACCTGGTCAATGATGCAAACTTTTAACAAGTCTAGCTTTGAAAGTCTCAACTTTTCCATGTACACCAAGTAATCTTCTCAAGATATACTTTCTCCTGATGGGGATTTAACCCTTCAGATAAAGCAACCAAAGTCCATACTTTGTTGGTGTATAAGGATTCCATCTAAGATCGATAAACATCCAGCCATTCTTATAGAGTCTCACTCCTGATGGCCAGCTCGAAACTAGTTGGGTCATCATCTCATGATGCAATCCTCGCTTCCACTGTCATAGAGAAACCGAAGTAACTCTCAGGTGGGTGAGGAACCCTACTAGATCGGCGGAGAGGCTGAGGTTCGTTGGTTACTATTGAATCTTTCGGTTCTACCAAATCATCAGCTGCAGTTTGTATAGCTGGAACATTTCCAGTTCTACATAACAGACCTTGCCTCGAGCTTGTCCGGATTTTGCTTTTAGACATAGGCCAGACAACCCCAAATCTTAACTAACTTAAGATATGGGCTCTTCCCTTTCCATATCACATATGAAGTGGTAGGCAACTGATTTGATTTGAACCCTATTCAATAGGTATGCAACTTCATAAGTGCATAACTCCCAAAAGAAAATAGGAAACTTAGTAGTACTCATCATAGAGCGCACCATATCATATAGGGTGTGATTGCTCCGCCCCGATATACCATCGTGCTATGGTGTATACGGAGGAGTAATGCTGAGAGAGAATCTCATTCTCCTTTAGAATAGTCCAGGAATTCTATGCACAAGTATTCTCCTCCCTGATCTCATCATAGGACATAATACTTATACCCGTATTTTGGTTCTCTAATTCTAACTTATATTCTGTGAATATCTCAAATGGTTCGGACTTGTGTTTCAATAGGAACATATGTCTGAATCTTGAGAGATCATCAGAGAATGTAATTAAGTAAAAAGAACCGGTCTTGGTATATGTAGACAGGGGACCTTGCATACATCACTATGTACCAGTCCCAAGAGTTCATTAACTCTTTCTCTGTTTCCAATAAACAGAGCTATGGTCATCTAATCTTTGTGACATGACTGGCAAGTTCCACAAGATGTAAATTCAAACTGATTTAAATATGCATCTAAAATGTAACTTAAGCTAGTCGGGTCAAATTGATATGACCTAGTCTACAATACCTAAAGAAGGATTCGTTCATTTCTGAACTCTTCCTCTTGTGTGTGTTCTGTATACTAAGAACTGTAGTTTGATTTAGAACATCAATGCTTTTAGATAACGTGCCTGAATCGATCAACTTTTGATATAGGAAATGTTCAAAACATTATCCAACAATACAAAATTATATCATTCTTTAATAAATAAAGAGACTGATATGATTTTGTATATCAGGTTCGGTATCTAATAGCATTCGTTCAGAATCAATGTATTGGTAATACAGGGTGACAATGACCAACAGACTTGGCTGCAACACTTATACCGTTTTCTGCCTCATGAAACTTATCACCCATTCTCAGTTCTCTACCTATCTGTAGCCCTATGTAACAGATTACAAATCTGGGATCCTGATCCGGTATCAAATACCCAGGATGTAGAGGATACAGAGAAACAGTTCTTTGTAACGAACACACCCGAAGATGATGCATCATATACACTTTCTTCGTTTGGGCGGCACGGGAAATCTGGTATTCCCCAATTTCCTGTTCTGTCTTATAACAATTATAAGTTGGAGCGGGACCAACGTTCCCCAGCTCAGTATAACAAGTGGGTTCGGTCAATAATCCGTATTATTATCTTGATTAAGGCATGATATGGTCGCTACCTGGAGAGAGAGAGAAGAAAACACTCTGCGTGCGCTCTTGCAAGATCAGATTGGTTATGTATTTTATCTAATCAGGATAGCTCCCACTGTTTTTATCAAATCTTCCTTCAAACCCTAAAAGGAAAGACTAGCCGGGATTAATTACACGCTACAAGTTCGCCAATCTTTCAGCCAGGCCAGTGTCGGTACTTTGAGGGAGGCTCTCCGTGCTTTCGCACGGACCTAATTACGGTAAATCTCGTTTTCCCAGAGGCGTAACCCCGTTGACACCTTTCTAGACACCTACTTGATCGGCTAATTGTAATGTGTAAAACTCTCCCAGGAGTAACAATTACTCGCAGCGGGTATCGGGATCCAACTATCTCATAGAAGGTATGCAATCTCATTGCAAATTTCAACACTTGAAATTCCCGATAATTTTGCCCCTAGCACCCTATGACCTTGACGGAGGTCAACAAACCATAAGCTACTAGTCAAATTCAACCCGTCATTTCTTGATTGAATCAAACCCATCCGCACGACCCTTGACGGAGGTCAACAAGGCCGTACGACTACCCTAACCCAATCTGCATCATATGCATAAACAGATAAATACTAGTTAGCTACCGCACACTACGCCTTGACGGAGGTCAACAAACGTAGCACGAATACTAATTAGGACTTATCTGAAATGACGGAGGGCTACGACAGGTTTTTCTGAAAACCTATTGCGTAATGAACTTGATATCGTTGTAGAATCAAATGATTTTAAAATGGAGTGTTTTTTAGGCTTTTCTAGTTTTGCTAAAGGGGTCACTCCCGGTGAAGGGATCGTCGGCCCTTTCCTCGTCGAATGAGGTGCGGGATATATCATATATATCACTGTGCAAAGCAGAAACCATAGAAGCAATCAAAAGACAAACCGAGGGTTGTAGCATCTGCCAGTTATTGCTAAAGGGGTCACTCCCGGTGAAGGGATCTCAGCTCTTTTCTCATCGAATAAGGTGCAGGATGTTCTACAAGGAACACCGCGATGCAAAGCAAGAACTGTAGCTACCTGTTTTATTTTTGAAATTCGATTCCACAACATCTTAGGTTTCTTTTGTTTCATTAATCACATTAATGAAGTCCCATCATTTAAGTCACCTAAACATCACAGATAAATACGACGTACACTTATGCCATCCGCATTCGCCTCGATATCCCCTCGTGCACCGTTAGGTTATGTAACTAACGGCAGAGCGGAGCAAGGCTAGCGCGGGTGTAAAACATAAGTAACGCCTATATAATATATCATATTTACTATATATTGTATCTATCACAGAACATCACATGATCACATCACAGATATCGCAGCAGAAGAAACATATGAAATATTGGATATACTAGGACGTCCGTGTTTTCAATACGAGCCAGTATAAAACACGGATTCCACGGTCGCGATGAATAGCCAAACCCACACCCCTAGACCCCTACGAGAGCGGCAAGCAACCCTACCAATTCTAGAGTTAGGAGACCCGGACTCGACTCCTCGAGTTGGTCTACCACTGGACTCCAGAACCCGGTTACTTGTGCCCTCCTCCTTGGGTCCATCCTAGTGCGGAAAAGTAAATAATATACAACAACGGTGACAACTTCCGCAACCTGGAAGTTCCCCAATAAAAGAATATTACATACAAGTTTTTACATGAATGAAAATGAAAAACACTCATCTGACAAAAAAAAAACCCCGGCTGTTCTTTCGCGTGAAATCTCTGAACAGTTAGACATTTAAACACGACGATCCAATATAACATATCCAGCAACACATAACATCACATGTCATCAACGTAAATAAACATGCGTATCCCAATTGTCGTTGACATATAGCAACGAAACCGGCGATATCACATATTACACTTATGGTCACAGAAAAGAAAGTGTAAAACTACAACAGTTGGAATCCGCAAACTCATTAGATATCGCATGCCTAATCAAATGAATTCCTTAGACATCGCATGCCTAACAATTATAAACCCCGCATTTTAGTCTCAAAATCGAAAACACTTTTCAATACTAAGTCGGGCAATTCAACAAGATTCCTGACATCCTGATCGAATGCTCATCGCAAACTTCAGTAGACGGCCGCACCCCTGATACCGTCGACGAAGTGCACCAAGGCGGAACACCGCTGCCACGTGCACCCGAACGGATGCTTTCGGCGACGGGGTTCTCCTACAGTCACTTGGTCGGGGCTATGGGGTGTAGCTGTCTATTAAGTTTACCCGGCAAGTATCCGCGTACGCTACGTGATTGCGACGGACTTTTGATCACATCAAAATTCCGTGGCAACCGATCAAGTGAGACTAAACTGCTATGTTTATAACATTCAAATCAGTTATCTCATAACTACATGTGGATTCCAAATATTGTATCATATTCCAGATAAAATAGAAAATGTTAAACTTTCCGATCGAATAATCAAACACCCAAGTTTTCCCGATAATAGCTCAACTCTTGAAATAAGTTCAAAAACATCCATTTCATGCCACAGTACCAACGGTCCAGCCGTAGAAGGGTCAAGCCAACGCCTCACATGTGGCACGCCGTACTGCCCCAAACTCGAAGGTTCAAAGGGAAGTTCAAGACGGTCACATAATCGAGTTAAGGTTTGTTGTCTTCTAGAGGGTCCATCGCATTACTTGCACTACTTAGAACGTTTTTAAACAACGGAAAGATCCAACACTTGGAAATTTCCCAACAGGGGAAAAATTAGGTATTTATATCCGGTCGAACATTTTAACATATTCTAAAATTACCCGGAAAAACACATAGACAAAGTTAAAAGATCCGATCGAATCATCGAGTCTCCAATACATCCCAGAAAACTCAACCGTTGAGTATATATTAAAAATTCCCATAAAATACAGCAACTATTAATAGAGATTACTGTGCAAACAAAATAGGAAAACGCCACTATATTGCCGCGGAACCGCCGCCCAAGGTAGGGTACGGCGGCGGTTCCGCGGCGGTTTAATGGAATTGGTCCCACGAATTTCACAGTAATTCCTACAGAACCCTGCTGAATTTTTTGGCTATTTTTAATTTGGAAAAATCCACACTTTCAGAAAATGTACACAGAGTGGTCTCGGATTAGGGTTTCGGGTTCGATCGGGTTTCTAATATCGTCTACACATTGCCTAAGGCTCTAGATAGGCTCTGATACCAGTGTAGGGTTCTTAGGCACACTAATGAGGTCTTACAAGGCAGCAACCATGCCAAATTCAAAAATTTCCGGTGCCGAGAAACCCTAATGCGATCGTTGACTAGAGATTAGGCAAAACATGCAACTAGTTAACAACTTAACTAAGAGTGAACGGAAAATACAACCTTTGTAGATCCGGTCCTCCACCTCCATAGCTCCGTGATGATGTCCCCTCGCTGCGATAATCGGATCCCGGGCTCTAGCGTCGGCTTCATCGGAGAAATGGGCGGGCTAGGTCGTCGACTTCGATGCCGAAGATGATCTACGTCGAGGCAACTCAAGATCAAGCTCCAACTTCTCCAAGTCATGAAACTTGTGAAGAAAACACCCTATACTACTTGGCAAGTGGTAGAGGATGAATAAATAAGAAGTGGGTTCACTTTGGATTTGGATTTCTCACTTGGAATCATCACTTAGAATTTTCTAGCCATGGTTTCTTCTCTTCATGAAGAAGATGAAGAAGAAGAAAGAAAAAGAATTATCAATGATAGAAAAATAAGTGATGGCTATCATAATGCAACCATGGTTAAGTGTAGAGAATAAACTAGGGTTAGGTGAATGGTTAGGGTTAAGGAAAGAAACAAAATGGTCAAGCTTTCAAAGCTTCATGAAGCTTCAACAAAAAACAAAAGTAGCAACCATTTCATTTCTTGTCCAAATATAAATGAAAAGAAATAAATAAATAATTAAATCAAACCCTAACCATTAACTTAATCATGGTTTAATCATACACACCCAAGTTTTCATGTATCATCAAACATGATACAAACTAGTGCACAAAACTATATCATATATACAATGTGCACATTCAAGTGAGAAAGTAATCTTAAGTGAACCAATATTAGTTAATGTAAAGTAATATATCAAATATATAATTATACATTAAATCATTAAATCAACACTTGATTTAACGATCCGGTCACATCGCATATGACCGACTAATATCCAGTGTATCGACTTATCGAATCAATCCTCGATTCGATAACCAGGTTATATCGCATACAACCAATCGATACATTCATCGCGAGAATAGAATACGGTATCACATACACGCATTATTCTCGGTCCCGCACATATCTCATATGCGCTCCTATTTCGTTTCGCTTGAGCCAGGAAACCTCTGTGTAGGACTCTAAAGACTCGTCAATACACCGGCAGCAGGTGATGATCATATCAAACACCCACAAGCCGCAAGCGGTCTGCTAAACGTAACGGCCATCCGGGTATTGAGCGATCAGAAGATCGACGAGCAAGCCCGCTCATACTCCTGTGAATCCAACCAGTAACACTTACCGTACAGTCCGGTCTGTTCATCTGATATGTCGCATATCTCGCCTAGGGGTGGTAAACGTCAGACCCCAGTAGCTCGATAAGTCGTGTCGATATGAGGTCTATAACAGTTAGAGAAACTACTGGTAACACTTACCAGTAAATCTCAGCAACCCTGACCAGGGATTTCCGGTTATAGCCAATCGAACACAGTGCAACATCAACTCCCTATACCGGGAGAGATGAATCCCCTCCTATCGCTCATTGCCTCCATGTGAATCGGGACTGTACCCAAAAACCACCGTTTTGCACACCCTCTTGGACGTGGTAAGGTGGAAATAAAAGCACAGTGGGAATCACACAAGACTCTATGACGATCTCGGGTCTACAGACTAACCTGTACCAGTGTCACCAGAGAACTGCCATCTGACGTAAGGTATAATACCATCTGGGAGTTCTCGGCGAGTCCGTCCAGTGTACCCAGTCTCCACTGAGCACCCGTATATCATCTCCGATGTCAAACACCAATGGATATGGGATCATCCATCGCCCATCTGTATGGGTCGAGAAGGTATACGCTAATCTACTCTGGTATATCGATGTCCCGTCTCGATACACCCACGACTAGGGACCTTGAAGGATGTACTTATAGACTACCATGTCCCCACTAGTATGATCCGCATCATAGTCCAGGTAGTCAAGTACACATCCTAAGGGCTTTACCAACATGTAACAGAGAGACAATCAGTGTACACGTTAAGGTAAAGAGCAACCAGATAGCATATTATCATGTCGAGCAAGAAAGTCCTCCCTATATATATCCCTGTATCCACTACAATATACATCCTATGTACAGTAATGGCCTCTAGGGTATACATATAACTAACAATATATGTCGTTGTAATTCCTCAACGTCTTCAGAAAGGTGGCGGGTCCCAACAACCAACAACTCTTTTCGTCATACATTGATGAACTTCCAAATTGACGTGCATACTTCAAATACTTGCCTCAAACATGGCGGTAATGGACTGGAATTTCCTTAATCTAACATTTGTCCCCCAAATGGGAATGTTGGACCGAAATGTCCCTAAACTAAAACTTCGCCTCAAAGAGGACGATAATGGACCGTGATGTCCTTAAACTAAAATAATTGGGCCCAAATGCTTATAAGTTTTAAGTCGATCTTAATCTCAAACCATATTAACGGTCCTTAAATAAAACAAGCCCAAATGTAAGATATTTGGATTTAGACTGATCCGCGCCTTACGAGCGACGACATAAACTAGTCTCCGTATACAATCCACGGGCAACCTAAACAAACAAAAACGCACATGACACGAAGTGAACTACTGGAGTAGGAGAAAGTGGTTATCGCAATGCGGTAATGTAATTAACTGCAGGGGCTTGCGCCTGCAGGAAAGAGCGTCCCCACAATTAAAAAACCCTCATAAAATGAAGGTGAATCTAATAAAGTCTGCTAGACGATCGCGTCTGTCCAAACCTCCGATATATGGTGCCATAATTCAACTTGGTATCTTCGGGAGGTGGACGGATAAATCCAAATAGTATCTGCCCCCAAATTTAGGCTAGATGTCCCAACGTCCCGGTCCCTGTCTTTCGGCGTTAAATAAGGGTAGAATATAACGACTCTAAAAATTTTGTACAGAAATTTTCCTGTTAATATACAAGAAAAGAGTATTACAGTCTGAGTTTGAGTTATAAGTCACTTTTGTTAAATAAAAGAAAGAAGCCACTTGTAGCTCACTGGTAAAACCTTTACACTGCTGTGACGTATCCTATGTGTTTGATTCCCATCAGACACAATTTTTTCTAAATTTTTCTTTTTAACTTTTTGGAAGCCCAAAAGATTGAACGTGTAATACACGGGGAAATGAAAAGTTCAGAAAAATCAAACATGTAGAAATGGTGTAAATACAGAGTTGATCGGATGCTACGAATCTTAAGTCCAGAGAGCCAAGATTGACCGGCCAAACTTGCTTATGGGCCGGCGGGGACGGTCGGATCAAGTCCAAAGTGATCCGTGTTTTGCACACCCGTCTCTTCAACTCCCCACAACTCCTCTGCACTGTTTGATTTCCCTGCAATCAAACAGAGACCTTTCAATTCACCAATTAACATCATTTTAATGCTTTTTAATCCACATTTTTAATTCCTAAACCCTAATTCTCCACTATAAATACCACCTCATGCCCTTGTTAGTGTATATGCCCGAAGGGCCATTATTGTATCATACTTGTTTGTATATTACTTAATGAAACCTTGGGATATTCACATGTATATAACAGTCTTGCTGAACATGATAGTATGCTACTTGGTTTTTCTATCTTAATATGTGAGTATACGTATTGATAGAGCTCTTAGGATCTTGCTTGACTACCAGCGTTGTGATGGCAGTCACACTGGTGGGGGCTGGGTAGTCTACAAGCACATCCTTATTCAGGTCCCTAGTCGTTGGATTATCGAGACAGGGCATCGATACTCCGGAGTAGACTAGTGTGTATGCTTCTCATCCCAGTTGGGGAGATGGTCTGTCCCACAGCCATCAGTACGTCGTACTGGAGATAGTATGCAGGTGCTCGTTAGGTTATGGGTACACCGGACAGGACTCACAGGGAACTGTTGGTTGGTTTTATACCAGTCGTCAGTGAACAGTTCCCAGGTGACATGAGTACAGCCTAGTCCGCAGACTTGACACTGCTACTTCGCCTCGAGTGTGTCCCACTGTTCTTAGATTGCTACCCTACCACGGCTCAAATGAGTCGTGCAAACAGGTAGCAGTTAGGTGCAGTCCCGAGCACTTGGAGGCAGTGGCGGTTAGACAGGATTCGTCTCTCCCGGTATTGGGGGTTGATATCGCGCTGTGTCAGAGAGCCATTACGCAAAGTCCCTGGTCAGGGCAAGCGAGATTTGATGGTAGGTTCCAGTAGTTTCTCATGGTGTAATGGGCTTCGCTCCGACACGACTTATACCGCTATTAGGGGACTGACGCTTGCCGCCCCCCTAGGCCCGATATGCGATAGTCTTAGACGAACAGACCGGAATGTACGGAGATTGTCACATCAGACTCAGTAGGAGTTCAGATGGGTTTCCTCACCGGCCTTCTTATCGACATCTACCTGGGGACCGTTATGTACAGCTAGTGCCGCTTGCGGTCTGTGGTTAAACCCACTGCCAGCGTAGTGTCGAGTCTCTAGAGTCCCACGCAGAGAGTTTCCCTACTCCAGGCGAAACGATATAGAGGTCGTATGGTTTTACGACAAGGGTTCGGACGCATACGTGTGTTTACGCACGTACGACTTTCGGACAGTTTTTACTAGTCGGCTTTGGTTTAAGCCAGTTACTGGTATCCGGTTAATGGATTTATACAGTCTAAAGTTTTTCCGTGTTTTCACGGATAGGAGGGACGTTCTCGTAATTGCGCGAGAAGCTTCTAGAAGATGGTGACTAAGGAGGTTTAGGTGGCATATACATTGAATGAGATTAGTGAGTCATATGGATGATTTATCCATGTCATTAATGCTTCATAATTGCTTAATGACTCATGGAGATGAATCACCATAAGATATTTATCAAGCATGGTTGTAAATGATTTTCTTTTCTTTTCTTGATAAATGAAAATGCTTGATATATATTATGATAACTCATTTTTCTCTTCTAATTATTATGTTCATCTTCTCTCTCCTCAAGCTCTCTCTCTTCAAACCCTAATCCTCCCCTCTCATGTGTTGAGTACAAGGATTAGTTAGACTACTTAATCCATAACCATACTCTATTTCATCTAGGTACTTTGATTAGCACTTAAAGATACCTAGTTGCCTCAAGTTTAGAGGCAAAGCTTGGAGTTTAGCTCTCGTGGTGGATCGTCTACTACTTGGAGAAGGCCGAGGAGGAGGTGGAGTTCGTAAAGACGAAGGACACGGTTCTTTAGGTATAATCCCTTTACATAGTAGTTGTTAATTTCTATGTTTGATGTTAGTTATCGTTTAGCTTCGATTCATGCGGTTAGTCGATGTTTAAGCAAAGAAAAGGATCGTTTTTCATATTTTCGCCTCCCCGCAAGTCGTGGGGTGTTGTACATCGACTTACAGTGGTATCAGAGTCTCGCTAAACAATAAATAACTCACTTGCAAAATTGTATGAATTTCGAACGGAAAAAACAAAACCGGAAAACCCCGATATCATGAGTTTCTGTCGATTTTTAAATGAGGTCCAAAAATTTTTCAGGGACCTTCAGAAAGCCTTAAATGATAGTATAAGAACACCCAAGAAAACTGGGATCATGAATCGGCTAAAGCGCCGCGGAACCGCCGCGGATCCCACCGATCCGCCGCGATTCCGCCGCCGAGTTGCCGATTCATCATCCCAATTTTCCTGTGTGGGTTCTCTGTGATATTTGGTATTTTCTGGAATTTTTTAATTTTTGCTCAGGTTTCAGATTTACAGAGAAGTATTGGAGCAAAATTAAATGTGCTTAATCGATCGAAATTATACGGTATTTTCTTGTTGGATTATATCTGTGTTTGTATAATGTGTTCGTAAACCTTCCCTAACTGCTAGTATGTCGGTTGGCAGGGGGTTGCACATTTCTGTAATGGTTTTTACTGTTTGTGGATGTGAACTGTATTGGACTGTTGTGATGATTAGCCGGGGTTATGTGATGGGTTATTATTTAATTCATTTGATGTAAATGTAATTTGTTGTAATATTATTTTGCGGGGCACATCCAGGTTGCGGTTGTAACCACCGTTGTATTATTTCATTTTACTGTTTTTACTCCTAGGACAGACCCAAGGTGGGGTGCACAAACTGCCGGGCGGGTAGTTTGTCGTACCCGTAGGGGTCTTGGGAGGGGTAATGGCTATTCATCACAACTGTGTAATCCGTCTTTTGTTGCAGGCTCTAAACAAACGCGGATTGCTTGCAAATCCAATAAAGTTCATATGAGATCTAGAATGCCTATTATTGCGTCTGACGAATGTACAATATCTATATATGATAGCTATTTAGACGTCACTTATGTCTTACACCCGCGCTAGCCCAGCCCCCGCTCTGCCGTTAGTTAAGTAACCTAACGGGTGATGACGGGACCCCGTGGCGAATGCGGATGGCATAAGAGGACGTTGTATTTTCGTTGTTTTCTGCAATGATAGGTTAATGATGGGACGCATTATTTATAATGCAAAGAAAATAAACCAAAAGTTTAATCGTTGAAACAATTTAAAAGAAACCACTCGGTTAATTTTAAAAACAGATATTTTTAAATGCGGAGCTTTAACCACTCCTTTTAAAAGCTATCAGGTTCCTTCGGTTATATCAAGTTCACTACGTTCACGGTTTCGGTCATTTCATTTGGGTATTCGGTAGTATTCAAGCTATGCATTTTGGCCAAAGTCAAGGCATAGTGTTTGGTAGCTGCTGGGTTTTCATTTGTTGCATAAGATAGATGAGTTGGTTTGGGACAGTCGTATTATCATTTGACCAAAGTCAGGGGTATATACGGATGGGTTCAAATTGACAAGATAATGACGGGTAGAACTTGACATGTGACTTATGATATTTTGACCAAAACCAAGGTCATAAGAGCATGGGGCAAAAACTTATATCGGGAATTTCTAAAGAAACTGAAATTTGCAAAGAGATGCATACCATTTGGAGTTTGATGAATGTTGGTAGCATTCCTTCAATATTATCATACGATGATATTTGGATCCCGATCCTACTGTGAGTATATGCTACTTATCAGGATATTCTTCACTTAACGATCAATGCTATAAACCAAGTAGGTGTCAGCGGGGTTACGTCCCCAGAGAAAAGAGGTTCTTTAATTAAGGAACTTCGCGAAAGCGTTGGAAAACCTCCCTCGAAGTATCGACACTAGCCTGGCTGAACGGTTAAGCAAGAATTGTACAGTGAGAATAGTCCTGGCTAATTCTTCTTTTATGGTTTGAGGAAGGATTCGAGAAACAGTGGGAGCCATCCAATTTAGATAAACTAAAAACCACTCTAAACTTGCAAGAGCATCATGCTAAAGAGTTTTCTTCTCTCTCTCCTAGTTGCAGCGACCCTGAAAATGACTGGACTTAAGTTACTTTTAGAGAAAAATATACTGACAGGGCCAAACTATAAAGATTGGCTGCGGAATGTCAAAATGGCTTTGACCTATGACAAATTGGGGTACGTCCTCACCGCTACGACACCTGCTGTCCCTGGTCCTAAATCCAGTAATGCGGATAAGGAAATCTGCAAAACCTGGGATTTCGATTGCGTGAAAGCAAAGTGCATCGTGCTTGCCTCGATGAACAATGAACATCAGAGGAGGCACGAGGATATGGAACTAGATGCCATATTTCTCCATACAAAGGAACTTTATGGAGAGCAATCTCGTATAGCAAGATACGAGACCTCTAAGAACTTGTTTCGAGCGAGGTTGGCTGTCGGGTCATCGGTAGGAGAACATGTCCTAAAGATGATCGGCTATATAGAAGAGCTCGCAGACCTTGGGACGACTTTGGATAATGAGCTCTATACAGACCTTATTCTCCAGTCCCTTCCTTCCACCTACGCCCAGTTTATCCTGAACTTCAACATTCAAAGAAAAGAAGTTGAACTTCCGGAACTCCTGAACATGTTAAGGAGTGCAGAGGACACCTTGCAGAAAGCAAGGAAAACACCCGCTATGTTTGTTAGCGGTGCATCTTCTTCCGGGTCCAAGGCTAGGGCCAAAGGAAGGAAGAAGAAAGCCGCCACCAAACCTAGAGAAGGTGTTAGTAAGATGGGAGGGAAGGGAAAGAAAAAGTTTGCGGTACCGGTAGTGGGCCAGGATGAGTGCTTCCATTGTTACAGGAAAGGGCACTGGAAGAAAGATTGCAAGGCGTGGAACGCCAAGAACCAGGAACCGAAGCAAGCTGTGGCTTCGACTTCAGGTGTGTTTGTAATTGAGAATTGTTTGTCAATTAACTCTACTTCCTGGGTATTGGATACCGGATCAGGATCTCATATTTGCAATTCATTGCAAGCACTGAGAAACCGTAGAGTGCTGAAGGAAGGTGATATGACCCTAAAGGTTGCTAACGGAGCTAGCGTGGGAGCTGCGTCCGTCGGGGATTATCACATGGGATTGACGAGTGGACACATTTTGGTTTTACATAACTGTTTTTTTTTTGTACCAAGCTTAACGTGTAATATCTTATCAGTTTCCTTGTTATCAAATAAAGGTTATGATTTCACGTTTGTAAGAGATGTTGTTAACATCCACCTTAATCATGGTTTGATTGGGTCCGGTACACTAAATAACGGTATATATGTTTTAAACCAACTCCAAATTTTCAATGTCCAGAACACACTAAAAAGAAAGTCTCCAGATTTAAATAAAGCTTTTTTATGGCATTGTAGACTGGGTCACATCAATGAGAGAAGGTTGACTAAGTTGCATAGAGAAGGATATTTGGACTCGTTCGAATATCAAACTTATGACACTTGTCAATCTTGTCTCAAAAGAAAGATGACAAAGACTCCATTTACTGGACATGGAGTAAGAGCGAGCGAGCTCTTAGGACTCATACACAGCTATGTATGTGGTACAATGTCTACACATGCAAGAGGTGATTTTCCTATTTCATTACTTTCACGGATGATTACTCAAGATACGGATTCATTTATCTGATGAAACATAAATCCGAGGCTTTTGAGAAATTCCAAGAGTATAAGAATGAAGTAGAAAACCAAACCGACAAAAGTATCAAGACACTTAGATCTGATCGAGGTGGTGAATACTTGAGTGCCGAGTTCCTAGGTTACCTAAAAGAGAAAGGAATTCTCTCTCAGCTTACTCCTCCATACACTCCACAGCATAACGATGTATCATAGAGATGGAATCGAACCCTATTGGATATGGTACGATCCATGATGAGTAATGCTGAGTTACCGTGATCTTTTTGGGGTTATGCGCTAGAATCAGCAGCATATCTTCTGAACAGGGCTCCTACCAAGACTGTGCCTACCACTCCATATCAGATGTGGACTGGGAAGAAACCCCATCTTCAACATATAAAGATATGGGGATGTCCAGCTTTTGTTAAAAAGCAGCAGGTGGACAAGCTCGAGGCACGATCAGTAAAATGTATGTTTGTGGGATATCCAAAGAACCCCAAGGGATATTATTTCTATTACGCAGAGGAACAAAAGGTTTTTGTTTCTCGTAATGCCCATTTTTTAGAACATCAGTTTTTAGAAAAGGAAATAAGTGGGAGCAAAATAGAACTGGAAGAAATTCCAGAACCACAAGCTGCTACTGAAAGTTTGGTAGAACCGGTAGTTCAAGAAGAACAGGACATTCCCGCACCCCTCCGCAGGAGTAGTAAGCCGTCTCATCCGCCTGAGAGATACTTGTTGCGCCACGGCACCGCCCCGGCCGTCTATCCGAGGCCAAATGCGGAATCAAAAATTTTTCTTAGCTTTTAAACTGGCGCTACCGCGGACAATATACCCGGATCGTAACCATTAACCTAATCTAGCTAACTAGAGATGGGGTGAGAGATATACCGAGCGATCCGTGTCCTTCGGTCTTCTCGTCGTCGTCCCGATCTCCCGCGGAATCACCATTCGTCGTCTTCTCGTCGGAAAGGGCACCACGTAGCCGGATTCTTTTACGGGCTCCCACCTCTGGACCGAGGCAACTCGGGCGCGAAGTTGGCTAGCCGACGCGTCCAAGAAGTGCCGTAGGCTAGTGTAGAATGGTTGTCTCATTTGGGGTAGTGAAGTTGCCATTGGTGATGGAGGAATGAGGTTGAGGAAAAATGGTGCTTTCATTTTTCCAAACAAGAAGAATGAGATGAAGAAATATGTGCCGCCACCAAAATGAAAATTTCTCTCATCCTCTCAAAAATGTGTGGCCTCATTCTTCTTTGTGAGAATGGTGGAGGATAAAACATCAACCATGAAGGGAGGTGATCGTAGTAAAAGTAAAGGGGTGACCACATCCAAAGCAATGATAACCATCTCAAATCAAATCCTAATCAACTCTAATCACCATGAATGCAAGAAATGATGATGGAAAAGAATGGTATCAAAAGATGCTCTCATAATTAATCCATATGCAAGAAACCCCTCCACAATATGTTATTTGCAAACTTGCAAATAACACCCTCCATCGGAAAAGTCCGGCCGGGAAAGAACAAAGAAAAACCGGCCGGAACGGAATGCAAACTGGCAACTCCAGAAAACAGGTCCCGTAATAAATTACAGGAAAAACCCCGATATTGTGCATACACACCCGCATCTGTATTCCGACCGGATACAAATGCAATGAGACAAAATCTACACCTGTACTATACTAGGATCCGGCTTAAACCAAAGACGGCTAGTAATATCCGTTCGATCCTGATCCGTGCAATACCGCACGTATCTCATCGAACCCCGCCATATACCCATACGGCCACCAGTACAAACCGTCTGATCCTGATCCGTGCAATACCGCACGTATCTGATCGGACCCTGCCATATCTCCATACGGCCTCTACAGCGTTTCGCCCGAAACTTGAGTAACTGAGTGTGGTGGACTCTAAAGACTCGTCAATACTATGGCTGTGGATTTAACCACTAGCACGTCAGAGGTATAAGCCAATACGTGACGGGCCACCAGCTATTGACCAAAAGGGACGTCGATGAGCGAACTCATCCTGACACCCTACTGAGCCTGTCAGTGACAATATCCGTACAGTCCGGTCCGTTCGTCTATGAGTATCGCATGGTGGGCCTAGGGGGTTGGTAAAAGTCAGACCCCCAAAAGCGGTACAAGTCGTGTCGGAGTGTAGCCCAGAACACCCTGAGATACTACTGGAATACCTACCAGTAAATCTCCTGCCTCGGCCGAGGTCTTTGTGTAATGGCTCTCCTAGACACAGCGCGACCTCACCCCTAATACCGGGAGAGACGAACCCCTACAGATCCGCTCACTGCCTCCATGTGGCTCGGGACTGTACCCAACTAAAACCTGTTTGCACGACTCCTTTGAGCCGTGGTAGGGTAGTAATCAAAGCACAGTGGGAACTCACACGAGACAAATGACGATCTCAGGTCGATGAACTAACCTGTACACATGTCACCAGGGAACTGCTATCTGACGTCTGGTATAAGACCAACTAGCATGTTCCCGGCGAGTCCTGTCCGGTGTACTCATAACCCAATGAGCACCTGTATACATCTTAGGTGAACCAACTGACACCAGTGGCTTGTGAGACTGGCCACCGCCCCTCGTCGGGGTCTCGACTGTATACACTAGTCTACTCTGGAGTATCGATGCCCTGTCTCGAAACTCCCACGACTAGGGACCTTTTAAGGATGTGCTTATAGACTACCAGCTCCCACGTATATGATCGCAATCATACTGCTGGCCGTCAAGCAAGAATCTTAGGGGCTCTATCAACGTGTAATAGCGACCTCTTAGGTCACCTAAAGCAGTACACGATGATAAAGATAAACCAGATAGCATACTATCATCTCGAGTAAGACTGTCCTACCGGGATAGGTCCTCCCTCAATCATTGCAATCACGTGCCTGTGATCCAATAATTGACTCTGAGGGCACTATCTCCAACAATCTCCCACTTGCACTCAAGGCTAATTATTGCGATGTCGCGTACTCACAGCCCGTGTGATACCGAACACCCAACTCCTCTACTAGTCAGTCTCACAAATCTCGTTTGCGAAATTATTGCGTTCGAGGAATAGCCTCAGTGAGTGGATCCGCTCAGATGTTTCTTTCTATGTCTCTCTATATCTCAAGTTCGCGGAGAAAGCCATCTCCCGAAATGAGCAATACCTGTCTTAGAATATGTCTGGATGTCTGATGGGACCTAGCTCATAAAGGAACTCTAAATCCAAACTTCTTAGACTGTATCGTCAACTGAACTTAATCAGTATCCTGCGCCATGCCTCCCTCAGTATTGCCTTGGACCACCTGTCCAAAATACTGCCCCTCATCAGAAGGAAAACTATAACTCAGACAACCTGTCTGTCATCCAGGTCACCTTGGAAGCCTGGAATGATAACCGTCTCCTAAAGGAGGCTGCCGTTATCAATTCCCTAGAACATCAACTTATGTTCTAAAACTGCTTCCGATTGTTTCTCCAGGATTGGATGAATATCAACTTATTGCACCTACTGCAAGAACAACATCTGGTGTGGTACTTGACATCTCATGATTGACTCAATTGCCTGAGCAAGTGATCTGCCAATCATGCACACCCTCTCCCCTTTAGTCTGTAAGACACCTTTAGAGAGGGTGACTCCATTACCTGCAGGTACACTACCGTGTCAGGAGTCGTCCATTCTAAATACTCTTAGAATGCTTGTCAAAAGTACCCAGATTGAGAAACCACCCAAATCTAGATCTAAAACCATAGATCTAGTAACCAGAATGTCTGATATAATATCCAAGTCCTATGTGGAGAAACCACTGTGTGACAACCAAAGTATAACCGATCGTAGTATAGGAATATCACTTCCTATTCTGTTGTATGTCATCAAATACTAGGACATCACACCCTACTACCTTCTTAATAGATCCATCCCCTATTCTGATGAAGTCAAACCTATGACTGTCACATCAGAAATAGATGATCTATCTCCGCTATATCTGCTTTAATCTATAAATAGACATAAGCCAACTGTCCACCAATGCTTCCGCTGCTCCCGCTGACTACGACAACTCTCTGGCAGAGTCATATAGACGTACACTTCTAAAGCTAGTTTAGAACGACACTATACTCATCCTCCTACCGGGTCTCACAGTCTGGAACAACAGCAATGGCAACTCTGGGTAAACAAGAACCTCCCTGCCACCGTCCTTGAGCATACCGAAGTACCTCTCGGGTGCCTGAGGTTACCCACTATATCTGCGGAGTGGCCAATGGAATGTCAATCCAGATTGAATCTTTAGGTTCTTATCAAATCTTCAGTAATCGTTTGCGGTTCTGGAATCACTTCCAGTTCTACCATACTCCCACTACTGTTTTCTGAAAAAATCCATTTTTAATTAAAACTGTGGCGAGTTTAGAACAATATCACTATTGATCTTCCAGATGGTAGAAAGTCAACCCTCGTCATAGCCCGGGTCAACCCACAAACAGCCATTACAGAAACGTGCCTTGAGTTATCCGGAGTCCGGTTTCAAGCATAAGCCGGACAACTCCCCGTACCTTAACATCGTTAAGATATAAACTGTTTTATATCTAATATAGAAACAGAGGCACTGATTCAATTGAACCAGATTCAAATCATGCAGCTGTCTCCAGTGCATGTCAACTAAATGGAAGGAGGCCGATCAGCGTTACTCAACTTAGGAGTGCTTCCAATTATGAGTAACCTGAAAGAGAAGCAAGTTCTCTTAACCATTACTATCAACTGAATACCATTCACAAGTATCTACATCTTCGATTACCTTGAAGAATCCCGATACTTGCAATTCTTGGTTCTCTACTTTATTCATACACCTAAAACTTCTCAAAACTTAGACCATGTGTTTCTACGAAACACCTGTCTAAGAACTAGAGAAGTCATAAGTAAACCGAATATAGTACGAGGACCAACCCCTCTGTCCTAATGGACACTGGACAACATACAATACTCTGTATAAGTCCCTTGAGTCTGATAACTCATTCACTGTGTGTCGTAGGTTGAAAACTGTACTTATGGTTAAGAAGGATTACACCGCTGTTTAATGCTCCTTACCTAACCATCTACTGATATAGGTAAATGTCATAGACATAATTTCAAAAAGGTACATCTCACTCTATAAAAATAGACGTACAGATATATCAATTTGAAATTGGTGCATAACAGCGGATATTCAAAACCAAATATTTGCCGTCCGGCAAACAACCCAGATGAGTTCCTCAAATATCACCAATTACAACGAATCCCGATATAATGAGGATGATCACCTAATTCCCAATAACTTACTCCCACTCATCATCTGTAAAACCATACAGATGTGAGAATCAAACCTGGTAAATACATACCCTGGAGCAAGTGTCTAATTGGGAAATCAGCTTTCTTTTAACAGTACACGGTGAAACTGAAACATTGAAATGTTTCGATGGGGTATCCTGGTATTCTTAGTAATGCCTCTTCTATTATCCAGATTCACAACTGTAACCGTATATCTCTTTGTCATCTGTCCAAATTCCTTTATATGTCTTTAGTCATTACCTTCTGCACACCCCTTTAGGCCAAATGGTTTTCTTCCTTCCCTACCGTTCGGCACCAGCCTATGGTTTGGAAGAAGACTATCCAATAAGCATAATGGGTGTACTGTCCTAATCCTAGGAGCACTCGCAATGCGAGAGAATGTGAAGATAAAAGACAACCAAATAAACCTTATTCCTATTTCTCCTGAACCAGAATCCATCCCCGAACTGGAACAAGTTCCTTTCGAGTTCGTATATAACCATACGATGGAATATCCAAATAAACTGTGGATCTTCGTAGTGATACGGAGTGTCCTGAAGAAATACAAAGGTGATTTAGGATTGGCAAAGAAATACTTGATTTGGTCGTGAATAGCAGTCGCAATTTACTTTGCCCTCTTACTAATCCCTTTCTTTTTCTTAACTTAATACCTTCTGCACACCATCGTTATGCTGATTGGTTTTCTTCATTCCCTACCGTTCAGCACCAGCCTAAGGTTTGGAAGAAGACTATCCAATTTGCGTAATAGGTGTACTACTCCTAAACCAAGGAGTACTCACAACCTGAGAGAAGGTAAAAGGAAAGACAACTGAATAGTCCTATTCGTTTTCTCCAGAACCAGAAACCATCTTTGAATTCCTTCGAGTTCGTATATAACCATACGATGGTTTTGTCCAATGGAAGTGGACGTTCGTAGTAATACGGGGTGTCCTGGAGAAAAGGGTAAAAGTAGGAGTGGCAAAGAGGTCTGCAACTCTGACAATCCAAAAACCAGTGTTTTAGAAGGTTCGGTTAACTTGGTCACTGAGTCATAGTCTAGGGTTGGGTCAATGGTCGCTGCCAAAGAGAGAGAGAAAAGAAACACTCGGCGTGCACTCTAACCTAGATCAGAATGGTTACCAATTTATCTAATCAGGAAACCTCCCACTGTAACCTCAAATTCTTCTCCAAACCCTAAAGAAGAATTAGTCGGGATCACCCGAGGAGTAAACCAACTCATCAGTGGGAATCGGGATCCAACTATCATCGCATGATAACTTGACGGAATCCACTCAAGTCACCACACTCCAGAAGGTATGCGCATGCCTGGCAAGTTTCAGTTTCTTTAGAAACTCCCGATGTGATTTTTACCCCTAGGACTCAAGTGACCTTGACGGAGTCAACAAATCAAAGAGTCCTAGTCAAGTTCAACCCGTCATTATCTGGATTGCATTAAACCCACCCGTACGTGCCCTTGACGGAGTCAACAAGGCCGCACGACTGTCCTAACCAATCCCTTTTATGCAACAAACAAGCACCACTTAGCTACCGTACACTACGCCTTGACGGAGTCAACAAACGCAGCACGAATACTAAATAATACCCATAAGAAATGACGGAGGGCTACGACTGGTTTTTGGCGAAAAACCTTTAACGTAATGAACTTGATATCGTTGAAGGAACTGCATAGCCTTTTATAAAAAATATAGTGACGAAAACCTTTGCTAAAGAGGTCACTCCCGGTAAAGGGATCTCGGCTCTTTCCCCGTAGAATGAGATGCAGGATATTCCAACTGAGTACCACGATGCAAAGCAAGAAGTAATCGGCTATAGTGAAGTTATTGCCCTGACGCAAACTTCTGTCCAAGGGGTCGCTCCCGGTGAAGGGATCTCGGCCCTTACCTCGTCGACTGAGGAGCAGGATATTCTAACTGAATACCACTATGCAAAACAAAAGAGAACGCCCTTGCAATAACAGCTTTTTGAAAAATTGTTCCAACAACATCAGAATAGGTTTGTTTATCTTGCATTGATCCGAATCAACGCAGTCCCATCAATTGATCACACCACAAAGAACGAAAATAATATGACGTACATATATGCCATCCGCATTCGCCACTGGGTCCCGTCATTACCCGTTAGGTTAGCTAACTAACGACAGAGCGGGGACTGGACTAGCGCGGATGCAAAACATATACAACGTCTACTAATATATATATACCAATATATAATTTTCGCTCAAGGCGTGATAAAATGCAACATCACAGAAATGTACAGCATCACAGAACAAAACAGATATCTGGAAGCCCCGGGTTTCACAGAGCCACTGCTGAAACCCGACGTTCCCCTGGTCGTGTGGATAGCCTATGCAATGAAATCCTAGACCCCTACGGGCGCGGCAAGTCACCCGCCAAAACCTGAAGCGAGGCAGCCCCCTTCAGTACCGTGAATGGACCACCCAGCACTTCACGGAATCCGGTAACTTGGGCACCCCTCCTGGGTCAACCTGTACCCCCTACGAGTGCGGCGAATAGCCCGCCAATTCTAGAGTGAAGCCCCCTCCGTCTCAATGCCATGAGATGCGGGCCCGTTGCCCTCTAGAACCCGGCTATCCTGGCACCCCACCGCGGGGTAATCCTAGTACAGAAAGTAAAATATACATACAACGGGTACATCGACCGCAACCTGGTCGTGCCCCAAAAGAATAATACAAACAGGCAGTGACGGCAGCCCACATGTCGGACGCTCGTCCCGCAATATCAAATGTACATAATACAACAAAAACTGTACTAGCATTGCATCCAGGCTATCCCCCACGACCGATCCGCAACATCACAGCAAAACACAGAACATCAACGTGAATGTCACGTTCGCAAATCCGTCTAAAAGGGCTATAGCAGATAGACAGGATTTACCGATCGAGTGACATTCACGGTCGCAGATATAATGTAAATACTATGAACTAGCATGTTTAAAATATCCGATCGAACAAATTTTATCAAGCGGGCCCCCAAGCATTACTGTAGCACTCACAGAAAATCTGGGCCCAAAAAGAATGTCCCAAAACCCATAATTCCATGTCAGAAGCACACTGGAAAAAATTGGTGAGATGAAGCCTAAATAATGCGGCGGAACCGCGGCCAAAGTGGGGTTATGGCCGCGGTTCCGCGGTCGTTTTGAAGGATCAGGTTACCAAATTTTTCCAGTGATCTTAGAATACCATGTACATCATTCTGCAACAACCTGAAAAAATTTTGGAGCCAAAAAAATTTCGACAGAAACTGATATACATGAAAATGCGGTTTTGGGATTTTTGTTCGATCGAAGCTTTAAACATACTAGAGCAAGCTAGACTAGGTTAATGGCGTGGCTTTGATACCATGTTGCGCCACGGCAGCGCCCCGGCCGTCTATCCGAGGCCAAATGCGGAATCAAAAATTTTTCTTAGCTTTTAAACTGGCGCTACTGTGGACAATATACCCGGATCGTAACCATTAACCTAATCTAGCTAACTAGAGATGGGGTGAGAGATATACCGAGCGATCCGTGTCCTTCGGTCTTCTCGTCGTCGTCCCGATCTCCCGCGGAATCACCATTCGTCGTCTTCTCGTCGGAAAGGGCACCACGTAGCCGGATTCTTTTACGGGCTCCCACCTCTGGACCGAGGCAACTCGGGCGCGAAGTTGGCTAGCCGACGCGTCCAAGAAGTGTTGTAGGCTAGTGTAGAATGGTTGTCTCATTTGGGGTAGTGAAGTTGCCATTGGTGATGGAGGAATGAGGTTGAGGAAAAATGGTGCTTTCATTTTTCCAAACAAGAAGAATGAGATGAAGAAATATGTGCCACCACCAAAATGAAAATTTCTCTCATCCTCTCAAAAAATGTGTGGCCTCATTCTTCTTTATGAGAATGGTGGAGGATAAAACATCAACCATGAAGGGAGGTGATTGTAGTAAAAGTAAAGGGGTGACCACATTCAAAGCAATGATAACCATCTCAAATCAAATCCTAATCAACTCTAATCACCATGAATGCAAGAAATGATGATGGAAAAGAATGGTATCAAAAGATGCTCTCATAATTAATCCATATGCAAGAAACCCCTCCACAATATGTTATTTGCAAACTTGCAAATAACACCCTCCATCGAAAAAGTCCGGCCGGGAAAGAACAAAGAAAAACCGGCCGGAACGGAATGCAAACTGGCAACTCAAGAAAACAGGTCCCGTAATAAATTACAGGAAAAACCCCGATACTGTGCATACACACCCGCATCTGTATTCCGACCGGATACAAATGCAATGAGACAAAATCTACACCTGTACTATACTAGGATCCGGCTTAAACCAAAGACGGCTAGTAATATCCGTCCGATCCTGATCCGTGCCATACCGCACGTATCTCATCGAACCCCGCCATATACCCATACGGCCACTAGTACAAACCGTCTGATCCTGATCCGTGCAATACCGCACGTATCTGATCGGACCCTGCCATATCTCCATACAGCCTCTACAGCGTTTCGCCCGAAACTTGAGTAACTGAGTGTGGTCGACTCTAAAGACTCGTCAATACTATGGCTGTGGATTTAACCACTAGCACGTCAGAGGTATAAGCCAATACGTGACGGGCCACCAGCTATTGACCAAAAGGGACGTCGATGAGCGAACTCATCCTGACACCCTACTGAGCCTGTCAGTGACAATATCCGTACAGTCCGGTCCGTTCGTCTATGAGTATCGCATGGCGGGCCTAGGGGGTTAGTAAAAGTCAGACCCCCAAAAGCGGTACAAGTCGTGTCGGAGTGTAGCCCAGAACACCCTGAGATACTACTGGAATACCTACCAGTAAATCTCCTGCCTCGGCTGAGGGCTTTGTGTAATGGCTCTCCTAGACACAGCGCGACCTCACCCCCAATACCGGAAGAGACGAACCCCTGCAGATCCGCTCACTGCCTCCATGTGGCTCGGGACTGTACCCAACTAAAACCTGTTTGCACGACTCCTTTGAGCCGTGGTAGGGTAGTAATCAAAGCACAGTGGGAACTCACACGAGACAAATGACGATCTCAGGTCGATGAACTAACCTGTACACATGTCACCAGGGAACTGCTATCTGATGTCTGGTATAAGACCAACTAGCATGTTCCCGGCGAGTCTTGTCCGGTGTACTCATAACCCAATGAGCACCTGTATACATCTTAGGTGAACCAACTGACACCAGTGGCTTGTGAGACTGGCCACCGCCCCTCGTCGGGGTCTCGACTGTATACACTAGTCTACTCTGGAGTATCGATGCCCTGTCTCGAAACTCCCACGACTAGGGACCTTTTAAGGATGTGCTTATAGACTACCAGCTCCCACGTATATGATCGCCATCATACTGCTGGCCGTCAAGCAAGAATCCTAGGGGCTCTATCAACGTGTAATAGCGACCTCTCAGGTCACCTAAAGCAGTATACGATGATAAAGATAAACCAGATAGCATACTATCATCTCGAGTAAGACTGTCCTACCGGGATAGGTCCTCCCTCAATCATTGCAATCACGTGCCTGTGATCCAATAATTGACTCTGAGGGCACTATCTCCAACAATACTACGGTTTTCTCATAGATGGGGATAGAGAGGATTGCATCATAGATGATGATGAACCTACTGACTTCCAGCAGGCCATCCAGAGCGGCGACTCGGTACGATGGCTAGATGCAATGCGGACCGAAATGGAGTCCATGTACACCAACAAAGTATGGACTTTGGACTTTGCTCCAGATGGGGTAAAACCCATAGGATGTAAATGGATCTTCAAGAAAAAGATTGGTGTAGATGGACAGGTGGAAACCTATAAGGCTAGACTTGTTGCAAAGGGTTTTCGTCAAAGACCTGGTTTGGACTATGACGAAACTTTTTCTCCAGTGGCTATGCTCAAATCCATTCGGGTCCTTCTTGCTATTGCTGCCTTCCATGATTATGAAATCTGGCAGATGGACGTAAAGACGGCTTTTCTGAATGGAAATTTAGAAGAGTGCGTCTATATGGATCAGCCAGAGGGTTTCAATCAGAGTGGGAGCAGCGGGAAAGTATGCAAGCTGCTTAAGTCCATTTATGGACTAAAGCAGGCATCGCGGAGTTGGAACATCTGTTTTGATGAAACAGTCAAAGAATATGACTTTATCAAAAATCCAGATGAACCGTGCATATATAGTAAAGTTGTAGCCAGAAGTTTCGTATTCCTTGTCTTGTACGTGGATGACATTCTACTGATAGGAAATGACATTCCTATGCTACAATCTGTCAAAGGATTCTTGTCACACAGGTTCTCCATGAAAGACCTGGGTAATGCCTCTTACATTCTGGGGATCCGGATCTATCGTGATAGATCCAAGAGGATGTTGGGACTTTCGTAGTCCAGGTATATCGACACTGTACTGAAAAGATTCAGTATGGAAGATTCTAAGCGCGGTAATCTACCGGCTTGTCACGGAATCACCCTCTCCAAAGAGATGTCTCCCAAGACTGATTTGGAAAGGGAACGCATGTCTATTATACCCTACGTTTCTGCGGTAGGCTCTATAATGTATGCGATGTTGTGCACCAGACCAGATGTAGCTTACGCACTGAGCGTGGTAAGACGGTATCAGTCAGACCCAGGGGAGAAGCACTGGATAGCAGTAAAGAACATTCTCAAGTACCTGAGAATGACTAAGGAGATGTTCATGGTTTATGGCTGAAAAGACCTCAGGTTGGAAGCCTTTGCTGATTCCGGCTTCCAGAGTGATAAGAACGGTTCCAAGTCCATATCGGGTTTTGACTTTACCCTCAATGGAGGGGCGGTGTGCTAGAAGAGCTCCAAGCAGGACACCGTTGCTGACTCAACGATGGAAGCGGAGTATATAGCTGCTTGCGATGCCGCAAAAGAAGCAGTCTGGATGAAGAAGTTCCTAATAGAACTTCAGGTGGTTCCTACCATAGTTGATCCAATACCTCTGTATTGTGACAACAACGGAGCTATAGCTTTAGCGAAGGAACCAAGGTCCCATCAGAAGTCCACACATCTTAAGGCGGTATCACCTGATCAGGGAAATCATTGATCGTCGGGAGATCGAGCTTCGGAGAGTTGCTACTGAAGAGAACATTGCTGATCCACTCACAAAGGCCCTACCTCAGATTTAGTTCGAGAGGCTACTCGAGATCATCGGTCTTCGATATGCCAGTACATGGCCCTAGTGCAAGTGGGACATTGTTAGTGTATATGCCCTAGGGGCCATTATTGTATTATACTAGTTTGTATATTACTTAATGAAAACTTGGGATATTCACATGTATATAACAGTCTTGCTGAACATGGTAGTATGCTACTTGGTTTTTCTATCTTAATATGTGAGTATACGTATTGATAGAGCTCTTAGGATCTTGCTTGACTACCAGCGTTGTGATGGCAGTCATACTGGTGGGGGTTGGGTAGTCTACAAGCACATCCTTATTCAGGTCCCTAGTCGTTGGATTATCGAGACAGGGCATCGATACTCTGGAGTAGACTAGTGTGTACGCTTCTCATCCCAGTTGGGGAGATGGTCTGTCCCACAGCCATCAGTACGTCGTACTGAAGATAGTATGCAGGTGCTCGTTAGGTTACGGGTACACCAGACAGGACTCACAGGGAACTGTTGGTTGGTTTTATACCAGTCGTCAGTGAACAGTTCCCAGATGACATGAGTACAGCATAGTCCGCAGAATTGACACTGCTACTTCGCCTCGAGTGTGTCCCACTGTTCTTAGATTGCTACCCTACCACGGCTCAAATGAGTCGTGCAAACAGGTAGCAGTTAGGTGCAGTCCCGAGCACTTGGAGGCAGTGGCGGTTAGACAGGATTCGTCTCTCCCGATATTGGGGGTTGATATCGCGCTGTGTCAAAGAGCCATTACGCAAAGTCCCTGGCCAGGGCAAGCGAGATTTGCTGGTAGGTTCCAGTAGTTTCTCAGGGTGTAATGGGCTTCGCTCCGACACGACTTATACCGCTATTAGAGGACTGACGCTTGCCGCCCCCTAGGCCCGATATGCGATAGTATTAGACGAACAGACCGGACTGTACGGAGATTGTCACATCAGACTCAGTAGGAGTTCGGATGGGTTTCCTCATCGGCCTTCTTATCGACATGTACCTGCGGACCGTTACGTACAGCTAGTGCCGCTTGCGGTCTGTGGTTAAACCCACTGCCAGCGTAGTAGTCGAGTCTCTAGAGTCCCACACAGAGAGTTTCCCTACTCCAGGCGAAACGATATAGAGGTCGTATGGTTTTACGACAAGGGTTCGGACGCATACGTGTGTTTACGCACGTACGACTTTCGGACAGTTTTTACTAGTCGGCTTTGGTTTAAGCCAGTTGCTGGTATCCGGTTATTGAATTTATACAGTCTAAAGTTTTTCCGTGTTTTCACGGATAGGAGGGGCGTTCTCGTAATTGCGCGAGAAGCTTCTAGAAGATGGTGACTAAGGAGGTTTAGGTGGCATATACATTGAATGAGATTAGTGAGTCATATGGATGATTCATCCATGTCATTAATACTTCATAATTGCTTAATGACTCATGGAGATGAATCACCATAAGATATTTATCAAGCATGGTTGTAAATGATTTTCTTTTCTTTTCTTGATAAATGAAAATGCTTGATATATATTATGATAACTCATTTTTCTCTTCTAATTATTATGTTCATCTTCTCTCTCCTTAATCTCTCTCTCTCTCTTCAAACCCTAATCCTCCCCTCTCATGTGTTGAGTACAAGGATTAGTTAGACTACTTAATCCATAACCATACTCTATTTCATCTAGGTACTTTGATTAGTACTTAAAGATACCTAGTTGCCTCAAGTTTAGAGGAAAAACTTGGAGTTTAGCTCTCGTGGTGGATCGTCTACTACTTGGAGAAGGCCGGGGAAGAGGTGGAGTTCGTAAAGACGAAGGACACGGTTCTTTAGGTATAATCCCTTTACATAGTAGTTGTTAACTTCTATGTTTGATGTTAGTTATCGTTTAGCTTCGATTCATGTGGTTAGTCGATGTTTAAGCAAAGAAAAGGATCGTTTTTCATATTTCCGCCTCCCCGCAAGTCGTGGGGTGTTGTACGTCGACTTACAGCCCTAGCTCTTCACCATTCTGAAAATTCTAGCAAAAACCCTCTCAAAAGTTCCTAAGTGCATGTGGAGTTAGTGGGCAAGCTTCTTCCGTCGAATATCGAAACCGATTTCGGAGCTCCCGCGACGCCACGATGACACTCTTCCCTTCCTCGCCCTCTTCTTAAGTTTTTCAATCCTTAAGTCCCTCACAAACTCCCTTCTCTTCATTGAAATTCAACTTTAAAACTTATATCGATAAGTGGAGTTATTACCGATATTCTTTTTCTAAACCCTAGAAACCCCTTCTCCTTTATACTTTGATCAACCTAATTTTTACACAATATTTTTAATCTTAAATACCAATGTTTAGAATCAAATTTAGCCAAGAATCTCATGTGAAACAATCGTAATTAAACTTTTTCATAAAAATACCTTGAACTTTAATATCACTCTTTTCGTTTTCATTAAACTATATCTTTAGGAAAAACTTCACAGGGTTACCCCATACGTACACTTTGGTTTCATAGCACGATACTTATTTGTATGTATTTTTATTCCGAAGAATAATATTTACAATAAAATA
Organism: Agapanthus africanus; assembly: GCA_030015575.1. Classification (NCBI taxonomy): domain Eukaryota; kingdom Viridiplantae; phylum Streptophyta; class Magnoliopsida; order Asparagales; family Amaryllidaceae; genus Agapanthus; species Agapanthus africanus. Next base: position 425,247,184 of record CM057349.1, read on the forward strand.
CCATCTACTTTAAAACCAGGTTTCTTTTAAACGGTATTCCGTATTCTTTTGCAATTATGCATCTACAACCCTCGTTAGGAGACCCGCTAATGGATAGTGCGGATTATCGCACATCCTGAGGATAGTAGAGCGAGATGCAACACTTCTCGCGGAGTATTCGATCTTGAAAGGATATAAATACGGTTTTTAAGAAAAACGAATTTTTTAAATAAAATTAAATTTTTAAAATTAAAATTATATAAAATTATAAATCCATATTTTCATTATATTATGAAACTATATTTTTATAAAAAAAATGAAAGATTAAAAAATGTCAATAAAAATACCATCAAGTTACTAAAAAGACTACTTTTCAATAAAATACCATAAACTTTCAAAAGCTAGGCATTTATCATTAAAATGCCTCAATACTTAAAACACATGCTCTTGAAAATCCTATGTAATGCAAATCACCCTCGAGATTTATTTTTAATCTATATTAATATATTTTTCATAAAACTCCCTTGAGATATACAAAACAATATTTTAAGAACTTTAGTAAATATAGATTTAAGCGGGATCAATTCTCTTAAGGCCCAGAGAGCCGGAGAAAGTGAGTGCTTTCCTATTCAGGTTAGAAAACTTAACATGGGTTATCAAAGGCAATTGTCTTGCAAAAAGACACAAATCCTGCCGTCCATGTGCAGCAGATGCCGATAACTTCCGAACCTAAGAATTCAAGAGTTAAATCAGTTTACAATGGTTAGACTCAGTCTGAGTCTAACCTCAAACCGGAATCCAAAATCAAACACGACTACTTGATCATGAACATGAACATTAGAATTCAAATATCAATATCAAACATGTATACTTGACTGGACTTGACCGAACTATGGTTATAACTTGACTTGAACTTGACACGACGACTTGAATACATGATTACATCCTGAACATGAATATCTGAACATTTTGTATCCATGGTTTCGGTAAGACTTGTAAATATAATCTATACAATACATTACGCGGGGATAAAGGGGTAGATTGATATGGAACGCATATCATGGCACGAGTGGTCACTTAAAAGATACCTACTTGAATTCTCGTGCCATTATCCCATGGGTTATGACGGGGCCTTATACTACATGTTACCATAGTCCATGAGGTAAGATGGACTCCTCTCGTATACATGAATATCTTTCTTACCAAACTACAAACAACCACGTTATAATAACTATCATATACCAGTACTCGGTCATATACACTTTACCTGTTCATTTCACTTAATATACTATCTTCTCTTTCTTCTTTTGGGACTTACTGAGCGTTATTTCGCTGAAGACATTCCTTCTATTTCTTTCTTTGAAATATTCGTCAGGAAGACCGGACTCTGAGAAGACAAAGCCAAGCCAGGAGGACTTGGACCAGCTTACAGCTCAGCCGGACTACTAGGTCTTCTTGCACTTATTTTCTGTATGCCATTGTTTAGGCATTTGCTTTATATCATTGTGTCTTTTCATTTCAAACAGTTGTATGTAAAGTTAAATGTAAATAAAGTTGCTGTTTATTTTATTACTCTTGTCGTTCTTGTTCATTTTTATATATTGCTTAATTATGCTTAACGTATTTATTTCTTAGTAAATACGTTGTGGTCTGCCACGTCACCGTTTCCATCTACTGAGAAGCGGGGCGTAACACGCGCGGCGTTTCTTTGGACAATAAACGATTTCCCAGCATATGCCATGTTATCGGGATGGAGTACGAAATGTCATCACGCTTTCCCTTGTTGTCTAGAGAACACCGTTTGTGAAACACCAGTAAATATGATTTTCTGTTACACTGGACATCGTCGTTCGCTAGATATTGATCATCCTTATCGACGCAATGGAATCAAATTCAATGGTGAGCAGGAGAATCGACCCCCTCCTCCTGAGCCAAATGGGATAAAGGCATTTGTAGACGTATAGCACATCAATATTGTTTTTGGTAAGAAACATAAGCATACTATTCCGAATAAGATATCAAATAACTGGAGAAAAAGATCTATATTTTATGATTTGTCGTATTGGCGTTTTCTTAATCTTCGCCATAACTTGGATGTCATGCACATCGAGAAGAATGTCTGTGAGCTCTTACTGGGTACCCTGTTGAATACCAAATTTAAAAACAGAGACAGATTAGCGATAAGATAATGGTTTGCTATAAGAATTTACGGTCAGAATTGCATCTAACTCCGAAAGAGAATGGTAAATGGGCTATTCCACCAGCAAAGCACACGATGTCCGATAATGAGAAGCTGAGTTTCCTTAAGGTACTTAAACAAGTAAAGGTACCGGATGCATATTCTGCGAACATTAGGAAATGCGTAAACTTGAAAAAGAAAACTCTCGTCAGCCTGAAAAGTCATAAATGTCATATGATCGTGCAACAATTGCTTCCCATTACTGTTAGGACATTACCAGATAACGATGTTGTATCAGCTGTGGCTGATTTATTTCATTTCTTCATAGAGTTATGCTCCAAAGATTGCTCGGCAAACGATTTTAGAACCCTGAAGAATAAAATACCTCACATACTTTGTAGAATGGAGATGTTGTTTCCGCCTTCTATTTTCACTGTAATGTTGCATCTCACGGTTCACCTTGCTCAAGAGGCATGTTTAGGTGGTCCCATGAATTATCGATGGATGTATACGTTCGAGAGGTAAAACTTATATAACAACTCTTTATTGTTCATAATAAATCGAATATTTATAATAAAACGAATTAAATTTTTTTGCATCCGTCAGGTTCATGTACAAAATAAAACGGTACATCCGTAACAGGAGTCGGCCTGAAGGGTCGATCGCTGAAGGGTTTCTCGCGGAGGAATGTATGACGTTCTGTTCTATGTATCTTGAGGGTGCTGTGACTGCATTTAATAGGCCGAGACGTAATGAGAACATGATTGATATAGACCTATAATATCCGTCTTCCGGGCCCAAGGAAAGGAACTGGGTAAAGTGAAGTCGGGTCACACTGCATCTGAGCAGCTCGGTATGATTCACCGTTACGTTTTATTTAACTGTCCAGATGTGAACAGTTTTATCGGGTAAGTATATATTCTTTTTTCTTAACATAATTATAGAATATTTTCAAGTTAAAATTAAATGTTTATTTGCGATATATACAGCATTTGGAATGCTCAATACTGTCCATCTACTAAACGAACTCGACAATGGGATATCGATAAGGAGCGACATAAACACTTTTCCGCTTGGTTTAAAGCACGTGTAAGTTGTAAATTATAAAAACTAAACTACAACTCATGTTGATGTGTGTGTGTACACATAACTTAATCTGTTTTACCCTAATAGGTTGAAAGAAATCCCAATGATAGATATGTTTCAGAAGATATAAAAGCGCTAGCGTATGGTCCAGATGAACAAGCTGAGTACCTTTCCGGTTACATTGTGAGTGTGTGTGTGTGTACACATAACTTAATCTGTTTTACCCTAATAGGTTAAAAGAAATCCCAATGATAGATATGTTTCAAAAGATATAAAAGCGCTAGCGTATGGTCCAGATGAACAAGCTGAGTACTTCTCCGGTTACATTGTGAAAGGGTTTAGATTTCACACCAGAAAAAGAGATCAAAATAAAAAGTTTCAAAATTGCGGCATCTTTGTCACATCCGCCGTTACTGATATTCATTTTCTAGAGATTCAAATCCAGCCACGGGAAAATTGGACTATTACGGGGTGCTTAAAAAATAATTTGGGTGCGTTATTATGAACAGACGGTTATCATGTTCAAGTGTCTGTGGTACGATATCCATCATGAACATACTGGGTTTAAAATTGAAAACAGCCTAATTTTACTCAATTCATCGAAACTCGCTTTTGGTGAAGAGCCTTATATTCTCGCCAGTCAAGCCCGTCAATCCTTTTATGTCGCAGACCCTAGGAATGCCCAGTGGGATGTTGTTGTTATGACGAATCCAAGAGACTATTACAATATGGGTGAAAGTGATGTAAGCGAGATTAGTTGTTCTACAATCCCGGTTATACAAGATGAAACTATTCTTATCGAATTCAACATCGGTTTATCAAGATCAGATATAGAGCCGGAAATAGTTTTTGATGTGCCATCGGCAGTTGTAGAACCAGAAATCTAATTAAGACTTTAAATATCTTGATATATTAACTCGTTCTTGTATGATACTCATAAGTTAAGTAATGTGAAACTTACAATTTATTGTATTTTTCTTTCCGCGTATTATTTCATACATTTTATCTTTTTCTGCATATTATTTCCATATATTATCTCCTACAGTTTAGAATTCTAATGTACAGGAATTTCCCAGTTAATTTATATTATTTCCGCATTTCATTTTTTCCCTGCATATTATTTCCACCATTTATTGTTCATGTATGATATTCTTTTCGGCAATAATTTTCACTATTATTTTTTTATCTAACATATTAAACTATATTCCGTGAAGTTGTTTTAAATATATCAGGTTTAGATAGTATGACCGATCATTCTACCGGGGACGAGGGGCAGTCCTCTCAGAAAAAGAAACGGACTGGAAGAGGACCCATACATGCCAATGATATATGGAGGAGGATGCCGCATGCGCCTGGCAAGCCGATTGTATACCTTGCGTTCACAGGAGACGTCGTGACAGGAGCCAATAAAGAAGTGAAAAGATGATGTCGTCGATAGTGAACAGTGAGGACTGCATGCCTCATTTGTTGAAGGACAAAGATGACGAGTGGGAGGTCCTAGATTGGAACAGTGAAGCATTAGGGCTAAAAAAACAAGTCGCTATATAAGAGATGATGGTTAGATTTCTTTATACAATTCAATACTTCACTTTTTTTATATGCACACATATTGTAATACCCGGTATCTTGTATATAAAAATTTTGTATATTTTTTTAAAACTTTATTTCCTATATTTTTCCAAATATTTTCCATATATTTCTCCTATTTCATTTTTCATTAAATCCTGTTTTCTTAATTATTTTCCCACTCTTATTTTGATTTCCCAATTAATCTTCATCTAAATTTTTCTAAACCCCAACCCGTTCCCCAACCTGACCCGACCCAGCCCATCACACTCCCCAGCTCCATCTCTCTCCTCTTTCTCTTTTTCCTTTCTTCCTCCTTTTCCCTTCTCTTTCTTCGCTCCATCTCCCTCGCAACTTCCTCCGCTCAACCCGCTCCTTCCCGCGACATCATCCTCATCCCCACGTCCCCCATGTCAAACCACCCCCTCTTCTCTCCGCACAACCCGCTCCTGCAACGGCCCCGACGCCGCCCACCTCTCACGTGATCTCCTCACCTGACTCCCTTCTTCCTTAACCCACCAGTCTCTCCCTCTGCCTCCCTTGTTCTCTCACTCTCTTTCCCTCCCATCATCGGAGTCCTCGCTGCAACACCGCCGACCGACGAGCTCGAGGCCACCGAGCTCCCCCATCGCCTCCTTCCATCACCAGCGCGGCCTCCCGCCGACGAGCTCGATCCTCATCTCCATTCCCGTGCAAACCCACTAACCCAAGAAGCGCCACCTGCAACCAAACCCACGACTTGTCGCCTCACCCGACCTCACCGTTGACGACCTCGTCGTCACCTCCTCCGATCCTCCCAAACCCGAACCCGAACTTGCTGTTTCAAGACCCGACCCGATAGAGGAGGCTGCATCTGTATCGCAAGAGATTGTTGTCGAGGAGCCCAGGGATTCAAATGTTGTAAACATATTGGAGGATTTGAATGCAAAGATCGAAGAGAAAGGTGCGGACTTGGTTATCTTGAATAAGACAAGCGATGGCGGTTCCGACGACGGAAGTGCGCAAGTGGTGGTTGCTCCGAAGAGAAGGCGGCCGAGAGAGAGGAGAGTTCCTTCAACGCCGTTTACTAGATTTATCGGGTTTGCTGGCTTGGGAGCTGGGCTTGCATGGGGTACCATTCAAGAATCGGCAAAAAGGATTGCTTATGGAGTGCCCACGACAGATGAGAAGCAGTCGGCTCTTTCACCATTGTTATCGGAGCAAAATGCGGAGCGGCTTGCACTTGCTCTATGTAGAATGCGAGGGGGATGCATTGAAACTAGGTCAGATGCTTAGCATACAGGACGAGTCTCTTATTCCTGCTCCGATTTTAGCGGCTTTAGAAATTGTTCGTCAAGGTGCAGATGTGATACCCAAGAGCCAGCTAAACGATTTCTTGGATGCTAAACTAGGTCCTAACTGGCCAACTAAGTTAAGGAGCTTTCACTATGAGCCTCTAGCTGCAGCAAGTATTGGACAGGTCCATCGTGCAGTTCTGAAGGATGGTATGGAGGTTGCAATGAAAATACAGTATCCCGGTGTAGCTGATAGCATTGAAAGCGATATTGAAAATGTGAGGCGGCTGCTAAATTATACAAATCTTATTCCAGAAGGGCTTTTCTTAGATAGAGATATTAAGGACCATTCTGATATAAAAGATATGTCATCGCCATCGCCGCCACCAACAAGCTCCAACTAGCCACCATCATCTCCATCATAACTGCAGCCACCCCGTCACAATTCATCAAGGCCAAACTCAATCCCATAGCTGAGGCCGTGCCACGAGCTTGGGCCATAGCCGAGTCCAAGATTATTGTTGCTATTGCTGCTGGCGTTGTGTTCGTTGCGCCGTGATTTGTGCCATTGCTGTCGCCGTCATCATCACGGTCGTGTCTCCGGCCATCTTCAGGCAAGTTCATACTTGCTTTACATGCTACTCTATTCATATTGATAATTATACGGAATATCGAATAATACAATAGAAAATTTTAATAATAATTCTTGATGAATCTAACAATAATGTTTGTGACACAATTGAGCTTATTATGTTATGACTAACGGCATATTGAAACTCGTGGATTAATTTTCGTTTAGGCCAAATAATTGAATCGACCTTTTGACCATTAATCGGTTGCTAAACCTATGTGTTCAATAGGGAATCCGATGTGTACACCTAATCAAACATGGCGGAACTCATGATTAATGAAACCCTGCATAGTTAACGAACATCGTATATAAATTTGGCTGTAAATTAAAGTTGGTTACCTCCCCTAAAACAACAACCCAATAAGCCTTGTGAAAGCTGATTTTCCTCGGACCAGCTGATCGGTTAAGATCATAATAAATTATCTACATATCGAATATCAGCGTGCTATGGCTCGTATCGAAGCCAACAAATAAACATACAGCACTCCATAGTTCATCTTTGCATTTTGATAAGTTTTATTCATGAATACTGAGGCGATTCACAGCCCTGAACTGCAGTCCGAGGCAGTGTTTAGTTTTGGATACCTGGCTTGGGAACACCTGTATACCCATTCTTTAAACTGGAAATGTGTGGATCCCTATATGGTCACGTAGATAATTTAATTATCTAACACATGAATCTAATCCTGTGTCGTTTCACCATCTTTTGATATTTAATTCGTATTTTAGAATACCGTTGTGTTCTGCAGTTTCTGCAGTGACCTCCTTTACACCGTCACATTGTACAAGACCTAACTTTTAATACAGGAATCCTATCGATAATCCGTTTGATTCGTTGGAAACATAACAGAAAATTATACATACTATTTAACTGTTGGATTGCCTAATTATGATCTCAACTGGGATTAAAACGTGTTACGAAACGGACTTCCAATTCAGAAATTGGATTTCCAGCAGTGAACACTTAAAATGAAATGACCAAAACTAGCAAACCTGAAACTCGATTGATGGGAAACCAATTTTTATGGATAGATAATTAAACATACTGCTTACTCCTTTTATATTGTTTTGCTAAATTCTGCGTGTGTGAGTTATAGTAAATTATGCAGTGGTAGAACACTGTCTACTGATATTTTATTCATATCGTAATTATTTGCATTCTCATCATATCATGTAGCGGTTATATCCTCATTGAATAGTGGTCATGAAGCATTGATAACCTAGTGATCGTGTACATTACCCAGTTTTAGACATTAGTGATTGGATTGTGGCAAGTACGTTAGTGTTAAAGCGTGAACGAATAAGTGAAGTGACACGTACTTGTACACAATCAGCGGACCCAGTTAATTTATTGCATTGTCGACGCCTATGGGGCATATGTAAGTGTAACTATAACTGGTATGGGACGGTTATGGAAGCACTTATATTAGTGTCATAGGTAAGACGTCAAACACAGTCCATTTATCTTGGGTACCAATCGAGACATGCTTGATGGAGATCCTGTCTCCAGTTCTCGCGTAAACTTGCCATGGGCCGACTAGTATTTGGGTTTATGGTCAGTATTTGATATAGACCACAGGGTGTGGGGTAGGTTGAGTGTGAGTTCAATGGAATCTCGGGAGTCCCATTGCCGGTATATACCGTGATTTTGGGAATTGTATGGACGGTGCTACTGATTATTATCGTGCGTGATTCGGGCCCGTGTTCCCTTGTCCGTAGGGCCCTACCCTTGGGTTGGGGATACTCCTGCGTGGTTGACTCTCACACTTGGACTGACGATAGCTTTAGCAACCTGGATAGTGAGACTTAGAGACTGATAGGTTTAGTGACATGGACATGCATTGATTACTGATTCGATATACCTGCTTTACTGTTTACCTGCACCGGTTACTTCATGTTCATGTCATCACTCCATGTTTATTGTTTCATATTAATCATTATTACACGTGTTCACATTTGTAATTATATATATTGCTATCGTGTCGCTCTGACGACCTGAGTATACATGCTCAGAGTGAGAAGTGGACTTAGCTCGGATCCGGACCCGACGTACCTCGAGGATACCACGAACATCCAGATCAGCCACGCCAGCACTGTCTTTCTCTTGATCCCTATCTGGTATCTCTTATATCTCTTTTGATAGATTCTTGACTGCATTTCTCATTACCTGTGCATTGATTATTGATTACCATGTAAAGCTAGAAACCGAAGTGTGATTACGACAGGATGTTTCCTCGACCGTAGGAGCATGGCTGGCCTTGTCAACCCCTCGTATTCCGCATTTTGGGAAGCGGGGCATGACACATATACACACACATACGCGTATATCACAAACACACACACACATACACACACATGTATACATACAAATTTACTAAATTACTAAAAAAAATACCTATACAATGATGAATTATCCCGTTTCGTAGGCTCGGTTCAAGTTCCGGTGGGTTAGCGTAGGGGCCCCCCACGGGGGTTTGCGATGAACACACGGTTTATGATAAGATGTGTAATCATATGGCGAAGAATTGGAGAGGTCATAAGAACAAAATCTTTAGAAAGCTTGAAAACTACTCTTTACCGGATGAGATGTATTCGATTAAGCCGGATTTAGATTGGTTCGATGAATACTGGCATGCCTTGGTCGATCATTTCTTGTCCGGAAAGTTTAGAGAATGTCTTTGACGATACATTTTTATTATTTTATAGCAACTCAGTAAATAATATTTGATGTAACTGCAGGAGAAGAGCGAGCAAGGAAAAGTATCTCGCGCTCAGCTGCATAATGTTTATCGGGATGGGAGCAAGAGTTCCCAGCAGGTTTCCATTGAACACGTAAGTATCGTATTTGATATTAATACGTTAAAATTATCTTAGAAATTTATGTACGAACTTTCTAAATGTTATATGCAGGAAGAAATTCATGGTGGAAGGTTCCTTGATCGTATCGAAATCTACCGGGCTCAATTTGTACGGGACGACAGCGCGCCTGCATCGATTGAAGTATATGGGATATATATAAGACTCTACATGCGCCAAACTTCTTAATTATTTCAGAATAACTATTGTGTAGCTTTTAGAATGGCAGTAATATATTTCTTCTACAAATAGGCGGCGATGGTGGCTAAGAGAGATCGGTTGATCCAGGCGATGGAGGCAGAGCAAGGACACCCGGTTGATGACGCGCAGAGATCATTCATCGTAGATAGGTCTTTCACGGCGTTTAGGCCGGATCATCACGGGAGAGTACAATATGTGTCCTCCAAGATCACTCCGCATCACAATAATACTCCTTTCCATCCGACCGAGCATTCACCTTCTAGGTTTCAGCCGGCAGATGAATCGCTTTCGGAGACGCCGATACAGACCATGGCCTCTAGGAACAGGACCCCTGTGTTTCATGGATCGCCCTAGTAGCAGACACCGGAATCCGGCGGTTCTTCACGTCGATTGACTGCCGCTCCCGCTCCCGCTGCCGATCTATTTGCTGGCTGGACTCTCGAGCAGAGGCTTAATCTTATCGACGTGTACGTCAAGGCAGGGAGACCCATACCTCCGGTAAGTTTGATAACTCTTATATATATACACACGTACGCACATATCACAAACACACACAATCATACACACACACACACACATACACGCACAAGCATACGCACACAGACACAAACACACTGCATACATACGCACATATCACATACACACATGCATACATAACACATGTCACACACACACATGCATACATACGCACATATTACATACACACACATACACACACGCACATGCATACATACATGCACAATCATACACACACACATGCATACATACACACAGACATAAACACACATGCATGCATACGCACATATCACATACACACATGCACACATATCACATGTCACATACACACAATCATACACACACACATGCATACATACACGCGTTTGCACACACACATACACACACATGCATACATACACAAAAACACAAACAGACGCGCGCGGACACAACATACACACAGACAGACAAACACATGCGCGCGCACAAGCATACATACACACGCACACAAACAAGGGCGCGCGCATACATATTTAATTAATATAAAATATCTATACTAATTCATATATTTTAAACTTTTCTCGCAGGGACTTTCCTCAGGAAATTCATGAGTGCCTCATTCGTGATCGACTCTCCCTCCCCGTGTTTATCCTCCGTAGATTTTTCATTTCCCACTTTTGTAAATTTATGATGTTAAAATTGTAAAAGAACGCGTAGTATGTATTGTAATCGTATTTGGATAATCAATATTTGAATGGAATGGAATTTGTATTAGAATTGTTATTTGAATGGAATGGAATCAATATTAAATTGAAATAGAATGGATTGGAGATTTTCTTGGTTCTTTTAAATTTTTTTAACTGTAATCCACTCTATTTCGACAGAACTAGCCCATCGAAATAAACTTATTTCGACGGCAATATCCCGTCGAAATAGAGAAAATGATTTTTAAATGATTCCTGTAACAATTTTTTAACTTAAAAAACTTATATATTTCTACAGAAATTACCTGTCAAGAAAAAAATTATTTCGACGGGAATTAGCCGTTGAAATAGGTTTGATTATTGCGACGAACGTTAGCTGTGGAAATAAGCCATTGCGACACAACCTATTGCGTCGACGTTATTTCGTGGCTATTTAGTGTCACCCGACAAAATAGATCTATTTCGACGGTATATTGACGTCGAAATAAGTGACCATTTACTGTAGTGTATAGGGGAGTGATCTATTGCAAATAGGTCCGCGTTTTTTAAAAACGAGAACTCTTGATCCATATTTGAACGATCCGAACCGTTCAAGTTGATCACCCTACCCTCGAATATATGTGTATGAAAAATCGAAGGATTTAAAAATCTCTAACCAATGTATTGGTTAGAGGTATTCGGATCCTTTGATTATTCATACACATGGACTTGAATGTAGGGTGATCAGGTTGAACGGTTCGGATCGTTCAAATATATCGTGGATCAAAAGTTCACGTTTTTAAAAAACGCGGATCAGTTTGCAATAGAACGCCCTCATAGTTTTTTTACATGTCATGCACGTGAAGAACATAGATATGTTTGTACTATATTTTGCAGGTGCTTGTAGATGCAGATTGACAAACAGGTTGAAATTAAATAAACTAATATCAACTTTTAATTTAAAAAAGATTATATGAATAACTTGGGAATTAAAGTTGGTAATAAAGAGAGGGAAATGAGATTTAAAATTTTGAAAAGTTAATCTTATAGATAACATGATACGAGAGAATTGACTTAAATTTAATTTTTTATATTCACTTTGTGAAATATATATATATATATATTTGAAAGATAAGGTCAAGTGGTAGATTGTGCAACGCATCTCTTCAAATTTTCATTATGCATTTACATCTTAGTTATATTCTAATCTTAATTAGGGATAGGGTTTTGCCTTTATGCTCCAATATGTCTTTCTTAACCATTCTTAGTGTTGCATGCTCAAATTAACTAAGCAGAAATACAAGTCCCCTGTTGATTTAATTAAAAGACCAAAGGTAGCAAAATTTATGTAGAAGTCTACTTGTTTTTTTGTCGCATACAACTTTTTCTCTACTTGAATTTTATTCATTATGTAGTATATTACTAATGGTGTGTGCATGAATATAACTAAATTAATAGAACCCTCGTGTTTTTATGGTGTTTTCACACAATAGATGGAGATGGTGCCTATTGCACTAACTAGTCTAAGTTTAAAAATATATAACATGTGAAATACCGGTATAATAGTTTCTACTAGTAATACAATTCAAACATCATGCAAAGATTTAGAGCGCAGCAGTTAATAACTAGCTTGTCTTCCATTATATTTGTGAAGTAGTCGAGCTACTGATTGCGAAGACGCTAGCTAGAGTGATTGGAACAGAAAAATCGAGGGCTCTAAATATTTGGCACTTGAATTCCTAAATTTTAAACTATTTACCTCATTACCGACACAAAAGTATAGCTCATATCACCAACGGATAGACCAATCGGTGAATTCTTACATCATGAACGACGAAATTCACCACTTGTCGGTAACACATATAATCTTGTAGTAGCTGGAGCGTTCTAGAAAAGAAGTACTTATCCGAATCTCGGAATGAATCTCTTGTTTGATACAACTAGGCAAAAAGATGGCCAAATAATGATGCAAGTTGATGGTATATCCATGTAGACTCACAGTTGTACTCCATAAATTTTGATGGGAAAACACTAGGATTGCCTAGTGTTGCCTTCTCCTTGCAGAAACTGAATCCTGCAGCATTATCAATTTTTACTCAAAGCAGTCCCAACATTGAAATGCACAAACACACCAAATTGCCTTGCATTGCAAAAAAAAGAGGGTAGATTAATTATTTCACATCTGTACAATGTCTGGGTTCATATTTCATGGGGGTAATTTGCAAAGATTCTCTTTGAGCTGTATGCCATATATCTTGTGTTCTTCTTCTTCTTCTTTTTTCCTGTTAACCAAGGTATCATGTATGCTAGTGGCTTGACACACACAGTCATCATGAAAGCCATAGAATTCTTTTACCTAGAAAACAACAGGAGGCCAGATCCTAGGAATCCTGTGAGTTGCTCAAGATACCATCTTGCTTTTGGTCATGGAATTATGGCATGGCCCTTTTGAGTTTTGGAAGGATCCTTGAGGTGTAAAGGTTTGACTTAAGTTACATGGGCTCTCACATTTGTGACAATTGAATTGGATCTTTGGAGTGTAAAAGTGTGTGTGTGTGTGAATATATATAGGCTAAAGTTTCTTAAGAAAAAGAAGGGTTAATTGCTAGATAATACATCGGTGTTTCACCTACTTTGCACTTAAATATCTTATTGACTTTTCACTGCAGTTATATACACTAAAGTACAAATCTTATGTATTTTGTTTAAAATAGTGATAGATTTGATGATCAACTGAATAGAGCAAAGTATTAACGGTTTGTATTTTAGGGTATGTAAGGACGACGAGAAAATCAATAAGGTATATAAGTGCAATGTAGATGAAACATCAGTATATATATATATCAGTTTTTTCCGAGTCACAAACTAAAATATGATACCATTTGTTAGAATTCAATTGCGCTCTTTCGTATCCACCAATGAAACATCATATTGATGTTCTTTCGTAATTCACCCTCAATTATTTGATGTAATTACTATATCACACAATTTGTTCAAGTACCACAATATGTTCAAGTACAAGACAATAGGTTAGGCTCAACACAAACTAAGTACATGCAAGTTGCAAGTTCAACTAGGTGGTGACAATTTCAAATTCTTTAACAAAAATGGTGCATGGTCATGGACCTAACCTTGATTCCTAATGTCCCGAGTTACCATTTAAATCAATTAAAGGAACAATTAAGATAAGGTTAATTTGAAGTAGATCAGGGTCATAAAGCTGGATCGAAATAGAAAGAATTGTGATCAAACCAATGAAGGAACATGCGCATCACTTTCTTGTATAAATTTAGGGACAAAGGGCATGTAGAATCTTCCCAGTTGCGAGGTTGAACTCTCAACCATTAACTAGTCCACTACAAAAGGTGTCCGATCATGAAAAACAAAGAGATAACATTCTGGACCCCACAAAGCCATCCAAATAATACGCCCTAAGATTAACTTATCTTTCTCTCTTCTAGTTATAACATTGCGTTCGTTATACGGAAAATTTTGCTCCTTATCGGTGACATGGTGATTCGGTTAAATTAAAGAGAAGATATATACAAAATTCGCATGAGACCTAATGATCACTTGTTCGTGAGTAGTTCAATCTAATAAGGAATCGGAGTCATCGGGCAAACAGACATCCAACCAAGACGACAAACGTCTGTCCCTTCCAGGTCAGACGTCTGTAATTGGTGAGTGCAACAACAGAACGCGGTCAGACGTCTGAACCTTTAAGAGACAGATGTCTGGATTTGTCTTGCGCTCTAATAAAATGTAGCCAGACGTCTGCACTTGTACGTACCCAGACGTCTGGATTTGGCTTGCGCTCTAACAGCGCATAGCCAGACGTCTGCATTTGTGCGTGGCAGACGTCTAGTCCTGCGCGATCATATCAGTTTGGAAAGATTTCTTTGTGGTTATTAGGAAAGATTTTGAAAGATTAGACTGTGAAATTCAATAATGCATCTTGGTCGGACGTCTGACCAAGAATACAGACGTCTGTCCATTTCAGGTCATACGTCTGTAATTGGTGAGTGCGACAACAGAACGCGGCCGGACGTCTGAATCTGTAAGGGACAGACGTCTGGATTTGGCTTGCACTCTAACAGAGCGTAGCCAGACATCTGCACTTATGTGTGGCAGACGTCTGGCCCTGCACGATTATGTCACTTTGGAAAGATTATTTTATGGTTGTTTAGAAAGATTTTGAGAGATTAGATTATGCGATTTAATTACAGTAGAATATTTGAGAGACTGATTTGGTTGTACCAAATATTGTATATGAAATAATATATAAAAGAAAGCCAAAAAGAGAAGAATCTCTAAGACGTCTTCACTAGTACAAAGATGGCTTGCCCTACGGATAAAAAAATCCGTAGAGGCAATTTTATGTTGTCCTTACGGATAAATCTATAAGGGAAAGAAATGTCCCTACGGATTAGACCGTAGGGACATATATAAATAAAAATTTGTTAAAATTTAACATATACATTTACCCCTACGGTGCCACAAGATAAGACCCTACGGATATATTCGTAGGGACAAAAAAGGAGATTTTAAATATAAAAAAAACAAAGGCTTATCCTCCCCGTTATGCACAGTACCCTAATTCCCAATTCCCCCCCAAAATTTCCCCCGTCGCCTTCGACCTTCTCGTCGCCTCCTCCGACTTAGTCACCTCATCTCTCGTCATCTCCTTCGACCGCCTACAACCTCCAGTGTCGCCTCCATCACCTCCAGCGTCGCCTCCATCACCTCCTTCGAAATTCTCAACCAATTAGTTAACTTATACAATTTAAAATTTTATTTTCCTAAATTGAATTTGGTGGATAGGGCTTTAATTTGGGGATTTTGGATTGTGGTGGTAGTCGGTGGTGGCGGCTATGATGGCTGTGGTGATGGGTGGTGGTGGCTATTTGGGGTTGTTTGGGAATGTGGGTGGCGGTGGTGGCTGTGGTAAGGATGTGGGCGGCGGCTATGGTGGGCGGCGGCGGCTGTGGCTGTGGTTGTGGGGAAAAGGATCGGGGAAGATCGATAGGGACCGGGTCGATCGGTTGAGGGCCGGAAAATGTAATTTTAGATGAGATTGGTGGTGATGGTGAGGGGAAGAAGAAGAAGAAGATTGATTGTGGGTTAGGGCTTTGTTTGATTTGGTTAGGGTTATGATTAGGGTCAGGGCTAATGGTTAGGGTAGGTTTAGAATTAAGGTTAGAATCAGGGTTAGGTTTAGGGTTTAGTGAAAAAATAGCTAAGGGTGGTTTATTGAAGAATTATGGTTAGGGTATTTTATTGTCAGTGTAAGTGTGTGTGTGTGTGTGTGTCTGTGTGTGTTTGTAATATATATGATTATGTGTGTGGGTGGGTGTGTTTGTGATAATGTTGATGATGTGTGTGTGTGCGCGCGCACGCAGGTGTGTTTGTGATAATGTTGGTGATGTGTGTGTGCGCGCGCACGCGGGTGTGTTTGTGATAATGTTGATGATGTGTGTGTGTGCGCGCGCACGCGGGTGTGTTTGTGATAATGTTGATGATGATGATGTGTGTGTGTGTGTGTGATAATGTTGATGATATATGTGTGTTTGTGTGTGTGTGTGTGTTTGTGATAATGAAGATGATGATCTCTCATATTAAATAAAGCCAAATCCTAAATTTAAACTTAACACCAGAACTAAATCCAAAATCTTAAACTTAACACCAGAACCAAATCCAAAATCTTAAACTTGATTAAGAAAACTTTTAGCTTTAAAAAACTTTACCCTAAACTAAAACCTTCAAACCCTTGAAATTGAAACGTAAACGTAAAATCAATTCAAGTTAAATCTTATAATAAGTGTATATATGATAATCGATGATAATATGAAATTTTTATATGCTCATCGATAGTCACGCGCCTTACTTCCCGTCTATCGGTTAACATACGTTCGATATTCGTCGTGATATAAAACCATACGAAGGTTGTTAAATATCGGACGGTATCGTTCGGTGCTCACAACCGTCGTGTAGTCTATGTGACGAGAAAATTCAATCGTATGATGACCGATAGATTTGTCCAGTTTGGACAAGTTAGGAATGTATACAGCAAACACATGTATTCACGTGTGTTTTCATTTGTTTCAAGTTATTTCATCAGTACTTTTCCGCTGGTTCTCCTTGTACAAAGATAGATTAGATGTTCATTTCAATGTTATTTCACAGCATTGAAATAATTATCTATTCTATTACAGTTTACTTGGAGAACGGCGGGGAGGTACTGCCAAAATTTTCTCGAAATGGATGAAACCACAAGCGAATGGGTGTCTGCTTTATACATTCTTAATGGGATAGAAGCCTTACCCCCCCCCAGCCGAAACACACACATACAACACGAATACACAACACACGCACACACGAAGCACATACACACTAACAACCCCACACCTAAGTGAAATCATAAATTGAAACACACATACACAGAATACAACTCATACTTGGGTATCTTCAAACATAACTTTGTTAATCGATAATTTATCCTTTTCAATGACAAACTTACCCCTACGGATTTTCTTCTTTATCAATAACTATCTCGTACTTAGATTTCTCAATATAGTCACTATAAAAAGCTAACTTCTATAACTTACAATTTATATATTATATGGTCTAACATGGCACATGAGTCAATCAGAATTAAGAACTGGATTTACGTGGATTGACAATAACGCATGCAATCTAAGTTTATCGCGGGAGTTATTGCTTTAATTGAATTTGCCCGTGCACATAATAAGATCATGTTAGATGTCACGCCCCGCTTCCCGGTGTACGGCGAAGGGGACGCGATGAGGTCCGCTACGTATATACTTAGAAGTACATACGCTAAGCGTATCTAAGCAATATAAAAGTAAATCACAAGAGACAAGAGATAAAGAAATAACAGCAAATTTATTAATAACATTCTTTTGTACAATGCATGAAAAGTAAATACAACTGAAATGAAAAACGATGCCTAAAGAATGGCATAACAGGAAATGAATATACTGAATAGAACAAGGTACAATGTCTAGAGCTCGGGGTCTTCGTGAAACTGCTCCAAGTCTTCACCGGTGGGCTCGATCTCTGCTGGGTCCAAAGTACCTGACGACATTCAAAGAAGAAAGAAATAGAATGTCGTCAGCGAACAGGTTGCTCGGTAAGTCCCAAAGATAAAGAGAAATTAGAAAAGACAGAATAAGTGGTATTTTCTAAAGAGATTGTAAAATATTGTAGAATATTGTGTTAACGATGTTGTTCGTAGTTTGGTACAGAAGAATACCAGTGTATACGAGAGGGGTCTCTATATGCTAGAGACCAGGGCAAACGGAATGTACAAGGAACCGTTAAGCCACGGTACAACAGCAACGGAATATAGGTTAGCTGTCTTAATCTGACCACCTCGTGCCACCTTTAACACCTTCCGTACCAATCTAGCCCTTAAACCCCGTAGTGTTTTGATTGTATTGTTGTATTGTATTGTGTAAGTTGGATGACTGACCAAAACCATGATATCAGTAAACAGATTGTAACTGCATAATCAGGTAAATGGAATAACGGAATAATGGATGTATATCCATGGTTTGATTCAGTTAGGTTGTATAGATTGTTAACTGGATTCTGGGATTCATGTGTTCATATTGAGTTGGAATATTAAAGAATATAGATTGACTTGAATCAAGTTAGAAATAATCAGACTCAAACCCGAATCAGACTAAAAGAAAGTAAGTCGAAATTCTATATTTGTTAGGGTTATTATTGTAATTTATAAAACTTGAGGGGGTTTTATGTAAAAATACTTTTGTATAGTTTTCAAGATACACCCCAAGTATTTATTATTCATCTTTATAGTTATAATGAGTGTGATTTTATTTTGTCTTATTTCTAGTGAAAATATCCTAATTACATAAATAAAGATATTGATCTGTAATATTGATTTATTTGAAATTCATAGTATTTTAATGTAACTTTTAATCTTGTAATTTTTAGGAAAAGGTGGAAACTTTATCTTATAATAAAATAGGTGTTTAAATGATAATTATACATATGTTTATACAAGAATAATTTTTAATAAATATTTTGTTTTCCAAAAATCTCATTTTTCTTAAATGTCGTATTTTAAACCTTTCGAGACCGAATGCTCCTTGCGGAGGTCTGAATCTCGCACTACTAAGCCCGAGGGTGCACGATAAACCGTACTGTCCCAAACGAGTTCCCCAAAAGTGGGTTGTAGTGGCGCTTTCCAAAGATTTTATAAATACTAATCATTTAGAAAACGGTTTTATAAAGATAAGGTATTTATTTGTAAAAGGTGTAAATTTCCGTATTTTAGATTCTAGGGTTTCCTAAGCCAACTAGCCTATTTCTAAATGGTCTAAACGACAAGTCATTAGAAACCTCAAATCGCCTCTTCACCGCCAATTGCGGTCAGGTAAGTGCCAGGTGAGTGGGAGGCTCTCCACTACAAGTAGTGGTCCTAATTAAGTAACCACTCGCCTCAGACACACTTGCCTAGACACCACAAAATCAGGTTTAGATAAACGATCGATGTCCACAACTTATCGTATTTCCTATTAAAAAATATTGTTTTAAAATTGTATAAAACTTAGAACTTTTAGAAATGGTTTTATTAAGAAAATGGTATTTTAATGTAAAATCTTGTTTTATCGTATTCTAAGTTTTCAAGCTAGCGTGTTATGATTTCATACGAGTGAGTGAGGAGGTAGGTCATTATCTCGTGATCTATGTTAAGGTATAGCAATGTTAAGAGGTTAAATGTGATAAACTAAACATGGTGGTATTTAAGTGAAAGAATACGATATATTACAAAGGCTATCATTTCATGTGTGAAAACTTGTTCAAATTAATTTTTAAGTGATTAGTAGTCAACATGAATATGTTTAAGCATTATGGAATTAGTGATAAGTGAGATTTGATAGAAAACCGAATCGGAAATCGGGTTGTTCCGATTCCGTCGGGTTTATAAGTTCGTATTTTAATGAAAGAAAAGAAGGATAGAAAAGGGGGACTTACGGGTTTGGACAACGCTAGAGAGTGAGAGGGAGATAGAGGGTTTGCCGGTGCGTCGAAACGTCGTTGAGAGGTCCTAGCACAATCACCGGAATTTCGCCGTCGATTTCGCCAGCGCTTCGCCTTTCGCTCGTTTTCTAACGTACCAAGTTCTCTTGGAATTTTGAGAGAGTGGACTTAGAAAAAGTGATGAGAGAGTAGAGGGTATGGGTGGTTTATATAGGGTTAGGCTAGGGTTAGGGTTTTTAATAAAAAAAATATATAAAAATATATAAAAATTCATTAAAACTCATTAAACCTAGGATTAAAATGGATTTATTGGCCAAATGATAACCGATCCAAGCATTTAGAGTGTGCAGGAGGGTTGACCACTTCAAGACCCAACTTTTCTCAGTTGGTGACTCGGCCGTCCGGCCGAGTTTAGCCGGCGGCGCCGAGTCGGGCCGAGTCAGGCTTCCAGTGGCCGGGGGTTTTCTTGGGGTACAATTTGGTATATTTACTTTTTCATGTCCAGTACAAATTTTGTGAGTTGTGGCCTTTTGACTGTTGACTTCCAAAAGAAATTAAAACAAAATAAATACAAAAATGTGGGGCATGGGATTTGAACTCTGGTGGCTTGGTTCAGCAGTGCAAGCTATTACCAATGAGCTACAAGCTCCTTCTTGTAATTATGGAGTGAAATAAATACTTAAAGAGATATCAGCTGCAATAAATACTCCAAGTATACATTGAATTTGAATCAATTCTTTGTACATTAAAAATGGAGTTGTTACAGTCTACCCTCCTTACAAAAATTTCGTCCTCGAAATTTACAACTTTTATTTGAGGACTAGTTTACAAAGAGGTATGGATATCTAGTACGCATTTCATCCTCCCTTTCCCAAGTGGACTCTCCTGGAGTGTCTTTCCTCCACATCACTCGAACCAAGTTAACTTTCTTGTTCCGAAGTGTCTTCACTTTCCTGTCCAGGATTTCCACAGGCTGTTACTCACATGACAAATCGGGCTGTATAGTGAGCTCGGAATGATCGAGAACATGGCTGGGGTCACTCACATACTTTCTGAGTTGGGATATGTGGAACACATTATGCACTCCTTCCAATGAGGGTGGAAGCGCTAAGCGGTATGCCACTTCACCGACTCGTTCGAGTATGTCGAACGGTCCAATATATCTCGGACTCAACTTACCCCGTCTTCTAAATCGGATCACTCCGCGGTTCGGGGATATCTTCAGGAATACGTGATCTCCTGGCTGGAACTCTAAGTATCGTCTCTTTGCATCAGCCTAGTGCTTCTGTCGATCTTGGGCTATGCGCATCTTTTCCCTGATAGTACGAACCACATCAACAGTTGCTACTATCATCTCTGGTCCAAGAAGTTCCCTATCTCCGATGTCGTCCCAACTTAATGGCGATCGACACTTCCTTCCATACAATGCTGCAAAAGGTGCCATTCCTATGCTTGCTTGGTAGCTGTTGTTGTACGAAAACTCTACAAGATATAGGTGATCTTCCTACGATCCTTTGAAGTCTAGCATACACGCTCTGAGAATATCCTCCAAGAACTGAATAGTTCATTCCGACTGACCATCTGTTTGTGGATGATAAGCCGTGCTGAAGTTCAGACTTGTTCCCAAGCTTGCTTGCAGACTCTGCCAAAATTGCGATCGGAATCTGGTGTCACGATCGGAGACAATGCAGACCGGTACTCCATGAAGTCTCAAAATTTCCTCCATGTACTTCTTTGCTAATGTCTCAGTTGATTGGCCAACTCGAAATGGGATGAAGTGAGCCGACTTTGTGAGTCAATCAACAATGACCCATATGGCATCGTTACCCTTTGTGCTGCGAGGAAGAGCAGTCACAAAGTCCATCGTGAGATGTTGCCACTTCCATTCTGGGATTGGTAACGGTTGAAGTAATCCAGCAGTCCTGTGATATTCAGCTTTTACTTGCTGACACACCAAGCATTTTGCGACGCTTCTGGCTACTTCACACTTCATTCCATGCCACCAATAATTCTGACGTAGATCTTTGTACATTTTGGTACCTCCATGGTGTACTGAGTAAGGAGAGCTGTGAGCTTCTTTCATTAACTCTTCCCGAACAGGACCTTTTGGTACACACAATCTGCTACCGTATCTTAAAGATCCGTCTTCATGGATGATGAAGTCTGTTCTGAGTCCATTCTCCACTTGTTCTCTGATCTTTTGCAACTTAGCATCACTTGCTTGAGCTGTTTTGATCTGATTGACAATGGTTGATTGAACTTGTAAATTCATCAAACTTGAAGCATTACCTGGCATGATTACTTCAATCTCCATCTAATGCAAGTCTTGTTGAAGATTCCATTGAGTGGTGAGATTCATTGCTAATAGTTGGCGACTAAGAGCATCAGGTACTACATTCACCTTCCCTGGGTGATATTGCAAATTGATGTCAAAGTCCGCCATGAGTTCTAACCATCTTCTCTGCCGCATATTCAACTCCTTCTAAGTAAACACGTACTTCAGGCTCTTATGATCTTTGTAGATGTTCACTCGTTCACCAAGTAGATAATGACGCCAAATCTTGAGAGCAAAGATGACGGCTGCTAACTCCAGATCATGCATCGGATAATTGCGCTCATGAATCTTCAGCTGTCTTGAAGCATAAGCCACAACCTTACCGTGCTAATGTAGAACACATCCTAATCCCTTACCGGATGCATCGCAATGCACCTCGAATCCTCCAGATTGATCCGGTATGACGAGAATAGGTGCTGATGTCAACCTTGGCTTGAGTTCTACGAAAGCTTGTTCGCATGCTTCTGACCACACAAATTCTTCATCTTTACGTGAGAGCTTGGTCAGGGGTGTTGCTATCTTTGGAAAGCCTTCAATAAACCTTCTGTAATATCCAGCTAAACCCAAGAAACTTCGAATATCCTTCACTGACTTTGGTGTAGGCCATTCGCTAACTGCCGAAACTTTCGCTGGATCCACAGAGATTCCTTCTCCTGATACGATATGTCTAAGAAAACCAACTTGATTTAGCCAAAACTCGCACTTGCTGTATTTGGCATAAAGCTGATGTTGTCGAAGAGTTTCTAGGACAATTCGTAGATGTTCTGCATGTTCTTTCCAACTCTTAGAATATACCAGGATGTCGTCGATGAAGATGACAACAAACCTGTCTAGATACTCCCGGAAAACTTGATTCATAAGGTTCATGAATATTGCGGGTGCGTTGGTCACTCCGAATGGCATCACTAGAAATTCGTAATGTCCATAGCGAGTTCTGAAAGCTGTTTTATGAATATCGGCTTCCTTGACCTTCACTTGATGATAAGCTGAACGAATATCTAATTTAGAGAAAACACAAGATCCACTTAGCTGATCGAATAAATCATCGATGCGCGGGAGTGGATACTTGTTCTTTATAGTGACTTCGTTCAAGGCTCTGTAATCGATGCACATTCTGTATGAACCTTCCTTCTTCTTCACAAGTAGTACAGGTGATCCCCAACTTGAAGTGCTGGGACGAATCCATCCTTTCGCCAGTAATTCGTCCAACTGTGTTCGGACTTCCTTCAAACCTTCCGAACTTAAACGATAGGGTGTTTTGATCACCGGTTGTGCTCCTGGTACTAAATCAATACTGAATTCAAGAGCTCGATCGGGAGGCAAACCTGATATATCGCCAGGAAATACATCGTCGAACTCTCGAACCACATCTGGTCTTGATTCTTCTTCCGCTTGAGCTGTTGCAACTACTGCTTCTCTTGGCTTCGCTTTGTAGGTACTTGGCTCCAGTGTACGGTCTCCTCTTTTGAAATAGAAGACCGGATGGTCTGGGATCTCGAATACTACCCTCCTTTTACGACAATCGATGGTAACATAAAAAGTTCCAAGCCAATCCATTCCTAGAACCACATCGAAGTTCGGTATGTCCAGCACTTTGAAGTCAGCATAAAACTCTCGACTGCAGACGACGACTGGACACAAGCTGTATCCCATAGTTGCCTTTAGAACGCCATTTTCTGAACTGACATACCAGCTGGATACAAGCGGTGAGACTGGAATCGCATGGGTTCGGACAAACCGTTGCGACATAAAGCAGTATGATGCTCCAGTATCAAACAGTGCAAATGCAGGGATTGAGGATACTAAGATTGTACCTAAGGTATGTGGGATTTGTTTTAGGTGTAGGAAATATGTAACTAAGTAGTAGGGTAGAAAAGCAAAGTTTGAAAAGAAAAGTTTACCAGTGATGACTTGGCCAGTGGCCTCTGCTTCTTCCAAAAACATCGTGAAAGCCTGGCGCCTTGGTACATTCCTCCTGGCCTGAGGAGCATTCCTCGGAACATTCCTTTGAGCTTGATGGAACTGTCGAGGAGGTGGTGCAGCTTGTGGTCCTCTGGGTGGTGCAGGTAGTGCAGGTCTGGGAGCAGGTGCCTGAAGAGCTGGTCGTTGCGGATAAGTAATTGCTGGCCTGGGTGCAGCAACTGGGTTCTGTCTTTGGGGACAAGACCCAATATCGTGAGTAGTTGAGCCGCAGACTAAGCAAAGATGGTTAGCTCGATTGCAGTCCTTCATCATATGTTCAGTTCTCTTGCAGTAGGTGCAAAAGTCTGGGCTGGGACGTTGGGTCGGTACTCCGGGTCGCCTTGGCACGAAAGGTGGCCTGGACGAGGCTCCACCTGCCATCTGGTTGGCAGGGCGTTTGACTCCAGCAGATTGAGATTTGCCCCTTGCTTTTATCACTGCTTTATAACTGTGGGCAGCTTCCAGAGCATCCTCATGAGTCAAAAAATTTCCCGTGGCTAGAGCAGCCTGAATCTCCGTGTCCAGTCCTTGTTGAAAGCGACGGGCTCTGATCTTGTCCGTCGGTATCAAGTGTGCCGCGAATCTGTTTAAAGATTGTGTTAGCTGTGTAGTATGTGATATTTAAAAATTGAACTATTGTGACATATCTTACCGGCTTAACATGGTGAATTCAGCGTCGTATTCATCTACTGATTTGTCCCACATTGAACCCTGTTGTAGATGAATGAACTGCTGCTCCATTGCAAACCTGGCAGTCACAGGGAAGTACTTCGCGTCGAACTTCTCGTGAAAAGTCTTCCATTCAATCGGCTGTACCAGAAGGCTTTCATCCGCCTTCCACCAGTTGCGAGTATTATCTATGAGCTGTAGCTTCGCCACACGGACTCAAGCTATGTCGGGCACTTGTGCTGCTGCCAGATCATCTTCGATGCTTTGTGCCCATTCTTCAGCTTCAAGAGGGCTTCCTTTACCAGAGAACTGCTTGGGGTGCAAAGCCCTGAATTGCTTTACCCCTGGTGCGTCGATCTCAGGGCGGTTCAGGAGTTGTTGCTGTCCCTCGAGAAGGCTGCGAATCGCCTCAAGTAGCACTGTTTGCTCGGTGGGTGGTGCAGGAATAGCTGGTGCGAGAGGTAGTGCTGGAGGTGTGTTGTTGACATTGGTGCTGGTGTTGTTCGGGGAATCCATAAGCTTGAAGAAAAATTTGTGTTAGGACAGATTCAAATACATGAAATGATAAGATTCAAAGAATAGAAATTTGTAAGATTCAAGAAACAAGAATTGTAAACAATGTTTTAGTTGATGGTTTTTCTGTTATATTGCTTAGGTTGTTCACGCAGACCAGAACTGCATGATAGGGATTCATACAGCTCAGACCTGCATGGGCCACCAACAAAACCTGTCACGCCCCACTTCCCGGTGTACGGCGAAGGGGACGCGACGAGGTCCGCTACGTATATACTTAGAAGTACATACGCTAAGCGTATCTAAGCAATATAAAAGTAAATCACAAGAGACAAGAGATAAAGAAATAACAGCAACTTTATTAATAACATTCTTTTGTACAATGCATGAAAAGTAAATACAACTGAAATGAAAAGCGATGCCTAAACAATGGCATAACAGGAAATGAATATACTGAATAGAACAAGGTACAATGTCTAGAGCTCGGGGTCTTCGTGAAACTGCTCCAAGTCTTCACCGGTGGGCTCAATCTCTGCTGGGTCCAAAGTACCTGACGACATTCAAAGAAGAAAGAAATAGAATGTCGTCAGCGAACAGATCGCTCGGTAAGTCCCAAAGATAAAGAGGAATTAGAAAAGACAGAATAAGAGGTATTTTCTAAAGAGATTGTAAAATATTGTAGAATATTGTGTTAACGTTGTTGTTTGTAGCTTGTTACAGAAGGATGCCAGTGTATACGAGAGGGGTCTCTATATGCTAGAGACCAGGGCAAACGGAATGTACAAGGAACCGTTAAGCCACGGTACAACAGCAACGGAATATAGGTTAGCTGTCTTAATCTGACCACCTCGTGCCACCTTTAACACCTTCCGTACCAATCTACCCCTTAAACCCCGTAGTGTTTTGATTGTATTGTTGTATTGTATTGTGTAAGTTGGATGACTGACCAAAACCATGATATCAGTAAACAGATTGTAACTGCATAATCAAGTAAATGGAATAACGGAATAATGGATGTATATCCATGGTTTGATTCAGCCAAGTTGTATAGATTGTTAACTGGATTCTGGGATTCATGTATTCATATTGAGTTGGAATATTAAAGAATATAGATTAACTTGAATCAAGTCAGAAATAATCAGACTCAAACCCGAGTCAGACTAAAAGAAATGTAAGTCGAAGTTCTATATTTGTTAGGGTCATTATTGTAATTTATAAAACTTGAGGGGGTTTTATGTAAAAATACTTTTGTATAGTTTTCAAGATACACCCTAAGTATTTATTATTCATTTTTATAGTTATAATGAGTGTGATTTTATTTTGTCTTATTTCTAGTGAAAATATCCTAATTACATAAATAAAGATATTGATCTGTAATATTGATTTATTTGAAATTCATAGTATTTTAATGTAACTTTTAATCTTGTAATTTTTAGGAAAATGTGGAAACTTTATCTTATAATAAAATAGGTGTTTAAATGATAATTATACATATGTTTATACAAGAATAATTTTTAATAAATATTTTGTTTTCCAAAAATCTCATTTTTCTTAAATGTCGTATTTTAAACCTTTCGAGACCGAATGCTCCTTGCGGAGGTCTGAATCTCGCACTACTAAGTCCGAGGGTGCACGATAAACGGTACTATCCCAAACGAGTTCCCCAAAGGTGGGTTATAGTGGCGCTTTGCAAAGATTTTATAAATACTAATCATTTAGAAAACGGTTTTATAAAGATAAGGTATTTATTTGTAAAAGGTGTAAATTTCCGTATTTTAGATTCTAGGGTTTCCTAAACCAACTAGCCTATTTATAAATGGTCTAAACGACAAGTCATTAGAAGCCTTAAATCGCCTCTTCACCGCCAATTGCGGCCAGGTAAGTGCCAGGTGAGTGGGAGGCTCTCCACTATAAGTAGTGGTCCTAATTAAGTAATCACTCGTCTTAGACATACTTTTCTAGACACCACAAAATCAGGTTTAGATAAACGATCGATGTCCACAACTTATCGTATTTCCTATTAAAAGGTATTGTTTTAAAATTGTATAAAACTTAGAACTTTTAGAAAAGGTTTTATTAAGAAAATGGTATTTTAATGTAAAATCATGTTTTATCGTATTCTAAGTTTTCAAGCTAGCGTGTAATGATTTCATACGAGTGAGTGAGGAGGTAGGTCATTACCTCGTGATCTATGTTAAGGTATAGCAATGTTAAGAGGTTAAATGTGATAAACTAAACATGGTGGTATTTAAGTGAAAGAATACGATATATTGCAAAGGCTATCATTTCATGTGTGAAAACTTGTTCAAATTAATTTTTAAGTGATTAGTAGTCAACATGAAGATGTTTAAGCATTATGGAATTAGTGATAAGTGAGGTTTGATAGAAAACCGAATCGGAAATCGGGTTGTTCCGATTCCGTCGGGTTTATAAGTTCGTATTTTAATGAAAGAAAAGAAGGATAGAAAAGGGGGACTTACGGGTTTGCACAACGCTAGAGAGTGAGAGGGAGATAGAGGGTTTTCCGGTGCGTCGAAACGTCGTTGAGAGGTCCTAGCACAATCACCGGAATTTCGCCGTCGATTTCGTCAGCGCTTCGCCTTTCGCTTGTTTTCTAACGTACCAAGTTCTCTTGGAATTTTGAGAGAGTGGACTTAGAAAAAGTGATGAGAGGGTAGAGGGTATGGGGGAGTTTATATAGGGTTAGGCTAGGGTTAGGGTTTTTAATAAAAAAATATATAAAAATATATAAAAACTCATTAAATCTAGGATTAAAAGGGATTTATTGGCCAAACGATAACCGATCCAAGCATTTAGAATGTGCAGGAGGGTTGACCACTTCAAGACCCAACTTTTCTCAGTTGGTGACTCGGCCGTCCGGCCAAGTCCGGCCGGCGGCGCCGAGTCGGGCTTCCACTGGCCGGGGGTTTTCTTGGGGTACAATTTGGTATATTTACTTTTTCATGTCCAGTACAAATTTTGTGAGTTGTGGCCTTTTGACTGTTGACTTCCAAAAGAAATTAAAACAAAATAAATACAAAAATGTGGGGCATGGGATTTGAACTCTGGTGGCTTGGTTCAGCAGTGCAAGATATTACCAAAAAGCTACAAGCTCCTTCTTGTAATTATGGAGTGAAATAAATACTTAAAGAGATATCAGCTGCAATAAATACTCCAAGTATACATTGAATTTGAATCAATTCTTTGTACATTAAAAATGGAGTTGTTACATTAGAGAAAATTCTCTGTCCATGCGATAGTTGTGAGAATAAGATTCGGCAAAAAATAGAAATCGTAGAGCTTCACATCGTTAAACATAGTTTTACTGGACTTTATACAACTTGGCTATATCACGGGGAAGAAGAAGAAGTCAGCAATACGCGGAAGAAGAAGGAGAAGATAGTAATGTGGCGGAAGAAAAAGAAGACAATAACTTCTTTTCAGGAGAAGAAATGGAAAATATAGTAGAGCATGCCCTCGGTGATAGTAATCTTACCGAAGAAGACGTTCCTTCCGGTCAAGGACCGCGTGCGGATAAGTATGAAAAGTTCATGAATAATACTAGAAGACAAATTTATGAGAATGCAAAGTATTCCACCCTATCATGTTTCATCCAACTTTTCCAAATTAAGTGCCTAAAGGGATGGAGCAATAATTTATTCAAGATACTTCTGAAGTTCCTTAAAGATTTTATGCCCCCGGGAAATGACATGCCCGAGATTTGGTATGAAACCCAGAAAATGATATTTGATTTGGGTCTGAACTATAAGAAGATTCATGCATGTCCCAAAATCTGCGTATTGTACCGGAAAGAGAATTTAGATTTGAAAGAATGTCCAACATGCGGAGAGGCCAGGTATAAGCCAAAAGAATCAAATAAAAAGCCAGATATACCTGTCAAGATAGCACGGTATTTTTCCATAACACAGAGGCTGCAGAGGCTATTCAGATGCAAGAAGTCAGCCGAGGCAATGATTTGGCATCACCGTACTGCTCCAAGCGAAGATGGAAAATTAAGTCATCCAAGAGATTCACTGGCATGGAATGATTACGATAGGAGGCAAAAAAACATTCAATAGTGATTCTCGCAATGTCAGGCTTGGATTGGCTAGTAATGGTTTCTGTCCATTCAACTATATGGCTGGAAGCCACAACACATGGCCCGTTATAATGATGGTTTATAATCTGTCGTCTTGGTTGGTTATGGATCAATTCTGCTTTATGATACCTCTTCTTATTGACGAACCAAACTTACCGAGAAACAATATCGACGTCTATCTCTGACCTCTGATCAATGAGTTAAAATTTTTATTCATTGATGGTGTAGAGACTTACGATGCAAACACAAATATAACCTGCACGATGCGTGCGGCTTTAATATAGAAAATTAATGACTTTCTTGCGTATGGAATGTTATCAGGTTGGTCCGTACATGGTCACAAAGTATGCCCTTACTGCCATCAAGATACAACATCGAAGGTTTGTTATTGCGGTCATCGGTATTTCCTGCCACTAGACCATCTCTACAGGTTAAACAATACTCACTTTAATGGTTATCAGGAGTTTCTTAGGCCTCCAGCCTCATTGTCTGGAGAGGACATGATTGCTCAGTGGAATGGTTACAATAAAATGACTTTCGGGGTATATCCAGCAAAACAGAACAAACCACCTTACTGGAACAACTTAAACATTTTCTACGAGCTTCCGTACTGGTCAAAAAATTTAGTACGTCATTGTCTGGACTTCATGCACATAGAGAAGGAAGTATCCGAGCATATACTTAACTTGCTTCTTTGTAAAGACGGAAAATTGAAATACAATCTCCATACTCGGATGGATCTTTAGGACTGGGAAATTAGAAATGAATTGCATCCTAAACCGTTAGCGGGTAAATCAGGAAAGTTTGTACTTCCCAATGTCGCGTATTATATGTCACAACCGGAGAAGAAAAGGTTCTTGCAGGTGTTGCATGATTTGAAAATTCACACAGATTTCTCAGGATCATTTAACAAGAAAATAAAGATTGTGAAAGGCAAGATCGATAGGCTGTAAAGTCATGATCACCATATTATTATGGAGCACCTTCTCCCATTAGTCCTCAGAACTTCCCTTGCCGAATCGGTTGGTCTAATAATTAATAACCTTTGTTACTTTTTTAGAGAATTGTGCGCTAAAACTTTGGATGTTGTGACACTGGAGAATCTAGAAAATTCTATTTTCTTGATACTTTGCAAGCTTGAGTATATTTTCCCATCGTCGTTCTTCGATATCATAATACACCTGACGGTTCATCTTGCAACCGATACTAAGTTTTCCAGACCGATACAATATCGATGGATGTATTCCATTGATAGGTACTTTGAATTTTTCGTTTCACGTATTTTGTAAAATTATTGTTGTCTTATATGCCCGTATTTATTTATTTAATATATTTTTGTTTAAGTATCTCTACACTTTAGAAAAGTATATACGCAATAGAAATCGATCATAGGGTTCTATCATATAAGGTTATCTTCTAGATGAAGTAACCATATTTTGTTTCCGCTATCTTGACGAGAACATTAAAACGAAGCTTAATCGGTCTCGGAGAATTCAGGATGGGCCATATGTAAAGCTGATTATAAGAGAATAGACTCCATATTTATCAACAAGATATATTGGTTTATCCTCCTTAATAGCGTATGTCTTGAAAAAATTAGAGAGTATGTTTTTCTGGATTAATTGTTAAATTTGTATGTGTGTGTGTGTGAAATGATATAATGTTGATGTTATAACTTATTATTGAGAACAGAATTCATATTGATGAGGTACATATTGATAAGGTACGTGAGAGACATTTTGATTGGAATGATGAATGATTGGAAAAATATCATCAGGATAATTTTTTCGATCAGGTAGCAGATCATGTAAGTTGTTCGAATAACATATTATTGCAATCAGTCTTAATCTAAATTTATATCGTTATTTATTTGCCGTAAAATTTGTTTTGACAGATTCACGGTCCGAACTTATTTGCATCATTAGAGAGAGACTCAAGATATTTAGCTCAGTTTCCTATCATGGAGGTTACATACTATAAAAAATTCGGTGTCCTTGGATACAAATTTGAAATTAAGGACATAAAAATATCTCGAACGACCTAGAATAGTGGGATTGCGACCGTAGAATCGGATGATGTGATTTGTTATAGATACTTAAATTGCATACTCGGTATCCAATGTCCCTAACGATCAGAACCGTTTTATATATTTCAGTGTATTTGATATGATACACGAACTGATGCGGATAAGTGGAGAAACAGTTTCGGGACTTTCTGCCTCCAAAGACGGGTTGTCTTCGGCTGTGTAAGTCTACGGTAGCGCCCCGGCCGTCGATCCGAGGCCAAAATGCGGAAACGAAAACTTTTTCTAAACTTGAAACCGGCGCTATCGCAGACTTTAATCCCGGATCGAAGCATTAACCTATAACTAGCTAACTAGATAAGGGTTAGAAAGGCTATACCGATCGATCCGTGTCCTTCGGTCTTTGGCCACCTTCCCAAGCTCCTCGTGGTATCTCCGATCTCCGGTCTTCTCGTCGGAAAGGGCACCACATCAATGAGTCTTTTTACGGGCTCCCGTTTCATCCGAAACAACTCGAACACGAAGTTTGCTAGCCGACGTGTCCAAGGTGAAGTAGAGAATGTGTGCGATCACTTTGTCTCAAACATCCATTGATTCTCAACACATGAGAGTGTATGTATGGAGGTTGAAGATGATGCCATTAGTGGAAATGGTGAGCTAGAGGAAGAAGAAGAAGAAGCTCTTTTCCTTTTGTGTTGTGTTGAATTATTGTGAGAGCACTAGAATCACAAAATACAAGAGCTAACCCCATATTAGTGGCTGCCCATTCTCTCTCTTCACAACAATTCAACACCCTAATCAATCACATAATGTGATATTTGCACAAGAAATGAGACCATGAGTCACCTATGAAGTACATGCCTTATTTAATGCACAAAATGATGAAATCCACTCACAATTTCCACCATCCAAACATTAATCCAAATGTTTGGTCCACCAAAAAGATACGGCAACATCTAAAATAAACTCGTGACGGATCACAAGGATACCCCTCACCTGTATATACATACCTGCATCCGCATTCCGACTGAATGCGAATGCAATGAGACTAAAGTAATCCAACAAATCTAATACTAGGA
The DNA here is from genome assembly GCA_030015575.1 of Agapanthus africanus. NCBI lineage: Eukaryota > Viridiplantae > Streptophyta > Magnoliopsida > Asparagales > Amaryllidaceae > Agapanthus > Agapanthus africanus. The sequence continues at coordinate 425,279,844 of CM057349.1, forward strand.
TCCGGCTTAAACCAAAGCCCACTAGTATGATCCGTCCGACCATGATCCGTGCACTACTGCACGTATGTGATCGAACTCTACCATAATACCATACGGCCTCTACAACGTTTCGCCTGAAACTTGAGAAACTGTGTGTGGGGGACTCTAAAGACTCGTCAATACTTTGGCTGTGGATTTAACCACTAGCACGTCAAAAGTACTAGCCGTATGTAACGGGCTACCAGGTATTGACCAAAAGGGAGGTCGATGAGCGAACTCATCCTGACACCCTACTGAGCTTGTCAGTGACAATATCCGTACAGTCCGGTCCATTCGTCTATGAGTATCGCATGTCGGGCCTAGGGGGTTGGTAAAAGTCAGACCCCCAAAAGCGGTACAAGTCGTGTCGGAGTGTAGCCCAGAACACCCTGAGATACTACTGGAATACCAACCAGTAAATCTCCTTCCTTGGCCAAGAACTTCATGTAATGGCTCTCCTAGATACAGCGCGATCTCACCCCCAATACTGGGAGAGAAGAAACCCCTGTCGATCCGTTCACTGCCTCCATGTGGCTCGGGACTGTACCCAACTAAAACCTGTTTGCACGACTCCTTTGAGCCGTGGTAGGGTAGTAATCAAAGCATAGTGGGAACTCACACGAGATAAATGAGGATCCCGGTTCGATGAACTAACCTGTACACATGTCACCAGGGAACTGCTATCTGACGTCAGGTATAATACCAACTAGCATGTTCCCGGCGAGTCCTGTCCGGTGTACTCATAACCCAATGAGCACATGTATACGTCTTAGGTGAACCAACTGACACCAATGGCTTGTGAAACCAGCCACCGCCCCTCGTCGGGGTCTCGACCCGTATACACTAGTCTACTCTGGAGTATCGATACCCTGTCTCGAAACTCCCTCGACTAGGGACCTTTTAAGGATGTGCTTATAGACCCCAGCTCCCACGTATATGATCGCCATCATACTGCTGGCCGTCAAGCAAGAATCTTAAGGGCTCTATCAACGTACAATAGTGACCTGTAATGTCACCTAAAGCATGTACACGATGATAAAGATAAACCAGATAGCATACTATCATCTTGAGTAAGACTGTCCTACCGGTATAGGTCCTCCCTCAATCATTGCAATCACGTGCCTGCGATCCAATAATTGACTTTGAGGGCACTATATCCAACAGGCTGATCATGGAATTACGTGGGTTAGGGATGATATCAATGATGAAATCCAAGTAAATATGTCTAATACGTCTACAAAACAAAAAAGGTTATCAGTAATATTATATTATTACTTCACATTTTCTAGGATCTATATGTAAGCCAATGTTGCACACCCCACGGTTCACAGGGAGGCGGAATTTTCAAAAACGATAAATATTTGACAACGCAACACCGGCTAAGCTCCAGGATCTTTACTAAAGTCTTAACTAGCTAATCTATCTAAGAGGTTTTACTACTCGGTGAGATGGTTATACCTCCAAGATACGGTCCTTCGGGTCTTCTAGTGCTCCTCTCCATGGCTCCTCGGTGATCGGATGATGAAAACTCCATTAATAATGAAGTGGCTCCTTCTATTAGCATGCCTTGCCAAATTACAAGAATGCCCCTCACCGTTTATACATACCCGTATCCGTATTCCGAAAAATACGGATACACTGAGATGATAACAATCCAATACAATACTATGATCCGGCTTAAACCAAAGCCCGCTAGTATTGTCCGCCTGATTAGCATCCGTGTACAAGTACACGTATGTGATCAAAGCCCTACTGTAAAACCATACAGCGTCTACATCAATTGCCTGAAGCAGGGAAACTCTCTGTGTGGGACTCTAAAGACTCTACAGTATACTGGCAATGGGTTTAACCACAAGCACGTCAGCGGTACTAGCTGCACGTAACGGCTACCCAGGTATCTGTCGATAAGAAGGACGATGAGCAAGTTCACCCGAACTCCTACTGAGCCTATCTGTGACAATCTCCGTACAGTTCGATCTGTTCATTTGAGATACTCGCATATCTGCCTAGGGGGATGGTAAACGTCAGACCCCTGACAACGTGATAAGTCGTGCCGGAGGAGCGCCCAATACACCATGAGAAACTACTAGAGTACCTTACCAGTATTTCTCGACTGCCCTGGCCAGGGACTTTGTGTATTGGCTTTCCGAACACTGCGCGATATCAACCCCCAATACCGGGAGAGACGAATCATATCTGATCGCTACTGTCTCCAAGTGCTTCGGGACTACACCGAACTACTACCTGTTTGTACGAATCCTTTGAGCGTGGTAGGGTAGTAATCTAAGTGTAGTGGGAACACACTCGAGATGAAGTAGCGATGGCAAGTCAACGGACTAAGCTGTACTCATGCCCCCTGGGAACTGCTACCTGACGATAGGTATAATACCAACCAGCAGTCCCCGACGAGTCATGTCCAGTGTAACTCATAACCTAATGAGCACCTGCATACCATCTCCAGTACGTCGTTCTAATGGATGTGGGACAGACCATATCCCCTGCTGGGATAAGAAGCATATATACTAGTCTACTCCAGAGTATCGATACCCCGTATCGATAATCCAACAACTAGGGACCTGTATAAGGATGTGCTTATAAACTATCCAGCCCCCACGAGTGTGACTGCCATCACAACGCTGGTAGTCAAGCAAAAATCCTAAGGACTCTACCAATATGTATAAGCGTATGCTAAAAGAAACATATGCACATATTGAGCTAGAATCAAACTAGGTAGCATACTGCCATTTTGAGCAAGACTGTTATTATAACTGTGAAATATCCCAAGCATCCAATATGTAATATACAATCCAGTATGATACAATAATGTCCTCTAGGGCATATATCACTAACAATCTCCCACTTGCACTAAGGCCATGTATTGGTATATCGCAGACCTATCATCTTGATTAGCCGCTCGAACTGTGTCTGAAGGATGGCCTTTGTGAGTGGATCTGCAGTTTTGTTCTCTGTCTCTACTCTCCGCACCTTGATCTCCCGTCGATCAATGATTTCCCTGATCAGGTGGAACCGCCTCAGGATGTGTCTGTACTTCTGATGGGACCTTGGTTCCTTCGCCAAAGCTATAGCGCCGCTGTTGTCACAATACAGCGATATTGGATCAACAATGGATGAAACCACCTGAAGCTCTATCACGAACTTCTTAATCCAGGCTGCTTCCTTCACGGCATCATAGGCAGCAATATACTCCACTTCCATAGTCGAGTCAGCAACGGTGTCCTGCTTGGAGCTCTTCCAAACAACCGCCCCTCCATTAAGGGTAAAGACATGACCCGACATGGACTTGGAGTCATCCTTGTCACTCTGGAAGCTGGAGTCGGCGAAGGCCTCGATCTTGAGGTCATCCCCGTCGTACACCAAGAACATCTCCTTAGTCATTCTCAGGTACTTGAGAATGTTCTTCACTGATATCCAGTGCTTCTTTCCTGGGTTTGACTGATACCGGCTTACAACGCTCAGAGCGTATGCTATATCTGGTCTGGTACATAACATCGCATACATTATAGAGCCTACCGCTGAAACGTAGGGTATAATAGACATGTGAGCCCTTTCCAAATTAGTCTTGGGAGACATCTCTTTGGAGAGTGCGATTCCATGACAAGCCGGTAGATTACCGCGCTTTGAATCTTCCATATTGAATTTCTTCAGTATGGTGTCGATGTACCTTGACTGTGAGAGTCCCAACATCCGTTTAGATCTATCACGATAGATCTGGATCCCCAGAATGTAGGAGGCATCACCCAGGTCCTTCATGGAGAACCTTTGTGACAAAAATGTATCGGAAGCGGAGTTATCCGGCTTCTAATTCTCTTTTCTTTTAAAAATACAACTTTTTCTTAATAACAAACCTACAACTTTTGATATATTGTTTAGTAATCATTAACAAAGACAATAGAACAAGTTTAAATTCAAAATAATAACCGTAGCAAGTTTTATTCCACTTTTACATTAAAATACCTTTATCTTTCATTTCGACATGCTTATACCTTTTAACCGTATTACCTTAGAACAACTCATGAGGTAATGACCTACCTCATCACAACACACATATCTATCATAGCACGATGAATCTTGGGACAATAGAATACGGGAAATACGATCTTGCAAATAAATCCCTTTAACTTATAAAAAAAATCATTTTCTTTAAAAGATGTATTAAAATACTTCCATGCAATTAAGCCTCTACAACCCATTTTGGGGACCCCGTTTGGGATGGTGCGGATTATCGCACATCCTCGGGCTTAGTAGAGCGAGATGCAGACCTCCGCAAGGAGCATTCGATCTCGATAGAATTTTTATACATTTTTCTTTAGAAAATGAGATTTTTACAAGAAAATAAATAAATTATTTTCATTAATTATGTATATATAAATATTACCAAAATACTTATTTTAAATATATATATTGTTCCATGTTTCCAAAACTTAAGAAAAGAATTCCAATATTACATGAAACTACCATGATAATACAAACAATATTCATATTACAAATAAATACCATATATTATGAAATTAGGTTTTATTCATTAGAAATGTCACATTTATAAAATATACATCAATGAAAACCCTAAAGACGATAATTAAATGCTTGAGGTGTATTTTGAAATTATGCCAAAACTATTTTTACATAAAACCCCCTCAAGTTATAGTAAATTACAATAAGGACCCTAGTAAACATAGGTTTAAGCGGGACCTGTCTCTTGAGCCTCAGGAAGTCGGAGATATGGGTGCTTGTCTATCTAAGGTAGACAACCTAACAAACGGTGTTATCAATACGGTAATTGCCTTTGAAAAAGACACAAATCCTGTCGTTCATGTGCAGCAGTTACCGATAACATCAAAATTCAGGATTTCAAGTTCTTTTTAAAAGTGTCCGACTTAGACCGAGTCTTAATATAATCAATCCAACTTGAATGTGATTCTAGTATGAAACCACAATTCGATATGAATCCATATACTCAATCTATTCAATATATTCAACCTATACAACTTGACTGAACCGAACCATGGATATACTCTATTTACATGTTCTTCCATTATATCCGTTCCATTTACTGATATCATGGTCTCGGTAAGTCATCCATCTATACAATTTATAATACAAGACAATACAATCCATACAATCAATACATAAACACTACGGGGTTATAAAGGGGTGGACTGGTATGGAACATGTTAAAAGTGGCACGAGATGGTCACTTAAGACGTAATTACATGCATGTCGTTGTTCCGTGGTGTTCTCCTCCGAACGGCGGCCGAGACGCTAGGACGTCTTGCTTGAGATTCGGGGCAGATGCTATTTGGTTTTATCCGTCCACCTCTCCGAAGATGTCAAGTTGATTTATGGCACCGTGTATCGGAGGTTTGGACGGATGCGACCGATGTAGCAGACTTCGTCAGATTCCCCCTCGCTTGAGGGGTTTTTGATTGTGGGGACGCTCTTCCCTGCAGGCGCAAGCCCCTGCAGTTAATTACGCTACCGCATCGCGATAGCCATTTTCTCCTTCTCCAGAATTTCACTTCGTGTCGTGTGTGTTTGTTTTGTTTGTGGTTGTCCGTGGATTGTATACGGAGACTAAGTTATGCCGTCGCCCGTAGGACATGGATTAGTCCAAATCCGTATTTACTTAGATTTGGGTTTGGTGTTTTAGTTTAAGGATACGTTAGCCATATTGAGGCTAAGATCAACTCAAACGTTCGTTAAGGATACGTTAGTCTGATTTGAGACTAAGATCAACTTAACGGAATCGTTTGGATCCGATAAAAGAGCATCTGGGGACTCTATTGTTCCAGTTTAGGGACATAGTGGTCCATAGGTAGTTTAAGGACATTGCGGTCCATTGCCAGTTTAGGGACATGGGGGTCCATAGGTAGTTTAAGGACGCTTAAGTCCATGGGTTTAAGGACCCCACAATCCGTATTTTAGTTTAAGGACGCTTAACTCCGTGGGTTTAAGGATCCCACAGTCCGTATTGATGTGTGGTTGTCGGGACCCGTCACCTCTCTGACGTCGTTGAAAGATTACAACGATAGGTGTCAGAGGAGTTCGGAGATGTACCCTCGAACCGGTTGTAAATTGATTTAATTTGAGGACTTACGGCCATGATTGGGCTAGGTCCAATTCAACGCTTTTATTTGTTTTTGGCATATTAGGCTTGTGCTAGGGCTTGGCCCCTTTTTAATAATGCATTACATTATTTATTTTGTCTGGGCTGTGCTCATTTATAAATGATGCAGAGCATCAGTCTTGTTTGGGCTCTGCCCTTTTTATTGCATTTTCAATTTTGTTTGGGCTCTGCCCTTTTATAAATGATGCAGAGCATCAATATTGTTTGGGCTCTGCCCCTTTTTATTGCATTGCAATTTAATTTGGTCTACTAGGCCCCTCTGATTTGGGCCTGGCCCTTTAGTAAAAGAAATGCATTGCATTTGTCAGGCGCTTTGCGCCAATCACTGAGCGCAAGCGCTTGTGGTGATGACACGTGTCATGCTCTGGTGAGCGCAAGCGCAACAGCGCAGTGCGCTGCGTCAGTGCGCTGCGCTGTTGCGCTGCTGACACGTGGCGCGCTCTGGTGAGTTGCGCCAATTTCAGATAGCAAGCTTCTATTTTAAAAGCGCATAGCGCAAGTGGTTTAGATGCTGACACGTGGCGCTCTCTGGTGGCTTGCGCCAACCCAAGAGCGCAACAGTGCAGTTTTACAAGTGCAAGGCACTATTAACTTGAGAATCTTTTAGATTCCAGAACCAATGGTTCATAAAAAAGTGCAAAGCACTGTTTGTTTTCTTGATCTAATTTAGATCAAAGAAAACAAGTGTTTCTTGTTTTTTCTTGATCTCAGAGAACCAATGGTTTATAAGTGCAAAGCACTATTATTTTTTTGTTTTTTATTGAATATCATTGATCTTGTTCTTAGATCAATGATCTATTAGAAGAAATTCTTCTATCTTAAAGGTTTTTTACCTTTTTTGTTCTTGAAATTTCTTCAGAATTCTCTCTGTTTGAAGCTCTTGATTTCTCACAATGTTCATCCCTTTGATTTGGGGTCTAGGGGCCTTTATATAGTGCCCATAAATTTGTTAAATTTGTTAAAGAGATCCTTCTCTGAGTGATTTGGGGAATTTTCCCCACCGTTGGATCTTTGATCCAAGGGCTCCTGTTTTACAGAAAAAAATCTTCTTGTTTTAACAAGAACAGAAAGATTTCTTTAAAATTTTAATTCTGTTTGGCTCAAATGCCCCAGCACGTGACACGTGTCGCGCAGCGCACAGCCCAGCGCGACTGCGCTAGCGCATCTGCGCTGACACGTGTCGCGCAGTGATTGATTGATTTCCGATTGTGTAAGTAAATCAAATGATCCCCGGCAACGGCGCCATTTGATTGTATTGATTTTCCGATTGTGTATGTTTGAAAATTATGTAGAAATCACAACCAAAAATATTTTACCGCAATCAATAACGGTGTCGAATGTAGCGCGTTAATAAGTACGGATCGTCCACAGGAAAAGTGTAATCGTTCGTCTTTCGAATTAGATGAGTCGAAATTTTAGGGAAAAGAAAAGAAAACAATTCATGATTTGTAATTGCAATCCAAGAAAGAGAAAATATCTAGATCTTAGAAAGTATTAAAATCAAGAAGTGGTAATTTGGGATGATTTCCAATCCAAATATCAAGAATCGAAATGAGGCTCGTAGGAATCGATCGGATCTATAGATGTGATGTAATCTTACAATTACGTATTCTTATCTTTCGATGAATTGATACTAGATCGATGATGATCGACGAGAATTAGGGATTTCTAGTGAAACTAGGGTTTCATCATTTATCCCTTGTTCATTCGTCGATATCATTCATATTCTAGCCTCTAGTAAATTCAAGAAACGATCGTAGAACCCTAATTTCGAGCGATAACAATCAAGAAAGTATCGCAACGAAACTAGGCCATCGATTCTTGAACTTGCTAGGGTTTACAAAATCCGTTGGACTTAAGAATCGTTCTAAGATTTGTTACATCATCATTCTATTGATCGTCTCGACTCCTCGACGAGCGTAGTTTTACTCAAACATCACAACAAGAACTACAATTACAAATTGAGATCGAATCATGATGCAAGAATTTAAAGAAAGCAAGATTAAAGAATTTCACATTTTATTTATATCAACAATTTCATTACATTCGCTCAAGAACTACAAGAGAAAGAACTCAATCGTCGATTTGGCTTCGCTCGGCTCCGTGAGTCGTGGATCGGCTTGGATCACTTGCTCGGTTGGAGATCGGCTCCGCTCCTAAAAGGTTGAAGGGCTTCTCGCTTGATTTGGTACTCGGGATCTTGAATTTGGATTGGAATTAGGGTTAGAGTTTCGCACAAGTCTTGTCACTAGACTTGTGGAAGAAGAGGGTGTAAGAGATTTAGGAATATGGAAGATTGACTAAGGATTAGCCTTTAACCCTAGGTCTATGCTTCTATTTATAGACTTCCCCAAACCCTAGATCTAGGATTAGAATTTGAATTTCCCTCCAAAAGTTAGTTAGAGGAGATTTGAATTTCCCTCCAAAAGTTTGTTGAGAAGAAGCTTCTAGATGAAGTTTGTTAGGAGCTTAATTAGGATTAGCTTAATTAATCATCTTTGCTGATCTGGAAGAAGCTTCGAGAGAATTCTGGAGTTTGAAGTATATGAAAGGAATGTGGGCCCTGAGAAAGGAATTTTGCAATGAAAATTGGCTGATGACGTGGCAAAAGCGCCGCGGTTCCGCGGCTCAAGCTGGCTCCCGCCGCGGAACCGCGGCGCTTTGGAGACTTTGTAGCTTGAAACTTTTAGGCTTCTCTGGTGCTGACATATGGGCCCTTTTGTGATATGTTGAATTGTGTTTTGCCCTCTAGATTGCTACCAGAACTCAAGACTTGGAGTTGGTGTATTTTTGATCAGCTTCTTTTGGCTTTAATCCTGCAATTTCCTGCACAAATCTCGAAACAAGTGTTGCGCAATACAGGGATGATGCGATGCCATGATAAACACACAATTTCCTCAGAAATGTCGGTTTTAGAGTCTAACACATGCAATCTGATATTTTACAACTGATTTGCTAATATGTGTAATATGAATGCCGAACATTTCTATATGAGTGCAAATGATAGGGAAATTGCCGTGTTAAAAATGCAGTATTTTCGACTGATCAAATTCCCCCAAACTTATTTTCGATCGTCTCGAGCGAATTGTTTTATTAAAAAGAGAAGGAGAAAATAAAGAAAGAGAAAAACTAACTAGCACACTTTCGTAGGCAGCACGATTGCACTGAGCACGTGCAACAAGCCTTTAAACCTCTAGGTGTCCCTAGTAGGAGGAGTGTTGTCTCCTGAGGGTTTTCAGCGGATTGCACCCACAAAATCCAATAATAAAAGGAAGATCATGAATATTACATTTAAAGACAAGAATTGTAAAAGAAAAGCCTTGAAAATTAGGGTTTCCAACTAAGCTAGCTTTTCGATTGTCATGAGCCCTATCTTAATGGTCATGAAAAGATGTCAGAAATCACGTCCTCCCTCAATAAAACATCGTCTTATTCTTCATTCCCATCTTTCTTCCAAATATCGATCATATCACCCTGCGTGTGTGTAAAGACATCCCTACACCCGGAGAATTCAATTCAAGCTATCATACTCTTGCCCATCAGTCTCAGTACTTTTTAATTAATGAATATTTAGGATTGCTCACACACTTTCATGCGACCGTTAATACTTCTTGAGGTACTAACCGACCGATTACTCCTGTGCTTGCTTACTTGGTGTATTTTCCTCGTCTTGCACCACCTAAGGCATAGCAGTGACTCACAGACCAGTTGGCCTTAGGGCACTAGGTGAAGAGGCACCCTCGCTATATATTTTTTATTGCCCTCGGCGATAACAAAACCAGTGTCCATTTTTCTCACCACTTTATATTTTTTATTCACTTTTTTTTATTTCCTTCATACATCGGCTTTAAGACAAGAGCATTTCAAGGTATCCTCTACTATCCCAGGCTTCAAGACGTGTGTAAATGCGAATAGCAGGATATCAACGTTCAAAATGTTTGGCTTCCAGAATAGAAACTATTTTTCAGACTTATTTTTATCCTCAGATTAGTGACTACCTTCATCTTACTAACCCTTGGGACAACGGCTCATAACTACTTATTACTAGTTTGTATAAGAAAACTTCTAATTTTCTTAGTTTTCTTAAATTTTTCTAATCTCATGGATGTAATTCTTCACTATCTAATCTTTTATTATCTTATTTATGTACAAAAATATTTTTATATTTTTGAAAATTTTTAAATTTTTATAGGTTTTCAAAAAATGTTTTGTGCTTATGCAAATGATACAAAAATAAGCACAAACCTCCCCCAAACTTGTTTTCAACAGTGTCCTCACTGTTGCCTTCTGCTAAATCTCGAAAAACCTGTAAGCTTGGGAGGAATTTATTAGTGGGGGCAAAATATTTAAGTGAAGAACCTCCCCCAAACTTATTTTTGGCTCACAATTTTGTAAAACTTTTCTTTTCAAGAGCCAGAAAAAATGCCCCCCCCAAACTTAAGCAATGTTAATCTTTGAAAATCATATGAGGGGGTCAAAAATCATTGGTCGATACCAAGCTTTGCAAAGACCGAAAGTTAGCACCAACCATTCAAAGATTTTATCAATGCAGTGCTCTGGTTGGTGGAAGAAGAAATGGGGAAAGGTTAAGTGGTGGAAGAGAGTGTGTGTGCGTCTCATTTTGGAGAGACGATGCAGTGAATGTGATGGATTACTCGCATTCTTTTTACAATTCAGAAGAAGGGGTGGAGGTTCAATTTCCTTGATTGACAGATGAGTCATCTCAACACCCGTGTTATTCAAAAATGCGAGTTCATCAGCGAAGATTTCCTCAAAAGTTCCATCAATACCCCGATGAATAATGTCATCACAAAGTGCGGGGTGATCTTCAGACTCTATGAACAGTTCATAATCCGTGTTAATTGTTGACCCGGACAACTCGGTGGAAGAGTCCGTATGTGTATGATACATAGTTTGGTCAAACAATAACGTATGAAAAGAGTCAAGATCGGTATCAGGAGGATCATCAAATTCGCTGCTGTCGACATCCATTAAGTCGACAGAACAGACCTGAGCAGTAGGTTCGGAGGGCACACTTCCCAACTTGTAAATGTTCAGTTCTATTGACCTATTCCCGAAAGATAGGGTCATAGAACCGTTACGACGGTTGATAATAGCATTGGAAGTGGCCAAAAAGGGGCGACCTAAAATCACCGGAATTTGATTCCGTGGGTTCGCTACAGGCTGTGTATCAATTACAATAAAGTCCACAGGGAATATAAATTCCCCGATTTTTATTAACACATCCTCCAGTTCACCCCTAGGTTTAGTGATTGATCAATCAGCCATCTGGATAGTGCAATTGGTTGGCTTCAACTCTCCGATACCTAGTTGCTTATAAACCGAGTATGGAAGCAAGTTAACACTAGCGCCAAGGTCTAGTAGAGCACGGTTGATGTGTTTTTCCCCAATAGAAATGGAAATAGTAGGATATCCAGGGTCCTTACGTTTCCTCGGTAATTGTTGGGGGAAAGCCGTGTCTACCGTCTTTGCCATGAAAATTTTCTTGGGCACTTGAGTCTTCCTCTTCCTAGTGCACAAGTTCTTAAGAGTTTTCGCATAGGACGGAACTTGTTGGATGGCATCTAGGAGAGGGATGTTGATATTAACTTGCTTAAAAATGTTCATAATCTTCTCCATATGTGAACTCGGTGTGTTTGCCCTTAACCGATTAGGATAAGGTGCTTTAGCAATAAGCGCTGGGTCCATCATAGGAGAAGGAAGTGGGGGTAGACATGATCCCAAAAGAGGAGTGGGGATCGTCTGTGGAGAACTAGAAGAGCTGGGCTGAGGTGGCGAGCCTTGTGGGAAACGAAGAATAGGCTCGCAAGAAGGTGGTGGGGTAGAAGAACTGGGGTTAGAATTAGAAGTGTGAGGAAAGGTCTCAGCCGGGGTGTTATTGATTGATTTATCAGTGTCATCAATCTCTTCCCCAATGTGATTGTCAAGCACTCTTCCAGATCTCAACGTGGTTGCATTCACAAGATGTGAATAGCCAGGATTGGGTAAAGGTTGAGCTGGAAGTTTCCCTTTCTCTCTTGCACTCATTTCGGCTTTTAGTTGTGCAATTTGTGCTTCCATCGATTTGATATTCTCATTTTGAGAGACAATGATCTTCATCACATTCTCGATGGAAGATTGCAAACTTGCCGTCCCTTGGATGGATTGTTTCATGAAAGTATCCAAGGTTTGTGCTGGTGCAGAGGTATTATCTGTACCGGTCAATTGCAAAGGACTAAACGGTACAAAAGTGTTGGCCGGATTTTGGAAGTTTTGTGATTGAAAGGGGTAATGACTTAATTGAAGTGGTGGCTGCTGTTGTGGTGGAGAGACCCTGTGGAAATTGTTTTGGGTTGGAACCGTGTTTTGAGATTGTGATTGGTTCCAAGCAAAGTTAGGGTGATTCCTCCAACCCTGATTATATGTGGAAGAAAATGGATCGTTTCTAGGTCTTTGAAATGCGGCATTGGTATGCTCGTGACCTTGAAACGAAGAATTTCGTGGACATTCTTCCGTCAAATGAGAAGGATCAGAACAGCATCCACATACAGTTTTGGAGAGTGATATTTGGTTTAGGGCGGCAGCTAAAAATTTGTTTTCCATAGTCTCGAGTTTCTTGTGTATAGCTGCAATGTCAGCTCTAATTCCTATGGAAATATCATTGCCATCCCTAGACGATTGACTCACACCCTCCCACTGTAAAGATTTTTCAGCGAAATCTTCTAGAAAGTTCCAGGCTTCCCCATCATCTTTGGTCATGAAGTTGCCTTGACACATGGATTCAAGGGTTTGTCTTGTGTTAGGATTAATGCCCTCATAAATGATTCGGCACAGATCCCATCTGGGGATGCCATGATGTGGACATTGGACTAACAGATCCTTAAAACGTTCAAGACATTTTGAAAATGTTTCATTTGGAAGCTGGGTGAATTGATAGATTTCGCTACGGACTCGAGCTGTTTTATGATGTGGGTAAAATTTCTTAAGGAATGCTTTGACGAATTCTTCCCAATTTGAAATGGAATGTGCGGTAGTGTTATACAGCCACTTCTCGGCTATATCGCACAAAGTGAATGGGAGAAGACGAAGACGTAAAGTATCCACAGAAAGCTGTGAAGTACCCATCATTGCGCATACATTTTCAAATTTGGTGATAAATGCATATGCGTCTTCAGACTCGAGACCGTGAAATTTTGGTAGAAGGTTGATGTATTGGGGTTTTATTTGAAAATTTTCCCCGTTGGCTGGTGGAATGGAAAGACAAGTGGAAAGGGGGCCTCGTGTAGGATAGCACCTCTCTTGGAGAGAGATGCGAGGTGGATTCTGCGCACCAACGGACGGTGGCAAAGTAGTGGTAAAGAAGTTCGATGGAGACGGATCCATCGATGTGGGTGTGGTGGTGGGTAAAGAAAAGGTGAATGTAGAAATACCGACTTTTGGGTCGATCGAAAGGACGCGGACTAAACAGGCACTAGAATCCTGTTGTCCAGCCTATCTTGCACTAAAAAGGGTTAGTACAAGTGGCAGCGTGAATTTATAATTAGGGGAATGATGAATGAATGCGGTGTTTGTTTTGAAAATTGGACGGAATTTTGAAAAAATGATGCAACACAACAAATGCAACACACAAAACCCTAATTCTAGGGGTCACCTAGGTCAAATCTCTAGACCGCTCCTAACTGCCAAAAGACAAGTCGCAGGATAGAATCCTCCACTGCCTCTTTGTCCCCCTATGGCCAGGTAAGTGGGAAGGTACTCCACTACGTAAGTAATGGGCCTAATTAATAACCACTAGCTTTCGACACACTTGCCTTAGACACCACAAGAAAACGCGGATAAGCAATGAATTACCCACGGCCTTCTCTTGTCCTAAGTAAGTGCGACGGTCCTTAGAGTCATCTCTAGATATTTTTTAATTAATGAGGGTAAATGCGGATGCAAGTTTGTGATATTTTGGGGCTTAGGAAGGGTAATGAACTCCCCACCTAATCTGGATTTGGTCTTTGCCCCTTAATTTTCCGCATTAATTATGCAAACAACCACAAAATCAAAACACACACAATTTAATTTTGCTTTTTTTTTTGCGCGGCGCTGCGATTATTTGCAAAGAAACCTGCACAAAATGTTAATTGGAGCAGATGAGGTAAGAGATAAGAAAGTGTAGATGTATACCTGAAAATTTGGTACACTGAAACAGCAAGGCCGCCGCGGAACCGCCGCAATAGGAGGCTCCCACCGCGGTTCCGCGGTCTTCTGTGCTAATCTTTGTGCAAAATTTTAACAGTGAACTTCTGTTCACTCCTTCAGCTCTCTGGAATATTCACAAAAATTTTATCCAAGCTCCAATGATTCCAGATTTCCTCGCAATCAAATCACAACACACGTATTAGGATTTGTGCGAGTTTAGATCTAAAAATTATAATGGAATAAATTTTTCAACTCAAATTTCAAAATACGAACAATTAGTGCACTATCCCCGGCAACGGCGCCATTTGATTGATTGATTTCCGATTGTGTAAGTAAATCAAATGATCCCCGGCAACGGCGCCATTTGATTGTATTGATTTTCCGATTGTGTATGTTTGAAAATTATGTAGAAATCACAACCAAAAATATTTTACCGCAATCAATAACGGTGTCGAATGTAGCGCGTTAGTAAGTGCGGATCGTCCACAGGGAAAGTGTAATCGTTCGTCTTTCGAATTAGATGAGTCGAAACTTTAGGGAAAAGAAAAGAAAACAATTCATGATTTGTAATTGCAATTCAAGAAAGAGAAAATATCTAGATCTAAGAAAGTATTAAAATCAAGAAGTGGTAATTTGGGATGATTTCCAATCCAAATATCAAGAATCGAAATGAGGCTCGTAGGAATCGATCGGATCTATAGATGTGATGTAATCTTACAATTACGTATTCTTATCCTTCGATGAATTGATACTAGATCGATGATGATCGACGAGAATTAGGGATTTCTAGTGAAACTAGGGTTTCATCATTTATCCCTTGTTTATTTGTCGATATCATTCATATTCTAGCCTCTAGTAAATTCAAGAAACGATCGTAGAACCCTAATTTCGAGCGATAACAATCAAGAAAGCATCGCAACGAAACTAGGTCATCGATTCTTGAACTTGCTAGGGTTTACAAAATCCGTAGGACTTAAGAATCGTTCTAAGATTTGTTACATCATCATTCTATTGATCGTCTCGACTTCTCGACGAGCGGAGTTTTACTCAAACATCACAATAAGAACTACAATTACAAATTAAGATCGAATCATGATGCAAGAATTTAGAGAAAGCAAGATTAAAGAATTTCACCTTTTATTTATATCAACAATTTTATTACATTCGCTCAAGAACTACAAGAAGAAGAACTCAATCGTCAATTTGGCTTCGCTCGGTTCCGTGAGTCGCGAATCGGCTTGGATCACTTGCTCGGTTGGAGATCGGCTCCGCTCCTAAAAGGTTGAAGGGCTTCTCGCTTGATTTGGTACTCGGGATCTTGAATTTGGATTGGAATTAGGGTTAGGGTTTCGCACAAGTCTTGTCACTAGACTTGTGGAAGAAGAGGGTGTAAGAGATTTAGGAATATGGAAGATTGACTAAGGATTAGCCTTTAACCCTAGGTCTATGCTTCTATTTATAGACTTCCCCAAACCCTAGATCTAGGATTAGAATTTGAATTTCCCTCCAAAAGTTAGTTAGAGGAGATTTGAATTTCCCTCCAAAAGTTTGTTGAGGAGATCCTTCTAGATGAAGTTTGTTAGGAGCTTAATTAGGATTAGCTTAATTAATCATCTTTGCTGATCTGGAAGAAGCTTCGAGACAATTCTGGAGTTTGAAGTATATGAAAGGAATGTGGGCCCTGAGAGAGGAATTTTGCAATGAAAATTGGCTGATGACGTGGCAAAAGCGCCGCGGTTCCGCGGCTCAAGCTGGCTCCCGCCGCGGAACCGCGGCGCTTTGGAGGCTTTGTAGCTTGAAACTTTTAGGCTTCTCTGGTGCTGACATATGGGCCCTTTTGTGATATGTTGAATTGTGTTTTGCCCTCTAGATTGCTACCAGAACTCAAGACTTGGAGTTGGTGTATTTTTGATCAGCTTCTTTTGGCTTTAATCCTGCAATTTCCTGCACAAATCTCGAAACAAGTGTTGCGCAATACAGGGATGATGCGATGCCATGATAAACACACAATTTCCTCAGAAATGTCGGTTTTAGAGTCTAACACATGCAATCTGATATTTTACGACTGATTTGCTAATATGTGTAATATGAATGCCGAACACTCCTATATGAGTGCAAATGATAGGAAAATTGCCGTGTTAAAAATACAGTATTTTCGACTGATCACGCAGCGCAGCGCTTGCGCAACTGAAGCGTTGCTTTCTTTAATTTTGTTTTAAATAGAGCTTTGCTCTGATTGGGCGCGCTGCGCTCTCAGCGCTGGCGTGCCATATTTTGACACGTGGCATCCTGCGCACAGCGTAGACGATCTGAAGCATTGCTTCATTTATTAAAATTTTAAATTTCCAAAGTAGAGTTTTGCTCTGATTGGGGGAATCGGAAGCGTTGCTTCACTTGAAATATCTTTTCATCTTCCTTTTTCAAGTCAGACTTGTATTTCCCAAAATTTTCATTTCCCGGGTCTTGGAAATAATTCCACTGTGCACAGAATTTTCTGTGCTTGGTCTATATAACTCAAAGCCGAGCCTTTTCTTCTCTCATCTTCAGAAAACTTTTTCGATCATGGCTTGCAACCGTCCTCATGCCTGCCGACAACCATGGGAAGTGCCTATTCGAGACATCGTTCCCCGTTTTGTTGCGCGTTTGGTGGACCCTTCTCTTACGGACGAGCAGTGCGATGCTGCAATATACGAGATTTTGACTCGTGTGGGGTCTCCTCTCCCTCCGCACTCCATTTGGCTTCGGATGATCCTCGCCTCGGTGCTCGCCGATCTTTTCCCTCCTCCAGTAGAGATGTCATCGGCAATGCTTGACGCCGCCGAGGATAAGATCGAGTGCTTATCTGAAGCGCACTTGATCACCAAAACCTTGAGGGACTGCTCTTTCCACTTGCTGAGCCAGATACGGGCTCGCCAGGTTGTCATCGCCACCTTTTCTGACGAAAGTGGCGACGATCGTTGGGTGTCTACCTCTCGGGAGGACCGCCGCTTCAACGTGGTGGAGAAGACAGAAAGGGAACTGAGGAATCTTCTTCTTATCTTTGCGAACCCTTGTCTTTCCGATCTCATATTTAGTGATCTTTTTTAAATGTAATAATAATAATAATGAACAAGTGTTTTCTTTTTAACCAAGTGTTTTATTATCTGTTAAGGGTTCTTTTATTTTAACTCTCTGTTATGTTTGTGCATCGCATGATTTAATTTGCTATTATTAGGTGCATGTGATTCTTGCAAGGATAAATTGCCTTTGGTGTTTAGCCTCTTTTATGAAGCAGTGCTTTACTTTTCAGTCTTAGAGATGGAGTTTCATTCTGATTAGGGGAAACACGTGGTATTATCGACGGAGTCTTGTACTACGGGTTACCAAAGTCTCCGGTGTAAATGGGACTTCTCTTGTATACACTGGAATTTTCTGTACCAAGCTACAAACAACTGCGCTAACATTATAATAAAACATTATAAAATTATACTCTCTCTCTCTCTGTCTATTCTATTTCTCCCTCATTTTTGGGGCTTACCGAGCGATTGTTCGCTGACGACATTCATATTTCTGTTATTCTTTGGAATGTTGTCAGGAGGACCCGACACTGAGGAATACGATACCAGTCAGGAGGATTTGGAGCAGGCCCCTGAGCAGTATACCGAAGACCCAGAGCTGTAGCCACTTGTACTTATTCCATTTTCATTTCTGTTATACTACTGTTTAGGTATTGCTTTCATTCCATGTATTTACTTTTCATTGTATTGTAAAAAAAGAATGTTAATATATAAATAACGTTGCTATTTATTTACATCTTGTCTCTTATGTACATTTTATTTTATATTGCTTAGATACGCTTAGCGTGTTTACTTCTGAGTAAATACGTAGTGGTTTCGTCGCGTCCTCTGCCCGTATACTGGGAAGCGGGGCGTGACAACTTCTTTACATCAAACTCATCTGTGACAACTATCTCGGCTGGAAGATGCAGTTTGAAGCCGTCCTCAAGTCGCAAGGGTACATAGGCATTGTTGACGGAACAGAAAAGTGCCCGCCCAGGACTATTCCTGATGAACAAAATCCGCTTGTTTCAACATACAATCCGGCATATATTGTATGGGTCCAAAAGGATCAATTGATCGTAAGTTGGATGTTAGTGTATTTTACTGAGACTCTCGTTCCCTTGGTGGTTGGTCGAGCTACAGCACAGGCGGTATGGTAGACACTTGCCAAAGCCTTCGCATCGCACTGTCGCGCTCGCATGCTTCAACTGAAGACACGACTTCAGAATATCAAGCGAAAATCTGTCTCTATCATAGAGTACATTCAGAACATTAAGACTGTCTACAACAATCTTGCAATCATTGGATATAGAATTTCCGATACCGATCTTTTCATGCATGTTTTGGCCGGTCTGGGATCGGCCTATGAATCCTTTGTTTCTGCTATCACAACCTGCATAGATGATATCTCAGTTGAAAATCTGCATGGCATGCTATATGCACACGAGAGCCTTTGCCGGCACCAAGATAAGTCTATTGATACTACTCCCTTTCTATTTGTCAACACCGCAACCATGGCCGTGGAGGTTTCTCTTCAGATTCCTATCAGCGTGGTTATAACACCAAGTGCGGCGGTCGTGGGGGTCGCACTTATGGTCGGGGTCATGGTCGAGATCGCGATAGTGGTTCGTCTCGATTCCAAATCTGTATAACAACTAGCCACTGTGGCTATAGTTGCCCACAGCGCTTCAATCAAACTTTCTTTGGCGGTCTAAGGGGGTGCTCTGCAATTTTCTGCCCCGCGGTCTCAGAATAGACGATCAGATGGATACTATCAAGGACATGCATCGCTCTCTTTATGGACTTCGTCAGGCCCCTCGTGCCTGGTTCAAATGTCTGAGTACTCGACTCTTTCAACTCGGCTTCCTTGGTTCCAAAATCGATACTTCGTTGTTCTTTTGTTGAGAGCGATGCCTACGGATTTATGTCTTGATTTATGTTGACGATATTTTAATCACTGGTTCCGACCAAGGAGGTGTTACTGACCTTATTGCCTCTCTTCAACAGGAATTCTTCATTTGTGACCTTAGCGCCGCTCATTATTTTCTTGGAATCGAATTCTATCCTCACCCCGATGGTTGTCTTTTATCTCAATCTCAATATATTGTGGATATTCTTAAGCGCCCTAAAATGACTGCCACACGCCCAATGTGCACTCCTATGGTCACCGTCACGACTACCGATTATTTTCTTTCCACTCCCCTTGCCGGTCCTTCCATGTACCGCAATATTGTGGGCGCTCATCAATATGTCACCATCACCCGTCCCAATATCTCCTTCACAGTCAATCGGGCCTATTAGTATATGCATGCTGCTACACTATTGGTCGCTAGTTAAGCGCATTCTCCGCTATCTTCAAGGCACACACTCTCGCGGTCTTCTTCTTTACCGAGATTTGCCACGACAACTGCATGCTTTCAGTGACGCTGACTGGGCTAGGAATACTGCGGATCGTCGTTCCACCAGTGGCTATACTATCTTCTTGGGTCGCAATCTCATTTCATGGAGGTCCAAGAAACAAGCAGCGGTCGCACACTCAAGCACAAAGGCTGAATACAATGCAGTAGCAAATGCCACGGCCAAGCTCATTTGGCTTCAACCCTTATTTCACGAGCTAGGATTCAATCATTTCCCACCTGTGTTATGATGTGATAACATTGGCGCTACGTATCTTGTTGCTAATCATGTTTTCCATGCTCGCACCAAACACGTTAAAATTGACTTTCATTTTGTTCGCGAATGTGTCGCTGACAACCAACTTATTGTGCACTACATCTTCACGCATGATCAATGTGCCGACGCTCTCACTAAGCCACTCTCGAGACAACGCTTTGTTGAACTGCGTTTCAAGCTCAACACCGTCTAGCCTCCGTTCAACTTGAGGGGGCGTAATAATGAATCGAAGTTATCAGACAAATAGACGTCTGATCCTTCAGGTCAGATGTCTGTCTCTTCAAGGTCAGACGTCTGTAATTGGTGAGTGTGACAACAGAACACAGTCAGACGTCTAAACCTGTTAGGGACAGACGTCTGGATTTGGCTTGCGCTCTAACACGGCGTAGCCAGACGTCTGCACTTGTGCATAGCAGACGTCTGGATTTGTCTTGCGCTCTAACAAAGTGTAGCCAGACATCTGCACTTGTGCGTGGCAGACGTCTAGATTTGTCTTGCGCTCTAACAAAGTGTAGCCAGACGTCTACACTTGGACGTGGCAGAGGTCCGGTCCTGCGCGATCATGTCAGTTTGGAAAGATATTTTTGTGGTTGTTAGGAAAGATTTTGAAAGATTAGATTGTGGGATTTAATGGTAATAGAATATTTGAGAGATTGATTTAGCTGTAACAAATATTGTATATGAAATAATATATAAAAAAAGGTCACAAAAAAGAAGAATCACTGAGGCTGCTTCTTCCTCTATCTCTTCCACTTCTTTACAATCATCCTAATTAATTAACACATATTCGTGCAGCAAATTTTGTTCAAAATAATCCCAAAAGATGGGGTAATAGGTCATGGGATGAGAGAACCGTCACAAATTTAAAACATCCAACCAACTATAAAAAATAACCAAACATCAGACAAATATAAAACATCCAACCAACTATAAAAAATAACCAAACATCAGACAAATATAATCGTGTCTGCCATTAGTCAACATACGTCGTAGACGCTTAATTCGCGTTTAAGACTTGACTATTCGCAGTACAAGGAGGTAATTTTCGGTAGACTCATAGAAGGCTTAATTTGACTCACGTACGATGCTAATAAATCAATACATGCTTGCATGCATTCAGCGCGACATGAACGCATGCTTGGTGACTACGTACTTAATTTGACATATATTAATTAACGGTACGTTTAATTTAGGGGTGATTCAAGACTTCTCATGCAACATACGTACGTGCTTAATAAAAATTAATGGAAAATTAAATATTTTATATTCATACAAAATTATTTTTTAAAAAAATTAAATAAGAAATAGGAATCTCAAATGATATTACAATTAATTAAATAAGAAATAGGAATCTCGTACAATTACTGTGGATGAGTTATATAAAAATTATTTGGTTTGATTGGGGAAAATAACCATTTCAGAACATATATTTATAGAGTTGGATTAATTAATTTGTGGGAACAAAGGAGAACTATAAAGACTATATATATTCAACAATTACATCAGCATGTAACATGGTTCAACTAGCGAAAGCATCGTTGTCCAGCACAAATAAGAAAACAAGAATTTATAGCATTGATATCAATTGAATTTAACAAAAGAGACAAAAAAATTTGACTCTCTCTCATGTTCCCTTTCGCTCCCTCGTGTGTGTGTGTGTGTATATAAGGTTAATGGAGGGAAGAGGCCATAGGAAATATATATATATATATATATATATATATATATATATATATATGAGGTTAATGGAGAGAAGAGGCCATAGGAAGGAATTTTCTTTTATGGCGTCGAAAAAGTACGTCCTCCCTTATTTTTTCCGGCGATCGGTATCCATCATCTTCATCGTTATTATCTAAGATGTGAGTACACCAAATTTCATGCGATTCTACAACTTTTGCACCGTTGATTTTGCAAGGTAAAAAGTTCTATTGTCGGTAAACCGTTAACTTTGAATCCACTAAATCAACGGTGAAAAAGTTGTAGAATCGCATGAAATTTGGTGTACCCACATCTTAGATGATGATGATGAAGATGATGTGTGCCGATCGTCGGAAAAATGAAGAAGGGTATATCTTTTCAACGCCATAGAAGGAAATTCCCTCCTATGGCATCTTTACTCCATTATTCTCATATATATATATATATATATATATATATATATATATATATATATATATATATATATATATATATATATATATAGAGAGAGAGAGAGAGAGAGAGAGAGAGAGTAATGGGGGAATTATATATATAGAGAGAGAGAGAGAGAATAATGGAGGAAAGAGGCCATAGGTGGGAATTTCCTCCTATGGCGTTGAAAAAATACAAACTTCATCGTGTTTTCCGACCATCGGACTCCATCATCTTCATCGTTATCATCTAAGATTCTACAACCTTTTCACCGTTGATTTAGCAATTTAAAAAGTTCTATTGTCAGTAAACCATTAATTTTAAACTCACTAATTCAACGGTGAAAAAGTTGTTGAATTACATGAAATTTGGTGTATCCATATCTTAGATGATAACGATGAAGATGATGGGTGCCGATCGTCGGAAAAAACGATGGAGGTTGTAATTTTTCGACGCCATAGGAGTAAATTCCCTCCTATGACATCTTTCCTCCATTATATATATATATATATATATATATATATATATATATATATTCTTTCATCTTTTCTGTATATTCTTCTATCATTTTTCATCTTCTCAAATACAAGCTAGACATGCACTAAATAAGTCAATATTGTTCCCCATCAAATGGTGCATGGGTTGTCAAGGGGTTGAGAGTCAGTTAAGGTTTTGCTGACGTGGATGTACGGTAGAAGAAACAAAATGTAATTTCGGACATGTAATAAGTGTGACTTCGAAGAAAGACTCATCTTGAGACACTTGTACATGCATCTCAAAGGGCCTTCATGGAAAGTTAAATACTCCCTCTCTTATTTTTAACTTAACTTTTTAGTAAAATGCATACTGATTAAAAATAAATATTATTAATTTTTTAATATTAGCAATTAATCTACTTCCATATCACTACTAAAATAATCATATTTTGAAAATCATTAATTATATAAAATCATCATTAGTAATTTTTTAGGCTATTTTTGGTATTGTATTATTAATTGATGTTTTTATTATTAACGATTTTCTCGTATTCCAAAACGTCAAGTGAAGTGGAACATTTTTTTCTTTCGAAAACGTAAAGCGGCAAGGGACGGAAGCAGTAGCGATGAACGGTGATCTTCACTCATCACTTTTATTATTACAAACAAAAGCAAAATTCAAACACACTACTTTTCACTTGTGTGTGTGTGTATGAAAAAATTTTATTATTATTTTTTAGTTGGGTGGAGAATGATCTAGCCAATTCCACTCTCTCCCCCTCTCATTCTCTCTCTAAAATCCCACCTATAAAAGAGGCCTCACCCCAAGGCCAAGTATCATGCAATCAAAGAATTTGAGAGTAGTTGAGGAGAAGTAAAAGCCTGGGTGGTGTTTTTTTCTTTCTTCTTGCTAAAAGTGAGAGGAGGAAAAACCCTTCAATTTCTTTAGCTAGCTTTTGGTTGTTCACTTGAGCTATAATTTGGAAAAGAAATGGCAGGATTATCATTGGACCACCCTTGGGCTTTTGCCTTTGGCCTCTTAGGTATAATAATATTAATCATGCATGGATGCTTTCAATTAATGTCTCTTTGCATTAAGCTATATATTGCTCTTTTCCTTCTCTTCCCATATTATCCATCCATTTAATTGTCAGTTATTTTCATTACTTATAATTTTTTGAATCTTGTATTGATTGTATAATTGAAGTGTCTTCTTGTGTTATCCTATTTTTATTACAATCGATCCATGTAATTTTCACTTATTTTTACTGCTTGTACTAATTAAATCATCTCCTGACGTAAATTAATTCTCTACTCAATTCTATCTTAAAAGTTGATAAGAGTTTGTGGGCTAACATTTACAGGCGACTGCATGGGGGTCCCTCTTCTCTTTTTTCTTGCTCCCTTCATTTTTCTTTCTTTTTTTCTTCCAATATTTATGATAAATGAAGCATATATAATACATTATCTTTTTGCATTATCAATTTAGAGCCCACAAAATTTAGCCACATCTATAGATAGAAATGTTTCTTATTGCCACTACTACAAATATTTTCTAATTAACTTGTTCATGCTTTGTAGGGAACTTGATCTCATTCATGGTGATGATAGCTCCGATGTAAGAATACTACTATATATTTTTCTCTTCTAATTTTTTTACTTTTTATCTTGAGGAATTTCTTATAACTAACACAAAAATTGTTGTGATCTTAATTATTTTGCAGACCGACATTTTATCGTATCTACAAGAAGAAATCGACCGAAGGGTTTCAATCACTGCCTTATGTGGTCGCCCTATTCAGTGCCATGCTATGGATCTACTATGCATTCATCAAGACCAACGAGTATCTCCTCATCACCATCAACTCATTTGGTTGTGTCATCGAGACTGTTTACATCGTCATGTACTTGGCCTATGCCCCGAGAAAGGCAAAGGTATGTATATACGCCCAGATTATGAGTGTTTCATGTATTATATTTCTAAAAGAACTTTGCTTGAATACTGATTTTCATGTTACATATATATGTAGGTTTACACGGCAAAAATAATGTTGATTCTAAATGTGGGAGTATTCTCTTTGATCGTTCTATCGACTCTTCTCCTCACCAAAGGCCCCAACCGTCAGAAACTTCTCGGGTGGATATGTGTGTGTTTCGCGGTCAGCGTCTTTGCTGCCCCTCTGAGCATTATTGTGAGAACAATAGGCCTTTAGGCTTTAGTTTATGATTTTAATATGTATTTCATTAATAACTGCTTCATTTATTTATAAAAAAAATAATATAATACGCAGAGGCTAGTCATCAGGACAAAGAGCGTCGAGTACATGCCGTTCTCTCTATCATTCTTCCTCACATTGAGCGCGGTCGTGTGGTTCTCCTATGGTCTACTCATAAAAGATATCTACGTCGCGGTAATTAAGCTATATTGTACTTTTCTACTGATTAATTCCTTGCAATTAAGTCTAGATTTTAACATGTTGGCTTGACTATATATAGATTCCAAATGTGTTGGGATTTAGCTTTGGACTAGTCCAAATGGTGCTCTACATAATCTACAAAGATGTGAAGGTCCTTAAAGAAGAATACAAGCTCCCCGAGCACAAAATCGAAGCGGCGAAAATGGGTGAGATCATAGTCGATTCGCAGGCCATCGAAGTCGAAGAAATCGTGGTCAAAGGTGGTGAGAAGAAAGCAAAGGAGGAAGTTGAGATGATTAGCCCAGTGTGAGATGAAATGTATCAGAGAGGGGGAAAAGAGAGGATGATGTAAATTAATGTGTTGAACCCCTTCTCTTAATATTCTCTCTATTTAATTTGTGGTGTGTATTAGTTTGTATTAAGTGTTGCATGCCTTTAATATTTAGCCTTTAGGGGAAAATATATATTTAACTGTAATTGAATTCCTAATCTTGGTGCTTAATTATTATGTAACCACTTCTCTTGGCATCAGTAAAGCTTGTTTTTTATGCATATTTATGATGAATATTTTATATATATATAGACAGAGAGAGAGAGATCCTAAGATATAATCATGAGATTGTAATTGCTATTTTCTCACGTGCATCATAAATCATACTGTGGGTCCCACATGGAGATATACAAAAGGGGGCTTAGCCATCTAGGTTATTTTGTTGGTGTGCAATTTAATTAAGATCAAAATTTAAATAATTTTCATAGGGGAGTACCATAAAGTTTTTACTTTAATGTTATTTGTGGGATGATTCATAACACATAGAATTGATTTTACGAAGATAATGGATCAAAGATAAGGCACATCAGGCACTCATATAAAAACTAAGTGCATAAATATTTTCTCTTTTCATGACGAATGAAGTGGCTAAACCTCCTCCAAAGCAAAGGAAACAAAAATCAAAATCTTTTATAATGCATGTTATATGTTCATAAACACGGAATTAGTCTTTAACTGTTGTAACTCCTATATAATATGATAGTAAACAATTGATTTTATTTGACTGGGAATTTCCTTCTAATCATTTGCTCTCTTCTCTATTACAAAAACTTTCATAACTTGAAATTTCATTTATAAAGTTGTGCTAAGTACCATAAATATCGACAAAATTTCTAAGAAAACAGCTCGGAATTTGTTTTTAGAATGGTGCGTTAACAATACTACACATCTGCAATTGGAAATTCCGAAAAATAATAATAATAAGCTGTTAATGACACAGCCCAAGTGTGAAACATGCTAGTTTGCCTATTGAAATCAGTATTTCCTTAAGTTATCAAGAATTAGGTTAGAAACTAAAAATTATAATTTCTAATCAATTTGTCAATTTTTCCGTTTCTTGTGATCGATATGGAGTGAAAATAATAATAATAATAATAGCAGGAGGAGGAGGAGGGGGGGTTTTGGCCATATTGCCAAACCCTTATTTGATAAATCCACACCAAAACTTATGTATGGATAAAATTAATCCCAGCTGCATTAGTCTTTTTATGTTGTACCCTTCCTTTTGATCCCGATCTGGATCCCGTTCACGGCGTCGATATAGTATTATCTCGTGTCGATCGCAGGATGGTCATCGCCAGCGAGATCACGAAAATCTGCAGCCTCGCACGAAGATCTGCGGCTTCACGGGCTCGTCGGCAATACAATCGAGCTCCTCCATCATGTTGCTGAGATCCTCTTAAAATAAGATCGAGATGAGGGCATCGACGTTCTCGTTGGGGTGCTGGTACTTGATGGCGCTGATCTCGCCTCAGAACACACCGTCCATCTGGACCAGCAGATCCGCTAGGATCGAGAAACACAGGAATGAGAGAAGAGGATCCGACGAAAGGATGAAGGTTGTTGAAGAGGCTGAAGAGGCGGAGGTAGAAAAGGAAGGAGATGGGGAGGGAGGGGATAGGACCGGTGAGAGAGGAAGGAGATGGGGAGGGAGAGGAGATAGGTCGAGGGTGATGATGCGAAGGGGTGAGGGCTCGCAGGCGAAGGAGGGGCGATATGCAATTTAGGGGAATGGAATTAAAAACTGATATAGTTGGGGTTAATTTTATCCACACATAAGTTTTGGTGTGGATTCATCAAATATGGGTCCGTCAATATCGCCACCCTTTGATAAATCGACACCAAAACTTGTGTATGGACAAAATTAACCCCAACCATATCAGCCTTTGATTTTTGTCTTCTTATGTTGCTGGTTCAATATTTCACGGTGTTGACATAGCATTGTCCCATGTAGATCGTGGGATAATCGTCGTCAGCGAGATCACGAAGATCCGCAGCCTAACGGGCTCGTCAGCAACGCAATCGAGCTCCTCAATCTTGTTGTTGAGATCCTCTTGAGGCCAAATCGAGATGAGAGCGTCGAGGTACTCATCGGGAAGCTGGTACTTGGCGGCACCGATCTCGCCTCCTAACACGCCATCGATCTTGGCTAGTAGATCCGTTACGGTCGAGGAACACCAGAGCGAGAGGAGAGGGTCGGAGGGAAGGGTGGAAGTTGTTGGAGGGGTTGAGAAAGCGGATGTGGGAGAGGAAGGTGATGGGCGGGGAGGGGAGAGGCCGGTGAGGTTGGAGCAGAGGTCGAGAGCGACAACACTGCTGGTGAAGGGTCATAGACAGATGAGGGACGATGGGATGCGATTTGGGATGAAGGGAATGATTATGAAAGGGTATATAGGTAGAGAGAAGGTATTTTTTCAAGTGGCTATTTTAGTAAATTAAACCAGCGGCATAAAACAATAAAAATTAACGGGCGATATAGTTGGGGTTAATTTTATACATACATAAGTTTTAGTGTGAATTTATCAAATAAGGATTTGACATTATTTTCACCCTCTATAAAAATAAAGGTTTGGCAATATCGACACCCATAATAAGTGAATATATATATATATATATATATATATATATATATATATATATATATATATAAGGCCTAGAAACCATACCTTGAAGGGCCATTTTAGAGCAGGGCCATTATGGGCAACATAAATCTCAACAAGGTTTTTTTGGGGTAGACAGTCAAAAAACTCCCTGCCAGCCTAGAAGATGTCTAAATTCCTCTGATATTTTCAAAATTGTTGGAAAGGACCTACTGCTTAAAATCTTTAGGAAAAAGCCTTGTGGTCGCATTTTATTTAGGCCTTTATTTCCTCCAACCGTTTAGATATTACAAACAACTGCTTAGATATTACAACAACTTTTAGAGACTCGAGGGCTTTTTAACAAGAGCAAAAGGCCAAAGGTTTTTAAACAAACCAAGGGCATTTTGACAACTTACCCTCCCCTAGGAGATAGATCCCAGCAGGTTTTTTTTTTTGACATGAAAACAAAAGCCCCCCCCCCCCTCCCCCCCGCCCCACACCTCCCCCCCCCCCAAAAAAAAAAAATCATCAAGCAACTGGTGGAAAGGTAAATGCTAGGACAAGCAAACTCGTCAGAACGAGTCATCCAAAATCAAGTCCCAGCAAGCCACTCCCATCTACATCTCTTCATCCAGCCGGGACAAGTCATCTCTCTCATCCCGCCTAGCAGCGCCTCTTGTGTCCTGGTGGCGCCTCCTGTGTCCACAGCCTCTGCAAGATGCCTTAACAAGAAATTAAGCTTTTGGATTGAATGGTCTTAACATGCATCCTAGCTCTCTTCGGGGTTGAGTGGTCTTAACATGCATCCTAGCTCTCTTCGTGTACCCTCGGAAGCTGACCTTCCCTATTGATATATACACCGCAAAAAAGTTCGACACAAAAACAAAGGTTAAACAGGTAACGAGTGACTACCTCAACACAGCTAATAACAACAACAAACATTTCACACATGGATTTATAAATTCTTCCCCACAAAATTTCCTTCCAACTTCATGGCAAGAACAAATACAAACGTTTCAATAACATACACAAACTTGAAAACCTACACATTAGAACTCTCGGCCGCTCTTTGCTTCTCCCTTAAATTCTCTCCCCACAATTTGGCCTCCGCTATCGCCCTCTCTCTATCAAAATCCTTGCCATTCAAAATCCCAACTTCTATTGGTGGTTCTTCTCGCTCCGAGCCTTCAAAGTCTTCGACTTTTGCAAATGTTTTATCGTCTCTATGTTCTCTCCTTTCACGGGCCCGAGGTGGCGCGGTGGGATCGTAGGCTTGGGATGCCAGGTAGGAGAGCGCGGTGACAACATCAGCAATGGGCGGGCGGGCAGAGGCATCATCTTGGATGCACATGGAGGCAATTGCTAGGGCTTGGTAGAGTCCACGCATTGGATAACGGCCTTCGAGCCTCGGATCGGCTAGCTTTACCAGCTTCTTTCGATCGTTGAATCTGGGCCGTGTCTGATAATTAAGGATGCAATTGTTAGTGTACAAAGAAAACATAAGTTCCAAGCTTTCGTGCAGTGGCAGAGACATTTAAGATGGTATCAGGGCAAATTAGGCTCAAATACTATGAACGCGTGAAGCGGATTAACTAAAAAAAATACCGCAGAACAAGACCAGGTATCGGCCATTAAAATGGGTGCTGGACCATCCGGGACGTGTTAGAGAATAAATATATATCCCCCGATCCACATCATAACTTTGTAGTTCTGGCGTAGCGACAAGGACACTTGAGAGTAGTGACGGGGACACTTAAGAGAGTAATGCTTTGTAGAAAGAATCAATAGCTTTCATCACGTGTTGCTCGAGGAATCAATTAAAGTCCAACTATGCTCGTATCGTTGCTGATTCTAACTAATGGCTGATGTTCGTGCACATATGTTCATGTTTATTTGTTTTCATAGCATTTTACATGAAAGCTGTCAAAATGAGCTGTTGGCATGAATTCCAATAGGATACGAGTCATTTGTAAAGATGAAAATGGAATGCTTAAAGAAAAGAACCAAATTTGCAAAACTACTGATCTAAAAGCCCTTCATAAATACCTTTGCTCATTCATGCTACTCCCGTGTGCTTATCTTCACATCCATCAATGTGTGTGTGTGTGTTCCTTCACATCCTATTCATTTGTGTCGCCCTCATCTTCTACATTCCTAGACTGTACCAAAATAATTGGGTTTTCCCCAAATTTTTGATGTTACAACCTTAATTCAATCCGATGCCAAAGATGGCAACTTTTGCTTCTTATCCAAATCCTTTTACCAATTTAAAAGGGTCACAATTTAAGAGGAGCCATGATCGAATTGACCTAAGTTATGTAATCTGTATGTCAACTT
Source organism: Agapanthus africanus (assembly GCA_030015575.1). NCBI lineage: Eukaryota > Viridiplantae > Streptophyta > Magnoliopsida > Asparagales > Amaryllidaceae > Agapanthus > Agapanthus africanus. Next base: position 425,310,178 of record CM057349.1, read on the forward strand.
GAGCTCAATCCCGAGCGATCAATGTATAACTTCCTATCATGGGTAATTCCATATTTGCATGTCAAGAGGATGACTGCCTGTAAAGCCTCTATAAGATTAGTTGGTGGTAGAAAGGACCATGAAAATATCCCCAACACTAAGTGTATATAAGCAACATTAAATGGCAATGATTCATTCAGGACATAATGCAATCGTTCTCCAACTAAGCTTCTTTTTTGGATACTACGATTTTTCCCCCTAATAAATAAGCATTTATTAGAAGGTTAGGAATGACAGGCTGATAATAGTATAGGACAATGAAAAATTACAGCAATGGCCTATGCCAAGGAGAGCTCTAATGACGAGAAATCTCAAGCAATGTGAGGAGAAAATGGTCTCGATGCCACAGTTTGGACAGATACAGTTGAGAGCTTTTAAGTAACATTTGATGGAAGATTAGAAAGAAGAATTTTATCCACTGAGAGATATCATAATCATCAAGCGTGGTGCGTTTTGATTTATGTATGTTTAATTACATTTTTGACATCTTCTATAAGATTTCCATCAAATTCCTAAGTATCATATCCTCTTCCCAAATCTTGGGGATTCTGATCCCGTCAAACCCATCAAGCCACACATGATAGCATAATCAATCACTCTGAAGAAAACACCAGATTTATGTGGTTCGACCAATACTGGCATGCATCCACAGGGCAATCATCTCCAATTGGATTTCTCTGACATGAGAAAGATACAAAAAAGAGAAATCTCCACTCTCATATCTCACACCCATCTCTCTCATCACCCACCCCACCAAAAAAAAGCAACCCCAAAATAATTAAAAAAATTGTTCTCTCCACACAAGAGAGGGAGGCTACACAAATCGGACTTAGGCCCCCACTCCTGACAATAGGAGTATTTATAGGGTACAAGGAAAACCCTAACACACCCATCCATCATCCATCGGTTGCCCGCACCAATAGATGGCCCATCCCAAAAGGCCAAACTTCAAATCGGACTCCCCACGATCCAATCGATCACTATAGGTTTGCAAACAGATACAAGACAAAACATTAACACCAAATTTTTTTGGTACAATGTCTTCTTTCTAGTTACATGGACAACATCCACATCTGTAAAGACATGGCCGCTGAATTACATCACAAATAGTTCAGCAATCTATATCTTATATTGATGCAAACTAATTGTAATACAATAGCTCTAGTGTTTTAATGGATAAATTGTCATAAATGTTACTGCACGCTTGCATATGTAGGTGGTACGAGTCACAGATAGCTAAGAGGTTCACGAGTTATAAGAATCAAAATGAATTTAAGTGGGGCAGTATGGATTCATCAACTGAGATCGAGCGTGGGGATGGATTTGGATTCATACTAGTACAATATCTAGATAAAGTATGCATGTACAAGATGCCATATAGTGAATGTTCAGATATAAGTTTTGTCAGATGCAGAAGTTCATAACTCACAGCCTACTTAACAACCAAGGAAATATTGGAATTAGAACTAACAATCTAGCAGCCATGGCCATGCACTTCAAACAAATTGCATACGAGCTTCTATATTTGAAATGAGTAATATTCAAATACAAAATCAAGAAGCAATAATTATGGTAAATGTTAGCATGAAATATTTATTTCCTAAATGCAAATCGAATAGTTTGTTGGTTTAGCTACAATATGATTAGAACTGTAGGTGTACAATCACGCGTGCAAAGTGGGTTAATATTCAAAGAGTTAACAGGACCTAAAGTAACACTGTGGGATGCATCTACAGTGAGCTGACTTGGCAATACCTTAGTGAGTGCTGCCTATTAAATAGTGATGACTCGCATAAAGTGAATCCAGTATATAATATAAAAAATATATCATAATTTAAATAACGGGCATCACTTAATAGGTATTCCACATCATCTAGGCTGTGATTGCTCATATTCTATATGATCGTGTAATGATGTGTATAAATTAGGCACAAAAAGACTGGCTTACCCATGCAACTAGGCTCTGTTGTCCATGTGGTTTCATGTTGTCAAATGCCTTCCGTCCTGTGATCAGCTCCAAAAGAACAACTCCAAAACTATAAACATCGGACTTGATGGTCAATTGACCCGTCATTGCATACTCTGGAGCACAATATCCATAGGTCCCCATTACCCGTGTCGAGACATGAGACTTGTCACCACTTGGACCAAGCTTTGCGAGCCCGAAATCGGATAATTTAGGGTGGAACCCCTCATCGAGTAAAATGTTTGATGATTTGAAGTCACGGTAGATAACTGGAGGCTTGGCTTTGTCGTGGAGATGTTCCAATCCTTTGGCGGCCCCCGCAGCGATTTTCATCCTTGTGTTCCAATCCAAGGCTTCTTTCTCAGGTGGAAGGTCTGAACCAAAAAGAAGAAGATATTTACCATTGATAAAGTATGCAAATGAAATCGAAAGAAGCTCTCTACTATTTTTCTCATATAGGCAGTTTACAGCCTTGGACCCTTTATTTATAAGTTAAACATCCACACCTCCTTTCATAAGTCTGCCTCATATCCGTAATGTGAACAAACAGTTCCAATCTAATTTCTTTCACTTCTTTGGTAGCATGTCTATACCAACTTGAGCTCAAAGGCTTAAACTTTTATGGAACTAATTGAAATGAATCAATGATGAACAATAAATATTAAACCATCATAGTTGTTATCGCATTTTTTAGCAAACAAATTATTACATCATACCAGAAGTATAAGCCCACTGCACGACGTGTTACATTTTATTCAATTAGTTTGGTAGCCCAGGGGATGACTAAATCATAAGTTCGCATGTTTCATGTTTCTCGGTGTGCTTCAATATATCTGATAAAAAATTCACATAATTAAGTCGGGATACAGTGAATCACCCTAGGTTTGTCTTCTGGGTACTAGAGAAAAGGAGTACAGAACAAGATATCCTATATAAGCCAGTCGAGAGAGGAATGATACGATCATGTAGCAATAGATATCTTTGAATACAACATTTAATATATATGCACATGGCAAGTGTTTTAACAGATCATAAATATATTATGCAAACATGTTCCTCTAATGCATATCTTAATGCATATTGTTTTAGTAAATAAAGGTGGAAACAGTGTTCTAGATGGAAACATGACTCGTCCAGCGCCAATAATGTACACACAAATGAAAGTACAGAGAGATACCCTACTTTTACTGTTATAGATTAGATAACAAAAGACCCAAGGAAAAGGCCATTTGTTATTGAGACTTTTTTCAACGGTAATAGTAGGACATAAAAACAAATATTTTTTTCATTAGGGGCTAATTCTAGCAAAGGGCTTCAGTTTTTATCTGATCATCAGATCGTGCGATTAATAAACATCAATTTATACCAGTATGGTCCTTAAAACAAGTATTCTCTCCTGTGCAGCCTACTTATCTAGAAGCTTAAACAAAGAATTGTTCTTCCTATGAATCCTTTAAATTATAAAGAAGAGTAAGTGAACCTTCATATAATAGCATCTTATCTTGAATACCAGGAAAATGGTAAATTGGAAGGCGTTAAAGGGAACTCACGAATTCATTGAAGTGAAAATAATAATAGTAATGATTGACAATTAAGATAAAAGTTGCACTTCAATCAGAAAGTTTGACAGAATTTTCAAATAACAAGCTTGGGCTTTGAGAACAAATTAACTCGTTATTAACATCTTAAGTCAAATTCCATAATGATGGGGTCAACTATGAAGCAACGCTCCAAAAAGGTTCTGACATAGTTTTACGACCCTGTTGTTAACAATCAACCCTTTATTAATCAGGGCTAACTTCTTGGTCGAAGATGCTGCGGACAAAAGAGAGGTTTACTGCATCTTATGTGACCAATCGGCCTCTTCCAAATTCAATTCTCCTAGACTTGAGGGCTACATTAATTACAAACCAAAAACTCAGGGTTGTTGAGCCTTCCTACAATATCAATACCATGATCCATACGTGATCACAACAGAACTGTATACAGAAGAAAACAAAGGCTTAAAAGGTCAAAGATAACAAAAATATTGACAGTATTTTTGCAAACATTTGACATCAACACTGAGTTATCCCAACACCCAGCGATACCATCATCATGAATGGTATGGCACAAATTTTGGACATTAAATGTAATTGAGTGACTTCAAGAACTTCACAGAAAACAAAAGGTTACTGTTGGAAAGGAAAAAAGAGTTGCCAATGGCAATGGTTTCCTCAAACTTCTTTTAACTAAATTATGACTTCGATATAACTAATACAAAGATTAAGTCCACGTAAATTCGGAAGAGTCCATGTCTCTATGCTTAGATGGATAGTATAAATGAATTCTTCATTAATGATATGGGCTCATATCAGATTTGTCAAGGATACTCGAAATACTCTTTTTGGCAGATTCTTAAGGTATATTGCGTTCTAGATGTATCGAACATGTATCCATGACTAAAACACAAATAAAAAACAATCTATGAATCAACAATGTGTTATTTAATTTAATTTGTTATAATATAAAATAAAACCCTTCACCTTCATCATAACTTCGGAGTTTTGGTGTAGTGGAAGAGACATTCATATGGTATTACGGTAACCCATGTTCGATTCCCACCTGACACGTATTAAATGCGGTTTTATTTAAATTAAAATATTGCTACGTAAAAGCCCAGGTTCGGCCTAAAGGGCCTTCGACCTGTGAAGGCGTGTTGGAATATAAAAATAATACCCTTAACCCTCATCATAAATTTTGAGTTTCGATGTAGTGGAAGGGGCATTCACATAATTTATACATGCATTTATATAATGACGCGGCAAGGTATTCGTAGAGTACCGAACCACGTATTGGAATGCGGAAAACTGTTAAGTTTCGTAAGCTCGCATAACTGAACGCGCCGCTGCTAAGGGCAAGTCGACAGGACCGTAGAGTTTGGTCGAATCCACGGGAAAGAGAAAAACTCAAATTTTAATTATTTTCTAAGATAACCTTTACAAGAGGTCATAGACTTTATTTATATCTAAATACCATCTTGAGGAGCTAGTCGGTTTAAGGGATACAAGATAACTAGGAATAAAAGCAATTCTAATCTAGTAAGGAAAATATTCAAAAACAAATATAGCCTAATAAAAGTATATCAAACCAATTAATTATGATATATCCAAATAAGGAAATATAAATAAATCCTAATTGATTGAAAATTCTAATTATGATCTATCCAATCAATAATGATCTATCCAAATATAAATAAATCCTAATTGATTGAAAATAACCCTGATTTGCCTTCCAGTTGCTCGATCTTGAGCCGGTCGCGCTCGTACGTGATGTACGTTTAAGGGGCGCTACATCATATAATTTGCCCACTATCTTAACAAGAAAACAATATTAAGGAAAGCGGAAAGCATAAAGGAAAGCGGAAAGCATAGCAAAAAGCGAGAGCAGGGCTAAGGCTTTAATGGGGTTTTAGCGATAAAAAGAACCAAGTACTTTTTAAATAAAAGATTAATAATATTGATGAGAAAATTGATATATAGAAAAATTAGAAACAAAAAATATTTAATACAAGTGATGCTATTTATGATTTCTATGAAGTTTATTTGTAATACCAGAATTATATTGAATTATTTTAAGAGAACACTGATGAATATATGATAATATAAGTTTTACGAAGATACGTCTTAAATTAGAGATAAAAAAGAGATTTAATTCTTCTATAATTTAATACAATAATTTGATGTTAACAAAACAAGGGTTTTATCCCATTTTGATACGACAAAAAGTGGGTCTAAAAGACATTCAAAGCACGGCCTACATGCCTCTAAGACATCATAAAGCTTGATCGTACCGCTTTATGCAAAAGCGAGGCGCTTCGTGACTGCTTTCCGATAAAAGGGGCTTTTATGAAGCTTTTTACAATGATAGAAAATAATATACGAGAATAACTGCTCGGATAACTGCTGCTTTAATCAATAAAAAATTATCGGTGTTCTACAAAATCGGTTAAATTAGACAATTTTTGGAGAAGAACCTAAAACTTGCATAGCATAGTTTTGGTAAAATGATGGTCTTTATTTATTATGTATAGATTTTTTTAAAAAAATCAAATTAGTGTAATCCGACTACTTGTGTCCTAGACTTTTAAAAAATTATGACAAGTGAATTCGACTTATATGCGCTATATTCGTAACTAAATTCATACTAGTTAAATAAAAGTAGCAGTATACGTAGGATTGGCAAATTTAATTAAGTTTGAAGATGGAGCAATTCCGGTGAAAACCTATTTGACTCTCCAAGGTCAAATATGGCTATCCATAACATAAAGAACCAACACATCAAGGGTTCAATCCCTATATGCAGCAGATTCCTTAATTTGTTGTGTTCATTTTTTTTGGAAAGCTCAAATTCAAACATTTCTCCTCTTCTAATCATATCTGGCTTTGCCCTTAGATTCGATGTATGACGAAAGAAAAAAAGTTTCATGTGTAGAAGTATATATAGCAATATATGGAACATCCATGGTACCAGTTATCAGTATGTCAGATATCATTTGTAAAAAAAATAATTAATTTAAATTAGTTATTAATATATAGAGGAAATTCAAATCGAGTGATATATTGACATATAAGCTCTTTACGAAAAATATTAACATAATAGTTTGAAAGACAATAAACAGAATAACTTATGTAACAAGTAAACTATCAGTATCAATCGGTATTCCAGAAGAACTACGACTGATCACGATACCCAGCTGCATTCATTGCATTCATTTTCTCATAGAAATATCTCCATTATTCATTGCCCGGTATATATAAGTATAGTTGTAAGTTATAAACACGTTTTTATATGTGGAAAAGTTATATATATATATATATATATGAGAATAATGAAAAAAGAGGCCCTAAAAGGCTTTTTCGTAAAGTGGCGTAAAAAATCTATATCTTCCACGATTTTTTTTGAAGATCGGCACTCATCATCATCATCTTTGTCATGTAAAATATGGATACACCAAATTTCATGTAATTCCAGTTCTTCGCCGTTGAATTAGCAATGTAAAAATTTTATTGTAAGTAAACCGTTAATTTTGTATACACTAAATCAACGGTAAAAAAAAATGATAGAATCACATAAAATTTGGTGTATCCACATCTTATATGGTAAAGATGTGTGTCGTCGAAAAAAATGTTTGAGGGTATATTTTCGACGCCATTGAAGGAAATTCCCTCCCACCTTTCCTCCATTACTCTATATATATATATAGGAGAGTTCTCCATTGCAAACCGGTCTGCATTTTTTAAAAACAGGAACTCCCAATCTACGGCATATTTTAACGATCCGATCCGTTTAAGTTGATCACCTTATCCTCAAATATGTGTATGAAAAATCAAAGGGTTTAAAGACATCTGGTCTATGCATCGATGGGTGTTTATGTTGCATTGTCGAAAGACGTTCATTTTTGCACCCATCGATGCATAGACTATAGGTCTTTAAATCCCTTTATTTTTCATATACATATATTTGAGGGTAGGATGGTCAACTTGAACGGATCGGATCGTTAAAATATATCATAGACCATGAGTTCCCGTTTTTAGAAAACATGGACCGGTTTGAAATGGATCACTCCTATATACATAGAGAGAGAAAGAGAGAGAGTACGGATCCGTTAGGGTCGGTTCATGTTTTTAAATTCACGAATCTGAATAACAGCCGTTGGATCTGCCCTTTACTTTCAACGGCTCATATTAAAACAACTAGAAATTCATTTAAATAATATAGTAAATATTCTCTTTCCTAATTTTTGGAATGCAAGTCTATCTCTATTCATTTATTTTGGGTAATATTGTTTGGAATCATAAGGATCTGTTAGATGTTGAGATTATTTTCATATTCAAATTATCAGGATTTGTTGGATATTCTAATTTTTCATCTTTGGGTTACTAGAATTTGAATTCTTTCTATCTTTTTGATTCAAATCATATAATTATCGATCCCAAAAATTAAGGAAAAGAATATTTGCTATATTATTTAAATGGATTTTTTAGTTGTTTTAATCTGAGACGTTGAAAACAAAGGAAGTTCCAACAGTTATTATTCATGTTCATAAATTTAAAAACACGAGCCCACCCTAACGTGGTAAGACTAATTTACTCCCGAGGCATAAACAGCTTAGTAATGACAGTTTTTGTCATTTACAAGAAGATAAAGTGAAGAATCTTGTAAAAATCCTATGAGACTTTCTCTCCTTATATTAATCAATTGCCACATTAATTCTAATATTCTTTACTTTCTCTCATTGAAAATGATAATACATCCTTAATTTATGTATGAATGAAGGGCAAATGAAGTATAATTATCCACAGGGCATAACTAAGTCGGTTATGCCCTGCGAGTAAATTAGCCTCACCCATATATACACGTGTGTACAAAGAAAGAATAATGGAGGAAAAGGCCCTAGGAGGTTTTTTTCGTTAGGTGGTTTCAAAAGGTACACCCTCGATTTTATTTGACGATCAGCACTGTCCATCTTGATCTTCACCGTCTAATACGTCGATACACCAAATTTCAGGTGATTCTAACACCTTTTCACCATCGATTTAGCAATGTACTATAGTCAGTAAACCGTTAATTTTGTACCCACTACATCGACAGTGAAAAAGAGTTGGAATCACAAAAAATTTGGTGTATCGACGTATTAGACGATGAAAATCAAGATGGACGATACTGATCGTCGAATAAAATGGTGGATGTACTTTTTGACGCCACCTACCGAAAAAAGCCCCCGAGGGCCTCTTTCCTCGATTATTGAAAGTCGTGTTGAGTTATTTTACATAAGGTGTAACTAAGTTGCACCCTACGTAAAATAACCAAATAAACGTATTATTTTCCACGATCGACTCCGTCCATCTTAATCGTATGAGTATACCAAGTTTCATGTGATTTGAAAACTTATTGTCTATACGTCAGTTGGTAGCAAAATGAACGGTTTTCCGAAACGTTTTATAACCCAAGATCGATGTATTGACATATCTAAATCAACACCAAACTTGGTATAATCTTACTTTAGATGATGGAGATCAAGATGGATAGAGCGGTCGTGGAAAAAAGTCATGTAGTGGGTTATTTTACGTAAGGTGTAACTAACTTGGTTAAACCTATGAAGTAAATTAGCATTTCCCTATATATGTATACATAAAGAGAGAATAATGAAGGAAAGAGGCCATAGGATGGAATTTCCACACGTGGCGTCGATGAAATACAACCTCCACCATTTTCTCTAACAATCGACGTCCATCGTCTCCATCTTTATCATCTAAGATGTGCATACGCCAAATTCCTGTGATACTACATTTTCCACCGTTGAATTAGCAATATAAAAAGTTCTAATGCCGGTAAACCATTAATTTTGCATCCACTAAATCAACAGTGAAAAGATGATAGAATCACATGAAATTTAGCGTATCCAAATCTTAGATGATAAAGATGAAGGCCATGGATACCGATCGTCGAAAAAAATTATGAAGGATGTATTATTTCAACGCCATAGGAAGAAATTCCCTCCCATGGCATCTTTCCTTCATTATTCTCATGTGTGTTTTGTTAGAGGAAGTTTATATTCATGTCGGATTTTTAGCATTTATTGTTTCTCCAATAACGAAGTTTTTAATATATACCTACTTAGAATTTTATCTATTATCTCTACTGCTATAGGGTAAAAGGAAATGGGTCATTTGAGTTTGAAATTAATTGGTGATGTTGCTTCCTGTTTTTTCAAAGAAATCAAACAAAAAACACCATTGTTTCACATACAATGCACATAATTAAATTGTCACGTCCTTATTATTTTACAAGTGCAATGCACGTAGTTAAATTAAGAAAGATATTTTTCATAAAAATTCTATAATTACGTGCAATGCACGCAGCAAAAACGTTGGTAGCTATAGTTGTAAATCATAAAGCCAAGAGGTAAGAAAAATGATATAGGAATTTAAGCTTTCCTTAAGAAAGACGAAGGCAACGTCTGTCGCATATACGGGAAACCATTTTAAGCCGTTAATGCATTGGTTCTTTAATTAATTTAATGGTTTTTTATATAGGCCCAGTAAAACATTATTATTTTGAAAAACATCCCCTGAAACTTCATATTTTGAAATGCATTCCCTAAAACTCTTAATTAAACTAAATTGGCCCCTATGCTTAATTATCGTCCGTAATTTCGTTAGAAATCTCGGTTAAGAAGCAAAAATGGCAAGTTTTCTTTCAAATGGTTTTATAATTGTATTGGAAAGAGAGAGATTATTAAGTAATATTGATGGTATATAAGGCTTTTTATCTTCCAATCCATCATATTACCTCTAATTCAATTATCAATCCTAATTAATTTAAGAAAATGGGTGATTTTAGTTAACGAAGAAGTTTTAGGGGTGTATTTCAAAATATAAAGTTTTAGGGGTGTATTTTAAAATACTAATATTTTTGGAGCCCATATAAAAAAACTTAATTTAAACCGCATCTAATAGGAGCTCTAGAGTAATATATAAAAGTAGGAATGGCAATGGGACGGGACGGGGCTAAGGATTGCCTATCACGTCCCCGTCCCATGATGCGCCGGGGCGAGGAAAATATACCTCATCCCCGCCCCACAGGGACCCCGCACCTCCCCATCATATTGTGTTTTAAAAGTCGTGTGTATATATAGTGAAGGATAAAGAGAGAAACTTGTGAGAATGGTGACGTGTTGTCAATCGTTGGCTACTATGAGTTAGAGGGAAACAACGATAGTCCGATCAACGATACACAGGCGGTCGCAGAGTGCAAGAAAAACTGTGACTATATAAGAAGTGAAAACTATAGTGCAAAAGTAAGGACTAGAGAGTCGTTTTGGCTTACAAATGGGATAACGAGTATTTATATACAAAGTTATACAATATAAATAATATTATGAAAGAAGATATTTTAGCAATTATCTATATTGCGGGGTAGGGCACGGGGCAGGAGAAGCTAATACCTTCCCCACCCAGGGCCCCAGTCAACAGTCAAAATCCCCGTCCCGATTGGGACGGACGGTACCCAAGGGGAGGGGCAAAATTGACATCCCTGTGTAAAAGGGACCTTTGCTATTTATGGTCCCTATGGAGGTAAACAATATAAAAAGTTGGGAATTAAGCATGGAAAATAATCAGATTTAAACAAATGGTTTGTGTTATTTATATTCAATTTACTCTAATATGTGAATTGCTGTTAGAATTGAGAAACAATCGTCTCTTTAGCTACTGATACATCAACTAAAAAACAAGTTAATAATAAAGTAAGGGATAGATTACATAAAACTATTCATTATTTTCATTGGGAATCCATATCAGTGGTCGGTCACTGCATTAAGAGCTTTTTTTTTCCTTTTTCTAAAAACTTATTAAGGGTTATTGCCATTGCTCATTGAGGAATGATTCCAAGAACAATGAAAGAATATGAAAGTTGATATCACAGAAGATTTTAGTTTAAATAATAAACAAAAACTAACACATGCCTTCCCAAATAATTGACAATAAAGCATTCACCTACTTAAACTTGAATCTAAAACATGTATAAAGATTAATGAAGAACTTGTGGCTATAACTTATAGCTGCTTCACTTTTGGTTTTCTTTTAACTCGAGACAAATTTCTCTCTGTAGAACAAAATTTATCACATCATGCCTTTGACTGGACAATACAACCACCAATAAAATACAAGGGTTTCATATGTATTTGAACCACGGCAGGAAAGAAAAGGATGAGAAATAATTATTGGAACATAGTCTAAGAAAGTAAGAAGTGTGCTTAGATATAATTTGCTTCATTCAGATACCAATGCATCCAGTATTGATTGAGTTTTTAAAATATATAAATAAAAGAAAGACCAAAATCTCCTACAAATCTACAGCAAGCCTAGCAAGTCCACTAACAAAAAAATGTGAATATTAAACCGTACCATGTAAATGATCGTCCAACGATCCCAAGGGCATAAACTCATAGACAAGAAGCCGTTGCTCTCCATCAGAACAATATCCAATTAAATTAACGAGGTTGGGGTGATGCAATACACTCAACATGATGACCTCCACGAGAAATTCTCTAGCTCCTTGGAGCCCACTTGTATCCAATTGTTTTACAGCCACAACCTGACATCACGATACAAATTCAACAAACTATAAGTAAAACCCTGCTTCGTCTATAATTTTTTCGGCATACTCTGGTAAGCAAACTCATTGTTTACGGATGGGTAAATTACAATTTAAAAACCATAAACTTGCACTTTTTTAAGATAAATACCTTGAAGTTTATAAATTACTTTAAAGTACCATGAACTAGCCTTATTGCATTATAATACCATTTGTAAGGCATCATCACTAAATCGCCGCCCAGTAGCTGCATGGCTGTGAGCTGATTTATACATTATTCTTTTACGGCTGTATATTGTTGTAAAACTCCTCTTGCCCTTTCCTTTTGTTTTAATCCTTCTCACAAATTGATTGCCTCTAGAAAGAATTAGAGATACTTTTTTTAAGGAAGTTACAATGGTAAAATGATAAAAATTGATCACCTCATGGAATCATGAACACGAGATTACTACACTGATGATAATGGTACAATACTTGAAGGTTGGTATTTTGGTGCAACGACAGGAAAAGCTCATGGGTAATAATTAATAAAGTCCATGGTGTTTCGATATAATGTGAATGAAGGATGGTAGTTTAGTGCTGCAAAGCAGAGCAGCTCATGGTAGTAAAAGTAATTATGAAGTTCATACTCTTTAAAATGTTGAAAGTTAGTGAAATATACGAAAGGGGCAGATAGTGATTGCAATTGCTATGAATTATATCAAGAAAACCATATAGTATGTAGTATATATTTACCTGTCCGGTACTTTCTAAGCGTCCTTTATATACCCGGCCAAATCCCCCTTCTCCTAAAAAGCATTCTGGTTTAAAGTTTTTTGTTGCCGCCACAAGCTCCTTCAACGTGAATGTCCTTGCAGAGATATCGATGCCAAGAACTTCCTTTTGATTCATGGATTCCTTCTTCGAGTTCGAGTGCTGATGCTTTTTTAACCTTGGACTTTCAGTTTCTAAAGAACCAAAGGGTATTCAAATAAGAAATCTTTGTAACATGAATCAGTAGATTACTGTTTAACACGAAGAAAGTTAAGCAAATTCTATTTTCCATCAGCGAAATAAACTCAATTTCATTAATATTGGACAAAGACCAATAAGTCAAAAACTTAAGTTACAAACAGCTATTAGCCTGGCCACTTGAGTTCTAGCATGTGGAGTTCTCTAAATTAAAAAACCAAAGTCCGATTAGATTAGGACTTTTCAAATGTACTTGTATTGCAAGATATCAAAAGAAAATTAGAGCATGTCAACCAAAATCCTAATGTATAACTTCAATTCCCCATAAAAACTAAGTATTTGCTATTCGATTTTGTGAGGGGCAGTTTGGAAAATATGAAAGGATCTCAAATTGGAAAATCATAGAATTATGGAAGTATAAGAAAATAGTATGGATCCACGATCCTGATCGAAATAAATGACTTCTACAATTAGCATAACGGCCCAGAAAATGATGTTATAATTGGCAACCGGTCACTAGCATGCAAAAGTCCTACTGAAGTAAACTCAAACAATTAAAGGCTCCGCTTCTTAATCACAGGACCATTGGGAGTTTGGGACTATTCATTTTTCTAAACAATAATTATGGTTCCTATTGAACATCATAAAGTGCTCATGTAATTAAGAAATTACATCAAACAAGGAAGCTACTTGAACATATTGAGAAATACCACAGATTATCTGCAGATCATAAAACACTTTGTAAGTTAAAGGGGAAGCTACAATCTAAGTTCAGCCTAGAGTTCCACTAAAGCTCTAAGTTCTATCTTAAAATTTATGTTCCCAAACATGGAATATTTTCCTTCCATGCACTAAATGTTACATCCCCAAAGAACAATAAACTTGTTTGTTAATGACTGGCCATGTAAATAGAACTTAGAGTGGTTGATGATACTACGTGGTGTCTGATATGGGTGAACTCTTACATATACTTAATGAATTGCTTATGTCTATTGTCTAGGTGTTAAAAAAAACTACAATTCAAACTATTGATAACTTGAAATTTACTTCATTCAACAGTCTACGCCGCTTTTCGAAAGAAACTCCTATTTTCAATTGTTTTGTACTTGATAGCTTACAACGTTCCTGTATGTGTTCATCTATTCATGGCATTCTGTGTTTAAGGTAGCTTGTTTCAGCAAAATCAAACTATCGGAAGACTCAAACCAAAACATGGAAAGAAATCAACTTGAAGGGGAAAAAACAGTTTTGTAAAATTTTTGACATCAACCGTAATCTAGAGATATAATGCTTATTTAAGAATAGAGTCAATATAGCCTACAAGAGTACTTCTCCAAATGAGGAACCAGATCCACATGTCAAAAACATCAACCACAATCAACTCAAAGTTCAAATTCATTACTCACAAGATATATTTTGCTTTTAATCAGACTTTTTCTCTAAATGTATGCCCAAACAAGCACTTCACTTTTTCCTTCTCTAAATCTTTGAACTTAAACATATCCACTGGCTACACTAAAACCTACCCATTTACTATTTCTACAAACATTCATTGCTCAAATCAAAAAAACACCATCAACAATAAAATTAAAGCACTAATAATAATAATAAATCAAACTTACAGCTCTTAGATCACTCTATTTCAATAGATTCAGATTGAACTACCGATATGAATGATGCTTTATCAAAAACAAGGCATCAAATACAAATCCAAGGCTCAACATAGGAATCAGATCCATGATTCAAACACTTATCATAATTATTTGCAAAAAAATCTCAACTTACTTGAAGACAAGCTATGAATTCGAGGTGGGACCATGGGCTTCCCCATAATTTTACCATTAACATCTTTATCCTCTTCATCGTCGTCATCTCTCCCAATCTTTGGCTTCAGCTCTTCTCCTTCCTCGGAACCGAAGCAAGGGAAACAACCCATCACTCAAAATCGCCCAAGCTCAGCAAATAACCATTAAAGATTGGATTTTGGTCATTAAATAATTGAGAGAAAGAGGAAATAAATCTGAAAGCAGAACAAACGAGCGAGAGGAGCAAATGGGAATAGAGAGAGAGAGGACTAAGCCGGCCAATGTGAATTTATTTGTTTCAAAAAATATTATTTTTTGATGCATGCATTTGGATTTAGATATTTCTTTCCTTTATTATGTTTAATTATTTGACTTATATTTAGTAAGATTCAATTAATCACTTTTTAGTAAATTGTGTTCACACTGTGGACCTGTCTGTTTTTTCTTTGTGTTTTTGTAGCCTCCCTAGGCTCATGCAAACAAGCAACCATTGCGTTCGTTACGGAACAGCTGCAATAAAACACTTGACATTATCGTCTCAATAAAACCGACAGGAACGGTAGTTAAACATATCGGCTAACCAAGTGGAACGATCAATTTAATTGATCTAGCAGCCTTCAGAACCAAGCTGAACGGAAAACTGATTATCTTTTTAGTATTATCCAATGCTCCAAAGTTAGTCATATAATCAGCTATCGTATTTCCTTCATGAAAAATATGTGCAGTTCAAAATTCAAGCGGCCCCGTCCATTCCCAGATATCCTCCAGCATCTGCATTGCTACGACCGGAAAACTGTCTTTATGATCAATCTATCCAATTACCAGATTAGAGTCGCACTCTACCCAGAATTTATTTCCATGTATTTGAAAGTCCGCTACCCATACTTCCTCTCTCCAAGCCAAAAGTTCAACCAACGGAACATGTTTGGTTTCACGGAGCAAAAACAAATCAGGGATCAAAACTCATGCATAAGAATTTGCGGAGAGTTGGATTTCTAGTGTTTGTGAGCAAATGTGCTTTAATTAAAAGCGGTGGAAAATAGAAGATAAAAGTTTGTGTCTGTTGAAGGAAAAAAAAAGACTACGGAATTGAAAATCGCCGTAGTTAAAAATGAAAACGGTAATTAAAAAACATGAATGGCTTGACGTGACACTTCCCATCCAAATTTGGGAAAAAACTTCTCTGTGAGGGGTTGTAAGGTGTTGCAGAGAAAATTTCCTCAGTATAAAATTGAATGTGTAATTAAATGGGTGGAAATTCTTGTTTGGATTCAAAAAATCAGGGGTTCGGGTTTTCATTTGCACTTTGGTCCAGGTCCTAATTGTCCATTTGGGTAATATTATATCATGCATAAGCGAAGGAGGGTGGGGCTGTCGGAGGAAAAAAAAAACTACTTTAGAAAGACTTGCATGGTGCAAGCTTCTTTAGAGCATTTGGATGGGTTTCTCTTGCATGTGGAGGAAACCCATCCCAGGGCCATGCAAGCCTTTGCATATCAGATTTTTCCCAGTTGGAGATGCAGTAATTCAATACTAGTATTTTTGCACGTGCGTGTGGATCATGTGTAAAATAATCTATTCCAGTAATTACATGAAAATTTCTCAAGATATTTCTAGTTTTTCTAAATTTTAAATTAAATGAATGCGGTTAGTGGTATAATTAGAATTAAGAAATTTATAAGTTATATAAAATAAATATATATATAAGGACTTATATATAAATTTGTCATGAAAGAGATAAAGAAAGTTATTGATTTTTCATTTTCTTACTTTTGTATTTCGTGATGGCTGAAGTGGACATCTTCAATTATCTAATTATCTACTTTGGCTATTGCAATTTTGTCACATTTTCTATTATTTACTTTTGTGAATTAATGGCATCGACTAAGGAGTTCTATTTACAATAGTAAAGATCATCAATTATGTCAACTATTTTAATTGTTCTTTAAATTCAAGAGGGACATAAAATATCTAAACAAAAGTATATATAAAATGAAATAAATAAAAGTAGGGAATAACAGTGGGGATAATCACATGGGCACCGCAACTTCATTCTCCCATGGCCCACAGGAGTGCAATAAATAATTATATTTCCATCCTTTAATCCGCCACTAATTATTCTTCAAAGTCGATGGAAGCCGATAGGTTTGGGCTCGTTCTGTCGAGCGGTTTAAAACCATGGTTGGAAAATCACAGTTTTATAATCAAACCGTATTTTGAGATATATTTGGAATAGCGGTGTGAAATTCTGATTTTGTAATTATTGGATGTTTGGACAATATGAACCATGGTTTTAAATGTCAATTACCAAAAAGATCATAATTTTGACCATCGTCCTTTCAAATCGAGCGGTGGGAACCGTACTACCGCTCCCCCGAACGGGAAGCGGTTTGAGCAAGGTCAGATGAATGCTAGGACTTCTTTATACCTGATTTTAATTAAGAAAATGTTATGTCTGGGATTATGGGTTTCCTTCATAGATATGTATAGCAAATATGTATGACATGAATTTAAGATTCTAATGATGTTCCCTTGGTAATTTTATTTCTACATCGCTTCATTTTTTTCCCCAAGGCACCAAAACATTGCTTCATGCAGAACAGACATAATTAACCCAAAAATACATTTCCTATCGCAATTTGTCTGCCCAAAATTTTACTAAAGAGACAAACATTATGGGCCCACCTGTTTGACACAATTATCTAGGTGTTGTGGGTCCTACCATTTGTCTCTTGGGCAAACTTTTGGGTAACAATGTTAAACAGGTGAGCCCATGATGTTTGTCTCTTGGGTAAACTTTTGAACAGACAAATGCTGGGCATTTAACCGACAGGATTTTATATGAAGTATCCATAGCATTAACTATTAAGATAGAGTGTGGGACTTAAATGCAATCTTAGGAACCTTGGAAGCTTCATTGGAACGAAAAAATGCCATTCAAAGGTCAAAAATTGCAACTCATGTTAAGGGCGAGAATTTCGGTAAAGCGTCGTTCTCGTGTCCCCTTAATTCCGTGTTCTTGCATCATTGTTTTGAGCTGTGTTTTATTTTTGCTTTCAGCTTTCAGATGGCCAAAAACTAGCGGCTGCTCAAATTCTACACACTTCTTGCTACTATATCATAATTCTGCAACTCTCATTAGGGTTCGGAAATATCTTCAGTTTAAATTTAGAAAAACTATAAATATCACTAGAAATTTTCAAGTGATGTCGATCAAAAAAATTTTACACGCGCCCTCGGTATATATGTTGTTCAGAATATACACACGTGCATCGCACGTGTAAAATATCATTGTTTCAACAGTGACAACGCTAGGAAAGGGTTTGGATTATAACAGTAAATAAAAGATATTGCATTTAGGAAAGAAGTATAGATTCCACAAATCAGTCATGATTTAAAATGCTGGATGGACGCATTAATATAAAGGGTTTACTGTTCCGAATGATTTTGGAATATTTATACAATGAACTGATGTATTTCTCTCTCTCTCCCTCTCCCTCTCACATGCATACAGGAAGTGGAGTATAAATAGACACGGTGAGAAATTTCATATACAGACGGCTTAAAAAGTCAACCATCGGTCGATTTTTTGGACGATCATCTCGACCGATCATCTCCAAACATCTTGATCATCATATTATTAAATATCTTTGTATCAATTTTCAAATGAATTGAATATCATTCATCCTTGCATTGGATGATTGCAAAATCATTTTCCGAGAACAAAATATTTTATCATGCTAAACGGATTGGCAAAATGTATCCAAATGAAATAAAAATTGGTGTACCCATGTTTTAGGATATGGAATTTAACATGGGCGGGGCTTATCGTCGAAAAAATCAACCAATGGTTGACTTTTCAAGCCGGCAACGTACGAAAATTCCTTCCGTGTTATTTTATATCCCCTTCTCTCTCTCTCGGCACACATACACATACATGCACCATCCTATGGCTAAATAAAATTAGAATAACTGAGGAAAGTGCATAATAACATAAGGGAGGAACGGTGATTTTTTAAAACTATTGACGCCCATCATCATCATATTTATCATGTAAGATGTAGATACACCAAACTTTATGTGATTCCACCACTTTTTCACCGTTGATTTAGTTGGTTCAAAATTAATGGTTTACAATAATATAGCATTTTACATTGCTAATTCAACGGTAAAAAAGTGGTGGAATCACATAAAATTTGGTGCATTCATATCTTACATGATGAAGATGACAATGATGGGTACACACCGTCGAAACAAGTTGTGGATGATGTAGATTTTTGACGCCATCTAAACGAAAAAAGCCGCCTCTTTTTTTCATTATTCTCTAATAAAATATAGGTTATTAATTATAATTATTATTTACAAAATTTCCGGTCTTTTGTTTCTTTTGCCATTTTTCATGAAACGTCTATAATGTAACCACAAATTGTTTTGAAATATCAAGTAATATTCAACTGCCACGTGGTATGCTTAGTGAAATAAAACAATTTATTCAATTCAAATAAAACAACTGGATTCCGGATGGTTGCTATTTTGAGCACGTAGTATTGGTGCTATTCAAGATCCAATGGTGGCCAATAAAATCAAATAGGAGGGTCATGGTATTATGATCTTGATGTGAGGTTAGGATTCAGAAATAGCACCAAAATAATATGGAAGCAATAGCATCCATCCCAAATCCGTTGCAACTGCTCCTGAGAGGAGACCCAAAAGACCAAGGGCCTGTTTGGCAGTAAATTGATTGTACTTTGCGTCACGAGACCCAAAGGATGTTATTGTAAACAAAAGTACTTTTTCTACCATAATTTGCCTACCCAAAAGCTTATCAAAGAGACAAACACCATTGGCCCGTCTGTTTAACACTATTACCTAGGTGTTATGAGTTCTACCATTTTGTCACTTTGGTGTACTTTTAGACGGACAAATTGCAGGTAGGAAAAGCATTGCTCTATGCTGAACGGTCGGAGATAAGGTCTTTTTTTTTTGGGCATTAAGGTAAAGTCGATTTCAACTCTGCTCCGAGGCTTCTAAGGTCTACCCCACTTTATGGTTTTGAGCATGTGCACGATGCATGCAAAAGGAAAGTGGGAGCTGTTAAAATGCGAAACAAAAATTGATGATGAGAATTCTATTTCTTTTGTTTCTATTCTTCTTTCTCAAACAAGGGAAAAGTATTCTGGAAAATAAAAATCTTTTTTAATAGTCATTTCTTTAACCAGTAAATAGAAGTATACTCTCTAGATTGGAATAGCAGGAAAGTACCGCTTGGTCATTTCTACCAACCTAAAGTCCTCTTTATGATTAGTTTTATCCAAAGTTTTATGCAAAAATACCCTTCTCTGATACATTTGGTTTTTGAGGGAAAAAAAGTTTATGACATGGAATTTTCTACTGACCTTTATCTCCACTATCTCTATTATTATAGTGTTAATAGAAGGGGAATCCAATTTCACCAAGAGTCTCACAAATGGCTATAAACTTTTCTCATGTTTTCTTGCAAATACAAAATAGAATATTAGAAGGAAAAAATGCTAACTATTCCCTCTCTCTCTGCACTAACTACTACCCCACTATCTCCATCTCATCCTACACCCTCCCCCCAAACGGTCTCTCTCTCTCTCTCTCTCTCTCTTTCATGCACCATAAAAAAATTCTTAATCTTTCCTAAGGATTTATAAAAATATTTAAGATTATTAATCAATTAATTTATAATAATCCCGTCTTTTCATTTTATTTCATTTTGGGTTTTTGATCTAATTTACTTTTAAATGGTTTCTTCAGTGTATTGAAATGGATAGTTTTTAATGCTAAGAATGCAGAAGTAACGGAAAATTTATGGATTTACAAAGGTTTCAATGAATCGAGAATTACTTTGATGAACCTCGTAAGTAATCATGTTGATTTTATTACTTTAAAAATGAATTGGGTTTAAATAAATGGATGTTGCTTCTACTTTTTTTCCATGCAAAATACATAAATAATGATAGGGTAATTGAAGACGGAAAAACAGATCGTACGTTGCTTTAAGCTTTAAGTATCTAATTCAATGAATTTACTATAAATTAAGTTGCTTATTAACATCTTCAATATTTATCTCTCTTGAATTCTTTCATATTGCATGTTAGTATTATCGTACTTTGCAAGATAAAAAATTCGAGTTTAAAAGCTTTTCATATATATTTTCCCACACACATGATGTATCATGTAGGCAGGTAAAAAAAAACTTTTCATATGCAATTTCTTATTAATGTACACACGTGCAACGCACGTACAAAAATACTAGTATTCTTTTTCAAACATTCATCCATGCTGATTTCCTGTAACGATCTTGAAATCCCTACACGTTTATATCAAGTTCACTATAAATATGAAGGTGTGTTTCTGCTGTGACTATGAGTTATAAGTAATTATTGTTAAATAAAAATAAAAAGTAACTTATAGCTCATTAGTTAAGAGTTTACACTGCTGTTCTTTAACCTCTATGTTTGAATCCTATCAGCCCCAATTATTTTTTCTATTTAAATTTTCGGAAGTTCAATAGTTGCACGTGCATTACACGGAGAAACGAAAAGTTTCAGATAAAATAAACTGGATAAATGAGGAGTTAATACAAAATAAAACACATGGCTAAAACCCCGAGACCCAACACCAAATCCTGGCCGACCATTTCCTCGTTTTGGCCGCTCCTGGCGGTTGGGATGGCTTTATCAGCTTCCGTGCTTCACCCGTGCGTCCCTACAACTCCTCTCTAATCTTTTTTCCTATTTGTTTTCGCTGAATTTATCCAGAGAATTGTCTCATAACTTTACCCTATTAAAATCCATTTTTGAGACATAATTTATCACAATTCTTTACACCATCTTAATCCTAATTTCCTTATAAATACCAAGCCATCCTAGATCATTTCCCTTATACAATTATTTTGAAGAAAATCTATCTCAAAGCTCCTTTCAAGCCAACTCTAGTTTCAGGCTCGATCCAATTCGTTTCGTTGAAATCGTTCTTCCGCGTCGCCGTCTTATTGTTAGTCTCGGTTTTTCCAACCGTGGCTTTCTTCCTCTTATCTTCTCTCTCGTTACCTTTCTTTTCTTCTCTCTCGTTCATTTCATCTCAAACATCTCTTAAAAACGGTATCGACAAAAATGGAGTTAGCTTTTAATAAACTTTCTTTTAAATAATTTCATCACACTTGCTATACTAATTAAATTATCCTAACCTTGTGTTACGTCCCGCTTCCCAGTGTACGGGCAGAGGACGCGACGAGGCCCGCTACATGTTGCTATGTATTTACTCAGAAATAAACACGCTAAGCGTATCTAAACAATATAAAGTAAAGTACACAAGATACAAGATGTAAATGAACATCAACTTTATTTATTAAACATTCTTTTTACAATACAACTGAAATGTAAATATATAGAATGAAAGCAATGCCTAAAT
Organism: Agapanthus africanus; assembly: GCA_030015575.1. Classification (NCBI taxonomy): domain Eukaryota; kingdom Viridiplantae; phylum Streptophyta; class Magnoliopsida; order Asparagales; family Amaryllidaceae; genus Agapanthus; species Agapanthus africanus. Next base: position 425,332,519 of record CM057349.1, read on the forward strand.
AATAACATAACAGAAATGAAAATGAAATGTATAAGTAAACTAGAGCTCCGGGTCAAAGGCTAGCCGATCCAAGTTCTCGCTGGTGGGTTCTGTCTCCAGAAGGTCCGATCCACCTGACAACATTCCAAAGAAAGAAGAAATGAATGTCATCGGCGAACAATTGCTCGGTAAATCCCAAAAGTAACTAGAGACGGAATAGACAGAAAGAAAATGTAACTTTTAAAGTTGTATTATATTGTTAACGCTGTTGTTTGTAGTTTGGTACAGAAAATACCAGTATATACGAGAGGAGTCCCACTATTTCGGAGACTAAGGTATACGGAGCATAAGGAACCGTTCAGCCACGGTACAACGGCAATGGAGATTCAGGTTAGGTGTATTATGGTTACAGTCTCGTGCCACATTTAACACCTTCCGTACCAATCTACCTGTTATAAACCCTGCGATGTCTTTATTGTATTGATTGTATTGTATTGTATTATATTGTATTGTAAATTGTATATGGATGATTTGCCGAAACCATGATATCAGTAAATGGAATGGATATAATTGGAGAGTCATGTAGACAGAATATATCCATGGTTCGGTTCAGTCAATATAGATTGATATAGATTGAATAGACGGTTTCATGGATTCATATTGTAGTGTAGTTTGTACTTGAATCACATTCAAGTCGGATTGATTTAGGTTGAGACTCAGTCTGAGTCAGACACTTTTAAAAAGAACCTGAATTCTTGAATTAGTTTTGATATTATCGGTAACTGTTGCACATGGACGGCAGGATTTATGTTTTTCTGCAAGACAATTACCGTGTTGATAACACCGTTTGTTAGATTGTCTATCTTAAATAGGCAAGCACCCATATCTCCGGCTCCCTGAGGCTCAACAGACTGGTCCCGCTTAAACCTATATTTACTAGGGTCCTTATTGTAATTTAATATAACATGAGGGGGTTTTAGGTAAAAATAGTTTTGGCATAATTTCAAAACACACCTCAAGCATTTAATTATTGTCTTTAGGGTTTTCATAGATGTATATTTTATAGATGTGAAATTTCTAGTGAGTAAAACCTAATTTCATAGTATATGGTATTTTCTTGAAATAATGTACTTGTGTTGTATTTGGATGGTATTTTCATGTAACAGTAATTCCTTTGAATTAGAAAACTTGGAATATTTATATAATTAAAATAGATATTTTGATAATATATATATATATATATATTTAATGAAAATAATTTATTTATTTTCTTGTAGAAATTTCATTTTCTAAAGAAAAATGTATAAAAATTTCATCGAGATCGAATGCTCCTTGCGGAAGTTTGCATCTCGCTCTACTAAACCCGAGGATATGCGATAATCTGCACCATCCCGAACGGGTCCCCAAAATGGGTTGTAGAGGCGCAATTGCATGGAAATGTTTAATACATCTTTTTATAGAAAACGGTTTTGTAAGTTTAGGGTATTTATTTGTAAAGTCGTATTTTCTTGTAATCTATTGTCCCAAAATTCATCATGCTATGATAGAGATGTGTGTTGTGATGAGATAGGTCATTACCTCGTGAACTATCTAAAAGTATAGCAATGAATAAAATTATAAAGTCGAAATGAATAGTTTATGGTATTTTTATGTAAAAATATGATAAATGTCACAAAACTGATTATTTTGAGGTGAAAGTTGTTTTATTGAGATTGTTAATGTTTATTAAACAACATATGAGAATAAGGTTTTATCTTATTAAAGAAGATTGTAGTTTTTAAAGAAAACCGAATCGAAAGTGGGACTAACTCGGCTTCCGTCGAGTTTTGGAAACAAAACTTTTTAAAGATGAAGATGAGAGGGGGAAATAGGACTTACAGGCTTGGGATCAAGAGGAGAGATAGAGAGTCCTAAAGAAAGTTTCGGGTCATCGTTTCGTCGCCGGAATCTTCTCGAAAGTTCATCGGAGGTTTGCCCTTCACTAACTCCACTTGTACACTAAAAGACTTGAGAATTTTGTATAGTTTTTATACTAGAATTCTGGGTGAGATGGATGTAAAATGGAGTGGTATTTATAGGGAAACATTAGGGTTTGGTGTGTGAAAGAAATGCATTTAAAATTTGCATTAAAATGGAATTTAAAGGGTTTTATTATTCTCTGGAAATGTGTAGAGAAAATAAATAATACTGGAGTTATGGGGGGAGTCCAAGGGTCTAGGGTTTACAAAAAATTTTGGGTTTGGACTTGGTTGAACCGGCGGCGCCGGCCCATGCGTGAATCTCGTCGGTTGGATCTTTAGGTTGGGGGCTCGGATTCTCGCCACGTGTCTTGGTCGGTCTAAATACTAATTTGCACCTATTTGTTTTAAGTGCGACTCTTCATTTTACGTGCAGTGCACGTGCAAATTCTTGGGCTTCTAAAAGATTAAAAGAAATTAAATTAAATTAAAAAAATTATGTGGCTGATGGGATTTGAACTCTGGTGATTTGTAACAGCAGTGCAAGGCTTTACCAGTAAGCTACAAGCTCTTTCTTATTGTTCAAAAGCAAAACAAATTCTTATAGCATTCACAGGATTTGCAAATATCCCAATTGTACATTAACTTTTAAACAATTTTATGTACAGTGAAATTGGAGTTGTTACAGTCTATCCTCCCTACAAAAATTTCGTCCTCGAAATTTACAATTTATTTTAAGAACTAGTTTACAAATAAGTGAAAATATTTTGCACGCATCTCATCTTCCCTTTCCCATATTGATTCTCCTGAAGTGTCTGTCACGCCCCGCTTCCCAAAATGCGGAATACGAGGGGTAGACAAGGCCAACCATGCTCCTACGATCAAGGAAATGTCCTGCCGTAGTCACACTTCGGCTTCTAGTTTATCATGGTAAACAGTAAATGATGCGCAGGTAGTGAGAAATGCAGTAACTGAAAGATCAATAATATAAACTGACCTGAAGTGGAACAAACGAATGAAACTCGGAATAGCAAGTCAAGAAGTCTGCGGTGCACGTCTAGTTCTGATCCAGGCTAAATCTTCTCCTCACACTGAGTATGCATACTCAGGTCGTCAGAGCGATACAATAGCAATATAATATATATATATAATCAAATGACAGTTCTAACAGTGGTAATAGATATGAATAGCAGTAAATCAATGACAGCATGTATATGAATGTGCAGTAATCAACGCAGCGGAACAGTAAAGCAGTATAACGATATGTCACGTATGTCAACACAGTATAAAAGTAATATAAATGCCAGTATCCCTAGCAGTCTCTAAGTCTCACTGTACAGGTCACTAAGCCTATCGTCAGTCCAAGTGTGAGAGTCAACCACTCGCGGGTGTCCTCCACCCAAGGGTAGAACCCAAGGGCAAGGGACCACGGGCCCAACATGTAACAAGAATATCACGGTGTATATATCACGTACCCTGTAAATCTCCATATAACTCCTGTTTCCTGATTTAAAACCAGGAAAGCTTCTGAGAAAAGCTTCGAAAAGGGGGTCACGTGTTGGCACGTGACACCTAAAAGGGATCATCAAGTCAAGTTCAGTTTCCTGACTACGCTGAAGAAAATGGACTCCAGAAAGAGTCACGTGTTCCCACGTGACCAGGGTCACGTGGCGACACGTGACATTTAAATGCAAGCGTCAAAGGCACACAAGTTCCCTGATCAAGTCAAGAAAAGGTTTCAGAAGAGGTCACGTGCTCTCACGTGACCAGAGTCACGTGTTGACACGTGACGTTCAAGACAGCAGACCCGTCTCCCGTTGAACCAAAGAAAGAGAGTTCAAACAAGGGTCACGTGCTCACACGTGACCAGGGGTCACGTGGTAGCACGTGATGTTTAAGCAGCAATCAGAAGACGCAGCGCAGAAGGCTCATTCCAAAGGGGGTCACGTGCTCACACGTGACCACGGGTCACGTGGTCCCACGTGATCGGCTTTCAAAGCCCAATTTTGACGACAGAATTAAATTCTGAAGAAAATTCGAATCTTTCCAAAGGAAAGTAATTATCTGGGACCAATCAAATTAAAGATTCAGAGACGATTAAAGATCATCTATCTATGGAAAATCTCGGGTTTGGAAAGATTTCCCCCTTAAATCTAACCAAAATAGCAAAGGAGAATCTCTGGATTTGAAATCCAATGGTGAATAAAAATTCACCCAATAATCCAAAGGTCCAAAACGAATGATGGATGCAAATCAAATATCTCAATGAAGATTCGTCAAAAAACTGATTGATTCGGCTGCTGCTCCTATAAATAGGAGCCAAGAGACACAAAGAAAGGGGGATATACATGCGCAGAGAAGAAAAAAAGAAAAAAAAGGAGAAGAGCTTTGATACTTTGAAAAAGACTCGGATCTTCTGCAAAAAACCCTAGGTAAGAAAGGGAAGGCCTTTTGAAAGAAAGAGAATTTAATTCTCAACAGAGTTTAACTCTGATAATGTAAAAACAGAAGAACATATTTCTTCTCTCTTTGATGGAGGATCTGCAAAGTGCACATCTCCCCTTAAGGTTGAGAATTTAATTCTCAATGGGTTGAGATCCTGCCATGCAGATCCAAAACATAGAGAAGGAATGCAAGCACGAGAATTTAATTCTCACAGAACTATAGGAATTTAATTCCTTTAAAATAAAATTAGGGCTCGACCCTGTATCATGGGAATTTAATTCCTTCAAAACAAAAAGAAACAGGGTTGAACCCTAATTAAGAACATAGTTCTGTTGAAACAGCGGGAATTTAATTCCTTTAATCATAATTCCCTGAAAGGGGAGTTTAATTCCTTAAAAGCTTTTGTTAGGGTTTAACCCTATTCAGTTCTTCGCATAAACAAGGAATTTAATTCCCACAGAAAATTCAGAGTTAAACTCTATTCCAGAATACAAGTCTTCGAAAGGAAATAGGAATTTAATTCCTCTGAAATTAAAAGTTTCTGGAATTTAATTCCTGAAAAAGGAGTAACAAATCCTCTAAAAACAACATTAAGGCAGGGTCACGTGTCACCACGTGACCCCCCCAAAAGCCCTACAGAAAGCCCCTTTGAGGCAGTACCCCACGTGATCCACGTGACCCTTGGCAGAAACTCTAATACATAGGCATTTGAATGCCCATCACGTGATGGCACGTGACGCTCTGAAAGAGATGATAATCTCAGAATAAATGAAGGGAGGGCGCTCTCACGTGCCACCACGTGACCCCTCTCGCCTTAGTGTTTAACACTAAATTAAAACTCTCAAACCCAGTGTTAAAACACTGGTGGGCCTTAGTGTTCAACACTAAATAAAAAGCATTATTTGCAGTGTTCAACACTGAGCTGTTTTAGTGTTTAACACTAATTTGAAAGCCTTATTGCTGGTGTTTAACACCAACTATTCTTTTAGTGTTAAACACTAACTCGTCAACCCTATTCCCAGTGTTCAACACTGATTGCTCTGAAGTGTTTAACACTAGGCTTTGGCCCAATCGGCTAAAGGGATAGAGGCAAAGCTTCTCCCTCAATGGACCAACAAAAAGTCAATATTCCAGACCTGACTGGACTTAGCCCAAGTTGGCCATAAGTCCTCAATTTGTGATTAACTGAGCCAATGGGCTCATAACATAATTGATCGGTCTTGACCCAAATTGGGCCAGGGACTACTTAATCCATCCCGGTTCTAGGGTACATCTCTTCACTCCTTTGATACTTGGCATTGTAATCCCTCAATGTCTTCAAAGAGGTGACGGGTCCCGACGACCACACATTGATATGGACTGTGGGGTCCTTAAACCCATGCCTAATGCAAACTTCCTGGTTACGTGGAAAGCGGATAATGTCACTCTTTGACCCCGTGGAAACGTCCAGAGCGGATCCTGGTCCTCGCAGAGCACGGCAGTGAACCCGTGTGAAGCATCCAGAGCGGAGCCTAGTCCTCGCCTAACGCGGCAGTGAACCCGTGTGAAGCATCTAGTGCAAACTTCCTGGTTACGTGGAAAGCGGATAATGTCACTCTTTGACCCCGCGGGAAACGTCCAGAGCGGAGCCTGGTCTTCGCCTAGCACGGCAGTGAACCCGTGTGAAGCATCCAGAGCACATACCGGACTGTGGGGTCCTTAAACCCATGGACTACGACGTCCTTAACCTTGACCGAGTTGTCTTAAAACTAACAACGGACCGCAATGTCCTTAAACTACCCACGGACCGCAATGTCCTTAAACTACCAACAGACCGCAATGTCCTTAAACTACCCATGGACCGCAACGTCCCTAAACTAGAACAATAGAGCCCTTCATATGCTCTTTTGTCGGACCTAAACGGTCCCGTTTAAGTTGATCTTAGCCTCAAAGATGGCTCACGCGTCCTTAAACCCTCAAACATACTGGACTACGAATCCCCCAAATTAACTCCGGCTCAAGGGTACATCTCTGAACTCCTTTGACATCTGTCGTTGCAATCCTTCAACGTCGTCAGAGAGGTGATGGGTCCCGACAGCCACACAGACGATGGATCACTATGTCCCTAAACTGGAACATTAGAGTCCAAACACTCTTTTGTCGGATCTAAACGATCCCGTTAAGTTGATCTTAGTCACAGAGTTAGACTAACGTATCCTTAACAAACGTTTGAGTCGATCTTAGCCTCGAGTAGGGCTGACGTATCCTCAAACCAAAACCCCCCCAAACCCAAATTTAAGATAATGCGGATTTGGACTAGTCCACGCCCTACGGGCGACGACATAACTCAGTCTCCGTAAACAATCCACGGGCAATAAAACAAGCACCCACGACACGAAGTGACCATCTGGAGAAGGAGAAAGTTGTTATCGCAATGCGGTAGCGTAATTAACTGCAGGGGCTTGCGCCTGCAGGGAAGAGCGTCCCCACAATCAAAAACCCCTCAAACGAGGGGGAATCTGACGAAGTCTGCTACATCGGTCGCATCCGTTTAAACCTTCGATATATGGTGCCATAAATCAACTTGGCATCTTCGGAGAGGTGGACGGATAGCACCAATTAGCATCTGCCCCGAACCTAACGCCTCAGACGTCCCAACGTCCCGGCCGCCGTTCGGAGGGGAACAGATTCTGGCACGCCCGGTGGGACCTTTTCCTCTTTCCACTCCACACTTCGTGTGTCGTGATTCGCGAACCAATCGCGGTTCGCTAATAGTTGCCCTCGGGTTTCAAGGTACTGAGAATTGGCATCTCGCTTATTGCAGAAAGCAAAGGATCGATGGCTTCCACCCCTGCGAAATCCTCCAACTGCTCAGACGGCAATTGCAGCCGACGCTCTGCCTCGCCAGGAGGTATAGCCTATGGACCCCAAGCTGCTTCGCTATTCACAATGCCAGTGGAACAAGTCACTCGCGCCACCACGGGATTGTTCTTTGGGACTATGATCCCGCCGACAAACTTTACCGCTCCAGTGCTGACAAAGGAAACTCTTCGGAAGTCGGTCTTTGATCGTCTTACCCCTGCCGCGGCTCCTCTCAACGAGTCGCCCAACGTCGATGCCTCGGTCTTCTCTAGATTGGGCCAGGAATCCTGCGAGCTCATCATGGGGCCTACATTCTCAGAGAAGGCTGCTTGTAAGGAAGTGGCCGTTCCCGTTCCCGAAATCGCCAAGGCGACCTCTCCAGCCAAAAAGTCAGTCTTTACAAGATTGACGGCTCCGGCCTTTGCTCCCGCTTCCCAGAGGACATCGGTCTTCGATAGGCTAACGCCAACAACAACCCCCCACCCACGCAGGGGGCAAGAAGGAACCATTCTTACTGCTGACCCAACGCCGCCCGCTCGACGCGCTCGACGTCGCCATTGGCGCCGAGTAAGGAAGGCTGGGGGTAACTCTCCCTCCGGGTTGACTCCAGCGGCCCCGATGGCAGAGGTCAATGCTGCTGTTCCAACTGGGAACAGCTTTGAAATGCTAAATAAGGTGCGAAGGAATTCCCCCACAGCAGTACTAAAGAGGTCTCCTCCCTCATTGAAAAAGGTTGTGGAAACAAAACCCGAACAGCCCCGATCTCCTCAACGGCTGTCTTCCAAAATCTATAAGGCTTGGCGGCAGGCCCGAGACTCGATCATCGATCCAAACTTCTCCCGCCAGCACAAGAAGCCTAAAATCCAACCTGAAGCCGGTCACCAGGCTAAACCCCAAAAAGCTGGTGATCAACTGACTCACAAAAGGAGGAGGCCAGAGAGGACCTCACAGCATGCAGCGACGACTGAAAGCACTAAGCCCAGGCGCCCTAAGTCTGGGGGCATGGTGGTGCACACTGTTTACATGGCCTTTGGGAAAGAGGAAAGCCGCACTTCTACGGGCCACCGACCCCTAACCCGATCCGTGACGAAAGCCCAGGAGCAGCAACAAAAGCTTCAAGAAATGATGAATGCTATGGCCGCGCTCACCGGACCAAAAGAAAACCCAGAAACGTCCTCAGACGCACGCCGGGAGGAAGAAACAGACGCTGAATTCCTTCGCCGGACACTGGAGAAAAGGGACAAAGAGGCTGCTAAACAAGCGGCCAACATACAACGGATGGGCCTTCTCTTCCAAGATGTGATAGGAATGATGATCCAGCAGGACTAACCCGCCGAGGATCCCCCGATCGTTCTCGAAGACGACCGAGGAGAAATGTCAAATCCACCACCAGCCCTCTCAACGGCCAGGGAGGACGCAATCTCTAATGCTGACTTGGCTGACTACATAGCCCAGCAAATCCGGGTTCACCACGCGACTGAGGCAGCTGGTCAAGTCGTGAAAACGGGGCGGCCGTATCCGAGCTGGTACGATCAAATCAAATACCCGCAAGGCTATACGATACCGAAATTCCACGTGTATAAGGGGATCGGCAATCCCCATCAACATGTTGCCCAGTTCCGGGCCCTCTGCGGTAACACCGGCGGTGACGATAAATTGTTGCTTCGCCAGTTCGTGGGCAGCTTATCAGAAACAGCGTTCGAATGGTATTCAGAACTCCCGAACGATTCCATTAAAACGTTCGCTGAAATGGAGTTGTTGTTCACTCAGCGATTTGCAAGTGCCAGCGAACGCACTCCAATAACCGCACTTATTAACGCCAGGGTAAAACCGGGCGAAACCTGGGTCCAGTACGCTATACGCTGGCGGAACTTGTGGTCGAGATGTGAGCAACGCATCGAGGAAGCACCTGCGGTGGGCATGTTCGTGGGAACCCTAGACCCCCATGCAACTATCTCCCAGTTTATGATGTTCTTTAAGCCAACCACATTCCAGGCTTTAATCGACAAGTTGACTCAGATGGACCAGATGGGTCATAGACCATCTCCCCCGAAGTCGGAACCGCGGAATGACAAGGGTAAAGGAAGGGCAACCTTCGTCGCGAACGCCCAACAGCAACCTAACGCCCCGAAATCGGCGGATCAACTGGAGGAAAGACGCCGGTACTATAATGAGAAAATGAAACGTCCCTACTCGTTCCCGCGAGACAAGACGAAGCGGTTATTCAAGCTGGCGATACGCAACAGGCTTATAAACCTACCAAATCCAAGGCGACCGCCACAACCCACCGAGGTGAATGACTCCAACTACTGCCCTTACCATCAGACGGTAAGTCATCCGATTGAAGATTGCTTCGTCTTCAAAGGATGGATCGAAGATCAATACCTCCAAGGGAAGTTTGTACTGTCCGAAAAGTGGAAGGTGAACCCACCACAACCACATACTCCTAAAAAGGCCGATACACCGGGGGCAACCTGCTCCTTTATCGAAGAAGCTCCATGGGAGGTCGTGCTATCGACGAAGACCAAAAGAATGCTGAGAGACCTCCATGCGTGCCCTGCGATCGAATGGAAGGACCCTCTTGAACCTCAAATTATCAAAGGGATGTTGAAGCCCCGCACCATTGCAAAGACTCGTGATACGGGCCCAAATACTCATGCCCAACCGTCAAAATCTTCAAAGAAAAAGAACAGGAAAGCCAAGAAGCCCGCGAAGCTTGGAGACGAGCGAACAAACTTGCAGAAGCAAATCGATGCGCTAGAAGAATACAATCAAAAGGCGCGAACCCCCGTCACTCTGCAAGAGTTCCTCCGCCACATCTTTCAAGAGGACGATGATGGAGAGAGCTCGTCGGATGAATCCGAGGGATATTGGCGAGTTGCAACGTGATCTCCCATTCGTTTACCGATGATGAGAAAACTCCTGGCCTTGAAAAGCTGGAGACAGGGCCTGTACCAGAGCGTGCATGGCCAACAGATGAAATGATCGACGCTTTTCTGGACGAGATTCGTCTAAAATGTAAAGCGGACCAGGAGCGCGAGAAGGCCACATCTGAAGGAGCCAAATGCGGGCAGCTGAACGAAAGAGTTGAACGACCAGAGCGAAAGGCATCCGAAGTAAACAAGAAGATATTCAAGACGAGAAAAAGGTTTGCCAAAGCCATGTCAATGGGAATGAAGCTACCACCTTCGGAAGGAAATAGGCACAATGGGGCGGAGAGGCACCCTGACTACTGCACATATCACCGGAAGATCTCACACCCCATGGAGGAGTGCGACGCCTTTAAAATATGGTGGCAAGGATATGTTATTCGTCAGCAACATTTTAAGCGCATAAAACGCAAGAGCCGTCGGGAGCGAAGAAGTACTGTCGGAGGGCACAACAAGACTACCGGCAGCTGTTGCATGGCTGACGCCAGAGGGTCACAAATTCTCACCTTTGGGAGCGACTCTGACGAAGAAATGACTCTGGGCCCTCTCTTTAAAGAATCCGTTTTGGGGAAAGAGGAAGAATCGGAGATCTGCGAGAACATTCAGCTGCGCAATCGCACACTTCCAGAAAAGAATCTCGGGCCCGTCGGCCGAAAAGATAAGGGAAAGGAAAAGGTCATTGAAGATATTACCTTAGATGATCCGGTCACAAAAGAGCTAACTACCAAAGACCCTCCCAAAAAGGGTAAGGTGGACTATAACATCCTCGCGCACTTAAGGAAGCTACCCTCTCAGCTTAGCATTCTTGATGCCCTTCTATTATCAAAGGAAGCACGAGACTCACTAGTTAAGGCGTTGCAAGAGCCTGAACAATTCCAAGCCTTTCTCGCCACTGAAAGGATGAAGGATGAACTGGAGGAAGTGCACACGGCCGATGTCACTTTCGGTGATGAAGACCTCCTTCTCGGGACGTGCGACCACAACCGCCCCCTATATGTCTCTGGATACCGCCATGACATCAAGATAGGCAAGATCCTGGTGGATAATGGATCCTCCGTCAACCTCCTTAATGTTCGGGTGTTGAAGGAAATCTGCATGAGTGTGCAACACCTCGCTCGTGACAAAATTACTATCTCCGGTTTCGACTCTCAATCGTCACGGACTCTCGGATCTGTAATACTGACATTACGCTTCGGACTTCTCGTCACAGACATCAAGTTCCATGTCATTGACGCCAAGACCTGCTACAACGCCTTGCTCGGTCGTCCTTGGCTACACGAGTACAACATCATCCCCTCTACGCAACATCAGTGTATGAAGTACTTCAAGGATGGTTTCGAGTACACCGTAACAGGCGAGTTGAACCCGTTTTCTGTAAACGAAGTTCGCCAATACGAAGACGCGAAATACTTTTTGCCAGATTTCGAAGATACAGAAAGGTGTCGCGACCCAGAGGACAAAGCCGCCGCCACCATTCCCGTTTTTGGGAGCGATACCGAAGAGGAGGAGGAAATAGTGTATACAGGGCCATTCCAACGCAACAACCTGGGGGCGCCCACCCCCATACCGGTCTTCGGGAGTGATTCGGAGGACGAGGTTAACGCCGTATTCTCCAGTCGGCTGTCAATACAGGCACCCCTTTGCGAGGACCATAGTCTGCAAATCACCATGGTACCGCAAGAACACTATAAGGATCTCGACGTGCTTCAAGCTCACAGCGTGCAGGACCTGCAAACATTTTACGTCCCTCCCAGGAGAAGGGGGGAGAAGGTGATCCTATTCTACCAATCCTCAGAGTCGAGGGTGGAGAAAGAGATCTGGCACGGCGCGGATGTTACACTTGACAGGCTCCAACCCATCCGTCTGCCTAGATACTATACAAATGGATTGAAGAAGTTATTGAAGCGCCAAGGAGTACCCTTAAAACAGACGGTGCGGCAGGCTCGGTTCTACAACAGGATTTGGGATGTCCCCGGGACCCAACGCAAATTGCCCAACGGGAAAATAGAAACACTTGGGCTTGGATACGCGAAGGCCGGAAAACGGGAGCGAGCCCACAGCAGCTACGCTATATTTACCTTTGATGAAGAAGAGGACGCCCTGTCAGGAGAGGCCGACCCCTCATCAAAACTAGACCCCGCGATCGAAACGCCAAGTCCGTCGTTTGAAGAGCGAGTGGGCAAGCTTATCAGGAAAGTGGATCAGAAAGTTCGGGGAGACCACAACCGCGAAATGGCCATCTATGAGAGGGCCAGGACGCAACGTCTATTCCAACAGGCTGCAAAAGATAAAGATGTTCATCCTTGTCAACCCGTCACACGAAAGGCCCGAGGTGGAGACGGAAATAAGTCAAGAAGCGAAAAGAAGAGCCGACAACAACGACGCAGGATTAGAGGGCTACGGGTGCTGCGCAGCTCGGATTCGTCCTTCATAGAAAAGATGAGCCGAGCGTACTCCTTCCCCCGAGACAAGACGGAAAGGTTACTCAAGCTCGCCCTAAAACATCAGATGATCACGCTTCCAGATTCTAGGCATCCTGAGCAAGCTAGCAAGGTCTCTCATCCGAGTTATTGCTCTTATCACCGAGCCATAGGACATCCTACCGAAGACTGCTTCACCTTCAAGAACTGGGTCGAGGACCAGTACCGACGGGGTAGATTCGCTTTATCCGATGGTTGGAGAGTAACGCCGCCGCAAAAGCACGAGCCCAAAGCCACAAGAGCAGAACCGGATCCACCTCAGTCTTGGGAGCGGGTTCGCACCTGTTATATGATTACGATATTAAAAGAAGAGCCCGAGAACGAAGATGACCTTCCCCGGTGTTTCGAGAACAGCGATGATGAGTTGATCTCGGAATTTTCGCCCGCTCCGAAAGAACTTGAAGACGGTATACATACTACCGCAGATAACCTCGAGAAGATCGAGCTGGGATCGGCAGACGACCCGCGACCGACATTTGTCAGCGAGCTGTTATCCGAGGAAAAGGTGGCCACGTTAAAGAACGTGCTCCTACGGCATAAAGACTGCTTCGCGTGGAACTACTCCGAGATGCCAGGATTGGATCCGGAGATTGCGGTGCATAGATTAGCAATATCCCCGGATATCAAGCCAGTCAAGCAGGCGCCAAGGAGGATGCGACTTGAGCTGGAGATGAGCATCAACGCCGAAGTCAAGAAGTTGATCGATTCCGGATTTATCCAGGAAGTCCAATATCCCGACTGGATTGCCAACATCGTCCCGGTAATGAAGAAGAATGGAACGGTGCGCATATGCGTGGATTTCAGGGATCTCAATAAAGCATGCCCAAAGGACGATTTCCCGGTGCCGGTAACCGAGCTAATGATAGATAACACATCCACTCACGAGGTCTTCTCCTTTATGGATGGTTCATCAGGATACAATCAGATAAAGATGCATCCCGAAGACCAGAAGCACACCGCTTTCCGGACTCCTTTGGGCATATTCTGCTACAAGGTTATGCCCTTTGGCCTAAAGAACGCTGGCGCCACCTATCAAAGGGCCATGACAAAAATCTTCGACGATCTCATACACGACATCGTCGAATGCTATATCGATGACCTCGTAGTGAAGAGCATGTCATACGAAGAGCATTTAAAGCATCTCGAAACCGTATTTCAACGCCTTCGGCAATACAATTTGAAAATGAATCCCCTCAAGTGCGCGTTTGGAGTCTCCTCGGGTAAATTCCTAGGATTCATCGTTCGACACCGAGGTATTGAAATAGATCCGTCAAAGATTAAAGCGATTATGGAAATGCCTCCGCCGAGAACCCTCAAGCAGTTGCGGTCTCTCCAAGGGAAGCTCGCATACATCCGGCGGTTTATCGCTAATCTTTCGGGCAAATGCCGTCCTTACAGCCACCTGATGAAAAAGGGAACCCCGTTCGTTTGGAATCACAAATGTCAAGGTGCACTAGACGAGATCAAACAATACTTGCAAAATCCTCCGGTGTTGGCTACCCCAGTGAAAGGAAAGCCTCTCATTCTTTACACGGCCGCCCTTGAAGGTTCTTTGGGCGCATTATGGGCACAGGAGAATGATCAGGGGAAAGAAAGAGCACTTTACTACTTAAGTCGAGTGCTGCTGGGGGCAGAAAGCAATTACTCGCCCATCGAAAAACATTGCTTGGCATTAATCTTTGCAATAACGAAGCTCAGGCACTATGCGTTGGCACATGAAGTCCGTCTCATTTCGAAGGTGGACCCCCTTAAATACCTGATGTCAAAGGCTATATTGACAGGACGACTCGCTAAATGGGCCCTGCTCTTGATGGAGTTCTCGATAACATATCAACCCCTCAAGGCAGTGAAGGGCCAGGCCATTGCCGACTTCCTCGCCGAGCACCCGATACCGGCCGACTCTCCTCTGAACTGTGATTTGCCGGACGAGCATGCATTTGATGCAATTGGCGGTGGAAGCACACGATGGGAACTCTATTTCGATGGAGCGTCCTCCATAAAGAAACAGAAACAAGGTAACCCGATCATCAAATCGGGGATAGGCCTTATCTCTGCAACTCCACAAGGAGGGATAATGCGCTTCGCCTTCTCCTTAACAGAGTCAAGGACAAACAATGAAGCCGAATACGAAGCTCTGATAGCAGGCCTCGAAATCGCCATCAACATGGGAATTGAAGACCTCCTCATATACGGAGATTCTCAGCTGGTCGTTAGCCAAGTAAATGGTGACTACCAAACGTGCAAACCAGAATTGGTGAAGTACGGCGAAAAGGTGCAACAACTGTTGGCCCAGATCCCCTTCTATATTCTAGAGAACATACCGCGCACAGAGAACAGCAAAGCAGACGCGTTGGCCAAACTCGCTAAAGAACTGGCCGACGAGAACCTCGATGACGTCAGAATCATAGTACAAAGCCGTCGAGTGCTCGCCCCGGCAGAAATACCTCCGGAATTATATAAAGAAAAGGGAGCGATTGAGCAAGCGACCCTACAAATAAAAGACCGTGAGAAGGCTGAGGACTGGAGGGAAGTCTTCATAGACTACTTTAAGTCCCACCGAATGCCCGAAGAAGCGTCCTCAAGACATCAGCTTATGAAACGAGCTCTATCCTTCGCTTTCGTCAACGATACCATGTACAAGAGATCGTTTGATTTTCTATGGCTGATATGCTTGGGACCTGACGAAGCAGAAAGAGTCGTTCAAGAAGTTCACGACGGGCTTTGCGGTTCTCATCAAGCGGGCCCAAAGATGAAGTTAAAAATTAAACGGATGGGTTACTACTGGCCCACGATGATCCAGGACTGCCTCGAGTATGCGAAGCAATGCCACTCATGCCAGATCCATGGAGACTTCATCCACCAACATCCGAATCCACTACACCCAACGGTGGCCAGCTGGCCATTCGAAATGTGGGGGACTGACATAGTCGGCCCCATTGAGCCAGCATCATCCCGGGGACACCGCTTTATCCTGGCGACAACTGATTACTTCTCCAAATGGGCAGAAGCAGTACCACTGAAGGAAGTGAAGACGGAGAATATCGTCCATTTCTTCAAGACGCAAGTCATCTATCGGTTCGGAACTCCATGACGGATTATCTCCGATAATGGGCCGGCCTACCGAAGCCATAAGATTAGCCGCTTCGCACAGCAGCACAATATAGACTGGAGATATTCTTCAGTTTACAACCCACGAGCTAACGGTCTAGCCGAGGCTTTCAATAAGACCTTGACGAAGATCATAAAAAAGACCGTCTCCAGGAATAAGAGGGACTGGCACGAAAGGCTGCAAGAAGCCCTTTGGGCTTATCGAACTACATTCAAGACGGCCACGAACACAACGCCGTACGCGTTGGTATTTGGGACGGAAGCAGTTCTCCCCCTTGAGATAGAGTTACCCTCTCTACGAGTAGCAGTCCACCACGAGCTGACGAACGAAGAAAATGCTCACCTTCGGCTTGAGGAGCTTGATGCCCTCGACGAAACCCGGCTCATAGCGCAACAACATCTAGAGGCCTACAAAGCAAAGATGACGCGCTCGTACGAAAGATTGACCAGGCCGAGGACATTCCGCCAAGGTGAACTCGTACTAGTGGTCAAAAGACCTATGATCCCCAATCGCGCCAAGCGGGGAAAATTTGAGCCAAACTATGAAGGCCCGTACATCATAGACAAGGTCTACCAGGGTGGAGCCTATCTACTCATAGACATGCACGGTGAAAGGCCTTTCAGGCCAGTAAACGGCCGCTTCTTGAAGAAATACCATGCTTAATAAGCTACAGCCTAGGTCAATGATAGATGACGACGACTATGTCCGCTCGCTATCTTCCCAGGCTCAGACTTTACAAGCAGCAGCCGGCCTTCCTATAGCAACGGACCGAAACGTCCTTAAACTAGCGACGGACCGAAACGTCCTTAAACTATCTACGGACCGAAACGTCCTTAAACTAATGCCGGACTGAAACGTCCTTAAACTAACAACGGACCGAAACGTCCTTAAACTAACGGCGGACCGAAACGCCCTTAAACTAACGACGGACCGAAACGTCCCTAAACTACCACCGCAACGTCCTTAGGTTGACGAGATGGATAAAAAAAAAAAAAAAAAACAAAAAAAAACGGTATGTCCATAAGCAAAATGGGCACGGATGGAAAACCCGAAAGGGCTCCGTGAGTAAAAACAGCAGGGCTGCCGGCAAGTGTTCGTGAAAACCCAAAAGGGCGCGACCTTGTAAAAAAAAAAGAAGGTGAAAAAGAATAAAAAAAAACGGTATGTCCATAAGCAAAATGGGCACGGATGAAAACCCGAAGGGGCTCCGTGAGTAAAAACAGCAGGACTACCAGCGAGTGTTTGTGAAAACCCGAAAGGGCGCAACCTCGTTAAAGGACACTTACAGAGTCCTCTCGACCTTGTAAGGAGAAACCACCTGCGTGAGATCCTTACGACTCACAAAGGAGCAGCACACTTAGGGATCCTCACGATTCCTAAGGAGAAAATACACTTACGAGATCCTCACGACTCGTAAGGAGAATTCTCTTATGGGACCCTCCCGGCTCATAAGAGTTGAAAGTCTTAAGTTACAGAAACCTGAACCTGTTCTTAAGCAAAATCCTCCACAACCTCCAATACTGCCCTACAAGCGGCTCCATACTGACCCTTGTATACAATCCACGGGCGCGAATAAACATTTCCCCAACAAAGTCCAACCCTTGTAAGTCCTCTCGACTTATAAGGAGAAAATCCTTTTGTAAGATCCTTACGGCTTACAGGGGAACATACACTTAGGAGTCCTCACGATTCCTAAGGAGAAAACGCACCTGCGAGATCCTCACGACTTGTAGGGAGAAATACCTTTGTGAGACCCTTACGGCTCATGAAGTCAAAAGCCTTAGTCGACAGGACCTTAACCCTGTTTGCTAAGCCACCTTTGTTCAACATCGACAAAAGCAAATGATGATTCGCTCCTGGCAACGTTCCAGTTGTAGCGGTGCTGATGCCAAAATCGATGCCTAAAAACCAGGCTTGTAACGAAAAGCTAGCAAGCCATACATGCCTGAAAAATAGCCGAAATGATGGGGCAACTCGCAATAAAAAGTAGCGAGCAGAAAATAAATAAATAGCCGAAATGATGGGGCAACTTGCAATAAAAATCAGCAAGTAAAAAAAAATGAAGGCATGAAAAATAGCCGAAATGATGGGGCAACTCGCAATAAAAAGTAGCGAGCAGAAAATAAATAAATAGCCGAAATGATTGGGCACCGCGAAAAATAGCCGAAATGATTGGGCAATCGCGATTTTCGCGATATAAAAGCTGAAATGATAAAGCATCGCGGAAAAAGAAATAAAATAAAAATAAAATTTATGCCCTACAGGTGATATTCCATCACACCCTGTACACAATCCAAGGGCGTAAACAAAAAGGGATCATACTTCTCCCCCAGGTTTCATCAGAAAAAAAGAAGCCAGGTCTCGACGGGCCACAAGCGACCTAGAGATCATCCAAACACTCGTCTCGTAACAACGGACATGACTTCAAACAAAGCAGAGCAGCGGCAGCTCCCAGTTCCATGGCTCGGTGGCATACATATCGCCAACAGTCAAGCCTCCATCCCGCGAAATGCGGATACAATCAGTACAAACTTCCTGGTCACGTGGAACGCGGATAACATCACTCTTTGACCCCGTGGAAAACGTCCAGAGCGGATCCTGGTCCTCGCAGAGCATGGCAGTGAACCCGTGCGAAGCATCCAGAGCGGAGCCTAGTCCTCGCCTAACGCGGCAGTGAACCCGTGTGAAGCATCTAGTGCAAACTTCCTGGTTACGTGGAAAGCGGATAACGTCACTCTTTGACCCCGTGGAAAACGTCCAGAGCGGATCCTGGTCCTCGCAGAGCATGGCAGTGAACCCGTGCGAAGCATCCAGAGCGGAGCCTAGTCCTCGCCTAACGCGGCAATGAACCCGTGTGAAGCATCTAGTGCAAACTTCCTGGTTACGTGGAAAGCGGATAACGTCACTCTTTGACCCCGTGGAAAACGTCCAGAGCGGATCCTGGTCCTCGCAGAGCATGGCAGTGAACCCGTGCGAAGCATCCAGAGCGGAGCCTAGTCCTCGCCTAACGCGGCAATGAACCCGTGTGAAGCATCTAGTGCAAACTTCCTGGTTACGTGGAAAGCGGATAACGTCACTCTTTGACCCCGTGGAAAACGTCCAGAGCGGATCCTGGTCCTCGCAGAGCATGGCAGTGAACCCGTGCGAAGCATCCAGAGCGGAGCCTAGTCCTCGCCTAACGCGGCAATGAACCCGTGTGAAGCATCTAGTGCAAACTTCCTGGTTACGTGGAAAGCGGATAACGTCACTCCTTGACCCCGTGGAAAACGTCCAGAGCGGATCCTGGTCCTCGCAGAGCATGGCAGTGAACCCGTGCGAAGCATCCAGAGCGGAGCCTAGTCCTCGCCTAACGCGGCAATGAACCCGTGTGAAGCATCTAGTGCAAACTTCCTGGTTACGTGGAAAGCGGATAACGTCACTCTTTGACCCCGTGGAAAACGTCCATAGCGGATCCTGGTCCTCGCAGAGCATGGCAGTGAACCCGTGCGAAGCATCCAGAGCGGAGCCTAGTCCTCGCCTAACGCGGCAGTGAACCCGTGTAAAGCATCTAGTGCAAACTTCCTGGTTACGTGGAAAGCGGATAACGTCACTCTTTGACCCCGTGGAAAACGTCCAGAGCGGATCCTGGTCCTCGCAGAGCATGGCAGTGAACCCGTGCGAAGCATCCAGAGCGGAGCCTAGTCCTCGCCTAACGCGGCAATGAACCCGTGTGAAGCATCTAGTGCAAACTTCCTGGTTACGTGGAAAGCGGATAACGTCACTCTTTGACCCCGTGGAAAATGTCCAGAGCGGATCCTGGTCCTCGCAGAGCATGGCAGTGAACCCGTGCGAAGCATCCAGAGCGGAGCCTAGTCCTCGCCTAACGCGGCAATGAACCCGTGTGAAGCATCTAGTGCAAACTTCCTGGTTACGTGGAAAGCGGATAACGTCACTCTTTGACCCCGTGGAAAACGTCCAGAGCGGATCCTGGTCCTCGCAGAGCATGGCAGTGAACCCGTGCGAAGCATCCAGAGCGGAGCCTAGTCCTCGCCTAACGCGGCAGTGAACCCGTGTGAAGCATCTAGTGCAAACTTCCTGGTCACGTGGAACGCGGATAACGTCACTCTTTGACCCCGTGGAAAACGTCCAGAGCGGATCCTGGTCCTCGCAGAGCATGGCAGTGAACCCGTGCGAAGCATCCAGAGCGGAGCCTAGTCCTCGCCTAACGCGGCAGTGAACCCGTGTGAAGCATCTAGTGCAAACTTCCTGGTCACGTGGAACGCGGATAACGTCACTCTTTGACCCCGTGGAAAACGTCCAGAGCGGATCCTGGTCCTCGCAGAGCATGGCAGTGAACCCGTGCGAAGTATCCAGAGCGGAGCCTAGTCCTCGCCTAACGCGGCAGTGAACCCGTGTGAAGCATCTAGTGCAAACTTCCTGGTTACGTGGAAAGCGGATAACGTCACTCTTTGACCCCGTGGAAAACGTCCAGAGCGGATCCTGGTCCTCGCAGAGCATGGCAGTGAACCCGTGCGAAGCATCCAGAGCGGAGCCTAGTCCTCGCCTAACGCGACAGTGAACCCGTGTGAAGCATCTAGTGCAAAATTCCTGGTCACGTGGAACGCGGATAATGTCACTCTTTGACCCCGTGGAAAGCGTCCAGAGCGGATCCTGGTCCTCGCAGAGCATGGCAATGAGCCCGTGCAAAGCATCCAGAGCGGAGCCTAGTCCTCGCCTAACGCGGCAGTGAACCCGTGTGAAGCATCTAGTGCAAAATTCCTGGTTACGTGGAACACGGATAATGTCACTCTTTGACCCCGTGGAAAACGTCCAGAGCGGAGCCTGGTCCTCGCCAAGCACGGCAGTGAACCCGTGTGAAGCATCCAGAGCAAACACCGGACTGTGGAGTCCTTAAAATCCACGGACTATGACGTCCTTAACCTCGACTGTGATGTCTTAAAACTAACAATCAACCCCCCCGATTCCCTACGGATTTCGCCTTGGTTTAAGGGTACATCTCTTCACTCCTTTGATACCTGGCGTTGTAATTCCTCAACGTCTTCAAAGAGGTGGCGGGTCCCTGCAACCAAACACCGGACTGTGGAGTCCCTAAATCCATGGACTATGAGGTCCTTAACCTTGACCGTGATGTCTTAAAACTAACAGCGGACTGTGGAGTCCTTAAATCCACGGACTATGAGGTCCTTAACCTTGACCGCGACGTCTTTAAACTACGGTACCTTGAGAGATCCCTAACCCCGTGAAACACGGAAAAAGGTGATCACACCCGGCACTTGCAGGCCCTCGCCACCTGTAAGGAAGAAAAACTCTCTTGTGAGATCCTTACGACTCTCAAGGGAAAACCCGCTTAAGGATCATCACGATCTTTAAGAAGAACTCACACCTATGGGATCCTCTCGACCTATAGGGAGAAAGACTCCTTATGAGACCCTCGTGGCTCATAAGATGCAAAGGCCTCAGGAAACAGATCCTAACCCTGAATCCTAAGCCACGGCCGTCCTGCAAGAAGATTAAGATAGAATATCCGCAGAATGCGTTCAATGAAAAGGGGACACATCACTGAGAGGAAAATTGTATCCTTTATTCATAAACCAAAATGGATGCAAAATACAATTCAAAACAAAAAAAGGGCAGATACTCTTATTCATGAGTATGTACAAAAAAAAGGGGGTTCTACATTAACGAAAAAGATCACCAAACACAGGATCAACGGCACAGGGGTTGATGAAGCAAAGGACAAAATTCTCCATCTCTCTCCCCGCTTTCTCCAGCACATCGAAGCGACGATTCTCGCGAGAAGTCGCTCCCCATCGGTTGGTGCCATGTTCGTCCGCGAATGCAAACATAATAGCTCGCCGGGCCCTTATCTCGCTCAGCAGATGAATTGAGCAGTCCTTCAGAG
This sequence comes from Agapanthus africanus, assembly GCA_030015575.1. NCBI lineage: Eukaryota > Viridiplantae > Streptophyta > Magnoliopsida > Asparagales > Amaryllidaceae > Agapanthus > Agapanthus africanus. Next base: position 425,354,163 of record CM057349.1, read on the forward strand.
CTTGAGTAATCAAGCATGCTTCATGAAAACCCTCGAGCTTTTCTTCCGCCGCATCAAGCATCGCCAGGGTCATCTCTGCCGGGTGAGGAGGAATGTCGGCAAGCACGGCCATGAGGATCATCCGGAGCCAGAGGGAACCCATCGGGAGGGGAGACCCTCTACGGATCGAGAGCTCGTGCATGGCCAAGTCACATTCGTTGTCAGAAAGGAGGGGGTCCACCAACCGAGCAGAAAAGCGGGGGATCATCTCCTCAAGAGGAACTTCCCACGGCTGTCGACGAGCATGAGGGCGATTACAAGCCATGGCACTCGTTTCTCCCTCAAGAAAAAAAAATATATATATATATATATGATATGAATCTCTCTGTGAAAGGAAAAGAAGGCTGTAGCCTCATATATAATAAAGCGCATTAAGTGCTGTGCGCAGAAAATCTTGCATGGCGAAATTATTTTCAAGGCCTAAAAAAAGGAAAGGCACCGAAAATCAAGGAGATGTAATTATTTCCAAGACCCTTTCTCTGCACTGAAAATACGGCATGGAAAATTTTGTGAACAGCCACATCAAGGGATCCCACGTGCGGAACACGTGAGGCCTAAACCTGACGTTCAGTTAAAAGGAAAATATGGAGTGATACCCTGCATGATAAAAAGCATAAACAACAATAGTAGCAAAATAATAAAATCTCAGAGAAAAAGCGTGCAAACATACAAGGATACAACAAAACTTGTCATTCAGACTTCAAGAAGGCAATACAAAACAAAAAGAAAAAAACTTTTACAATGGTAAGGCTTCAGACGCGGGGCACGGGTTGAGAAACTCGGAATTGACTTTATTCAAGATCTTCCAAGCATTTCGAACCTCCCGAGTATGCTTTCTCTCACGGTCACAGGCATCGGGGTCCCCGCGGATGTCCTCTTCCCTCCGGTAGGCGCCCAGTATGGCTGATTGCTGAAAAATCTGATGAAGGAGATCAATGAGATCATCCCGCCTTCTCTTTGAGATCAAGCCCATAAGGTACACCGAATGCACCTTATCCTCGGCAATGTCCAAGTCCCCGAGCGGTATGCCGGCGCAAAAGAGAGGAAGTGCCTCCCGGATCGCCAGCACGATTAGCCTCAGAAGAGAAGAGCGACGGGGGAGGAGCCTATGGTTGTACTCGTCGAAACGGCTCATGATTTCGACACACTGAGCGTCGGTGAACTCCTGGTTCTGACCGCGGCCCAGCGCATGAATGTTCCCGTAGGAGATGATCTCGTCAAGTCTATACAGATGGGCATCCATGGTACCTAAGATAAAAGTCAAGAGATTCATTACAAAGCCATCATTTCACTAATTGCAGAAGAACAGCCTTGGGCCAAGAGACCCCAAAGATTCTCTGTGTGAAGAAATCGAGTTCTTCGTTGGAATTTAATTCCTTGTTAAGAAAAGGGAATTAAATTCCCAAAAACATTTTGATGGAATTAAATTCCATGGGTTTGAACCGCCATCATCATCTCTTCAAAGATCATCTAAACCCTAAGAGATCTACAGTTGAAAGATTAAACAGTTTCATGTTCTTATGGAAAATATGAAGAAAGAAGGGTACAAACCCTTGTTTTGGATTTAAAATCCAGGAAAATGTGAAGGTCCATCGTTGTCCAAGAACATTACCTGAGGAAAAAGGATTCCTTTTGAGCAGAGTTAAACTCTGAAAATATTTTAAAACAGAGAACTAAGCTCTGGAAGAAGAGAATTAAATTCTCAGAAAAAGTTCTCAGAAGAAGAAGATGGGCAAAAGTGAAGGCTCCTATGAAGAGGAAGAGGTATTTATAGAAGGCAATGGAAACGTTTCGTCTCCCCAGATCCCTAGAGGAATCCAACGGTCACAAGAGGTGACAGCGTTGCACTCACGTGCAGACACGTGAGAACAACGCTGTGGGGGCATTTGTTTCCTGATTTAAAATCAGGAAAGCTTCTGAGAAAAGCTTCGAAAAGGGGGTCACGTGTTGGCACGTGACACCTAAAAGGGATCATCAAGTCAAGTTCAGTTTCCTGACTACGCTGAAGAAAATGGACTCCAGAAAGAGTCACGTGTTCCCACGTGACCAGGGTCACGTGGCGACACGTGACATTTAAATGGAAGCGTCAAAGGCACACAAGTTCCCTGATCAAGTCAAGAAAAGGTTTCAGAAGAGGTCACGTGCTCTCACGTGACCAGAGTCACGTGTTGACACGTGACGTTCAAGACAGCAGACCCGTCTCCCGTTGAACCAAAGAAAGAGAGTTCAAACAAGGGTCACGTGCTCACACGTGACCAGGGGTCACGTAGTAGCACGTGATGTTTAAGCAGCAATCAGAAGACGCAGCGCAGAAGGCTCATTCCAAAGGGGGTCACGTGCTCACACGTGACCACGGGTCACGTGGTCCCACGTGATCGGCTTTCAAAGCCCAATTTTGACAACAGAATTAAATTCTGAAGGAAATTCGAATCTTTCCAAAGGAAAGTAATTATCTGGGACCAATCAAATTAAAGATTCAGAGACGATTAAAGATCATCTATCTATGGAAAATCTCGGGTTTGGAAAGATTTCCCCCTTAAATCTAACCAAAATAGCAAAGGAGAATCTCTGGATTTGAAATCCAATGGTGAATAAAAATTCACCCAATAATCCAAAGGTCCAAAACGAATGATGGATGCAAATCAAATATCTCAATGAAGATTCGTCAAAAAACTGATTGATTCGGCTGCTGCTCCTATAAATAGGAGCCAAGAGACACAAAGAAAGGGGGATATACATGCGCAGAGAAGAAAAAAAGAAAAAAAAGGAGAAGAGCTTTGATACTTTGAAAAAGACTCGGATCTTCTGTAAAAAACCCTAGGTAAGAAAGGGAAGGCCTTTTGAAAGAAAGAGAATTTAATTCTCAACAGAGTTTAACTCTGATAATGTAAAAACAGAAGAACATATTTCTTCTCTCTTTGATGGAGGATCTGCAAAGTGCACATCTCCCCTTAAGGTTGAGAATTTAATTCTCAATGGGTTGAGATCCTGCCATGCAGATCCAAAACATAGAGAAGGAATGCAAGCACGAGAATTTAATTCTCACAGAACTATAGGAATTTAATTCCTTTAAAATAAAATTAGGGCTCGACCCTGTATCATGGGAATTTAATTCCTTCAAAACAAAAAGAAACAGGGTTGAACCCTAATTAAGAACATAGTTCTGTTGAAACAGCGGGAATTTAATTCCTTTAATCATAATTCCCTGAAAGGGGAGTTTAATTCCTTAAAAGCTTTTGTTAGGGTTTAACCCTATTCAGTTCTTCGCATAAACAAGGAATTTAATTCCCACAGAAAATTCAGAGTTAAACTCTATTCCAGAATACAAGTCTTCGAAAGGAAATAGGAATTTAATTCCTCTGAAATTAAAAGTTTCTGGAATTTAATTCCTGAAAAAGGAGTAACAAATCCTCTAAAAACAACATTAAGGCAGGGTCACGTGTCACCACGTGACCCCCCCAAAAGCCCTACAGAAAGCCCCTTTGAGGCAGTACCCCACGTGATCCACGTGACCCTTGGCAGAAACTCTAATACATAGGCATTTGAATGCCCATCACGTGATGGCACGTGACGCTCTGAAAGAGATGATAATCTCAGAATAAATGAAGGGAGGGCGCTCTCACGTGCCACCACGTGACCCCTCTCGCCTTAGTGTTTAACACTAAATTAAAACTCTCAAACCCAGTGTTAAAACACTGGTGGGCCTTAGTGTTCAACACTAAATAAAAAGCATTATTTGCAGTGTTCAACACTGAGCTGTTTTAGTGTTTAACACTAATTTGAAAGCCTTATTGCTGGTGTTTAACACCAACTATTCTTTTAGTGTTAAACACTAACTCGTCAACCCTATTCCCAGTGTTCAACACTGATTGCTCTGAAGTGTTTAACACTAGGCTTTGGCCCAATCGGCTAAAGGGATAGAGGCAAAGCTTCTCCCTCAATGGACCAACAAAAAGTCAATATTCCAGACCTGACTGGACTTAGCCCAAGTTGGCCATAAGTCCTCAATTTGTGATTAACTGAGCCAATGGGCTCATAACATAATTGATCGGTCTTGACCCAAATTGGGCCAGGGACTACTTAATCCATCCCGGTTCTAGGGTACATCTCTTCACTCCTTTGATACTTGGCATTGTAATCCCTCAATGTCTTCAAAGAGGTGACGGGTCCCGACGACCACACATTGATATGGACTGTGGGGTCCTTAAACCCATGCCTAATGCAAACTTCCTGGTTACGTGGAAAGCGGATAATGTCACTCTTTGACCCCGTGGAAACGTCCAGAGCGGATCCTGGTCCTCGCAGAGCACGGCAGTGAACCCGTGTGAAGCATCCAGAGCGGAGCCTAGTCCTCGCCTAACGCGGCAGTGAACCCGTGTGAAGCATCTAGTGCAAACTTCCTGGTTACGTGGAAAGCGGATAATGTCACTCTTTGACCCCGCGGGAAACGTCCAGAGCGGAGCCTGGTCCTCGCCTAGCACGGCAGTGAGCCCGTGTGAAGCATCCAGAGCACATACCGGACTGTGGGGTCCTTAAACCCATGGACTACGACGTCCTTAACCTTGACCGAGATGTCTTAAAACTAACAACGGACCGCAATGTCCTTAAACTACCCACGGACCGCAATGTCCTTAAACTACCAACGGACCGCAATGTCCTTAAACTACCCATGGACCGCAACGTCCCTAAACTAGAACAATAGAGCCCTTCATATGCTCTTTTGTCGGACCTAAACGGTCCCGTTTAAGTTGATCTTAGCCTCAAAGATGGCTAACGCGTCCTTAAACCCTCAAACATACTGGACTACGAATCCCCCAAATTAACTCCGGCTCAAGGGTACATCTCTGAACTCCTTTGACATCTGTCGTTGTAATCCTTCAACGTCGTCAGAGAGGTGATGGGTCCCGACAGCCACACAGACGATGGACCACTATGTCCCTAAACTGGAACATTAGAGTCCAAACACTCTTTTGTCGGATCTAAACGATCCCGTTAAGTTGATCTTAGTCACAGACTAACGTATCCTTAACAAACGTTTGAGTCGATCTTAGCCTCGAGTAGGGCTGACGTATCCTCAAACCAAACCCCCCCCCAAACCCAAATTTAAGATAATGCGGATTTGGACTAGTCCACGCCCTACGGGCGACGACATAACTCAGTCTCCGTAAACAATCCACGGGCAATAAAACAAGCACCCACGACACGAAGTGACCATCTGGAGAAGGAGAAAGTTGTTATCGCAATGCGGTAGCGTAATTAACTGCAGGGGCTTGCGCCTGCAGGGAAGAGCGTCCCCACAATCAAAAACCCCTCAAACGAGGGGGAATCTGACGAAGTCTGCTACATCGGTCGCATCCGTTTAAACCTTCGATATATGGTGCCATAAATCAACTTGGCATCTTCGGAGAGGTGGACGGATAGCACCAATTAGCATCTGCCCCGAACCTAACGCCTCAGACGTCCCAACGTCCCGGCCGCCGTTCGGAGGGGAACAACTCCCTAAATATATAAGCCGGCATGGGACTCCCGAGATTCTGTTGAACTCACACTTAAACTACCCCACACCCCATGGTCTACATCAAACGCTAACCATCACCCTAAATACTAATCGATCCGTGACAAGTCTGCGCGAGAACTGGAGGCAGGACCTCCATCAAGCACGTCCCGACTAATACCTAAGATAAATGGCAGTGTCGGATGCCTTATCTGTGACACCCGTGCAAGCGCTTCCATAAGTGTCCCATACCACTTATAGTCATACGTACACGCATCCCACAGACGTCGACAATGCAATAGAACAATGAGGTCACTGATTGTGTACAAGTACTCATCACTTTCACTTAATCACGTATACACGAACACTAACGTACTTGCCATAATCATCACTAAAAATCTAACACCGGGTGAATGCACGATATCACTAGGTTATCACTATAATGATATAGGTATGATATGAAGCATGAATAGTATATAAGCACAATTAAGATGTCATAAAAACAGTAGTCTATCACTTGCACGATTTATCATGAAACGTACGTATATAATTTAGCGAAACAATAAACAGGTAGTAATTAGTATGTTCAGTTATCCATCCATAAAATTTTGTTTCAAGCCAATCGGGTTCCAGGATCAAAAGTTATAACCATTTCATTTTAAGCGCTCGCGGTTGGAAATCCAATTTCAGAACCAGGAGTCCGTTTCGCAACGCATTTTGACCCCAGTTAGGATCATAATTTAGCGACGCTACAGTTGAATGAATTCTAGGGTTTTCAGTAAGGTTTTCAACACAATAGACGGATCTTCAATCGCGTCTGTACGTCAAGAGATATATAATGTTTAACCCTAATATGTCAATTCTGATTCTGTCGGGACTGTTATGCGTCCCGATCTATTAAATTACAGATTAAATATCAATTGATAAGGAAACAGGATGAAACTAATTGTGTTGTCTAGCTAACAGATTTATCTTTAGTGAACAGTGGAGTTCCGCAATCTACGAGTTAAGGAAATCCTGTGGTATCCAATACGGAACAGCAAGCAACGACTGGAGTCACTCTGGACTGCAGTCCAGAGTCGCACTCCGATCCGAAAATCATCACGGTTTAGGTACAGGAATGTCTGGAAACTAGCATAGGGTTATAGTTCGTCGAGTTGGATTCGATTTGAGCCCTTGAGCGCATAAATACAGTGTGTATATGATTTATGGTGGATTTAACGGTTTTCAGATACAATAGAATTCCAGTTTTACGGTTAAACTTGGGGGCAGTCGTTTTAATCTTTAACAGTCGTATTTTCTAATGAAATTTGCATACGTTATCCATCCCTACATGGGCCAATGCAATATATCCAGTTCCGCCAAATTTGATAAGAAATTTCATTGGGAACACACACCAAACAGTTTTAACGTCTAATTGATTTAACACTATAACATGACAATTTAAGTAATCTAAGATTTTAACTTAGGTAAAAATAGCATGTAAGCAAGTAAAGAACTTACTTGGGAACGCCTTGGGGTCGCACGGTAGCAGCGGCGTCACGAACGCGCGACGAACGTCGATTGGGATGGATGCAAGTGCTCGGCCACGGTAACGTCTCGGAGTGAGCTCGGTCTGTTCTGGCCAGCGGAGAGCGACGTTGGCTGTCCGGAGTAGGGGAGAGGCGCTGAGGGATACGGAGAGAGAGTTGTAGAGGGAGAGAGAGAGAGACAGAGTTAGAGAGAGAAAGAGAGTTAGAGGGAGAGAGTGAAAGAGAGAGAGAGCTGAGAGGCAGATTAAAGAGTGAGAGAGAGAATTGAGAGAGAGACAGAGAGAGAGAGGGAGAGAATTGAGAGAGAGAGAGGAAGAAAACAGAGGGGGAGAGAAAGGGACAGTGTCTGCAAGAGGGAGGGAGCGTCGAGAGGGATGGTGAGAAAGTGTGACGACGACGACGAAGATGATGGGTTGACGTTGAGAGGTGGCAGGGTGAAGCTCAGGAGTAAGGGCTCTGTGAGGTGCCGGCGGCGATGGGTGCGAGGGTGGTCGGTTACTGGTGAGCGAAGGAGGAGAATGGAGGTGAGATGAGAGTGGGTGAGACGGTGGTGGTGATCGGGAAAAGATCGGCGAACGTCGGAGGTTGCAGGTGGGTGCCGAGCGAGAGAGGTGGTGGCTCGTCGGCGTTGATGTGCAGGGGTGCTTGGCAGGGACGACGAGCGGAGTTGTAGGAGGAGATGACGGTGGGGGTCGGAGCTCCGATGAGGGGAGCGGAGTGCCGGTGCGGTTAGTGGGTTCGAGAGAGAGGGAGGAAGAAGGAGAAGTGTGGGTTGAGCGAGACTCGAAGGGAGCAGGGAGAGGTAGAGAGTCGAGGAGGGGTGGAGCGTCGAGGGTGTAACGCTCGCAAGCGACGGGGCGCGAGCGTGGGCGGAGGCGACGGAGTTGGGTCGAGCGCACGCGAAAGAAAATAGCCGTTGGGGAAGAAAGAGAGCGAAGCGGGTCGGGTCGGGGAAGTGGTGCGGGTCGGGTGCGAAGCTGAGGCAGGCCGTATGGAGAATGGGCCAGGCTCGCAAGAAATTATTTCCCCTTTAAAAAACGAGGCGGCTGATAATAAAGTGGGCTGGACCGGGGCGGTTAGCTATATATATATAAAAAATCAGATAGAAGGAAAAACAAAGGAAGGAATGGGCCGGCTGATGAGGTGGGCTCGGGTTTGGGCAGGAATTAAAACAATTTAATTAGAATGGAGATGTGGGCTGGTGGGAAATGTGGGCCGAGAAAAATTCAATATAAAAGGAAAAAGAAGAAGGCCGGGTCAGAGATTTAATATGGAAAATGAAAAAAGTGGGCTGGGTAATTAAAATTTATAGTTTGGGTTTGGGTTTAGGATAAATAACTAGAACTAGGATTTGGGTTGAAGCGGCTGCGGGGGAAATCAAATGAAAAAGGTTTAGTCTTGGGTTCTAAATTCAATAACAGGAAAACGGCTGAGGCAGAGGAAAGAAAGATAAAATCTGAGTTTAATAGGATTTCGAAAATAAACAATAAATCTTATAGGTAAAAGAAATACGGATTTAGACGTATAAGAAAAACTGGGTATTACATCATACCACCCTTACAAAAATTTCGTCCTCGAAATTTAAAATAAAGAATAAGTTATGTAAACATAAGCGAAAGTTATTAGATTGCACACTAACACAAAAGATTTATTAGCAGTACGTGGACGAAGAAATTTGAAAATATATATATAAGTAAAAACAACATACGGAAGGGTAGGTCTAATAGATATAAGGCCGGAACAACTATAAGGGTAAATACATGTATACAAGAATTTAGGTAACAATAGCGAATAATAATACTCAAGGTTTGTTCGATAGAATCGAACTCAAATATGTGTACACATAAGCATATCGAAAGTAGCAAGGTAGAAATAATAAGTATGAGACACAATCATTTATAATAGTAAACACAGGCACAACACTCGAAAATATAGTAATGAAAATGAGGTAGTGAAAGCTTAGTCGATAGGTTAAAACATTTTAAGGTAATTTATCGATCGAATAGTTTTAAATCAACTTAGAAAACTCACATAACGAAAACGGGGAACATGGAACAATATATACGCAATGTTAGTTTGCGCTACTGAAAACGAGAGTAATAATAGCGTGCTTAAAATATATAAAACGGAGTAATCAATAACACGTACTCTTTTACAAAATACTGAAAACTAAATTTTTGAATAACAGTGTTCCTAAATATAGCTAGGGTAACAAGAAAACACAAAGAGGTATAGGGCTGGCTAGGATAATGATTACAAAGAAGTGTGGCTTATTCAAAAGTCAGAGTATGGCGGCTTTAGGCTGAATGTTAAGGAGATTGGGATCGGATCGGCCCAAGGAAGTAAGGGTGAGCAACAAGGGACTTCAAGGTGAAGGTATGGGGAGGACAACTGTCACGCCCCGCTTCCCAGAGTACGCAAGATTGGGCACGTGACATAGGCAACCATGCTACCTGTGGGTAGGAAGTATCCATCCACAGTCACATTACGGTTGTAAGGATATCAAGAACAAGATAATAAGCTAATCTAATACATGTCCAAATCCATAATAACGAGAGTCAATAAACAATAAGTGCGGAAGCAAATGATCCAATATAATAATAGAAAGGTACGTCCCATAATGCGGGATTGCACCTGGAAATAAAATGCAATAAATGAACTAACCACTATAGAACTCAAATCAGCCTGCTGGCTGAAGTACTCCTGCTCAGTCGTCGACAGTGGTAAAGAATCTGGGCCATGCAAAACCCAGACGTCAGCGCGTCATGTCAACCAACAATATAATATGAACATGGTAATAAGCAATGCAGGGATAGACATGAATAAAGCAGTAATATGAAACAACAGTGCCGGGCAATGTGCAGTGGGTGACTAAATTGTTCTAACAGGTTTTTTTATTCTAAAGTCTTTGAAACCAATTGATGAATCGTCGATGTAACTCAATAGTATCCCGTACATACCCGGGACCACGGCCACAATATTCTCGGCGGCAGCCGAGACATGCCGTTAGGCACAGAATAGGAAAGTGTACACTCGGTATTACCCCGTACATACCCGGGATCACGGCCACAATATTCTCGGCGGCAGCCGAGACATGCCGTTAGGCACAGAATAGGAAAGTGTACACTCGGTATTACCCCGTACATACCCGGGATCACGGCCACAATATTCTCGGCTGAAACCGAGACATGCCGTTAGGCACAGAATAGGAATGTGTACACTCGAACGGTAGTGAACTGTCGAGTTACAAGTCAGGTTCATCTTTGATTTCCCCATACCCCCAAGCTATGTATGTCAGGTCAGGCATTCAGTAGTCAAGGACTAATGCCAACACAAAATCCGGTAAGAGTAGGTATGTCTGGATAGACAGCAGGGATGGTCGGGTTTGTCGGCATTAGGCATGAAATCATGAAACAAGTAATGTCATGGTACAACAGGACGAGTGGTATGTATGTATATGTCATGTGTAGCAGGGTCAGGCCAATATGTAGTGCAATCGGTTATGTGCTCATAACAGGTGTACAATCAAATAATGAACAGCAGCAGGAAACAGTAAATAACCATATTATTCCATGTAAACACAGTGTTGTTTGTATTCTCTTATTAACAGGTTCAAGCACCTTTAGGGTGCAGTAGCCACAAGGTGAAGTAAAAGCCACAATCATGAAGTAATGAAGCTACATGAATTTACACTAAGTATACCAATTGTCTCGTGAATGATTTAACAATTTAAGCAGATATGATCCAATTGTTTTATTTAGTTGAAATATGGATTGATAGTCGGTTGATTAATTACGAAAACTATCATAACGATTCCATGTTAAAGATAACCGCAACTATCAATTCTAACTTATAATATGATATCAATTACCATCATTAAGTTGTTGTGTTATATAGTATGAATTCAACTGCGTGGCAAGACTAGATCTCGCACGCTAGCATGTTAAAGCAAGTATTCAGATACTTGCCTCGACGGTTTTGCAAACCGGAACACGGATGCGATGTCGGCAGAAAACACGATATGGTAGCACGGGCCACGGATCGAGTCCCAACAGAGAACAACGGGATCACACGGACCAGGGTACTTCGCTGGAGCGTCGGGTTCACAAGACGGCACGGTCGGGTTCCGGCAAAAGTCATCAGCAACGAGTTAGCAACAAGATAAACGTACAAGATCAGCGGGGGGGAAAACTTTGCACAAAGGAAAGATAAGGATGCTTACAGAGAGATACCAGGGTGACCCCGGCGGGCTCGACGGCGCTGGAACGCCGGCGAGGCAGCGACGGCGGCTGCGAAGACTTGAACAGCCTCGGGGTTCGCTGGAGAGGGTGTTGCGACGAGTAGAGAAGGGTGGTGGTCGGCTCTGGTGGTCGAGGGGAGAAGGAGGTGGTCGGAGGTGGCGCGGGTGACGTCGACGAGGGTCGACGGAGCGTTCTCCGGCGAACTGCAGAGGGTAGGTGATGGGGCTGTGGGCTCGGGTTGGTGGTCCGGCGAGGGGAGGAGGGAAACGACGACGAGGTTGTGACGAGGAGGAGGAGAGGGAGTCGCGTGCGTCGTCGGTGGCTGGAGGCGACGTCGACGGCGGGATCCGCGGCCGAGTGATGGCGTCGGGGGTTGGGTGCAGGCGCGGGAGATGAACGGAGGAAGGAGGAAGAGAGTGCGGCTGGGCTCGTCGTGGCGAGGGCGGCGACGGCGAGGTCGCGGGGGAGGTCGGCGGCGCGGTTACGAGGGGCTACGGTTTGGGTTCTCGTGCTCGAGAAGGAGGCGGCTGCATGGAGGAGTTATATAGGAAGAGAGAGAGAGATTGGAGAGAGAGAGGGAGAAAGATTTGATAGAGAGAGAGAGAGAAAGAGAATAGAGAGAGATAGAGTGAAACGGGGAGAGAGAGAGATGGGATGCGGGGCCCACGAGAAGGGTTTGATTGGGTGGAAAAAGGATTGTGAAGGGATTTAAAAGATTTAACTGTTAAGAGTAAATAAATTCGTATATATATTAGTTTTAAGATATTAAATTAAATGGGCCTTTTTGGCGCTAAATGAAACATTTCCAAATCGCGCCCGGGTTGCGCCCAAATGTTCCAAATTCAAATTTTAGGATTTTAAGCGGGTTCCAAATTTTGAAAAGAGGTGTTTAATGATTAAAATGCATGCCCCCAAGTCGGACACTTGCACGCGCGCGTAGTCGTCCAAATTTGCCCGTTTAGCCAAACGGAACGGAATCTCGACACGCGGACGCTACCACGCGACTAGTGGTGACGAGTAGGCCAACATGGACATTCTAAATTTCATTTTAGGAGTTAAAATTTGTTATGTGCCAAAATGACTTAACCGGTTAAAATTTAGCAATAAACCCCAGAAAAACAGAATAATTGGAAATGAGCAATATAACCCTCAACTAGTAATATAAATAGTATTATTGGGCTCGGGTGTTACATCATACCCAACTACAAAAGAATTTCGTTCTCGAAATTCCAAGAATACAAGATAGCTAACTACTGGAAAAGGTGAGGGAACTTCTGCCGGATCTCGTCTTCTCGCTCCCAAGTGGATTCCCCATGCGATCGATTACCCCAAGAAACTAGCACAAGAGGGATAACCTTGTTCTTAAGAACCTTTTCTCTTCGGTCCCTGATTTCCACTGGTCGCTCTTCAAAAGTCAGGTCTTCCCGTACGGTCAACTCCGAATGATCCAAGACATGAGTCTCATCACGAACATACCTCCGTAGTTGAGACACATGAAACACATCGTGAACTCCTGCTAATGCCTGTGGTAACGCCAACCGGTACGCTACCTCTCCAACACGCTCCAATATCTCGATGGGTCCAACGAATCGAGGACTAAGCTTTCCCCGACTTCCAAAGCGAATCACCCCTCTAGTCGGTGATATCTTCAGGAATACCAAATCACCCACGGCGAACTCTAGAGGTCTTCTTGACGTGTCAGCCCAACTCTTCTGTCTGTCTTGAGCTGCCTTCATATGCTTTCTGATTGTATTCACCTTCTCGACTGTCTGTACCACCAAATCTGGTCCTATTAACTTTCGTTCACCAACATCATCCCAACAAACAGGTGAACGGCACTTATGACCATACAACGCTTCAAACGGAGCCATCTGAATAGTCGCTTGGAAGCTACTGTTGTACGAAAACTCCACCAGGTGTAGATGATCTTCCCAAGAACCTTTGAAGTCCAACATGCAAGCCCTCAACATATCTTCAAGGGTCTGGATCGTTCTCTCTGATTGTCCATCAGTCTGAGGATGATAAGCTATGCTAAACTTCAATCGAGTCCCCAAAATTTCGTGTAAACTCCTCCAGAAGTGCGACAAGAACCGAGTGTCCCGATCGGACACGATGCTTACCGGTACTCCATGCAATCTCACAATTTCCTGCATGTACCGCTCTGCCAAAGTCTCTGTCGATTGACCAACCCGAAAAGGAATAAAGTGAGCTGCCTTGGTCAAACGATCGACAATCACCCATACGGCATTGTTGCCCTTTGGACTCCGCGGTAAAGCCGTCACGAAATCCATGGTTATATGTTCCCACTTCCACTGAGGAATCGGAAGTGGTTGCAACAAACCAGCAACCCTTTGGTGTTCAGCCTTGACTTGCTGACACACCAAGCACTTAGCCACGAAGCGAGCAATTTCCCGTTTCATACCTTCCCACCAGAAGTGCTGTCGATTATCTCGGTACATCTTTGTCCCTCCTGGATGTACAGAGTAAGCTGAACTGTGTGCCTCCCTCATAAGCTCTTCACGCACATCTCCTTTTGGCACACACACACGGCTACCATATCTCAACGAACCGTCTTCATGGATCAGTAAATCGGTTCGTAGTCCGGCTCCAACCTGCTCTCGAAACTTTTGCAGTCTAGGATCCTGCGATTGTGCCGCTTTAATCTTCTCAACTAAGGACGACTGTACTTGCAACTGCATCAACTGTCCTGTAGCATGTGGTAGCACAACCTCCAAGTCCAATCTCTGAAAATCCGCAATGATCTCCCTTTGTGCAGTCAATATCTGAATTGCTGGTAACCGACTTAGCGCATCTGGCACGACGTTAACTTTTCCCGGATGGTACTTAAGGTCAAGGTCGTAGTCGGCCATCAGCTCCAACCATCTGCGTTGCCTCATGTTAAGCTCCTGCACATACTTCAAGCTCTTATGATCTGTAAAAACTTCGACTTTTTCGCCCAAAAGGTAGTGTCTCCAAATCTTCAAGCGAAGATCACAGCCGCAAGCTCCAAGTCATGAGTTGGATAATTCTTCTCATGGGTCTTCAACTGTCTCCATGCGTAAGCGACGACTTTTCCATTCTGCATCAGAACACATCCCAATCCCTTTCCGGATGCGTCGCTATGAACCACCAGTCCTCCTGAATCATCCGGTACGGTTAGGATAGGGGCGGCTATCAACTTCTGCTTCAACGTCTCGAAGGCCAATGCACATCCATCCGTCCAAACAAACGGTACCTCCTTACGCGTAAGCTTGGTCAACGGCTCAGCTAAACGAGCGAAGTTCTCCACAAATCTTCTGTAGTAACCGGCGAGTCCAAGAAAACTTCTTATCTCCTTAACATTCTTTGGAATAGGCCAATCTCGAACTGCTGCAATCTTTTCGGGATCGACGGCGATTCCATCGCCCGACACGACATGCCCCAGAAACTTCACTTCTTCCAGCCAGAATTCGCACTTACTCATCTTCGCGAATAACTTCTCTTGTCTCAGCGTCTGCAGTGCGATCCTTAAGTGCTCAGCATGCTCCTCCGGACTCTTCGAGTACACCAGAATATCGTCAATGAATACCACAATAAACTGGTCCAAGAATGGTGAAAAGATTCGGTTCATCAAGTCCATGAATACTGCCGGCGCATTCGTTACTCCGAAGGGCATCACTAGATACTCGTAATGTCCATACCGAGTTCAAAACACCGTCTTGCAAATATCCTCTGCTTTCACTCGGCCTGATGATATCCGGATCGCAAATCCAGTTTCGAGAATACCCTCGCGGCACTAAGCTGCTCAAAAGTTCTCCAATGCGAGGGATCGGGTACTTGTTCTTAATAGTTACCCGGTTTAATTCTCGATAATCAATGCACATCCTTCTCGTGCCATCCTTCTTCTTTACTAAAAGAACTGGAGCTCCCCAAGGTGAGTTGCTGCTTCGAATCCATCCCTTCTCGAGTAATTCACCAACTTGTTTCTTAACTTCTTCCAATTCCACCGGTGCCATCGGATAATAAGATTTTGATACCGGCGCTGCCCCAGGAATAAGGTCAATCGCAAACTCCACATCTCGCCTTGGAGGTAAGTTTGATGAAACTTCAAATACATCCATAAAGTCGCGAACAACTGCCGGCTCTTCATTACTATTAACTTCCATAGCTGCAAGAACACTGTTTGTCGGTCTAGTCCTAGACTCGACTGGCCCGACAGAACTGCTTCATTACCGCAACTGCTGTCTACATCGTTGGCCGCGAAAGGCCCAGCGAGACTACTGAGTCTCGTCCACTCTGCCGCATGCACGTCCACGGTTGCTCCATTCTTCCTTAGACCAATAATTTCTCCTTCATTTTCTCCCGTGCAGTCCGCGGGAAGCATTTCTCCCGGAAACTTTTAGAGAAAACAGCCCAACTGATTGGCTTGGGCAGGCGGGTCTCCTCCACAAGCCATCACTCTCGGCGTAAACCACTAGCTGAAAGCGCATCACAACAACTCTCTTGTCCTCTGGGATCTGTGCCGCAATCAGCAATTTCTCCGTGTTACTAGCCGCTGCTCGGCTGGTAACGGCTCCTCCAGACCAGTGAAGGTAGATGGATCCAAAAGTCTGAAATCTGCTACGGTCCTTACTCGGTCAACTGGTCTAGTTCCATCGTTGTTTACAGACTGCTGAACGATCTGCAAAACTTCCTGAAACGAATCTGCTATTGCTGGATCAGCTCAGTCTGTCTCTTTGATTTCCAGCATTCCTCTTATCACTCCAAGCATGGCGGCTTCGTTCACACGCCTCTGGTAAGTCTTCGACTTCTTACCTGTCATAATCCTGAACTCAAAACACCCAACATTAGCATGATGATAGATTCTGAATGTGGATCAAGGCTAGAACTCCAAGATACTTAAATAGAGTACTGCATTGTAGCTATGCCGCGGTATCATAGCCGCAATTACTTAACTCCACCCAAGTCGCCCAAGTCCTAGGGATAACAAGAAATCAGGTTTCCGAGTCGACATGCAAAGTAAGTTTGCACGTCGTAAAAGATATAATCAGGAAGAATGTGATTCAAGAATGATAAAACGGTCAATGTGGCTGGACATGTTTCCTAAACACGGGTATTCTGATTCGTGTATTGGGTACAATACCCAACTACAAAAGAATCAACCCGACTAACCTATGGCTTTGATACCAAAAGAACCATGTCACGCCCCGCTTCCCAGAGTACGCAAGATTGGGCACGTGACATAGGCAACCATGCTACCTGTGGGTAGGAAGTATCCATCCACAGTCACATTACGGTTGTAAGGATATCAAGAACAAGATAATAAGCTAATCTAATACATGTCCAAATCCATAATAACGAGAGTCAATAAACAATAAGTGCGGAAGCAAATGATCCAATATAATAATAGAAAGGTACGTCCCATAATGCGGGATTGCACCTGGAAATAAAATGCAATAAATGAACTAACCACTATAGAACTCAAATCAGCCTGCTGGCTGAAGTACTCCTGCTCAGTCGTCGACAGTGGTAAAGAATCTGGGCCATGCAAAACCCAGACGTCAGCGCGTCATGTCAACCAACAATATAATATGAACATGTTAATAAGCAATGCAGGGATAGACATGAATAAAGCAGTAATATGAAACAACAGTGCCGGGCAATGTGCAGTGGGTGACTAAATTGTTCTAACAGGTTTTTTTATTCTAAAGTCTTTGAAACCAATTGATGAATCGTCGATGTAACTCAATAGTATCCCGTACATACCCGGGACCACGGCCACAATATTCTCGACGGCAGCCGAGACATGCCGTTAGGTACAGAATAGGAAAGTGTACACTCGGTATTACCCCGTACATACCCGGGATCATGGCCACAATATTCTCGGCGGCAGCCGAGACATGCCGTTAGGCACAGAATAGGAAAGTGTACACTCGGTATTACCCCGTACATACCCGGGATCACGGCCACAATATTCTCGGCTGAAACCGAGACATGCCGTTAGGCACAGAATAGGAATGTGTACACTCGAACGGTAGTGAACTGTCGAGTTACAAGTCAGGTTCATCTTTGATTTCCCCATACCCCCAAGCTATGTATGTCAGGTCAGGCATTCAGTAGTCAAGGACTAATGCCAACACAAAATCCGGTAAGAGTGGGTATGTCTGGATAGACAGCAGGGATGGTCGGGTTTGTCGGCATTAGGCATGAAATCATGAAACAAGTAATGTCATGGTACAACAGGACGAGTCGGTATGTATGTATATGTCATGTGTAGCAGGGTCAGGCCAATATGTAGTGCAATCGGTTATGTGCTCATAACAGGTGTACAATCAAATAATGAACAGCAGCAGGAAACAGTAAATAACCATATTATTCCATGTAAACACAGTGTTGTTTGTATTCTCTTATTAACAGGTTCAAGCACCTTTAGGGTGCAGTAGCCACAAGGTGAAGTAAAAGCCACAATCATGAAGTAATGAAGCTACATGAATTTACACTAAGTATACCAATTGTCTCGTGAATGATTTAACAATTTAAGCAGATATGATCCAATTGTTTTATTTAGTTGAAATATGGATTGATAGTCGGTTGATTAATTACGAAAACTATCATAACGATTCCATGTTAAAGATAACCGCAACTATCAATTCTAACTTATAATATGATATCAATTACCATCATTAAGTTGTTGTGTTATATAGTATGAATTCAACTGCGTGGCAAGACTAGATCTCGCACGCTAGCATGTTAAAGCAAGTATTCAGATACTTGCCTCGACGGTTTTGCAAACCGGAACACGGATGCGATGTCGGCAGAAAACACGATATGGTAGCACGGGCCACGGATCGAGTCCCAACAGAGAACAACGGGATCACACGGACCAGGGTACTTCGCTGGAGCGTCGGGTTCACAAGACGGCACGGTCGGGTTCCGGCAAAAGTCATCGGCAACGAGTTAGCAACAAGATAAACGTACAAGATCGGCGGGGGGGAAAACTTTACACAAAGGAAAGATAAGGATGCTTACAGAGAGATACCAGGGTGACCCTGGCGGGCTCGACGGCGCTGGAACGCCGGCGAGGCAGCGACGGCGGCTGCGAAGACTTGAACAGCCTCGGGGTTCGCTGGAGAGGGTGTTGCGACGAGTAGAGAAGGGTGGTGGTCGGCTCTGGTGGTCGAGGGGAGAAGGAGGTGGTCGGAGGTGGCGCGGGTGACGTCGACGAGGGTCGACGGAGCGTTCTCCGGCGAACTGCAGAGGGTAGGTGATGGGGCTGTGGGCTCGGGTTGGTGGTCCGGCGAGGGGAGGAGGGAAACGACGACGAGGTTGTGACGAGGAGGAGGAGAGGGAGTCGCGTGCGTCGTCGGTGGCTGGAGGCGACGTCGACGGCGGGATCCGCGGCCGAGTGATGGCGTCGGGGGTTGGGTGCAGGCGCGGGAGATGAACGGAGGAAGGAGGAAGAGAGTGCGGCTGGGCTCGTGGTGGCGAGGGCGGCGACGGCGAGGTCGCGGGGAGGTCGGCGGCGCGGTTACGAGGGGCTAGGGTTTGGGTTCTCGTGCTCGAGAAGGAGGCGGCTGCATGGAGGAGTTATATAGGAAGAGAGAGAGAGATTGGAGAGAGAGGGAGAAAGATTTGATAGAGAGAGAGAGAGAAAGAGAATAGAGAGAGATAGAGTGAAACGGGGAGAGAGAGAGATGGGATGCGGGGCCCACGAGAAGGGTTTGATTGGGTGGAAAAAGGATTGTGAAGGGATTTAAAAGATTTAACTGTTAAGAGTAAATAAATTCGTATATATATTAGTTTTAAGATATTAAATTAAATGGGCCTTTTTGGCGCTAAATGAAACATTTCCAAATCGCGCCCGGGTTGCGCCCAAATGTTCCAAATTCAAATTTTAGGATTTTAAGCGGGTTCCAAATTTTGAAAAGAGGTGTTTAATGATTAAAATGCATGCCCCCAAGTCGGACACTTGCACGCGCGCGTAGTCGTCCAAATTTGCCCGTTTAGCCAAACGGAACGGAATCTCGACACGCGGACGCTACCACGCGACTAGTGGTGACGAGTAGGCCAACATGGACATTCTAAATTTCATTTTAGGAGTTAAAATTTGTTATGTGCCAAAATGACTTAACCGGTTAAAATTTAGCAATAAACCCCAGAAAAACAGAATAATTGGAAATGAGCAATATAACCCTCAACTAGTAATATAAATAGTATTATTGGTCTCGGGTGTTACAACAACGGTCGGTACAGCCTATGAATCAAGATTTGAAGGGTTAGTGAACTCGAAATTTCACAAAATATGTTCTCCTCCCAGAAGGATCTCAAAGGGCACAGACGAATGATGAAAGGTGGACCTCTAAGAGATCGGGGTGTGGTACTGGTTATTCTGAGTGAGGGTTAAGGCAAGGTAAGTAGTAAGTGTAGACAGATCTCAGTAGAAAGAATAATTGTACCTAACGGATAATCAAGTAGCACGCGAACTAAGCAGATCGAAGGATTTGCGAACTCAGCAATTTATTTCATTTCAAAAGATTCCAAACCAAACATTCTCAAAAAGAAAGGTGGCCCTAAACTATACACAGATTCATTTGGTCAGAAAGATAACATCAAAAGAAATTCCGTCAGCCGCGGTTGTGGAGATTCAGTAGGTTGCGGTAGGCTCGCGCGCTCAGGTAGGGGCGTCCATTTCCATAGCGTCTCGTGGGCATCGCCAGTGGAAGTTCTTCCACCGCAGGGTCTTGATCTTCCGGTCTTTCTCCCTCGGATGAAGCTTCTTCATCTAGGTCCGATTCCATGTGATTCTCTCCTTCTGGATTTTCTTCCACGGGATTTTCCTCAACTGTATTTTCTTCTATCGGGTCTTCATCGGGATCTTCCCCTATCGGGTCTTCCTCTATAGGGTTCTCTTCAGGATCTCCTTCTTCTTCGTCTGAATCAGCCATCATGTCAAACTCTGGGGTGGCTGCTCCTTCGTCCTCTGAATCATTATTTTCGAAGTTGACCTGGGGACCATTGACCCCATCATCGGAATTCGTCAGTGTGTGATCTAAGGAAACGCATGACTGTGCATCCTCGTCTATATGCGGCGCTGCTCCAGGATGGGCCATGGCCTGAAAAGAGAAGTCATGATTAGACAGTGGAATACATCAAGGAAAGCTCAGGGTACGAAATATAGGAAGATATGCGGTTGCAGGAACTGAAAGATCAGAATGAAAGTACTGTGATAATGAATAGAATTTGACATAGAGAAAGCATGAGAATGATACATATATTCTGATTCAGATTTTATTTCATTCAACTAAAAGTTCGACGGATACAAAGGTTCAATTGGAAGGAAATGTTTATAAGAGTATGACAACATAATACTGAAATTGGAAAACATAAAATTCTTCTTTGACTGCCAGAACGCTGCATCATCGTTACGCGAGTTGAATCCTGTGTTGGGTCCGCTTTATCCTCGAAATCCAAACTACGCGGCAATCCTCACTTGGCAGAAGCGGGGAGTGTGGACGAGTTTCTTCCTTGCAGTTCTTTCCCTTCTGGGCAGCCGTTGATGAGGTGTTTGTTGGAACCGCATATCAGACATTTCCCTTGGGCACGGCGACAATCCCTCTGAAGGTGTCCTGGCCTCTTACAATATCCACAGCAAGGGTTCTTCTGATACTTCTATTGACGCTTCATCTTCTTCTCCTTTCCTCGTCCGATAGGAATTCCTTTATGATACCTGCTGGGGTCTGACTCACCTGTCTTCTCAGCTCTTCAACCAACAAGTCGTTTGTTCGCTCCTGGGCTTCCTTTAAACCTTGTAGTACACTAAGGATCTCAACAGTCTGATTCTGGGGAGCGGATAAAGATGAAGAGTCGTTGGAAGACATGATCCTGAAACAACAATTTCGAGAATGATATAAGTCACATGCTAAATGAATCAAAATATGATATGGATAGGACAAGGATTCAAGAATGTTAGAGATGATGAATTTTTTTATTACAAGTGGAGAATCAACCGTAAGACTTTAAGTCACCTAAACCGAATACGGTAGTGCAATTGCAACCACGTAATCTTGTCAGGTCACCCGAAACCATAGCGAATGGATAGCTGAACACACGATGTGAATATGGATCAAGAATATCAAGATTACAATCTAGACTGAGGCATGTCTTAGATTGTCAAGCGCTACACGAAAAACTGCAATCCCAATCGACGCAAAACCTGGCTCTGATACCAACTAAACCATGTCACGCCCCGCTTCCCAAAATGCGGAATACGAGGGGTAGACAAGGCCAGCCATGCTCCTACGGTCAAGGAAATGTCCTGCCGTAGTCACACTTCGGCTTCTAGTTTATCATGGTAAAGAGTAAATGATGCGCAGGTAATGAGAAATGCAGTAACTGAAAGATCAATAATATAAACTGACCTGAAGTGGAACAAACGAATGAAACTCGGAATAGCAAGTCAAGAAGTCTGTGGTGCACGTCTAGTTCTGATTCAGGCTAAATCTTCTCCTCACACTGAGCATGCATACTCAGGTCGTCAGAGCGACACAATAGCAATATAATATATATATAATCAAATGACAGTTCTAACAGTGGTAATAGATATGAATAGCAGTAAATCAATGACAGCATGTATATGAATGTGCAGTAATCAACGCAGCGGAACAGTAAAGCAGTATAACGATATGTCACGTATGTCAACACAGTATAAAAGTAATATAAATGCCAGTATCCCTATCAGTCTCTAAGTCTCACTGTACAGGTCACTAAGCCTATCGTCAGTCCAAGTGTGAGAGTCAACCACTCGCGAGTGTCCTCCACCCAAGGGTAGAACCCAAGGGCAAGGGACCACGGGCCTAACATGTAACAAGAATATCACGGTGTATATATCACGTACCCTGTAAATCTCCATATAACTCCCTAAATATATAAGCCGGCATGGGACTCCCGAGATTCTGTTGAACTCACACTTAAACTACCCCACACCCCGTGGTCTACATCAAACGCTAACCATCACCCTAAATACTAATCGATCCGTGACAAGTCTGCGCGAGAACTGGAGGCAGGACCTCCATCAAGCACGTCCCGACTAATACCTAAGATAAATGGCAGTGTCGGATGCCTTATCTGTGATACCCGTGCAAGCGCTTCCATAAGTGTTCCATACCACTTATAGTCACACGTACACGCATCCCACAGACGTCGACAATGCAATAGAACAATGAGGTCACTGATTGTGTACAAGTACTCATCACTTTCACTTAATCACGTATACACGAACACTAACGTACTTGCCACAATCATCACTAAAAATCTAACACCGGGTGAATGCACGATATCACTAGATTATCACTACAATGATATAGGTATGATATGAAGCATGAATAGTATATAAGCACAATTAAGGTGTCATAAAAACAGTAGTCTATCACTTGCACGATTTATCATGAAACGTACGTATATAATTTAGCGAAACAATAAACAGGTAGTAATTAGTATGTTCAGTTATCCATCCATAAAATTTTGTTTCAAGCCAATCGGGTTCCAGGATCAAAAGTTATAACCATTTCATTTTAAGCGCTCGCGGCCGGAAATCCAATTTCAGAACCAGGAGTCCGTTTCGCAACGCATTTTGACCCCAGTTAGGATCATAATTTAGCGACGCTACAGTTTAATGAATTCTAGGGTTTTCAGTAAGGTTTTCAACGCAATAGACGGATCTTCAATCTCATCTGTACGTCAAGAGATATACAATGTTTAACCCTAATATGTCAATTCTGATTCTGTCGGGACTGTTATGCGTCCCGATCTATTAAATTACAGATTAAATATCAATTGATAACGAAACAGGATGAAACTAATTGTGTTGTCTAGATAACAGATTTATCTTTAGTGAACAGCGGAGTTCCGCAACCTACGAGTTAAGGAAATCCTGTGGTATCCAATACGGAACAGCAAGCAACGACTGGAGTCGCTCTGGACTGCAGTCCAGAGTCGCACTCCGATCCGAAAATCATCACGGTTTAGGTACAGGAATGTCTGGAAAATAGCATAGGGTTATAGTTCATCGAGTTGGATTCGATTTGAGCCCTCGAGCGTATCAATCCAGTGTGTATATGATTTATGGTGGATTTAACGGTTTTCAGATACAATAGAATTCCAGTTTTACGGTTAAACTTGGGGGCAGTCGTTTTAATCTTTAACAGTCGTATTTTCTAATGAAATTTGCACACGTTATCCATCCCTACAAGGGACAATGCAATATATCTAGTTCCGCCAAATTTGATAAGAAATTTCATTAGGAACACACACCAAACAGTTTTAACGTCTAATTGATTTAACACTATAACATGACAATTTAAGTAATCTAAGATTTTAACTTAGGTAAAAATAGCATGTAAGCAAGTAAAGAACTTGCTTGGGAACGCCTCGGGGTCGCACGGTAGCAGCGGCGTCACGAACGCGCGACGAACGTCGATTGGGATGGATGCAAGTGCTCGGCCACGGTAACGTCTCGGAGTGAGCTCGGTCTGTTCTGGCCAGCGGAGAGCGACGTTGGCTGTCCGGAGTAGGGGAGAGGCGCTGAGGGATACGGAGAGAGTTGTAGAAGGAGAGAGAGAGACAGAGTTAGAGAGAGAAAGAGAGTTAGAGGGAGAGAGTGAAAGAGAGAGAGAGCTGAGAGGCAGATTAAAGAGTGAGAGAGAGAATTGAGAGAGAGACAGAGAGAGAGAGAGGGAGAGACTTGAGAGAGAGAGAGGAAGAAAACAGAGGGGGAGAGAGAGGGACAGTGTTTGCGAGAGGGAGGGAGCGTCGAGAGGGATGGTGAGAAAGTGTGACGACGACGACGACGTCGACGACGAAGATGATGGGTTGACGTCGAGAGGTGGCAGGGTGAAGCTCAGGAGTAAGGGCTCTGTGAGGTGCCGGCAGCGATGGGTGCGAGGGTGGTCGGTTACTGGTGAGCGAAGGAGGAGAATGGAGGTGAGATGAGAGTGGGTGAGACGGTGGTGGTGATCGGGAAAAGATCGGCGAACGTCGGAGGTTGCAGGTGGGTGCCGAGCGAGAGAGGTGGTGGCTCGTCGGCGTTGATGTGCAGGGGTGCTTGGCAGGGACGACGAGCGGAGTTGTAGGAGGAGATGACGGTGGGGGTCGGAGCTCCGATGAGGGGAGCGGAGTGCCGGGGCGGTTAGTGGGTTCGAGAGAGAGGGAGGAAGAAGGAGAAGTGTGGGTTGAGCGAGACTCAAAGGGAGCAGAGAGAGGTAGAGAGTCGAGGAGGGGTGGAGCGTCGAGGGCGTAACGCTCGCAAGCGACGGGGCGCGAGCGTGGGCGGAGGCGACGGAGTTGGGTCGAGCGCGCGCGAAAGAAAATAGCCGTTGGGGAAGAAAGAGAGCGAAGCGGGTCGGGTCGGGGAAGTGGTGCGGGTCGGGTGCGAAGCTGAGGCAGGCCGTATGGAGAATGGGCCAGGCTCGCAAGAAATTATTTCCCCTTTAAAAAACGAGGCGGCTGATAATAAAGTGGGCTGGGCCGGGGCGGTTAGCTATATATATAAAAAAAATCATATAGAAAGAAAAACAAAGGAAGGAATGGGCCGGCTGATGAGGTGGGCTTGGGTTTGGGCAGGAATTAAAACAATTTAATTAGAATGGAGATGTGGGCTGGTGGGAAATGTGGGCCGAGAAAAATTCAATATAAAAGGAAAAAGAAGAAGGCCGGGCCAGAGATTTAATATGGAAAATGAAAAAAGTGGGCTGGGTAATTAAAATTTATAGTTTGGGTTTGGGTTTAGGATAAATAATAAGAACTAGGATTTGGGTTGAAGCGGCTGCGGGGAAAATCAAATGAAAAAGGTTTAGTCTTGGGTTCTAAATTCAATAACAGGAAAACGGCTGAGGCAGAGGAAAGAAAGATAAAATCTGAGTTTAATAGGATTTCGAAAATAAACAATAAATCTTATAAGTAAAAGAAATACGGATTTAGACGTATAAGAAAAACTGGGTATTACAGTGTCTTTTCTCCACATCACTCTAATTAAGTTGACTTCTTTGTTCCGAAGTGACTTTACTTTTCTGTCCAACATCTCAACAGGTTGCTGCTCACAAGATAAGTCGGGTTGTACAGTGAGCTCGGAATAATCAAGAATATGGCTGGGGTCACTCTGTAATACCCCAGAGCAGTGCGGTCTTAAGACATCATGGTGATCTACTCTGTCCCCAGAACAGTGCGATCTTAAGATATCATGGTGATCTGCTCTGTCCACACTCAGTGCGGTCTGTTGCGGACATCTTGGTGATCTGAGTGAGGGAGCCATTTCAGAACAATGGGATCGGGTCCTTAAAGCACATTCCGAAAGAGGACCGGATTGCATTATAAATATAATGATACTACCCTCAATTACAGAGGTGCCTTTTAAGTGAACCGGAACTACAGGAGCTTGAGAACTCCGTAGTTAAGCGTGCTCTGACCAGGGAAGTCTTAGGATGGGTGACCTCCTGGGAAGTGGCCCCTGGTCGGGTCCGGTTCGCTCTAAAGGGAAAGACCGTGCGGTTTCGGCCAGAGCGAACAATACCATCTGTACTGAGGCGTGGGGCGTTGCATTTATGGTGGCCCATGCAGGTCCCTCAATAGTAGTTCTGTGGTTCGAGGACGAACTATTGTTCTTAGATAGAGGGAATGTAATACCCCACAGCAGTGCAGTCTTAAGACATCATGGTGATTTACTCTGTCCCCAGAGCAGTGCGGTCTTAAGATATCATGGTGATCTGCTCTGTCCACACTCAGTGCGGTCTGTTGCGGACATCTTGGTGATCTGAGTGAGGGAGCCATTTCAGAACAATGGGATCGGGTCCTTAAAGCACATTCTGAAAGAGGACCGAACTGCATTATAAATATAATGATACCACCCTCAATTACAGAGACGCCTTTTAAATGAACCGGAACTACAAGAGCTTGAGAACTCCGTAGTTAAGCGTGCTCGGGCCAGGGAAGTCTTGGGATGGGTGACCTCCTGGGAAGTGGCCCCTGGTCGGGTCCGGTTCGCTCTAAAGGGAAAAACCGTGCGGTTTCGGCCAGAGCGGACAATATCATCTGTACTGAGGCGTGGGGCGTTACACACTCACATACCTTCTGAGTTGGGATATGTGGAACACATTATGCACTCCTTCCAATGAAGGTGGAAGTGCCAAGCGATAAGCCACTTCACCGACTCGTTCGAGTATGTCGAACGGCCAGAGCGAACAATACCATCTGTACTGAGGCGTGGGGCGTTACATTTATGGTGGCCCATGCAGGTCCCTCAATAGTAGTTCTGTGGTTCGAGGACGAACTATTGTTCTTAGATAGGGGGAATGTAATACCCCACAGCAGTGCAGTCTTAAGACATCATGGTGATTTACTCTGTCCCCAGAGCTGTGCGGTCTTAAGATATCATGGTGATCTGCTCTGTCCACACTCAGTGCGGTCTGTTGCGGACATCTTGGTGATCTGAGTGAGGGAGCCATTTCAGAACAATGGGATCGGGTCCTTAAAGCACATTCTGAAAGAGGACCGAACTGCATTATAAATATAATGATACCACCCTCAATTACAGAGACGCCTTTTAAATGAACCGGAACTACAAGAGCTTGAGAACTCCGTAGTTAAGCGTGCTCGGGCCAGGGAAGTCTTGGGATGGGTGACCTCCTGGGAAGTGGCCCCTGGTCGGGTCCGGTTCGCTCTAAAGGGAAAAACCGTGCGGTTTCGGCCAGAGCGGACAATACCATCTGTACTGAAGCGTGGGGCGTTACACACTCACATACCTTCTGAGTTGGGATATGTGGAACACATTATGCACTCCTTCCAATGAAGGTGGAAGTGCCAAGCGATAAGCCACTTCACCGACTCGTTCGAGTATGTCGAACGGTCCAATGTACCTAGATTACCCTGTCTTCCAAAACAGATCACTCCACGGTTCGGAGATATCTTCAGAAATACATGATCTCCCGGCTGAAACTCCAAATGACGACGCTTTGCATCAGCCCAGTACTTCTGTCGATCTTGGGCTATGCGCATTCGTTCTCTGATAGTGCGAACCACGTCGACAGTTGCTACTATCATCTCAGGTCCTAGGAGTTCTTTATCTCCGATGTCGTCCCAAATTAATGGCGATCGACATTTCCTTCCATAAAGCACTGTAAAAGGTGTCGTTCCAATGCTTACTTGGTAGCTGTTGTTGTATGAAAACTCCACAAGATGTAGGTGATCTTCCCACGATCCTCCGAAGTCTGGCATACACGCTCTGAGCATATCCTCCAAGATCTGAATAGTTTGTTCAGATTGACTATCAGTTTGTGGATGATAAGTTGTGTTGAAGTTCAGACTTGTTCCCAAGCCAGTTTGCAGACTTTGCCAAATTGCGATCGAAATCTGGTGTCACGATCGGAGACAATGCAAACCGGTACTCCATGCAATCTCACGATTTCTTGCATGAGTTCATAGGTATCAGAGATAATACATATTTGAAGAGTTTAAATCTTACTTAGATTCTTACCTCCATGTATTTCTTTGCTAGTGTCTCAGTAGATTGGCCAACTCGAAAGGGAATAAAGTGAGCCGACTTTATGAGTCGATCTACAATAACCCATACCGCATCGTTACACTTCGTGCTGCGAGGAAGTGTAGTCACGAAATCTATTATGATGTGTTGCCACTTCCATTCTGGAATAGGTAACGGTTGAAGTAATCCAGCAGTCCTGTGATATTCAGCCTTTACTTGATGACACACCAAGCATTTAGCGACGCTTCTGGCTACTTCACGCTTCATTCTATGCCACCAGTAATTTTGACGTAGATCTTTGTACATCTTTGTACCTCCACGGTGTACTGAATAAGGAGAGCTGTGAGCTTCTTTCATTAACTCTTCCCGAACAGAACCTTTTGTTACACACAGTTTGCTGTCGTATCTCAAAGATCCGTCTTCATGAATGATGAAGTCTGTTCTGAGTCCATTCTCTACTTATTCTCTGATCTTTTTCAACTTAGCATCACTTGCTTGAGCTGCTTATCTGATTGACAATGGTAGATTGAACTTGTAAGTTCATCAAACTTGAAGCATTACCTGGCATGACCACTTCAATCTCCATCTAATGCAAGTTTTGTTGAAGCTTCCACTGAGCGGTGAGATTCAATGCTAATGATTGGCGACTAAGGGCATCAGGTACTACATTCACCTTCCCTGGGTGATATTGCAGGTTGATGTCGAAGTCCACCATGAGTTCTAACCATCTTCTCTGCCGTATATTCAGCTCTTTCTGAGTAAATACATATTTTAGGCTCTTGTGATCTGTGTATATGTTCACTTGTTTACCAAGAAGATAATGTCGCTAAATTTTAAGAGCAAAGATTACGGCCGCCAATTCCAAGTCATGTGTCGGATAATTGCGCTCATGAATCTTCAGCTGTCTTGATGCATAAGCTACAACCTTACCGTGCTAATGTAGATCACATCCTAATCCCTTACCGGATGTATTGCAATGCACTACAAAACCTCCAGATTGGTCCGGTATAACAAGAATAGGCATTGATGTCAATCTTGACTTGAGTTCTACGAAAGGTTGTTCGCATGCTTCTGACTACATGAATTCTTCATCTTTACGTGTGAGCTTAGTCAGGGATGTTGCAATCTTGGAAAATCCTTCAATGAACCTTCTGTAATATCCAGCTAGTTCCAAGAAACTTCGAATGTACTTCACTGACTTTGGTGTCGGCCATTCGCTTACTGCTGATACTTTTGCTGGATCCACAGAGATTCCTTCGCCTGATACAATGTATCCGAGAAAACCAACTTGATCTATCAAAAACTCGCATTTGCTATACTTGGCATAGAGTTGATGTTGTCGTAGGGCTTCCAGGACAATTCGTAGGTGCTCGGCATGTTCCTTCCGACTCTTAGAATACACCAGGATGTCGTCGATGCAGATGACAACAAACCTGTCTAGGTACTCTCGGAAAAATTGATTCATTAGGTTCATGAATATTGCTGGTGCGTTGGTCACTCCAAATGACATGCAACAACTCCAATTTTAGTGTATATAAAATTCATTTAAAAGTTAATGTATACTTGTGGTATTTACAATTCCTGTGAGTACTATAAGTATTTGATTTACTTTTGAACAGCAAGAAAGAGCTTGTACCTCATTGGTAAGACCTTACACTGCTGAACCAAAGCACCAGAGTTCAAATCCCATTAGCCCACACATTCTTTTTATTTAAAATTCTTTTAATCTTTTAGAAGCCCAAGAGTCTACACGTGCACAACACGTAAAACCAAGAGTCACAGCCTAAACAAACATGTGCAAAAGGGTAGTACAAACGTCAGAGACATATGGCACCAATACGAGCACCTAACTCCTCACTCGGACCGGCGATATGATGACTCGGGCCGGCGCCGCCTGTCTAACTCGGACAAAACCTAAATTTTCTTTAACTCTGGCGACCCTTGGACTCCCCCCATAACTCCAGTATTATTTGTTTTTCCTGCACATTTAAAGAGCACAATAAAACTCACATTTAATCCATTTTATTACAAATTTTTAATACACCCATTCACTACCCTAAACCATAATTTTTCCTATAAATAACACTCTCAAATCACCCCTCCCCACTCACAAATCCCTGCCCAAACTTTCAAGAAAATTCCAAGATTCTTTTGTGTGCAAGTAGAGTTAGCAAAGGGCGAAGCTCCGACGAACTTCCGGCGACAACTCAAGAAGTTTCCGACGACGAAACGGCGTACCGGAAACTCCCACCTCTTCTTCTTTCTTTCCTCTAGCCAATCATTCAGTAATTCCCAACTTCTCTTTCTTTTCTCTATTCTAAAAACATTCAAAACCCAACGGAAGCGGAGTTAGTACGACTTCCGATTCGGTTTTCTTTAAAAACTATAATTTTTCTTAATCAAGATACCTTCATATCATCATCACATATTGTTCATTAAACATTAATAAATATGTTTAACAAGTTTCATCACAAAAGATTATTATATGCATCTTTTATCGCAATTTTACATTAAAATACCACAAACTTTAGTTTCCGACATAAACTCTATAATACCTTTATATCTTTAGATAACTCACGAGATAATGACATACCCCCTCCCAACACACATATCTAACATAACACGATGGAAATTGGGAACATAGATTTAGGAAAATACGACATTACATATAACTACCTTCAACTCATAAAACATTTTTCTAAAAGAAGTGTATTTAACAAATCTTTACAATTGCGCCTCTACAACCCATTTTGGGGAACCCGTTTGGTATGGTGTGGATTATCGCACATCCTCGGGCCTGGTAGAGTGAGATGCAGACCTCCGCAAAGAGCATACGATCTCGAAAGATTTTAATACAATTTTCTTTTAAAAATGTGATTTCTATTATAAATAAAACTTATATTTTTAATAAATAAATATATATGTAATTAATATCAAAATATCTATTTTTAATATTTATAATATTCCACATTTCCAAAATTCAAGAAAAACATTCCATTTATAAGAAAATACCATACAATTCCAATATTTCAAATAAATACCTTATACTTTAAAACTAGGTCATATTCACTAGAAATTTCATATTGAATAAAAGAAACATCTATGAAAACTCTAAAGACGATAATTAAATACTTGAGGCATATTTTGAAAGTATAACAAAACTATTTTACATAAAACCTCCTCAAGTTATACTAAATTACAATAAGGACCCTAGTAAACATAGATTTAAGTGGGACCAGTCTCTTGAGCCTCAGGAAGACGGAGATATGGGTGCTTGCCTATTTAAGGTAGACAACTTAACAAACGGTGTTATCAACACGGTAATTGTTTTTAAAAAAGACACAATCCCGCCATCCATGTGCAACAATTACCGATAGCACCAAAACATAATTCAGAACTTCAATTTCTTTTCTAATTATCTGACTCTGACTGGGTCTCAATATAATCAATCTGACTTGAATATGATTCAAGTATGAAATTACAAAACTACAAATTCAATATGAATCCATATACTCAATCTGTTCAATCTATTCAATCTATATTGACTGAACCGAACCATGGATATACATCCATGTACATGATTCTCCGGTTACATCCATTTACTGATATTATGGTTTCGGAAGGTCATCCATCTATATAAATCAAGACAATACAATACAAATAATATCATCAAGACATCGCGGGGTTTAAGGGGTAGATTGGTACGGAAGGTGTTAAAAGTGGCACGAGACTGTAACCGTAATACACCTAACCTGAATATCCATTGCCATTGTACCGTGGCTGAACGGTTCCTTGTGCTCTGTATACCTTAGTCTCCGGAATAGTGGACTCCTCTCGTATACACTGGCATTCTTCTGTACCAAGCTACAAAGAACAGCGTTAACACTAAATACAACATTATAACAATATACTCTATATTCTGTCTATTCCATTCTTTTCTATTTACGGGACTTACCGAGCGATTTGTTCGCTGACGACATTCTCTTTCTTCTTCTTTGGAATGTCGTCGGGTGATTCAGACTCACCGGAGATCGAGCCCACCAGCGAGGATTTGGACCAGCTAGCTTTCGACCCAGAGCTTTAGATTCCTTGTACACATTTACATTCTGCATTTTCCATTTCTGCTATGCCATTGTTTGGGCATTGTTTTTCATTCCATGTATTTAATTTTCAGATGTATTGTAAAAAAGAAGGTTATTAAATAAAGTTGCTGTTCATTTATATCTTGTCTCTTGTGTACATTACATTTTATATTGCTTAGATACGCTTAGCGTGTTTACTTCTGAGTAAATACGTAGCGGCCTCGTCACGTCCTCTGCCCGTATACTGGGAAGCGAGGCATGACAGTTTTTGTTGGAGGCCCATGCAGATTAGAGCTGTATGGAACCCTACCATGCAGTTCAGTTCTGTGTGGACAAGAACCAGCAACTGAAAATATTCTTTACAATTCATATTCCTTGAATCTTATCATTTCACATACTTTGAATCTGTCCTAACCCAAAATTTTCTTTCATGGTTATGGATTCCCCAAACAACACTAGCAAGAATGTCAACAACACTCCCCCACCACTACCACTCACACCTGCCGTCGTTGCTCCGATCAACGAGTAGACAGTGTAGGGTGTTTTTCGTCACCTCATTGAGATGGGAATACGCGCGCGCTTGTCAGGCGTACTACAGATTCCCCCTGCCTAGGATAGGCGGGGGTTTAATGATTATGGGGATCCGAATCTCCGGTAGCCGCGGATTAAGCTACCATTAATTACCACTCGCCTTTGGAGCGAGAGAACTTCCGATTAACGGGTCAAACTGGTCATGCGAACTCAATATGCAGTTTTGTGTTTTGAAGGGGTTTGGGATATATCGGGTGCCCCGCAGAGTTTTTTACGGGGGTCCCGCTACCCGGATAGCGGGTTGGGGGTCAAGGGGGCTAGCAGCCCCCTTGCAGGGTGCGGGGCGGCATCCCGTTAGAATTTTTTTTCTAACAGGGACAGTGTCGTGGAGTATGTGTGTGTGTATAAAGGGAAAAGGCATCCAAAGGATGCGTGGGAGAATGCGCCAGCGCCCCACGTGCCAGGCACGCGGGCACTGTACGCCACAGCGCCAGCGCCCCACGTGCCAGGCACGCGGGCGCTGTGCGCCAGAGCGCCAGCGCACCACGTGCCTGGCACGCAGGTGGTAGGCGTCAGCAGCAAAAGGGACTTGGTCTCTGCACTGGGAGCTGTGCTCCCGATTTGATTTATGTAGTTGAACTCCTGACAGAGATTAATTTAGGGAGATAAACTCCAATGGATCTTGAATGGAGTTAGAATCCTAAAAATATTTAGAAATGATCAAAGGGGGCTGCTTTGTTTCTCCCTTTGGCTCTGGATCTTCCCAAGATGGGATTCTGGAGATGTGTCTCCTTCTTCTTCCTGTCGGTTGGCCGGATCTTGGAGAAAGGGGTGAGATTTAAAAATCTCCCCTTTTGAGATCTAATGGAAGATATAAGCTCCCCTTTGTGGGTTTTGTGGTGAAAAACTATTTAGTTTTGGAAAAGAAAGAGTAAAACTCTTGATTTAATTGAAAAAGGGGAGAAGGTTTAGAACCTTGAGGAAGGAGAAGGAGGCACAAAGAACCCAAGATTTTTTTGAGGGAATGAAAATTATATGCTTTATTCATCATCATGTTGCCTTATATAGGTTTACACATTTACATATAGCCCCTTGGGCTTTACAAAATGGTATTTTGCCCATCCCATGCCTCATGTGCTCATTTCTTTTGCACATAAGCCATGCGCTTTACAAAAATTTGGCTTTATGCCCGTTTTGCTTACATTCATGCATAAAAAATTACATCAAAATTATTTATTACATGATTTTTGTTTTGGCATGGAGAAGGGTCGGCCGCTTCATGTTCGGACTCGACTTGGGCATGGGCCCACTTGATCTGGGCTTGGGCCTACTTGGCCTGGGGTTGACCTTGACTTTGACTTGGTCAATCGGGTGCAATTTTTGACCCCAACAAAATGCTCCCCGTCAATAAATGCATACCACATATGTGGGTCGTATGCATGAAATTGATGGATCTTCTTTCGCGTGGAGGCGACTTGCTTTGGTTCCCACTTTTTGGGATGCACTACCCCTTTTACGACATGGACGGTCGACGCTTGACGCGTCTCCGAGACGGGGTGTCCATAGTAGACGTTTCCCCGGCACAGAGTGATTTGGCTCCCGCTTTGTGGGAAGCCTGCACTGCCCTTTTTATGACATGGATGGTTGGCTCTGCCTTTTTTGTGACTTGGATGGTCGGCCGCACTGAGTGTCGCTGTTCGATTTGTCCCCGGCATGGAGTGTCGCTAGTCGACTTGTCCCCGGCACGGAGTGTCACTGTTTCTTTGACATGATCCCCGGCACGGAGTGTCGCTGATCGACTTGTCCCCGGCACGGAGTGTCGCGGGTTGTTCGACTTGATCCCCGGCACGGAGTGTCGCTGTTTGATCGACTTGATCCCCGGCACGAAGTATCGCTGTTCGACTTGTCCCCGGCACGGAGTGTCGCTGATCAACTTGTCCCCAGCACAGAGTGTCGCTGATCGACTTGTCCCCTGCACGATGTGTCGCTAGTTGTTCGACTTGTCCCCGGCACGGAGTGTCGTTGGTTGTTCGACTTGTCCCCAACACGGAGTGTCGCTGGTCGACTTGTCCCCGGCACGGAGTGTCGCTGTTTGTTCGACTTGATCCCTGGCACAGAGTGTTGATGTTTGTTCGACTTGATCCCCGGCTCGGAGTGTCACTGGTCGACTTGTCTCCGGCACGGAGTGTCACTGATGTTCGACTTGATCCCCGGCACGGAGTGTCGCTGTTTGTTCGACTTGATCCCCGGCACGGAGTGTCGCTGTTTGTTCGACTTGATCCCCGGCTCGGAGTGTCGCTGGTCGACTTGTCCCCGGCACGGAGTGTCGCTGATGTTCGACTTGATCCCCGGCATGGAGTGTCGCTGTTTGTTCGACTTGATCCCCGGCACGGAGTGTCGCTGATCGACTTGTCCCCGGCACGGAGTGTCGCTGGTTGACTTGATCCCGAGGCGGAGCATAATTCTGACAGGGAGGTCGCTGGTCGACTTGTCCCCGGCACGGAGTGTCACTGTTTGACTTGATACCGAGGCGGAGCATAATTTCGACAGGGAGGTTGCTAGTCGACTTGTCCCCGATACGGAGTGTCGCTGTTTGACTTGATCTCGAGGCGGAGCATGATTCCGACAGGGAGGTAGATATCCCGAGGCGAAGCATGATTTCGACACGGGGTAAATTCTGAGACGAAGCATGATTCCGCCGCAGAGGTTGTCAGTTTGATTTGGGTTGACATCAGCATCATTACACTGGAATATGGTACCAGGAGCGAATCATCATTTTCCATGAGAGGATTTGGGGATTTTGGTTTTGGTCGGCATCTGCATTGCTGCACTGGAATAATGCCAGGAGCAACTCATCATCTGCCCCGGTAGGATTTGGGAATTGGCTTTTGGGGCGGCATCTGCATTACTGCACTGGAATAATGCCAGGAGCAACTCATCATTTGCCCCGGGAGGTTTGGGAATTGGTGGCTTAAGAGACAGGTTTAGATCCCTATCACTTAAGGCTTTTCAATTTTATGGGCCGTAAGGGTCCCATAAAAGCATTTTCTCCCTACGAGTCGAAAGGATCTCATAGGTATATTTTCTCCTTGGGAGTCGTGGGGACTCCTAAGCGTGTTTCTCCTTTGCGAGTCGTAAGGATCTCATGCGGGAATTTTCTCCTCATAAAGTCGAGAGGACTTTGCGAGTGCATTTTATCTCTTTTTCACGAGTTTGCGCCTTTTCGGGTTTTCACAAACTCGCCGGCAGTCCTGCTGTTTTTACTCACGGAGCCCTTTTAGGTTTTCATCCGTGCCCATTTTGCCTGTGGACATACCCTTTTTTTTTAATCTTCATCGCTGATGGGACTTTGAATGTGGTCTCGCCGGTAAGACTTGGGAGAGATAGGGGTCGTTTACTCCTGTGGATTGTATACGGTTTTGCAGGATGTATGATCCAGACCGTAGGGCCGGAAGAATTTCAGGACTTTGTCGGCGTCTGCATCGCTGTACTGGAATATGGTACCAGGAGCGACTCATCATCTGTCGTTGGGGTATGAGATTTGGAATTTGGTTGGCGTCTGCATCGCTGCACTGGAATATGGTACCAGGAGCGACTCATCATTCGCCACTTGGGGATTTGGATTCTGGCCGGCGTCTGTATCGCTGCACTGGAATATGGTACCAGGAGCGACTCATCATTCGCCATTGCCTATTGGGAAGCGATGGCTTAGGAGACAGGTTTAGATCCCTATCACCTAAGGCTTTTCAATTTTGTGGGCCGTAAGGGTCCCATAAAAGCATTTTCTCCCTACGTCAGATCCCTATCACCTAAGGCTTTTCAATTTTGTGGGCCGTAAGGGTCCCATAAAAGCATTTTCTCCCTACGAGTCGTAAGGATCTCGTAAGTGTACTTTCTCCTTAGAAGTCGTGGGGAATCCCAAGTGTGTTTTTCCTTTATGAGCCTTAAGGATCCCACGAAGGCGTTTTCCCACGAGTCGTAAGGATCTTGCAAGTTTTATTCTCCCCATGCATCGTGAGGACACATGAGTGGATTTCCCTTGTTCCCAGTTTAATGACTTGGGGGTCATCTGTTTCCAGTTTAACGACTTAGAGGTCATCTGTTCCCAGTTTAAAGACTTAGGGGTCTACTGTTCCCAGTTTAACGACTCAGTGATCATCTGTTTCCAGTTTAACGACTTGGTGGTCATCTGTTTCCAGTTTAACGACTTGGTGGTCATCTGTTTCCAATTTAATGACGTAGAGGTCATATGTTTCCAGTTTAACGACTTGGTGGTCATCTGTTCCCAGTTTAACGACTTAGCGGTCATCCGTTTCCAGTTTAAAGACTTAGGGGTCTATTGTTTCCAGTTTAACGACTTAGAGGTCATTTATGCCCAGTTTAACGACTTAGAGGTCATCTATTCCCAGTTTAAAGACTTAGGGGTCTATTGTGCCCAGTTTAACGACTTAGCGGTCATCTGTTCCCAGTTTAAAGACTTAGGGGTCTATTGTGCCCAGTTTAATAACTTAGCGGTCATCTGTTCCCAGTTTAACGACTTAGCGGTCATCTGTTTCCAGTTTAAAGACTTAGGGGTCTATTGTTTCCAGTTTAATGACTTAGAGGTCATCTGTGCCCGGTTTAACGACTTAGAGGTCATCTGTTCCCAGTTTAAAGGCTTAGGGATCTATTGTGCCCAGTTTAACGACCTAGCGGTCATCTGTTCCCAATTTAAAGACTTAGGGGTCTATTGTGTTTCCAGTTTAAAGACTTAGGGGTCTATTGTTTCCAGGTTAACGACTTAGAGGTCATCTGTGCCCAGTTTAATGACTTAGAGGTCATATGTTCCCAATTTAAAGACTTAGGGGTCTATTGTGCCCAGTTTAACAACTTAGCGGTCATCTGTTCCCAGTTTAAAGACTTAGGCGTCTATTGTGTTTCCAGTTTAAAGACTTAGGGGTCTATTGTTTCCAGTTTAACGACTTAGAGGTCATCTGTGCCCAGTTTAACGACTTAGAGGTCATCTGTTCCCAGTTTAAAGACTTAGGGGTCTATTGGATCGATTTGGAATTTCGGGATAGGGGTCGGCATCAGCGTTGCTAACACTGAAGCACATGTGCCAGGAGCAATTCATCATTTGCCTTTACCCGTTGGGGAGCGATGGCTTAGGAGACAGGTTTGGGTCCCTATCACCTAAGAATTTTCAATTTTATAGGCCGTAAGGGTCCCATAAAAGCATTTTCTCCCTACGAGTCGTAAGGATCCCGTAGGTGCACTTTCTCCTTAGGAGTCATAAGGAACCCCAAGTGTGTTTTTCTTTTGTGAGCCGTAAGGATCCCACGAAGGTTTGTTCTCCTCATGTATCGTGAGGACACATGAGTGGATCTTCCCAATGGACCATAATTCCAAGGGTGGAGACCGACCGCTGGACTGGTGATTGCAGTGGGGTATGGGTATAATGAGAATTATTTGAGCCCTTAGATTGTATACGGTAGTCAACTTGGGGACCAACCGTAGAGCTGGAAGAATTTTGGGAAATTGGATTTTGGTTGGCGTTTGCATCGCTGCACTGGAATATGGTACCAGGAGCGACTCATCATTTGCCGTTGGGAATTTGAATTTTGGTTAGCGTCTGCATCGCTGCACTGGAATATGGTACCAGGAGCGACTCATCATTCGCCGTTGGGACATTCAGAAATTTGAAATTTTGGTTGGCGTCTGCATCATTGCATTGGAATATGGTACCAGGAGCGGCTCATCACTCGCCTTTTTTTTTACCGCGATTGCTTTATCATTTCAGCTTTTCTTATCGCAAAGGCCGCGACTGCCCTATCATTTCGGCTTCATTTATTCACGGTTGCCCTATCGTTTCGGCTTTATTTTTCATGTTTATTTTTACTCGCTGATTTTTATTGCGAGTTACCCCATCATTTCGGCTTTTCTTTTGTTTTTATTTACACACTTTTTCTTTATTTACATTCCCAGTTTAACGACTTAGAGGTCGATTATTCCCAGTTTAATGACATGGCGGTCAGCGGTTCCCAGTTTAAAGACTTAGAGGTCTATCGTTCCCAGTTTAACGATGTGGTGGTTAGCTTGCTTATCCCATCTCCTAGAACTTTGATATTGGCGGAGTTGTGTTGATGACCGTAGCTCTGTAGCTCGTCGGTAATCTGACGACTGTGGGGCTTTCCCAAGCTTGTATTGGTTCTCTACCCAATCTTTGAAAATATAGCAGTCTTCGATGGTATGACTCACCATTCTATGATATGGGCAGTATATGGGATTGCCGGTCATGTTCATTTTATATGGCCTCTTTGGAACAGGTAGTTGCAGACTGTTGTTCAAGGCGTCCGCGAATATTTTGCGGACTTCATCCCTCCTGAAGGACTATACCTTCTTCTTTCTCTCCATTGGAGTAGGTGCTTTTACTGATGCTGGTCTTTGAGGCCGATCAGTCTTTGGTTCACCCTTTTTAGATAATGGCACATGTCTGAGAGAATTAGGTTCCCGAAGGGCTCCGGTCTCCATTTGTATGAAATCGGCGATCATAGCTTGACCGTTTGCTAACACTCCTTTAGACAGTTCTATCTCTCTCGTCTTGTATTTTTTTTCGACCCAATCTTTGAAGACGAAGCGGTCCTCAATGGCATGACCAATCACTTTATGATAGGAGCAATATCTTGGGTCGTCGTTCATATTCGCTTCTTGCAGTGTTTTTGATTCTGGCAGTTGTAGACCGTTTCTTAGGGTGTCCTTGAATATCTTGTGGACTTTGTCCCTTTTGAAGGAATAAACCTTATCCAGTTTCTCTTTCAGAGGCGATCCCCTTAGTTGTATGTATCGGAGGGACTGGAGGCTGATCGCGACCGTTTTTGGCGAAGGCGCTCCGCTCTTAGGTTGAAGGGGGTATCAGTTGGCTGCCTCCGGGTATCAATCCCTGGCTCATGAACCAAAATTTGATTCTGCTGTAATTGCAATCGGGCGACACGGGTCGCGAGATCTGCCGCGACGTTTGCCAATTCGTCAACCTTAGACTGTACCTCGGCTAACTTCTCATCCCTGTCCCGAAGCTGCCTCTGAAGCCATCGGAATAATGCTTGTTCTGTAGTTCCGGTTATGACAACCGGGTCATACTTATTTCCTGAGCTCAATTCCGCAGGAACCCCGGGCTCTTTTGGCTTATCGGCATGAGCGAGCTCTTCATCATTTAGACCGAGTCGACATTGGGTAGCGTCCACCATATCATCACCATGGCGGTGAAGCATAAGAGGGTTCGTTTCTTCATGTCCGACCATGTAGACAGTGTGGACTATGTATCCATCCGTCTCTTTATCTTTGGCACGGTAACCCCGTTCTTGGAGCCTCATGACGCTCAGCCTAGCATGAGCCCTAGCCCTTTTGTTGGCTCTGTATCTGAGCCTTTTCTGCCTTAGCTTCTCGATTTTGAGGGCTTGGCTGGCATCCGTTTTCTGGGAAGCCACTGTGAGTCGATTGATAGGGAGCTTAAAGAAGATACCCGATCGAGCAGTTGTCGAGGGTACCGTTGGAGCTTGCCCGAGATGCCCCGTTGCTTCGTTGACGTTGATGGCCTTGCCCCCAGCTGGAGCGATGGAGAGTCGTTCGGAAACGGATTTGCGTTTGGGTTGGGGAGCCTTCGAGACCACCACATTTGGCATCTTTCCTTTCGAGGCCGGTTTGTCAGTTACCAGAGCTTGAGGTGCAGGGATGGCATTAGCCGAGACAAACAGAATAGACCCAAATTGTAGCAGTGGTTCTTCCCACCGTCGTCCGAGACTTGCCGGGAGGACCGTCCTGGCGTCTATCTTCATCGTGTAGGAGATGGGAGCTGAGTTCATCTTTGGAGACATTGTTGAAAATTGATTGCTTGGAAAATTGCATGAAAGTGCATTATTTTAGTATAAATATAGATATGTATATTGATTGAGTTCGCATGAATGTTTAACCCGAAATATGGAAGGAGAGATCGGTCCCACCGGGCATGCCAGAATCTGTAGGGTGTTTTTCGTCATCCCATTGAGATGGGAATACGCACGAGCTTGTCAGGCGTACTACAGATTACCCCTTTCTAGGGTAGGCGGGGGTTTAATGATTGTGGGGATCCGAATCTCCGGCAGCCGCAGACTAAGCTGCCGTTAATTACCCCTCGCCTTTGGAACGAGAGAACCTCCGATTGATGGGTCAAACTGGTCATGCGAACTCAATATGCAGTTTTGTGTTTTGAAGGGTTTTGAGATATATCAGGGGCCCCGCAGAGTTTTTTACAGGGGTCCTGCTACCCGGATAGCGGGCTGGGGGTCAAGAGGGCTAGCAGCCCCCTTGCGAGATGCGGGACAGCGCCCCGTTAGAAATTTTTTTCTAACAGGGACAGTGTCGTGCAGTATGTGTGTGTGTGTGTGTGTGTGTGTAAAAAGGGAAAGGGCATCCAAAGGATGCGTGGGAGAAGGCGCCAGCGCCCCATATGCCAGGCACGCGGGCGCTGTGCGCCAGAGCGCCAGCGCCCTACGTGTCTGGCACGCGGGTGCTGAGCGCCGGAGCGCGGGCGCTGTGCGCCAGAGCGCCGGCGCCCCACGTGCCTGGCACGCCGGTGCTGTGCGCTAGAGCGCCAGCGCCTCACGTTCCTGGCACGCGGGTGCTGTGCGCCAGAGAGCCAGCGCCCCACGTGCCTGGCACGTGGGCGCTAGGCGTCAGCAGCAAAAGGGACTTGGTTCCTGCACTGGGAGCTGTGCTCCCGATTTGACTTATGGAGTTGAACTCCTAACAGAGATTAATTTAGGGAGTTAAACTCCAATGGATCTTGAATGGAGTTAGACTCCTAAAAATATTTAGAAATGATCAAAGGGGACTGCTCTGTTTCTTTCTTTGGCTCGTGATCTTCCCATGATGGGATTTCTGGAGATGGGTCTCCTTCTTATTCCTGTCGGTTGGCCGGATCTTGGAGAAAGGGGGTGAGATTTAAAAATCTCCCCTTTTGAGATCTAATGAAAGATCTGAGCTTCCCTTTATGGGTTTTATGGTGAAAAACTATTTAGTTTTGGGAAAGGAAGAGTAAAATTCTTGATTTAATTGAAAAGGGGGAGAAGGTTTAGAACTTTGAGGAAGGAGAAGGAGGCATAAAGAACCCTAGATTTTTTTGAGGGAATGAAAAGTATATGCTTTATTCATCATCATATTGCCTTATATAGGCTTACACATTTACATATAGCCCCTTGGGCTTTACAAAATGGCATTTTGCCCTCTTTTGCA
Source organism: Agapanthus africanus (assembly GCA_030015575.1). Classification (NCBI taxonomy): domain Eukaryota; kingdom Viridiplantae; phylum Streptophyta; class Magnoliopsida; order Asparagales; family Amaryllidaceae; genus Agapanthus; species Agapanthus africanus. The sequence goes on from CM057349.1 coordinate 425,395,835, forward strand.
CATAAACCATGGGCTTTACAAAAATTTGGCTTTATGCCCATTTTGCTTACATTCATACATAAAAAATTACATCAAAATTATTTATTACATGATTTTTGTTTTGGCATGGAGGAGGCCCGGCCGCTTCATGTTCGGACTCGACTTGGGCATGGGCCCACATGATCTGGGCTTGGGCCCACTTGGCTTGGGGTTGACCTTGACTTTGACTTGGTCAACCGGGGTGCAATTTTCGACCCCAACAAACGGTTCTACTTGAGGCAATCCGCAACCTCCTAGAAGGACAGCAGCAGCAGACTGCTATTCTATTGAACCATCCCGAGGCAGAAGCACCTGGAGTGAAGCAATTCAGGGCCTTGCACCCCAAGCAATTCTCAGGAAAAGAGAGCATGCTGGAAGGTAAGGAATGGGCTCAAAGCATCGAGGACGACCTGTGTCACGACCCGAAAAGTACGGAACATGACCGGCACTTAAATTACGAAACGTCTCGAGGCGTACATAATCTAAGTAAGCCAAAACCCAGAAATCAAAACCAAAGAAGCAGTAGAGTGAAGGAAAAACCAATTTAAAGCAAGTAGTTTTAACAACATAAGCCGAAGTATACATTTTTAAAATCTCAAGTATTTTGTAAAAATTTCGGCAGAGTTTCCTTTGTAAATACTGGCCCCAAACGGGGTATAACATGAATAGTATACGAAATGATAAAAGGCATCCCCAAGCGGGAGCTAGCTCTTCGTCAATCGACGGTCACAACCACGCAAGCAATATAATATACAATGCCGAAGGGCGAGGATCAAAACTCAAAAGAAAACTCAAAATCAACAAGAAAACCATAATAATACAACGCGCGACTCTAAGGTCGAAATAACAACAACCGGTTTTCTAAGTCTGAAAATAATATATAAGTCTGGTTGATAGAGCTTACTAGATACAAATGTAATAAATGACAGTACAGCGGTGGTCCTGATACAATGAACCAACCTACCAAGCAAATCACCCTGAATGGAACGATGTGCCAACAAGCTGCTAAGGAAAACCTGTACATTTAACCTGTAAGAAACTGTGGCACAACGGGGGGTGTTGCCAACTCGTGAGTAGATAACATCACAGAGAAGAAATCGCATGTGACGCTATCCTAACTCATATCAAGTAATATCCTCAAAAAAATATCCTGATATATCTACATATAAGTGCGATACCACGTGCTCGTGTCCGTGATGTATGGATGCATGATGAATAAAACAGAATACATCATGAATGAAACCACTGTTTTCTTTATTTAATGAGATTTCTATATGTATATCAATCGAGTATCATCCATGATATCAACAGAGAAATCAGTGTCAAGTATCGACACAAAGCATAAATCTCAGTATCTCTGTATCTCAAATCTCAATACCTCAATATCTCGGGCTCCGTCTGTCCTGATCGGCCCATATCATTTAATCACACGACCACGGTCGGTATCCTCCGGATATCCGCCGCGCCAAACAATCACCAGTAGGCAGTTGCCACTGCCGGACTCATCGTCTACAACTCGAGCTTCTTGCCCCGGGGTACCTTATCGGGTCCACCATGTACCCGAGACGGTTCATCCGGCTTCTCGAATCGGGTCTCGAAATCCAACAACAATCATGAAACTCATAGTGGACGACTCATACATCATGAGAAATCTGCAACTTGCATTTTAAAAAGAGGGAGAGAGAGAGAAGTTTATATATATTCTTGCGGTTTTCCCCCAAATCCAGAAATCTCATGGAAATCCGAAATCCAAGAATCAAAAGTAAGTAAACAGTGAATATCGACATAAATCTCCATAAGGCTGCATGACCAATGAGTATAGGAATGCAACTGATATCATACAATGAATGCAATAGTTAAACTAGCATATGGAAGCTATAACATGTTGCGACTATCAGCTAGCAAGCTATGTCAATGAAATGGTATTTTCTAAAGTGTACGTGACATGGCAATTACCGATGAAGATGCGTGTGAGCCGGCAGGCGAGTGTACGTGGAGCATACGCGTCATCGGTAATGGTGCCGGTGTCCTAACAGCATAGTTTCATAATCACTAAGTACACAATAACATGCAATGAGGCGATAACAACATAATAAAGGCAAATGAATAGTAAATGCAACAATAATATACGGAACATGAAGAATAACGTAACAATAAGGAATCTACCTTACTATACATATGTTATACTGTTTTGCCGTTTGAAATAGTACGAATCGTGGTGTTTTGAAGATAAGGGCTACGGTGTTTTTTTTAGAAAAGGTACGTCTTTTGAAATATCCGTAGTATCCCTTGGTATGTCTTTAAAAATTCTCACGATTCGTCAGTTTTGGAAATGGGTATGATTCGGGTCCAGTCTAACATCTACTAGGTAAACTAATTAGGTAAACTACAGGTCTAACTAACAACCAATCGAAAGGGGTATGGAAACCACCTAAATCTGAGTCGATATATATACATACATATATATATATAATGGTCGGTGATCCCGCCTCTATAGTACCATGTACGATACAATATGTCATATGACATCCTCGAATCAAGAGTGTGGATCTAACATCATAAATATATCTCGTACGGTAAATCTATCGTACGGCATCCCCAAATCTGGGTACGGGTTAAATATCATATTTATCTCATTACTCATCCAATATCCTTATCATCACATATCGTGAACAGGGGATACTGATCTAAGTCTAGTACAATACTAATATCATCAACATAAATGTAAGCATGTGTGCAAATACGCATCGCCCAATCAATCCGCTAAAATCACGTCGTATCTCCTAATTCGAACCAATCACATCACCGAACTCATGGCACCATGCCCAAACTCATCGACTCATCTCCAAATACCATATACTATCCTCATCATCCATACATATGAATACGAATATATATATGTACCCAATACGCACAAGGAAGTAAATGTATGCGAGTGCGTGTATGTGAGTGCATGCAAATCCTTACTCTAGGGTTTCACAACTAAGAAATCCACTAAACCACATTCCTCAAATTTCATTAAAACTAATCCATGATCCCCTAAATGCTTTCTTGCTAAGTATCCATATCTCGCAATCACATATAAATGTATATCTATACCATATCATATCATTTCTTACGAATTTGTGGGGGTGCTATACGCCATCCATCCGACTTCCCCCGTAGATAAAATCTACTCATCTTGATCTTCGCTTGCCGATGACGATATCGCCACACGCTTTCTTGTCGTCTCGAAGTCCTCGTGAGGGTACCTATGTATCATAACACATCGTATCGCATAACCGACTTATGACCAAAACGACACACGAATCTCATATAGGTCAAAACCTATGGCCTGCTCATGCAAAAGGACCAAATAACCCTCGATATCGGCGTACAAACGCCGATTGATCGAGAAAAACCCAAACGAACAAATTCATGGTTTCGCAATACACTAAACATGTATATGAAATAGGGTGAAATCATCAAAACCAATAAATTGATTAAATCGATTTATTACAAGAAACTTAGTAAGCATCAATTAGCCATTTTAAAACAAAACTTGATGTTTTAACAATTCTAATGGCCATAATACTCATTAAACATCTTAAATAAGTCATACAAACCATTTCCATAATTTAATCTCATCAATTTCCATTAATTCTAAAAACCTAGTTTGCAATTTAAGCAATTTGGACAATTTAATTATAACAATTTACAATTTAACAACTAGACTACAATTTGCATATTTTAAAATGTTAAACCACTCATGGAAACCTTAATGATGGGCTAAAAATCCTAACTAGATTTTAATCTCATTTAATTACATTAATCCTAAAATCTAGTTTGTAACATAATACAATTTGGACAATTTTTAAAGTGAAATTTGCAAACTAACAACTAGGTTGGGTTTTGAACTTCTAAAGGTTCTAAATTACACAACACAACCATCATCAAATTATCACAACTCTAACATGATCCAAATCCTCCTCTTGAATTTTCTAAACTTGAAATTAGAACCATAATACTTACTAAATAAATTTGATTAAAGAAAATAAACAACAAATTTAACAAAAGGTTGAGATTATACCTCACATGTTTGAGATCAAACATGAATTTCAGCCTCCCAAACATGCTTCTATTTCCCAAGATCCATGCTAGATTGGCTAAAGAAAAATGAGTAGGGCTTGGATTTTGATTTTATGGGATTTTTGATGCATTTTATGATGATTTTTGGAGGTGATGAGGTGTGGGAAAAATGGGGGCTGCTCATGGGGATGGTTTCGGCCAATTTGAGGTGAGGGAGGAGAGAGGGAGTGTGATGTGGGGTGTGGGTGAGGGAAAAAGTCCAAGTCAACACTCAACGAAACTCTTTCTTCTTCTCATTTTTTAATTATTTTATTTCAAAAGAAATGAGAAGTGAAAGTGATTGGAGAGAGAGGGGGAGGGGGGCTGCTGAGCATGGCTCGGCCAAGGAAGTGGGGGATGGGTGTGTGTGTGTTTGTGGAAAATTTTCCAAGTAATGAAAGCCCAATTCAACTCACAAGCCCATCCCACATCTATTTAACTTAATTTTCGCAAAATAAGCCTTTTCTATCATATTTTCTAAAACCGTTTGACAACAATTTTTTTTTATAAAAACTACATGTTACACTCTAGTTTAAATGTGTCATGATGCACAAAAATTGTATTAACCCATTCTGATTTGTAATTATCACTAATTAATGTATTAGTGACGGCTTAAAATAATATTAAAATAATTAATTTCGAAATTTTTTTCAGTCAACTAGAAATTTTACAAGTGGCTCAATAAACATCAAATACTAACAATTACATATCTAGAATATGTATATTTGATTTTATGATGAAAGATAATTATATCGTGATTTTTACGGAAAACGCCCGTTATTTTACCGATTTTCCGAAATTTCACCTAAACGATTTTCAAAACGTTACAACCTGGCAGCAGCACAAGTGCCAGAGGTCCCTTGAGTTCGTGTTGCAAAGATGCAGCTCACGGAAAATGCATGGGTTTGGTGGAAGGCGGAAGAAAGCCGTCTCACCCAACCAATCGAATGGAGGACTTTCCGTGATATGTTCGACGCAAAGTACTTCCCAGAGACTGCCCGCTTCGACATGGAACAACAGTTCATCCAGTTACAACAGGTTTCGATGTGGACCAAATCAGTGGATGAATATGATGCTGAGTTCACCATGCTCAGTCGGTAAGATATGTCTCAATAATTCGATTTTTCAATAAATCATATACTACACAGCTAACACAATACTTTAACAGATTTACGACACACTTGATACCGACGGATGAGATCAGAGCTCGTCGATTTCAACAAGGGTTAGATTCGGAGATCCAGGCTGCATTAGCCACAGGAGATTTTTTGACTCATGAATCGGCTCCGAAAGCTGCCCACCGTTATGAGGCAGTGGTAAAGATGAGGGGTAGATCTCAATCTGCTGGAGTTAAGCGCCCTGCCAACCAGATGGCAGGAAGAGCCTCTTCAAGGCCACCATTTGTACCAAGGAGACCGAGAGTACCGAACAACAGGCCTAGCCCAGCCTTTTGTTCTTACTACAGGAGAGATGGACACTTGGCGAATGACTGCCGGCGAGCCAACCAACTTTGCTTAGTCTGCGGCTCAGCTACTCATGATATTAGGTCTTGTCCCCGAAGACACAACCCAATTGCTGCACCCAGGCCAGTAATCACTTACCAGCAGAGACCAGCCCTTCAGGCACCTTCTCTAAGACTTGCTCTCCCTACTCCACCACCTAGAGGACCACCGACTGCACCTCCTCCTCGTCATTTCCATCAAGCTCAAAGGAACATTCAGAGGAATGCTCCTCCGGCCAGGAGGAATGTACCACGGCGACAGGCTTTCATGATGACCGTGGAAGAATCTGAGGCCACTAGCCAAGTCATCACTGGTAACCCTTTCTTCTCATGCTTTTGTTTCCGTCTTAACACCTACCTACATATTTTTCCTATACCTAAAACATATCCCACATACCTTAGGTACAATCTTAGTAGCCTCACTCCCTGCACTCGCACTCTTTGATACTGGTGCATCTCATTGCTTTATGTCGCAACGGTTCGTCCGAACTCATGCGATTCCAGTCACACTGCTTGTATCTAGCTGTAATGTCAGTTCAGAGAATGACATTCTAAAGGCAACAATGAGATATAGCTTGTGTCCAGCAGTCGTCTACAGCAGAGAATTCTATGCCGACTTCAAGGTGCTGGACATACCGAACTTCGATGTGGTTATAGGTATGGATTGGCTCGGAACATTTTATGCTACCATTGACTGTCGTCAAAGGAGGGTAGTATTCGAGATTCCAGAACATCCGGTCTTTTATTTCAAAAGTGGAGACCGTACCGTGGAGCCAAGTACTTACAAGGCGAACCCAAAGAAGGCAGTGATTGCGGCAATTCAAGCCGAGGAAGGATCAAAGCCAGAAGTGGTTCGAGAGTTCAACGATGTGTTTCATGACGATATATCAGGTTTGCCTCTCGATCGAGCTCTTGAATTCAGCATTGATTTAGTACCAGGAGCACAACCGGTAATCAAAGCACCGTATCGACTAAGTCCGGAAGGTTTGAAGAAAGTCCGAACTCAGTTGGACGAATTATTGGCGAAATGATGGATTTGTCCCATCACTTCAAGTTGGGGATCTCCAGTGCTACTTGTGAAGAAGAAGGAAGGTTCATACAGAATGTGCATCGATTATAGAGCCTTGAACGAAGTAACAATAAATAACAAGTATCCGCTACCGCGTATCGACGATTTGCTCGATCAGCTAAGTGGATCTTGTGTTTTCTCCAAGTTAGATCTTCGTTCAGGTTATCATCGAGTGAAGGTCAACGAAGCTGATATTCATAAAACAACATTCAGAACTCATTATGGACATTATGAATTTCTTGTGATGCCATTTGGAGTGACCAACGCACCGGCGATATTCATGAACCTAATGAATCAAGTTTTCCGGGAGTACTTAGACATGTTCGTTGTCATCTTCATCGACGACATATTGGTGTATTCAAAGAGCCGGAAAGAACATGCCGAGCACCTACGAATTGTCCTGAAAACTCTACGACAACATCAACTATATGCCAAGTACAGAAAATGCGAGTTTTGGCTAGATCAAGTCAGTTTCCTCGGACATATTGTATCAGGCGAAAGATTCTCTGTGGATCCAGTGAAAGTTTCAGCAGTAAGCGAATGGCCAACACCAAAATTAGTGAAGGATATTCAAAGTTTCTTGGGTCTAACTGGATATTACAGAAGGTTCATTGAAGGCTTTTCTAAGATAGCAACACCTCTGACCAAGCTCACATGTAAAGATGAAGAATTCGTGTGGTCAGAAGCATGCGAACAAGCTTTCGTAGAACTCAAGTCAAGGTTGAGATCAACACCTATTCTCGTTATACCGGACCAATCTGGAGGTTTCGAAATGCATTGTGATGCATCCGGTAAGGGATTAGGATGTGTTTTACATCAGCATGGAAAGGTTGCGGCTTATGCTTCAAGACAGCTGAAGATTCATGAGCGTAATTATCCGACGCATGATTTGGAATTGGCAGCCGTTATCTTTGCTCTTAAGATTTGGCGCCATTATCTTCTTGGTGAGCGAGTGAATATATACACAGATCACAAGAGTCTGAAATATGTGTTTACTCAGAAGGAGCTTAATATGCGGCAAAGACGATGGTTAGAACTCATGGCAAATTTTGACATCAACCTGCAATATCACCCGGGAAAAGTGAATGTGGTACCTGATGCCCTTAGTCGCCAACCATTAGCAATGAATCTCACCGCTCAGTGGAAGCTTCAACAAGACTTGCATTAGATGGAGATTGAAGTAGTCATGCCATGTAACGCTTCAAGTTTGATGAACTTACAAGTTCAATCTACCATTGTCAATCAGATCAAAGCAGCTCAAGCAAGTGATACTAAGTTGTAAAAGATCAGAGAACAAGTAGAGAATGGACTTAGAAAAGACTTCATCATTCATGAAGACGGATATTTGAGATACGGCAGCAGATTGTGTGTACCAAAAGGTTCTGTTCGGGAAGAGTTAATGAAAGAAGCTCACAGCTCTCCCTACTCAGTACACCCTGGAGGTATAAAGATGTACAAAGATCTGCGTCAAAATTACTGGTGGTATGGAATGAAGCGTGAAGTAGCCAGAAGCGTCGCTAAATGTTTGTTGTGTCAGCAAGTAAAGGCTGAACATCACAGGACTGCTGGATTACTTCAACAGTTATCAATCCCAGAATTGAAGTGGCAACACATCACAATGGATTTTATGACTGCACTCCCTCACAGCACAAAGGATAATGATGCGGTATGGGTTATTGTGGATCGACTCACAAAGTCGGCTCACTTCATCCCATTTAGAGTTGGCCAATCAACTGAGACATTAGCAAAGAAGTACATGGAGGTAAGAATCTAAATAAGATTTAAACTCTTCAAATATTTACTATCTCTGATACCCATGAACTCATACAGGAAATCATGATACTTTATGGAGTACCTGTCTGTATTGTCTCCGATCGTGACACTAGATTTCGATCGCAGTTTTGGTAAAGTCTGCAAGCAAGCTTGGGAACAAGTCTGAACTTCAGCACGGCTTATCATCCACAAACAGATGGTCAGTCTGAGCAAACTATTCAGATCTTCGAAGATATGCTCATAGCGTGTATGCTAGACTTCGGAGGATCATGGGAAGATCACCTACATCTTATGGAGTTTTCATACAACAATAGTTACCAAGTAAGTATCGAAATGGCACTTTTTGCATCACTTTATGGAAGGAAGTGTCGATCGTCATTAAGTTGGCACGACATCGGTGATAGGGAACTTCTTAGACCTGAGATAATAGTAGCAACTGTTGATGTGGTTCGTACTATCAGGGAAAGGATGCGCATAGCCCAAGATCGACAGAAGCACTGGGCTGATGCAAAGCGACGTTATTTGGAGTTCCACCCGGGAGAACATGTATTCTTGAAGATATCTCCCAACTGTGGAGTGATTCGATTTGGAAGATGGGGTAAGCTAAGTCCGAGATATATTGGACCGTTCGACATACTCGAATGAGTCGGTGAAGTGACATATCGCTTGGCACTTCCACCCTCATTAGAAGGAGTGCACAACGTGTTCCACATATCCCAACTCAGAAGGTATGTGAGTGACCCCAACCATATTCTCAATCATTCCAAGCTCACTATACAACCCGACTTATGTTGTGAGCAACAACCTGTTGAGATCCTATACATGAAAGTGAAGTCACTTCGGAACAAGGAAGTCAATTTGGTTCGAGTGATGTAGAGAAGAGACACTTCAAGAGAATAGACATAGGAAAGGGAAGATGAGATGCGTACAAGATATCCCCACTTATTTGTAAACTATTCCTTAAAATAAATTGTAAATTTCGAGTACGAAATTTTTGTAAGGAGGCTAGACTGTAACAACTCCAATTTTAGTGTACATAAAATTCATTTAAAAGTTAATGTATACTTGGGGTATTTACAATTCCCGTGAGTTCTATAAGTATTTGATTTACTTTTGAACAACAAGAAGGAGCTTGTAGTTCATTGGTAAGACCTTGCACCGCTGAACCAAACCACCAGAGTTCAAATCATATCAGCCACACATTCTTTTTATTTAAAATTCTTTTAATCTTTTAGAAACCCAAGAGTCTACACGTGTACAATACGTAAAACTAAGAGTCACAGCCTAAACAAACATGTGCACAAGACTAGTCCAAACGTCAGAGATATGTAGCACCAATACGAGCACCTAACTCCTGACTCGGGCCGGCGTCGCCGGTCCAACTCGGATAAAACCCAAATTTTCTTTAACTCTGGCGACACTTGGACTCCCCCATAACTCCAGTATTATTTGTTTTTCCTGCACATTTACAGAGCACAATAAAAACCCACATTTAATCCATTTTATTACAAATTTTAATACACCCATTCACTACCTTAAACCATAATTTTTCCTATAAATACCGCCCTCAAATCACCCCTCCTCACTCACAAATCCCTGCCCAAACTCTCAAGAAAATTCCAAGATCCTTTTGTGTGCAAGTGGAGTCAGCAAAGGTCGAACCTCCGACGAACTTCCGGCGATAACTCAAGAAGTTTCCAACGACGAAACGACGCACCGGCAACTCCTAACTCTTCCTCTTTCTCTCATCTAGCCAATCATTCAGTAAGCCCCTACTTCTCCTTCTTTTCTCTATTCTAAAAACATTCAAAACCCAACGGAAGCGGAGTTAGTCCGACTTCCGATTCGGTTTTCTTTATAAACTATAATTTTTCTTAATCAAGATACCTTCATATCATCACATATTGTTCATTAAATATTAATAAACATCTTTAATAAGTTTCATCACAAAAGATTGTTATATGCATCTTTTATCGCAATTTTACATTAAAATACTACAAACTTTAGTTTCCCACATAAACTCTATAATACCTTTATACCTTTAGATAACTCACGAGGTAATGACCTACCTCCTCACAACACACATATATAGCATAGCATGATGAAATTGGGAACATAGATTTGGGAAAATACGACATTACATATAACTACCTTCAACTTATAAAACCTTTTTTCTAAAAGAAGTGTATTTAACAAATCTTTGCAATTGTGCCTCTACAACCCATTTTGGGGAACCAGTTCGGTATGGTGCGGATTATTGCACATCCTCGGGCCTAATAGAGTGAGATGCAGACCTCCGAAAGGAGCATACGATCTCGAAAGATTTTAATACAATTTTCTTTAGAAAATGTGATTTCTATTATAAATAAAGCTTATATTTTTAATAAATAAATATATATGTAATTAATATCAAAATATCTATTTTTAATATTTATAATATTCCACATTTCCAAAATTCAAGAAAAACATTCCATTTACAAGAAAATACCATACAATTCCAATATTTCAAACAAATACCTTATACTTTAAAACTGTCATATTCACTAGAAATTTCACATTGAATAAAAGAAACATCTATGAAAACTCTAAAAACGATAATTAAATACTTGAGATATATTTTGAAAGTATAACAAAACTATTTTACATAAAACCTCTCAAGTTATACTAAATTACAATAAGGACCCTAGAAAACATAGATTTAAGTGGGACCAGTCTCTTGAGCCTCAGGGAGCTGGAGATATGGGTGCTTGCCTATTTAAGATATACAACTTAACAAACAGTGTTATCAACACGGTAATTGTTTTTGAAAAAGACACAAATTCTGCCGTCCATGTGCAGCAGTTACCGATAGCACCAAAATATAATTCAGGACTTCAATTTCTTTTCTAATTGTCTGACTCAGACTGAGTCTCAATATAATCAATCTGACTTGAATATGATTCAAGTATGAAATTACAAAACTACAAATTCAATATGAATCCATATATTCAATCTGTTCAATCTATTCAATTTATATTGACCGAACCGAACCATGAATATGCATCCATCTACATGATTCTCCAGTTATATCCATTTACTGATATCATGGTTCCGGAAAGTCATCCATCTATATAAATCAAGACAATACAATACAAATAATACCATCAAGACATCGCGGGGTTTAAGGGGTAGATTGGTACGGAAGGTGTTAAAAGTGGCACGAGACTGTAACCATAATACACCTAACCTGAATATCCATTGCCGTTGTACCATGGCTGAACGGTTCCTTGTGCTCCGTATACCTTAGTCTCCGGAATAGTGGACTCCTCTCGTATACACTGGCATTCTTCTGTACCGAGTTACAAAGAACAGCGTTAACACTAAATACAACATTATAACAATATACTCTATATACTGTCTATTCCATTCTTGTCTAGTTACGGAACTTACCGAGCGATTTGTTCACTGACGACATTCTCTTTCTTCTTCTTTGGAATGTCATTAGGTGATTCAGACTCACTGGAGATTGAGCCCACCAGCGAGGATTTGGACCAGCTAGCTTTCGACCCAGAGCTTTAGATTCCTTGTACACATTTACATTCTGCATTTTCCATTTCTGTTATGCCACTGTTTAGGCATTGCTTTCCATTCTATGTATTTACTTTTCAGATATATTGTAAAAAAGAATGTTAATAAATAAAGTTGTTGTTCATTTGTATCTTGTCTCTTGTGTACATTACATTTTATATTGCTTAGATACGCTTAGTGTGTTTACTTCTGAGTAAATACGTAGCGGCCTCGTCACGTCCTTTGCCCGTATACTGGGAAGCGGGGCGTGACGTGACATCACAAGAAATTCGTAATGACCATAGCAAGTCCCGAATGCCGTTTTATGGATATCAGATTCCTTGACCTTCACCTGATGATAACCCGAACGAAAATCTAACTTGGAGAAAACACAAGATCCACTTAGCCGATCGAACAGATCGTCGATGCGCGAGAGTGGATACTTGTTCTTTATCGTTACTTCGTTCAAGGCTTTATAATCGATGCACATTCTGTATGAACCTTCCTTCTTCTTCACAAGTAGAACTGGAGATCCCCAACTTGAAGTGCTGGGACGAATCCATCCTTTTGCTAATAATTCATCCAACTGGGTTCGGACTTCCTCCAAACCTTCCGGACTTAACCGATACGGTGCTTTAATCACCGGTTGTGCTCCTGGTACTAAATCAATGCTGAATTCAAGAGTTCGATCAGGAGGCAAACCTGATATATCGTCAGGAAACATATCGTCGAACTCTCGAACTACTTCTGGATTTGATCCTTCCTCGGCTTGAATTGCCACAATCACTGCCTTCTTTGGTTTTGCCTTGTATGTACTTGGCTCCAGGGTACGGTCTCCACTTTTGAAATAGAAGACCGGATGGTCTGGAATTTCGAATACTACCTTCCTTTGACGATAGTCGATGGTAGCGTAGAAGGTTCCTAGCCAATCCATACCCAAGACGACGTCAAAGTTCGGTATGTCCAGCACGTTGAAGTCAGCATAGAATTCTTTGCTGCAGATGACCACTGGACACAGGTCGTATCCCATTACTGCCTTTAGAACGCTGTTCCCTAAACTGATATTCCAGCTGGATACAAGCGGTATGACTGGAATCACATGAGTTCAGACGAACCGTTGCGACATAAAGCAATGAGATGCTCCAGTATCGAAGAGTGCGAGTGTAGGGAGTGAGGCTACTAAGATTGTACCTAATTATGTGGGATATGTTTTAGGTATAAGGGAAAGTGTATATAGGTTTGTTTATGAACTGAAAGAGAATTTGAAAGGGAAGTGTTACCAGTGATGACTTGGCCGGTGGCTTCAGCTTCTTCCACAGTCATTGTTAAAGCCTGTCATCTCGGCACATTCTTTCTTGCTGGAGGAGCATTCCTATGTCCGTTCCTTGGTCCTAGAGATGGGTTCCTTTGAGCTTGATGGAATTGACGAGGGGGGTGCAGTCGGTCCACGAAGAGGTGGAGCAGGTAGTGCGAGTCTCGGAGCAGGTGCCTGGATGGTTGGGCGCTGCGGGTATGTGATTGCTGGCCTAGGTGCAGCATATAGGTTGTGTCTACGAGGACAAGACCCAATATCATGAGTAGCTGAGCCACAGATTAAGCAAAGGTGATTGGCACGCCGGCAGTCTTTCACCAGATGTCCATCTCTCCTGCAGTATGTGCAAAAGGCTGGGCTAGGCCGGTTGTTCGGTACTCCCGGTCTCCTTGGCACAAATGATGGCTTTGAAGAGGCTCATCTTGCTATCTGATTGACATGGCGCTTTACTTCGGCAGATTGAGGTCTGCCCCTCATCTTTACCACTGCCTCATATCGACGGGCCGCTTTCAGAGATAAATCATGAGTCGAGAAATCCCCTGTGGCGAACGCAGCTTGGATCTCCGGATCTAACCCTTGTTGGAATCGTCGGGCACTGATCTCATCTGTCGGTATTAGATGTGCCGCGAATCTGTTAAGGTATCGTGTTAGCTGTGTAGTATGTGATATTTGAAAATCGAAATATTAAGACATATCTTACAGACTGAGCATGGTAAACTCAGCATCGTACTCATCCACGGATTTGGTCCACATTGAACCATGTTGTAGGTGGATGAACTGCTGTTCCATGTTGAATCTGGCAGTCTCGGAGAAGTATTTTGCATCGAACATATCGCGAAAAGTCCTCTATTCGATCGGTTGGGTGAGACAGCTTTCTTCCGCCTTCCACCAGACCTGTGCATTGTCAGTGAGCTGCAACTTTGCAACTTGAACCCAAGCTATCTATGGAACTTGTGCCACTGCTAGGTCATCTTCAATACTCTGAACCCATTCCTCAGCTTCTAGAGGGCTCTCTTTTCCTGAGAATTGTTTGGGTGCAAGGACTTGAATTGCTTCACCCCAGGGGCTTCTGTCTCGGTACGGTTCATCAATATAGCAGTCTGCTGCTGCTGTCTCTCCAGAAGGCTGCGGGTCGTCTCAAGTAGTACCGTCTGCTCATTGATCGGAGCAGCTACGGCAGGTGTAATTGGTAGGGATGGTGGAGTGTTGTTGAAATTGGTGCTGGTGTTGTTTAGGGGATCCATAACCCTGAAAGAAAATTTTGGGTTATGACAGATTCAAAACATATGAAATTAGAAGATTCAAGAAATATGAATTGTAAAGAATGTTTTCAGTTGCTGGTTCTTGTGTTTTATTGCTTAGGTTGTCCACGCAGAGCTGACCTGCATGTCCATACAGAGCTGACCTGCATGAGCTACTAACAAAACCTGTCACGCCCCGCTTTCCGGTGTACGGGCAGAGGACGCGACGAGGCCCGCTACGTATTTACTCAGAAGTAAACACGCTAAGCGTATCTAAGCAATATAAAATAAAGTACACAAAAGACAAGATATAAATGAACAACAACTTTATTTATTAAACATTCTTTTTACAATACAACTGAAATATAAATACATGGAATGAAAGCAATGCCTAAACAATGGCATAACAGAAATGAAAATGAAATGTGCAAATAAACTAGAGCTCCGGGTCAAAGGCTAGCTAATCCAAGTCCTCACTGGTGGGCTCTGTTTCCAGAAGGTCCGATCCACCTGACAACATTCCAAAGAAAGAAGAAAGGAACATCGTCAGTGAACAATCGCTCGGTAAGTCCCAAAAGTAAGTAGAGACAGAATAGACAGAAAGAAAATGTAACTTTTAAAGTTTTATTATATTATTAACGCTGTTGTTTGTAGCTTGGTACAGAAAATGCCAGTGTATACGAGAGGAGTCCCACTATTCCGGAGACTAAGGTATACGGAGTACAAGGAACCGTTCAGCCACGGTACAACGGCAATGGAGATTTAGGTTAGGTGGATTATGGTTACAGTCTCGTGCCACTTTTAACAACTTCCGTACCAATCTACCCCTTATAAACCCCGCGATGTCTGTATTGTATTGATTGTATTATATTGTATTGTATTGTATTGTAAATTGTATATGGATGACTTGTCGAAACCATGATATCGGTAAATGGAATGGATATAAATGGAGAGTCATGTAGACAGAATATATCTATGGTTCGGTTCAGTCAATATAGATTGATATAGATTGAATAAACGGTTTCATGGATTCATGTTGTAGTGTAGTTTGTACTTGAATCACATTCAAGTCAGATTGATTTAAGTTGATACTCAGTCTAAGTCAGACACTTTTAAAAAGAACCTGCATTTTTGAATTAGTTTTGATGTTATTGGTAACTGCTGCACATGGACGGCAGGATTTGTATCTTTTTCCAAGACAATTACCGTGTAACACTGTTTGTTAGATTTTCTACCTTAAATAGGCAAGCACCCATATCTCCCACTCCTTAAGGCTCAAGAGACTGGTCCCGCTTAAACCTATGTTTACTAGGGTCCTTATTGTAATTTAATATAACTTGAGGGGGTTTTAGGTAAAAATAGTTTTGGCATAATTTCAAAATACATCTCAAGCATTTAATTATTGTCTTTAGGGTTTTCATAGATGTATATTTTATGGATGTGAAATTTCTAGTGAGTAGAACCTAATTTCATAGTATATGGTATTTTCTTGAAATAATATACTTGTGTTGTATTTGGATGGTATTTTCATGTAATACTAATTCTTTTGATTTAGAAAACTTGGAATATTTATATAATTAAAATATATATTTTGATAATATATATATATATATTTAATGAAAATAATTTATTTATTTTCTTGTAGAAATCTCATTTTCTAAAGAAAAATGTATAAAAATTCTATCGAGATCGAATGCTCCTTGCGGAGGTCTGCATCTCGCTCTACTAAGCCCAAGATTGTGCGATAATCTGCATCATGCCGAACGGGGTCCCCAAAATGGGTTGTCACGCCCCGCTTCCCAGTGTACGGCGAGGGGACGCGACGAGGCCCGCTACGTATATACTCAGAAGTATATACGCTAAGTGTATCTAAGTAATATAAAAGTAAATCACAAGAGACAAGAGATATAGAAATAACAGCAACTATTATTAATAACATTCTTTTGTATAATACATGAAAAGTAAATACAACTGAAATGAAAAGCGATGCCTAAACAGTGCCATAACAGGAAATGAAAATACTGAATAGAACAAGGTACAATATCTAGAGCTCAGGGTCTTCGTGGAAATGCTCCAAGTCTTCACTGGTGGGCTCGGTCTCTGCTGGGTCCAAAGCACCTGACGACATTCAAAGAAGAAAGAAATAGAATGTCGTCAGCGAACAGGTCGCTCGGTAAGTCCCAAAGATAAGGGAGAAATAGACAGAAAGTAAGAGAGAGAGAGCTTTTAATGTTGTATTATAATATTGTAATATTGTATTAACGTTGTTTTTTGTAGCCTGGTACAGAAGATGCCAGTGTATACGAGTGGAGTCCCACTTACACCGGGGACTTTGGTAACATGTAGTACAAGGCTCCGTCGATAATACCACGGAACAACGGCATGGATGTAATTATGTCTTAAGTGACCACCTCGTGCCACCTTTAACATATTCCGTACCAGTCTACCCCTTAAACCCCATAGTGTTATGATTGTATTGTAGTATTGTATTGTATAAGTTGGATGACTGATCAAAACCATGATATCAGTAAACATGTTGTAACTGCATAATCAGGTAAATGGAATAACGGAATAATGGATGTATATCCATGGTTTGATTCAGTCAAGCTGTAATGATTGTTAACAGGATTCTGGGATTCATGTGTTCATAATAAGTTGGAATATTAAGGAATATAGATTGACTTGAATCATATTCAAGTCAGAAATAGTCAGACTCAAACCCGAGTCAAACTAAAAGAAAAGTAATTTGAAGTTCTATAATTGTTAGGGTCCTTATTGTAATTTATAAAACTTGAGGGGGTTTTATATAAAAATACTTTTGTATGGTTTTCAAGATACACCCCAAGTATTTATTATTCGTCTTTATTGTTATAATAAGTGTGATTTTATTTTATGATATTTCTAGTGAAAATATCCTAATTTCATAAATAAAGGTATTAACTTGTAATATTGATTTATTTGAAATTCATGGTATTTTAATGTAACTTTTAATCTTGTAATTTTTAGGAAAGTGTGGAAACTTATCTTATAACAAAATAGGCGTTTAAATGATAAATATATATATGTTAATACAAAAATAATTTTAACTAAATATTTTATTCTCCAAAATCTCATTTTTCTTAAATGTCGTATTTTAAACCTTTCGAGACCGAATGCTCCTTTCGGAGGTCTGAATCTCGCACTACTAAGTTCGAGGGTGCACGATAAACCGTACTATCCCTAACGAGTTCCCCAAAGGTGGGTTGTAGTGGCGCTTTGCAAAGATTTAGTAAATACTAATCATTTAGAAAACGGTTTTATAAAATAAGGTATTTATTTGTAAAAGGGTGTAAATTTCCGTATTTTAGATTCTAGGGTTTCCTAAGCCAACTAACCTATTTCTAAATGGTCTAAACGATAAGTCATTAGAAGCCTCAAATCGCCTCTTCACCGCCAATTGTGGCCAGGTAAGTACAAGTGAGGAGGGAGGGATCCGCTCACGAATCGTGAGGCGGACCTTTTAAAGTTACCCAAGCTCACTTGCCTAGCCTAGACACCACAAAGTCAGTTTAGATAAACGATCGATGTCCATGACATATCGTATTTTCCTATTAAAAGGTTTTGTTTTAAAATTGTATACAACTTAGAACTTTCAGAAAATGTTTATAAAGAAAAGGGTATTTTAATGTAAACTCTTGTATTTTCGTATTCTAAGTTTTGATGATATCAATTAGGGTTGTATTTGCGTGTGTGTGGAGGTAGGTCATTACCTCGTGATCTACGTTAAGGTATAGCAATTGTTAAGGGTTAAATGTGATAACTAAACATTGTGGTATTTAAGTAAAAGAAATACGATATATGGAAATGTTATCATTTCATGTGAAAAACTTTATCCAAATTGATTTTTAAGTGATTAATAGTCAACATGAATATGTTTAAGCATTATGTAATTTGTGACAAGTGTGTTTTGATAGAAAACCGAATCGGAAATCGGTTTGTTCCGATTTCCGTCGGGTTTTAAAAGGTCGTATTTTTCTTAAAAGGAAAGAAAGATAGAAAGAGGGGGACTTACGGGTTTGGACAAGCTAGAGGGTGCTAGGAAGGTAGTGGGTTGTCGATGCGTCGAAACGTCGTGAAGGGTCCTAGTACGATCGCCGGAATTCGTCGTCGATTTCGACAGCGCTTCGCCTTTCGCTCGTTTTCTAATGTACCGAGTTCTCTTGAGATTTTTAGAGAGTGGACTTAGGAATGTAGGGTGAAATGGTAAAGGGTAGGGGTGTTTATATAGGGTTAGGCTAGGGTTAGGGTTTTAATTAAAATAAAAAATAAAAATATATAAAAATTCATTAAAAATCATTAAATTTGGGAGTAAAAGAGATTTAATGAGCATTCGGTAACCGATCTAGGAAATTAGTGTATACAGGGGGTAAGACCAGGTCAACACGGAGAAATTCCGTGTTGACGACTCGGTCGTCCGGCCGAGTCCGGCCGGCCGACTCGGCCGAGTTGCGTGGGTCATCTCCTGGGGGAAAATTTGGTATATTTAACTTTTTGGGTTCAGTATAAATTTTGAGAGTTATGGCTGTTTGACTGTTGACTTTCCAAAAATTTAAAACAAAATAATTATAAAAATAATGTGGGGCATGGGATTTGAACTCTGGTAGCTTGGTTCAGCAATGCAAGATATTACCAATGAGCTACAAGCTCCTTGTTGTAATTATTGTGGTATTTAATTACTTAAACTGACAGCAGTAAGAATAAATACTCCTAGTATACATTAAATTTAAAGTAATTTCTTGTACACTAAAAATAGAGTTATTACAATCTTGTAGCTTGTAATTAAAAACAAAATAATTACCCACATCTTGTGCTCATGCTAAAATAACCCTTTGTGGATTTTTGAAAAAAAATATTTGAAAAATTTTGGTATAGAAAAATTAGGGTTGTTACATGGGTTGTAGAGGCGCAATTGCATGGAAATGTTTAATATATCTTTTTATAGAAAACGATTTTGTAAGTTTAGGGTATTTATTTGTAAAGTCGTATTTTCCCGTATTCTATTATCCCAAAATTCATCGTGCTATGATAGAGATATGTGTTGTGATGAGGTAGATCATTATCTCATGAACTATCTAAAATTATAGTAAGGAATAAAATTATAAAGTCGAAATGAATAGTTTGTGGTATTTTTATGTAAAAATGCGATAAATGTCACAAAAATTATTATTTTGATGTGAAAGTTGTTTTATTGAGATTTTTAATGTTTATTAAACAACATATGAGAATAGGGCTTTATCTTATTAAAGAAGATTGTAGTTTTTAAAGAAAACCGAATCATAAGTCGGACTAACTCCGCTTCCGTCGGGTTTTAGAAATGAAACTTTTTAAAAATGAATATGAGAGGGGGGAAATGGGACTTACAGGCTTGGGGTCAATAGGAGAGAGAGGGTGTCCTAAAGAAAGCTTCGGGGTATCGTTTCGTCGCCGGAATCTCCTCAGAAGTTCGTCGGAGTTTCGCCTTTCACTCCACTTGTACACTAAAAGACTTGAGAATTTTGTATAGTTTTTGTACTAGAATTCTGGGTGAGAGGGGTGTAAAATGGAATGGTATTTAGAGGGAAACAATAGGGTTTGGTGTGTGTGAAAGAAATGCATTTAAAATTTGCATTAAAATGGAATTTAAAGGGTTTTATTATTCTATGGAAATGTGCAGAGAAAATAAATAATACTGGAGTTATGGAGGGAGTCCAAGGGTTTAGGGTTTACAAAAAAAATTGGGTTTGGACTTGGTTGAACCGGTGGCGCCGGCCCATGCATGAATCTCGCCGGTCGGATCTTTGGGTTAGGGGCTCGAATTCTCGTTATGTGTCTTGGTCGGTCTGAATACTAATTTGCACATGTTTTTTTTAAGCATGACTCTTCATTTTACGTGCAGTGCATGTGCAAACTCTTGGGCTTCTAAAAGATTAAAAGAAATTAAATTAAAAAACTTATGTGGCTGATAGGATTTGAACTCTGGTGCTTTATAACAGTAGTGCAAGGGTTTACCAGTAAGCTACAAGCTCTTTCTTGTAAATCAAAAGCAAAACAAATTCATATAGCATTCACAGGATTTGCAAATATCCCAATTGTACATTAACTTTTAAACAATTTTATGTACAGTGAAATTGGAATTGTTACACCTCGTTAACAACAACCTTAAACGATGATCATTTAATTACCTTTTGAAGTGTTTAGAATTTCATGTAAATAAAACGTGTATTGGACCTTTACACAAAAATACCATGAACTTTGCATGTACTTTTTAGCGCTATCTTGATATATATTGTTTCCCCCAATCAGAGCAAAGCTCTGTTTGAATTTCAAATTCAAAAGGTAAAGCAACGCTTCAGATCTCTTGCGCTGCGCGCAGAGCGCCACGTGTCAACAGCAGACACGCCAGCGCAAGGAGCGCTGCGCCCAAGGCAGCGCACCCCAATCAGAGCAAGGCTCTGTTTTAAAATTCAAATTTTAAATAAAGGAAGCAACGCTTCAGATAACTTGCGCTCTGCGCTGCACGCCACGTGTCAAACAGTGGTGCGCTAGCGTAGTTGCGCTGCGCTGCGCGACATGTGTCAGCGCAGATGCGCTAGCGCAGGTGCGCTGCGCTCTGCGCTGCGCGACACGTGTCAGCGCAGGTGCGCTAGGCGCTGCGCGACACGTGTCAAGCGCAGGTGCGCTTGCGCCAACTGCACCAGCATTTAAATAATAAATTATTTAATTAATCAGAATTAAAATTCTAGAAAGATCTTTCCAATTTTATTAAAATAAGAAGATTATTTTCTGTAAAACAGAGGACTTAGGATCAAAGATCCAACGGTGGGGAAATGTCCCCAGATCAATCAGAGAAAGATCTCTGTAACTAACTTAACAAACCATTTGGCCCTATATAATGTCCCCTAAACTCCAAGTCTCATATACAGATATAGAGAAAAGGGAGAACTCTGAAAAAATTTGGAAGGCAAGCTTTTGAAGAAAGAAGATCATCTTCTTCAAGGTAAAGAATTAAATTCTTGGAAAAACGGAGATAAAAACATCTCATAAAAAGAAGAATTTCTTCTAAAAAGATCAAAGATCTAAGAACAACATCAAGATCTTCAATAAAAAAGAAAAAGATCATAAAGATCCAGTCATAAAAGATTAAAGAAGTAATTTACTTCATTTCTAGATCTTCTGATCTATATAAAGGCACAGCCTTTTGATGAACCATTGGTTCTTGAGTCTTGAGATAGAACCTTTTAAGAACAAGAAAAACTTGTTTCTTTGATCTTAATTAGATCAAGATGCGCTCTGCGCTATTGAACAGTGCCATGCACTCTTAATCTGTGCCTTTGCGCTCGTTGGACTGGCGCAAGTCACCAGAGTGCGCCACGTGTCAATCACAAAACAATCTGCGCCTTGCGCTCCTAAAAACAGAGCGCTGCGCTCCTAAAAACAGAACGCTGCGCTCTTGGATTGGCGCACTGCACCAGAGCGCGCCACGTGTCAGCAGCGCACTGGCGCAGCGCACTGCGCTAACAGACTTGCGCTCAGCAGAGTGCGACACGTGTCACCTCCACATGCGTTGGCGCCTTGCGCTCTTTAATTGGCGCAGAGCGCCTGACAGGCCACGTGGCGCACTGTCAGACCATTAAATGCTACGCATTATTAAAAAAAGGGCAGCGCCCAATTAAAAGGTCTAACAGACCAAAACAAATGCTATGCATTATTAAAAGAAAGGGCATAGCCCAATTAAGAGGCCTAACAGGCCTAATATAAATGCTATGCATTTAATTAAAAAGCCCAATACTATGCATTGTTTAAAAAAGGGCAGAGCCCAAGCAAAGGCCTAACAGGCCAAAGATAAATGAAATGTTATACATTTTCAAATGGACTTAGCCCAATTCTGGCCATAAGTCCTCAATATAAATTGAACTGAGCACAACCGCTCTCCCAATCAATTTACACCCGGTTCGAGGGTACATCTTTTTACTCCTCTGATATCTGTCGTTGTAATCACTCAACATCGTCAGAGAGGTGACGGGTCCTGACAACCACACACTGCTACGGACTGTGGGGTCCTTAAACTCATGGACTATGACGTCCTTAACCTCGACCGTGATGTCTTAAAACTAATACCGGACTATGATGTTCTTAACCTTGACCGTGATGTCTTAAAATTAACATCGGACTGTGAGGTCCTTAAGCTCACGGACTATGATGTCCTTAACCTTGACCGCAACGTCTTAAAACTAACATTGGACCGCAATGTCCTTAAACTACCTATCGACCGCAACGTCACTAAACAAAACAATAGAGCCTCCCAATTGCTCTCTTGTCGGATCTAAACGATCCCTTTAAGTCGATCTTAGTCTAAAATTAGACTAACGTGTCCTTAACGAACGTTTAAGTCGATCTTAGCCTTAAATAAGGCTAACGTATCCTTAAACATACCCCCCCACAAACCAAATCTAAAAAGATACGGATTTGGACCAATCCACGTCCTACGGGCGACGGCATAACTTAGTCTCCGTATACAATCCACGGGCAACCGAACACAAAACAAACACCCACGACACGAAGTGACCATATGGAGAAGGAGAAAGTTGTTACCGCGATGCGGTAGCGTAATTAACTGTAGGGGCTTGCGCCTGCAGGAAAGAGCGTCCCCACAATCAAAAACCCCTCAAGCGAGAGGGAATCTGACGAAGTCTGCTATATCGGACGCATCCGTTTAAACCTTCGATACACGGTGCCATAAATCAACTTGGCATTTTCGGAGAGGTGGACGGATAGCACCAATTAGCATCTGCCCCGAATCTCAGGCAAGACGTCCCTGTCACGCCGTCTTTCGGAAGGGAACAGATTCTGGCATGCCCGGTGGGACCTTTTCCTCTTTCCACTCCACACTTCGTGTGTCGTATTCGCGAACGAATCGCGGTTTGTTAATGGTTGCCCTCGGGTTTCAAGTTACTAAGATTTGGTCTCTTGCTTGGCACAGAAAGCAAACAACAATGGCATTCACCTGCTCGAACTGCTCCAACTGCAACTGCAACCGACGCTCCGCCTCACCTGGAGGTGTAGCCTATGGACCTCAAGCGGCATCACTGTTCACGATGCCGGTGGAACAAATCACCCAGGCTACTACTGAACTATTTTTCGGGACCATGCTCCCGCCAATGAGCTTCACTGCCCCAGTGCCCGTACCGGAGGCTCCTAAGAAGTCGGTCTTCGATCGACTTACAGCTGCTGCGGCCCCTCTCAACGGGTCGCCCGACACCAATGCCTCGGTCTTCTCCAGACTAGGCCAAAACTCCTGCGGGCCCATGATGAAGCTTGCGGTCCTAAAGAAGGTTATTCAAAAGAGAGTAGCCAAACCTACTCCTGAAGTCGTCAAGGCGGCTTCTCCTACCAAGGGGTCGGTCTTCACAAGGCTGACCGTCCCAACTCCCACTCCCGCTCCTGCTGCTCAAAAGACATCAGTCTTTAATAGGCTGACACCGGCTACAGCCCCTCACCTGAACAGGGGGCAAGACAAGGCCGTCCCCGTCACCGAGCCAATTCCCACAGCTCGACATGCTCGACGTCGCCACTGGCGCCGAGTGAGGAAGTCAGGAGGAAGCTCCCCTTCTGGAATAACTCCACCAGCCCCGGCGGCGGAAATTAATGCTGCTGTTCCAACCGGGAACAACTTTGAACTGCTAAATAAGGTGCGTAGGAATTCTCCTACCGCTGTACTGAAGAGGTCTCCCCCTCCACTGGAAAAGGCTGTGGAAGCAAAGCCAGAAGAGCCCCAATCCCCTCAACGGCTGTCCTCCAAGATCTATAAAGTCTGGCGGCAGGCCCGAGACTCGGTGATCGATCCAAATTTCTCCCGCCAGCACAAGAAGCTGAAGGTCCAACAGGAGGTAAGCCATCCTGCCAAGCCACGAAAATCTGTCTGGGTGCCCACCTTGATGGCCCCCTCAACTTCCACTGTTCATAAGAAAAGAAGGCCGGAGAAGATCCCCGTGCCGGCGACAAAAGCCAAAAACACTGAACCCAAACACCCTAAGTCTGGGGGCATGGTCGTCCATACCATTTACATGGCATCTGGGAAGGGGGATAGCCGCGCTTCAATGGGCCACCGACCACTCACCCGATCCATCACAAGAGCCCAGGAGCAGCAGCAGCAGAAGCTCCAGGAGATGCTGACTGCAATGGCCGCGCTCACCGGACCAAAAGAAAGCCCGGAGGCGTCATCGGAGCAGCGTCGCGAACACGAAACTGATACTGAATTTCTTCAAAGAATGCTCAAGAAGAAGGACAAGAAGGCTGCAGAACAAGCAGCCAATATAAAGCAGATGGCTCTTCTGTTTCAAGACATGGTTGGGATGATGATACAGCCGGATCCTCCAGCCGAAGATCCCCCGATTATCCTTGAAGATGACAGAGGAGAAACGTCAAACCCACCCCCGGCTCTTTCAACGGATAAGGAGGAAACAATTTCCAAAGCTGCCCTGTATGATTATATTGCTCAACAAATACGAGTTCATCAGGCAAATGAAACGGCCGACCAAGTTGTCAAAACGGGGCGACCATATCCGAGCTGGTATGATCAGATCAAGTACCCGCCGGGCTATACGATCCCGAAGTTCCATGTCTACAAGGGGACGGGCAATCCCCATCAACATGTCGCCCAGTTCAGGGCTCTTTGTTGTAACATCGGCAGCGATGATAAGCTCCTGCTTTGCCAATTCGTCGGCAGTTTATCGGAGACGGCGTTTGAGTGGTATTCCGAGCTTCCGAATGACTCCGTCAAAACTTATGCAGAGATGGAGTTGCTATTCACTCAGCGATTCGTGCGCGCCAGTGAACACACCCCGATAACGGCGTTGATTAATGCAAGGGTGAAGCCGGGCGAAACTTGGGTCCAATATGCAATCCGATGGCGGAACCTGTGGTCGAAGTGCGAACAACGCATCGAAGAAGCACCAGCGGTGGGCATGTTCGTGGGAACTTTAGACCCTCATGCAACTATTTTGCAGTTCATGATGTTCTTTAAACCGACCACGTTCCAGGCTTTGATCGATAAGCTAGCCCAGATGGATCAAATGGGTCACAGACCGTCTCCCCCGAAATCGGAACCTCGGAACGACAAGGGTAAAGGGAAGGCGACCTTCGTTGCGAACACCCAACAGCAGTCCAGTGCCCCAAAGCTAGCAGATCAGTTGGAAAAGAGACGGCGCTATTATAATGAGAAAATGAAGCGTCCTTACTCATTCCCACGAGATAAGACGAAGAGGCTATTCGAGCTGGCTATGCGCAACAGACTTATCAGTTTGCCGAATCCCAGGCGACCGCGCGCAACCCAGCGAAGCAAATAATCCCAATTACTGCCCTTACCACCAAACGGTGAGTCACCCAATCGAGGATTGCTTCGTCTTTAAGGGATGGATCGAAGATCAGTACCTACAAGGCAAGTTTGCGCTATCCGAGAAGTGGAAAGTAAACCCGCCACAACCACACACTCCTAAGAAGACGGACACACCGGGGGCAACATGTTCATTTGTTGAAGAAGCTCCATGGGAGGCCGTGCTGTCAGCCAAAACCAAAAGGATGCTGAATGATCTTCATACATGCCCGGCGGTTAGGTGGAAGAACCCGCTAGAACCCCAGATCATCGAAAGGATACTGAAGCCGTGCCCAACTCCAAAGATTGGTGGTGATGGCCCAAGCACTCACACCCAGCCGTCAAAATCTTCAAAGAAGAAGAAGAAGAGATCCAAAAAGCCAGTGAAGCCTGGCGACAAGCGCACCGACTTGCAGAAACAGATCGACGCGCTGGAGGAGTATAATCAGAAGGCGCAGATTTCCATCACGCTCCAAGAGTTTCTCAGCCACGTCCTTAAGGACGAAGATGATGAAGAAGGCTCGTCAGATGAATCTGAGGATTACGTAGCAAGTTGTCATATGATCTCTCACTCATTTACAGACGATGAAAAGGTTTCTTGCATAGAGAAACTGGGGGCAGACCCTGAACCAGAACCTCTGGGGCCGTCAGATGAAATGATCGACACATTCCTCAACGAGGCTCTTTTGAAAAGTAAAGCTGATCGGGAACGCGAGACGGTCATATTTGAAAAAGCCAAACGCCGGCGACTAGACGAAAGAGTCGAGACACTTCCACCCAATCAAAAGACATCTGTTACGGATAAAAACAAGTTCAAGACGAGGAAAAGGTTTGCTAAAGCCATATCAATGGGAATGAAGCTACCACCCTCCGAAGAAAACACTCCCGATGAAGCAAAGATGCATCCTAGCTGCTGCTCATATCATCGAAAGATTTCGCACCCCACCGAGGAGTGCAATGCTTTTAAAAGATGGTGGCAGGGATATGTTGCTCACCGGCAACATTTTAAGCGGATGAAATGCAAAACTCGGCTGGAGCAAAGAAGTGCGATTGAGGAGCATAAAAGAGATACCGGTGACTGTCGCATGGTCAATACCGGGGGATCACAAATTCTCACTTTCGGAAGCGACTCTGACGAAGAAATGGCTCTTGACCCCTTCTTTAAAGAATTCGCATTGCGGATGGAGGAAGAACCGAAGGCCTGTGAAAACATCCAATTGCGCAATCGCACACTCCCGGAAAAGAATCTCGGTTCCACAAGTAAAAAAGATAAGGGAAAAGAAAAGGTCTCCAACGATATTGCCCTGGATGACCAAGCCATGAAAGACATGACCGCCAAGGACCCACCAAAGAAGAGTAAGGTGGACTATAACGTTCTGGCGCACTTGAGGAAGTTACCTTCGTAGCTCAGCATTCTCGATGCCCTTTTACTATCCAAAGAAGCGAAAGATTCATTGATCAAGGCGCTACAAGAGCCAGAGCAATTCCAAGCTTTTCTCGCCGAAGAAAAGATGAAGGATGAGCTGGAGGAAGTACATACAGCCAATATCACCTTCAGCGATGAAGACCTCCTCCTTGGGACGTGCGAGCACAACTGTCCCCTCTATGTCTCAGGATACTGCCATGATATAAAGATAGGTAAAATCCTGGTCGACAATGGGTCTTCCGTTAATCTCCTCAACACACGAGTGTTGAAGGAAATCTGCATGAGCATCCAGCATCTTGCTCGTGATAAGATTACCATCTCTGGTTTTGACTCCCAGTCATCGCGGACTCTCGGGTCTATGATATTGACATTACGCTTCGGGCTGCTTGTCACAGACATTAAATTTCATGTCATTGAAGCCAAGACATGCTATAACGCTTTGCTCGGCCGGCCTTGGTTACACGAGTACAACATCATCCCTTCTACACAACATCAGTGTATGAAATACTTTAAGAATGGTCTCGAGTATACCGTAACAGAAGAGTTGAACCCATTCTCCGTTAACGAAGTCCGCAAATATGAAGATGCAAAATACTTCTTGCCAGATTTCGAAAACACGGAGAGATGTCATAAACCGGAGAACAAAGCTATCACCACCGTTCCTGTCTTCGGGAGTGATACTGAGGAAGAGGAAGGGATAGTTTATTCAGGCCCACCCCAGTACAACAAGCCGGGACCATCCGCTCCCATGTTGATCTTTGGCAGTGACTCGGAAAATGAGGTCCATGCTATATTCTCCGCTCGGCCTTCAATACGAACATTCGCTGATGAAGAGCAAAGTTTGCAAGTTGCCATGGTTCCGTCCAAACATCATAAAGAACTGGACGCGCTTGACACCTATAGTGTGGAAGAGCTGCAGACGTTCTACGTCCCTCCCAGGCGAGAAGGCAAAAAGGCGATCCTATTCTACCGCTCCGGGGAAACTAAAGTGGAGAAAGAAATCTTGCATGGCGCAGATTCTACACTTAACAGGCTCCTGCCCATCCGTCTACCTAGATATTATACAGAAGGCTTGAAAAGGCTATTGAAGCACCAAGGGATACCCTTCAAACAGACCGCTCGAAAAGCTAAGTTCTATGACAGAATCTGGAACGTTCCCGGAACTCAGCGCAAGTTGCCCAACGGGAGAATGGAAGCGATTGGGCTTGGATATGTTCGGTCCAAGAAACGGGAGTTACTCCGCGACTGCTATGTTGTACATGACTTTGACGAAGAAGGAAATGCTCAATGGGAGAATGCTAATCCTGAACCAGAAAAGGTCCCCGATGTAAAATTGCCCAGTCCGTCGTTCGAAGAACAAATGGACAAGCTCATAAGGGAAGCTGGTCAAAAAGTCCGAGACGACTACAACCGCGAAATGGCCATCTACAAGAAAGCCAGGACGCAACGCCTTCTTCAACAAGCTGCGAAAGATGAAAATGCCGCTCCCTGTCAACCTGTTGTAAAAAAAGGCCCGACGCAGAGGCAGAAATAAGTCAAAAAGCGGAAAAGGCATTCAGCAATGACAAAGCGGGACCAAGAAGCCACGCGAGCGGGAATCGAACGGCCCGGATTTATCCCTTATGAAGAAGATGAGTCGAGCATACTCTTTTCCTCAAGACAAGACAAAGAAGATACTTGACTTCGCTATAAGACATCAAATGATTACACTGCCGGAGTCTAAACGCCCTGAGCAAGCAGGTGAAGTCTCTCACCCAAACTATTGCTCTTATCACCGAGTAATAAGGCATCCTCTCGAAGATTGCTTCACCTTCAAGAACTGGGTTGAAGATCAGTATCAGCTTGGCAAGTTCGCTCTATCCGACAGTTGGAAGGTAACACCGCCGCAAAAGCATGAACCCAAAGCTACAAGAGTGGAACCAGATCCACATCGGTCTTCGAAGCGAGCTCGTACTTGTCATATGATAACATCATCAAAAGAAGAACCTGAGAATATGAATGACCTTCCCTGGTGCTTCGAAAACAATGATGATGAGGTGATCTCAGAGTTTCCACCGACGCCAAAAGAGCTAGAAGATGGAATATACACTACTGCAGATAACCTCAAGAAGATTGATTTGGGAACGGAAAGTGACCCGCGACCTACATTCATCAGTGAGCTGCTATTTGAAGAAAGGGTAGCTGCGTTAAAAGACGTGCTTATGCAGCATAGAGATTGCTTCGCATGGAACTATTCCGAAATGCCAGGATTAGATCCAGAGATCGCGGTCCACAAACTAACGATATCCCCAGACGTCAAGCCAATCAAACAAGCACCAAGAAGAATGTGGCTCGAGCTTGAGATGAGCATCAACACCGAGGTCAACAAGCTGATTGACTCTGGCTTCATCCAAGAAGTTCAGTATCCTGACTGGATCGCCAATATCGTCCCGGTGATGAAGAAGAATGGGGCAGTGCACATCTGTGTAGACTTTCGGGATCTCAATAAAGCCTGCCCGAAGGACGACTTCCTAGTACCAGTCACTGAGCTGATGATAGATAACACGTCCATTCATGAAGTTTTCTCCTTCATGGACGGATCGTCTGGATATAATTAGATAAAGATGCATCTTGAAGACCAGAAGCATACTGCTTTCCGGACCCCTTTAGGTATATTCTGCTACAAGGTGATGCCCTTCGGTCTAAAGAACGCCGGTGCCACCTATCAGAGGGCCATGACGAAGATCTTCGACGACCTCATACATGAAATCGTCGAATGCTATATCGACGACCTCGTGGTTAAAAGCAAAACATACGAGGAACATCTCGAGCATCTGAAGATCGTGTTTCAACGCCTTCGGCAATATAACTTGAAGATGAACCCACTCAAATGCGCACTCGGAGTTTCCTCGGGCAAATTCCTAGGATTCATCATCCGACACCGAGGTATCGAGATAGATCCGTCAAAGATCAAGGAGATCATGGAGATGCCCCCGCCGCCAAAGACTCTCAAACAATTGCTGTCTCTCTAAGGGAAGTTCGCGTATATCCGGCGATTTATAGCCAATCTCTCTGGCAAGTGCCGTCCTTACAGTCACTTGATGAAGAAGGGAACCCCGTTCGCCTGGGATCACAAATGCCAAGGCGCGCTGGACAAAATCAAGCAGTATCTGCAGAATACGCCAGTGCTGGCTGCTCCGGTCAAGGGAAAGCCCCTCATTCCTTATACAACCGCCCTCGAAGGTTCTTTAGGCGCGCTGTGGGCACAAGAAAATGACCAAGGAAAAGAAAGAGCTCTCTACTATTTGAGTCGAGTTCTCCTGGGGCAGAAAGCAATTATTCTCCCATCGAAAAGCACTGCCTGGCACTGATCTTCGCGATAACGAAGCTCAGGCACTATGCGTTAGCGCATGAAGTCCGTCTCATATCGAAGGTGGATCCTCTCAAATATTTGATGTCAAAAGTCATATTGACGGGGCGACTCGCTAAATGGGCCCTGCTCTTGATGGAGTTCTCAATAACATATCAACCTCTCAAGGCAGTGAAAGGCCAGGCCATCGCCGATTTCCTCGCTGAACATCCGATACCAGCCGATTTCCCTTTGAATTGCGAACTGCCAGACGAACATGCGTTTGATGCGATCGACGGTGATGATACCCTATGGGAACTTTATTTCGATGGAGCATTTCCATGAAGAAGCGCAAACAAAACACGTTGATAATTAAATCAGGAGTAGGCCTTATCTTCGTGACCCCGCAAGGAGGGATAATGCGATTCGCCTTCTCCTTAACAGAGCCGAGGACGAACAATGAAGCCGAATACGAAGCTTTGATGGCAGGTATCGAGATCGCCATCGACATGGGAATCGAAAACCTCCTCATATACGGAGACTCCTAGTTGGTCGTTAGTCAAGTAAACGGCGACTACCAAACATGCAAACCAGAGTTGGTGAAGTACGGCGAGAAGGTGCAGCAACTGTTGACCCAAATTCCCTTCTACATGCTGGAAAGTATACCACGTGCGGAAAATAGCAAAGCGGATGCATTAGCCAAGCTTGCTAATGAATTGGCCGATGAGAACCTCGATGACGTAAGAATCGTGGTATAAAGCCGTCGGGTCCTCGCATCGGCAGAAATATCTCCGGAATCATCCAAGAAAAAGGAAGCGACTGAACAGACGGCCCTACAAATAGACGACCAAGAAAAGATTGAGGATTGGAGAGAAGTCTTTATAGACTACTTCAAATCCCGTCGAACGCCTGAAGATGCGTCCTCAAAGCATCAGCTCATGAAACGAGCCCTATCTTTCGCCTTCGTCAATGATACTCTGTACAAGAGGTCGTTTGATTCTCTGTGGTTGAGATGTCTGGGACCTGAAGAAGCAAAAAGAGTCGTCCAAGAAGTTCACGACGGACTCTGCGGTTCTCACCAAGCAGGCCCGAAGATGAAGTTGAAAATTAAACGGATGGGCTATTACTGGCCCACGATGATTCAGGATTGCCTCGAATATGCGAAGCAATGCCACTCGTGCCAGATTCACAGGGACTTTATCCACCAACATCCAAACCCACTACACCCGACAGTAGCTAGCTGGCCATTCGAAATGTGGGGAACTGACATAATCGGCCCCATCGAACCAGCATCGTCTAGGGGACATCGATTCATCTTGACGACGACTGATTACTTCTCCAAATGGGCAGAAGCAGTACCACTGAGGGAAGTGAAGACGGAGAATATCCTCCAGTTCTTCAAGACACACGTTATTTATCGGTTTGGAACTCCGCGACAGAGCATCTCCGATAACGGGCCAGCCTACAGAAGCCACAAGATCAGCCGCTTCGCACAACAGCACAACATAGACTGGAGGTATTCCTCAGTTTATAACCCCCGAGCTAACGGTTTAGCTGAGGCTTTCAACAAGACCCTGACGAAGATCGTGAAGAAAACGGTATCCCGAAATAAGAAGGATTGGCACGAGAGACTGCAAGAAGCTCTCTGGGCATATCGAACTACGTTCAAGACGGCCACGAACACAACACCGTACGCGTTGGTATTCGGCACAGAAGCAGTACTCCCCCTTGAGATAGAATTACCTTCTCTATGAGTGGCAGTCCATTACGAGCTGACGGACGAAGAAAACGCTCACCTTCGGCTTGAGGAGCTTGATGCCTTTGATGAAACCTGGCTCATAGCGCAACAAAATCTAGAGGCTTATAAAGCAAAGATGACGCGCTCATATGAAAGATTGACCAGGCCGAGAACATTCCGCCAAGGCGAACTCGTGCGAGTGGTGAAAAGGCCTATGATCCCCAATGCGCCAAGCGAGGAAAATTCGAGCCGAACTATGAAGGCCCGTACATTATAGACAAGGTCTACCAAGGTGGAGCCTATCTACTCATGGACATGCATGGCGAAAGACCTTTCAGACCGATAAATGGCCGCTTCCTGAAGAAATACTATGCCTAACGAGTTACAGCCTAGGTCAATGGTAGACGACGACGACTATGTCCACTCGCTATCTTCCTAAGCCTAAAACTCTATAAGTAGTAGCTGGTTAACGGACCGAAACGTCCTTAAACTAACAACGGACCAAAACGTCCTTAAACTAGCAACGGACCACATGTCCTAAAACTAGCTGTTGACCGAGATGTCGATAAACTACGGTGGATTGCGGCATCCCGAAGCTGATATAAAAAAATAATAAACAAAATAAAAAAACGGTATGTCCATAAGCAAAAAGGGCACGGATGAAAACCCGAAAGGGCTCCGTGAGTAAAAATAGCAGGGCTACCGGCGAGTGTTTGTGAAAACCCGAAAGGGCGCAACCTCGTTAGATATAAAAAAAAAGAAGAATAAAATAAAAAAAAAGGTATGTCCATAAGCAAAATGGGCACGGATGAAAACCCGAAAGGGCTCCGTGAGTAAAAACAGCAGAGCTACCGGTGAGTGTTTGTGAAAAGCCGAAAGGGCGCAACCTCGTTAGTTATAAAAAAAAAGAAGAATAAAAAAAAAAAGGTATGTCCATAAGCAAAATGGGCACGGATGAAAACCCGAAAGGGCTCTGTGAGTAAAAACAGCAGGGCTACCGGCGAGTGTTTGTGAAAACCCGAAAGGGCACAGCCTCGTTAAAAGACACTTACAGGGTCCTCTCGACCTTGTGAGGAGAAACCACCTGCGTGAAATCCTTACGACTCACAAGGGAGCAACACACTTGGGGATCCCCACGATTCCTAAGGAGAAATTACACTTGCGAGATCCTCACAACTCGCAAGGAGAATTCTCTTCTGGGACCCTCACGGCTGATAAGATTTGAAAGTCTTAAATTACGGAGACCTGAACCTGTTCTTAAGCAAACCCCCCACAACCTCCAATATTGCCCTACAAGCGGCTCAATACTAACCCTTGTATACAATCCACGGGCGCGAATAAACATTTCCCTAACTGAGTCCCATCCGTGACTAGGGGTATGTTCACTCGGTAAACAACGCTTGTAAGCCCTCTTGACTTATAAGGAGAAAACCCTTCTGTAAGATCCTTACGACTTACGGGGGAGCATGCACTTAGGAATCCACATGATTCCCAAGGAGAAAACACACCTACGAGATCCTCACGACTAGTAGGGAGAAATACCTTTGTGAGACCCTTACGGCTCATGAAGTCAAAAGCCTTAGTCGACAGGACCTTAACCCTGTTTGCTAAGCCACCTTTGTTCAACATCGACAGAGGCAAATGATGATTCACTCCTGGCAATATCCCAGTTGTAGCGGTGCTGATGCCGAAATCGATGTCTAATCCTAAGCTTGCGGTGAAAAGCCAGCAAGCCACACATGCATACGAAATAGCCGAAATGATGGGGCAACTTGCAACAAAAGCAGCAAGTAAAAAATGTATGCATGCAAAATAACCGAAATGATTGGGCAACTCGCAATAAAAAGCAGCGAGTAAAAATAAATAAATAGCCGAAATGATTGGGCACCGCGAAAAATAGCCGAAATGATGGGGCAATCGCGACCTTCGCGATATAAAAAGCTGAAATGATAGAGCATCGCGGAAAGAATTAAAAAATAAAAATGAAATTTATGCCCAACAGGTGATATCACATCAATCTCTGTATACAATCCAGGGGCACAAACAGAGAAAGAATCGCACTCCTTCTCTCCCAGGTTTCATCAGAAGAAGAAGCCAGATTTCAATGATTCACAGAGAGCCTGGAAATCATCTCAACATTTGTCCCAACAGACACAACATCAAGCAAAGCGGAACAGCGACAACCCCCAGTTCCATGACTCGGCGGTATACAGATGACCGAGAGTCAAATCCCAACTCCATGAAATGCGGATATAATCAACAAATTTCCTGGTTACGTGGAACACGGATAACGTCACTTCTGACCCCGTAGAAAACGTCCAGAGCAGATCCTGGTTCTCGCAGAGCACGGCAATGAACCCGTGTGAAGCATCCAGAGCGGAGCCTAGTCCTCGCCAAACACAGCAGTGAACCCGTGTGAAGCATCTAGTGCAAATTCCTGGTCACGTGGAACGCGAATAACGTCATTCTTTGACCCCGTGGAAAACGTCCAGAGCGGATCCTGGTCCTCGCAGAGCACGACAATGAACCCATATGAAGCATCCAGAGCGGAGCCTAGTCCTCGCCGAACACGGCAGTGAACACTTGTGAAGCATCTAGTGCAAATTTCTGGTCACGTGGAACGCGGATAACGTCACTCTTTGACCCCGTTGAAAACGTCTAGAGCGGATCCTGGTCCTCGCAGAGCACGGCAATGAACCCGTGTGAAGCATCCAAAGCGGAGCCTAGTCCTCGCCAAACACGGCAGTGAACCCGTATGAAGCATCTAGTGCAAATTCCTGGTCACGTGGAACGCGGATAACGTCACTCTTTGACCCCGTGGAAAACATCCAGAGCGGATCCTGGTCCTCGCAGAGCACGGCAATGAACCCGTGTGAAGTATCCAGAGCGGAGCCTAGTCCTCGTCGAACACGGCAGTGAACCCGTGTGAAGCATCTAGTGCAAATTCCTGGTCACGTGGAACGCAGATAACTTCACACTTTGACCCTGTGGAAAACGTCCAGAACGGATCCTGGTCCTCGCAGAGCACGACAATGAACCCGTGTGAAGCATCCAGAGCGGAGCCTAGTCCTCGCCGAATACGGCAGTGAACCCGTGTGAAGCATCTAGTGCAAATTCCTGGTCACGTGGAATGCGGATAACGTCACTCTTTGACCCCGTGGAAAACGTCCAGAGCGGAGCCTGGTCCTCGCAGAGCAGGGCAGTAAACCCGTGTGAAGCATCCAGAGCAAACGTCGAACTGTGGAGTCCTTAAAATCCACGGAATATAACGTCCTTAACCTCGACCATAATGTCATAAAACTAACGATCAACCATAATGATCCTAGACTGATTTTACCTTGGTTCAAGGGTACATCTCTTCACTCCTTTGATATTCGTCGTTGAAATTCCTCAACGTCTTCAAAGAGGTGACGGGTCCCAGTAACCACACATTTCGCGGACGGTGGAGTCCTTAAAGCCACGGACTAT
This sequence comes from Agapanthus africanus, assembly GCA_030015575.1. Taxonomy (NCBI): domain Eukaryota; kingdom Viridiplantae; phylum Streptophyta; class Magnoliopsida; order Asparagales; family Amaryllidaceae; genus Agapanthus; species Agapanthus africanus. The sequence continues at coordinate 425,431,751 of CM057349.1, forward strand.
GACGTCCTTAACCTCGACCGTGATGTCTTAAAACTAACAACAGACTGTGGAGTATTTAAATCCACGGACTATGATGTCCTTAACCTCGACTGTAATGTCTTAAAACTAACAACGGACAAGGGTAACTTCACCCATCACTTGCGGATCCTCACGACTCGTAAGGGAGTAAATCCTCTTGTGAGATCCTTACGACTCTCAAGGGAAAACACACTTAGGAATCCTCACGATTCCTAAGGAGAAAACGCACCTACGGGATCCTCTCGACCCTTAGGGAGAAAATTCTTTATGAGACCCTCACGGCTTATAAAGTTGAAAAGTCTTAGGTGACAGACCCTAATCCTGTTTTCTAAGCCATCGCCACTCTACAAAAAGCATAAGATTGACAATTATACCTGCGGATCACACTTGCTAAAATCGCATGGCAAACAACACAGCAAGAAAGAAAAAAGCGGAGAAATGACACAAGACAATATGAAGAATGTATATCTTTTATTCATGAATCCAATTGAGTACAAGTTACATCGTGTTAAAGAATAAAAGAAACAAATACATTTTATGTACAATTACAAATGATATAAAATGTTCATGGAGAAGGAAGCGTCTTCAACAAATCCGCAAGTTGCTCTTGCACTTCCTTCAGCGCCTTCTCCTGATCGGCTGCCGCAGCCAACTCTGCTTCCACTTGGGCCGCTGCTGCAAGTAGAATGAAAGTTGTTCTTCGACGGCTCGCTGAACTACTTCGCGACCTTGGGCATCTTGCTCAACGGTATCGAGCTTATGCTTCAATGTTAACCCGTCGGAGATACTTTGCAGGAAGCCATCGAAAATAACTTTCACCCGAGCAGCGTTCGTGTCGACCTCAGCACGCAGTCGAGCAGACTCGCTTGAGGTCTCTTTGCATTCCCTCTGCCTTAAAGCCGCTTCTTGTTCAAGATGGCGGAAGTAAGAAGCGCTCTGCTTGATCCATGCCGCCCGTTGAGCACTCGTGGCCAAAACCTCGGGGGCAGGACGCATAAGCTCCAGCTGATGCAGGAGGGCCTCGATCTCCCTGCAATGATTAACCCAAGACTCGACGATGCCTTCATTATGAAAATTTACAAGCGTCGCAAGCATGGGATTAACCTTAGCAGCAAAATCTACGGCAGATACAGGAGCTTCTGCGTCAAGCTCCTCGACGCATCCACTCAGCATACTCAAACTCATCGCAGCACCCTTTGAGGATGGATGTCGGGAGAATGGGCCTGCCGGTATCATAATGCGGGACTCGAAAGGAACCGAAACCGGAGCGATAGCTGCAAAATAAATCACAATCAGATGATAGACCTAAAAATGCAAGAGATTCGTGAACAGTGGAATTTACTATACCAGCTGCGGCAGGCGGCAAAGCTGGGAGGACCGGCGGCGCAACCGATCTTTTATCTCCTCCTTCGATCTGTAACACTGCAATCATGACAAGGAAGAATCAGAAACAAGTTCATTGTGTTAGTTATATGTATGCCCTAGAGGCCATTACTATACATAGGATGTATATTGTAGTGGATGCTTGGACATATATAGGGAGGACTTTCTTGCTCGACATGATAGTATGCTATCTGCCGATCTAGAAGGGTTCTTCACCCACCTGAGAGATATTTCGGTTTCTCTATGACAGTGGGAGCTAGGATTGCATCATGAGATGATGACCCAACTAGTTTCGAGCTGGCCATCAGGAGTGGGACTCTGTAAGAATGGCTGGATGCTTAGTGATCTGAGATGGAATCCTTATACACCAACAAAGTATGGACTTTAGTTGCTTTATCTGAAGGGTTAAATCCCCATCAAGAGCAAGTATATCTTGAGAAGATTACTTGGTGTACATGGAAAAGTTAAGACTTTCAAAGCTAGACTTGTTAAAGGTTTGCATCATTAACCAGGTGTGGATCATGATGAAACTTTTTCTAAAAATCTATGCTTAAGTCCATCCAGATCCTACTTGCCACGGCTACAGACCATGACTACGATATCTGGTGGTTGGGTGTAATGACCGCTTTTCTAAATGATGTTTTGGAAGAGAGCGTCTATAAGTACACAGCCAGAGGGCTTCGTAGACAGTGGGAGCAGCGGAAACGTGTGCAAGATACTTTATAGGATAAAGTAGACATCGCGGAGTTGGAATATCTGTTTTGATGGTTTAGTCAAAGAGTTTGACATCATCAAAATGGTAGATGAACCTTGTATAAACAAAAAGGTAGTAGGGAGTATAGTGACGATCCTCGTTGAGTACGTGGATGACATGCTCTAGATAGGGAAGGAGTTTTCTATGCTACGCTCGGTCAATCTCCGCTTATCACAATGATTCTCCATATAGGATCAAAGTGATACCTCCTAAATCCTGGGTTTTGGATCTATGAGATAGATCTAATTGGATGTTAGCATTCTCACTAGTTGTAGTGAGATGGTATCAACCGATCCTGGGGAGAATCACTGGAAGGGTTCCAGGGTGATAAGGACGACTGAAAGTCAGTCACAGGCATTGTCTTTACCCTCAGTAAAGCGACGGTATGTTGGAAGAGTTCCAAGCTAGATACCGTGGCATACTAGACGATAAAGGCTGGATACATCGCTATTTAAGATGCTACCAAAGAGGCAGTCTGGGTGTATATTAGTTCATGAGATGAACTTTGTTCCTCCCATTGTGTGACAATGGAGTTATGGCTTATGCCAAGGAACGCCGGTCCTATCTGTGATCCAGACATATTCTAAGGCAGTGTCACCTGATCATAAAGATGGTTGATCTCCAGGGTGATCGAGGTTAGGAGAGTAGACTCAGAGGACAACACGGCGGATCCACTCACAAAGGCCTTTTCCTAGAGAGAGACTTTTATGGGATGGTTGAGTATGAGATACTACAACCACTGCTATCAGATGGCCGTAGTGCAAGTGGGAGATTGTTAGTTATATGTATGCCCTAGAGGCCATTACTATACATAGGATGTATATTGTAGTGGATGCTTGGACATATATAGGGAGGACTTTCTTGCTCGACATGATAGTATGCTATCTGGTTGCTCTTTACCTTAACGTGTATATTGATTGTCTCTCTGATACATGTTGGTAAAGCCCTTAGGATGTGTACTTGACTACCTGGACTATGATGCAGATCATACTAGTGGGGACATGGTAGTCCATAAGTACATCCTTCAAGGTCCCTAGTCGTGGGTGTATCGAGACGGGGCATCGATATACCAGTGTAGACTAGCGTATACCTTCTCGACCCATACAGATGGGCGATGGATGATCCCATATCCATTGGTGTTTGACATCAGAGATGATATACGGGTGCTCAGTGGAGACTGGGTACACTGGACGGACTCGCCGAGAACTCCCAGATGGTATTATACCTTACGTCAGATGGCAGTTCTCTGGTGACACTAGTACAGAGTAGTCTGTTGACCTGAGATCGTCATAGAGTCTTGTGTGGTTCCCACTGTGCTTTGATTTCCACCTTACCACGTCCAAGAGGGCGTGCAAAACGGTGGCTTTTGGGTACAGTCCCGAATCACATGGAGGCAATGAGCGATAGGAGGGGATTCGTCTCTCCCGGTATAGGGAGTTGATGTTGCGCTGTGTTCGATTGGCTATAACCGGAAATCCCTGGCCAGGGTTGCTGAGATTTACTGGTAAGTGTTACCTGTAATTTCTCGAAATGTTATAGACCTCATATCGACACGACTTATCGAGCTATTGGGGTCTGACGTTTACCACCCCTAGGCGAGATATGCGACATATCAGACGACGAGACCGGACTGTACGGTAAGTGTACTGGTTGGATTCACAGGAGTGTGAGCGGGCTTGCTCGTCGATCTTCTGATCGCTCAATACCCGGGTGGCCGTTATGTTTAGCAGACCGCTTGCGGCTTGTGGGTGTTTGATATGATCATCATCTGCTGCCGGCGTATTGACGAGTCTTTAGAGTCCTACACAGAGGTTTCCTGGCTCAAGCGAAATGAGATAGGAGCGCATATGAGATATGTGCGGGACCGAGAATAATGCGTGTATGTGATACCGTATTCTATTCTCGCGATGAATGTATCGATTGGTTGTATGCGATATAACCTAGTTATCGAATCAAGTATTGATTCGATAAGCCGATACATTATATATTAGTCGGTTATATGCGATATGACCGGATCGTTAAATCAAGTGTTGATTTAATGATTTAATGCATAATTATATATTTGATATATTACTTTGCATTAACTAGTATCGGTTCACTTTAAATGGATTTTCTCACTCGGATGTGCACATTGTATATGTGATATACTTTTGTGCACTTGTTTGTATCATGTTTGATGATACATGCAAAATTGGCTTTGTGTAAAGAATTATACCATGGTTATGATAATGGTTAGGGTTTTGATTTATTCACTTATTTATTTATCTATTCATTTTTGAGAAATAGATAAAAGAAAAACAAAATGGTTTCTTTCTTTCTTTCATGAAGCTTGTTGAAGCTTCATGAAGCTTTGACCAAAGTAACCATTTTGTCTTCATGCTTAACCCTAACCATTCATCTAACCTTAGTCAATTCTCTACACCTAACCATGGTTCATATTATGATAAGTATTCATTTTCTTTTGTATTTTAATTAACTTATCATAATATTTTCTTCTTCTTCTTCTTCTTCTTAAAGATGAAGAAGCTTGCATCCATCAATGGTGATTTGATGAAAAGAGTGAGAAATCCAATTCTAAAGTGAACCCGCTTCCTATTTCTTCATCCTCTACCACTTGCCAAGTAGTATAGGGTGTTTTCTTCACAAGTTTCATGGCTTTGTGAAGTTGGAGCTTGATCTTGTGTTGCCTCAACGTAGATCATCTTCGGCATCGTAGTCGATGACCTAGCCCGCCCATTTCTCCGATGAAGCCGATGCTAGAGTCCGGGATCCGATTTGGACAGCGGAGTGACATCATTGCGGAGCTATGGAGGTGGAGAACCGGATCTACAAAGGTTGTATTTCCGTTCACTTAGTTAAATTGTTAACTAGTTTCTTTTTCGCCTAAAATTCTAGTTAACGATCCGTATTAGGGTTTCTCGGCACTTGTAAAATTTGAAATTGGCATGGTTGATGCCTTGTGAGACCTCATTAGTGTGCCTAGGAACCCTACAGTGGTATCAGAGCCTAGCTAGAGCCTTAGGCGATGCGTAGACGGAGTTAGAAGTCCGATCGAACCGAAACCCTATTCTCAAAATGCTCTCTGTACATTTTTTAAAATCTGGAGTTTTTCGAAATTAAAAATATGCAGAAAAATCAGCAGGGAATTTGAAGAATTACTGTGGAGCCCGTACTCATAATTCCATCAAAGCGCGGCGGAACCGCGGCATTAGCATGCTAATGCGGCGGTTCCGCGGCCCTTTAGTCTCCTCCTGCATTTAATTTTGTACAGTAATTCTTATTTTGCAGTACTGGTTTTCCTGGGAATTTTTAATATTTATTCAAGAGTTGAATTTTCTGGGTTGTATTGGGAGTTCGTAGATTCGATCGGATTATCAAACTTTGTCTATGTGTTTTCCGGATAATTTTAGAATATGTTAAAAAGTTCGACCGGATATAAATACCCACCTTTTCCCCTGTCGGAAAAATTCCAAGTGTTGGATTTTTCTGTGGTTTAAGGACGTTCTAAGTAATGCAAGTAACGCGATGGTCCCTCTAGAAGACAACAAACCTTAACTCGATTATGTGACCGTCTTGAACTGCCCTTAGAACCTTAGGGTTTGGGGCAGTACGGCGTGCCACATGTGAGGCGTTGGCTTGACCCTTCTACGGCTGGACCGTTGGTACTGAGGCATGAAGTGAATGTCTTTGAACTTATTTCATGTATTGAGCTGTTTCGGGAAAACTTGGGTGTTCGATTGTTCGATCGGAAAGTTTAACATTTTCTATCTTATTCGGAATGTGATACAACATTTGGAATTCACAAGTAGTTATGAGATAACTGAATGAATGTTATAAACATAGCAGTTTAGTCTCACTTGATCTGTTGCCACGGAATTTTGATGTGATCAAAAGTCCGTCGCAATCACGTAGCATACGCGGATACTCGCCGGGTAAACTTAATAGACAGCCTCACTCCATAGCCCCGACCAAGTGACTGTAGGAGAACCCCGTCGCCGAAAGCATCCGTTCGGGTGCTCGCGGTAGCGGTGTTCCGCCTTAGTGCATTTCGTCGCGGGGGTGCGGCCGCCTACTAAAGTTTGCGACGAGCATTCGATCAGGATGTCGGGAATCTCGTTGAATTGCCCGACATGATATTGAAAAGTGTTTTCGATAATGAGACTAAAATGCGGGGTTTATAATTGTTAGGCATGTGATGTCCAAGTATTTCATTTGATTAGTCATGCGATGTCTATGGAGGTTGCGGATTCCAACTATTGTAGTTTTACACTTTCTTTTCTGTAACCGTAAGTGTAATATGTGATATCGCCGGTTTCGTTGCTATATGTCAACGATAATTGGGATGCGCATATTTACTTACGTTGATGACATGTAATATTATGTGTTGCTGGATATGTTATATTGGATCGTCGTGTTTTGAATAGCCGGGGGGGTTTTATGTGAGATGAGTGTATTTCATTTTCATTCATGCAAAAACTTGTATGTAATATTCTTATATTGGGGCACTTCCAGATTGCGGAAGATGTCACCCTTTGTATATTATTTACTTTTCCGCACTAGGATAGACCCAAGGAGGGGAGCACAAGTAACCGGGTTCTGGAGTCCAGTGGGAGACCAACTCGAGGAGTCGAGTTCGGGTCTCCTAACTCTAGAATTGGTAGGGTTGCTTGCCGCTCTCGTAGGGGTCTAGGGGTGTGGGATTGGCTATTCATCACGACCATGGAATCCGTGTTTTATACTGGCTCGTATTAAAAACACGGACGTCCTAGTATATCCAATATTTCATATGATCTTTTCTGCTGCGATATCTGTGATGTGATCATGTGATGTTCTGTGACAGATACTGTATATAGTATATATGATATATTATATAGGCGTTACTTATGTTTTACACCCGCGCTAGCCCTGCCCCGCTCTGCCGTTAGTTACCTAACCTAACGGTGCACGAGGGGACATCGAGGCGAATGCGGATGGCATAAGTGTACGTCGTATTTATCTGTGATATTTAGGTGATTTAAATGATAGGACTTCATTAATATGATTAATGGAAATAAAAGAAACCTAAAGATGTTGTAGAATCGAATTTCAAAAATAAAACAGGTAGCTACAGTTCTTGATTTGCACAGCGGTATATATGATATATCCTGCACCTTATTCGATAAGGAAAGGACCGAGATCCCTTCACCGGGAGTGACTCCTTTAGCAATAACTGGCAGATGCTACACTCTCGGTTTGTCTTTTGATTGCTTTTAAGAGTTTTTGCTTTGCACAGTGATATATATGATATATCCCGCACCTCATTCGACGAGGAAAGGGCCGACGGTCCCTTCACCGGGAGTGATCCCTTTAGCAAAACTAGAAAGGACTCAAAAGCACTCCATTTTAAAATCATTTGATTCTACAACGATATCAAGTTCATTACGCAATAGGTTTTCAGAAAAACCTGTCGTAGCCCTCCGTCATTTCAGATAAGTGGTAGTTAGTATTCGTGCTACGTTTGTTGGCCTGCGTCAAGGCGTAGTGTGCGGTAGCTAACTAGTATTTATCTGCTTATGCATATGATGCAGATTGGATTAGGGTAGTCGTGCGACTTTGTTGGCCTGCGTCAAGGGTCGTGCGGGTGGGTTTAATTCAATCAGGAAATGACGGGTTGAACTTGACTAGCGCACTATGGTTTGTTGGCCTGCATCTAGGTCATAGGACGCTAGGGGCAAAATATTATCGCGAATTTCAAGTGTTGAAATTTGCAATGAGATTGCATACCTTCTATGAGATAGTTGGATCCCGATACCCGCTGCGAGTAATTGTTACTCCTGGGAGAGTTTTACACATTACAATTAGCCGATCAAGTAGGTGTCTAGAAAGGTGTCAACGGGGTTACGCCTCTGGGAAAACGAGGTTGACATTAATTAGGTTCGTGCGAAAGCACGGGGGACCTCCTTCAAAGTACCGACACTGGCCTGGCTGAAAGATTGGCGAACTTGTAGCGTGTAATTAATCCCGGCTAGTCTTTCCTTTTAGGGTTTGAAGGAAGATTTGATAAAAAAACAGTGGGAGCCATCCTGATTAGATAAAATAATAACCAATCTATTCTTGCAAGAGCGCACGCTGAGTGTTTTCTTCTCTCTCTCTCCAGGTAGCGACCATATCACGCCTTAATCAAGATAATAATACGGATGTATTGACCGAACCCACTTGTTATACTGAGCTGGGGAACGTTGGTCCCGCTCCAACTTATAATTGTTATAAGACAGAGCAGGAAATTGGGGATTACCAGAATTCCCATGCCGCCCAGACGAAGAGAGTGCATGCTGATGCATCATCTTCGGGTGTGTTCATTATACAGAACTGTTTCTCAGTATCCTCCGCATCCTGGGTATATGATACCGGATCCGGATCCCAGATATGTAATTTGTTACATGGGCTACAGATAGGTAAAGAACTGAGAACGGGTGATAAGTTTCATGAGGCAGAAAACGGGGCAAGTGTTGCAACCAAGTCTGTTGGTCACTGTCACCCTGTATTACCAATACCTTGATTCTGAACGAATGTTATTAGATACCGAACCTGATATACAAAATCATATCAGTCTCTTTATTAGTAAAGAAAAGATATAATTTTGTATTGTTGGATAATGTTTTGAACATTTCCTATATCAAAAGTTGATCGGTTCAGGCACGTTATCTAAAAGCATTAATGTTCTAAATCAAACTACAGTTCTTAGTATACAGAACATACACAAGAGGAAGAGTTCAGAACTTAACGAATCTTTCTTGAGGTATTGTAGACTAGGTCATATCAATGCGACCCGACTAGCTTAAGTTACATATAGATGCATGTTTAAATCAGTTTGAATTTACATCTTGTGAAACTTGCCAGTCATGTCACAGAGATAAGATGACCATAGCTCCGTTTACTGGAAACAGAGAAAGAGTTAGTGAACTCTTGGGATGATACATGTTGATGTATGTAGGTCCCCTGTCTACACTAGCCAAGACCGGTTCTTTATACTTCATTAAATTCTCTGATGATCTTTTTTGATTCAGACATATGTTCCTGTTGAAACACAAGTCCGAACCTTTTGAGATATTCACAGAATATAAGTTAGAAGTAGAGAACCAAAACACGTGTATAAGTATTATGTCCTTTGATGAGATCAAGGAGGAGAATACTTGAGCACGGAATTTCTGGACTATTCTAAAGGAGAATGAGATTCTCTCTCAGCATTACTCCTCCGTATACACCATAGCACGATGGTATATCGGGGTGGAGCAATCACACCCTATATGATAAGGTGTGCTCTATGATGAGTACTACTGAGCTACCTATTTCCTTTTTGGGAGTTATGCACTTGAGAAGCTGCATACCTATTGAATAGGGTTCAAATCAAATCAGTTGCCTACCACTTCATATTTGATATGATAAGGGAAGAGCCCATCTCTTAAGTTAGTTAAGATTTGGGGTTGTCCAGCCTATGTCTGAAAAGCAAAATCCGGACAAGCTCGAGGCAAGATCTGTTATGTAGAACTGGAAATGTTCCAGCTATACAAACAACAGCAGATGATTTGGTAGAACCAAAGGATTCAGTAGATTCCAACGAACTTCAGCCTCTCCGCCGATCTAGTAGGGATCCTCACCCACCTGAGAGATATTTCGGTTTCTCTATGACAGTGGGAGCTAGGATTGCATCATGAGATGATGACCCAACTAGTTTCGAGCTGGCCATCAAGAGTGGGACTCTGTAAGAATGGCTGGATGCTTAGTGATCTGAGATGGAATCCTTATACACCAACAAAGTATGGACTTTAGTTGCTTTATCTGAAGGGTTAAATCCCCATCAGGAGCAAGTATATCTTGAGAAGATTACTTGGTGTACATGGAAAAGTTGAGACTTTCAAAGCTAGACTTGTTAAAGGTTTGCATCATTAACCAGGTGTGGATCATGATGAAACTTTTTCTAAAAATCTATGCTTAAGTCCATCCAGATCCTACTTGCCACGGCTACAGACCATGACTACGATATCTGGTGGTTGGGTGTCATGACCGCTTTTCTAAATGATGTTTTAGAAGAGAGCGTCTATAAGTACACAGCCAGAGGGCTTCGTAGACAGTGGGAGCAGCGGAAACGTGTGCAAGATGCTTTATAGGATAAAGCAGACATCGCGGAGTTGGAACATCTGTTTTGATGGTTTAGTCAAAGAGTTTGACATCATCAAAATGGTAGATGAACCTTTTATAAACAAAAAGGTAGTAGGGAGTATAGTGACGATCCTCGTTGAGTACGTGGATGACATGCTCTTGATAGGGAAGGAGTTTCCTATGCTACGCTCGGTCAATCTCCGCTTATCACAATGATTCTCCATATAGGATCAAAGTGATACCTCCTAAATCCTGGGTTTTGGATCTATGAGATAGATCTAATTGGATGTTAGCATTCTCACTAGTTGTAGTGAGATGGTATCAACCGATCCTGGGGAGAATCACTGGAAGGGTTCCAGGGTGATAAGGACGAGTGAAAGTCAGTCACAGGCATTGTCTTTACCCTCAGTAAAGGGACGGTATGTTGGAAGAGTTCCAAGCTAGATACCGTGGCATATTAGACGATAAAGGCTGGATACATCGCTACTTAAGATGCTACCAAAGAGGCAGTCTGGGTGTATATTAGTTCATGATATGAACTTTGTTCCTCCCATTGTGTGACAATGGAGTTGTGGCTTATGCTAAGGAACGCCGGTCCCATCAGTGATCTAGACATATTCTAAGGCAGTGTCACCTGATCATGGAGATGGTTGATCTCCAGGGTGATCGAGGTTAGGAGAGTAGACTCAGAGGACAACACGGCGGATCCACTCACAAAGGCCTTTTCCCAGAGAGAGACTTTTATGGGATGGTTGAGTATGAGATACTACAACCACTGCTATCAGATGGCCCTAGTGCAAGTGGAAGATTGTTAGTTATATGTATGCCCTAGAGGCCATTACTATACATAGGATATATATTGTAGTGGATGCTTGGACATATATAGGGAGGACTTTCTTGCTCGACATGATAGTATGCTATCTGGTTGCTCTTTACCTTAACGTGTATATTGATTGTCTCTCTGATACATGTTGGTAAAGCCCTTAGGATGTGTACTTGACTACCTGGACTATGATGCAGATCATACTAGTGGGGACATGGTAGTCCATAAGTACATCCTTCAAGGTCCCTAGTCGTGGGTGTATCGAGACGGGGCATCGATATACCAGTGTAGACTAGCGTATACCTTCTCGACCCATACAGATGGGCGATGGATGATCCCATATCCATTGGTGTTTGACATCGGAGATGATATACGGGTGCTCAGTGGAGACTGACGGACTCGCCGAGAACTCCCAGATGGTATTATACCTTACGTCAGATGGCAGTTCTCTGGTGACACTGGTACAGAGTAGTCTGTTGACCCGAGATCGTCATAGAGTCTTGTGTGGTTCCCACTGTGCTTTGATTTCCACCTTACCACGTCCAAGAGGGCGTGCAAAACGGTGGCTTTTGGGTACAGTCCCGAATCACATGGAGGCAATGAACGATAGGAGGGGATTCGTCTCTCCCGGTATAGGGAGTTGATGTTGCGCTGTGTTCGATTGGCTATAACCGGAAATCCCTGGCCAGGGTTGCTGGGATTTACTGGTAAGTGTTACCTGTAATTTCTCGAAATGTTATAGACCTCATATCGACACGACTTATCGAGCTATTGAGGTCTGACGTTTACCACCCCTAGGCGAGATATGCGACATATCAGACGACGAGACCGGACTGTACGGTAAGTGTTACTGGTTGGATTCACAGGAGTGTGAGCGGGCTTGCTCGTCGATCTTCTGATCGCTCAATACCCGGGTGGCCGTTACGTTTAGCAGACCGCTTGCGGCTTATGGGTGTTTGATATGATCATCATCTGCTGCCGGCCTATTGACGAGTCTTTAGAGTCCTACACAGAGGTTTCCTGGCTCAAGCGAAACGAGATAGGAGCGTGTTTCCTGATTTAAAATCAGGAAAGCTTCTGGGAAAAGCTTCAGAAGAGGGTCACGTGCTTACACGTGACTAGCGGTCACGTGTTGGCACGTGACACCTACCACATCATCAGGGCAAGTTCAGTTTCCTGACTACGTTGAAGAAAAGGGGCTTCAGAAAGAGTCACGTGCTCCCACGTGACCGGGGTCACGTGGCGACACGTGACGTTTAAATGCAAGTGTCAAAGGCACTCCGGTTCCCTGATCAAGTCAAGGAGAAGGCTTCAGAAGAGGTCACGTGCTCCCACGTGACCAGGGTCACGTGTTGGCACGTGACGTTCAAGGCAGCAGACTCGTTCTCCAGATGAACCAAGGAAAGAGAGTTCAAACAAGGGTCACGTGCTCATACGTGACCAGAGGTCACGTGGTAGCACGTGACGTTTAAGCAGCAATCAGAAGACAGAGCGCAAAAGAAAGAGGAAGCCTCGTTCCAAGGGGGTCACATGCCCACACGTGACCATGAGTCACGTGGTCACACGTGACCGGCTTTCAAAGCCCACTGTGTTAACAGAATTAAATTCTGAGAGAAATTCAAATCTTTCCAAAGGAAAGCAACTATCTGGAACCAATCGAATTAAAGATTCAGAGGTGATCTATCTATGGGAAAATCTCGGGTTTGGAAAGATTTCCCCTTTAAATCTAACCAAAATAACAAAGGAGAATCTCTGGATTTAAAATCCAATGGTGAATAAAATTCACCTAATAATCCAAAGGTCCAAAATGAATGATAGATGCAAATCAAATCTCTCATGAAGATTCGTCAAAAACTGATTGATTCGGCGGCTTCTCCTATAAATAGGAGCCAAGAGACATACATACATATACATACGCAGAGAAAAAAAAGGAGAAAAGAAAGAGAGCTTCGATACTTGGAGAACTTGGATCTTCTGCAAAAAACCCTAGGTAAGAAAGGGAAAAGCTCCTTGAAAGAAGAAGAGAATTTAATTCTCAACAGAGTTTAACTCTGATACATAAAAACAGAAGAACATATTTCTTCTCTCTTTGATAGAGGATCTGCAAAGTGCACATCTCCCCTTCAGGTTGAGAATTTAATTCTCAATGGGTTGAGATCCTGCCATGCAGATCCGAAACATAGAGAGGGAATGCAAGCATGAGAATTTAATTCTCACAGAACTATAGGAATTTAATTCCTTTAAAATAAAATTAGGGCTTGACCCTGTATCATGGGAATTTAATTCCTTCAGAATAAAAAGAAACAGGGTTTAACCCTAATTAAGAACTTAGTTCTGTTGAAACAACGGGAATTTAATTCCCTTAATCATCATTTAACAGGGAATGGGAATTCAATTCCTTAAAAAACTTTTATTAGGGTTTAACCCTATTCAGCCCTTCACGTATATGAGGAATGTAATTCCTACAGAAAATTCAGAGTTAAAATCTATTCCAGAATATAAGTCTTCGAAAGGAAGTAGGAATTTAATTCCTCTGAAATTTACAGCTCGAGGAATTTAATTCCTGAAAAAAAAGATTAACAAAGTCTCTAAACAAAATACATAGAGGCAGGATCACGTGTCATCACGCGACCCCCCAAAAGATCTACAGAAAGCCCCTTTGAGGCAGCACCCCACGTGATCCACGTGACCCTTGGCAGAAGCTCTAATACATAGGCATTTGAATGCCCATCACATGATGGCACGTGACGCTCTGAAAGACACAATAATCTCAGAATAAATGAAGGGAAGGCGCTCTCACGTGCTGCCACGTGACCCCTCTTGTCTTATTGTTTAACACTAAATTGAAACTCTCGAACCCGGTGTTAAAATACTGTTGGTCCTTAGTGTTCAACACTAATTAAAAAGCTTTATCTGCAGTGTTCAACACTGATTGCCTTAGTGTTTAACACTAATCTGAGATCTTCATTTGCAGTGTTCAACACTGATCTGTTTTAGTGTTTAACACTAATTTGAAAAGCCCTGTTGCTGGTGTTTAACACCAATTATCTCTTAGTGTTAAACACTAACTTGTCAACCTCATTCCCAGTGTTCAACACTGATTGCTCTGTAGTGTTTAACACTAGACTTTGACCCAATTGACTAAATGGATGGAGGCAAAGCCTCTCCTGATTGGACTTAGCCCAAGATGGCCATAAGTCCTCAATTTGTGATTAACTGGGCCAATAGACTCATAACATAATTAATTGGTCTTGATCCCAAACTGGGCCAAGGACTATTCAATCCACTCCGGTTCTAGGGTACATCTCTTCACTCCTTTGATACTTGGCATTGTAATCCCTCAATGTCTTTAAAGAGGTGACGGGTCTCAACGACCACACATTGATACGGACTGCGGGGTCCTTAAACCCGTGCCTAATGCAAAATTCCTGGTTACGTGGAACGCGGATAATGTCACTCTTTGACCCCGTGGAAAACGTCCAGAGCGGATCCTGGTCCTCGCAGAGCACGGCAGTGAACCCGTGTGAAGCATCCAGAGCGGAGCCTGGTCCTCGCTAAGCGCGGCAGTGAACCCGTGTGAAGCATCCAGAGCACATACCGGACTGTGGGGTCCTTAAACCCATGGACTACGACGTCCTTAACCTTGACCGAGATGTCTTAAAACTAACAATGGACCGCAATGTCCTTAAACTACCCGTGGACCGCAATGTCCTTAAACTACCCATGGACCGCAATGTCCTTAAACTACCCATGGACCGCAATGTCCTTAAACTAGAACAATAGAGCCCGCATGCTCTTTTGTCGGATCTAAACGGTCCCGTTTAAGTTGATCTTAGCCTCAAAGATGGCTAACGTATCCTTAAACCTTCAAACAGAGTGGACTATAAATCCCCCCAATTAACTCTGGCTCAAGGGTACATCTCTGAACTCCTCTGACATCCGTCGTTGTAATTCTTCGGCGTCGTCAGAGAGGTGACGGGTCCTGACGGCCATACATACGTTGGACCTCTAGGTCCCTAAACTGGAACAATGGAGTTCAAACACTCCTTTATCGGATCTAAACGATCCCGTTAAGTTGATCTTAGTCACAAAGTTAGACTAACGCATCCTTAACAAACGTTTGAGTTGATCTTAGCCTCAAGTATGGCTGACGTATCCTCAAACCAAACCCCCAAACCCAAATCTAAGATAATACGGATTTGGACTAGTCCACGTCCTACGGGCGACGACATAACTCAGTCTCCGTAAACAATCCACGGGCAACAAAATACAAAACAAACACCCACGACACGAAGTGACCAGCTGGAGAAGGAGAAAGTTGTTACCGCAATGCGGTAGCGTAATTAACTGCAGGGGCTTGCGCCTGCAGGGAAAAGCGTCCCCACAATCAAAAACCCCTCAAGCGAGGGGGAATCTGACGAAGTCTGCTACATCGGACGCATCCGTTTAAACCTTCGATACGTGGTGCCATAAATCAACTTGGCATCTTCGGAGAGGTGAACGGATAGCACCAATTAGCATCTGCCCCGAATCTCAGTGCCAAGACACCGCAGTCTTGTGCGCCGTCTTTCGGAGGGGAACAGATTCTGGCACGCCCGGTGGGACCTTTTCCTCTTTCCACTCCACACTTCGTGTGTCGTGACTCGCGAACCAATCGCGGTTCGCTATTGGTTGCCCTTGGGTTTCAAGATACTAAGAATTGGCGTCTCGCTTATTGCAGAAAGCAAAGGATCGATGGCTTCTACTTCCGTGAAATTCTCCAACTGCTCAGACTGCAATTGCAACCAACGCTCTGCCTCGCTAGGAGGTATAGCCTACGGACCCGAAGCTGCTTCGCTATTCACAATGCCCATGGAACAGGTCACTCGCGCCACCACAGGATTGTTCTTTGGGACCGTGCTCCCGCCGACAAGCTTCACCGCTCCAGTGCTGACAACGGAAGCTCTCAAGAAGTCGGTCTTTGATCGTCTTACCCCTGCTGCGGCTCCTCTCAACGAGTCGTCCAACGTCAACGCCTCGGTCTTCTCTAGATTGGGCCAGAAATCCTGCGAACCCATCAAGGGACCTACAATCTCAAAGAAGGCTGCTTCTAAGAAGGTGCCCGCTCCTGCCCCCGAAGTCGTCAAGGCAGCTTCTCCGGCCAAAAGGTCGGTCTTTACAAGATTAACGGCTTCAGCTCCCGCTCCTACTGCCCAAAGGACATCGGTCTTTGACAGGCTAATACCAACTGCGACCCCCCACCCAGACAGGGGGCAAGACGAAACCATTCTTACCGCTGACCCTACACCGTCCGCTCGACACGCTCGACGTCGCCATTGGCGCCGAGTAAGGAAGGCTGGGGGCAACTCTCCCTCCGGGTTGACTCCATCGGCCCCGGTGGCAGAGGTTAATGCTGCTGTTCCAACTGGGAACAGCTTTGAAATGCTAAATAAGGTGCGAAGGAATTCTCCTACGGCAGTGCTGAAGAGGTCTCCTCCTTCATTAAAAAAGGTTGTGGAAATAAAACCCGAACAGCCCCGACCTCCTCAACGGCTGTCTTCCAAAATCTACAAGGTTTGGCGGCAGGCCCGGGACTCGATCATCGATCCAAACTTCTCCCACCAGCACAAGAAGCTGAAAATCCAACCGGAAGCTGGTCACCAGGCTAAACCCGAAAAGGCTGTCTGTACGCCCACCTCAACGGCCCCCTCAACCTCCATGGCTCATAAAAGGAGGAGGCCACAGGAAACCCCACAGCATGCAACGACGGCTAAAAGCACTGAGCCCAGACGCCCTAAGTCTGGGAGCATGGTGGTCCACACTGTTTACATGGCCTCTGGAAAAGAGGAAAGCCGCACGTCTACGGGCCACCGACCGCTAACCCGATCCGTGACGAAGGCTCAAGAGCAGCAACAAAAGCTTCAAGAGATGATGAATGCTATGGCCGCGCTCACCGGGCCAAAAGAAAACCCAGAAACATCCTCAGACGCACGCCGGGAGGAAGAAACCGATGCTGAATTCCTTCGCCGGACACTAGAGAAAAGGGATAAAGAGGCTGCTGAACAAGCGGCCAATATACAACGGATGGGCCTCCTCTTCCAAGATGTGATAGGAATGATGATCCAGCAGGACTTACCCGCCGAGGATCCCCCAATCGTTCTTGAAGACGACCGAGGAGAAACGTCAAATCCACCACCAGCCCTCTCAACGGCCAAGGAGGAGGCAATCTCTAAGGCTGACTTGGCTGACTACATAGCCCAGCAAATCCGGGTTCATCACGCGACTGAGGCAGCTGGTCAAGTAGTGAAAACGGGGCGGCCGTATCCGAGCTGGTACGACCAAATCAAATACCCGCAAGGCTATACGATACCGAAATTCCACGTGTATAAGGGGACCGGCAATCCCTATCAACATGTCGCCCAGTTCCGGGCCCTCTGCGGTAACACCGGCGGTGATGATAAACTGTTGCTCCGCCAGTTCGTGGGCAGCTTATCAGAAACAGCGTTCGAATGGTATTCGGAACTCCCGAACGATTCTATCAAAACGTTCGCTGAAATGGAGCTGTTGTTCACTCAGCGATTCGCAAGTGCCAGCGAACGCACTCCAATAACTGCACTTATTAACACCAGGGTAAAACCGGGCGAAACCTGGGTCCAGTACGCTATACGCTGGCAGAACTTGTGGTCGAGATGTGAGCAACGCATTGAGGAAGCACCTGCGGTGGGCATGTTCGTGGGAACTCTAGACCCTCACGCAACTATCTCCCAGTTTATGATGTTCTTTAAGCCAACCACATTCCAGGCTTTGATCGACAAGTTGGCTCAGATGGACCAGATGGGTCATAGACCACCTGCCCCGAAGTCGGAATCTCGGAATGACAAGGGTAAAGGGAGGGCAACCTTGGTTGCGAATGCCCAGCAGCAACCTAACGCCCCGAAACCGGCAGATCAACTCGAGGAAAGGCGTCGGTATTATAATGAGAAGATGAAGCGTCCCTACTCGTTCCCACGGGATAAGACGAAACGGCTATTCGAGCTGGCAATACGCAACAGACTTATAAACCTGCCAAATCCAAGGCGACCGCCGCAACCCACCGAAGTGAATAACCCTAACTATTGCCCTTACCATCAAACGGTAGGCCATCTGATCGAAGATTGCTTCGTCTTCAAAGGATGGATTGAAGATCAGTACCTCCAGGGGAAGTTTGTACTGTCCGAAAAGTGGAAGGTGAACCCACCATAACCGCATACTCCTAAGAAAGCAGATGCACCGGGGGCAACCTGCTCCTTTATTGAAGAAGCTCCATGGGAGGTCGTGCTATCAACTAAAACCAAAAGAATGTTGAGAGACCTTCATGCGTGCCCTGCGATCGAATGGAAGGACCCTCTTGAACCTCAAGTTATCGAAGGAATGTTGAAGCCCCGCCCAATTACGAAGATTCGCGATAAGGGCCCAAATACTCACGCCCAACCGTCAAAATCTTCGAAGAAAAAGAAGAAGAAATCCAAGAAGCCCGTGAAGTTTGGAAACGAACACACGAACTTGCAGAAGCAAATCGACGCGTTGGAAGAGTACAATCAGAAGGCACGGACTCCTGTCACACTGCAAGAGTTCCTCAACCACATCTTTCAAGAGGAAGATGATGGAGAAAGCTCGTCGGATGAATCCGAAGGATATGTGGCGAGTTGTAACGTGATCTCCCACTCGTTTACCGATGATGGGAAAACTCCTGGCACTAAAAAGCTGGAGGCAGAGCCCGTACCAGAGCGTGCATGGCCAACAGACGAAATGATCGACGCTTTTCTAGACGAGATTCGTCTAAAATGTAAAGCGGACCAGGAGCGTGAGATGACCACGTCGGAAGGAGCCAAATGCGGGCAACTGAACGAAAGAGTTGAACTACCCCTGCCAGAGCGTAAGGCATCCGAAGTAGACAAGAAGATATTCAAGACGAGGAAAAGGTTTGCCAAAGCCATGTCAATGGGAATGAAGCTACCACCCTCGGAAGGAAACACACACGATGGGGTAGAGACACACCCTGACTATTGCACATATCATCGGAGAATATCACATCCCACGGTGGAGTGCGACGCCTTTAAGATATGGTGGCAAGGATATGTCGCTCGTCGGCAACATGTTAAGCGCATGAAACGCAAGATCCGTCGGGAGCAAAGAAGTACTGTCGATGGGCATAATAGAACGACTGGCAACTGTTCCATGGTTAACGCCGGGGGGTCACAAGTTCTCACCTTTGGGAGCGACTCTGATGATGAAATGGCTCTGGGCCCTCTCTTCAAAGAATCCGTGTTGGGGAAAGAGGAGGAATCGGAGATCTGCGAGAACATTCAGCTGTGCAATCGCACGCTCCCAGAAAAGAATCTTGGACCCGCAAACAGAAAAGATAAGGGAAAAGAAAAGGTCACTGAAGATATCACTTTAGATGACCAAGTCATGAGAGAGCTGGCTGCCAAAGACCCTCCTAGGAAGAGTAAGGTGGACTATAACATCCTCGCGCACCTAAGGAAGCTATCTTCTCAGCTTAGCAATCTCGATGCCCTCCTATTATCAAAAGAAGCGCGAGACTCTCTAATTAAGGCGTTACAAGAACCTGAGCAATTCCAAGCCTTCCTCGCCACTGAAAAGATGAAGGATGAACTGGAGGAAGTGCATACAGCCGACATCACTTTCGGTGATGAAGACCTCCTTCTCGGGACATGCGACCACAACCGTCCCCTATATGTCTCCGGATACTGCCATGATATCAAGATAGGCAAGATCCTGGTAGATAATGGATCCTCCGTCAACCTCCTTAATGTTCGGGTGTTGAAGGAAATATGCATGAGCGTGCAACACCTCGCTCGTGACAAAATTACTATCTCCGGTTTCGATTCACAATCGTCACGGACTCTCAGATCTGTGATACTAACATTACGCTTTGGACTTCTCGTCACAGACATCAAATTCCATGTCATTGACGCCAAGACCTGCTACAACGCCTTACTCGGTCGTCCTTGGTTACACGAATACAACATCATCCCTTCTACACAACATCAGTGTATGAAGTACTTTAAAGATGGTTTCGAGTATACCGTAACAGGTGAGTTGAACCCGTTTTCCGTCAACGAAGTCCGCAAATATGAAGATGCGAAGTACTTTTTGCCAGATTTCGAGGATACAGAAAGGTGTCGCAACCCGGAGAACAAAGCCGCCGCCACCATCCCTGTTTTTGGGAGCGATACCGAAGAAGAGGAAGAGATAATTTATGCAGGGCCATCTCAACGCAACAACCTAGGGACGTCCGCCCCCGTGTTGGTCTTCGGAAGTGATTCAGAAGATGAAGTTAATGCTGTGTTCTCCAATCGGTTATCAATACAATCACCCCCTGGCGATGACCATAGTTTGCAAATCACCATGGTACCGCGAGAACACTACAAGGATCTCGACGCGCTTCAGGCTCACAATGTACAGGACCTGCAAACATTTTACGTCCCTCCCAGGCGAAGGGGCGAGAAGGTGATCCTATTCTACCGATCCTCAGAGTCGAAAATAGAGAAAGAGATCTGGCATGGCACGGATGCTACGCTTGACAGGCTCCAACCCATCCGTCTGCCCAGATACTATACAAATGGATTAAAGAAGCTATTGAAGCGCCAAGGAGTATCCTTAGAACAGACCGTTCGGCAGGCGCGGTTCTACAACAGGATTTGGGATGTCCCCGGGACTCAACGCAAATTGCCCAACAGGAAGATGGAAACACTCGGACTTAGATACGCAAGAGCCGGAAAACGGGAACGGGCCCACAGTAGCTACGCCATATATACCTTTGATGAAGAGGAGGACGCCCTGTCAGGAGATGCCAACCATCCATCAAAACTAGACCCCGCGATTAAAGCGCCGAGTCCATCGTTTGAAGAACGAATGGGCAAGCCTATCAGGAAAATGGGTCAGAAAGCTAGGGAAAACCACAACCGCGAAATGGCCATCTACGAGAAGGCCAGGACGCAACGTCTATCTCAACGTGCTGCAAAAGAC
Organism: Agapanthus africanus; assembly: GCA_030015575.1. Classification (NCBI taxonomy): domain Eukaryota; kingdom Viridiplantae; phylum Streptophyta; class Magnoliopsida; order Asparagales; family Amaryllidaceae; genus Agapanthus; species Agapanthus africanus. Next base: position 425,452,879 of record CM057349.1, read on the forward strand.
AAAGATGCTTATCCTCGTCAATCCGTTGTACGAAAGGCCAGGCGCAGAGACGGAAATAAATCAAGAAGCAGCTCGGGTTTGTCCCTCATGAAGAGGATGAGTCGAGCGTACTCCTTCCCCCGAGACAAGACGGAGAGATTACTCAGCCTCGCTATAAAACATCAAATGATCACGCTTCCAGAGTCTAGACATCCTGAGCAAGCTAGCAAGGCCTCTCATCCGAGTTATTGCTCTTGTCACCAAGCCATGGGACATCCTACCGAAGACTGCTTCACCTTCAAGAACTGGGTCGAGGACCAGTACCAACGGGGCAGATTCGCTTTATCCGACGGCTGGAATGTGACGCCACCGCAAAAGCATGAGCCCAAGGCCGCAAGAGCAGAACCGGGTCCACCTCAGTCCAGGGAGCGGGTTCGCACTTGTTATACGATTACGATATTAGGAGAAGAGCCCGAGAATGTAGATGACCTTTCCCGGTGCTTTGAGAACAGCGACGATGAGGTGATCTCAGAATTTCCGCCCGCTCCAAAAGAACTGGAATATGGTATACATACTACTGCAGATAACCTCAAGAAGATTGAGTTGGGATCGGCAGACGACCCGCGACCGACATTTGTCAGCGAGCTGTTATCCGAAGAGAGGGTGGCTGCGTTAAAGGACGTGCTTCTACGGCATAAAGACTGCTTCGCGTGGAACTACTCCGAGATGCCAGGATTAGATCCGGAGATTGCTGTGCATAGATTAGCAATATCCCCAGATATCAAGCCAGTCAAGCAGGCGCCAAGGAGGATGCGACTCGAGCTTGAGATGAGCATCAACGCTGAAGTCAAGAAGCTGATCGATTACGGATTTATCCAAGAAGTCCAATATCCCGACTGGATTGCCAATATCGTCCCGGTAATGAAGAAGAATGGGACGGTACGCATATGCGTGGATTTCAGGGATCTCAATAAAGCCTGTCCAAAGGATGATTTCCCAGTACCAGTAACCGAGCTAATGATAGATAACACGTCCACTCACGAGGTTTTCTCCTTTATGGACGGTTCGTCAGGATACAATCAGATAAAGATGCATCCCGAAGACCAGAAGCATACCGCTTTCCGCACCCCTTTGGGTATATTTTGCTACAAGGTTATGCCCTTTGGTCTTAAGAACGCTGGCGCTACCTATCAAAGGGCCATGACAAAGATCTTTGATGACCTCATACACGACGTCGTCGAGTGCTACATCGATGACCTCGTAGTAAAGAGCATGTCATACGAAGATCATTTAAAGCATCTGGAGACTGTATTTCAACGCCTTCGGCAATATAATTTGAAAATGAATCCCCTCAAATGCGCGTTTGGAGTCTCCTCGGGCAAATTTCTGGGATTCATCGTTCGACACCGAGGTATTGAAATAGATCCGTCAAAGATTAAGGCGATCATGGAAATGCCTCCGCCAAGAACCCTCAAGCAGTTGCGGTCTCTCCAAGGGAAGCTCGCATACATCCGGCGGTTTATCGCTAATCTTTCGGGCAAATGCCGTCCTTACAGCCACCTGATGAAAAAGGGAACTCCATTCGTTTGGGATCACAAATATCAAGGTGCACTAGACGAGATCAAGCAGTACTTGCAAAACCCTCCAGTGTTGGCTGCTCCAGTGAAGGGAAAGCCTCTCATTCTTTACACGGCCGCCCTCGAAGGTTCTTTGGGCGCATTATGGGCACAAGAGAACGATCATGGGAAAGAAAGAGCACTTTACTACTTAAGTCGAGTGCTGCTGGGGGCAGAAAGCAACTACTCCCCCATTGAAAAGCACTGCCTGGCGTTGATCTTCGCAATAACAAAGCTTAGACATTACGCATTAGCACATGAAGTCCGTCTTATTTCGAAGGTGGACCCTCTCAAATATCTGATGTCGAAAGCCATATTGACGGGACGACTTGCTAAGTGGGCCCTGCTCTTGATGGAGTTCTCGATAACATATCAACCTCTCAAGGCAGTGAAAGGCCAGGCCATTGCCGACTTCCTCGCCGAGCACCCGATACCGGCCGATTCTCCTCTGAACTGTGATTTGCCGGACGAGCATGCATTTGATGCGATTAGCGGCGGAAGCACCCGATGGGAACTCTATTTCGATGGAGCGTCCTCCATAAAGAAACAGAAACAAGGTATCCCAATGATCAAATCAGGGATAGGCCTCATCTTTGCAACTCCACAAGGAGGGATAATGCGTTTCGCCTTCTCCTTAACAGAGCCGAGGACAAACAATGAAGCCGAATACGAAGCTCTGATAGCAGGCCTCGAGATCGCCATCGACATGGGAATTGAAGACCTCCTCATATACGGGGATTCTCAACTGGTCGTTAGTCAAGTAAATGGTGACTACCAAACGTGCAAGCCGGAGTTGGTGAAGTAAGGCGAAAGGGTGCAACAACTATTGACCCAAATTCCCTCCTATACTTTGGAGAACATACCGCGCACGGAAAACAGCAAAGCAGACGCGTTGGCTAAACTTGCTAAAGAACTGGCCGACGAGAACCTCGACGACGTCAGAATCGTGGTACAAAGCCGCCGAGTGCTCGCCCCGGCAGAAATATCTCCGGAATCATGCGAAGAAAAGGGAACGACTGAGCAGACGACCCTACAAATAAAAGACCATGAGAAGGCCGAAGACTGGAGGGAAGTCTTCATAGACTACTTTAAGTCCCACCGAATGCCCGAAGAAGCGTCCTCAAGACATCAGCTCATGAAACGAGCTTTATCTTTCGCTTTTGTCAACGATATTCTATACAAGAGATCGTTTGATTCTCTATGGCTGAGATGCTTAGGACCTGACGAAGCAGAAAGAGTCATTCAGGAAGTTCATGATGGACTTTGCGGTTCCCACCAAGCAGGCCCAAAGATGAAGTTAAAAATTAGACGGATGGGTTATTACTGGCCCACGATGATCCAGGACTGCCTCGAGTATGCGAAGCAATGCCACTCGTGCCAGATTCATGGAGACTTCATCCACCAACATCCGAATCCACTGCATCCAACGGTGGCTAGTTGGCCATTCGAAATGTGGGGGACTGACATAGTAGATCCCATTGAGCCAGCATCATCCCGGGGACACCGTTTTATTCTGGCAACAACTGATTACTTCTCCAAATGGGCAGAAGCAGTACCACTGAGGGAAGTAAAGACGGAGAATATCCTCCATTTCTTCAAGACGCACGTCATCTATCGGTTCGGGACTCCACGGCGGATTATCTCCGATAACGGGCCGGCCTACCGAAGCCATAAGATTAGCCGCTTCGCACAGCAGCACAATATAGACTGGAGATATTCTTCGGTTTACAATCCACGAGCTAACGGTCTAGCCGAGGCCTTCAATAAGACCTTGACGAAGATCATGAAAAAGACCGTTTCCAGGAATAAGAGAGACTGGCACGAAAGGCTGCAAGAAGCCCTTTGGGCTTATCGAACCACATTCAAGACGGCCACGAACACAACGCCGTACGCGTTGGTATTTGGGACGGAAGCAGTGCTCCCCCTCGAGATAGAGTTACCCTCTCTACGAGTATCAGTCCACCACGAGCTGACGAATGAAGAAAATGCTCACCTTCGTCTTGAGGAGCTTGATGCCCTCGACGAAACCCGGCTCATAGCGCAACAACATCTAGAGGCCTACAAAGCAAAGATGACGCACTCATACGAAAGATTGACCAGGCCGAGGACATTCCGCCAAGGCGAACTTGTACTAGTGGTCAAAAGACCTATGATCCTCAATCGTGCCAAGCGAGGAAAATTTGAGCCAAACTATGAAGGCCCGTACATCATAGACAAGGTCTACCAGGATGGAGCCTACCTACTCATGGACATGCATGGTGAAAGGCCTTTCAGGCCAATAAACGGCCGCTTCTTAAAGAAGTACTATGCTTAATGAGCCGCAGCCGGGGTCAATAATAGATGACGACGACTATGTCCGCTCACTATCTTCCTAGGCTCAGACTTTACAAGCAGCAGCCGGCCTTCCCATAACGACGGACCGAAACGTCCTTAAACTAACTACGGACCGGAACGTCCTTAAACTATCGACGGACCGAAACGTCCTTAAACTAACGATGGACCGAAACGTCCTTAAACTAACAACGGACCGAGACGTCCCTAAAACTACTACCGCAGCATCCGTAGGCTGACGAGATGGATAAAAAAAAAAAAAACGGTATGTCCATAAGCAAAGTGGGCACGGATGAAAACCCGAAAGGGCTCCGTGAGTAAAAACAGCAGGGCTGCCGGCAAGTGTTCGTGAAAACCCGAAAGGGCGCGACCTTGTAAAAAAAAAAAAAAGTGAAAAAGAATAAAAAGAAACGGTATGTCTACAAGCAAAATAGGCACGGATGAAAACCCGAAAGGGCTCCGTGAGTAAAAACAGCAGGACTACCGGCGAGTGTTTGTGAAAACCCGAAAGGGCGCAACCTCGTTAAAAGACACTTATAGGGTCCTCTCGACCTTGTAAGGAGAAACCACCTGCGTGAGATCCTTACGACTCACAAAGGAGCAACACACTTAGGAATCCTCACGACTCTTAAGGAGAAAATACACTTGCGAGATCCTTACGACTCGTAAGGAGAACTCTCTTATGGGACCCTCACGGCTCATAAGATTTGAAAGTCTTAAGTTACAGAAACCTTAACCTGTTCTTAAGCAACCCCCATAACCTTCGATACTGCCCTACAAGAGGCTCAATACTGACCCTTGTATACAATCCACGGGCACGAATAAACATTTCCCCAGCAAAGTCCAACCCTTGTAGGTCCTCTCGACCCATAAGGAGAAAACCCTCTTGTAGGATCCTTACGACTTACAGAGGGACATACACTTAGGAATCCTCACGATCCCTAAGGAGAAAATACACCTGCAAGATTCTCACGACTTGTAGGGAGAAATACCTTTGTGAGACCCTTACGGCTCATGAAGTCAAAAGCCTTAGTCGACAGGACCTTAACCCTGTTTGCTAAGCCACCTTTGTTCAATATCGACAGAGGCAAATGATGATTCGCTCCTGGCAATATTCCAGTTGCAGCGATGCTGATGCCGAAATTGGTGTCCAAAATCCAAGCTTGCGGCGAAAAAGCTAGCAAGCCACACATGCCTACAAAATAGCCGAAATGATGGGGCAACTTGCAATAAAAAGCAGCAAGTGAGAATGAAGGCATAAAAAACAGCCGAAATGATTGGGCAGCTCGCAATAAAAAGCAGCGAGTAAAAATAAAATAAATAGCCGAAATGATTGGGCACCGCGAAAAATAGCCGAAATGATTGGGCAATCGCGATTTTCACGATATAAAAAGCTGAAATGATAGAGCATCGCGGAAAGAATAAAAAAATGATGAAAGAATGAAATCTTCGCCCTACAGGTAATGTTACATCTATCCCTGTATACAATCCAGGGGCGCAAACAAAAAAGGGAACGTATCTCCCTCCCCCGGGTTTCACCAAAGAACGAAGCTAAATCTCGAAGGGCCACAAGCGACCTAGAGATCATCCCAACACTCGTTTCATAACAGCAGACACAACATCAAGCAAAACGGAACAGCGGCAACCCCCAGTTCCATGGCTCGGTGGTATACATATCGCCAACAGTCAAACCTTCATCCCGTGAAATGCGGATGTATTCAGCAAAATTCCTGGTCACGTGGAACGCGGATAATGTCACTCTTTGACCCCGTGGAAAACGTCCAGAGCGGATCCTGGTCCTCGCAGAGCATGGCAGTGAACCCGTGCGAAGCATCCAGAGCGGAGCCTAGTCCTCGCCTAACGCGGCAGTGAACCCGTGTGACGCATCTAGTGCAAAATTCCTGGTCACGTGGAACGCGGATAATGTCACTCTTTGACCCCGTGGAAAACGTCCAGAGCGGATCCTGGTCCTCGCAGAGCATGGCAGTGAACCCGTGCGAAGCATCCAGAGCGGAGCCTAGTCCTCGCCTAACGCGGCAGTGAACCCGTGTGAAGCATCTTGTGCAAAATTCCTGGTCACGTGGAACGCGGATAATGTCACTCTTTGACCCCGTGGAAAATGTCCAGAGCGGATCCTGGTGCTCGCAGAGCATGGCAGTGAACCCGTGCGAAGCATCCAGAGCGGAGCCTAGTCCTCGCCGAACACGGCAGTGAACCCGTGTGAAACATCTAGTGCAAAATTCCTGATTACGTGGAACGCGGATAACGTCACTCTTTGACCCCGTGGAAAACGTCCAGAGCGGATCCTGGTCCTCGCAGAGCATGGCAGTGAACCCGTGCGAAGCATCCAGAGCGGAGCCTAGTCCTCGCCTAACGCGGCAGTGAACCCGTGTGAAGCATCTAGTGCAAAATTCCTGGTTACGTGGAACGCGGATAATGTCACTCTTTGACCCCGTGGAAAACGTCCAGAGCGGATCCTGGTCCTCGCAGAGCATGGCAGTGAACCCGTGCGAAGCATCCAGAGCGGAGCCTAGTCCTCGCCTAACGCGGCAGTGAATCCGTGTGAAGCATCTAGTGCAAAATTCCTGGTCACGTGGAACGCGGATAATGTCACTCTTTGACCCCGTGGAAAACGTCCAGAGCGGATCCTGGTCCTCGCAGAGCATGGCAGTGAACCCGTGCGAAGCATCCAGAGCGGAGCCTAGTCCTCGCCGAGCATGGCAGTGAACCCGTGTGGAGATCTAGTGCAAAATTCCTGGTTACGTGGAACGCGGATAATGTCACTCTTTGACCCCGTGGAAAACGTCCAGAGCGGAGCCTGGTCCTCGCCAAGCGCGGCAGTGAGCCCGTGTGAAGCATCCAGAGCAAATACCGGACTGTGGAGTCCTTAAAATCCACGGACTATGACGTCCTTAACCTCGACCGTGATGTCTTAAAACTAACGATCAACCACCCCGATTCCCTACAGATTTGGCCTTGGTTTAAGGGTACATCTCTTCACTCCTTTGATGCCCGGCGTTGTAATTCCTCAACGTCTTCAAAGAGGTGACGGGTCCCTGCAACCAAACACCGGACTGTGGAGTCCTTAAATCCACGGACTATGAGGTCCTTAACTTTGACCGTGATGTCTTAAAACTAACAGCGGACTGTGGAGTCCCTAAATCCATGGACTATGAGGTCCTTAACCTTGACCGTGATGTCTTAAAACTAACAGCGGACTGTGGAGTCCCTAAATCCACGGACTATGAGGTCCTTAACCTTGACCGTGATGTCTTAAAACTAACAGCGGACTGTGGAGTCCTTAAATCCACGGACTATGAGGTCCTTAACCTTGACCGTGACGTCTTTAAACTACGATACCTTGAGAAACTCCCGACTCCGTAAAACACGGACAAGGATGACCGCATCCAACACTTGCAGGCCCTCACAACCTGTAAGGAAGAAAAACTCTCTTGTGAGATCCTTACGACTCTCAAGGGAAAACTCGCTTAAGGATCCTCACGATCTCTAAGAAGAACTTACACCTATGGGATCCTCTCGACCTGTAGGGAGAAAAACTCTTTATGAGACCCCCATGGCTCGTAAAATGCAAAAGTCTTGGCAAGCAGATCTTAACCCGGAGTCTTAAGCTATCGCTGCCCGGCAAAGAGATCGAGATAGAGTATCCGCAGAATACATTCAATAGAAAGGGGACACACCATTGAAGAGAAGAATATGTCTTCATTTATAAACCTCCCTTCGACAACAATACTCGATCTAAAGCCAGCACAAACCACCCGATACGGGAGATAACGTGGCAAGTTTCTGATCTGTATCCTATCAAGCACGCATTTGCAACTGTATGAATGTTTAAAAGGAAATGTTGCCGGAGGCACTGATGTGCATCCAACGTAACGATGGTGCTCGTAATTAAAGAAAAACAGACAGCTCATTTACGCAAGCAAGACACACGTACAACTATCTGACAAGCATGAAAATTTAACAGAAAGCATGCAAACCACCAATGATTAAAGGAGTACATTGATTCAAACATGCTACATCAGTGGGAAAAGATTACCAAACAAGGGATCAGAAATACAAGGGTTAACAAAGCAAAATACAAAATTCTCCAACTCCCTTTCCGCCTTCTCCAGCACGTCAAAACGGCGGTTTTCGCGAGGAGTCGCTCCCCACCGGTTGGAGCCGTGCTCATCAGCGAAAGCAGACATGACGGCCCGACGAGCTCTTATCTGACTCAGTAAATGAACTGAGTGATCCTTCAGAGCTTGAGTGATTAGACAAGCCTCATGAAAGCACTCAAGCTTGTCCTCCGCCGCGTCAAGGATCGCCGAAGTCATCTCCGCCGGATGAGGGGGTATATCGGCAAGCACAGACAGGAGGATCATCCGGAGCCAAATGGAGCCCATGGGAAGAGGAGAACCCCGACGGGTCAGTAGCTCGTACATCACCGTGTCACATTGAGCGTCGGTGAGAAGGGGATCCGCCAGCCGCGCAGCGAAGCGAGGAATTATCTCCTCAAGGGGCACCTCCCATGGTTGCCGACGAGCATGGGGACGATCGCAAGCCATGGAGATTGATCGGGTTCTCAAAAAAATGACCACCTTAAGGTATGAATGGGTTTCTCTGTGAAGAAAAGAAGTAAGGCATAAGGTTCAGGTTATAAAAGGGGCGCATTTAATGCCATGCACAAAAAATGTCGTGCATGGTGGGACTATTCTCAAAGCCCGAAAAGAAGGGGAGAGCGTTGGGAATGAAATCCGACGACGCATTGGAATTAGGTTAGGGAAATGAAACGTCCCCATCAAGCAGATCCCTGCATGCGCAACACGTGAGCACTAACCTTTGATGGAAAATGAGGCGGCACTGCACAGGCACGACAGAGAACTAAGCTCTGAGAACGAGAATCAAATTCTTAAAAGAAAGGTTTGAAAGAAAGGACATGAAAAAGTGAAGGCGCTTCTAAAAGGACGTTTCATCTCCCCAGATCCCTAGAGGAATCCAACGGTCACAAGAGGTGACAACGTTGCACTCACGTGCAGACACGTGAGAACAACGCTGTGGGGGCATTTGTTTCCTGATTTAAAATCAGGAAAGCTTCTGGGAAAAGCTTCAGAAGAGGGTCACGTGCTTACACGTGACTAGCGGTCACGTGTTGGCACGTGACACCTACCACATCATCAGGGCAAGTTCAGTTTCCTGACTACGTTGAAGAAAAGGGGCTTCAGAAAGAGTCACGTGCTCCCACGTGACCAGGGTCACGTGGCGACACGTGACGTTTAAATGCAAGTGTCAAAGGCACTCCGGTTCCCTGATCAAGTCAAGGAGAAGGCTTCAGAAGAGGTCACGTGCTCCCACGTGACCAGGGTCACGTGCTCCCACGTGACCAGGGTCACGTGCTCCCACGTGACCAGGGTCACGTGTTGGCACGTGACGTTCAAGGCAGCAGACTCGTTCTCCAGATGAACCAAGGAAAGAGAGTTCAAACAAGGGTCACGTGCTCACACGTGACCAGGGGTCACGTAGTAGCACGTGACGTTTAAGCAGCAATCAGAAGACAGAGCGCAAAAGAAAGAGGAAGCCTCGTTCCAAGGGGGTCACGTGCCCACACGTGACCATGAGTCACGTGGTCACACGTGACCGGCTTTCAAAGCCCACTGTGTTAACAGAATTAAAGTCTGAGAGAAATTCAAATCTTTCCAAAGGAAAGCAACTATCTGGAACCAATCGAATTAAAGATTCAGAGGTGATCTATCTATGGGAAAATCTCGGGTTTGGAAAGATTTCCCCTTTAAATCTAACCAAAATAACAAAGGAGAATCTCTGGATTTAAAATCCAATGGTGAATAAAATTCACCTAATAATCCAAAGGTCCAAAATGAATGATAGATGCAAATCAAATCTCTCATGAAGATTCGTCAAAAACTGATTGATTCGGCGGCTTCTCCTATAAATAGGAGCCAAGAGACATACATACATATACATACGCAGAGAAAAAAAAAGGAGAAAAGAAAGAGAGCTTCGATACTTGGAGAACTTGGATCTTCTGCAAAAAACCCTAGGTAAGAAAGGGAAAAGCTCCTTGAAAGAAGAAGAGAATTTAATTCTCAACAGAGTTTAACTCTGATACATAAAAACAGAAGAACATATTTCTTCTCTCTTTGATAGAGGATCTGCAAAGTGCACATCTCCCCTTCAGGTTGAGAATTTAATTCTCAATGGGTTGAGATCCTGCCTTGCAGATCCGAAACATAGAGAGGGAATGCAAGCATGAGAATTTAATTCTCACAGAACTATAGGAATTTAATTCCTTTAAAATAAAATTAGGGCTTGACCCTGTATCATGGGAATTTAATTCCTTCAGAATAAAAAGAAACAGGGTTTAACCCTAATTAAGAACTTAGTTCTGTTGAAACAACGGGAATTTAATTCCCTTAATCATCATTTAACAGGGAATGGGAATTCAATTCCTTAAAAAACTTTTATTAGGGTTTAACCCTATTCAGCCCTTCACGTATATGAGGAATGTAATTCCTACAGAAAATTTAGAGTTAAAATCTATTCCAGAATATAAGTCTTCGAAAGGAAGTAGGAATTTAATTCCTCTAAAATTTACAGCTCGAGGAATTTAATTCCTGAAAAAAAAGATTAACAAAGCCTCTAAACAAAATACATAGAGGCAGGATCACGTGTCATCACGCGACCCCCCAAAAGATCTACAGAAAGCCCCTTTAAGGTAGCACCCCACGTGATCCATGTGACCCTTGGCAGAAGCTCTAATACATAGGCATTTGAATGCCCATCACGTGATGGCACGTGACGCTCTGAAAGACACAATAATCTCAGAATAAATGAAGGGAAGGCGCTCTCACGTGCTGCCACGTGACCCCTCTTGTCTTAGTGTTTAACACTAAATTGAAACTCTCGAACCCAGTGTTAAAATACTGTTGGTCCTTAGTGTTCAACACTAATTAAAAAGCTTTATCTGCAGTGTTCAACACTGATTGCCTTAGTGTTTAACACTAATCTGAGATCTTCATTTGCAGTGTTCAACACTGATCTGTTTTAGTGTTTAACACTAATTTGAAAAGCCTTGTTGCTGGTGTTTAACACCAATTATCTCTTAGTGTTAAACACTAACTTGTCAACCTCATTCCCAGTGTTCAACACTGATTGCTCTGTAGTGTTTAACACTAGGCTTTGACCCAATTGACTAAATGGATGGAGGCAAAGCCTCTCCTGATTGGACTTAGCCCAAGATGGCCATAAGTCCTCAATTTGTGATTAACTGGGCCAATAGACTCATAACATAATTAATTGGTCTTGATCCCAAACTGGGCCAAGGACTATTCAATCCACTCCGGTTCTAGGGTACATCTCTTCACTCCTTTGATACTTGGCATTGTAATCCCTCAATGTCTTCAAAGAGGTGACGGGTCCCAACGACCACACATTGATACGGACTGCGGGGTCCTTAAACCCGTGCCTAATGCAAAATTCCTGGTTACGTGGAACGCGGATAATGTCACTCTTTGACCCCGTGGAAAACGTCCAGAGCGGATCCTGGTCCTCGCAGAGCACGGCAGTGAACCCGTGTGAAGCATCCAGAGCGGAGCCTGGTCCTCGCTAAGCGCGGCAGTGAACCCGTGTGAAGCATCCAGAGCACATACCGGACTGTGGGGTCCTTAAACCCATGGACTACGACGTCCTTAACCTTGACCGAGATGTCTTAAAACTAACAATGGACCGCAATGTCCTTAAACTACCCGTGGACCGCAATGTCCTTAAACTACCCATGGACCGCAATGTCCTTAAACTAGAACAATAGAGCCCGCATGCTCTTTTGTCGGATCTAAACGGTCCCGTTTAAGTTGATCTTAGCCTCAAAGATGGCTAACGTATCCTTAAACCTTCAAACAGAGTGGACTATAAATCCCCCCAATTAACTCTGGCTCAAGGGTACATCTCTGAACTCCTCTGATATGTTTGTTGTAATTCTTCAGCGTCATCAGAGAGGTGACGGGTCCTGACGGCCATACATACGTTGGACCTCTAGGTCCCTAAACTGGAACAATGGAGTTCAAACACTCCTTTATCGGATCTAAACGATCCCGTTAAGTTGATCTTAGTCACAAAGTTAGACTAACGCATCCTTAACAAACGTTTGAGTTGATCTTAGCCTCAAGTATGGCTGACGTATCCTCAAACCAAACCCCCAAACCCAAATCTAAGATAATACGGATTTGGACTAGTCCACGTCCTACGGGCGACGACATAACTCAGTCTCCGTAAACAATCCACGGGCAACAAAACACAAAACAAACACCCACGACACGAAGTGACCAGCTGGAGAAGGAGAAAGTTGTTACCGCAATGCGGTAGCGTAATTAACTGCAGGGGCTTGCGCCTGCAGGGAAGAGCGTGCCCACAATCAAAAACCCCTCAAGCGAGGGGGAATCTGACGAAGTCTGCTACATCGGACGCATCCGTTTAAACCTTCGATACGTGGTGCCATAAATCAACTTGGCATCTTCGGAGAGGTGAACGGATAGCACCAATTAGCATCTGCCCCGAATCTCAGTGCCAAGACATCGCAGTCTTGTGCGCCGTCTTGTATTTCAGCACTAGCCACACTTGCATTAGAAGCAAGATAAACTTTATTAGGAAAGATTGCAGAATAAAGAAAGAAGGGCGATAGCCCAAGATTTACCTGAAGAGTCGCCGGCCGGAACCCTAACGAAGGCGTCACTTGATGCAACGGTGGCGTTTCCCTCCTCCATTGGGATGGTCTCACCTCTCGTTGCCTCATCGCCCGACTCTACAGGAGCCGTCATCACGCTCGCGACGCCGGGAGACGGCAAGGAACAGTGAGCGGCGCCCGACTCTTGGGAAAGAACGGCCATCTCGTGCTCAGCGATCATGCCCGTTTTATCCGCTACCACCTCGGGCTCAGCGATCGCAGCCGTCTCGTCCACCGTTGCCATAGGCTCGTCCGTAGCAGCCATTTTATCCACCGCTGCCTCAGGCTTTGCCGTAGCAGTCGTCTCACCCGCCGCTCCCTCGGGCTCGACATCGGCAGCCTTCTCGGGCATGGCAGTCGTGACTGTCTTATTTGCCACTAGCTCAGGCCCGGCGACTACGGCTACACCACTTACCGTCACCTCGGGATCAGCTGCTACCTTCTCCACCATCCCATCAGGCTCAACGGTTTCTACCGCTCCTTCAGTTGGACTCGGCCATGCAGGACAAGATGTATAAGAACCGATAGTTTTACAGCTCTTACAACGAAGCCTCGAAAAACACATTACCTGAGGTGGATTGATCGTTGGCTTCCCGAGCCGCACGCGCCGCCCATCTATGAGCAGTAGAAAAAGCGACCGGGGGCTCCTCGGAAAGAGTAGCAGCGGGAGTAACGACGCTTGGGCCCGCTCCCACGGCCTAAGTAGCGCTACGTTCCTTCGCTGCGCGCCTCAAGCGCTTCCTCTCCTCCCGGGCCGTCACAACGGACCTCTTGGAAACCTCCTTCAGCAAGGCGGCGGCGTCCGCGTTCAGAGTTGCCTCCAGAGCCTTCAAGGCATCCATCATTGGCTTTTTGAGTTGGGTCTCTTGCGGCAATTCTTAAGAGGCCGGAACATCGGTAGCTGGCCCGGAGAGAATTCCCGCATCAGTTTGCGAGATAGGTCTTGTGGTCCCTGCGATAAGACAAAGAAGGGGTCAGATTACTCATAAAAATTGAAGGAGAGGCATACTAAACCGAAATGTACCAAGGCCTAAGGATGCTTTGAGTCGTTCCTCCTCCTGGAAAGTTTTGAGGGAAGCAGCGATAGCTTCTTCGGTAGAAATGCCTGTTGAAAGAAGGAAAAGCGTTAGTCAAAAAACAATGATAGAGGTACGATGCAATGACGGAAAAATACAACTAGTAATTACCCGATAGCGCAAGTTTAGCCAACTATGCATCGCGCCTCGCCAATCGCTCTGAAGCTGCGATGGCGGCCGCCATATCAGTGTCGTTTGGCGGCATAAACAATCCCTCGTTGGTCCCGTACTCACCCAAGCCCTCACTATAAGGAGCATGAGGTTCCGGACCGAATACAACGTCAGCAGAGAGGATCGACTTCTTCTTCCTCTTCTGCACGCGAGCCCCGGGTGCACCCAAAATCAATTTACGTTTCGTGGGCACCTCAGGATGGCGGGTCCCGATGTCCGAGCCCACGCCAGATTCAGGCGAAACCACATTCACCGTCTCCACCGGAGCACGGGGCGCTGGGGGCACGTCCACGGTATCACGGGGCAATCCGTGCGGGGGGCTCAGCACGCGTGGAGGCTCATCTCCAGCATCTCCTCTCAACGGAGGAACAACATGGGTCCTTGGCCTTAAGGGGGCTTTGCGATCGCTGGTGGGGGGCACACCCTTGCAGTCAATCAGCAGCCGCTTCTCTTCTCGGATAACATCACCCTTTGCGTGCTGATACCAAGCCCCGTACACGTTGAGGGCCCTTGGAACGCAACTTGGCTCGCTGATGAAGAAATGGGAGCCCATGTTTAACCGCATAAAGTGGTGCAGTGCATTCCGTATCCCCTCCCTGGTAGCCGCAGGCTCTTCCAAAAACGCCTCCAGTGGTACCCCTTGGTTATAACTTAACTGCTGGGCGAACCGATGGGGGTTGTACCTCATGAAGAGCGCCATATCGTTTTGCCTGAACACCAGGAAGCCCGGCCAGATGGAGTATAAGTGAAGAATCTCCCGGGCTTTCAATACGGAGGCCCCGTCCTGGAAACCATCACGCAGCGCCAACACCGCCTTGGAGGTCTCTGGACCAATGGTCATGACCTTGTCCGTAAAAGAGATGCCCGCTCTGACCGTGCGCGGACGAAGAAGTAACCCCCTAGCCTCCCGCGGGGGCGGATTCACAATGGAAGCGCCAATTAACCGCATGACTCTCGGGAGTCTGCACTTCTCGTAGAACGAGGGCCTCTTGTGAACACCAAAAACCCCGAGCGCATACATTTCCATCCATGAAGTAAAGTAGTGCATCGGGAGATTGGCGGGTTGCACCCCGGGTTCATTAGCGTCCGCCGCTACGCTGAGTCCATGGTACAGATGGGCCAACCCGGCGATTCCAATCGACAATTGTATACCGGCCACCATCCGATGCGCTGGGTAGAAGACAGACGGCCTCATGTAACGCGGGTGCATGGGGAGCGTGAACCGGCACAGCCATAACCCCAGAAATCCGAGGAAGAAAATCTCCTCGTCTATGCCCGGGGTGGTGATTTCTGATAAGGGCATGATCGCAGCGTCGGGAAGGTAGAAACCCTTTTGGTCGTCCTCCAGTGCTGATCGACGATCTAAGCCAAAGCCGAAGGGGTCGTCAAGCTTGGCGAATTTTTCGCTCTGCTGCGATAGAATCTCCGGTCGAAGAAAGCGGGCGAAGAAATCTGCAAAACTAACTCCCCAGCCTCCCGATTCCAAGTAGAGACTTTCATACATATTCAGCACCTTCACCAAGCTCGGAAACTGGTGCTGAATAGCATTCTCCGACGTTAGGCCTATTACCAACGGCTTGGTAGCGAAGACATATTCGTCAGGAGGAAGTAGCTCTTCATAATGCTCCCCCCTCACCGGCAAACCGGAAATCTCAGCAAATTCCTCCGAAGGGATGGAGACTTCCCTGTCCGACAGAAGAAAGGCATAGGTGGGGATGTTCCATTGTTCCACGAACGCCCTAACCCACCACGTCGGAGGAGCAGGGTACTCGAACAATGAGGCGTAGACTGCGGGGTACAGACCAATCTTCATCAAATGCGTCCTCTTCGCTGACAAGATATACCTAGCCACTGCAAATACCCGGCCGATTGTCGAGGGGTCAATCCAATGTTATAAGGTTGTCCCCAAGGGCGTGACTCACCCTGGCATATGCGCCTCCCCAGAATATCCATGGCTGCCGGCGGCTGCACGGGAATAGCAGCAATCGAAGGCTGAAGAAGATCCTCCGAGTTCCAATTTACGACCTCCACGGTATAGTTCACTGGGGGTGTATCTGCATATGGGATCGATGAGATCGGCTCTGACGGCGTCGCACAAGAAAAGCTTCGGTGACCCTTGATGATTTCACTGTACCATCTGCCCACAGATGAAGGTTCTTATACTCCGGGTCAAAATCCTTAATGAGAGCAAGAACCTCCCGGTCCACCGACGCCTCAGGGAATCCTCCCTCTGAGCGGAAAAATGGGAATGAAAGATCAACAGACATGTTGCTTGCAAGAAAAAGCGAAATTCAGTTATCAGTATCATAAGTTAATTTTAAAAATTCCAACGCTTGATACTTTAAAATTCACACCACACTGCAATGCAGTGGAGAGGGGACCAAAGGGGGACCCACAAAATCCAGATGACAATACATCAGTTAATAAGACAGCCTCATCATTGGAGGAGACTGTCAATTAATGAGGAGATCCTCAAAAGAATATTCTTATTAAATGAGAAATCCCTTAAGACAAGGAGAAAATCTCCCTTTTCAGAGCAAAGCTCTGTCACAGAGTGACACTTGTCAAACTCTGGTCACAAGGGAATAAAATTCCTTAAAGAGCCTAGCTCTGTAATAATGATGGAAAAATCCATCAAAGGAAAATTTATTCCTAAAAATTAAAGTTTGGGATCTTAAAGATCCATGAAAAACTCTTAAGAGTTCATCATCAGAAGATCAAAAGATCTATGTTTTGTCAATGAGCAAAGCCCTGTTCATGGGTTAAGAAACCCTGAAACAAATTCTTGAGAGCAAAGCTCTGTTTATGAAACCCCAAAAGGGTTTTCTTTAGACCAAAAGATCTATGAGAGCAAGGCTCTGTTAAATAAAATTAATTTAAGTTAATTTTTCCCTAAAATTTTTCTAGAGTTTAACTCTTAAAAGTTCTTGAAAGCAAGAGCAAGGCTCTGAAAATAAAATTCTTGAATATGATAATCATCTGCTGAGGACCAAGGGTCCTATTTATAGGCGCTCAAGCGCCTCTTCAACTACTGAATCGATCCAATGGATCAGATGTTGCCACCGCTGCACTCACTTGTGCACCACATGAGCGCAATGGTGGGGGGGCATTTGTTTCCCCCAATCAGAGCAAAGCTCTGTTTGAATTTCAAATTCAAGCGGTGAAGCAACGCTTCAGATCTCTTGCGCTGTGCGCAGAGCGCCATGTGTCAACAGCAGACACGCCAGCGCAAGGGGCGCTGCGCCCAAGGCAGCGCATCCCAATCAGAGCAAGGCTCTGTTTTAAAATTCAAATTTTAAATAAAGGAAGCAACGCTTCAGATAACTTGCGCTCTGCGCTGCACGCCACGTGTCAAACAGTGGTACGCTAGCGCAGGTGCGCTGCGCGACATGTGTCAGCGCAGGTGCGCTAGCGCAGTTACGCTGCGCTCTGCGCTGCGCGACACGTGTCAAGCGCAGGTGCGCTTGCGCCAACTGCGCCAGCATTTAAATAATAAATTAATTAATTAATCAGAATTAAAATTCTAGAAAGATCTTTCCAATCTTATTAAAATAAGAAGATTATCTTCTGTAAAACAGAGGCCTTAGGATCAAAGATCCAACGGTGGGGAAATGTCCCCAGATCAATCAGAGAAAGATCTCTGTAACTAACTTAACAAACCATTTGGCCCTATATAAAGGCCCCTAGACTCCAAGTCTCATATACAGATATAGAGAAAAGGGAGAACTCTGGAAAAATTTGGAAAGCAAGCCTTTGAAGAAAGAAGATCATCTTCTTCAAGGTAAAGAATTAAATTCTTGGAAGAACAGAGATGAAAACACCTCATAAAAAGAAGAATTTTCTAAAAAGATCAAAAATCTAAGAACAAGATTAAGATCTTCAATAAAAAAGAAAAAGATCATAAAGAACTAGTCATAAAAGATCAAAGAAGTAATTTACTTCATTTCTAGATCTTCTGATCTATATAAAGGCACAGCCTTTTGATGAACCATTGGTTCTTGAGTCTTGAGGTAGAACCTCTTTAGAACAAGAAAAACTTGTTTCTTTGATCTTAATTAGATCAAGATGCGCTCTGCGCTA
Source organism: Agapanthus africanus (assembly GCA_030015575.1). Lineage (NCBI taxonomy): Eukaryota > Viridiplantae > Streptophyta > Magnoliopsida > Asparagales > Amaryllidaceae > Agapanthus > Agapanthus africanus. The sequence continues at coordinate 425,470,869 of CM057349.1, forward strand.
TTGAATAGTACCCTGCACTCTTAATCTGTGCCTTTGCGCTCGTTGGACTGGCGCAAGTCACCAGAGCGCGGCACGTGTCAACCACAGAACAATCTGCGCCTTGCGCTCCTAAAAACAGAGCGTTGCGCTCTTGGATTGGCGCACTGCACCAGAGCGCGCCACGTGTCAGCAGCGCACTGGTGCAGCGCACTGCGCTAACAGACTTGCGCTCAGCAGAGTGCGACACGTGTCACCTCCACATGCGCTGGCGCCTTGCGCTCTTTAATTGGCGCAGAGCGCCTGACAGGCCACCTGGCGCACTGTCAGACTATTAAATACTACGCATTATTAACAAAAAAAGCAGCGCCCAATTAAAAGGTCTAACAGACCAAAACAAATGCTATGCATTATTAAAAGAATGGGCAGAGCCCAATTAAGAGGCCCAACAGGCCTAATATAAATGCTATGCATTTAATTAAAAAGCCCAATGCTATGCATTGTCTAAAAAAGGGCAGAGCCCAAGCAAAGGCCTAACAGGCCAAAGATAAATGAAATGTTATACATTTTCAAATGGACTTAGCCCAATTCTGGCCATAAGTCCTCAATATAAATTGAACTGAGCACAACCGCTCTCCCAATCAATTTACACCCGGTTCGAGGGTACATCTCTTTACTCCTCTGATATCTGTCGTTGTAATCCCTCAACGTCGTCAGAGAGGTGACGGGTCCTGACAACACACTGCTACGGACTGTGGGGTCCTTAAACTCATGGACTATGACGTCCTTAACCTCGACCGTGATGTCTTAAAACTAATACCGGACTATGATGTCCTTAACCTTGACCGTGATGTCTTAAAACTAACATCGGACTGTGAGGTCCTTAAGCTCACGGACTATGATGTCCTTAACCTTGACCGCAACGTCTTAAAACTAATATCGGACCGCAATGTCCTTAAACTACCTATCGACCGCAACGTCACTAAACTAAACAATAGAGCCCCCCAATTGCTCTCTTGTCGGATCTAAACGATCCTGTTAAGTCGATTTTAGTCTAAAATTAGACTAACGTGTCCTTAACGAACGTTTAAGTCGATCTTAGCCTTAAATAAGGCTAACATATCCTTAAACATACCCCCCCCAAACCAAATCTAAAAAGATACGGATTTGGACTAATCCACGTCCTACGGGCGATGGCATAACTTAGTCTCTGTATACAATCCACGGGCAACCGAACACAAAACAAACACCCACGACACGAAGTGACCATATGGAGAAGGAGAAAGTTGTTACCGCGATGCGGTAGCGTAATTAACTGCAGGGGCTTGCGCCTGCAGGGAAGAGCGTCCCCACAATCAAAAACCCCTCAAGCGAGGGGGAATCTGACGAAGTCTGCTACATCGGATGTATCCGTTTAAACCTTCGATACACGGTGCCATAAATCAGCTTGGCATCTTCGGAGAGGTGGACGGATAGCACCAATTAGCATCTGCCCCGAATCTCAGGCAAGACGTCCCTATCGCGCCGTCTTTCGGAGGAGAACATATACTTATAGAAAATTTACGGGGTAACGACCTACCCCACTCACATACACTATGGTTCATTGCACAATATTTTAGATACAACGTTTTATTTAAAAGAAACGATTTTCATTAAAATACCCTCGCTTTATAAAAATACGTTTTTAATCGCTATTTTAAAAACCTTTGCAATTACGCCTCTACACAACCCTCGTTAGCGGACCCGTTTGTAGATGGTGCGGATTTTCGCATATTCTTGGGATAGTAGAGCGAGATGCAGAACTTCTCACGGAGAATTCGGTCTCGAAAGGAATAAAATGCGATACGACTTTTAAAACAAATTAAATCATGGAAAATTATATAAATCATAAATCCGTATTTTTATGAAAACAAATTTTGAAAACTATATTTTTAAATGAAAGATTAAAGTTACACAAAAATACCATGAAGTTTTTAAAAGTGGTAGTTTTCATTAAAATACCATAAACTTTAGAAGTTGGATTTTTACAGTAAAATACCACAAGATATAAAATTCGTTTTTATACAAAAATCTTGACTTTTTAAAACAACATATTAAAAACTTATTTGAGGATTTATGACGAATTAAAAACCTAAAGTATTTTTAAACGATATTTTTACTAAAATACTTTAGAAATCAAAAGACTAATATATGTTACTTATTTTAGGTTGCAGATTGGTTTGAGTGGTATCTTCTTTTGTCATTTGCCTCGGAATTGCTGAAGATAATGATGCACCACTTAGCTCTCCCTGAATATAGATCGTAAGCTTAGGGTAGAAATTGTCAAATGATAATCGTCTTTGAAAAAGATACAAATCCTGTCGTCCATGTACAACGGTTATTGATATTTTCCAAACTCAAGAAATTCACAAAATTAAATATAGTAATATGATATGCCTAAAACCTGAATACAAACTCGACTTGAACTTAAACTCGAACTCAAACTACTCGAACTAACTCGACTAAACCCAAGATTGCAATTGACATGACTCGCATTCTACTAGACTTACTCAATTTCATTTTTCACCTTTTGCAATCTATAATTTCGATCAAAACTTGTAACTTTAACTATAAATTAACATATGCGGGGATAAGGGGTAGTTTGGTAAAAAATGTATATTGTGGCATGAGAGTCCACTAAAAATCACCTAATATGAATCAATGTGTTGTTGTCCCGTGGCTTCATAGGACCTTGAACGAAACGTGTTGTTGGTCCGTGGCTTCACAGACAACTCTCGTATGAGCACGCATACCTTCTTTACCTAACTACAAATAACACGTTAGAATAGATTAATCAAGTTTGCATACATTGTCTTGCTTTCATAATGCCATGCTTAAGAGATATTACCATGCTCACGTTTAAAGGACACCTTTACCTATCTGTTACAACACAAAAAATTCATATTCTACTTATATATTGTCTTTTATCATATTCATATTTCATTTTAAGGACTTACCGAGTGCTAGTTCACTGACGACATTCCTTTCTCTTTGCTTCCTTGAGATGTTCGTCAGATACTGTGGAGATTGAACCAAGTTCAGAGGCTTAAGCTCAGCTCGAAACATAGACTAATTTCTAGTATCATTCAGTAGTTTATTTTCAGTATGCCACCTGTTATGCATTTTCATTGCACTTTATTTTCAGTTATCTTGTATCAAAACCTTGTGGAAGTTGAATGTAAATAAAGTTGTTGAACTTTTATTTCACTTGTCAAATTTTCTTGTATGTTATATTGCTTATAAACGCTTAGCGTGCTTATTGCAGGAAATGACTTTCTCGGAATAAATACGTCGCAGGCTTGTCGCGTGCATGTTTTTGTCTTTTTGGAAAGCGGGACGTGACAGGTTTTATTGGTAGCCCATGCAGGTTCGTTCTGTGTGGATGTAATAAGCAATATATCACAAGAATTATGAATTCAACAACTTTTACATTCCTTTCATTCCAAATTCCCTTGAATCCATCCTAATCCATCTTTTATCTATCTACGATGATGTTTTCCTCGGACCATATCGACGTCAATGGAAATGCTCCACCACCATCACCGCCCACTGTTGCGGATCTACTTACAAAACTAATGGTACTTCTGGAGGCAATCAAGAGCCTAGTCGAAGGACAGTAGGAGCAGGCTGCTCTCATTCACCAAGGAATAGTTCGTGCTAAGGCAACTTTGAAGGCAGCCCGTCATTATACCAAGAAGAAAGGAATGAATCAGTCATTCAGAGTAAAATGCCCAATCAGTTAGATTACTGGAGGAGCTTCCTCAAGGCTGGTTTTCATAGCACTACCCAAGAAACCAATAGGACCGTTTCCCAACGATAGTTCAAACGTCTGCCATTACTGTAAGAGGCCGGGATATCAGATAAAGAACCGCCGATGTGCTAACGGACTCTGCTTCGTTTATGGATCTTCGACACACTCTTTATGAGCATGCCTACAGTAAAGAGCTCGCTCAGTCCCTGCACCAAGACCGACTATACAAGCTCCCGCACTTCATTTAGTCCTCTCTGCACCACCTCTACACGGACCACCCTTACTACTTCAGCAACGAGCGTACCATCAGGCGCAGAGAAATACGCCAAAACGCTTGGCTCTCAATATGTCGATCATAGAGGCCGAAACTATGGGTCAGGATAACACTAGTAAATACTCTTCCATTTTTCAGCCATTTCAATTCCTTACGTTCTTCTGTTTCTTCTTTTATTCGATCTTTTCCATGTAACTTAGGTATGCCACTAGTAGTCCCACATGACTTTATCCCTAGCTTTACATGCTTTTTGCAACATACGTCCCGAGAGAATCTCACGGACGGAATTCTTTTAAGGAAGGTAGACTGTAACGACTCACCATTCTTGAATCTATCTCGCTTCCTTCATTAAACCATTTCTTGATTTCTTGAATTCCTAAAATTCATACATGTTTCTCCTTTCATCTTTTTGGTCATCTTTTACATCCAATGTTACTTTCTTGCCTATTTGAGTATCGGCTGGTGGTGCGACGACGGAATACTACTGCATTTTCGAATCCTATCTCTTTGAATCTCTTTTTATTTTCCCAATGATCATGTCTTAATGCGACGAAACGGATGTAAACTTTTTCATCGCTATCTCGATCTTTCTTGTGACCATCTTGTTTTCTTGTTCGGTTGCACCATCCTTCTTGAGTAATTTCGAGAACGAAATTATTTTTAAAAAGGGTAGAATGTAACGACCCTGATATCCCTGTACGTTTGTATCAAGTTCAATATAAATATGAAGGCGTATTTCTGCTTTGACTATGAGTTATAAGTAATTATTGTTAAATAAAAACAAGAAGTAAATTGAAGCTCATTGGTTAAGACTCTCCATTGTTGTTCTTTAGCCTGTGTGTTTGAATCCCATCATCCATTATTATTTTCAATAAATTTTCATTTTAACTTTTCGGAAGCCCAAGAATTGCACGTGCATTACACAGAGAAACGAAAAGTTTCAGATAAAACAAACTGGATAAATGAGGAGTTAAGACAAAATAAAACACATAGCTAAAACCCCGAGAGCCAACTCCAAATCCCGGCCGCCCATTTCCTCGTTTTGGCCGCTCCTGGCGGTTAGGATGGCTCTATCTGCCTTCGTGCTTTGCCCGTGCGTCCCTACAGCTCCCCTCTACTCATTTTTCCTATTTTTTCTCTGAATTTATCCTGAGAACCGCCCCACTACTTTACCCTATTAAAATCCATTTTTAATTTACAATTTATCACAATTCTTTACACTATCTTAATAATAATTTCCCTATAAATACCAAGTCATCCTAGTTCATTTCCCTTCTATAATTATTCTGAAGAAAATCCATCTCAAAGCTCCTTTCAAGCCGACTCAAGTTTCAAGCTCGATCCAATTCGTTTTGTCGAAGTCGTTCTTCTGCGTTACCGTCTTGTTGTTAGTCTCGGTTCTTCCAACCGAGACTTTCTTCCACTTATCTGAGATCCCGCAAAGATCCAGCGTAACCCTTAAGTCCATTTTTCTCCTCTCTCGATCATTTCATCTCAAACATCTCTTAAAAATGATATCGACAAAAGCGGAGTTAGATTTTAATAAACTTTTTTAAAATAATTTCATCGCACTTTCTATGTTAATTAAATTAACATAATCTTGTTAACAACAAGTTTAAACGATGATCATCTAATTACCCTTTGAAGTGTTTAGAATTTCATGTAAATAAAATGCGTATTGAACTTTTCCACAAAAATACCATGAACCTTGCATGTACTTTTTATCGCTATCTTGATATATACCTATTGAAAATTCACGGGGTAACGACCTACCCCACTCACATACACTGTGTTTCATAGCATAATATTTTAGATACAATATTTTATCTAAAAGAAATGATTTTCATTAATATAATGACTCAGAAATCCCTGTACAAAAATTTCTTGTTTATCGTACAGAAAAGGGTATTAAAGCCTGTATAAGAGTTATAAGTTAGATTTGTTTAATAAAAGTAAGAAGTAACTTGTAGCTCATAGGTAAAGTCTCTACATTGCTGCGACATAGGCTGTGTGTTCGAATCCAATCAGACCCAATTAGTTTTAAGATTTTTCTTTTTTATTTTTTCGGAAGCTCAAGAGTTACACGTGCAATTCATAGAGAAACGAAAAGTTTCAGAAAAATCAAACAGGCTCAAAGAGGAGTAAACACATACCTTGACACGTGGCATAAATCTCGAGGTAAGGCCTCAAGATCCGACCGTCCATTTTGCCCCTTGGGCCGGCGCCGACGGTTCGATTGGTCACAATCGCCTTCGTGTTTTGCACACACACCCCTTCGATTCCCCTCAACCCCCTATACAGTTTGATTTTCCTTCAATTAAACAGAGACTCTTCAATTCACCAATTAACACCATTTTAATTTTTTTAATCCATATTTTTAATTCCCAAACATTAATTCCTCCACTATAAATACCACCCCATGCCCTAGCTCTCCCCAATTTTGAAATTTCTATCAAAAATTCTCTCAAACTCTCTAAGTACCAAGTGGATTTAAGCATCCAAGAGGAGTAGTAAACCAAGATCGACGACCGGAGCATCTTCGACGAAACCACGACCCCCGAAAGCTTCTTCTCTCTCTTATTAACCATCTAAATCCGTAAGTTCCTCCTCTCTCCATTTCTTTCGTCTCAATTCGTTTTCTAAGAAAATATCAATAAAAGTGGAGTTAACACTAACAACCTTCTCTTTTAAATATTTTATCATGCTTGATAGGTCTATATATCACATAATCACCCAAATATCTTTTTAAAACAAAACTCATATCTATTGTCTTTTGACGTAACCAAAAATTTCATGTTCAATACTCAAATAAGGAACTTTTTCATTAAAATATCATGAACTTTAATATAATCGTTTTTTCAATAATTGTTAAAAATACCTTTAGGAAAACTTTACGGGGTAACGACCTACCCCACACGCACACTATGATTGCAAAGCACGGTATTCCAACATATGGTTAATTTAAAGAATAAGTTTTTCATTAAAATACCACACTTTTCAAAACGGGTTTCTTTTAATCGGTATTTTTGGAATCCTTGGCAATTACGCCTCTACAACCCTCATCAGGGGACACGCTAATGGATGGTGTGGATTATAGCACACCCTTGGGACAGTAGAGCGAGATGCAGAACTCCTCACGGAATATTTGGTCTCGAAAGGAAATAAAAATACGGTCTTTAAGAAATTCGACTTTTCTAAATAAAAACTAAATTTTGGAAAATTATATAAAATTGTGAATTCGTATTTTCAATAAAAACATATTATGAAACTATATTTTTAAAATGAAAGCTTAGAATTTTTAATAAAATACCAACAAGTTTCCAAAAAAGCTGGTTTTCACAAAAATACCATAAACTTTTAAAAAGCTAGGTGTTATCACTAAAATACATTAACAATTAAAATATATGTTCATGAAAACCCTAAATATTATAAATCACCCTCGAGGTTTAAATTGTAAAATATATTAAAGAATTTTTCATAAAACCCCCTCGAGATATGCAAAACAATACTTAAGGACTCTAGATTAATATAGCTTTAAGCGGGATCAATTCTTTTGAGCCCCGGGGAGACGGAGAAAGTGAGTGATTGCCTATTCAGGATAGACAATTTAATGGAGTTGTCAAATGGCAATTGGCTTGGAAAAAGACACAAATCCTGCCGTCCATGTGCAGCAGTTGTCGATATCTCCCGAACATAAGATTTTTAACAATTTACATCAATTCACTTGAAAAGACCTAAACCCAAATCTAAACTCGAACATAAACTTGAACTCAAACTCGGACACAACTTCGAACTCTAATCCAACTCGAATCTAAACCTGAACATGAACTCGAACCCAATATACTCAAACCAACTTGACTCGAACCAATATTGCAATTGTCATAACTCGCATATTACTCGACTCACTTGACCACATTCTACACCTTTTGCAATCTATGGTTTCGATCAAGACATATTAATCAATTAATCGAATCAATTAAGTATATTAACCAGTTATAATATATTATACTCGGGGTGTTTGGAATAGTTTCTTATGTGAATTCAACGGAGCTTCAGGAGTCCCGTATTAATCTATTTTTTTATTTTACTCGAATATCAGTCGGGTCAACTCATCCACAGCCTAGAGCCTCGATACTAATATATGAAATAGGCCCGTGTTTCCTTGCTCCTGGGGCTCCACTCTTGGGCCCGTGAATACTTCTACGGCTGCGTTGACATTCACACTTGGAACTTAACGTTAACATAGTGACCATATAGAGACCTATAGTATATACTTACCCATGAACATATACTCTTACTCGTTATATATATTCTACACTTGTCTTTTCTTTACTCTTACTTTATTCTTGGGACTTACTGAGCGTTAGTTTGCTGACGGGCATTCCACCCACCTTTGTTTTCTTGGAATGTTCGTCAGATACGGTCGAGATGGAGGAAGTGGATGCTACTGAGGAGGATTACGACCAAATAGCTACTCATGACTGGCTCAGCTTCACTTTTCTTCAGTATATGTATGGCACTTGTTTAGGCATTTTCCTTATTGTATTTACTTTCCAATATAAACCCATGTACTTGTAAATATGGGAGGTTGAATATAAATGAAAATGTTTGTTGAAATTTTTTACTGTTTCCATTCATTCTTGCATTATGTGTTATTGTTTCAACACGCTTAGTATATTTATTTAGGGAATGACCTTCTCTGGATAAATATGCCTGGGCTTTCCACGTCACTGTTTCCGTCTACTGGGAAGCGGGGCATGACAGGTTTTGTTGGTGGCCCATGCAGGTTAGTTCTGCATGAAGTCGTAAACAATATACTACAAGAATTAATGAGTTCAACAAACATTTACATTCCTTGCATTTCAAATTCTTTGAATCTATCGTAACCTATCTTTTATATCAATGTGATGGACTCTCCGAACAATACCAGCACAAACGTCAACGGCAATACTCCACCGCCTACACTACCACCACCACCTACCGTTGCAGCTCCTATCAATGAGCAAACGGTACTTTTGGAGGCTATCAAGAGCCTATTAGAGGGTCAGCAGCAGCAGACCGCTATCCTGATGAATCGCCTCGAAGCTGAAGCACCCGGAATTAAGCAGTTTCGGGCACTGCACCCAAAGAACTTCTCGGGTAAGGAGAGCCCACTTGAGGTAGAAGAATGAGCTCAGGCGATTGAGAATGATCTGGCAGCAGCTCAAGTGCCAGATATTGCTAGGGTGAGAGTTGCTAAGTTGCAACTGACTGATAACGCCAGATTTTGGTGGAAGGCTGAGGAGAGCCGTCTCGCACAACCGATAGAATGGAGAACATTCCAAGACCTCTTCAATGCCAAGTACTTCCCAGAGACTGCCCGCTTTTACATAGAGCAGCAATTCATCCATTTAGAACAAGGCTCGATGTAGGTCAATTCAGTGGATGAATATGAAACCGAGTTTACCATACTCAGCAGGTAAGATATAGTCTCAAATTCAATTTTCTGATCTCACTCACAACACTGCTAACACAAGGTCGTAACAGATTCGCTGTGCACCTCATTCCCACTGCTGAGATCTGGGAAGTCGATTCCAGCAAGGGTTGGATCCTGAAATCCAAGCCGCACTCGTTACATGGGATTTCCTAACCCATGAGCTTGCTTTGAAGGCTGCCCGATGTTATGAGGCAGTTTGAAGAAGAAGGGCACGCCGCAGACTTCCGGTGTGAAACGCCCTGTACACCAGATCATAGGAAGGGCCTCTTCCAGGACAGCTTTTAACGGACCATCTTGGAGGCCAGTAGGTTCGTTCGCCAATAACATGCCCGACTTTTGCATCTACTGCAAGAGAACATGGCACCTTGTAAAGAATTGTCGTAGGGCGAATAACTTGTGCTTGATTTGTGAGTCTTCTACTCATGCCATTGGAGAATGCCCCTAGAATCGAGGACCTAACAACCCTTCAGCTAGACCGCTCCTACTCGGTTAGGTCTACCCGCTCCAACTCCCCGCACCTAGATCGCTCAACCCCAATGCCGAGTGTTTAATCAGACACAGAGGAAACTACCGTGACGCCAAGCATTCACTATGTCGGTCGAAAAGGACAAAGCTACGGGTCAGGTTATCACTGGTAAATCTCTTCCCTATTCCTACCCAAAATCCTTTCAATTCATATCCATATTATATCTGCTATACCTAAACATATCCAAACTTAGGTACTATAATAGTAGCCACCCTTTCTGCCCTCGCACTTTTCGACACTGGAGCTTCACACTGCTTCATGTCACAACGATTCGTGAGAACGCACGCGATTCCCGTGAAGCCACTCATTTCAAGCTAGAATGTCGGTTCCGGGAATGGAGTCTTGAAGGCAACTTCGGGATATGATCAGTGTCCAGTTGTAGTTTGCGATCGAGAATTCTATGCAAATTTTAAAGTACTGGACATACCAAATTTCTATGTTGTGTTGGGAATGGATTGGTTGGGAGTATTTTATGCCACCATTGACTGCCATCTAAGGAGAGTAGTATTTGAGATACCAGATCACCCAATCTTCTATTTCAAAAGTGGAGATGAAACCTTGGAACCAAGAATCTACCGTTCTAAACCGAAGAATGCGGAAGTGTTCCCCCTACTAGCCGAAGAAGAAAAACCTGAAGTAGTTCGAGAGTTCGAGGATGCGTTCCATAAAGACATATTAGGTTTGCCTCTCGATAAAGCTCTTGAATTTAGTATTGATTTACAACCTGGTTCATAACCTGTAATCAAAGCTCCATACCGATTAAGTCCGGAGGGATTGAAGGAGATCCGTATACAGTTGGACGAACTTCTGAAGAAAGGTTGGATCCGTCCTAGTACTTCAAGTTGGGGATCTCTAGTGCTACTGGTGAAAAAGAAGGAAGGTACCTACATGATGTGCATGGATTATCGAGTTTTGAACGAAGTGACAATTAAGAACAAGTATCCACTACAGTGCATAGATGACCTTTTCGATCAGTTAAGTGGATCTTGTGTCTTTTCAAAACTAGATCTTCGTTCAGGTTACCATCAGGTGAAGGTCAAAGAGTCCGACATTCCGAAGATGGCGTTTAGGACTCGTTATGGGCATTATGAATATCTCGTAATGCCATTTGGAGTGACCAATGCACCTGCCATCTTTATGAACCTGATGAACTAAGTTTTCCGAGAGTACCTAGACAGATTTGTTGTTATCTTCATCGACAAGATCTTGGTGTATTCAATGAATCAGAAAGAGCACGCCGAGCACTTACGAATTGTCCTTGAGACATTACGACAACATCAGCTCTACTCGAAGTACAGCAAATGTGAATTTTGGTTAGATCAAGTCGGATTTCTCAGACATAATGTTTCAGACGAAGGAATCTCAGTGGACCCAGCTAAGGTGTCAGCTATCAGCGAGTGGCTGATGATTGAATGATTCTTTGTGTGTAGTTAGAATATGTATAGAAATCACAACCAAAGAAATTTTTTTGACCGCAATCAATAACGGTGTCAATTGTAGCGCGTTAGCTAGTGCGGATCGTCCATAGGGAAAGTGTGATCCGTTCGTAATTGAATTAGATGAATTGAAGATTAAAAAGAAAAGTAAAGACAATTCAATTCAAGATTTATAAAATTGAAGTTCAAGAATTATCTAGATCTAAATTTAAAATCAAGAAAACATTTAAAAATCAAGAATTGAGAATTGATGATATCCTATCCAATAATCAAGAATCGAAGTGAGGCTCGTAGGAATCGATCGAATCTAAAGATGTGATGAAAACTATTGATTACGTTTTCTTATCCATCGATGATTTGATACTAGATCGATGACAATCAACGAGAATTAGGGATTTCTTGCGGAAACTAGGGTTTCATCATTTATCCCTTGTCCTTTCGTCGATTTCATTCACATTCTAGCCTCTAGTAAATTCAAGAATCGATCGTGGATCCCTAATTAAGAGCGAACACAATCAAGAAAGCATCGCTCGAAACTAGATCATCGATTTTTCAATTTACTAAAGTGTACAAAACTCATAGGACTTAAGAATCGTTTCAAGATTTGTAATCATCATCATCTATTGATTCTCTCGACTCCTTCACGAGCGGAGTTTTACTCAAACATCATAACAAGAAACACAATCAAGAATTGAGATCGAATCATGATGCAAGAATGTAAAGAAAGCAAGATATAAGAATTTCACCTTTTATTTATCAACAATTTCGTTACAATTCTCTCAAGAACTACAATGAGGAAAAAACTCGATCGTCAATTTGGCTTCGCTCGTCTTCGTGAGTCGCGGATCGTCTTGGATCACTTGCTCGGATGAAGATCGGCTTCGCTCCTAAAAGGTTGAAGGCTTCTTGCTTGAATTGTACTCGGTGTTCTTGATTTTTGGCTTGGAGATTGGATTAGGGTTAGGGTTTTGAATGCAAAAGTTGTGGCACTCAACTTGTGTGTGTAATGGTTAATGAACTAACTAAAGAACAACCCAAAAAACCCTAAATCTAGCTCTCCTTTTATAACCCCCTCAACCCTAGATCTAGAATTCAAATTCAAATTTCCCTCCAAAATGAACCACTTTTCCCTCCAAAATGAACTACCTCATTTGAATTTTCCCTCCAAAATGAACCACCTCATTTGAATTTTCCCTCCAAAATGAGATTGTTAGAAAGAATCTTCTAGAAGAAATTTGTTGGAGAGAATATTCTAGAATGAACTTGTTACAAGGAGGCTTCTAGAAGAAGGTTGTTATAAGGAGGCTTCTAGAAGAAGGTTGTTGGAGAGAGCCTTCTAGAAGAAGGTTGTTGGAGGGAATATTCTAGAATAAGGTATATTCTAGGGCTAGGTTGTTAGGCCGAGCCTTTTGGATGAAGCCACATGGTGTTTCTAGAATCTTCTGGAAGCATTAGCAGTTACAGGAAGCACATGGTAGAATTTTGCAACGCTGACGTCATCAGATAGCCGCGGATCCGCGGCGGGAATGGGTATTGGGCCGCGGATCCGCGGCCCTTTGAAAGCTTCAATGCTCCAAAATTCCTGATCTGCTTTCTGTTGTATTTGGTGATGTTTTCTGATATGTGGAATCTTTTAAATATTTCTTGATCACTACCAGATTACAAGTCTTGGACTTGGCGCATTTTTATCAGCATTTTTGACAATTTTTTCTTTGTTCTTGGAATTTCTTGCACATATTCTCGAGACAAGTGGTGCGCTATACAAAGATGATGCGATGCCATGATGAACACTCAATTTCCCTCAGAAATGCCGGTTTTAATATATAACACAAGTAATTTGGTATTTTACGGCTGTTTTGCTAATATGTGCAATATTCATACCGAACACTTATAGATGAGTGCAAATGGTAGGAACATTGACGTGTTAAAAATGCAATATTTTCGACTGATCAGCTGGCACTAAAGACAGTGAAAGATATAAGAAGTTTCTTGGGCTTAGCAGGATATTACCGACGATTCATTGAAGGATTCTCAAAGATCGCAACATCCCTGACCAAGCTCACACATAAAGACGAAGCATTCGTGTGGTCAGAAGCATGTGAGAAAGTTTTTGTAGAACTCAAGTCGAGATTAACCTCTGCTCCTATTCTCGTAATACCGGATCAATTCGGCGGATTCGATGTGCATTGTGATGCATCCGGTAAAGGATTAGGATGTTCTACATCAGCATGGAAAAATTGTGTCTTTTGCATCAAGACAATTAAAAATTCATGAATGCAACAATCCAACACATGATCTGGAATTGGCAGCCATCATTTTTGCACTCAAGATTTGGCGCCACTATCTTTTGGAAAAACGAGTGGATATATACACTGACCACAAGAGTCTGAAGTATGTATTTACTCAGAAGGAACTTAACGTGCTGCAAAGAATATAGTTAGAACTCATGGTGGACTTCGACATCAACCTACAGTATCATCTTGAAAAGGTGAACGTAGTTCCTAATGCCCTTAGTCGCCATCCATTAGCAATGAACCTCACCGCTCAGTGGAGACTACAACAAGAACTGCATGGATCGGAAATTGAAGTAGTTGTGCCAGGTAACACTTCATCTATTATGAACGTACAAGTTCAGTCCACTCATGTCAATCAGATCAAGGCAGCTCAAGAAAATGATGCCAAGCTACAAAAGATCCGGGAACAAGTAGAAAGTGGGCTACGAACCGACTTCATCATCCACGAAGATGGATCCTTGCGATATAAAAGTCGTTTACCGCGTGCCAGTCGGATCTATTCGAGAAGAATTGATGAAAGAAGCTCACAGCTTTCCGTATTTAGTACATCACGGTGGTACGAAGATATACAAGGATCTATGGCAACACTACCAGTGGTATGGAATGAAGCGAGAAGTAGCAAGGAGCGTAGCAAAGTGTCTAGTATGTCAGCAAGTGAAGGATGAATATCACAGAACTGCTAGTCTATTTCAACCATTACCAATCCCAGAATGGAAATGGCAGCACATTACCATGGACTTCGTGACTGCTCTCCCTTGTAGCACGAAGGGTAATGACGCAATTTGGGTTATTTTGGATCGACTCACCAAGTCGGCTCACTTTATCCCATTTCAAATTGGCCAGTCAACCGAAACGTTAGCAAAGAAATACATGAAGGTAAGTATAAATCTAAAATATGATTTATGCTTTCAAGATGTACCATGTTTGATACCCATTAACTCATGCATGAGATCGTGAGATTATATGGAGTACCTGTTTGCATCATCTCCGATTGTGATACGAGATTCCGATCATAATTTTGGCAGAGTCTGCAAGCTAGCTTGGGAACGAGTCTGAATTTTAGCACGGCATATCATCCGCAAATGGACAGACAGTCCGAGCGAATAATTCAGATTCTGTAAGACATGTTGAGAGCCTGTATGTTAGACTTTGAAGGTTCGTGGGAAGATCGCCTACACCTTGTGGAGTTTTCATACAACAACAACAACTATCAAGCCAGTATTGGGATGACACCTTTTGCAGTACTCTACGGACGGAAATGTCGTTCCTCGCTGAGTTTGGACGACGTTGGAGATCGTGAACTCCTTGGACCAGAGATGATCATGGCAATTGTAGATATGGTTCGCACGACAGGGAAAAGATGCGCATAGCCCAGGACCGACAGAAGCATTGGGCAGATGCAAAGCGTCGACATCTAAAATTTCAACCCGGAAAACATGTATTCCTGAAGATCTCTCCAAACAGAGGAGTGATACGTTTTGGCAAGAGGGGTAAACTCGGTCCAAGATACATAGGACCGTTTGACATACTCGAATGAGTTGGAGAAGTGGCATACCGGTTAGCACTACCACCCTTATTGGAAGGAGTGCACAACGTGTTCCACATATCCCAACTACGACAATATGTGAGTGACCCCAGCCGCATATTTGATCACTCAGAGCTCACGGTACAAACTGACCTAACCTGCGAACAACAACCAGTTGAGATCCTGGACCGAAAGATGAAAATATTACGAATAAGGAAGTAAACTTGGTCCGAGTGGTGTGGAGAAAGGATTCTCCAGGAAAATCAACTTGGGAAAGAGAAGAAGATATGCGTACGTGATACCCTTTACTTTTTGAAAATTGGTCTCTATGTAATTGTAAATTTCAAGGACGAAATTTTTATAATGAGAGTAGAATGTAACGGCACTGAAATCTCTGTACAAAAATTTCTTATTTATTGTACAGAAAAGGGTATTACAGCATGTGTAAGAGTTATAAGTTAGATTTGTTTAATAAAAGCAAAAAGTAACTTGTAGCTCACTAGTAAAGCATCTACATTGTTGTGACATATAGCCTGTGTGTTTGAATCCCATCAGACCCAATTATTTTAAAGATTTTTCTTTTTAATTTTTCGGAAGCCCAAGAGTTGCACATGCAATTCATGGAGAAACGAAAAGTTTCAGAAAAATTAAATAGCCGCAAAGAGGAGTAAACACACGCCTCACACGTGGCACGAATCTTAAGGCAAAGCCTCAAGATCCGACCACCCGTTTTGCCCCTTGGACTGGCGCTGACGGTTCGATTGGTCCCAATCGCCTCTGTGTTTTGCATACACACCCCTTCGACTCCCCTCAACTCCCCTGCACTGTTTGATTTTCCTGTAATCAAATATAGACTCTTCAATTCACCATTTAACACCATTTTAATTCTTTTAATCTATTTTTAATTCCCAAACTCTAATTCCTCCACTATAAATACTACCACATGCCCTAACTCTCCCCCATAATGAAATTTCTATCAAAAATTCTCTCAAATTCTCTAAGTACCAAGTGGAGTTAAGCACCCAAGAGGAGTAGCAAGCAATGCTCGACGATCGGAGCATCTCCGATGAAACCACAATCCCCGAAGGCTTCTTCTCTCTCTTATTATCCATGTAAACCCGTAAGTTCCTCTTCTCTCCATTTCTTTCGTCTCAATTCGTTTTCTAAGAAAATATCGACAAAAGTGGAGTTAACACGTAACAACCTTCTCTTTTAAATATTTTATCATGCTTAATAGGTCTATATGTCACATAATCACCCTAATATTTTTTTAAAACAAAACTCACATCTATTGTCTTTTGACGTAACCAAAAATTTCATGTTCAATACTCAAATAACGGACTTTTTCATTAAAATACTATGAACTTTAATATGACCATTTTTCAATAATTGTTAAAAATACCTTTAGGAAAACTTCACGGGGTAATAATTTACCCCACACGCACACTATGGTTGCATAGCACGGTATTCCAATATATGGTTAATTTAAAGAATAAGTTTTTCATTAAAATACCACACTTTTCAAAACGGGTTTCTTTTAATCGGTATTCTTGTAATCCTTGGCAATTACGCATCTACAACCCTCGTTAGGGGACCCGCCAATAGATGGTGCGGATTATCACATATCCTTGGAATAGTAGAGCGAGATGCAGAATTCCTAACGGAGTATTCAGTCTCGAAAGGAAATAAAAATACGGTCTTTAAGAAATTCGACTTTTCTAAATAAAAACTAAATTTTGGAAAATTATATAAAACTATAAATACTTATTTTCAATAAAAACATATTATGAAACTATATTTTTAAAATAAAAGCTTAGAATTTTTAATAAAATACCAACAAATTTCAAAAAGAGCCAATTTTTATAAAAATACCATAAACTTTTAAAAAGCTAGGTGTTATCACTAAAATACCATAACAATTAAAATACATGTTCATGAAAACCCTAAATATTATAAATCACCCTATTTTTCATAAAAACCCCCTCAAGTTATGCAAAACAATACTTAAAACTCTAGATTAATATAGCTTTAAGCAGTATCAATTCTCTTGAGCCTCAGGGAGTCGGAGAAAGTGAGTGCTTGCCGATTCAGCTTAGACAACTTAATATAGTTATCAGATAGAAATTATCGTGGAAAAAGACACAAATCATGCTGTCCATGTGCAGCAGTTGCCGATTTCTCCTGAACGTAAATTTTTTAACAATTTACATCAATTCACATGAAAATACCTAAACCCGAATCTAAACTCGAACATAAACTTGAACTCGAACATAAACTTTAAATTCGAACTCTAACCCAACTCGAATCTAAACCTGAACATGAACTCGAACCAAATCTACTCGAACCAACTTAATTCGAACCAAGATCGCAATTGTCATGACTTGCATATTACTTGACTCACTGGACTACATTCTACACCTTTTGCAGTTTATGGTTTCGATCAAGACATGTTAATCAATCAATCGAATCAATTAAGTATATTAACAAGTTATAATAAAATATACTCAGGGTGCTTGGGATATTTTCTAGTGTGAATCCAACGGAGCTTCGGGAGTCCCGTATTAACCTTTTTTTAATTTTACTCGAATATCGGTCAGGTTGAATCATCCACAGCCTAGAGCCCCGATACTAACACATGAAATATGCCCGTGTTTTCTTCCTCCTGGGGCCCTACTCTTGGGCTCGTGAATACTTCTACGGCTGCATTGACATTCACACTTGGAACTTATCGTTAACATAGTGACCATATAGAGACCTATAATATATACTTACCCATTAACATATACTCTTACTCGTTATATATATTCTACACTTTTCATTTTCTTTATCTTTACTTTATCCTTGAGACTTACCGAGCGCTAGTTCACTGACGTGCATTCCACCCACCTTTGTTTTATTGGATTGTTTGTCAGATACGGTCGAGACAGAGGAAGTGGACGCTACTGAGGAAGATTACGACCAGATAGCCACTCAGGACTAGCTCAGCTTCACTTTTCTTCAGTTTGTGTATGCCACTTGTTTAGGCATTTTCCTTATTGTATTTACTTTCCAGCATAAACTCATGTACTTGTAAATATTGGAAGTTGAATATAAATGAAAATGTTTGTTGAAAAATTTACAGTTTCCATTCATTCTTGCATTGTGTATTATTGTTTCAATACGCTTAGTATATTTATTTAGGGAATGACCTTTTCTGGATAAATATGCCGCGGGCTTGCCACGTCATTGTTTCCGTCTATTGGGAAGCGAGGCATGACAATTAAAATACTCCCGTTTTATAAAAATACGTTTTAATCGCTATTTTAAAAACCTTTGCAATTACACCTTTACAACCCTCGTTAGGGGACCCGTTTGTAGATGGTGCGGCTTATCGCATATTCTTAGGATAGTAGAGTGAGATGCAGAACTCCTCACGGAGAATTCGGTCTTGAAATGAATAAAATACGATTTTAAAGAAATACGACTATTAAAAAAAATTAAATCCATGAAAAATTATATAAATCATAAATTCGTATTTTTATGAAAACAAAATTTGAAAACTATATTTTTAAATGAAAGATTAAAGTTACACAAAAATACCATCAAGTTTTCAAAAGTGGCGTTTTTCATTAAAATGCCATAAACTTTAAAATTTAGATTTTTGCACTAAAATACCATAAAATATAAAATACGTTTTTATATAAAAATCCCGACTTTTTAAAACAACATATTAAAAACTTATTCAAGACTTTAGGACGAATTAAAAACCCTTGAGCATTTTTAATTGACATTTTTACTAAAATACCATAGAAATCAATACTAGTCTAGATTACGTATTTAGGTTGTAGATTGGTTTGAGCGGATTTTCTCTTGTCAGTTGCCTCGGGGTTGCCGGAGACAATGATGCACCGCTTGCCTCTCCTTGAATATAGATCGTAAGCTTAGAGTGGAAATTATCAAATGATAATCTTCTTTTAAAAATGCACAAATCCTGCCATTCAAGTGCAGCGGTTATCGATATTTTCCAAACTCAAGAAATTCACAAGATTAAATATAGTAATATGATATGCCTAGAATCTGAATACAAACTTGAACTCAAACTACTCGAACTAACTTGACTCGACTCAGGATGGCAACTGACTTGACTCGCATCTGCTTGACTTACTCAATTTTATTGTTTACCTTTTGCAATCTATGGTTTCGATCAAGACTTGTAACTTTTACTATAAATTAACATACATAGGGATAAGGGGTAGTCTGGTAAAGAATGTATATCGTGGCATGAGAGTCCATTAAAAATCATCTAACATGAATCGATGCGTTGTTGTCTCATGGCTTCACGGGGCCTTGAACATAACATGTTGTTGGTCCATGGCTTCACGGACTACTCTCGTATGTACACGCATACATTCTTTACCAAACTACAAATAACACGTTAGAATAAAGTAAGCAAGTTCACATACATTGTCATGCTTTCATAATGTTATGCTTAAGAGATATTACCATGCTCACGTTTAAAAGACACCTTTACCTATCTGTTACAACACAAAAAATTCATATTCTACTTATATGTTGTCTTTTATCATATTCACAATCGTATTTCTTTTTAGGGACTTTTCGAGCGCTAGTTCGCTGACAACATTCCTTTCTTTTTGTTTCCTTGGGATGTTCGTCGGATACTGGGGAGATTGAATCAAGTTCAAAGGTTTATGTTCAGCTCGAAACACGGCTTAACTTCTAGTTTCATTCAGCAGTTTATTTTCAGTATGCCACTTGTTAACCATTTTCATTGCACTTTATTTTTAGTTATCTTATATCAAAACCTTAAGGAAGTTGAATGTAAATAAAGTTGTTGAAGTTTTATTTCACTTATCAAATTTTCTTGTACGTTATATTGCTTATAAACGCTCAGTGTACTTATCTTGGGAAATGACATTCACGTAATAAATACGTCGCGGGTTTGTCACGTGCCTGTTTTTGTTTTTTTTGGGAAGCAGGACATGGCATTTCTCTTCCCATTTATGTGCCGAAACCTGCAGTTTTACGTGTATTGTTTTTGAATTACTTATACATCCAGTAGGATTTGAACATATATAGTTATGATATCATCTTAAATGTCTACGTCAGTGCATCATAGCATTGAGAGATATCATATTACATTCTAACGTGTTCCAGCAAATTGAGTTCTTTTTACAGACCACAACATGATCCTTTGCGTTTTTTTCTATACATTGCCCCTGCAATTTAGCTATTACATAGCACCTCGAAAAAGCACCATTTGTATATCATCCCAAATATCCCCTAGGTCCCCTGTCAGATTTTTCCAACGGTTCTTAAGTTGACTTAGGCTAGTTTAGGCTTCGACTAGGGTGCAGGTTATGAGTCTAACCTTGTCACCACTACAATTTGGGATTGCCCCTACGGATATAGGAATTCATAGGGGAATCTTTTTTATTGCCCCTACGGTTTACACCGTAGGGTAAACAATGCCCCTACGGTGCCCACCGTAGGGGCATAAATAAATTAAAAAATATTAAAATATAATCTCTTTATCTGGCCCTACGGTGCCGCAAATGAAAGCCCTACGGATTGAACCATTGGGGCAACAAAGGGTTATTTAAAAAAAATAAAGCTAAGTAATTACCCACCGCCCTCCAAAATTTTCCACCAACCTTTTCTCTCCCGCGTCTTCGTCGATCAAGCTCGCCCCTCATCGTCGACTTCCTCGCCCCTCGTCGTCGACTTCCTTGTTGCCGATCAAGCTCGTCGGCGAGTTCCTCCTCCATCGCCGTCGATCGAGCTCGTTGTAGAATTCATCGCCGCCACCAATCGACATCGAGGTCCTTGTCGCCGCCTCCACCTCTTCGAGCACCATCTTCCCGGCCTCCTTCACCTCGTCGAGCTCTTACCCTCCACCTTCTCGACTTCTTTACCACCGGCCGGTCTTTGGCTGCGAGGTGAATTTATTTAATTTGAAATTGAATTTTTCTTAGTTATGTTTTTGATTTCTATAAATTAATTAGGAATTTAATTTATAATTTTGTTGTTTTTGGTGTTATTGTTGTTGATTTTAGGGTTAGGGTTAGGGTTTTAGGGCCGGGTTAATTAGGGGTTAATTTGGGTTTTATGGTGATGATTAGGGTTAGGGCTAGGATTAATTAGTTTAATTTGGGTTAATTTTGGTTTGGGTTAGGGTTAATTAGGGTTTGGGTGATGATTAGGGTTAGAGTTAGGGTTTGGGTTAATTTGAGCTAATTAGGTAAAATAGGGTTGGTGATGATTAAGGTTAGGGTTAATTAGATTAATTAGAGTTAATTTTGGTTTGGGTTAGGGTTAATTAGGGTTAAGGTTTGGGTGATGATTAGGGTTAGGGTTAATTAGGTAAAATAGGGTTGGTGAAAATTAGGGTTAGGGTTAATTAAATTAATTAAGGTTAATTTTGGTTTGGGTTAGGATTAATTAGGGTTAGGGTTAATTAAATTAATTAAGGTTAATTTTGGTTTGGGTTAGGATTAATTAGGGTTAAGGTTTGGGTGATGATTAGAGTAAGGGTTATGGTTAATTTGGGTTAATTAGGTAAAATAGGGTTGGTGATGATTAGGGTTAGGGTTAATTAGATTAATTAGGGTTAATTTTGGTTTGGGTTAGGATTAATTTGGATTAGGGTTTGGGTGATGATTAGGGTTAGGGTTAGGCTTAATTTGGGTTAATTAGGTAAAATAGGGTTAATTTGGGTTAGGGTGTTGATTAGGGTTAATTTGGTTTAATTAGGTTAATTAAGGATAATTTGAGTTAGGGTGACGATTAGGGTTAATTTGGGTTAATTAGGTTAATTTGGGTTAATTAGGGTTAGGGTTTAGGGTGCACTAGTTCCTTCAGTAGGATACTCGATGATAATATAAACGTAAAACTTTACCGTAAACGTAAGAAAACTTTACCCTAAACTAAAAACTTCAAACTCTTAAAAACGAAACGTAAACGTAAAACCTATTCAAGTTAAATGTTCAAGTTAAAACCAATATATGATACTCGATGATAATATGAAACTTTCATATTCTCATCGATGGTTATATATGAAAATCAAAACGCCACTTAGTTTCCGTCTATCGGTTAACATACGTTCGATGTTCGTCGTGATATAGAGCTATACGAAAGTTGTTAAATATCGGACGGTATCGTTCGGTGCTAACAACCGTCATGTAGTCTATGTGATGAGAAGATTCAATCGTATGAGTACCAATAGATTTGTCCAGTGTGGACAAGTTACGAATGTATATAGCAAACACCTGCATTCACTTGTGTTTCCATTCGTTTCGAATTATTTCGTCGGTAATTTTCCACTGTTCTCCGTGTACAAAGATAGATTAGATATTCATTTCAATATTGTTTCACAACATTAAAATGATTATCTATTCCATTATAGTGTGCTCGGAGAACAGCGGGGAGGTGCTGCCGAAATTTACTCGAAACGGATGAAAATACAAGCGAATGGGTGTATGCTCTATACATTCTTAATGGGATAGAAGCCATACCTCCGATAGCCGAAACACACACATATAACACGAATACACAACAAACGCACACACAAAGCACATACACAGTAACAACTCTACACCTAAGCGAAATCATAAATTGAAACACAAATACACAGAATACAACTCATACTTGGGTATCTTCAAATCTAACTTTGTTAATCGATAATTTAATCTTTTCAACGACAAACTTGCCTCTACGGATTTTCTTCTTTGTTAGTAACCATCTCGTTCTTAGATTTCTCAATATAGTCACCATAACCTACAATTTATATGTTATACAGTCTAACATGGCCCATGAGTACATCAGAGTTAAGGACCGGATGTACATGGATTGGTAACAATGCATGCAATCTTAATTTGTCGCAGGAGTTACTGCTTTCATTGAATTTGCATGCGCACATAATAAGATCGTGTTAGAGAAGATTCTCTATCCGTGTGATAGATGTGGGAATAAGTTTTGGCAGAAGGTAGAAATTGTAGAGCTTCACATTGTTAAACATGGTTTTACTAGACTTTATACAATTTGGCTATATCACGGAAAAGGACAAGAAGAAGATGGTAATGCGGCAGAAGAAAAAGGAGAAGACGGTAATGCGACGGAAGAAGAAGAAGACGATAAGTTCTTTCCAGGAGAAGAAATGGAGGATATGGTAGAGACTGCCCTCGGTGATAGTATTCCTACCGAAAATGACATTCCTTCTGGTCAAGGACCGCGTGCGGATAAGTATGAAAATTTCATGAACGATGCTAGAAGACCAATTTATGAGAATGCAAAGTATTCCACCCTATCATGGTTCATCCAACTTTTCCAGATTAAGTGCCTAAATGAATGGAGTAACAAGTCATTCACGATACTTCTGAAGTTCTTGAAAGATTCCATGCCTCCGGGAAATAACGTGCTCAACAGCTGGTACGAAGCCTAGAAGATAATGTTTGATTTGGGTCTGGAGTATGAGAAGATTCATGTATGTCCCAAAGATTGCGTGTTGTACCGGAAAGAGAATTCTGATTTGAAAGAATGTCCAACATGCGGAGAGGCCAGGTATAAACCGAAAGAATCTGATAAGAAGTCCGATATACCTGTCAAGATAGCACGATATTTTCCCATAACACAGAGGCTGCAGAGCCTATTCAGGTGCAAGAAAACAGCCGAGGCAATGATTTGGCATCACTTCACTGCTCCAAGCAAAGATGGAAAAATGAGCCATCCAAGAGATTCACCGGCATGGAAAGATTTCGATATGAGGCACCGAATATTCAGTAGTGATCCTCGCAATGTCAGGCTCGGACTGGCTAGTGATTGCTTCTGCCCATTCAACTATATGGCTGGAAACCATATCACATGGCCCGTTGTAATGATAGTTTATAATTTGTCGCCTTAGTTGGTTATAGATCAATCCTACTTTATGATACCTCTTTTTATTGATGGACCAAACTCACCGGGAAACAATATCGACGTCTATCTATGACCTCTGATCGATGAGTTAAAATCTTTATTCATTGATGGTGTAGAGATTTACGATGCAAACACAGATACAATCTTCACAATGCATGCGGCTTTAATGTGGAAAATTAATGACTTTTCTGCGTATAGAATACTATCGTGTTGGTCCGTACATGGTCATAAATAATGCCCTTATTGCCATCAAGATACAATATCGAACTGGTTGAATTTTAGTATGAAGGTTTGTTATTGCGGTCATCGGTGTTTCCTGCCACTAGACCATCCCTATAGGTTAGACGCTGCTCACTTTAATGATCATCAGGAGCTTCTTGGGCCTCCAGCATCATTGTCCGGAGATGACGTGATTGCTCAGTGGGATGGTTACAATAATGTGACCATCGGGATAGATCTGGCAAAACAGGTCAGACCACCCTACTGGAACAAGTTAAGCATTTTCTACGAGCTTCCGCACTGGTCAAAAAATTTAGTGCGTCATTGTTTTGAGGTCATGCACATAGAGAAGGGGGTATCCGAGCACGTACTCAACTTGCTTCTTTGTAAATACGGAATATCGAAAGACAACCTCCGTACTCAGATGGATCTTCAGGACTGGGAAATTAGAAGTGAATTGCATTCTAAACCGATAGCGGGTAAACCGAATAAGTTTTTACTTCCTAATACCGCGTATCATATGTCACAACAGGAGAAGAAAAGTTTCTTGCGGGTGTTGCATGATTTGAAAGTTCCCATAGGTTTCTCAGGATCATTTAGTAAGAAAATAAAAATTGTGAAAGGAAAGATTGATAGGCTGAAAAGTCATGATCACCATGTTATTATGGAGCACCTTCTCCCATTAGCCCTCAGGACTTCCCTTCCCGAATCGGTTGGTCTAGTAATTAATGACCTTTGTTGCTTTTTTAGAGAATTGTGCGCTAAAACCTTGGATGTTGTGACGCTGGAGAATCTAGAAAATTCCATTTCATTGATACTTTGCAAGCTTAAACATATTTTCCCACCGTCGTTTTTCGATATCATAATACACCTGACGGTTCATCTTGCAACCGAGGCTAATTTTGCTGGACCGGTATAATATCAATGGATGTATCCCGTCAAAAGGTACGTTGAATTTTTCGTTTCACACATTTTGTAAAATTATTATTGTCCTATATGTCCGTATTTATTTATTTAACATATTTTGTTTAGGTACCTCTACACTCTAAATATATATATACGCAATAGAAATTGACCAGAGGGTTCTATCATGCATGGTTATTTTCTAGATGAAGTAACCACATTTTGTTCCCGCTATCTGGACGAGAACATTGAGACGAAGTTTAATTGGCCTCGGAGAATTCAGGACGGGCTATATGGTAAAGCTGATTATAAGAGAGTAGACACTATGTTTATCAACAAGACATACCGATTTATCCTCCTCAATAGCGTATGTTTTGAAAAAATTAGAGAGTAAGTTTTTTGGATTAATTGTTATATTTGTGTTTGTGTGTGTGTGAAATGATATAATATTAATGTCATAATTTATTGTTAAAAACAGAATTCATATTGATGAGATACATGAGGGGCATCTTGATTGGAATGATGAACGATTGGAAAAATATCATCAGAATAATTTTTAGTGAAAATAACTTATTTTTCATAATACATGGTATTTAATTGTAACATTGAACTTGTATGGAATTCATGGTATTTTAATGTAAAGTGATTCTTGTGATTTTAGAAAAAAGTTGGAATATTCATATTATCACAAAATAGATATTTTAATGATACATATATACATATTTATATAAAAATAATTTTAATATATATCATATTTCTAGAAATCTCATTTTCTTAAGATATTTGTATTTTAAATCTTTCGAGACCGAATGCTCCTTGCGGAGGTCTGCATCTCGCACTACTAAGCCCAGGAATATACGATAATCCGTACCATCCCAGTCGGGTTCCCCAAAATGGGTTGTATCGGCGCTTTGCAAAGATTTATAAAAATACGAATTCTTATAGAAAACGGTTTTAATAGTTAGTGGTATTTATATGTATAGTTTCGTTTTCACGTATTCTATGTTCCCGAAAGGTATTGTTCTATGTTGCATATGAGTATGTGAGGAGGTAGGTCATTAGCTTGTGATCTACTTAAAGGTATAGCAAGATTGTGATGTTTTAATGTCGAATTTAAACTACATGGTATTTTAGTGAAAAAGTACGATAACAATTGAAATAGAAATCTTTTTGATATGGAACTTGTTCAATATGACTTGTTAATGTTTAATAGTCAACATGTCAAGGTTTAGTATGATTGTATATAAGAAAAGTTGAATTTTTAGAAAGAACCGAATTGGAAATCGGATTAACTCCGATTCCGTCGGGTTTTAGTAATGTGAGATTTTAGAAAAGAATAGAGAAGTGGGAGGTGGGACTTATGGGTTTAGAGATTAGAAAAGAGGATGAGGGAACGGTAGGAGGCGCCGGTGCGTCGTTTCATCACCGGGATCTCCTAGGGTTGTCGTCGGAATTTCACCGAAGCTTTCGCCTTTTGCTAACTTCAATTGCACACTAAATTTCTAGGGATTTTCTTGAGAGTTTTGATCAGAATTTTGGAGTGAGGGAGGTGTGTTTAGGGGTTATATTTATATGGTAAGGCTAGGGTTTAGGGTAGGTGAAAGGGTGAATTGAAAAAATGTATTAAAAAGTATTAAAAATGTAATAAAATGGAGTAAATGGGGTTTTAAAAGGGCTCTGATCTAAGAAAATTAAGTGTGCAGAGGTACTGGGGAGATGAAGAGACAGAACTTTGGTGTTGACGACTCGGCGGTCCGGCCGAGTCCGGCCGGCTGCGGCGGCCCGAGTCGGCCGAGTCGCCGGCCGATTCGGCCGATTCCGGCTGAGTCGGGGGTGCTTTGGGTTCCTCGTCATTTCATATACCCCCTGGGCCATTTAGTTTTACATGTGTAGTGGGGTTTTACGGGTTTAGCACGTCTAGACTCTTGAAATTCTAAAATTATTAAAATAAAACCATATTAAAAATAATATGGGGTATGGGATTTGAACTCTGGTGCTTTGGTTCAGCACTGCAAGGTCTTACCAATGAGCTACAAGCTCTTTCTTGCTATTAAAAATCAAAACAAATTTATATCTTGTGCTCAGGCAAAAATACCCATTTCTGTATTTTTGAAAAAAATTGTACAGAAAGTTTAGGGTTGTTACAAACAGTTTCAAACTGTTGCGAAGGGTCAGAAAAAATTCTCCCACCGCAATATTGAAGAAATCACCGCAGCCCATGGAGATCCCACGAGAGCAGAAATCAGTTCACTCCCTATAACAGCTTTCCTCATCTATATATAAGGTGTGCAAGCAGGTGAAAGACTCATTCGTCGTCTGCGGCTCTTCCTCTAAACGTCAGCCAAATTCTGACAAATCCCCTTTCAAATACAAGGGGATTCATCCCAAGACGGATCCTGATATAGCGGTTCCTCCCAAAACCAAAGCGGCTTTTCACAAAAAAAAGAGGCCTAATAAAACTCAAGTGCCCAAAGCAAACCGAAAAAGCCAAAACTCCAAACACCCCAAGCCTGGGGGGTAGTTCACATAGTCTATGTGGTGAATTCCAAAGATGAAGTTCGAGCTTCTACTAGTCACCGACCTCAAACTCGGTCCCCGGCAAAAGTTCAACTGCAACGTGAAAAGCTGCTGGAGATACTCGCTAAGGCGGCAGCAAACGCTAATCCATCGCCTAAGGAAAATCCCGAGGACGCACCCGAAGAAAGAGTAGAGAAGGAGTCGGATATTGATTTCCTAAAGCGCACTCTGAAAAAGAGAGATGAAGAAGCGGCAGAAATGTCCACTAAAATGAACCAGATGACCCTTCTGATTCAAAATATGGCATGAATGATGGTTCAATCGGAACCACTGACAGATGAACCGCCGGTAGTCGGTCTTAAAGATAAGGATGATATTTCAAATCCTCTGCAAATCTCATCAACGGCTGAAGAGGAAATAATTCCAAAAGCAAAGATGAACGAATATATCGCTCAGCAAATCAAAGCTCACTACGCCAGTGAAGCCGCAAATAGATCAATCAAGACTGGTCGACCGTATCCGACGTGATACGATCAAATACAGTACCCGCCAGAGTACACACTTCCAACGTTCCATATGTACAAAGAAACTGGGAATTCTCGCCAGCACATTGCGCGATTTAAATCCATGTGCAGCAATTCTGGAAGAAATGACATACTACTCCTCCGACAGTTCGTCAGCGGTCTGGCGGACATCGCCTTCGAATGGTATGCGGAACTCCCAAATGATTTCATGAAGAGCTTTGATGAAATGGATATGCTCTTCTGTTAGGGATTCGCTAATGAGAACGAACATAATACCGTGACGGTACTAGTCAACGAAAGGGTTGGACCGAATGAGACTTGGGTTCAATATGTTACCTGATGGTGAAATCTCTGGTCAAATACGAGCAATGCATCAATGAAGTTGCAGCCATGGGAATGCTCATAGCCACCCTTGACCCAAATTCAAAGGCGGTATGGCCCTCTTCAAGCCGACGACTTTCCAAGAACTCATGGATAAAATGGCTCGATTAGATCAAATGGGTCAAGACTCTTTCTCATCCGATGATGACGAGTGAAAAGCGGAGGCAAGATGGCGTTTTCGCCTATGCTCAATAAAAATAAGCGGCTCTGAAGCAACCTGTCGCCAAAAATAGCGACGGCGTGGGTACTCGTTCCTCCCGAGATATACACAGGGGGCATATTTCTCACTGGCGGAAGAATCTCTATATAGAATGGTCATTTCTTCTCAAAGTACATGAAGGATATTATGGGGCCTACAAACAGGTCCTAAAATCTAGTGGAATTCCCCGCCAAAAAAACGGTACATCCACAAGCAAAATGGGCACAGATGAAAACCCGAAAGGACGCCGTGAGTAAAAACAACAGGACTACCGGCGAGCATGTGAAAACCCAGAAGGGCGCAACCTCGTTAAAATAAATACACCTACGAGATCCTCACGACTCGTAAGGAGAATCCCCCCGTGTGAGACCCTCACGGCTCATAGGATTCAAAAGCCTTAGGTTACAGGGATCTGGACCTATTCTTAAGCCGTCATATCCCCCAAATTGCCCTACAGGCGGTCCATATTGACCCTTGTATACAATCCACAGGGCACGGATATATATTTTTTTGCCAAGTTCTACAAATGGCAAGAAATGTCCCCATATGGTGAATAACACTTGTAGGTCCTCTCGACTTATAAGGAGAAAACACTCTTGGAAGATCGTTAAGACTTACAAGAGAAGACATCACTTAGGAATCCCATGATTCTTAAGGAGAAAATACGCCTACGAGATCCTCACGACTCGTGGGGAGAAAACCCTTTATGAGACCCTTACGGCTCATAAAGTCAAAAGTCTTAGTCGACAGGATCCTAACCCTGTCTACTAAGCCACCTTTGTCCAAATCGACAGGGGCAAATGATGATTCACTCTTGTACCTATCCCAGTTGTAGCGATGCTGATGCCTAAATCGGTATCAAATTCCGAGTCCTCTCAAGGTAAATGAAGAGTCGCTCCTGGCAATATCACAGTTGTAGCGATACTGATGCCTAAACAGGTGTCAAACTCCAAGTCAACCTCTCCGGCAAATGCCGTCCCTACAACCATCTAATGAAGAAGGGGACCCCGTTCATCTGGGATCAGAAATGCCAAAGTACACGGGACGAAATCAAGCAATACCTGCAGAATCCGCCGGTACTGACCGCTCCGGTCAAGGGAAAGCCCCTCATCCCATACACAACATCCCTAGAAGGTTCTTTAGGCACGCTATGGGCATAAGAGAACAACCAGGAGAAGGAGAGAGCTCTCTAGTATTTGAGTCGAGTTTTTCTGGGGGCAGAAAACAACTACTCCCCTATTGAAAAGCATTGCCTGGCACTGATCTTCGCGATGACAAAGCTTCGACATTATGCCTTGGCACATGAGGTCCATCTCATATCAAAAGTGGATCCTCTCGAATATTTGATGTCGAGAGCTATACTAACAAGAAGGCTCGCTAAATGGGCCATCCTTTTAATGGAGTTCTCAATAACGTATCGACCCCTCAGGGCAGTGAAAGGCCAAGCCATTGCCGACTTTCTTGCTGAGCACCCAATACCAGCCAACTCTCCCTTAAATTGCGAATTGCCAGATGAACACACGTTCGACGCCATCGACATGGAGGAGGAAGGAAATAATGCCCGATAAGAACTCTACTTCGATGGAATATCTTCCATGAAAAAGCGAAAGCAAAACACCCCCATAATTAAATCCGGGTGGGCCTTATCTTCGTGACTCCGCAAGGAGGGATAATGCGTTTCACCCATTCATTAACAGAGCCGAGAACAAACAATGAGGCTGAGTACGAAGTTTTGATAGCAGGTCTTGAGATTGCTGTCGACATAGGAATCGAAAACCTCCTCATATATGGAGACTCCCAGCTAGTCGTTAGCCAAGTAAATGGCGACTATCAGATGTGTAAACCTGAGTTGGTAAAATATGGCGAGAGAGTGCAGCAATTGCTAACACAAATCCCCTCCTACATCCTGAAAAGCATACTGCTTGCGAAAAATAGCAAGGCAGATGCGTTAGCCAAGCTCGCAAAAGAACTGGCCGACGAAAACCTTGATGATGTAAGGATCATTGTGCAAAGCCGACGGATTCTCACGCCGGCAGAGATATCTCCGGAGACGTCTGAAAAAGAGGAAGGGACCAAACAAGCGGCCTTCCAAGTAGAGGACGAAGAAAAGGCTAAGGATTGGAGAGAAGTCTTCATAGACTATTTTAAATCCTATTGAACACCTGAAGACGTGTCGTCAAGACATCAGCTCATGAAGTGAGCCCTGTCTTTCGCCTTCGTCAATGATACTCTTTATAAGAGATCATTAGACTACCTGTGGCTGAGTTGCCTGGGACCAGAAGAAGCAAAATGGGTCGTCCAAGAAACTCATGACGGACTCTGCGGTTCCCATCAAGCCGGGCCAAAGACGAAGCTGAAGATCAAAAGAATGGGTTACTATTGGCCCACGATAATTCAAGACTGCCTCGAATATGCGAAGCAGTGTTACTCATGCCAAATTCATGGGGACTTCATCCACCAGCATCCGAATCCGCAACACCCAACATTGGCTAGCTGGCCGTTCGAAATATGGGGAACCGATATAATCGGACCTATCGAAATGTCACGCCCCACTTTCCAGAGTGCGCTAAGATCGGCATGTGACAGAGCCAACCATGCTACCTGTGGTTTGGAAACATCCCTTCACAGTCACATTACGACTGTCTATAAGATATCAAGAACAGTAAAATAAAATAAACTATCTAGTACATGTCCATATGCCAGAATAAACGAGTCAAGAAATAATATATGCGGAAGCAATAAATCCAATAAGCAATAACATATGGAAAGTACGTCCCAAATACGGACTCACATCAGGAAATGAAAGTACGGAAAGAAAACTAAACTAAAAATACTAACAGGATCCTCACTGCTCGGCCTGTCGACTGAAGTACTCCTGGTCGGCCTGCGGGAGAAATAAAGGATCTGGGCCATGCAAAACCCAGACGTCAGTGCGTCATAATATCAAACAATAAAAACTAATCAGGAGGTAATGAGATATGCTGGCATGAGTATGAACAGTAATAAGAGTATAACAGTAACATGAATAAGGAATAGTGAAGTGTATAAGCACATGTGACGTGCGGTGAGTAATCTGAACTAAACTACTGGGTTAATTACTCTCAAGTCTTTGAAATCAATTAATGTAGTACTCATTGTAACCCATCGGTCTATGTCCCATTCATTCCCCACGGGACCACGGTAACAGGATTATTCCGTAACGCCCGGAAAAACGGCAAACAATATATTCCGTAACGCCCGGAAAAACGGCAAACAATATAATAGCCCTTTGAGTTACGTTCGGTTACATTCTTGATTTCCCCTTACCCCCAAGGTTATGTATTCAAGTCGGGTATTGCCAATCAATATCTAATGCCAACACAGGATCAAGCAGGTACAGGTTTTGTCTATGCAGACAATAGTAACGTCCATCAGGACAACAAGTCAGGATTGTCGGCATTAGAAACAGGATCAGGTAACATGTCAATTAGTGGTATATCAGGTCATGTCAGATAGTGCACATGTATCAAATGGATGCCCAACAGTAAAATGTAGCAAGTATCGAATCATGGCACGGATGTACTGTAAAAGCATGAGTGCACAATTATCTGTCAGGGGTTACATCTACAGGTCCATAACTACGTAGGATGCACATTATCAAGTATGGGGTACAATTATAACAGTAACATGAAATAATGTGACATGGCATGCAACTAGATATATAATTAATGGTATGGATACACAATAGAACACGGGTGCACAATTATCCATCAAGGGTTACATCTACAGCTCCATGACTATATAGGATGCACATTATCGAGCATGGGGTGTTAATACGACAATAACATGAAATAATATAATCTGTAGATGCGGCTACATATATAATAAATGATATGGATGCATACAGATATCCGAAAACAGTAAAACATTAATGTGGGTGTACAGTGCAATCAACATGTGATATTTTTATTCATATGGATGTAAAATAAGATACATAGCATGTAGCAAGATGAACTTGCCTGAACGGATCACACAACGGGGTGCGGACGCTGCATCCGACGTCGGGTAGACGTCGCAACGCACACACGGCACATGGGGCAGGCCCAGGCAAGGCAAGAAGGTAACCACGCTAGCTGGGAACGTCTACAGGGTCTCCCTGATCGGCGGCGGCGAGCACGGCTTCGGCGATGGACGGAAAAACAGATCAAGAAAAGAAAATAGAAGGAAAGAAGAAGGAGAAGAAAGAAAAGAAGAAGGAGGCTGGGGTTTGGTGTTCTGGGTTTAGGACAAGGCGCGGAAGTTGCTGCGATGACGAGGAGGCGACGGGAAGGTCGGAGCTCCGGTGACGAGGGTTCAGGCGAGGATAGGGGTTCGGGTGATAGGTTCTTGGTGTGCAGGGTTCAGGTCAGGGGTGCAAGGAGGAGGCCTGGTGTTGGGGAGAGGGAGACGAGCGGGGAGAGGCGACGACGAGGTAGAGGCAATGGGTCGGCGACGTGAGGGCACCGGCAAGGGTTGCGGGTGTGCAGGGTTAGTGGGTTTGCTCGGGAAAGGAGAGTGGAGGAACACGGGGAGGAGATGGAGGCGAGAGAGGTGAGGGGAGCGAAGTCGTCGTCGGTGGTAACGACGGCGAGGCAGGGGGCATGGGTTCGCGAGCGGCGGGGAAGAAAAATTTTGAGAAGATGGGGAAGAGAGAGAACGACGTGCGTTTTTTTTAATAACGAGAAATTAATAATTAAAGTATTAAGAGAGAGAGATTGGCCGGTGAGGTAACAGAACAAATCTTTTTAAAGAAAAAATTAAGTCTAAAAAGATATACCACTATGATTTTAATAGTTAAACAGTAAGAATAAAATATTAGGGAAATTTTGAGATTTTGGTTAATACAAAAATATTCCAAAACACGTCCGGGTCGGGTCTAAAAATCTAGTTTTAAAATACGGATAATATGCGTATTAACCAAAACCAAAACAGGATATCCGGGTAACGAAAAAGTATACCCCTAAGAACGGATGCACGTAGCGTGCACGTAGCTATCCAAACGAGTCTGTTTCACTGAACGGGACGAGAACACGAGGT
Source organism: Agapanthus africanus (assembly GCA_030015575.1). Classification (NCBI taxonomy): domain Eukaryota; kingdom Viridiplantae; phylum Streptophyta; class Magnoliopsida; order Asparagales; family Amaryllidaceae; genus Agapanthus; species Agapanthus africanus. The sequence goes on from CM057349.1 coordinate 425,504,874, forward strand.
GCAGATGCTACCACAGGGTCAGGGGTATTATGCAAGCCATGCTAGATATTTTTTAAAAATATTTTATCTAACTTTAAATGTTATATTAAAAAATGCAAATGTCAGATATAATGCCAGTATGTAGTATATATAAAAAATAAATATGAAAGTGCACGGATCCGCATAAATAGCCGGGATAAATCACAAACAGGCATCAAGACGGGTTTTAAGCAAGCGGGTCGGGTCGGATGCAAACAGATACCAATTACCCTATTCGTACCCAAAACACAATAAATCAAGAATAGCCACAAATAAAGAAATACTCAAAATAGAACTGGTATAATTGAACTAGGGTGTTACACGAACCAGCATCATCCAAGGAACATTGGTTCATATTAGCAACAACCGATTACTTCTCTAAGTGAGCAGAAGCAGTAGCGCTAAAGGAAGTGAAGACGGAGAACATTCTCCATTTCTTCAGGACACGCGTCATTTACCGGTTCGGCACTCCACGACGAATCATTTCGAATAATTTTCCAGCCTACAGAAGCCATAAGATCAGCCGCTTCACACACCAGCATAATATTGATTGGAGATACTCTTCAGTCTATAATCCCCGAGCTAACGGTCTAGCTGAGGCTTTCAACAAGACCTTGACGAAGATCATAAAGAAAACGGTGTCCAGAAATAAAAAAAGACTGGCACAAGAGACTGCATGAATCTCTCTGGGCGTATCGAACCACGTTCAAAACGGCCAAGAATACAACGTTGTTCGCGTTGATATTCGGCACGGAAGCGGTACTTCCCTTGGAGATAGAGCTACTGTCTCTACGAGTAGCAGTTCGATACGAGCTGACAAATGAAGAAAATGCCCATCTTCGGCTTGAGGAGCTCGATGCCCTCGATGAAACTCGTCTCATGGCACAACAAAACCTGGAAGCTTACAAAGTAAGGATGACACGCTCATACGAAAGATTGACTAGGCCAAGAACATTCAGCCAAGGCAAACTCGTGCTAGTTGTCAAAAGACCTATGATCCTCAACCGTGCAAAGCGGGGGAAATTCAAGCCAAAGTACGAGGATCCGTATATCATAGACAATGTCTACCAAGGTGGGGCCTACTTGCTCATGGATATGCATAGCGAAAGACCCTTCCGGCCAATAAACGGCCGGTTCCTTAAGAAATACTACGCTTGACAAGTCACGACTCAGGTTAATGATAGATGACGACGCTCGTGTCTGCTCATTGTCTTCCTGAGTCCAAACTCTATAAGTAGTATCCGGCAAACTTCGCCCCGAAGCTAACAACGGACCGAGATGTCCATAAACTAACAACGGACCGAGATGTCCTTAAACTAACAATGGACTGCAATGTCCTTAAACTAAATACATCGCCTCAAACACGGCAATAGTGAAATTCAAGTTCACAAGTCCCAGCGGCGAGGATTGCAACTCAAGTGCCGCTGGCCGCACAGCTGCCCCGATGGTGAAGTCCTCCTAAGTTCCGTTGGCAAAAAGAGGGGTAAAAAAACAAAAAAAAAACGGTACGTCCACAAGTGAAATAGGCACGAATGAAAACCCGAAAGGGCACCGTGAGTAAAAACAGCAGGGCTACCGGCGAGCTTGTGAAAACCTAAAAGGGCGCAATCTCGTTATAAAAAAAAAAAGAAACGATACGTCCACAAGCGAAATGGGTACGGATGAAAACCCGAAAGGGCTCCGTGAGAAAAAACAGCGGGGCTACCGGCGAGTTTGTGAAAAATCAAAAAGGCGCAATCTCGTTAAAATAAAAACATCTGCAAAGTTCTCTCGACCTTGTGAGGAGAAAACACCTGCGTGAGATCCTTACGACTCACAAGGGAGCAATACAGTTAGGGATCCCCACGATTCCTAAGGAGAAATTACACTTACGAGATCCTCACGACTCGTAAGGAGAATTCCCCCTATGAGACCCTCACGGCTCATAGGATTTAAAAGCCTTAAGATACAGGGACCTGAAACTGTTCTTAAGCCATCACACTCCCCAAGTTTCCCTACAGGTGGTCAATATTGGCTCTTGTATACAATCCATGGGCATAAGTAAACGATTTCCCCCACCAAGTTCCACCAATGACGAGGAATGTCCTCATGTGGTGAACGACACTTATAAGTCCTCTCGACTTGTAAGGAAAAAACACACTTGTAAGACCCTTACGACTTGCAAGATAAAATATCACTTAGGAGTAATCACGATTCCTAAGGAGAAAATATACTTGCGGGATCCTTATGACTCGTAGTGAGAAAATACCTTTATGAGACCCTTACGGCTCGTAAAATCGAAAAGCCTTAGTCAACAGGATCCTAACCCTGTTTGCTAAGCCACCTTTGTTCAAACCGATAAAGGCAAATAATGATTCTCTCCTGGTAATATCCCAGTTGTAGCGATATTGATGCCTAAATCGGTATCAAATTCCAAGTCATTTCAGGGCAAATGATGATTCGCTCCGGGCAATATTCCAGTCGCAGCAATGTTGATGCTAAGATTGGTATCAGATCTCAAGTTCTATACTCGCAATAAAAAATCAGCGAGCAAAAAATGCATATGAAGTAGCCGAAATGATAGGGCAACTCGCAATAAAAATCAGCGAGCAAAATGTATGCATATAAAAACAGCCGAAATGTTTGGGCAACTCGCAATAAAAATCAGCGAGTAAAAAGAAAAATAGTCGAAACGATTGGGCACCATGATAAAAAGCCGAAATGGTTGGGCAATCGCGGCTTTCGCAATATAAAAAGCTGAAATGATAGAGCATCGCGAAAAAAAATAAAGAAAATGATGAAACTTCTGCCCTGCAAGTGAGTCCATATCGACCCCTGTATACAATCTATGGGTACAAACGAAAAGGGAATCACATTTTCCCACCAGGCTCCATCAAAGGGAGAGTCGGATCTCGACAGCAACATCTATAGCCTAGAGATCAACAACGGCGTTTCTTCTCACTCCAACCGGATACAGACGCAACATCAACAAAGTGGAGCCATGGTAGAGTCCCTAGTTCTAAGTCTCGACGGTTCATCGACAGCCTAGAAATCAACAACGGCATTTCTTCTCACTCTAACAGGAAGCAAACACGACGTCAACAAAACGGAGCCATAGCAAAGTCCCTAGTTCCAAATCTCGACAGTTCATCGACAGCCTAAAGATCAACAACGGCGTTTCTTCTCACTCCAACAGGATGCAGACGCGACGTCAACAAAACGGAGCCATGGCAAAGTCCCTAGCTCCAAATCTCGACAGTTCACAGACAGACTAGAGATCACCCCGGTGTTCCTTCTCCACTCCAACAGGATGCAGACGCGATGCCAACAAATCGGAGTCATGGCAAAGTCGCTAGTTCCAAATCTCGATGGTTCACAGACGGCCTAGAGATCACCCCGGCGTTTCTTCTCACTCCAACCGAATGCAGACGCAACGTCAACAAAGAGGAGCCATGGCAGAGTCCCTAGTTCCAAGTCTCGACAGTTCACAGACAACCTAGAGATCAACAACGGCGTTCCTTCTCACTCCAGAAGGATGCAGACGCAACGTCAACAACCGACCCAGGGTCAAAACAACGGAGCCATGGCAAAATCCCTAGTTCCAAGCCTCAACGGTTCACAGAAAACCTAGAGACAACCTCGACATTCATCGCAATATAGCAGACACAATGTCAACAAATGAAAAAAAGGAAGATCCCTACCTTCAGGGTCTTGACGGAAACTCAAATGAGACCTGAAAGACTATCGGAGATCATCCCACACCGGCGCAGAGTGGTCATGACTCATCAGGGCTCCCAAATTGAGCCTAACCTCAAGTAAAAAGCAGCATGGAAAATCCCTAACGCTTGCTCTTCCGAAGGTAATATAACCGGGGAGATTACTTGAAAACGTCTTATCCAGCCCCCGAAGGGATCAGAGACACGACAGTCGTGGGGCTACTCGAATAGAAAGATTGCATATCGGGGAATACATTGGCCAACGCGACGGATACAGCCATAACATCAACAAAACGGAGCCATGGCAAAGTCCCTAGTTCCAAACCTCGACGATTCACAGATAGCCTAGAGACTACCTCGGAGCTATGGCAAAGTCCCTAGTTCCAAATCTTGACGGTTCACAAACAGCCCAGAGATCAACAACGACGTTTCTTCTCCCTCCAGCAGGATGCAGACGCGACATCAACAAACGGAGCCATGGAAAATTCCCTAGTTACAAGACTCAACGGTTCATAGACAACCTCGACATTCATCGCAATATTGCAGACACAATGTCAATAAACAAAGCAAAGGAAGATCCCTAGCTTCAGGGTCTTGATGGCAACTCAAATAAAACCTGAAAGACTATCGGAGATCATCCCACACCAGCGCGGAGTGGTCATGACTCATCGGGGCACCCAAATTGAGCCTAACCTCAAGTAAAAAGCGGCATGGAAAATCCCTAACGCTTGCTCTTCCGACTGTAATATGTCCTGGGAGATTACTTGAAGACGTTTTGTCCAGCCCCCGAAGGGATCAGAGACATGACAGTCATAGGGCTACTCGAATAGCAAGATTGCATATCGGGGAATACATCGGCCAACGCGACGGTACGACAGACAAAAACCCTAGTACCACAGACCCTAACAGACTTCAATCAGCAGAGTTTAACTGTGACGTTAGGACATTCTTACGAGAACTTCTCGATTCGTCTCAACTCGTAGGGAAAACAATGTTCCTGCGAGAACTTCTCGACTCGTCTCGATTCGTAGGGAAAGAGCCTTAGGCAACGAGGATATCAACCTGTTTCCTAAACACTAAGGCCCTGCAAGTAGGTCCAAGATGGACTATTGTAAACTATCCACGGGCCACGGTCTCCAAAGTCGAATATCGACAATGAGGGAAAAAACCACTTACGAGTCCTCTCGACTTGTAAGGGGGAAAATTCTCTTGTGAGATCCTTACGACTCTCAAGAGAAAACGCACTTAGGAGTCCTCACGACTCCTAAGGAGAAAATATACCTACGGGATCCTCTCGACTCGTATAGAGAAAAGTCTTTATGAGACCCTCAAGGCTTATAAAATTGAAAAGTCTTAAGCGACAGATCCAAACCTGTTTCCTAAGCCATCGCTGCCCTACAAGGAGCTCAAGATGGACCATCTACGGGCCACATTTGCTAAAGCTACATGCCACTGAAATGAAGAATCTACTTACGGATCCTCACGATTCGTAAGGAAAAATACCCGAGTGAGATCCTTACAACTCACGGAGGCGATGAACACTTAAAAATCCTCACGATTTCTAGGGAGAATCTGCACCTATGAGATCCTCTCGACTTATAGGGAAAAAAACCTTCTTGAGACCCTTACGGTTCATGAAGATGAAAAAAGTCTTAGGCTACAAGGACCCTAAACTTGTCTCCTAAGCCCTCAAATCTATGGCCATGCATAACTCTGCACTACTTCACCCACGTACATACTTACGTGGGCAATGTAGTGGGGGACATTTGTTCCTGCCAAAATTTTCGGACGAGAGCTATTTATTCCCTTATAACCCTTATAAAAAAAGGGAGAGAAGAAAGAGGAAAAGAATTCACGGTTGGACATCACGTGTTAAACACGTGAGCGCTTATATGCAAAGCATATGAGCGCTGAATATAAATCACCAATGGCCAAACAGGACTCATGTGTAAAACACGTGAGCATATGAGCGCTGAACATAAACAGGATAAAACCCACAGCAGGGGTCACGTGTTAAACGCGTGAGTTCTCTTGCCTCCCACATGCAAAGCATATGAGCACCCCAATTTAAAATGTTCCCATTAAATTCTTTGTGATAAAATTAAATCCTATTTGGGAAATATTTTCCATGATCTTTCAAATATGAAAAGATCTTTCTCTAACAGAGAATCCTGGATTTAAAATCTGATGGTGGTAAAATATCACCAATTAAATCATCTGATAGAATTAAATTCTATTTAGAAAATATTTTCCTGATCTTCCTCAAATTAGAAAGATCTTCTCTGTTAAACAGAGGACCTTTGGATCAAAAATCCAACGGTGATCATCTGGTAGACTAAAATTATATCATAGGAAAATATTTTTCTAATCTTGTTAAACTAACAAGATATTCATATGATAAGAATAAAATTCTATATTAAACTAATGAGATATCCATATGATAGAATTAAATTCTATATTAAAAAATATATATTTCTGATCTTGTTAAATTAAAAAGATATGATAGAATAAAATTCTAATCTTGTTAAAACTAACAAGATATTCATAATCTTGTTAAACAAACAAAAAATCTTTTCTGTTACACAGAGAGTCTCTGGATTAAAAATCCAACGGTGAATAAAATTCACTGATTGATCTAAAAGATCATGGAATCGATCATGATCTCTCAATGAGAGATTTTCTTAACAAATTGATTCTTGTTCTTCTCATATAAATAGGAGCAAGGAGAGGAGGGAAGAGAGAGGGGGGGGAGAAGAAAAATACATAGAGAATTTAATCCTCTATAGAGAGGAGACCACCCCATAAGCTTCTAAAAAAAATATACAGAAGCCTCCCAAAAGCTCCCACAAAACAAAAGAGAATTTAATTCTCAAACCAAGAGTTTAACTCTTCTCAAAGAACTTAGTTCTTCTTATGGTTGAGGTCTGCAGAAGCAGATCTCCCCACAAGTTGAGAATTTAATTCTCATCGGGGAGATTCTATAATGCAGATTCAAAACTTAGGGGAAAGAACTAAATTCACAGAATTTAATTCTTCCAAAAGTATATAGGAATTTAATTCCTCTAATAAAACTAGGGTTTAATCCTGTAAAAGAATTTAATTCTTATAAAACAAGGGACCTAAAAATTCTCAAAACTCAGATTAAAATCTCTGTGCATGTAAAAGAAAAGACTGGGAATTCATTAGTGTTCGACGCTATAACGAAAGTTCACGTGTTCCCACGTGAGCACCTCTGAGGAACAAAAAGGAATGAATGAGATCAAATCACGTGCTCCCACGTGACCCATCAAAACGAGCACTCAATAATTACATGAAGAAGGGAATAAACCCAAAGGCATTTCCCATTTTAGGGCCCCTCACGTGTTCTCACGTGACCCCCAAACAGTCGCTTAAATGGAAAAGGGGAAAATCCAAAGACAGCGCTCACATTTTGAGCACCTCACGTGTCCGCACGTGAGCACTATATGAGCTAAGCGCTTAGCACTTACAAAAGAAAGAGGGAATAAACCCAAAGAAGCAGTGCCTAATTTTAGGGCGTCTCACGTGCCCACACGTGATGGACACAGGAATTAAATGTTTAACACTTATATACATATGGGGATTTGGACCCAAGTGTACAACGCCAACTTTCAAGCGCCTCACGTGCTACACATGAGCGCCCCAAATTTCAGTATTTAACACTGCTTTAGAGACTCACGTAAGAGCACGTAAGCACCAAGCATATATTAGTGTTTAACACTATAAGAAACCAACTTCAGCCCCAAATTGGCTAAATCTTCTTGAGATTAAAACGTCTTGGATCTCCAAATAGACTGAGCCTCTATGCTTATGACTTCCCAAACTAATTGACCAGAACGATGCCCATCACACATCTTCTAAATTAAACTTAGTCTCCCAAAAATGACTAATGATCCTTAGATGGTCCACCATGATCTCTCCCCTCAATCTGGAATTTGGTTCAAAGGTACATCTCTCCACACCTCTGATACATGTCGTTGTAATTCTTCAACGTTTTCAGAGAGCTGGAGGGTCCCGACAACCAACAACTCTTGGTGCACTTCCAAACCGATGAGCACATTCCAACAGACCGCAACGTCCTTAAACTAGCTATGTACCGCAATGTCCTTAAACTAGTAATGGACCGAAACGTCCTTAAACTAAAGCAATAGAGCCTACATGCTCTTTTATTGGGTCTGAATGATCCCAAAATCCTGTTGAGTAGATCTTAGTCTAAAATTAGACTAACGTATCCTCAACAAACATTTAAGTAGATTTTAATCTCAAACGAGATTAACGATCCTTAAACCAACCCAAACCCAAATCTAAGAATATACGGATTTAGACTAATCCACGCTCTACGGGAGACAACATAAATTAGTCTCCGTATATAATCCACGGGCAACCAAAAATAAAACAAACACACACGACACGAAATGACCTTCTGGAATAGGAGAAAGTGGTTACCGCGATGCAGTAACGTAATTAACTGCAGGGGCTTGCGCCTGCAGGAAAGAGCATCCCCACAATCAAAAAACCCTCACAACGAGGGGGAATCTGATGAAGTCTGCTACAATGGCTGCATCCGTCCAGACCTCCGATACACGGTGCCATAAATCAACTTGGCATCTTCGGAGAGGTAGACAGATAAAACCAAATAGTATCTGCCCCCAAATTTAGGCAAGACGACCGACGATGTTCTGCCTCCCGTTTTCGGCGGTAAAAATCAGTAGGTTGGAGTTTTGCTACTCTGACCAAGCCAATTCTGAAACTTAGGCTGCTGTTAGGCCGTCTTCTATACTCTGAGCCCATTCATCGGCTTCAAGCGGTTTCTCTTTCCCTGAGAAGTTTTTCGGGTGTAATACTCGAAATTGTTTCACTACCGGTGCTTCTGTTTCAAAGCGGGTGAAACTCTGTTGAAGGAGAGCGATCTGCTCCTGCAAAATCATGCTTTGAGTCTGCTGACCTTTAAGTAAGCTTTTGATATTCTCCAGAAGTATCGTCTGTTCTATGAGTGGAGCGGTTACGGTAGGGGGAGGTGGTAGAGCGGGAAGGGTAGGTGGTGGTGATGTACTTCCATTAACATTGGTGGTAGTGTTGTTGGGAGAATCCATCACCTTAGATAGAGAAGAAAGATTAGGATAGATTCAATGGAAATTGAATTGCAAGGAATATAAAGTTGTTGAATTTTATATTTCTTGTGATATACTGCTTACGACTTCATGCAGAACAGACCCGCATAGGCCACCGACAAAACCTGACATGCCCCGCTTCCTAGTAGACAGAAGCAGGTACGTGACGAGGCCCGTGACATAGTTATTTCGAGAATGTCATTTTCCGGAATTAATACGCTAAGCGTTCTTGAGTAATAAAATGACAAGAAAGTAACATGAGATTCAAACTTCAACAACTTTATTTACATTCAAATTTGATACATTTACAATATATGAGTTCAATTGAAAAAGGAAATACAAGAAAAGAAATGCCTAAACATGTGGCATACATAAACTGAAAGAAAATGATAACTAGTCTGGGGCCTCAGTCGCGATTTGATCGTGCTCCTCTTCTATGGTGTCCACCTCCTCAGTCTCCACAGTATCTGACGAACATTCCAAGAAACAAAGGTGGGTGGAATGCCCGTCAGCGAACTTTCGCTCGGTAAATCCCAAGAAAAGGGTGTGAAGTATAAAAGTATAATGACAATGAAAAATGGATATCATGAAGCAATGTACTATGAGATAGGGTGTTTAAACATGTCATTTAATGTAAGCATGATAATTTTATTTAACATGCAGTTCTATATATCATGGCAAAATAATATGAGCATAGTATAGTATGGTCGTGTAGTGTAGATATAGTGAACATGAAGCGTATGTAAGTGTCATAAAAGGTCTCTACATGGGTAAACTAATTTAACGTAAGTTCAAATGTGAATGTCAACCAATCACAAGAGTGTTCTCGAACCTAACAAGTTGTAATCTAGTGGTAAGGAATCATGGGCCCGAATCAAGTGTTAGTAATGGGACTTCAAGCTAGTGTTGAAGTATTCCAAACTCAACAGGCTATAATCCAGGTGCAAGGAAATACGGGCCCTCATGATAGCTTTCTTGTGTTAATAGACATGAATTCATGATTTAGGGAGACTCTTGAGATTTCGTTGGATTCGCACTTAAACTATCCCAACATCCTGTGTATTCTAAATTATAGTTAAAATTACTAGCCTTGCAAATCCATGAATACATCAAGTTGCAAAATTGAGTTCGTGTCAATGTCAAGTATCCGTGTCAAGTGTTCATGTATTCATGTCAAGTTGTATTCATGGTTCGAGTCAAGTCAATTTCAATAGCAGCCATTGTGTTCTGGTATTCATGTTAACTTCATGTCAAGTCATAGTATTCTAGTATTCAAGTTTTGGGATATTCAATTTCAAGTGTTCTGGTTCATGATCAAGAGTTCAAGTTTATGTTAAACTTTGGATCCTGATTAAGTTTGTATTCAGATTAAAGTAAATATCTTATGAAATTATTTAGCTCTTGAATTTCTTAAATTCGAGAGTAATCGGGCAACTACTGCACATGGACGGCAGGATTTGTGTTTTTTTCCAAGTCAATTGCCATTGATAACTCCGTTAAACTTGTCTAATCTGAATAGGTAAGCACTCATTTTCTCCGGCTTCCCAGGACTCAAGAAAAATGATACCGCTTAAATCTATATTAATCTAGAGTTCTTAAATATTTAATATTGTGATTTACATTGTATTTATATTGTTTGCATCTCTCGAGGGTGTTTTATGAAAAATACTTTAATATTGTTTAAAAATAAACCTCGAGGGTTATTTATAATATTTAGAGTTTTTATGAACATGTATTTTAATTTTAGTGGTATTTTGGTGATAAAACCTAGCTTTTAAAAGTTTATGGTATTTTTATGAAAACTGCTCCTTTTGGAAACTTGTTGGTATTTTATTTAATTTTTAATCTTTCATTTTAAAAATATAGTTTCGTAATTTGTTTTTATTGAAATTACAGGTTCATAGTTTTATATAATTTTCCAAAATTTAGTTTTATTTAGAAAAGTCGTGTTTTTTTAAAACTCGTATTTTTATTTCCTTTGGAGACCGAATTCTCCGTGAGGAGCTATGTATCTCACTCTACTATCCCAAGAACGTGCGATAACCAGCGCCATCCGTAAATGGGTTCCCCGAAAAGGGTTGTAAAGGCGCAATTGCAAAGAATTTAAAAATAGCGATAAAACATTTTATAAAAGTGATGATATTTTAATGTAAATTGTTTCTTTTAAATAAAACTTAACCAAAATGCCGTGCTATGAAACCATAGTGTTGTGAGTGGGATAGGTCGTTACCCCGTGAATTTTCTATAGGTATAAATTCTAGATATCGATAAAAGGGTAGTTTTTAAAGTTCATGGTAATTAGACGTTACATGCATTCTAGGGTAGTTTTAATAATAACAAACTTTCATTATAAATTTATATGATATGTAGGTGAAACATGACATATAATTGGTGGTATGATGGTAAGTGATAATTTCTTATTAATTACTAATATGAAACTATAATGGATATGTCACAACTTTACAACAATTAGATTAAAAATGATATTAGCCACTAAAAGTCGTATTTTTGGTGGTGATGTAAAAAAGGGCAAAAAGAGATGTCAAGAGGGTTGAGACTTACAAAATTGAATGTAGGATAGAACGAAAAAAGGAGATAGGGATGGAGACTTACGGTTTCCGCTTGTACGTACAAGTGAGAAAAAGAAGAGAAGAAGTCTCGGTTGAGGAACCGAGACCTACGGTGTGTGGAGACTTGAGCTTGGGTTCGATTATGTGCATAAGAACGGATTCTAGGTAGCTAACGCGCGGAGGAATGAACTTGAGCGACGGAGTTAGCTTAAACTTATGCGCTTAGCTTCCTTTGCTAGAGTGAGGCTTGAGAGAGAGAATTTTGAGTGGTATTTTCAGAATAATCTAGGAGAAAAATTAAGAAGAAAGGCTAGGTATTTATAGGGGTAAATATAGGTGTAAAGAAAATTAAAAAAGATAATAAAATGTATTAAAAATAAGGGTAAAGGGGGTTCTCTGGTTAATTGTAGAAAAATCAATTAGGAAAAAGAAGTAGTGGGGAGTTGAAGGGATGCACAGGCAAAAAATGGGGGGATTTGGGGCCATATCAACCGCCGGTGGTAGTCAAAATGAGGAAACCGGAGGTCCAAAAGTGGGGTTTGGTCTCGAGGTTCGTGCAGTGCATTCATCTGGGTATTTATGTATCGTTTTTATTGTTTTATTTATTTGCAACTCTTCGTTTCTCCATGTAATGCACGTGCAACTCTTGGGCTCCCGAAAAATTAAAAAGAAAAATATTAAAAATAATTGAAACTGATGGGATTCGAACCTGTAGGCTATGAGACAGCAAAGGAAAAGCTTTACCAATGAGCTACAAGGAGTTTCTTGTACATAAGTTTTCAAAAATAACTTATAACTCGAAATCAGAACAGAAATACACTCTTTTATTAATATTGGATCAATAAAAGTGTATAGGACTTTTAAGGTCATTCCAGCAGGAGAAGAGCGATCGAGGCAAAACATCTCGTGCTCAGCTGCACGATGTTTACAGGGGAGGGAGCAAGAGTTCCCAGCAGGTTTCCGTCGTACACGCAAGTATCGTATTTGATATTAATACGTTAAAATATATCTTAGAAATTTATGTGTTAACTTTCTAAATATAATATGCAGCAAGAAAGCCATGGTGGAAAGCCCCTTGATCGGATCGAAATTTACCGGGCTTAATTTGTACGGGACGATGGCGCGCCTATATCGATTGAGGCCCAGGAGCTATATGTAAGACTCCACTAATGTCTTACTTCTTAATTAATATATTTCTTCTACAAATAGGTGGCGATGACGGCTGAGAGAGATCGGTTGATCCAGACGATGAAGACGAAACAGGGACACCCGGTCGATGACGCTCAGAGATCATTCGTCATAGATAGGGCTTTCACGGCGTATCGACCAGATCATCACGGGAGAGTACATCATGTGTCCTCCAAGATCTCTTCGCGCCTGTATAACGCTCCTTTCCAGCCGACTGGGCATCCATCTCCCAGGTTTCAGCTGGCAGACGACTCGGCATCGGAGACGTCGTGCCAGACCAGGACCCCTAGGAGTAAGACCCCTGTTTTCATATATCTCCCCAGGATCGGACGCCGGAATACGGCAATTCCTCACGCCGATCAGCCCCCGCGCCTGCTCTCGCTCTCAATCCCGCTCCCGCTACCGATCAATTTGCTGGCTGGACTCGCCAGCAGAGGCTTAATCTTTTCACCATGTACACCCAAGAAGGGATGCCAGTACCTCCGGTGAGTTCGATAACCTTTACACACACAAGCAACACACGCACGCACGTGCACACACACAAGCATATCACACACACATACGCACATATCACAAACATACAAGCGCGCGCACATGCACACACATACACACGCATTTACTAAATTACTATAAAATACCCATACTAAATTTTCTATTTTAAACTTTTAATCACAGGTACTTTATCTCGGAGATCCAGGTGCGCCTCCCTCGTGATCGACTCTCCCTTTCCATGATCGTCCTCCCTTGTGATTTCATTCCCCGCTTTTGTAAATTTATGATTTTAGGATTGTACTGGAACACGTAATATCTATTGTAATCGATATTTGGATAATTTATATTTGAATGGAATGGATATTTGAATGGAATGGAATAGATATTTGAATGGAATGAATTGGATGTAATTAGATTCAAGATTTTCTGTTTTGTTTTATAAAAAATTCTCTGTAATTAATACCTATTTCGATGCGGCAAGTCCGTCGAAAATATATATTTCGATGAGACTGGCGCATCAAAATAAGTATAAAAAATTTCTAACATTTTCATAAAACATTTTATAAATATAAAATCTGGTTTTTTCGACGTTTGCTGCATGTCGAAAAAATATTTATTTTGACAGGCATTATGCGTCAAAATAAAAGTGATTATTGAGACATGTATTACGTGTCGAAATAACCTACAGCAACGCTATTTATTGCAACAGCGGTCTTCCATGACTTTTTAGTAGGGCCGTCAAAATAAATTATTTTCGACGCGTAAGTAACGTCGAAAAAAGTTGGTATTTCCTTACTGCCGTGATTGTACCATACCGATCTCCAAAGATGTGATGTCTCCAAAGATGTGATGAGAGTTGAAAGGCATATCTATCCTAACATATATGACCTATTATTGCACACCAGTTAAGAAAGAGCATAAGTTATTTTTATTATAGCTAGTGCGATAAAATGATATATAGTCCCCATAGCCTCTCCATTGAAGGCCTGAACAAGAATTTTATTGCTTCAAAGGTTTTGGGTTCGTTTGGATAATTTACGTCTGAATTTTGTTAAACATAGAAACTTACTTGATCATTTTTCTAAATTGTATAAAATGGCAAGTGGCTTGAAATGCGAAAGATTCACAAGTAAATTGGAACGGAAATAATATGATCATACGATTTGTTCTAAGAAAACGGACAATGTCTATAAGTATATATTACAAATGGGCTGGTTGGATTATTCAGAAATGAAAGGCTAGATTGACGCACACCTATCAAAACTTGTTGAGCATCGATGAGTCTTCAAATCTAGATTCACGGGGTGTTTCAAGGCGTGATCTGCCGGGCGGAACGGCTTCTTGCACCTGTACATGTACTTGAGAACCCAAAAAGGAAAAAATATATATATATTTCCTCTTAGGGGAAAAAAGAAGAAAAAGCCATGCTGCTTATCAAGCCCAAACCCAAAATTGAAGAGGAAACCCGTGTTGAGGCCCGCTTGGACCAAAAATCAATGTATTAAGACCTCAGATCCCAAACCCATCGCCGAAAAGGCATCCTATACAAAATATTCAATCATATAGGTCCCTTGGATACACTCTGGACACTGTGTCTCACTTTTTCATGTTTCAATATTGCCCTTGTAATCAATGAGCAATAAATCAGTTGGTATGCCCCTTCCCCGTCTCGAAGGAGAGCAGAGTTTGATTCCTACGTAGGGAAACGGTGACAATTTAACGCTTTGGTGGCTTCCCTGGATACGTGTATGTGGTATGTGGTTGTGTGTTATGTGTGTGTGGATGTCTTGTATGCGGGTTAAGCTTACAGGTCCGTTCCAAAAAAAATTACAAAAAAGAAAATTAATAATTGTCCTTGTTACTTCAAACATCACTTCACTCATCGGATATTCTACTGCATTTGCGCATCATACCGTTCAAATACAGTTACATTGTTGTTTTTATAGTCACATTAAACACGGCCGACAACCATACATCATTAACAATCGTTATATTTAACAAACTTTAAAGATGAAGCCCGAAAAGATTAGCTTTCTTTATAGAAAAGAACTAGCTAGCAAATACCGGATGCTAGAAGCAACCACTACAGTAAATAGATACTTATTTCGACGGAAATTTACCGTCGAAATAGGTCTATTTCGTCTGGAGACACCAAATAGCCACGAAGGAACGCCGACGCAATAGGCTGTGTCGCAATAGATTATTTCCACGGCTAACGTTCGTCGCAATAATCATATCTATTGCAACGGCTATTTTCTGTCGAAATAGTTTTTTTTCGACGGGTAATTTCCGCCGAAGTATATAATTTTTTTAAGTTAAAAATACTGTTCAGGAATCATTTAAAAATCATTTTTTCTATTTCGACAGGAATTACCTGTCGAAATAGACTATTTCGACGGGCCAGTTCCATCGAAATAGAGTACATCACGGTAAAAAAAATTTAAAAAGCCAAGAAAATATTCGATCCAATCTATTTCAATTTAATATCGATTCCATTCCATTCCATTCAAATAACGATTCTAATACAAAATCCATTCCATTCAAATAATGATTCTAATACAAAATCCATTCCATTCAAATATCGATTATCCAAATACGATTACAATACATACTACACGTTCCATTACAATCTTAACATCATAAATTTACAAAAGCGGAAAATGAAAAATTAACGGAGGACGAACACGAGAGGGAGAGTCGATCACGAAAGAGGCGCTCATGGATTTTCGGGGTAAAGCCCCTGCAATTAAAAGTTTAAAATACATGAATCTGTATGAATATTTTGTATTAATTAAATGTGTGTGCACATGCGCTTGTTTGTGTGCATGTGTATATGCATGCTTGTGTGCACGCGCGTTTGTTTGTTTGTGTGTATGCTTCTGTTCGCGCGTGCGCGCCTGTGTGTCTGTGTGTATGCATGCATGCATGTGCACATATGCATGCGATTTGTGCATGTGTGTGTATATGATATGCTTTTGTATGTGCGCGCGTGTATGTATGCATATGCGTGCATGTGTGTGTGTATGATTGTGTGCGTGTGATATGTGCATATGTGTGTATGTATGCAAGGTTTATCGAACTTACGGGAGGTACTGGCCTCCTAGCCTGAACGTACGCATCAATAAGATTAAGCCTCTGCTCGAGAATCCAGCCAGCAAACAGATTGGCAGCGGGAGTGGCAGCAGCAACGGAAATGGGAGCGGCAGTTGATCGGCGTGAGGAACCGCCGGATTCCGGCATCTGTTCCTGGAGCGATCCATGAAACACAGGGGTCCTGGTCCTAGATCCCCTAGTCTGTATCGGCATCTTCGATGCCGATTCGTCTGCCGGCTGAAACTTAGGAGGTGGATGTTCGGTCTGCTGGAAATGAATGTTATACTGACACATAGTGATCTTGGAGGACACGCACTGTACTTTCCCATGACGATCTGGCCTAAATGCCGTGAAAATCCTATCTGCGATGAATGTTCTTTGCACGTCATCAATCGGGTGTCCCTACTCTGCCTCTATCGTCTGAATCAACCGATCTCTTTCAGCCGTCATCGCTGTCTGTATGTAGAAGAAATGTATTAATGTCGTTCTAAAAGCTACATGATAACTATTCTGAAATAATTAAGAAGCTTGGCATGTGTGGAGATTTGCATATATCCCATGTGCCTTAATCGATGCATGCGAACCTTCGTCCCGTACAAATTGAGCCCGATAGATTTCGATACGATCAATGGACTCTCCACCATGATTTTCTTCCTGCATATAATATTTAGAAAGTTCGTACATAAATTTCTAAGATAATTTTAATATATTAATATCAAATACGATACTTACGTAATCGATGGCAACCTGCTGGGAATTCTTGCTTCCACCCCTATAAATATCGTGCAGCTGAGCGCGAGATAGTTTGCCTCGCTCGCTCTTCTCCTGCAGTTACATCAAATATTGTTTACAAAGTTGCTATAAAATAGTAAAATGGTATCGTCAAAGACATACCCTAAACTCTCTGGACAAAAAATGATCGACCAAGACATGTCAGTATTCGTCGGACCAATCTGGATCCGGCTTAATCAAATACATCTAATCCGGTGAAGCACGGTTTTCAAGCTTTCTAAAGATTTTTTTCTTATGGCCTATCCAATTCTTTGCCATATGACTACATATCTTATCATAAACTGCGCGTTCATCGTAAACTCTTTGGGGGCCTCTACGTCAACCCACCAGAACTTGAACCGAGCCTGCCAAACAGGATAATTCATCATTGTATGGGTATTTTATAGTAATTTAGTAAATGTGTATGTGTATATATGTGTGTGTGTTTGTGATATATGCGTATGTGTGTGTACATGTATGCATATAAAAAAGAGTGCAGTATTGGCATCCGATAATTCAGTTATTGAAGTATTTAGTTTAGAGTTTTGGAATTTTCAGTTTAAATTGTAAATTTCTCAAACAATTGATATTATTAACGAAGTTTCTGGATTCATTAAAACAAACACGCATCCATACAACGAGTATTATATAAAAGGGATAAAACTGTGTACCGGAGACTGATGTATATAGAATGCGAAGAAACATGGGCAATCACGCCGACATCAACCTTACAATAAAAAAAATTAAAAAATTAATTACAGCTGTTCAGCTTAGTATTTCCCTTCTGTATAAATAACAACAATATATATATTCTCCTAACTATAAACTGAAATTAACATTAAGCTAAGTCTAACCCGGTTAACTAAAATTAACAAAAAACTAACTAAATTAACCCTCATCCAATCCTAACCTTAAATTAACCCTAACCGGAACCTTAACCATAAAATTAATCCTAACCCTAACCTAACCGTAAAATCAACCCTAATCCTAAATAAAATTAACCCTAAAATTAACCCTAACCCCAACCCTAAAATTAATTAAAATTAACAAAATATTAACTCTAACCCTAAAATTAACCATAACCCCAGTCCTAAAATTAATCCTAAAACTAACCCTAAAATTAATTAAAATTAACAAAAAATTAACTAAATTAAAAAAAACTGCTCATCGATTTGGCGTCGAAGACGGGGGGCCGGCTTGGAGGGGTAGATCGGAGGCCAGGAATCGGAGAGGAGGAGGCTGGAGGCGAAGCGATGGAGGAGCAGGGGAAAAGGGCCCGAAGGATGCTTTGAGGGACTCGGAGGGGATCGGAAGAGGGTAGAAGCAGGAGATCGGAGGTGCTCGGAGACAGACCGGATTGGAGACGGGAGACCGGATCGAGTGGAGGCGCGGGTGGAAATACTTGGGAGGGGAAAAGAAATTAGGGGAAAATGGAAGGGGCACGGGGAAATGTAAAAAATGGGGGAAATTAAGAGGAAAGAGGGGATTGACCGAAGTCAACAAAATTTCAAAATTTTTAGCCTATTTCGCCGTCGAAATAAATCTTAAAAAAATTCCCGTCGAAATTACACCAATTTTCCTGCAGTGAGCTAAATTTACTTGTAGTGATGATGAGAATGTATGTGGTTAAAAAGGGCGATGAAAGTGGAGACGTTGTTCGTGCGAGACAGGCCTTGGAGATACAAGGCATGAAGGCATCCATGTAAATTTAGAGCAGCTCACATTAAGAAAGAAATTACAGGTAGAACCATTAAAAGTTTTGAGCTAGTAAAAAAAGATCCATAGTGTGTAAGCAAGGAATTATGCAAATGTTTTCCTGAAGCAACAAATGAACGTGAATATGAATATGAATATGCCTCGGCAAGTGACTTTCAAAATACCCCAACGATAAAAAGAAATATTTATACAGCACGTCGCTAAAATTTTGGAAAACACCATTTCGCGTTGCTTTGTATATCCTCGATACGAGGAAATAAACTTAACCCCAGCTACATGTGAGGGCAAAAGTGTTGACAAAATCATACTACAACCTAATTTTCTTTTTTTCGCCTATAGAATAACCAAATAGGCAAATACTATATTTCTTCTCCGACCACAGTATTGTATCCGAGACAAAAAAAAAACGTTCACATTTTTGTCATAAATCATGATACATTGCATCTAGAACACCAAATAATTCATCCTTCTCCTATTCTATCCAAATAAACCACATTTGAAACGCCAACTTCTTTTTCCTTTTTTGTCGGGATACATTGCATCTTGAAACGCCAAATAATTTGTATTTTGTCGTGATATGCTCCTTTGACTCACACTTGTTCTTAACGGGCACGAGTCCAATACTCACCCAAACCCGACTCAAACCCATCTGCTCGCTCCAAAGAGGAAACGAACAAGATCCAACCTCAAGCCGAGTCACTGTGTCAGGGATTCAGGATGATTGCTCTGCTCGGCAAAATAACATTGATGCTTATTTTAAGTCCGAGCCATCCATTCCACTATTTTATCATCCTCTCCATACAACTCCTTAATCGTTGGCCCCACTTGAGAAACGCTCCAGACTTATATTTTTCCCCGCGAGATCTCGTGAGAATCCTTGCCTTTTGTTTCCATTCTCCTTTTTTCCAAATATCCATTCCGTCATAAAATAAAATAAAATAAAATAAAAAGCGAAAAAAAATTCCTCTCCAATTTCTTTAATTTCATCAAAATCCCTATCTCCAATACCTAAAATAGATTTAAATCTTTGTCTCCAAAACCCATGGTTTCTTCAAAATCCCGGTGTCATCTTGATCTTCATCACCATCTCGATTTTCATCTAGAAAGGGTTTTTTTTCAATACCACCAATCCATTAAAGAGGATTTGGAGCTTTCCAAGTAAATTTAAATGTTCTAATTTGTTTCCCTAAAAAAAAAGTTCTAAATTGTTGCAATTAAAATTAACACAATTTTGCTTTATATGATTTATTGTTAATCTTTGTACCTTTTCTTCTTGGGTCGTTTGAATGTCCCATTTCCCCTCTTATTTTCATTTTTCTTAATTGATTTCAATTGCTGGAATGCATTTGTTATCCATTATAAGTACTTAAAGATGTTCGATATGAGAATGTTTTTCTTAGCATGTAATTTCAATTTTATATTGAATAGACGGATATCATCACAAATTTCTATATTGAATAGAGGATATATCAATAAGTTGTTGGTGTATATAACTTTATATTTTTGTACATTGCAGCGGTAAAGCAAGACGGTGAGCGTATATGATTGTAAAATTTTATAACGGAAAGGCGGATATTCATAGTTGATGGGTACATATTGTTATATAGATTGCACAACCTTCAATTATCAATGAAAGATGTTTACTTTTTTCAAATCTGACTTGTTAAATGTTGTTCACTCTTCAATGAGTTAAGAGAGACCGTCCAAGAAGTTCGTCAAATTGAGACGATTTCATGGAAATTTCTCACCGTAAAATGTTTAAAGTTTGAGATATATGCGTTGTTTGGCGCTGTAAATAATAAGGGCTTAAAACATGAACAAGTTATGCGTGTACAGTAGGACATTTCCATCTCCTTTTCATATGATAAGAAGAAGGAAAAAAAATATGGATGTGTTATGCTTATGTACTAAGATAATTATATTTGTTGCATCAAAAAACTGAAAAATATTCATGTATTGTAATAATTTGATATTTACTTTATGGTAGATATTGCCGTCTGTAATATGATCATATATAAATAATTAACAGAAATTGCTATAAACGCAATAATCTATTAACACGAATTCTTATAAACAAAGCTCACATTTAATAAGGCGTCATAGGGCAATAAGAGTTTGTGAGGGAGACCCAGGATCGAATCCAGGATCTCCAATTTAGTGCTTCGAAGAGAGGTACGATGGATTGATGGGCTTCGTTGCGGTCAAAAAACAGAACCCAATAGAGTAAATAAAAAAAAGGTAAGCCCAACAAGATAACTTGTTAGAAAAACCCACACGTTTTTCGATCAAACTTGCACTAAAACAATAATATTTATATAAATTCTTTAATACAATTTTCTCCTTGACTTCATACTTGGAAGCTGCAAAAGTTTAGGTCGCACGAACCCATCCATAGTGAAAACTTACAGAATCAATCAAGCTTAAAAAAAAAAATATATATATATATATATATATATATATATATATATATATATATATATATATATATATCAAGCTGAAAATCCCTAAATACCTCTAATGACCAACTTGAAAAAATACCTCTATTTGAGAGAATTAAAAACAAAGTACATGTGATTGAAGACGAAGAACACAAAGAGGAAGAATAGGATCTCCAACTCAAACAATTGGACAAACGCGAACATGCTTATGACACCACGCATTATCACCGTTGCGAGCAAAGATATATTTTTTTGAAATAAACTGGTGCTAAGGATTTTGATGAAATTAAAGAAATTGGAGAGGAATTTTTTCCCGCATTTTATTTTATTTTATGACGGAAATGATTTTTAGAAGAAAGGGGAAGAACTATGGAAACAGGAGGCAAGGTTTCTCGCGAGATCTCGCGGGGAGAAATATAATTCCGGGGC
The DNA here is from genome assembly GCA_030015575.1 of Agapanthus africanus. Lineage (NCBI taxonomy): Eukaryota > Viridiplantae > Streptophyta > Magnoliopsida > Asparagales > Amaryllidaceae > Agapanthus > Agapanthus africanus. The sequence goes on from CM057349.1 coordinate 425,526,413, forward strand.
ATTTCTCAAGTGGGGCCCACGACTAAGAAGCTGTAAGGTGAGGATGATAAGATAGAGGAATGGATGGTTCAGATTTTAAAATAGCATCAATGCTATTTTGCCTAGCAGAGCAACCGTCCCAATCCCTGTGCCACGTGTAAACACCATCTTTCCAAAATACCGCTACCCACAACACAAGAATGACAAATCCAAGGGGCATTTCAGGAACGAGCAACCGCCTAAACCTGTACCGTGTAAAAAGTTATTTCATGTGTTGGCCATATACATCTAGAAAAAAAAGAAGTAATAAAAATGTGCGGAGAATTCTCTCACACAACATATCTCTTTCTCTCTCCTCACGCGCTCCCTCCCTCCTGAAACAAAAAAATTAATATTCTTTCCAAAAAATCTCCCATTGATTGAATCTGTAGCTGGATTCTATATTTCCCCCCTAATTTTAATAGCGATTCAGAATTCTACGCCTCGATAAATTTAGAAAGAGAGCGAGAGAGGAACCCAAACCCTAATCCTCTTCAAACTCTTTGGATTTTGTGTTATCGCGAGGGGAGAATTGGAGGGCGGCGGCCTGATCGAAGTCCTCGTCCTCTGATCAGCTGCATTTCGATTATAAGGTAATTTTCGCAAAGAAACTTGATGGATTCTTTTGATTTTTTGTAAAAAAATTTGTTTTTTTGCTGCTGTCGTTGTTCTTGTTTAGTTAAGCTCAGGGTTTTGTTTACTCACTAGTTTGATGTATGATGTGAATTTCTTTTGACTGGGAGATAGAAGAAGCTTCTGAAAATTTGAATTTTTTGGAGTTCCATGTTCAAATTAGGGATGAAAATTTGGTTCTTTGGTGGAAAAAATAAATCTTTTTAGTAGAAGATGGAATTTTTTTAAGTACAAGTACATGCATTAGACTAAGCATCGGTTACTGTAAATTCAACATGTTGAAGGATGTATATTACTAGATTTCCCCCATGCGATTTCAATTTGGACCGGCAATTATGTCAGAATGGTTAAAGGTTCATTTTTTTGCAAATCCAATCTTCTTAGCTTTTACCTCCACGGGAGGGGGAGGGGGAGGGGGTGGGGTGAGGGGGGGGGGGAATCCTGCTTATGTTTGTTATAGTGTCCTATTACAATCATTTCCCTTTTTTAAAAAGTAGAAATAGATTCTTAAAAAGAGTGATTGTTGTTAGCCGAAAACATCACATAAAATAAACTTCTTTTTATTATCCATACATCATTATATTTATCCCATTCCTACCATTAATGCTAACATACACAAAATAGAAATTAAAGGCAAAATAGAAAATGTATACAGTAGCACACTTGAGAGAAGAGGGAAGTAGGGTTATTCTAAAGGAATAGAATGTAAAGGAAGATGGGACTGGAATCAGGGGTCATTAAATTCAGAAACAACATGATTGCAACATAATTAGCATGAGGAAGCCTTTTATGAGGTTTGTCCCCTATCGTCATGTCAAAACTTGTCTGGCATTGACCTAGAGAAGAATGCCCAGGGATGGAGCTAGGATTCTAAACTTGCAGGGGCGAGCCAAAAAAATTAGTATACAAATTACATAAATTTTCATAAAGAGAAACTCATACGTTTCATTTAAAAGACTACGTTTAATTATGTAACTTTTTAGTTATAAAGTTGTTAAGTGATCTATGAGGAGCAATTCTAGTATATTCTATTCAAATTTCTTGATTTTAACAAGCATGTGCGTGTAAAGAGCCATCTTCTATTTATTACATAAAACCCTTCATAGCAATCATACTATATTAGTAAATAAAGGAAAAAGAAAAAAAAGTAACTAGAAGCAAGGAATTAATACACACACATATGAAGATGGAAATGATATTAAAGAGTCCACACTTTTGAATGCATAAAAACATGCAACCTTATAAGCTGTATATTGAATTTCTTTTCCTTTGCACTATAAACATTTGCATTTATATAATAAGATATGATTTATAGATTTGCAAATAAGATTTGTTTTATAAGAAATTTGGAAGCTTGAAGATAAATATCAAAAGTGTAATTAGATTTAGTATAACAAGATTGTAATTAGATCTTAATAACCAAAATAGAAGAATATATAATCAGGTTTGTGCAGGTATATATCATTTAGTTAGGATTTTCCTGATAGAATCCCATAGATTATGTCAGGTCTGTAACAAATCCCACATTTTTTTTACGTGAAGCGGAAAAATAGGGACCTAGGGAGAAGGGGGACGACCGCCCCTGCGCACCCCCCTTTGCCTCCGTCTCTGAGAATGTCCTAATGTTGTTGCATTTCATTGCTCATCCAAACACTTTGATCAAGAACGCGGAGTCTAGATTTCTTACAATGTTAAACAAAGTATCCATTATTCCCTTCATGTATCCAAAATATTGGATTTTCTTAAAGGTATGACGGTAAGATTTTTACTTGGGACGATTTTACTAAAACATCAAATTTTGCAATCCTTCTTTGTCAAAATTCGAAAGTAAGGGGAAGGAATCCTATGGGTTTTCGAGGAAAGAAATCAGATTAAGAAAGGACAAGTTAATTTGATAGCTAATGTAATACCCAAAACAAAAGTGTAATAATTTTCCCCATATTAATATGAAGTGTAAATATAATACAAAAGACGTTTAGGGTTTCTTCAACAAAATTGCTTAAAACCACTCTATAGCATAGGCACTTCTACTTCATCCCATCATGCTATATTAAGGTGCTTAAAGTTAAATATTGTTTCCGTTTACCGCCCAACTTATTTTTAAGTGAAGTGCTTTAGTTTCCTATGATTCCATACCATTAGCATTGTATTCGTGATTGATCAAACTTTCAAAATTTCTGGATTCCATCTCAATTTTAACTTCCTAAAGAACAATACTATTGATAAAAAAAGCACGGTGAAACTTAAAGTACTTGACATAAGGGTTTCTCCAAAGATATATGTCTATATTCCAAAAAATAGCAAATGCTTACCCTTCTTCAGTACTTTATCAACCTATAGCTAGAGCTGGGCATACTTCGATGGGTTCATGCAATACCCAAGGCGACTCCTGGAATAAAATCTATGTTGTGATGGATATCACGTCCAAAAGAATAGCAAGGGCGCATACGATTCACCTTTGAAGAAAACTCTATTTGATTCACCTTTGAAGAAAACTCTATTTAATTCAACTTATATCTTCTTTCTAGTAAGGTAAGCGAATGGTGAGAGTTGTCTATATGAGCCTAATGGAACTTCAAATGTGGAATAAAGACTCCAAATCAAAGATCATCTAAAAAATGGCATCACTTGATCTTATGGGGGGATGGTTGGGGGGACCTATTTAGGCAATCCACAAACTCCGACGACGTAAGAGTTGTCCGCAAAGATGGTCTCTTTGAGGGATCATCAATCGACTACTTGAATGATCAGATATCAACTCTGCTTGCTCGTACCACATGATCGGTGATGAGAAGTTTCAATAGGGGTGACATGATGTTCTTGTTTGATTCATAACGGGGTATGCCATGCGATTCTTGTCGATTGTTGGGAATGTCTTTATATTCGGAATATATCTTTCTAGGAGCATTACAACTCAAATGGCCCCTTATGATGTTTTCGTCGTTCTGATCTAGCTATTGTCACCGGCCGGCTCAATTACCTGCAATTACTATATTTAGCGGAGATTCTCTTTACCAAGGGGAGAGAGGACTTTACTCTTTCTTGCCCCGCCTTACTTGAAAGAGGGGTTATAAAGAAAAGGAGAGATATCCTTTACATGCCAAAGAGCGTAAGGTGACTAATTACATGTGTATAGAAGGACACATCTTTAGCATCGATGAGCACAGAAAAGATGATGTCCTTCTGAGCTCACGACTTTAATTCTTTTCTTGTATTTTCTTATTACTTATTAAACTTTCTCAACTACCAGGGGATTGGAGTTCTTTCGCTCGTTGCTCGTGCTTACCTAGGATCATAAAGAGGTGATGCTCTTTTACCAAGCCTGTTGCTTTGGGCCTGTTGTTGTTGGCTAGTTGACCCATCTTTCGTTCAAGACCTAGAATTGTCATACGAAAGACAAGCTGATTCCAAAGTGGATCTGGCCAGGTCTATTTGGTTAATACGTCTACTACTATTACAAAGATACTATCATGTATAAGTTGATGTATAATATATGTTTTCTCTCCTGTTACATATCTTAGGTAAGACACTTGGTATTCTTTATCATAAATTAGGAGTTGTGGATGAACTGGTCTTTACCTGGCAATATTCTAAATATCGGATATTTGTACCATATCGGCCTGAAAAACATTATACGAGATATTGTGATTTATCGGAAGATAGTCTTTAAAAAATCAGACTTTACCATTTTGTATCATCATTAATATAACCCAATATAAATAGTTGACTTTTTAAAATGGGTTTTTCCTTAATAGTTTAGTGGTAAAGCGGTCATATTAAGTGAATGGTCTTAGATTTTTGTATGAGATTTTTCTTTCTATCTCGTCTTTGAAGGTAACTCTTTCTTTGGATGACGAATTTTTTAGAAAATTCCGGTTGAATATTTTAAAAATCCAAGGCTGAATTTTTGAGAAATTGAAACATGAAAGTCTGAGAAATTCGGAGAGAGAAAGATTTACTTCGAACATGAGTTAGAAGGAAGAATTTCGGACTTTTTCCAACTTCGACAAGCTTCAAAGACAGAGCGAAGAGCTTCGAAGTTGATAGATATAGATCTAGGATTTTAATAAAAAGTCATTTTGGAGACAAAAATAAGAGGAGTTTTAATTTGGATTTTTTTTCGAGTTTTTTTTACTCTAAGTTATCCTCAAACGGGTCGAGTCGAATCGGATCTCGTTCCAATATTACTTGAAAACCCAAATAAATTTTAAAGAAAAATTATGATATTTTAATCATATATAACCATCGATATATCGGCAAATATTAATGTATTTCGGTCGATATTTTTTCCAAAATTTCATAAAGATATTGAATTAATAATTCATATCGTTCTCTCTATATCCGATATATAAGCCGATATCCGATATATATCGACGATATTTAGAACACTGCATGTTGGAAGTTTGAACTTAGTGACCAGGTCATTGCAAATTTCTTCTCTATTATGTTTCCTAAAGTAGGAAGTAAATTTGAACAGATATATTAGATTCTATTTTAGTTGATTGGCAATCAATAACTTTTTAAATTTACTTTCCATTTATAGTGTAAAAATACATCCAACAAACTCTTATTATTTCTTGCTTAAAGGTTTTATGCTTATTGTTTTTCAGATAATTTGAAAAAAAATATGAACAATTGCAACTATTTTTATATTGGAATTTAATTTTCTAAGATTCATACATTGTTTGATACACTGAAGATCTTAGGATGGTAACTTATGTTTTAAGTAACTTAATACATCCATCTAACCGTGTAAATTACTAAAATTTATGTTACATATGTTGAATGGATGATTCAAATACATTCGGACCGGACGATAACTTTTTACCATGTTTTTACGTGACCTAATATTTTTACCATAAACATTATACCTAACCAAATCTGAAGGGTTTGTAAATGTATGCGCCTAAATATTCTAGTTTCCATTATGGGTTGGGTGGGTTTTTTGGTCTTACCGAGCGTGTTGGACCTTAAACAGTTTAGCTTTTATTATTCATTATAAAAGCATGGCAACCGTGAAAAAATTACAAAAGACGTATGCTTAACAATTCACAAATAAATATTAAAAAACAAATTAAATTATATTCCGACAAAAAACAAGCCAGGAATTAAATTTGATAATGAAAACAAATGCTATTGTTTAATTAGATCTATACATTACAATGCAATAATGTTATTAAACAACGCTTCATTCCAGTCATTATACCCAAAGAACTTGAATATAAGATAATTAATTATTAAACATTTACACAATAAATGTGGCCCAAAGTTATCTAACAGTTCATTTTAATTCTTAAACTTTTCCTACTAATTAATTCTAATGGAGTCTTTATGCCCCTATGGAGAGATTGCAAACTTGTTGGAGAGATTATAAAAAACTTGTTCCATATATTAATAGAGTAATTGAAAAGAAAAAATGGAATTATTGACTTGTTGGTTAGAGCAATGAGTATATTGTGTGGTTTCAGACAAGTCGGGTATAAGGTATGGGCAAGTGAGTAGATAAGGTTGGTATTAGGCCAAATCAGATTCGATTCACCCGTAATTTAAATGTATATAAATTACATGACGAAGTTAGCAAGAACATCAAATGTTGTACGGATATAATAGAGTGATCAATATAGCATTGGAAGGTTATAATAAGGAACAATAGCCATTTATAAATTTTTTAAATAAGGTTCGATTTGTTGGGTTGTTAGGCACCTCTAGTAGGGTTTAAAATACGGCAAAAGCGGTAATTTTAAAAATCTAGAGAGTTATAACAAACCTAAACTAAGAATCAAACTAAAAAGCTAAACCTGCATATAAACTAGTAAGGTAAAAACTAAAGTTTAGAGGGCTACAACCTTTGTAGCGCGTTAACCACCTCTCCTTGGACGCCGGCTAGTCTCCATGAAGCCCGAAACAAGTTTGCTTGATGATCTCCTCGCCGAAGATGATCCACTTTGAGATAACACCAACACAAGCTATAGCTTCAAATTGATCTTATCAAAATGAAGCAACCCACTAATTAAACTTGTAAATAATGATTAGTAGGAGATGTATAATTATTATCTCATTTAATTTTTATCTTTTCTTTTTCATTCCTCATTTGAAGAAAAATTAAGAGGAAGAAGAAGCATGGAGGAGATGAGAGTGTGTAGAAAATAAGTACGAATAAACTTTTTAACTAAAAACAAGAATGAGTCATAAAACAAACAACGACTCACACAAATGAGTCATTAAAAAGAACCATCTCATGAATTGTACAACCATGACCTATTTTCATTTCTTTCATGTAATTATTACTCCCATCATACATGTATCAACATACATGTCTCATTATTTATATCAAATATAAATATTAATTAAAAGGAAGAAAATAATTAAGTGAACATGATATTAGTTAATATATAAATATATCAATATATAAATAAACATTTAATTATTAAATGAACGCTTGATATAATAATCCGGCTATATCATATATATACCGGCTAATATCAACAAACACCCGATTAAAATACGTGTATCAAACACACGTGTTTAATCGAACTCTTGCACGTATCCCTATTCGTGCCCTACATCGCTTCACATGTGCTGCGAAAGCTCTGTGTGGGATTTTAAAGACTCGACAATACGCAGACAGTAGGTTATGATCATATCTATATCCCACAAGTACGTTAGCGGTACTAGCTGCATGTAACGACTACCCAGGTATTCATCGAAAGAAGGTCAATGAGCAAACTTATCTAAACTCTGCAAAGTCTATCAGTGACATTACCGTACAGTCCAGTCTTTTCGTCTAAGAGTATCGCATATCGGATCTAGGGTTTGGAATCTGTCAAACCCCAATAACTCGATAAGTCGTGCGACAGAAGACTTATAACCAACCAGACATACAACTGCTAACATTTATCAGGTTATCTCCACTGCGATGGCTATCGACTTGTGGTTGTAGTCATGTCCTATATAGCGCGACATCAACTCCCTATATCATGAGAACTCCCTATATCATGAGAGACGAATCCTCTCGACCGCTCACTGCCTCCACGTGCTTCGGGACTATACACAACAAAAACCTATTTGCACGACTCCTTTAAGCTGTAGTAGGGTAGAAGTCTAAGTATAGTGGGAACACACATTAGACATTATGGCGATCTCAGGTCCTAGGGACCATCCTGGACATATGTCACAAGAAAACTGCTACCTGACATTGGTATATTACCAACTAGAAGTTCTCGGTGAGTCCGTCCAGTGTGACTCATCCAATGGGCACCTGTATACAATCTTCGATATCAAACACCAATAACTGTAGGATCAGCCATCGCCCTCCAACCGGGTCAGGAAATGTATACACTAGTCTAAACTGGAGTACCTATGTCCAGTCTCGATACTTCTACGACTAGGGACATCTAAGGATGTGTTTATTGACTACTCATGCCCTACTAGTATAATCTTCATCATATACCTGGTAGTCAAGCAAAATCCTAGGGCTTTATCTCATATCTAAACGATTCGTGATAGTAAATAAAACGTATCACATGAAAAATAAAGACAAACCGGATGGTATACTATTATCTCGAGTGATATTGTTCTCTTGTATAGGTCCTCCTTCAATTACAATAATTGACTTGAGAGCACCTATAACCAACATGATTGCCATGTTACGCTATTACTTATCTAATCCTAATGCCCAAGGATAGAACCACATACTGAAAAGGGGGAATCACCCTAAAAATTTAGGAAACCATATTGAAACCGAATTTCTTGCCCCCTTTCAAATCTCATGCAGAAAAACATATACTTCGTTATGACTCGCACAAAAAAATATATATGTGAATTTTATTCTTATAGCTTAGTTGTTTTGAAGTAAAAGAATTCTAACAAATTAGCGTTATCTTCTTAATCATACGAGGGGTTGTTATTTAAGAAGGAGATGTTGAGTATATATGTTATTATTTAGGAAATTATACAAGTTAACCACGTAAATTATATAAGAATAGAAAGCAGTAGAAATATATATCTAAATCAATTACATTGTATAATGCATATGCTATCATTATAATGATCAATTCTATCAACTCCCCCATTTTCTTAAAAAAATTATCCTCTCATTTGGATCTAATAATCTGTTCTAGAATATATAAAAAGGTTCGTTCCTATTACTTATTCTTCTAAAAATATTATATTTTTTTCCATTTCGATATCATGTTGTGCCTTTTAAGTATGAATTCTTAACTATTCTAATATTAAATTGGAGGATATAAATAAAATTTTCAAATACATATATTTTGGTTCGATGAAATGCTGTAAAGAATATTATATGTCAATAATAATAAACAATTTATATTACTTGTTTTGATGATTACCCAGATGGAAATTGGGTAAAATGGCTATAAATGATAGATATTTGGAAAAAAGTAATCAACAATGAAAAAGATCTAGATAAAAAACAAGCAGAAATCTAGAAAAAATAGAAAATAAGATAAATGGATAAGATTTGGAAAGAGAATGATGAGACTAAAAACAAAAAGAAAAAAGATGGGATTTTTAGATCTTTTGAGAGATTTGCGGAGATGAAAAGGAGATATCTTGGATCATTTCACTGAGAACTGAAAATATGGAGATGGGAAACAAAAATTATAAAAAAGATATTTACTTTTATTGAGAAATTAAAAATTGCGTTTGGATTTAACTTTAATGAGAAATGATGTTTAGGTAAAATTGGAATATATTAAGAAAAGATGTATTGGATTTTGATTGTTTGATAGTGAAAGGAGTGTATGTTGTTGACAAATTGTTAGACAAAAGACCAAACAGGATGATGCCAAGTCGAAAAATAAAAAATATAGTCTTATAGAAGGTATATAACCCATTGAAGTTAATCGGGATGCAGTCGCTTGTAGTCACTAGGCTGTGGACTCGCACTCCCGAAAAAAACAGGGAGGCCGGTGGAGCCCAGAGTTAAGTTTGGCGTGCCCCATCCGTTAAGTCACGTGACTATTGTTGGGATTCCCCATCACCTAGCCTAGGGTTTGCAAGCATCACAATTGCCACAACAAAAATTTTGGGGATGCTAAGCAATCTAAGTAGGAATCGAACTAGAAAACTAGGGTAACATGAAACATGTAATCTAACATTACAAGTAGTGAACAAGAATACAACCTTTGTAGACCCGGTCCTTCACTTCTAAGGCTCCGTGTTGATGTTCCTTCGCTGCGATCATCGATCTCCCGAACTCTAGTATGGGTTCTCTCGGAGAAATGAACAAGCTTGCTCGTAGTCTTCGAGGCCGAAAATGATCTACGTCGAGAAGATTCAAACTCAAGCTAACCCTTTACTAGGTCATGAACTTTGTGAAGAGAACACCCTATACTACCCAAGTAAGTGTGTAGGATGATGAAGTAGGAAGTGCGCTCACTTTAGATTTTATTTTCTCACTTGGATTCTTCATCTTTAAAAAACCCTAGTAAGCTTTTTAAATGAAGAAGAAGATGAACATGAGAGAATGAACAAGAGAATAGAATGAGTTTAGAAAATCAACCATGGGTGAGTATTTGTCATCACAAACTCTTGTAGAGAATAAACCATGAGTTAAGAGAATGGTTGGGTTAATAAAAAATCTAGGATAATACAAAATTGGTGGACTAAGTCAAGAAAACTACAAGCTTCTCCAAGCTTCCAAACCCTTGAGATTTTCCACCTAATTTTGCATTTACCCTTAATAATTAATTACCCCCATTATCTTAAATATGGTATAATTCTTAGACACCCATGTTTGATGTATAACCAAGCATGATATAATATATATCATTCATGCACAAGTGAGAAAAGAAATGGTCAAGTGAGCTAAATATTAGTTAATGTAAATTCATATATCAAATATATAATTATATATTAAATCATTAAATCAACTCTTGATTCACTGATCCGGCTATATCACATATAACCGACTAATATCAGTAATATCAATTTACCGAATCAACACTTGATTCGATAACCCGACTATATCACATATACCCGGCCGATATCACAAATCGCAAGAATATAATACGGTATCACATACTTATATCAATCTCGGTCCCGTACATATCACATATGTGCCCTTACTTCGTTTCGTCTGAGCCAGGAAACCTCTGTGTAGGACTCTAAAGACTCGTCAATACGCCGGCGGTAGGGGATGATCATATCAAACACCCACAAGCCGCAAGAGGCGTGATAAGCGTAACGGCCATCCGGGTATTGAGCGATCAGAAGATCAACAAGCAAGCCTCCTTATACTCCTGCGAATCCAACCAGTAACACTACCGTACAGTCCGGTCTGTTCGTCTGATATGTCGCATATCTCGCCTAGGGGTGGTAAACGTCAGACCCCAGTAGCTTGATAAGTCATGCCGATATAAGGTCCATAACGGGCGTGAAACTACTGATAACACTTACCAGTAAATCACATCTACCCTGGCCAGGGATTTCAGTTATGGCCAATCGAGCATAGCGCAACATCAACCCCCAATACCGGGAGAGACGAATCCCTTCCTATCGCTCATTGCCTCCATGTGACTCGGGACTGCACCCAAAAATCACCTGTTTGCACGACTCAGTAAAGCCATGGTAGGGTGGAAATCAAAGCACAGCGGGAGACACACAAGACTTTATGACGATCTCGGGTCGACAGACTAATCTGTACCGGTGTCACCAGAGAACTGCTATCTGACGTGAGGTATAATACCATCTAGGAGTTCTCGGCGAGTTCGTTCAGTGTACCCAGTCTCCATTGAGCACCCGTATACCATCTCTGATGTCAAACACTAATGGATATGGGATTATCCATCGCCCATCACATGGGTCGAGAAGATATACGCTAGTCTACTCTGAAATATCGATGCTCCGTCTCGATATTTCCACGACTAGGAACATTGAAGGATGAACTCATGGACTATCCAGGCCTCACTAGTATGATCTGCATCATAATCCTGGAAGTCAAGTACACATCCTAAGGGCTTTATCAACATGTAACAGAGAGACAATAAGTATACATGTTAAAATAAAGAGCAACCAGATAGCGTATTATCATGTCGAGCAAGAAAGTCCTCCCTATATATGTCCCAACATCCACTATAATATGCATCTCATGTACAATAATAGCCTCTAGGGCATACATACAACTAACAACTATAGCCACGAGGCTGTTGTTGACCTCAACCACATTTTTATCTTTTTCATTTGCATGTTTTTGAATCGAATAAGGTGGTTGGGGTCAAAAATTACACCCTATTGATGAAATCAAAAAGTCAGTCAAAAATTCATAGTCAAAGTCAACACCTGAACAAGTGGATCCGAGCCCAACCAACTCGGGCCCAAGTCAAGCAAGCAGGCCTAAGCCCAACCGACCCCATGCCAAGGAAGGAGTAGGAAAGTGTAATAAATAAATTTAATGTGTAATAAATAGGAAATAAATAGGCTAAAAGCCAATTTTTGTAAAGCCAATGGCTCATGTGCAAAGTGTGCATATGAATGTGAGGAAAAGGCAAGTAGCCAATTACGTAAAGCCTAAGGGGCTAAGTGCAAATTGTAATGGGTATTAAAATCCTACCATATGATGAAATGTGAAGTTTTTTCCCTTCCCATAAAATTTGTTAGGGTTTTGAGCTTTTTTTCATCTTCTTCCTTTAGAAGCTCACAAAAGAGAGTTCTTTTCTTTTTAAAACCTCGAATAAAACTAATCTAACACCAGAAATTAGAGAAAGACATTTCCTTTCTTCATCAAAACTAAGAAGAAAAGAAGAAAGATCTCTCAGGGTGAAAGCTCATGGCTTTCATCCCAAGCAAGCACAAGGGATGAAGACCTATGGTTAAACCCTCCAAACGCATAATACTGATGATTTTGGGGTGAAAGCCCATAGCTTTCATCCTCATGAACTCTCTCAGAACCGGATCTCCCATGAGATCCATGGGAACATGGGACATAAACCATGTTCCTCATCAAATCGTGAATACGGGATCCATTCGTGTTCAGTTTCGGGATTCCCTTCCGGAACCCCCTCTCAAAGCGGTTCTTCTGTTTCGGAACCCCTTTGCCCTCAAAGGGGTTCCTGATTTCGTAACCCCCTCAAAAGGGTTCCCCTGCTTCGGAACCCTTCCTCTTCGGAGCTTCCCCAAAGCGAGGCTCTCGACTTCGGGACCCCTCAAAAGGGGGTCCACCGCTTCGAGACCCCCCTCTTAAGGGTCACATCACTTCGTTCATCTCTTCCTGCCCTACTCTCTTTTGTCCCTCGAAGCTCTCCGATACACTCAACTCACTCTCTCTCAAATAGAATTTTGTTTCGGGACGCTGCTTCGAGTCCCGCAAGGGGGCCACTAGCCTGCTTGACTGCCAGCCCGCTGACTGAATAGCGGGACCCCCGTGTGATGGCCCCCGATATGTTAAAAGCACCCTCAAAATCGTGTTAAAAAACAACGCACACCTTCGCATAATGAGTTCGTATGATTCGCATGACCCGTCATTCGGAGGTTCCCTCGTGTTAAAACGAGATGTAATTAACGACTGTTTTGTTCGCGGCTGTCAAAGATTAGAATCCCCACAATCAATAAACCCTCGCTCACCATCGGGTGGGGGAATCTGTACAACGCCTTAAAAGCGAGCGTATCCATCCAAACGGACGACGAAAAACACTCTACAGAGGTCATATTTATTAGCAAGTTTAGCCTCTCCAATCACTAAATCCTGGTTGTCTTTGCTACACTATAATTACATCTTATGATCAATCTTTTTATTAGTTTAATTACAAAGATGTGGCATACTTTTGTTGAGGCTCTCTTTATCTGATCCGCTAGATCTCTTAATTATATATCAAGCTTATTTGTTATAAAGTTTGAATTGGATATAACCATTCAATTCAATTTTTAATCTTGAGAAATCAAATATTTTCAAACCGACTAATGGTGAGAGTTACATGTTTTAGTTGGAGTAAAACAGAGTAGAAAATAGTTCATTTCATAATAACTTATACTCCAATAAACCATATTGTTTAGCCTACGTGCTATTTAAATCTTCACTTTTTGGAGATTTTATGTTTGGTACTATTTGGCTCATGTGAGCAATCAGATTTCTTAGAATTTTTTTTATAAATTTTATTTATGTAAAGAGTTAAAATGATCTTTTTAATTATTAAGTGTTTATTATTTGAATTAGAGTTTTTTTTATAGATTCAAAGTAGAACTATAAAAAGTGTTCATTGAAAATTTATAGCAACAAGAAAATTTGGATAAGAAAGAAGGTTTGTAATTTGAGTTTGATAAGTAGTAAGTAAACACGCGAGAAGATGAGAGGATAGGAAATATATGAACAAGAAAAGTACATATATTGACGTTTGTACATATGGGGTTTGGTTTTTTTTTTTAATTTTATCTTTGAGGCGTTGTTTGGTATAATGGAGAATGATAACTTATCGAAATGTTTTTAAAAATTAAAATGGTCTCGAAGTACTTCTAAATGCATCATGGTTTTGGTTGCATAAAGGTACGTTAGATCATAGAGGTATTTCAAGACTAGCCTTTTTAATGCTTAGAAAGTTGACTAAAAACTTTTTTTCGAATATATTATATTATATATATATATATATATATATATTAAATAACGAGGGAGATGATTATATATTTTATCTATGAGTGTACACGGGCTTTTGATATAAGTGGGTTCCAACAAAAAGACTCGAGTCTTGTTAAGATTTGATCCATCTTATATCTTATACTTATGTACCTCTTATAGTTTTTCTAATGTGGAACTATTTTAGTCTCTCACATCTCAACACTCTCCCTCACGTGCAACCATAATTTTTTCTTGGTGTGGTGGTCACGTGGAAAATATAATACTTGTAGAGCTAGATTTCTCAAAGGCATTTTTGTGTGCTTGTAGCCTACTTCTCTCAGAGGTATTATCGAGGTTTTGGATCGAGTTATTGGCTTTGATACTATATTAAAGAATTATATTTATTTATTAAAGAACGAGGGGGTGACTATATATTTTATTTATGAGTGTACACAGGCTTTTGATATAAGTGAGTTCTAACAATAAAACTCAAGTTTTGTTGATGTTTGGCCCATTTTATATCTTATATCCATGCACCTCTTATAGTTTTTCCAATGTGAGACTGTTTTAATTCCAGCATCTCAACATAATAAATAATTTTTTTCCATATTTAAAGAAGCTATTTTTTGGTCTCTTCAGTGATTTTATTGTCTTATTGTATCCTTCGACTTTAAAGACCATTTGTAAGTTCCAGGTTTATAATCTTAATACTGGTACTATATTTTAAGGATCATAACAGGGCATCACAGCTATATCGGTCTTCTTTGTTTGGAATATCGGATAATGTGCATGAGTACCATGAGTCCAACTTACTCTCTTACTAATCCATGTTCTCAACTTTTTAGGACATGTGCATATTTTCTTTTATGATTCCTTTATTTTAGGAGACTATTTATACACAAGTTCTGTTTGTTTTCTATATAATGTAGTTGTAATGAATGTAAGGGAAGTAATGAATGAAAATCCTCCAAAATGTTCTAAAAGAGATTCGCTTTCTCGAACCAGCTTTATCTATCGTGTTTGTATCAATTGGTATCAGTGCCTTTCGATCCTCCACGATGGCCGACACCAATCCGCTTAACTCGAGCGTTTGAGACGTTGCTGAGATGTATCAACGTCAGAGCCTCTCGATCCTCGATGGCCGACATCAATCGACCTAACCCAAGCGTCTGCGATGTTGCTGAGATGATGCATCGACAGCGCTAGAGCCTCTTGATCCTCCGTGATGGCCATCGACATTATTGAGAAGGTACATCAACAATGTGAGGCCTCTCGATTCCATGCGAAGGCCTACTACAATCCGCTTGCCCGAGGCTATGTGATGTTGCTCATTCTCTCAAGTTCTTAATTTCAGAACCTCCCCGATGGCTGACAACAATCCGCTTAACTCGAGGCTTCGATACGTTGCTGAAATGCATCAACCTTGAGGACATGGTTGTTTGAAGAGGGGTGGTTTGATGTGCGTATGAGTACCATTAGTCCAATTTACTCTCCCATTAACCCATGTTCTCAACTATCTAGGCCATGTTCACATTTTCTTTTATGATTCCTTTATTTTAGGAGACCATTTCTACACTAGTTTCGTTTGTTTTCTATATAATATAGTTGTAATGAATGTAAGGGAAGTAATGAATGAAAAACCTCCAAAATGTTCTAAAGGAGATTCGCCATCTCAAAGCGGTTTTATCTATCATATTCGTATCAATGTTGCCACTAGATGTTTCACTGTGAATCTTTTTGAACAAATGCTAAAATAACTTTATAGACATTTTTTCGTAAAGTAATTAATTACATCTACAATAATTTTCTATATATAATACATTACAAATTTGTTGACACGCGTTCTCATTTTTTATGATAAATAAATCAGCAATCCATTAATAAAAGCACCATTAACAACGATTCTTAAGACGCGGCATATACCGTGTTTCTTGTTTTCTCGCAATTATGGATTTTTATTTTTTGCTTCCAAAAAATAATATTTGAAAATTATTTATTTAAAGAAGGGTATTATCAAGAGTCCTGTTTAAAGCCTTAGAAAGGCCACTTCTAACATGTTTATAATTAGTTCAATATACAATTGGATATGCTAGCAAATAATTTTTTTCCAATTTTACATAAAGATTATAAATATATATATATATTGTATTATGTTTATATAAGTTTACGGCTTAATTCTATAAGACCCTCAACAAGTTTGTTTTTTTAGAAAACCCACCTTAACTTAAAAAACTTCAGAAAACCCCCCGACTTGCGGTGCCACCTCACCACTAACGGTGCCACATCACTGCCGCCTCATCAAAAAAATTAAAAAGTCCCAAATTACCCCTTTCTTTAACCTCATTGTCATTTTTTTTCTAATCCCAAACTCTAACCCTAATCCTAACTACTTCACTCACCATCGCCGCCACCGCCGTGCCGCCCCGCTGTCGGCTTGTGCCGTACCGTCGCCGTCCATCGCCTATCATTTTCTCTTCCCTTTTCTCCTTTTCTTTCTTAAAATTCTACCATCTTTCACTCCCATCTCATCTTTCACCATTTTCTCCTTTCCTTTCTCCAATCTCCTCTTCCTCACAATTAAAATCCCCACTCATCTCATTGTCTTCTTCCTCATTCTTTTCGAATAAACCCAAACCCATCGACCACCTTATTCTATCTTCCTACTCATATCTAACTCCATCCCCAAAGCCTCTCCTTCGGCCTCCACCGCCCGCCTCCCTCTTTTCTTTTTTCTCTTCACCAAGATTGTAAAAAACGTTGGGCGGGGCTGAACTGTTGAGGTATGCACCTAGTCTTTTAAGACTTTTTTTAATTCTAGTTAAAATTATATTTCATATATATACATATTGAAATTTCGGCAGTATATGGACATTTCAGTATAGAAAATAGCAATATATTGAAATTTCAGCAGTAAAAACCGAAACATATTGATATATTAGCATAATACCCAGTAACATATTGATGTTTTAGCAGTAAAAGTCAGCAAAAAATAGGTTTTGAGCTATATAATTGAAAAATTATTCAGAAAAGAAGACAAACTTGACTAACATTTATTTCATTAAGTTTGGGTTTGGGTTTGGGTCAGGTATTGTAAGAAAGAACAAATCCGATCCATGATACTTCAAAAATAACTAAATTTTATTCCATTAAGCGGGCTGGGACCGTTTAGGCGCCTGCTTAAGCGGGTTAGGCGGCTTAAGCGCTTAAACCGCTTAATTAAATCGTCTAGAGCTGAATCAGAGCAGCCTAGCACTGATTCGGCCTAGTTGGCCACCTAGCCCGCTTTTTAGAACACTGTTCTTCATCAAACTTTACCCTAAATTAGCCTTAACCCTAAACCCATTACTCTTTCCCATCCTCCTATACCCGTCCACTTTCTCCGGCACGGCCACCGGCCATCTCCTTTGATCACCGCCGCCGGCCATCATGGTTACCTTAGTCAATATATGTAAGTTAATAATTAGTTAAAATATTTTACAAGTTTAAGTAAATTAATAATTGTTTAAAATAGTTAATAATTAATTAATTATAACATAACTAAAGGGCAATTTAGTCTTTTTGCGCCACCGTTTAACAGAGTTACGGTGTGATGACGTGGCTAATAGACCTAGGGGGTTTTCTTGAGTTCAAAGTTAAGTCGGCTTTCTGAAAAACCATGAAACTTGATGATTTTTTAATGGAATTAAGCCTAAGTTTATTAAAAACCAGGATATATTTCTATATATGAAATGTAATACATTGCACCATGCGCAAAGAAAAAAGAAATATGGAGAGTCAAGACCTTTTTTACATATAAATTAATGAATATATAGTGAGTCTAAAGTCTATGACCCACTCGTATCAGACACGAACATTCGCTTGATATGTATCAAACATACTGACCTCCAGCCGGTTTCAAAACCACACAAGCATCACATGCTCCTATTGTGTTAGTTTCAAGAATTTTTAAAGATTGCACGACACATATTTCACATCTAAGTATGACTCAAACAAACATTAAGATAACTTGACATATGTTGGATACATATTTAACAAGATCTGAACACGTTTCAGATATATGAGGGCCTTCTTGTCTTGAACTAAATTTGAATATATTTGAAGACTTAGTGATACTGTTTTGCGATTAAGATTAAGGTTTATAAATGTGATCATTAATAGTCGCGCTCAAGCAACCCGGTGATGGATTTGGGAATTCCTTTCACAAGTCTTGCTTTGTATGGATTCGGCTTAGAGGGCTCGAAAGCCACAAAGGCTTGTTAGCAATGTACGGCCAATAGAGAGCCTAAGAATAATCAAGATTTGCGTCTTGATGACATGTATGACCTGATTGACTTCTTTGCCTGGTTGCAGAATAGGGACTAGATAAGGCATGTGTTTATTTTGAAGCTTTTCGAATGGATCTTTTTAAGGATCAAAGTAGTTAATACTTTGAGAGGATAGTGCAGTAGAGCCAAAGTCGTATTTAAGAATTAAGATATCGGTTGCTTAAAAAATAGATAAACAATTTTGAATTTCAAATTCAAGATGAACTTTGTTCTATATATGCAAAATTGGATCTCAAATCATCTGACAATTTCAATTATTTTTTTTCATATACAACTAATCTTTATCAAGTTTATTAAATCATTTGGTTATACATATAATTTGTATATTCACATTTACTAAAATAAAAACTTATATTTCTAAACTAATGAATATATTACTATAAAATTTAATTTATAGTCACTTATGATTGAATAAATTTTAATTTAAATGCATCCTACATCAAAGAATTTTAAATTTTAATAAACAACTATTGATATTTTAGTTCTTGACAAAGTCATAAAGGTCTTCAAATAAAATATGCCAACATTCAATTAAAATTATTTCAATTTCAAAAGTTTAAGGTTAATTTTTGCAAATGAATTGTAGATGTGATGTTAGTACTTTTTGTAGGGTTCCTAGGCACCCCAAGGAGGTCTCACAAGGCATCAACCATGCCAATTTCAAATTTTGCGGTGCCGAGAAACCCTAGTGTACGGATCGTTGGCTAGAATTCTAGGCGAAAAGTAAACTAGTTAACACTTAACCATAAGAATACGGAAATACAACTTTTGTAGATCCGGTGCTCCACCTCCACGGCTCCGCAATGAAGTCCTCTCCGCTGTCCAAATTGAACCATGACTCTCACGGTGGTTTCATCGGAGAAAAGACCGGGCTAGGTCGTCGACAACGTGCCGAAGATGATCTACGTCGAAGCATCACTAGATCAAGCTCCACCTTCACCAAGCCATGAAAACTTGTGAAGGAAACACACTCTACTACTTGGCAAGAGGTAGAGGATGAAGAAATAGGAAGTGGGTTCACTTTAGAATTGGATTTCTCACTCATTTGCTCAAGTTGCCATTGTTGAAGCAAGGTTTCTTCATGAAGAAGAAGAAGAGGAAGAAGATGATAAGTGTTATCTTTTCTATATTCTAAAAAGAATATTATATGAATACTTATCATCAACCAACCATAGTTTGGTGTAGAGAATAAACCATGGTTTGAATGAAGGGTTAGGGTTAAGCATCAAGACAAAATGGTCACAAGGTCAAAGCTTCATGAAGCTTCAATGTACAAACAAAGAAAGCCACCATTTTCCTTTTATGCTTAAGATTTTCCAATAAGAATAAATAAATAGATTAAATAAATAAGAAAACCATAACCCTAATATACAACCATGGTTTAATCTTCACACAAACCCAAGTGAGCATGTATCATCAAACATGATACAATCAAGTGCACAAAAATATATCGCATATACAATGCGCACATCCGAGTGAGAAAATCCATCTTAAGTGAACCAATACTAGTTAATGCAAAGTAATATATCAAATATATAATTATGCATTAAATCATTAAATCAACACTTGATTTAACGATCCGGTCACATCGCATATAACCGACTAATATCAACAGTAACAACTTATCGAATCAACACTTGATCCGATAACCCGGCTATATCGCATATAACCGATCAATGTCACATATCGCGAGAATCGAATACAGTATCACATACTGGTATCATTCTCGGTCCCGCACATATCTCATATGCACTCCTATTTCGTTTCGCTTGAGCCAGGAAACCTCTGTGTAGGACTCTAAAGACTCGTCAATACGCCGGCAGCAGGTGATGATCATATCAAACACCCGCAAGCCGCAAGCGGTCTGCTAAACGTAACGGCCACCCGGGTATTGAGCGATCTGAAGATCGACGAGCAAGCCCGCTCACACTCCAGTGAATCCAACCAGTAACACTACCGTACAGTCCGGTCTGATCGTCTGATATGTCGCATATCTCGCCTAGGGGTGGTAAACGTCAGACCCCAATAGCTCGATAAGTCGTGTCGATATGAGGTCTATAACACTTCGAGAAACTACTGGTAACACTAACCAGTAAATCTCAGCAACCCTGGCCAGGGATTTCCTGTTATAGCCAATCGAACACAGCGCAACATCAACCCCCTATACCGGGAGAGACGAATCCCCTCCTATCGCTCATTGCCTCCATGTGACTCGGGACTGTACCCAAAAACCACCGTTTTGCACGCCCTCTTGGACGTGGTAAGATGGAAATCAAAGCACAGTGGGAACCACACAAGACTCTATGACGATCTCGGGTCAACAGACTACTCTGTACCAGTGTCACCAGAGAACTGCCATCTGACGTGAGGTATAATATCATCTGGGAGTTCTCGGCGAGTCCGTCCAGTGTACCGTCTCTACTGAGCACCCGTATATCATCTCTGATGTCAAACACCAATGGATATGGGATCATCCATCGCCCATCTGTATGGGTCGAGAAGGTACACGCTAGTCTACACTGGTATATCGATGCCCCGTCTCGATACACCCACGACTAGGGACTTTGAAGGATGTACTTACGGACTACCATGTCCCTACTAGTATGATCCGCATCATAGTCCAGGTAGTCAAGTACAGATCCTAAGGGCTTTACCAACATGTAACAGGGAGACAATCAGTGTACACGTTAAGGTAAAGATCAACCAGATAGCATACTATCATGTCGAGCAAGAAAGTCCTCCCTATATATGTCCCAGCATCCACTACAATATACATCCTATGTATAGTAATGGCCTCTAGGGCATACATATAACTAACAATCTCCCATTTGCACTGTGGCCATCTGATAGCAGTGGTTGCAGTATCTCATACTCAACCATCCCATAATAGTCTCTTTCTGGGAACAGGCCTTTGTTAGTGGATCCGCTGTGTTGTCCTCTGAGTCTACTCTCCTAACCTCGATCTCCCTGGAGATCAACTATCTCCATGATCAGGTGATACTGCCTTAGAATATGTCTGGATCACTGATGGGACCTGCGTTCCTTGGCATAAGCCACAACTCCATTGTCACACAATGGGAGGAACATAGTTCATCTTATGAACCAATATACACCCAAACAGCCTCTTTGGTAGCATCTTAGGTAGCGATGTATCCTGCCTTTATCGTCTAGTGTGCCACGGTATCTAGCTTGGAACTCTTCCAACATACCGTCCCTCCACTGAGGGTAAAGACAATGCCTGCGACTGACATTCAGTCGTCTTTATCACCCTGGAACCCTTCCAGTGATTCTCCCCAGGATCAACTGATACCATCTCACTACAGCTAGTGAGTATCCTAACATCCATTCAGATCTATCTCATAGATCCAAAACTTAGGATTTAGCAGGTATCATTTTGATCCTATATGGAGAATCCTAGTGATAAGCGGAGATTGATCGAGCGTAGCATAGGAAACTCCTTCCCTATCAAGAGTATGTCATCCACGTACTCTATGAGGATCATTACCATACTCCCTACTACCTTTTTGTATATATAAGGTTCATCTACCATTTTGATGATGTCAAACTGTTTGACTATTACATCAAAATAGACGTTCCAACTCCGCGATGCCTGTTTTATCATATAAAACATCTTGCACACGTTTCCGCTGCTCCCACTGTCTACGAAGCCCTCTGGCTGTGTACTTATAGACGTTCTCTTCTAAAACATCATTTAGAAAAGCAGTCATGGCACCCAACCGCCAGATATCGTAGTTATGGTATGTAGCCGTGGCAAGTAGGATCTGGATGGACTTAAGCATAGCTACTGGAAAAGGTTTCATCATTATCCACGCCTGGTCGATGACGAAAACCTTTAATAATTCTAGCTTTGAAAGTCTCAACTTTTCTATGTACACCAAGTAATCTTCTCAAGATATACTTGCTCCTGATGGGGATTTAACCCTTCAGATATAGCAACTAAAGTCCATACTTTGTTGGTGTATAAGGATTCCATCTCAGATCGATAAACATCCAGCCATTCTCACAGAGTCTCACTCCTGATGGCCAGCTCGAAACTAGTTGGGTCATCATCTCATGATGTAATCCTCGCTCCCACTGTCATAGAGTAACCGAAGTATCTCTCAGGCGGGTGAGGAACCTTACTAGATCGGCGGAGAGGCTGAGGTTCGTTGGTAAGTATTGAATCCTTTGGTTCTTTCAAATCATCAGCTGCAGTTTGTATAGCTGGAACATTTCCAGTTCTACATAACTGACTTTGCCTTGAGCTTGTCCGGATTATGCTTTTAGACATAGCCCGGACAACCCCAAATCTTAACTAACTTAAGATATGGGCTCTTCCCTTTCCATATCAAATATGAAGTGGTAGGCAACTGATTTGATTCGAACCCTATTCAATATGTATGCAGCTTCTCAAGCGCATAACTCCCAAAAGGAAAAAGGTAACTCAGTAGTACTCATCATAGAGCACACCATATCATATAGGGTGTGATTGCTCCGTCCCGATATACCATCGTGCTATGGTGTATACAGAGGAGTAATGCTGAGAGAGAATCTTATTCTCCTTTAGAATAGTCCAGGAATTCCGTGCTCAAGTATTCTCCTCCTTGATCGCATCAAAGGACATAATACTTATACCCGTATTTTGGTTCTCTACTTCTAACTTATATTCCGTGAATATCTCAAAAGGTTGGGACTTGTGTTTCAACAGGAACATTTGTCTGAATCTTGAGAGATCATCAGAGAACGTAATGAAGTATAAAGAACCAGTCCTGGCATGTGTAGACAAGGGACCTACATACATCAACATGTATCATCCCAAGAGTTCACTAACTCTTTCTCTGTTTCCAATAAACGGAGCTATGGTCATCTTATCTTTGTGACATGACTGGCAAGTTTCATAAGATGTAAATTCAAACTGATTTAAATATGCATCTAATATGTAACTTCAGCCAGTCGGATCGCATTGATATGACCTAGTCTACAATGCCTGAAGAAGGATCCGTTCATTTCTGAACTCTTCCTCTTCTGTGTGTTCCGTATACAAAGAACTGTAGTTTAATTTAGAACATTAATGCTTTTAGATAACGTGCCTGAACCGATCAACTTTTGATATAGGAAATGTTCAAAACATTATCCAACAATACAAAATTTTATCATTTCTTTACTAATAAAGAGACTGATATGATTTTGTATATCAGGTTCGGTATCTAATAACATTCGTTCAGAATCAATGTATTGTAATACAGGGTGACAGTGACCAACAGACTTGGCTGCAACACTTGCCCCGTTTTCTGCCTCATGAAACTTATCACCCGATCTCAGTTCTCTACCTATCTGTAGCCCTATGTAACAGATTACATATCTGGGATCCTGATCTGGTATCATATACCCAGGACGTAGAGGATACAGAGAAACAGTTCTTTGTAATGAACACACCCGAAGATGATGCATCAACATGCACTCTGTTCGTTTGGGCGGCATGAGAATTCTGGTAATCCCCAATTTCCTGCTCTGTCTTATAACAATTATAAGTTGGAGCGGGACCAACGTTCCCCAGCTCAGTATAACAAGCGGGTTCGGTCAATAATCCGTATTATTATCTTGATTAAGGCGTGATATGGTCGCTACCTGGAGAGAGAGAAGAAAACACTCAGCGTGCGCTCTTGCAAGAATAGATTGGTTATTATTTTATCTAATCAGGATGGCTCCCACTGCTTTTTATCAAATCTTCCTTCAAACCCTAAAAGGAAAGACTAGCCGGGATTAATTACACACTACAAGTTCGCCAATCTTTCAGCCAGGCCAGTGTCGGTACTTTGAGGGAGGTCCCCCGTGCTTTCGCACGAACCTAATTAATGTAAACCTCGTTTTCCCAGAGGCGTAACCTCGTTAACACCTTTCTAGACACCTACTTGATCGGCTAATTGTAATGTGTAAAACTCTCCCAGGAGTAACTCTTACTCGCAGCGGGTATCGGGATCCAACTATCTCATAGAAGGTATGCAATCTCATTGCAAATTTCAACACTTGAAATTCCCGATAATGTTTTGCCCCTAGCGTCCTAGGACCTTGACGCAGGCCAACAAACCATAGTCCGCTAGTCAAGTTCAACCCGTCATTTCCTGATTGAATTAAACCCACCCGTACGACCCTTGACGCAGGCCAACAAAGTCGCACGACTACCCTAATCCAATCACATCATATGCTTATGCAGATAAGCACCAGTTAGCTACCGCACACTACGCCTTGACGCAGGCCAACAAACGTAGCACGAATACTAACTACTAATCTGAAATGACGGAGGGCTACGACAGGTTTTTCTGAAAACCTATTGCGTAATGAACTTGATATCGTTGTAGGATCGAATGAATTTTGAAATGGAGTGTTTTTGAGGCTTTTCTAGTTTTGCTAAAGGAGTCACTCCCGGTGAAGGGATCGTCGGTCCTTTCCTCGTCGAATGAGGTGCGGGATATATCATATATATCACTGTGCAAAGCAGAACTCTTAAAAGCAATCAAAAGACAAACCGAGTGTGTAGCATCTGCCAGTTATTGCTAAAGGAGTCACTCCCGGTGAAGGGATCTCGGTCCTTTCCTTATCGAATAAGGTGCAGGATATATCATATATACCGCTGTGCAAAGCAAGAACTGTAACTACCTGTTTTATTTTGAAATTCGATTCTACAACATCTTAGGTTTCTTTTATTTCATTAATCACATTAATGAAGTCCCATCATTTAAGTACCTAAACATCACAGATAAATACGACGTACACTTATGCCATCCGCATTCGCCTCGATGTCCCCTCGTGCACCGTTAGGTTAGGTAACTAACGGCAGAGCGGGGCAGGGCTAGCACGGATGTAAAACATAAGTAACGTCTATATAATATATAATATATACTATATACTGTATCTATCACAGAACATCACATGATCACATCACAGATATCGCAGCAGAAGAATCATATGAAATATTGGATATACTAGGACGTCCGTGTTTTCAATACGAGCCAGTATAAAACACGGATTCCACGGTCGTGATGAATAGCCAAACCCACACCCCTAGACCCCTACGAGAGCGGCAAGCAACCCTACCAATTCTGGAGTTAGGAGACCCGGACTCGACTCCTCGAGTTGGTCTCCCACTGGACTTCAGAACCCGGTTACTTGTGCTCCCCTCCTTGGGTCTATCCTAGTGCGGAAAAGTAAATAATATACAACGGGTGACGGCTTCCGCAACCTGGAAGCGCCCCAATAAAAAGAATATTACATACAAGTTTTTACATGAATGAAAATGAAAAACACTCATCTCACATAAAAACCCCGGCTATTCAAACACGACGATCCAATATAACATATCCAGCAACACATAACATCACATGTCATCAACGTAAGTAAATATGCGCATCCCAATTGTCGTTGACATATAGCAACGAAACCGGCGATATCACATATTACACTTACGGTCACAGAAAAGAAAGTGTAAAACTACAACAGTTGGAATCCGCAACCTCCTCAGACATCGCATGCCTGACCAAATGAATTACTTAGACATCGCATGCCTAACAATTATAAACCCCGCATTTTAGTCTCATTATCGAAAACACTTTTCAATATCAAGTCGGGCAATTCAACAAGATTCCCGACATCCTGATCGAATGTTCGTCGCAAACTTCAGTAGACGGCCGCACCCTCGATACCGTCGACGAAGTGCACCAAGGCGGAACACCGCTGCCTCGAGCACCCGAACGGATGCTTTCGGCGACGGGGTTCTCCTACAGTCACTTGGTCGGGGCTATGGAGTGAGACTGTCTATTAAGTTTACCCGGCGAGTATCCGCGTACGCTACGTGATTGCGACGGACTTTTGATCACATCAAAATTCCGTGGCAACCGATCAAGTGAGACTAAAGTGCTATGTTTATAACATTCATTCAGTTATCTCATAACTATTTGTGAATTCCAATTATTGTATCACATTCCAGATAAACAGAAAATGTTAAACTTTCCGATCGAACAATCGAACACCCAAGTTTTCCCGATATAATCCAAAACATGAAATAAGTCTAACAACATTCAGTTCGTGCCTCAGTACCAACGGTCCAGCCGTAGAAGGGTCAAGCCAACGCCTCACATGTGGCACGCCGTACTGTCCCAAACCCGAAGGTTCAAAGGGCAGTTCAAGACGGTCACATAATCGAGTTAAGGTTTGTTGTCTTCTAGAGGGTCCATCGCGTTACTTGCACTACTTAGAACGTCGTCAAACTACGGAAAAATCCAACATTTGGAAATTTCCCGACAGGGGAAAAATTGGGTATTTAAATCCGGTCGAACTTTTTAACATATTCTAAAATTTATCCGAAAAGCCACATAGACAAAATTTGATACTCCGATCGAAACACCGAATCCCCAAAACAACCCCTGAAAATTCAACTCTTGAATAAATATTAAAAATTCCCAGGAAAACCAGCACAGAAATCTGAGAATTACTGTGTAAAACAAAATACACAAAACGACAAAACGGCCGCGGAACCGCCGCACGAGCCATGCTCGTGCCGCGGATCCGCGGCTCATTGATGGAATTAGTCCATCGAAATTCACAGTAACTCTTAGATTATCCTGCTTGTTTCTCTGCATATTTTTAATGTGGAAAAATCCCCGATTTTAGAAAAAGTACAGAGAGCAATTTCCGGGTTAGTTTTTCGGTTCGATCGGACTTCAAATTGCGTCTAAACTTCGCCTAAGGCTCTAGCTAGGCTCTGATACCACTGTAGGGTTCCTAGGCACCCCAAGGAGGTCTCACAAGGCATCAACCATGCCAATTTCAAATTTTGCGGTGCCGAGAAACCCTAGTGTACGGATCGTTGGCTAGAATTCTAGGCGAAAAGTAAACTAGTTAACACTTAACTATAAGAATACGGAAATACAACCTTTGTAGATCCGGTGCTCCACCTCCACGGCTCCGCAATGAAGTCCTCTCCGCTGTCCAAATCGAACCATGACTCTCACGGTGGTTTCATCGGAGAAAAGACCGGGCTAGGTCGTCGACAACGTGCCGAAGATGATCTACGTCGAAGCATCACTAGATCAAGCTCCACCTTCACCAAGCCATGAAAACTTGTGAAGGAAACACACTCTACTACTTGGCAAGAGGTAGAGGATGAAGAAATAGGAAGTGGGTTCACTTTAGAATTGGATTTCTCACTCATTTGCTCAAGTTGCCATTGTTGAAGCAAGGTTTCTTCATGAAGAAGAAGAAGAGGAAGAAGATGATAAGTGTTATCTTTTCTATATTCTAAAAAGAATATTATATGAATACTTATCATCAACCAACCATAGTTTGGTGTAGAGAATAAACCATGGTTTGAATGAAGGGTTAGGGTTAAGCATCAAGACAAAATGGTCACAAGGTCAAAGCTTCATGAAGCTTCAATGTACAAACAAAGAAAGCCACCATTTTCCTTTTATGCTTAAGATTTTTCAATAAGAATAAATAAATAGATTAAATAAATAAGAAAACCATAACCCTAATATACAACTATGGTTTAATCTTCACACAAACCCAAGTGAGCATGTATCATCAAACATGATACAATCAAGTGCACAAAAATATATCGCATATACAATGCGCACATCCGAGTGAGAAAATCCATCTTAAGTGAACCGATACTAGTTAATGCAAAGTAATATATCAAATATATAATTATGCATTAAATCATTAAATCAACACTTGATTTAACGATCCGGTCACATCGCATATAACCGACTAATATCAACAGTAACAACTTATCGAATCAACACTTGATCCGATAACCCGGCTATATCGCATATAACCGATCAATGTCACATATCGCGAGAATCGAATACAGTATCACATACTGGTATCATTCTCGGTCCCGCACATATCTCATATGCACTCCTATTTCGTTTCGCTTGAGCCAGGAAACCTCTGTGTAGGACTCTAAAGACTCGTCAATACGCCGGCAGCAGGTGATGATCATATCAAACACCCGCAAGCCGCAAGCGGTCTGCTAAACGTAACGGCCACCCGGGTATTGAGCGATCCGAAGATCGACGAGCAAGCCCGCTCACACTCCAGTGAATCCAACCAGTAACACTACCGTACAGTCCGGTCTGATCGTCTGATATGTCGCATATCTCGTCTAGGGGTGGTAAACGTCAGACCCCAATAGCTCGATAAGTCGTGTCGATATGAGGTCTATAACACTTCGAGAAACTACTGGTAACACTAACCAGTAAATCTCAGCAACCCTGGCCAGGGATTTCCTGTTATAGCCAATCGAACACAGCGCAACATCAACCCCCTATACCGGGAGAGACGAATCCCCTCCTATTGCTCATTGCCTCCATGTGACTCAGGACTGTACCCAAAAACCACCGTTTTGCACGCCCTCTTGGACGTGGTAAGATGGAAATCAAAGCACAGTGGGAACCACACAAGACTCTATGACGATCTCGGGTCAACAGACTACTCTGTACCAGTGTCACCAGAGAACTGCCATCTGACGTGAGGTATAATACCATCTGGGAGTTCTCGGCGAGTCCGTCCAGTGTACCCAGTCTCTACTGAGCACCCGTATATCATCTCTGATGTCAAACACCAATGGATATGGGATCATCCATCGCCCATCTGTATGGGTCGAGAAGGTACACGCTAGTCTACACTGGTATATCGATGCCCCGTCTCGATACACCCACGACTAGGGACTTTGAAGGATGTACTTACGGACTACCATGTCCCCACTAGTATGATCCGCATCATAGTCCAGGTAGTCAAGTACAGATCCTAAGGGCTTTACCAACATGTAACAGGGAGACAATCAGTGTACACGTTAAGGTAAAGATCAACCAGATAGCATACTATCATGTCGAGCAAGAAAGTCCTCCCTATATATGTCCCAGCATCCACTACAATATACATCCTATGTATAGTAATGGCCTCTAGGGCATACATATAACTAACACTTTTAATAACACATTCTTTATTGATGCTTATATCCTTCTAAAGTCCTATAATAAGTAAATATGTAAATATGTATTCTATTTGGTATGATAATAATATCTAATTAAACCCAAAACTCTAATTCTTTTCATGTTTATTTCCTTTGGCAAAAACTTCGAATTAGGATTTTACCGAATTCGGTTATGACTTAGAGGCTTCAATTTCGAGTCTGACATTTCGATTTTGACTTGGAGGCTTCGATTGTGAGCAACTATGGTTTACAGCCTGAAGGCTTTGGTTTCGAGCACCTAATGGTTTCGACTTGGAGACTTAGAGAGATTCAATTCTTGTTTCAAAGGGAACAAGCAGCTAGCGTTTTCGAGTTTAGATTTTGATTTCAAAACTGAGGGTTTTGAGCAACTTTGGGTAGAGCTTCAACCGTCTTTGACGTCTAGCTTTTGATATTGATTTTGATTAGTATCGATTTCCACTTTAAAACTTGACTTAAGAAGAGTTCATGTATCTAAATATCTTATTAAAATAGTAATTAACATACAACTTACAAGAAAAAACAAAATAAGACCAAAATAAGACATTACGAACTTCTAAGTGGCCTGAGCGGCCACTTAAGCATTTAAGCAGCCAGGCACTCTGGTCGCCCCGCTTTTTGTTTCTGCTTTTAAAACACTGGTGATTATTAACTTAGTAGGCCAACTGGCCAAGAAGAAACTATATCCTTTTTTTCTTTAGGTTGTATAAGCTTATGAAGCTAAGGATCACCCTAAAAATCTTGTAGATTTAAGAAAGAGGATCGAAGGATAAAAATTTATTTACATAATGTCACACATCTTTTCATGGTTTAATTCTTAAGTGCCAACATAATGTCATCCAATGCCATATCCTTTATGTAAAGTTCATGTGTATCATAATGGAAAGTGGGAACATCATGTTGTCAAAAATCAATTTTTGTTACCTACGGACCCTAATTATATTATGAAAAATATAACTTCGTATTGGTATTTTCTTGCCATGTTGAGTCCTCTTCCTAGATGTACGCTGTAATTATGTGTCATGCTGTACCCCATTATCATGTTGGTGCAAGTTCTATTTAGTTTACACATCCTGCTTTTTTGTGGTTTGGAAACATCACAGTTCGGCATCTTGAAAATATTGACAAACTGCATCGCACGACATAACTATAACATTGATCGGTCTAAACTTGTTCACATCTATGCTTCAAATCGATTGTTTTACTATGTAAAATATACAGGCTAACTTAGATATCAAAGAATATTATGAATTTAGCAATCATTTCCCCCCTTTCTTTTTTATCTTTTCCGTCACGCATGTTTAATCCATCAGCAACACAAAACTTGCTGAACTACAACTTTTTATGTCCTCAACGTATTGTTATCATTTTGTTAGTTAGGCTTTTACAGCTGCCCTCAAGGTTGAAGCATTTGATTTGAAAATTAAATAATTAGTAAATGAGAGTGGGAATACTTGCTCTTGTTAGACATAGCTTGTCTTTTGTTCGATATTGCGTCGTAATTTACTTAAACAGAAACTGTGTCGTGGAAGTTAAATTTTTTGTGCACACTATGTTACAACTTCAATTTCTTTAAAAATATAATTGTTAAGAGTATTATATAAATGTTATTCAAGATTTGGCCTCATGCCATGATTCTACATCTGAGATTTTCCTTGTATTCTAGTGTTCTTCCATTTAAAAATATAAAAACTACTTCTGTTTTCATTCCTTTCTTTGTAGGTTTACATAGTCTTGGACCCAGAGAGCTCTAAGCCAAGAAAACAATGAACGGAGAGGGGGCTTTTAATGGGCATATATTGGTTGATAAACTTGCCAAACTTAACAGTTCACAACAGAGCATCGAGAGTATCCTTTTTGATATTTCAATATAAACTAATCGGGGAATGGAAACCATGCTGCTCGTTAAGTTCATTATAGACACATTTATTAAGTTAGCATATTTTCCATCCGTGTCTATTATACTTTACTGAATTTATTTTGTTTTTAATCCTGAGATAATTAATTACTAGTGAACTTTCCTTAACAACCTCCAACCATGTTAGTGAATTGCTATTATCGGGTTTGCCTTTTCTTGTTGACAACCTTGCTAATTCTTAGAGTAAGACATGAACCATTATACATTAAATGCAATTGCAATATATATTGAACCTTAACGTTCAGTCTATATCGAGTTTGAACGTATTACTTAGTCATGGTTATTTGTGTCGTAAAAAGGGTAATAGAGTTGTGCTATGTTACAGTGGGGAATTGGTAAGTAGCGAATTATTGTCATTTTCGAAGTATCTAATGTATATTAATGTTACCATTTGGGGCACAAAAATATTTGGCATCAATTCCAAGTACTGCCACTCCTAGGCTGTCTGTGTAGGAAGTATACAGTCAATAGTTTGCTGTCATTGGGTGAAAGATTAGTTTGTCATACTCAACATTATTCCATGTCTGAGATGATTTATTGTTTTAGCATGGTATGATTTTCTCCCAGAATTATGGGAGATTTGTTCTTCAGATTCTTTTATCGGGAGCTATTTATATTTCAAATTGAAAATCAAGTTCGAGCTATTTAGAGTTGAAATTGTGGTCTGAATTGCTCGTACTCTATTTATGATTTATTATTTCTATCTCATTAGCTGCTGTTCTTTATTTATATTGAGAAATGTATACTTATATTCTTGTAGTAGAAAGGATATAAAGCATAAACTGTGCATTTTATTATCGACCTGTTCAGGTTGGTAACAATTTCTTTATCAAGATGCACGAACAAGAAAACTGGTAAACCACCTTTAAAGAATTTTGTGGGATCTGTATAGAAATTTGCTGCATCAAAATACAAAGGGCATCGATGCCGTTTGTGTATAATAATTAGACATGGAAGGTTGCATATCATAAAGTAAGGGTTTCTAGAAATTTTACTATTAAGGCCCCACAAAATGATCTAACCTGATGTGGGATTTGATAGCTAGGCTGTAAAACAAGCTAGGCGGTTGGTGGGAATATTCTAGAGAAAGAACACTCTGGAAAAAGTAAAGAGTACAATAAAAATATCTAGATATTTTCCAAGATGTTTTCTAGAGAAAGAAATCTCTAGAATACTTTATAAGAAAATATTTAGTCTAAAGATAATTCTAGAAAAAGTAGTTGACTTTTAATATTCCCCCTCAACAACTACTCTCTCGTAGTGTTACCCTGCTGATCATACCAAGCTGTCTGAACTTCTCGAACTTAGCACCATTGAGCCCCTTCGTAAATATATCAGCAACTTGGTCTTCGGTGTTTGTATACTTCATCTTAATGTCACCTTGCAGTACCTTATCTCGTATAAAATGATAATGCACCTCCACATGCTTGGTTCTTGCATTAAATACTGGATTTTCTGCCAACCGTATTGCTAATTGATTATCACAATGTAGTTGTGTAGCACAATGAATTGGCTGACGAAGATCCTGCATAAGCTGCCTCAACCATGTACATTCTTGTGCTGCCACTGTTGTTGCTCTATACTTCACTTTTGTGCCTGACAATGACACTGTAGGTTGTCTCTTACTAAACCAAGAAATTGCTGCGGAATCAAGACTGAATACGTATCCACTAGTTGATCTTCGTGTGTCATGATCTCCATCATAGTCAGCATCGCAATGTCCTACTACCGTGCAAGCTTCTCCTTTCTTATAATATAAGCCGTGATCAATTTTTCCTTAAACATACCTCAATATCCTGCGCACGGCTTGCAAATGGGGCTTAGGATTTTGCATAAATCGGCTAACTACAGCTGCATATGTGATGTCGGGCCGTGTAAGAGAGAGATTAGGCTGCCCACTAACTGTCTGTACATCGATACATCCTCCAAGTCTACCTTCGGCCAAGCAGAGTCTTGTATTGATCTCTATTGGAGTTGATATAGGCTCGCACTCGAGCATTCCAAAGTTTTCAAGATCTCTCATATACTTTTGCTGGCATAGGAATAATCCATCCTTGGTTCGCTCGACTTCGAGACCAAGAAAGTGCTTTTAGCTCTCCAAGCTCCTTCATTTGAAACCTCACCGAAAGATTGACTCTTATTTGATGAATCTCCGCATCATCTTCAGTAATGATGAGATCATCCACATATACGAGTATGATAGCTAGCTTTTCACCATTAACTTTCACAAATAGGCTACTATCAGTAAGTGTAACTGAATATCCATTTTGTAGTAGGAATTCAGCTATCATACCATATTAAGCTCTAGGTGGGTGCCTGCTGTTAGGGTCAAAAATTACGTCCCGGTTGACCAAGTTAAAATCAAATTCAACCTCAAGCTAAGTGGGCCTAAGTCCAGGTCAAGACCGAGCATGGAAGGGACCAGCCCCATGACAAAAATAATGAAGCCATAAATTAGTTTAATGTAATTCTCTTTTAGGAATAAATGTATGTAAAATGGGCAAAAAGCAAAAAATTTGTAAACCCCATGGCATATGTGCAAAAAAAGATAAGCACATAAGGCATGAGGTGGCACAAGTGCCATTTGGCAAAACTCAAAGGGCTATATGTAAAGTGTGTAGCCTATAAAGGCAAACATGATGAAAAATCAAGAACTTTTTCATACTCTAAAAAAAAGTCTAGGGTTATGTGACTCCTTCTCATTTCTCAAGGTTCTAAACCTTCTTCCTTTTTCTTGAATTAAATCAAGAGTTTCACTCTTTTTTTCCCAAAAAGGAATAAATTTTTACCATAAAACCCACAAAGGGGAGCTCAGATCTTCCATTAGATCTCTAAAAGTGGAGATTTTTAAGTCTCACCCATTTTTCTCTCCAAGATCCAGCCAACAGAGAGGAGGAAGGAAGCTCATCTTCAAAAATCCCACTTTGGGAAGATCCAAGGCTCGAGAAAATCCGGGGGTCCCCTTTCATCATTTCCGAAAATCTCTTAGGAGTTTAATTCCACACAAAAAATAATAATAAATCCATTTTTTCTAGGAGTTTAACTCTAAAAGTCAATCGGGAGTACAACTCCTAGTACAGGGCTAAGCCCTTTTTTCCATGGGCGCCCAGCGCCCACGTGTAGGGCGCATGACCCGTTGGCGCCCAGCGTCCACGTGCGGGGCCCGTTTGCGTCCGTGCGCCCGGCACGCACGCGGGGGGCGCGTCCTTAGGATGCTCCTCACCCCTCTTTTTCTCTTATGCTCCACACTCAAAACATGTTTCCCGTTAGAAAATTTTTCTAACGAGGCGTTGTCCTGCATCCTGTAAGGGGGCTGCTAGCCCCTTTGACCCCTAGCCCGCTATCCGGATAGCGGGACCCTCGTAAACTTTGCATGGCTCCTGATATATCCAAGCCCCCTCCAAAACACAACACACGCACACCGCACATTGAGTTCGCATGAGCAGTTTTACCCGTCAATCGTAGTTCTCTCGCTTCAAAGACGAGAGGTAATTAACGACAGCTTAGTCCGTGGCTGTCTGAGATTCGGACCCCACAATCAATAAACCCCGGCTAACTCTAGACAGGGGGAATTTGTAGTATGCCCGACAAACGACACGTATTTCCCATCTCAATGGGGTGATGAAAAACACCTTACATATTCTGGCACGTCCGGTGGGACACTTCTCTCCTCCCATATCTCGGGTCATGCATTCATGCGAATTCATTTAACATATATACCGATATTTGTACTGAAATGATGCTTTTCTGTGCAGCAATCAACTTTCAACGACTATATTTTCTAAGATGGATTCTGCTTCCGACGCGACCCCGATCCCATACGTGGTCAAGATCAATGCTCGAGTGATTCTCTCCGCAAGCCTCAGTCGGCAGAGGGAGGAACCGTCCCGCCAATTTGGTTCCGCCATCATCTACCCTGCCGGAAGTGCTCATTTGTCAGAAATCCCGGCAAACCAAGCGGCCAAACCGACCTCAAGGGGTAGGAGGCCGAATGTTGTGGTCGTTAAAGCATCCTACCCCAAATGCAGGTCCGTATTCGAACAGCTCTCCACCGTTCCAACTGAGGGTAAGGCCGTCAACACCAATAGAGCCACAAAGTATCTCCAGCAGGCTCAGACGGCGCCCTTGACAATTGCGCGAGCGGGTGTCTTCTCTGGACTCCCTGTTAATCGGGCTACGGCGGCTTCCCGAAGAGCCGAAACCTGTCAAGTGCTCAAAATAGAAAGGTTGAGACAGAAGCGGCTTAGATATCAAGCCAACAGAAGGCTAGGACTCTAGCCAAGTGGAATCTTGTGAGGTTCCAAGAGCATGGTTACCTTATGACGATGGCTGAGTCGGCCGTAAAAATCAGCAATTCTTTCGAATCTCTGAAGTGGGTTTAGAAAAATTCCATGACTGCCAGAATCAAGAAAACAACAGTCCGAACAATGCTACAAAAAGACGTGTCCCTGCCCCAAAAGAGAAAACATGACACCATCTCTTCAAGAGTCTATCAGGTGCTCTGTGCCGCGCGAAAGCAGTGGGAAAAATTCAGAAAAGAAGCGCCAGCACCATTCAAGAACCTGGTCAGGCCAGCCGTCTTCAATCGATTGTCCGTTATCGAAACAGAAGGGCCCCGACAGCGGTCCACGAAATCAACTACCAATAATAAAAAGACGGCCAGATATGTTATCCACACGGTCTATATGGCGGGCACACACCCCAGCGACAACTTTCACAGCAAAAACAAGAATGGGGCCATCATATCCCTAACCCAATCTGGCTTGAATGTGGTTGCCGCTTCCTAAGATCAGCCGCCTCCGCTGGATGATGAAAACTCTCTCGATGAGGTCTATAGGTTGAAAGACCCTTCAGTCCATGTAGAGTCAAGCTCGGACAGTGAGGAAGAGCCGACTTTCCGTCCTAGGACCGCAGAGCAAGAGCTGCTTCAAAAACTTCAAAAACATCTCATGAGCAAACATAAAGAGACGGCTAAGCTCTATTCAAAAATTGACGACCTAACGAACGTGATGCAGCTCACGGCTTAAATTGCCCGGGTGCCTCCCAATCAAGCACAAGTCTCTACTCATAAGCCAGGTGATGACAACCCGAAGCAACCGATGCCTGTCCTTTTGGGTCCAAGATTGGGCGAGCCGCACGAAAGCCGGCCACATTTCGCTTCTGGGGACGCCTTGGCCCCAGATAGTACCATCCCGCTACTACAAGATCGGATAATGTATTTGGTCACTAGCAAGGTTGAAACATTTGTAGCCGAACCGAAGCTCGGAAAGAAATCGGCAGGAGTGGGCCGCCATATCCCGCACAGTACGATCTGATCGAGTTCCCGAGATTCCTCCTTTGCTTTGAGCAAATCCCCTTCTTGCAATTCTTTTTTTTTACTCGGAAGATTTGACGGGATGGGAAACGCAAATCAGTACGTCGCCTACTTTACAACGTCGTGCGGAAATACAGGGGGCAATGATGCACTCCTTCGTCAGTTTGTTAACAGCCTGACCGGTGTCGCTTTCGACCGGTATGCAAGTATACCAGACGGGCTCGTCACTACTTTCGCCCAAATGGAGTCTGTTTCGGAAAGATTTATGAGTGTTGGTGACAAAATCTCCATCGCTGACCTCGTGAGAACCAAGCCAGAAAAAAACGAAAGCAACACGGACTTTATTGCCCTATGGCGCAACCTCACTGTTAAGTGAGAACCGCCGCTAGAGCACGGCCATTCCGTCAGCCTCCTTATTGTGAACCTCAGCAATTGGATGGTCCCATTCTTATGTACAGCATGCTTCAAGACGTTTCAAGAGCTGACCAAGAAAGTCCAAATGCTGGAACGCTCGAAGCAAGATCTATCCCGGACTCTTAGAGATACAAGACTTGGAAGAGAAAGAGGGACGACAACCGTAGAAGCGGGAATTCCAGCAACACCAATATTTTCAATGCGTCCGACAATGAAGACAAGCGAAAAGCAGGCGAATCCAAAACCAACTGGTCTCGAAAGCCAGTGCTGGGAGGAGAGGGCCTTTCCTAGATGAGAAAAAGAACAAGGTTTACTCTTTCAGAAGGGACAAGGTCCGCAAGATATTCAAAGATGCCATGAACAACGATTTACAATTGTCAGAGTCGAAAAGACCTCACGAAGCAAAAATGACCGACAATCCTTTATATTGCCCGTACCACCGAGTTGTGAGCCATGCGATCGAGAATTGCTATATTTTCAAAGACTGGGTCGAGAAGCAGTACAAAACTAGGGCGATCGAGTTGTCCAGGGTTAAAGAACGTGTATCTCCGAACTTAACTCAAAGTCAAGCAAAAGAGGTTCACTCGTCAAGTCAGTGAAGCGAAGCGGAACGGCGAGGCAAGTGAACGAGATGCAACCACTAATTTCATACAGACACAAGCTGAAGCCTTCTGAGAGTAGACAGCTGAACCCGCTATCCTGAGGAATGAAACTGACTCGCCGCAGCCGACATGGAGCATGCACATGTCTAAAAAGATGAAGATGCTAAAGTTACTTCAGAAAGAGCCCAGAACGGAATGGGAAGGGCAGAAGGAGCCCACCGTTCTAGCTACCAATTTGGCTCAATCAGGCTCAAAACCTAAAACGCTCAAGAAGAAGAAAAGTGCGTCTCGAGCGAAAAAGAGTCTGCACGGAGATCGACCATTTAAAAATATATCGATTCTTTCGAAAACTATGAACAAAAGGAAAGAACTCTAATTCAATCGAAGGAGTTCTTTCCCGTAGAAGCGGTTGAGATTCTGAAGGAGCTAGAAGAAAACTCCGATAACAAGATCCCTATAGTGACCTGCTACGTCGTCCACCTTGGTAGCGACTCGGAGGAAGAACTCTGTTTTCCCGAGGAGGACGAGGAGCTCGCCACGAAGGCCAACTAAATCCAACTCAGAAGCGGTAAGGCTCTACCGCCAAATCAAGGCAACGCCCCAAAAGGGAAGGAAAAACAAGTCGCTAATGAAAAAGATGGCTGAGGGCCGGCTCATAAAAATTCGAGTACTTTCTCGGTGGACTATAATGTCTTGGCTCATCTCCGAAAGCTTCCGTCTTTCCTGAGCATCTACGATGCCTTGGTCCTATTTAAGGAGCTTGGAGATATTCTCATTCACACTCTATAAAATCCCGAGCGGTACCAGGCTCGCTTTGCGGAAATTGATATGAAAGAAGCCCAATACACTCTTCATACAGCCACAGTTACATTTAAAGATGAAGACATGTTACTAGGAACAGCTGAGCACAACCGACCACTTTACGTGACAGGGTACAGCGACGGAGACCGGATTAATCGCATATTGATTGATCCAGGAACCTCAGTGAACATCATGAACTTGCGGACTCTGAAGAGTTGGTCAATAGACGTCCGACACATGTCAAGGGAAAGAATTGTCATTCAAGCCTTCAAACAAAATTGTTATTCAAGCCTTCAAACAAAATTGTCAGCAAGATCTGGGATTCATAGCTCTGCCGATCAGGTTCGGGGACCTTCAAACTGAACCCAAGATATACGTGATCGACGTCGACACATCCTATAAGATTTTCCTGGGAAGGTCGTGGCTTCACGATTACAGCATCGTTCCGTCAACTCTCCATCAGTGCATGGAGTATACTAAAAATGGAGAAGAAAGATACATTGACGGAGACATCTAGCCGTTCGGTGTGCATGAAGTCCGATATGAAGATTCTCGGTATTTTGTGAACCTCCAAAGTGCTGAGCCACAGCTGGCAAAAAACAGAACGATCCCGAAACTCAAAAGCAAATCTTAGCCGGCTGTCACTTTCAAAAGCAAAAACCCCAAGCCCGTCTGCATTTCAGCAGTGACACTGATGAGTCCGACGTTGGAAGTCCGTACGTCTATAAAAACCGCCATCATTTTGGTAGCGATACGGACGTGTCTGATATTGAAGGCTCATCCGGCAGTCAAATTCGCTCTCGTTTAGGCAGTGACACCGAAGAATTAGAAAAAGAGGATCCATCTTGCAACAGCTGTTCAAATCGGGCTCTCGTGCAAAAAGCGAAGCTAAGGGATACCTTCGAAGTTACGGAAGGGTCCCTAGCTGTCACAAGGGTGCCGGAGCAGATGTGCAAAGAGCTCGATGCATTGTCAGTTTCCACCGTGGACCAGCTGAAGACCTTCTACTTTCTCGGAAGAAAGAGTGGACAGAAGAGCATCTTGTTTGATGGGTCAAATCTTGTCGTGCTCCCGGACGATTTGTCTGTCACGTGCCTTTCCTGTGAAAGAGGCATAAGAGCCATCCTAAACCCCAGATATTATGCGTCCGAGATGCGGGAATATTTTAAATAGTGCGGATGCCAGTTATGTCAAACGGACTCTGAAGCGAAGTTTTATGAGTGGCTGTGG
The DNA here is from genome assembly GCA_030015575.1 of Agapanthus africanus. Classification (NCBI taxonomy): domain Eukaryota; kingdom Viridiplantae; phylum Streptophyta; class Magnoliopsida; order Asparagales; family Amaryllidaceae; genus Agapanthus; species Agapanthus africanus. Next base: position 425,566,249 of record CM057349.1, read on the forward strand.
CACCCGCCTCAGGTCCGAGCACTCATCAATAGACGAATCCCAGATAGACGGGACATAGGTTTCATTCAACCTAATGACAAAGTATGCTAAATGATCCATGTTGGTGAAACCAGCGAGAGGTCAAATGATGACGATGACCTAACCGAGCCAGAAGAAATCCTTCGAGTGCTCGAAGATGGCGGACAAGCAACCTTCGACGAGCTAATTGAGATTGATTTGGGATCGTCCGATAATCCAAGGCCAACCTACATCAGCTCGCTCTTGTCAGAGGAAATGAAAGAGCAGATAATCGCTCTACGCATGAGTTCGCCGACTTCTTCGCATGGACGTACAAAGAAATGTCTGGTCTTTCCCCTAAAGTGGCCGTGCATAAGATGACTATATCTCCTGATGCTAAGCCAGTCAAACAAGCTCCACGAAGAATGAGAAGGGTATTGGAAGAAAAGGCCATCGAGGAAACCAAGAAACTCATCGATGCCGGTTTCATCAGAGAAGAGAAATATGCGAACTGGATTGCATGCATTGTCCCGGTGAAAAAGAAGAATGGACAGATACGAGTTTGCATTGATTTCAGGGGCTCAACAAGACATGCCCTAAATATGATTTTCCGCTTCCGGTAATAGAAATGATGGTTGACGATACCTCAAATTATGAGTTGTTCACTTTCATGGATGGTTCGTTTGGGTACAATCAGATAAAAATGTCGTCTGAGGATGAGAAGCATACAACATTTCGAACCCTGATCGACATATACTGTTACAAAGTGATGCCGTTCGGACGGAAGAACGCAGGTGCTACATATCAAAGGGTAATGACCAATATCTTTGATGACCTAATCTATAAAGTGTCGAATGTTATGTTGACGATTTGGTCGTCAAGATTAAAGCCAAGGCTAATCACATCCAAGATCTCACGATCGTTTTCACCAAATTGAGAGAATACGATCTGAAGATAAATCCTCTAAAGTGCGCTTTTGGCGTGTCATCAGGAAAATTCCTGGGCTTCATAGTCCGACATCGAGGGATCGAAATTGACCCATCAAAGATAAAGGCCATCATGGAGATGCCCCTCAGAAGAATCTGACGCAGCTGAGATCTTTTCAAGGCAGCCTTGCTTATATACGAAGGTTTATCTTAAATTTATCGGGGAGATGTAGGCCCTTCTCAAAGCTCATGAAGAAAAGAGCTCTTTTTGTTTGGGATGCCGAATGTCAAGAAGCGTTCGAAAGCATCAAACAGTACCTGTTGCACCCTCCAGTGCTGGCTGCTCCCATTCCAAATAAATCACTGATTCTCTACACTGCCGCGTTAGATGAATCACTCGGCACGCTGCTTGCCCAGAATAACAAGGAGGGAAAAGAAAATCCCCTCTACTATCTCAGTCGAACTTTAGTCGGGAGGGAACATAATTATTCCTCGATCGAAAAGCAATGCTTGGTTCTGATATTCGCCGTGAAGAAGCTGAGGCACTATCTGCTCGCTCATCGGGTTATGTTGATCTCCAAGGTCGATCCGCTCAAACACTTAATGACCAAAACAAGCCTAGCCGGCGGAATGGCAAGATGGGCTGTCATGCTGCTTGAGTTTGACATAGTTTATATTTCTCAGAGAGCAATAAAAAGGCAAGCCCTTGCCGATTTCCTCGCTGCTCATCCCATACTAGAAGGGTCGCCGCCAAATTGTGAATTACTCGATGAACAAGTGCTGCACCTCGAGGATAGAGAGCCATGTTGGGAGCTCTACTTCGATGGAGCCTCATCAATAAGGACCTCCAGTAAATCAAGCGTCTTGGAGATAAAAGCGGGGATATGATTGGTGTTCGTCACGCTATCGGGAGGAACCCTACGACTTTCTTTCGCTCTCATCGAGCCTCGCACAAACAACGAGGCTGAGTGTGAAGCTCTGATAGCTGGTTTGGAGATCGCTATAGAAATGAGAATCCTTCGGCTACGGGTTTACGGTGACTTCTAGCTTGTCGTTAACCAAGTGAGCGGCGACTACAAGATATATAAGCCCGAGTTAGCTCGATATAGAAGCCGGGTGGTGGAACTCATGAAAAGGTTCATTCATATTGAACTAATGAGAGTTCCTAGGGCGTTGAACGGAAAAGCCGACGTACTCGCTCGCCTAGTCAAAGAGCTGGCTGATCCCGACATGGTTGAAATTCCGATCACAGTCATAAGCCGGCAAATTCTGCCCCCAGTCTCTTTACGAGAAGAAAGCGCAGAACAAAAGAGCAATTCTGCCGAAGAAGTTCTGATCATTCAAGAGGAGCCCAATTAGAGAAAACCCTTCATAGAGTACCTCTGATACGACAAGCAGCATGAAGAAAAATCTATGAGGGTTCAGCTAAATGTTTGTAAATAATACGCTATACCGCAGATCATATGACCAACTCTGACTCAGCTGTCTGTCATTGGCCGAAACCCAAAAAGTCATGAAAGAAGTTCACTCGGGCGTCTGCGGGGCTCACCAGTTCGGCGCCAAAATGCGGCTTCAGATCAAACGGCTTGGATATTATTGGCCCACCATGATAAGGGATTGCGAAGAGCATGCAAAGAAATGTCATATCTGCCAAATTCACGATGATTTCATTCATAAGCATCCTAATCTGTTACGTCCTACTGTGGCGTCGTGGCTTTTCGAAGTTTGGAGCACCGACATAGTTGGCCCAATTGATCCTCCATCATCCAAAGGCCACCGGTTTATATTGGCTGCAACAGAGTACTTCTCCAGATAGGCTGAACCTGTCCCGCTAAAAGAAATCAAGACAAGATATTCTGATATTCTTCCGGCATAATATTCTATACCGCTTCAGTACATCAAGAAGAATCATTTCTGACAATTGGCCTTCTTTCAAGAGCTTCAAAATCTCAAGGTTCGCTATTCAGTATAAGATAGACTAGAGATATTCCTCTATCTATAATCCAAGAGCCAATGGACTAACCGAAGCCTTCAATAAAACTCTATGCAAGCTCCTGAGGAAAAATGCTTCAGCCAACAAGAGACTGCAATCTCAAACTTCACGAAGCGTTGTGGTCATTTCGTACCACGCACCGTACTCCAACTCAGTTCACTCCATACACATTACTCTTCGGAGTGGAGGCGATCCTCCCCTCGAAATCGAAGTTCCAAGCTTAAGAATGGCCGTTCATCACGAGTTGACGGAGGAGAAAAACAAGCTCCTTCGGCTCGAAGAGCTCGACGCCCTTGAAAAAAAGAGGCTCGTAGTATAGCAAAATCTGGAGCTGTATCGAGCCCAAATGTCACGGGCCTATGACAAGATGACCCGTCTCCGCGCTTTCAAGAAAGGCGAATTGGTGTTGGTCCTCAAAATGCCGATCATCCTTAATCGGCATGCCAAGGAAAAATTCGAGCCAAATTGGGAAGGGCCATACGTTATCGAGAAAGTGTTCGACGGAGAATCCTACCAATTAATAAGCGCCAAGGGAGAGGTCCATGCCACCCATCAATGGCGGATATCTTAAGATATGCTATTCGTGAATGCTCCAAGTCGCAGACGAATTGAGCACACTGGTCCTATGGTCTGGATCATATATCCTGTAAAACTATATACAATCCACGGGTATAAACGACCCCTATCTTTCCCAAAGTCTTACCGGCGAGACTACATTTAAAGTCCCACCGGCGATGAAGCTAAAAAAGGTATGTCCACAGGTAAAACGAGCACGGATGAAAACCCGAAAGGGCTTCCTGAGTAAAAACAGCAGGACTGCCGGCGAGTTTGTGAAAACCCGAAAGGGCGCATGTAGGGTGTTTTTCGTCACCCCATTGAGATGAGAATACGCGCGCGCTTGTCAGGCGCACTACAGATTCCCCCGGCCTAGGGTAGGCCGGGGTTTATTGATTGTGGGGATCCGAATCTCCGGCAGCCGCGGACTAAGCTGCCGTTAATTACCCCTCGCCTTTGGGGCGAGGGAACCTCCGATTAACGGGTTAAACTGGTCATGCGAACTCAATGTGCAGTGTACGTGTGTTGTGTTTTGAAAGGGGGGTTTTGGATATATCGGGAGCCACGCAGAGTTTTTACGGGGGTCCCGCTACCCGGATAGCGGGCTGGGGGTCAAGGGGGCTAGCAGCCCCCTTGCGGGGTGCGGGGCAGCGCCCCGTTAGAAATTTTTTTCTAACAGGGACAGTGTCGCGGAGTATGTGTATGTGTACATTTATATACATATGTATATATATACATGTAAATATAAGTAAAGGGGAAAAAGACATCCAAAGGATGCGTGGGGCCAGCGTCTAGAGCGCTGTGCGCTAAGATGCTGTGCGCTCAGGCGCGCGCGCGCCACGTGTCGACACGTGGGCAACTTGCGCATGAGCGCTGCGCGCAGGTGCGCAAGCGCACGCGCCACGTGTCGGCATGTGGGCGTTTTGCGTAAGAGCGCTGCGCGCAGGTGCGCAAGCGAGCGCGCGCCACGTGTCGGCACGCGGGCGCTTTGCGCACTTGCGCAAGCGCGCCACGTGTCATCACGCGGGCGCTTTGCGCTTGCGCAAGCGCGCAGGTGCGCAAGTGCGCGCGCCACGTGTCGGCACGCGGGCGCTTTGCGCAAGAGCGCTGCGCGCAGGTGCGCAAGCGCGCGCGCGCCACGTGTCGGCACGCGGGCGCTTTGCGCCCTTGCGCAAGCGCGCCACGTGTCGTCACGCGGGCGCTTTGCGCACTTGCGCAAGCGCGCAGGTGCGCGCGCCACGTGTCGGCACGCGGGCGCTTTGCGCACTTGCGCTGCGCGCCGGAGAGGACAAGAGGCTTTTAGCCTAAAAAGATTTCTCTGAAGAGAGATCAAAGAGGAGTTGGACTCCTGAGTGTTTTTTTCTTCTTTCTTGGGGGTTTAGTGAAAGATCTTCTTCTTCCTCCTCTGTTGGCTGGATCTTGATGATCAAGAGATGTGAGATCTAAAAATTTCTCCTTTCTGAGATCTAATGGTAGATCCAAGTTCCCCTTTGTGGGTTTTGTGGTGAAAGACTTCTTAGTTTTTGAAAAGAAAGAGTAAAACTCTTGATTTAATTCAAAAGAAATTAGAAGGTTTAGAACCTTGGAGAAGGAGCAGGAGGCACAAAGAACCCTAATTTTTGGGGGAATGAAAAGTTGTTTTTTTTCATCATCATTTTGCCTTATATAGGCTTACATATTTACATATAGCCCCTTGGGCTTTACAAAAATGGCATTTTTGCCTATCTCATGGCTCATGTGCCATTTCATTTTTGCACATAAGCCATGGGCTTACAAAAATTTGGCTTTATGCCCATTTTGCATACATTCATGTATAAAAAATTACATGAAAATTATTTATTACATGATCTATATTTTAGCATGGAGGAGGCTGGCCGCGGGCTCGACTTGGGGATGGGCCCGCTTGACCTGGGCTCGGGCCCACCTGGCTTGGGGTTGACCTTGACTTTGACTCGGTCAACGTGGGTGTAAATTTTTACCCCAACAAAGTGCCCCCCATCAATAAATGCACACCGCACATTTGAGTTGTGTGCATGAAATTGATGGATCTTGAAGCTGAACTTCGAGGTGGAACATCATTCCGGAGGCGAAGCATCATCCCGGGGAGCATGATTCCCGAGGAGCGGAGCATCATTTCGATTAGCGGAGCATAATTCCAACGTCAGAGTATCATTCCGAAGCGCGGAGCATAATTCCAGGGTTGGAGCATCTTTCCGAAGAGCGGAGCATAATTCCAAGGTCGGAGCATCTTTCCGAAGAGCGGAGCATAATTCCAGGGTCGGAGCATCTTTCCGAAGAGCGGAGCATAATTCCAGGGTCAGAGCATCTTTTCGAAAAGCGGAGCATAATTCCAGAGATTGGAGCACCGTTCCGATGGGCAGAGCATAATTCCAGAGATCGGAGCATCATTCCGATGATCGGAGCATGGTTCCAAGGATCGGAGCATTGTTCCGAAGGGCGGAGCATCGTTCCAAGGATCGGAGCATCGTTCCGATGGGCGGAGCATGATTCTAGGGGATCGGAGCATCATTCCGATGGGCGGAGCATGATTCCAGGGGATCGGAGCATCATTCCGATGGGCGGAGCATGATTCTAGGGGATCGGAGCATCATTCCGATGGGCGGAGCATGATTCCAGGGGATCGGAGCATCATTCCGATGGGCGGAGCATGGTTCCAAGGATCGGAGCATCGTTCCGAAGGGCGGAGCATCGTTCCAAGGAACGGAGCATCGTTCCGATGGGCGGAGCATGATTCCAGGGTTCGGAGCATCATTCCGAGGAGCGGAGCATAATTCCGACGAGGAGGTCGTTGGTTGATTCCGAGCCGAAGCATAATTCCGACAGGGAAGGCAGATGCACCGAGGCGAAGCATCATTTCGAAACGGGGTGCATATTCTGAGACGAAGCATAATTCCGACGCAGAGCTTGCTGGTTGACTTGATTCCGAGGTGGAGCATAATTCCGACGAGGAGGTCGTTATCCCGAGGCGAAGCATGATTTCGACACGGGGTAAATTCTGGGACGAAGCATGATTCCGCCGCAGAGGTTGTTGGTTTGATTTGATTTGGGTTGACATCAGCATCGCTACACTGGGATTATGGTACCAGGAGCGAATCATCATTTGCCTTTGAGAGGATTTTGGGATTGGTTTTGGTTGGCATCTGCATTGCTGCACTGGAATAATGTCAGGAGCAACTCATCATTTGCCCCGAGAGGATTTGTGAATTGGTTTTTGTTTGGCATCAGCATCGCTACACTGGAATATGGTACCAGGAGTGAATCATCATTTGCCTTTGAGAGGATTTTGGGATTGGTTTTGGTTGGCATCTGCATTGCTGCACTGGAATAATGCTAGGAGCAACTCATCATTTGCCCCGGGAGGATTTGGGAATTTTTTTTTGTTTTGGCATCTGCATTGCTGCACTGGAATGATGCCAGGAGCAACTCATCATTTGCCCCGGGTGGACTTGGGAGAGATTGGGATTGCTTTACGCCCGTGGATTGTATACGGTTTTGCAGGATGTATGATCCAGACCGTAGGGCCATAAAAATTTTTGGGACTTTGTTGGCGTCTGCATCGCTGCACTGGAATATGGTACCAGGAGCGACTCATCATTCGCCGTTAGGGTATGGGATTTGGAATTTGGTTGGCGTCTGCATCGCTGCACTGGAATATGGTACCAGGAGCGACTCATCATTCGCCGCTTGGGGTATGGGATTTGGAATTTGGAATTTGGCTGGCGTCTGCATCACTGCACTGGAATATGGTACCAGGAGCGACTCATCATTCGCCACTTGGGGTATGGGATTTGGAATTTGGAATTTGGCTGGCGTCTGCATCGCTGCACTGGAATATGGTACCAGGAGCGACTCATCATTCGCCACTTGGGGATTGGGGAGCGATGGCTTAGAAGACAGGTTTAGGTCCCTGTCACCTAAGGCTTTTCAATTTTATGGGCCGTGAGGGTCCCATAAAAGCATTTTCTCCCTACGAGTCGTAAGGATCCCGTAGGTGTATTTTCTCCTTAAGAGTCGTGAGGACTCCTAAGTGTGTTTTTCCTTTATGAGTCGTAAGGATCCCACAAAGGTTTGTTCTCCTCATGTATCGTGAGGACACATGAGTGGGTCTTCTCAATGGAGCATAATTCCACAGGCGGAGACCAGTCACGTAACTGGTGATTGCGGTGGGGCATGGGTATGCTGAGAATTATTTGAGCCCGTGGATTGTATACGGCAGTCAATTTGGGGACTGGCCGTAGGGCTGGGAGAATTTTGAAAAATTGGATTTTGGTTGGCGTCTGCATCGCTGCACTGGAATATGGTACCAGGAGCGACTCATCATTCGCCGTTTTTTTTTGTTGTTGTTTTTTTTTTACCGCGATTGCTCTATCATTTCAGCTTTTCTTATCGCAAAAATCGTGATTGCCCTATCATTTCGGCTTTTATTCGCGGTTGCCCCATCATTTCGGCTTTATTTTCATTTTCAGTTTTACTCGCTGGTTTTTATTGCGAGTTGCCCCATCATTTCGGCTTTTCTTTATTTTTCTTTTATTTACACACATTTTTTTTTTATATACACACATTTTTTTTATATACACACATTTTTTTTACATTCCCAGTTTAACGACTTAGAGGTCGACTGTTCCCAGTTTAATGACGTGGTGGTCGACTGTTCCCAGTTTAATGACGTGGTGGTCGATTGTTTTCAGAGAGAGACGGATATCCGAGAGAATCAGTTTCACGAAGAACTTCGGTCTCCGTTTGTATGAAATTGCCGGTCGCAGTTGGACTGTTTGTTAACACGCCTTTAGACAGTTCTATCTCTCCTGCCTTGTATTGTTTTTCGACCCAATCTTTGAAGACGAAGCAGTCCTCAATGGCATGACCTATCACCCTGTGATAGGGGCAGTATTTGGGGTCGTCGGTCCTATTCGCTTCCTGCGGTCTTTTTGACTCTGGCAGTTGTAGACCGTTCTTCAGGGCGTCTTTAAATATTTTATGGATTTTATCCCTTCTGAAGGAATAGACCTTATCCAGCTTCTCTTTCAGTGGAGATTCTCCTCCCTCTCCGAACATTGGCTTCCGAGGCTGGTTGGCGCTAGGTCCTCTCACCCCTTGCTTATTTCGGTTAGCCGAAGTGTTGAAAGATTCAGAATCATCGGAGTTTCCGCCTTTGCGATTATCGTCCTTCCGGTTTCTCCATGACCTATTATTATTTTGAGAATCCGAGGAGGACTCCTGTTTTGAGCGCTCCAGCATCTGGACTTTCCTGGTCAGCTCTTGGAATGTTTTGAGAACCGCGGTGCATAAAAACGGGGCCATCCAATTGTTGAGATTTCCGACGAGGAGACTGACAGATTGGTCCTGCTCTATCTGCGGTTCGCATTTGACGGAGAGATTGCGCCATCGGGTTATAAAATCTGTGCTGCTTTCGTCGCTCTTGGGTTTGGTCCTTACGAGCTCGGCAATGGTAATCTTATCGCTGACGCTCATGAACCTCTGCCGAAACAGAGACTCCATTTGGACAAAAGTTGTGACGGAGCCGTCCGGTATGCTCGCGTACCAGTCGAAAGCAACATCGGTCAAGCTATTAACGAACTGGCGGAGGAGAAGCGCATCATTGCCCCCAGTATTCCCGCATGAGGCTTTGAAGTGGGCGATATGCTGATTCGCATTTCCCATCCCATCGAATCTTCCGAATTTAGGGATGACATAGCCGCTAGGAAATTCTACCAAATCATATTGAGCAGGATATGGTCTCCCGCTACTGCTAACATCTTTTTGCGCTTCAGCTTCGGCTACCAGTGTTTTGACTTTGCTGGTAACCAAATCCATGATTTGATCTTGAGTTAGCGGGCTACTGTCATCGGTAGCCAAGACATTTCCCGAGATAGGATGCAACTGATTTTCATGCGGTCCGCCCACTTTTGGATTTGGGGGAACGGGCGTCGGCTGTTTCGAGACACCGTTTCCTGGTTCATGAGAGTCCTGCGCTTGATTGGGCGGCTGAGAGGCAAGTCGGGCCGTGAGCTGCATCACGACATTCGTCAAGTCATCGATTTTGGAGTAGAGTTTGGCCATCTCCTTGTCTTTGTTTCTGAGCTGCTTTCGGAGCTCTTGAAGCAGCTCTTGCTCCGCGGTCCTGGGGCGGAAAGTCGGCTCTTCTTCGCTTTCCGAGCCCGACTCCTCATGGACCGAAGGGTCTTTCTGCCTATCATCCTCATCAAGAGGGTTTTCATCACCCAGCAGAGGCGGCTGTTCTTGGGAAGCGGCCACCACATTCAAGCCAGATCGGGTTTGAGATGTGGTAGCCCCATCCTTACTTTTGCTGCGCGTGCCCACCGTGTAGACAGTGTGGATCACATACCCAGCCATTTCCTCATCTTCGGCGGGGTAACCCTGTTCTTCGAACCTCATGAGGTTTAGCCTGGCCGGAGCCCTAGCCCTTTTGTTGGCTCTATATCTGAGCCTTTTCTCCCTCAGCTTCTCGATTTTGAAGGCTTGGTGGGCATCCGCTACCCGGGAAGCCATTGTGAGTTGATCAGAGGGGAGCTTAGAGAAGACACCCGATCGAGCAGTGGTCAAGGGCACCGCTGGAGCATGCTCGGGACGCATTGTAGCTTTGTTGGTGTCGATGGCCTTGCCCCCAGCTGGGGCCGTGGAGAGTAATTCGGGAACGGACTTGCGCTTGGGCTGAGGTGCCCTTGCGACCACTACATTTGGTCTCCTGCCTTTCGAGACCGGTTTGTCTGCCACCGGAGCCTGAGGAGCTGGGATGGTGCCAACTGGCATGAACATAATAGAGCCGAATGGTAGCAGCGGCTCCTCCCATTGTCGCCCGAGACTGGCCGGAAGGACCGTCCTGGAGTCTATCTTCATCGTGTAGGAGACAGGAGCTGAGTTCATCATCGAAGACATCGTCGGAAGATGATTGCTTGAAATCTGCATGAAAGAGCATTATTTTAGTATAAATATAGACATGTAAATTGATTGAGTTCGCATGAACGTTTAACCCGAAATATGGGAGGAGAGATGGTCCCACCGGGCGTGCCAGAATCTGTAGGGTATTTTTCGTCACCCCATTGAGATGGGAATACGCGCGCGCTTGTCAGGCGCACTACAGATTCTCCCGGCCTAGGGTAGGCCGGGGTTTATTGATTGTGGGGATCCGAATCTCCGGCAGCCGCGGACTAAGCTGCCGTTAATTACCCCTCGCCTTTGGGGCGAGGGAACCTCCGATTAACGGGTTAAACTGGTCATGCGAACTCAATGTGCAGTGTACGTGTGTTGTGTTTTGAAAGGGGGGTTTTGGATATATCGGGAGCCACGCAGAGTTTTTACGGGGGTCCCGCTACCCGGATAGCGGGCTGGGGGTCAAGGGGGCTAGCAGCCCCCTTGCGGGGTGCGGGGCAGCGCCCCGTTAGAAATTTTTTTCTAACAGGGACAGTGTCGCGGAGTATGTGTATGTGTACATTTATATACATATGTATATATATACATGTAAATATAAGTAAAGAGGAAAAAGACATCCAAAGGATGCGTGGGGCCAGCGTCTAGAGCGCTGTGCGCTAAGATGCTGTGCGCTCAGGCGCGCGCGCGCCACGTGTCGACACGTGGGCAACTTGCGCATGAGCGCTGCGCGCAGGTGCGCAAGCGCACGCGCCACGTGTCGGCATGTGGGCGTTTTGCGTAAGAGCGCTGCGCGCAGGTGCGCAAGCGAGCGCGCGCCACGTGTCGGCACGCGGGCGCTTTGCGCACTTGCGCAAGCGCGCCACGTGTCATCACGCGGGCGCTTTGCGCTTGCGCAAGCGCGCAGGTGCGCAAGTGCGCGCGCCACGTGTCGGCACGCGGGCGCTTTGCGCAAGAGCGCTGCGCGCAGGTGCGCAAGCGCGCGCGCGCCACGTGTCGGCACGCGGGCGCTTTGCGCCCTTGCGCAAGCGCGCCACGTGTCGTCACGCGGGCGCTTTGCGCCCTTGCGCAAGCGCGCAGGTGCGCAGGTGCGCGCGCCACGTGTCGGCACGTGGGCGCTTTGCGCACTTGCGCTGCGCGCCGGAGAGGACAAGAGGCTTTTAGCCTAAAAAGATTTCTCTGAAGAGAGATCAAAGAGGAGTTGGACTCCTGAGTGTTTTTTTCTTCTTTCTTGGGGGTTTAGTGAAAGATCTTCTTCTTCCTCCTCTGTTGGCTGGATCTTGATGATCAAGAGATGTGAGATCTAAAAATTTCTCCTTTCTGAGATCTAATGGTAGATCCAAGTTCCCCTTTGTGTGTTTTGTGGTGAAAGACTTCTTAGTTTTTGAAAAGAAAGAGTAAAACTCTTGATTTAATTCAAAAGAAATTAGAAGGTTTAGAACCTTGGAGAAGGAGCAGGAGGCACAAAGAACCCTAATTTTTGGGGGAATGAAAAGTTGTTTTTTTTCATCATCATTTTGCCTTATATAGGCTTACATATTTACATATAGCCCCTTGGGCTTTACAAAAATGGCATTTTTGCCTATCTCATGGCTCATGTGCCATTTCATTTTTGCACATAAGCCATGGGCTTACAAAAATTTGGCTTTATGCCCATTTTGCATACATTCATGTATAAAAAATTACATGAAAATTATTTATTACATGATCTATATTTTAGCATGGAGGAGGCTGGCCGCGGGCTCGACTTGGGGATGGGCCCGCTTGACCTGGGCTCGGGCCCACCTGGCTTGGGGTTGACCTTGACTTTGACTCGGTCAACGTGGGTGTAAATTTTTACCCCAACAGCGCAAACTCGTGAAAAGACATAAAATACACTCGTAAAGCCCTCTCGACCTTGTGAGGAGAAAATCCTTGCGTTAGATCCTTACGACTTACAAAGGAGCAACACACTTAGGAATCTTCACGATTCTTAAGGAGAAAATACATCTGCGAAATCCTCTCGACTCGTAGAGAGAAAATTCTTTTATGAGACTCTTACGATTCATAAAATTGAAAAGACTTAGGTGATAGGGATCTAAACCTGGCTCGTGAGCCATTGCTCCCCAACGGGCAACGACAAATGATGAGTCGCTCCTGGTATTGCTTCAGTGATAGCGGTGCTGATGTCGACAAAAAACCTATGCTGATGCCGACCAAAAATCTAAATCCCAAGTTTTCCCTAAGGCAAATGATGAGTTGCTCCTTGCATTATTCCAGTGCAGCATTGCTGAGGTCAAACAAAATCCAAATTCCAAGTTCCTATCAAATTCAAAAGCCCCGCCAAATAAGGCAGAAATCAAACAGATCAAATCAATGTCCCATCCGGTAGCGCTTCCGAGCTCAAAAGTCTCGTTGGACGGGTAGGAAGCTCCCAAAATAAATCAAATCAAGCAAGTCAACCAATCAACTTCTCGGTGGAATCAAGCTTCACTTTGAAAACAAATCAACCCCGACACCGCTAGCAATGCTGACCGTCCAAATCGCTAAAATGGCAGCACCGACCGTCCAAATCGCTAAAATGGCAGCACCGACCGTCCAAATCGCTAAAATGGCACCATACCCTCCACGTCGTCAAAAAGGAGCCCAACAAAATCAAGCTCCATATAGAACAAGATCCATTAATTTCATGCACACAACCCGCACACGCGGTGTACATTTATTGATGGGGGGCACTTTGTTTGGGTCAAAAATTACACCCCGGTTGATCAAGTCAAAATCAAATTCAACCAAAAGTTAAGTGGGCCTAAGCCTAGGTCAAGACCGAGCATGGAAGGGACCGGTCCCATGACAAAAATAATGAAGCCATAAATTAGTTTAATGTTATTCTTTTTTAGGAATAAATGTATGTAAAATGGGTAAAAAGCCAAAATTTTGTAAACCCCATGACTTATATGCAAAAAGAGATAAGCACATAAGGTATGCGGTGACACAAGTGCCATTTGGCAAAGCTCAAACGGCTATATGTAAAGTGTGTAGTCTATAAAGACAAACATGATAAAAAAATCAAGAACTTTTTCATTCTCTTAAAAAAGACTACGGTTCTGTGCCTTCTTCTCCTTCCTTAAGATTTTAAACTTTCTTTCTTTTTCTTGAATTAAATCTTGAGTTTCACTCTTCTTTTCCCAAAAAGAAATAGTTTTTCACCATAAAACCCATAAACGGGAGCTTAGATCTCTCATCAGATCTCTAAAAGGAGAGATTTTTAAGTCTCACCTTTCTTTTTCTCCAAGATCCAGCCAACGGAGAGGAGAAAGAAGGGGGTCCCTTTTCATCATTTTCGAAAATCTCTTAGGAGTTTAACTCCACAAAAAAATAATAAATCCATTTTTTTAGGAGTTTAACTCCAAAAGTCAATCGGGAGTACAACTCCCAGCACAGGGGGGCCAAGCCCTTTTTTCCGCTGGCGTCCGACGCTCCTGTGCGGGGCGCGTGGCCTGCTGGCGCCCCTATTTTCCCTCATGCTCCAAAACACAACACACGCACACCGCACATTGAGTTCGCATGAGCAGTTTTACCCGTCAATCGGAGGTTCTCTCGCTTCAAAGGTGAGGGGTAATAAACGGCAGCTTAGTCCGCGGCTGCCGGAAATTCGGACCCCCACAACCAATGAACTCCGGCCTACCCTAGACGGGGGGAATTTGTACTATGCCTGACAAGCGACGCGTATTTTCCATCTCACTGGGGTGACGAAAAACACCTTACACCTGCATTAACCCGTATAATGCCTTCAATTTGCAGACATAATCTGGTTTGACTTTGCTCTCGTACCCCTTTGGCAGCTCCATGCATATCTCTCGATCCAATTCACCATGCAGGAATGCATTCTTAACATCCATCTGCCAAAACTTTCAGTATTTACTACCAGCGAGTGCCAGCAGAACACGTACACCAGTAATCTTTACTACTGGACTGAAGGTCTCATCATAGTCTAAACCATATTACTGAAAGAATCCTCGAGCAACCTATCGAGCCTTGTACCTTTCAATTGATCCATCAGGCCGAGTCTTCAATTTATACACCCACTTGCATGATATAGGCTTTGCTTCTTTAGGTTTCGGCACTAAATCCTAAGTCTCACTCTGTGCCAATGCTTGAATTTCCTCATCCATAGTTTTTCTCCATTCACATTTTCTACAAGCTTATTCGTATGTGGATGGCTCCTTTTCTCCTTTCTCAGTTATACCAGCATTTGCATACTTTGGATTTGACTTTTTCTGTCTTGTAGACCCTAGTTGTTGTGTTGGTGATTTTTCTCCAATGTCCTTCAACTGATCCGGTCGATCTTCTTCTGTTATCTTCTCATGAACACCGCTATGCCATGGATTTTTCTCTTTGGGTGATTTTGGAGGGATCGTTTCCACTTCATCGAGCTGTTGCAGCATATCTTTTTGTTGTGACTCCCTCACCTTCTCTTGAATCTTTTCTTCAAAATCTTTCGAATCTGGTAAAGTAACCTCTTGTGGAGACCACCATGAAGATACTTCATCGAAGACGACATTTTGTGATGTGTGGCATTGTTCTGTTGTAGGGTCGCAACATCTCCATCCTTTTCGCTTATCATTGTACCCCACGAAGATGTTTTGAATTGTCTTTTTGTCGAACTCGGTGCGAAGATGGTCTGGTACAAAGACATAGCACACACATCCAAACACTCGAAAGTGACCCACAGCTGGCTTGATCTTCGATAACTTCTCAAAAGGTAACATGAAGCCCAACTTCGGTCGTGGATGCCATCACATGCGCTGCTATCTTCATGCACTCTGTCCAAAATCTTCTTGGCACATTCTTGGCATGTAACATATTTCGACATATCTCTGTAAGATGTTGGTTCTTCCTGTCTGCTACTTCATTTTGCTGAGGCGTGTGGGCGCAAGCCAGCTGGTGCTTGATTCTATTCTTTCGTAGATAACCTGAAAACCCTGCTACGTAAATTCACCACCGTTGTCTGTAGAAGCATCATATCTTCTTTCGGAGTTCACCTTCTACTTTATCTCGAACTCCTTAAATTTAGCAAATACTTTTGATTTTTCTTTAAGAAAGTAAATCCACACATACCTCAAGTAGTCGTCGATAAAAGTGAGCATGTATACCATTCCCCTAATCGAAACTTTACTTACTCGACCGAACACGTCCGAATGAACAAGCTCCAATGGTTCTTTGGATCTGAACTCTGATTCCTTGTAAGGTAGCTGATGTGCCTTACAGAATTGACAGCCTACGCAAACGATATCTACTTGAATCAACAACTGTGGAAGACCTTTAAGCATTGATCTCTCCATCATCGTTTTGAGCTTATAGTAGCTCACATGCCCGAGTCTAGCATGCTATAGATTTGTTGTCTCATTTCTACGAGTCTTATCTACGTATGTCGATTCTGCTCCTATTACGTATATTGACTCCAACTTTCTTCCTTTCATAATCGACTCCCCCGTAGTTTTTAGGTTACGATACACCTTAACATCTCTTGGTCCGAAAACTACATAATTCCATGTTGATGTTAGTTGTGAAACAGATGGGAGATTCTTTTTCATACCTGAGACATGATAGACATTCTGCAATTGCACTTGACGTGTGTTGAAGCGGAGAGCAAACATTGTCTTTCCAATATGTGCAATCGGTAGCCTTGAGTTGGCTATGACAACCTCCCCTCCATCTTTATATTCGGACATGCTAGTGAGCTTTTCCTTGTCACCGGTCATATGGTTGGAGCAACCAGAATCAACGATCCAATCATTGTTGTAATTGACTGTCTCCTGATTTGATACCGCTGCAAGTGAGGATTCTGACTCCACCACGATAGAGGTCAAAGTTACTTTATTGATCGCGTCTTCGTTAGAGCATGCTTCCTCTTCGACTGCGAAGGATGCCAAAATATCCCACTCTTCTTCGCAACCATTTCGATAATATGTTGCTGCATTACCTTATACTATTCTCTTCCTCTGATGGCAATCTCGTGCAAAATTCTCCTTTCCATAATTGTAGCATGCTCCGTTATGTCGTCTTTTAGCCTTATCATCGTTTCGACCATCACTTTACCATGTTCTTGTATTGTATGTGTTCTTCTCTGGCCGCCTTTGTGGCTCTTCTTTTTTAAATTGTCTACGTGACCGACTTCTTGAATGGCTACCTCCTTATTGCTAAAGAGTGCTTCGTCTTTATTGTTTAGTGAAACACCAACCATTTGTTTGGCTAATATTTCTTGAGTGGCTAATAGACTTTCCAACTCTAAGAGGGTTGCGTGGGCCAACCACGAATGCCAACAATAAACCTGCTATATTCGGGTTTAAGACCATGAATAATAGTCTCATTATTCTAGCATCTGAAATGCTAAAATCTGGATCTAATTCAGAAATATCTCGACAAAGTGATTTTTCCTTGGTAAAGTAAATCCCGAATCGTCATCTCTCCTTGAGTGGTCGTCCTCAACTGATTTTCAAGCAGCTGGAGTTGTGCATCATTTATTCTAAAGAAGAGTGCCTCAAGCATGTCCTATGCCTCTTTTGGTGTCTTCAGCTTTTTGATATTATCAAAAATATCTTTTTGTACTGTTGTCTTAAGTGTGTACATAGCATTACATGTCTTTATCTTCCACTTCCGTAAGGCTTCGCCTTCATCATTTGGAGCAGTAGTCTCGCTTCCCTCTAATGACCTTTCAGAGGTCATGCTCTTGCAAGTATGACTCCATGCATGTCTTCCAAGAGCTAAAGTTAGCACTCGGCTTCTCAAATGTGTTGGTGATATTTTCCAAATCCATCATCATGACGTGATGCGACTCCTTAAGTCTCTACATGTAAGCCTGGTCCTCGACTAACCAACTTCACAGCTTCGAACTGTGTACCAACTTTGGCCTCCACGAACTAAGCTAAAAAAATAGAAGCGAAAAAGATCGGTCCCTGACCGCCTGCTTTGATACTAAATGAAGGGAAATGTGGAGAGTATATAAGAGAAAATCAAACCTTTATTACAATATTTTTATATTACAAGAAAACTCTTATTTCTCTCAAATCTCACTTACTCTCCAACACTCACTACCGTTCACTACACACTTACTCCCTACTACTCACCACCTCACTTCACCTTTTACTCTCACACAAGCTTAGTTTCTTTGTGTTTTTAGATGATAAGAATGAGAGGGGTTGGCCTCTATTTATAAGCTTTCTAACTAGTTTACTTGGTGGGAACATTATATAGAAAGAACACTCTAGAAAAAGTAAAAGACTACAATAAAAATATCTCGATATTTTCTAAGGTGTTTTCTGGAGAGAAATCTTTAGAATACTTTATAAGAAAATATCCACTCTAAGATAATGCTAGAAAAAATAATTGACTTTTAATACCCATAAAATCAAAACTTAAGATCTAAGAAAAAGAGACTCTTTTCCTCCAACTTAAGGAAGGAGGAGTGATCGACTCTCATGGGGTGAAAGCCAATGGCTTTAATCATAGGTCGATCTTTTCAAGAACATAGGATACTCATGGACGAAGGACCGTGGTGAAACCCATTAGTTTCACCCTCAAAACTCATGAAATTGACAACTTTGGGGTGAAAGCTCATAACTTTCGTCCTATGAAGCTCCTCCGACGCCGGATCTTTCGCTAGATCCATGAGAACATGGATATGATCCATGTTCCCAACCTAAGACGCTGCATCCTTCTGGACCCCCTGAAAGGGGTCCTTGCTTCGGGATCCTTTCTGGGATCCCCACTTCGGAACCCTCTTAAAGGGGCTCTGGCTGTCGGGGCCCTCTCTAAAGGGGCTTCTGATGCCGGGACCCCCCTCAAGGAGGGTTCTCGCTGTCGGGACCCCCAAGGGGGTTCCCTGCTTCGGGATCCCTCTCTTAAGGGATCCCTTGCCTTCAGTGTTCTAAAAAGCGGTTTAGGCGGCCGACTAGACGGAAGCGGTGCTAAGTCGCTCCGCTTCAGTACTAGGCGGTTTAATTAAGCGGCTTAAGCGATTAATAAGTTCTTAAGCCGTCCAGCCCGCTTAAGCGGGCGCCTTGGCGGACCCAGCCTAATTAATGGAATTAAAATTAGTCTTTTTTGAAGCAACATGGGTCGGGTTCGTTCTCTTTTCATATTACCTGACGCAAACCCATACTTAATGACATAAAAGTCAATTTTGTTTCTTTTTCTGAATAATTTTTGAATTATATAGCTCAAAATTTATTTTTTGCCGACTTTTACTGTTAAAATATGAATATGTTATGAGTTATTATGCTAAATTATCAATATATTTATGTCTCTACTGCTGAAATTTCAATATGTTGCTATTTTTTATACGGAAGTGTTGATATATTGCAGAAATTTCAATATATATATATATATATATATTAAATATAATTTTACCTAAAATTAAAAAAACCGCTTTGACGACTAGGTGCTAGGCGGTACCCCAAACGTTCAGCTCCACCCAGCGATTTTTACAACCTTACCCGCCTTCAGAATCCTCTTAAAGGTTCGGGCCTTCGGGATCTCACTCAAGGGGTCCCCTGCTTCTCACTTTCAATCTCTTTTCTGCCCTCTTTTCCCCTTTTCGAAGCTCTTTGACACACCCAAGTCACTTCCAGCCATTTTTTCGTTTCGGGGCAGTGAAACCCCCATGTGATGGCCCCCGATGTGTTCAAAGAGGCCTAAAATTGTCTTCATGTACAACGCACATATCACAGAATGAGTTCGCATGATACGTATGACCCATCAATCGAAAGTTCCTTCGCGTTAAAGCGAAGGGTAATTAACGGTAGGTTTGCCCGCAGTTGCCGGAGATTAGAATCTTTACAATCAATAAACCCCTGTCTACCACGGACCGGTGGAATCTGTACACGCATGACACGCGGGCGTATCCATCTCCACAGGGTGACAAAAACACTCTACAATGGGTGCTTAGGAGCCACCTAGGCAATTTTAGTATAGTGAGAAAAATGATATATTTGAGGGTCTAATTGGGTTTGATATGCAGTTGTCTTGTTAAGAGGGAACAGAGCATAACAATTCCGACCATTTGCGATTAAAATGTCAAATTATTAGGCAGGTTCAGCCACCTAAGCGCCTGCCTAAGCCCCGCTTAAGCTAGCATTGAGGCAACCTAACCTGCTTGGCGAAAAGTGAAGTGGTCTTGGTGCCGCTTGTGCTTAAGCGGCTGCGTAGGCCGCTTTGTATGACACTGTGTGCTATGTGCATTAGCTTAATTATTTCCATCATATGAAGAAGGGGGAAAGAATTGAAAGTGTTCCAGAAGAACTCCATAGTAGCGTATGGTTCATACTCGTTATGAACACTGTTTAGTAAAGTTACACTGATAGGGAAATGAATGAATGTCTAGGCTAAGTACTCTTTGGATACGCTTTTCCATAAGTTGCATCTGAAGAGAGCCAAATGCATGTGTGCCTTTTCAGATTTGGCCCGATTTTTCTGGACCTTTTTGTTTTTGGTTTGGTGGGGACTTCCATTTCTCGGCCTTTTTAAAAAAAAAAATTGGTATTGATTTAAGCCGTGTGTCTGACCAGCTAAGTACTTGTCTGATAAGATGTAAAGCAACTTCAAAGTTGGTGCCACCAGTCTCTGTTTGCGTAGTTCTTATTTCCTAGAGCTAGAAGTTTGACACTGATGGACATATTTATGATGATGGAAGTGATTAAACTTTGTCCTGGTGTATTTGCCTACTTGCTCTTTCTAAATTGCTTTTTTTAATTGATCTCGATGGTAGAATTTAAGGGAGACATGAATCATAGAGCCATACTAACACAAATATTTTGCCAATCATCAGGCAAGTGCAAGGATATGCCGGATGGAGAGAGGTCCACTTTTTAATATGCTCCACCAAATTATTGTAGTGCCATTACATTGAGCTTTTTAGAACCACACATGCTGTAGGCTAGGTAATGTTCCAGGAGGCCTATTGGGCTCTTCATATTTACATCCAATTCGTTGAAGATAAGGGGAGCTGAGAAATTACTACTAAAATGATGGCATTCTGACCATCTAGCTATAATTATAGTTTATTAGAAGAAAACTTGTTGGCTTCTGTTGGAAATTTCAACCTTCACCACAACTATTTTGGTATTGCTTTCATATTTTGGCTTTGCACGTTGGACACTGATCTATTGTACTTTATCATATTATATGTTTCTTTGTAGGACTTGGACCATGTTATCAACAACTTTACAAGAAAGCCCAGCTGGCATCTGGATTGTTTTTCCTTTTGGTGTAATTTGAATAAAACATAATAAAGGATGCCTCTATTGAAGATACAAAAGGGATGCTCTTAAATTTAATAAAAATTACCTTGGTTGGCTATTGCGAATGGCTTTTACATATTAATTATAGTTAGGAGTTCTGTTAAATAAACCAGCAAGGTCTTTAACTCTTTATTATTGTTCTATACAGACAAAATGCAATACAAAAAAATGTATACTCGTTGGAGTTCTCAAGCTATTTTATGGTATTCTTATGGCATACTGAATATAGAGAAACTAGCTATTTCTTGTGTGTGTGTGTAACATTGATGTTCTGGAAACTTAATTCTCCTTTCTGTTGCACTTCAGTAGCTTCCTATCTGAAAGCATATGATTTAGAAAAAGAATTTTATGAAATTTTCTCTTATAGAAAATGAATTTAAGAAATTTTCTTATAAGAGATATTTATTAACATTATGTAGATTTAAATGTTTTCATGGTTATCAGCTTCTTGTTATGGTATTCAGTGTAAGTATATATTTGTAAAGAAGCTAAATCTTTTATTTGCAGAACAATTTAAGTGTGCAATATAACTTTCTTCGTTATATATTTTAGTTTTTCTTCTTTGTGACATACTTAACGTGATGTAGCTCTTTCGCATTGGTGTATCTTCCATAGGAAGAAAGCAAAACAAGTTGTAGAAACATGGGAACGGCAATTTCATTGTTCTTCGAGAGAACAACGACTATCCTTTCTATACCTTGCGAACGATATTTTGCAGAACAGTCGGCGGAAGGGTATGGAATTTGTTGTTGAATTTTGGAAAGTTCTTCCGCATGCACTTAATGATGTCATTGAGAATGGCGATGAGTCTGGGAGGAAAGCTGCTCTGAGATTGGTATGTCTAGTACTCTGGCACTGTTGTTTAATTGTATATAAAATAATCTAGATAGTTCATACTTGTGCTCTTGAATGTACCCTCTCATGCATGATAGTTCATACTTGTGCTCTTGAATGTACTTTCTCATGCATGCACATTTTGACCTATGCTTTCCCAACTGTGTTTGTGTAATAAACATATTTTGCATTGTCATAGCATACATGAGATTTCTATTAATTTTTTTGACGATGAACTTTATTTTCTACTTGAAGTGCTCATATACTGACCATTCTTCTTTATAGATACCTTGCTACTCGATGGGTTTCTACGCCTTACTAAACTCGTCAAGGGTTTCCATAATCCATTAAATGCTTTGCACATTAAATTGCTTATATATATATAGCCGATCAATTGAGCCCTGTGCTCATTTTATAGAATGAGGTGAACCCTTCAAACTCTCAAACCGCCGTGTTTTTCACCAATCCGACCGGTCATCGTGATCAACATGTCATGAATATGTTACGTATCAAAATTCATGAGTTTTGGAGACCTCTTGCATATTGATCAAGTGATCGTATTTTTCATGTATCAAAAAGTTGTTAAATTTTTACTCCATTTAATTGATGTGATAGAGGTCTTCAAATCTCGTGATTTTTGATATGTGACCCATCTATGACATGTTGATCATAATGACCGGTCGGATATGTGAAAAACAGGACGGTTTGGAAGTTTGAAGAGTTCGCCTCATTTTATAAAATGAGTACCGGCCTCAATCGATCGCCTATATATATATTACGGGTTTGTTAGGGCGGGTTCGTGTTTTTAAAAACACGAACCTGAATGAGGGCCGTAGGATCTTGTGTTTTTAATCAACGGTTAATTAATTTAGTTTAATAAATGGAAGGTATGTACTGTGAGTACATCATATGGTGCTTCAGAATTTTTAATCAAAGGCAATGGACAGTTAATCAAGTATCCAAGCATACCAGGTATGTACTGCAAAGAACATCGTATACAAAGGCAATGGATAGTTTCAGGAATTTCAGAGCAAAATGGGATAGCGGAGCGCATGAACATGACACTGCAAGTTAGCCAAAATTATGCGGTTGCAATCTGGCTGTAGAGTGTTTTTCGTCATCCTATTAAGATAGGAATGTACGCGCTTGTCAGACGTATACACATTCCCCTGCCTAGGGTAGACCGAGGTTTATTGATTGTGGGGATCCGGATCTTCGGCCGCCACAGACTAAGTTATCGTTAATTACCCTTCGCTTTTGGAGCGAGAGAACCTCCGATTGACGGGTAAAACTGGTCATGCGAACTCAATGTGCAGCGTGCGTGCGTTGTATTTTGAAGGTGTTTTGGACGTATCGGGAGCCTCGCAGAGTTTATGGGGGTTCCGCTATCTGGATAGCGGGCTAGGGGTCAAGGGGCTAGCAGTCTCCTTGAGGGGTGCGAGGCAGCGTCCTGTTAGAATTTTTTTCTAACGGGGAAGTGTTTCGAGTGTGAAACGTGTGGGAAAAGAGAGGTAAGGAGCATCTTGAGGACGCGTGAGATAGCACGTGGCCGCTAGTGTAGCGGGTCACGTGCGTGGCGCGTGGGTGCTAGCGAGTCACGCGTCCGGCACGCGACCGCTGGGCACCAGCGGAAAAAGGGATTTAGCCTCTGGACTGGGAGTTGAACTCTTGAGGGACTTTAGAGTTAAACTCCTAAGAAAGGAAGGATTTTTATTTGGAGTTAAACTCCTAAAAAAATTGAATTTGGGGTTAATCTCCTTTGAGAATTTGGATCTTGAACTTGGAGTTGAGCTCCTCAAAAATTAATTTGGAGTTAAACTCCCAAAGGGTTTAGATCTTGGATGGTGAAAAGAGGTCCTTTTTCTTTCTCTTCAAGCCATAGTCTTTCCTAAAATGGGTTCTTTTGAGATGGGTTCCTTCTTCCTTTTCTATTTTTGTTGGATCTTGGAGAAAAGGGACGCTGAGATTAAAGATTTGATGGGAGATCTGAACAACCCTTCAAGGGTTTTATGGTGAAAAACTATTTCTTTTTGGGAAAAGAAGAGTTAAACTCTTGATTTAATTTAAAAAAGAAGGTTTAAAATCTTGAGAAAGGTGAATGAGGCACAAAACCCTAGAAATTATGTGAGAATGAAAATTATTGATTTTCTTATCAAGTTTGCTTTTTATAAGCTACACACTTTACATATAGCCTCTTGGGCTTTTCCAAATGGTACTTGTGCCCCTATGCCCTATATGCTTATTTCTTTTTGCATATAAGCCATGAGATTTACAAAATTTTGGCCTTTTCCCCATTTTTCATACATTTATTTTTAAAAATTGCATTTACACTAATTTATTGCCTCTTTTTTGGCATGTGTAACGCCCCAATTCCCGGAATACGAAAATATAGACCGAAACCGCCGGTGCTTCTAGACAAGAGGAAATCGTCTTTGCCATAGTCACACCTAAAGCTCTACCTAAACCTCTATGATTATATCCAAGAGATAATGCTAACATCACGCTCTAAGAATAACGAGAAATATCAAAAATGGAATCACAACATGATAATATATCCAATAAAATATCTATGGAAGATAAAAGATCCGAATAAACAAAATACATGATCCAAATTAAAGATACATGACTCCTAACGTCCCGCGGGGACGCACATTCTAATAGCAATTGAAATAAAATAGAAATAGACCTACAAATACGACTTATCTTCGGCAAACTCCTGATAGTCACTCTGACCCTGCGTTGCCTGTGAATTGATCTTTAAACCTGAGATGACAAGTCTCAGGAATGTCAGAACATCCCAACAAGTATTCAATCATAATAGTGTGTGTATGTGTATGATAGCATGATTATATGAGTATAGTGAAGCCTGCGTGCATATGTGGATATAGGCATGGCAGTAATATGAAGCAAACATGTAAACATGCCAAATCAGTCGAGTCGTATCCTAGTTGGTCACGAAAATGGTAATCTATCTTATCGTGAGTTCAAGTGTGTACGTCTGCAGGAGTATTCCTAACCCAAAGATAGGGCCACGGGGGCAAGGAAACACGGGCTCAACTATGAAATGAACAAGTGACCGTACAAAGCCCGGTACCGACAGTAATAACATATGACCGTTTAAAGCCCGGTGCCAGCTAATGAACATGTGGCCAATATAGCCCGGTACGAGCTCTAATGACCAATATAGCTCGGTACGAGCTGTACGAACAAGTGACCGATATAGCCCGGTACGAGCTGCCGGCAATGGGACTCCTGAAATCCTGTTGAACGAACGCACACTCAAACTATCCTAACACCCCGTGTATTTATAACTAATATGGTAATAAACCGAATCACTAATTAAGAATACTAACTGGACTGGAACTTGTAATATTATGTTAATTGTACTGAAGTGAAACTCGTAAACAGTATATATTGTGTCATGGCATGTAATTCAGCGTTCCAATTAGAGATCTCGTATAAATGTAAGGAAACAGTAACCGTGAATAGGTATAGTATGTCAAGTACGGTCGTATTATGTAATAGTGTCCATGAATAGTTATAGCATGTAAGGGTTATTCAAGCATATCAGTAGTACTAGTCTCAAGTAACGTGTTAAATACAGTCGATATATGTTAAAAAAATAGTGTCCATAAAGAGAATAATCTATGTGAATTTGCAAGCACAAGATTGATAACAGCGTTTTAAAGGGGTTAAATTCCAAATTAAGTAATTCTGATAGTTGTATTATTTAACGAACAAGTAACCTGATCTGGTATGTATAGTTCCAATTAATGGGTGAGCTAACTAGGGTTTTCATTGTTTATAAGTTACCACTAAAATATATGGAATATTAATGAAATTATCAGATAATAATATTTCTATTTAAACATTTTGGGTTTATAGTATACTTATATACTTGATTTTTGTAGCGAAAAAATAACAAGCAAGAGTACTTGCCTCGAGACGAACACGGCTATGAAACGACGGAGATGCAAACGCTACACAAGGCAAAAACAAAATTTAGATCTCGTGTATGGTGCCAAACCTATAGAGCATCAAATTAAGCCAAACGTTGAAGCACTTTTGTGTGTACACACAGAACCACCACATAGGCACAGACATCATACCTCAACAAGCCAAAGAACAAACATTCAAGTTGGCTGGGTGCTGCCAAAATGGAGGATGGGGCAAACTCTTTCAATATGAGGGCATTGGTATTTGCTGGGTTAGCCACAACCACAACCTTGCAGTTTGCAGCCACATACTTTTCAAGTGCAGAAGCCTGAGATTGTAGATGGAAACATTCTTTGACATCACATCTTTCCTCTCCATTCCCTCTTTCCTTGGGAACCCACTAACCATCACCGCTACATTGACTCCAGTGGATGCCTTAACGACATCAGTTGTGGCAACTACTCCTCTAAGAAGAGGAAATGCCGCATCAATCAACTCCATTTTAACTCCATTCAAAGATTTTGCGCGCAGGTGGAATGTCGAGCATGTGCAAGATAACAGGCTGATCTGGGCCAAGCATTATCCCACGAGCAATCATAGGCACTAGTGCATATCCAACTTGGCCTACGGCGCCGGTGACGATAACGCGGACGGGATCCTTCGCCATTGATGAGCATGAATTTTGAGGTGAGAGATAGAGATGAGAGAATGGCCGGCCGATGATGGGTTCGACGAAGGTGCAACGGGGTTCTCGGGTAAGAGGAGATCGGGTGCTGGATTGATGGGTGCGGCGGCGCTGGGTTGCTGATGGGTTTCGGCTTGGAGTTGAGGGGCTCGGTTTGGTCGAGGTTGAGGGTTGAAGGGGGATGCGGCTGATGGGTATGCTAGGGTTGTGGGTTATTTAGAAGAGGGAAAATTTGTTGTGAGAGAAAGATGATGAGAGAAATATATATAGGATTATTTATATATTAGTTTGTTTAAGGAGAGAGAGATAGGGTCGGCTGATAGATTTGAGGGGAGAGAAAAATATTCTGTTAAAGATAGAGATGAGAGAGAGGATTGTATATATGTATAATATGTGTATGTTAACTAGCACAAAATATATTTAAAAGTTTGCTAAAACTTATTATATCTTGTAGTTAAAACTATCACACCAATATGTGTTACAACTAAAGTTAGACATAATATATTAGTATATGTATAGGTTTAGTAAAAAATACCCATAACTCTCAACAACTTAACTTAAAAATTTAAGAAGAATTTATCAAAGACCATCATATTTCTTATCTACAATTTCACAAACAATATATCTTAAAATATATCTCCTTTAGTTACATATCTTAAAAATAACTAATATATATTGTATGCATACTAAATAAGATATTAATAAATTGGCAACAAAACTTAATTATCTTCTATTTAACAAACTAGATAACCATAATATATTTGGTTACATATCTAGTATTTGAATATATATTACATGCAAATTAAAATAAGATGTTAATAAAATATCAAACAACCTTAAATATTAAATATCTTTGTTAAACTATAATACTAAAATATAAATATTGTTACATAACTAAATGTTAGACAATTAAATATTATATGCATACTAATTAAGATATTACTAAATTAGCAATCAAATCTAAAATAACAATTATCATTTATATAACCAACTAGATAATAATAATTTATTGTATTTAAAATATTAAACTCCAAATTAGTAATAATAAAAATAATACAAAAACCAATATATCCAAAAGAAAAAATATTACGATCGAGTTAGGGTGTTACGGCATGGAGCCGACTCCTTCCATGCTCGGTCTTGACTTGGGCTTGGGCCCATTCGGCTTAGGTTTAGGCTCGCTTGCTTGGGTTCGGACCCACTTGGCTTGGTGTTAACTTTGACTTTGACTTGGTCAACCGGATGTAATTTTTTACCCCAACAAAGTGCCTTCATCAATAAATGCATACCGCGTGTATGGGTTGTGTGTATGAAATTGATGGATCTTGTTCTATATGAAGATTAATTTGGTTAGGTTCCTTTTTGACAACATGGAGGGTAGACTTCCATTTTAGCTATGTGGACGGTCGGTATTGCCATTTTTGCGACTTGGACGGTCGGTGCTTGATTTGACTTGCTCCGCTTTGTGCGGTGTCGGGGTTGAAGTTGACTTGCTCCGCTTCGTGCGGTGTCGGGATTTGATTTGACTTGCTTCGCTTTGTTCGGTGTCGATGTTGAAGTTGACTTGATTCGCTTCGTGCGGTGTCGGGATTTGATTTGACTTACTCCGCTTCGTTCGGTGTCGAGGTTGAAGTTGATTGTTCCGCTTCGTGCGGTGTCGGGATTTGATTTGACTTGCTCAGCTTTCTGCGGTATCGGGGTTGAAGTTGACTTGCTTCGCTTTTTGTGGTGTCATGGTTAAAGTTGACTTGCTCCGCTTCTTGTGGTGTTAGGATTTGATTTGTTTCCAAGGTGAAACTTGATTCCACCAAGGAGGTCGTAGGTTGAATTGCTTCCAAGGTGAAGCTTGATTCCGCTGAGGAGGCCGTTGGTGTTGAATCGGTTGGTCTGACTGGTTTTGGAATTCTTGTCCGTTCCGCAGGACCTTTTGAACTTGGAACCACTGCCGGTGGGACTTTGATTTGATTTATTTGATTTCTGTCTTGTCTGGCGGGAGTTTTGAATTTGAGTGGGATTTGGAATTTGGATTTTGTTTGGCATCAGTATCGCTGCACTGGAATAATGCCAGGAGCGACTCATCATTTGCCTTGAGAAGACTTGGGATTTTGGTTTTAGGTCGGCATCAGCACCGCTAACACTGAAGTGTAATGCCAGGAGTGACAAATCATTTGTTGTTGCCCGTTGGGAAGCGATGGCTTAAGAGACATGTTTAGAACCCTATCACCCAAGGCTTTTTAATTTTATAAGCCGAAAGGGTCTCATAAAAGCGTTTTCTCCTTACAAGTCGAGAGGACCTCATAGGCGTGTTTTCTCCCTAGGAATCGTGAGGATTCCTAATTGTATTGCTCCTTTGTAAGTCGTAAGGATCTTACGCGCGGATATTCTCCTCACAAGGTCGAGAGGACCTTGCGAGTGTATTTTTGTCTCATTTTCATGAGTTTGCGTCTTTTCGAGTTTTCATAAACTCGCCGGTAGTCCTGTTGTTTTTACTCATGGAGCCGTTTCTGGTTTTCATTCGTGTTCGTTTTGCTTGTGGACATACCGCCCATTTTTTACATTGGTGGAGCTTCATCGCCGGTAGGACTTCAAATGTAGTCTCACCGGTAGGATTTTGGAGAGGTAGGGATCGTTTACGCTCGTGGATTGTATACGGTTTTACAGGACGTATGATCCAGACCGTAGGACCAGTATGCTCAATTCGTCTGCAACTTGGAGCATTCACGCGCAGTATTTCTTGAGATATGAGCCATTGATGGGTGGCATGGGCCTTTCTTTCTCGGTATTTATTAGCTGGTAGAATCTTTTATCAAACACTTTCTCGATGACGCACGGTCCTTTCTAGTTTGGCTCGAATTTTTCCTTGGCATGTCGATTGTAGATGATCGGTTTTTTGAGGACCAACACCAATTCGCCTTTCTTAAAAGCATGGAGACGGATCATCTTATCATAGGCCCGTGATATTTGGGCTCGGTACAGCTCCAGATTTTGCTGTAACGCGTGTCTCTTTTCTTCGAGGGCGTCAAGTTCTTCGAGTCGAAGGAGAACGTTTTCCTTCCCCGCAAATCGTGCTGGACAATCATTCTTAGACTTGGAACTTCGACTTCAAGGGGAGGATCGCCTCCACTCCGGAAAGTAGTGAGTATGGAATGGACTGAGTTGCGGTGCGTGGTACGATATGCCTACAACGCCTCGTGGAGTTTGAAATTCTAGTCTCTTGTTGACTGAAGAATTTTTCCTCAGGAGCTTGCATATAGTTTTATTGATCAGCTAAGCCCATTGGCTCTTGGATTATAAATGGAGGAATATCTCCAGTCTATCTTGCGCTGAGTAGCAAACCTTGAGACTTTGAAGCTCTTCAAAGAAGGCCCGTTGTTAGAAATGTTTCTTCTAAGTGTACCGAAGCGGTATAGAATATTATGCCGGAAGAATTTCAGAATATCTTCTGTCTTGACTTCTTTTAGCGGGGCAGGTTCAGCCTATCTGGAGAAGTAGTCGGTTGCGGCCAATATGAACCGGTGGCCTTTCGATGACGGGGGATCAATTGGGCCAACTATGTCGGTGCCCCAAACTTCGAAGGGTTATCACGACACCGTAGGATGCAGCGGGTTGGAGTGCTCATGAACGAAGTCGCCGTGAATTTGGCAGATATGACATTTCTTTGCATTCTCTTCGCAATCCCTTATGATGGTAGGCTAGTAATATTCAAGCCGTTTGATTTGAAGCCGTATTTTGGGTCTGGACTGGTGAGTTCTGCAGATGCCTGAATGAACTTCTCTCATGACCTTTTGGGTTTCGGCCGAGAAAACACACCTGAGCCAGAGCCGGTCGTATGATCTGCGGTATAACATATTATTTACAACCACATATCGGAGGGCTCTCTTCAACTAAACTCTCGCAGATTTTTCTTCGGACAGTTTGTCGTATAAGAGGTACTTTATGAAGGGTTTTCTCCAATCGGGCCCGTCTTGAATGATCAAAACTTCTTCAGTAGGATTGTTTTCTTGTTCAATACTTTCTTCCTCTCGTATAGAGACTGGAGGCAGCATTTGCCGGTTTCTGACTGTGATTAGAATTTTATCCATGTCAGGATCAACCAGCTCTTTAGCTAGGCGAGCGAATACGCCGGCTTTTCCGTTCAACGCCCTAGGAACTCTCATTAGTTAAATGTCGGTGAGCTGTTTCATGAGTTCCACCACCCGGCTTCTGTATCAAGCTAACTCGGGCTTATATCTTGCAGTTGCCGCTCACTTGGTTTACGATAAGCTAGGAGTCATCGTAGACTCATAGACAAAGGACCTCCATTTCCATGGCGAGCTCCAAATCAGCTATCAGAGCATCATACTCGGTCTCGTTGTTTGTGCGAGGCTCGGTAAGACCGAAGGACCGTCGTAGGGTTCCTCCCGATGGCATGACGAACACCAATCCTATCCATGCTTTTATCTCCGGGACGCTCGACTTATTGGAGGTCCTTATTGATGAAGCTCCATCGAAGTAAAGCCACCAACATGGCTCGTTATTCTCGAGGTGCAGCACTTGTTCGTCAGGTAATTCAAAATTTAGCGGTGACCCTTCTGGTATGGGATGAGCAGCGAGGAAGTCGGTGAGTGCCTGCCCTTTTACTACTTTCTGAGGAGTATAGATTATGTCAAACTCAAGCAGCATGACAGCCCATCTTGCCATTCTGCAGGCTAGGCTTAACTTGGTCATCAAGTGTTTAAGTGGGTCGACCTTGGAGATTAGCATAACCCGATGAGCGAGCAGATGGTACCTTAGCTTCTTCACGGCGAATATCAGGGCGAGGCACTGTTTTTCGATCGGGGAATAATTATGTTCCGCCCCGACTAACGTTCGACTGAGATGGTAGAAGGCATTTTCTTTTCCCTCGTTTTTCTGGGTAAGGAGTGCGCCGAGTGACTCATTTAACGTGGCAATATAGAGAATCGGCAGTTTATTTAGAATGGGAGCAGCAAGTACTGGAGGGTGCGACATATACTGTTTGATACTTTTGAACGCTTCTTGACATTCGGCGTCCCAGACAAAAGGAGTTTCTTTATGAGCTTTGAGAAGGGCCTACATCTTCCCGATAGGATCGAGATGAACCTTCGTATGTAAACGAGCTTGCCTTGGAAGGATCTTGGCTGCGTCAGATTCTTTGGAGGGGCATCTCCATGATGGTCTTTACCTTTGATGGGTCAACATCGATTCCCCGATGTCGGACTATGAAGCCCAAGAATTTTCCCAATGACATGCCGAAAGCGTACTTTAGAGGATTTATCTTAAGATCATGTTCCGTCAGTCTAGTGAAAACGGTCCTGACATCTTGGATGTGATCGGCCTTGGTTTTAGTCTTGACGACCAAATCATCAACATAACATTCGACGACTTTATGGATTAAGTCGAAGATCTTGGTCATTGCCCTTTGATATGTGGCGCATGCGTTCTTCAATCCAAGTGGCATCACCTTGTAATAGTATATGCCGATCGGGGTTCGAAATGCTGTGTTTCTCATCTTAAGACGACATATTGATCTGAATATATCCGGACGAGCCATCCATGAAGATGAACATCTCGTAATTTGAGGTATCACCGACCATCATTTCCATGACCGGAAGTGGGAAATCATCTTTAGGGCATGCCTTGTTGAGGTCCCTGAAATCGACGCAAACTCGGATCTGTCCATTCTTCTTTTTCACTGGGATGATGCACGCGATCCAATCCACATATTTCTCTTTTCTGATGAAGCTGGCATCGATGAGTTTCTTGGTTTTCTCGATGACTTTTTCTTCCAGCTCTCTTCTCATTCTTCGAGGAGCTTGTTTGACTGACTTGGCATCGGGAGATATAGCCAGCTTATGTATGGCCAATTCAGGGGAGATGCCATACATTTCTTTGTACGTCCACACGAAGCAATCGACAAACTCCTGCAGCAGGGCAATTATGTGTTTTTTCATTTTCTCTGACAAGAGCGAGCTGATGTAAGTCGTCCTTGGATTATCGGGCGTTTCCAAATCAATCTCGGTTAGCTCGTCGAAGGTTGTTCGCTATCTTCGAGCTCTTCAGGGGCTTCTTCTGGCTCGGCTAGCTCGTCGTAATCATTTGACTCTTCGCTGGCTTCACCAATATGGATCATACAGCATGCCTTAACGTCAGGTTGAATGAAATTTATGCCCCGTCTATTTGGGATTCGTCCATCGATGAGTGCTTGGACCTGAGGCGGGTGCCACAACCCCTCATAAAACTTCGCTTCGGATTCCGTTTGATATAACCGACATCCACACTTTTTAAAATATTCCCGCATTTAAGGCGCATAATATCTGGGATTGAGGACGATTCTTATGCCTCTCTAATAGGGAAGGCACGTGACATACAAATCGTTCGGATGGATGACAAGATTTGACCCATAAAACAAAATACCTTTCTGTCAACTTTTCCTTCCGGTAACGTAGAAGCTTTTCTGCTGATCCACGATGGAGACCGACAATGTATCAAGCTTTTTGCACATCTGCTCCGACACCCTTGTGATGGCTAAGGACCCTTCTGTAACCTTGAAGGTTTCTCTTAGCTTTGCTTTTTGCATGAGAGCCAAATCTGCACAGCTGTTGCAAGACAGGTCCTTTTCCTCCGACTCTTCAGTATCGCTGGCGAAGTGATGGCAAATTTTGTTGCCAGATTGGCTTTCAATATCAGACTTGTCCGTATCGCTACTAAAATGAGGGCAAGTTTTACAGAAGGACGGACTTCCAACGTCGGACTCATCAGTGTCACTGCCGAAACGTGGACGTACTTGAGAGTTTTGCTTTTGAAAGTGACAGCCGGCTCAGATTTGGTTTTGAGTTTTGGGGCCATTCTGTCCTCGGTCAGTTGTGGCTCAACATTTTGGGGGTTCACAAAGTATCGGGAATCTTCATATCGGATTTCATGCACAACGAACGGCTGGATGTCTCCGTCAATGCGTCTTTCTTCGCCATTTTAGTATACTTCATGCATTGATAGAGAGTTGACGGAACGATGCCATGATCATGGAGCTACGACCGTCCCAGAAGAATCTTATAAGACGTGTCGGCCTCGATCATGTATATTTTAGCTTCGGTTTGCAGATCCCCAAATTTAATTGGTAGAGTTATGGACCCCAGAACTTGCTGACAGTTTTGATTGAAGTTTTGAATGACTATCCTCTCTTGACAGGTGTGGGTTGTTCATTGACAAACTCTTCAGAGTCCGCAAGTTCATGATCACTGAGGACCTCGGATCAATCAATATGTGATTATTAATCTGGTCCCCGTCGCTGTACCCTGTCACATAAAGCGGTCAGTTGTGCTCAGCTGTTCCCAGTAACAGGTCTTCATCATTAAATATGACCACGGCTGTATGCAGTGTACTGGGTCTCTTTTATATTAATTTCCGCGAAACGAGCCTGGTACCGCTCGGGATTTTGCAGGGCATGAATGAGAACATTTCTAAATTCCTTGGATAGGACCAGAGTATCATAGATTCTTACGAGAGACTGAAGCTTCCGGAGATGAGCCAAAACATTATAATCTACCGGAGTAGAACTTGAGTCTTCATGGGTCGATTCTCCGCCGTTTTCTTTATTAGAGACTTGTTTTTCCTTCTCTTTTGGGGCGTTGCCTTCTTTCGGCGGCAGAACCTTACCGCTTCTGAGTTGGATTTAGTTATCCTTCGTGGCGAGCTTCTCGTCCTCTTCGGGAAAACATAGCTCTTCCTCAGAGTCGCTACCAAGGTGGATGACGTAGCAAGTCATAATAGGTATCTCGTTATCAGAGTCTTCTTCTAGCTTCTCCAGAATCTCAGCCGCTTCTATGGGGAAGAACTCCTTCAATTGAATCAGAGTCCTTTCCTTTTGTTCATAACCTTCTAGAGAATCGATATATTTTTGAATGGTAGATCTTCCCGCAGGCTCTTTTTCGCATCGAGCCGCGCTCTTCTTCTTGAGCATTTTGGATTTTGAGCCTGATCGAGCCGAATTGGTAACTGGAACGGTAGGCTCCTTCGGTCCCTTCCATTCTGTTCTAGGTTCTTTTTGAAGTAGCTTTATCACGATCCACCTCCAACACAGACGGTATTGTCCACTTTGGACAAAACCGCACGGTTTTGTCCTTCGGAGCGAACCGGACCCAACCAGGGGCCACTTCCCAGGAGGTCACCAATCCCAAAACTTCCCTGTCTCGAGCATGCTTAACTACGAAGTTCTCAAGCTCCTGTACTGCCAGTTAACTTAAAATGTGTCTTTGTATTGAAGAGTAGCATCATTCCATTTATAGTATAAATCTGCTTACTTTTGGAATGTATTCCGAAAATTCCCCATTGTTCTACAGTGGGTCCCACGGACTCAAGAGGTTGCTCCCGTTTTTTGGCGTGACATTTTGTTGCGTGTGGCACTTTATTCCATGAGCAAGGATCGGGGCCCGACAAGCTCTAGCATCTTGTTCGTCTTATTAGATATGTGCATGCTCTATGAAGGCTGCGGCGTGTCAGTTTCATTTCTCGAGGTAGTGGATTCGGTTGTTTACTCCCAGAAGGTTTCATTTTCTGTCTGTATAAAGTTGGTGATTGCAGCTTGATTGTTCACCAACACACTCTTGGACGGCTCGATCTCTTCGGTTTTGTATTGCTACTCGATGCAATCCTCGATCGCATGGCTCACTACTTTGTGGTACGAAGAATACAACGGATTGTTGGTCATTTTTGCTTTGTGAGATCTCTTCGACTCCGGCAATTGTAGACCGTTGTTCAGGGCATTTTTGAATATTTTGTGGATCTTGCCCCTCCTGAAAAAATAGACTTTGTTCTTTTTCTCCTCTAGTGAAGGCCCTTCTCCTCCTAGCATCGGCTTTAAAGGCCGGTCCGGTTTTTTTGCGCCCGCCTTTCGCTTGTCTTCATTGTCAGACGCATTGAAGGCGTTGGTATAATTGGAATTCCTGTTTTTACGGTTGTCCTTTCGGTTCTTCCTGGGCTTGTCATTCTGAGAGTCCGGGGCCGACTCTTGCTTCGAGCGTTTCAACATTTGAACTCGCTTAGTTAGCTTTTGAAATATTTTGAGGCCCGCAGCACATAAGAATGGGACCATCCAATTGCTGAGGTTCCCAATGAGAAGATTGACGGACTGGTCCTGCTCTAGCGGCGGTTTGCACTTGACCGTGAGATTGCGCCATCGGGCGACAAAGTCCGTGTTGCATTCGTTCTTCCCCGGTTTGGTCCTCAAAAGGTCAGCAATGGAGATTTTATCACCGACACTCATGAATCTTTGCTGATACAGAGACTCCATTTGGGCAAAAGTAGTAACGGACTCGTCTGGTATGCACACGTACCAATTAAAAGCGACACCGGTCAGTCTGTTGACAAACTGACGAAGGAGTGCACCATTACCTTTTGTATTTTCGTACGATGCTTTAAAGTGGACGACGTGCTGATTTGCGTTTCCCATCCCGTCCCGTCAAATCTTTCGAACTTAAGAATGACGTAGCCGCTGGGGAACTCGATCAGATCGTACTGTGCGGGGTACGGCCTCCTATTGCTACCAACGTCTTTCTGGGCTTCGGTTTCTGCCACTAATGTTTTGACTTTGCCGATGACCAGATCCATTATCCAATCTTGTGTTACCGGAATAATGCAGTCTAGGGCTAAGGTGTCCCCAGAAGTGGAATGTGCCCCGATTTCGTGCGGCTCGCCCGTATTTGGACCCAAAGGAACATGTATCAGTTGCTTCGGGTCATTATTGCCTAGCTCATGAGTAGAGACCTATGTTTGATTGGAAGATGCTCGAGCAACTTGAGCCGTGAGCTGCATCACAACGTTCGTTAGGTCATCAATTTTTGAATAAAGCTTGCCCATCTTTTTATCTTTTCTCCTGGGCTGTTTTCGGAGCTCTTGAAGCAGCTCTTGCTCTACGGTCCTGGGACGGAAAGACGGCCCTTTCTCGCTGTCCGAGCTTGACTCCACATGGACCGAGGGGTCTTTCTGTCCATCGGCATCATCAAGAGAGTTTTCATCGTTGTGCGGAGGCGGTTGATCTTGGGAAATGGCAACCACATTCAAGCCAGATTAGGCTTAGGATGTGGCGGCCCCATCCTTACTTTTACTGCGCAGGATGTCGCTGGGACGCGTGCTTTCCATGTAGACCGTGTGGATAACATATCCGGCCGTTTTTTCATCATTGGCAGTTGATTTCACAGACTGGTGTCGTGGCCCTTCCGTTTCAGGAACGGACAATCGATTGAAGACGGCTGGCCTGACAGGGTTCTTGAGTAGTGCTGGCGCTTCTTTTCTGACTTTCCCTCGCCGCTTTCACGTGGCAAGAGCACCTGATAGACTCTTGAAGAGACGGTGTCATGCTTTCTATGTTAGGGTCGAGACACGACCTTTTGTAGCATCGTTCAGATTGATGTCTTCTTGATTCTGGTTGTCATGGCGTTTTTCTGAACCCACTTCAGAGATTCGAAAGAATTAGTGACTTTTACGGCCGACTCAGCTATCGTCGCGGGATAACCTTGTTTTGGAATCTCACAAAATTCCATTGACTGGAGTCCTGGTTCTCTTGTTGGCTCTATATCAGAGCCCCTTCTGTCTCAACTTTTCTGTTTTGAGCACTTGGCAGGTTTCGGCCTTTCGGGAAGTCGCCGTAGGACGAACGATGGAAAGTTTTGGTGATACGTCTGATTTTGCACTTGTTGGAGGCGTCGTCTGAGCTTGTCCGTGACATTTGATGATACTCTTTGTTTCGGCAGTCTTGCTCCCAGCTGGAGCACCAGAGAGTCGTTCGGACACCGTCTTACGTTTGGGTTGTGGTGTCTTGGTGATCACAACGTTCGGCCTCTTGCCTCTTGAGACCGGCTTGGCCACCTGGTTTGCCGGGATTTTTGCCAGATGAGCGCTTCCGGCGGGGTAGATGATGACGGGACCAAATTGACGGGACGGTTCCTCGTACTGCCGACTGAGGCTTGCGGGGAGAATCACATGGGCATTGATCTTGACCACGTAGGGAATCAGAGTCATGTCGGAAACGAACCTCGTCTTGGGAGACATGGTTGTTAAGTTCGAGATTGTGACTAAAAGCTGTTAATCTGCACACAAAAAAGTATGACTTCAGCACAACCAATCGATATATATGTTGATTGAGTTCGCATGAACGCTTGACCTGAAATATAGGAAGAGAGAAAAGGTCCCACCGGGCATGCCAGCATCTGAAGAGCGTTTTTCGTCATCCTATTGAGATAGGAATGTGCGCGCTTGTCAGACGTATACAGATTCCCCCTGCTTAGGGTAGACTGGGGTTTATTGATTGTGAGGATCCGAATTTTCAGCAACCATGAACTAAGCTGCCGTTAATTACCCCTCGCCTTAGAGCGAGAGAACCTTCGATTGATGGGTAAAACTGGTCATGCGAACTCAATATACAGCGTGTGTTGTGTTTTGAAGGTATTTTGGACGTATCGGGAGCCTCGCGGGGTTTACGGGGGTCCCGCTACCCGGATAGTGGGCTGGGGATCAAGGGGGCTAGCAGCCCCATTGCAGGGTGTGGGGCAACACCCTTTTAGAAATTTTTTTTCTAATGGGAAAGTGTTTCAAGTGTGAAACGTATGGGAAAAGATGGGTAAGGAGTGCTCTAAGGATGCATGAGATGGTACGTGGCTGCTAGTGTAGCGGGTCACGTGTGGCGTGTGGGTGCTTGGCGCCAGCGGGTCACGTGCCCGGCGTGTGGGCGCTAGGCGCCAGCGGAAAAAGGGGTTTAGCCCCTGGACTGAAAGTTGAACTCCCGAGAGACTTTGGAGTTAAACTCCTAAGAAAGGAAGGATTTTTATTTGGAGTTAAACTCCTAATAGATCTGAATTTGGGGTTAAACTCCTTTGAGAATTTGGATTTTGGACTTGGAGTTGAGCTCTTCAAATATTGATTTGGAGTTAAACTCCCAAAGGGTTTAGATTTTGGATGGTGAAAAGAGATTCCTTTTCTTTCTCTTCAAGCCTTAGACTTCCCTAAACTGGGTTCTTTGGTTCCTTCTTCCTCCTCTTTTTCTGGTGGATCTTGGAGAAAAGGGACAGTGAGATTAAAAAAATCTCCTTTTTAGAGATTTGATGGGAGATCTGAGCTCTCCTTCGAAGGTTTTATGGTGAAAAACTATTTTTTTTTGGGAGAAGAAAAGTTAAACTCTTGATTTAATTAAAAAAGAAAAGTTTAAAATCTTGAGAACGGAGGAGGCATAAAATCTTAGAAATTATGAGAGAATGAAAGTTATTGATTTTTCTCATCATGTTTGCCTTTTATAGGCTACACACTTTATATATAGCCTCTTGGGCTTTTCCAAATGGCACTTGTGTCTCCTCATGCCTCATGTGCTTATTTCTTTTTGCACATAAGTCATGGAGTTTACAAAATTTTGGCTTTTTGCCCATTTTTCATACATTTATTTCTAAAAATTGCATTTAAACTAATTTATTGCCTCTTTTTTGGCATGGAGCCGGCCCCTTCCATGCTCGGTCTTGACTTGAGCTTGGGCCTACTTGGTTTAGGCCCGCTTGCTTGGGCCCGGGCTCGCTTGCTTGGGGTTGACTTTGACTTGGTCAACCGGGGTGTAATTTTTTACTCCAACACCGGCCTTTTGGAGAACTTCTGAGCAGAGGCAGTAAGTCATGCGTGCTATTTGGTTAATAGGTCTTCATCTACAATCATAAATTTTCAGATCCTAAAGAAATATGGAGAGGAGAGCCAGTCAGTTATGATTTGTTACGAGTGTTTATGTGCATTGCTTACTCACTCATGAATAAGAAGGATGGGACCAAGCTGGGGTCAAAGTCAAAAGGTGCGCTTTTTTGGATTCAAACTTGGAGTCAAGGGCTACCAGTTATGGATCTGGAAAACAGAAGGGCGTTCAGTAGCCGAGATGTGATCTTCGATGAGGCATCCATGTTGAAAGATGTGGTTGAAGAAAATAAGGAGGCAGGTAGAGCATCAGGCGACGATCCGATGGAGGTGGAGTTTTCTAGCACTTATAAAGAAACGTACACTGAAGCACAATTTCAGCCTATTGATGCAGAGGTGGACAAGTAGAATACAGAGACTGACAGTGAGAATCAACCCCAGCAGGACCCACAGACAATAGCATTAAGGAAATCAGCACGTCCACATTAGGCATCAGTAAGGTGTTGTTTCGAAGATATGCTCGCATTTGCTTTAGTCACCGAAAGCGGAGACCCCGGTAATTATCAGGAGGCCATTGAGCAAGAAGATAGGGATCGATGGGTTATTGTGATGACAACGGATGGAGTCATTTCGAAAGAACGACACGTGAAAGTTGATTCAGCTATTGAAAGGAAAAAGGGATATTTGCTGCAAGTGGGTATTCAGGTAAAAAGATGATGAGCAATACAAAGCAAGGTTAATTGCGAAGAGTTATGCTCAAAAGGAGGGAGTTGATTACAACGATATTTTCTCGCCTGTAGTCAACTATACATCTATTCGAGTTTTGTTGGCACCGATAGCAGTTCAGAATTTAGAGTTGGAGCAAATGGACGTGAAAACGACCTTTCTGCATGGTGAGTTGGAAGATACTATCTTCTTGAGGCAATTTGAAGGATTTGTGGAGCCCGGCAAGGGGGATCATGCAAGTGAACTGAAGAGGTCTCTATATAAGTTGAAACAATCTCTCAAGCAATGGTACAAGCATTTCGATTCTTTTATGATAAAGACCAACTACTCTCGATGTGAGTTAGACAGCTGTGTGTACTCGAAGTGACTTAAAGATGGCTCGTCGATATATCTACTTCTATATGTCGATGACATGTTAATTGCTGCTAAGAGCATAGAGGAGATAAAGGCGCTCAAAGCTTCATTAAGTGCATAATTTGACATGAAGGATTTAGATAAAGCAAGGAAAATTCTTGGGATGAAGATTTTTCGAAACAAAAGGCTGGAAATTTATGGCTATTCCAAAGGAAGTATATTGAGAAGGTGTTGGAGAAATTCAGCATGAAGGACGAAGACAGGTGAGTATCCTTATCGCCGGTCATTTCAAGTTATCCTCCGAGCATGGTTGCATAGACAGATACGGGGACATGGACATAATACGATACGACACGGCGATACGGAAAAATCCCAAAATATAAGATAAGGGAAAACAAATATATATATATTAAATTATAGGAAATATAATGTCATATCATCGCAACATATTCAACAAAAACTTTAGCATTTAAACATTTTTTGTTGTATTTATCAAAATTCAATAAAGAACTTAATTATGTTAGGCTTTTAGCACAACTTTAGCAATTTTCATAAAAGAAATATGATTTTAGCTTTTTCTTACCTATATTTAACATAATTTCAGTAACAACAATATAATTTCAGTAGTTTCCTAATTGTACTTAACATAATTTTAGCAAAATCATATAATTTCAGTATTTTCCTAACAACGTCAACAAAAATATCTTATATATTTCACGTAGAAATTATATTAAGCAGCAAAATTGAGTTAAAATAAAAAAAGTCAATAAATCAAGAAAGTTATAACAAGATTAGGGTTTTCTCGCTTTTAATTGAAAATAGGTTTTTTTGGGTGTCGTGGTTTCATTAAAACGTGTCTGATACGTGTTCAACACATGTCCGATACGTATCTGACTGACACGTATCCAAATCTAAAGCCACCTTATTTCGAAGCGGGACACGGAAAATATATGTCGGACACGTGTCGTGCAAGTATCAGGCATGAATCCGTGTTCGATATGTGTCTGATACGGAGATGGCAACCAAAAAGACGTATCTGTGCAACCTAGCCTCCAAGGAGTGTCCGAAATCAGAGAAAGAGAAGGAAAAGATGTCTCGAGTAACATATGGAAGCGCGGTGGGATCTCATATATATACTATGGTATGCACATGTCCAGATATATCCTATGCGGTAAGTCTGGTTAGTCGGTACATATCAAATCCAAGAAAGCTC
This sequence comes from Agapanthus africanus, assembly GCA_030015575.1. Lineage (NCBI taxonomy): Eukaryota > Viridiplantae > Streptophyta > Magnoliopsida > Asparagales > Amaryllidaceae > Agapanthus > Agapanthus africanus. The sequence goes on from CM057349.1 coordinate 425,607,311, forward strand.
CATTGGGAAGCTGTAAAGTGGATACTTCGGTATCTGAAAGGAAGTAAAGATCTCGATTTACTCCTTCGCAAATCAGAAGATGAATCAAGCCAGTTGCAGTGATATGTAGATGCTGATTACGCTGGTGATTTGGACAAGAGAAGATCAACTACAGGCTTTGTATATACAGTTGCATAATCTCCAGTCAGTTGGAAGTCAATCAACACTTCAAGATACTGTGGCGTTATCAATGACGGAGGCAGAATACATGACAGCAGTGGAAGCATCAAAGAAAGCCCTGTGGTTAAAAGGTTTAGTTGGCGAGTTCGGATTCGAGAAGAGGTCGGTTCCTTTGTTTTGCGACAGTCAAAATGCCATTCACCTTACGAAGAATCAGCTATACCACAGTTGAACGAAGCACATTGACATGTGGTATCACAAGATAAGGGAGTGGGTCGAAAAGGAGACTGATTTGATCAAAATCGATACTAAGATGAATCCGGCGGTCATACTAAGGAAGGTTATTCCTATGGAGAAGTTCAAGTCAGCCTTGGTTTCTATTCAGGTACTCAAATGTGAGGATGTTTGTAAGCTCGGTAGGAGGGTCGTATCAGTTTCGCAGTTCTGAGGAAAAACCGTGACAATTCGCAGTTTTAACTTTTAGAGCCGTGCCGTAAAGGGAAACAGGAAAAAGGAAAAACTAAAGGGCACAAGACGAAGGCAACAAATTTTCAAAGTGGCTATAAAGATATAGAGCCCAAAGTGGAGATTGTTGTGAAGGTGTCTTGTATAGATGTTGAGACGGCTCATAATAATCTTAAGCTGGCTCAACCCCATTCTGAAGCGGCTCAAGATAATTTTGAGACGTCTCACAACATGTCTGGAAGTAGCGATTCTTTTCTTTTCATATGAGATGGCTTATACTTATGTTGCACCGGCTTAAAGGATTTTTAGGTCAAACAGTGCAGTTTCGTTAAATAAGAAAATCATATTATAACTCAGATTTGTTTTAGGTATAAACGGAATGTTAGGGTTAAGTTAAAAGTGCATGATCATAAGGTTTAAGGGAGGCGAAAATACAGCTTCATAAGGGATCAAGTATGCTATTAAGGAGAACTTTAAGAGAGAAGGTAGATCTCATTGGAGATCTTAAAAAGAGAGGATTTGTAGTCTTTTGTAAAGTTCTCTAGAGTTCTAATAAAGTATTCTTCTCTTTCTTTGTGGTTTTTCCCCGTTTGGGTTTACCACGTTAAATCTCTTGTGTTGCTATTTGATTTTACTTTGTTTCTTGTTGTTATTCGTTAAAGGGATCTCATGATCCATCAAGTTTTTTTCCCGCTGCGCGCTACCAACACACCATACCCTCAAATATATGTATATGAAAAATCAAAAGATTTAAAGATCTCTAGCCTATGCATCGATGAGTACAAAAATGAATGTCTTTCGATAATGTAACATAAACGTCATCCGTTGCATAAGTTAGAGATCTTTAAATCCTTTCATTTTTCATAGACATATTTAAGGGTAAGGTGATTAACTTGAACGGATCGGATCATTAATATATGTCGTAGATCAGGAGTTCCCGTTTTTAAAAAATGCGGACCGGTTTGCAATGGATCACTCCTCTCTCTCTCTCTCTCTATATATATATATATATATATAAAGAGAGAGAGAGAGAGGCTAAATTGCATAAATTACCAGTGTAACACCCAAATAGCAGATGAATACGTATATTTCAAAATATGGCACATTAATCCCTAAAGTTTTACTTTTTGTCACTTTGCTACCGACTCATTCTCCAGGAATGTGTAAAATCCTTCTATATTTTCAATACCAAGGAAAAATCTAAGAAAGTTGAGTGAGAAGCACATGAAAATTTAGAAGGGAATTATATATTTCTGAAGAACATGTAGATAACAAAGCGCCTAAAAGCAAAACTATAGGTATTAAAGCGCCAAAAAGCAAAACTAAAGGTATTAAAGTGCTCCATTTTGAAACATAGATATTTATTAGCTATTTGGGTGAAACATTGGGTATTTATATGCTATTTAGCCTATATATAATTGATATTATCCCATGATCCCCATCGTTGATTTTTTTTTTTTACTTTCTTGGTACTTGGATAGAGACTCTTTATATTATTCTATGAGCTTTCAAGCAAAACTAACAGTTGGTATGGGCACTTCCCCTCTTGGGAAGAGTGCGTGGTTCGAATCCCAGAAGGGGAAGCGGCCACAAATTAACGCTTTCGAAGCAAATTCATGGGTCCCCTGGGTGCGTGTGATGTGTGTGTGGGTGTGTTGTGTGTGATGTGTGCGTGGGTTAGGGCTTACTGGCCAGTGCAAAAAAAGAAAAAGAAAAAAGAATGACACATAATATATTTTTGATTGTGTATCCCCTTTGATTTTCTTTTAGGTTGACATATGGGAGGAACGAAAAGTCTTCACTCCTCGTGGGCAGACTTTAAAGGAAGACTTTTTGGGGAGGAACAGAAATGGAAGAAACATTAGTTACAAGTTGGTAAGTGTCCACAAATTTATGTACAGCTTTTATTCTTTTTATCTCCTTTCCTTTTTTGCTGAATTTTAAAATATTTTTGTCTGACATTCTCAGAAACAACCAAATGAGGATATGCTCGAAAAGCTCACCTCAAGTTATAGGCATGCATCTGATGTCTATGACGAAGATGCTTTATTTGGAAAATGCCTGACAACTGTTAACGCTGTTGAAAAAGTGCAAACAGAAATTGGAGATGAATTTAAATTAGGTAAATGCGAAGCCTATTGTTATTTAGTTTTAATCTTTACTATTATAGGCAAAAGGAAGGGGGTCATTTAATTTTAAAATTGATTGGTGATGTGGCTTTTTACCTTTTCAAAGAAATCAAACAAAAAAACATCATTGATTTATATGCAATGCACGTAATTAAATGCCACGTCATTATTATTTTACAAGTGCGATGCACGTATTCAAATTGCCGTGTCATTATTATTTTATAAGCGAGATGCATGTAGTTAAATTAATATAGATATTCATCATAAAAATTTCTATAATTACATGCAACGCATGTCCCAAGAACGCTAGTGTCTTATAATGCTAAATGCTTTGTCAAACCTTCCAGTATGTTGATTTGATGATTTTTAACTCCAAGGGAAAGATGATATCATCGGTCATCATTTTGGTAACAAAATATTAGTGCTGTCCATACATTTCCTTGAGCTTGTTCAAATAATTACTGCTGTTAATACATTTCCTTGAACATGTTGAAATAATTAGTGCTGTTAATACATTTCCTTGAATATATTTCTGCTGGTTTTGGCCCTTTCGGGAAACCAAGCTTAAAATATTTGAGGATCTAAATTTGCTAGATATCATATACGACTTCCAAAATTCTTCGTATTCATGGGTAAATAACGTGAATTGTCCTTATATAGTTTTAAGCTGTGACTTTTATTATATTTCACTAGGTAGGTATTATAAATCTTTTATTTAGCTTTAAATCTGGTATTGATATTGCACTATTACTCGTTTCCTGAGATTCTTCCTTCTCTACTTTCTGACACATGTTTCAAGTATGATTATGTATGTCAATCTTTTTTATTCTGATGGGTGTTGCCGTTATGAACGCTCATGTTGAGTGAGGTAGTCTTTTAATATGTTCCATCAATCTCACATAAGTATATTATTACATATTTTTCATGAGTCGGTCAAGTAGTCATCCACCCATAGAATAAAAGATACACTTATACACACACACACACACACATATGACACCCAAATCTTCATATTTCTAAAAACAGCACCCAAAATTTCTGAATTAAACTGAATTAGCCTGCCTAGATAACTTCCATCCACCTGTCATCCTAATTCTGTCAGTACATGTTAATTATAGTTGTTAGAGAAAGACCTAAATAACCCTCCAATGGCTAGCAAAGAGGTTGAAAAGGGTTATTGGCTCTTCTTCTTATCTCCATTGCCCCCTTCCTCTCCCCCCCTCTCCCTCTTGAATTTTCGTAGAACTTATTTCATAGTTTATGAGAAGATGGGTGAGAGGTGGAGGAGAAAGGAGGAGATAAGAGATTATATTAAGAGGTGATGGTGGAAAATGTGATTCGTCGCAAGTGAAGTCGAGAGGGGATGGGCGAAAGTGAATTGAGAGGAGATGAGATGAAAGTATGGTGAAGAGGGTAGAATAGTAATAACTACTCTGACTTACGCTTGCTTACCATGGTTATTACGGCGCCACGGTGAATCACAGCGGTAGTGAACTGTCAGGATGCCATGGCGACACGGCACCCGCCATGGCATCCGTACGGCGACAAATCGTTCACAATGTGCTACATTAATTGTGTATGTATATATATATATATATACACACACACAAAAAAAAAAACAAAACTATAGAATACCATCAAGCACACAACTATATCATCATTTAACCATCAAACATAAAACATTTTATCAAATTGGGATATTATTAGTTTATTACGATAGGAATCACTTGGGGTATTTGGAGCGAAATGAAAGAGTTTTTAGGGGAAAGAAAAAATACTTATATGATGTTGTTTATCAAATTTCAAAATCGATTCTCAGTTGGTCTCATATATATGGAGACAAGGCGCAACTTAAAATAAGAAAGATGAATCACGGCGGTAGCGAATCACGGTGGTAGTGAACGGCCGCGACGCCATGTAGTCGCCATGGCGACGTCGTGACAACTATGTTGGTTACTCCAAATAACTAACTAATCTAGCCTTGAGCTAATAGAATGGATTTTTAATTAACAGAGAATATTTGGATGTTTTTAGAAAACACGAAGATTGGAGTGTGTTTTCAAAAAATACCAAAGGTTTGGGTGTTCAAAATAAAAAAAAAATCACCCTTTCTTAAAATGAAGGTTTATATCGTTATGTGACAAATTGAATCACCCATTTGCATTTAAATTTTGAATTTGAAGCATTTTATCTTTGTTGAAGTTAAAGTTATCATGACCTAACAAGCTGAAGTTTGTCGAGTGATGTACAAGTCAAATTTTACAATTTTTTTACGGTCATGACTGACCGTTTTATACAACGCCACTGCAATTTCAGTATAATATTACATTATTATTTTTTTGAATGAGATAATATTACATTATTTACTTATTCGGTCATGGGATTTTTCAATATATTAAATGAATAGGTACCATCAGCGGCTCTGGAGTGTCTGAGGAGTTGCAACTGCAGCATGGCATATTGAGAGACTGCATTGAGCAACTAAAAGCTGCCGAATCATCGAGAACAACTTTAGTGTCCCATTTAAGAGAAGCTCTTAATGAGCAGGTAATTAAGACAACCTGTTTTCTTCATGAGCTACCATTTTACCGATTTGTATTCCAATTGTATATCTACATCTAATTTGGACGATTAAAATATTTTCCAGGAATTAAAAATTGAACAACTTCGCAACCAACTTCAGGTACTCTTTTCTACTGCATGTTACTCTATGTAGTTCCTGGAGTTTTGCTTCATTGCCAACCCCATTTAATTGGGAAAATGCTTGGATGATGATGATATAAATATATTAATTCATAAGAACCTAGCTTAGTCGAAGCATTTGGTGGTTGTCGCCTTCTAGTATATTGTATTTCATAGTTGCTTTCTGTTGGCCAATAACCATGTTCATTATCATATAGTACGGATATATTGAATAATAGTTTAATACCCCTTCTTGTATCAATAGCATTCAGGAAACCCCGAGTCCTTTTATCTTGCTCATTTGTGAGAAATAGATATGAGTAAATAAATTCGACATTTGTGATGTGGAAGTGGAACCATAAGTTATTTGGTAATTGGGCTTGTTAGTGTTCTATACTAAAATTTGGCCAATGATGCATGATGTATGAAAAGGTTGATTTAGGTTGACCTTCAGAAAAAGAAAAATGTAAAAAACAGGTACCGCCTTACCAGCCACATGTTTTGGGAAATCAGAAATTTCATATCGCAACACCAACTATTGTGGAGGAAAAAAAATGCATACACAATTTCCATTGCCGGGATAGATTTGAAAATTATGGACCTTACATATTTGAGGATGATCATCATCAGTTTGCTTGACCCTTTCCTCTCACAACAAGAGCTAAATATGCATTATTAGCATTCCAAGTATTCTCGATATCCATATAAATCAGGAATAAATTAGTATTTATTGACTTTAAACCGGAAATTACTTCCTAGATGTGGACAGCTGTATTTAGCTCCAAAGGAATTCATACTTCAATCAAATATAATCGGACGATTTCTAGCATGGACCAGTAAGCAACAGCCTCTGTGGCAAAATCCGATTGAGTCTGTCTTCTATGTTTCTCATGCTCTTTATCTTATCAATGATACCCATACTTAATTATATTGGAAACAACAAAGAGTACTTTATGTTCTATAAAACAGAGATGCATAACCATTACCCTTAGCTGTTAGAGCTACTTGAGTTATGAAAGATCATGAAGTACGAAAAATTGAGGAGCTGAGATGTGTAGGTGGGCTTCTATTGTGTATTCATTTCAATTAGTATATAGGTAAGATTCTGAGGCCTGCAGGCTCAACGATCCTAGATTCCATATAACATCATGCTATGATAAATGTATAAAAGCCAGGTCTTGAGTTTAGCCTTATCTTTTCTTTTTTTTGTCTTGGGTTTTGTTTCAATATTCAAATACAACGGAAGCCATGTTATCCTTGGTGTCATGGCCTGAGATGTACTCTCAATTTGGGGCATCTTAGTGATGGTACTTTGTTAACAAACATTTTTTTAACTTGTTACATGCTAAAAGGATTAGATTGGCCTGAAGCACTTATCGTTGTCCGAGAGCGCTGGAAATGACCAATGATACCTTTTTCTTTTGTCTTAGTTTCATGTTAGCAGCTAGGTGCTAGGCAACCTGTTGACCACCTACCGATTCCGGCTTTTCTTTTCGTGACAAATTACTCACTTGATTTTCCTTGGATATTTGCAAGGCATTTCTCTACCGGATTCTTGTTTCTATATCTATTTATGATGTAAGCATCTCTTCGGATGCTTCTTGTGTGCTTTTGACACTTGCCTAATACTTTTTTGATATCCATTGGACACAGTTATGTTAAATTATGGACAAAGGTTTTATTAAAAGCATATTACATTTAGCTTATGTTAGTAACCACCCTTTACTAAAGTTGTTAGTCCACAACCACCTATAGTTTACTTGTGTTAGCCATCACCCCTCATGCTATTAGTTTTTCATTTTTTGTTGGAAATAACTTAAGCGGGTCACTTGACTGGTTACATGACTTCTTTTTCACAATTTTCCTCGAAGTGCCTTTCTTCTCCTTAATGATGTCAGGTTAGGGTTTATATTAGGATTAGATCATTGTTAAATGAGGGCTACATTAAAAGATAAATTAGAGGTAAATTTGGAGTCAATCAAGTAAATCAGGGTTACAACTTAAGGGAGTACCTAAAAAATCCCAAATTTGGAGCTGCCCTTGTTTGAATTTCACTATCAACAACTTTCTAACCCTCAAGACAACACTAAACAACTTAAACAAGCTTAAATTGCTCAAAATTTTCAGCGAGAAGTAAGAGTCTTGGATGCCTAAGATTGGGCGCTCCATAATAGGGGCTGCATGTAATTGTGAGAGTTCGGTTTTGGTTGAAAAGGCAGAAGGGAAATTTTGTCACAGAATACATAAATTGATGCTGGGGTGGGGGGGGGGGGGGGGTAGGGGGGTAAAAGTATGAAAGTTGAGGAGGGTTATTGATTAACAGTGTTAGTTTAGCGTTGAGAGTTAAGGGGTTTATTGACTAACAGTTTTAGTTTAGTGTGGTTACTGAGAATGGGCCAAACACGGTGGTTCTGGTGAAATCCTTTGATTTATGTTAAAGATATTATAAAAATGTTATCTTCTCCTTGCTAATATTTCTATGCCATGTCTTTTCGCAAGGTTGCTCAAGTGCGGTACACACAAGTGGAAAATCTCTTGATGGGGCAAGCACCACCACCACCTCCGCTGCTCCTTGATGAAGTGCCGCCGCCTCCGCCGCCGCTCATCGACGATGTACCACCACCACCACCGGATTCTGACTACTCCGAAGCTCCTCCACCTCCCGATTACCCTCCAGAGTCTTCCTCTAGTATGCCATACTATGTACCCTCCTCTCTCGCCTCTGAATCCATCATTGCCCATTCCACGAGAGAGGACTACAATCCTGACACAAGCAAAAGGCTTAGGTTCGACAATGGCAGCAATAGCCTTGGGAGCGTTCCTTGTTATCAGCCTCAGCCGCCGCTGTCGTTTCCGCACCCAGAGACAATGTATCAACCTCAAGCGCGTCCACAACCACCTCATTCGCTTGTTCTGCCGCCGCCACTGCCAGCGTTTGGCTATGGAACGACACCTGCGCCCGTGCAGCCACCAATGCCTAGATATCCAGTGGTTGGGGTCCCCCCCTATCCAGGCCCACCTAACCTATACCCATTTCAAGGTTTGGATGGTGCAGCTTACTTTGGCCAGCCGCCAACGCATCCGCTCTAGCGGCTGTCTTGATCAGACGATTGGATAGCATATAGGGTTTTAGACTCTTGTACTCTCTGCTCCACCAAATGGGGATGGTGTCCTTCGATATTTATATATAGAGGTTAAAGTGATATACATGTTGTATATTATAAATTAGACTAGACTATAGTGGACCTCAACCTCGTTTGATGTGTTGAGCGGAGAGGAAATTTTAGTTGAAAATGGATTTTGAGTTCATTATACTATTTTGTTCGTGGCATGTTTAATTATGTGTTTTTGAATGAGCTATTTCAGGAGAGGGGTTTTTGTCTCCAGGACTTGTTGATTGTTGGGATGAAGTAAGAAATTATTTCCTTAGCTTTGCAGTATGTTCCAGTATGTGATGATCAAGAAATATCCATGTTGTCCTTTGCTTTATTGAGGTGTAGAGTGCTTTGATACCAAATTTACTTGAACGCATTTAGCTCTCCAGTAGAAAAAAAAATGCCTTCCAAGAGAAAATGGGGAATATAAAACTTTTCTTCTTATTTTTGTAATAATTGTTTATGCTTGTGTTGTACACCCTCTGTTTCTATTTCTGTACCAGTCCTTAAATGTATCAACTATCAAGAAACATAACTTTTCTTTATAAAGTGAGGTTGCAGGTTTGATTATGACGGTTAGATTTTAGAGTAGTTATACTCTGCTTAATAGCCGTGAAGGAATAAAAGGACAAATGAAAAGAAACTTGAAAAGATACATTGCGATTATACTAATCTTGGCTGTATCTCTGTAAATGTGGAAGCTGCTCGCTAAATGACTTCATTATGCTTGTCTGTTACGAAAAAGATTGGCAGGATTAAATGGATTAAGTATCACTACGTATGGAACACCACACTTAAATGGATTAGTATCACTACGAATGGAACAACACACTTTTCAGGTACTTTAAAGAATGAAGTCTCGTTTATTGATTTTGCATGGAGGAAGGCTCTCTTCCATTTATATATCTCCAATTACCTTTTGCCTCCAAGATTTCTTTTTGGGATGTGACCACTATCATTAATAGAACTGGTAATCTCTTAATTTAGAGAGGAAATTATTACCGCATGAGCTATGCCTGATTGGTAAGAATATGGTTGACTTCAGAAATGGCCTACTTGCATGTACATAATTTATGCGACATCTTTCAAAGTACACAAAAATAGGACCATATGAAATGGCATGGAACTCAGATTACCGCTAATCAAAAGTTTGATATCATCAATTTTCCCCCCAAAAAGAAGAAAAAGTATTAAATGCATATGAATTACTGTTTTCTCTTGTATAATAGGTTAATTGCTTGATGAAATGGAGCATCAGACTATTAACAACACAGCATTTTATGTTACACGAATGAGGAGAACCACCATGATGAAAACACATGTCATGGTAAATATGACAAGCCAAGTGAAGCATGTCGTCTTGAAACTCTCTGAGTATATTTCTACCGTTCGTGCATTGGCCCGGCCAGTGCCTGCCAAGCTGTGTTCTACGGCCTTTTCTGTAGAATCGAGTATTTGTTCGATTCATAAACACGAAAAAGTTCATGAGATGACTTACAAATACAGGAATTAAGGATCAAACAGAAATGGCCGTGAATTTTTTGCTTGATTGTTGCAGTCTCATAATAACTTGATAAAATTAATTACATATTTACCGATGTATATTAAAGCATTTCTGTTAAAAACGTGATGTAAGAATGAACTCTCACTTAATTGTTCCGAATTTTGTGTAATGAATCGATAGTCGCGACAATGGCTCATGCTGACAACAGCAGCCGCTTACACTTAGGAGACGCAATCTCCACAAATGGTGCACCCCTGGCAATCTAACTCAGCTTGTACCACATTTTTAATTGGGAAAGGAATACTTCGCTTTCTGTATCTCTCTAAGAATTTATTTAATTGGGTAAGTTTCACTAAAATGCCCTTAACTATGACTTTTTATCACTAAACTACCTTACAGTTTTATAAATAAAAAAAATCATTGTAAGCTCCCTTAAGGTGCTATATTTATGCATAATTCTGTGAAAGAAACGCCCTCTTGAGACCAATGTTTAAGGGAGTTTACTATAATAAGAAAACTTTAACGCTATTTAGTGAGAAAGCTGTGATAGTTTACCCTATTTAATTTTAGAGATTGTCCTGGCCTTTCCCGTCTCTTAAACTCTTTTTCTTGCTTCTATTTTTTTTCTTTATGTTTTAGGGATACCTGAATGAAGAGTGCAGGATGATAGTCTGATATTTAGTTGTTGCAATTGCGCTACAATAATTCTCTTTATCCTTAATAAAATTTAAATTTCATGGGACGGGTACCAATTGGAGCTCTGCTCTTTTATCAAAAGTGAAAAATAACAAAAGAGAGTTGGATTGGCAAATACATTAGACCGAATCAATTAGTTAGAAATAAGGCTTGAGGTTATGAACTGTATGGAGATCCATATTTCAAAAAAAATGAACTTCAAAAGTAATCAGTAAGCACTACCTTTTCAGTGTCGTGCAATGATTGGTTCATCATGAAACTGCTTTCCTTGAGTTGCTAAACACAACCATTTCATCTGTCAAATCTTCTTGAAGCTTTCTGTTATAAGGAAGGTCGAGCAGATGAACACACATCCCAATAAGTCAATATTACACAAAGTTGTTACTATAAAAACATCATCCCAGAAATAAAATTAAAAAAATTAACGCAGTAAAGAAAGATGCAGTGGCATCCAAGTAAATTATTCCATTAAAAATTTTACAGTTTTGAACTCAAGACAAAGTGTCACATGATGTCAGATAACTGGGTTAGTGTTAACAAGCTCTAATCTATCTATTTTGGTCCAGATATGCGATTCTGCCGGTCATATATCCAAAGTGAATCATCCAAACTTCGTACTTTGAATTATCTACCTCCATCATGGAATTTAAAGGCCTTGTTTGGATATGGAGTCAGGTGTGGAGTCTATTTTTAAGTGGTGGTAAAGCGTGTATGCAACTAGTTTGCAATTGTTGGGAATATGTATGTACTAGAGTCCATTATTGTATGATATAGTGGATGTTTGGACACACACACACACACACACACACACACACACTAGAGTCCATTATTGTATGATATAGTGGATGTTTGGACACACACACACACACACACACACACACACACACACACACACACACACACACACACACACACACACACACACACACACACACAGAGGACTTTCTTGCTCGACATGATAGCATGCTATCTGATTGCTCTTTATCTCAACATGTATACTTGTATTATTATACTGCCTCTCCGATACATAGTGATAAAGCCCTTAAGATGTTTGCTTGACTATCAGGACTATGATGCAGATCATACTACTGGGACTTGTGTAGTCTATAAGCACATCCTTTAACAGTTCCTAGTCGAAGGAGTATCGAGATGGGGCATCGGTATTACAGAGTAGACTAGTGTGAACGTTTCTTGACCCTGTAGGGGGCGATGGTTGATCTCATATCTATTGGTGTTTGACATCAAAGATTGTACACATGTGCTCATTAGAGAATGAGTACACCGAACGGGACTCGCCGAAAACTCCTAAATGGTACTATACCTATCGTCAGATAGCAGTTCTCTGGTAATACTGGTACATGTTAGTCTGTAGATCCGAGATCGTCATAGAGTCTTGTGTGGTTCCCATTGTACTTTGATTTCCTCTCTACCACGGCTCAAAAAAGTCATGCAAATAGGTGAATTTTGGGTACAGTCCCGAGTCATATGGAGGCAATGAGCGATGGAAGGGGTTTCGTCTCTCTCGGTATAGCGAGTTGATGTTGCGCTATACTCGATTGGGTATAACAGGAAAGTCCCTGGCCATGACTGTTGATGAGATTTACTGATAAAAGTTATCAGTAGTTTCTCGTACCGTTATAGGCCACACATCGGCATAACTTATTAAGTTATTGGGGTCTGACGATTCCACCCTCAGACTCGATATGAGACATATCAGACAAAGAGACCGGACTATACGGTAAGTATTACTTATAGGCTTCATGGAAATTTGGACAAGCTTGCTTGTTGATTTTCTGTTCGCTCAATACCTGGATAGTCGTTACGTCCAGCTAGTACCGCTGACGGCTTGTGGGTAACTGATGTGATCATTACTTACTGCTAACGTATTGATGAGTCTTTAGAGTCCCACACAGAAGTTTTCTGGTTCAAGCGAATCGAAATAGGGCACATATTTGCTTAAATACGAGTATGTGATACCGTATTCTAATCTTGCGGTTATTTGATATCGGTTAGGTTATATGAGATATAACCGGATTATCGAATCAAGTATTGATTTGATAATGTGATATACAGATAAATGATATTAGTAGGTTATATGTGATATAACCGGATTATTGAATCAAGTGTTGATTTAATAATATGATATATATATTTATATTTGATATAATTATATATTAAGTATTAACTAATATTATTGCTTACTAATTATTTGCTTATCTTTATATATATATATATATATATATATTATATGAAGCATGGTTGATTTTCTACTTTTAGAAAATAGAAAAAGGCGGAAAATGGGAGACTTTTGTGGAATAGTGAAGTATGGCTTTGATGATTATTATATTGGTCTTGACTTACTATTGAAGTATGGTTCCAATTGTTTATCTGGAAATTGTAGATGCTTCAATGAGTGATGTATTTTTGATGAGCCATTCTTCATATTTTCACAACACTTGTTCATTTTCCTCACTTGAGCTCATATGATGAGTTCTCCTCTCTAGCTCTCTTCATCTTCTTCCTCATTATTCCCCTCCGAACGGCGGCCGAGACATGAGGTCTTGCCTGAGGTTCGGGACAGATGCTAGTTGGTGCTATCCGTCCACCTCTCCGAAGATGCCAAGTTGATTTATGGCACCGTGTATCGGAGGTTTAGACGGATGTGGCCGATGTAGCAGACTTCGTCAGATTCCCCCTCGCTTGAGGGGTTTTTGATTGTGGGGACGCTCTTCCCTGCAGGCGTAAGCCCCTGCAGTTAATTACGCTACCACATTGCGATAACAACTTTCTCCTTCTCCAGATGGTCACTTCGTGTCGTGGGTGTTTGTTTTGTTCGTGGTTGCCCGTGGATTGTATACGGAGACTAATTTATGTCGTCGCCCGTAGGACGTGGATTAGTCCAAATCCGTGTTTTCTTAGATTTGGGTTTGGGGTTTTGGTTTGAGGATACGTTAGCCATATTTGAGGCTAAGATCAACTCAAACGTTTGTTAAGGATACGTTAGTCCAGTTTGAGACTAAGATCAACTTAACGGGATCGTTTAGATCCGATAAAAGAGCAACTGGCTCTAATGTTCCAGTTTAGGGACATAGTGGTCCATTGAATGTATGGCCATCGGGACCCGTCACCTCTCTGACGACGTTGAAGGATTACAACGACAGATATCAGAGGAGTTCAGAGATGTACCCTTGAACCAAAGTTGATTGGGGGATCTAGAGTCCAATTTGGGACTAAAGTCTATTTGAAGGTTTAAGGATGCGTTAGCCATATTTGAGGCTAAGATCAACTTAAACGGTTGTTAAGGATACGTTAGTCTAATTTGAGACTAAGATTGACTTAACGGGATCGTTTAGATCCGACAAAAGAGCGTTTGGGCTCTGTTGTTCCAGTTTAGGGACATAGTGGTCCATTGCCAGTTTAGGGACATGATGGTCCATTACCAGTTTAGGGACATGGTGGTCCATTGGTAGTTTAAGGACGCATAAGTCCATGGGTTTAAGGACCCCACAGTCCATATGGGTGTGTTTAAGGACGCATTAGTCCGTTAGTTTAAGGACGCATAAGTCCGCGGGTTTAAGGACCCCACAGTCCGTATCTTGGTTTAAGGACGCATAAGTCCATGAGTTTAAGGACCCCACAGTCCGTGTTGATGTGTGGTTGTCGGGACCCGTCACCTCTCCGACGTCGTTGAAGGATTACAACGACAAATATCAGAGGAGTTCCGAGATGTACCCTTGAACCAATGAGTTGGTTGAAAGAGCAGATGTGCTCAGTCCAAGATGATTTGAGGACTTATGGCCAATTTGGGCTAAATCCAATTGTGTTTGAAATATTGGCTCTCTGCTGGTCCATTGAAGGAGAGGCTTTGCCTCTAGAAACTTAGCCAATTGGGCTAAAGCTAGTGTTAAACACTAAAGGTCAACAGTGTTGAACACTGGGAATAAGATTAACAGGTTAGTGTTAAACACTAAAAGATAATCAGTGTTAAACACTAGCAACAGGGCTTCCAAATTAGTGTTAAACACTAAGAAAATCAGTGTTAAACACCGAGGACAAAGTCTTCAGATTAGTGTTAAACACTAAAGAGAGAGGGGTCACGTGTGGACACGTGAGAGCGCCCTGATTCCCTTTTATTTTATTCTGCAGATCAGTGTTTAACTCTTTTAATTCTGGCGGCCATCACGTGTGAGCACGTGATGAAGGCCCTCGCTCTTGTCTGTTAGATTGCTCATTAGGGGTCACGTGGTGACACGTGAGGGCGCCCTAAATATGGAGCCAGATCTCCTTTTCTTCGCTCTGTAAATAAGCGTTAAACACTTTTTATGTTTTCTTTGGAGCATCACGTGCCGCCATGTGAGGAGGATTAGTGCTCTGATTGTTAAAGCATCAGCCAAGGGGTCACGTGGGAGCACGTGAGAGCGCCCAAGGCCTTTATTTCTTTTGCTTTTTCTTTCTGTGTTTCGGGGGTCACGTGGAGCACGTGATGCACTGCCTCAAAGGGCTTTCTGTAGATCTTTTGGGGGGGTCACGTGGTGACACGTGACCCTGATTTTCTGTAGTTGCTTAGAAGATCTGTTAATCCCTTCCAGGAATCAAATTCCTCGTAGGGTTGAACCCTAACAATAATTTCAGAGAAATTAAATTCCTAGTTCCTTTTGAAGAGTTGAACTCTGAATTTCTGTAGGAATTAAATTCCTCATATATGTGAAGAACTGAATAGGGTTAAACCCTAATAAAAGCTTTAAGGAATTAAACCCCCACTCTCTGTTAGAGAATTATTCTGGGGAATAAGATTAAGGGAATTAAATTCTTGTTGTTTTAACAGAACTAAGTTCTTAACTAGGGTTAAACCCTGATTCTTTTCATTCTGAAGGAATTAAATTCCCATAACACAGGGTCAAACCCTAATTTATTTTGAAGGAATTAAATTCCTATAGTTCTGTGACAATTAAATTCTCGTGCTTCCATTCCCTCTCTATGCTTTGGATCTGCATGGCAGGGTCTCAACCCTTTGAGAATTAAATTCTCAACTCAAGGGGAGATGTGCACTTTACAGATCCTCCGCCAAAGAGAGAAGAAATATGTCCCTCTGTTTTACATCGGAGTTCAACTCTGTTGAGAATTAAATTCTCTTTCTTTCAATGAAACCTTCCCTTTCTTACCTAGGGTTTTCTTTTGCAGAAGATCCAAATTCCTCTCAAGTATCAAGGCTCGTATCAAGGCGCTCTCTCTTTTCTTCCCTCTGCATATGTCTCTCTCTCTCTCCATCCTTGTGTCTCTTGGCTCCTATTTATAGGAGAAGCAGCCGAATCAATTAGTTTTTGACGAATCTTCATTGAGAGATTTGATTTGCATCCATCATTCGTTTTTGACCTTTGGATTATTAGGTGAATTTTATTCACCATTGGATTTCAAATCCAGGGATTCTCTTTTGTTATTTCGGTTAGATTTAAAGGGGAAATCTTTCCAAGCTCGAGATTTTCCCATAGATAGATGATATTTAATCATCTTTGAATCTTTAATTCGATTGGTTCCAGATAATCGCTTTCCTTTGGAAAGATTTGAATCTCTTTCAGAATTTAATTCTGTTAACAAAATGGGCTTTGAAAGCCGGTC
This sequence comes from Agapanthus africanus, assembly GCA_030015575.1. Lineage (NCBI taxonomy): Eukaryota > Viridiplantae > Streptophyta > Magnoliopsida > Asparagales > Amaryllidaceae > Agapanthus > Agapanthus africanus. Next base: position 425,623,717 of record CM057349.1, read on the forward strand.
ACGTGTGACCACGTGACCCATGGTCACGTGTAGGCACGTGACCCCCTTGGAACGAGCCTTCCTCTTTCTTTTTTCGCTCTGTCTTCTGGTTGCTGCTTTAACCGTCACGTGCCACCACGTGACCCCTGGTCACGTGTGAGCACTTGACCCTTGTCTGGACTCTTTTTCTTGATTTAACTGGAGAACAATTCTGATGTTTTGAGCGTCACGTGCCAACACGTGACCCCTGGTCACGTGGGAGCACGTGACCTCTTTTGAAGCTTTTTCCTTGATTTGATCAGGGAACCGATGTGCCTTTGAATCTGCTTTAAAATGTCACGTGCCAACACGTGACCCTGGTCACGTGGGAGCACGTGACCCTTTCTGAAGCCCTTTTCTTTGATGTAGTCAGGAAGCTGAATCTGCCTTGATGATGCTTTTAGATGTCACGTGACTGCTGGTCACGTGTAAGCATGTGACCCTCTTCTGAAGCTTTTTCCATAAGCTTTTCTGATTTTAAATCAGGAAACAAATGCCCCCACAGCGTTGTTCTCACGTGTCTGCACGTGAGTGCAACGCTGTCACCTCTTGTGACCGTTGGATTCCTCTAGGGATCTGGGGAGATGAAACGTTTCCATTGCCTTCTATAAATACCTCTGTATCTTCATAGGAGCCTTCACTTTGCTCATCTTCTTCTTCTGAGAACTTTTTCCTTGAGAATTTAATTCTCGCTTCCAGAGCTTAGTTCTCTGTCTTGAAACAATCTTCAGAGTTTAACTCTGTTCGAAAAGAATTCTTTTCCTCAGGTAATGTTCTTGGACAAACGATGGACCTTCACATTCCTCTGGATTTTAAATCCAAAACAAGGGTTTTTACCCTTTTTTCTTCATGTTTTTCCATAAGAACATGAAACCGCTTAACCTTCAAACTGTAGATCTCTTAGGGTTTAGATGATCTTTGGGGAGATGATGATGGCGTTTCAACTCCATGGAATTTAATTCCATCCAAAAATGTTTCTGGGAATTTAATTCCCTTTTCTTAATAAGGAATTTAATTCCAATGAAGGACTTGATTTCTTCACGCGGAGGCTTCCTGGGGTCTCTTGGTCCGAGGTTGTTCTTCTGCAACTAATGAAATGGGGGTTTTGTAATGATGTCTTCTGTGGGAATTTAATTCCTTTGATCTTGTTGGATTCATTGTAGAGCCCGAGACAGATCCTGTTGGGGGGAATGTGCATGGTCATCATTCTTTATTAAATGAGAATATTCCCTTTGTTTTATTGTAACTATTTGGTCTCATTATTAATGAGCCGTCATCCGGATTCTGTGGGGCCCATATGTTTTGTAGCCAATGGTCCCAGAAAACTCTGCTGTTGCTTTCTTTAACTAGTCTTCATGTTCATGCATGAATATATATTGCTGACTTTTCTTCTAACGGTATTTCTTTATTGGATTTCAGGTGCGATGGCTTCTGTTCCACGCTTTCCCTTTTCTCGCTCGGAGGCTGCTTTTCCTCAGTCACCATCTGATGAGGAAGCGATGGCGATGATTCGGGCCCATGACCCGAACTGCACCAACCTTCTTCAATGGGGATCTTGGTATAGTCAGATTATTCAGGGTCGCCGGAGTTTTCTTTGCGCGGTGCCGACGGAGCCCACTTTCCCGTTCTTACCGATGGACCCTCCGAAGACGGTTTTTGCTGTGGAAATGCCCAACTGGACTCCAACGGGGAGGCTGGAGCCTTCGACGACCGGTATTCCGAACCATCCGATCCCGGCTATAGACATCTTGGGACGGCGTATCTGCCAGGGTGAGGCCCACCCGTGTGGGCAAATTTATAAGATAGGGCTCGCTCCTAGGCATCCTACGGGCTACCTTCTCTGGGCTCGCTACATCCTTTCTGCCCATCGTGCGCGGTTGCAGAAAGTCGGGCTTTATCAGGCCATATACGCGTCACTCTTCCATTATAAGTCTCCGCATGCCTGGTGGGTCAAGGCATTTTTGAACCAATGGAATCTTCCCACCAACACTTTCATTCTAGGAGATCGCGAGGTCTCGATCTCTCTGGCCGAATTTTATGACATCTCGGGGTTGCCAATCAGGGGTAGTCTATACGAGGAGTTGCTGCCTTCTGACGAGTATATTTTTGAACCCGAGCCCGCCCCAGTTGACGGCCTGTCTGCTGAGAATGCCGTCCGTCACAAGCGTCCCAGTTTAATCAAGGCGCTAGGTATCTTCGACCGATTATTCACCGAATCCGAAGAGCAGGGTGTTACTTTCAAGAGCTTCATTGCTCGTTTCCTTCGCGAGGACGCCCTATCAAAGACGGCTCCGAAGTTTGCCAATATTGGAGACCCCTTTGGGTTCGGTCCGAAGAAGCTGCCGACCACTGAATCGGACTTACCTCAGTACTACATCCCTATTATGTCACCGACCTCTTTTGAATCCATCGCTGTTCCTGGCATGGACGAGGAGACGTTCTTCGTGGGGTTTGTTAGTGTCTGGCTCAGTTGGTTCGTTATCCCCATGCATCGCCGCTTTATGAGAGCCTCGGTCATCTACCCGGCTCATCGTATTGCTGAGGGGACGCGGTTGGCCATCGGCATCCCGGCTTTGGCGCACCTTTATCATGGGTTAGGCACCGTAGCTAATACCTCTACACCCGGCGTGGATGTAGTGAACTTTTCGCTTCATTATTTCACGTCCTGGGTCGAAATGCATGTGCTGGGGGCTTTCGCTATGCATCAGAGGCCCGCGTTTTACGACGCCTATCCCTTCCCGCGACTTATGCGATTGGTGGGTGCTTCTGCTGCTGACCCGACTCAATTCGGGGCTATTCGGGTGTTGATTTCTCCTCACGCCGCCTCTGGCGGGCTGGTTTTTAATGATCGGGTCTTGTCTACTCCCTCGGGTCCAGTTCAACAACTATGGGACCAGTCGAAAGACAACGCACCTTCTTTGAAGCCCCGGGAGGCCGCGCATTTGTATACAATTAGACCGGGCTACTTGGTGTTTCGCCAGGACAGTGCAGCTCTTTTTATGCGGTACAATCCGCATCGATTCGCCCGGCAACTTGGATACGACCAGGGTGTTCCTTTCGAGGCTTTTATAGTCGCCCCGATCCCTTCGCTCGATGCTGTTCGCGATGCCGCTCATCATTTCATGAGGCTGAACACCGGCTCCCGTTTCATGGTCCCTGAAGCTGAGTACATGCCCCGGTGTGTGGGTGCATTTACGGGCTGGTATCTTCATCGGATCAGTCCAATTATTCTGGAGGAAAGAAGGGTGCTTCTTGGTCACGACGCCTCTCCTCAGGTTTCGGGGGCTAAGCTACGGCCGAGGGTTCCAGTCCGCTTCCCTTTGAGGGAGATTGGCACCGCGCTCATTCCGGGGGAGTCAGGGGTAGACCTTACTCCAACAGCTGGTATGCCCTTGGGTTCCCGATCGCGGGGTAAACGGGCCCCAGTAGTAGCACCCCTGCCGGTGGCGGCACCGCCCCCTGTGGCGTCGACAATGGCGATGTCATCCTCGGTTGTGGCACCGAGCGAGAGTAACAGGGATGAGGGCGCTGAGGGCGATGTGGGCCAGCGCCGCCCTAAGGCTTCGCGAGGGAGGAAGCGGTCATCCTCAGCGACCGGCTCTGGGTCTAAACGGCGGAGGAAAGCGGCCACCACCCTGCTTGATTCTGTGGCGGAGTCTGAGCCTATTCTTGAAGATGAACCATTGGCCCTGCAAGAGTCAGACGCTGGACTTCTCTTCCCGAGTTTGGCTGATGAGGAGGCCGCACAGTTGGCTGAGGCCATACGGCGTTCAAAAGACGCGTCTCATAACGCCAAGGTTCCGAAGAAGTCTTATCCTGCTGTAATTTTTTACGAAGACCCTTCGTGGATTCGGCGGCGATTTATCGGTCCTCTGGAGGAATGGGGAGAAAGGGCTTTGAAGCAGGCCGCTTCAGACGACGCAGCTGATGCACTTTCCTTATGGACCGGCGGTCATGAGTCTACCCTTGAACCCCGGCGAGCCCACCTTCTTGAGAAGGAGCAGCGGCTTGAAGAAGCCATACTGAGGGCTTCTTTGCGTATAGGTACGCTGTGCTTCTTTTGTAGTTTTTCTGATCATTTATGCCCGTGCATATATATCATTATTCTTATTTGAATCGTGCAGAATCTTCGACGCTGGGGGAGCTCCCTACGGGCCCATTAAAGCTGAAGCCCGCCGAAATTCTCAATGAAACATTGCTTGATGCGGAGGGGGCTGATGAGGTTGCTCCTCTTGCAATAGAGCCTCCAGTGGCTGTTCTTGATCAGGTAGTGCTCGCCCCTTTGGGGGAGACTCATTTGGAGGCTGCTGCCCCAACGGCTCTTCCCGAAGGCGGCCCCGAGGCTGAGATGGAGGTAGTGGGGACTTCCCCCCCTCTGTTGGAGTCCGGGGTTCCGACAGAGGCTGTCGAAGCCGCTATCCCCCCGGCTCAGAATGGGAGGAGTGTTGAAGGTAACCTTTCTGAAATTTAAATTAGCGGTCTTTCCGTTGTCTGAACTCTTTTGTTTTCTCAGAATTACGCGAGTTGGCGGCCTCTATTGTCGATCTGTCTCCCCGGCAATCCTTTCAGCGTCTGCTGGAGATGGCAGCTCCACAAGCGATATCCCCCCAACGCATTGTCCTCTCATCTGGGCAAGGTTGGTGTCGTCCATCCCTTCTCATAGCATCGTCGTTATTTTGCGTACTGACATTGATGTTTTCTACAGTTCTGGAAGCCGATGATGAGGTCGAGGTTCTCGAAGGGCCAGGGGAGCCTTCAGCTCCTACTTGCACGACTGTCGGTAAGCGGCATTTCATTATACTCTCACTCGTTGATTTTGCTGACGTCTTCCAAATTTGAACAGCTCTGCCAGTCTCCACGGCGTTGGAGTCGCGCATCGTGATGCCGCCCGGCCCTTATGCCTTGCGGGCTTCAGAACGCTTGGCCCAATTAAGCCTCGTCTCCTTGTCGTCTCTGATCGAGGAGCTTCGTGCTGGCAGCGCGACCACGGCTGAAGCATTCGCTGCCGAGGCTAACGGTTCTCTTCCTTTTCTTGCCACCTACCACAGCGAAGAGGTGGTGCGAGTCTGGGTGGAGTTCTGCCGGCGGGTGGAGGCTTGCCTGCACGCCCTCGAATGTTCCCACCTTTCCTCGGAGGCCGTGGCTGCAAAGGCGGAGTTACGGGGGCTGATAGCACGGTGCGCGGCAAACATGACGTCATGTGAGAAGAGGCTTAGCCGCAAATTCTCGGAGAGGGAATTGGCTTCTAAGGTGCTGACTGAGCTTCAGGCCAGCCTCACAGCCAAGGCCAACAAAGCATACGAACTCTGGCGAGTGCTCCAGGAGTCCATAAAAGAGGTGGTGGTCCTCGATAAAGCTGCCACGTTCACTCGTGAGAGGGTCGAGGCTCATAAAGCCACCGAGAAAGAGCTCGAGGCTCGGCTTGCTTCGTATCAGGCTCAGCAAGCTCAGGCGAAGGCTCGTCTTCTGGAGATCTTGCGTCATGAAGCCGTGGCTCAGCGACAAAACGATGAGCTGGTAAAATTACTACACCGCCCGCCAGCTTGAGGACTTGTATCTTTTCCCTTTTTTTTGTACATACTCATGGATGAGAGTATCTTTCTTTTTTGTTTCTTTCATAGATTGTACTTTGTATCTATTTTGGTTTATGAATAAAAGATACATTTTTCCTCTCAACGGTGTGTCCCCTTTTTATTGAATGTATTCTGCGGATGTTCTATCTTAATCTCCTTGCAGGACAACGATGGCTCAGGATTCAGGGTTAAGATCTGCTTCCTAAGACTTTTCAACTTTATGAGCCGTGAGGGTCTCATAAAGACTTTTCTCCCTACGAGTCGAAAGGATCCCGCAGGTGTATTTTCTCCTTAGGGGTCGTGAGGACTCCTAAGTGTGTTTTTCTCTTGAAAGTCGTAAGGATCTCACAAGAGAATTTTCCCGCTTATAAGTCGAGAGGACTCGTAAGTGGTTGTTTCCCTCCTAGTCGAGATTCGACTTTGGAGAGTGTGACCCGTGGATAGTATGCAAGAGACCGTTTTGAATCGCCTTGCAGGGCCCCAGTGCTTAGGAAACATGTTTTTTTTTTTTTAATCCCCGCTGCCTAAGGCTTTATCTCACGAGTCGAGACGAATCGAGAAGTTCTCGCAAAGACATCAATTTCCCCACGAGTCGAAACGGATCGAGCAGATCTCGCAAGAATATCCTAACGTCACAGTTAACCTCTGCTCTTTACGACAGAAGTCCGTTAGGGTCTGTGGTACTTAGGGTTTTGGCCGTCGTACCATCGCATGAGCTGATATATTCCTCGATAGGCAATTGTGCTGTTCGAGTAGCCCTGCGACTGCCGTGTCTCTGATCCCTTCGGGGGCTGGACAAGACGTCTTCAAGCAATCCTCCTTGGCAGTTTGACCGTCGGAGGAGCAAGCGTTAGGAATTTGCCATGCCGCTTTTTACTTGAGGTTAGGCTCATTTTGGAGAGCCCCGATGAGTCATAACCACTCCGCGCTGGTGTGGGATGATCTCCGATAGTCTTTCAGGCTTTATATGACTTGCCGTTAAGACCCTGAAGCTAGGAATTTGGCCTTTGCCTCGTTTTGCTGGCATTGCGTCCTCTGTATCGAGACGAATGTCGCGGTTGTCTCTAGGTTGCTAGTGAACCGTCGAGATTTGGAACTAGGGATTTTGCCGTGGCTCCTTTTGGTGATGTTGCGTCTGCTGTATCGAGACGAACGTCGAGGTGGTGACTACTCCGCATTGGTTCGAGATGATCTCCGATTGTCTTTCAGGCTTTATATGACTTGCCGTTAAGACGTTGAAGCTAGGAATTTGGCCTTCGCTTCGTTTGCTTTGTTATGTGTGAACCCTGTTGGAGGAAGAACGCTGTCGTGACATCTTGTCTGCTGTATCGAGACGAACGTCGAGATGGTGACTACTCCGCATTGGTTCGAGATGATCTCCGATTGTCTTTCAGGCTTTATATGACTTGCCGTTAAGACGTTGAAGCTAGGAATTTGGCCTTCGCTTCGTTTGCTTTGTCATGTGTGAATCCTGTTGGAGGAAGAACGCTGTCGTGACATCTTGTCTGCTGTATCGAGACGAACGTCGAGGTGGTGACCACTCCATGCTGGTGTGGGATGATCTCTGATGTTCTTTCAGGCTTTATATGACTTGCCGTTAAGACGTTGAAGCTAGGAATTTGGCCTTTGCTTCGTTTGCTTTGTATCGCGTCTGCTGTATCGAGACGAATGTCGCGGTGGTGATCACTCCATGTTGGTGTGAGGACCAGGATCCGCTCTGGACGTTTCCCACGGGGTCGAAGAGTGACGTTATCCGCGTTCCACGTGACCAGGAATTTTGCTCTAGATGCTTCACACGGGTTCACTGCCGTGTTAGGCGAGGACTAGGCTCTGCTCTGGATGTTTCCCACAGGGTCAAAGAGTGACGTTGTCCGCGTTCCACATGACCAGGAATTTTGCACTAGATGCTTCACACGGGTTCACTGCCGTGTTAGGCGAGGACTAGGCTCCGCTCTGGACGCTTTCCACGGGGTCAAAGAGTGACGTTATCCGTGTTCCACGTGACCAGGAATTTTGCACTAGATGCTTCACACGGGTTCACTGCCGCGTTAGGCGAGGACTAGGCTCCGCTCTGGATGCTTCATACGGGTTCACTGCCGTGCTCTGCGAGGACCAGGATCCGCTCTGGACGTTTTCCACGGGGTCAAAGAGTGACGTTATCCGCGTTCCACGTGACCAGGAATTTTGCACTAGATGCTTCACGCGGGTTCACTGCCGTGTTAGGCGAGGACTAGGCTCCGCTCTGGATGCTTCACACGGGTTCACTGCCGTGCTCTGCGAGGACCAGGATCCGCTCAGGACGTTTTCTACGGGGTCAAAGAGTGACGTTATCCGCGTTCCACGTGACCAGGAATTTTGTTGATTATATCCGCATTTCACGGAGTTGGGATTTGACTCTCTGTGGGAGTACATCGTCGAGTCATGGAACTGGGAGTTGCTGCTGTCCGCTTTGCTTGATGATGTGTCCGCTGTGACGAGACGAGTATTGAGATGCTCTCTAGGTTATTTGTGGCCCGTCGAGATTCGGCTTCTTCTTCTAATGAAACCTGGGGAGGAGGAGTGCGACTCCTTCTTTGTTTGCGTCCCTGGATCGTATACAGGGATTGATGTAGCATCACCTGTAGGGCAAAAAGGTTTCATTTTTCCATCATTTCTTTTATTCTTTCCGTGATGCTCTATCATTTCAGCTTTTTATATCGCGAAGGTCGCGATTGCCCAATCATTTCGGCTATTTTTCGCGGTGCCCAATCATTTCGGCTATTTGTTTTATTTTTACTCGCTGCTTTTTATTGCGAGTTGCCCAATCATTTCGGCTATTTTGCATGCATATATTTTTTTTTACTTGCTGATTTTTATTGCAAGTTGCCCCATCATTTCGGCTATTTCGTATGCACGTATGGCTCGCTGTTTTTTTTATCGCGAGTGTGGAACTTGGAATCTGGTGCCAATCTCAGCATCAGCATCGCTACAACTGGAATATTGCCAGGAGCGAATCATCATTTGCCATGACAGGACTTGGAATTTGATACCGGTTTAGGCATCAGCATCGCTACGACTGGGATATTGCCAGGAGCGAATCATCATTTGCCTCTGTTGATGTCGAACAAAGGTGGCTTAGTAAACAGGGTTAGGATTCTGTCAACTAAGGCTTTTGACTTCATGAGCCGTAAGGGTCTCATAAAGGTGTTTCTCCCTACGAGTCGTGAGGATCTCGCAGGTGCGTTTTCTCCTTAGGAATCGTGAGGACTCCTAAGTGTATGTTCTCTTATAAGTCGTAAGGATCTTACAAGAGTGTTATCTCCTTATGAGTCGAGAGGACTTACAAGGGTTGTTCACCGTATGGACATATCCCCAGTCACGGGTGGGACTTGGTTAGGGAAATGTTTATTCGCGCCCGTGGATTGTATACAAGGGTCAGCATTGAGCCGCTTGTAGGGCCATATCGAAGGTTGTGGGGGTTGCTTAAGAACAGGTTCAGGTCTCTGTAACTTAAGACTTCCAAATCTTATGAGCCGTGAGGGTCCCATAAGAGAATTCTCCTTACGAGTCGTGAGGATCTCGCAAGTGTATTTTCTCCTTAGGAATCGTGGGGATCCCTAAGTGTGTTGCTCCTTTGTGAGTCGTAAGGATCCCACGCGGGTGTTTTCTCCTTACAAGGTCGAGAGGACCCTATAAGTGTCTCTTAACGAGGTTGCGCCCTTTCGGGTTTTCACAAACACTCGCCGGTAGCCCTGCTGTTTTTACTCACGGAGCCCTTTCGGGTTTTCGTCCGTGCCCATTTTGCTTATGGACATACCGTTTTTTTTGTTTTTTTTTTGTTTTTTTTTGTTTTTTTTTTTAACGAGGTCGCGCCCTTTCGGGTTTTCACGAACACTCGCCGGTAGCCCTGCTGTTTTTACTCACGGAGCCTTTTCGGGTTTTCATCCGTGCCCATTTTGCTTGTGGACGTACCGTTTTTTTTTACCACGTCAGCCTGAAGATGTTGCGGGTTGGGAGTAGTTTAACGACGTTTCGGTCATTTGCAAGTTTTAGGACATTGCGGTCCGCCGTTAGTTTAAGGACGTTTCGGTCCGCCGTCGCCGTATTTGAGACGCATCTCTAGTTTACTGACTTTTCGGTCTATGGGGCTTTCTCTATGACTGAGCATGATGCCCCCGGCATATCTATCTTTCTCGGAGCATGTGGTTGTGGCGGGTTTACTTTCCACTTTTCGGGCAGCGCGAACTTGCCTTGTTGGTATTGGTCTTCAACCCAGTTTTTGAAGACGTAGCAATTTTCGAGTGGGTGACCCATTACTCTGTGGTAGGGACAATAGTTAGGATTATTAACGTCACCTGGTTGCAATGGACGTTTTGGATCTGGCAGAGTGATGAACCCGCTGCGCACTGCTAGCTCGAACAATCTCTTTGTTTTATCTTTGGGAAACGAGTAAGGACGTTTCAACTTCTCATTGAGGTATCGCGGCTTGTTGTTTTGACAACAAAACGGTCTCGGGTTACTCGGCTGTTGTTGAGTGTTGGCAACAAAGGCCGTTTTTTCCTTTTCCTTTCTCATTTCGTTTGCTCCGTCGTTTGCGGGTCCGAGATTCTTTCCGGGTAGCGTGAGATTGTACGGCTGAACGTTCTGGCAACTCTCCAATTCTTTTGTTTTAGAAATGAATTCCTTGAAGAGAGGGTTGAGGGCGGCTTCTTCGTCAGAATCGCTTTCAAAGGTGAGAACTCGTGATCCCCTGGGCTCGTCCCTTCGACAATTGCCGGCAACTCTTTTATGCTCATCTGTCGTATTCTTTTGCTGTCTACGAGCTTCCCGCTTTATTCTATTGACGTGTTGTCTATGAGCGACATATCCTTGCCACCAACACTTAAAGGAGTTGCAGTCTTCAGTAGGATGTGCGATCCTCTGATGATATAAGCAGAAGTTGGGGTGTACGTCCGTTTCATCAAAATGTATACCACCAGGAGAATTTTCTCTGAAAGAGGGCGGCCTCATCCCCACTGATATGGCTTTGGCGAATTGTTTCCTTGTCTTGATCCTGCTTTCATTTGCGGCGGATATACTTTGATCTGGTGGGAGTGTTTCGACCCTTTTGTCCAGTCGCCGGCGTTTGGCCTTTTCAAATATGGCCATTTCGCGCTCCCGATCAGCTTTACTTTTTAGACGAATCTCATCTAGAAAAGCGTCGATCATTTCGTCTGACGGCCACACGAATTCCGGCTCAGGCTCTGCCCCCAGTTTCTCAGTGCAAGGAGTCTTTTCATCGTCCGTAAATGAGTGGGAGATCACATGACAAGTTGCCCCCGGTGCGTCCGTCTTCTTTGGAGTGTGCGGCTGTGGTGGGTTTACTTTCCACTTTTCAGACAGCGCGAACTTTCCTTGTAGGTACTGATCCTCGATCTACCCCTTAAAGACGAAACAATCCTCGATTGGATGGCTTACCGTTTGGTGGTAAGGGCAATAATTGGGATCGTTGACATCGCCTGGTTGCAACGGACGTTTTGGATTCGGCAGATTAATGAGTCTGTTGCGCACTGCCAGCTCGAACAGTTTTCTCGTTTTATCCTGAGGAAATGAGTAAGGACGTCCTAGTCTTTCCTCAAGGGATGGGCGTGGACGCATATTGTTTTGACGGACAACCGGCTTTGAGTTGCTCGACTGTTGTTGAGCATTGGCGACGACGATCGCTTTCCCTTTTCCTTTCTCATCTCGGGAATCTGATTCTGGAGGAGACGGTCTATGGCCCATCTGGTCCATCTGGGCTAGCTTATCAATTAAGGCCTGGAACGTGGTCGGTTTGAAGAACATCATGAATTGCGAGATGGTTGCCTGCGGATCGAGAGTGCCCACAAACATGCCTACCGCAGATGCCTCTTCTATGCGTTGTTCGCATTTCGACCATAGGTTTCGCCATCGTGTTGCGTATTGGACCCACGTTTCACTTGGCCTTATTCTGGCATTTATTAGTGCTGTTATCGGGGTGCGTTCACTAGCACTCGCGAATCTTTGTGTAAACAGCAGCTCCATCTCTGCAAATGTTTTGACAGAGTCGTTAGGTAGCTCCGAATACCATTCAAAGGCTGTTTCTGCTAAGCTACCGACGAATTGACGTAGCAACAATTTGTCATCGCCTCCAGTATTGCCGCATAAGGCCCTGAATTGAGCGACATGCTGATGCGGATTCCCTGTCCCTTTATATACGTGGAATTTAGGGATCGTATATCCCGGCGGGTAACTGATTTGGTCGTACCAGCTCGGATACGGTCGTCCGGTTCTAGCAATTTGCCCAGCCGCTTTATTCACCTGATGAACCCGGATCTGCTGAGCTATATATTCGTCCAAGTCAGCTTTGGATATTGTCTCCTCTTTGGCTGTTGACAGAGCCGGTGGAGGATTTGACGTTTCTCCCCTATCGTCTTCAAGGACGATCGGAGGATCTTCAGCAGGAGGGTCCGGCTGTAACATCATCCCTACCATATCTTGGAAGAGGAGCGCCATCTGTTTTATGTTAGCCGCTTGCTCTGCAGCTTCTTTGTCCCTCTTTTCGAGGACTCTGCGTAGGTAGTCAGTGTCAGTTTCTTGTTCATGACGCTGCTCTGATGATGCTTCCGAGCTTTCTTTTGGCCCGGTAAGTGCGGCCATTGCAGTCATCATCTCCTGAAGCTTTTGTTGCTGCTCCTGAGCTTTGGTCATGGATCGGGTGAGTGGTCGGTGACCCGTTGAAGCGCGACTATCCTCCTTTCCAGAAGCCATATAAACAGTTTGCACCACCATGCCCCCAGACTTGGGGTGTTTGTGCTCAGCGCATTTACGGTTCGCCATGTTCACAGGGGCTTTCTCTGGCCTCCTTCTTTTCTGAGTGGTTGACGTTGAGGGGGCCACTATCGTGAGCACCCAAGTAGTCGTCATCTTTTGTGGCTTATCAGGACGGTTTTCTTCCTGCCGGACCTTCAGCTTCTTCTGCTGGCGGGAGAAATTTCGATCAATCACCGAGTCTTGGACTTGGCGCCAGACCTTGTAGATTTTAGAGGACAGCCGTTGAGTGGGCTGTTCTAGCTTGGCTTTCGCAACATTTCCCACCGGAGGAGGGGATCTTTTTAGTACGGCGGTAGGAGAGTTTCTGCGCACCGTGTTCAGCAATTCAAAGCTGTTCCCGGTTGGAACAGCAGCATCGATCCCCATCATTGGAGCTGGCGGAGTTATCTCAAAGGGGGAGTTGCCCCCAGCCTTCCTCACTCGGCGCCAGTGGCGACGTCGAGCATGTCGTGCGGATGAGATCACCTCCGTTGTTGGATAAGCTTCTTCATGCCTCCTGCTTTGAGGAGAGACTGTTATTGGTGCTAGCCTATCGAAAACTGACGCCCGTTGAGAAGCAATGTCTAATTTGTCAAAGACAGACCTCTGAGCAGGGGAAGCAGCTTTGAGGACCTCGCCTGGAGCAGCAACCGGAACGGCCAGCCTTGTAAAAACTGACTTCTTGGAAGGAGGAGCCTTTCCAATGATTTCGTCCACTTGAGCCGGGATAGCTATCCGCTTTGGGATGGCAGCTTCGGGTATCGCGGGTTTGCAGACGTTCTGGCCCAGTCTGTTGAAAACTGAAGTGTTGGAGTTGGGCGACCCGTTGAGAGGGGCCGCGGCAATGGTAAGTCGATCAAAGACCGACTTCTTCGGGGCTTCTTGCAACGTCATTGGAGCATTGAAGCTCATCGGTGGGAGCATGGTCCCGAAGAATAGTCCAGCGGTGGCTTGAGTTACCTGCTCTACTGGCATCTTGAAAAGGGAGGCCGCTTGGGGCCTGTAGGTCACTCCTCTAGTAGGGACGGAGCGAGAGTTGCAGTTGCAGGTAGTGCAGTTTGAAGCCATTGATCTTCTGTTTTCTGCACGGAGCAAGACACCAAATCTTAGTACCTCGAATCCACAGGCAACCACAGCAAACCACGATTCGTTCGCGAACACGACACACGAAGTGTGGAGTGGAAAGAGGAAGAGGTCCCACCGGGCGTGCCAGAATCTGTTCCCCTCCGAACGGCGGCCGAGACATGAGGTCTTGCCTGAGGTTCGGGGCAGATGCTAGTTGGTGCTATCCGTCCACCTCTCCGAAGATGCCAAGTTGATTTATGGCACCGTGTATCGGAGGTTTAGACGGATGCGGCCGATGTAGCAGACTTCGTCAGATTCCCCCTCGCTTGAGGGGTTTTTGATTGTGGGGACGCTCTTCCCTGCAGGCGCAAGCCCCTGCAGTTAATTACGCTACCGCATTGCGGTAACAACTTTCTCCTTCTCCAGATGGTCACTTCGTGTCGTGGGTGTTTGTTTTGTTCGTGGTTGCCCGTGGATTGTATACGGAGACTAATTTATGTCGTCGCCCGTAGGACGTGGATTAGTCCAAATCCGTGTTTTCTTAGATTTGGGTTTGGGGTTTTGGTTTGAGGATACGTTAGCCATATTTGAGGCTAAGATCAACTCAAACGTTTGTTAAGGATACGTTAGTCCAGTTTGAAACTAAGATCAACTTAACGGGATCGTTTAGATCCGACAAAAGAGCAATTGGCTCTAATGTTCCAGTTTAGGGACATAGTGGTCCATTGAATGTATGGCCATCGGGACCCGTCACCTCTCTGACGACGTTGAAGGATTACAACGACAGATATCAGAGGAGTTCAGAGATGTACCCTTGAACCAAAGTTGATTGGGGGATCTAGAGTCCAATTTGGGACTAAAGTCTATTTAAAGGTTTAAGGACGCGTTAGCCATATTTGAGGCTAAGATCAACTTAAACGGTTGTTAAGGATACGTTAGTCTAATTTGAGACTAAGATCGACTTAACGGGATCGTTTAGATCCGACAAAAGAGCGTTTGGGCTCTGTTGTTCCAGTTTAGGGACATAGTGGTCCATTGCCAGTTTAGGGACATGATGGTCCATTACCAGTTTAGGGACATGGTGGTCCATTGGTAGTTTAAGGACGCATAAGTCCATGGGTTTAAGGACCCCACAGTCCATATGGGTGTGTTTAAGGACGCATTAGTCCGTTAGTTTAAGGACGCATAAGTCCGCGGGTTTAAGGACCCCACAGTCCGTATCTTGGTTTAAGGACGCATAAGTCCATGAGTTTAAGGACCCCACAGTCCGTGTTGATGTGTGGTTGTCGGGACCCGTCACCTCTCTGACGTCGTTGAAGGATTACAACGACAAATATCAGAGGAGTTCCGAGATGTACCCTTGAACCAATGAGTTGGTTGAAAGAGCAGATGTGCTCAGTCCAAGATGATTTGAGGACTTATGGCCAATTTGGGCTAAGTCCAAATGTGTTTGAAATATTGGCTCTCTGCTGGTCCATTGAAGGAGAGGCTTTGCCTCTAGAAACTTAGCCAATTGGGCTAAAGCTAGTGTTAAACACTAAAGGTCAACAGTGTTGAACACTGGGAATAAGATTAACAGGTTAGTGTTAAACACTAAAAGATAATCAGTGTTAAATACTAGCAACAGGGCTTCCAAATTAGTGTTAAACACTAAGAAAATCAGTGTTAAACACCGAGGACAAAGTCTTCAGATTAGTGTTAAACACTAAGGAGAGAGGGGTCACGTGTGGACACGTGAGAGCGCCCTGATTCCCTTTATTTTATTCTGCAGATCAGTGTTTAACTCTTTTAATTCTGGCGGCCATCACGTGTGAGCACGTGATGAAGGCCCTCGCTCTTGTCTGTTAGAATGCTCATTAGGGGTCACGTGGTGACACGTGAGGGCGCCCTAAATATGAAGCCAGATCTCCTTTTCTTCGCTCTGTAAATAAGCGTTAAACACTTTTTATGTTTTCTTTGGAGCATCACGTGCCGCCATGTGAGGAGGATTAGTGCTCTGATTGTTAAAGCATCAGCCAAGGGGTCACGTGGGAGCACGTGAGAGCGCCCAAGGCCTTTATTTCTTTTGCTTTTTCTTTCTGTGTTTCGGGGGTCACGTGGAGCACGTGATGCACTGCCTCAAAGGGCTTTCTGTAGATCTTTTGGGGGGGTCACGTGGTGACACGTGACCCTGATTTTCTGTAGTTGCTTAGAAGATCTGTTAATCCCTTCCAGGAATCAAATTCCTTGTAGGGTTGAACCCTAACAATAATTTCAGAGGAATTAAATTCCTAGTTCCTTTTGAAGAGTTGAACTCTGAATTTCTGTAGGAATTAAATTCCTCATATATGTGAAGAACTGAATAGGGTTAAACCCTAATAAAAGCTTTAAGGAATTAAACCCCCACTCTCTGTTAGAGAATTATTCTGGGGAATAAGATTAAGGGAATTAAATTCTTGTTGTTTTAACAGAACTAAGTTCTTAACTAGGGTTAAACCCTGATTCTTTTCATTCTGAAGGAATTAAATTCCCATAACACAGGGTCAAACCCTAATTTATTTTGAAGGAATTAAATTCCTATAGTTCTGTGAGAATTAAATTCTCGTGCTTCCATTCCCTCTCTATGCTTTGGATCTGCATGGCAGGGTCTCAACCCTTTGAGAATTAAATTCTCAACTCAAGAGGAGATGTGCACTTTACAGATCCTCTGCCAAAGAGAGACGAAATATGTCCCTCTGTTTTACATCGGAGTTCAACTCTGTTGAGAATTAAATTCTCTTTCTTTCAATGAAACCTTCCCTTTCTTACCTAGGGTTTTCTTTTCCAGAAGATCCAAATTCCTCTCAAGTATCAAGGCTCGTATCAAGGCTCTCTCTCTTTTCTTCCATCTGCATATGTCTCTCTCTCTCTCCATCCTTGTGTCTCTTGGCTCCTATTTATAGGAGAAGCAGCCGAATCAATTAGTTTTTGACGAATCTTCATTGAGAGATTTGATTTGCATCCATCATTCGTTTTTGACCTTTGGATTATTAGGTGAATTTTATTCACCATTGGATTTCAAATCCAGGGATTCTCTTTTGTTATTTCGGTTAGATTTAAAGGGGAAATCTTTCCAAGCTCGAGATTTTCCCATAGATAGATGATATTTAATCATCTTTGAATCTTTAATTCGATTGGTTCCAGATAATCGCTTTCCTTTGGAAAGATTTGAATCTCTTTCAGAATTTAATTCTGTTAACAAAATGGGCTTTGAAAGCCGGTCACGTGTGACCACGTGACCCATGGTCACGTGTGGGCACGTGACCCCCTTGGAACGAGCCTTCCTCTTTCTTTTTGCGCTCTGTCTTCTGGTTGCTGCTTTAACCGTCACGTGCCACCACGTGACCCCTGGTCACGTGTGAGCTTGTGACCCCTGGTCACGTGTGAGCACGTGACCCTTGTCTGGACACTTTTTCTTGATTTAACTGGAGAACAATTCTGATGTTTTGAGCGTCACGTGCCAACACGTGACCCCTGGTCACGTGGGAGCACGTGACCTCTTTTGAAGCTTTTTCCTTGATTTGATCAGGGAACCGATGTGCCTTTGAATCTGCTTTAAAATGTCACGTGGGAGCACGTGACCCTGGTCACATGGGAGCACGTGACCCTGGTCACGTGGGAGCACGTGACCCTTTCTGAAGCCCTTTTCTTTGATGTAGTCAGGAAGCTGAATCTGCCTTGATGATGCTTTTAGATGTCACGTTCCAACACGTGACTGCTGGTCACGTGTAAGCATGTGACCCTCTTCTGAAGCTTTTTCCATAAGCTTTTCTGATTTTAAATCAGGAAACACTCACCTTCTCCAAGCTCAATCCCTCGCATGAGTTGTGAAACCTTGAGCTTGTGAGAACCCTAGAGAGCAAACAAAACCCCTACTTCACCATCATATACTTGATTAGCAATTAAGTGTAGTGTGTTTCTTTCACTAAAGAGTTTAGTGAAGAGGTAGATTGGATTAGCGGAACTTCGGGTGGATCATCTTCGGCACGAAGATCGCAACGGAAACTCGATCCAACTTCAAGTGAAGCCTAGTGGAGTCGTGTGAACTACTACATGGAGCTTTTGAAGAGAAGGACACGGTCTACAAAGGTTGTAGTCTCCTTCTCTTACTATAGTTTATGATATCATCATAGTTAACCCTAATAATCTAGTTAGATTCTAGGATAGTCTAGCTTAGCACCCCAATTTTTTGAAAATTACATGCTTGATGCCGGTTTAGACCTCATGGTGGTGTTAGGGTAGACTTTCATGGTATCAGAGCCAAGCTAAAACTTTAGGGAAGGTCTTTACGATGTTAAAGTATTCGATTGAATTTTCGAAGCCGGACTTTCTCAAGTTTCTGTCGATTTTTCAAAAGTTGAAATTTTCGTGATTAAAAATATGCAGAAAATCGTGCAGGGTTTTTAATGGAGCCCCAAGAAATTCGAAGCCCTAACTCCCTCAAAGCGCCGCAGAACCGCGGCCCAAACCCTAGTTTGGCCACGGTTCCGCCGCATGTTTGGGGTGTTTTGGGTTAGTTTTTCTTTTGCTGCTTCATTGTTTTATTTGGCACTTTCTGAATGTTTTTAATGAGACTCAAGTTGTTGAGATTTCTGTGATTTGTGGGAGTTTGAGGAATCGATCGAAATGTTTAGCGTCGTATAGATTATGATGATATGTGATACAATATTTGGAATCCACAATAATTAGTTTTGTGAAAACTAGTTAGTGTTTTATAAATATAGCATTTTAGTCTCAGTTGATCGATTGCTATGGAGTTTCGATTCTGATCAAAACTCTGTCATAATCGCGTATTGAACGCGATCAGTTAGTCGGGAATCTTGTTGAATTATCCGACTGCTTATTGAAAAGTGTTTTCGGTTTGAGACTAAAATGCAGGGTTTATATGTTAGGCATGAAATTCGGAATATGAGATATTCCGGGTTTATGACGTCTAAGGTATTTATGGATTCTAAATATTGTAGTTTTTCATTTCTTTTCTTCGACCGTAAGATATGTGGTGTATCCCCGATCTCGTTGCTATATGTCAACGAAATTTGGGATACACATATTTACTTACGTTGATGACATATAATGTTATGTGTTGCTGTGATATATTATATCGGATCGTCGTGAATGAATAGCCGGAGTTTTTTGCGTGAGATGAGAGTTTTTTAATTTTCATTCATGTAAAATTGTATGTAATATTGTTTTATTGGGACACTTCCGGGTTGAGGATGATGTCTTCATTGATATATATTATTTACTTTTCCGAATTAGGATAAACCCAAGGCGGGAGCACAAGTAATCGGGTTCTAGAGTCCAGTAGGAGACCATCTCGAAGAGTCGAGACCGGGTCTCCTAACTCTAGAATTGACATGGTTGCTTGTCGCTCTCGTAAGGGTCTAGGCATGTGGGTTTGGCTATTTATCACGGCCGTGAAATCCGTGTTTTTCATTACTGGATGAATTTAAAACATGACCCTTCTAGTATATCCAATATTTCATATGTTAATTTCTACTGCTTGGTTCTGTGATGTGATCATATAACCGCGTGAGACGAATACTATATTATATATATGATATATATAATAAACGTTGCTTATGTTTTGCACCCGCGCTAGTCCATCCCCCGCTCTACCGTTGGTTAAGTAACCTAACGGTGCATGACGGAGCCCCGTGGCGAATATGAATGGCATAAGCGTACGTTCTATTTTCGGTTCTTTTCTGTCATGTTTAGGGAAACATAAATGACGAGACTTCATTAATGAGATTGATGGAAAAAAAGAAACCTAAAGATGTTGTAGAATCGAAAATTTAAAAGGTAGCTTTAGTTCTTGCTTTGCATAGTGGTATTCCTTGATGAATAACCAGCACCTCATTCGATGAGGAAAGAGCTGAGATCCCTTCACCGGGAGTGACCTCTTTAGCAAAATTAGCAAATACTACAACCTACTCGGTTTTGTTTTTGTAGCTTCTCTAGTTCTTGTTTTACATAATGGTATTTCTTGATGGATATCCAGCACCTCATTCGATGAGGAAAAAGCCGAGATCCCTTCACCGGGAGTGACCTCTTGAGCGAAAACTAGCAAAAGCTACAAAATACACTCCTTTTCAAATCATTATATTCTACAACGATATCAAGTTCATTACGTTAAAGGTTTTCATCAAAACCAGTCGTAGCCCTCCGTCATTTCAGATAAATGCTATTTAGTATTCGTGCTGCGTTTGTTGACCTCCGTCAAGGAGTAGTGTACGATAACTGATTAGTATTTATCTGCTGCATATGATACGATTGGATTAGGATAGTCGTACGACCTTATTGACCTCCGTTAAGGGTCGTGCGGATGGGTTGAATTCAATCACGAAATGAACGGGTTGAACTTGACTAGCGGTCTATGGTTTGTTGACCTCCGTCAAAGTCATAGGTCGTTATGGGTAAAAACAGATATTGGGAATTTCAAGTGTTGGAATTTGCAATGAGATTTCATACATTCTATATGATAGTTGGATCCTGATACCCACTGCGAGTAAGAGTTACTCCTGAGAGAGTTTTTCACTTTACAATTAGCTGGTCAAGTAGGTGTCTAAGAAATGTGTTAACAGGGTTATGCCCCTGCGGAAACGAAGCTATTTAATTAGTTCCATGCGAAAGCATAGGGAAACTCCCTCGGAGTACCAATACCTGCCTGGCTGAATGATTGGCGAACTTGTAGGGTGTAACTAATCCCGGCTAATCTTACCTTTTAGGGTTTGAAGGAAGATTTGATAAAAACAGTGGGAGATATCCTGATTAGATAAGATAATAACCAATCTAATCTTGCAAAGAGCACACACAAAAGTGATTATCCTTCTCTTTCCTGGTAGCGACCAATGACACGTCTTAATCAAGATAATAATATGGATGTATTGACCGAACCCACTTATTATACTGGGCTAGGTTCCGCTCTGTCTTATGACTGTCATAAATCTGAGCAAGGAATAGTAGAATACCCGGATTTCCATGCCACTCGAAACGAAGGAGCATGCTGATGCATCTTCTTCGGGTGTGTTCGTTACCGAGAACTGTTTCTTAGTTTGCTCTACGTCCTGGGTATTGGATACCGAATCAGAATCCGATATATGTAATTTGTTATATGGGTTAAGTAGAGGAAGAGAATTGGGAAAAGGTGGTATGTCTTTCAGAGAAGGAAATGATGCAATTGTTGCAGCCAAAGCAGTTGGCGAATATCACATTATATTACCAAGTGGTAACACAATGATTCTGAGCAACTGTTATTTCGTACCAAATATATTGTGAATGTTTTCTGTAACACCCTAGTTCAGTTATACCATACTCGATTTGATTATTTTATTTATTCCATGGCTATTTTCTTGTTTTATTCGTTTTCGGTGTGGATAGTGTTTTGGTTTCCGTGCTTGGTATCCGACCTGACCCGCATGCTTGAAACCCATTTTGGTTCTTGATTACGTGTTATCCCTGCTAGTTTTGAGGCTCTATGCTCGCATATGTTCCGTTTACCTGTATTAAATTTGACATCAGCATTTTTTTAATAATAGAAATAGTCAAATAATATATTTTTAAAAATATATAGCATAGCCTGCATCATACCCCTGACCCTGTGGTGGCATGCGTACATCATGTTCACGTTCCGTTTAGTGAAACGGACTCGTTTGGATCGCTACGTGTATCCGTTCTTGGGGGTATGCATTTTCTTTAACCGGACATCGCTTTTTGGTCTTGGTTGACACGTATATTATCCGTATTTTCAAACCATAATTTTAGACCCAACCCGTACGTATTTTGGAGTATTTTTGTATTAGCCACAAAACTCAAATTTAACTAATATTATATTCATATAATATTATACTGTTAATATATATTCGTTTATATTTTTTTAAGCAAAGAAAGATTTTCAAAATATTTACAGTATTTAAATCTCACCAAACTCACTCCTCTCTGTCTTATAAATATATATTCTTTATATATATATATATATATTATTACTTAAACCCCACGTCCTACCATAACCCACATCTTCTTCCTTCATTATTCCCGCCTTCGCCGCTCCCTCTCGAAACCCTAACCCGCACGGCAGCGTCGTGGCCTCACCATCGCCTCCCTCTGCTCATCTCCTTGACCCTCACCTCATCTCCCTCTCTCCTCTCTCCTCCCTAAATCCCAAGCTCATCCCCTGCACAAAAACACCCTCACCCGAATTAAAGAAATCCACAGCCGCCTCACCGTGAAACCTCGCCGGAAACCCACGACCCATCGTCGACATCCTCCAGCCTCGCCTTTGTCCCCGAGCACCACACCAGAGAACCCCAGGGCAATCCCTTCTCTTTCTTCTTCTCTTTCTTTTTCTTGATCTCATGTTTCCCGGTGATCGTCAGAGCCATGCTTGTCGCCGAGGATCCGGGCAATCCAGTAGACGTCCTCATCCAGCATGGTAACGTTCTTGCATAGCTTGGTCCTGTTCTGTACGCGTGTGTGCGCATCACGACGTTTACCCGACGTCGGACTCAGCGTACGCACCCCGTCATGAGATCCGATTAGACAAGTATTCTTGCTTTACTTTTGGTCGATGTACATCGGCATTCCTTTGTGTGTGTGTGTGTGTATTATATATTTTTCCTGCCCTATTAGAATAAAAGAGAAATGTGTTGGTACCTATTTTTCGTTATATCATACAAAAAATATATATAGACAAATTTTTATACAGCAAGTAAGAAAAATTAGCAAGTGCGGTTTTCAAATGAGATTTATTTTAACTACAAATAAACTTTGAAAGTTGTTAACCTATCTCACATTTATATATTTCTAGCCAGATTGTGATTAGTATATCTATATTAAGGTTAACGGTAAAGATAATAATTGTGACTCATACCAGCTTGTACATCGTCTTCATGCAGTTACTATTACCATATAACAATTACATTTGACAAGTCATAACTATTCAATACTCTAGTCTTTATGAACGAGATCGCTGATTAGGATGCTGAATTACATGACATGACACACTGCTATTTACCAGTTTCAATTCTATATAATTACCATATCATAAGTTCCAGTTTTTTCAACATTCTTAATTAGTGATCTAATCATTACCATAGTAGCTATAAATACGCAAGTGTTGAGGTAATTTGAGTGTGCATTCGTACAACAGGATCTCAGGAGTCCCATGCCGGCAGCTCGTACCTGGTTATATCGGTATTACAGCTCATACCGGGCTATATCGATCGCTTGTTCATTCCATAATTGGGCCCGTGTTTCCTAGCCCTTGGGGCACTACTCTTGGGTTAGGAATACTCCTGCAGAGGTTGACGCACACACTCGAACTCACGATAAGATAGTTTACCTTTTAGTGACCAGTAGGATGTGACTTGATCTGTTTACATGCCTGTTTCATAGTTTTAATGCATATATATTTATATTTATTTCTACTTGCGCATACGGGCTTCACTACATTCATATATTCATGTTATCATACCATACACACACCTTATACGTTGAGTACTTGCTGGGATGTTCTGACATTCCTGAGATTTACCATCTCAGGTTTAGAGACAGATTTTCAGGCTGAGCAGGATCGGAGCGGCTATTAGAACTTGCCGAAGATCAGTAACCCATAGGTTTATTTTTTTTTCCTTTCTGTTAGTATTTAGCATGTGCGTCCTTGTGGGACATTAGATCTTATGTATCTCCTTTCGGATCTTGTTCTTATTTCGAACCTTTTGTATCGGATCTTTATTTGCATCAATTATCTAGTGAACCTATTTTTAGTATTCCTTTTGGTTTCGTTGCATCATGACTATCAGTGTTATCTCTACTGTTGTTGGATTTTATCTTTGATAGGTTAACTAGACAGCCTTTATGTGATTATGGAAGGATCTTTCCTTACCATAGGTAGCACGGCTGGCCTTCGTTGCTCTCCGTATTCCGCATTTTGGGAAGCGGGGCGTGACTGGTTTTGTTGGTATCAGAGCCATTTAATTTAGGTTAATCGGGTTTGGTTTTTTTGTAGTTGGGTATTGAACCCAATACACTAACCAGAGAACCCATAATTAGAAACATGTCCTGCCATATTGTTATCGTGATTCTTGAATCTTACCTTCCCTTAACCCTTTACATTGACGATATGCAAGTGACTTTGCATCTCGGCTTGGAATCCTTTTGGTTCCTTATTGTTTCTCCCTCCCTATTCCTTCGATTCTGATACTTGGATTTGGGCGACTTGAATGGAGTTATGTGATTGTAACTATATACCACGGTATGGTTACAATGCGGTACTCTATTTAAGTAACTTGGGTCCTATTATTGATTCCTTTCCTTGATTTATGGTCGTTATATTACCTTGTTTCTCTCGGTTGCTTTGCTTACCAGTTTATGTTTTATCGCAAGCTTAAATCCAACAACCCTGTTGTTTCTTTCCCTTTGTCCCGTAGTGACCAATCCGTTTGGGTTTCGAAGAACAAGGAGAAGCGCAGGAGAAGTTTTTGATTGCAGTAGTACTGACTACTTCAAGACCGTTCAGACGCAGGATGTTTCGAGGAGTTCTGATGAACCCGCCGCAGATTATCAAAGTAGCGCAGCGGAAAGCGGTGGGCTAATAATAACCTATAAGTCTTAGACCAAACTTGCAGATTCATGATGAGGAGAATAGCTTACTGGAAGGTGAAGTTCGTAAACAAGTTGCAGATGAAGCATTGATAGCAGTTCGAGAGTTTATGGACGTGTTTAAAGACATCTCGGGTTTACCGCCAAAACGAGATGTGGAGTTCGCGATCGACCTTGTTCCTGGAGTAGCGTTAATCTCAAAGGCGTATTATCCGATGGCACCAGTGGAGTTAGAAGAAGTCAAGAAGCAGGTTGCCGAATTGCTAGAGAAAGGTTGGATTCGCAGCAGCAATTTCACCCTGGGGAGCTCCAGTTCTTCTAGTTAAGAAGAAAGATGGCACGCAGAGGATGTGCATCGATTATCGGAGGATGTGCATCGATTATCAGGTGACTATTAAGAACAAGTACCCGATCCCTCGCATCGGCGAATTATTCGAGCAACTCAGTGGCACGGGGTTATTCTCAAAGCTGGATTTACGATCCGGATACATCAGGTTCGAGTAAAACCAGAAGATGTTTCGCAAGACAGCGTTCCGAACTCGATATGGGTATTACGAGTACTTAGTGATTCCATTCGGAGTCACGAACGCACCAGCGATATTTATGGACTTGATGAACCGAATCTTTCCACCATTCTTGGACCAGTTTATAGTAGTGTTTATCGATGATATTCTGGTGTATTCAAGGAGCCAAGAAGAGCATGTTGAACACTTGATGATCGCACCGCAAACGTTGAGGCAAGAAAGATTATATGCGAAGATGAGCAAGTGCGAGTTTTGGCTCGAAGAGGTGAAGTTTTTGGGGCACGTCGTGTTCAGAGATGGAATCACTGTTGATCCTGAAAAGATTGCAGCAGTTCATGATTGGCCGATTCCGAAGAATGTAGTGGAGATCAGAAGTTTTCTTGGGCTTGCTGGATACTATAGAAGGTTCGTGGAGAATTTCACTCTTTTAACTGAACCATTGACCAAGCTAACGCGAAAAGAGCAACCGTTCATATGGACGGATAGATGTGCGTCAGCCTTTGAGGCGTTGAAGAAAAAATTGACAACCGCTCCTATTTTGACCGTGCCGGACGGTTCCGAAGTGTTAGTTATTCACAGCAATGCATCTGGGAAAGGCTTGGGATGTGTTTTTATGCAGCATGGGAAGGTTATAGCTTACGCATCGAGACAGTTGAAGGCTCATGAGAAGAACTACCCAACTCATGATTTGGAGCTAGCAACAGTGATTTTCGCTTTGAAGATTTGGAGACACTACTTATTGGGCAAAAGGGTCGAAGTATTCACCGATCACAAAAGCCTAAAATATGTATTCACGCAGAAAGAGCTCAACATGAGGCAGCACAGATGGTTAGAGCTGATGGCTGACTATGATCTTGATCTCAAGTACCATCCAGAGAAAGATAATACAGTGCCGGATGCGTTAAGTCGGTTGCCAGCAATACTGATGTTGACTGCACAGAATGAGATTATCGATGATTTCGAGAGATTCGAGTTGGAGATCGTGTTACCGCATTCTTCAGGACATTTGATACAGCTGCAAGTATAGTCGTCCTTAATCGATAATATTAAAGCAGCACAGTCGCACGATCCAAAGTTGCAGAAGTTTCGAGAATAGGTTGAAGCGGGACTTCGAACGGACTTGTTGATTCATGACGATGGTTCGTTACGATTCGGGAGCCATTTATGTGTGCCGAAAGGAGATATTCGTGAAGAAATTATGAAAGAGGCGCACAGTTCCGCATATTCCGTACATCCAGGAGGCACGAAGATGTACCGTGATCTACGACAGCATTTCTGGTGGGAAGGCATGAAAATGGAGATTGCTCACTTTGTAGCGAAGTGCTTGGTGTGTCAGCAAGTCAAGGCTGAACATCAGAGAGTAGCTGGTTTACTGCAACCACTTCCGATTTCTCAATGGGAATGGGAACATATAACCATGGATTTCATGACAGCTTTACCGCGGAGTCCAAAGGATAATAATGCAGTTTGGATGATTGTTGATCGATTGACCAAGGCAGCTCATTTCATATCGTTTAGAGTTGGTCAGTCGACGGAAGCGTTAGCAGAGCGGTACATGCAGGAGATTGTGAGATTGCATGGAGTACCTGTGAGCATCATTTCTGATCGTGATACCCGATTCTTATCGCACTTCTGGAGGAGTTTACAGGAAAGTTTAGGGACTCGATTGAAGTTTAGCATCGCTTATCATCCTCAGACAGATAGCCAGTTCGAAAGAACGATCCAAACTCTTGAAGATATGTTGAGAGCTTGCATGTTAGATGATTGAAAACGATTTCGGATTGTGTAGTATGAAAATTGTGTAGAAATCACGACCAAAAATATTTGACCGCAATCAATAACGGTGTCGAATGTAGCGCGTTAGTAAGTGCGGATCGTCCATAGGGAAAGTGTAATCGTTCGTCTTTCGAATTAGATGAGTCGAAACTTTAAGGAAAAGAAACGAAAACAATTCATGATTTGTAGTTGAAATTCAAGAATTAGAAAATCTAGATCTAATAACAAGAAAAGATAAAATCAAGAATTGAGATGTTTATGATTTTTCCAACCAAATATCAAGAATCTAAATGAGGCTCGTAGGAATCGATCGGATCTATAGATGTGATGTAATCTTACAATTACGTATTCTTATCCTTCGATGAATTGATACTAGATCGATGATGATCGATCGAGAATTAGGGATTTCTTATGAAACTAGGGTTTCATCTTATCCCTTGTTCTTTCGTCGATATCATTCACATTCTAGCCTCTAGTAAATTCAAGAAACGATCGTAGATCCCTAATTTCGAGCGATCACAATCAAGAAAGTATCGCAACGAAACTAGGTCATCGATTCTTGAACTTGCTAGGGTTTACAAAGCTCGTAGGACTCAAGAATCGTATTAAGATTTGTTACATCATCATTCTATTGATCGTCTCGACTCCTTTACGAGCGGAGTTTTACTCGAACATCACAACAAGAACTATAATTACAAATTAAGATCGAATCATGATGCAAGAATTTAAAGAAAGCGAGATTAACGAATTTCACCTTTTATTTATATCAACAATTCCGTTACAATCACTCAAGAACTACAAGAGGAAGAACTCGATCGTCGATTTGGCTTCGCTCGGCTCCGTGAGTCGCGGATTGGCTTGGATCGCTTACTCGGTTGAAGATCGGCTCCGCTCCTAAAAGGTTGAAGGCTTCTCGCTTGATTGGTACTCGGGATCTTGAATTTGGATTGGAATTAGGGTTAGGGTTTCGCACAAGTCGTGTCACTCAACTTGTGGAAGAAGAGGGGGAGAGATTTTTAAGAATTAGAAAGTTATGATTAGCTAAGGATTAGAGATTAAGGAAGAAGTTTAACCCTAGGTCTAGGCTTCTATTTATAGACTTCCCAAAATCCTAGATCTAGGATTTGAATTTTAAGTTTCCCTCTAAAAGTTTGTTGAGGAAATTTGAATTTCCCTCCAAAAGTTAGTTAGCTAGAGAGGCTTCTAGAAGAGGTTAGTTAGGAGGGAGCTTCTAGAAATAGTTTGTTAGGAGCTTAATTAGGATTAGCTTAATTAAGCTCCTTTGCTGATCTGGCAGAAGCTTCGAGAGAATTCTGGATTTTGACGTGTATTAAATGAATGTGGGCCTTGAGAGAAGACTTTTGCACTAAACATGGAGAGCTGAAGTGTCAAGACTGCGGCGGATCTGCGGCGCTTTAAGGGCCATAGTGCTTGGGATTTCTGGGCTTCTCTGGTACTGACTTTTGGGCCCTTTTGTGATATGTTGAATTGTGTTTTGCCCTCTAGATTGCTACTAGAACTCAAGACTTGGAGTTGGTGTATTTTTGATCAGCTTCTTTTGGCTTTAATCCTGCAATTTCCTGCACAAATCTCGAAACAAGTGTTGTGCAATACAGGGATGATGCGATGCCATGAAATGCAGTCAATTTCCTTTATAGTGCCGGTTTTAGAGTCTAACACATGTATTCTGATATTTAACGATTGATTTGCTAATATGTGCTATATGGATGCCGAACACTTCTAGATGAGTGCAAATGATAGGGAAATTGCCGGTTAAAAGATGCAGTATTTTCGACTGATCAAATTCCCCCAAACTTATTTTCGATCGTCTCGAGCGAATTGTTTTATTAAAAAGAGAAGGAGAAAATCAAGAAAGAGAAAAACTAACTAGCACACTTTCGTAGGCAACACGATTGCACTGAGCACGTGTAACAAGCCTTTAAACCTCTAGGTGTCCCTAGTAGGAGGAGTGTTGTCTCCTGAGGATTTTCAGCGGATTGCACCCACAAAATCCAATAATAAAAGGAAGATCATGAATTTTACATTTAAAGAAAAGAATTGTAAAAGAAAAGCCTTGAAAATTAGGGTTTTCAACTAAGCTAGCTTTTCGGTTGTCATGAGCCCTATCTTAATGGTCATGAAAAAATGTCAGAAATCACGTCCTCCCTCAATAAAACATCGTCTTATTCTTCATTCCTATCTTTCTTCCAAACATCGATCATATCACCCTGCGTGTGTGTAAAGGACATCCCTACACCCGGAGAATTCAATTCAAGCTATCATACTCTTGCCCATCAGCCTCAGTACTTTTTAATTAATGAATATTTAGATGTGCTCACACACTTTCATGCGACCGTTAATACTTCTTGAGGTACTAACCGACCGATTACTCATGTGCTTGCTTATTTGGTGTATTTTCCTCGTCTTGCACCACCTCAGGCATAGCAGTGACTCCTAGACCAGTTGGCCTTAGGGCACTAGGTGAAGAGGCACCCTCGCTATATTTTTTTTATTGCCCTTGGTGATAACAAAACCAGTGTTCATTTTTCTCACCACTTTATTTTTTTCTTCATTTTTTTTATTTCCTTCATACATCGGCTTTAAGACAAGAGCATTTCAAGGTATCCTCTACTATCCCAGGCTTCAAGACGTGTGTAAGTGCGAATAGCAGGGTGTCAACGTTCAAAATGTTTGGCTTCCAGAATAGAAATTATTTTTCAGACTTATTTTTATCCTCAGATTAGTGACGTCCTTCATCTTACTAACCCTTGGGACAACGGCTCATAACTACTTATTACTAGTTCGTATAAGAAAACTTCTAATTTTCTTAGTTTTCTTAAATTTTTCTAATCTCATAGATGTAATTTTTCACTATCTAATCTTTTATTATCTTATTTATGTACAAAAATATTTTTATCTTTTGAAATTTTTTGAATTTTTATAGGTTTTCAAAAATGTTTTGTGCTTATGCAAATGATATGCAAATGATGCAAAAATAAGCACAAACCTCCCCCAAACTTGTTTTCAACAGTGTCCTCACTGTTGCCATCTGCTAAATCTCGAAAAAACCTGTAAGCTTGGGAGGAATTTATTAGTGGGGGCAAAATATTTAAGTGAAGAACCTCCCCCAAACTTATTTTTGGCTCAAAATTTTGTAAAAATTTTCTTTCCAAGAGCCCGATTATACCCCCCCAAACTTGAGTTATGCAATGTTAATCTTTTGAAAATCACATGAGGGGGTCAAGAATCAATGGTCGATGCCAAGCCTTGCAAAGATCAATGTTAACACCAACCATTCAAAATTTTTATCAATGTAGTGCTCTGGTTGGTGGAAGAAGAAGTGGGGAAAGGTTAAGTGGTGGAATAGAATGTGTGTGCGTCTCATTTTGGAGAGACGATGCAGTGAATGTGATGGATTACTCGCATTCTTTTTATAGTTCAGAAGAAGGGGTGGAGGTTCAATTTCATTGATTGGGAGATGATTCATCTCAACACCCGTGTCATTCAAAAATGCGAGTTCATCAGCGAAGATTTTCTCAAAAGTTCCATCAATACCCCGATGAATAATGTCATCACAAAGTGCGGGGTGATATTCAGACTCTAAAAGCAATTCATAATCAGTGTTAGTTGTTGACCCGGACATCTCGGTGAAAGAGTCCGTATGTGTATGATACATAGTTGGGTCAAACAATAACGTATGAAAAGAGTCGAGATCGGTATCAGGAGGATCATCAAATTCGCTGTTGTTGACATCCATTAAGTCGACAGAACAGACCTGAGCAGTAGGTTCGGAGGGTACTTCTCAACCTGTAAATGTTTAGCTCTATTGACCTATTCCCGAAGGATAGGGTCATAGAACCATTACGACAGTTGATTATTGCATTGGAAGTGGCCAAAAAGGGGCGACCTAAAATCACCAGAATTTGATTCCGTGGGTTCGCTACAGGCTGTGTATCAATTACAATAAAATCCACAGGGAATATAAATTCCCTGATTTTTATTAACACATCCTCCAGTTCACCCCTACCTTTGGTGATTGATCGGTTAACCATCTGGAGAGTGCAATGGGTTGGCTTCAACTCTCCGATACCTAGTTTCTCATAGACTGAATATGGAAGCAAGTTAACACTAGCGCCAAGGTCTAGTAGAGCACGGTTAATGTGTTTTTCCCCGATAGAAATGGAAATAGTAGGATATCCAGGATCCTTACGTTTCCTCGGTAATTGCTGGGGGAAAGCCGTGTCTACTGTCTTTGCCATAAAAATCTTCTTGGGCACTTGAGTCTTCCTCTTCCTAGTGCACAAGTTCTTAAGAGTTTTTGCATAGGACGGAACTTGTTAGATAGCATCCAGGAGAGGGATGTTGATGTTAACTTGCTTAAAAATGTCCATGATCTTCTCCATATGTGGACTCGGTGTGTTTGCCCTTAACCGATTAGGATAAGGTGCTTTAGCAATAAGCGCTGGGTCCATCATAGGAGAAGGAAGTGTGTGTGGACCTGATCCCAGACTAGAAGTGGGGATCGTTTTCTGTGAACTAGAAGAGTCGGGCTGAGGTGGCGAGCCTTGTGGGAAACGAAGAATAGGCTCGCAAGAAGGTGGTGGGGTAGAAGAACTGGGGTCAGAATTAGAAGTGTGTGTATGAGGAAAGGTCTCAGCCGGGGTGTTATTGATTGATTTATCAGTATCATCAAACTCTTCCCCAACGTGATTGTCAAGCACTCTTCCAGATCTCAACGTGGTTGCATTCACAAGATGTGAATAGCCAGGATTGGGTAAAGGTTGAGCTGGAAGTTTCCCTTTCTCTCTTGCACTCATTTCGGCTTTTAGTTGTGCAATTTATGCTTCCATCGATTTGATATTCTCATTTTGTGAGACAATGATCTTCATCACATTCTCGATGGAAGATTGCAAACTTGCCGTCCCTTGGATGGATTGTTTCATGAAAGTATCCAAGGTTTGTGCTAGTGCAGAGGTGTTATCTGTACCGGTCAATTGCAAAGAGTTTTCATGTGGTGCAAAAGTATTGGCCGGATTTTGGAAGTTTTGTGATTGGAAGGGGTGCTGACTCAATTGAAGTGGTGGATGCTGTTGTGGTGGAAGAACCCATTGGAAATTGTGTTGGGTTGGAACCGTGTTTTGAGATTGTGATTGGTTCCAAGCAAAGTTAGGGTGATTACTCCAACCCTGATTATATGTGGAAGAAGATGGATCGTTTCTAGATCTTTGAAATGCGGCATTGGTATGCTCATGACCTTGAAACAGAGAATTTCGTGGACATTCTTCCGTGAGATGTGATGGATCAGAACAGCATCCACATACAGTTTTGGAGAGTGACATTTGATTTAGGGCGGCAGCTAAAAATTTGTTTTCCATATTCTCGAGTTTCTTATGTATAGCTGAAATGTCAGCTCTAACTCCTATGGAAATATCATTGCCATCCCTAGACGATTGACTCACACCCTCCCACTGTAAAGATTTTTCAACGAAATTTTCTAGAAAATTCCTGGCTTCCCCATCATCTTTAGTCATGAAGTTTCCTTGACACATGGATTCAAGGGTCTGTCTTGTCTTAGGATTAATGCCCTCATAAATGATTCGGCACAGTTCCCATCTCGGGATGCCGTGATGTGGACATTGGACTAACAGATCCTTGAAACGTTCAAGACATTTTGAAAATGTTTCATTTGGAAGCTGGGTGAATTGATAGATTTCGCTACGGACTCGAGCTGTCTTTTGATGTGGGTAGAATTTCTTAAGAAATGCTTTGACGAATTCTTCCCAATTTGAAATGGAATGTGCGGTAGTGTTATATAGCCACTTCTCGGCTAAATCGCACAAGGTAAATGGGAGAAGACGAAGACGTAAAGCATCCACAGAAAGCTGTGAAGTACCCATCATTGCGCATACATTTTCAAATTTGGTGATAAATGCATATGCGTCCTCAGACTCGAGACCGTGAAATTTTGGTAGAAGGTTGATGTATTGGGGTTTTATTTGAAAATTTTCCCCGTTGGCTAGTGGAATGGAAAGACAGGTGGAAAGGGGACCTCGTGTAGGATAGCACCTCTCTTGGAGAGAGATGCGAGGTGGAATCTGCGCACCAACGGACGGCGGCAGAGTAGTGGTAAAGAAGTTCGATGGAGACGGATCCATCGATGTGGGTGTGGTGGTGGGTAAAGAAGGGGTAAATGTAGAAATGCTGACTTTGGGTCGATCAGGGAAACGCGGACTTAACAGGCACTAGAATCCCGTGTCCAGCCTATCTTGCACTAAAAAGGGTTAGTACAAGTGGCAGCGTGAATTATAATTAGGAGAATTGATGAATGCTGGTGTTTGTTTTGAAAATTGGACGGATTTTTTAAAAAATGATGCAACACAGCAAATGCAACACGCAAAACCCTAAATCTAGTGGTCACCTAGGTCCGGCTCTAGACCGCTCCTAACTGCCAAAAGACAAGTCGCAGGATAGAATCCTCCACTGCCTCTTTGTCCCCCTGTGGCCAGGTAAGTGCCAGGTAAGTGGGAAGGTACTCCACTACGTAAGTAGTGGGCCTAATTAATAACCACTAGCCTTCGACACACTTGCCTTAGACACCATAAGAAAACGCGGATAAGCAATGAATTACCCACGGCCTTCTCTTGTCCTAAGTGAGCGCGACGGTCCTTAGAGTCATCTCTAGATTTCTTTTAATTAATGAGGGTAAATGCGGATGCAAGTTTGTGATTTTTGGGGCTTAGGAAGGGTAATAAACTCCCCACCTAATCTGGATTTGGTCTTTGCCCCTTAATTTTCCGTATTAATTATGCAAACAACCACAAAAATCAAAACAAGCACAATTTAATTTTGCTTTTTGCGCGGCGCTGCGATTTTTGCAAAGAAACCTGCACAAAATGTTAATTGGAGCAGATTTTAGAAGGAGATAAGAAAGTAAGAACTCACTGTGGAATTTTTGTGCAGAGAGGGTTTCACCAAGCCGCGGAACCGCCGCAGATGTCTCCTTATACCGCGGATCCGCCGCCGTATGTACTGTTCATAGCAAGAAATTTTTACAGAGAGCTTCTGTTAACTCCTTCAGTCCTCTGGAAATTTTAGAAAAAAATTTCTCCAGCTCCAATGATCCCAGATTTCCTCGCAACAAAAATCACAACACACGTATTAGGGTTTGTGCGAGTTTAGATCTAAAAATTATAATGGAATAAATTTTTCAACTCAAATTTCAAAATACGAACAATTAGCGCACTATCCCCGGCAACGGCGCCATTTGATTGAAAACGATTTCGGATTGTGTAGTATGAAAATTGTGTAGAAATCACAACCAAAAATATTTGACCGCAATCAATAACGGTGTCGAATGTAGCGCGTTAGTAAGTGCGGATCGTCCACAGGGAAAGTTTAATCGTTCGTCTTTCGAATTAGATGAGTCGAAACTTTAAGGAAAAGAAACGAAAACAATTCATGATTTGTAGTTGAAGTTCAAGAATTAGAAAATCTAGATCTAATAACAAGAAAAGATAAAATCAAGAATTGAGATATTTGTGATTTTTCCAACCAAATATCAAGAATCTAAATGAGGCTCGTAGGAATCGATCGGATCTATAGATGTGATGTAATCTTACAATTACGTATTCTTATCCTTCGATGAATTGATACTAGATCGATGATGATCGATCGAGAATTAGGGATTTCTTATGAAACTAGGGTTTCATCTTATCCCTTATTCTTTCGTCGATATCATTCACATTCTAGCCTCTAGTAAATTCAAGAAACGATCGTAGATCCCTAATTTCGAGCGATCACAATCAAGAAAGTATCGCAACGAAACTAGGTCATCGATTCTTGAACTTGCTAGGGTTTACAAAGCTTGTAGGACTCAAGAATCGTATTAAGATTTGTTACATCATCATTCTATTGATCGTCTCGACTCCTTTATGAGCGGAGTTTTACTCGAACATCACAACAAGAACTACAATTACAAATTGAGATCGAATCATGATGCAAGAATTTAAAGAAAGCGAGATTAACGAATTTCACCTTTTATTTATATCAACAATTCCGTTACAATCACTCAAGAACTACAAGAGGAAGAACTCGATCGTCGATTTGGCTTCGCTCGGCTCCGTGAGTCGCGGATCGGCTTGGATCGCTTGCTCGGTTGAAGATCGGCTCCGCTCCTAAAAGGTTGAAGGCTTCTCGCTTGATTGGTACTCGGGATCTTGAATTTGGATTGGGATTAGGGTTAGGGTTTCGCACAAGTCGTGTCACTCAACTTGTGGAAGAAGAGGGAGAGAGATTTTGAAGAATTAGGAAGTTATGATTAGCTAAGGATTAGAGATTAAGGAAGAAGTTTAACCCTAGGTCTAGACTTCTATTTATAGACTTCCCAAAACCATAGATCTAGGATTTGAATTTTAAGTTTCCCTCCAAAAGTTTGTTGAGGAAATTTGAATTTCCCTCCAAAAGTTAGTTAGTTAGAGAGGCTTCTAGAAGAGGTTAGTTAGGAGGGAGCTTCTAGAAATAGTTTGTTAGGAGCTTAATTAGGATTAGCTTAATTAATCATCTTTGCTGATCTGGCAGAAGTTTCGAGAGAATTCTGGATTTTGACGTGTATTAAATGAATGTGGGCTTTGAGAGAAGACTTTTGCACTAAAAATAGAGAGCTGAAGTGTCAAGACTGCGGCGGATCCGCGGCGCAAGCAGGCTCCCGCCGCGGATCCGCGGCGCTTTAAGGGATATAGTGCTTGGGATTTCTGGGCTTCTCTGGTACTGACTTTTGGGCCCTTTTGTGATATGTTGAATTGTGTTTTGCCCTCTAGATTGCTACCAGAACTCAAGATTTGGAGTTGGTGTATTTTTGATCAGCTTCTTTTGGCTTTAATCCTGCAATTTCCTGCACAAATCTCGAAACAAGTGTTGCGCAATACAGGGATGATGCGATGCAATGAAATGCAGTCAATTTCCTTTATAGTGCCGGTTTTAGAGTCTAACACATGCAATCTGATATTAAATGACTGATTTACTAATATGTGCTATATGAATGCCGAACACTTCTAGATGAGTGCAAATGATAGGGTAATTGCCGGTTAAAAGATGCAGTATTTTCGACTGATCATTAGACTTCAAGGGTTTATGGGAGGATCATCTACATTTGGTAGAGTTTTCGTATAATAACAGCTTTCAGGCGACTATTCAGATGGATCCATTCGAAGCATTGTATGGCCGCAAGTGTCGCTCACCCGTCTGTTGGGAAGATATTAGAGAACAAATATTATTAGGACCGGATCTTATCGTGCAAACTGTGGAGAAAGTTAATACAATCCGGAATCAAATGAAGGCAGCGCAAAATCGACAAAAAGTTGGGCCGATACAGCAAGAAGACCTCTGGAGTTCGCTGTTGGTAATGTTGTATTCTTGAAGATATCACCGACCAGAGGAGTGATTCGTTCTGGGAGTCGAGGCAAACATAGCCTTCGATTCGTGGGGCCTTTCGATATTATCGAGCACGTTGGAGAAGTAACTTATCGATTGGCTTTACCACCATCCTTGGCGAGTGTTCGTGACGTGTTTCATGTATCTTAACTCCGCAAGTATGTTCGAGATGACACGCACGTACTAGATCATTCAGAGTTGACAGTAAGGAAGGACTCGACATACGAGGAATAACCGATGTTGATTGTAGATCGAAGAGAAAAGGTCCTCAAGAACAAGATTATCCCTCTCGTACTTGTTTCATGGGGGAATCGTTCGCACGGAGAATCGACTTGGGAACGAGGACGAAATTCAACAGAAGTTTCCACCTCTTTTCTTAGATTCATGTTTGCTTATCTTTTCTTGTTTCGGGAATTTCGAGTACGAAATTCTTTTGTTCTTGGGTATAATGTAATACCCTAGTTCAGTTATACCATGCTCGATTTGATTATTTTATTTATTCCGTGGCTATTTTCTTGTTTTATTCGTTTTCGGTGCGGATAGTGTTTTGGTTTCCGTGCTTGGTATCCGACCCGATCCGCATGCTTGAAACCCGTCTTGGTTCTTGATTACGTGTTATCCCTGCTAGTTCTGAGGTTCTGTGCTCGCATATGTTCCGTTTACCTGCATTAAATCTGGCATCTGCATTTTTTTAATAATACAAAAATAGTCAAATAATATATTTTAAAAAATATCTAGCATGGCCTGCATCATACCCCTGACCCTATGGTGGCATGCGTATATCGTGTTCACGTTCCGTTTAGTGAAACAGACTCGTTTGGATCGCTACGTATATCCGTTCTTGAGGGTATGCATTTTCTTTAACCGGACATCGCTTTTTGGTTTTGATTGACACGTATATTATCTTTATTTTCAAACCATAATTTTAGACCCAACCCGGGCGTATTTTGGAGTATTTTTGTATTAGACACAAAACTCAAATTTAACTAATATTATATTCATATAATACTATATTGTTAATATATATTCGTTTATATTTTTTAAGGAAAGAAATATTTTCAAAATATTTACAATATTCAAATCTCACCAAACTCACTCCTCTCTGTCTTATAAATATATATTCTTTATATATATATATATATATATATATATATATATATATATATATATATTCTTTAAACCCCACGTCCCTCTCGAATATTGTAACGTCTTCTTCC
Source organism: Agapanthus africanus (assembly GCA_030015575.1). Lineage (NCBI taxonomy): Eukaryota > Viridiplantae > Streptophyta > Magnoliopsida > Asparagales > Amaryllidaceae > Agapanthus > Agapanthus africanus. The sequence goes on from CM057349.1 coordinate 425,660,725, forward strand.
TTCATTTTTCCCGCCTTCGTCGCTCCCCTCTCGAAACCCTAACTCGCGCGGCGGCGGCGCGCCTCACCTCCCTCCACTCATCTCCTCGACCCTCACCTCATCTCCTCCTATCTCCTCTCTCCTCCCCAGATCCCAAGCTCATCCCCTGCACAAAAAAAACCCTCACCCAAACTGAAGAAATCCACAGCCGTCTCGCCGTGAAACCTCGCCGGAAACCCATGACCCATCGTCGACATCCTCATAGCCTTGCCTCTGTCCCCGAGCACCACACCAGAGAACCTTAGGGGCAGTCCCTTCTCTTTCTTCTTCTCTTTCTCTTTCTTGATCTCGTGTTTCACGGTGATCGCCGGAGCCGTGCTTGTCGTCGACGATCCGGGCAATCCAGTAGACGTCCTCATCCAGCATGGTCACGTTCTTGAATAGCTTGGTCCTGCTCTGTACGCGCGTGTGTGCATCGCGACGTTTACCCGACGTCGGACGCAGCATACGCACCCCGTCGTGAGATCCGATCAGGCAAGTATTCTTGCTTTACTTTTTGTCGATGTACATCGGCATTCTTTCGTGTGTGTGTGTGTATATTTTTCCTGCCCTATTAGAATAAAAGAGAAATGTGTTGGTACCTATTTTTCGTTATATCATACAAACAATATATATAGGCAAACTTTTATGCAGCAAGTAAGAAAAATTAGCAAGTGTGGTTTTAAAATGAGATTTATTTTAACTACAAATAAAGTTTGAAAGTTGTTAACCTATCTCACATTTATATATTTCTAGCCAGATTGTGATTAGTATATCCATATTAAGGTTAATGGTAAAGATAACAATTGTGACTTATACCAGCTTGTACATCGTATTCATGCAGTTACTATTACCATATAACAATTACATTTGACAAATCATGACTATTCAATACTCTAGTCTTTATGAACGAGATCGCTGATTAGGATGCTGAACTACATGACATGACACACTACTATTTACCAGTTTCATTTCTATACAATTACCATATCACAAGTTCCAGTCTTTTCAACATTCTTAATTAGTGATCTAGTCATTACCATAGCAGCTATATATACACAGGTGTTGGGGTAATTTGAGTGTGCGTTCGTACAACAAGATCTCAGGAGTCGCATGCCGGCAGCTCGTACCGGGCTATATCGGCTGCATGTTATTACAGCTCGTACCGGGCTATATCGGTCACATGTTATTACAGCTCGTACCGGGCTATATCGGTCGCTTGTTCATTTCACAGTTGGGCCCGTGTTTCCTAGCCCCTGGGGCAATACTCTTGGGTTAGGAATACTCCTGCAGAGGTTGACGCACACACTCGAACTCACGATAAGATAGTTTACATTTTAGTGACCAGTAGGATGTGACTTGACAAGTTTATTGTTTCCCCCAATCAGAGCAAAACTCTGTTCAAAATTCAAATTTTGAAATGAAACAACGCTTTAGATGCAGCGCCAAGTGCGCTGCGCCCTAGGCAGTGCATCACGTGCAAAGCACGTGAGCAGCGCACCACGTGCAAAGCACGGGTGCGCTGCACTCTAAGCAGCGCACCACGTGCAAAGCACGGGTGCGCTAGCGCTGGAACTAAAATCTCCCTACCGTCAGATCAAAGATCTAATAATAATGATAAATCATTAATTAATTAGAATTAAATTCTGTTAAGGAAAGATTCTTCAAAATCTTTCCAAACAACAAGATTGTGCTCTGTAAATCAGAGCACCGTTGGATCAATAATCCAATGGTGATTAAAAATCACCAAAATACAGAATAAATTCTGTATGGAAAGATTTCCCAATCTTGTTAATAACAAGAAGATTACCTTCTGCAAATCAGAAGCCCTTGGATCAAAGATCCAACGATGGGAAATTCCCCAAATCAATTGGAGAAAAGATCTCCTTAACTGATTGAACAAATCAGCTTGCTCTATAAAAAGGCCCCAAGACTTCAAGTCTCATACACAGAAGCATAGAGAGGAACACCCCCATAAGTTTTGAGAAAATCTCAGAAAGAAGAGCCAAGCTCTCAACAAAAGAACTTCTTTTCTTCAAGGTAAAAGAACATAGAGATGAAATCATCTCATAATTAAAAAGAAGAACTCACTTCTTTATAGATCATAGATCTACAAAGACCAAGGTCTTTCAAAAAGAAATAAAAAGGTCTCATCACAAAATAAAAAAAGAAGAACATAATTCTTCTCACAGATCATAGATCTATAAGACAAATTGTCTTTACAAAAAGAGATCATGAACATCTCATTATAAAATAAAGGGGGAGAGAATAATTCAATTCTCTTAAGGATCATAGATCCATAAAAGCAAAGCCTTTCATCAATACAAAAGATTAAAGTATCTCCTATAAAATAAGAACTTTTGTTCTTTTGATCTTGAGACAAAGTCTCTTCTAAAGGAGAATTTATTTCCCATATCATAAAATTGATCAAATGTGCTTCTGCGTTCTTGGACTGGCGCTCAGCGCTGAGCGCACCACGTGTCACTCATGAGTGCGCCACTCAACAGTTAGCGCTTTGCGCTCTTAAACTAGCGCACTGCGCTCATGGACTGGCGCTCAGCGCCAGGCGCACCACGTGTCACTCACGTGTGCGCCACTCAACAGTTAGCGCTTTGCGCTCTTGAACTAGCGCACTGCGCTCATGGACTGGCGCTCAGCGCCAGGCGCACCACGTGTCACTCACGTGTGCGCCACTGAACTAATAGCGCAATGCACTCATCATCTGGCGCTCAGCGCCAAGCGCGCCACGTGTCACCCACGTGTGCGCTACTCAGCAGAAGCGCACCGTGCTTTTTGACTGGCGCAAAGCGCCAAGCGCACCACGTGTCCCTGACGTGGGCGCTGACAGAACATAAATTGTTCTTTTATAAGCCCCAGAGCTATGATGAATGCTTAGCATTCAATAAAAGACAGAAATACTATCAAAATCCTAATCAATGCTTAGTATTGTTAAAAGGGCCAAGCCCAAATAAATGCTCAGCAGCCCAAAATAAATGTTAAATATTTTAACCTGAATGGAATTAGCCCAAGATTGGCCATAAGTCCTCAACTCAGATTAATTGAGCCCATATGCTCATAAATCTTTTAACAGATCTTATTTCCAAATTGGACTACAGATCTACCAACCAAAACTGGTTCAAGGGTACATCTCTGAACCCCTCTGATATTTGTCGTTGTAATCCTTCAACGTCTTCAGAGAGGTGACGAGTCTCGACAACCATACATTTCACGGACTACGATGTCCTTAAACTGGACTTTGGGGTCCCTTTAAACCCACGGACTACGATGTCCTTAACCTCGGACTGTGGGGTCCCTTTAAACCCACGGACTATGATGTTCTTAACCTTGAACCGTAATGTCCTTAAACTAACATTGGATCACCACGTCTTTAAACTGGTAATCGACCGCAATGTCCCTAAACTAAACAATTGAGTCCAAATGCTCTCTTGTTGGATCTAAACGATCCCGTTAAGTTGATCTTAGTCTAAAATTAGACTAACGTATCCTTAACAAACATTTAAGTTGATCTTAGTCTCAAATGAGACTAACGTATCCTTAAACCCAACCCCCAAACCCAAATCTAAGAAGATACGGATTTAGACTAATCCACGCCCTACGGGCGACAACATAAATTAGTCTCCATATACAATCCACGGGCAACCAAAGACAAAACAAACACACACGACAGGAAGTGACTATCTGGAGAAGGAGAAAGTGGATACTGCGATGCGGTAGCGTAATTAACTGCAGGGGCTTGCGCCTGCAGGGAAGAGCGTCCCCACAATCATAAACCCCTCAAATGAGGGGGAATATGACGAAGTCTGCTATATCGGCCGCAGCTGTCTAAACCTTCGATATATGGTGCCATAAATCAACTTGGCATTTTCGGAGAGGTGGACGGATAACATCAATTAGCATTTGCCCCCAAATTTAGGCAAGACGAACCTACGCGGTTCCGTCTCTATATTCGGGGGAGAACAGATTTTGGCACGCCCGGTGGGACTTTTTCCTCTTTCCACTCCACACTTCGTGTGTCATGTTCGCGAACGAATCGCGGTTTGATATGGTTGCCCTTGGGTTCGAGGTACCATGATTTGGTTTTGCTCCCGTGCAGAAAACAGAACATCCAATGGCCTTTAACTGCTCCAGCTGCAGCTGCAACTGCAACTCATGTTCCGCCTCATCTGGAGGTGTAACCTACGGGCCCCTAGCAGCCTCCCTGTTCAAGATGCCGGTGGAGCAAGCAACTCAAGCCACCACGGGGCTATTCTTCGGGACCATAATCCCGCCGATGAGCTTCAACGCCCTTTTACCGTCGGAAGCTCCTAAGAAGTCGGTCTTTAATCGGCTCACTACTACTGCGGCCCCTCTCAACGGGTCGCCCAACTCCACTGCCTCAGTTTTTAACAGACTGGGCCAGAGCTCCAACGGGCCCATGAAGAAGCCCGTAATACCAGAAAGGGTTATTCCAAAAAGGATAGCCATCCCTGCTCCCGAAGTCGTCAAAGTGGCTTCTCCTGCCAAGGAGTCAGTCTTCGCTAGACTGACTGTTCCGGCTTTCGCCCCAAACGAAGTCGTCAAAATTTCTCCTCCTGCGCGAAAGTCTGCTTTTGATAGGTTGGTTGTCCCCACTCAACGGACGTCGGTCTTCAAGAGGCTGATACCAGCAGCACCTGACCAGAACAGGGGGCATGACGAAGCCATCCCCATAGCTAAACCAACACCATCCGCGGACATGCTCGCCGTCGTCACTGGCACCGAGTAAGGAAGGCTGGGGGCAGCTCTCCGTCTGGACTTACTCCACCAGCTCCAACGGTGGAAATCAATGCTGTTGTTCCAATCGGGAACAGTTTTGAACTGCTTAACAAGGTGCGCAGGAACTCTCCGACTATAGTGCTGAAGAGATCTCCTCCACCTGTAGAGAATGCCCCAAAGGCAAAGCCGGAACAGCCCCCTCAGCGGCTGTCCTCCAAGATTTACAAAGTCTGGCGACATGTTCAAGAATCAGTGATTGACCAAGACTATTCCCGCCGATCAAAGAAGATTAAAGCTCGGCAAGAAAAAGACCATCCCGTGATACCACAGAAGATTTCACCTGCCTGGGTGCCCGCTGCAACGGCTCCCTCAACTTCAACCGCTCATAAGAGAAAGAAGCCAGAGAAGGCCCCCGTGTCAGCGACGAACCGCAAGGACACCGAACCTAAACGCCCCAACTCTGGGGGCATGGTGGTGCACACTGTTTATATGGCTTCCGGAAAAAAGGAAAGACGTGCTTCTACGGGTCATCGACCGCTTACCCGATCGATAACGAAGGTTCAGGAGCAACAGCAGCAGAAACTTCAGGAGATGCTGACTGCAATGACCGCACTCACTGGGTCAAAAGAAAGTCCAGAGACCTCAGAGCAGCGTCAGGAACAAGAATTTGATGCTGAATTCCTCCGAAGAATGCTTGAGAGGAAAGAAAAAGAGGCCGCGGAATAGGCGGAACAGGCGGCCAACATAAAACGAATGGCTCTTTTGTTCCAAGACATGGCCGGGATGATATTACAGCCGGAACCTCCAGCTGAAGACCCCCCGATTATTATTGAAGACGACGGAGGGGAATCATCGAACCCTCCTCCAGCCCTTTCAGCAGCAAAAGAAGAGACCATCTCTAAAGCCACACTCGATGATTATATAGCCCAACAAATACGAGCTCATCAAGTGAATGAAGCGGTTGGCCAAGTCGTTAGAACTGGACGGCCCTATCCGGGCTGGTATGACCAAATAAGGTACCCGCCGGGATATACGATCCCTAAATTCCATGTATATAAAGGGACGGGCAATCCCCACCAGCATGTCGCCCAGTTCAAGGTTCTATGTGGTAACACTGGAGGTGACGATAAACCGCTACTTCGCCAGTTCGTCGGCAACTTGTCAGAGACAGCGTTCAAATGGTACTCTGAACTCCCGACTCTGTCAAGACATTTGCAGAAATGGAGCTGTTATTCATGCAAAGATTCGCAAGCGCTAGCGAGCATACTCCGATTACTGCACTAATTAACGCCCGGGTGAAGCCAGGGAGACATGGGTCCAATACGCAATACGATGGCAAAATCTGTGGTTGAAATGTGAGCAGCACATTGAAGAAGTACCAGCAGTGGGCATGTTCGTGGGTACTCTTGATCCGCAGGCGACCATCTCCCAGTTCATGATGTTTTTCAAGCCTACCACTTTCCAGGCCTTGATTGACAGGCTGGCCCAAATGGACCAGATGGGCCACAGGCCTTCCTCTTCAAAGCCGGAGCCGTGGAATGAAAAGGGGAAGGGGAAAGCGACCTTCGTCGCCAATGCTCAACAGCAGCCCAGTACTCCAAGACCAGTTGATCGCCAAAATGATAGACAACGATCCCTTGGAGAAAAAGTGAGACGCCCTTACTCGTTCCCTCGGGATAAAACGAAGAGGTTATTCGAGCTAGCACCGCGTAACAGGCTCATCATTCTGCCGGAGCCAAGACGCCCAACGCAACCAGGCGACATTAACAATCCTAATTACTGCCCTTATCACCGAATATTGGGTCATCCGATTGAAGATTGTTACATCTTCAAAAGCTGGATAGAAGATCAGTACCAACAGGGCAAGTTCGTATTATCCGAGAACTGGAAGGTGAACCTGCCCTAGCCGCACGCTCTCAAAAAGGCGGACACACCGGGGGCATCGTGCTCGTTTGTCGAAGAAGCTCCATGGGAGGTTGCTCTTTCAGCCAAAACAAAAAGAATGTTGAAGGATCTCCAAACATACCCGGCGATCAAATGGAAAAATCTGCTGGAACCCGAAGTCATCGAGGGAATGCTGAAGCCACGCCCAACTACAAAGATTGGCGGTGATAGTCAAAGCGCTCACACCCAGCTGTCAAAGTCTTTGAAGAAAAAGAAGAAGACAAAAAAGCCCGTGAAGCTTAGTGACGAGCGCACGGACCTGCAAAAATATATCGACGCGATGGAAGAATATAACCAGAAAGCGCGAACCCTAGTCACACTCCAAGAATTTCTCAGCCACGTCCTTGAGGACGGAGATGATGACAATGGAGAAGACTCGTCGGACGAGTCTGATGATTATGTGGCAGGCTGTCATGTGATCTCTCACTCGTTAATAAACGGTGAAGAAACTCTGGACGAAGAGAAACTGGGGGCAGATCCTGAGCCGGAACTTCTAGGACCATCGGACGAAATGATTGATTCATTCCTGAACGAAGCTTTTCGGAAAAGCAAAGCTGATCGAGAGCGCGAGGTGGCCATATTTGAAAAGGCCAAACGCCGGCGACTGGATGAAAGGGTCGAAACACCTCAACCTGGCCGAAGCATGCCCACGACAAATAAAAGCAGGTTCAAAACAAGGAAAATGTTCGCTAAAGCCATATCGATGGGAATGAAGCTGCCACCCTCCTAAGGAAACACTCCTAATGAAGCGGATATACATCCTAGCTACTGCTTATGTCATCGAAAGATTGCGCACCCCACCGAAGAGTCAAGGGAAAGCCTCTCATCCTGTACACAACTGCCCTCGAAGGTTCTTTAGGTGCGCTATGGGCACAAGAAAACGACCAAGGGAAAGATAGAGCCCTCTACTACTTGAGTCGAGTTCTACTGGGGGTAGAAAGCAATTACTCCCCCATCGAAAAACACTGCTTGGCGTTGATCTTCGCGATAATGAAGCTCAGACACTACGCGTTGGCACATGAGGTCCATCTCATATCGAAGGTGGATCCTTTCAAATATTTGATGTCAAAGGCTATATTAACGGGACGGCTCGCTAAATGGACCCTACTCTTGATGGAATTCTCGGTGACATACAGACCCCTCAAAGCAGTGAAAGGCCAGGCCATCGCCGACTTCCTCGCTGAACATCCGATACCTGCTGACTCTCCTTTGAATTGTGAATTGCCAGATGAGCACGCGTTTGACAAAATTGATGGGGAGAAAGGAGGGAGTGATACCCGATGGGAACTCTACTTCGACGGAGCGTCTTCCATGAAGAAACACAAACAAAGTATCCCCATAATCAAATCCGGGGTAGGCCTCATCTTCGTGACTCCACAAGGAGGGATAATGCGCTTTGCCTTCTCCTTAACAGAGCCGAGGATGAACAATGAAGCCGAATATGAAGATTTAATAGCAGGTCTTGAGATCGCTGTCGACATGGGAATTGAAAACCTCCTCATATACGGAGACTCCCAACTGGTCGCTAGCCAAGTAAATGGCAACTATCAAACGTGCAAGCCAGAGCTGGAAAAGTATGGCGAGAGAGTACAGCAGCTGCTGACTCAAATTCCCTCCTACATGCTGGAAAGTATACCGCGTGCGGAAAACAGCAAAGCGGATGCATTAGCCAAGCTTGCTAAAGAACTGGCTGACGAGAACCTCGATGACGTGAGGATCGTTGTGCAAAGCCGTCGGGTTCTTGCGCCGGCAGAAATATCTCCGGAGTCTTCCGAAGAAAGGGGAGCGACCAAGCAAGCGACCCTACAAATAAAAGACCAGGAAAAGGCTAAGGATTGGAGAGAAGTCTTTATAGACTACTTCAAATCTCGTCGAACACCTAAAGATGCGTCATCAAGACATCAGCTCATGAAACGAGCTCTATCCTTCGCTTTTATTAATGATACTCTGTATAAGAGATTATTCGAATCTCTGTGGCTGAGATGCCCAGGACCTGAAGAGGCAAAGAGAATCGTCCAAGAAATTCACGACGGACTCTGCGGTTCTCATCAAGCCGGGCCAAAGATGAAACTAAAGATCAAAAGGATGGGGTACTATTGGTCCACGATAATCCAAGACTGTCTCGAATACGCGAAGCAGTGACACTCGTGCCAGATTCACGGAGACTTTATCCATCAGCATCCAAATCCACTACATCCAACAGTGGCTAGCCGTCCGTTCGAAATGTGGGGAACTGACATAATTGGCCCTATCAAACCAGCATCGTCCAGAGGACATCGATTCATTTTAGCGACAACTGATTACTTCTCCAAATGGGCAGAAGCAGTACTGCTGAAGGAAGTAAAGACGGAGAATATCCTTCATTTCTTCAAGACACACGTCATTTATCGGTTCGGTACTCCGCGACGGATTATCTCTGATAACGGGCCAGCCTATAGAAGCCACAAGATCATCCGCTTCGCACAACAACATAATATAGACTGGAGATACTCTTCGGTCTACAATTCCCGAGCTAACGGTTTAGCTGAGGCTTTCAACAAGACCTTGACGAAGATCGTGAAAAAGACGGTGTCTCGAAATAAGAGGGTCTGGCATGAGAGACTGCATGAAGCTCTCTGGGCGTATCGAACTACGTTCAAAACAGCCAAAAACACAACGCCGTATGCATCGGTATTCGGCACAGAAGCTGTGCTCCCCCTCGAGATAGAGTTACCCTCTTTACGAGTGGCAGTTCATTACGTGCTAACGGACGAAGAGAATGCTCACCTTCGGCTTGAGGAGCTCGATGCCCTTGATGAAACCCGGCTCATGGCGCAACAAAATCTTGAAGCTTATAAAGCAAAGATGACGCGCTCATACGAAAGATTGACTAGGCCGAGAACATTCCGCCAAGGCGAACTCGTATTAGTGGTCAAAAGACCTATGATCCCCACTCGTGCCAAACGGGGGAAGTTCGAGCTGAACTATGAAGGCCCATATATCATAGACAAAGTCTACCAGGGTGGGGCCTATCTACTCATGGACATGCATGGTGAAAGACCTTTTAGGCCAATTAATGGCCGCTTCCTGAAAAAGTACTACGCCTGACGAGTCACGGCCTAGGTCAACGATAGATGACGACGACTATGTCCGCTCGCTATCTTCCTAAGCCCAAACTCTATAAGTAGTAGCCGGCTTTCGGACCAAAACGTTCTTAAACTAACGATGGACCACTATGTCCTAAAACTGGCGACGGACTGAAACGTCCTTAAACTAACGATGGACCACTATGTTCTAAAACTGGCGACGGACCGAAACGTCCTTAAACTAACGATGGACCACTATGTCCTGAAACTGGCTGTTGACCGAGACGTCGATAAATTACTACGGATTGCAGCCTCCCAAGGCTGACACAAAAAAAAAAAAAAAACGGTATGTCCATAAGCAAAGTGGGCACGGATGAAAACCCGAAAGGGCTCCGTGAGTAAAAACAGCAGGGCTACCGGCGAGTTTTGTGAAAACCCGAAAGGGCGCAATCTCGTTAAAAGACACTTGCAAGGTCCTCTCGGCCTTGTAAGGAGAAACCACCCGTGTAAGATCCTTACGACTCACAAAGGAGAAACATACTTAGGAATCCTCACGATTCCTAAGGAGAAATTACACTTACGAGATCCTCACGACTCGTAAGGAGAATTCCCCTTCGAGACCCTCACGGCTCATAGGATTCAAAAGTCTTAAACTACAGGGATCTGAACCTGTTCTTAAGCCATCACAATCTCCGATATTGCCCTACAAGCATCTCGATATTGACCCTTGTATACAATCCACAGACGCGAATAAACATTTCCTTAACAAAGTCTCATCAGAGACCGGGGATATGTTCATATGGCGAAAGACACTTGTAAGTCCTCTCGACTTATAAGGAGAAAATACTCTTGTAAGATCCTTACAACTTATAAGAGAATACACACTTAAGAATCCTCACGATTCCTAAGGAGAAAACGCACCTACAAGATCCTCACGACTCATAGGGAGAAATACCTTTATGAGACCCTTACCGCTCATGAAGTCAAAAGCCTTAGTCGGTAGGATCTTAACCCTGTTTACTAAGCCACCTTTGTTCGACATCGACAGAGGAAAATGATGATTCTCTCCTGGAAATATTCCGGTTGTAGCGATGCTGATGCCTAAATCGGTATCGAATCCTAAGTCCTTTCACGGCAAATGATGATTCGCTCCTGGCAATATTCCAGTCGTGGCGATGCGGATGCTGATATTGGCATCAGGTTCCAAATTCCATACTTGCAACAAAATCAGCAAGTAAAAGAAATGCATATGAAATAGCCGAAATGATGAGGCAACTTACAACAAAATCAGCAAGTAAAAGATATGCATACAAAAATAGCCGAAATGATTGGGCAACTCATAATAAAAAGCAGCGAGTAAAAACAAAAATAGCCGAAATGATTGGACACCGCGAAAAAAAGCCGAAATAATTGGGCAATCGCGACTTTCGCGATAAAAAAAGCTGAAATGATAGAGCATCGCGGAAAGGAAAAAAAATGAAAGAATGAAACTTTTGCCCTACGGGCGAGTCCATACTGACCCCTGTATATAATCCATGGGCATAAACGAAAAGGGAACCACATGTCCCCCGCCAGATCTTGTCAAAAAGGAAAGTCAGATCTCAACAGCAATATCTGTATCCCAGAATACCACAACAGCGTTCCTCCTCATTCCAGCAGGATTCGGACGCGACAATCAATCTCGGAGCCACGGCAAAGTCCCTAGTTCCAAATCTCAATGGTTCATAGACAACCTCGAGACCACCTCGACATTCGTCTCGTTACAGCAAATGACCCTGTCGCGGAAATACGTCATCCACATGACCCCGTCACAGAAATACGTCATCCAAATGACTCCTTCGCGGAAATACGTCATCCACATGACCCCGTCGCAGAAATACATCATCCAAATGACCCCGTCGTGGAAATACGTTATCCACATGACCCCGTCGCGGAAATACGTCATCCAAATGACCCCGTCGCGGAAACACGTCATCCACATGACCCCATCGCGGAAATACGTCATCCAAATGACCCCGTCTCGGAAATACGTCATCAACATGACCCCATCACGGAAATACATCATCCACATGATCCTGTCACGGAAATACTTCATCCAAATGACCCCGTCGCGGAAACACGTCATCCACATGACCCCGTCACGGAAATACGTCATCCAAATGATCCCGTCTTGGAAATACGTCATCCACATGACCCCGTTGAGGAAATACGTCATCCAAATGACCCCGTCTCGGAAATACGTCATCCACATGACCCCGTCGCGGAAATACGTCATCCACATGACCCCGTCACGGAAATGTAGGGTTACTAGGCACTCTAATAAGAATCTACAAGGCATCAACCATGCTGGATTAAAATTTTAGCCATGCCGAATAACTCTAAACAAGATCTTTGCTAGAAAATTAGGGTTTCATATGAAAGTTAAACTCATTAACTCTAAGTGAATACGAAATACAACCTTTGTAGATCGGTCCTTCACTTCTTAAGCTCCTTGTAGTAGTCCCTTCGCTGTGATCATCGAACATCCGGACTCTTGGACGGCTCCATGAGAAGAAGCAATGGAATTGCTTGAAGTCTTTGAGGCCGAAGATGATCTACGTCGAGGGAATACGAACTCAAGCTTCTACTTCACTAACCAGAGAATTAGTGAAGCAAACACCCTAAACTAAAGTGCTAGTCTAGTAGAGGATGGTGAGATAGGAAATGGGTACACTTTAGAATTTCTTTTCTCACTTAGTTTCACTCTATTTTCAAAACCCTAGCAAGCTTTTTCTTTTGCTCAATGAAGAAGAAGATGAACAAAAGAAAAGAATGAGGATAATGATCAAGAGAGAGAGTCAACTAACCATGGTGAGTGAGTATCATATACTAACTCATGTAGAGACATTACCATAGGTAATCATAGTGGTTAGGTTAACTAATATCTTAAGTAAAACAAAACTAGTGGACTAAGTCAAATGCAAAGATAAGCTTCATGAAGCTTCATGCATTTGTGCTCATTATCTATTTGTTTTTGAATTACTTTAAATATAAAAACCTAACAAATATAATTAGTATGGTATAAGTCTTCTACACCCATGTAATGTGTATCAATAACCATGATACAATTTGTACACAAATAAATATATATCACATATATATAAACTTGTGCACAAGTGAGAAAAATAAATGCTTAAGTGAACCAATGTTAGTTAATGTAAATTAGTATATCACATATACAATTATACACTAAATTATTAAATCAATACTTGACTTAATAATCCGATTATATCACATATAACCGACTAACATCCAATGTATCGACTTATCGAATCAACACTTGATTCGATATCCCGGTTATATCGCATATAACCGATCGATACAAATATCGCGAGAATAGAATACGGTATCACATACACGCATTATTCTCGGTCCCGCACATATCACATACGTGCTCCTATTTCGTTTTGCCTGAGCCAGTAAAACCTCTATGTAGGACTCTAAAGACTCGTCAATACGCCGGCAGTAGGTGATGATCATATCAAGCACCCACAAGCCGTCAGCGGTACTAGCTGGACGTAACGGCTACCCGGGTATTAAGCGATCAGAAGATCAGCAAGCAAGCCCGCTCCAACTCCTGTAAAAGCCTGACAGTGACACTACCGTACAGTCCGGTCTCCTCGTCTGATATGTCGCATATCAAGTCTAGGGGTGGTAAATGTCAGACCCCAATAACCGATAAGTCATGCCGATATGAGGCTCATAATGGGTCGAGAAACTACTGGTAACACTTATCAGCAAATCTCTAAACCAGCCCTGGCCAGGGACTTCCCTGTTATGGCCAATCGAGCATAGCGCAACATCAACCCCCAATACCGGGAGAGATGAAACCCCTCCTATCGCTCATAGCCTCTATGTGACTCGGGACTGTACCCAAAAACCACCGTTTTGCATGCCCTCTTGGACATGGTAAGGTGGAAATCAAAGCACAGTGGGAATCACACAAGACTCTATGACGATCTCGGGTCTACAGACTAACCTGTAGCAGTGTCACCAGAGAACTGCCATCTGACGTAAGGTATAATACCATCTGGGAGTTCTCGGTGAGTCCGTCCAGTGTACCCAGTCTCCACTGAGCACCCGTATATCATCTCTGATGTCAAACACCAATGGATATGGGATCATCCATCGCCCATCTGTATGGGTCGAGAAGGTTTACGCTAGTCTACTCTGGTATATCGATGCCCCGTCTCGATACACCCACGACTAGGGACCTTGAAGGATGTACTTATAGACTACCATGTCCCCACTAGTATGATCCGCATCATAGTCTAGGTAGTCAAGTACACATCCTAAGGGTTTTACCAACATGTAACAGAGAGACAATCAATATACACGTTAAGGTAAAGAGTAACCAGATAGCATACTATCATGTCGAGCAAGAAAGTCCTCCCTATATATGTCCAAGCATCCACTACAATATACATCACATGTATAGTAATGGCCTCTAGGGCATACATATAACTAACAGGAAATACGTCATCCACATGACCCCGTCGCGGAAATACGTCATCCAAATGACCCCGTCTCGGAAATACGTCATCCACATGACCCCGTCGCGGAAATACGTCATCCACATGACCCCGTCACGGAAATACGTCATCTACATGACCCCGTCATGGAAATACGTCATCCAAATGACCCCGTCTCGGAAATACGTCATCCACATGACCCCGTCGCGAAAATACGTCATCCACATGACCCTGTCGCGGAAATACGTCATCCAATGACCCCGTGGAACACGGCAAAAGTCAACCTTGACCCCGTGGGAAACGCCCAGAGCAACTTTTGACTCCGTGAAATGCGGATAATGTCAACATCATTAATCACTTACGGGTCCTCTCGACTCTTAAGGAAGAAAACTCTCTTGTGAGATCCATACGACTCTCAAGAGAAAACACACTTAGGAATCCTCATGACTCTTAAGAAGAAAATACACCTACGAGATCCTCTCGACTCGTAGGGAGAAAAGTCTTTATGAGACCCTTACGGCGCATAAAATTGAAAAGCCCTAGGCAGCAGATCTGAACCTGCCTCCTAAGCCATCACTATCTCTCGAAGAATTCCAGATAGAATGCTCTCTATCATCTACAGGCTATGCTTACTAAGGTAACATGTTAGCAACAAAGAAAAGAGAAGAAAGCAAGAAATAACACAAGACGGTACGAAAGAAATGTATCTTTTATTTATAAGTTCAATTGAGTACAAGCTACATCATTTGGAAGGATAAAGAAAAATGGATACATTCTATTCAAAAATTGAAAATGATATAAAAACAACTATTGGGAGGGAAGCGTTTTCAATAGGCCAATCAATTGCTCGCGTACTCCCCTCAGCCCCTCTTCACGGTCAGCTGCCACGGCCAATTCTGTTTCAACCTGAGCCCGTTGCTACAAATAAGATGAAAGCTGCTCATCAACGACCCGACGAGCTGCCTCATGACTCTGCGCATCCTGCTCGATGAGGTTGAGCTTTTGCCTCAGTGTTAGCCCATCGGAAATACATCGTAGAAGGCCCTCAAAGATAGTTTTCAACTGCACAGCATTGGCATCAACCTGAGCATGCAGTCGAGCAGATTCGCTTGAAGTCTCTTCACATTCCTTATACTTTAAGGCCGCTTCTTGTTCAAGATGGCGGAAGTAGGGAGTGCTCTACTCGACCCATGCAGCCCGTTGAGAGTTCACAGCCAGTACCCCAGGAGCAGGACGTCCGAACTCGAGATCATGCAGACAGGCCTCAATTTTCCTGCAGTGATTAACCCAGGACTCAACGACGCCCTCACTATGAAAGTTCACAAGCATCGCCAGCATAGGATTAACCTCAGTAGCAAAATCCGCGGCAAGGGCAGGGGTCTCCGCGTCAAGCTCTTCGATGGATTCATTCAACATATGAAGGCTGTTCACAGCACCCTTAGAAGATAGATGTCTAGAAAATGGTCCTGATGGCATTAGTACACGAGATTCGAAGGGAGCAAGGACCGGTGCGACTGCTGCAAAGTGAATCACGGTTAAAAGCCAACTCACAAAATAAATAAATCGCATGAACGAGGGAGTTTACTATACCGGCTGAGGTAGATAGCAAGGACGGGAGTACTAGTGGCACAACCATTCATTCATCTCCTCCTCCAATCTGTAGCACTGCAGTCAAAACAAAGAAGAATTAGCGACGACTTGGCTGCCCATAAAAGAAATGAGAAGATATTAGCTAGAGGCTGTACTCACCAACGCCACTAGATGAAGCAATCTCCGACTGGAAGGAGAAATATGGGTGCAGCATCTGGTATAGATGATCAAATAGAACTCCTGCAAGGGTGTAATAATGCCATGTCAATACCTAAAGTATATTGCTTACAATGAAACCGATAAGTCATAAACCCGTACCTTCTAGCATTTGGGAAGACATGGGAGAAGGCAAAGGGGCGGCCACCATCAAAGCAGCAACTGGTGATGCTTCCTTGGGTAGCATAACCTCAACGCTCACCACGCCTGCATTATAAATAAGAGAAATACTGTCAAAAGAGACTGAAAGAGATTGCAGAATAAAAGGGAAAGTAATAACCCAAAATCTACCTGGTGAGTCGTCAGTTGAAACCGCGACAAGGGCGTCACCGGGTGCAACGACTGCTTCACCCTCCCCCATCGGAATAGTTTCGCCGCCGGTAGCTTCATCCCCCGACTCCACGAGAATCGTCGTGACACTCACAGCACCCGGCAACGACAATGAACCGCAAGGTGAGAGAGTGGCAATTGGGGCAGTTCCAGACTCTTGAGAAAGAGTGCTACCTCAGGCTCGGTGGTTGCCGCCATCTCACCCACCACTTCCTCATCAAGACTCGGCCCTGCAGAATAGGATATATGAGAATCTGAAAATTAAAACGTTGACAAAAGAACTCAATGTTACGTTACCTTGGGTCGGTCTTTCAACTGCTTCCCGAGCCGCGCGTGCTGCCTGTCTGTGAGCGGTAGACAGGACGGCCGGAGCATCCTCTGAAGGAGTAGGGGCGAGGGTAGCAGCACTTGAACCTGCACCCGCGGCCAAGGCGGCGTTACACTCCCTTGCTGTGCGCATTCTACGCTTCCTTTCCGCCCGGGCCGTAAGAGCGGATCTTCTCAAGACCTCCGTCAACGGGATGTTATCATCCGCGCCAATAGTTACCTCTGGAGCCGTTATGGCATCCGTCATCGGTCGTTTAAGTAAAGCCTCTTTCGGCAGTGCTGAGGAGGTCGGGACTTCGATAGCTGACCCTGGAAGCATCTCCACGTCACCCGGCGGGATCGGCACTGTACTGGGCATGACCTGAGTCGAGGTAGTCCCTGCGATAGGATAAAAAAGGGGATGTCAGATTACCCATGAGAAAAGCGAATGAAAGCACAATGAGTCGAAATATACCAATGCCCTGCGAAGCGCGAATCCTCTCCTCCTCCTCAAAAGTCTTGAGGGAAGCCGCGAGAGCTTCTTCAGTAGAAATGCCTGTTATAGAAGAGGTGTTAGTCAAGGCATGATAATAAAAAATATAACAGCAAAATATGCGCACGAAGATTACCTGACTCGGCAAGGATAATCATTCCTGCTCTATGGCTAGCAAGTTTCTCGGAAGCTGCGATGGCGGCCTCGAGATCGGTATCATCCGGCACTATGAATAGGCCTTCGTTGGTCCCATATTCGCTCAGGCCCTCGCTATAAGGAGCATGAGGCTCCTGGCCGAGTACAATGTCGACAGAGAGAATCAACTTCTTCTTCCTCTTCTGCGAGCGAGTACCGGTCGCTGCTAGCACAAGCTTACGCTTGGTGGGCACCTTGGGACGACGAGTCCCAATATCTGAACCCACGCCAGACTCGGGAGACGCTATAGTCACCTCTTTCACGGGAGCACGGGGTATCGGTAGCTCAGGTGCATCACTCGGGGCCTCGACCGCAGCAACTTCTCTTAAGAGAGGACGAACAATGGTCCGTTGCTTCAGAGGAACGCTCGGATTACCAGCCGGAGCGGTGCCTTTGCGATCAAGCAGCAATCGCTTCTCCTCCATAATGACAGCACTGTAAGTCCACGTTGCTCACCCCGGTTCTTACGGGAAGGCGGAAACGACGAAAAACAATGATTTTGGCGCAAGGCAACATGGACTAAAAGTCGAGATCTTTGCTAAACTAGAAACTAGTAAACACTTAGAGGTTTTAGCTACAATGCTGTAGAAAGTATACCTCACGGAACCGGTCCTTCGGGTCTTCATCCCGCTGTCCCACTCGTCCATCCAAACTCCAAGCGTCGATCCGGACCTTGGGCACCTCCGCGGCCTTCTTGAGTCGAAGACGATCCACCCGAGAGTTGTACACTAAGCTTCGCCTCAAACCAAGGCAACCAGGGCAAAGAGATTGCTAATCTAAATGCCTTAGGTTGTGTAGAAGAGAAAGATGGAAGTGTTTGTCTATGTGGATTCTTTTTCTCTCAACACATGAGATCAAAAGAAGAGATCAAAAGGAGGAAGAAGAAGGAGAAAGTTTGCAACCATAGAGCTTTTCTTTTCTTCTCATTTCATGAGAGAGAATGAGCAGAGAATAATGAAAAGATTAAGCCCAAAAGAAATGAACCATGGTTGCAATAATACACTAAGATCATCATTACTAATCCTATCATGATATAAGTTGATGGCACATTGAATTGACCATTATCATAACACATAAATTAAAATGAAAATAAAAGAAGAGTGTGGATCTCTCTTGAAGGTCAATGGTCAACATGGTCAACAAGTCAACAAAGTCAAGAGAGATCTAAGTGGTCAAATGGTCAATGCAATTAGCCATCATTAATCTATCACTAAAAGGATTAGTAAACAATGTCTCCGGCTCACAACGGTTTTGACCAAACGAATTGTCAAAACTCTAATGAGTGTGCCACATTACGGTTTTGGCCGAACCAACTGCAAAAACCCTAATGGGGCACCTCCTCCTTTATCGCTCCTCAAAACTGTGCATACACACCCGCATTCGCATTCCGTAGAATGCGAATGCACAGAAGACAAATCAAATCCATCTGTGCAATACTAGGATCTGGCTTAAACCAAAGCCCATTAGTATTGCCTACCCGAATAGCATACGTAAACAAGTGCACGTAAGTGATCGTAGCCCTGCCGTAAAACCATACGGCCTCTACACGTTTCGCTCAGTGCAGAGAAACTCTCTGTGTAGGATTCTAAAGACTCGACACTACGCTGGCAGTAGGTTTAACCACAGACCGCAAGCGGCACTAGCTGTACGTAACGGTCCCCAGGTAGATGTCGATAAGAAGGCCGATGAGGTAAACCCATCCGAACTCCTACTGAGCCTGTATGTGATAATCTCCGTACAGTCCGGTCTGTTCGTATGATACATCGCATGGCGGGCCTAGGGGGGCGGTGAACGTCAGTCCCCTAATAGCGGTACAAGTCGTGTCGGAGTGTAGCCCAGAACACCCTGAGATAACACTGGAAACCTACCAGTATATCTCGCTCGCCCTGGCCAGGGACTACTTGTGTAATGGCTCTCCTAGACACAGCGCGATGTCAACCCCCAATACCGGGAGAGACGAATCCTGTCTAACCGTCACTGCCTCCAAGTGCTTCGGGACTGCACCCAACTACTACCTGTTTGCATGACTCCTTTGAGCCGTGGTAGGGTAGTAATCTAAGTACAGTGGGAACACACTCGAGGCGAAGTGACAGTGTCAAGTCGGCGGACTAAGCTGTACTCATGTCACCTGGAAACTGATAACTGACGATAGGTATAATACCAACCAACAGTTCCCGACGAGTCCTGTCCAGTGTACTCGTAACCTAACGAGCACCCGCATACTATCTCAAGTACGACGTACTGACGGCTGTGGGACAGACCGTCTCCCCCGCTGGGATGAGAAGCGCATGCTCTAGTCTACTCCGGAGTATCGATGCCCTGCTCGATAGTCCAACGACTAGGGACCTGTATAAGGATGTGCTTATGGATTACCCAGCCTCCACGAGTGTGAGCAGCATCACAACGCTGGTAATCAAGCAAAATCCTAAGGGCTCTACTAATATGTATATAAGCGATATGCTAAAAGAAACACATGCACATATTGAAGTAGAGACAAACCAAGTAGCATACTACCATTTTGAGCAAGATTGTCTATACAACTGTGAATATCCCAAGCTTCCATCAAGTAATATACAAGCTAGTATGATACAGTAATGGTCTCTAGGGCATATACACTAACAATCTCCCACTTGCACTAAGGCCATGTACTGGCGTATCGAAGACCTATCATCTCGATCAGCCGCTCGAACTGAGTCTGGGGTAGGGCCTTCGTGAGTGGATCTGCAGTGTTGTTCTCCGTATTTACTCTCTTCACCTCGATCTCCCGGCGATCTATGATCTCCCTGATCAGGTGGTACCGCCTCAAAATGTGCCTGGACTTCTGATGGGACCTGGGTTCCTTCGCTAAATCTATAGCTCCGTTATTGTCGCAATACAGCGGTATTGGATCAACAATGGTAGGAACCACCTGAAGCTCCGTAAGGAACTTCTTCATCCAGACAGCTTCCTTTGCGGCATCGCAAGCAGCTATGTACTCCGCTTCCATAGTTGAGTCTGCAACGGTCTCCTGCTTGGAACTCTTCCAGCAAACCGCCCCTCCATTGAGGGTAAAGACATAACCCGACATGGACTTGGAGTCATCTTTGTCACTCTGGAAGCTGGAGTCAGCAAAGGCCTCAAGCTGGAGGTCTTTTCCGCCATACACCAAGAACATCTCCTTATTCCTTCTCAGGTACTTGAGAATGTTCTTTACCGCTATCCAGTATTTCTCCCCTGGGTCTGACTGATACCGGCTTACAACGCTCAATGCGTATGCTACATCTAGTCTGGTACATAACATCGCATACATTATAGAGCCTACCGCAGAAGCGTAGGGTATAATAGACATGCGATCCCTTTCCAAATCAGTCTTGGGAGACATCTCTTTGGAGAGGGTGATTCCGTGACAAGCCGGTAGATTACCGCGCTTTGAATCTTCCATACTGAACCTTTTCAGTATGGTGTCGATGTACCTTGACTGTGAAAGTCCCAACATCCTTTTAGATCTATCACGATAGATCTGGATCCCCAGAATGTAGTTGACATCGCCCAGGTCCTTCATGGAGAACCTCTGCGACAAGAATCCTTTGACTGACTGTAGCATATGAATATCATTTCCTATTAGGAGAATGTCATCCACGTACAAGACGAGGAATACCACAGTTCTCCCTACAATCTTACTGTAAATGCATGGTTCATCTGGGTTTTTGATAAAGTCGAATTCTTTGACAGTATCATCAAAGCAGATGTTCCAACTCCGCGATGCCTGCTTAAGTCCATAAATGGACTTGAGCAACTTGCACACTCTACCGCTGCTCCCACTCTGAATGAATCCCTCCGGCTGATCCATATAGACGCACTCTTCCAAATTTCCATTTAGGAAAGCCGTCTTTACGTCCATCTGCCAGATTTCATAATCGTGGAAGGCAGCAATGGCAAGAAGGATCCGAATGGATTTCAGTATAGCCACTGGAGAAAAGGTCTCGTCATAGTCCAAACCAGGTCTTTGATGAAAACCTTTTGCAACAAGTCTAGATTTATAGGTCTCAACCTGCCCATCTACACCAATCTTCTTTCTGAAGATCCATTTGCAGCCTACGGGTTTTACCCCTTCTGGAGCAAAGTCCAAAGTCCAAACTTTGTTGGTGTACATGGACTCTATCTCGGCCCGCATTGCATCCAGCCATTTTACCGAGTCACCGCTCTGAATGGCTTGCTGGAAGCTAGTAGGCTCACCATAATCCATGGTGCAATCCTCTCTATCCCCGTCTATGAGAAAACCGTAGTATCTCTCGGGCGGATGAGACTGCCTACTACTCCTGCGGAGTGGCGCTGGGATGTCCGGTTCTCTTGAAACCTCTGGTTCTTCCAAGCTTTCAGTAATAGCTTGTGGTTCTGGAATCTCTTCCAGTTCTACTACGCTCCCACTTGCTTCTTTTTCTAAAAACTGATGTTTTAGAAAGTGGGCATGACGAGAAACAAAAACCTTTTGTTCCTCTGCGTAATAGAAAAAATACCCCCTGGATTTCTTTGGGTATCCCACAAACTTACACAGTACTGAGCGTGCCTCGAGCTTGTCCGCATGCTGCTTTTTTACAAAAGCTGGACATCCCCATATCTTCAGATACTTAAGACAGGGTTTCTTCCCACACCACATCTGATATGGTGTGGTAGGCACAGTCTTGGAGGGAACCTTGTTCAAAAGATATGCAGCTGATTCTAGTGCATAACCCCAGAAGGATCGCGGCAACTCAGCCTTACTCATCATGGATCGAACCATATCCAATAGGGTTCGATTCCGCCTTTCCGATACACCGTTGTGTTGTGGTGTGTATGGAGGAGTAAGCTGAGAGAGAATTCCATTCTCTTTTAAGTAGCCCAGAAACTCGGCACTCAAGTATTCACCACCTCAATCAGATCTCAGTGTCTTGATACTTTTGCCTATTTGTTTTTCAACTTCATTCTAGTATTCCTGAAATTTCTCAAAGGCCTCGGATTTGTGCTTCATCAAGAAGACATGCCCATACCTAGAGAAATCATCTGTGAAAGTAATGAAGTATGAATAACCACTTCGCGCATGTGTAGACATTGGACCACACACATCACTGTGTATGAGTCCCAAGAGCTCACTTGCTCTTTCTCCGTGTCCAGTGAACGGAGTCTTTGTCATCTTTCCCATGAGACAAGATTCACAAGTGGCATAAGACTGATACTCGAACGGATACAAGTATCCTTCTTTATGTAACTTTGTCAACCGTGTCTCATTAATGTGACACAGTCTACAATGACATAAGAAAGCCTGATTTAATTCCGGAGACTTTCTTTTAAGTGTGTTCTGGACACTGAAGATCTGAGCTTGATTCAAAACGTATATACCGTATTTCAATGTACCTGAGCCAATCAGCACTTGATTTATGTGGATGTTTACTACATCGCTTACAAAAGTAAAATCATATCCTTCCTTATAAAGTAAGGATACAGATATGATGTTACAAGTCGCAGCTGGTACATAAAAACAGTCACGCAGAATCAATATCTGCCCAGTTGTCAGTCCTAGATGATATTCCCCTACGGATTCAGCATACATGCTCATTCCGTTAGCAACCCTGAGAGTCATATCACCTTTCCTGATAACCCTACGGTTTCTCAAAGCCTGTAACGAATTACAGATATGAGATCCTGATCCGGTATCCAATACCCAGGAAGTAGGGTTAACTGACATACAGTTCTCTATTACAAACACACCCGAAGCCGAAACCACAACATGCTTCGAATTCTGGCTACTGGCTTTACAAGCCCTGCAATCCTTCTGCCCATGTTCATTCCCGTAACAATAGGAACATCCCTCTTTTACTACATCTGTTCCTGAAATTTCTGCCCTTCCCTTTCTTTCTACTCCTTTAGTTTCCTTTAGGGTAGTAGGTAGAGACTGTTGAACTAAGTCAGCATCTGACCCGTTCTTCAACATGGTCTTCAGGTCCGAGAGCTCAAAAGAGCTGGTCTCTGTAAGGACGTTGCCCCCTACAGATGACCCGATAGCCAACCTCGCTGGAAGCAATTCGTTCGAGGTCTCATATCTTGCGATACGAGATTGCTCTCCATATAAAAATTTGTTATGGAGGAAGATAGAAGCTGAGTCCATCTTCTCGTGCTGCCTCTGGTATATATCATCAACTGAGGCTAACATGAGGCACTTGGCTTTCGCACAGTCTTCTTCCGATGTCCTACGGATATGAATATCCATGACAGGGGAAACTGGACCTGAGACGACAGGGGTTGGATCAGTCAAGAGGTGTCCCAGCTTGTCATGGGCAATGGACATCTGGACAGACCTTTGCCAGTTATAACAGTCAGATTCAGTCATTTTTTTTTATCTAGATGTAACCTATGTGCGGTCACAGGGTCGCTGCAATTAAGAGAGAGAGAAGAAAATACTTAGCATGATGCTCTTGCAAGTTTAGATTGGTTTTTAATTTATCTAAACAGGATGGCTCCCACTGTCTCTCGAATCCCTCCTCAAACCATAAAGGAAGAATTAGTCAGGATCAATCTCACCATACAATACTTGCTTAACCGTTCAGCCAGGCTAGTGTCGGTACTTCGAGGGAGGTTTTCCAACGCTTTCGCGAAATTCCTTAATTAAGTAACCTTTTTTCCCTGTGGGCGTAGCCCCGCTAACACCTTTCTAGATACCTACTTGGTTTATAGCATTGATCGTTAAGTGAGAAAGTTCCCGAGGAGTAGCATATACTCACAGTAGGATCGGGATCCAAATATCATCGCGTGATAAAACTGAAGGAATCCTACCAGAATCATCACACTCCAAATGGTATGCAGCGCTAGCAAGTTTCAGTACTTATGAAACTCCCGATGTGGATTTTTGCCCCATGCTCTTATGACCTTGACGAAGGCCAACATATCATAAGTCACATGTCAAGTTCTACCCGTCATTATCCAGGTTAATTTGAACCCACCCGTACATACCCTTGACGAAGGCCAAAATAGTAGTACGACTGTCCCAAACCAACGCATCTATCTATACTACAGATAAATATTCAGCAGCTACCAATCACTATGCCTTGGCGAAGGTCAAAATACATAGCTTGAATACTACTGAATATTTAACCGAAATGACGGAGGGCTACGAATGGTTTTGGCGAAACCGTGAACGTAGTGAACTTGATATAGTCGATGGAACGAGATAGCTTTTAAAAAGGAGTGGTTCAAGCTCCGCGTTTAAAATGCTGGTTTTTGAAAAGAACCGAGTGGTTTTGAAAGTGTTCCAATCGACTTTTCCATGGTTTATTTTCTTGCATTAGTTCTTTTAATGCGTCCCATCATTTAATCCTATCATTGCAGAAAACAACCAAAATATGACGTACGCTTATGCCATTCGCATTCGCCACGGGGCCCCGTCATCACCCGTTAGGTTACTTAACTAACGACAGAGCGGGGGCTGGGCTAGCGCGGCTGAAAAACATAAGCAACGCCTAAATAGTTATTATATATAAATATATAGCAATGATAGACATTACAGATCACAGATGAACACTTTGGATATACTAGGAATCCGCGATTCGTTCGAGCCTGCAACGAAAAACGGATTACACGGTCGCGATGAATAGCCAAACCCCACCCTAGACCCCTACGGGTGCGGCAAACCACCCGCCAAGTACCCGAAGCGAAGCAACCTCCCTCAACCCGTGAGTAGGCCACTCGGCACTTCGAGATACCCGGTAGTTTGTGCACCCTTCCTTGGGTCTATCCTAGAAGAAAAAACAGTAAAAAGAAATTATACAATGACAGCTACAACCCCGACCCGGTTGTGCGGCCATACAAATAATATTACATCAATTTACAACTTTTACAATGAATGAAAGAAAAAGAAACACTCATCTCACACCCATTCCCGACTATTCATCCGCGACAATCCACCGAGTTCATATACACAAACCATCAACATTACAGATCACAGATATGTATAACCCCCACTAATCGACGTATAGCGATTAGCGGACGTTGAATACATATATCACATCACAGATAATATCCATTAGCCAAAGAGTACGGAATATCGATCAAAATACGGATTTTTAGCCACCCGAAAAGTCAATTTGCTCTCTGGAAATTCTGGGTGGGAAAAACATGTCTTAAAAATCCCAAAACATCCAAACAAAAACACTGCACAAAACCCGATCCAGTGCCGAGTCAAAACGGCGGCGGAACCGCGGCAATGAGCATGTTATTGCCGCGGAACCGCGGTCGTTTGATCGAATCACTGGATCGTTTTTCTGCAGTGTTTTCACAAAACCCTGAGACGATTTTTGAAGTATGATTTTTTAATTTTAGAGCAGGAAAAAAATCAACAGAAAGTTGTGGTTTTGCTGATGTGTTTTGCGACTTTTTTCCGATCAATGTTCTTAACACTTTGCTAACTTACTAGTTTATGTTTAGCTAGGCTCTGATACCACTGTAAATCCACGTTGCTCACCCCGGTTCTTACGGGGAGGCGGAAACGACGAAAAACAATGATTTTGGCGCAAGGCAACATGGACTAAAAGTCGGGATCTTTGCTAAACTAGAAACTAGTAAACACTTAGAGGTTTTAGCTACTATGCTGTAGAAAGTATACCTCACGGAACCGGTCCTTCGGGTCTTCATCCCGCTGTCCCACTCGTCCATCCAAGCTCCAAGCGTCGATCCGGACCTTGGGCACCTCCGCGGCCTTCTTGAGTCGAAGACGATCCACCCGAGAGTTGTACACTAAGCTTCGCCTCAAACCAAGGCAACTAGGGCAAAGAGATTGCTAATCTAAATGCCTTAGGTTGTGTAGAAGAGAAAGATGGAAGTGTTTGTCTATGTGGATTCTTTTTCTCTCAACACATGAGATCAAAAGAAGAGATCAAGAGGAGGAAGAAGAAGGAGAAAGTTTGCAACCATGGAGCTTTTCTTTTCTTCTCATTTCATGAGAGAGAATGAGAAGAGAATAATGAAAAGATTAAGCCCAAAAGAAATGAACCATGGTTGCAATAATACACTAAGATCATCATTACTAATCCTATCATGATATAAGTTGATGGCACATTGAATTGACCATTATCATAACACATAAATTAAAATGAAAATAAAAGAAGAGTGTGGATCTCTCTTGAAGGTCAATGGTCAACATGGTCAACAAGTCAACAAAGTCAAGAGAGATCTAAGTGGTCAAATAGTTAATGCAATTAGCCATCATTAATCTATCACTAAAAGGATTAGTAAACAATGTCTCCGGCTCACAACGGTTTTGACCAAACGAATTGTCAAAACCCTAATGAGTGTGCCACATTACGGTTTTGGTCGAACCAACTGCAAAAACCCTAATGGGGCACCTCCTCCTTTATCGCTCCTCAAAACTATGCATATACACCCGCATTCGCATTCCATAGAATGCGAATGCACAGAAGACAAATCAAATCCATCTGTGCAATACTAGGATCTGGTTTAAACCAAAGCCCACTAGTATTGCCTGCCCGAACAGCATACGTACACAAGTGCACGTAAGTGATCGTAGCCCTGCCGTAAAACCATACGGCCTCTACACATTTCGCTCAGTGCAGGGAAACTCTCTGTGTGGGACTCTAAAGACTCGACACTACGCTGGCAGTGGGTTTAACCACAGACCGCAAGCGGCACTAGCTGTACGTAACGGTCCCCAGGTAGATGTCGATAAGAAGGCCGATGAGGTAAACCTATCCGAACTCCTACTGAGCCTGTATGTGACAATCTCCGTACTGTCCGGTCTGTTCGTCTGATACATCGCATGGCGGGCCTAGGGGGGCGGTGAACGTCAGTCCCCTAATAGCGGTACAAGTCGTGTCGGAGTGTAGCCCAGAACACCCTGAGATAACACTGAAAACCTACCAGTATATCTCGCTCGCCCTGGCCAGGGACTACTTGTGTAATGGCTCTCCTAGACACAGCGCGATGTCAACCCCCAATACCGGGAGAGACGAATCCTGTCTAACCGTCACTGCCTCCAAGTGCTTCGGGACTGCACCCAACTACTACCTGTTTGCACGACTCTTTTGAGCCGTGGTAGGGTAGTAATCTAAGTACAGTGGGAACACACTCGAGGCGAAGTGACAGTGTCAAGTCGGCGGACTAAGCTGTACTCATGTCACCTGGGAACTGATAATTGACGATAGGTATAATACCAACCAACAGTTCCCGACGAGTCCTGTCCAGTGTACTCGTAACCTAACGAGCACCCGCATACTATCTCAAGTACGACGTACTGACGGCTGTGGGACAGATCGTCTCCCCCGCAGGGATGAGAAGCGCATGCGCTAGTCTACTCCGGAGTATCGATGCCCTGTCTCGATAGTCCAACGACTAGGGACCTGTATAAGGATGTGCTTATGGATTACCCAGCCCCCACGAGTGTGAGCGGCATTACAACGCTGGTAATCAAGCAATATCCTAAGGGCTCTACTAATATGTATATAAGCGATATGCTAAAAGAAACACATGCACATATTGAAGTAGAGACAAACCAAGTAGCATACTACCATTTTGAGCAAGACTGTCTATACAACTGTGAATATCCCAAGCTTCCATCAAGTAATATACAAGCTAGTATGATACAGTAATGGCCTCTAGGGCATATACACTAACAAGCGCCCCTCGAGTGTTGATACCATGCCACATATACATTCAGGGCCTTAGGAACATAGCTCGGTTCACTAATGAAATAGTTGGACCCTGTGTTCAGGCACATAAAATGATGCAACGCGCTTCGCATTCCCTCTTTGGTAGCAGCAGGTTCTGCCAAGAAAGCCTCGAGCGGGACGCCTTGATTATAGCTCAGCTGCTTAGACAAACGGTGCGGATTGTATCTCATGAATAACGCCGCATCATTTTGCCTAAATACGAGAAAGCCTGGTCTAATGGAGTACAGATGAAGAATCTCCTGAGCTTTCAGCACAGAGGCCCCGTCTTTAAAGATGTCCTGTAATGGCAGCACCGTCTTCGCAGATTCCTGGCCGACGGTTAAAATTTTATCGGTGAAGGACATACCGTCTCCAACCGTGCGTGGACGAAGGAGCAAACCCCTAGCTTCCCGCGGTGACGGATTTACGATGGATGCGTCGACTAGCCGTATTATCCGAGGGAACTTGCATCTGCCATAAAAGGAAGGTCTTTTGTGGATACCGAAGACCCCAAGCACGTGCAACTCTAGCCATGAGGTGAAATAATGCATTGAGAAGTTGGCGGGCTGCACCCCTGGCTCAGTGGTATCCGCTGCCAAGCTGAGGCCATGATATAGGTGGGCTAACCCGGCAATCCCGATAGCCACTTGTATTCCGGCAACCATTCGATGCGCGGGATAGAAAACAGACGGCCTCATGTAGCGAGGGTGCTTGGGAAGCGTGAACCAACTTAACCATAAACCAAGAAACCCTAAAATGAATGCTTCCTCATCGACGCCCGGAGCGGCAATTTCTGAGAAGGGAACGATCGCGACGTTTGGAAGAAAGAAATCCTTTTGATCGGCTTCCAATATCGGCCGGCGATCCAAGCCAAAGCCGAAAAGATCATCAAGTTTAGTAAACTTTTCACCTTGTCGCGATAAAACTTCCGCACGGAGAAAGCTAGCGATAAAATTCGCAAAGCTGACCCCCCGGCTTCCAGATTCAAGAAAGAGGCTCTCATACATATTCAACATCTTTATCAAACTTGGGAACTGGTGCTGAATGGTGTTCTCTGGGGTAAGACCCATTACCACTGATTTGGTGGCAAAAATATACTCATCCAGAGGAAGCAGCTCCTCATAATGCTCTCCTCTAACGGGTAAACCAGAAACCTCGGCAAATTCCTCTAAGGAAATGGAGACTTCTCGATCCAAGAAGAGGAATGTATGGGTCGGAATGTTCCACTGCTCTAAAACGCCTTGATCCACCATGTGGGAGGTGTAGAATACTGGAACAAGGAAGCGTAGATCGCAGATACAATCTGAGTTTCAGCAGCTGCGACTTCTACGCCGATAAGATATATCGGGCCCACTGCAAATATCTTGCCGGGTGGCGGGGAGTTAGTCCTATGTTGTAGGGCTGCCTCCAAGGGCACGATTCACCCTGGCATATGCGCTGTCCTAAAATATCCAGAGCTACCGGCGGCTGCATAGGTACTGCGGCAATAGAAGGCCGAAGGAGACCTTCTGAAGTCCAATTCATCTCCTCTACAGTGTAGCTTATCGGGGGCGCATCTGCATAAGGGATAGCAGAAATAGGCTCTGAGGCTGTCGCGCAAGAAAAGCTCCGGCGGCCTCTGATGATTTGATCATACCATCTACCCTATAGGTGAAGATTCTTGTGCTCCGGGCCATGGTCCTTGATCAGCGCAAGAACCTCTTGGTCTATGGGTGCTTCGGGAAATCCGCCTTCTGAGCGGACGAACGGGAAAGAAGCGTCGGAAGACATAGTACCTGCACGAAGAAGAATAAATTGTCAGCTGCCAATGCTACAGTTTAAGTGCTGTCACTAGGTACTTTAAATTTGTATCACACTGCAGTGCGGTAAAAAGGGGACCAAAGGGGGACTCACAAAATCTGGATGACGGTTCATCATTAATAACACAGCCTCATCATTTGATGAGACTTCAATTAAATGAGGAAATCCTCAATTGATTCTCATTTAATGAGAAATCCCTCGGGCTAAGGAGTAAATCTCCCCTTGAGAGTAGTGCTCTGTGACAGAATGACACTTGTCAATTTCTAATAATGAAGGAATAAAAATTCCTCAAGAGCCTTGCTCTGTAGAAACGATGGAATAACCATCAGAAATTTAAAATAAGAGTTTTAATGAATTAAAAATTCTGAAATCTATGAACAAACTCTAAGAGTTCTTCATGAGCAAAGCTTTGTTCATTCATGGGCTAAGAATCCCCAAGAAAGATCTCTTTAGATCCATGATTCCAAGAGAGCAAAGCTCTGTTAATGAAACCCTAAAAGGGCTTTCTTTAGATCAAAGATCTATGAAGAGCAAGGCTCTATTAATGGGTGAAACCCTAGATTCTTAAATAATCCTTTAAAAGATTTAATCTTTACCTAAATTTTAGCAGAGTTTTGACTCTTGAAAAGTTCTTAAGCAAAAGAGTTATGCTCTGAATAAAAATTCTCAAAGGAAGAAGATGAACAAAATCATCTAAAGGGCCAAGGGTCCTATTTATAGGCTTAAATAGCCGTTTCAGATTCTGAATTGATCCAACGGCAGAAATTTTTCCACCGCTGCACTCACGTGTGGGCCACGTGAGCGCAACGGTGGGGGGCATTTGTTTCCCCCAATCAGAGAAAAGCTCTGTTCAAAATTCAAATTTTGAAATGAAGCAGCGCTTCAGATGCAGCGCCACGTGCAAAGCACGTGTGCGCTAGCGCTAGGTGCGCTGCTCTGAGCAGCGCACCACGTGCAAAGCACGTGTGCGCTAGCGCTAAGTGCGATGCTCTCTGAGCAGCGCACCACGTGCAAAGCACGGGCGCGCTAGCGCTAAGTGTGCTGCACTCTAAGCAGCGCACCACGTGCAAAGCACGGGTGGCTAGCACTGGAACTAAAAGCTCCCCACCGTCAGATCAAAGAACTAATAATAATAATAAATCATTAATTAATTAGAATTAAATTCTGTTAAGGAAAGATTCTTCAAAATCTTTCCAAACAACAAGATTGTGCTCTGTAAATCAGAGCACCCTTGGATCAATAATCCAATGGTGATTAAAAATCACCAAAATACAGAATAAATTCTGTATGGAAAGATTTCCTAATCTTGTTAATAACAAGAAGATTACCTTCTGCAAATCAGAAGCCCTTGGATCAAAGATCCAACGATGGGAAATTCCCCAAATCAATTGAAGAAAAGATCTCCTTAACTGATTGAACAAATCAGCTTGCCCTATAAAAAGTGTCACACCCTGCTTCCCAGAGTACACTAAAATAGGCGCATGACATAGCCAACCATGCTACCTATGAATCGGAAAAATCCTTCCACAGTCACATTACGGCTGTAGAGATATCAAGAACAGGAAAGTAGACTAAACTATCTAGTACATGTCCATGAGCCAGAATAAATGAGTCAAGAAATGATAATATGCAGAAGCAAAAGATACAATAAATGAACCACCTGGAAAGTAAAACTGCATACCGATAGGATCTTCACCGCTCGGTTTAACAGCGGCAATACTCCTGATCAGTCTGCAACAAAGGTAGAGGATCTGGGCCATGCAAAACCCAGACGTCAGCGCGTCATAATATCAAGCAATAATATATAAACAGGGTAGCAAGACATGCAAGTATAATCATAAAAGGTAAAGCAATTGTAACAGCAATATAAATCAGGGCAGTGACAGGTAGTGTGCAGTGAGTAATCTAAACTGGTCTATTAGGTTAAATACTCTCAAGTCTTTGAAATCAATTTGATGAATCATCGATGTAACTCAATAGTATCCCGTGCGTGCCCGGGACCACGGTCAAGATTCTTGGGCTGAATCCGAGACGTGCCGCTAGGCAGTAAAAGTGTAGTATGTAAAGATGAGTGATGTCAGCATCATCACCCCGGGGCTGGCCTAGCCCGTAAGACTGATCAGAACAGGTATAGAACTGTCGAGTTATAAGTCAGGTTTCATCATTAATTTCCCCATACCCCCAAGTTATAAGTGTTCAAGTCAAGTATTAAATAATCTAGAACTAATGCCAACACAGGATCAGGCAGGTACAGGTTTGTCTTGATAGACAACAGGAACGGTCCGTAAGGACAACAGGTCAGGTTTGTTGGCATTAGGCACAAGATCAGGTAACGGGTAAAGCCATGATACATCAGGTCAAGTCAAGTAGTGTATTTAGGTGTCATGTCATGTCAAGAGTGTACGGTACCATGTCATGTCAAGTAGGAAGTGTAACAGGTCATGTCAGGAAGCACAAGATGTCATGTGGGTGCTCATAATCAAACTAACATAAGCATGGGTATAAATAAACAAGCATGGGTACTATCAGAACAATAAATTGGAACATGTAATATGATATGCAAATAGGTACAGAATAAACTAGATAGATGTACGGTTATCGATTAGAGTTCGGTTTATGGTTCCAACATTAGGTATCATACACTTGAACAAATATGGATTGTTAAAATCTCGTTATTATGGGTTAAATGAACTAGAGATGTAATGATATCTAAAATATGTTCAATGGATGCAACCGGGTATTCGGAGTAGAAACTGTCTAAAAGTGTTATGGGTTATGCAGATATTTAATAAGTAATTTAAACACGGATGTGGGTACACGATATGGTGCTCTAACATGCAACAACTTATATTTTAAGATCCGAGTCTACAATGATATAATCTGACATCGAAATGCAATAATGAAAACTAATAGCCTTAGGTGCAATTTACAGGTTTAATCATGAAATAAATATGTATAAATAATATAGTAGCATGTAGCAAGTTTCACTTGCCACGGGGATCCACAGATGCACGGCACGCGGCAAGAATGCGAGAAAACGACGGAAAACTCCATTGAGGCATTACGTCGAACAGTTTGCGCACACAAAAATACAGGACAGAACGAGGCAATGCAAGAATGTAACCGTATAGGTAGGGAACGTCCACTGGGTCATCCGGATCAGCGGCGGCGAGCACGGCTCCGGCGGTGATCGGAAATATGTGAATCCAAGAAATCACGAAAAGAAGACGAAGGAGAAAAGAAGAAGAAGAAGAAGAAGTAGAAGAAGAGGGAGAAGGCTGTTCTCTGGGGTTTGGTGCTCCGGGGACAGAGACGGGGCAAGGGAGACGTCGACGATGGATCGACGACGTGAGATTGACGGCAAGGCAGTGGGTAACCGGGGTTTTTGATGTCGGGTCGGGGTTCTGTGTAGGGGATGAGCTCGAGATATTTGGGGAGGAGAGAGGAGAGAGGGGGAAGTAGGTGTCGACGGTGAGGGATGGTCGACGACGACAATAGGGCGACGACGACGAAGAGGTCGAGGCTGCGGGGTTGGGCGTGCGGTGATGGGTTAGGTTGCAGGGAGTTTGGTGAGGAGGTAGAGTCCTAGTGACGAGGGGAGGCCGACGAGGGTGAGGGAGACAAGGGGTAAAGTCGGCGGTGGGGTTGGCGACGAGGTGTGCAAGCGACAGGCGTGGGTATGGGTTGCAGTGGTCGGGTTTGTCGGGAATGGAGAGGAGAGGAAGGTGATGAGGTGGTTAAGGAGAGGAGGAGAGGTCATGGGTATGAGCGTGACGGCGACGGCGAAGTCGTCGGCGGCAAGAATGACGACGAACGATGGGTGTCGTGGTCGTGGGTTCTTGGGTCCTCGTGCCGGGGAGAAGAGGTGAGCGAGGAGAGGAGGTCGAGGAGTGGATGAGGGTGTGGGGGCGACGGCGATGAAAGGACGGCGACGAGCGCGACGAGGGTCGCAGGGAAGGGTTTTGGTGTTTTTTTTTGGCGGGAGGAAGAAAGAGAGAGGTGAGGAAGAGAGACTGGGTTTTTAAAAAAAAGAATAAAAAAATAGAGGAGAGAGAAAGATACGTGCATGTGAACTTAGGTTAAAAAATATATGTTAGGTAAAGAAATATATTTATGTAGAGGGAGGGAGGGAGAGAGATAACTGAGTGGTTAAAGGAAATTATATTTGAATATTTTTAGTTAAAGAAACGTTAATAGGAAAATAAGATTATAATATTATAATATTAACCCGTTTTGAGATTTTGGCAAATACAAACTCACTCTAAAACAAGTACTCCGGTACTCAGGTAACGAAAATGTGAAAAATATGAAAAATATATGCGACGTCCGAATTTTAAAACAAGTACTCAGGTAACGAAAATGCGTACCCTCAAGAACTGATGCACGTACGTGCGCGTAGCTATCCAAACACGTCCAATTCACTGAACGGGACGAGAACAAGATGCGCGGACGCTACCACGGGGTTAGAGGTATCATGCAGGCCATGAAATGTAAATTTTTAAAAATATTTTCTGTGACTTAAAAGTTATTTGATAAATATGCGATGTCAGATAAAATGCCAATATGTAGTTTATACTAGATGCGCGTGTCAATGCAACAAGTCAAGGCAATCTATGAATACGATTCAAACAAGTTCAAGCAAACGGGTCGGGTCGAATGCAAAGTAATATGTAAAATACTATTCGCACCCAAACACGCTAAATCAAGAAAAGACCACGGATAAGTAAATACGGAAACTAGAATTGGTATAAATGAACTCGGGTGTTACAAAAAGGCCCCAAGACTTCAAGTCTCATATACAGAAGCATAGAGAGGAACACCCCCATAAGTTTTGAGAAAATCTCAGAAAGAAGAGCCAAGCTCTCAACAGAAGAACTTCTTTTCTTCGAGGTAAAAGAACATAGAGATGAAATCATCTCATAATTAAAAAGAAGAACTCGCTTCTTTATAGATCATAGATCTACAAAGACCAGGGTCTTTCAAAAAGAGATAAAAAGGTCTCATCACAAAATAAAAAAAGAAGAACATAATTCTTCTAACAGATCATAGATCTATAAGACAAATTGTCTTTACAAAAAGAGATCATGAACATCTCATTATAAAATAAAGGGGGAGAGAATAATTTAATTCTCTTAAGGATCATAGATCCATAAAGGCAAAGCCTTTCATCAATACAAGAGATTGAAGTATCTCCTATAAAATAAGAACTTTTGTTCTTTTGATCTTGAGACAAAGTCTCTTCTAAGGGAGAATTTATTTCCCAGATCATAAAATTAATCAAATGCGCTTCTGCACTCTTAGACTGGCGCTCAGCGTCGAGCGCACCACGTGTCACTCACGAGTGCGCCACTCAACAGTTAGCGCTTTGCGCTCTTGAACTAGCGCACTGCGCTCATGGACTGGCGCTCAGTGCCATGGGCACCACATGTCACTCACGTGTGCGCCACTCAACAGTTAGCGCTTTGCGCTCTTGAACTAGTGCACTACGCTCAGCGCCAGAGCGCCTGGCGCTCAGCGCCAGGCGCACCACGTGTCACTCACGTGTGCGCCACTGAACTAATAGCGCAATGCGCTCATAAATTAGCGCAATACGCTCATCATCTGGCGCTCAGCGCCAAGCGCGCCACGTGTCACTCACGTGTGCGCTACTCAGCAGAAGCGCACCGTGCTTTTTGACTGGCGCAAAGCACCAAGCGCACCACGTGTCCCTCACGTGGGCGCTGACAGAACATAAATTGTTCTTTTATAATCCCCAGAGCTATGATGAATGCTTAGCATTCAATAAAAGACAGAAATACTGTCAAAATCCTAATCAATGCTTAGCATTGTTAAAAGGGCCAAGCCCAAATAAATACTCAGCAGCCCAAAATAAATGTTAAACATTTTAACCTGAATGGACTTAGCCCAGGATTGTCCATAAGTCCTCAACTCAGATTAATTGAGCCCATATGCTCATAAATCTTTTAACAGATCTTATTTCTAAATTGGACTACAGATCTACCAACCAAAACTGGTTCAAGGGTACATCTCTGAACCCCTCTGATATTTGTCGTTGTAATCTTTCAACGTCTTCAGAGAGGTGACGGGTCCCGACAACCATACATTTCACGGACTGCGATGTCCTTAAACTGGACTATGGGGTCCCTTTAAACCCACGAACTACGATGTCCTTAACCTCGGACTGTGGGGTCCCTTTAAACCCACGGACTATGATGTCCTTAACCTTGGACCGTAATTTCCTTAAACTAATATTAGATCACCACGTCTTTAAACTGGTAATCGACCGCAATGTCCCTAAACTAAACAATTGAGTCCAAATGCTCTCTTGTTGGATCTAAACGATCCCGTTAAGTTGATCTTAGTCTAAAATTAGACTAACGTATTCTTAACAAACATTTAAGTTGATATTAGTCTCAAATGAGACCAACGTATCCTTAAACCCAACCCCCAAACCCAAATCTAAGAAGATACGGATTTGGACTAATCTACACGCTATAGGCGACAACATAAATTAGTCTCCGTATACAATCCACGGGCAACCAAAGACAAAAAAAACACACACGACACGAAGTGACCATATGGAGAAAGAGAAAGTGGTTACCGCGATGCGGTAGCGTAATTAACTGCAGGGGCTTGCGCCTGCAGGGAAGAGCGTCCCTACAATCAAAAACCCCTCAAATGAAGGGGAATCTGACGAAGTCTGCTACATCGGCCGCATCTGTCTAAACCTTCGATATATGGTGCCATAAATCAACTTGGCATCTTCGGAGAGGTGGACAGATAGCATCAATTAGCATCTGTCCCCAAATTCAGGCAAGACGAACCTACGCAATTCCGTCTCTGTATTCGACGGAGAACATTTATATACCTATTTCATAGTTTTAATGCATATATATTTACATCTATTTCTACTTGCGCACACGGGCTTCACTACATTCATATATTCATGTTATCATACCGTACACACACCTTATACGTTGAGTACTTGCTGGGATGTTCTGACATCCCTGAGATTTGCCATCTCAGGTTTAGAGACAGATTTTCAGGCTGAGCATGATCGGAGCGGCTATCAGTACTTTACCAAAGATCAGTAACACATACGTTTATTTTTTTTCCTTTCTGTTAGTATTTAACATGTGTGCCCTTGTGGGACATTAGGTCTTATGTATCTCCTTTCGGATCTTATTATTATTTCAAACCTTTTGTATTGGATCTTTATTTGCATCGATTATCTAGTAGACTTATTTTTAGTATTCCTTATGGTTTCGTTGCAGCATGACTATCAGTGTTATCTCTCATATTGTTGGATTTTATCTTTGACAGTTTAGCTAGACAACCTTTATGTGACTATGGAAGGATCTTTTCTTACCATAGGTAGCACGGCTGGCCTTCGTTGCTCTCCGTATTCCGCATTTTGAGAAGCGGGGCGTGAAATTTTCCTAAATCAAGTGTTGATTGGGTATGGTACGTTGTATAACGGTATATACGTTCTAAATCACAAAACAGTTCTAAGTATACAGAACACACACAAAAGGAACAGTTCAAAAATGAACAAGGCCTTCTTGTGGTATTATAGACTAGGTCATATCAATGCGACAAGACTGGCTAAATTGCGTATGGATGGATATTTGAATCCGTTCGAATTTTCATCTTATGAAACTTTCCAGTCATGTATCAAAGGCAAGATGACCAAAACTACGTTTACTGGACACAGAGAAAGAGCTGCTGAACTCTTGGGACTGATACATAATAATGTATGCGGTCCTATGTCTACACATGCCAGGAATGGTTCCTCGTACTTTATTACATTCACCGATAATCTCTTAAGATTCGGACATGCATTCCTGTTGAAACACAAGTCTGAATCTTTTGAGAAATTCAAGAAATATAAGTGCGAAGTAGAGAACCAGACGGGTAAAAGTATTAATTCTTCAATCTGATTGAGGAGGAGAATACTTAAGCACGGAGTTCCGAGACTATTTAAAAGAGAATGGGATTCTCTCTCAGCTTACTCCTCCGTATACACCACAGCACAATAGAGTTTCGGAGTGGAGGAATCGCACCCTATTAGATATGGTACGCTATATGATGAGTAATGTTGAGTTGCCTATTTCCTTTTGGGTTATGCACTTGA
The DNA here is from genome assembly GCA_030015575.1 of Agapanthus africanus. NCBI lineage: Eukaryota > Viridiplantae > Streptophyta > Magnoliopsida > Asparagales > Amaryllidaceae > Agapanthus > Agapanthus africanus. The sequence goes on from CM057349.1 coordinate 425,698,752, forward strand.
GATAGCTGCATACCTATTGAATAAAGTTCCAACCAAATCTGTGCCTACCACTCCATATGAGATATGGAATGGAAAGAGAGCATCTCTTAAACGGGTTAAAATATGGGGTTGTCCGGTCTATATTAAAAAGCAAAATTCGGACAAGCTCGAAGCAAGGTCTGTTTTGTGCAAGTTTGTGGGATATCCAAAGGATTCATATGGATATATTTTCTACCATACCAAGGAACAAAAGGTGTTTGTTTCTCGACATGCCACCTTTTTAGAAAAGGAATTTCTTATGAAAGAAATTAGTGGTCATAAGGTAGAGCTGGAAGAAGTTCCAGCTACACAAAGTATAACTGACAATTTGGTAGAACTGAAGGATTCAATAGTTCCCGACGAACCTCAGCCACTCCGCAGATCTAGTAGGGTTTCTCATCCACCTGAGAGATACTACAGTTTCCTCGTAGACGGTGGGAGCAAGGATTGTATCATGGAAGATGACGACCTAACTAGTTTCGAGCAGGCCATCACAAGTGGAGACTCTGTGAAATGGCTGGATGATATGCGATCTGAGATGGAATCCATATACACCAACAAATTATGAACTTTGGAAGTTGCTCCTGAAGGGGTAAAACCCATCGGGAGCAAGTGGATCTTTATGAAGAAAATTGGTGTAGATGGAAAGGTTGAAACCTTCAAAGCTAGACTTGTAGCAAAATGTTTTCGTCAAGGACCAGGTGTCGACTATGATGAAACCTTTTCTCCTGTCTCTATGCTTAAATCCATCAGGATCCTACTTACCATTGCTGCATACCATGACTACGAAATCTGGCAGATGGATGTCAAGACCGCTTTTCTAAATGGTGATTTAGAAGAGAGTGTGTACATGACACAGCCAGAGGGGTTCGTAGACAGTGGGAGCAGCGGAAGTGTGTGAGCTGCTTAAATCAATCTACAGATTAAAGAAGGTATCGCGAAGCTGGAACATCTGTTTTAATGAAGCTATCAAAGAGTTTGACTTCATTAAAAATGTAGATGAACCATGTATATATAAAAAGGTAGTAGAGAGTAAAGTTGTCTTCCTCGTATTGTACGTGAATGACAAACTCTTGATAGGAAATGATATTCCTATGCTACACTCGGTCAAGATCCTATTATCACAAAAGTTCGGCATGAAAGATCTAGGTGATGTCTCCTACATCCTGAGGATAAAGATCTATAGAGATAGATCTAGACGGATGTTGGGATTGTCCCAATCCAGGTACATAGACACCATACTAAAGAGGTTTAGTATGAAAGATTCTAAGCATGGTAATTTACCCGCTTGTTCAGGAATCACTCTCTCCAAAAGAGATGTCTCCCAAGACTGATTTGGAGAGGGCTCGCATGCAAGGGATACCCTATACTTCGGCAGTCTGGGCAACCCAAATTCCTCCTCACATTTCTTACATTTCGGGTGCTTGCTCATGACATTGCTCTTCAATATATTTATACCGTGATCCATTCTCCGGCTACGCCCTCAAGAGTCCAGCAGTCGCCCGTTTCACCCACAACTGTACCGCCACGCGGCAGACATCGAGCCTTTCTTGGCGAAATCGAAACGACGCAGCTCCGGCGCTTCGCCTCCCCCACGTGTTCATTACACGTGTCGCTTTCGACTATCCCTATTCTTCATACTCACTCCGGGAAGTTCGGACAGAAAATCGCCAAGAGGCACCGGGCAGCAACCCTGCTCGGCTCGTCCTTAGCAGACCCTTTACGGCCCCTCCCGCGCTAAGGATCAAAGCCCTCATTAAGAGGCAACCGGGCTCGCCCTTGCTCGGTTATTCCTGGCCGGTAGTTCCCTACCCCTACAACGCCAGAGATCAAAGACCTCGCCAAAAGGCACTGGGCAGTAACCCTGCTCGGCCCGTCCTTAAGGATCAAAGCCCTCGCCAAGAGGCACCGGGCAGCAACCCTGCTCGGCCCGTCCTTAGCAGGCCCATTACAGCCCCTCCAGCACTAAGGATCAAAGCCCTCATCAAGAGGCAACCGGTCTCGCCCTTGCTCGGTGTTCATATCATAATTTTGCATTATTATATTCTCCATTCTTAGTCATTTTACAAATAAACAGGTGCTTTTGACCCATGTCTGCTACATAGTTGCAGGTTACAGGTTCTCGGAACAAAAACGGTGAAATTGATGAAAAGATGATACAAAAGTGAGACTACGACCAACAAATGGAAGAATCTTGATCAAGCCTACAGTTTGGAGAATAAAAGAAGATCAATAAACAAGTTCACAAAGTATAAAGGCAGCGCAAGGTTCAAGACTTCGACACGAAGCAAACGGTAAAGTCCACGACATTATTCACTGTGGAAATCTGGAAGAAAACTAGAAGACATTCTGAAGAACCAACTGAAGAAACAAGTACTCAAATGCAATCAGACCAAGACCTGAAAGATTGAGCCAACAAGACCCCTACATGGCCGTGGATCCACGGCTAAACATGGGTTTTGGCCGCGGTTCCGCGGCCGTGCTAAGCCCGTGTCGGTGGAAAATTCTGACATCGCGCCGGTGCGTTGACTAGTCTTCTTAGGGGTATACTTGTAATTGCAGATGTGACTCGATTGTAACCCTAGGGTTTGTATGTTCTATAAATAGAAACCCTAAAATCTCTTTTAGGTTATGCCTCTTTTCATAGATCTAAAAATTCAGAAATCCTTTGTAATGGTTTGAGAGAATCAATAAAGTAAATAGCTTCTTTTTATTTACCCTAGTTCTTAGTTTTTATTTCTGCCCTAGATATATTTATTATCTGCCCTAGTTTAAATTAGATTAGAACTTTAATTAATCTGCCGTAGCTTAGATAATTAATCTTTTTAAATCGAAAACTCAAATAAAAACATGTCTTTTATCGATCCCCTAATGAGTGAGTAGTTTCTCACTTGTTAGGGTTAGGATAGGAAAGGCTTGAGCGATAAAAATCTCTCACCCCTTTCTTTCCCATCACATATTAAATAATAGGACTCCATGCATACATACACACACCGCTCCCTACGGCACCCTACCCACGAGGTAACGGTGATACCGTAGTTTAAAAGACCGGTTGTGCATGTTTTCCATGGAGGTTAGGGTAAGGATTAAGAAAGGATGGACAAGGACCTAGAGGAAGAAATATCGTTTCTTCCCGATCGTCTTAATCCCCTTTATTAATGGTTACCATAACACCTAATGAGATCTAAATTAGGGCATAGAAAGCGGTGGGAAATCTTTAATTTCCAAACTTAACCTAAACCTAATCCTAGCAAGACTCTAAATCCTAATCTAAATCAACTTAGTTTTTTTTGTGATAAACATCCTACACCATTTGGAATTAACTCGTTAGAACAATTAGTAAATACACAACATCCCTGTGGACCGACCCGTATTCACCGGCTAGCTACCAAGCGACGCCGTTCTTGAATACGGTAAAATTATTCTTTGATTCATCTTTTAAAAGCGCATACGTAAAATAACATCAATCAAATGGCGCCGTTGCCGGGGATGGCGTAGTCATTTTCTTTTTGTAATTTCGGGTTAATATAAAATTGAAAAATCATAAAAACTGAAAAATAAAAAAAATATAAAAATTTTATCATCTTGTTATTTTGTGAAGGGTATTTTGTTTGAATTTTTGCAGGACCAACGAACGAATTCAGATCTGGAAAAATCCAGAGAGCAAAACAGAAAACTGAAGATCTGAACAACAGAGGATTACAACAACAGAGGAGCAGAAAAAGTTTCGAGAACCGAGCCGTAGATCAGACCGCGGAACCGCGGCGGGAAGCACGTTCTGGCGGCGGAACCGCGGCGGCTTGGTGACGCCAGCGTGTGGAAAAATCACTGTAAGGTTCCTTTCTCCTTTCTCTGAACCCCCTGATATCTCCTCTGTAAAATTTGCCTGCAGGATTCTTTGCGCCAAAAATTTCTCCCCTTCCAATAATTGATCTTGTGCAGGATTCTTTGTGCCGCGCTAAAAAGAATTGTTTGCAAGTGTTTGATTGTGTTTACTGCTTTGCGTATTTAAATTGACTTTAAGGGGCTTTTACACCAATCCAGATTGGGTGGGGATTTCATTACCTTTCCCAGGACCCCAAAAATCACATAAAGCATATTGCTTTGACCATCAAGCTAATTAAAAAAAGATTAGACTCAGCCCTAAGGACTTCGCGCTCAATAGGACAAATGAATAGTTGTAGGCATCGACCGTTGATCCTAACCTGACTTTGTGGTGCCTAGGCTAGACAGGTAGGGAAAGGTAACTTTAAAAGGCCCGTCTCACGGTGATTTGTGAGCGGATCCCTCTTTTCTCTACTTGTGCTTACCTGGCCACAATTGGCGGTGAAGAGACGGTTTGAAGTCCTACTTCTTGCCCTTTGGAACAGTTAGGAGCTGTCTAGCTGACCCTAGATCTAGGCCTGATTGTGCATTTGTGATTGATTGAACGTGTGTTTAAGCCTTTTATCGAAAATCATTTTTGCAAAAAGCTCCACATAAAAAAAAACACAAAAAGAACAAAAAGAAATTTTTTTACAAAAACTTGCAACTTGTCGCTAAGAAATCCATTACACCCCACTTACACCCACATTCTTTTTCATCTCCTTTCTTACATCATGGGTACCCCACCTCACAAAACTCTTGCCGAACTTTGGTACCTTCAACCAAACTTTGCTTCTTACGCAAATTGTTTTGGTCGAATTACGGACGACCCCTCCATGCCCAAAATTTCTTTGAAAGATCGAATAGAAGCGTTTAGGAGAAACAGTTCGACTCTACAATCCACTTTGTATCAACCATTTCAACCCTCACCACCTTCTTACGTTGATACTCCTTTTTCGAGTCCTATTGTAACTCCGAAACCCATGTCTATAGCTGAACATATTGAACAATCTCGTAACCGATCTTTCACTCTTTTCAACACTTCTAGTTCTTGGGATCAACAAGTCCATTCACCTTTTTATCCAACTGTTGATCCTACTCCTGTCCAACAATTCAATTTCTACCAGTCCCACCAGACTTTTGCACATTCCCTAGACATCGCTTCTACACAACCATTTGGGAGTTTCATGTATCTAAACAATTTTGAGTTTTTTACTGAAACCACTTCACAACCCCTGTCTAGTCTAGAACAGTCATTGGAAGCTTATATTGTAGCGACAAACCAACAGATGAGGAATTTGGATACGTCCATTGCCGCCCTTATGCAACCTAGTGACCCGGTAGCTAGTTTCCAACTAACTCCAAAAATTCCAATGTATGATGAGACGGTTGGACAGATTGAGAATTTGAGTGGAGATAGTGAGCTGTGCACCCTTCCAAATCAAAGCTACCCATCACCAATTGAATCCCACAACTTCAGTTTTCAAACAAGTGTCCCAAATGATTCACCAGTTGAAAATAAAACGTTTAATGAGTTGTGCGACTTTGTAGTGCTTGATTTGCCATATTGTGAAGGGTCCCTTTCGAGTGAAACCATCACCAATCCATTCGACCTCTACACCTCCAATCTAGAACCTAAATTGATAAATATCCATGCTTTTGATGAGGTGTCCAAGAAAATTGATTTTCACTTGATTGAGAATATTGACGCAGGGAATATTTTGGATGATGAACCCGTAGATTTGACTGAAATTTTCTCTCCAATTCATCATCCCGGGTCATTAAATGTTTCTCCCGAACTTCATATGCGTCTTGATTTTGATGATAATTGCATGGATGAGATAACTTTCGAGGAGAATTATGAGGATAGTATTGAAGAGAGTATTGAGGATGAACCAGTTTTGTTTGATGTGTCGGATTTTCCTATTCATCCTCCTGAACCTTTAACTGTTATACTTCCTAAATCACCCCCCTTCTTTCCAGCGTTCCGACCATGCAAAAGATCACGCAGGAAGACTGTGAGCTTGAAAAATTTCTATTCGATCACAGCAGTTTGGACGCTACTAGTGCGTTCCTCTTTGAATCTGACACAGTTCTCACAGCCGACAACGATTACGAGTGTTTCACTTTTTCGGACGATTTTGAAGACTCACCGCCCGAGTTTGAGTCCTTTGAATTTTCAGATGAGATAGTTGAACCATCAGACTCGGTTGCTTACAGTCATTTCGAACCATTGATGGAATCCTTCAAGTTCGAGACAGTTTACTTAGGTGAGAAAAAGACTATCCCTAAATCACTCCCCTTCGTCCTTTCCATCGTTTCGACCGCGCGAGAATCCGTCGTGCGTCCATTTTCAATGGATGGTTTACCAAATTCAACGTACTCATGTTTTCTTGCGAATCTTGAGGGATTTGACCCCATTTCTCGACGGGTTGATAAATTAGCACAATCGCTTTTAACACATCGGTCATCACAATTTGTGCTAATTTATTCACTCAATTTACACCCTCAAGTTCGTACTACACTTCTTTCTCTTTTCCGCCATTCTTCTCCGAATATACCGAGACCATATTCCACCCTTCTTCCCGTACGGTCTCGTATGCTTCTCATTTTTTTCTCTACACTCTACTCTTTCACCAACCCTACCATTATAACGATAAATTTTTTGAATGGTTGGTGCCAACCTTTTCCATGTGTAAGGCCTTGTATAGTTTGATTTTTCTCCTCCCTAACTCTGAACTTTAACGTTTAAACAGTAGAAACACTGTCTCACTTAAGTTTGGGGGGACCTTTTTGTATATATATTTTGTTTTTCTTTTAACAATAAAAAATTATAAAAAAAATAAATAGGGGAGTATCGGCAGTTTTGACCCTCTTGGTGTAACCTGACAGTGAAGACACTGTCAAGTTTAAGTTTGGGGGTATGCTCGGTAAGCCTTCTGCCTTCGCATTCATATGTACATTTTTTGCATTTGCATACTTATTTTAAAACCCATAAAAAATTGAAAATTTTCAAAAATTATAAAAATTGAAACATTCAATTTTGACCTTAATTGACTTGAGTTTAACAAATATGTTAATTAGCTAGGAACAACTAGATCTTAGATTTCGTAAATTAAAAACCCTAAAAATAACCTTTCTTAAAATTTAACGGTAGAAAGTATATGTCTTTGTAGTTTATTTAGAAATAGGCAAATTTCGAGTTGACTTCTTGGGCTAAGTTAAAACAAAGGAAAAGTATTGATATTTTTATTAAAGTATAAATTTGAAAAATAATTCCTAGCTTAAGTCTAAATTCTGAAAATATATACCTTACAAATTGCACAAACACGAATCTTGAAACTTGGAATAGTAGAAGAGACCTTGAAATGCTCTTGTCTAAAGTCCTTAGTACGAAGAAAAATAAAATAAATACAAGTGTGAATAAAGAGAGAGAAAAATGAATACTGGTTTTTGTAATTACTTAAGGCTGCATTAATAGAAAAAATATTTAGTGAGGGTGCTTCATCACCTAGTGCCTTAGACCAACTGGTTTGGGAGTCACTGCTAAAAGCCTTAGGGATTACGAGACTAGGAATTACGCTTTAATGTGCGAACACATTTTGTAATTGGTCGTTGGTACCTCAAGAAGTATTAACGGTCGCATGAAGAATGTGTGAGCAATTTCATCTAAAAATTCACTAATTGAAAAATACTTTGGATGATGGACAAGAGTATAATAGCTTGATTTGAATTTCCAAGTGTAGGGGTGATATATACACACACGTAGGGGTATGTGATTGGGGTTTAGATAAGAGATAGGAATGAAAAATAAGACTTATATTTTTAATAGAGATGATAAAAATTCCTAAGTTGAGATGGAACCTTAGAAGGAAAACTTAAAAGATGCCAAAAACTAAGTAAATTTACAAGAATATATATAATCTTAAGTTAAATGATAAGGAAGCATGAAAAATACAGGTGGATAATTTATGAGTCAAAGATAATAGAATTCCTTGTTTGAAAACCTAATTGGAGAATAAAAGTCGATAGGCCGAATTGATAGGATTTTGTGGGTAGTATCCGTTGAAAACCCTCATGAGACAACACTCCTCCTACTAGGGACACCTAGAGGTTTAACGGCTTGTTGCATGAGCTCAGTGCAATCGCCTTTCCCTGCGAAAGTGAGGCTAGGTCTTTTTCGAGAATAAAACTTGGTTTGCTCGAGGACGAGCAAAAGATAAGTTTGGGGGTATTTGTTCATATCATAATTTTGCATTATTATATTCCCCATTCTTAGTCATTTTATAAATAAACAGGTGCTTTTGACCCATGTCTGCTACATAGTTGCAGGTTACAGGTTCTCGGAACAAAAACGGTGAAATTGATGAAAAGATGATACAAAAGTGAGACTACGACCAACAAATGGAAGAATCTTGATCAAGCCTACAGTTTGGAGAATAAACGAAGATCAATAAACAAGTTCACAAAGCACAAAGGCAGCGTAAGGTTCAAGACTTCGACACGAAGCAAACGGTAAAGTCCACGATATTATTCACTGTGGAAATCTGGAAGAGAACTAGAAGACATTCTGAAGAACCAACTGAAGAAACAAGTACCCAAATGCAACCAGACCAAGACCTGAAAGATTGAGCTAACAAGACCCCTACATGGCCGCGGATCCGCGGCCAAACATGGGTTTTGGCCGCGGTTCCGCGGCCGTGCTAAGCCTGTGTCGGTGGAAAATTTTGACGCCGCGTCGGTGCGTTGACTAGTCTTCTTAGGGGTATACTTGTAATTGCAGATGTGTCTGGATTGTAACCCTAGGGTTTCTATGTTCTATAAATAGAAACCCTAAAACCACTTTTAGGTTATGTCTCTTTTCATAGATCTAAAAATTTAGAAATCCTTTGTAATGGTTTGAGAGCATCAATAAAGTAAGTAGTTTTTTTTATTTACCCTAGTTCTTAGTTTTTATTTCTGCCCTAGATAGATTTATTATCTGCCCTAGTTTAAATTAGATTAGAACTTTAATTAATCTGCCGTAGCTTAGATAATTAATCTTTTTAAATCGAAAACTCAAATAAAAACATGTCTTTTATCGATCCCCTAATGAGTGAGTAGTTCCTCACTTGTTAGGGTTAGGAATAGGAAAGGCTTGAGAGATGAAAATCTCTCACTCCTTTCTTGCCCATCACATATTAAATAATAGAACACCATGCATACATACATACATCGCTCCCTACAGCACCCCACCCACGAGGTAACGGTGACACCGTAGTTTAAAAGACCGGTTGTGCATATTTTCCATGGAGGTTAGGGTAAGGATTAAGAAAGGACGGACAAGGACCTAGAGGAAGAAACATCGTTTCTTCCCGATCGTCCTAATCCTCTTTATTAATGGTTACCATAACACCTAATGAGATCTAAATTAGGGCATAGAAAGCGGTGGAAAATCTTTAATTTCCAAACTTAATCTAAACTTAACCCTAGCAAGATTCTAAATCCTAGTCTAAATCAACTTAGTTTTTTTTGTGATAAACATCCCACACCATTTGGAATTAACTCGTTAGAACAATTAGTAAATACACAACATCCCTGTGGACCGACCCGTATTCACCGGCTAGCTACCAAGCGACGCCGTTCTTGATTGCGGTAAAATTATTCTTTGATTCATCTTTTAAAAGCGCATACGCAAAATAACATCAATCACTCGGTTATCCCTGGCTGGTAGTTCCCTACCCCACAACGCCAGAGATCAAAGCCCTAGCCAAGAGGCACCGGGCAGTAACCCTACTCGGTCCATCCTTAAGGATCAAAGCCCTCGCCAAGAGGCACCGGGAAGCAACACTGCTCGGCCCGTCCTTAGCAGGCCCTTTACGGCCCCTCCCGTGCTAAGGATCAAAGCCCTCATCAAGAGGCAACCGGGCTCGCCCTTACTCGGTTATCCCTGGCTGGTAGTTCCCAACCCCACAATGCTAGAGATCAAAGCCCTCGTCAAGAGGCACCGGGCAGTAACCCTGCTCGGCCCGTCCTTAAGGATCAAAGCCCTCGCCAAGAGGAAGCTGAGCAGCTTCACTGCTCGGTCCATCCTTAGCAGGCCTCTCACGGCATCTCCAGCGCTAAGGATCGAAGCCCTCATCAAGAGGCAACCGGGCTCGCCCTTGCTCGGTTATCCCTGGCTGGTAGTTCCCTACCCCACAACGCCAGAGATCATAGCCCTCGCCAAGAGGCACCGGGCACTAACCTTGCTCGGCCCGTCCTTAAGGACCAAAGCCCTCGCCAAGAGGCACCGCGCAGCAACCCTGCTCGTCCTTAAGGACAGAAGCCCTCATCAGGAGGCAACTGGGCTCGCCCTTGCTCGGTTATCCCTGGCTGGTAGTTCCCTACCCCACAACGCCAGAGATCAAAGCCATCTCCAAGAGGCACCGGGCAGTAACCCTGCTCGGCCCGTCCTTAACGATCAAAGCCCTCGCCAAGAGGTATCGGGCAGCAACCCTGCTCATCCCTAAGGATCAAAGCCCTCATCAAGAGGCAACCGGGCTCGGCTTTGCTCGGTTATCCATGGCTGGTAGTTCCCTACCCCACAACGCCAAAGATCTAAGCCTTCGCCAAAAGACAACCGAACATCTTCATTGCTCGGTCCATACTTAGAGGAGAACCCCGACGAATGTTCACTACGCGACCCCATGTCGACTTCGGGGCCATGAAGATACCGACTCTTCACCGGTCTTTGCACACTTGGCAAATGGTTGAATTCAACTCGACGTGCCATCGCCAGACGAAGAACCGACCTGACAGGAAAGTTGAACCGTGCAAATATGAACGTTCTTCGCAAACAAAAGGATAGTGTGCACGCAAAGAAACTGCAAAAAGATTTTTTTATTCACAAAAATCAAAGGTCTCTACAAAGGTATTATGGGCTCCCCAGCCTAATAAAAGTGCCCGGAAGCTTACAAAATTTCAGAGCAAAGAAAAAATATAAGAAGATGAGGGGTTTCACGCCTCAGGGTCGGGGGCAACCTCAAGGAGCACCGCGTCCACCACGACCAGGGCTGCGTCTGGAGGATCGGTGCCCATCACAGGAGCCTCGGTGTCGCCCTCACCGATGGCCTCCTCCCCGGCAGCGCTTCCAGGGGCATCCCCCTGCGCGTCTCCCCCGCGAGGATACTTATCCCGGAGCTCTTCATCAGGGAACTCCGGCATCCGAGCCTTGACGGCGTCGAAGGCATCATGCCAGATGAGGGTAGAGGCTGCGGCTAGGTCGGCATAAAAACGGTTCGACTTCTTGTAGTTCTCCACCACCTTTGACGCCTTGAGCTCAGCTCACTTCATCCCCTCCATCGCCGCCTCTAGCTCCTTCCAGAAGGATCTTGCCGACTTCTTCAGAGTGCCGACAAGCATCTTGGAGTCCTGAAGCTTGGCCTCGGCGGCCCGGGCGGCCTCACGGTGCCTGGCGACCTCCTGCTTCCTAGCCACCACCTCCTGCTTTCCGGCCACCACCTCGTCCTCGAGGACGGCGACCCTCGCCATCGCCGCCTCCAGCTCCAACTTTGAGCTGTCCTCCAGCGAGGAGAACTCCCCCGCGGCTCGCATCACCGGGGCAATTTCCTCATCCTCCATCTGGGTGACGAGGGCGACGTGCTGGAGGACCTGAAGGAATCAGAGGAAGGTCAGAAAGAAAAGGGAGGCACCAAATCTTACGAGTAGTAAGACGCTGAATGAAAAACCAAGTAAAGTGCGAGCACCAACCTGCACGGCCTCCTGGGCGATGACCGCTATTTGCGCCCTGAGAGTCCCCCAAGGGACCTTGCCTCTGGTCGACCTCTCCATCTCTGTCAGCAGGCTGTCAGCGACGGAGAGCCCTGAGGGCACCTCAAAGCGGAGGTCCCCCTCGTCCACCAAGATCAGGAAAGCCGGGGTGCACAGAACCGTCCGGTGGAACCTCTTGAGGGACGGCGCCGGGGAGTCAGTCTCTACCTCTGAAGCCCGGGCCTCTTATTCACGAACCCGCTTTTGGCTCGGCGCCTGGCTAGACTCCGGGGCACGGGCCGCACTCGAACGCCTAGGTGGAGCGGCTGCCGGGGGAACCGGGGCCGACGTCATACGGGAGGAGCTGGCACCTCCAACCCTCGATTGCTTCTTCTGCTCTTGCATGGCCGCTCGGAATTTGCTCACATCCATGGGTTCTGCACAAGACAATGTACAATGGAGTCAGCAACGCAAGTAAAAATGAAAATAAACGCAAGTCTAAACAGATCGTCTGTAAACTCCCAACTTACCCGCGAACTGGACGGGGCTGAGCCCAGCCCAACTAAGGGCTTGCTCGGAAAGCAGCACGTCAGTCCGGGGAATGGGCTCCCACTCCGCCACTTTCACCGCGTCAGGATCGTTCGACGGACTCTCCCGCCGGCAACTATCCCTAGACCACTGGGTAGGCACGGGCCAGTCCTCACCCTCGGGCGGCTCAACAAAGAAAAACTTCTTCTTCCAATCATGGATGGAAGAAGGTAGCACCACGACCCCCGACCCGGCAGCACTTCCCCGTTGTTTCCTAAAGGAGATGTATACTCACCTCGGCTCGCCCGCGCGAGTGTCGGGGTGACTTTTGTAACAGAGAGAAGAGGCCAGGGTGCTCAGCCTGAAAGGGATCATGTGCAGCTTCAAACGGACCAGGAACCCAAAGAGAATTCTCCAGGAGTTCGGCACTTGCTGACCCGGGGCTAACCCAAAATGATTCAGCACTCTGACAACCTTGGGAGAGAAGGGAAGACGCATTCCGGCCCAAAAAGCTTCCAGGTACAGGGCAATCTTCTTACCCCGTACCTGATCTGCCCTCTCCCCTTCCTTGGCCAAATGTAGCGTATGGCCGGGAGGAATGTGGAAACGAGCGCGAGCAGTGGCGAGCTCATCCTCGTACCTCACGATGGATGACACGCCAGGGGCACCCGCAACCTCCGCTCGGGGAACCGCTCCCGTCGCGTGACCCTGGGAAGAGGATCTGACCCTAACTTCCCGGGAGGACTCCGACTCAGTGGAAAAGAAGCAGAAGAAGAAGAAGAAAGAGAATCTATGGGGGGCTCCCTAGACTCTACCCGATCTATTTCTACAGACTCTTCACAAGAAGACATCTAACCTGGTGGAGTGGATGAGTCCTCGGAAAATAAAACACAGGGATCCGACCTAAAAAGGAGAGCGCCGAGCTAATGAGACTCTGGACGAGAAAATTATGAAGAGGTATGGGCCCGGATGGGGACCCCACCTCTATTTATAGTGGCCGGCGTACACATCCAATGGTGACAGTCATCTCCCACCGAAACGACTCATTGCATTCGACGGCCACCATCACTCCACCTGTCGCACGCGCATTGATCGCATCCCATCGGACGCCGGGAATCTGCGACCCGTCGCGTCAGCCAACCAGCGCCAGACACGTGGGCTGTCGCTTCGGTGAGCGTACGCACGATCCAGCACATCCTCTTTAATGCAGGATCTGGCCCGTGATCCGCTAACGTCATCAAGAAAATACTGCTGATTGCCCGGGGATGCACGCTTACGATATCTACGAAAATGAGCTCACCTCGGGTAACCCGGCAGACCACTTTCGACCCGACCCGTGAACAGGTCGGAATGAGAGTGGGGGGCTAATGATGATGCTCGATATCGTCATTTTCTCAGATCGTGACACATGGCAGATGACGTGTCCCGAAGCTAGCAAGAAAGGACCAGGAACGGTATGTTAGTAGAAAACCCCGGGTCTGCGGCCCATGGACGTGGCCGACCTTCTGCGACTGACCACACAACTCCTGTGCCCGCCTTATAAACGACCGTTGGCTCACCTCCAAGCCACCCGCACAACTGGCCTCCTCGGCCCTCTCAGCTCGTCTCCGGGCTTTTGCAGAACCAGTATACCTCGGCCTCCCGCTCGCCCCCGAGCCTCCCGCTGAGCTCATCCTCCTCGGTCTCATCCTGACCGACCCGCAGCACGGATCACAGGCTCCCACGCCACGGCTCCACGGATCTCACCATGCACGAGATATCCGCCGCCCACGATCCCACGTTCCACGCCATCACGATCCCTTATTAACGAGCCTGTCTCGCCATTAATGTGGGATCCCGCTTATCACGCGGGTGTGATGTCGGGAGCATAACGGCTGGCGTGATTCTCGCGCCTGCCTACCCATCGCTGCCGCTATATAAACCCCTCTCTTAGACGATCGAGGTACGCAATTCTCTCCTCACTAGATCGTTACTCTGCTCAAATATCCGGTCTAACTTGATCGTCAGAGGGTTCTCGGTGGTACAACCACCCCGGGACTTTCTTGCAGGTAGCTCGACCTCAACCATCTCAAACCCATTGAGATCCACACGCCTCAGGAGGCAACCCCCAACTCAATCTCCACCGTCCATCGTCGCTCGCAGCAGATCTACGGAAGGTAACATCATGACGAGATCCGACATCCATCAGAGTGCAACCGTATTTGTGGCTGTTCGTAACTCAAAAGCCAGGTGGTTTACCACTAGATATTAAACAGAGTATGATAAGGGGTAGGCTTCAGAGCAAAATATGATACTCCATGGAAGTAATATATCAAATATCGTATATCGAAATGGTATCGGATTGGTATTTCCAACATCGGATAAATGATATCAAAAGTCGGACGATAAGCCGACGATACGGGTTAATATTAGACGTTCCTATTAAGTATCCATATCAAGAAATTTTGCATACATATCGGATATAATAGAACATTATACATATTTATTTTGATTATTTATATATTTGATAAATATAATATTCATAATAAAATCCAAAAATATCATCTATAGACATATATAGTTAAATGTAATTAAACAAATCAGGCCAAATAATTAACTAATGTATAATGATTTTAAACTTATTGCTGGAGAGAGGAGTCAGTGTCTGGATTATCAGGAAGAGAGATAAAGGGAAGGTTAATGTTTAAAACTGATTTTGACAAATGGTGGAGAAAGAGGATGAGGGAGGAGGCGGCGGCGGCGGCGAGACCAGCGGCGTAAATGATTAGCTCTGGTTAAGTTAGGGTTCAAGATTTGTCGGATAGGGAATTTGAAAACACAAGAAAAGAAAGGGGTGAGAGAGAACATGGGTAATATATTAGAGTCCTTTTATGGGTCTTAAATTACGAGTTTACAAGCTTGAAATCTATTTATAAAAAAGCTAAATTCAATTTGAGCCAATAAATTCCATATTAGTCGTTATCAAGCCAGATACAATATTTATGATATATCAGCCAATGTTTGAAACAATAAATGCCTATATCAGTATTAAATTTATCGGATAAAACAATGACAATGTTGATAAAAAATTTATTGACAACCATTTGATATCATTATATTGACTGCTGCATCAGTGGATATAACGCCGAACCCGCCTACAAAATCAAAATAGTAGAAGGTCGCGTCAGAGACATCTTTATCTGAGGAGGAGGCTTCGCCGTCCGGCTCCTCATAAATTCTGTTAGGATCGGCTGGCTCATCCTCGGAATCCGAAAAAGAAAACAGAGGCATAACAGATTTTTTTTCCAATGATGACATATCTAATCAGACTGAATAGGATGTTGACATCAATTTCAGCAGGCAGGAAGGGCGTGGAAGCTACCGTTTCATGAATGCTATATTGACTGCTACATCAGTGGATATAACCGGTACAATACATGAAACTAATAGCTAATTTGAAAGATCCAGATATACTTGCTAGCAACTTTCAAATACTTAAAACAGCCACTCTTAGAATTATTGAATGAATATGTCCATGTTGTAACTTGCGATGACAAAATAGCTAGTAAAAATGAATCAAAGCTACATATATAAACATTATATATATATATATATATATATATATATAATGAACGTCTCTTGATAGTCTGAAAAATAATATCATCGGTCGTGCGTGCTAAAGATGTAGGAATATTATGAAAAATCAACATAAACTTCATGAATTGAGGATTAGAAGACCCTACGCTCATGTGTATGTTTATGAAAAATCAAGAATTTGAAGATCTCTAACACATGAACGTCTTTTGATAGTCTGAAAAATAATATCATCGGTCGTGCGTGCTAAAGATGTAGGAATATTATGAAAAATCAACATAAACTTCATGAATCGAGGATTAGAAGACCCTACGCTCATGTGTATGTTTATGAAAAATCAAGGATTTGAAGATCTCTAACACATGAATCGAATGGATGCAAAATGAACGTCTTTCAATATATCAACATAAACTTCATCCGATACATGCATTAGAGGTCCTCAAATCCATTGATTTTTCATACACTTAGACTTGAAGATGGGTGATCAACTTGAACAGTTCGGATCGTTCAAATATGTCGTGCGTGTGTTTGTGTGTATAAATAGGGTTTAAGGTTCCTGAGTTCAAACCCAGGAAATATTCCTAAGCCCGTTTCGTTAGACCCGCTCATCCTCTTCTCTTTAAATCGTGGGGGAAAAAGCCAGAAAAAGGAAAGGAAAAAACCCTCTTATCGATTGCTACACTGCAGAAGATTCTAGGGTTCCGCATCTCCTCTCATCGATCCGACGACAAGCTAGGGTTCCGGCCTTTCATGGATTTGACGACGAGTTATGGTTCCGATCTTCTCGTCCTTTTTTAATTTTTTGATATGATGTTTAAAACCTGAGCAAATTTTGATTAATATGAAGGTTTTGCATAGAATTTGGAAGAATTTATCTTGTTGTCTCAAAATTGAGCAATACTTATTTATTTGTGATAATGCTCGATATCGGCGACCTCCAAGATCTGGACACGTGGCAGATGACGTGCCCCGAGGCTCAGAAGAAAGGGCCCACAGGGGCCGACCAGGCCACCCTGTGCCCGGCCTGCCAGCACAAACTGGCCCACCTTGGGGCCCTCTGCGAATATGCCTCCTCGGCCACTCAGCTCGTCCCGAGCTGCCAAAAGACCAAGACTTCTCGGCCCCCTCGCTCGTCCTCGAGCCCCTGGCCAAGGCCGTCTTCCTCGGTCCTCCGACTAACTCCACCACTCACAGGCGTAACCGCCGTTCCGCAAATTTCGCCATGCGCGGATTCCCCGCCGGCAGCATCCCACGTTCCACGCCATCACGATCCCCATTAATGGGCGATCCGCTCTGTTTCCCCCAATCAGAGCAAAGTTCTGTTTGAATTTCAAAATTCAAAAATTCGAAGCAACGCTTCAGATTCTTTGCGCTGCGCGCAACGCGCCACGTGTCAAAAACTGATACATCAGCGCAGCGCCCAAGGCAGCGCGCCCAATCAGAGCAAAGCTCTATTTAAAACAAAATTAAAGGAAGCAACGCTTCAGTTGCGCAAGCACTGTGCTGCGCGACACGTGTCAGCGCAGATGCGCTGCGCCGTGCGCTGCGCGACACATGTCAGCGCAGTTGCGCTGCGCAGTTGTGCTGCGCTCTGCGCTGCTTGACACGTGTCATGCACTGGGGCGTTTGCGCCAAACAGAACAAGAAGATTGCCATCTGTAAAACAGAAGCCCTTGGATCAAAGATCCAACGGTGGGGAAAATTCCCCAAATCACTCAGAGAAAGATCTCTTTAACAACTTTAAACAAATTTATGGGCACTATATAAAGGCCCCTAGACCCCAAATCAAGAGGATCAACATCATCATTGAGAAATCTGAAGAATTGGAAAGAATTCCTCAAGAACAAAAAAGGTAAAAACCTTTAGAAAAAAGAGAAAATTCTCTTATGAACAGATCATTGATCTGAGAACAAGATCAATGATCTTCAAAAAAAAGAAAAATAAATAATAATAGTGCCTTGCACTTTCTTGTGAACCATTGGTTGTTTAAAAACAAGAAAAAACTTGTTCTCTTTGATCTAAATTGGATTAAGAAATCAAACAGTGCTTTGCACTTTTTTATGAACCATTGGTTCTAGAATCTTAAAAATTCTCAAGATTATTGGAATAGTGCCTTGCACTTGCAAAAACTGCACTGTTGCGCTCCTGGTTTGGCGCAAGCCACCAGAGAGCGCCACGTGTCAGCATTTGAATCACTTGCGCTTTGTGCTTTTAAGAAAGAGTCTTGCTCTCTGAAATTGGCGCAACTCACCAGAGCGCGCCACGTGTCAGCAGCGCAAGCGCAGCGCACTGGCGCAGCGCACTGCGCTTGCGTGACACGTGTCATCACCACAAGCGCTTATGCTCAATGATTGGCGCAAAGCGCCTGACAAATGCAATGTATTATTTACTAAAGGGGCAGGCCCAAATCAGAAAGGCCTAGTAGGCCAAAATAAATTGCAAAGCAATAAATGGGCATAGCGCAAGTAAAATTGATACTCTGCATCATTTATAAATGGGCAGAGCCCAAGTAAAATTGATGCTATGCATCATTTATAAATGGGCAGAGCCCAAGTAAAATAGATGCTCTGCATCATTTATAAATGGGCAGAGCCCAAACAAAATTGATGCTCTGCATCCTTTATGGGCATAGCCCAAACAAAAATAAAAAGTAATGCAATGCATTATTTAAACCAGAGCAAAGCCCTAACACAGGTTTAATAGGCCAAAAACAAATAAAAACGTTGAATATTTTTTAATTGGACTTAGCCCAATCATGGCCGTAAGTCCTCAAATTAAATTGACTGGGTGCAGCTGCTCTCTTAAATCAATTTACACCCGGTTCGAGGGTACATCTCCGAACTCCTTTGACTCTTATCATTGTAATCCTTCAACGACGTCAGAGAGGTGACGGGTCCCGACAACCACACATCAACACGGACTGTGGGGTCCTTAAACTCATGGACTTAAGCGTCCTTAAACCAAAAGACGGATTGTGGGATCCTTAAACCCGCGGACTTATGCGTCCTTAAACTGAAACACGGACGGTGGGGTCCTTAAACCCACGGACTTAAGCGTCCTTAAACTAAAACACGGACTGTGGGGTCCTTAAACCCGTAGACTTATGCGTCCTTAAACTACTTATGGACCACCATGTCCCTAAACTGGAATATGGACCACCATGTCCCTAAACTGGAATACGGACCGCAACGTCCTTAAACTACCTATGGACCGCAACGTCCTTAAATTACCTATCGACCGCAACGTCATTAAACTAAACAATAGAGCCAATTGCTCTCTTGTCGGATCCAAACGATCCCGTTAAGTTGATCTTAGTCTCAAATCAGACTAACGTATCCTTAACGAACGTTTAAGTCGATCTTAGCCTAAAAATGGCTAACGTATCCTTAAACTAAAACACCAAACCCAAATCTAAGTAAATACGGATTTGGACTAATCCACGTCCTACGGGCGACGAAATAAATAGTCTCCGTATACAATCCACAGGCAACCACAAACAAAACAAACACCCACGACACTAAGTGAAATTCTGGAGAAGGAGAAAGTTGTTACCGCGATGCGGTAGTGTAATTAACTACAAGGGCTTGCGCCTGCAGGGAAGAGTGTCCCCACAATCAAAACCCCTCAAGCGAGGGGGAATCTGACGAAGTCTGCTACATCGGCCGCATCCGTCTAAACCTCCGATACACGGTGCCATAAATCAACTTGGCATCTTCGGAGAGGTGGACGGGTAAAACCATATAGCATCTGCCCCGAATCTCAGGCCAGACGTCCATGTCTTGGCCGCCGTTCGAAGGGGAACAGATTCTGGTACGCCCGGTGGGACCTTTTCCTCTTTCCACTCCACACTTCGTGTGTCGTCTTCGTGAACGAATCGCGGTTTGTTAATGGTTACCTTTGGATTTCAAGTTACTGAGATTTGGTCTTTTGCCTGGCGCAGAAATCAAGCATCAATGGCCTCCAACTGCTCGAAATGCTCAAACTGCAGCTGCAACTCGCGTCCTGCCTCAACTGGAGGCATAACCTACGGGCCCCAAGCGGCCTCTTTGTTCACCATGCCTGTAGAGCAGATTACTCAAGCCACCACAGGGCTGTTTTTCGGAACCATGCTTTTGCCAACAAGCTTCAGCACCCCTGTGCCCGTACAAGAAGCTCCTAAGAAGTCGGTCTTCGATCGACTTACAGTTACCGTGGCCCCTCTCAACGAGTCGCCCAACACCAGTGCCTCGGTCTTCTCCAGACTGGGCCAAAACTCCTGTGGGCCCACAATGAAGCTTGCAGTCCCAGAAAAAGTTATTCCAAAAAGAGCAGCCAAACCTGCTCCTGAAGTCGTCAAGGCGGCTTCTCATGCTAAGAGATCGGTCTTTACAAGACTGACCGTCCCAACTCCCACTCCTGCTCTTGCTGCTCAAAAGACATCAGTCTTCAATAGGCTGACGCCGGCAACAGCCCCACACCTGAACAGGGGGCAAGAAGAGGCTGTTTCTGTCTCTGAACCAATACCGACGACTCGTCGCACCCGACGACGCCACTGGTGCCGGATAAAGAAGACTGGGGCCAACTCCCCCTCTGGGATAACTCCACCAGCTCCAACGGTGGAAGTTAATGCTGCTGTTCCAACTGGGAACAGCTTTAAGCTACTGAATAGGGTACGTAGAAACTCGCCAACTGCGGTGCTCAAGAGATCTCCTCCACCGGTAAAGACCGCTGTGGAAGCAGAAAAGCCAGAGCAGCCTCCTCAATCGTTGTCCTCCAGGATTTACAAGACATGGCGACGAGCCCGCGAATCCGTGATCGATCCTAATTTCTCTCGTCAACACAAGAAGTCGAAAGGTCGACAAGAAGAAAATCCCCCAGTCAAGCAACGAAAAGTGACGACCACTTGGGTGCCCAAAGCAACGGCCCCCTCAACCTCAACGGCCCATAAGAGAAGAAGGCCGGAGAAAGTTGTCACGCAGACGGCGAATATCAAAGATGGTGAACCCAAACGCCCTAAGTCAGGGGGCATTGTAGTTCACACCATCTACATGGCGTCTGGTAAGGAGGACAGTCGCATATCTACGGGTCATCGACTGCTTACACGGTCAGTGACCAAAGCTCAGGAGCAACAGCAAAAGCTCCAAGAGATGATGAACGCGATGGCCGCACTTACTGGGCCAAAAGAAAGCCCTGAAACGTCCTCGGATGCACGCCAAGAGCAGGAAACCGACGCCGAATTCCTTCGTCGAATATTGGAGAAGAAGGACAAAGAGGCTGCTGAACAAGCAGCCAACATAAAGCGTATGGGCCTCCTGTTCCAAGACATGGTGGGGATGATGATCCAACAAGATCTCCCGGCCGAAGATCCCCCGATCGTCCGTGAAGACGATAGGGGAGAGACGTCAAATCCTCCGCCAGCTCTGTCAACAGCTAAGGAGGAGACAATCTCCAAGGCTGACCTGGATGAGTACATAGCCCAACAAATACGGGTTCATCATGCGACTGAAGCAGCCGGCCAGGTCGTAAAAACGGGGCGGCCATATCCAAGTTGGTACGATCAAATCAAGTACCCGCCGGGCTACACAATTCCTAAATTCCATGTCTATAAGGGGACGGGCAATCCCCACCAGCATGTCGCCCAGTTCAGGGCACTCTGCGGCAACACCGGCGGTGATGACAAGTTATTGCTTCGCCGGTTCGTTGGCAGCTTATCAGATACAGCGTTCGAGTGGTACTCTGAGCTCCCGAACGACTCTATCAAGACCTTCGCAGAGATGGAGCTGCTGTTTACTCAGCGTTTTGCAAGCGCCAGTGAACGCACCCCAATGACGGCACTAATTAATGCCAGGGTAAAGCCAGGCGAGACATGGGTTCAATATGCTATACGTTGGCGGAACTTATGGTCAAAATGCGAGCAGCGCATTGAGGAAGCTCCTGCAGTGGGTATGTTTGTGGGAACCCTTGATCCACAGGCAACCATCTCGCAATTTATGATGTTCTTCAAGCCGACTACCTTCCAGGCCTTGATTGACAAGCTAGCGCAAATGGATCAAATGGGCCATAAACCCCTTCTTCCAAAGCCGGACTCCCGAAATGAAAAGGGGAAGGGAAAAGCGATCGTTGTCGCTAATGCTCAACAACAGCCGAGCAACTCGAAGCCGGTTGTTCGTTAAAATAATATGCGCCCGTACGTAGCCCTTGAGGAGAGGCTAGGACGTCCTTACTCATTTCCCAGAGATAAAACGAGAAGGTTATTCGAGCTGGCGTTGCGCAACCGACTCATAAATCTGCCGGATCCAAAACGTCCGTCGCAACCAAATGATGTCAATGAGCCCAATTACTGTTCTTATCATCGAGTACTGGGTCATCCGATCGAAGATTGCTACGTCTTCAAAAATTGGCTTGAAGACCAGTACCAACAGGGCAAGTTCGCGTTATCTGACAAATGGAAGGTGAATCCCCCGCAGCCCCACACCTGTAAGAGGATGAATACGCCGGGGGCAACATGCTCTGTCGTTGAAGAAGCTCCTTGGGAGGTTGTATTATCAGCCAAGACGAAGAGGATGCTAAACGATCTTCAAACATGCCCAGCGATTAGGTGGAAGAACCCATTGGAACCTCAAATCATTGAAGGAAAGTTGAAGCCGCGTCCAACTCAAATGATCGATGGAGGTGGCCCAAGCATTCACAACCAGCCGTCGAAATCTTCAAAGAAGAAGAAAAAGAAATCAAAGAAGCCCGTGAAGCCTGGCGACAAGCGCACGGACTTGCAAAAATAAATTGTCGCGCTGGAGGAATACAACCGGAAGGCACGGACTCCCATTACATTCCAAGAGTTCCTCAATCACGTCTTTCAAGAGGAAGATGAGGGAGAAAGTTCATCTGATGAATCTGAAGAATACGTGGCGAGCTGTCATGTGATTTTCCATTCGTTCATGGACGATGAGGAGACTCCTTGTACTGAAACGCTGGGAGCAGATCCTGAACCAAAAATTCTGGGGCCATCGGATGAAGTAATTGACGCATTTCTCAATGAAGCTCTCTTAAAAAGTAAAGCTGATTGGGAACGCGAGACGGTCATATTTGAAAGGGCCAAGCGCCGGCGACTTGATGAAAGAGTTGAGACGCTCCCGCTGGAGCAAAATACATCCACTACCGACAAAAGCAAATTCAAGATGAGAAAAAGGTTTGCTAAGGCCATATCAATGGGCATGAAGCTACCATCCTCCGAAGGAAACATTACTGGTGAAATGGAAATGCACCCCTCCTATTGCTTATATCATCAGAAGGTTTCGCACACCACTCAAGAGTGCAAAGCTTTCGATAGATGGTGGCAAGGATATATTGGTCATCGACAACATTTTAAGCGGGAGAAGCGCAAAACTCGCCGGGAGCGGAAAAATATAACCGAAGGGTTTAACATAACTACCGGTGATTGTCGCATGGTTAACGCCGGGGGATCACAGGTGCCTACATTCGGGAGCGATTCTGATGAGGAGCTGGAGCTCGGCCCTCTCTTTAAAGAGTCCACATCGGGAAAAGAAGAAGAGCCAAAGGTCTGCGAAAATATCCGGCTACGTAATCGCACGCTTCCCGAAAAGAATCTCGGACCCTCAAATAAAAAGGATAAGGGAAAAGAGAAGGTCCCTAAAGATATCGTCTTAGATGACCAAGTTGTGGAGGAGCTAAGTGCCAAGGACCCGCCAAAGAGAAATAAGGTGGATTACAACGTCTTAGCGCATCTGAGGAAGCTACCCTCACAGCTCAGCATTCTTGATGCCCTTTTGCTATCAAAGGAGGCGAGAGATTCGTTAATCAAGGCACTACAGGATCCGGAGCAATTCCAAGCTTTCCTGGCCGAGGAAAAAATGAAAGATGAATTGGAGGAAGTGCACACGGCCGATGTCGCTTTTGGTGATGAAGACCTTCTCCTTGGGACGTGCGAACACAATCACCCCCTTTATGTCTCAGGATACTGTCACGATATAAAGATAGGCAAAATCCTGATCGACAATAGATCCTCCGTTAACCTCTTCAATGTGCGGGTGTTAAAAGAAATCTGCATGAGCGTCCAGCACCTTGCTCGGGATAAGATTACCATCTCCGAGTTTGACTCTCAATCATCAAGAACCCTTGGGTCTGTGATACTGACACTACGCTTTGGGCTACTCGTCACGGACATTAAGTTCCACGTAATAGACGCCAAGATATGCTACAACGCTTTGCTCGGCCGACCGTGGTTACACGAGTACAACGTCATCCTTTCTACACAACATCAGTGTATGAAGTATTCTAAGGATGGTCTCGAGTATACCATGGCGGGAGAACTGAACCCGTTCTCTGTGAACGAGGTCCGCAAATATGAAGATGCTAAATACTTCTTACCGGATTTCGAAGACACAGAGAGGTGTCACAAGCCAAAGAACAAAGCCGCTGCCACCATTCCTGCTTTCGGGAGTGATACCGAAGAAGAAGAAGAGATAGTTTACTCTGGGCCGTCTTGACACAACAAGCCAGGACCATCCGCTCCTATATTGATCTTTGGTAGTGACTCGGAAGATGAGGTCCATGCTGTATTCTCTGCTCGACCTTCAATACAAACGTCCGCTGACGAAGGGCAAAGTCTACAAGTCGCAATGGTGCCGCCTAAACACCGTAAAGAACTGGATGCACTTGATAGTTACAATGTAGAAGAGCTGCAGATGTTCTATATCCCTCCCAGGCGAGAAGGCAAAAAAGCAATTCTATTCTACCGCTCTGAAGAAACCAGAGTGGAGAAAGAAATCTGGCATGGCGCGGACCCTACGCTTGACAAGCTTCGGCCCATCCGTCTCCCCAGATATTATACAGAGGGCTTGAAGAGGCTGCTAAAATGCCAGGGGATATCCTTCAAGCAGACCGTTCGAAAAGCCAAGTTCTACAACAAAGTCTGGAACGTTCCCAAAACTCAACGCAAGTTGCCTAATGGAAGAATGGAAATAATCGAGCTTGGATACATCCGGTCAAAGAAACGAGAGCTACTCCACGGTCGCTACGTCGTGTATGACTTTGATGAAGAAGCAGATGCTCAATGGGAGGATGCTAATCCTGAACCAGTAAAAGTTCCAGACACAAAAGTGCCCAGTCCGTCGTTCGAAGAACAAATGGACAAATTTATAAGGGAAGCTGGTCAAAAAGTCCGAGAAGACCATAACCGCGAAATGGTCATCTACGAGAATGCCAAAACGCAACGCCTCCTCCAGCAGGCCGTGAAAGATGAAAATACCGCTCCTTGTTAACCTATTATAAAGAAGGCTCGACGCAGAGGCAGAAACAAGTCGAAACGTGAAAAAGGCACTCAACAGCAACGAAGCGGGGCTAAGAGGCCACGCAAGCGGGAACCGAGTGGTTCTGATCTATCCCTCATGAGAAAAATGGGTCGAGCATACTCTTTTCTACAGGACAAGATGAAGAAAATACTTGACCTCGCTCTAAAACATCAGATGTTTACACTGCCGGAGTCTAAACACCCCGAACAAGCAGGCGGGGTCTCACACCCAGACTATTGCTTTTATCACCGAGTGGTAGGGCATCCTCTCGAAGACTGCTTCACCTTCAAGAATTGGGTCGAAGATCAGTATCAGCTTGGCAAGTTCGCTCTGTCCGACAACTGGAGGGTAGCACCGCCGCAGAAGCACGAACCCAAGCCCACAAAAGAAGAACCAGTTCCTCATTGGGATTGGAAGCGAATTCGTACATGTCACATGATAACAATAGCAGAGGAAGAGCCCAAGAACATGGATGACCTTCCCTGGTGTTTCGAAAACAGCAACGATGAGGTAATCTCGGAATTTCCACCAGCGCCAAAAGAGCTGGAAGATGGAATTCATACCACCGCAGATAATCTCAAGAAAATTGAATTGGGAACGGCGAACGACCCGCGGCCGACATTCATTAGCGAGCTGCTGTCTGAAGAAAGGGTGGCTTCATTAAAAGACATGCTTATGCAGCATAAGGATTGCTTCGCATGGAACTATTCCGAAATGCCGGGACTGGATCCAGAAATTGCTGTTCATAAATTGGCGATATCCTCGAACGTCAAGCCAGTCAAACAAGCACCAAGAAGAATGCGGCTCGAGCTTGAGATGAGTATCAACGCCGAGGTCAGGAAGCTGATCAACTCTGGCTTCATCCAGGAGGTCCAATATCCTGAATGGATCGCCAACATCGTTCCGGTGATGAAGAAGAATGGGACAGTGCGCATATGCATAGACTTCCAGGATCTCAATAAAGCCTGCCCAAAGGACGATTTCCCAGTGCCAGTCACCGAACTAATGATAGACAATATGTCCACTCATGAGGTTTTCTCCTTCATGGACGGCTCGTCAGGGTATAATCAGAAAAAGATACATCCCGAAAACCAGAAGCACACCGCCTTCAGGACTCCTTTGGGTATATTCTGTTACAAGGTGATGCCCTTCGGTTTAAAGAATGCCGGCGCTACTTATCAGAGGGCCATGACGAAGATCTTCGATGACCTTATACACGAAATCGTCGAATACTATATTGACGATCTCGTGGTTAAAAGCAAATCATACGAGGAACATCTCGAACATCTGAAGACTGTATTTCAACGCCTTCGGCAATACAACTTGAAGATGAACCCGCTCAAATGTGCATTCGGAGTTTCCTCGGGAAAATTCCTGGGATTCATCGTCCGACACCGAGGTATTGAGATAGATCCGTCGAAGATCAAGGCAATCATGAAAATGCCTCCGCCAAGGACTCTCAAATAGCTGCGATCTCTCCAAGGGAAGCTCGCGTATATACGGCGATTTATAGCCAACCTTTCAGGCAAGTGCCATCCTTACAGCTACCTGATGAAGAAGGGAACTCCGTTCGTCTGGGACCAAAAATGCCAAAGCGCGCTAGACGAGATCAAGCAATACCTGCAGAACCTGTCAGTATTGGCTGCTCCGGTCAAAGGGAAGCCCCTCGTTCTTTATACAACCGCCCTCGAAGGTTCCTTAGGTGCGTTATGGGCACAAGAAAACGATCAAGGGAAAGAAAGAGCACTCTACTACTTAAGTCGAGTTCTACTGGGGGCAGAAAGCAACTACTCCCCCATTGAAAAACACTGCCTGGCGTTGATCTTTGCGATAACAAAGCTCAGACACTATGCGTTGGCACATGAAGTCCGTCTCATTTCGAAGGTGGACCCCCTTAAATATTTAATGTCAAAGGCCATATTGACGGGTCGACTCTCTAAATGGGCCCTGCTCTTGATGGAGTTCTCGATAACGTATCAACCTCTCAAGGCAGTGAAAGGCCAGGCCATCGCCGACTTCCTCGCTGAGCATCCGATACCTGCCGATTCTCCCTTGAATCGCGATCTTCCGGATGAACATGCGTTTGATGCAATCGACGGTGGTAATACCCGATGGGAGCTTTATTTCGATGGAGCATCTTCCGTGAAGAAGCGCAAACAAAGTACCCCTATAATCAAATCGGGGGTAGGACTCATCTTTGTAACTCCACAAGGAGAGATAATGCGTTTTGCTTTCGCCCTAACAGAGCCGAGGACAAACAATGAAGCCGAATACGAAGCTTTGATAGCAGGCATCGAGATCGCCATTGACATGGGAATTGAAAACCTCCTCATATACGGAGACTCCCAACTGGTCGTTAGTCAAGTAAATGGCGACTACCAAACGTGCAAACCAGAATTGGTGAAGTACGGCGAGAAGGTGCAGCAACTGTTGACCCAAATTCCTTCCTATACTTTAGAAAACATACCGCGCGCGGAAAACAGCAAAGTGGACGCGTTGGCCAAACTCGCTAAGGAACTGGCTGATGAGAACCTCGATGACGTAAGAATCGTGGTACAAAGCCGTCGGGTGCTTGCCCCAGCAGAAATATCTCTGGAATCACCTGAAGAGAAGGGAGCGACTGAGCAGATGACCCTGCAAATAAAAGATCGGGAAAATACCGAGGATTGGAGAGAAGTCTTTATAGACTACTTCAAATACCGTCGAACGCCCGAAGGTGCGTCCTCAAGACATCAGCTTATGAAACGAGCTCTGTCTTTCGCCTTCGTCAATGATACTCTATACAAGAGGTCGTTCGATTCTTTGTGGTTGAGATGCCTGGGACCTGACGAAGCAAAAAGAGTCATTCAGGAAGTTCATGACGGACTCTGCGGTTCTCACCAAGCAGGCCCGAAGATGAAGTTGAAGATCAAACGGATGGGCTACTACTGGCCCACGATGATTCAAGACTACCTTGAATACGCAAAGCAATGCCACTCATGCCAAATCCATGGGGACTTCATCCACCAGCATCCAAATCCGCTACATCCGACGGTGGCTAGCTGGCCGTTCGAAATGTGGGGAACTGACATAGTCGGCCCCATCGAACCAGCATCGTCTAGAGGACATCGTTTCATCCTGGCGACGACTGACTACTTCTCCAAATGGGCAGAAGCAGTACCGCTGAGGGAAGTGAAGACGGAGAATATCCTCCATTTCTTCAAGACGCATGTCATATATCGGTTTGGAACTCCGTGACGGATCATCTCCGATAATGGGCCAGCTTACAGAAGCCATAAGATTAGTCGCTTCGCGCAACAACATAATATAGACTGGAGATATTCCTCGGTTTATAATCCGCGAGCTAATGGTCTAGCTGAGGCCTTCAACAAGACCTTGACAAAGATCATGAAGAAAACGGTGTCCCGAAATAAGAAGGACTGGCATGAAAGGCCGCAGGAAGCTCTTTGAGCGTATCGAACTACGTTCAAGACAGCCACGAACACAACGCCATATGCGCTGCTATTCGGTACAGAAGCAGTACTTCCCCTCGAGATAGAGTTACCCTCTCTACGAGTGGCGGTCCACTACGAGCTGACGGACGAAGAAAATGCTCACCTTCGGCTTGAGGAGCTTGATGCCCTTGATGAAACCCGGCTCATAGCACAACAAAATCTGGAGGCCTATAAAGCAAAGATGACGTGTTCATATGAAAGATTGACCCGGCCGAGGACATTCCGCCAAGGCGAACTCGTGCTAATGGTCAAAAGGCCTATGATCCCCAATCGCGCCAAGCGGGAAAAGTTCGAGCCAAACTATGAAGGCCCGTACATCATAGACAAAGTCTACCAAGGTGGAGCCTATCTACTCATGGATATGCACGGTGAAAGGCCTTACAGGCCAATAAATGGCCGATTCCTAAAGAAATACTACGCTTAGTGAGTTACTGCCTAGGTCAATGATAGATGACGACGACTATGTCCGCTCGCTATCTTCCTAAGCTCAAACATTATAAGCAGTATCCAGCCTTCTCCTGGGCGGATCGAAACGTCCTTAAACTAATGGCGGACCGAAACGTCCTTAAGCTAACAACGGACCGAAACGTCCTTAAACTACTACCGCAGCATCCTTAGGCTGACGAGATGAATAAAAAAAAATATATAAAGATAAAAAAAATAAAAAATAAAAATAAATGGTATGTCCATAAGCAAAATGGGCATGGATGAAAACCCGAAAGGGCTCCGTGAGTAAAAACAGCAGTGCTACCGGCGAGTGTTCGTGAAAACTCGAAAGAGCGCGACCTCGTAAAAAAAAGAGAAAATAAAAAGAATAAAAAAAACGGTATGTCCATAAGCAAAAAGGGTACGGATGAAAACCCAAAAGGGCTCCGTGAGTAAAAACAGCAGAACTACCGGCAGTGTTTGTGAAAACCTGAGAGGGCGCAACCTCGTTAAAGGACACTTACAGGGTCCTCTCGACCTTGTAAGGAGAAACCACCCGCGTGATATTCTTACGACTCACAAGGGAGAAATACACTTAGGGATCCTCATGATTCCTAAGGAGAAAATACACTAGCAAGATCCTCACGACTCGTAAGGAGAACTCTCTTATGGGACCCCCACGGCTCATAAGATTTGAAAGTCTTAAGTTACAGATACCTAAACCTGTGCTTAAGCAAACCCCACAACTTTCGATATTGCCCTACAAGTGGCTCAATACTGACCCTTGTATACAATCCACGGGCGCGAATAAACATTTCCCTAACCAAATTTCATCCGTGATTGGGGATATGTGCGCATGACGAACAACCCTTATAAGTCCTCTCGACTTACAAGGAGAAGACCCTCTTGTAGGATCCTTACGACATACAGAGGAACATACACTTAGGAATCCTCACGGTTCCTAAGGAGAAAATACACCTACAAGATCCTCACGACTTGTAGGGAGAAATACCTTTGTGAGACCCTTACGGTTCATGAAGTTAAAAGTCTTAGTCGACAGGACCTTAACCCTGTTCGCTAAGCCACCTTTGTTCAACACCGACGGAGGCAATTGATGATTCGCTCCTGGCAATATCCCAGTTGTAGCGGTGCTGATGCCGAAATCGATGTCTAATTTCAGGTTTACGGCGAAAAGCTGGTAGGCCGCACATGCATATGAAATAGCCGAAATGATGGGGCAACTTGCAATAAAAAGCAGCAAGTAAAAATGTATGCATGCAAAATAGCCGAAATGATGGGGCAACTTGCAATAAAAAGCAGCAAGTAAAAATGTATGCATACAAAATAGCCGAAATGATTGGGCAACTCGCAATAAAAAGCAGCGAGTGAAAATAAAATAAATAGCCGAAATGATTGGGCACCGCGAAAAATAGCCGAAATGATTAGGCAACCGCGACCTTCGCGATATAAAAGCTGAAATAATAGAGCATCGCGGAAATAAAACAAAAAAATGATAAAACTCTGGCCCTACAGTTGAGATCACATCAATCCATGTATACAATCCAAGGGCGCAAACAAAGTGGGAACCATAGTTTCCCAACAGAAAATGAAGCCAAATCTCGACGGTTCATCCCAATCCCGAAGAAACCAGTGTCTTCGGCAAATCCTTCGACTCGAGGAAACAAGTGTCCTTGACGAAGAAAATCCTGATTCGCGTCGACTCGCAGAGAAACCAGTGTCTCCGCGGGAAATTCTCGATTCGTTTCAACACCAGGGAAACAAGTGTCCTTGGCAAATACCTCAAGAGCGTCCTGATTCGCGTCGGCTCACAGAGAAACCAGTGTCTCCGTGGGAAATTCTCGATCCATCTCAACCCCGAAGAAACCAGTGTCTTCGGCAAATCCTTCGACTCGAGGAAACAAGTGTCCTTGACGAAGAAAATCCTGATTCGCGTCGACTCGCAGAGAAACCAGTGTCTCCGCGGGAAATTCTCGATTCGTTTCAACACCAGGGAAACAAGTGTCCTTGGCAAATAGCTCAACTCAGGGAAACTAGCGTCCTTGATGAGAGCCTCCTGATTCGCGTCGGCTCGCAGAGAAACCAGTGTCTCCGCGGAAAATTCCCAATCTGTCTCAACCCCAAAGAAACCAGTGTCTTCGGTAAATCCTTCGACTCGAG
The DNA here is from genome assembly GCA_030015575.1 of Agapanthus africanus. Classification (NCBI taxonomy): domain Eukaryota; kingdom Viridiplantae; phylum Streptophyta; class Magnoliopsida; order Asparagales; family Amaryllidaceae; genus Agapanthus; species Agapanthus africanus. The sequence goes on from CM057349.1 coordinate 425,729,851, forward strand.
GAAACAAGTGTCCTTGACGAAGAAAATCCTGATTCGCGTCGACTCGCAGAGAAACCAGTGTCTCCGTGGGAAATTCTCGATTCGTTTCAACACCAGGGAAACAAGTGTCCTTGGCAAATACCTCAACTCAGGGAAACTAGCATCCTTGATGAGAGCCTCCTGATTCGCGTCGGCTCGCAGAGAAACCAGTGTCTCCGTGGGAAATTCCCGATCCGTCTCAACCCCGAAGAAACCAGTGTCTTCGGCAAATCCTTCGACTCGAGGAAACAAGTGTCCTTGACGAAGAAAATCCTGATTCGCGTCGACTCGCAGAGAAACCAGTGTCTCCGCGGGAAATTCTCGATTCGTTTCAACACCAGGGAAACAAGTCCTTGGCAAATACCTCAACTCAGGGGAAACTAGCGTCCTTGATGAGAGTCTCCTGATTCGCGCCGGCTCGCAGAGAAACCAGTGTCTCCGCGGAAAATTCCCGATCCGTCTCAACCCCGAAGAAACCAGTGTCTTCGGCAAATCCTTCGACTCGAGGAAACAAGTGTCCTTGACGAAGAAAATCCTGATTCGCGTCGGATAGCAGAGAAACCAGTGTCTCCGCGGGAAATTCCCGATCCGTCTCAACCTCAAAGAAATCAGTGTCTTCGACAAAATCCTTCGACTCAGGGAAACAAGTGTCCTTGACGAAGAAAATCCTGATTCGCGTCGACTTGCAGAGAAACCAGTGTCTCCGTGGGAAATTCTCGATTCGTTTCAACACCAGAGAAACAAGTGTCCTTGGCAAATACCTCAATTCAGGGAAACTAGGGTCCTTGATGAGAGCCTCCTGACTTGCGTCGGCTCGCAGAGAAATCAATGTCTCCGCGGGAAATTCCCGATTCGTCTCAAATTGCAAGATGAAGCCTCAGGCAGCAGGGATAAAAAAAAACTTGTTTCCTGAGCAATGAGACCCTGCAAGTCGGTCTAAAACGGTCTCTTGCATACTATTCACGGGTCTCACTCTCCAAATTCGAATTTCGACAAGGAGGGAGACAACCGCTTACGGGTCCTCTCGACTCGTAAGAGGGAAAAATTCTCTTATAAGATCTTTATGACTTATAAGAGAAAACACGCTTAGGAATCCTCACGATTCCTAAGGAGAAAATCCACCTACGATATCCTCTCGATCCATAGGGAAAAAAGTCTCTATGAGACCCTCATGGCTCATGGAGTTGAAAAGTCTTAGGCGGTAGATCTGAACCTGCGGCCTAAGCCATCGTTATCTCTTGGAGAAATCTAGATGCTTACTCTATTATCGGTCAAATGCGTTTATCAAGACAGCATGCTGATAATAAGAGAAAGGGAAAAAGCAAAGAAATAGTACAAGACATTGCAAAGAAAAATGTGTATCTTTTCTTGAATGTAATCAAGTACAAGGTGAAACGTACAAAAGAATAAAGAATGGATACATATTATTTAAAAAGAAAAATTTTACAAGTATATAGATACAAGGGGAATTACTGGGAAGGAAGCGTCTTGCATAGCTCTAGCAATTGTTCACGCGCCTCTTTCCACACTTTTTCCTGATCGGCCACCACCGCCAGATCTGCCTCCACTTGAGCTCGCTGCTGCAAGACAGATGCAAGCTGGTCCCTAATGGCCTGATGAGCAGCTTCACGGCCTGGGGTGTTCAAGTTTAGCCCATGAGAGATGCGTTCCAGGAGGCCCTCAAAGATATCCTTCACTTGGGCAGCATTCGCCTCAACCTCAGCACGCAGACGAGCCGTCTCGCTCGAGGTCTCTTGGCATTCCCTCAGCTTTAAAGCCGCTTCTTGTTCCAAGTGGTGGACGTAAGAAGCGCTTTGCTTGATCCACGCTTCTCTTTCATTGCTTGCGGCTAAGGTCTCGGGAGCAGGGCGCATTAACTCCAGTTGATGTAGACGAACCTCGATCTCTCTACAGTGGTTAACCCAAGACGTGATGATGCCCTCGTCATGGAAGTTTACGAGTATCACCAGCATCGGGTTAACCGCCGTAGCGAAGTCTGCAGCTGATGTAGGAGTCTCGACGTCGAGTTCCTCGACGTAGTCGCTCAACATGCGCAGACTATTCGCGGCGCCTTTCGAGGACGAACGTCTCAGGAAAGCGCCCGCCGGCATTATGATCCGAGGCTCAAAGGGTGCCGAGACCGGAACGACAGCTGAAAAAAAAAGATATGATCAGACAACAGTTCAAGAAATAAAAAAGAAGGGAGTTATCAATGTGATAGTTGCTGTACCAGCTGAGGCAGGTGGCAAGGCCGGAAGGGCCGGTAGCGCGGCTAGTCTTTCATCCCCTCCTTCAATTTGTAGCACTGCAGTCGGGACGAGAAAAAAGTTAGAAATAATTCCATCACTGAAAAAGAAAGATATCAATTGGAAACTATACTCACCAGCGCCACCAGAGGAAGAAGCGAATTCAGATGGGAAGGAGAAGTGTGGGAGCAACACTTGATAGAGATGATCAAAAAGCACTCCTGTAAAGGCACAGCGGTACGACTTTAGTACATAAATTAGGCGGCTGAAAGACGAAACTAATAGATTGCAAATCCATACCTTCCAGTATCTTCGAAGGTATAAGAGAGGGCTGAAAAGTGACCACCGCCAAGGCAGTAGTCGACGGCGCTCCCTCGAGCAGTGGAGCATCAGCGCTGGCCGCACCTGCGTTAAAAAACAAGGGTAAACCTGTCAGAAGCGATTGCAAGATAAAAAAAAGGGTGACGGTAATCCGAAATTTACCTGATGAGCCTCCAGCCGAGACGGAGGTGTCCCCTCCTCCATCGACATAAGCCCACCACCCGTGGCCTTATCCCCAGACTCCACGGGGGCCGTTGTCGTGCTCGCGAGGCCAGGAGACGGCGGGGGGCCATAGGCAGGGAGAGCTATGACCGGAGCATTTCCAGACTCCTGAGAAAGAGCGGTTAGCTCGTCCTCAGGAATCATGTCTACCTCACCCGCTACTCCCTTGGGCTCAGCAGTCACGGTTGTCTCGTCCACCGTCACCACGAGGTCATCGGTCTCAGGCACTTCTCCCGCTGCTACCTCGGGCTCGACATCAACCACCTGCTCAGGCATAGTGGACATGACCAGTTCATCGGCCACTATCTCGTGCTCAGCAATCCCAGCTGTGTCATCCGCCACCGGCTCGGGCTCGACCAATGCCTCTTCCCTTAGCCCCTCAGGTTCGACAGTCTCCGCCTCCCCCTCAGTTGGGTTTGGCCCTGCAAGGTAGAACATATAAGAACCGGTAGCTTTATAATTCTTACAACAAAATTCTGAAAGAAGTATTACCTGAAGTGGACTTGTCGTTAGCCTCCCTATTGGCGTGAATCGCCTGTCTATGAGCTGTAGACAGGGCGACCGGAGGCACTTCTGACGGAGTATCGGCACGAGGAATGGTGCTTGGGCCCGCTCCAATGGCCAAGGCAGCCCTGCGTGCCTTTGCTTCGCGCCTCGACCGCTTCCTTTCCTCCCGGGCTATCGCGATGGACCTCTTCGACGCTTCCTTCATCAAAGCGTCGTCGTCCTCGTTCAGAGATGCCCCCAGAGCCTTTAAGGCATCTCTCATCAGCTCTTCAAGACGGACCTCCCGCAGTAGCCCTGAGGAAGCAGGAACATCGGCAGCTGGCAGAATATCCGCGTCACTTGGCGGGAATGGCATTGAGGTTCCTGCGATAAAAAGGGAGAGGTTAGTTCGACCATAACACAAGGAAAATGAAAACTTGATGAATTGAAACTTACTAAGGCCTAAAGACGCTCTAAGGCGTTCCTCCTCTTGGAAGGTCTTGAGGGAAGCGGCAATGGCTTCTTCAGTAGTGATGCCTGTTGGAAGAAAAGAAGGAAAAATGTTAGTCAAAGGCAATAATAAAAATATGATGCAATAGAAAATGCGACTAGTGATTACCTGATTCCGCAAGCTTAGCCAGCCACGCGTCGCGCCTCGCCAACCGCTCCGAAGCTTCGAGGGCGGCCTCCAAATCCGTGTCATCCGGCGGCATGACTAATCCCTCGTTAGTCCCGTATTCACTTAGGCCCTCACCATAGGGAGTGTGGGGTTCCTGACCGAACGCGACGTCAGCAGCGAAGAGAGACTTCTTTTTCTTCTTCTGCCCACCAACCCTAGGTGCGCCCAGAATCGATTTGCGCTTTGCAGACGCCTTGGAGCGGAGGGTCCCGATGTCCGCACCCACGCCAGACTCCGGCGAGGCTACAACCACTGTCTCCACTGGAGCACACGGCGCTGGTGGTGCATTCGCGATATCGGGGAGCGGCAATCCGTGTGGAGGACTTTGCACACGCGATGGTCCGGCTCTGGCATCTTTTAGAGGGGGAACTACTGGGGTCCTTGGCACTAAAGGAGCGTTGCGGTCGCTGCCTGGAGGCGCACCCTTACGGTCGACCAGCAATCGCCTTTCCTCCTTTATGACGGCTCCCGTCGAATGACTGTACCATTCTGTATATACCTTGAGGAGTCGTGGGGCGCAAGCCGGTTCACTGATAAATAAATGGGAGCCCGTGTTCAGTCGCATGAAATGATGCAGCGCGCTCTCCATCCCTTCTTCGGTCGCAGCAGGTTCCGAAAGGAAGGCCTCCAATGGTACCCCTTGATTGTAGCTCAGTTGTTGGGCGAAGCGATGCGAGTTGTACCTCATGAAAATCGCCGCACCGTTCTGCCTGAACACCAGGAAGCCCGGTCTAATAGAATATAAGTGAAGGGTCTCCCGGGCCGTCAGAACTGAGGCCCCATCTTTGAAAGTGTCCTGCAATGGCCGCACCGCAGTGGTAGATGCCTTTCCAATAGTCAACACCTTGTCGACAAAAGACACCCCGTCTCCAACGGTGTGGGGGCGAAGGAGTAACCCTCTGGCATTCCGTGGCGATGGAGTCATAATTGATGCTCCAATCAACTGTATGATGCGGGGGAAGCTGCACCTGTCATAGAACGATGGCCTTTTATGCATGCCGAAAACGCCCGATGTATGTAGCTCGAGCCACGATACGATGTAGTGCATCGGGAAGATCACGTGCAGCACCCCAGGCTCATTAGCATCCGCCGCTCGACTGAGGCCGTGATACAAGTGTGCCAAGCCGGCTATCCCAACGGCTACTTTTACCCCGATGGTCATCCGGTGAGCAGGGTAAAAGACGAAGGGCCGCATATGGCGAGAATGCATCGGGAGTGCAAACCAACTCAGCCATAGCCCGAGAAATCCTAAGAAGAAGGCATCCTCGTCCATTCCAGGGGCTGCAACTTCCGCAAAAGACATAGCCGGAGAGTTAGGAAGGAAGAAACCCTTTTGGTCTACTTCCTTCGCCGGTAGGTTATCCAAACCTAGACCGAAAGGGTCCTCGAGGGTGGCAAACATGGCAGCTTCTGCCGAGAGGACACTTGGGTGAAGGAACCGGGCGATGAAATCCTCAAAACTAACTCCGCGACTCCCACATTCGATGAAAAGGGCCTCGTAGATATTCTACACCTTGATCAAACTTGGGAATTGGTGTTGAACAGCATTCTCCGACGTGAGGCCCCTTACCGCCGGCTTGGCACCCAAGACATACTCGTCTATCGGAAGCAACTCCTTATAGTGCTCCCCTATAACCGGTAAACCGAAGACCTCTGTGTACTCCTCCAGAGAAATTGACACTTCCCGATCCATTGCGAGGAAAGTGTGAGTAGGGATGTTCCACTGCTCCAAGAAAGCCTTGAACCACCAGGTGGGAAGCGTGGGATACTGGAAGAGGGAGACGTAGACCGCAGTGTACAACCCTAACCTTATCAACTGCGACTTCTTCGTCGACAGGATATACCGAGCCCACGGCAGATAGCCGATCGGGTGGCGGGGGATCAGACCTATGTTATATGATTGCCCCCAAGGTCGCGCCTCGCCTTGACAGATACGGCGTTCCAGGATAACCAAAACCATAATACGCTGAACCGGAATCGCATCTATGGCAGGATGAAGAAAGCCCTTCGAAGTCCAATCAACCATCTCCACGGCATACTGTACCGGGGGGGCTGGCGTAATGAATCGCCGTGATGGGTTCTGACGGTACTGCGCACGTGAAGCTCCGTCGACCCATGATAATCTGATTATACCACGACCCCCAAAGGTGGAGACTCTTATATTCCGGGTCATAGTCCCTGATCATGGCTAGGACTTCGCGGTCCAAAGGCGCTTCAGGAAACCCTTCCTCCGAGCGAGCGAACGGGAATGAAGTATCGAGAGACATGATCGCTGCAAGTGAACAAAATCAGCCGTTAGTGTTGCAATTCCAATGCTTGGCGTTTAAAATTTTTTTTAAATTAAAAATTAATTAAAATTAAACTAAAATTAATTACACCACATTGCAGTGCAGTGGGTAGGAGACCGAAGGGGGACCCACAAAATCTGGCTGACAATACGTCGGTTAATAAGACAACCCCATCATTGGATGAGATTGTCAGTTGGTCCCCAAGAGAATATTCCCATTAATAATAAAAAATCCCTAGAGACAAGGAGAAAATCTCCTCTTTCAGAGCAAAGCTCTGTCACAAAGTGACACTTGTCAAACTCTGGTCTCAGGAGAATAAAATTCTTTGAAAGAGCTTAGCTCTGTAGTAATAATAAAAATTCATCAAAGAATTTTTTATTTTATTAATTAATTCCTAAAAAGTTGAAGTTCTGAGATCTTAAAGATCCATATGAGAAAACTCTTAAGAGTTCATCATCAGAAGATCAGGGATCTATATTCTGTCAATATGAGCAAAGCTCTATTCATGGGCTAAGAAACCCTGAAACAAATTCTTGAGAGCAAAGCTCTGTTTATGAAATCCCAAAGGGGATTTCTTTAGATCAAAAGATCTATGAGAGCAAAGCTCTGTTGGTTAAAATTAATTTAATTTAATTTAAAATTAATTATTACCTAAAGTTTTCTAACTTTGGGAAATGAGAGCAAAGCTCTAGAGTCTGAAAGCAAAAGCAAAGCTCTAAAATTCTTAAGCAAGAGCAAAGCTCTGTAAATCAAAATCTAGAAAATGGTGAAGATTTTCTAAGGGCCAGGGGTCCTATTTATAAGGCGCTTGCGCCCCTTCAGCTCACCCGTTGATCCAACGGTCAGGATTTTGCCACCGCTGCACTCACGTGCGCGCCACGTGAGCGCAACGGTGGGAGGGCATTTGTTTCCCCCAATCAGAGCAAAGCTCTGTTTGAATTTCAAAATTCAAAAATTCGAAGCAACGCTTCAGATTCTTTGCGCCGCGCGCAACACGCCACGTGTCAAAAGCTGATACATCAGCGCAGCGCCCAATCAGAGCAAAGCTCTATTTAAAACAAAATTAAAGGAAGCAACACTTCAGATGCGCTGCGTCGTGCGCTGTGCGACACGTGTCAGCGCAGTTGCGCTGCGCCGTGCGTTGCTTGACACGTGTCATGCACTGGGGCGTTTGCGCCAAACAGAATTAAATTCTAGCAAGATTTTTCTGTTCTTGTTAAAACAAGAAGACTGCCTTCTGTAAAACAGAAGCCCTTGGATCAAAGATCCAACGGTGGGGAAAATTCCCCAAATCACTCAGAGAAAGATCTCTTTAACAACTTTAAACAAATTTATGGGCACTATATAAAGGCCCCTAGACCCCAAATTAAGAGGATCAACATCATCATTGAGAACTCTGAAGAATTGGAGAGAATTCCTCAAGAACAAAAAAGGTAAAAACCTTTAGAAAAAAGAGAAAATTCTCTTATGAACAGATCATTGATCTGAGAACAAGATCAATGATCTTCAATAAAAAGAAAAATAAATAATAATAGTGCCTTGCACTTTCTTGTGAACCATTGGTTCTTTAAAAACAAGAAAAAACTTGTTCTTTTTGATCTAAATTGGATCAAGAAATCAAACAGTGTTTTGCACTTTTTTATGAACCATTGGTTCCAGAATCTTAAAGATTCTCAAGATTATTAGAATAGTGCCTTGCACTTGCAAAAATTGCACTGTTGCGCTCCTGGTTTGGCGCAAGCCACCAGAGAGCGCCACGTGTCAGCATTTGAATCACTTGCGCTTTGCGCTTTTAAGAAAGAGTCTTGCTCTCTGAAATTGGCGCAACTCACCAAAGCGCGCCACGTGTCAGCAGCGCAAGCGCAGCGCACTGCGCTTGCGTGACACGTGTCATCACCACAAGCGCTTACGCTCAGTGATTGGCGCAAAGCGCCTGACAAATGCAATGCATTATTTACTAAAAGGGCAGACCCAAATCAGAAAGGCCTAGTAGGCCAAAATAAATTGCAAAGCAATAAATGGGCAGAGCCCAAGTAAAATTGATGCTCTGCATCATTTATAAACGGGCAGAGCCCAAGTAAAATTGATGCTATGCATCATTTATAAATGGGCAGAGCCCAAGTAAAATAGATGCTTTGCATCATTTATAAATGGGCAGAGCCCAAACAAAATTGATGCTCTGCATCCTTTATGGGCAGAGCCCAAACAAAAATAAAAAGTAATGCAATGCATTATTTAAACCAAGGCAAAGCCCTAGCACAGGTCTAATAGGCCAAAAACAAATAAAAGCGTTGAATATTTTTTTAACTGGACTTAGCCCAATCATGGCCGTAAGTCCTCAAATTAAATTGACTGGGCGTAGCTGCTCTCTTAAATCAATTTACACCCGGTTCGAGGGTACATCTTCGAACTCCTTTGACTTTTATCGTTGTAATCCTTCAACGACGTCAGAGAGGTGACGGGTCCCGACAACCACACATCAACACGGACTGTGGGGTCCTTAAACTCATGGACTTAAGCGTCCTTAAACCAAAAGACGGATTGTGGGATCCTTAAACCCGCGGACTTATGCGTCTTTAAACTGAAACACGAACGGTGGGGTCCTTAAACCCACGGACTTAAGCGTCCTTAAACTAAAACACGGACTGTGGGGTCCTTAAACCCGTGGACTTATGCGTCCTTAAAATACCTATGGACCACCATGTCCCTAAACTGGAATATGGACCACCATGTCCCTAAACTGGAATACGGACCGCAACGTCCTTAAACCACCTATGGACCGCAACGTCCTTAAACTACCTATCGACCGCAACGTCATTAAACTAAACAATAGAGCCAATTGCTCTCTTGTCGGATCCAAACGATCCCGTTAAGTTGATCTTAGTCTCAAATCAGACTAACGTATCCTTAACGAGCGTTTAAGTCGATCTTAGCCTAAAAATGGCTAACGTATCCTTAAACTAAAACACCAAACTTAAATCTAAGTAAATACGGATTTGGACTAATCCACGTCCTACGGGCGACGAAATAAATAGTCTCCGTATACAATCCGCGGGCAACCACAACAAAACAAACACCCACGACACGAAGTGAAATTCTAGAGAAGGAGAAAGTTGTTACCGCGATGCGGTAGCGTAATTAACTGCAGGGGCTTGCGCCTGCAGGGAAGAGTGTCCCCACAATCAAAAACCCCTTAAGCGAGGGGGAATCTGACGAAGTCTGCTACATCGGCCGCATCCGTCTAAACCTCCGATACACGGTGCCATAAATCAACTTGGCATCTTCGGAGGGGTGGACGGGTAAAACCATATAGCATCTGCCCCGAATCTCAGGCCAGACGTCCTTGTCTTGGCCGCCGTTCTGAGGGGAACACGCTCTTTGCGTGGGCGTGACGTCGGGAGCGTAACTGCCGGCGAGATTCTCGCGCCTGCCGCTGCATGCCACCACCGCTATATAAACCCCCATCACAGAGGAGTCAAGTAATCGATTCTTTACACTTTACGCCGTTACTCTGCTCGGATCTCATCACTAACTTGAGCGTCGGAGGGTCCTCGGTGGTACCAAACCATCACGGGACTTCTTTGCAGGTACTCGGCGACAGCTTCCTCACCCCGCCTTCTCCTCTCAAAACCCATTGAGACCTACACGCAACGAAGGATAACCAGTCGAGTTCGCCTCGAGATCAACGGAAGACAACATCTGACGGAGGTCCGAAAAGGAGCTCCATCAGTTGGCGCCGTCTGTGGGAAAGTGATAACTCCACAAAATACAAAGTTGGCCTTCTGATCTCCGCCTGCATGGCAACCGACTCCCTTAAGGATCCAAACGCCCGCTACCGCCTCCTTCGCAACGGGGACACAGACGGACCCTCACCCGAGGCCGTCGGTCTCCCCGCAGGCTACCGCCCCACGGGCTCCGGCGGCCTCCCGGCCAAAAGAGTTAGGGGCCGGGAGCCCATCACCTTTGGCGACGAGGATCTCCACGGCATATCTGTGCCCCATAGTGACCCGCTGGTGATCGTAGCGCGGATTCACCGATACGAGGTCCACCAAATACTCATCGATTCAGGCAGTTCGGCGGACATCCTCTTCCACGACTGCTTTCGGCGAATGGGGCTGGCCTCAGCGGACTTGAGGCCGACCTCCCACGTCCTCTCGGGATTCACCAACCACTCCGTCCCGGCGCAAGGGGTGGTCACCCTTCAGTTCACGATCGGCGAGCCCGGCCGCACGCGCACGCTACCGATAGACTTCATTGTGGCTAGGGTCCCCTCGGCCTACAACGTCCTCCTCGGCCGGCCGACTCTGAACTCCCTCCAGGCCCAGATCTTGACATACCACCCGGCGATAAAATTCCCCCTCGGACGAGGTGGGGTGGGCCGTGCCTATAGGAGCCAATGGGTCGCGGAGGTAGGTCTGGCGGAGGCATCTTCCCCCGAGCAATACGCTGATAGCGCCGATTCATGCGGTGACATGGAGGGGTCCCTGAACACCCAGGACAAGCGGAAGGAAGTCCCTGGGGCACCGGTCGAGCCACTGACCGAGGTGCCCTTAGCGGAAGGAGACCCAGGGAAGACCGTCCAGGTCGAGTCACTCCTGACGGGAACCAGCAAGATGACCTGACCGAGTTCCTCCGGAGCAATTCAGACGTCTTTGTTTTGCCCAATCAGAGCAAAGCTCTGTTAAAATTCAAAATTCAAAATTTTGAAGCAACGCTTCAAATCTCGGGCGCAACGCGCCATATGTCAGGCGCTGATACGTCGGCGCAGCGCCCAAGAAGGCGCGTCCAATCAGAGCAAAGCTCTATTTTAAGCAAAATTAAAGGAAGCAACGCTTCAGTTGCGCAAGCACTGCGCTGCGCGACACGTGTCAGAGCAGACGCGCTAGCGCAGTTGCGCTGCGCTGTGCGCTGCACGACACGTGTCACGCGCTGGAGTATTTGCGCCAAACAGAATTAAAATTTTAAAGAAATCTTTCGTTATTGTTAAAACAAGAAGATTCCCTTCTGTAAAACAGAAGCCCTTGGATCAAAGATCCAACGGTGGGGAAAATTCCCCAAATCACTCAGAGAAAGATCTCTTTAAAAAATTTAACTAATTTATGGGCACTATAAAAAGGACCCCCTCAATTCAAAGGCATCAACATTTTTTCTTGAAAAAAGTCAAGAGCTTCAAACAGAGAGAGAACTCTGAGAAAATTCCAAAGAAAAAGGTAAAAACCTTCACGAGAGAGAAGAAATCTCTTTTAATAAATCATTGATCTAAAAACCAGATCAATGATCTTCGCATAATAAACAGTGCTTTGCACTTTTATGAACCTCTGTTTCTTGAAATAAAAAGAAAAACTTATTTTTCTTTGATCAAGAAATTAAATAGTGATTTGCACTTCTGTTCTTGAATCTAAAAGATTCTTAGTGTTCTGCACTTCCAAACTGCGCTGTTGCGCTCTTGGGAAAGCGCCACGTGTCAGCATCTGAATCACTTGCGCTATGAGCTTTGAGATAGAGCTTTGCTCTCTGTAATTGGGGCAACTTACCAAGGTGCGCCACGTGTCAGCAGCGCAAGCGCAGCGCACTAGCGCAGCGCACTGCGCTTGCATGACACGTGTCGTCATCACAAGCGCTTGCGCTCTCTGATTGGCACAAAGCGCCTGAAAATGCAATGCATTTTCTGAAGGGCCGGGCCCAATTAAAAGACCAAGCAGGCCAACATAAATTGCAAAGCAATAAAAGGGCAGAGCCCAAATGAAATTGATGCTCTGCATCATTTATAAAGGGCAGAGCCCAAAACAAATTGATGCTCTGCATCCTTTCTGGGCAAAACCCAAATAAAAATAAAAAGAAATGCAACGCAAAAGTAAATAAAATGTTGAACATTTTCAACTGGACTTAGCCTAATTTTGGCCGTAAGTCCTTAAATTAAATTGACTGAGCAAGATTGCTCTCTTAAATCAATTTACCTCCGGTTCGAGGGTACATCTCCGAACTCCTCTGACACCCATCGTTGTAATCCTTCAACGACGTCAGAGAGGTGACGGGTCCCGACGACCACACATCAATACGGACTGCGGGGTCTTTAAACTCGTGGACCGAAACGTCCTTAAACTAATGCTGGACCGAAACGTCCCTAAACTAATGCTGGACCGAAACGTCCCTAAACTAATGTTGGACCGAAACGTCCCTAAACTAATGTCGGACCACTACGTCTTTAAACTGGAATACGGACCACCACGTCTTTAAACTGGAACATGGATCACCATGTCCCTAAACTGGAATCTGGACCACCACGTCCCTAAACTGGAGCATGGACCGCAACGTCCCTAAACTACCTATGGACCACTACGTCCCTAAACTGGAACAATAGAGCCTCCAAATGCTCTTTTGCTGGATCTAAACGATCCCGTTTAAGTTGATCTTAGCCCCCAAACACGGCTAACGTATCCTTAAACATTCAAACGGACTATAAAACTCTAAACCAACCTTGGTTCAAGGGTACATCTCTGAACTCCTCTGACATCTGCCGTTGTAATCCTTCAACGACGTTAGAGAGGTGACGAGTCCCGATGGCCAGATATTAAATGGATTATAACGTTAAGTTGATCTTAGTCTCAAACAGGACTATCGTATCCTTAACGAATGTTTAAGTTGATCTTAGCCGCAACGCGACTAATGCATCCTTAAACTAAAAACACCAAACCCAAATCTAAGTAAATACGGATTTAGACTAATCCACGTTCTACGGGCGACGGCATCACTCAGTCTCCGTATACAATCCACGGGCAACCACAAACAAAACAGACACACACGACACGAAGTGAAATTCTAGAGAAGGAGAAAGTTGTTACCGCGATGCGGTAGCGTAATTAACTGCAGGGGCTTGCGCCTGCAGGGAAGAGCGTCCCCACAATCAAAAACCTCTCAAGCGAGGGGGAATCTGACGAAGTCTGCTATATCGGCCGCATCCATCTAAACCTCCGATACACGGTGCCATAAATCTGTAAGTCCACGGCAGCACCCCGGCCGTCTAAAAGACGCCAATATGAGGAACAAAACTTTTACGACTGGCGCTATCGCGTACTTTATCCCGGATCGTCCATTAAAGCTAAACTAACAAATTGTAAAGAGGGTAGAATTGTTATACCGAATGATCCGAGTCCTTCGGTCTTCAACCATCATCCCACGCTATATTGCAACTGATCCGAACTTGCTTGATCTCCGTTCTCATCGTCCAGGTGGCACCACGTCGACGGATCTTTAAATGGGCTCCCGCCTCTGAACCGAGGCAACTCGATCGTCAAGTTTGCCAAAAGAGACGACCAAGATGAAGTAGATAATGAGTAGAATACTTTGTCTCGTTACGTCCAAGGCTATGGACGAACGGTTAAAAGAAGTTGCCAATTGGAATCGGGTAAATGGAAATTGAACTGTATGAGATTTCCATACCCTAAACTATCATAATCTTTTCTCTCAAGCAAATGAAAAACCATCATCCTCTCACAAGAGGGGCCGGCCATATATATAAAGAAGAGGGAGAGTGAGTGTAGGAGCAAGGAGAGTGAGTGTAAGGAAAAATATCAAGGATATTTATCATATGCAAAGAATGAGTGGTATGAACACATTAAATGAATTAATCCACCTCACTTAACACCTCACCTCACAATTAATGCAAATGATGAGTCACTAATCCTAGTCACCATTTCTAGAATCTTCTAGAACCATGACTCACCCAAAAGACGAAAGGATAAATCCGCATTTAACCGAATGTCAAATACGGCTGATAGAAAACTGGAAAGTGGCAACTTCCAAAAATTATCCCGAAACGAATTTCAGGATAACCGCGTATCGGTATAAGTATACCCGCATTTGTATTACGACCGAATACAAATGCAACTGAGACAAAGATATTATATCTACACAGTATAATACTGGGTTCCGGCTTAAACCAAAGCCTACCAGTATTATCTGCCCGAAAACTGACACGTGCGAAAATGCACGTGCATTTTCCGAACCTTGTCATAAACCCATACGGCCTCTACAACGTTTCGCCCGAACTTGGGAAAGTTTCGGTGGGGGACTCTAATGACTCATCAGTACACTGGCACTGGGTATAACCCCTAGCACGTCAGAGGTACAAGCTGTACGTAACGTTTTGCCTATGTATTGATTGGAAGGGAAGCTGACGAGCGAACTCATCTATAAACCCTACTGAGCCTGACAGTGACAATATCTGTACAGTCCGGAACATTCGTCTATGAGTATCGCATATACGGCCTAGAGGGTCGGTAAACGTCAGACCCCCAATAGCTGCATAAGTCGTGTCAGAGAGCAGCCCAAAACACCCTGAGATTCTGCTGGTATACCTACCAGTATATCTCGATTACCCTGGCCAGGGATTTCGTGTAATGGCTCTCCTAAACACAGCGCGATCTCACCCCCAATACAGGGAGAGACGAATCCCTGAAGATCCGCTCACTTGCCTCCAATGTGGCTCGGGACTGTACCCAAAATATACCTGTTTGCACGACTCCTTTGACCCGTGGTAGGGTATAAATCAAAGCACAGTGGGAACTCACACGAGACAAATGACGACCTCAGGTCGATGAACTAACCTGTACACATATCACCAGGGAACTGCTATCTGACGATATGTATAATACCAACTAGCATGTTCCCGGCGAGTCCAGTCCGGTGTACTCATAACCCAATGAGCACCTGTATATATTTTAGGTGAATCAACTAACACCAATGGCTTGTGAGACCGGCCACCGCCCCTCATCGGGGTCTCGACTGTATACACTAGTATACTCTGGAGTATCGATACCCTATCTCGAAACTCCCACGAATAGGGACACTTTAAGGATGTGCTTATAGACCCCAGCTCCCACATATATGATCGCCATCATACTGCTGGTAGTCAAACAAGAATCCTATGGGCTCTTTCATGATGATAAAGACAAACCAGATAGCATACTATCATCTCGAGTAAGACTATTTTATCGGTATAGGTCCTCCCTCAATCATTGCAATCACGTACCTACGATCCAATAATTGACTTAGAGGGCACTATATCCAACAAAATCAACTTGGCATCTTCGGAGAGGTGGACGGATAAAACCAAATAGCATCTGCCCCGAATCTCAGCGTCAGGACATCGCGGTCTTGTGCGCCGCCATTCGGAGGGGAACGGATTCTGGCACGCCCGGTGGGACCTTTTCCTCTTTCCACTCCACACTTCATGTGTCGTCTTCGCGAATCAATCGCGGTTTGTTAACGGTTGCCTTTGGATTTCAAGTTACTAAGATTTGGTCTTTTGCCTGGCGCAGAACTCAAGCGTCAATGGCTTCTAACTGCACCAACTGCTCGAAATGCCACTGCAACGGACGCTCCACCTCCCCTGGGGGTGTAGCATATGGGCCCCAAGCGGCCTCCTTCCTCGCTCTGCCGGTAAAACAGGTGACTCAGGCCACCACCGGCCTATTTTTCGGGACCATGATCCCACCTACAAGCTTCTCTATGCCAATACCTGCACCGGAAGTGAACAAGAAGTCGGTCTTCGACCGGCTCACTGCTACGACGGTCCCTGTCAACGAGTCACCCACTGCCAAACCAACAGCCTCTGTTTTCGCCAGGCTGGATCAGAACTCTAAATTGGTTGTCCCAAGGAAGGCAATAACTGCTGCTCCAGAAGTCGTCAAGGCGACGTCCCCTGTCAAAGAGTCAGTCTTTTCAAGACTGACGATTCCTGCTACTGCCCCTGCTCGAGGATCTGTCTTCGACAGGTTGAATATCATCCCTCAAAAGACAACCTCAGTCTTTAAGAGGTTAACACCTGCGGCGCCTCATTCAGACAGGGGGCAAAAAGAAGATGTCTCAATCTCTGAGCCAGTTCCAACGGCTCGTCATGCTCGACGTCGCCATTGGCAACGAGTGAGGAAGGCAGGGGGCAACTCCCCCTCAGGGCTAACTCCACCAGCTCCAGTGGTGGAAGTCAACGCAGCTGTTCCAACTGGGAACAGCTTTGAACTGCTGAGGAGGGTACGCAAGTGTAAGTCCACGTTGCGACCCCCGGTTCTTACGGGGAGGCGGAAACGGTATAAAATCAAAATTTTAACGCAAGAGGCAACATGGACTAAGCTAGGTCGGGATCGTTGTCTAAACTAAAACTAGCAAACTATGCTAAAGAGAGTTAGCTACTCGGATGAAGATGGTTATACCTAAACTTGAATTCCTTCTCTTCAAGCTCCGATGGTGGTTCGATGGCTCCTTCTCGTTGTCTCCGTACGCCGAAGATAGATCCACTTGAAAGCTCCAACCTTTAGCTCCTTCTTCGTTCTTTGAAGAAACTAGTTCACTTGGTTTGCTAAACCTAGTGAACTAGAATGAGTAGAGAGGAAATAGAATGGGATTTTATCTATGGTTCTTGATTCTCAACTCATGAGACAAGAGAACCATAGATCAAGAGAGGGAGCAAGAGGTTGAGGATGAGAGCAAGAGGAGAGCTCAAGAACAAGAGAGAGAATGAGCAAGAAAGAATGAGCAAGTATTTTGTCTCTCACCCTCTCATAATCCAAAGCAATGATAACTCATCATATCAACAAAAGTCTTATGTGATGGTTGAAGTAACCATAACCTTATCATGTCATGCACTCATTTTACTCAAAAGAACAAGCAAGAAAAAGTCTTTGGCATGAAATGATAACCATGGTTATCATGATGGTCAACTAGTCAAGCCTAGTCAACCGGTCAACAAGTCAACAAAAGTCAACAAGTCACCAAAGTCAACAAGTCAACAAAAGTCAACAAGTCAACAACCATATCACCATAATACTTAATTAATATAATAGTTAATCACATATCATATTCTCATTAGGGTTGAGCATAAAGTCAAAAAGTCAACGGTCAACTGTCAACAACCCTAATGAGAATCCGCTGCCTCTGCCTCCCTGTCAACTGTGCATACACACCCGCATCCGCGTTCCGAGGAACACGAATGCAAACTGGATAAATCCAATCCCATAAGGTACACTAGGATCTGGCTTAAACCAAAGCCCGCTAGTGTAAACTGTCCGGACACTGTACGTGCACAAGTGCACGAATGTGACCGAACCCTGTCGCAAAACCATGCGACCTGTCGCAATACCATGCGACCTCTACTCTTTTGCCTAAAGGCGAAAAGCTTTCTGTGTGGGACTCTAAAGACTCGACACTACGCTGGCAGTGGGTTTAACCACAGACCGTAAGCGGCACTAGCTGTGCGTAACGGTCCCCAGGTAATGCCGACAAGAAGACCGACGAGGCGAAACCCATCTGAACTCCTACTGAGCCTGAGTGTGACATTCTCCATACAGTCCGGTCTGTTCGTCTGATACATCGCATGGCGGGCCTAGGGGGCGGTAAAACGTCAGTCCCCCAATAGCGGTACAAGTCGTGCCGGAGTGAAGCCCAATACACCCTGAGATAACACTGGAAACCTACCAGTATATCTCGTTTGCCCTGGCCAGGGACTACTCGTGTAATGGCTCTCCTAGACACAGCGCGATGTCAACCCCCAATACCGGGAGAGACGAATCCTGTCTAACCGTCACTGCCTCCAAGTGCTTCGGGACTGCACCCAACCACCACCTGTTTGCACGACTCCTTTGAGCCGTGGTAGGGTAGTGATCAAAGTACAGTGGGAACACACCCGAGGCGAAGTGACAGTGTCAAGTCAGCGGACTAAGCTGTACTCATGTCACCTGGGAACTGATAACTGACGATAGGTATAATACCAACTAGTCAGTTCCCTACGAGTCCTGTCCAGTGTACCCGTAACCTAACGAGCACCCGCATACTATCTCAAGTACGACGTACTGACGGCTGTGGGACAGACCGTCTTCCACACTGGGATGAGAAGCGCATGCGCTGGTCTACTCCGGAGTATCGATGCCCTGTCTCGATAGTCCTGCGACCAGGGACCTGAATAAGGATGTGCTTATAGATTACCCAGCCCCCACTAGTGTGACTGCCATCACAACGCTGGTAATCAAGCAAAGATCCTAAGGGCTCCACTAATGCGTATAAGTGATATACTGAAATAAACACAAGTACACATTGAAGTAGAAACAAACCAAGTAGCATACTACTATTTTGAGCAAGATTGTATATACAAGGTGAATATCCCAAGCATCCATTAAGTAATATACAAACTAGTATGATACAGTAATGGCCTCTAGGGCATATACACTAACAATCTCCCACTTGCACTAAGGCCATGTACTGGCGTATCGAAGACCTATCATCTCGATCAGCCGCTCGAACTGAGTCTGGGGCAAGGCCTTGGTGAATGGATCTGCAGTGTTGTCTTCTGAAGCGACTCTCCGAACCTCGATCTCCTGGCGATCTACGATCTCCCTGATCAGGTGATACCGCCTTAAGATGTGCCTGGATTTCTGATGGGACCTGGGTTCCTTCGCTAAAGCTATAGCCCCGTTGTTGTCGCAATACAGAGGTATTGGATCAACAATGGACGGAACCACCTGAAGTTCTTTCAAGAACTTCCTCATCCAGACAGCTTCTTTTGCGGCATCAGATGCAGCGATGTATTCCGCTTCCATCGTCGAGTCTGCAACGGTTTCCTGTTTGGAACTCTTCCAACACACCGCCCCTCCATTGAGGGTAAAGACAAAACCCGACATGGACTTGGAATCATCCTTGTCACTCTGGAAGCTGGAGTCAGCAAAGGCCTCGATCTGGAGGTCCTTTCCGCCATACACCAAGAACATCTCCTTAGTCCTTCTCAGGTACTTGAGAATGTTCTTTACCGCTATCCAGTGTTTCTCCCCAGGGTTAGACTGATACCGGCTTACCACACTCAGTGCATAAGCTACATCCGGTCTGGTACACAACATCGCATACATTATAGAGCCTACCGCAGAAGCGTAGGGTATAATAGACATGCGATCCCTCTCCAAATCAGTCTTGGGAGACATCTCTTTAGAGAGGGTGATCCCGTGACAAGCCGGTAGGTTACCGCGCTTGGAATCTTCCATACTGAATCTCTTCAGTATGGTGTCGATGTACCTGGACTGTGAAAGTCCTAATATCCTCTTGGATCTGTCACGGTAGATCCGGATACCCAGAATGTACGAGGCATCACCCAGGTCTTTCATGGAGAACCTGTGTGACAAGAACCCCTTGACAGATTGTAGCATAGGAATGTCATTTCCTATTAAGAGAATGTCATCCACGTATAAAACGAGGAATACTACAGTTCTCGCTACAAATCTACTATAGATGCATGGTTCATCTGGATTTTTGATAAAGCCAAATTCTTTGACCGTCTCATCAAAGCAGATGTTCCAACTCCGCGATGCCTGCTTTAGTCCATAGATGGACTTAAGCAACTTGCACACCTTTCCGCTGCTCCCACTCTGAATGAAACCCTCTGGCTGATCCATATAGACACACTCCTCTAAATTTCCATTTAGAAAAGCGGTTTTTACGTCCATCTGCCAAATCTCATAATCGTGGAAGGCAGCAATGGCAAGAAGGATCCGAATGGATTTCAGCATGGCTACTGGAGAAAAGGTTTCGTCGTAGTCCAAGCCAGGTCTTTGACGAAAACCCTTTGCTACCAGCCTAGCTTTATAGGTCTCAACCTGTCCATCTACACCAATCTTCCTTTTGAAGATCCACTTGCATCCTACGGGTTTTACCCCGTCTGGAGCAATGTCCAACGTCCATACCTTGTTGGTGTACATGGACTCCATTTCGGTCCGCATTGCATCCAGCCATTTCACTGAGTCAATGCTCTGAACGGCCTGCTGGAAGCTAGTAGGCTCATCATAATCTATGATGCAATCCTCTCTATCCCCGTCTATGAGAAAACCGCAGTATCTCTCGGGCGGATGAGACTGCCTACTACTCCTGCGGAGCGGCGTAGGAATGTCCTGTTCTGTTGAACCCTCTGGTTCCACTAAGCTTTCAGTAACAGTCTGTGGTTCTGGAATTTCTTCCAGTTCTATTGTGTTCCCACTTATCTGGGTTTCCAAAAACTCAGTTTCCAAGAAGCGGGCATGCTGAGAAACAAAAACCTTTTGTTCCTCAGCGGAATAGAAAAGATACCCCCTGGAGTTCCTTGGGTATCCCACAAACTTACACTGTACTGAACGTGCCTCAAGCTTGTCCGCATGCTGCTTTTTTACAAAAGCTGGACATCCCCATACCTTAAGATAATTAAGACAGGGTTTCTTCCCAGTCCACATCTCATATGGGGTGGTGGGCACAGTCTTGGTAGGAGCCTTGTTCAAGAGATACGCAGCTGCTTCTAGTGCATATCCCCAGAATGATCGCGGTAACTCAGCGTTACTCATCATGGACCGAACCATATCCAATAGGGTTCGGTTCCGTCTCTCCGATACACCGTTATGTTGCGGAGTGTATGGAGGAGTAAGCTGAGAGAGAATACCATTCTCTTTTAAGTAATTCAGGAATTCGGCACTTAAGTATTCTCCACCTCGATCCGATCTTAGAATCTTAATACTTTTGCCGGTCTGTTTCTCTACTTCATTCTTATACTCCTGGAATTTTCCAAAGGCCTCGGACTTATGTTTCATTAAGAAGACATAACCGTACCTTGAGAAGTCATCCGTAAAAGTAATGAAGTAAGAATGTCCGCTTCGGGCATGTGTAGACATTGGACCGCACACGTCACTGTGTACGAGTCCTAAGAGCTCGCTCGCTCTTACTCCTTGTCCAGTAAACGGAGTCTTTGTCATCTTTCCTTTGAGACAAGATTGACAAGTGGCATACGATTGATATTCGAACGCATTCAAATATCCTTCTGTATGTAACTTAGTCAACCTTCTCTCATTGATGTGACCCAATCTACAATGCCATAAGAAAGTCTGATTCATTTCCAGAGACTTTCTTTTGTGTGTATTCTGGACGTTGAAAATCTGTGGTTGGTTTAACACGTATATACCATTACTCAATGTACCTGACCCAATCAAAACTTGATTAAGGTGAATGTTTACAACATTACTTACAAACGCAAATTCATAACCTTCTTTAGAAACTAAAGATACAGAAATGATATTACAAGTTGCGTTGGGTACAAAAAAGCAATTACGCAAAACCAAAACATGTCCATCTGACATTCCCAGGTGATAGTCCCCCACGGCTTTAGCATCCATGCTAGCTCCGTTCGCAACTTTGAGGGTCATGTCACCTGCCTTCAAAACACTACGGTTTCTCAACGCCTGCAAAGAATTACAGATATGAGATCCTGATCCGGTATCCAATACCCAGGAAGTAGAGTTTATTGAAAGACAGTTTTCAATAACATACACACCTGAAGCTGAAGCTGCAACCTGCTTCAATTCCTGTGTTCTGGCCTTCCAGGCCCTGCAATCATTCTTCCAGTGTCCTTTCTTATGAAAATAGAAGCATTCTTCCTTATCCACAAGCTTCCCCGCTATCTTTGTTGCTTTGCCTTTTCCCTTCGTATCCACTTTACCAACACCGCCCCTTGGTTTGGCGGGGGCCTTCTTCTTCTTTCCCTTGGCTTTCGCCTTGGACCTAGAAGAAGATGATCCTCCTACAAACAAAGTGGATGTTTCCCTACCTTTCTGTAGGGTGCCCTCTGCGCTCCTCAGCATGTTGAGGAGCTCTGATAGTTCAACCTCTTTTTCTTGTAGGTTGAAGTTCAGTATAAACTGGGCGTAAGTGGAAGGAAGGGACTGGAGAACTATATCCGTATATAGCTCACTCTCCAATGTGATCCCTAGGTCAGCGAGCTCCTCAATGAAGCCGATCATCTTTAGCACATGCTCGGCTACTGATGATCCGACGGCCATTCTTGTCGAAAATAACTTTTTCGACGCTTCGTATCTTGCGATACGTGATTGCTCTCCATACAGTTCTTTTGTATGGAGCAATATGGACTCCATGTCCATATTCTCATGCCTCCTCTGATGTTCGTTGTCCATCGAGGCAAGCAGGAGGCACTTGGCCTTCGCGCTATCAATCTCCCAAGTCTTGCGGATTTCCTTATCCGCGACGCTGGAAGTTGGACCAGGGACAGGGGGAGCTTTGGTGGTAAGAAGATACCCCAGCTTGTCATAAGTGATTGCTATCTTGACATTCCTGAGCCAATCTTTGTAGTTTGGCCCTGTCAGTTTGTTTTTATCTAGGAGTAACTTAAGTCCAGCCATGTTGATTGGTCGCTGCAATTAGGAGAGAGAAGAAGAAACACTCAGCATGATGCTCTTGCAAGTTTAGAGTGGTTTTTAGTTTGTCTAAACAGGATGGCTCCCACTGTTTCTCGAATCCCTCCTCAAACCATAAAGGAAGAATTAGTCAGGATCAATCCCACCGTACAATACTTGCTTAACCGTTCAGCCAGGCCGGTGTCGGTACTTCGAGGGAGGTTTTCCAACGCTTTCGCGAAGTTCCTTAATTAGAGAACCTCTTTTCCCTGGGGGCGTAGCCCCGCTAACACCTTTCTAGGCACCTACTAGGTTTATAGCATTGATCGTTAAGTGAGAAATTCCCGAGGAGTAGCATATACTCACAGTAGGATCGGGATCCAAATATCATCGCGTGACGAAACTGAAGGAATCCTACCAGAATCATCACACTCCAAATGGTATGCAAATCTAGCAAGTTTCAGTACTTATGAAACTCCCGATGTGGATTTTTGCCCCATGCTCTTATGACCTTGACGAAGGTCAACAAATCATAAGTCACATGTCAAGTTCTGCCCGTCATTATCTAGGTTAATTTGAATCCACCCGTATGTACCCTTGACGAAGGTCAACAAGGTAATGCGAATGTCCCAAACCAACGCATCTATCTATGCTACATATGAATACCCAATAGCTACCAATCACTATGCTTTGACGAAGGTCAACAAACACAGCTTGAATACTTATTGAATATTCATACGAAACGACGGAGGGCTACGAATGGTTTTGGCGAAACCGTGAACGTAGTGAACTTGATTTAATCGATGGAACGAGATAGCTTTTAGAAGGAGTGGCTCAAGCTCCGCATTTAAAAGTTATTTTGAAAAGAACGGAGTGGTTTTTCGAAAGTGTTCCAACGACTTTAACTTGGTTTATTATCTTGCATTAGTTCTTTTAATGCGTGATATTCTTGCATTAGTACTTTTAATGCGTCCCATCATTTAACCCTACCATTGCAGAAAACAACCAAAATATGACGTACGCTTATGCCATTCGCATTCGCCACTGGGCCCCGTCATTACCCGTTAGGTTACTTAACTAACGACAGAGCGGGGGCTGGGCTAGCGCGTCTGTAAAACATAAGCAACGCCTAAATAGTAAGCAATGATAGACATTACAGATCACAGATGAATGCATTGGATATACTAGCAATCCGCAATCCTTTCGAGCCTGAAACGAAAAGCGGATAACACGGTCGCGGTGAATAGCCAAATACCCCACCCAAGACCCCTACGGGTGCGGCAAACTACCCGCCAAGTACTCGGTAGTTTGTGCACCCCTCCATGGGTCTATCCTAGGAGCAAAAACAGTAAAAAGAATTATACAATGACGGCTACAACCCCGACCCGGTTGTGCGGCCAAACAAATAATATTATTACATCAATTTACATTTACAATGAATGAAAGAAAAACAAAAGCTCATCTCACATCCACCCCGGCTATTCACCCGCGACAGTCCAACACATTCATATACACATTCCAGCACATTACAGATCATGTATAACCCCGACTAATCGACTTATAGCGATTAGCCGACGTTCAATACATGCAAGCATCACAGATATAACCATCATAGTCAAAGTGCAGTGAAGTTCGGAAAAATACGGAATTATAGGACCCCAAAAGGAAATTTCTTTTCTGGACAATCTGGGCACATATAATATATTTTAAAAATCCCAAAACCAACACACAAACACACTGCACGAAAAACGATGCAGAGAAGACAACAACTCGCGGCGGTTCCGCGGCGGCTAAGAAGGCTCACGCGGCGGAAGGGCGGCAGTTTAGACGAGTCACTGTATCGTTTTTCTTGGGTGTTCACACAAAACCCTGAGCCGAATTTACAAGTATAAAGTTTTTCATTTTGAGCAGAAAAAATTTCAACAGAAACTCAGTTTTTGTGAAGTTTGGTTTTTGGATTTTTCCGGTTCCGAACTTCGTTACACTTCACTACCAAGCTAGTTTAAGTTTAGTTAGGCTTTGATACCACTGTAAGTCCACGTTGCGACCCCCGGTTCTTACGGGGAGGCGGAAACGGTATAAAATCAAAATTTTAACGCAAGAGGCAACATGGACTAAGCTAGGTCGGGATCGTTGTCTAAACTAAAACTAGCAAACTATGCTAAAGAGAGTTAGCTACTCGGATGAAGATGGTTATACCTAAACTTGAATTCCTTCTCTTCAAGCTCCGATGGTGGTTCGATGGCTCCTTCTCGTTGTCTCCGTACGCCGAAGATAGATCCACTTGAAAGCTCCAACCTTTAGCTCCTTCTTCGTTCTTTGAAGAAACTAGTTCACTTGGTTTGCTAAACCTAGTGAACTAGAATGAGTAGAGAGGAAATAGAATGGGATTTTATCTATGGTTCTTGATTCTCAACTCATGAGACAAGAGAACCATAGATCAAGAGAGGGAGCAAGAGGTTGAGGATGAGAGCAAGAGGAGAGCTCAAGAACAAGAGAGAGAATGAGCAAGAAAGAATGAGCAAGTATTTTGTCTCTCACCCTCTCATAATCCAAAGCAATGATAACTCATCATATCAACAAAAGTCTTATGTGATGGTTGAAGTAACCATAACCTTATCATGTCATGCACTCATTTTACTCAAAAGAACAAGCAAGAAAAAGTCTTTGGCATGAAATGATAACCATGGTTATCATGATGGTCAACTAGTCAAGCCTAGTCAACCGGTCAACAAGTCAACAAAAGTCAACAAGTCACCAAAGTCAACAAGTCAACAAAAGTCAACAAGTCAACAACCATATCACCATAATACTTAATTAATATAATAGTTAATCACATATCATATTCTCATTAGGGTTGAGCATAAAGTCAAAAAGTCAACGGTCAACTGTCAACAACCCTAATGAGAATCCGCTGCCTCTGCCTCCCTGTCAACTGTGCATACACACCCGCATCCGCGTTCCGAGGAACACGAATGCAAACTGGATAAATCCAATCCCATAAGGTACACTAGGATCTGGCTTAAACCAAAGCCCGCTAGTGTAAACTGTCCGGACACTGTACGTGCACAAGTGCACGAATGTGACCGAACCCTGTCGCAAAACCATGCGACCTGTCGCAATACCATGCGACCTCTACTCTTTTTCCTAAAGGCGAAAAGCTTTCTGTGTGGGACTCTAAAGACTCGACACTACGCTGGCAGTGGGTTTAACCACAGACCGTAAGCGGCACTAGCTGTGCGTAACGGTCCCCAGGTAATGCCGACAAGAAGACCGACGAGGCGAAACCCATCTGAACTCCTACTGAGCCTGAGTGTGACATTCTCCATACAGTCCGGTCTGTTCGTCTGATACATCGCATGGCGGGCCTAGGGGGCGGTAAAACGTCAGTCCCCCAATAGCGGTACAAGTCGTGCCGGAGTGAAGCCCAATACACCCTGAGATAACACTGGAAACCTACCAGTATATCTCGTTTGCCCTGGCCAGGGACTACTCGTGTAATGGCTCTCCTAGACACAGCGCGATGTCAACCCCCAATACCGGGAGAGACGAATCCTGTCTAACCGTCACTGCCTCCAAGTGCTTCGGGACTGCACCCAACCACCACCTGTTTGCACGACTCCTTTGAGCCGTGGTAGGGTAGTGATCAAAGTACAGTGGGAACACACCCAAGGCGAAGTGACAGTGTCAAGTCAGCGGACTAAGCTGTACTCATGTCACCTGGGAACTGATAACTGACGATAGGTATAATACCAACTAGTCAGTTCCCTACGAGTCCTGTCCAGTGTACCCGTAACCTAACGAGCACCCGCATACTATCTCAAGTACGACGTACTGACGGCTGTGGGACAGACCGTCTCCCACACTGGGATGAGAAGCGCATGCGCTGGTCTACTCCGGAGTATCGATGCCCTGTCTCGATAGTCCTGCGACCAGGGATCTGAATAAGGATGTGCTTATAGATTACCCAGCCCCCACTAGTGTGACTGCCATCACAACGCTGGTAATCAAGCAAAGATCCTAAGGGCTCCACTAATGCGTATAAGTGATATACTGAAATAAACACAAGTACACATTGAAGTAGAAACAAACCAAGTAGCATACTACTATTTTGAGCAAGATTGTATATACAAGGTGAATATCCCAAGCATCCATTAAGTAATATACAAACTAGTATGATACAGTAATGGCCTCTAGGGCATATACACTAACAGCAAGAACTCTCCAACCGCTACACTGAAAAGATCTCCTCCATCTGCGGAGAGAGTTCCGGAAACAAAACAAGAACAGCCCCCTCAACGGCTGTCCTCAAGAATTTATAAAGTTTGGCGGAGGGTTCAAGACTCTGTGATCAACCCAGATCACTCTCGTCAGCGAAAGAAGGCGAAGGTACAAAAAGGAAAAGGCCGTTCTATTGAACAGCAAGGGACAACAATCGCTAGGGTGCCCACTGCAACGGCCCCTTCAACTTCAACGGCCCACAAAAGAAGAAGGCCGGAGAAAACCCCCGCGTCGGCGATAGATATCAGAGGTGATGAACCCAAACGCCCTAAGTCAGGGGGCATAATAGTTCATACCGTCTACGTGGCATCTGGTAAAGAAGATAGCCGCATATCTACGGGTCATCGAGCGCTCACCCGATCAGTGACCAAGGCACAGGAGCAGCAGCAAAAGCTCCAAGAAATGATGAATGCTATGGCTGCACTTACCGGACCAAAAGAAAGCCCTGAAACGTCCTCGGACGAACGTCAGGAGGAAGAAACCGATGCTGAATTCCTTCGTCGGATATTGGAGAAGAAAGACAAAGAGGCTGCTGAACAAGCAGCCAACATACAGCGTATGGGCCTCCTCTTCCAAGACATGATAGGGATGATGATACAACAAGATCCTCCGGCTGAAGAGCCCCCGATCGTCCTTAGAGACGACAGGGGAGAAACATCAAATCCTCCACCAGCTCTGTCGATGGCTAAGGAGGATACAATCTCCAAAGCCGATTTGGATGAGTACATCGCCCAGCAAATACGGGTTCATCATGCGACCGAAACGGCCGGCCAGGTCGTAAAAACGGGGTGGCCATATCCAAGTTGGTACGATCAAATCAAGTACCCATCCGGTTACACAATTCCCAAGTTCCATGTCTACAAGGGGACGGGCAATCCTCACCAGCATGTCGCCCAGTTCAGGGCACTCTGCGGCAACACCGGTGCTGATGACAAGCTTTTACTTCGCCAGTTTGTTGGAAGTTTATCGGATACGGCGTTCGAGTGGTACTCTGAGCTCCCGAACGACTCTATCAAAACCTTCGTAGAAATGGAGCTATTGTTTACTCAGCGTTTTGCAAGCGCCAGTGAACGTACCCCGATGACGGCACTGATTAACGCCAGGGTAAAGCCAGGCGAGACATGGGTCCAATATGCTATACGGTGGCGTAATTTATGGTCAAAGTGCGAGCAGCGCATTGAAGAAGCTCCCGCAGTGGGTATGTTTGTGGGCACCCTTGATCCGCAAGCAACCATTTCGCAATTTATGATGTTTTTCAAGCCGACTACCTTCCAGGCCTTGATTGACAAGCTAGCGCAAATGGATCAGATGGGCCATAAACCCCCTCTTCCAAAGCCGGACTCCCGAAATGACAAAGGGAAGGGAAAAGCGATCATTGTCGCTAATGCTCAACAACAACCGAGCGACTCGAAGTCGGTTGTTCGTCAAAATAATACGCGTCCATACGTGGCCCTTGAGGAGAGGCTAGGACATTCTTACTCCTTTCCCCGCGATAAAACGAGGAGGTTATTCGAGCTGGCGTTGCGCAACAGACTCATAAATCTGCCGGATCCAAAACGTCCATTACAACCAAGTGACGTCAACGAGCCCAACTACTGTCCTTATCATCGAGTACTAGGCCATCCAATCGAAGATTGCTACGTTTTCAAGAATTGGCTTGAAAACCAGTACCGACAGGGCAAGTTCGCGTTATCTGACAAATGGAAGGTGAATCCCCCGTAGCCCCACACCTCTAAAGAGACGAATACGCCGGGGGCAACATGCTCCGTCGTTGAAGAAGCTCCTTGGGAGGTTGTATTATCAACCAAGACAAAGAGGATTCTAAACGACCTCCAGACATGTCCAGCGATCAAATGGAAGAACCCGTTGGAACCGCAGGTCATCGAAGGGATGTTGAAACCACGTCCAACTCTAAAGACCGATGGTGGTGGCTCAAGCACTCGCAACCAGTCGTCAAAATCTTCGAAAAAGAAGAAAAAGAAGTCAAAGAAGCCCGTGAAGCCTGGCGACAAGCGCACGGACCTGCAAAAACAAATTGATGCGCTGGAGGAATACAACCAGAAGGCACGGACTCCCATTACATTCCAAGAGTTCCTCAATCACATCTTTCGAGAAGAAGATGAGGGAGAAAGTTCATCGGATGAATCCGAGGAATATGTGGCGAGCTGTCATATGATTTCCCATTCGATCACGAACGATGAGGAGACTCCTTGCACCGAAAAGCTGGGGGCAGATCCTGAACCAAAAGTTCTGGGGCCATCAGATGAGGAAATTGACGCATTCCTCAACGAAGCTCGATTGAGAAGTAAAGCTGATCGAGAACGCAAGACGGCTATATTGGAAAGGGCCAAGCGCCAGCGACTTGATGAAAGAGCTGAGATGATCCCGCTGGAGCAAAACACCTCCGCTGCCGACAAAAGCCAATTCAAGATGAGGAAGAAGTTTGCTAAGGCCATATCAATGGGCATGAAGCTACCATCCTCTGAAGCAAACATCACCGGTGAAGTGGAAATGCACCCCTCCTATTGCTTATATCATCAGAAGATTTCGCACCCCATACTAGAGTGCAAAGCTTTCGATAGATGGTGGTAAGGATACGTTGCTCATCGACAACGCTTTAAGCGGGAAAAGCGTAAAACTCGTCGAGAGCAAAGAAATACGACCGAAGGGCTTAAAAGAACTGCTAGCGATTGTTGCATGGTTAACACCGGTAGATCACAAGTGCCTACATTCGGGAGTGATTCTGATGAAGAGCTAGAACTTTCCCCTCTCTTTAAAGAGTCCGCTTCGAGAAAAGAAGAAGAACCGAAGGTTTGCGAAAATATCCGGCTACGTAATCGCACGCTGCCCGAAAAGAACCTCGGACCCTCGAACAAAAAAGATAAAGGGAAAGAAAAGGCCACTGAAGATATCGTCTTAGATGACCAAGTGGTGGAAGAGCTAGCTGCCAAAGACCCACCAAAGAAGAATAAGGTGGATTACAACGTCTTAGCACATCTGAGGAAGCTGCCCTCACAGCTCAGCATTCTTGACGCCCTTTTGCTATCAAAAGAGGCGAGAGGTTCGTTGATTAAGGCGCTCCAAGACCCAGAACAATTCCAAGCATGCCTGGCCGAGGAAAAGATGAAGGATGAATTGGAGGAAGTGCACACGGCCGATGTCACTTTTGGCGATGAAGACCTTCTACTTGGGACGTGCGAACACAATCGCCCTCTCTATGTCTCGGGATACTGCCATGATATAAAGATAGGCAAAATCCTGATCGATAACGGGTCGTCTGTTAACCTACTCAACGTGCAGGTGTTGAAAGAAATCTGCATGAGCGTCCGGCACCTTGCTCGTGACAAGATCACCATCTCCGGGTTCGACTCCCAGTCATCAAAGACTCTTGGATCTGTGATACTGACGCTACGCTTCGGGCTACTCATCACGGACATTAAGTTCCACGTCATAGACGCCAAGACATGCTACAACGCTTTGCTCGGCCGACCATGGTTACACGAGTACAACATCATCCCTTCTACACAACTTCAGTGTATGAAGTATTTTAAGGATGGTTTCGAGTATACCGTGATGGGAGAACTGAACCCGTTCTCTGTAAACGAGGTCCGCAAATATGAAGACGCCAAATACTTCTTACCGGATTTCGAAGACACAGAGAAGTGTCACAAGCCGGAGAATAAAACTAACGCTACCATCCCTGTCTTCGGCAGTGATACTGAGGAGGAAGAGGAGAAAGTTTATTCGGGTCCGCCCCAACACAACAAGCCAGGACCATCCGCTCCTACGTTGATCTTTGGTAGCGACTCGGAAGATGAAGTCCATGCTGTATTCTCTGCTCGACCTTCAATACAAACGTCCGCTAACGAAGAGCAAAGTCTACAAGTTGCCATAGTGCCGCTTAAACACCATAAAGAACTGGATGCACTTAATATCTACAGTGTAGAAGAGTTGCGGACATTCTATATCCCTCCCAGGCGAGAGAGCGAGAAAGCAATCCTGTTTTACCGCTCTGAAGAAACCAAGGTAGAAAAAGAAATCTGGCATGGCGCGGATTCTACGCTCGACAGGCTTCAACCTATCCATCTCCCCAGATATTATACGGAAGGTTTGAAAAAGCTGCTGAAACGCCAGGGGATACCCTTCAGACAGACCGTTAGAAAGGCCAAATTCTATGACAGGGTCTGGAACGTCCCCGGGATTCAACGCAAACTGCCTAACGGGAGAATGGAAACAAAAGGGCTTGGATACATCCGCTCAAAGAAACGAGAGTTACTACCCGGCTGCTACGTCGTGTATGACCTTGATGAAGAAACGGATGCTCAATGGGAGGATGCTAATCCTAAGCCAGTGAAAGTTCTAGATGCAAAGGAGCCCAGTCCGTCGTTCGAGGAACAAATGGACAAACTTATAAAGAAAGCTGGTCAAAAAGTCCGAGATGATCACAACCGCGAGACGGCCATCTACGAGAAAGCCAAGACGCAACGCCTTCTCCAACAGGCCGTAAAGGATGAAAATGCCGCTCCTTGTCAACCTGTTATAAAGAAGGCTCGGCGCAAAAGCAGAAATAAGTCGAAAGGCCAAAAAGGTGCTCAACAACAACAAAGCAGGGCTAAGAAGCCACGCAAACGGGAGTCGAGCGTTATTGATCTATCCCTCATGAAGAAAATGAGTCGAGCATACTCTTTTCCTCGAGATAAGACGAAGAGGATACTTGAGCTTGCTCTAAAACATCAGATGCTTACACTGCCGGAGTCCAAGCGCCCCGAACAAGCTAGCGAAGTCTCTGGCCCAAACTATTGCTCTTACCATCGAGTAATAGGGTACCCGCTCGAAGACTGCTTCACCTTTAAGAATTGGGTCGAAGATCAGTACCAGCTCGGCAAGTTCGCTCTGTCTAACAACTGGAAGGTAACGCCGCCACAGAAGCACGAGCCCAAGGCCACGAAAGAAGAACCGGTTCTACATTGGGATTGGAAGCGAATTCGCACCTGTCACATGATTACAACATTAAAAGAAGAGCCCGAGGACATAGATGAGCTCCCTTGGTGCTTCGAAAACAGCAGCGACGAGATAATCTCAGAATTCCCACCAGCGCCAAAAGAGCTGGAAGACGGAATCCATACCACTGCAGATAACCTCAAGAAGATTGAGTTGGGGACGGCAAACGATCCACGACCGACATTCATCAGCGAGTTACTATCTGAAGAAAGGGTAGCTGCGTTAAAGGATGTGCTTCTGCAGCATAGAGATTGCTTCGCGTGGAACTATTCCGAAATGCCGGGACTAGATCCAGAAATCACTGTGCATAGATTGGCGATATCCCCGGACATCAAGCCAGTCAAACAGGCGCCGAGAAGAATGCGGCTCGAGCTTGAGATGAGCATCAATGTTGAGGTCAAGAAGCTGATCGACTCTGGCTTCATCCAGGAAGTTCAATATCCGGAATGGATCGCCAACATCGTCCCGGTGATGAAGAAAAATGGGACAGTGCGCATATGCGTAGACTTCCGGGATCTTAATAAAGCTTGCCCGAAGGATGATTTTCCAGTGCCAGTCACCGAACTGATGATAGACAATACGTCTACTCACAAGGTTTTCTCCTTCATGGATGGCTCGTCAGGGTATAATCAGATAAAGATGCATCCCGAAGACTAGAAGCACACAGCCTTCAGGACCCCTTTGGGAATATTCTGTTATAAAGTGATGCCCTTCGGATTAAAGAACACCGGTGCCACTTACCAAAGGGCCATGACGAAGATCTTCGATGACCTTATACATGAAGTCGTCGAGTGCTATATCGACGACTTTGTGGTTAAGAGCAAATCATACGAAGAACATCTCGAGCATTTGAAGACCGTGTTTCAACGCCTTTGGCAATACAACTTGAAGATGAACCCTCTCAAATGTGCATTCGGAGTTTCCTCGGGCAAATTCCTGGGATTCATCGTCCGACACCGGGGTATCGAAATAGATCCGTCCAAGATCAAGGCGATCATGGAAATGCCTCCGCCAAGGACTCTCAAACAGCTGCGGTCTCTCCAAGGGAAGCTCGCATATATACGGCGATTTATAGCCAAGCTTTCAGGAAAATGCCGTCCTTACAGCCACCTGATGAAGAAGGGAACCCCGTTTGTCTGGGACCAAAAATGCCAAAGCGTATTAGACAAGATCAAGCAATACCTGCAGAACCCGCCGGTGTTGGCTGCCCCGGTCAAGGGAAAACCCCTCATTCTTTATACAACCGCCCTCGAAGGTTCCTTAGGCGCATTATGGGCACAAGAGAACGATCAAGGGAAGGAAAGAGCACTCTACTACTTAAGTCGAGTCCTGCTGGGGGCAGAAAGCAACTACTCTCCCATTGAAAGACACTGCCTGGCGTTGATCTTCGCGATAACAAAGCTCAGGCACTATGCATTGGCGCATGAGGTCCGTCTCATTTCGAAGGTCGACCCCCTTAAATACTTGATGTCGAAGGCCATGTTGACGGGACGACTCGCTAAATGGGCCCTTCTCTTGATGGAGTTCTCGATAACATATCAACCTCTCAAGGCAGTGAAAGGCCAGGCCATCGCCGACTTCCTCGCTGAGCACCCGATACCTGCCGACTCTCCTTTAAACTGCGATCTTCCAGACGAACATGCGTTTGATGCGATCGATGGTGACAATACCCGATGGGAGCTTTATTTCGACGGAGCATCTTCCGTGAAAAAGCGCAAACAAAGTACCCCTATAATCAAATCGGGAGTAGGCCTCATATTCGTAACTCTACAAGGAGGGATTATGCGCTTTGCCTTCTCCTTAACAGAGCCGAGGACGAATAACGAAGCCGAATATGAAGCCTTGATAGCAGGCCTCGAGATCGCCATCGACATAGGAATTGAAAACATCCTCATATACGGAGATTCTCAACCGGTCGTTAGTCAAGTAAACGGCGACTACCAAACGTGCAAGCCAGAACTGGTGAAGTACGGCGAAAAAGTGCAACAACTGTTGACCCAAATTCCCTCCTATACTTTTGAGAACATACCGCGCGCGGAAAACAGCAAAGCAGACGCGTTGGCCAAACTTGCTAAAGAGCTGGCTGACGAGAACCTCGAGGACGTCAGAATCATGGTACAAAGCCGTCGGGTGCTTTCCCCAGCAGAAATATCTCCGGAATCATCCGAAGAAAAAGGAGCGAGCGAGCAGACGACCCTGCAAGTAAAAGATTGGGAAAATACCGAAGATTGGAGAGAAGTCTTCATAGACTACTTTAAATCCCACCGAATGCCTGAAGAAGCGTCCACAAGACATCAGCTCATGAAGCGGGCTCTATCTTTCGCCTTCGTCAATGATACTCTGTACAAGAGATCGTTTGATTCTTTGTGGCTGAGATGCTTAGGACCCGACGAAGCAAGAAGGGTCGTCCAGGAAGTTCATGACGGACTCTGCGGTTCTCACCAAGCAGGCCCAAAGATGAAGTTGAAGATCAAACGGATGGGCTACTATTGGCCCACAATGGTCCAGGACTGCCTCGAATATGCGAAGCAGTGTCACTCATGCCAAATTCATGGGGACTTCATCCATCAGCATCCAAATCCATTACATCCAACAGTGGCTAGCTGGCCGTTCGAAATGTGGGGAACTGACATAGTCGGCCCTATTGAACCAGCATCGTCTAGGGGATATCGTTTCATCCTAGCGATGACTGATTACTTCTCCAAATGGGCAGAAGCAATACCGTTGAGGGAAGTGAAGACGGAGAATATCCTCCATTTCTTCAAAACGCACGTCATATATCGGTTTGGAACTCCGAGACGGATCATCTCCGATAACGGGCCAGCTTACAGAAGCCACAAGATCAGTCTCTTCGCGCAGCAGCATAATATAGACTGGAGGTATTCTTCAGTCTATAATCCGCGAGCTAACGGTCTCGCCGAGGCCTTCAACAAGACCTTGACGAAAATTATAAAGAAAACGGTGTCCCGAAATAAGAAAGACTGGCACGAGAGACTGCAAGAGGCCCTTTGGGCGTATCGAACTACATTCAAGACAGCCACGAACACAACGCCATACGCGTTGGTGTTCGGTACGGAAGCAGTACTCCCCCTCGAGATAGAGTTACCCTCTCTGCGAGTGGCAGTCCACTACGAGCTAACGGATGAAGAAAATGCTCACCTTCGGCTTGAGGAGCTTGACGCCCTTGATGAAACCCGGCTCATAGCACAGCAAAATCTGGAAGCTTATAAAGTAAAGATGACGCGCTCATATGAAAGATTGACCCGACCGAGGACATTCCGCCAAGGCGAACTTGTGCTAGTGGTCAAAAGGCCTATGATTCCCAATCGCGCTAAGCGAGGAAAATTCGAGCCAAACTATGAAGGCCCATACATCATAGATAAGGTCTACCAGGGTGGGGCCTATCTACTCATGGACATGCACGGTGAAAGGCCTTTCAGGCCAATAAACGGTCGCTTCCTAAAGAGATACTACGCTTAATGAGCCACAGCCTAGGTCAATGATAGATGACGACGACTATGTCCGCTCGCTATCTTCCTAAGCTCAAACTCTATCAGCAGTAACCAGCCTTCTCAAAGACGGACTGAAATGTCCTTAAACTAATAGCAGACCGAAACGTCTTTAAACTACTACCGCAGCATCTTTTAGGCTGACGAGATATAAAAAAAACATATAAAAATAAAATAAAATAAAAAACGGTATGTCCATAAGCAAAAAGGACACGGATGAAAACCCAAAAGGGCTCCGTGAGTAAAAACAGCAGGGCTACCGGCGAGTGTTCGTGAAAACCCGGAAGGGCGCAACCTCGTAAAAAAAAGAAGAAGAAGAAGAAAATTAAAAAAAATGGTATGTCCATGAGCAAAATGGGCACGGATGAAAACCCGAAAGGGCTTCGTGAGTAAAAACAGCAGGGCTACCGGCGAGTGTTGTGAAAACCCGAAAGGGCGCAACCTCGTTAAAAGACACTTATAGGGTCCTCTCGATCTTGTAAGGAGAAACCACCCGCGTGAGAGCCTTACGACTCACAAGGGAGCAACACACTCAGGGATCCCCACGATTCCTAAGGAGAAAATACACTTGCGAGATCCTCACGACTCGTAAGGAGAACTCTCTCATGGGACCCTCACGGCTCATAAGATTTGAAAGTCTTAAGTTACAGAGACCTGAACATGTTCTTAAGCAACTCCCATAACTCCCGATATGGCCCTACAAGTGGTTCAATACTGACCCTTGTATACAATCCATGGGCGCGAATAAACATTTCCCTAATCAAGTCTCATCCGAGACTGGGGATATGTTCGCATGATGAACAACCCTTATAAGTCCTCTCGACTTACAAGGAGAAAATCCTCCTGTAGGATCCTTATGACTTACAGAGGAACAAACACTTAGGAATTCTCACGATTCCTAAGGAGAAAATACACCTACAAGAGATCCTCACGACTTGTAGGAAGAAATACCTTTGTGAGACCCTTACGGCTCATAAAGTCAAAAGCCTTAGTCGACAGGACCTTAACCCTGTTCGCTAAGCCACCCTTGTTCGACGCCAACAGAGGCAGATGATGATTCGCTCCTGGCAATATCCCAGTTGTAGCGGTGCTGATGCCGAAATCGGTATCTAATTCCGGGTTTACGGCGAAAAGCCAATAGGCCGCACATGCATATGAAATAGCCGAAATGATAGGGCAACTTGCAATAAAAAGCAGCAAATAAAAATGTATGCATGCAAAATAGCCGAAATGATTGGGTAACTCGCAATAAAAAGCAGCGAGTAAAAATAAAATAAATAGCCGAAATGATTGGGCACCGCGAAAAATAGCCGAAATGATTGGGCAATCGCGACCTTCGCGATATAAAAGCTGAAATGATAGAGCATCGCGGAAATAAAACAAAAAAAAATGATGATAAAACTTTGGCCCTACAGTTAAGATCACATCGATCACTGTATACAATCCAAGGGCGTAAACAAAGAGGGAACCATACTTTCCCAACAGGCTCCGCCAGAAGACGAAGCCAAATCTCGACGGTTCAGTCCAACTCTGAAGAAACCAGTATCTTCAGCAGATACCTCGACTCACGGATACAAACACTCCTTGACGAGAGCCTTCTGATCCGCGTCGACTCGCAGAGCCGCCAGTGCCTCCGTGGAAAATCCTCGACTCGTTTCAAACCCTAAGGAAACAAATAATCCTTGGCGCTTGGGAAACAAATAATCCCTAGCAAATTCCTCGACTCACGGATACAAACACTCCTTGACGAGAGCCTCCTGATCCGCGTCGACTCGCAGAGCCACCAGTGCCTCCGTGGGAAATCCTCGACTCATTTCAAACCCCAAGGAAACAAATAATCCTTGGCGCTTGGGAAACAAATAATCCCTAGCAAACTCCTCGACTCACGGATACAAACACTCCTTGACGAGAGCCTCCTGATTCGCGTCGACTCGCAGAGCCACCAGTGCCTCCGTGAGAAATCCTCGACTCGTTTCAAACCCCAAGGAAACAAATAATCCTTGGCGCTTGGGAAACAAATAATCCCTAGCAAATTCCTCGACTCACGGATACAAACACTCCTTGACGAGAGCCTCCTGATTTGCGTCGGCTCGCAGAGAAACTAGTGCCTCCGCGGGAAATTCCCGATTCGTCTCAACTTGCAAGATGAAGCCTCAGACAACAAGGACTGAAAAACTTGCTTCCTGAACAATGGGACCCTGCAAATCGACCGAGACGATCTCTTGCATACTATTCACGGGTCTCACTCTCCAAAGTCGAATCTCGATGAGGAGGGAAACAACCACTTACGAGTCCTCTCGACTCGTAAGAGGGAAAAATTCTCTTATAGGATCCTTACGACTTGTAAGAGAAAATCACACTTAGGAAACCTCACGATTCCTAAGAAGGAAAACCCACCTACGAGATCCTCTCGATCCGTAGGGAGAAAAATCTCTACGAGACCCTCACGGCTCATAGAGTTGAAAAGTCTTAGGTAGAAGATCTGAACCTGCGGCCTAAGCCATCACTATTTCTTAAGAAAGTCAAAATGCGTGCTCTATTATCTGTTGACTATGTTTATTAAGGCGGCATGCTGATGATAAAAGAAAGAAAAATCAAGGAAATAGCACAAGACATTACAAAAAATGTGTATCTTTTATTCATAAACTTGATTGAGTACAGGATACATTGTGCTAAAGAATAATATATATATACACTTTTTTTATTTACAATTACAAACGATACAAAGAGGGATAGCTACTGAGGAGGAAGTGTCTTTAACAAATCCGCAAGCCGCTCTCGCACTTCCTTCAGCGCCTCCTCCTGAGTGGCTGCCGCGGCCACCTCTGCTTCCACCTGGGCTCGCTGCTGCAAGAAGGATGAAAGTTGCTCCTCCACCGCCTTCTGGGCTGCTTCCTGGCTGGGCGCATCTCGCTCGACAACGTCAAGCTGTTGCCTCAATGATAACCCTTCGGAAAGACATTGCAGAAGGCCCTCAAAGACAACCTTCAGCCATGCAGCATTGGCCTCCACCCGAGCATGCAGTTGGGCAGACTTGATCGAAGTCTCACCGCGCTCCTTACGCCTTGAAATGACTTCTTGTTCGAGATGGCGGAAGTAAGAAGCGCTTTGCTCAATCCACGCTGCTCTTTGATTGCTGGCGGCCAAGGTCTCGGGAGCGGGACACAGCGACTCCAACTGATGCAGGCGGGCCTCGATCTCCCTGCAATGGTTAACCCAAGATGCGATGATACCCTCGTCATGAAAGTTCACGAGTATCACCAGCATCGGGTTAACCGCTGTAGCAAAATCCGCAGCAGAAGTAGGGGTCTCGACGTCGAGCTCCTCAATATAGTCGCTCAACATACGCAAACTATTCGCGGCGCCTTTCGAAGATGGACGTCTCAGGTAAGGACCTGCTGGCATTATGATGCGAGATTCGAAGGGCGCCGAGACCGGAATGACAGCTGAAAAGAAACAAGATATGATCAGATAACAGTTCAGAAAATAAAAAGGGGGATTTATCAATGTGATAGTCGCTGTACCAGCTGAGGCAGGTGGCAGGGCCGGAAGGGTCGGCGGCGCAGCCGATCTTTCATCCCCTCCTTCGATTTGTAACACTGTAGTCGAGATGAAAAAAAAAGGGTTTAGAAGTAATTCCATCAATGAAGAAAGAAGGATATCAATGGAAATCATACTCACCAACGCCACCAGAGGAAGAAGCGAGTTCGGATGGGAAGGAGAAGTGTGGGAGCAACATCTGATAAAGATGGTCAAAAAGCACTCCTGAAAGACATAACAGTATGACTTAATACACAAGTTATACGTCTGAAAAGTGAGATCAATAAGTTGCAAACCCATACCTTCCAACATCTTAGATGGTATGAGAGAGGGTTGAGAGGCGACCACCACCAAGGCAGTCGTTGAAGGCGCTCCCTCAAGCAGTGGGGTATCGGCGCTGGCTGCACCTGCGTTACAAGAAGGGTGAACTTGTCAGAAAGGATTGTAAAGTAACGAAAAACAGCAACTTAGGGTTTACCTGAGGAGCTCCCGGGTGAAACGGAGGCGATTCCCTCCTCTATCAACATGAGACCACCGCCCGTGGCCTCATCGCCCGACTCAATGGGGGCCGTCGTCGTGCTAGCGCGACCAGGAGACGGCAGGAGATCGTAGGCAGGGAGGGCAATGATTGGAGCGTTGCCGGATTCTTGGAAGGAAGCGGTTGACTCTTCCCCAAGAGTCGTGCCCATCTCATCCGCTACTTCTTCGGGCTCCGCCGTCTCCATCGGCTCATCCACCATCACCATGAGGTCGCCGGCCTCAAGCGCCTCGTCCGCCACTACCCTGGGCTCAGTTACAACGATCATTTCATCTGCCTCCGTTTCAGGCTCGACATCAATGACCTTCTCGGCTATAGACCCCTCCACCTCCATCTCAGGCTCCGAAGCCTCGGCGACGTTGCCCACCGTCGGCTCAGGTCCGGCAGGTGTCGCCCCCTCTGTTTCTTTGGGTAGAACGGTCTCTGCCTCCCCCTCAGTCAGACTTGGCCCTGCAAGATAGAATATATAAGAACCGACAGCTTCATGAGTCTAGTAACGAAATTCTGAAGGAAGTATTACCTGAGGTAGGCTTGTCGTTAGCCTCTCTATTGGCACGGATCGCCTGTCTATGAGCTGTATACAGGGCGACCGGGGCCTCTTCGGATGGAGTATCAGCACGAGAGGCGGTGCTGGGGCCCGCTCCTACAGCCAAGGCAGCCCTGCGCGCCTTCGCCTCACGCCTCAGCCGCTTCCTTTCCTCCCGGGCTGTCGCGATGGACCTTCGTGACGCTTCCTTCAAGGCGTCGTCATCCTCGTTCAGGGATGCCTCCAGAGCCTTTAAGGCATCTTTTATCGGCTCTTCAAAACGAACCTCCTGCGGTGGCACAGAGGAAGCGGGAACATCGGCAGCTGACGGAACATCTACATCACTTGGCGGGAGCGGCATCGAGGTTCCTGTGATAAAAAGGGAAAGTTAGATCGACCATAACACAAGGGAAATGAAAATTTGATGAATAGAGACTTACTGAGGCCTAAAGACGCTCTAAGGCGTTCTTCCTCCTGGAAGGTCTTGAGTGAAGCGGCAATGGCTTCCTCATCAGTGATGCCTGTTGGAAGAAAAGAAAGGAAAACGTTAGACAAAGGCAATGAAAAAATATGATGCAATAAAGAAAATGCGACTAGTAGTTACCTGATTGCGCAAGCTTAGCCAGCCACGCCACGCTTTGCCAACCACGCTGAAGTTTCAAGAGCGGCTTCCAAGTCTGTGTCGTCCGGCGGCGGCATGATTAATCCCTCGTTAGTCCCATATTCGATTAGGCCCTCGGCGTAGGGAGCATGGGGTTCCTGACCGAACACGACATCGGCAGCGAAGAGCGATTTCTTTTTCTTCTGCCCTCCGCCCCTAGGCTCACGTGGGATCGACTTCCGCTTAGCAGCCACCTTGGGACGACGAGTCCCGATGTCCGCACCTATGCCAGACTCCGGCGAGGATACAACCACTGTCTCCACTGGAGCACAGGGTGCGGGAGGTGCATCTGTGACATCAAGGAGCGACAAGCCACGTGGAGGACTTTGCGCACGCGGTGGCCCGGTTCTAACCTCTTTTAGAGGAGCGACTACTGGAGTCCTAGGAACCAAAGGAGCGGCGGTACCTGGAGGCGCACCCTTACGATCGACCAACAGTCGCCTTTCCTCCTTTATAACTGCTCCTGCTGCATGATTGTACCAGTCTTTGTACACATTGAGGAGTCTCGGAGCGTAAGCCGCCGCATTAATAAAAAAATGAGAGCTCGTATTCAGGCGCATGAAATGGTGCAGTGCGTTCTCCATCCCTTCTTCAGTGGCAGTGGGTTCCAGCAAGAAGGCTTCCAAGGGGACCCCTTGATCGTAGCCCAGTTGTTGAGCAAAACGATGCGGGTTGTACCTCATAAAAATTGCCACACCATTCTGCCTAAAAACTAGGAAACCCGGTATAATGGAATATAAGTGAAGGGTCTCCCGAGCCGTCAAAACTGAGGCTCCATCCTTAAAGACATCTTGTAATGGCCGTGTCGCAGT
Organism: Agapanthus africanus; assembly: GCA_030015575.1. Classification (NCBI taxonomy): domain Eukaryota; kingdom Viridiplantae; phylum Streptophyta; class Magnoliopsida; order Asparagales; family Amaryllidaceae; genus Agapanthus; species Agapanthus africanus. The sequence continues at coordinate 425,771,163 of CM057349.1, forward strand.
GGTAGACACCTTTCCAATGGTCAATACCTTATCGACAAAGGACATCCCGGCTCCAACGGTATGAGGGCGAAGGAGTAAGCCTCTGGCGTTCCGCGGTGATGGGGTTACAATTGATGCGCCGATCAGCTGTATAATGCGAGGAAAACCGCACTTGTCAAAGAACGAGGGCCTTTTATGCATGCCGAAGACACCCGCCGTGTGTAGCTCGAGCTACGATGCAAAGTAATGCATCGGGAAGACCACGTGCAGTACCCCGAGCTCATTAGCATCCGCTGCTCGACTGAGGCCATGGTATAAGTGCGCCAAGCCAGCGATCCCAACAGCCACCTTTACCCCGATGGCCATCCGGTGGGCTGGGTAAAAGACAGAGGGCCGCATCCGATGAGAGTGCATTGGGATCGCGAACCAGCTCAGCCACAATCTAAGAAATCCTAAGAAAAAGGCCTCCTCATCTATTCCAGGGGCCGCAATTTCTACAAATGACATGGTAGGGAAGTCCGGAAGGAAAAAAACCCTTTTGATCTATATCCTTCTCCGGTAGGTTGTCCACACCTAGACCGAAAGGGTCATCCAGGATGGAAAACTTGGCAGCTTCTGATGAGATGACGCTTGGGCGAAGGAAACGAGCAATGAAGTCCTCAAAGTTAACTCCCCGACTCCCATGTTCGACGAAGAGGGACTTATATATGTTCAACACTTTAATCAAGCTTGGGAACTGGTGCTGAACAGCATTCTCCGGCGTGACCCCCTTACCATCGGCCTAGCACCAAAGACGTACACATCTGTCGGGAGCAGCTCCTCATAATGTTCTCCCATGACTGGTAAACCGGATACCTCCGCGAACTCCTCCAAGGAGATTGACACTTCCCGATCCATGGCAAGGAAAGTGTGGGTAGGAATGTTCCATTGCTCCAGGAAAGCCTTAAACCACCGGGTCGGGAGCGTGGGATATTGAAACAGAGAGACGTACACTGCGGTGTACAGTCCTAACCTTATCAACTGCGACTTTTTCGTCGACAAGATGTACCGGGCCCATGGAAGATAGCCAATCGGGTGGCGGGGGATCAGACCAATGTTATATGATTGCCCCCAGGGTCTCGCCTCGCCCTGACAGATACGGCGTCCTAGGATATCCAAGACCATAGGACGCTGGACCGGGATGGCATCTATAGCCGGATGAAGAAAACCCTTCGATGTCCAATCCGTCATCTCCACGGCATACTGCACCGAGGGTGGGATAGCATAGTGAATCGCCGTGATGGGTTCCGACGGCACCGCGCATGTGAAGCTCCGGCGGCCCATGATGATCTGATTATACCACGACCCCCAAAGGTGAAGACTCTTGTATTCCGGGTCGTATTCCTTAATCATGGCCAGAACCTCACGGTCCAAAAGCGCCTCGGGAAATCCCTCCTCTGAACGGGCGAACGGGAACGAGGTATCGAGAGACATGGTCACTGCAAAGGAACAAGAAATAGCCGTTAGTGCTGCAATTCCAACGCTTGGCGTTTAAAAATTTTCAATTAACTGAATTTAAAAATTAATTAAATTAAAATTAATCACACCACACTGCAGTGCAGTAGGTAGGGGACCAAATGGGGACCCACAAAATCTGGATGAAAATGCCTTATTTAATAAGACAGTCTCATCATTGGGTGAGACTGTCAGTTAAAGAAAAGATCCCCAAGAGAATATTCTCATCAGTGGGGAATCCCTAGAGACAAGGAGAAAATCTCCTCTTTCAGAGCAAAGCTCTGTCACAGAATGACACTTGTCAAATTCTGGTCTCAAAGGAATAAAATTGCTTAAAAGAGCATAGCTCTGTGGTAATAATGGAAAGATCCATCAAAAAATTTTAACACTTAAAAGAATTAAAAAATTTTGGAATCTTGAAAAATCCATGAAAACTTATAATAAGTTCTTCATTTTTCATATCTAGAAGATCTACATTTGATCCAAGAGCAAAGCTCTGTTCATGGGTTAGAACCCATGAATAAGATCTCTATAGATCTATAAGTTTTTGAGAGCAAAGCTCTGTTTATGAAACCCCAAAGGGATTTCTTAGATCAAAAGATCTATGAGAGCAAAACTCTTTTGGTTAAGATTGATTTAAATTAATTTGATTTAAATTAATTTTACCTAAAGTTTCTAACTTTGGAAATGAGCAAAGCTCTGAAGTTCTTAAGCAAGAGCAAAGCTCTGTTGAAATCAAAAATCTTGAAAAAGGGTGAAGATTTTTTAAGGGCCAGAGGTCCTATTTATAAGGCGCTTGCGCCCCTTGAGCTCACCCCTTGATCCAACGATCAGGAGTTTGCCACCGCTGCACTCACGTGTGCGCCACGTGAGCGCAACGGTAGGGGGGGCATTTCTTTCGCCCAATCAGAGCAAAGCTCTGTTGAAATTCAAAATTCAAAATTTTGAAGCAACAATTCAAAATTTTGAAGCAACGGGCGCAACGCGCCACATGTCAGGCGCTGATACGTCGGCGCAGCACCCAAGAAGGCACGCCTAATCAGAGCAAAGCTCTATTTTAAGCAAAATTAAAGGAAGCAACGCTTCAGTTGCGCAAGCACTGCGCTGCGCTGACACGTGCGCTAGCGCAGTTGCGCTGCGCTTTGCGCTACGCGACACGTGTCAGAGCAGATGCGCTAGCGCAGATGCGCTAGCGCAGTTGCGCTACGCTGTGCGCTGCGCGACACGTGTCACGCGCTGGAGTATTTGCGCCAAACATAATTAAGATTTTAAATAAATCTTTCCGTTCTTTTTAAAACAAGAAGATTCCCTTCTGTAAAACAGAAGCCCTTGGATCAAAGATCCAACGGTGGGGAAAATTCTCCAAATCACTCAGAAAAAGATCTCTTTAACAAATTTAACTAATTTATGGGCACTATAAAAAGGACCCCAAGCCTCAATTCAAAAGCATCAACATTTTTTCTTGAAAAAATTCAAGAGCTTCAAACAGAGAGATAACTCTGAGAAAATTCCAAAGAAAAAGGTAAAAACCTTCATGAGAGAGAAGAAATCTCTTTTAATAAATCATTGATCTAAAAACCAGATCAATGATCTTCACATAATAAACAGTGCTTTGCACTTTTATGAACCTCTGTTTCTTGAAATAAAAAGAAAAACTTATTTTTCTTTGATCAAGAAATTAAATAGTGCTTTGCACTTCTGTTCTTGAATCTAAAAGATTCTTAGTGCTCTGCACTTCCAAACTGCGCTGTTGCGCTCTTGGGAAAGCGCCACGTGTCAGCATCTGAATCACTTGCGCTATGAGCTTTGAGATAGAGTTTTGCTCTCTGTAATTGGCGCAACTTACCAAGGTGCGCCACGTGTCAGCAGCGCAAGCGCAGCGCACTAGCGCAGCGCACTGCGCTTGCATGACACATGTCGTCATCACAAGCGCTTGCGCTCTCTGATTGGCACAAAGCGCCTGAAAATGCAATGCATTTTCTGAAGGGCCAGGCCCAATTAAAAGACCAAGCAGGCCAATATAAATTGCAAAGCAATAAAAGGGCAGAGCCCAAATGAAATTGATGCTCTGCATCATTTATAAAGGGCAAAGCCCAAAACAAATTGATGCTCTGCATCCTTTCTGGGCAAAGCCCAAATAAAAATAAAAATAAATGCAACGCAAAAGCAAATAAAATGTTGAACATTTTCAACTGGACTTAGCCCAATTTTGGCCGTAAGTCCTTAAATTAAATTGACTGAGCAAGATTGCTCTCTTAAATCAATTTACCTCCGGTTCGAGGGTACATCTCCGAACTCCTCTGACACCCATCGTTGTAATCCTTCAACGACGTCAGAGAGGTGACGGGTCCCGACGACCACACATCAATACGGACTGCGGGGTCTTTAAACTCGTGGACCGAAACGTCCCTAAACTAATGCTGGACTGAAACGTCCCTAAACTAATGTCGGACCACCACGTCTTTAAACTGGAATACGGACCACCACATCTTTAAACTGGAACATGGACTAACATGTCCCTAAACTGGAATCTGGACCACCACGTCCCTAAACTGGAGCATGGACCGCAACGTCCCTAAACTACCTATGGACCACTACGTCCCTAAACTGGAACAATAGAGCCTTCAAATGCACTTTTGCCGGATCTAAACGATCCCGTTTAAGTTGATCTTAGCCCCCAAACACGGCTAACGTATCCTTAAACATTCAAACGGACTATAAAACTCCAAATCAACCTTGGTTCAAGGGTACATCTCTGAACTCCTCTGACATCTGCCGTTGTAATCCTTCAACGATGTTAGAGAGGTGACGAGTCCCGATGGCCAGATATTAAATGGATTATCACGTTAAGTTGATCTTAGTCTCAAACAGGACTATCGTATCCTTAACGAACGTTTAAGTTGATCTTAACCGCAACGCGACTAATGCATCCTTAAACTAAAAACACCAAACCCAAATCTAAGTAAATACGGATTTGGACTAATCCACGTCCTACGGGCGACGGCATTACTCAGTCTCCGTATACAATCCACGGGCAACCATAAACAAAACAGACACACACGACACGAAGTGAAATTCTGGAGAAGGAGAAAGTTGTTACCGCGATGCGGTAGCGTAATTAACTGCAGGGGCTTGCGCCTGCAGGGAAGAGCGTCCCCACAATCAAAAATCCATCAAGCGAGGGGGAATCTGACGAAGTCTGCTACATCGGCCGCATCCGTCTAAACCTCCGATACACGGTGCCATAAATCAACTTGGCATCTTCAGAGAGGTGGACGGATAAAACCAAATAGCATCTGCCCCGAATCTCAGCGTCAGTACATCGCGGTCTTGTGCGCCGCCATTCGGAGGGGAACAGTCTTCGCCTGGGCCCCAGCCGACATGCCTGGGATCGACCCCAAAATCATCTCCCACAAGCTCGGGGTTGATCCTACAGCCCGACCCGTCAGGCAGAAGAAGAGAAGCTTCGCCCCGGTCAAACAAAATGCCATCGAAGAAGAAGTTGACCGACTCCTCGCCGCCAACTTCATCAGGAACGTGCCCTACTCGGAGTGGCTGGCCAACGTGGTCCTCGTCAAGAAGTCGAGTGGGAAGTGGCGTATGTGCATCGACTTCACCGACCTCAACAAGGCCTGCCCTAAGGACAACTTCCCGCTCCCCCGCATAGACCAGCTCGTCGACAGCTCGGCCGGTCATGAGCTCCTGAGCTTCATGGACGCTTTCTACGGCTACAACTAAATCCTCATGAACCCTGACGACGAAGACATGACCGCATTCACGACGGACCGGGGGGTGTACTGTTACAGGGTGATGCCATTCGGCCTCAAGAATGCCGGGGCCACATACCAGAGGCTGGTCAACCACATGTTCAAGCCGCAGATCGGTAGAAACATGGAGGTCTACGTCGACGACATGCTCGTCAAGTCCGTCTCATCGGCCGACCATGTCAAGGACCTGGGCGAGGCGTTCAAGGTGCTCCGTAAGTTCAACATGAAGCTAAACCCTGCCAAGTGTGCGTTCGGGGTTACCGGAGGGAAATTCCTCGGGTTCATGGTCACTCACCACGGGATTGAAGCTAACCCGGAGAAGATCGACGCCATCCTGAACATGACCGCACCCAGGACCAACGTCGAAATCATGCGGCTCACAGGGCGGGTCGCCGCTCTGAGCCGTTTCATGTCCAGGTCAGGGGAGAAGTGCCTCCAGTTCTTCAAGGCATTGAGGAAGATCCCAAGGTTCGAGTGGTCGGAAGATTGCCAAGCCGCCTTCGACCAACTGAAGAGGCACCTTGCAACGCCGCCCCTACTCACCCGGTCCGTGGAAGGGGACGAGCTATCGCTGTACCTGGCGGTATCCGACCAAGCAGCAGGGTCGGTGCTCGTCCGGGAGGCCAAGGGGGTGTAGAGGCCAATGTACTATGGTAGTCATGTATTCAAAGACGCGGAGACGAGATACCCCGCCATAGAGAAGATCGTCCTGGCCCTCATAGTAACCTCACGTAAGCTGCGGCACTACTTCCAAGCACACACCATCATCGTCCTCACTGAGCGCCCCTTGGGGGCTATCCTGGCATCGCCAGAATCCTCTGGCCGCCTAGAGAAATGGAGATGGGAGCTGTCTCAATTCGACATAAGGTATCGCCCGAGGCAAGCCATCAAGGCGTAGGCCCTGGCCGATTTCGTCGTCGAATGCACCATTCCTAGCAGGAAGCAGGATCCCGTGCCTCCCCTCATGTAGGGTTCCTAGGCACACTTATGAGGTCTCACAAGGCATCAACCATGCCAAATTCAAAATTTTCCGATGCCGAGAAACCCTAATACGGATCGTTAACTAGATATTAGGCGAAACTACAAGTAGTAAACAACTTTACTGCTAAAAGGGAAGTGACTACAACCTTTGTAGATCCAGTTCTCCACCTCCTTAGCTCCGCGTTGACGTCCCTCCGCTGCGATCATCGGATCCCGGACTCTAGTGTTGATTTCATCGGAGAAATGATCGGGTTAGGTCGTCGACTTCAATGCCGAAGATGATCTACGTCGAGGCAACTCAAGATCAAGCTCCAACTTCACCAAGTCATAAAACTTGTGAAGAAAACACCCTATACTACTTGGCAAGTGGTAGAGGATGAAGAAATAGGAAGTGGGTTCACTTTAGAATTGGATTTCTCACTCTTTTTCTCATTTCACCATTGAAGCTAGCAAGCTTCTTTCTTCTTGAAGAAGAAGAAGAAGAAGAAGAAGAAGATAATATGATAAGAATTAATCAATAATAGAAAATAAGTGATTCTTATCATATTAGCAACCATGGTTATGTGTAGAGAGTAAACTAAGGTTAGGTGAATGGTTAGGTTAGGCATGAAACAAAAATGGTAGACTTTTTCAAAGCTTCATGAAGCTTCAATGTAAAACAAAGCAAGCCACCCTTTCTCTTTTTGCCAAAAGAAATAAATAAATGAATGAATAAATAAATTAAAACCCTAACCATTTACTTAACCAAGGTTTAAATCAAACATACACCCAAGTTTGCATGTATCATCAAACATGATACAAACTAGTGCACAAAACTATATCATATATACAATGTGCACATCAAGTGAGAAAATCCATCTTAAGTGAACTAATACTAGTTAATGTAAAGTAATATATCAAATATATAATTATACATTAAATCATTAAATCAACACTTGATTTAACGATCCGGTCATATCTCATATAACCGACTAATATCAAGTGTATCAATGTATCGAATCAACACTTGATTCGGTAACCCGGCTATATCACATATAACCTGCAGATGATACAAATCGCGAGAATAGAATACAGTATCACATACTGGTATTATTCTCGGTCCCGCACATATCTCATATGCGCTCCTATTTCGTTTCGCTTGAGCCAGGAAACCTCTGTATAGGACTCTAAAGACTCGTCAATACGCCGGCAGCAGGTGATGATCATATCAAACACCCACAAGCCGCAAGCGGTCTGCTAAACGTAACGGCCACCCGGGTATTGAACGATCAGAAGATCGACGAGCAAGCCCGCTCATACTCCTGTGAATCCAACCAGTAACACTTACCGTACAGTCCGGTCTCGTCGTCTGATATGTCGCATATCTCGCCTAGGGGTGGTAAACGTCAGACCCCAATAACTCGATAAGTCATGTCGATATGAGGTCTATAACAGTTCGAGAAACTACTGGTAACACTTACCAGTAAATCTCAGCAACCCTGGCCAGGGATTTCCGGTTATATCCAATTGAACACAGCGCAACATCAACTCCGTATACCGGGAGAGACGAATCCCCTCCTATCGCTCATTGCCTCCATGTGATTCGGGACTGTACCCAAAAGCCACCGTTTTGCACGCCCTCTTGGACGTGGTAAGGTGGAAATCAAAGCACAGTGGGAATCACACAAGACTCTATGACGATCTCGGGTCTACAGACTAACCTGTACCAGTGTCACCAGAGAACTGCCATCTGACGTAAGGTATAATACCATCTGGGGGTTCTCGGCGAGTCCGTCCAGTGTACCCAGTCTCTACTGAGTACCCGTATATCATCTCTGATGTCAAACACCAATGGATATGGGATCATCCATCGCCCATCTGTATGGGTCGAGAAGGTATACGCTAGTCTACTCTGGTATATCGATGCCCCGTCTCGATACACCCACGACTAGGGACTTTGAAGGATGTACTTATGGACTACCATGTCCCCACTAGTATGATCCGCATCATAGTCCAGGTAGTCAAGTACACATCCTAAGGGCTTTACCAACATGTAACAGAGAGACAATCAGTATACACGTTAAGGTAAAGAGTAATCAGATAGCATACTATCATGTCGAGCAAGAAAGTCCTCCCTATATATGTCCCAGAATCCACTACAATATACATCCTATGTATAGCAATGGCCTCTAGGGCATACATATAACTAACAATCTCCCACTTGCACTAGGGCCATCTGAAAGCAGTGGTTGTAGTATCTCATACTCAACCATCCCATAAAAGTCTCTCTCTGGGAAAAGGCCTTTGTGAGTGGATTCGCCGTGTTGTCCTCTGAGTCTACTCTCCTAACCTCGATCTCCTTGGAGATCAACTATCTCCATGATCAGGTGATGCTGTCTCAGAATATGTCTGGATCACTGATGGGACGGACGTTCCTTGGCATAAGCCACAACTCCATTGTCACACAATGGGAGGAACTAAGTTCATCTCATGAACAAATATACATCCAGACTGCCTCTTTGGTAGCATCTTAAGTAGCGATGTATCCAGCCTTTATCGTCTAGTATGCCACGGTATTTAGCTTGGAACTCTTCAAACATACCGTTCCTTTACTAAGGGTAAAGACAATGCCTGTGACTGACATTCAGTCGTCCTTATCACCCTGGAACACTTCCAGTGATTCTCCCCAGGATCGATTGATACCATCTCACTGCATCTAGTGAGTATTCTAACATCCAATTAGATCTATCTCATAGATCAAAACTCAGGATTTAGGAGGTATCACTTTGATCCTATATGGAGAATCATTGTGATAAGCGGAGATTGACCGAGCATAGCATAGGAAACTCCTTCCCCATCAAGAGTATGTTATCCTTGTACTCTACGAGGATCACCACCATACTCCCTACTACCTTTTTGTATATACAAGGTTCATCTACCATTTTGATGAAGTCAAACTCTTTGACTACTCCATCAAAACAGACGTTCCAACTCCGCGATGCCTGCTTTATCCTATAAAGCATCTTGCACACGTTTCCACTGCTCCCACTGTCTACGAAGCCCTCTGGATGTGTACTTATAGACTCTCTTTTCTGAAACATCATTTTAGAAAAGCAGTCATGACACCCAACCACCAGATATCGTAGTCATGGTATGTAGCCGTGGCAAGTAGGATCTGGATGGACTTAAGCATAGCTACTTAGAAAAGGTTTCAACAAAATCCATACCTGGTCAATGATGCAAACCTTTAACAAGTCTAGCTTTGAAAGTCTCAACTTTTCTAACTACACCAAGTAATCTTCTCAAGATATACTTGCTCCTGATGGGGATTTAACCCTTCAGATATAGCAACCAAAGTCCATACTTTGTTGGTGTACATGGATTCCATCTCAGATCGCTAAGCATCCAGCCATTCTTACAGAGTCCTTACTCTCGATGGCCTGCTCGAAACTAGTTGGGTCATCATCTCATGATACAATCCTCGCTCCCACTGTCATAGAGAAACAGAAGTATCTCTCAGGTGGGTGAGGAACCCTACCAGATCGGCGGAGAGGCTGAGGTTCGTTGGTAACTATTGAATCATTTGGTTCTTTCAAATCATCAGCTGCAGTTTGTATAGCTGGAACATTTCCAGTTCTACATAACAGATCTTGCCTCGAGCTTGTCCGGATTTTTCTTTTTAGACATAGGCTGGATAACCCCAAATCTTAACAAACTTAAGATATGGACTCTTCCCTTTCCATATCATATATGAAGTGGTAGGCAATTGATTTGATTGGAACCCTATTCAATAGGTATGCAGTTTCTCAAGCGCAAAACTCCCAAAAAGGAAATAGGTAACTCAGTAGTACTCATCATAGAGCACACCATATCAGATAGGGTGTTATTGCTCCGCCCCGATATACCATCGTGTTATGGTGTATACGGAGGAGTCATTCTGAGAGAGAATCTCATTCTCCTTTAGAATAGTCCAGGAATTCCGTGCTCAAGTATTCTCCTCCCTGATCTCATCAAAGGACATAATACTTATACCCGTATTGGTTCTCTACTTCTAACTTATATTCTGTGAATATCTCAAAAAGTTCGGACTTGTGTTTCAACAGGAACATATGCCTGAATCTAGAGAGATTATCAGAGAATGTAATGAAGTACAAAGAACCGGTCTTGGCATGTGTAGATGGGGGACCTTACATACATCAACATGTATCAGTCCCAAGAGTACACTAACTCTTTCTCTGCTTCCAATAAACAGAGCTGTGGTCATCTTATCTTTGTGACATGACCGGCAAGTTTTTCACAAGATGTAAATTCAAACAGATTTAAATATGCATCTATGTGCAACTTAGCTAGTCGGGTCGCATTGATATGACCTAGTCTACAATACCTCAAGAAGGATCTGTTCATTTCTGAACTCTTCCTCTTATGTGTGTTCCGTATACTAAGAACTGTAGTTTGATTTAGAACATCAATGCTTTTAGATAACGTGCCTGAACCGATCAACTTTTGATATAAGAAATGTTCAAAACATTATCCAACAATACAAAATTTTATCATTTCTTTACATATAAAGAGACTGATATGATTTTGTATATCAGGTTCGGTATCTAATAACATTCATTCAGAATCAATGTATTCAGGTAATACAAGGTGACAGTGACCAACAGACCTGGCTGCAACACTTGCACCGTTTTCTGCCTCATGAAACTTATCACCCGATCTCAGTTCTCTACCTTTCTGTAGCCCTATGTAACAGATTACATATCTGGGATCCTGATCCGGTATCAAATACCCAGGACGTAGAGGATATAGAGAAACAGTTCTTTGTAATGAACACACCCGAAGAAGATGCATCATATGCACTTTCTTCGTTTGGGCGGCACGGGAAATCTGGTATTCCCCAATTTCCTGCTCTGTCTTATAACAATTATAAGTTGGAGCGGGACCAACGTTCCCCAGCTCAGTATAACAAGCGGGTTCGGTCAATACATCCGTATTATTATCTTGATTAAGGCGTGATATGGTCGCTACCTGGAGAGAGAGAGAAGAAAACACTCTGCGTATGCTCTTGCAAGATCAGATTGGTTATTATTTAATCTAATCAGAATGGCTCCCACTGTTTTTATCAAATCTTCCTTCAAACCCTAAAAGGAAAGACTAGCCGGGATTAATTACACACTACAAGTTCGCCAATCTTTCAGCCAGGCCAGTGTCGGTACTTTGAGGGAGGTCCCCCGTGCTTTCGCACGAACCTAATTAATGTAAACCTCGTTTTCCCATAGGCGTAACCTCGTTAACACCTTTCTAGACACCTACTTGATCGGCTAATTGTAATGTGTAAAACTCTCCCAGGAGTAACTCTTACTCGCAGTAGGTATCGGGATCCAACTATCTCATAGAATGTATGCAATCTCATTGCAAATTTCAACACTTGAAATTCCCGATAATATTTTGCCCCTAGCATTCTATGACCTTGACGAATGCCAAACAACCCATAGTCCACTAGTCAAGTTCAACCCGTACATTTCTTGATTGAATTAAACCCACCCGCACGACCCTTGACGAATGCCAAACAACGTCGTACGAATACCCTAATCCAATCTGCATCATATGCATAAGCAGATAAATACTAGTTAGCTACCGCACACTACGCCTTGACGAATGCCAAACTACCGCAGCACGAATACTAACTAGTACTTATCTGAAATGACGGAGGGCTACGACAGGTTTTTGTGAAAACCTATTGCGTAATGAACTTGATATCGTTGTAGAATCAAATGATTTTAAAATGGAGTGTTTTTTAGGCTTTTCTAGTTTTACTAAAGGGGTCACTCCTGGTGAAGGGATCGTCGGCCCTTTCCTCGTCGAATGAGGTGCGGGATATATCATATATATCATTGTGCAAAGCAAGAACTGTAGCTACCTGTTTTAATTTTTGAAATTCGATTCCACAACATCTTAGGTTTCTTTTATTTCATTAATCTCATTAATGAAGTCCCATCATTTAAGTACCTAAACATCACAGATAAATACGACGTACACTTATGCCATCCGCATTCGTCTCGATGTCCCCTCGTGCACCGTTAGGTTAGGTAACTAACGGCAGAGCGGGGCAGAGCTAGCGCGGGTGTAAAACATAAGTAACGTCTATATAATATATCATATATACTATATACAGTATTTATCAAAGAACATCACATGATCACATCACAGATATCGCAGCAGAAGAATCATATGAAACATTGGATATACTAGGACGTCCGTATTTTCAATACGAGCCAGTATAAAACACGGATTCCACGGTCGCGATGAATAGCCAAACCCACACCCCTAGACCCCTACGAGAGCGGCAAGCAACCCTACCAATTCTAGAGTTAGGAGACCCGGACTCGACTCCTCGAGTTGGTCTCCCACTGGACTCCAGAACCCGGTTACTTGTGCCCTCCTCCTTGGGTCTATCCTAGTGCGGAAAAGAAAATAATATACAAAGGGTGACATCTTCCGCAACCTGGAAGTGCCCCAATAAAAGAATATTACATACAAGTTTTTACATGAATGAAAATAAAAAACACTCATCTCACATAAAAAAAACCCCGGCTATTCAAACACGACGATCCAATATAACATATCCAGCAACACATAACATCACATATCATCAACGTAAGTAAATATGCGGATCCCAATTGTCGTTGACATATAGCAACGAAACCGGCGATATCACATATTACACTTACGGTCACAGAAAAGAAAGTATAAAACTACAACAGTTGGAATCCGCAACCTGCATAGACATCGCATGCCTAATCAAATGAATTCCTTAGACATCGCATGCCTAACAATTATAAACCCCGCATTTTAGTCTCATTTATCGAAAACTCTTTTCAATATCAAATCGGGCAATTCAACAAGATTCCCGACATCCTGATCGAATGCTCGTCGCAAACTTTAGTAGACGGCCGCACCCCCGATGCCGTCGACGAAGTGCACCAAGGCGGAACACCGCTGCCGCGAGCACCCGAACGGATGCTTTCGGCGACGGGGTTCTCCTACAGTCACTTGGTCGGGGCTTTGGGGTGTGAATGTCTATTAAGTTTACCCGGCGAGTATCCGCATACGCTACGTGATTGCGACGGACTTTTGATCACATCAAAATTCCGTGGCAACCAATCAAGTGAGACTAAACTGCTATGTTTATAACATTCAATTCAGTTATCTCATAACTATTTGTGGATTCCAAATATTGTATCACATTCCGGATAAATAGAAAATGTTAAACTTTCCGATTGAACAATCAAACACCCAAGTTTTCCCGAAACAGCTCAACACTTGAAATAAGTTCAAAAACATCCACTTCATGCCTCAGTACCAACGGTCCAGCCATAGAAGGGTCAAGCCAACGCCTCACATGTGGCACGCCGTACTGCCCCAAACCCTAAGGTTCAAAGGGCAGTTCAAGACGGTCACATAATCGAGTTAAGGTTTGTTGTCTTCTAGAGGGTCCATCGCGTTACTTGCACTACTTAGAACATTCTTAAACTACGGAAAAATCCAACACTTGGAAATTTCCCGGCAGGGGAAAAAGTGGGTATTTATATCCGGTCGAACTTTTTAACAGTTTCTAAAATATCCGGAAAAACATAAACGAAGTTAAATTATCCTATCAAATTAACGAGTCCCCAATAAAACCCTAGAAAACTCAACACTTGAGTGGAATTAAAAAATTCCCATAAAAAATTGCCAAGAAAGGACCTAAGAATAAATATATGAAATTTCAGGGACTAAGTCCAAATTTTGGCCGCGGAACCGCCACCAAAGCCATGGTTTAGCCGCGGTTCCGCGGTCAAATTATTGACTTAGTGGACCGTACTTCACAGTAATTCTTAGTTTTTCCTGCTTGTTTTTCTGAGAATTTTTAATTTACAAAAATCCACTGTTTTGAAAAATGTACAGAGAAGGGTTTTGTCGGGGTTTACGGGTTCGATCGGACTTCTAACTTCGTCTACACTTCGCCTAAAGCTCTAGCTAGGCTCTGATACCACTGTAGGGTTTCTAGGCACACTTATGAGGTCTCACAAGGCATCAACCATGCCAAATTCAAAATTTTCCGGTGCCGAGAAACCCTAATACGGATCGTTAACTAGATATTAGGCGAAACTACAAGTAGTAAACAACTTTACTGCTAAAAGGGAAGTGACTACAACCTTTGTAGATCCGGTCCTCCACCTCCTTAGCTCCGCATTGACGTCCCTCCGCTGCGATCATCGGATCCCGGACTCTAGTGTTGATTTCATCGGAGAAATGATCGGGCTAGGTCGTCGACTTCGATGCCGAAGATGATCTACGTCGAGGCAACTCAAGATCAAGCTCCAACTTCACCAAGTCATAAAACTTGTGAAGAAAACACCCTATACTACTTGGCAAGTGGTAGAGGATGAAGAAATAGGAAGTGGGTTCACTTTAGAATTGGATTTCTCACTCTTTTTCTCATTTCACCATTGAAGCTAGCAAGCTTCTTTCTTCTTGAAGAAGAAGAAGAAGAAGAAGAAGAAGATAATATAATAAGAATTAATCAATAATAGAAAATAAGTGATTCTTATCATATTAGCAACCATGGTTATGTGTAGAGAGTAAACTAAGGTTAGGTGAATGGTTAGGTTAGGCATGAAACAAAAATGGTAGACTTTTTCAAAGCTTCATGAAGCTTCAATGTAAAACAAAGCAAGCCACCATTTCTCTTTTTGCCAAAAGAAATAAATAAATGAATGAATAAATAAATTAAAACCCTAACCATTTACTTAACCAAGGTTTAAATCAAACATACACCCAAGTTTGCATGTATCATCAAATATGATACAAACTAGTGCACAAAACTATATCATATATACAATGTGCACATCAAGTGAGAAAATCCATCTTAAGTGAACTAATACTAGTTAATGTAAAGTAATATATCAAATATATAATTATACATTAAATCATTAAATCAACACTTGATTTAACGATCCGGTCATATCTCATATAACCGACTAATATCAAGTGTATCAATGTATCGAATCAACACTTGATTCGGTAACCCGGCTATATCACATATAACCTGCAGATGATACAAATCGCGAGAATAGAATTCAGTATCACATACTGGTATTATTCTCGGTCCCGCACATATCTCATATGCGCTCCTATTTCGTTTCGCTTGAGCCAGGAAACCTCTGTATAGGACTCTAAAGACTCGTCAATACGCCGGCAGCAGGTGATGATCATATCAAACACCCACAAGCCGCAAGAGGTCTGCTAAACGTAACGTCCACCCGGGTATTGAACGATCAGAAGATCGACGAGCAAGCCCGCTCATACTCCTGTGAATCCAACCAGTAACACTTACCGTACAGTCCGGTCTCGTCGTCTGATATGTCGCATATCTCGCCTAGGGGTGGTAAACGTCAGACCCCAATAACTCGATAAGTCGTGTCGATATGAGGTCTATAACAGTTCGAGAAACTACTGGTAACACTTACCAGTAAATCTCAGCAACCCTGGCCAGGGATTTCCGGTTATAGCCAATCGAACACAGCGCAACATCAACTCCCTATACCGGGAGAGACAAATCCCCTCCTATCGCTCATTGCCTCCATGTGATTCGGGAATGTACCCAAAAGCCACCGTTTTGCACGCCCTCTTGGACGTGGTAAGGTGGAAATCAAAGCACAGTGGGAATCATACAAAACTCTATGATGATCTCGGGTCTACAGACTAACCTGTACCAGTGTCACCAGAGAACTGCCATCTGACGTAAGGTATAATACCATCTGGGGGTTCTCGGCGAGTCCGTCCAGTGTACCCAGTCTCCACTGAGCACCCGTATATCATCTCTGATGTCAAACACCAATGGATATGGGATCATCCATCGCCCATCTGTATGGGTCGAGAAGGTATACGCTAGTCTACTCTGGTATATCGATGCCTCGTCTCGGTACACCCACGACTAGGGACTTTGAAGGATGTACTTATGGACTACCATGTCCACACTAGTATGATCCGCATCATAGTCCAGGTAGTTAAGTACACATCCTAAGGGCTTTACCAACATGTAACAGAGAGACAATCAGTATACACGTTAAGATAAAGAGTAACCAGATAGCATACTATCATGTCGAGCAAGAAAGTCCTCCCTATATATGTCCCAGAATCCACTACAATATACATCCTCTGTATAGCAATGGCCTCTAGGGCATACACATAACTAACACCTCGCTACTCGGCATCCCGACCAGGAAGGCCCCAGCTCAGCCCCGGAGTGGGTCATCTACATCAACGAGTCTGCCACTGAGGAAGGCTGCGGTGCCGGACTCATTATCCGGGGCCCGAACGAAGCCGAGATGGAGTATTCCCTGAGGCTCGATTTCAAAGCATCGAACAACGCGGCAGAGTACGAAGCCTTCCTAGCCGGAATACGCATGGCCGTCGGGCTAGGGCTGAAGGTCGTCCGGGTCCGCAGCGACTCGGCCCTGGTCGTCGGCCAAGTAATCGGCCGCTTCGAGGCTCGGGAGCCCCTAATGTTGAAATACCTAGACGAGGTGAGGAAGCTCCGAAAAAACTTCGACGAAGTCCAGGTGGAACAAATATCCAGACAAATGAATGCTCAGGCAGACGCGCTGAGCAAGTTGGCTTCATCATACTCAGCCAACAACAGGCGGTCGATACTCTTCAAAACCTTGGCCCGACCCAGCGTTGGCAACGAGGCGGCGACACTCCAAGTGTACGCAACACAGGAGAATGACCCAGATTGGAGGAAGACCCTCGTGGAATTCCTGAAAGACGGCACACTCCCGGAAGACAGAGCAGCCGCCCGCCGTCTCTATGCCAGAGCCACCCACTTCGTCTGGTGCAACGGGAACCTCTACAAGAAGGCCTTCACTCAGCCCCTGCTCCGGTGTGTTGACCCCCACGAGGCCGACTATGTCCTGCGGGAAATCCATGAAGGGGTGGGCGGCGCACACCAGGGGGCTCGAACCTTGACCCAAAAGGCACTACTTCAGGGGTACTATTGGCCCACCATGCACGAAGACGCCCTGAAGCTGGTCAGGAGGTGTAAGAGCTGCCAACTCCACGGCAGTATCCCCCGCCTCCCGGCTACCGAGCTAACGGCCCTGACGTCCCCGTTGCCATTCGCCCAATGGGGATTGGATATGATCGGCCAGTTTCCCACAAGGACTGGCGGACATAAGTACGTCCTCGTCGCGGTGGACTACTTCACCAAATAGATCAAGGCCGTTCCCATCAGGAAACCGGACGCTGCCACAACCATCAAGTTCCTCCAAAACAACCTAATTCACCGGTTCGGGATCCCAAGGTGCATCATCACCGACCACGGGACAAACTTCGAGAACGAGAAAGTAAGGGACTTCTGCAAAGAATACCACATCCTCATGAAGTTTGCCGCGGTCGCGCACCCCCAATGTAACGGGCAGGCCGAGGTCGCTAATCGGGACGTCCTCAGGGGCCTCCGAACCCGCCTGGAAGGGAGGCAAGGCGGTTGGGTCGAGGAACTACCCCGGGTCTTGTGGGCCCTGTGCACGTCAAAAAAGACCCCAACCGGGGAGACCCCTTTCAGCCTCTGCTACAGGACCGAAGTAATGGTCCCAGCAGAGATCGGGCTACCCAGCCACCGAGTCGAGCACTTTGACGATGAAGCGAACACCATGGCACTACGAACCAACCTCGATGTATTGTTGGAGAAAAGGGATCGGGCCCAGATCAGAGCCGCCGCCTACCAACAGTAAACGGTCCGGTACTACAACGCTCGGGTAAAACACCGATCCTTCAAGGTCGGGGACCTGGTCCTGCGGCGGAACGAGTTCATCGACCAAGGCAGGCTCCACAAGTTCTCCCCAAAGTGGGAAGGTCCCTTCCACGTCTTCGAAGCGCTCCCCGGCGGAGCCTACCACCTACAAGACGCGGACGGACGGAAGCTCCCTCGGCCTTACAACGCGGAGAAGCTCAAGCTATACCTATGAAGTCAAAACTAGCAAAGTGCCGCACCCTGGCTACTGCTCAAAATCTCCCTTTGAAATGATGGTGTATAGCGTTGTCTAAAATTCCTATCCATGCGAATAAAGAAACTTTCGAAGCCTTCTTTCCCGATAGGGTTCCCCCTGTACAACGAGAAGGATCTCCCAGAGACGGTCGGGCCCGAGGTTCCCTCGCTCGGCTATCCCCAGCGGGCAGCTTCCCTGCCACAGCGCCAGGAATCAAAAAGCCCTCCCAGAGGCAGTCGAGGCCAGAGATTCCCTCGCTCGGCTATCCCCCGCGAGCAGCTTCCCTGCCACAACGCCGGGGATCAAAAATCCCTCTCAGAGGCAGTCGAGGCCAAAGGTTCCCTCGCTCGGCTATCTTTTCAGGACAAAAGCCTTCGCCAAGAGGCATCGGGCAGTAACCCTGCCCAGCCAAAGGTCCTTGGTGGGCTTCCTACAGCCTTATAGCTTTCCCAGCGCCAAGGACCAAAGTCCTCCCAGAGGCAGTCGGGTCCTTGCCCGGCTATCCCCGGCCGGTTGCTTCCTACCGCAACCGACAGGGATCAAAGTCCTCGCCAAGAGGCACTGGGCAGTAACCCTGCTCGGTCCCCCTCCTGAAGGATCTGAAAGCCCTCCCAGAGGCAGCCGAGCCCGAGGTTCCCTCGCTCGGCTATCCCCAGCGGGCAGCTTCCCTGCCACACACCGAGGATCAAAATTCCTCCCTGAGGCGGTCGGGTCCTTGCCTGACCATCGACGGCTGGTAGCTTCCTACCACCGTCCTGAAGGATCAAAAGCCCTCGCAAGAGGCAACCGAGCAGCTACCCTGCTCGTCAAAAACTCCGGCTGGTAATTGTCTACCCACGACGCCAGAGATCAGATCCCTCACCAAGCGGCAACCAAACGACCACCCCGCTCGGCCGAGCCCAGCCAGTTGTCCTGTGGCCGCGCTTAAGGATCTGAGACACCCGGCAGGATGGCCGATTCATCCAAATCTGAACGATCTCTCATCGACCTAGGGGGTACATGAGGATACCTCCACGGCAGCGCTTGGCACCCTCGCCGGCTGGCAAACTCGACAGGAGATCGCCGGACATATGACCAACCTTACACGGAAACACAACAATACAAGCAAGGACATCCTACGAACGTCTTTCTCACAAAAAATAGAAAAGAAAAAAACACAAACCGACGAATCAAGGGTTCTTTTTTTCTTTTATTGCCAAAATCAAGATCTTTACAAAGGGTACTCTGGGGGCCCCCAGCCTTACAAACTGCCCGGAGGCTTACTTCGGCCATTTCACCATCGGCATCACGGCCCAAGGCCCTACCACCGAGGACCTTGCCACCAAGGGTGCGCCCGGCTTCCCTCGTCATCCCTTACCGGAGGCCTCGTCGCCAGAAGCGAAACCCGAGCGCGGAGTTCACCATCGTCGAACTCGGGAAGTTGTTCCTTCACGGCGTCCAAAGCCTTATTCCACGCAACGGCAGAATACTCCCCGAGCTCGGCATAAAACTGCTCTGACGCCTTATACTCGACCACAGCTTTCTTAGCCCGGGCCTCGGCAACCTGGGCCTTCAGCAGCGCCGCCTCAGCGTCCCCCCTGTTTGCGTCCCTCTCCTTCTCCAGTGCCGCCAAGCGTTCGGCCATGTCCGCCAGCTTCCTATCGGGAACCCGGAGAGACGCGTTCAGACGGCGAAGGGCCCGAGTCACCGAGTTGGCGAGCTCCGCGGCCTCCGCCCGGCCCGCCACGACGTCGGCCTTATCCCTCTCCCGGCACAGGTCACGTTGCAGGATCTCGACCTCCGAAGGAAACGCCTCCACTGGCCTCGGGGCGTGGAACGCCCCCTCGGCCTCCATGCGAATGGTGAGGGCGCGGTGCTGAAGAACCTGACAGAAAGCCGATGAGAAACCAGGAAGCATCCGAACCAAGGAAAGGCATACCAAGGCAAATGCGCGTAGAAGGATTCATACCCGGACCGCCCCTTGGGCCATGGCCTCCAATTGATCCCTCAAGGAGCCACACGGAAGCCTTCCTCCAGTCGATTCCTCCATCCCGGTGAGCAGACCAGTGGCAACGGAAAGCCTAGACGGAACAGTGAAGACGGAGCCCCCTTCCCACACGGGAATCCCTTTCAGGGGCCTTCGACGGTGGCGCACGAGAAACCGTCCTTTTCCTCTTAGGAAGGGGCCAGCCCCCGCCCTTCCTCCCGTCACCAGTCTGGGACTCGGCTAATGGCTGACGACTCCGGCTGCCGCCAGAGAAACTCCCAGATGCCGCCGACGAGATGGACGACCCTGCCGTCGGCGGAGAATCAGGCGGAGGGCGCAAGTTAGCCGGGGGCTCGGCTACACCACTAGCTTCCCCCCAGCGCGAGCCGCCCGAAAAGTGGGAGCGAACCATGTCTCACGGAGGAGGAAGAACTCCGAGCGATAGCTACTCGAGGAAGAAGGGAGATGAAAGGTTAGGGGCCCTAGGGCGGGCCCCGCCCCTGTTTTATCGCCGCATCCAACGGCGCCCGTCAACTCCCGCCGAAACGACTCCTCACGACCAGCGGCCCCGATCGCTCCACGTGTCGGTCCTGCACTGGACTGCATCCAATCGGGCGCTATAAGCCCGCGTACGTCGCACCAGCCAGCCGCCCTTTGACACGTGGACCATTGCTTCAATTACATAGTGCACGAACCGGTACACCCTCCTCAAGGTGCGGAGACCTCGCCCTGGTTCGCTAGCAGAAAAGACGACCAACGGACCGAAGGCTCTCCCCAACGAAACCATAAAAGGGATCTCACCTCAGGAGGCCCGGCAGTCCACTCCTGACCCGACCACTAGCTGGTCGGGACAAGAGTGGGGGGCTAATGATAATGCTCGATATCGGCGACCTCCAAGATCTGGACACGTGGCAGATGACGTGCCCCGAGGCTCAAAAGAAAGGGCCCACAGAGGCCGACCAGGCCACCCTGTGCCCGGCCTGCCAGCACAAACTGGCCCACCTCGGGGCCCTCTGCGAATATGCCTCCTCGGCCACTCAGCTCGCCCCGAGCTGCTAAAAGACCAAGACTTCTCGGCCCCCTCGCTCGTCCTCGAGCCCCCGGCCGAGGCCGTCTTTCTCGGTCCTCCGACCAACTCCACCACTCACAGGCGTAACCGCCATTCCGCAAATCTCGCCATGCGCGGATTCCCCGCCGGCAGCATCCCACGTTCCACGCCATCACGATCCCCATTAATGGGCGATCCGCTCTTTGCGCGGACGTGACGTCGGGAGCGCAACTGCCGGCGAGATTCTCGCGCCTGCCGCTGCATGCCACCACCGCTATATAAACCCCCGTCACAGAGGAGTCAAGTAAGCGATTCTTTACACTTTACGCCGTTACTCTGCTCGGATCCCATCACTAACTTGAGCGTCGGAGGGTCCTCGGTGGTACCAAACCACCCCGGGACTTCTTTGCAGGTACTCGGCGACAGCCTCCTCACCCCGCCTTCTCCTCTCAAAACCCATTGAGACACACACGCAACGAAAGATAACCAGTCGAGTTCGTCTCGAGATCAACGAAAGACAACATCTGACGAAGGCCCGAAAAGGAGCTCCAACAATTTGGTTGCAAATTGATGAGAGTTGAATGTTAATGATCAAATCGATTGCATTTTTTGTCCCAAGGTTCCAACATTCGGTGATGATATCATGGATTTGGCTTCTAATATGATATTCTTGTTTTAATTTTTGGGATATCTCTCATTATTTTTCAATTTCGGACTAAATTAATTGCTTTTGCTATAAAATTACTCATTGCGGTGATGATTTTAGCCGAGCTCGTCGTCGGCAGGTGGATGCACGGAACGCTTGCTCGTCGTCGGCAGCATAGCATTCGATGAGAGGAGGCGCTCAACCCAAGAACAAAGAAGAGGAACAAAGGGGTTTAAGAGAAATCGAGGGTGTTTTTCCCCTTCTTTTTCTCGTTTTTTTTTGTTTGTTGCCGCGATATGAAGAGAAGGAGAGAGTGGGTGAGGGGGGTTTTGGGTAACGGGGGTAACGAACTCAGGACCGTCAAATCAGTTAACGCAACGAACTGAACTAAGATGGAGAGCATCACTAGATATTTGATCACTCTCAAATCCAAGTCATATTTAACCTTTATGAAGTTCAACAACCTGATTTGACCTGCGCCGTCATCAATAACTATTAAATCGGTTGCGAAGCTTCTCACGTCCTCTAAAGTCTCCTGCAATTGTTAAAGCACAGTAATTAATCCAAGAATAAAAAACGATATACCTAGGATAAAAATATAAAAAGTATCGACCGCTTCTGGGATCCAAGAAGAATAGTTCAAATAATGTAATTGGATAAAAGCATTAAAATTTCATTGTGGAAAAAGCAACATGTTATAGATCAATAAAACATTGAACTTCAAACAAGTACAGTAACAGCTCCACCTAAGATTAAACGAGTAACTATGTTTACGAGGTATTTTTATAATTCTACAGGCCACCATCCTATTATGAGTATACTATGTTTGACATGCGTGTAGTGACACATCAAAATTAATAAAATTCTAAAGAAGGATGTGAAAGGAAACCAAATCAGGAAGCATTAAAAGTGCAAACGTAGGCAACAAAAGTAAAAGTGAAGGCAGAGCAACAATAACAGCGGTGATGATAACGATGATGATGGCGGTAGCAGTGGTAAAAAAGATGGCCAACTGGCGAGCCTAGCGCCAACGGAGATGTAAATATGACGATGGTAACGACGCTTTGGTGATTGATAGCCGTGATAGTGAAGACAACAATGGAGATGATGATGATGACGGTGACGGACATAAAGCCATTTCCTATCATAGCTAGTTTTCATGCACGTCTCCCATTTGAATAATGAAGGAGCGATCTTGGTCATTTCTTCTTATCCTCGGTCATATTTTTTGTGCCATCTCTCTGCAACTCTTTGTCTCTTAGAGCTGTCAATGAAAAAGGAACCCAGAAACAGATTTGAAAGATAGCCCTAAGAATTTTCCATTGAAGATGATTTTGGTTTATGAAGTTCAATTGGTCTAATAGGCCCAAAGAAGGAAGCTGAGGCGGTTTGAGCGTGTTTGCCTCGGATTGTCGCCGCCGAAAATGACGACGAGGACAAGGCCACACAACAGGTTAGTGGTAATGATTGCAGACATGGTTTATATGGCGGCTGTTACGAGCCAAACGACTCAAGCTTTTTGTTCGGCTGGGTTTAATTAAATATGCCTAACAACCTGTTCAAGCTCGACTCGTTTATTTGTCAAACGAGCCCGAGCCGGGCCTTGAGCTTAATCGAGCCTATCTAAAATCTACAAAAATAGCTACAAATAATTACAATAACATATAGAAAAGTCATATAGGTATGTTTAGCATTATAGTTGACAAAGTGAGCCTTGAGAAATGTAGTTGTTATAACTAAATAAACGGACGGTAAGAACCTTGCCAACTAAATTTAAAGTAATTAATTATCTAATTCTCCAATATTGTAGCACAACAATATTTTATTCAATATTTCTCATGAAGAAAGTCACAAGTTAACATCAACAGAATGATAATTATGATCCAAATATAAGAATAAGTGATCATTTATTTATTAATGATACATATAAAACTATATACGCCGTGTGTATATAGTTGAAACCGAAACCTGATCTGAAACCCACCGGTGCTGTCAAATTTGGTGATGGAACCAAACCAATTTTAGGTTCAGCCCAACTTACCAAGAACAAAATTGAGAAAAGATGAGGCAAGTGCCTGCACAAAAAGAAATTATAGTTACTTAGACCCCATATCATTAAAGGTAAATACTCGATATTCAAGATACGAAAAATGTCGAGGCTTGACTTGACTAAACAATAAAAAGATATACCCATGTTAGCTTCTACTTATAGTTTAACAATTACAAATTACTACCAGAAACCTGTTGCAAAAAAGGAAATTACCATCCTTCAACACCTACTTACTTTTCTGGTGAAAGCATATACACATGCCTATAAATCCACAAGGTACCCTCAAATAAACATATTTCTAATGTTTGAGTGTGTGTATTATGAACTTTCTGTTTAAGTCTATGAACTTACTGAATGAAGTTTAGGCACCTAGTTTGATGCTTATTATATGAGTTATTAAAATAATTTGAACTGTAATTACCTTACGACTTTCGATAAGTGGCATGTTTTTTCTTTAATTAGTATTAGAAATGCATATGACTTGGTGTTTATACTTTTGCGCCGGGTACATGGTTATGATTATATATTTATGCCTTGGGCACATGGTTGATTCTTTTATATATATATATATAGAGAGAGAGAGAGAGAGAGAGAGAGACCTCTGTTTTGAAGATAAAAGTGTCCTATATATATATATATAGAGAGAGAGAGAGAGAGAGAGACCTCTGTTTTGAAGATAAAAGTGTCCTATGCATCTCGTAGTCTCGTAGGTGAATACCAATATGAGTTGAAAAAATTAAGAAGGTTATATCCAGACTAGTTACGTTGCATTAATTATTTGTTGCATTCGAAGAAGACAAATCTAATCTTTTTGTTCTTTTTTCTTTCTTTCTTTTTTGTGCACTGGCCCATAAGCCCAAACCTACAACACACACCACACCCAGCCACACCACACACACCCCAAGACAGATCTAATCTACATATTATTAACTTCTGGGTAAATTACAGTATTTTTCTATAAAAAAAAATTTGGTCTATAGTATGTGGTCTTTTGGATACAAACATCAAAAACCAACAATATCAGCAGCTGTGAGTTTGTCACATGTTGACCAATCTTGATTTCTGAAAGATGCTGCTTCTCTCTATTCACATAAAACTCCAAACTCAAGCTTCACATGTTAGTGTTCACAAGCCAATCCTAACAAGATCCCAAATCTATTATAAGCTTGGCACCTATTTTCTTACACATAGCCTCAGTAGAAACTTGAAAGCCTCTAAATTCAACAATGGCTCTAAAACCACTCTTCCTCCTCCTTCTATTCTTTTTTAAAGCTATTTCGAAGCCAACTTACGGCAACGTTACGGTCATCGGCTCGGTCTTCTGTGATTCCTGTTCTGATATCACCTTCTCCAAACGCAGCTACTTTCTCCAAGGTATCACTGTTTTACATTTTCACTGTAATAAAAACTTTAACTTAGTTTAGTGAAGAGCAGCTACAGTTAAGGGTATTTTAGTGAAATTTACCAAACAAGCAAGAAAGAAACCAAATTTATTTCCGTTGTTGCTTCTCTTTCATCCCTAACAGGGACTAGAGTGATGATACAATGCAAGTTCAATGGCAATACAATATCAGTTAACGAAACCACGGATCGATACGGTGTCTACAAGATCGATATCCCTTCAATCTACGGATTCAAATGCAAACAAAGCCGAAAAAAGTCGTCCCCGTGCCAAGCGTCGCTAGTAGAGAGCTCTTCTTCTCTCTGCAATCTGACGGCGATTCGTAAATCGACCACTCTCGTCGCAACCAAGTCAAAAAATGAGAAGCTATGCATCCTAAATTTGAATGCAATGAGTTATAAACCTCCAAAGAGAGATGTTGGTTATTGTGGACCGCGAAATAAGCCACTATTATCATCAAGTACTAATATTGATTCCTCTTCGTTCTTATTTTGGCCGTTGGTTCCTCCATTTTTGCTTCCATGGTTGCATTGGCCGCCTCTTCCTTTCGCTTTGCCGCCGTTGCCTTTCCCTTTCAATTTGATACCGCTCCCCGATCCATCAAATTTACCCTTCTCTTTGATACCTCCTTGGCTTCTTCCGTTTTTGAACCCGTCGTCACTTCCTTTCCCATTCTCACTGATCCCTCCGTTGATACCGCCAGCCCCGACTCCCGCTAATCAACCATGATTACTTCAAGAGTATTGTACTTGAGTTAGATGATTGTTGTATGTTTTTTCCTGTTGGAAATGGAATTTGTGTTGCTGCACCTCAAACCTTCTGTAAAGTAGTGCTCATTTCAATAGAGATTTTAATAATAAAAAAGACAAATATTAGAAAAGGAAGGGGTGATGAAGGAGAGAAGGTATAAGCGCTCATTTCAACAGTTCAAGATAGCAAGTGTTCAACCCCTATAGAACAAGAGATATATATAATTTAACAATAGGCTAAATCGAACTCCCATGAACTTAGGTATATATAATTTAACAACGGACGGGTAGCCCACCTCGACGAGATCTTCCTTCTTCATATAGGGTAATAAGAGCTTCTTCTTCTTTATTGACCACTTCCAACTTCGTCTTCAGAGTCTCGACCTACAGATTTGAAATGAAAATAGTATGATATCTAACATGATCACGCATCTAATTCTTATTCCAGACTTCAAATGGATGTATTTTCAACGCTTATAACACAAACAGTTTCAATACGTTGTTATTTCCTCAAGAAAAAAGCCTCCAACATCAATAGATACTAAAACCTGAAGATAAAAAAATACTCAGCAAGTGCCAACTATCAATTGATAGAGCTGGTGAAGGTGTGTCTAAAGAAACCTATTTTGTTTGAACAGTATCAGTAAAAGTGCTCACTGGAATTGAACTGATACAGAACAAAATTCAAACACTTTAGCGGATACTCGTTCCATTCTCATATTCTTGAAAGTTGATTATAAGACGTTCCTCAAATTCAGTAACTTTGATATGCAATCTTGAACTCTCCCCACATATTTTTGTACCTTCAGCGCTAACAGTTTGTTGCCCACTGATGGAGGTTGGGATCTCATTGGGATATTGTCCTCCGTCGATCTGTCGCGAGCGTTAGTGAACGGCTCAGATTGGTGTTGAGAGTTGTCTCCTTGAGCGTGTGGATCTCTTCACTTTCCATTTTCGTTTCCATCTAGCATGCATCTATTATTCCACGGAATAAAAAGAAAAATTCTAGCACCCATTTAAATTGAATTTCCACCATACATAGTAGTAATAAGTTTATTAATGAATTCATGAGTTTATTAATGATTAATTTGTTTATGAATGGGCTGATGAGTTTAGTTAATGGGTTATTAAGGTTTATTTATTTGAAGTAATAAATTACTGAAAGACATATCAACACCTTATAGTTAATTTTACCAAGTATTAAAGTTTAAAACAGCCATGGTAGACATCATTAATTAATTACTAAAGAATGTGCCAACTAATTTATATTTACTTGTACCGTTCATTTCCAAATCTTACTGATTTTTTAAAATTGTTTTTGTAAACGCTATAAAATCCGATATTCCGGTCCGAAACAACCGATTTCGATTTCAAAAGCGACCTTTCGAAACTAATACCAATACCGAGTTTTAACACCTTAATTATAGGCTTTCTCCACTGCTCAAAGATAGATGTCAAAAGAATCAAATTATTATCAAAAGACCATACAAGTGAGAGTGGCTCTTGTGTGAAATGTCGATCGATACTATTAAAGATTTATGAACCCCTTAGCCAAAAGCTCAGCCAAAGCTGTTCAAAATTTAAAGGTTAATTAGCTGACACCATTTGATGCTCTAATATACGGATTTGATGATATCCATGCAAATACTATATGCAGGTAATTTATACGATGGACATAAAACAATAAATGTATGAAAAAATCAAATATTCAAAATTGTAGATACTGAAACTTGTAGTTGAAATCAGTGGTTCATTAATACCTGTATACAAATACCGTAATGCACAACTGCTAAAAAAGAGAGGTACATGAAAGCCGATAGGGAAGAATAGTAGGATACCTCCAAGAGCCCATTTGTATGTCTGTATACAGATTGCGATATTTATATGTATGTATCTTTGAGGAGTGTGATTAAGCAAAGGGTAATTAAAAGAAACAATTAATCATTTCTAAAAATGGTTTCGTGAAACGAAGTCATGACTTAGGGTTTGTTTGTTTGCACGGAAGTAATATAGAAGTACCGGAAGTAAACTTACTTCAGGTACTTCATGTGTTTGTTTTGACGGAGGTGGAGCTGGAGCTGGAAGTTTCTTCATGGCGATGAGGCGGATCCTATATGGCGTGGTTACTTCTAAAATTTTCTTCCTCTCATTTTGGATGGGAAGCAACCATAAAGCACAAAGAACAAGAAAAAATATTAATTATTTAATACTGCTCTTTACTAATTCCATAAATTAATGATATAATACTACCAAAAAACATACTTTGTCGTTTGTTTTTCTTATGAAAGAAACATAGGAAATTTTTTCATTTTTTACTCCATTCTTCAAAAAACATACAAATAAACATTGGAAGTGAGATTTATGGCTACTTCCATGACTACTTTTTTGGAAGCTATTTCAATATTATTTCCATGACTACTTTTTTGGAAGATATTTTAATATTACTTCCGGTTCTTCCGGACAACCAAACAAACCCTTAGGGCCTTATTTGCACGGAAGGACTTGTTTGCACGGAAGTAGAACTTTGAAGTTACTTCAAGATGATAATGTGGATCCTATATGGCATGGTTAATTTCAAAAAATTTCTTCCCTCATTTTGGATGAGAAGTAAGCACGGAGCACAAGAAACAAGAAAAAAAAGAATCAATAATTTAATACTTCTCTTTATTTCTTCAATAAAGTAAAAATTTATGACAAATAAAAAAGTAATTTTTTATTTGGTTTGCTTATAAAAGAGACATAGTAAGTTGTTTCATTTTTTACTTCCTTCTTTAAAAAATTATACAAACAAACACTAGAAATAAGATTTATGTTTACTTCCAATAATATCTTTTTTGAAAGCAACTTCAAGATTACTTTAGGCTCTTCTATTACTTCCGGACAACCAAACGAGCCCTTACTAAAACAATTATTGGGAAGATTTCTCAGTATATAAGATACAAAAATATATCAAGATTATCCACACTTTAATTAACTTTACTTCTACTTGGGATGAGGCCCATGGTATGTGTTTGCCAACAATATTTTGCCTGATGGAAATATAGAAAAGTACACTTTTAAGGCACAAATGTAGATATGAATTTAGTATCCAAAAGGTACAGTTAGGTAGTTAAAAAAATGTATAATGTTTGAAATGTAAAAAAGTGGCTCCACATTTGAAATGGCTATATACATGTCTGCTAAATGATGTACAAAAAGCTGGTGATTGTTTTAACCGGATGGTATTAATTGCTGCTAATGAAGGGAAGTTTCTTGATTTAGCTAATCTTTGATTTTGAAGTTCAACAATATGTGGGTAAGGTGGGGCAACATTCTCCATTGGGAATGGCATACTCGTCCAATTTTAGATCGAAGGATGGTGCAAACCTTCTTTAACAAGAGTTTGATGAGAACGGGGATTGCGTAGCGGACCGATGAAGAACCAACAAATGAAGACCCAGATTAAATGTGCCTCGAATCAGGAAAAGAAAAAGGAGAGATGGTCTTATTACCTCTCAAGTAGGTGGTCCCCAGTTTATGCAGAGCAATTGGTGAGTTAGAAACTTCAACAAGACAGAAATTACTCGGCTAAGTCCATGAGCGCATTCTTTCTTTCTTTCTTTTTTATAGCAAAAGGTGGATAATTATACCACCCACGATCTTCATTAACAAGAGTTTGATGAGAACATAGTTCTAACCACAAATACAGTCCCACAACGAAGACCCAGAGATCTCACATAATACATCAACATAAGCATAGAGGCAGCAACAAAATCCTCACATAACACCACCGCCCACAGAGCTGCAGCCCAGATGATCACAGGCTAACCGACATATTCCCGTTGTCGTCGTCCTCATCGCGATCCGTCCCACCGCCGTCGACTAGGCCCTTGCCCTCATCCTGCTCCTCCACCGGCATCAGCTTCCTCCTCTTAACACGGGCGGCATCTAAAAGTAAACATCTCCAATTATGCAATAT
Organism: Agapanthus africanus; assembly: GCA_030015575.1. Taxonomy (NCBI): domain Eukaryota; kingdom Viridiplantae; phylum Streptophyta; class Magnoliopsida; order Asparagales; family Amaryllidaceae; genus Agapanthus; species Agapanthus africanus. The sequence continues at coordinate 425,801,214 of CM057349.1, forward strand.
ATTCGAAATTAGGTGTATAGTGCATCAGGTGCTTTTTCTTTTCCCCCTAAACATTCTCTCATTTCGCTCCCACCATATCCTCCCACCCTAATGCCCATAGCTACGATATCCCATTGTTTTTTAATGCTACTCCTAACATTTTGCTTCCTCCAACCCCCCCATTGGTCCAGATTAGACTCTGAAAGACTCTGTGCCCAAAAGTGTGCCCAAATATCCCTAGATCTTTGACAACCAAACATTAGATGGTCAATAGTTTCACTCGATTCCGCAAAATGTGCATTCCGCTGGGCCATTCCACTTTCTTTTAGTCAGATTATCCCTTGTAAGAATCGTGCCTTTCGTCATCAACCAGTTGAAAATCTTTATCTTTGGAGGAACCTTTGCCTTCCATACTGCCGATATCGAGCCTCCTCTTTTACCTTCTCCGTTTAGCACTCCATATAGCGATCGAACCATGAATTTACCTCCCTTGTTCCAACTCCACCTTATCCCATCTCTTCTTGTAGTGTCCGGTCTCCAATCTTCAAGAAGAGTATAAATCCTTTGAAGGCCAATTCTTCCCTTTGTCGACCGAGTGCGTTTGAAACCAATCCGCCTAACCCTTCCGCTCCAAATTTACGTCACGGGCTTGTTTTTATCTCTTGCGATGCTATACAATCTTAGGAAGCGAAGTTGAAGTGCAACATCTTCACACCATACATCTTTCTAGAAATTAATTCTTCGTCCATCGCCGATTGTGAAAGTGGCCCCGCAAAAAATATTCCCCTTACGTTGGACACCCCACCCCAGAAGCCCGAGATAGATGCACCGTTTTTACTTCTCCCTTTCCAGTTTCAGATTTCATATATACGTCTCTAACCATAACTGACCAGGTCGTGGGGTCTTGTTTATAGTAATTCCACCGCCACTTTGTCGGCAATGCCATATTCATATCTCGCAGGTTAACGACTCCTAATCCCCCAAGATCCTTACTTGTGCACACGACTCTCCACCTAACTAGTGCATATCCCTTCCCCCGTCTCCCTCCACCCTTCCATATGAAATTCCTTCTAATTTTGTTGATCTTCTTCTCCAAACCCACAGGCATCTCGCAAAAGGTGAGGTAGTAAGCCAGTATTGCAGAAATCACCGCATTGAGTAGTGTTACTTTACCTCCAATCGAGATCATCTTTCCTTTCCATCCCTCCAACCTTTTCTCCATTCTATCAACCACTGGTTGCCAGTCCATCTTTTTGATTTTTACCAGGCCTTAGAAGCAGTCCTAAATAGGTAACGGGGAAAGTCTCTGTTTTGCATCCAAAATTTTCAATGAAAGTGGACGCTTCATGTTCGTCCCCGCCAATCTGACCAATGCGCTCTTATAGTAGTTTATCTTCAGTCCAAACCAAGCTTCGAAAATAAATAATAGCCATTTAAGTCCGACCGTCTGTTCCATGTCACATTGTGCGAATAATAGAGTGTCATTTGCATATTGGAAGTTGATTATTGCTGTCCTGCGATCCCCCAAACCAGTTATTAGCCCCCTCTCGGGTATATCTTTTGACCATTTTATTTAGCCCTCCAACAACCAGTGTAAACATCAATGGAGATAATGGGCCCCCCTGCTCGAGGCCTCTTTTACACTTGAAATGACTTGATTGGTTCCCATTAACTAAAACAGACAGCTCAGAGATTAGCCATTCACGGACCCAACCAATCCACTTCTCTCCGAAACGTCTCTGCCTCGGGATTTCTATTAAGCACTCCCAGTCAATCGTATCATACGCCTTTTCGAAATCAAGTTTCAACGTATATCCTTTTTTCTTCGTTCTCTAACAAGCCTGTATCATTTCTTGGGCCATTGCCACCCCTACCAAAATTGATCTGCCATGGATGAAACCAGTTTGGTAGTCACCCACCAATTCCTCCAAAAGCTTCCCTAATCTACTCGCCATCGGTTTAGTAATTATCTTGGTCAACCCATTTAGTAGACTTATTGGTCTGTAGTGGGTTATTTATGTAACCTCTCCTTTCTTGGAGATCAGCACCATCTGTGCATAGTTAAATATGTAGAGTTCACCCCGACCCACATACCATTGTCGGATGACCTCTACCGCCTCCTTGCTTATCAAATCCCAGAAAACCTGGTAAAACATCATCGGAAAACCATCCGGCCCTAGCGCCTTATCTGCTCCAAGTTCAAAAACTGTCCTTCCGATTTCATCTATTGTGAATGGTGCCTCAAGACTCTTGCTCTACTCATCAGGGAGGTTTTCATTCTCATCCCAACCTCCAACACTTGTTCTTAGCCTGAAGGCACTTATCGTCAAGAAGAGATTAGTATAATGGTATTTTACATGTGAACTGATCTTCTTTTCGTCTTCCACCTCCTCCCCGTCAATCTTCATCTTTTTTATTGTGTTCTTGCGCCTTGTACCACTAGCTATCTTATGAAAGAAAGTTATATTTTGATCCCCTCTCTTTTAACCGTTGCCCCCTCAATCTTTGTCTCCACGTGATCTCTTCCCTCCTATAAATCTCCTCAACCTCTTTCCTTAAATACCCATATGCTCCCATTCCTCCACATCTACGTCCATTGTCTCCTCCCATTTTTCCATTTCGTCAATTACAACTACTAACTCCTCTTTCCTGCTCTTCACGTTACCAAAATTTTCCCTGGACCATATTTTTAAACATTCCTAACATGTGCAAGTTTAGCAACGAGTATCTGAGCCGGCGAGTTGGCGGTAATGGAAACATGCCGTTCCTAACAATTGTTAACGACATTTTTGCACGATGGGTCCTCCAACTACATCTTTTCAAACCTAAAGGTTTTCTTTCTACAAACATCCCCTTCTCCCGAGTTCAGGTTAAGTGGCATGTGGTCAGACGTCGACCTCTTGACAGAAGCCGAGCGTGCAAATAGGAACTTAGCTTCCCAAAGCATAGACACAAAAATTATGGCCGGCCTTGCTAGACACGGTTTAGCCTAACGGTTAGACCAAGTAAACTTCCAATCATTATTAACCATATCCATCAGACCAAAATTAGCGATTAAAGCATTGAACCTTTGGGTCTCCCTTGTGTCCCCTTTTCCCTCCTTGCGTTCATACACGAACCTAGTAACATTGAAATCTCCTCCCAACACTCAAGGATATGGCCACTTGATAGCCACCTCCTGTAATACAAGAAAAAAATCCATTCTCCTTTCCCGACGGTTCGGGCCGTAACAGTCGTGGCTGTCTTGAAACCACCCTCATTACTTCTTTTAAGAACTACCGATAAAGTGAATTCTCTTATCTACCCATCCTCAATGGTGAAGGCATATTGGTTAACTCCGACCAATATCCCTCCGGACGCTCCAATCGAATTTTTAGCCCTCCACACTAAATTTCTAGATCCCCTGACCGACTCCAACGTCAGATTGCTCTGGTTCGAAAGCTTAGTTCCGGAGAGACAAGCCACATCCATTCTAGTATTAAACAACAACTCCCTAATCATACGTCTCTTCTCGGGTAGCCCCATACCCCTAACATTCCAAAAGGTGTAATTCATTAAAAACTAAATATGCTTCCCCCTCCCCCCGGATCTAGTTCTATTATGTTTAGTTCAGCTCTGATTTCCTCTAACGTTCTAAGATAATTAACATTTTTGTTTATCTCCATGTTTGATTCTCCCAAACACACCCCCAGTATACTCGCTAAAGTGAGAAGAGCCTCGTCAGACAAAATTCCAAAGAATGACACCGAATTTGAGTTCATACCTGATTTGCACGTGTGGTCTTTTCTGCCGCTTGCTTGCCCAAGCGGTTTATCGAAGTTAAGGGTCTCTCCGTCGTGACTATGGCTTCGCCTCAGGGCGGTGCTCTGTCCTTGTTCTGTCCCCTCGATCTCCCGTCCACTTTACGCACCCGGCGTCACAACTTCTTCAACCTCTACTCCTAGAGGGTCCACATTTGCTACCTGAGTATCTTCCACCCATTGTCCTTCCTCCAGGCTGTCTTCTCTGTCTTCCTTCATCTCCCCTCCTTCTTTACCCCTCGCTTCCATTTCTCTTTCAATAATCTCCACTGAAGCGTCCCCCTCCCTACCATTCTCACTCCCTACCATTCTCATATGATTTATGGTCTTCGTCCAGGCCCAGTGTATGTGGCCCATAAGCTTTAATCGACAATAGCCCTTTGTTGTTCGGCCCCTTAAAAATATTAATCCTTTCTGAGCCTAACCCATTAAATCCGTGCACCAAGCCCGACCTAAATTTTTCATCTAGCCTAGTATCTAGGTATTTCTTCAGGCCCAATGAAACTTATCTTTGCAGCTCACCTCTCTCTTCCTCTGTGATTGACTTTTCTCCTCTCTTCGTTAATTACATTCACATGGGTCTCCTTAGCTTTCTTGGTTCTCTACACAGCTTTCGAAGACTACGAAGCTTCCTGATGATGCTCAATATGGGCGACCTTTCAGATCAGAACACGTGGCAGATGACGTGTCCCGGAACTCAGAAGAGAGGACCCACAGGGGCCGATCAGGCCCGACCTACAAGCACAAAGCTGGCTCACCTCAGGGCTCTTGCAGATTAGCCTCCTCGATCTCTCAGCTCGCCTCCGAGCTACCGCAGGAACAAGATACCTCGGCCCTCTCGCTCGTTCCTAAGCTCTCCCACCGAGACCATCTTCCTCGGTCCCTCCGACCGACCAACTCCAACACTCACAGGCATAACCGCCGCTCCGCAAATCTCGCCATGCACAGATTCTCCACCGGCAACATCCCACGTTCCACGCCATCACGATCCTCATTAACGGGCGATCCGCTCTTTACGCGGGCGTGACGTCAGGAGCATAATTGCCGGCGAGATTCTCGCGTCTGCTGCTGCATGCCACCACCGCTATATAAACCCCCATCATAGAGAGGTCAAGTAAGCCATTTTTTACACTTTTATGCCGTTACTCTGCTCGGATCTCATCACTAACTTGAGCGTCGGAGGGTCCTTGGTGGTTCCAAACCACCCCGGGACTTCTTTGCAGGTACTCGGTAACACCTCCCTCACCTCACTTCTTCCTCTAAAGACCCATTGAGACCCGCACGCGAAGGAAGATAATCAACTAAGTCCACCGCAAGATCAACGGAAGACAACATCTGACGGAGGCCCGAAAAGGAGCTCCATCAGTTGGCGCCGTCTGTGGGAACGAAACTCCACAAAAAAACAAAGTTGGCCTTCCGATCTCCATCCCCATGGCAAGCGATCATCCTAAAGATCCAGATACCAGCCGCCGCCTCCCCCTCACCGGAGGCGCGGATGAACCTCCTCCGGCGACCGTCATCAATGCCCTCGCCGGCCGAATAGACCGACACCCCTTCCCTTGACGGGATCGCACAGAGGGGGCTCGCCACGGCGGCTCGAGGGCCACCTCGCCCAAGGATCTAAGCCCTTACTAAAAGGCAGCCCAGCAGCTACCCTGCTCGGCTATCCCTGGCGGGTAGCTTCCTTACCGCAACGCCAGGGATCAGAAAGTCCTCCCAGAGGCAGTCGAGCCCGAGGATCCCTCGCTCGGCTATCCTTGGCGGGTAGCTTCCCTACCACGACGCCAGGGATCAGAAAGTCCTCCCAGAGGCAGTCGAGCCCGAGGATCCCTCATTCGGCTATCCCTGGCGGGTAGCTTCCCTACCGCAACACCAGGGATCAGAAAGTCCTCCCAGAGGCAGTCGAGCCCGAGGATCTCTCGTTCGGCTATCCCTGGCGGGCAGCTTCCCTACCGCAACGCTAGGGATCAGAAAGTCCTCCCAGAGGCAGTCGAGCCTGAAGATCCCTCGCTCGGCTATCCCTGGCGGGTAGCTTCCCTACCGCAATGCCAGGGATCAGAAAGCCCTCCCAGAGGCAGTCGAGCCCGAGGATCCCTCGCTCGGCTATCCTTCAGGACAAAAGCCCTCGCCAAGAGGCACCGGGCAATAACCCTGCCCGGCCAAAGGTCCTTGGTAGGCTTCTTACAGCCCTATAGCTCTTCCCACGCCAAGAACCAAAGTCCTCCCAGAGGCAGTCGGGTCCTTGCTCGGCTATCCTGTAGGGTTCCTAGGCACCCTAATGAGGTCTCACAAGGCATCGAACATGCCAATATAAAAATTTATGGGTGCCGAGAGACCCGACTACGGATCGTTTGCTAGAAAACTAGGCGAAAAAGCTAACTAGTTAACACTTAACTAAGGGAATACGGAAATACAACCTTTGTAGATCTGGTGCTCCACCTCCATAGCTCCGCAACGAAGTCCTCTCCGCTGTCCAAATCAAATCCGGGCTCTAGCGTCGGCTTCGTCGGAGAATGGGCAAGCTAGGTCGTCGATGTCCATGCCGAAGATGATCTACGTCGAGGCATCGCTAAATCAAGCTCCGACTTCACCAAGTCAAGAAACTTGTGAAGAAAACACACTCTACTACTTGGCAAGAGGTAGAGGATGAAGAAATAGAAAGTGGGTTAACTTTAGAATTGGATTTCTCACTCAAAAACATCAATCACCATTGATGAGGTAAGCTTTTCTTCACTTGAAGCAAGGAAGAAGAAGAAGAATAATATGATAAGATTAATTAGAGAAGAAAAGAAAAACCAATCCTTATCATATATTGAACCATGGTTAGATGTAGAGAGTTAACTAAGGTTTAAGTGAGTGGTTAGGGTTAAGCATGAGACAAAATGGTCATTTGGTCAAAGTCTTCATGAAGGTTCATGAATGAACAAAAGAAAGCAACCATTTTCCTCATTTTGCCTTTTCTTTTTCCAAAAAGATAAATGAATAAAATGAAATCAAAAACCCTAATCACCCACTTAACTATAGTTTAATTCTTAACACTTAACCATAATGCATGTATCATCAAACATGATACAAGCAAGTGCACAAAACTATATCGAATATACAATGTGCACACCCGAGCGAGAAAATCCATTTAAAGTGAACCGATACTAGTTAATACAAAGTAATATATCCAATATATTATTATGCATTAAATCATTAAATCAACACTTGATTTAACGATCCGGTCATATCGCATATAACCGACTAATATCAACAGTAACAACTTATCGAATCAACGCTTGATCCGATAACCCGGCTATATCGCATATAACCGATCAATGTCACAAATCGCGAGAATCGAATACAGTATCACATACTGGTATCATTCTCGGTCCCGCACATATCTCATATGCGCTCCTATTTCGTTTCGCTTGAGCCAGGAAACCTCTGTGTAGGACTCTAAAGACTCGTCAATACGCCGGCAGCGGATGATGAGCATATCAAACATCCACAAGCCGCAAGCGGTCTGCTAAACGTAACGGCCACCCGGGTATTGAGCGATCTAAAGATCGACGAGCAAGCCCGCTCACACTCCAGTGAATCCGACCAGTAACACTACCGTACAGTCCGGTCTGATCGTCTGATATGTCGCATATCTCGCCTAGGGGTGGTAAACGTCAGACCCCAATAGCTCAATAAGTCGTGTCGATATGAGGTCTATAACCATTCGAGATACTACTGGTAACACTTACCAGTAAATCTCAGCAACCCTGGCCAGGGATTTCCTGTTATAGCCAATCGAACACAGCGCAACATCAACTCCCTATACCGGGAGAGACGAATCCCCTCCTATCGCTCATTGCCTCCACGTGACTCGGGACTGTACCCAAAAACCACCGTTTTGCACGCCCTCTTGGACGTGGTAAGATGGAAATCAAAGCACAGTGGGAACCACACAAGACTCTATGACGATCTCGGGTCAACAGACTACTCTGTACCAGTGTCACCAGAGAACTACCATCTGACGTGAGGTATAATACCATCTGGGAGTTCTCGGCGAGTCCGTCCAGTGTACCCAGTCTCTACTAAGCACCCGTATATCATCTCTGATGTCAAACACCAATGGATATGGGATCATCCATCGCCCATCTGTATGGGTCGAGAAGGTATACGCTAGTCTACTCTGGTATATCGATGCCCCGTCTCGATACACCCACGATTAGGGACTTTCAAGGATGTACTTATGGACTACCATGTCCCCACTAGTATGATCCGCATCATAGTCCAGGTAGTCAAGCACACATCCTAAGGGCTTTACCAACATGTAACAGAGAGACAATCAGTATACACGTTAAGGTAAAGTTCAACCAGATAGCATACTATCATGTCGAGCAAGAAATTCCTCCCTATATATGTCCCAACATCCACTACAATATACATCCTATGTACAGTAATGGCCTCTAGGGCATACATATAACTAACAATCTCCCACTTGCACTAGGGCCATCTGTAGCAGTGGTTGTAGTATCTCATACTCAACCATCCCATAAAAATCTCTCTCTGGGAACAGGCCTTTGTGAGTGGATCCGCTGTGTTGTCCTCTGAGTCTACTCTCCTAACCTCGATCTCCCTGGAGATCAACCATCTCCATGATCAGGTGATACTGCCTCAGAATATGTCTGGATCACTGATGGGACCGGCGTTCCTTGGCATAAGCCACAACTCCATTGTCTCACAATGGTTGGAACATAGTTCATCTTATGAACCAATATACACCCAAACAGGCTCTTTGGTAGCATCTTAAGTAGCGATGTATCCTGCCTTTTTCGTCTAGTGTGCCACGGTATCTAGCTTGGAACTCTTCCAACATACCGTCCCTCGATTGAGGGCAAAGACAATGCCTGCGACTGACATTCAGTCGTCTTTATCACCCTGGAACTCTTCCAGTGATTCTCCCCAGGATCGATTGATACCATCTCACTACAACTGGTGAGAATCCTAACATCCAATTAAATCTATCTCATAGATCCAAAATCCAGGATTTAGTAGGTATCACTTTGATCCTATATGGAGAATCCTAGTGATAAGCGGAGATTGATCGAGCGTAGCATAGGAAACTCCTTCCCTATCAAGAGTATGTCATCCACGCACTCTACGAGGATCATCACCATACTCCCTACTACCATTTTGTATATACAAGGTTCATCTACCATTTTGATGATGTCAAACTCTTTGAATTATCCATCAAAACAGATGTTCCATCTCCGCGATGCCTGCTTTAATCCTATAAAGCATCTTGCACACGTTTCCGCTGCTCCCACTGTCTACGAAGCCCTCTGGCTGTGTACTTATAGACGCTCTCTTCTAAATCATCATTTAGAAAAGCAGTCAAGACACCCAACCACCAGATATCGCAGTCATGGTATGTAGCCGTGACAAGTAGGATCTGGATGGACTTAAGCATAGCTACTTGAAAAGGTTTCATCATTATCCACACCTGGTCAATGATGCAAACTTTTAACAAGTCTAGCTTTGAAAGTCTCAACTTTTCCATGTACACCAAGTAATCTTCTCAAGATATACTTGCTCCTGATGGGGATTTAATCCTTCAGATATAGCAGCCAAAGTCCATACTTTGTTGGTGTATAAGGATTCCATCTCAGATCGATAAACATCCAGCCATTCTTACAGAGTCTCACTCCTGATGGCCAGCTCGAAACTAGTTGGGTCATCATCTCATGATGCAATCCTTGCTCCCACTGTCATAGAGAAACCGAAGTATCTCTCAGGTGGGTGAGGAACCCTACTAGATCGGTGGAGAGGCTGAGATTCGTTGGTTTCCACTGAATCCTCTGGTTGTACCAAATCATGCTGTAGTTTGTATAGCTGGAACACTTCCAGTTCTACATAACAGACCTTGCCTCGAGCTTGTCCGGATTTTGCTTTTAGACATAGGCCGGACAACCCCAAATCTTAACTAGCTTAAGACATGGGCTCTTCCCTTTCCATATCTCATATGGAATGGTAGGCATTGATTTGATTCGAACCCTATTCAATAGGTATGCAACTTCTTAAGTGCATAACACCCAAAAGGAAACAGGTAACTCAGCAGTACTCATCATAGAGCACACCTTATCATATAGGGTGTAATTGCTCCGCCCCGACATACCATCGTGCTATGGTGTATTCGGAGGAGTAATGCTGAGAGAGAATCTCATTCTCCTTTAGAATAATCCAGGATTTTCGTGCTCAAGTATTCTCCTCCCTGATCACATCAAAGGACATAATACTTGTACCCTTATTGGTTCTCTACTTCTATCTTATATTCTGTGAATATCTCAAAAGCTTCGGACTTGTGTTTCAACAGGAACATAGGTCTGAATCTCGAAAGATCATCAGAGAATGTAATGAAGTACAAAGAACCGGTCTTGGCATGTGTAGACAGGGGACCTTTATACATCAACATGCATCATCCCAAGAGTTCACTAACTCTTTCTCTGTTTTCAATAAACAGAGCTGGTGTCATTATATCTCTGTGACATGACTGGCAAGTTTCACAAGATGTAAATTCAAACTAATTTAAATATACATCTAAATGTAACTTCAGCTAGTCGGGTCACATTGATCTGACCTAGTCTACAATACCTCAAGAAGAATCCGTTCATTTCTGAACTATTCCTCTTTTGTGTGTTCCGTATACCAAGAACTGTAGTTTGATTTAGAATATCAACGCTTTTAGATAACGTGCCTGAACCGATCAACTTTTGATATAGGAAATGTTCAAAACATTATCCAACAATACAAAATTATATCCTTTCTTTACTAATAAAGAGACTGATATGATTTTGTATATCAGGTTCGGTATCTAATAACATTCGTTCAGAATCAATGTATTGGTAATAAAGGATGACAGTGACCAACAGACTTGGCTGCAACACTTGCCCCGTTTTCTGCCTCATGAAACTTATCACCCGTTCTCAGTTCTCTACCTTTCTGTAGCCCTATGTAACATATTACATATCTGGGATCCTGATCTGGTATCACATACCCAGGACGTAAAGGATACTGAGAAACAGTTCTTTGTAACGAACACACCCGAAGATGATGCATCAGCATGCACTCTCTTCGTTTGGGCGGTACGGGAATTCTGGTAATCCCCAATTTCCTGCTCTGTCTTATAACAATTATAAGTTGGAGCGGGACCAACGTTCCCCAGCTCAGTATAACAAGCGGGTTCGGTCAAATAATCCGTTTTATTATCTTGATTAAGGCGTGATATGGTCGCTACCTGGAGAGAGAGAGAAGAAAACACTCAGCGTGCGCTCTGCAAGAATAGATTGGTTATTATTTTATCTAATCAGGATGGCTCCCACTGCTTTTTATCAAATCTTCCTTCAAACCCTAAAAGGAAAGACTAGCCGGGATTAATTACACACTACAAGTTCGTCAATCTTTCAGCCAGGCCAGTGTCGGTACTTTGAGGGAAGTCCCCCGTGCTTTCGTACGAACCTAATTAATGTAAACCTCATTTTCCCAGAGGCGTAACCTCGTTGACACCTTTCTAGACACTTACTTGATCGGCTAATTGTATTGTATAAAACTCTCCCAGGAGTAACACTTACTCGCAGCGGGTATCGGGATCCAACTATCTCATAGAAGGTATGCAATCTCATTGCAAATTTCAACACTTGAAATTCCCGATAATATTTTGCCCCTAGCTCGCTATGACCTTGACGCATGCCAAACAACCCATAGTCTGCTAGTCAAGTTCAACCCGTACATTTCTTGATTGAATTAAACCCACCCGCACGACCCTTGACGCATGCCAAACAACGCCGTACGAATACCCTAATCCAATCGCATCATATGCCAGCAGATAAGCACTAGTTAGCTACCGTACACTACGCCTTGACGCATGCCAAACAACCGCAGCACGAATACTAACTAATACTTATCTGAAATGACGGAGGGCTACGACAGGTTTTTCTGAAAACCTATTGCGTAATGAACTTGATATCGTTGTAGAATCAAATGATTTTTAAAATGGAGTGTTTTTTAGGCTTTTCTAGTTTTGCTAAAGGAGTCACTCCCGGTGAAGGGATCGTCGGTCCTTTCCTCGTCGAATGAGGTGCGGGATATATCATATATATCACTGTGCAAAGCAAATACTCTTAAAAGCAATCAAAAGACAAACCGAGTGTGTAGCATCTGCCAGTTATTGCTAAAGGAGTCACTCCCGGTGAAGGGATCTCGGTCCTTTCCTCATCGAATAAGGTGCAGGATATATCACATATACCGCTGTGCAAAGCAAAAACTGTAGCTACCTGTTTTATTTTGAAATTCGATTCTACAACATCTTAGGTTTCTTTTAATTTATTAATCACATTAATAAAGTCCCATCATTTAATTACCTAAACATCACAGATAAATACGACGTACGCTTATGCCATCCGCATTCGCCTCGATGTCCCCTCGTGCACCGTTAGGTTAGGTAACTAACGGCAGAGCGGGGCAGGGCTAGGACGGGTGTAAAACATAAGTAACGTCTATATAATATATCATATATACTATATACTGTATCTATCACAGAACATCACATGATCACATCACAGATATCGCAGCAGAAGAATCATATGAAATATTGGATATACTAGGACGTCCGTGTTTTCAATACGAGCCAGTATAAAACACGGATTCCACGGTCGTGATGAATAGCCAAACCCACACCCCTAGACCCCTACGAGAGCGGCAAGCAACCCTACCAATTCTGGAGTTAGGAGACCCGGACTCGACTCCTCGAGTTGGTCTCCCACTGGACCCAGAACCCGGTTACTTGTGCCCTCCTCCTTGGGTCTATCCTAGTGCGGAAAAGTAAATAATATACAAACGGTGACTACTTCCGCAACCTGGAAGTGCCCCAATAAAAGAATATTACATACAAGTTTTTACATGAATGAAAATGAAAAACACTCATCTCACATAAAAACTCCCGGCTATTCAAACACGACGATCCAATATAACATATCCAGCAACACATAACATCACATGTCATCAACGTAAGTAAATATGCGCATCCCAATTGTCGTTGACATATAGCAACGAAACCGGCGATATCACATATTACACTTACGGTCACAGAAAAGAAAGTGTAAAACTACAACAGTTGGAATCCGCAACCACCTCAGACATCGCATGCCTGACCAAATGAATTACTTAGACATCGCATGCCTAACAATTATAAACCCCGCATTTTAGTCTCATTATCGAAAACACTTTTCAATATCAAGTCGGGCAATTCAACAAGATTCCCGACATCCTGATCGAATAATCGTCGCAAACTTCAGTAGACGGCCGCACCCCCGATACCGTCGACGAAGTGCACCAAGGCGGAACACCGCCACCGCGAGCACCCGAACGGATGCTTTCGGCGACGGGGTTCTCCTACAGTCACTTGGTCGGGGCTATGGAGTGAGGCTGTCTATTAAGTTTACCCGGCGAGTATCCGCGTACGCTACGTGATTGCGACGGACTTTTGATCACATCAAAATTCCGTGGCAACCGATCAAGTGAGACTAAAGTGCTATGTTTATAACATTCATTTAGTTATCTCATAACTATTGTGAATTCCAATTATTGTATCCCATTCCAGATAATTAGAAAATGTTAAACTTTCCGATTGAACATTCGAACACCCAAGTTTTCCCGATACAGATCAACACATGAAACAAGTCTAACAACATTCCGTTCGTGCCTCAGTACCAACGGTCCAGCCGTAGAAGGGTCAAGCCAACGCCTCACATGTGGCACGCCGTATTGCCCCAAACCCGAAGGTTCAAAGGGCAGTTCAAGACGGTCACATAATCGAGTTAAGGTTTGTTGTCTTCTAGAGGGACCATCGCGTTACTTGCACTACTTAGAACGTCGTTAAACTACGGAAAAATCCAACACTTGGAAATTTCCCGACAGGGGAAAAATTGGGTATTTATATCCGGTCGAACTTTTTAACATATTCTAAAAATTATCCGGAAAGCCACACAGACAAAATTTGATAATCCGATCGAATATACTAAGTCCCCAAAACAACCCAGAAAATTCAACTCTTGAAAAATATTAAAAATTCCCAGAAGACTCAGCACTACAAGACATGAGTTACTGTGGAAGACACGTGCTGTAATTCAATACAGTGGCCGCGGAACCGCCGCGCATCCCATGGTGGGGGCCGCGGTTCCGCGCCTCTGTTGTCGAATTACCATCACGTGCTTCACAGTATCTCATGTAAGTCCCTGCTAAATTTTTTGGAAATTTTTAATACACAAAAATCCGCATTTTCGGAAAAAGTACAGAGAGCAAGTTTGTGATCGGGTTTCGGGTTCGTTCGGACTTCAAATTCCGTCTGGACTTCGCCTAAGGCTCTAACCTGGCTCTGATACCACTGTAGGGTTCCTAGGCACCCTAATGAGGTCTCACAAGGCATCGAACATGCCAATATAAAAATTTATGGGTGCCGAGAGACCCGACTACGGATCGTTTGCTAGAAAACTAGGCGAAAAAGCTAACTAGTTAACACTTAACTAAGGGAATACGGAAATACAACCTTTGTAGATCCGGTGCTCCACCTCCATAGCTCCGCAACGAAGTCCTCTCCGCTGTCCAAATCAAATCCGGGCTCTAGCGTCGGCTTCGTCGGAGAATGGGCAAGCTAGGTCGTCGATGTCCATGCCGAAGATGATCTACGTCGAGGCATCGCTAAATCAAGCTCCGACTTCACCAAGTCAAGAAACTTGTGAAGAAAACACACTCTACTACTTGGCAAGAGGTAGAGGATGAAGAAATAGGAAGTGGGTTAACTTTAGAATTGGATTTCTCACTCAAAAACATCAATCACCATTGATGAGGTAAGCTTTTCTTCACTTGAAGCAAGGAAGAAGAAGAAGAATAATATGATAAGATTAATTAGAGAAGAAAAGAAAAACCAATCCTTATCATATATTGAACCATGGTTAGATGTAGAGAGTTAACTAAGGTTTAAGTGAGTGGTTAGGGTTAAGCATGAGACAAAATGGTCATTTGGTCAAAGTCTTCATGAAGGTTCATGAATGAACAAAAGAAAGCAACCATTTTCCTCATTTTGCCTTTTCTTTTTCCAAAAAGATAAATGAATAAAATGAAATCAAAAACCCTAATCACCCACTTAACTATAGTTTAATTCTTAACACTTAACCATAATGCATGTATCATCAAACATGATACAAGCAAGTGCACAAAACTATATCGAATATACAATGTGCACACCCGAGCGAGAAAATCCATTTAAAGTGAACCGATATTAGTTAATACAAAGTAATATATCAAATATATTATTATGCATTAAATCATTAAATCAACACTTGATTTAACGATCCGGTCATATCGCATATAACCGACTAATATCAACAGTAACAACTTATCGAATCAACGCTTGATCCGATAACCCGGCTATATCGCATATAACCGATCAATGTCATAAATCGCGAGAATCGAATACAGTATCACATACTGGTATCATTCTCGGTCCCGCACATATCTCATATGCGCTCCTATTTCGTTTCGCTTGAGCCAGGAAACCTCTGTGTAGGACTCTAAAGACTCGTCAATACGCCGGCAGCGGATGATGATCATATCAAACATCCACAAGCCGCAAGCGGTCTGCTAAACGTAACGGCCACCCGGGTATTGAGCGATCTGAAGATCGACGAGCAAGCCCGCTCACACTCCAGTGAATCCGACCAGTAACACTACCGTACAGTCCGGTCTGATCGTCTGATATGTCGCATATCTCGCCTAGGGGTGGTAAACGTCAGACCCCAATAGCTCAATAAGTCGTGTCGATATGAGGTCTATAACCATTCGAGATACTACTGGTAACACTTACCAGTAAATCTCAGCAACCCTGGCCAGGGATTTCCTGTTATAGCCAATCGAACACAGCGCAACATCAACTCCCTATACCGGGAGAGACGAATCCCCTCCTATCGCTCATTGCCTCCATGTGACTCGGGACTGTACCCAAAAACCACCGTTTTGCACGCCCTCTTGGACGTGGTAAGATGGAAATCAAAGCACAGTGGGAACCACACAAGACTCTATGACGATCTCGGGTCAACAGACTACTCTGTACCAGTGTCACCAGAGAACTGCCATCTGACGTGAGGTATAATACCATCTGGGAGTTCTCGGCGAGTCCGTCCAGTGTACCCAGTCTCTACTGAGCACCCGTATATCATCTCTGATGTCAAACACCAATGGATATGGGATCATCCATCGCCCATCTGTATGGGTCGAGAAGGTATACGCTAGTCTACTCTGGTATATCGATGCCCCGTCTCGATACACCCACGACTAGGGACTTTCAAGGATGTACTTATGGACTACCATGTCCCCACTAGTATGATCCGCATCATAGTCCAGATAGTCAAGCACACATCCTAAGGGCTTTACCAACATGTAACAGAGAGACAATCAGTATACACGTTAAGGTAAAGTTCAACCAGATAGCATACTATCATGTCGAGCAAGAAAGTCCTCCCTATATATGTCCCAGCATCCACTACAATATACATCCTATGTACAGTAATGGCATTTAGGGCATACATATAACTAACATATCCCCGGCTGGTAGCTTCCTACCACAACCGACAGGGATCAAAGTCCTCGCCAAGAGGCACTGGGCAGTAACCCTGCTTGGTCCCCGTCCTGAAGGATCAAAAGTCCTCTCAGAGGCAGTCGAGCCCGAGGATCCCTCGCTCGGCTATCCCCGGCGGGTAGCTTCCCTACCGCAACGCCGGGGATCAAAAAACCCTCGCCAAGAGGCACCGAGCAGCTACCATGCTCGGCCATCCTTCGCAGGCCTCTCAGGGACCCTCCAGCGTCAAGGATCAGAAAGCCCTCGCCAAGAGGCACCGAGCAGCTACCCTGCTCGGCCATCTTTCGCAGGCCTCTCAGGGACCCTCCAGCGTCAAGGATCAAAGCCCTCGCCAAGAAGCACCGAGCAGCTACCCTGCTCGGCCATCCTTTGCAGGCCTCTCAGGGCCCCTCCAGCGTCAAGGATCAATGCCCTCGCCAAGAGGCACCGAGCATCTACCCTGCTCGGCCATCCTTCGCAGACCTCCCAGGGACCCTCCAGTGTCAAGGACCAATGCCCTCGCCAAGAGGCACCGAGCAGCTACCCTGCTCGGCCATCCTTCGCAGTCCTCTCACGGCCCCTCCGGCATCAAGGATCAAAGCCCTCATCGTGAGGCCGCCGAGTTCCTTCCTGCTCGGCGCATCCCCAGCGGGCATCCTCCTGCCCATCAGATGCTGAGGATCTCAAGCCCTCATCATGAGGCCGCCGAGTTCCTTCCTGCTCGGCGCATCCCCAGTGGTCATCCTCCTGCCCACCAGACGCTAATGGTCTGAAGCCCTCATTATGAGGCCGCCGAGTTTCTTCCTGCTCGGCGCATCCCCAGCGGGCATCCTCCTGCCCATCAGATGCTAAAGATCTCAAGCCCTTATCGTGAGGCCACCGAGTTCCTTCCTGATCGGCACATCCCCAGCAGGCATCCTCCTGCCCACCAGACGCTGATGGTCTGAAGCCCTCATTGTGAGGCCGCCGAGTTCCTTCCTGCTCGGCGCATCCCCAGCGGGCATCCTCCTGCCCATCAGATGCTGAGGATCTCAAGCCCTCATCGTGAGGCCGCCGAGTTCCTTCCTGCTCAGCGCATCCCCAGCGGGCATCCTCCTGCCTACCAGACGCTGATGGTCTGAAGCCCTCATCGCGAGGCCGCCGAGTTCCTTCCTGCTCGGCGCATCCCCAGCGGACATCCTCCTGCCCATCAGATGCTGAGGATCTCAAGCCCTCATCGTGAGGCCGCCGAGTTCCTTCCTACTCGGCGCATCCCCAGCGGGCATCCTCCTGCCCATCAGATGCTGAGGATCTCAAGCCCTCATTGTAAGGCCGCCGAGTTCCTTCCTGCTCGGCGCATCCCCAGCGGGCATCCTCCTGCCCATCAGACGCTGATGGTCTGAAGCCCTCATCGCGAGGCCGCTGAGTTCCTTCCTGCTCGACGCATCCCCGGCGGGCACCCTCCTACCCATCAGACGCTGATGGTCTGAAGCTCTCATCGTGAGGCCGCCGAGTTCCTTCCTGCTCGGCACATCCCCAGCGGGCATCCTCCTGCCCAACAGACGCCGCAGGTCTGCACACGTCGTGTTGGCCAACCGACGCTTGACATGCGGACCGTCACTTCGGTGGCAGGATGCTCGAACTGGCGCACCTTCTCTAAATGCAGAGATCTCACCCCGATAAGCTGGCAGAAAAGATAGCTGACAGCCTGGGGACGCGTCCCGACGAAACCTTAGGAGGGAGCTTACCCCAGACTGCCCGGCAGTCCACTCTTGATCCGACCCACTAGCTGGTCGGACAAGAGTGGGGGGCTAATGATGATGCTCAATATGGGCGACCTTTCAGATCAGGACACGTGGCAGATGACGTGTCCCAGAACTCAGAAGAGAGGGCCCACAAGGGCCGATCAAGCCCGACCTACAAGCACAAAGCTGGCTCACCTCAGGGCTCTTGCAGATTGGCCTCCTCGGTCTCTCAGCTCGCCTTCGAGCTACCGCAGGACCAAGATACCTCGGCCCTCTCGCTCGTTCTCGAGCTCTCCCGCCGAGACCATCTTCCTCGGTCCCTCCGACCGACCAACTCCACCACTCACAGGCGTAACCGCCGCTCCGCAAATCTCGCCATGCGATTCTCCGCCGACAACATCCCACGTTCCACGCCATCACGATCCCCATTAACGGGAGATCCGCTCTTTACGCGGGCGTGACGTCGGGAGCATAATTGCCGGCGAGATTCTCGCGTCTGCTGCTGCATGCCACCACCGCTATATAAACCCCCATCACAGAGGGGTCAAGTAAGCCATTTTTTACACTTTTATGCCGTTACTCTGCTCGGATCTCATCACTAACTTGAGCGTCGGAGGGTCCTTGGTGGTACCAAACCACCCCGAGACTTCTTTGCAGGTACTCGGCAACACCTCCCTCATCTCACTTCTTCCTCCAAAGACCCATTGAGACCCGCACACGAAGGAAGATAATCAACTAAGTCCACCGCGAGATCAACGGAAGACAACATCTGACGGAGGCCCGAAAAGGAGCTCCATCACTTCCAGCATCGCCTCCTCTTTCTCATTTGGCCTTTAACCCCCTTTTAGCCCAATGTACCCTCTGTCCCTACCTCTTTATTTGATTCGTCCCTCGAAATTTCTTTCCTTAGACTGTCGAAATGACCTAACCTTTCTTTCCCTGTCGTTTTCCTAAGCTGACCATTTGTGCGTAGGCCGCATGTGCCTCATGTGCGCCTGCCTCTGCAACGGCCCTGAATTTTCTCTACAAAGTTTTTCTTCTTAAAGTACAGAAAGAAGTTTGCAAGTCTGAGTACAATTTAAAAGTTATTCTTGTTTAAGAACAGTAAGAAATAGCTTGTAGCTCATTGGTAAAGTCTTGCACTGCTGTGACGTAGCCCATGTATTTGAATCCCATCAGCCACATATTATTTTTACTAATTTTTTAAATTTTTTGGAAGCCCAACAGTTTACACGTGCAATACACGTAAAAATGAAAAGTCAGAGAAATCTAACATATGCAAAATGTTGTATGAACTGAGATAGACATGTGGCTTCAATCCGACGGTCCCCCGACACCAAATGGCTGGCAAGATCGGGCATGGGGCCGGCGCCGACGATCCAATCATGGGCAATGGTGCCCGTGTCTTGCACACAAGACCTTTAGCTTACCACCATTACCCCTGCATTGTTTGTTTTCTCTGCAATTTAACAGAGAATTCATCTTCCAATTAATCCAATTTTTAATGCTTTTTAATGCATTCTTTCAATTACAAAACCCTATTCCACACTATAAATACAGCCCCATACCGCCCCTCCTCATTCTGAAATCTCTAGCCAAAATTATCAAATTTTTCTGAGTACAAGTGAAGTAGAAGTGAAGTTAGCCCAAGGTCAACTTCCGGCGAGAATTCGAGACAATTTCGGCGACTCCGCAACACCACAACAACCTCAACCTCTTCCTCTCTCTATTCTTAACCCAAGTATTTAGTAAGTCCCATTCCATTCCTCGCTTTCTATAATAAAAATTCTCCGTTTCAAAACATGTCGGTAAGTGGAGTTATACGGGCATTTGATTCTAAAATCTTTGAAACTACAATTTTTCTTAAGAATTGCTCATTCATGTTTCTATACCTTACTTGTTAATCATTAAACTAATATTTAGAAACAATTTTCATTCTAAAACTCCATGTTAAATAACTTTAATTAATCTTTTACATTTAAATACTATGAATTTTATATACGTCATCTTTTAAATATTTCGCTTAGCATACCTGATGGAGGCATGGATCTCCTTTAGATATTGTCCTCCATCGATCTGTTGCGAGCGTTGATGAAGGGTTGAGATTGACGTTGATTATTGTCTTCTCGAGCGTGTGGATCCCAATGGGTTGAATTTGGGGGTGAAGCCGAGCTACCTGCAAAGAAGTCCGGGGGGGTTGTACCACCGTGGACCCTCCGACGATCAAGTTAGCCAAGGAATTTTAGCAGAGTAGCGGCTTGTTGGATTCAAATTGCCTTACCTGAGTCATCTGAGAGAGGGGTTTTTATAGTGGTCGGTTGGAGCGAGCCAGCACGAGATCTTCGCCGTCGGTTACGCCCCTGACGTTACGCCTGCGTGAATGACGGGATCCCCCCATTAATGACGAGATACGCTCGTTAATGGAAGGATACGATGGCGTGGAACGCGTGATGTTGGGTGGCGGATATCTCACTTCTGGCAAGATACGCGGAGCCGTGGTGGAGGCGCTTGGGCTCTGCGTTCTTGGTTGCTCGGGAGAACCGGGGAGGCTTAGCTCGGCGGGAGGCTCGGAGGCGAGCGGGGGGCCGAGGAAGCTCGGTTCTGTGATAGCTCGGAGGTGAGCAGGGAGGGCTGAGGAAGCTCAGCGTGTAGGAGGGCTCGGTGGCGAGCCGATGGTTATCCGTAAGACGAGCATGGGAGTGTTCTGGAAGGCCATCGAAGGTCGGGTCAATCCTCGACGCGAAGGACCGGGGAATGCCTTCAATGTATCGTGTTTGCTCCTGTCCCGTGAGCCCCGGGACACCTCATCTTCCACGTGTCATGATCTGGGAAATTCCTATTTATGAGTATCATCATTAGCCCATCACTCTCGTCCCAACCTATTTATGGGTCGGGTCGAGAGTGGTCTGATCGGTTTTTTGGGAACAGACTGTTGCCAAAAATATATCGGCGCGGATTTCCGGGGCGACTTGGTGTAGGGCAGTTGTGTCATTCGAATTTACGAGCGCGCGTGGCGTATCTTGGGCGCTTGGATCTCTGAGTGCATCCCTGATGACGTCAGTGGATCAGGGGAAATGATCGTGCACTAAAGAGGGGGCGCCGATTCGCTTGTACGTTTGTTGAGGTGTAGACCACACGTCTACAGCGGATTGGCGGACGCGACAGGCTGGCACTGTCGCCTACGATCGAAGGGTCGTCCCCAATGGTCGCTCGACACGTGGAGACTTGACGGCCGGCAGGTGCGAAGTTTCATTTTGGCGGGAATTAATCTGGACCGTTGGATGCCTTTCCTGAAGGGTATAAATAGGAGGGGACCCCCCATAGGGCCAGCACTTCCTTCATAATTTCCCTTCACTGCCGAAGATTGCCTGGCGCTCCTACCTTTTAGATCGGATCGCCCGTGCTTTTTCCTCGGCCAGCCCCTTCTTTTCAATCAGGTTAGATGTCTCCATCTGAAGAGTCTGCAGAGGTAGTTAGGGTAGAGTCGGGCGATGAGGTTCCAGTTGTTGGAGCCGAGTCTGGAGGATCTTCCTCCTCATCGGCTTCAGATAGCCAAGAGGGTTCGTCTTCTTCTTCGTCCTCTGCGTCGGGGTCGCATCCGAGAGTCAGGGCTACCCATGTCGCTCGTTGCCAGGTGACGGCAAGGGCCTCTAAGGTGCGCATCGGGAACGCCCGCGGTGCGCCCTCCGTCTTGAGGGATGTGGGCGAGCTTGCCAAGATTCGGGCTCGTTTCCATATCCCTTCCAACTATTCGCTCCGTTTAACTAGGCAGGTAGAACGGGCGGATCAGGTGCAGGTAAAGGAGATTGCTCTGTACTTGGAAGCTTTCCAGACAGGAATGCGTCTGCCCTTCTCAACCGAAGTATGCGGGGTGCTTCGTTATTTCCAACTTGCCCCGGGCCAGCTAGTGCCGAACTCATGGAGACTCCTCCTCGGGTCCCTGGTCCGGTTGAAACTTGAAAATATCCCTTTCAGTTTGACCCTTATAGTCTCCTTCCTTTGTTATAAGAATCATCCCGGAACCAGCAAGGATGAGCCCACCTGGGTGTATTTTTCCTTCAAAAAACGCAAGGGTGGGGTGGCCGGGTCGCGGGTAGTAGTCATCCCTTCCTCCATTCATGACTAGAAGGAGAAGTGTATATTCGTCGAGACACCCGAACGTGAGGATTGGCTTGTGCCTACACAGTGGCACAGGGCCGACTGCCCGAAGGCGAGGCAATCGTCCTCACCCAAGGCGACGACGGTATCCATGTAAGAGCTGATACAGTGAGCCGACGTTATGCTTTCTGAGCAGACCCTGAGCTGGACTGGGCTCAGCCCTGCGCACTTTCTGGGTAAGTTAGGGCCGTCGTAAACGATCTATTTAGACTTTGATGAATTTTCTTTGCCCTTTTCAACGTCACTAATTCTCTTTGTGTATTCTCCTTTCTGCAGAGCAAATGGACCGATCAAAATTCTTAGGCACCATTGCCGTGAAGGCAGGAAGGAAGACCGGTGGCGCTAGCTCATCCCAACCTGGTTCGAGCTCGGCCCCGAAGCCAACTGCACCGTCGAAGCCTTCCGCTGCTCCCCGAGCCCCGGAAGTCAGCCGCGGGGAGATCCAGAAGCACGCTCTGGAACCGGAGCCCCGGACGAGGGGGGTGGAGGATGAAGCCAGCCTTACCGAAGTCCCCCTCAAGAGGCATAAAAGGACGGTCTCTCGCTCTCCATCCTCCGGGATCCCCGTGCAAGAGGGGGACGTCTGTTTTAAGGTGCCGTCGGGGTTTTCCGTTGCCGATAGCCTTCTTTCGGACATGGAACAATCGGCTGGGAGAAAAATTCCTCGGGGAACCCTAAAGGCCCAAGTGGCGCCATCGCTCAGGAGGCGATCCAAGTCGGTATCTGTTTTCCTTTAAGTATTTTGTCAAGTAGTTTTTCTCGGATCGAACATTTTTAACCCCCTTTTGCTACTTTCCTCAGGTCCTCTAACACTGCGCCCTCATCGTCAACATGGAGTCCGAGGAGATTGCCCCAGCCATGAGGAAGGCGGGAGAATCGTCCTCGCGGGAGGAGGACCTGTGCATGGAGCTGCAGTAGGCGAGGGAGATGATAGCCATCCTCGAAACCCGGATGGCCGCTGAGGAGTTGACGAACTCCAAGTGTAAGGAGTCCATCCGACTTCTGAGTGAATCCAACAAGGCCATCCAGGCTAAGTTGGAGGAGGCTAAGGTGCTTAACTTCATGATGAATAAGTCGCGAGATGCCTGCAAGAGGGACACCCAGGCGGCGCTTGTAGTGGTGAAACTTACCGATTTCCGGGCAAAGAAGTCCGTGGAGAGGTATAAGGCGTCGGACCAGTTTTACACCGACCTCGCCAACGCCTCGGCCATTATTTGGCACCAGGCCCTCGATGCTGTCAAGGCGTTGATGCCGGGGTTTGCTGATGGCGAGCTTCGGCTCCAGTACCCTCTCTTAAAGGATGCGCCGCAGAGGGAGGCTGCCGAGAGTGCCGCCGGGGGAGAGGCTGCCCGTGGAAGCATCGACCCAGAGGTCACCATTTCAGTCCCCGACGCTGGTGTCGAGAAGGGTGAGATCCTCCCCGGTCCCGAGGCCTGAGATTTCCTGCCTTTTTCTCTTTACTTTTTCAAATTTTGTAAGCCTCCGGGCACCTTTTGTAAGGCTGAGGAGCCCAGAATACCTTGTAAAGACTTTCAGAATATAAATAAAACTGGGTTTATTTTTCTCTGCATGGCAATGTGTTTCTTGCATGAATACTTGAGCTTGTCGGTCTTTTCCTCGATGCAAATGTTAGGCCGTAGGTCGATGACCGGCCTTTTAGACGACGATCACGCGTCGAGTGTAAGCTAATAAATCGCCAAGTGTAGGAAGGTCGGTGCCCTCCTTCCCCCGGAGTCGAGACGGCAATCGTTCACTTAGAATACGTTGGGAGGTCACTCAGTGTAGGAAGGTTGATATCTTCCCATTCCTTAGCGTCGGGCCGACGACCACGTCTCTTATCACAAGTTGGATAATAGCCATGTTAGAATTAGTCGGCGTAGGCTGGTTCCTCCGTGATGTAGTTCCTAGACCTTCGTCTTGAGATGGTAGGAATTTATCACTCGGATTGACCGAGCAGGGAAGTTGCTCAGTGGCCTCTTAATAAGGGTTTTAGAGCCTTGGCGCAGGTGGGTAAGAAGTTACCCGCTAAGGATTGACCGGGCAAGGGAGCTGCTCGGTGGCCTCTTGATGAGGGCTTCGATCCTTAGTGTAGGCGGAAAGAAAGTTACCCGCTAAGGATGAACCGAGCAGTGAAACTGCTTGGTGGCCTCTTGGTGAGGGCTTCGATCCTTAGCGTAGGGGGGTAAGAAGTTACCCGCTAAGGATGGACTGAGCAGGGAAGCTTCCCGATGGACTCATGGTCAGGGCTTCGATCCTTAGCGTAGGCGGGTAAGATGTTGCCCGCTAAGGATGGACCGAGCAGGGAAGCTGCTCGGTGGTCTTTTGGTGAGGGCTTCGATCCTTAGCGTAGGCAGGTAGGAAGTTACTGTTGGAGATAGTGCCCTCAGAGTCAATTATTAGGTCACAGGTACGTGATTGTAATGATTGAGGGAGGACCTATCCCAGTAGGACAGTCTTGCTCGAGATGATAGTATGCTATCTGGTTTACCTTTATCATCGTGTACTGCTTTAGGTGACATGACACGTCGCTATTACACGTTGATAGAGCCCCTAGGATTCTTGCTTGACCACCAGCAGTATGAGGGCGATCATATAAGTGGGAGCTGGGGGTCTATAAGCTTATCCTTAAAAGGTCCCTAGTCGTGGGAGTTTCGAGACTGGGCATCGATACTCCATTAGTAGACTAGTGTATACAGTCGAGACCCCGACGAGGGGCGGTGGCCGGTCTCACAAGCCACTGGTGTCAGTTGGATCACCTAAGATGTATACAGGTGCTCATTGGGTTATGAGTACACCGGACAGGACTCGCCGGGAACATGCTAGTTGGTCATATACCAGACGTCAGATGGCAGTTCCCTGGTGACATGTGTGCAGGTTAGTTCATCGACCTGGGGATCGTCATTTGTCTCGTGTGAGTTCCCACTGTACTTTGATTACTACCCTACCACGGCTCAAAGGAGTCGTGCAAACAGGTTTTAGTTGGGTACAGTCCCGAGCCACATGGAGGCAGTGAGCGTATCTTCAGGGGTTCGTCTCTCCCGGTATTGGGGGTGAGGTCGTGCTGTGTCTAGGAGAGCCATTACACAAAGTCCTTGGCCAAGGCAAGGAGATTTACTGGTAGGTATTCCAGTAGTATCTCAGGGTGTTCTGGGCTACACTCCGACACGACTTGTACCGCTTTTGGGGGTCTGACTTTTACCAACCCCCTAGGCCCGCCATGCGATGCTCATAGACGAACGGACCGGACTGCACGGATATTGTCACTGACAGGCTCAGTTGGGTGTCGGGGTGAGCTTCCTCATCGACGTCCCATTTGGTCAGTACCTGGTAGCCCGTCACGTATTGGCTTATACCTCTGACGTGCTAGTGGTTAAATCCACAACCAAGGTGTTGACGAGTCTTTAGAGTCCCCCACATTCAGTTACTCAGCTTTCGGGCGAAAGGTTGTAGAGGCCGTATGGAGATATGGCAGGGTCCGATCAGATACGTGCGGTATTGCACGGATCAGGATCGGACAGTCTGTACTATAGGCCGTATGGTGATATGGCAGGGTTCGATCAGATACGTGCGGTATTGCACAGATCAGGATCGAACGGATATTACTAGCCGGCTTTGGTATAAGCCGGATCCTAGTATAGTACAGTGTAGATTTTGTCTCATTGCATTTGTATTTCGGTCGGAATACAAATGCGGGTGTGTATGCACAGTATCGGGGTTTTCCTGTAATTTATTACGGGACCAGTTTTCTGGAGTTGCCAGTTTGCTTTCCGTTTCGGCCAATTTCTATTGTTCCGTTCATTGGCCGAAGATTGGTGGAGGAGGGTTTATTTGCATTGTTGCAAATAGGCTTTTTGTGGAGGGGGTTTTTGCTTATTGTAGCATCATGATGGTTTTCATGATATGCACCATTCCTTGACCTTGATTTCTTCATGATGGCATGACTTTTTGAGTCATCATGGTTCATGATGGTTGGACTTCATGAGTTGATGGTTGTGTGGAGTGTTGGCTTAGTTTTGTGATCATGGTTGCTTATGATAACCATTCCTCTCTCTCTCTCTTGTTTGATTGATTTGGTCACCTCCCCTTTGACTTTTCCCTCTCTCCAATCACACAAGAGAAATGGGGGGGGCCGGCCACTTTTCTTGGATGGTTGATTGATTCATTTGGTGTGGCATTTTTGGTTCATATATATTGTGCTAAGAAAAGAGCTCTCTAGTTGATCTCCAAAATCCTTTCTTTCCTCCACCAAAAATGGCAACCTCCACTACCCCAAAAGAGACACAAGTTCTACTACACATTCTACAGCGAATCTTGGGCACGTCGAGTAGCCGGCTTCGTGCCCGAGTTGCCTCGGCATTGAGGTGGGGGCCCGTAAACAAAGTAGGCGATGTGGTGCACTTCCGGCGACGAGGAGGAGACGGGACATTCCGCAGGAGATCGGGACGATGGCGAGAAGACCGGAGGACTTGGATCGTCGGTATATCTCTAACCCATCTTTCTTGTAGTTAGCTTAGACTAGTTAATGGTTCGATCCGGGTGTTTAGTGCGCGGTGGTGCCGGTTGCTAAGTCCGCAAAAATTTAAGTTTACCACCGTTTCCGCATTTGGCCGTCGGATTGACGGCCAGGGCGCCGCCGCGCACTTACAGTGGTATCAGAGCCTCGCCATTAACTTAGTCTAACTTTGTGTAATGTGTTTGCATTTCCGATCGATCAAAAAGTTCCAAAACTGCATTTTAGTTCGCATCAGTTTCTGTTGAAAATTTTTGGTCTCTAAAAATTTTTCAGGTTATAAAATATTGATGTACTGGAAAATCTAAGAGTTCTGTAAAAATTTGACGAAGTAACTCCACAGTTGGAGCGCGGAACCGCCGCGAAAACCCCATTTATGCGGCCCTTCCGCCGCGCACTATTCACATCACTTCACCATTTTTTTACAGAGGCCTTCTGGGCTTAAAATATGGGCTTTGGAATATTAAAGTTGGGCCAATTGTTTCTGTGAGTACTACAGTTTTCTTTGGGGCCCACTTGTTAATTGTTTGATCAATCGGAAATTTTTTAAACACATTTTTCACAGTATTTACATTATATCTGCGACCGTGAATGTCACTTGATCGGTAAATCCGGTCTAACTGCTATAGCCCGGTTAGACGGATTTGCGAACGTGACTTTCACGTTGATGTTTTGTTTTTGCTGTGATGTTGCGGATCGGTCGTGGGGGATAGCCTGGATGCAATGCTAGTACAGTTTTGTTGTATTATGTACATTTGATATTGCGGGGCGAGCGTCCGACATGTGGACTGCCGTCACTGCCTGATTGTATTATTATTTTGGGGCACGACCTGGTTGCGGTCGATGTACCCGTTGTATGTATATTTTACTTTCTGTACTAGGATTGCCCCGCGGAGGGGTGCACGGATAGCCGGGTTCTGGAGGGCAACAAGCCCGCATCTCATGGCATTGAGACGGAGGGGGCTTCACTCTAGGATTGGCGGGCTATTCGCCGCACTCGTAGGGGGTACAGGTTGACCCAGGAGGGGTGCCCAAGTTACCGGATTCCGTGAAGTGCTGGGTGGTCCATTCACGTTGCTGAAGGGGGCTGCCTCGCTTCAGGTTTTGGCGGGTAACTTGCCGCGCCCGTAGGGGTCTAGGATTTCATTGCACAGGCTATCCACACGACCAGGGGAACGTCGGGTTTCAGTAGTGGCTCTGTGAAACCCGGGGATCCCAGATATCTGTATTGTTTCTGTGATGCTGTACATTTTCTGTGATGTTGCATTTTTCTATCACGCCTTGAGCGAATATAATATATTGGTATATATATTAGTAGATGTTGTATATGTTTTGCATCCGCGCTAGTCCAGTCCCCGCTCTGTCGTTAGTTAGCTAACCTAACGGGTAATGACGGGACCCAGTGGCGAATGCGGATGGCATATACGTACATCAGTATATTTTCGTTCTTTTTGGTGTGATCAAATGATGGGACTGCATTGATTCAGATCAATGCAAGTTAAAAGCAAACCTAATCTGATGTTGTTGGAACACTTTTCAAAAAGCTGTTATTGCAAGGACGTTTACTTTTGTTTTGCATCGTGGTATTCATTGGAATATCCTGCTCCTCAGTCGACGAGGCAAGGGCCGAGATCCCTTCACCGGGAGTGACCCCTTGGACAAAAAGTTTGCGTCAGGGCATTAACTTCACTATAGCCGATCACTTTTGCTTTGCACCGTGGTATTCATTTGGAATATCCTGCACCCCATTCTACGGGGAAAGAGCCGAGATCCCTTCACCGGGAGTGACCTCTTTAGCAACGGTTTTCGTCACTATATTTTCAAAAAGCTATCAGTTCCTTCAACGATATCAAGTTCCTTACGTTAAAGGTTTTCGCCAGAAACCATTCGTAGCCCTCCGTCGTTTCAGACGGGTAGCACGTAGTATTCATGCTATGTTTGTTGACCTTCGTCAAGGCATAGTGTATGGTAGCTGCTTGTTACCTTTCTGTTGCATAGATAGATGCGTTGGTTTGGGACAGTCGTATAGCCTTGTTGACCTTCGTCAAGGGCTTGTACGGGTGGATTCGAATTAACCTGGATAATGACGGGTAGAACTTGACATGTGACTTATGATTTGTTGACCTTCGCCAAGGTCATAAGAGCATGGGGCAGAAATCACATCGGGAGTTTCAAAAGTACTGAAACTTGCCAGATATGCGCATACCTTCTGGAGTGTGATACCGTGAGCGGATTCCGTCACGTTGTCATGCGATGAGAGTTGGATCCCGATTCCCACTGATGAGTTGGTTTACTCCTCGGGTGACCCCGACTAATTCTTCTTTCAGGTTTGGAGGAGAATTTGAGGTACAGTGGGAGGATTCCAGATTAGATAAATTGGTAACCATTCTGATCTAGGTTAGAGTGCACGCTGAGTGTTTCTTTTCTCTCTCTCTTTGGCAGCGACCATTGACCCGACCCTAAGACTTTGACTCAGTGACCAAGTTGACCGAACCTTCTTAAACACCGGCTTTTGGATTGTCAGAGTTGCAGACCTCATTGCCACTCCTACTTTTACCCTTTTCTCCAGGACACCCCGTATTACTACGAACGTCCACTTCCATTGGACAAAACCATCGTATGGTTAGATACGAACTCGAAAGAATTTATTCGAGGATGGTTTCCGGTTCTGGAGAAAACGGATGGGATTATTCAGTTGTCTTTTCCTTTTACCCTCTCTCAGGTTACGAGTACTCCTTGGTTTAGGGGTAGTACACCTATTACGCAAATTGGATTGTCTTCTTCCAAACCTTAGGCTGGTGCCGACCGGTAGGGAATGAAGAAAACCAATTAGCATAACGATGGTGTGCAGAAGGTATTAAGTTCAGACAAAGAAAGGGATTAGTAAGAGGGCAAAGTAAATTGCAACAGGTATTCACGACCAAACCAATTATTCGTTCGCCAATCCTAAATCACCTTTGTATTTCTCCAGGACACTCCGTATCGCTACGAAGATCCACAGTTTATTTGGATACTCCATCGTATGGTTATATACGAACTCGAATGGAACTTGTTCCAGTTCGGGGATGGATTCTGGTTCAGGAGAAATAGGAATAAGGTTTATTCGGTTGTCTTTCATCTTCACCCTCTCTCATTGCGAGTGTTCCTAGGATTGGGACAGTACACCCATTATGCTTATTGGATAGTCTTCTTCCAAACCATAGGCTGGTGCCGAACGGTAGGGAAGGAAGAAAACCATTTGGCCTAAAAGGGTGTGCAGAAGGTAATGACTAAAGACATATGAAGGGATTTGGAGAGGTGGCAAAGAACTATACGGTTACAGTCGTGAATCTGGAAGAGGCATTACTAGGAATACCAGAATACCCCATCGGAACATTTCAATGTTTTAGTTTCACTGTGTAATGTTAAAGGAAAACTGATTTCCCGATTAGATACTTACTCCAGGGTATGTATTTACCAGGTACGATTCTCACATCTGTATGGTTTTACAGATGATGAGTGGGAGTAAGTTGTTGGGAATTGGGTGATTATCCTCATTATATCGGGATTCGTTGTAATCGGTGATATTTGAGGAAATCACCTGGGCTGTTTGCCGGTCGGCAAATATTTGGTTTTGAATATCCACTGTTATGCACCAATTTCAAATTGATATATCTGTACGTCTATTTTCATAGAGTGAGATATACCTTTCTGAAATTATGTCTACGACATTTACCTATATCAGTGGATGGTTAGGTAAGGAGCATTAAACAGCGGTGTAATTCTTCTTAACCATAAGTACAGTTTTCAACCTACGACACACAGTGAATGAGTTATCAGACTCAAGGGACTTATACAGAGTATTGTATGTTGTCCAGTGTCCATTAGGACAGAGGGGTTGGTCCTCGTACTATATTCGGTTTACTTATGACTTCTCTAGTTTTTAGACAAGTGTTTCGCGGAAACACAGGGTCCGAATTTGGAGAAGTTATAGGTATTTGAATAGAGTAAAGAACCAGGTGTAGCAAGTATCGGGATTCTTCAAAGTGATCGAAGATGTAGATACTTGTATATGGTATTCAGTTGATAGTAGTGATTAAGAGAAATTGCTTCTCTTTCAGGTTACTCATAAATGGAAGCATTCCTAAGTTGAGTAACGCTGATCGGCCTTCTTCCATTTAGTTGACATGCGCTGGGGACAGCTGCATGATTTGAATCTGGTTCAATTAAATCAGTACCTCTGTTTCTATATTGGATATAGAACAGTTCATATCTTAACGATGTTAAGGTACGGGGAGTTGTCCGGTTTATGATTAAAACCAGACACTGGACAACTCAAGGCACGTTTCTGTAATGGCTGTTTGTGGGTTGACCCAGGCTATGACGCGGGTTGACTTTCTACCATCTGGAAGATCAATAGCAATATTGTTCTTGACTCGCCACAGTTTTAAATTAAAAATGGATTTTTTCAGAAAACAGTAGTGGGGGTATGGTAGAACTGGAAGTGATTCCAGAACCACAAACGATTACTGAAGATTTGATAAGGAACCTAAAGATTCAATCTGGATTGACATTCCATTGGCCACTCCGCAGATAAGGTAGGTAACTTCAGGCACCCGAGAGGTACTCCGGTAGCCTCAAGGACGGTGACAGGGAAGTTCTTGTTTACCCACAATTGCCATTGCTGTTGTTCCAGGTTACGAGACCCGGCGGGAGGATGAGTATAGCGTCGTTCTAAACCAGTTTTAGAAGTGTACGTCTATATGACTCTGCCAGAGGGTTGTCGTAGTCAGTGGGAGCAGCGGAAGCATTGGTGGACAAGTTGCTTATGTCTATTTATAGACTAGAGCAGATGTAGCGGAGATAGATCATCTATTTCTGACGTGACAGTCATGGGTTTGACTTCGTCAGAATAGGGGATGGATCTGTTGAGAAGGTAGTAGGGTGTGATATCCTGGTATTTGGATGATATACACAGAGT
The DNA here is from genome assembly GCA_030015575.1 of Agapanthus africanus. Lineage (NCBI taxonomy): Eukaryota > Viridiplantae > Streptophyta > Magnoliopsida > Asparagales > Amaryllidaceae > Agapanthus > Agapanthus africanus. Next base: position 425,832,988 of record CM057349.1, read on the forward strand.
AGGAAAGGAAACTCCTACACTACGATCGGTTATAGTTTGGTCGTCACACAGTTGTTTCTCCACAAAGGAAATGGATTTTATATCAGACATACTGGTTACTAGATCTATGGTCTTAGATCTAGATTTGGGTGGTTTCCCAATCAGGGTACTTGACAGCGTTCTAAGAGTATTTAGGATGGACGACTCCTGGCACGGTAGTGTACCTGCAGGTAATGGAGTCACCCTCTCCAAAGGTGTCTTACAGACTAAAGGGGAGAGGGACGGGCATGATTGGCAGATCACTTGCTCAGGCAATTGAGTCAATCGTGAGATGTCAAGTACCACACCAGATGTTGTTCTTGCACTAGATGCAATAAGTTGACATTAATCCAATCCTGGAGAAACAGTCGGAAGCAGTTTTAGAACATAAGTGGATGTTCTAGGGAGATGATAACGACAGCCTCATTCAGGAGACAGTTATCATTCCAGGCTTCCAAGGTGACATGGACGACAAGAAGGTTGTCAGAGTTATAGTTTTCCTTCTGATGAGGGGCAGTATTTTGGACAGGTGGTCCAAGGCAATACTGAGGGAGGCATGGCGCGCAGGATACTGATTAAGTTCAGTTGACGATATAGTCTAAGAAGTTTGGATTTGGAGTTCATTTATGAGCTATGTCCCATCAGACATCCAGACACATTCTAAGACAGGTATTGCTCATTTCGGGAGATAGGTTTCTCCGCGAACTTGAGATATAGAGAGACATAGAAAGAAACAACTAAGCGGATCCACTCACTGAGGCTATTCCTCGAACGCAATAGTTTCGCAAACGAGCTTTGTGAGACTGACTAGTAGAGGAGTTGGGTGTTCGGTATCACACGGGCTGTGAGTATGCGACATCGCAATAATTAGCCTTGAGTGCAAGTGGGAGATTGTTGGAGATAGTGCCCTCAGAGTCAATTATTAGGTCACAGGTACGTGATTGTAATGATTGAGGGAGGACCTATCCCAGTAGGACAGTCTTGCTCGAGATGATAGTATGCTATCTGGTTTACCTTTATCATCGTGTACTGCTTTAGGTGACATGACACGTCGCTATTACACGTTGATAGAGCCCCTAGGATTCTTGCTTGACCACCAGCAGTATGAGGGCGATCATATAAGTGGGAGCTGGGGGTCTATAAGCTTATCCTTAAAAGGTCCCTAGTCGTGGGAGTTTCGAGACTGGGCATCGATACTCCATTAGTAGACTAGTGTATACAGTCGAGACCCCGACGAGGGGCGGTGGCCGGTCTCACAAGCCACTGGTGTCAGTTGGATCACCTAAGATGTATACAGGTGCTCATTGGGTTATGAGTACACCGGACAGGACTCGCCGGGAACATGCTAGTTGGTCATATACCAGACGTCAGATGGCAGTTCCCTGGTGACATGTGTGCAGGTTAGTTCATCGACCTGGGGATCGTCATTTGTCTCGTGTGAGTTCCCACTGTACTTTGATTACTACCCTACCACGGCTCAAAGGAGTCGTGCAAACAGGTTTTAGTTGGGTACAGTCCCGAGCCACATGGAGGCAGTGAGCGTATCTTCAGGGGTTCGTCTCTCCCGGTATTGGGGGTGAGGTCGTGCTGTGTCTAGGAGAGCCATTACACAAAGTCCTTGGCCAAGGCAAGGAGATTTACTGGTAGGTATTCCAGTAGTATCTCAGGGTGTTCTGGGCTACACTCCGACACGACTTGTACCGCTTTTGGGGGTCTGACTTTTACCAACCCCCTAGGCCCGCCATGCGATGCTCATAGACGAACGGACCGGACTGCACGGATATTGTCACTGACAGGCTCAGTTGGGTGTCGGGGTGAGCTTCCTCATCGACGTCCCATTTGGTCAGTACCTGGTAGCCCGTCACGTATTGGCTTATACCTCTGACGTGCTAGTGGTTAAATCCACAACCAAGGTGTTGACGAGTCTTTAGAGTCCCCCACATTCAGTTACTCAGCTTTCGGGCGAAAGGTTGTAGAGGCCGTATGGAGATATGGCAGGGTCCGATCAGATACGTGCGGTATTGCACGGATCAGGATCGGACAGTCTGTACTATAGGCCGTATGGTGATATGGCAGGGTTCGATCAGATACGTGCGGTATTGCACAGATCAGGATCGAACGGATATTACTAGCCGGCTTTGGTATAAGCCGGATCCTAGTATAGTACAGTGTAGATTTTGTCTCATTGCATTTGTATTTCGGTCGGAATACAAATGCGGGTGTGTATGCACAGTATCGGGGTTTTCCTGTAATTTATTACGGGACCAGTTTTCTGGAGTTGCCAGTTTGCTTTCCGTTTCGGCCAATTTCTATTGTTCCGTTCATTGGCCGAAGATTGGTGGAGGAGGGTTTATTTGCATTGTTGCAAATAGGCTTTTTGTGGAGGGGGTTTTTGCTTATTGTAGCATCATGATGGTTTTCATGATATGCACCATTCCTTGACCTTGATTTCTTCATGATGGCATGACTTTTTGAGTCATCATGGTTCATGATGGTTGGACTTCATGAGTTGATGGTTGTGTGGAGTGTTGGCTTAGTTTTGTGATCATGGTTGCTTATGATAACCATTCCTCTCTCTCTCTCTTGTTTGATTGATTTGGTCACCTCCCCTTTGACTTTTCCCTCTTTCCAATCACACAAGAGAAATGGGGGGGGCCGGCCACTTTTCTTGGATGGTTGATTGATTCATTTGGTGTGGCATTTTTGGTTCATATATATTGTGCTAAGAAAAGAGCTCTCTAGTTGATCTCCAAAATCCTTTCTTTCCTCCACCAAAAATGGCAACCTCCACTACCCCAAAAGAGACACAAGTTCTACTACACATTCTACAGCGAATCTTGGGCACGTCGAGTAGCCGGCTTCGTGCCCGAGTTGCCTCGGCATTGAGGTGGGAGCCCGTAAACAAAGTAGGCGATGTGGTGCACTTCCGGCGACGAGGAGGAGACGGGACATTCCGCAGGAGATCGGGACGATGGCGAGAAGACCGGAGGACTTGGATCGTCGGTATATCTCTAACCCATCTTTCTTGTAGTTAGCTTAGACTAGTTAATGGTTCGATCCGGGTGTTTAGTGCGCGGTGGTGCCGGTTGCTAAGTCCGCAAAAATTTAAGTTTACCACCGTTTCCGCATTTGGCCGTCGGATTGACGGCCAGGGCGCCGCCGCGCACTTACAGTTACCCGCTAAGGATGGACCGAGCAGAGAAGCTGTTCGGTGGCCTCTTGGTTAGGGCTTCGATCCTTAGCGTAGTTGGGTAAGAAGTTACCCGCTAAGGATGGACCGAGCAGGGAAGCTGCTCGGTGGCCTCTTGGTGAGGGCTTCGATCCTTAGCGTAGGTGGGTAAGAAGTTACCCGCTAAGGATGGACCGAGCAAGGAAGCTGCTCGGTAGCCTCTTGGTGAGGGCTTCGATCCTTAGCGTAAGCAGGTAGGAAGTTACCCGGTAAGGATGGACCGAGAAGGGAAGCTGCTCGGTGGCCTCTTGGTGAGGGCTTCGATCCTTAGCGTAGGTGGGTAAAAAGTTACCCGCTAAGAATGGACCGAGCAGAGAAGCTGCTCGGTAGCCTCTTGGTGAGGGCTTCGATCCTTAGCATAGGCGGGTAAGAAGTTACCCGCTAAGGATGGACCGAGTAGGGAAGCTGCTCGGTGGCCTCTTCTCGCCTTTATGGGGTGTTGGTCTGTCTTGCTTGACCCGTAAAATCTGGGAGAGAGGCCGTCGAAGACAACACGTGGCAGAAACGCACGGTCAAGGTGTGACGCTTCATAGTGCGCGTCATTCCAGCTTCCATCAACCGCTTGAGGGCATGGTCGCCACGTTGCAGCTCTGTGTTGGGAATTTGGAAAAGATCCCGTGATTCGCGCTGCTGCACGCGCAAAATTCGGCCTTTAGGGATTCTGTTGGGGCTATAAATAGTGAAGGCATGTTGGTTTCTTTTAGCCTTGCGTTTCTGAAAATGGCCGGACGTCCGTTTGTGCTCATCAGCGAGATAATTTCCCGAGATGATGTGTACCTCTACAACCTCGACCGGTTCGAACAGACGTACGAGGCGGTGATAGACCGCGTGGAGGCCCACTTTGGACGTCTTCTTCCCCAGCGATCTCCACTCCAAGTGCTTATTTATGCAATCTGGAGGAGGTCCCCAGGTCTGCACAACGCCTTGTCTCCGCAGTTGAGAGATGAGGCAATCGAGAAGTTGCACTCGCTTTACCACCTCGGCCTGATCTCGAAGAGCGGGAGGGATCGATCAACGGGCCTTCTTTTGGAGTGTTTCCAGAAGAGGCTGATCGTTGATTTTTGTTCGGCGAGTGGCGCTTCAGAGGCGACCGAGGAAGCTAGGGCTCGGCTGACGGAGATTTCGTCGGAGTATCATCAACAATGCTTCTTCCATCCCCGGCCCCCTTTGTTGTAATTTTTATAATAGTTTTTGTGTAAGGCTGAGGAGCCCATAATACCCTTTAATGAATAAAGTTCCTTTTTTCGATGTGTTTTATTTTCTTTGATCCCTTAGCACTTTTTACACATTTTCTCAGAATGAATCTAGGGATGTGGAATCCGAGGAAGAAGAAAATTTATGGAAGAAGTCTCTTACAACTTGGGAGACTTAATAATAATAAAAAATTACATCGCTTCGAAAAGAAGAAAATACATTCATTTGTATAGTTTGAGTTTTTCAGCGTTGTAGGGTCGAAGAAACTTGCATCCTCCCGCGTCTTGTAAGCGATAGGCTCCACCGGGAAATCCTTTGGAGACGAGGAAATGGCCTTCCCACTTCGGAGAGAACTTGTGCAGTTTGCCCTGGTCTACGAATTCGTTCCGCCTTAAGACCAAATCTCCCATCTTGAAAGTGCGATGCTTAACTCGTGCGTTGTAGTAGTGAGCAGTTTGTTGTTGGTAAGCGGTCGCTTTGATCTGTGCTCGATCCCGCTTCTCTAGCAAGATGTCCAAATTGGTCCGGAGCGCCGAGGTGTTGGCTTCGTCATCTAAGTGTTCGACTCTGTAACTGGGCAGTCTGATCTCCGCTGAGACCATTGCCATGGTACCGTAACAGAGGCTGAAGGGGGTCTCTCCCGTGGGCGTTTTCTTCGATGTGCGTAAGGCCCACAACACCCGCGGTAGTTCCTCGACCCAGCTGCCCTGCCTTCTTTCCAAACGAGCTCGAAGACCTCGGATGACGTCTTGGTTAGCAACCTCGGCCTGTCCGTTGCATTGAGGATGCGCGACGGCGGCAAACTTCATTAGTATGTGGTATTCGTTGCAGAACTCTTTGACTTTGTCATTTTCGGAATGCGTCCCTGTTTCCCCCAATTAGAACGAAACTCTATTTCTAAGACTGAAAAGTAAAGCGCCGCTTCATGAAAGAGGCTAAACACCAAAGGCAATTTATCCTTGCAAGAATCACATGCAAACTAAATCATACGATGCACAAGCACAACAGAGAACTAAAATAAAAAGAACCCTTAACAGATAATGAAGTACTTGATTAAAAAGAAAGATACTTGTTCATTATTATCATTATTACATTTAAAAAAGATCACCAAATATGGGATCGGAAAGACAAGGGTTCGCAAAAATAAGAAAAAGATTCTCCAGTTCCCTTTCTGTCTTCTCCACCACATTGAAGCGTCGGTCCTCCCGAGAAGTAGACGCCCAACGATCATCGCCACATTCGTCAGAAAAGGTGGCAATGACAACCCGGCGAGCCCGTATCTGGCTCAGCAAGTGGAAAGAACAGTCCCTCAGGGCTTTGGTGATCAAGTGCGCTTCAAAGAAGCACTCGATCTTATCCTCAGCGGCGTCAAGCATTGCCGATGACATCTCTACTGGAGGAGGAGGAAGATCGGCGAGCACCGAGGCAAGGATCATCCGGAGCCAAATGGAATGCGGAGGAAGAGGAGGCCCCACACGAGTCAAAAGCTCGTACATTGCAGCATCGCACTGCTCGTCCGTAAAAGAAGGGTCCACCAAGCGCGCAGCAAAACGGGGAACGACGTCCCGGATCGGCACTTCCCACGGTTGTCGGCGGGCATGAGGGTGGTTGCAAGCCATGATCGAAGAAGTTCTCTGAAGATGAGAAAAGAAAGGCTCGGTCTTGGGTTATATATAGACCCAAGCACAGAAAATTCTGTGCACAATGGAATTATTTCCAAGACCCGGGAAATCAAGATTTCGGGGAAATACAAGTTTGACTTGAAAAGAGGAGATGAAAAGATATCTCAGGTGAAGCAACGCTTCCGATTCCCCCAATCAGAGCAAAACTCTACCTTGAAAATCTAAATTTTAATAAATGAAACAACGCTTCAGATCCCCTGCGCTGTGCGCATGATGCCACGTGTCAGGCGCAGATATGTCGGCGCAGCACCCGAAGCAGCGCGTCCAATCAGAGCAAGGCTCTTTTAAAACAAAAAGTAAAGAAAACAACGTTTCAGTTGCGCAAGCGCTGCGCTGCGTGACACGTGTCTACGCAGCGCAGCGCTTGCGCAACTGCGCAAGCGCTGCGCTACGCGACACGTGTCTGCGCAGTTGCGCAAACGCAACTACACAAGCACAGCTGCGCAAGCGCTGCAATGCGCGACACGTGTCTGCGCAGTTGCGTAAGCACAGCTGCGCTGCGCGACACGTGTCACACGCTGGGGCGTTTGCGCAAAACAGAATTGAGATTTTAAAGAAATCTTTTCTGTTCTTGTTAAAACAAGAAGATTTTCTTCTGTAAAACAGAGGCCTTTTGATCAAAGATCCAACGGTGGGGAAAATTCCCCAAATCACTCAGAGAAAGATCTCTTTAACAAATTTAACTAGTTTATGAGCACTATAAAAAGGACCCCAGACCTCAATTCAAAGACATCAACATTTTTGGGAGAAATCAAGAACTTCAAACAAAGAGAACTTTGAAGAATTAGAGAGAATTTCTCAAGAACAAGAGAAAAAGGTAAAAACTTTTAGAAAAAGAGAAAATTCTCTTCAAAACAGATCATTGATCTAAGAACAAGATCAATGATCTTCAAGAAAAAAGAAAAATAAACAATAACAGTGCCTTGCACTTTTTATGAACCACTGGTTCTTTGAAAACAAGAAAAAACTTGTTTTCTTTAATCTAAAATTGATCCAAAAGAATAAGAACAGTGCCCAGCACTTGCTAAAACTGCACTATTACGCAAGCCGCCAGGAAGCGCCACGTGTCAGCAGTGCAACAGCACAGCGCACTGCGCTGTTGCGCTTGCGCTCATCAGAGCGTGACACGTGTCACTTCCACATGCGCTTGCGCTCTTTAATTTGCGCAAAGCGCCTGACAAGCCATGTGGGGCACTGTCAGAGTATTTAATGCTCTGTATTATTAAGAAAAAGGACAGAGCCCAATTAAAAGGCCTAACAGGCCTAATCAAAAATGCTATGCATTTTAAAAAGGGCAGAGCCCAAACAAAATAGATGCTCTGCATCATTTATAAAAGGGCAGAGCCCAACCAAAACAAAGAAAAATAATGCAGTGAAGGGGCAAGGCCCTAGCACAGGTCCAATAGGCCAAAGACAAAAGAATATTGAAACTGGACTTAGCCCAGTCGTGGCCATAAGTCCTCAAATTAAATTGACTGAGCACGGCTGCTCCCTAAATCAATTTACATCCGGTTCGAGGGTACATCTCCGAACTCCTCTGACAGTTTCTCATTGTAATCCTTCAACGACGTCAGAGAGGTGACGGGTCCCAATGACCACACATGAATATGGACTGCGGGGTCCTTAAACTCGTGGACCGAGACGTCCTTAAACTAATATCGGACCGAGACGTCCTTAAACTAATATCGGACCGAGACGTCCTTAAACTAATATCGGACCGAGACGTCCTTAAACTAATATCGGACCGAGACGTCCTTAAACTAAAAGACCACCATGTCCTTAAACTGGCGACGGACCAATACGTCCTTAAACTGGCGATGGACCACTATGTCCCTAAACTGGAATATGGACCACCACGTCCCTAAACTGGAATAATAGAGCCTCCAAATGCTCTTTTGCCGGATCTAAACGGTCCCGTTTAAGTTGATCTTAGCCCCAAATACGGCTAACGTATCCTTAAACATTCAAATGGACTATAAAACTCCAAATCAACTTTGGTTCAAGGGTATATCTCTAAACTCCTCTGACATTTATCGTTGTAATCCTTCAACGACGTCAGAGAGGTGACGAGTCCTGACGACCATATATTAAACGGATCACCGCGTTAAGTTGATCTTAGTCTCAAACAGGACTAACGTATCTTTAACGAACGTTTAACTTGATCTTAGCCTCAATACAGCTAATGTATCCTTAAACTAAAAACACCAAATCCAAATCTAAGTAAATACGGATTTGGACTAATCCACGTCCTACGGGCGACGGCATTACTCAGTCTCCGTATACAATCCATGGGCAACCACAAACAAAACAAACACACACGATACGAAGTGAAATTCTGGAGAAGGAGAAAGTTGCTATCGCGATGCGGTAGCGTAATTAACTGCAGGGGCTTGCGCCTGCAGGGAAGAGCGTCCCCACAATCAAAAACCCCTCTAACGAGGGGGAATCTGACGAAGTCTGCTAAATCGGCCGCATCCGTCTAAACCTCCGATACACGGTGCCATAAATCAACTTGGCATCTTCGGAGAGGTAGACGGATAAAACCATATAGCATCTTCCTCGAATCTCAGGCCAGACGTCCTCGCGTCGCGGCCGCCGTTCGGAGGGGAACAGATTCTGGCACGCCCGGTGGGACCTTTTCCTCTTTTCACTCCACACTTCATGTGTCGTGTTTTTCCCGCGATCAAATAATCGCGGTGTGTTTGTTTTTGGTTGCCCTTAGCGGAGTGGATATTGAAGCCGGCATTTCGTCTCTATAAAGAATGGCATTTGCTCCCACTCTAGCAACTCAGGCTCTGTCATATCCGGCGGAGTCAAGTATGGGTCACTTGCAGCCTCAAATCTCTGCAATCCGGCTCTTCAAGAAATCAACGGGCTTCTTTTTGGGTCGATGCTCCCACCTCCCACCCTCGGTGCCTCAACGCCGATGGAGGAAGCCCAAAGGATGTCTGTCGTCCACAGGCAGGCTCCCCAAGCAGCAGCCTTGCCGACGGAATCGGTCCTCAAACAACTAGCACATGCCAAAGACTAAGGCCGACGCAGGGGGCAGAATATTCAAGCTCTTCAAGAAATCAATAGCTTCAAACTGCACTAACTGCAACAGCAACTCTCGCTCTGTCCCATCTGGAGGAGTAACCTACGGGCCCCAAGTGGCCTCCCTTTTCACTATGCCAGTGGAGCAGGTAACTCAAGCCACCACTGGGCTATTCTTCGGGACCATGCTCCCGCCAACGAGCTTCAGCGCTCCTGTACCATCACAAGAAGCTCCCAAGAAGTCGTTTTTCAGCGCTCCTGGGCTTATTTACGCCCTACTTTGCATTATACTATATATAAGCGCACAAAAAAAAATTGTGATAATAAAAGAGTAGAAAGTGAAAAATTATATTTAAAAGATAGGAATAGTTTAAGAAAAACAAGAAAGTTAGATGTTTTCTTAAATGAAACTAGTAATAAGTAGTTATGAGCTGTTGTCCCAAGGGTTAGTAAGATGAAGGAAATTACTAATCTGAGGATAAAAATAAGCCTGAAAAATAGTTCCTATTCTAGAAGCCAAACATTTGAACGTTGATACCCTACTATACGCACTTACACACATCTTGAAACTTGGGATAGTAGAGGATACCTTGAAATGCTCTTGTCTAGAAGCCAAAGTATGAAGAAAATAAAAGTGGAGAATAAAAGATAAAATGGTGAAAAGAAAAATGAACACTGGTTTTGTTATCACCGAGGCAGCAATAAAAAAATATAGCGAGGGTGCTTTATCACGTAGTGCCTTAGACCAACTGGTTTGGGAGCCACTGCTAAGCCTTAGGTGTTGCAAGACGAGGAAAAACACCTAATTAGCAAGCACATAAGTAATCGATCGGTTAGTACCTCAAGAAGTATTAACGGTCGCATGAAGAATGTGTGAGCAAATTCCATCTAAATATCTATTAAAAAGTACTGAGGTAGATGGACAAGAGTATGATTGCTTGAATTGAATTCTCTGAGTGTAGGGATGTCCAGTTCACACACGTAGGGGTAAATGATCAATGTTTGGAAGAAAGGTAGGAATGAAAACTAAAGGCGATGTTTTATTGAGAGATGATGTGATTTCTAACATCTTTTCATGACTATTAAGATAGGGCTCATAGCAACTGAAAAGCTGGTAAAGTTGAAAACTCTTATTTTCAAATTCTTTCTTTTATAGTTCTTATTTTTATATAACTTTCACCATCTCTCTTTTATTATACGATTTTGTGGGTGTAATCCGCTGAAAACTCTCAGGAGACAACACCCTTCCTACCAGGGAAATACCACTGGCGCCGAGTAAGGAAGACCGGGGGCAACTCTCCTTCTGGACTGACTCCGCCGACTCCAACGGTGGAAATTGATGCTGCTGTTCCAACTGGAAACAGCTTTGAACCACTTAAGAAGGTCCATAAGAACTCTCCGACCGCTATGCTGAAAAGATCTCCTCCACCTATGGAGAGCGCTACAAAGGTGAAGCCGGAAAAGCCCCCTCAACGGCTGTCCTCTAAAATCTACAAGGTCTGGCGTCAAGTCCAAGACTCGGTAATTGATCAAGATTATCCCCGTCGACAGAAAAAGGTGAAAGTTCAGCAGGAAGAGGACCGTCCTATCAATCCACAAAAGGCGATAGCTACTTGGGTGCCCACGGCAAGTGACCCACGGCCGACGTTCGTCAATGAGCTGCTATCTGAAGAAAGGGTGGCTGCGTTAAAAGACCTGCTTATGCAGCACAAAGATTGCTTCGCATGGAACTATTCTGAAATGCCGGGATTAAATCCAGAAATTGCTGTGCATAAATTGGCAATATCTCCGGACGTCAAGCCAGTCAAACAGGCACCAAGAAGAATGCGGCTCGAGCTTGAGATAAGTATCAACGCCGAGGTCAAGAAGCTGATCGACTCTGGCTTCATCCAGGAAGTTCAATACCCTGAATGGATCGCCAACATCGTCCCGGTGATGAAGAAAAATGGGACAGTGGGCATATGCGTAGACTTCCGGGATCTCAATAAAGCTTGCCCGAAAGACGATTTCCCAGTGGCAGTCACCGAACTGATGATAGACAATACGTCCACTCATGAGGTTTTCTCCTTCATAGACGGCTCATCAGGGTATAATCAGATAAAAATGCACCCCGAAGACCAGAAGCACACCGCTTTTCAGACTCCTTTAGGAATATTCTGTTATAAAGTGATGCCCTTCGGATTAAAGAACGCCGGTGCCACTTACCAGAGGGCCATGACGAAGATCTTCGATGACCTCATACACGAAATCGTCGAATGCTATATCGATGATCTCGTGGTTAAAAGCAAATCATACGAGGAACATCTCGAGCATCTGAAGACCGTATTTCAATGCCTTCGACAATACAACTTGAAGATGAACCCCCTCAAGTGTGCGTTCGAAGTTTCCTCGGGCAAATTCCTGGGATTCATCGTCCGACACCGAGGTATCGAAATAGATCCGTCTAAAATCAAGGCGATCATAGAAAAGCCTCCGCCAAGAACTCTGAAACAGTTGCGGTCTCTCTAAGGAAAGCTCGCATATATTCGGCGATTTATAGCCAACCTCTCTGGCAAGTGCCGCCCTTACAGTCACCTGATGAAGAAGGGAACTCCATTCGTCTGGGATCAAAAATGTCAGGGCGCGCAGGACGAAATTAAACAGTACCTGCAGAACCCGCCAGTGTTGGCTACTCTGGTTAAGGGAAAACCTCTCATTCTTTATACAACCGCCCTCGAAGGTTCCTTAGGCGCATTATGGGCACAAGAGAACGATCAAGGGAAAGAAAGAGCACTCTATTACTTAAGTCGAGTTCTGCTGGGGGCAGAAAGCAACTACTCCCCCATTGAAAAACACTGCCTGGCGTTGATCTTCGCGGTAACAAAGCTCAGGCACTATGCGTTGGCGCATGAGGTCCGTCTCATTTTGAAGGTGGACCCTCTTAAGTATTTAATGTCAAAGGCCATACTGACAGGTCGACTCGCTAAATGGGCTCTGCTCTTGATGGAGTTCTCGATAACGTATCAACCTCTCAAGGCAGTGAAAGGCCAGGCCATCGCCGACTTCCTTGCTGAGCATCCGATACCCGCCGATTCTCCTCTGAGTTGCGATCTACCAGACGAGCATGCGTTCGACGCAATCGACGGTGGTGATACCCGATGGGAGCTCTATTTCGATGGAGCGTCTTCTATGAAGAAGCGCAAACAAAGTACCCCTATAATCAAATCGGGGGTAGGCCTCATCTTCGTGACTCCATAAGGAGGGATAATGAGTTTCGCTTTCTCCTTAACAGAGTCGAGGACAAACAATGAAGCCGAATATGAAGCTTTGATAGCAGGCCTCGAGATCGCCATCGACATGGGAATTGAAAAACTCCTCATATACGGAGATTCTCAACTGGTCGTTAGTCAAGTAAACGGCGACTACCAAACGTGCAAGCCAAAACTGGTGAAGTACGGTGAAAAGGTGCAACAACTGTTGACCCAAATTCCCTCCTATACTTTGGAAAGCATACCGCGCGCGGAAAACAGCAAAGCAGATGCGCTGGCCAAACTTGCTAAAGAACTGGCTGACGAGAACCTCGATGACGTTAGAATCATGGTACAAAGCCGTCGAGTGCTGGCCCCGGCAGAAATATCTCCAAAATCATCCGAAGAGAAGGGAGTGACTGAACAGACGACCTTGCAAATAGAAGACCGGGAAAAGGCTGAGGATTGGAGGGAAGTCTTCGTAGATTACTTTAAGTCCCACCGATTGCCTGAAGAAGCGTCCACAAGACATCAGCTCATGAAACGAGCTCTGTCTTTCGCCGTCGTCAACGATACTCTGTACAAGAGGTCGTTTGATTCTCTGTGGCTGAGATGCTTAGGACCTGACGAAGCGAAAAGGGTCGTCCAGGAAGTTCATGACGGACTCTACGGTTCTCACCAAGCGGGCCTAAAGATGAAGTTAAAGATCAAACGGATGGGCTACTACTGGCCCACGATGATTCAAGATTGCCTCGAATATGCGAAGCAATGTCACTTATGCCAAATCCATGGGGACTTCATCCACCAACATCCAAATCCATTACATCCAATGGTGGCTAGCTGGCCATTCGAAATGTGGGGGACTGACATAGTCGGCCCCATCGAACCAGCATCGTCTAGAGGACATCGGTTCATCCTGGCGACGACTGACTACTTCTCCAAATGGGCAGAAGCAGTACCACTGAGGGAAGTTAAGACGGAGAATATCCTCTATTTCTTCAAGACGCACGTCATATATCGGTTTGGAACGCCAAGACGGATCATCTCCGATAACGGGCCAGCCTACAGAAGCCACAAGATCAGTCGCTTCGCACAGCAGCATAATATAGACTGGAGATATTCTTCAGTTTACAATCCGCGAGCCAATGGTCTAGCTGAAGCCTTCAACAAGACCCTGACGAAAATCATGAAAAAGACGGTGTCCCGAAATAAGAGAGACTGGCACGAGAGACTGCAAGAAGCTCTCTGGGCGTATCGAACTACGTTCAAGACGGCCACGAACACAACGCCGTACGCGTTGGTATTTAGGACGGAAGCAGTACTCCCCATCGAGATAGAGTTACCCTCTCTACGAGTGGCAGTCCACTACGAGCTGACGGACGAAGAAAATGCTCACCTTCGGCTTGAGGAGCTTGACGCCCTTGATGAAACCCGGCTCATAGCGCAACAAAATCTGGAAGCTTATAAAGCAAAGATGACGCGCTCATATGAAAGATTAACCCGACCAAGGACATTCCACCAAGGCAAACTTGTGCTAGTGGTCAAAAGGCCTATGATCCCCAATCGCGCCAAGCGGGGAAAATTCGAGCCAAACTATGAAGGCCCGTACGTCATAGATAAGGTCTACCAGGGTGGGGCCTATCTACTCATGGACATGCACGGTGAAAGGCCTTTTAAATGGTCGCTTCCTAAAGAAATACTATGCTTAATGAGCCACAACCTAGGTCAATGGTAGATGACGACGACTATGTCCGCTCGCTATCTTCCTAAGCTCAAACTCTATCAGCAGTAGCCAGCCTTCTCAAAGTCGGACCGAAATATCCTTAAACTAATAGCGGACCGGAACGTCCTTAAAACTACTCCCGCAGCATCCTTAGGCTGACAAAAAAAAGGGGAGAGAAAAAGAAAAAAAATGATGATAATAAAAACGGTATGTCCATAAGCAAAAAGGGCACGGATGAAAACCCGAAAGGGCTCCGTGAGTAAAAACAGCAGGGCTACCGGCGAGTGTTCGTGAAAACCCGAAAGGGCGCGACCTCGTAAATAAAAATTAAAAAAATATATAAAAAAAGGTATGTCCATAAGCAAAATGGGCACGGATGAAAACCCAAAAGGGCTCCGTGAGTAAAAACAGCGAGACTACCGGCGAGTGTTTGTGAAAACCCGAAAGGACGCAATCTCGTTCAAAGACACTTATAGGGTCCTCTCGACCTTGTAAGGAGAAATCGCCCGCGTGAGATCCTTACGGCTCACAAGGGAGCAACACACTTAGGGATCCCCACGATTCCTAAGGAGAAAATACACTTGCGAGATCCTCACGACTCGTAAGGAGAACTCTCTTATGGGACCCTCACGGCTCATAAGATTTGAAAGTCTTAAGTTACAGAGACCTAAACCTGTGCTTAAGCAATCCCCACAACCTTCGATATTGCCCTACAAGTGGCTCAATACTGACCCTTGTATACAATCCACGGGCGCGAATAAGCATTTCCCCTAACCAAGTCCCATCCGTGACTGAGGATACATGCACATGATGAACAACCCTTATAAGTCCTCTCGAATTACAAGGAGAAAACCCTCTTGTAGGATCTTTACGAATTACAGAGGAACGAACACTTAGGAATCCTCACGATTCCTAAGAAGAAAATACACCTACAAGATCCTCACGACTTGTAGGGAGAAATATCTTTGTGAGACCCTTTCGGCTCATGAAGTCAAAAGCCTTAGTCGACAGGACCCTAACCCTGGTCGCTAAGCCACCTTTGTTCAACATCGACAGAGGCAGATGATGATTCGCTCCTGGTAATATCCCAGTTGTAGCGGTGCTGATGCCGAAATCGGTTTACAGCGAAAAGCCAATAGGCCGCACATGCATACGAAATAGCCGAAATGATAGGGCAACTTGCAATAAAAGCAGCAAGTAAAAATGTATGCATGCGAAATAGCTGAAATGATGGGGCAACTCGCAATAAAAAGCAGCGAGTAAAAATAAAATAAACAGCCGAAATGATTGGGCACCGCGAAAAATAGCCGAAATGATTGGGCAATCGCGACCTTCGCGATATAAAAGCTGAAATGATAGAGCATCGCGGAAATAAAATAAAAAAAAGGAAGATGATAAAACTTTGGCCCTACAGTTAAGATCACATCTTTCCCTGTATACAATCTAAGGGCATAAACAAACAGGAGGGAACCATACTTTCCCAACAGGATCCACCAGAGAACGAAGCCAAATTCCGACGGTTCATCCCAACGCTAGGGAAACAAATAATCCCTAGCAAACACCTCGACTCACGGATACAAACACTCCTTGACGAGAGCCTCTTGATCCGTGTCGACTCGCAGAGCCACCAGTGCCTCCGTGGGAAATTCTCGACTCGTTTCAAACCCCAAGGAAACAAATAATACTTGGCGCTAGGGAAACAAATAATCCCTAGCAAATTCCTCAACTCACGGATACAAAACACTCCTTGACGAGAGCCTCCGGATTCGCGTCGACTCGCAGAGCAACCAGTGCCTCCGTGGGAAATTCTCAACTCGTTTCAACCCCAAGGAAACAAATAATCCTTGGCGCTAGGGAAACAAATAATCCTTAGCAAATACCTCAATTCACGGATACAAACACTCCTTGACGAGAGCCTCCTGATCCGCGTCGACTCGCAGAGCCACCAGTGCCTCCGTGGGAAATTCTCGACTCGTTTCAACCCCAAGGAAACAAATAATCCTTGGCGCTAGGGAAACAAATAATCCTTAGCAAATACCTCAACTCACGGATACAAACACTCCTTGACGAGAGCCTCCTGATTCGCGTCGACTCGCAGAGCAACCAGTGCCTCCGTGGGAAATTCTCGACTCGTTTCAAACCCCAAGGAAACAAATATTCCTTGGCGCTAGGGAAACAAATAATCCCTAGCAAATTCCTCGACTCACGGATACAAACACTCCTTGACGAGAGCCTCCTGATCCGCGTCGACTCACAGAGCAACCAGTGCCTCCGTGGGAAATTCTCGACTCGTTTCAAACCCAAGGAAACAAATAATCCTTGGCGCTAGGGAAACAAATAATCCCTAGCAAATTCCTCGACTCACGGATACAAACACTCCTTGACGAGAGCCTCCTGATTCGCGTCGGCTCGCAGAGAAACTAGTGTCTCCGCGGGAAAATTCCCGATTCGTCTCAACTTGCAAGATGAAGCCTCAGGCAGCAGGGACTAAAAAACTTGCTTCCTGAACAATGGGACCCTGCAAGTCGATCCAAAAAGGTCTCTTGCATACTGCTCACGGGTCTCACTCTCCAAAGTCGAATCTCGACAAGGAGGGAAACAACCGCTTACGGGTCCTCTCGACTTGTAAGAGGGAAAAATTCTCTTATAGGATCCTTACGACTTATAAGAGAAAACTACACTTAGGAATCCTCATGACTCCTAAGGAGAAAAACCCACCTACGAGATACTCTCGATCCGTAGGGAGAAAAGTCTCTATGAGACCCTCACGGCTCATAGAGTTGAAAAGTCTTAGGCAGCAGATCTGAACCTGCGGCCTAAGCCATCGCTGTTTCTTGAGAGGGTCGAGATACTCGCTCTAATCATCCATCAACCATGGTTATTAAGACAGCCTGCTAACAATAAAAGAAAGAAGAAAATGACAGAAAGAACATCTGATTTACATTTGATCAAGCATTCGAGACGCACTCATTTATGCATAGGCAGAAGACTCAGGACGAGAAATAAGACAAGCTGAAATAAAAAAAAGGGGGGTTTCCATTCGTATTGCTAAAAATTCTTACAATCATAAAAGCAATGAATAAGAAACGTTATTCAAATTATTACAACAGTATAACCTCAGATCCGGGGCACGGATTGAGGAATTCAAAAGTAAGGCCATCCAGAGTTCTTCTGGCCTTTCTAATTATTCTTATGCGCAGCCTCTCGCGCTCCTGTGTGTCAAGATCCTCAGCAAGCCCTCCCGGCCTGCGATAAGCAGCAACTATCATCGTCTGCTGGAAGATTTGATGTAGGATGTCAATGAGGCCGTCCCGCCGTTTCTTCGAGATCAGCCCCGTCAGGTACACTGAATGCACCTTGTCTTCGGCATCATCCAGCGCGTTGAGCGGTAGGGCCTCGTGAAGACCCGGAAGTGCTCTCCATATTGCTCCCAGCATGACTTTCAAGAGAGCCGAACGACGAAGAAGCAGCCAACCACTGCTTGCGTTCAGACGACCCATGACCTCTGCACATTGAGCGTCTGTAAACTCCTGGTTTTGTTGACGACCCGGTGCGCGGATATCGTCGTAGGTGATGAACTTGTGCAAACTGTATAGACGCACCGCCATTATGCCTGGGGGAAATATCACAGGAAGATTAGCGATAAAAAATACACAGAGAGTTAAACCTCTTGAGAGCAAAACTCTATTTAATTCAAGATTAATTCTTACTTAAATAGTTGTTGTTTAGGAAAATATAACTCGAAGAGTTCTTGAAGGCGAGAGCAAAGCTCTGAAGTTTCTGAAAATGAAAATTTTAAAGATGATAATCATCTGTGCAGGACCAAAGGTCCTATTTATAGGCATCAAGTGCCCTTTCAACTTCCAAAGGTTGCCATAACGGTTGGAATTCTGCCACCGTCGCGCTCGCATTTGGAACCATGCAAGTGCAACGGTGGGGGGGCATTTGTTTCCCCCAATTAGAACGAAACTCTATTTCTAAGACTGAAAAGTAAAGCGCCGCTTCATGAAAGAGGCTAAACACCAAAGGCAATTTATCCTTGCAAGAATCACATGCAAACTAAATCATACGATGCACAAGCACAACAGAGAACTAAAATAAAAAGAACCCTTAACAGATAATGAAGTACTTAATTAAAAAGAAAGATACTTGTTCATTATTATCATTATTACATTTAAAAAAGATCACCAAATATGGGATCGGAAAGACAAGGGTTCGCAAAAATAAGAAAAAGATTCTCCAGTTCCCTTTCTGTCTTCTCCACCACATTGAAGCGTCGGTCCTCCCGAGAAGTAGACGCCCAACGATCATCGCCACATTCGTCAGAAAAGGTGGCAATGACAACCCGGCGAGCCCGTATCTGGCTCAGCAAGTGGAAAGAACAGTCCCTCAGGGCTTTGGTGATCAAGTGCGCTTCAAAGAAGCACTCGATCTTATCCTCAGCGGCGCCAAGCATTGCCGAGGACATCTCTACTGGAGGAGGAGGAAGATCGGCGACCACCGAGGCAAGGATCATCCGGAGCCAAATGGAATGCGGAGGAAGAGGAGACCCCACACGAGTCAAAAGCTCGTACATTGCAGCATCGCACTGCTCGTCCGTAAAAGAAGGGTCCACCAAGCGCGCAGCAAAACGGGGAACGACGTCCCGGATCGGCACTTCCCACGGTTGTCGGCGGGCATGAGGGTGGTTGCAAGCCATGATCGAAGAAGTTCTCTGAAGATGAGAAAAGAAAGGCTCGGCCTTGGGTTATATATAGACCCAAGCACAGAAAATTCTGTGCACAATGGAATTATTTCCAAGACCCGGGAAATCAAGATTTCGGGGAAATACAAGTTTGACTTGAAAAGAGGAGATGAAAAGATATTTCAGGTGAAGCAACGCTTCCGATTCCCCCAATCAGAGCAAAACTCTACCTTGAAAATCTAAATTTTAATAAATGAAGCAACGCTTCAGATCCCCTGCGCTGTGCGCATGATGCCACGTGTCAGGCGCAGATATGTCGGCGCAGCACCCGAAGCAGCGCGTCCAATCAGAGCAAGGCTCTTTTAAAACAAAAAGTAAAGGAAGCAACGTTTCAGTTGCGCAAGCGCTGCACTGCGTGACACGTGTCTGCGCAGTTGCGCAAGCACAGCTGCGCAAGCGCTGCGCTGCGCGACACGTGTCTGCGCAGTTGCGCAAACGCAACTGCACAAGCACAGCTGCGCAAGCGCTGCAATGCGCGACACGTGTCTGCGCCTGACACGACGACATATCTGCGCCTGACACGTGGCATCCTGCGCAAAGCGCAGGGGATCTGAAGCGTTGCTTCATTTATTAAAATTTAGATTTTCAAGGTAGAGTTTTGCTCTGATTGGGGTAATCGGAAGCGTTGCATCAACATTTTTGGGAGAAATCAAGCACAGCTGCGCAAGCGCTGCGCTGCGCGACACGTGTCTGCGCAGTTGCGCACGCACAGCTGCGCAAGCGCTGTGCTGCGCGACACGTGTCTGCGCAGTTGCGCACGCACAGCTGCGCTGCGCGACACGTGTCATACGCTGGGGCGTTTGCGCAAAACAGAATTGAGATTTTAAAGAAATCTTTTCTGTTCTTGTTAAAACAAGAAGATTTTCTTCTGTAAAACAGATGCCTTTTAATCAAACATCCAACGGTGGGGAAAATTCCCCAAATCACTCAGAGAAAGATCTCTTTAACAAATTTAACTAGTTTATGAGCACTATAAAAAGGACCCCAGACCTCAATTCAAAGACATCAACATTTTTGGGAGAAATCAAGAACTTCAAACAGAGAGAACGTTGAAGAATTAGAGAGAATTTCTCAAGAACAAGAGAAAAAGGTAAAAACTTTTAGAAAAAGAGAAAATTCTCTTAAAAACAGATCATTGATCTAAGAACAAGATCAATGATATTCAAGAAAAAAGAAAAATAAACAATAACAGTACCTTGCACTTTTTATGAACCACTGGTTCTTTGAAAACAAGAAAAAACTTGTTTTCTTTGATCTAAAATTGATCCAAAAGAATAAGAACAGTGCCCAGCACTTGCTAAAACTGCACTATTGCGCAAGCAGCCAGGAAGCGCCACGTGTCAGCAATGCAACAGCGCAGCGCACTGCGCTGTTGCGCTTGCACTCATCAGAGCGTGACACGTGTCACTTCCACATGTGCTTGCGCTCTTTAATTTGCGCAAAGCGCCTGACAAGCCATGTGGGGCACTATCAGAGTATTTAATGCTCTGTATTATTAAGAAAAGGGACAGAGCCCAATTAAAAGGCCTAACAAACCTAATCAAAAATGCTATGCATTTTAAAAAGGGCAGAGCCCAAACAAAATAGATGCTCTGCATCATTTATAAAAGGGCTGAGCCCAACCAAAACAAAGAAAAATAATGCAGTGAAGGGGCAAGGCCCTAGCACAGGTCCAATAGGCCAAAGACAAAAGAATATTGAAACTGGACTTAGCCCAGTTGTGGCCATAAGTCCTCAAATTAAATTGACTGAGCACGGCTGCTCCCTAAATCAATTTACATCTGGTTCGAGGGTACATCTCCGAACTCCTCTGACAGTTTCTCGTTGTAATCCTTCAACGACGTCAGAGAGGTGACGGGTCCCAATGACCACACATGAATATGGACTGCGGGGTCCTTAAACTCGTGGACCGAGACGTCCTTAAACTAATATCGGACCGAGACGTCCTTAAACTAATATTGGACCGAGATGTCCTTAAACTAATATCGGACCGAGACGTCCTTAAACTAAAAGACCACTACGTCCTTAAACTGGCGACGGACCAATACGTCCTTAAACTGGTGACGGACCACTATGTCCCTAAACTGGAATATGGACCACCACGTCCCTAAATTGGAACATGGACCACTACGTCCCTAAACTAGAACAATAGAGCCTCCAAATGCTCTTTTGCCGGATTTAAACGGTCCCGTTTAAGTTGATCTTAGCCCCAAATACGGCTAACGTATCCTTAAACATTCAAATGGACTATAAAACTCCAAATCAACTATGGTTCAAGGGTATATCTCCAAACTCCTCTGACATTTATCGTTGTAATCCTTCAACGACGTCAGAGAGATGACGAGATGACGGAAGCGACGACGAAGAAGCTCCAACCCCCTCTTTCTGGCGGGCCTTCTTTCCTTGTGCTTCTGAGATCGCTAGCCATTTGCGGCCATATATTAAACGGATCACCACGTTAAGTTGATCTTAGTCTCAAATAGGACTAACGTATCTTTAACGAACGTTTAAGTTGATCTTAGCCTCAATACGGCTAATGTATCCTTAAACTAAAAACACCAAACCCAAATCTAAGTAAATACGGATTTGGACTAATCCACGTCCTACGGGCGACGGCATTACTCAGTCTCCGTATACAAATCACGGGCAACCACAAACAAAACAAACGCACACGATACGAAGTGAAATTCTGGAGAAGGAGAAAGTTGCTATCGCGATGCGGTAGCGTAATTAACTGCAGGGGCTTGCGCCTGCAGGGAAGAGCGTCCCCACAATCAAAAACCCCTCTAACGAGGGGGAATTTGATGAAGTCTGCTAAATCGGCCGCATCCGTCTAAACCTCCGATATACGGTGCCATAAATCAACTTGGCATCTTCGGAGAGATAGACGGATAAAACCATATAGCATCTGCCCCGAATCTCAGGCCAGACGTCCTCGCGTCGCGGCCGCCGTTCGGAGGGGAACAGTCCCGTGGTCGGTAATGATGCACCTTGGGATCCCGAATCGAGAGATTACGTTGTTCTGTAGGAACTTTATGGTAGTGGTGGCGTCCGATTTTCTGATGGGGATGGCTTCAATCCACTTCATGAAATAGTCTACCGCGACGAGGATGTACTTGTGCCCGCCCATACCAGTGGGGAGTTGGCCCACCATGTCGATTCCCTACTGGGCAAACGGCCAGGGAGAGGTGAGGGCCATTAGCTCGGTGGTCGGAAGACGGGGTATGCTTCCGTGGAGTTGGCAGTTTTTGCATCTTCTGACGAGCTTCTAAGCGTCTAGGTGTATCGTCGGCCAATAATATTCTTGGAGCAGCATCTTCTGGACCAAGGTACGGGCCCATTGATGCGCTCCACCGACCCCTTCGTGTATCTCACGCAGGACATAGTCGGCTTCGTGAGGGTCGACGCACCGGAGCAAAGGCTGTGTGTATGACTTTTTGTAAAGGTTTCCGTTACTCCAGATGAAGTGGCGGGCTTTGGCTCGAAGGCGGCGCACTTCCCCTCGGTCTTCTGGAAGTATGCCATCCTTCAGGAACTCCACAAGGGGCTTCCTCCAATCCTGGCCTTCTTCTTGAGCAGTGTATACATGGAGCGTCACATCTCTGTCTTCCACGCTGGACCGTGGCAAGACTTCAAAGAGGATATTCCTCTTGTTATTGGCAGTATAAGAAGAGGCAAGTTTGCTCAGGGCGTCGTCTTGGGCGTTCAGGTGCTGGGGTATCTGTTCCACTTGGACTTCATCAAAACCTTTCCGTAGTCTTTTCACCTCGGCCAAGTACTTCACCATGAGTGGCACTCGGGCCTCGAAGCACCCGGTCACTTGACCGACGACTAGGGCGGAGTCGCTGCGAATCCGAATCGTTTTCAGACCCACCCCGGAAGCGATTCGTAACCCGGCCAGCAAGGCCTCGTATTCCGCGGCGTTGTTCGACGCTCTGAACCCAAGCTTCAAAGAGTACTCCATCTTTGCCTCATTCGGGCCTCGAATAATAAGGCCAGCCCCGCTCCCTTCCTCGGTAGAGGACCCATCGATGTAGAGAACCCAATCAGGGACAGAGTTGGGTACTTTCTCGACCGAGGATGTAACAACCCTAAACTTTCTGTACATAATCTTTTCAAAAATATAGAAATGAACACCTAATCCTGAGCAAAAGTTATAAATTTCATTTGCTTTTGAACAGCAAGAAAGCACTTGTAGCTCATTGGTAAAGCCTTGCACTGTTGTGACGTAGCCCCTGTGATCGAACCCCCCCAGCCATATATATTTTTAATTGATTTTATTTTAAACTTTTAGAAGCCCAAAGGTTTACACGTGCACTACACGTAAAATGAAAAGTCACAAAGTAAATAAACATGTGCACTGAGATAAACCAAGCAACACCAACACGTGTCACCAAACCCAAGCCCATCTCACCGGTTTAAACCGGCGAGATTCAATAGAGGGGTTGGCACCGCCGGTCGTGCCCGTAGGGAATGCTCCAAGATTTTTACCGCTGAACCCTTTCGCCAACCCCATTACCCCCATGTTGTTTGTTTACTCTGAAAACATCCAGAGAGTGATAATTCCTCTCTTTAATTCATTTTTAATGCACATTTTAATTCCATTCTTCATCACCCAAAACCCTGATTTTCCCTATAAATACCACGCCACATTTCACCCCTCCTCATTCAGAATTTCATTATAAAAAACTCTCTAAAATTTCCAAGTCCCAAGTTGTACAAGTGGAGTTAGCAAAGGTCGAAATTCCGGCGAAGTTTCGGGAAGATTCCGGTGACGAAATGACGCCCCGACGGTTCCGAAAGCTTCCTCCTTCTCCCCTCTTTCTTTATAATCTGTAAGTCCCCACTCCCCTTCTCTATCTTTATTCTTAAACAATCTATTTTTCAAAACTCATCGGAAGCAGAGTTATTCCGACTTACGATTAGTTTTAAAAACTCCATTTTTTCTTATACAATAAAATACCATATTCCCTCATAATGATCAACAAACATAAATAAATATATTAGAAAAAGTTTCATCTCAAAATAATAAGTATTGCAATTTCTATTTCACTTTTACAGTAAAATACCATCATGTTTACATACGACTTTTAATTAATGTTTTACCCTATTACCTTTAGAAAACTCGTTAATGTATATGCCCTAGGGGCCATTATTGTATCACACTAGCTTGTATATTACTTAATGGAAGCTTGGGATATTCACAGTTGTATTAACAATCTTGCTCAACATAGTAGTATGCTACTTGGTTTATATCTATCTTAATATGTGTATATGTTTCTTTTAGCATATCGCGAATACATATTGATAGAGCCCATAGGATCTTGCTTGACTACCAGCGTTGTGATGGCAGTCACACTAGTGGGGTCTGGGTAGTCTACAAGCACATCCTTTTTCAGGTCCCTAGTCGTAGGATTATCGAGACAGGGCATCGATACTTCGGAGTAAACTAGTGTATACGCTTCTCGTCCTAGCAGGGGAGTTGGTCTGTCCCACAGCCATTAGTACGTTGTACTGGAGATAGTATGCAGGTGCTCGTTGGGTTACGGGTACACCGGACAGGACTCGCAGGGAACTGTTGGTTGGTATTATACCCGTTGTCGGTTAACAGTTCCCAGGTGACATGAGTACATCATAGTCCGTAGACTTGACACCGATGCTTCGCATCAAGTGTGTTCCTACTGTTCTTAGATTGCTACCCTACCACGGCTCGACTGAGTCGTGTAAACAGGTAGCAGTTGGGTGCAGTCCCAAAGTACTTGGAGGCAGTGGTGGTTAGATAGGATTCGTCTCTCCCGGTGTTGGGGGTTGATATCGCGCTGTGTTTGGAGACCCATTACGCAAGGTCCCTAATCAGGGAAAGTGAGATTTACTGGTAGGTTTTCCAGTAGCTTCTCAAGGTGTGATGGGCTTCACTCCGACACGACTTATACCGCTTTTAAGGGACTGACGCTTGCCACCCCCTAGGCCCGATATGCGATAGTCTTAGACGAATAGACCGGACTGTACGGAGATTGTCACATCAGGCTCAGCAGGAGTTCGGATGGGTTTCCTCATCGACTTTCTTATCGACATCTACCTGGGGACCGTTATGTATAGCTAGTGCCGCTTGCGGCCTGTGGTTAAACCTACTGCCAGCGTAGTGTCAAGTCTTTAGAGTCCCACACAGAGGGTTTCCCTACTTCAGGAGAAACGATATAGAGTTCGTGTGGTTTTACGACAGGGTTCGGACATATACGTGTATTTTTGCACGTATGATATCCGGACAGATTATACTAGCGGGCTTTGGTTTAAGCCAAATTCTAGTACTGGATTATTGGATTTATGCAGTCTCAGTATATCCGTGTTTTTCGTAAATACAGATGGGAGGGGCATTCTTGTAATTACTCGAGAAGCTTCTAGAAGAAAGGTGACTCATTATGTTTTGATTCATTTATGAATTAAGCTTAATGAGGTGGAGGAGATGATGTATTATTTGCATTAAATGGAACTATGACTCATGAGATGATTCATCCTTTTGTATTAAATGAAGCATGGTTGTAATTATGATATATTATTTATTAGATAATTATCATGCTTCATGATATACACAAATGAGTTATATTTCACTTCATAATAACAAACACATTCTCTCTCCTCAAGCTCTCATCTTCTTCATCCTAACCCTAATCCTCTCATGTGTTGAGAACCCTAGGGTTAGCAAGACTAATAGATTCTTAATCTATCTCTATATCCTCTAGGTCACTTGGATTAGCAATCCTAGCCACTTAGTTACCTCTAGTTAAAGGTTAAAGCTTGAAGAAGGAACTCTCGGGTGGATCTTCTATTACATCGAGGAGGCCGATGAGGAGGTGAACAACAAGAACAAGAAGGACTAGTATCTTGAGGTATAATCATCTATCATAGTAGTTAACTACTTCTAGATAGTTTGTTAGTTAGGGTTTTAGTAAAGATCTGTTTGATAGTCGATGTTACTTTGAAAAAAATGATTGTTTTTCCTATTCCGCCTCCCCGCATCTTGTAGGGTGTGTAACGTTGACTTACAGTGGTATCAGAGCCAGGTTAAACCATAACTAACATGTTAGCAAAGTCTTTAGAAATTCGATCGCAATTTAATCCCGAAAAAACAACATTTTCACCAAGTTTCTGCCGTTTTTAAATTGGAGTCTAAAAATTTTTCATGGACCTTTAAAAATACAAGCAGGGTTTTTTAAGAATTGTGAAGAAATTTGGGATCGTGACTCGTCCAAACCACCGCGGAACCGCGGCCGATCCAAGCGATCCGTCGCATTTCCGCGGCCGAGTTGACACCGAGTCAACCCAAATTTGCTCAGTTATTCTTCTGTGTTGATGTTGGGTTTTCTGGGATATTTTATTTCTACTCAGGTTTTATGTGCACAGAGAATTATTTGGAGTAGATTCATATATGGTGCTTGATCGAAATTCTAAGAACTTTGGCTAACTGGATTATATCTGTGTTGTGATTAATGTGTTCGTAAACCTCCCATAATTGCTAGTATGTCGGTTAGCAGGGGGTTGCACATTTCTGTAATGGTTACTTTATGTTTGTGGATATGAACTTGTTGGATTGTCGTGAATGGATAGCCGGGGATGTGAGACGAGTGTTTCTTTCATTCAAATGTAAATTGTAATTTATTGTAATATTCTTTTGCGGGGCACATCCGGGTTGAGGTTGTAGCCACTGTTTTATTATTTCATTTACTGTTTTATGCTCCTAGGATAGACCCAAGGTGGAGTGCACAAACTACCGGGTACTTTGAAGTGCTTAGTGACCTACTCACGTCGTTGAGGGAGACCGCTTCACTTCGGGTACTTAACGGGTAGTTTGCCGTACCCGTAGGGGTCTAGGGTGGGATTGGCTATTCATCACGACTATGTAATCCGTCTTTCATTACAGGCTCAAAGGAAATGCGGATTCCTAGAATATCCAATATGTTCATCTGTGATCTGGAATGCCTATTATTGCGTCTGACGAATGTACAATATCTATATATGATATCTAGTAGGCGTTGCTTATGTTTTGCATCCGCGCTAGCCCAGCCCCCGCTCTGTCGTTAGTTAAGTAACCTAACGGGTGAATGACGGGGCCCAGTGGCGAATGCGGATGGCATAAGCGGACGTTGTATTTTCGTTATTTTCTGCAATGATAGGTTAAAAGATGGGACGCATTATATTAATGCAAAGAAAATAAACCAAAGTTGAAATCGTTGGAACAGTTTAAAACAAACCACTCGATTATTTTAAAACAGCAGATTTTTTAATTGCAGAGCTTAAACCACTCCTTTTAAAAGCTATCAGGTTCCTTCGATTATATCAAGTTCACTACGTTCACGGTTTCGCCAAAACCATTCATAGCCCTCCGTCATTTCATTTAGGTATTCAGTAGTATTCAAGCTATGTATTTTGACCAATGTCAAGGCATAGTGTTTGGTAGCTGCTGGGTACTCATCTGTTGCATAGATAGATGAGTTGTTTTGGGACAGTCGTACTGCCATTTGGCCAACGTCAGGGGTATGTACGGGTGGGTTCAAATTAACAAGATAATGATGGGTAGAACTTGACATGTGACTTATGATATTTTGGCCAACGTCAAGGTCATAAGAGCATGGGGCACAAATCAATATCGGGAGTTTCTAAAGAAACTGAAACTTGCTAGAATTGCATACCATTTGGAGTGTGATAATTTTGGTAGGATTCCTTCAGCTTTATCACACGATGATATTTAGATTCCGATCCTACTGTGAGTATATGCTACTCATCAGGAGATTCTTTCACTTAATGATCAATGTTGTAAACCAAGTAGGTGTCAGCGGGGCTACGCCCCCAAGGAAAAGAGGTTATTTAATTAAGAAACTTCGCGAAAGCGTCGTAAAACCTCCCTCGAAGTACCGACACCGGCCTGGCTGAACAGTTAAGCAAGTATTGTACAGTAAGAATAGTCCTGACTAGTTCTTCCTTTTTAGTTTGAGGAAGGATTCAAGAAACAGTGGGAGCCATCCTGTTTAGATAAACTAAAATCCACTCTAAACTTGCAAGAGTATCATGCTAAAGTGTTTTCTTCTCTCTTTCCTAATTGCAGCGACCAATAACATGACGGGTCTTAAGTTATTATTAGATAAAAATATTTTGACAGGGACAAACTATAAAGATTAGTTCCGGAATGTCAAGATGGCAATCACCTATGACAAATTGGGGTATGTCCTTACTACTAAAGCCCCTGCCATCAGGTCCAGAATCCAGTGTCGCGGATAAGGAAATCCGTAAGACCTGGGAGTACTGCGCGAATGCCAAATGCATCGTGCTTGCCTCTATGGATAATGAACATCAGAGGAGGCACGAGAATATGGATCTTGAATCCATATTTCTCCACACCAAGGAACTGTATGGAGAGCAATCTCGTATAGCTAGATACGAGATCTCGAAGAACTTGTTTCAGTCGAGGCTGGCCGTCGGATCATCTGTAGGGGAACATGTTCTTAAGATGATTGGCTATATTAAGGAGCTCGCGGACCTCGGGTAAATATTAGAGAACGAGCTATATACAGACTTGGTTCTTCAGTACCTTCCTTCCACCTACGCCCAGTTTATCTTGAATTTCAATATTCAAGGTAAAGAAGTTGAACTTCCAGAACTCCTTAACATGTTGAGGAGTGCAGAGGGCACCTTGCAGAAAGCAAGGGAAACACCCACTATATTTGTTCGTGGTGCTTCCTCTTCCTAGTCCAAGGCAAGGGCCAAAGGAAGGAAGAAGAAGGCCGCTGCCAAACCGAGAGGTGGTGTTGGTAAGGTGGGAGTCAAGGGAAAGACAAAGGTTGCGGTGCCGATAGTAACAAAGGACGAGTGCTTCTACTGTTGTAGGAAAGGCCATTGGAAGAAGGATTGCAAAGCTTGGATTGCCAAGAACCAGGACCCGAGGCAAGTTGTGGCTTCGGCTTCAGGTGTGTTTGTAATTGAAAATTGTCTGTCAATCAACTCTACTTCCTGAGTATTGGATACCGGATCAGGATCTCATATATGCAAATCATTGCAGGCGCTGAGAAGCCGTAGAGTGCTGAAGACCGGTGATATGACCCTGAGAGTTGCGAACGGAGAGAGCGTGGATGCTGTGTCCGTAGAGGATTATCACCTTGGATTGACGAGTGGACATATTTTGGTTTTGCGCAACTGTTTTTGTGTACCTAGTTTAACGTGTAATATCATATCAGTATCGTTGTTATCAAAAGAAGGTTATGATTTCACGTTTGTAAGCGATGTTGTTAACATCCACCTTAATCATGGTTTGATTGGGTCCGGTACATTAGATAACGGTATATACGTGTTAAACCAATTATAGAAGTATTAACGGTCGCATGAAAATGTATGAGCAAATCTAAATATTCATCAAATTAAAAAGTACTACGGCAGATAGACAAGAGTATGATAGCTTGAATTGAATTCTCCGAGTGTAGGGATGTCCATTACATACACGTAGGGGTATATGATCGATGTTTGGATGAAAGATAGAAATGAAGAATAAAGACGATGTTTTATTGAGAGATAATGTGATTTCTAATATCTTTTCATGACTATTAAGATAGGGCTCATAACAACTGAAAAGCTAGTGTAGTTGTAAACTCTTATTTTCAAAATCTTTCTTTTATGGTTCTTATCTTTATATGTAAATTTCACCATCTCTCTTTTGTTATAGGATTTTGTGGGTGTAATCCGCTGAAAACCCTCAGAAGACAACACTCCTCCTACTAAGGACACCTAGAGGTTTAACGGCTTGTTGCACGTGCTCAGTGCAATCGTGTTTGCCTACGAAAGTGTGCTTAGTTTTCTCCTTTCTTTTTTCTCCTTCTCTTGAATAAACTAGTTTGCTCGGGACGATCAAAGATAAGTTTGGGGGTATTTGTTCAGTTGATAAAACTGCACATTTGTTATTGCATTTTTCCTACCATTTCCATATTAAAAAAGGCCTTTATTATAATATATCATACATATGAGAGTTTATCTGTAAAAATAATATTTTCCATGTGTTGATATATTATAATTAGCATTTGGTAGGAAAATGTATATAATATTATTGACCTAATCCTAGTAGAACTAAGTCTACTAAATATTATCCAAGTTGTTGTGCAGAATTTTTCCAAGACTAAAATCAAGGAAATCAAGTTGTTAAAGAAAACTTGCCTAATTAAGGAATCAAAACTTGGAGATCAAGTCTGGCAGCAACTATGAGAAGATTTCAAAGATCCAAAGATACCAGAGATAGCCACATGTCACAAGGAGAAAGCCCCAAAAATTTGATGAAGTGATCCCCACCCTTGGCCGCGGATCCACGGCCAAACCCCCCTGTTGGCCGCGGATCCGCGGCAATATTGGGGAGTTAGGGGATGCAATTTTCTAGGGTGAATCTATACTGTTAGCTTCCAAATTAGGAATCTAAGTTTCTGGATTTTGGAGTATAAATAAGGACCGAGAGCTTCTTGGAAAAATTATCAAGCCGACGAGATCACGAAGTCCAAGACGGCTCACGCATCCAGACTGATCATCAACTGTTCGTCTACCTCCTTAGAAGAGATCGAGAAGCAACTAGAAATTGTAATCATTTTCTAAGGATTCAAGTGTAATGAATATTGTTGATTAATAAAGATAGCTTTTTTTTTCTTATTCTATTTCTTCGTAGTTTAATTATGCAATTTCTCTCCATCTCTTTTTCTCCCAACACGCGTGAGTAATTCTCCGCTTGTTAGGGTTCGTAGGATTAGGGTAGGTTAATGGATGATGAACATCCCTAAAGCCTTTTTAAGTCCTATAAAGTTTATGAACTTTATCAAAAGAATCATTAACATCCTAATCGGGTGCGCTAACAATTCTTTGTTAGTTCCGACCGCGATTAGAGATTAGATTAATGATTGTTTTGGTAAAGGCTAGATATGAACGGAGTTCCGTGTCGAGATAAGTGTTAAGAGTGGGATTCCTTTTCCCTCCAGAAACCCTAATCTACACGCATCACCGTCATTCTAGTTTTAAATCTATTAAAGGATAAAAAGGGTAACTTTTAATTAATCGTCCATAACTACTAAATCCTAACGAACCCTACAAGCCCCCTTATTATATTAACTACACCATTAAATAATCTAGATCTATATTCTGCATTAGTGCTTAACGTAGATCTAGAAACCATTCACAAAATTCTTTATTCCTCCTCTCTTTTTCAACAGGTCTAAAGTAAGAGTAAAAGATTCAACGTTTCCCTGAGAACGACCCGTACTCATCTCGGTCTAGCTACACGCGACACCGTTATTGATTGCGGTTATTCTACAAACACTTTTTCATATCAATCAAATGGCGCCGTTGCCGGGGAAATGTGCGTAATTTTTTATTCTTACTATTTGTGTTGAATTCTTATACGATATATATCATAATTAAAACAAAACTGCAAATTGTATATTTAATGATTATTGTGTGAATTTTGCGAGGAAATCTGGAGTCACGGACTTGAGGAAACAGAAGACAGAGACATTCATCAAGATCCAGAGAAGTACAGGAGGCCACAGAGCAAACTTTCACCACCTGATCCCTCCACCCAGCGGCGGAACCGCGGCAAAGGAGCTCATTTGGCGGCGGAAGAGCGGCGGGAGAGGAGATTTAGGGCTGCAAACTTCTCTGGTATATTTTCTATATCTTTCTCTCTCCTCTGAAATCCAATAAAATATCTTTTCTGCAGGATTCTTTGCAAAATATTGCCGCTAAAAAATCTTTTTGCAAAGTTTTGTTTTGCGGTTTGTTTTTGCATATTTTAATACGGATTTTTAAGGGGCAAGACCAAAATCCAGATTAGGTGGGGATTTCATCACCCTTCCTAAGCCCCACAAATCACAAACCGAGCATCTGTATCAACCCTACATTAATTTAAAATAAATATATCTAGACCATACTCTAAGGACTGTCGCGCTCAATAAGGACAGAGGAAGGTCGTGGGTAATCTATCGCTTATCCGCATTACTTTAGTAATGTCTAGGCAAGTGTGTCTAAGGCGAGTGGTTACTTAATTAGGACCACTAATTTCGTAGTGGGGAGCCTCCCACTCACCTGGCACTTACCTGGCTACAAGGATAGTAAAGAGGCGGTAGAGGATTGATCCTACGGCTTGTCCTTTGGAAGTCTAGAAGCGGTCTAGAGACTGGACCTAGGTAACCATAGTTCTAGGGTTGTCTGTACATTTTTGTGTGATTTGTCTAAATCCGTCATTTTTCAAAACAAACCAATTATTTTCTCCCCTTCCCCCTTCTTCTCTTCTTATAATGGGTGACCTAAACAGAAAAACACTTGCCGAGCTTTGCTGTCCACAACCAGATATCTCTTATTTTCGTAATCCCTTCGGTATACTGTCCGGCTCTTCCATGTCCTTAAGAGATCATATAGAACAAGTAGGAAGAAACAGTTGGCCACCTCAGTCTAGGTCTTATCAACCGTATCCTAATCCTACACATGTTTCAGTTCATACCCAGAGTGAGGAAGCCCCTAGACGAATGTCCATTGCTGAGCACATAGCTAGATCTAGAGGCCAAAGTTTCAACCCGGACCAATATCAACCATCACCAACACTGTCCAAAGAAGAGTTTGATATGCGGTTTGTGGCATATAAGATGTCTATTGAAAATAGCCTACCAACCAACCCATATCAATATTCTTCTTATCATAATATTGATCTTACTCCTACCCAAGTTTCGCAACCATTCTATTCCTATCAATCCAATCCGACTTTTCCACCTACTCTAGACAGTTCTTCTAATCAGTCATTTGGGAGTTTTAATTATCCACAGGAATTTCAATCTTATACTGAAACCCCTTATCAACCCAAGACTAGTCTGGAGCAGACATTAGAAAAATTTCTGGAACTGTCGAACCAAATTAGGAAGGATTTGGGTAGTGAGACAGAACTGTACACCCTTCCTAATCAAACCTCCCCATTCCAAACTGAAATCCACAACTCCAGTTTCGTAGATTCATCAAGTACACCAAATAGAATGACTGATAAGTTGTGTGACTTTGTAGTGTTTGATTTACCCGACTGTGAAGGGTCCATTTCAAGTGAAACCATACCCAACCCTTGTGATCTCTACACCTCCACTCTTGAACCAAAACTGATTGAAAACAATACTTTTGATGAGGTGTTTGAGAATTTTAACCTTCACTTGAATGAGGTGATTGACGTTGGGGATATATTGATTGATGAACCCGAAATTTTGGATGATTTTGTCCCACCAATTCATCAAATCCTTTCACTTCCTTGTGGTCATCATCTTGAGCTTTTAATTCTTCCCGAACCCCAAATATGTCTTGAAGTTGATGATAATGGTATACCCGAAGATCAGACCGAAATACAGCCTCTATCTTCCACATCTGGTACATCAACACTCGACACACCAATTTATTTACCCATTTCACCTTCCATTTGTCCGGTTCTTCTTCTGTTCCTATAGTTTCAGTGAGTTTTGATGAATCACAATCCATTAATTCAAGTTCAATAATACCAGAAATTCAACTTGATTTGGATATTTTTGAAAATGAGGTAGATGAGTTTTTCGAGTCCTCTACCTCAATAATTTTTGAATCAAGTAGGATAAATTCTGGCACAAAACTCTTTGACAGCAAAATGTTCAATCACACCATTGATAAAAGTTTTGAAGAACTTTTTGCTGACGAACTTGAATTTTTAAACAATACGGATTTTGTGATTGATCAATCTCCACCTATAGAGGTTGAACCGTCACCATTCCTTCTTCCTAATTATTCACATTCATCCTCATTCTTTCTTTTCTCTAATTTCAAACCCTTTCCAGACCACCTTTTATCCCTTCCTCATTTTTTCTTGACTCGATACAACATATTCTTCCACTAACCTATACGCTATACTGATAAAATCTTTGAATGGTTGGTGTTAACTTTTGGTCTTTGTAAAGTCTTATTTTGACCAAATGACCCACCTCCTCTTAAAATGCTTCATATTGTCTAACTCATGTTTGAGGGGGGGTATATTTTTGGCTCTTGAACATAACTTTTGTCCTCAAATTTGTGAGCAAAAAATAAGTTTGGGGGAGGATTTTCACTTTCATATATTCTTGCCCCCATTAATAATGTCCTCCCAAGCTTACAGGTTTTTGTGATCCAGCAGATAGCAACAGTGAGGACACTGTTAAAAACAAGTTTGGGGGAGGTTTGTGCTTATTTACACATCAATTTGCATCATATTTTGCATAAGCACAACATTTTCAAAAAAAAAAATTTAAAAATTTTCTTTTATAACAAAAGAGTAGAACGTGAAAAATTACATCCAAAAGATAGGAATAGTTTAAGAAAACCAAGAAAATTAGAAGTTTTCTTAAACGAACTAGTAATAAGTAGTTATGAGCTGTTGTCCCAAGGGTTACTAAGATGAAGGAAGTCACTAATCTGAGGATAAAAATAAGTCTGAAAAATAGTTTCTATTCTGGAAGCCAAACATTTGAATGTTGATACCTTACTATATGCACTTACACACGTCTTGAAACTCGGGATAGTAGAGGATACCTTGAAATGCTCTTGTCTAAAAGCCAAAGTATGAAGGAAATGAAAAAAATGAAGAAAATATAAAAATGGTGAAAAGAAAAATGAACACTGGTTTTGTTATCGCCAAGGCAGCAATAAAAAAAATATAGCGAGGGTGCCTCTTCACCTAGTGCCCTAAGGCCAACTGGTCTGGGAGTCACTGCTAAGCCTTAGGTGGTGCAAGACGAGGAAAATACTATCACCAAATCAGCAAGCACATGAGTAATCGGTCGGTTAGTACCTCAAGAAGTATTAACGGTCGCATGAAAATGTATGAGCAAATCTAAATATTCATCAAATTAAAAAGTACTACGGCAGATGGACAAGAGTATGATAGCTTGAATTAAATTCTCCGAGTGTAGGGATGTCCATTACATACACATAGGGGTATATGATCGATGTTTGGATGAAAGGTAGGAATGAAGAATAAAGACGATGTTTTATTGAGAGATAATGTGATTTCTAACATCTTTTCATGACTATTAAGATAGGCCTCATAACAACAGCTAGTGTAGTTGGAAACTCTTATTTTCAAAGTTTTTCTTTTATGGTTCTTATCTTTATATGTAAATTTCACCATCTCTCTTTTGTTATAGGATTTTGTGGGTGTAATCCGCTGAAAACCCTCAGGAGACAACACTCCTCCTACTAAGGACACCTAGAGGTTTAACGGCTTGTTGCACGTGCTCAGTGCAATCGTGTTTGCCTACGAAAGTGTGCTTAGTTTTCTCTTTTCTTTTTTCTCCTTCTCTTGAATAAACTAGTTTGCTCGGGACGATCAAAGATAAGTTTGGGGGTATTTGTTCAGTTGATAAAACTGCACATTTGTTATTGCATTTTTCCTACCATTTCCATATTAAAAAATGTCTTTATTATAATATATCATACATATGAGGGTTTATCTGTAAAAATAATATTTTCCATGTGTTGATATATTATAATTAGCAATTGGTAGGAAAATGTATATAATATTATTGACCTAATCCTAGTAGAACTAAGTCTACTAAATATTATCCAAGTTGTTGTGCAGAATTTTTCCAAGTCTAAAATCAAGGAAATCAAGTTGTTAAAGAAAACTTACCTAATTAAGGAATCAAAACTTGGAGATCAAGTCTGGCAGCAACTACGAGAAGATTTCAAAGATCCAAAGATACCAGAGATAGCCACATGTCACAAGGAGAAAGCCCCAAAAATTTGATGAAGTGGTCCCCACCCTTGGCCGCGGATCCGCGGCCAAACCCCCCTGTTGGCCGCGGATCCGCGGCAATATTGGGGAGTTAGGGGATGCAATTTTCTAGGGTGAATCTATACTGTTAGCTTCCAAATTAGGAATCTAAGTTTCTGGATTTTGGAGTATAAATAAAGACCGAGAGCTTCTTGGAAAAATTATCAAGCCGACGAGATCACGAAGTCCAAGACGGCTCATGCATCCAGGCTGATCATCAACTGTTCGTCTACCTCCTTAGAAGAGATCGAGAAGCAACTAGAAATTGTAATCATTTTCTAAGAATTCAAGTGTAATGAATATTGTTGATTAATAAAGATAGCTTTCTTTTTCTTATTCTATTTCTTCGTAGTTTAATTATGCAATTTCTCTCCATCTCTTTTTCTCCCAACACGCCCGAGTAATTCTCCGCTTGTTAGGGTTCGTGGATTAGGGTAGGCTAATGGATGATGAACATCCCTAAACCCATTTTAAGTCCTATAAAGTTTATGAACTTTATCAAAAGAATCATTAACATCCTAATCAGGCGCGCTAACAATTCTTTGTTAGTTCCGACCGCGATTAGAGATTAGATTAATGATTGTTTTGGTAAATGCTAGATATGAACGGAGTTCCGTGTCGAGATAAGGGTTAAGAGTGGGATTCCTTTTCCCTCCAGAAATCCTAATCTACACGCATCACCGTCGTTCTAGTTTTAAATCTATTAAAGGATAAAAAGGGTAACTTTTAATTAA
The DNA here is from genome assembly GCA_030015575.1 of Agapanthus africanus. Lineage (NCBI taxonomy): Eukaryota > Viridiplantae > Streptophyta > Magnoliopsida > Asparagales > Amaryllidaceae > Agapanthus > Agapanthus africanus. The sequence continues at coordinate 425,869,394 of CM057349.1, forward strand.
TCGTCCATAACTACTAAATCCTAACGAACCCTACAAGCCCCCTTATTATATTAACTACATCATTAAATAATCTAGATCTATATTCTGCATTAGTGCTTAACGTAGATCTAGAAACCATTCACAAAATTCTTTATTCCTCCTCTCTTTTTCAACACGTCTAAAGTAAGAGTAAAAGATTCAACGTTCCCCTGAGGACGACCCGTACTCATCTCGGTCTAACTACACGCGACACCGTTATTGATTGCGGTTATTCTACAAACACTTTTTCACATCAATCACCAGCTTTTGTTAAAAAGCAGCATGTGGACAAACTCGAAGCACGCTCAGTACAGTGTAAGTTTGTGGGATATCCAAAGAACTCCAAGGGGTATTTTTTCTATTATGCAGAGGAACAAAAGGTTTTTGTTTCTCGTAATGCCCATTTTCTAGAACAACATTTTTTAGAAAAGGAAACAAGTGGGAGCGCAATAGAACTGGAAGAAATTCCAGAACCACAAGCTACTACTGAAAGCTTGGTAGAACCAGAAGTTCCAAAAGAACAGGACATTCCCGCACCCCTCCACAGGATTAGTAGGCCATCTCATCCGCCTGAAAGATACTACGGTTTTCTCATAGACAGGGATAGAGAAGATTGCGTCATTGATAATGATGAACCTACTTCCAGCAGGCCATCCAGAGCGGCGACTCAGTAAGACGTCTGGATGCAATGCCGACCGAGATGGAGTCCATATACACCAACAAAGTATGGACTTTGGACTTTGCTCCAGATGGGGTAAAAGCCATAGGATGCAAGTGGATCTTCAGAAAGAAGATTGGTGTAGATGGACAGGTAGAAACCTATAAGGCTAGACTTGTTGCAAAGGGTTTTCGTCAAAGGCCTAGTTTGGACTATGACGGAACTTTTTCTCCAGTGGCTATGCTCAAATCCATTCGAATCCTTCTTGCCATTGCTGCCTTCCATGATTATGAAATCTGGCAGATGGACGTAAAGACGGCTTTTCTAAATGGAAATTTGGACGAGTGCGTCTATATGGATCAGCCAGAAGGTTTCAATCAGAGTGGGAGCAGCGGAAGTGTGCGAATTGCTTAAGTCCATTTATGGACTGAAGTAAGCATTGCGGAGTTGGAACATCTGTTTTGATGAAACGGTCAAAGAATATGACTTTATCAAAAATCCATATGAGCCATGTATTTATAGTAAGATTGTAGCACGAACTGTCGTATTCCTCATCTTGTACGTGGATGACATTCTCTTGATAGGAAATGATATGCCTATGCTACAATCTGTCAAAGGATTCTTGTCACACAGGTTCTCCATGAAAGACCTGGGTGATGCCTCTTACATTCTGGGGATCCAGATCTATCGTGATAGATCTAAGAGGATGTTGGGACTTTCACAGTCCAGGTATATCAACACTATACTGAAAAGATTCAGTATGGAAGATTCAAAGCGCGGTAATTTACCGGCTTGTCACGGAATCATCCTATCCAAAGAGATGTCTCCCAAGACTAAGTTGGAAAGGGATCGCATGTTAGTTATACCCTACGCTTCTGTGGTAGGCTCTATAATGTATGCGATGTTGTGTACCAGACCAGATGTAGTTTACGCACTAAGCGTGGTAAGCCGGATCAGTCAGACCCAAGGGAGAAGCACTGGATAGCAGTAAAGAACATTCTTAAGTACCTGAGAAGGACTAAGGATATGTTCTTAGTTTACGGTGGAAAAGACCTCCAGATCGAGGCTTTTGCTGACTCCAGGTTCCAGAGTGACAAGAATGACTCCAAGTCCATGTCAGGTTATGTCTTTACCCTCAATGGAGGGGCGGTGTGCTGGAAGAGTTCCAAGCAGGACAACGTTGCTGACTCGACGATGGAAGCGGAGTATATCGCAGCTTCTGATGCCGCAAAAGAAGCAGTCTGGGTAAAGAAGTTCTTAACAGAACTTCAGGTGGTTCCATCCATTGTTGATCCAATACCTCTGTATTGTGACAACAATGGGGCTTTAGCTTTAGCGAAGGAACCCAGGTCCCATCAAAAGTCCAGACACATCTTGAGGAGGAATCACCTGATCAGGGAGATTATAGATCGCCGGGAGATCGAGGTCCGGAGAGTTGCTACAGAGGAGAACACTGCAGATTTATTCACAAAGGCCTTACCTCAGACACAGTTCGAGAGGCTATTCGAGATAATAGGTCTTCGATACGCCAGTACATGGCCATAGTGCAAGTGGGAGATTGTTAGTGTATATGCCCTAGGGGCCATTATTGTATCATACTGGCTTGTATATTACTTAATGGAAGCTTGGGATATCCACAGTTGTATTAACAGTCTTGCTCAACATAGTAGTATGCTACTTGGTTTATATCTATCTTAATATGTGTATATGTTTCTTTTAGCATATCGCGAATACATATTGATAGAGCCCATAGGATCTTGCTTGACTACCAGCGTTGTGATGGCAGTCACACTAGTGGGGGCTGGGTAGTCTACAAGCACATACTTTTTTAGGTCCCTAGTCTTAGGATTATCGAGACAGGGCATCGATACTCCAGAGTAGACTAGTGTATACGCTTCTCATCCCAGCAGGGGAGATGGTCTGTCCCACAGCCATTAGTACATTGTACTGGAGATAGTATGCATGTGCTCATTAGGTTACGGGTACACCGGACAGGACTCGTAGGGAACTGTTGGTTGGTATTATACCCGTCGTCAGTTAACAGTTCCCAGGTGACATGAGTACAGAATAGTCCGTAGACTTGACACTGCTGCTTCGCATCGAGTGTGTTCCCACTGTTCTTAGATTGCTACCCTACCATGGCTCGACTGAGTCGTGCAAACAGGTAGAAGTTGGGTGCAGTCCCGAAGCACTTGGAGGCAGTGGCGGTTAGATAGGATTCGTCTCTCCAAGTGTTGGGGGTTGATATCGCGCTGTGTTTGGAGACCCGTTACGTAAGGTCCCTGGCCAGGGCAAGCGAGATTTACTGGTAGGTTTTCCAGTAGCTTCTCAAGGTGTGATGAGCTTCACTCCGACACGACTTATACCACTTTTAGGGGACTGACACTTGCCGCCCCTAGACCCGATATGCGATAGTCTTAGACGAACAGACCGGACTGTACAAAGATTTTTACATCAAGCTCAGTAGGAGTTCGGATGGGTTTCCTCATCGACCTTGTTATCGACATCTACCTGGGGACCGTTACGTACAGCTAGTGCCGCTTGCGGCCTGTGGTTAAACCCACTGCCAGCATAGTGTCGAGTCTTTAGAATCCCACACAGAGGGTTTCCCTGCTTCAGGCAAAACGATATAGAGGTCGTATGGTTTTACGACAGTGTTCGGACATATACGTGTATTTATGCACGTATGATATTCGGACAGATTATACTAGCGGGTTTTGGTATAAGCCAGATTCTAGTATTGGATTATTGGATTTATGCAGTTTCAGTATATCCTTGTTTTTCGTAAATACGGATGGGAGGGGCATTCTCGTAATTACTCGAGAAGTTTCTAGAAGAAAGGTGATTCATTATGTTTTAATTCATTTATGAATTAAGCTTAATGAGGTGGAGGAGATGATGTGTTATTTGCATTAAATGAAACTATGACTCATGAGATGATTCATCCTTTTGTATTAAATGAAGCATGGTTGTAATTATGATATATTATTTATTAGAAAATTATCATGCTTCATGATATACACAAATAAGTTATATTTCATTTCATAATAACAAACACATTCTCTCTCCTCAAGCTCTCGTCTTCTTCATCCTAACCCTAATCCTCTCATATGTTGAGAACCCTAGGGTTAGCAAAACTAATAGATCCTTAATCTATCTCTATATCCTCTAGGTCACTTGGATTAGCAATCCTAACCACTTAGTTATCTCAAGTTAGAGGTTAAATCTTGAAGAAGGAACTCTCGGGTGGATCTTCTATTATATCGAGGAGGCCGACGAGGAGGTGAACAACAAGAACAAGAAGGACTAGTATCTTGAGGTATAATAATCTATCATAGTAGTTAACTACTTCTAGTTAGTTTGTTAGTTAGGGTTTTAGCAAAGATCTGTTTGATAGTCGATGCTACTTTGAACAAAATGATTGTTTTTCCTATTCCGTCTCCCCGCATCTTGTGGGGTGTGTAACGTTGACTTACAAAACTCACGAGGCAATAATCTACCTCATCACAACATACATTTTTGACATAGCACGATAACTCTTAGGACATTAGTTTATGGGAAAATACGAATTAAATTTAAGTACCTCGAACATTCAAAAAACCGTTTTCTTTAAAAAGTGTGATATTTAATTCCGTGCAATTGCGCCTCTACAACCCATTTTGGGGAACCCCGATCAGGATGGTGCGGGTTATCGCACATCCTCGGGCCTAGTAGTGCGAGATGCACACCTCCGCAATGAGCATTCGATCTCGAGGAATTTTTAATGCAATTTTTAAGAAAAATGTGATTTCTATTTAATAAATAAATTCTATTTTTATAAATATTAGATATATATAAATATTATCAAAATATCTACTTTAAATATTATATATATTTATATATTCCATATTTTCTAAATCAAAGGAATCGCCAATTTCATGAAACTAGTTTTACAATTCAATACCATTCCAAGTTTACATTACACTACCATATACATTGAAATCTAAGTTATATCCACTAGAATATTTCACTTTATAAAAATTACAATTATGAAAACCCTAAAGATGATAATCAAATACTTGAGGTGTATTTTAAAAATATATCAAAACTATTTTTCATAAAACCCTCTCAAGTTATCTTAATTTACAATAAGGACCCTAGTAAACATAGGTTTAAAAGGAACCAGTTCTCTTGAGTCTCAGGGAGCCGGAGAATATGGGTGCTTGCATATCTAAGGTAGACAACCTAACAGCGGTGTTATCAACACGGTAATTGTCTTGGAAAAAGACACAAATCCTGCTGTCCATGTGCAGCAGTTACCGATAACTCCAAAACAATCAGGACTTCAATTCTGTTTAAAAGTATGACTCAGTTTGAGTCATGGTCAAACCTGAATACAATCTATCTATAACAACATGAACATGACCGAACCGAACCATGGATATATGATTGTTAGAATTAAAGCTAACCGCAATCAAGACGGTGTCGCTATGCAGCTAGCCGGTTGAGCACGGGTCGATCCACAGGAAGATGGTTGTATGTCCTTTCTTGTCTTAGACGAGTCAATAAAGAATTTGTGTATGAGTTGTTCGATTCTATCCTAAGTGTATTATTTGCAAGTGTAAAGTTGTTAAGAAAAAGATACGAGATTATAAGCTAAAGAAATCCGTACTCAAAACCTTTGAGCCGAATCTTGACCAATTGAAGCTAGAGCAATCGGCAACAACGTGGATTAGGGGATTTAAGCGCGGTATTCGTGGAATACGGCTTATTTACCCTTGTCCTTCCGTTCTTGTCTCTTGCTTTCGCCTCCGGCCAAACCGAACGCAACCGGTCGCGGTTAGGAATCACCGTTACCTTGTCAGGGTACGGTGCCTAACGGAGCGCTTGCGTATGGTTTGGGCGGAGTTCAATGGAAAATACGGGAAAAGTAAATGGGCAAAGAAACATTAACTTAGAATACCGTATTTTTCTCTTAACAAAGATAATTACATTCATTCACAAGAAAGAACCAAAAAGAGAGAACAAAAAGAAAAGAACAAAGAAAAGAAAAGATTACAAACAAGTAATTAAAGTGCATGAATATAAATTGCAAGAAAGTAAAGCAAGGTAATAAAAAGCAAGTAATAAATAAGCAAATAAAAAGAACAAGAAACTAGAACTCAAGACAAGCATGTGATCAATAGCCAACCCTTAAACTTGCAAGCTCAATCAAGAGGTTGCAAGATCAAGGGAAGGGTAGAGAACGCATGTGAAATGAAGTGCTAATTCCATGAAAGAATACGACCCTTGAGATCAATAACTAACCCTTAACCATTCAAGCTCAATGAAGAGGTTGAATGATCAAGAGAAAGCAAGAATCTCAAGGGGAAGAAGAAACAAAAGAGAATGATACAAAAAGCCCTCATCTTCATTGATCTCCCACTCAAAAAGCTCTCACTACAATTTTCATGGAAAAAGAAATGAAGAAGAAGAAGAAAAAGACTAAATCCTAACAAAAAAGAGGAACAAAAGAATGACCCTTTGGCTTGGCACAGATCTGCTGTATTTATAGGCAGAGGGTTGAAGATCTAGGGCAAGAATCTGCCACTATATGAAGTCCCCAAAATACCCCCAAAACACGACAAAGTGAGGACCCCACATGGCCGCGGATCCGCCGCCAATACCCCCTATTGGCCGCGGATCCGCGGCCCTATGATGGAGTCAGGGCATCGTACTTGGTGGCTTTCCCTGGTTCTGTGTGTCCTTCAGTGTGGCATATGTGTTTTCTGAAAATACCTCCACATTTCTTCCAGAATTTCTGTTGAGGAAAGGTGGACTTTTGTGGATGCTTTTGTCATGATTGCCTCGAGCTCCGCGTAGATTTCTTGGAACTTGTTGTTGCTATTGAGCCTTGTGCATGAAGGTGACATTGATTTGACATTTTGTCTTCCTAAACTGGTATCTGGCAACATACGGATGACGAGCGGAGACCGTGTTTTCTCAGTGGTTGGCAGGAACCCGGATTTTGTCGTGTTTTCCATGAATTTCACCGTTTTAGAACCGAGAACCTGTATCCTGCAAATATGTAACAAACACGGATTAAAAGCACCTACCTATAAACACACGAGCGTAAGAATGGGCGGTATAAAATGCAGTATTCTGTGATGAACAAATACCCCCAAACTTAACTTTTGCTCGTCCCGAGCAAAACCAATCATTCACAAAAAGTAAAATCCTAACCGCACTTTCGCAGGGAACGCGATTGCACTGAGCGCGTGCAACAAGCCGTTAAACCTCTAGGTGTCCCTAGTAGGAGGAGTGTTGTCTCCTGAGGGTTTTTAGCGGATTACACCCACAAAATCCCGTCAAGCTAGTGTCATAAGTTAACATAGATTCTACTCCTACAGTTCAGTATTTTCGTTAGAAACTCTATTATCCTAAGTTAGAAATATCCAACCCTAATGCTTCACACCTCCTATCTATTTAACTTTAGATCATATACGTTCCAAAAAAAAGTTTAGAAAGATGTTGGTTCTCCTGAGTTTTCCTTCTAAAAGTGTGGTCTCAAATCAGGGATTTTTATTAACTTTACAGAAAACACAAGTCTTGTTCTTCATTTCTATCTTTTATTCAAACATCGATTGTATACCCCTACGTGTGTGTATATTTGCACCCCTACACCCAAGAATTCAATTCAAGCTATAATACCCTTGCCCTAATACCTAATACTACTTCTTTTCATTAAGGATGGACGGATTTGCTCACACACCTTTCATGCGACTATTAATGCTTCTTGAGGCACTAACGGCCGATTACTGAATGTGTGAGCTTAAAGCGTAAATAGCAGTTTCCAGGTCTTGACTTTATTCTATTTTTCTTTTTCTTTTTCTTTTTCAAGACCGGATATATTTTTCAATATGCTCTTTTGGTGTTTAGCTTTAAATACCGTTTTTTCTTTCATACTAGGCTTTCAGGCAAGAGTATTTCTAGGTATCCTCTACTATCCCAAGTTTCAAGGTGCGTGTAAGTGCAGTTTGTAGGGTATATACTTTCTACATTTGAACTCGAGAAAAGAAACTATTTTTCAGACTTATCCTTCCGTAAAACATCAATACTTTCCCTTCATCTTGACTTAACTCAAGAACTGAACTCAAGATTACCTATTTCTCAAAAAAACTGTAAGGACGTATACTTTCCAAGTTTAAACAGAATGAGGGTTATTTTTAGGGTTTTCAATTCCTAAGCCTAGAATTTAGTTTTTTCTATCATATCAACTAATCTTTCGGAATAAAGATCTAAGTTACCCTATTAGCTAACTTGACGACAAAGTTTTTATATTTTTGGAAAATTTTCAATTTTTGTGGGTTTTTAATATGGTATGCAAATGCAAAATATACAAATGAATGCGAAGGAAGAAAGCTTACCGAGCACACCCCCAAACTTAAACTTGACAGTGCCCTCACTGTCAGGCTATACCAAGAGGGTCAAAATTGTCGGTGCTCCCCCTAAAAACAAATTATATACAAAAGGAAAAACCAAAAAATATATACAAACAAGGTGTTCCCCCCAAACTTAAGTAAAACAGTGTTTCCACTGTTAGGCGTTGAAGTTCAGGTTTAGGGGGGAAAGAACAGTATCAAGCTATACAAGGCCTTACACAGGCCAAAAGTTAACACCAACCATTCAAAGATTTTATCGCTATAATGTACCGGTTGGTGGAAGAAGGCGTAGAGAAAAGAGAAGGAGAATACGCGAGACCGTATGGAGATAGAAGTGGTATACGGTCTCGGTATATGAGAGGAAGAATGGCGGAAGGGAAAAAGAAGTGGAGTACGAACTTGAGGGTGCAAATGGAGTGAATAGATTAGCACAATTTGTGATGAGCGATGTGTAAACAGCGATTGTGCTAATCTATTAACCCGGCGAGAGATTGGGTCAAATCCCTCAAGATTCGTAAGAAACCATGGGTACGCCGAACTTGGTAGACCAGACATACGAAATGAAAGTGAGACGGGTTCTTGCAAGGTCGGAACGATGGAAAGGGTGGGGGGAAGTGATTGAGGAAGATTATCGGTTAAAGGTTCAGGAGGGTGTACACAGTCAGTTGAAGGGATAGGATGAATTGAAAAATCCGACTCATCAATTAAAACTGTTTCATCCTCAGTACTATCCTCAATATTCTCCTCAAAATTTATCTCATCCATGCAATTTTCAACAAAATCAAGACGCATATGGGGTTCGGAAAAAATATTTAATGACTCGGGATGATGATTTGAAGAAACAAATTCAGCCAAATCTACGGGTTCATCATCCAAAATATCCCCGGCATCAATATCCTTAATCCAGTGAAAATCAAAATTCTCTGGCACCTCAAAAGCATGGATATCAATCGATTCAGGTTCTAAAGTGGAGGTGTAAAGGTCAAAAGGTTTGGGTGTGGTTTCACTTGTCAAGGTCCCTTCACAATCTGGCAAATCAAATATTATAAAGTCGCACAACTCATTAAACATTCTATCTTCAACTGATAATTCATTTGGGACACTTGATAGACTTTCAACACAGGAGTTGTGGGATTCAATTTGGGACGGGTAGGTTTGATTTGGAAGGGTATACAACTCACTCTCTCTACTCAAATTCACAGCCTGTCCTACCGCCTCATCATACATCGGAAAATTTGGAGCTAGCTGGAAACTAGCTACCGGGTCAGTAGGTTGTATGAGAGCGGCCATGGACGCATTCAAATCCATCATCTGTTGGCTTGACGCTACCCTAAAGTCTTCCAACGACTGTTCTAGACTAGACATTGGTTGTGAAGGGGTTTCAGGAAAAGATTCAAAGTTGTTTGGATACTGAAAACTCCCAAATGGCGGTTCTGATGCAATGTCTAGGGAAGGTGCAAAAGTAGGGTAGGATTGGTAGGAATTGAATGGCTGGACAGGAGCAGGATCAACATTTGGATAAGAATGTGAATGGAATTGTTGATCCCAAGAATTTGAAGTGGTGAAAGGAGTGAAAGATCGGTTACGGGATTGTTCAATACGTTCAGCAAGAGACATAGGTCTTGTGGCTACAACTGGACTTTCAAAAGGGGTATCAACGCAAGAAGGGGTGAATGTTTGAAATGGTTGATATGAAGTGGATTGCGGGGTCCAGTTGTTCGTCCTAGACGCGTCTATCCGATCTTTCAAAGAAATTTTGGGCATGGAAGGGCCGTTTGAAGTTCGACCAAAACAAGAACCGTATGAAGTAATGTCTGGTTGGGGGTACCAAAGTTCGGCAAGAGTTTTGCGAGGTGGAGTACCCATGATATGAAGAGAGAAAGAAAGAAAGACAGAGAAAAAGAGGGGAAAAAGAATGTGATTTTTTTTTTTTAGTTATATATTAACAAAAGAATGAAGTATACACACAAAAAGAATATGAAAAAAAACAATCACGACACAAAAAATACCACACACCTAATCGTTCTAGGGTTAACCTAGGTCAACTAGACCTGCTCCAGAACTTGATTGTCGAAGTAAAACTGTGTCGAGAAACAGGCTCAAGATACACTGATCACGAGGCCAGGTAAGTGCAGAGATAAGGGGAGGTTTTCCAACGCTTTCGCGAAGTTCCTTAATTAAATAACCCTTTCTCTTTTGGCAGTTTCGCCGTTAACACTTTCCTAGACACCACGTAAACAATATACCGTTAAGCAAGATTCTAAACACAGTTAACTTCTCCTAGTGAGCGCGAAGTCCTTAAGGCTTAAAGTCTAGTTTCTTTTAAATTTTGTGCGGGTAAACGTTATGCGCAAGTTCGTGATTTGTGGGCCACGGAAAAGGTGATGAAATCCTTTACCGTATCTTGTGGGGTTCGCTTGCCCTTAAGTCCGTATTAATGTATGCAATGCACAATTCAATAAAAATTCTATATAGAATCAAAAAATTGTTTTTTTTTAAGCGCGGCACTGCAACAAATACGGGTTAGTCAATTTTTAGCGTTGCTAGCGAACTTGCAAAGAATCCTGCAAAGAATAGTATATTGGATGCGTCGGATTTGAGAAGAAGGTGTTAGTAAAGTACGTACCGTTAAGTTTTGGGTTAGGAAACCCCCGTTGAATCAAATCCGGTAGGTTTGAAAGGTTCGCTTGCGCGGGTCAAACTACCCGGATCTTTGGCACTGTACTTCGTAATCATCTTAACTTTGAATGTACACTTTGCTCCCACAATTGCAGTTTGCAAATACGCAAAAATCTGCACACTTGCCCACAAAATTGATCAAAAAAAAAAAGATTATTTTTTTTTATTATAAATATATACAAAAAAGAATATTAACCCGAATAATAAGAAAGAAAATACGCTACCGTCTCCCCGGCAACGGCGCCATTTGATTGTTAGAATTAAAGCTAACCGCAATCAAGACGGTGTCGCTATGCAGCTAGCCGGTTGAGCACGGGTCGATCCACAGGAAGATGGTTGTATGTCCTTTCTTGTCTTAGACGAGTCAATAAAGAATTTGTGTATGAGTTGTTCGATTCTATCCTAAGTGTATTATTTGCAAGTGTAAAGTTGTTAAGAAAAAGATACGAGATTATAAGCTAAAGAAATCCGTACTCAAAACCTTTGAGCCGAATCTTGACCAATTGAAGCTAGAGCAATCGGCAACAACGTGGATTAGGGGATTTAAGCGCGGTATTCGTGGAATACGGCTTATTTACCCTTGTCCTTCCGTTCTTGTCTCTTGCTTTCGCCTCCGGCCAAACCGAACGCAACCGGTCGCGGTTAGGAATCACCGTTACCTTGTCAGGGTACGGTGCCTAACGGAGCGCTTGCGTATGGTTTGGGCGGAGTTCAATGGAAAATACGGGAAAAGGAAATGGGCAAAGAAACATTAACTTAGAATACCGTATTTTTCTCTTAACAAAGATAATTACATTCATTCACAAGAAAGAACCAAAAAGAGAGAACAAAAAGAAAAGAACAAAGAAAAGAAAAGATTACAAACAAGTAATTAAAGTGCATGAATATAAATTGCAAGAAAGTAAAGCAAGGTAATAAAAAGCAAGTAATAAATAAGCAAATAAAAAGAACAAGAAACTAAAACTCAAGACAAGCATGTGATCAATAGCCAACCCTTAAACTTACAAGCTCAATCAAGAGGTTGCAAGATCAAGGGAAGGGTAGAGAACGCATGTGAAATGAAGTGCTAATTCCATGAAAGAATACGACCCTTGAGATCAATAACTAACCCTTAACCATTCAAGCTCAATGAAGAGGTTGAATGATCAAGAGAAAGCAAGAATCTCAAGGGGAAGAAGAAACAAAAGAGAATGATACAAAAAGCCCTCATCTTCATTGATCTCCCACTCAAAAAGCTCTCACTACAATTTTCATGGAAAAAGAAATGAAGAAGAAGAAGAAAAAGACTAAATCCTAACAAAAAAGAGGAACAAAAGAATGACCCTTTGGCTTGGCACAGATCTGCTGTATTTATAGGCAGAGGGTTGAAGATCTAGGGCAAGAATCTGCCACTATATGAAGTCCCCAAAATACCCCCAAAACACGACAAAGTGAGGACCCCACATGGCCGCGGATCCGCCGCCAATACCCCCTATTGGCCGCGGATCCGCGGCCCTATGATGGAGTCAGGGCATCGTACTTGGTGGCTTTCCCTGGTTCTGTGTGTCCTTCAGTGTGGCATATGTGTTTTCTGAAAATACCTCCACATTTCTTCCAGAATTTCTGTTGAGGAAAGGTGGACTTTTGTGGATGCTTTTGTCATGATTGCCTCGAGCTCCGCGTAGATTTCTTGGAACTTGTTGTTGCTATTGAGCCTTGTGCATGAAGGTGACATTGATTTGACATTTTGTCTTCCTAAACTGGTATCTGGCAACATACGGATGACGAGCGGAGACCGTGTTTTCTCAGTGGTTGGCAGGAACCCGGATTTTGTCGTGTTTTCCATGAATTTCACCGTTTTAGAACCGAGAACCTGTATCCTGCAAATATGTAACAAACACGGATTAAAAGCACCTACCTATAAACACACGAGCGTAAGAATGGGCGGTATAAAATGCAGTATTCTGTGATGAACAATATACTCTGATTACATGATTATCGATTTATATCCATTCCATTTACTGATATCATGGTTTCGGTAACTCTTCCATTTACTACAAGACAATACAATACAATCAGTACAATCAATACAATTAATACAATAAACATTACGGGGTTTATAAAGGGGTACACTGGTACGGAACATGTTAAAGGCGGCACGAGGTGGTCACTAAAAAACGTAATTACATTCATTCCATTGTTCCGTGGTATTATCGACGGAGTCTTATACTACGGGTTACCAAAGTCCACGGTGTAAGTTGGACTCCTCTCGTATACACTGGCATATTCTGTATCAAACTACAACAACTACGTTAGTATAGCAAATATAACATATCTACTTCACCTATTCTATTCTCTATATATTCTTCTCCTTCTTTCTTTGGGACTTACCGAGCGATTGTTCGCTGACGACATTTCTATTTCTCTTCTTTTTTGGAATGTTGTCAGGAGGACCTAACTCTGAGGAGTTCGAGACCAGTCAGGAGCACTTGAAGCAGTTCACAGAAGACCCTGAGCATTGACTTTATTTGTACTTACTTTTCATTCAGTTCATACCGTTATTTAGGCATTGCATTCCAGACTTGTATTATATTTCCGGTTGTATTGTAAAGAAATGTTGAATAAAAAAAATTATTGTTCATTTATATTCATGTCTCTTGTGTACATTTTATTTTATATTGCTTAGATACGCTTAGCGTGTTTACTTATGAGTAATACGTAACGGACCTCGCCTCGTCTTCTTCCCCGTACACCGGGAAGCGGGGCGTGACAGAGGATCGGGTTCCGCCGTCCCGTATTGCCGCTTCTTCTTTAGTAGGAATAGTACATTCGACCACGAAGTCAGCTAGGACCTGAGCTTTGATGGCTTACCAGGGGCGGTATTTCATGTCGAATTGGGATAATTCCCACCTCCATTTTTCTAAACAACTTGATGACTCGGGGGAGGTGAGAATTGTCTCTATAGGACGCTCGGTGAGGACGAAGATGGTGTGCGCCTGGAAATAGTGCCGGAGTTTTCTTGAGGTGACGACAAGAGCCAAGACTATCTTTTCTACGGCCGGGTACGTTGTTTCCGCGTCTTTGAAGACATGGCTCACGTAGTATACCAGCTTCTGTACTCCTTCGACTTCTCGGACGAGCACCGAGCCAGCAGCATGACCGGAGACTGCTCCAAGGTACAATGATAGCTCGTCTCCTTCGATTAGTCGGGTGAGCAGCGGGGGAGTTGCCAGGTGCGCTTTGATCTGCTCGAAAGCGTTCTGACATTTTCCGACCATTCGAACTTTGGGATCTTTCTCAGGGCTTTGAAGAATGGGAGGCACTTTTCCCCGAATCTCGACATGAAGCGACTCAGAGCGGCCACTCTCCCAATAAGTCGCATGATCTCAACGTTGCTCTTTGGTATGGCCATGTTGAGAATGGCGCTGATCTTTTCCGGGTTAGCTTCGATTCCTCGGTGGGTAACCATGAACCCGAGGAATTTCCCGCTAGTGACTCCGAAAGCGCACTTGGCCGGATTCGTGGTTTGAACATTTTATTAACTAGGCGCTGGTATGTTGCCCCAGCATTTTTGAGGCCGAAGGGCATCACTTTGTAGCAGTATACCCCCCGGTCCGTGGTGAATGCATTAAGTTCTTCATCTGCCAGGTCCATACGGATTTGGTTGTAGCCGGAGAAAGCATCCATGAAGCTGAGCAATTCGTGGCCTGCCGAGATGTCTACCAGTTGGTCTATCCGAGGGAGGGGATAGTTGTCTTTCTGGTAGGCCTTTTTCAGGTCTGTGAAGTCGATGCACATGTGCCACTTCCTTCTCACCTTTTTAACCATGACTACATTCGCCAGCCAGTCCGAGTAGTCGACGTTTCGAATAAAGTTGGCTGCGAGCAATCTATCGACCTCGTCCTCGATCGCCTTTTGCTTGATCGGCGCAAAACTACGCTTCTTTTGTCTGACGGGTCGGGCCTTAGGATCGACCCCGAGCTTGTGCGAGATAACTTTGTGGTCGATCCCGGGCATGTCAGTGGGCGCCGAGGCGAACACGTCCGAGTTTTCTCGGAGAAAATGGATTATGTCTTCGCGTTGGGTTCCTGTCAAAAGGGATCCGATCTGGACGGTTCGTTCCTCATCCCCCTCGATGAGGGGAATTTCTGTTAGCGCCTCCACCGGGGCTCCTCAGATTTCTTTCTGTTCGTCATGGGTGTCCTAAGACCCCTGGAAAACATTTGCGTCTTCAAGGTCGTCGCTATGTTCCCTGATGGTTGATGTCGTGGTGAAGCAAATCTTGGCGATTCCTGGTTCCCATAAGCTCGGCCTATCCCTCCTTGATCTAATAGAAATTTGATCGCGAGGTGGTAGGTCGAGATCTGAGCCCGGTGCAGGGTTGTCTAGCACGGCAGCAAGGTTTCGGGAGGCGTCGTCCATGAGAATTTCAAAATTTTGCTGTTCTAGCTAACCCTAACCCTGCGAATTCACACACCACTTCGATTTTTTAAAGAAAAGAAAAGAATGTAGTATTAAAGAAGCAATGATGAGTTTTTAGTCGTAAAAGTAACCGCAATCAATAACAGTGTCGCGTGTAGCTAGACCATTAGTGAGTACGGGTCGTCCTCTGGGATCCGTGTATTTGATCACTCTTGCTTTAGATGAGTCGAAAGAAATATTAAAGAAAATTCAAGAAATAGTTTGAGATTTAGTTGAATTAATATTTTCAAGAAAATCAAGAAAGTGTTCAAGATTTAGTTTAGTTATCAAGAAAATTGAAGAATAGCTTGTAGGATTCGATTGGAATTAGTAGAAATGATGAATACTAAAAATGACTCATCTTATCTATTGAAGAATTATAGCTAGAACGATGGCAATGAATGAAGATTAGGGATCTATTGAAGAAACCAGGGTTTCTCCTTCACTATCCTTTGTCTTTTTATTGATCACCAATCAAATCTAGCTTTTAGCAAAGAAAATCATCAATCATATATGTTGGAGATAGTGCCCTCAGAGTCAATTATTAAGTCACAGGTACGTGATTGTAATGATTGAGGGAGGACCTATCCCGGTAGGACAGTCTTACTCGAGATGATAGTATGCTATCTGGTTTACCTTTATCATCGTGTACTGTTTTAAGTGACCTGACACGTCGCTATTACACGTTGATAGAGCCCCTAGGATTCTTGCTTGACCACCAGCAGTATGAGGGCGATCATATAAGTGGGAGCTGGGGGTCTATAAGCATATCCTTAAAAGGTCCCTAGTCGTGAGAGTTTCGAGACAGGGCATCGATTCTCCATAGTAGACTAGTGTATACAGTCGAGACCCCGACGAGGGGCGGTGGCCGGTCTCACAAGCCACTGGTGTCAGTTGGATCACCTAAGATGTATACAGGTGCTCATTGGGTTATGAGTACACCGGACAGGACTCGCCGGGAACATGCTAGTTGGTCATATACCAGACGTCAGATGGCAGTTCCCTGGTGACATGTGTGCAGGTTAGTTCATCGACCTGGGGATCGTCATTTGTCTCGTGTGAGTTCCCACTGTACTTTGATTACTACCCTACCACGGCTCAAAGGAGTCGTGCAAACAGGTTTTAGTTGGGTACAGTCCCGAGCCACATGGAGGCAGTGAGCGTATCTTCAGGGGTTCGTCTCTCCCGGTATTGGGGGTGAGGTCGTGCTGTGTCTAGGAGAGCCATTACACGAAGCCCTCGGCCGAGGCAAGGAGATTTACTGGTAGGTATTCCAGTAGTATCTCAGGGTGTTCTGGGCAACACTCCGACACGACTTGTACCGCTTTTGGGGGTCTGACTTTTACCAACCCCCTAGGCCCGCCATGCGATGCTCATAGACGAACGGACCGGACTGTACGGATATTGTCACTGACAGGCTCAGTAGGGTTGTCAGGCTGAGTTCGCTCACAGACATCCCTTTTAGTCAGTACCTGGTAGCCCGTTACGTATTGGCTTATACCTCTGACGTGCTAGTGGTTAAATCCACAACCAAGGTGTTGATGAGTCTTTAGAGTCCCCCACATTCAGTTACTCAGCTTTCGGGCGAAAGGCTGTAGAGGCCGTATGGAGATATGGTCACCTCCCCCTTGACTTTTCCCTCTCTCTTTGATATACATGGGCCGGCCATCCCTTGTGGGGGGTTGATTGATTTTTGGTGTGGCATTTTTTTGGTTCTCTTCATGCTCCAAAAATCACACAACAAGACTCTCCAAAATTCCAAGTTCTTTTCCTCCACTAAAAAGGCAATTCCACAAACCCAAAGTGAGACATGGTTCTTCACACATTCTACAGCAAATCTTGGGCACGTCGAGTAGCCGGCTTCGTGCCCGAGTTGCCTCGGCATTGAGGTGGGAGCCCGTAAAAGAAGTAGGCGATGTGGTGCACTTCCGGCGACGAGGAGGAGACGGGACATTCCGCAGGAGATCGGGACGACGACGAGAAGACCGGAGGACTCGGATCTGTCGGTATACTTCTCTTCCCTATCTTGTAGTTTGCTTAGACTTGTTAATGGTTCGATCCGGGTGTTTAGTGCGCGGTGGTGCCGGTTTGCTAAGTCCGCAAAATTTAAGTTTATCACCGCTTCCGCATTTGGCCGTCGGATCGACGGCCGGGGCGCCGCCGTGCACTTACAATTTAATCCCAAATTGCAATGAAATTATCAAGAACGGTGATCTCGCTCCAAATTTGGTTGTTGACGATTCATTTTCCTAAATTTTATAATTCTCATAAGACTTAAGATGAGTATAGGATTTCCTCACCATTTGATCTACCAAATTCCTTTGAATCCTTAGTAAGCGGAGATTTACTCTCACATCATGAAAATAAAAGAATCCACAATTAGATATTTCATAATGTGAAAGTTTAAAGAAAGCGAGAATTAACAAATGATAACCTTTATTATTCAACTTCGAATTACACTTCTCAATTCGAAATTACAAGAAAAAATGCTTTCGATCACTCCTTTGAAGAGGTAATTTCTCCGTCGATCTTCGCTTTGCTTGATCACCGTGAAGCTTGGACCTGTCGAGGATCACTTGCTCATAGATAACGATCGGCTTCGCGTAAAAGATCTTGAATGTCATCGCTCGATGTTGTTCTCAACGATTCTTGATTTTTGGATCATGATTTGAAATTGGTGTTGGGATCACAAGTTGTGTCACTCAACTTGTGTAATAATTGTGTGTTAAATTTTTCTAAAAAATTAACAACCAATCAACAACCAATTAATGTAGGCTTAGATCCCTTTTTATAGCCCCTAATCAAGCTTTCCCAACAAGCTAGGTTGTTACAAAGAAAATTCTAGAACTAGCTAGGTTGTTACAAAGAAGCTTTCCTAACAAGGTAGGTTGTTACAAAGAAGTTTTTAGAACAAGCTAGGTTGTTATAAAGAAACTTTCCTAATAAGCTAGGTTGTTACAAAGAAGCTTCTACAAGAAGCTAGATTGTTACAAAGAAGCTTTCCTAACAAGCTAGGTTGTTACAAAGAAACTTCTACAATAAGTTAGGTTGTTACAAAGAAGCTTTCCTAACAAGCTAGGTTGTTACAAAGAAGCTTCTACAATAAGTTAGGTTGTTACAAAGAAGCTTTCCTAACAAACTAGGTTGTTACAAAGAAACTTCTAGAACAAACTAGGTTGTTACAAAGAAACTTTTCTAACAAGCTAGGTTGTTATAAAGAAGCTTCTAGAACAATCTAGGTTATTACAAAGAAGCTTTCCTGACAAGCTAGGTTGTTACAAAGAAGCTTCTAGAACAAGCTAGGTTGATACAAAGAAACTTTCCTAACAAGCTAGGTTGTTACAAAGAAACTTCTAGAACAAGCTAGGTTGTTACAAAGAACCTTCTAGAACAAGCTAGGTTGTTACAAAGAAACTTTCCTAACAAGCTAGGTTGTTACAAAGAAGTTTCTAGAACAAACTAGGTTGTTACAAAGAAGCTTGTGTCTTCTCCTGTTGGTATCTGGGTCTTTAATTGATGTCTGGAATCTTCTTCTCTCTACTGAATCTCTGCCAGATTTTAACTCTTTGATTTCCTGTATTTCTATCGGGAAATTTGCGATTCCGATATCTGATCTAGGCTAATTTCCTGCAAAAGATCTCAGTGAAGAATATTAGAGATATACAATATTATGCGTGAAATAATAAACACACAATTACCTTCCAAAATGTTGATTATAATGTATAACACGTGGTAATTGATATTTTCCAAACGAACTTGTAATCCCTGTTATATTTATAACAAACACCCTTAGATGTTTAGAAAAGTGAGGAAATTGTTATGTTAAAGATTGCAATTATTTCGACTGAACAAGTTCTCCCAAACTTGATTTTGATCGTCCCGAGCAAACTTCTTTTATTAAAGAGAAGGAGAAAATAGAAAGAAAAAGAAAAACTAACTAGCACACTTTCGTAGGCAAACATGATTGCACTGAGCACGTGCAACAAGCCTTTAAACCTCTAGGTGTCCCTAGTAGGAGGAGTATTGTCTCCTGAGGGTTTTCAGCGGATTGCACCCACAAAATCCTATAATAAAAGGAAAACTGTGAAAGTTACATATAAAAATAAGAATTATAAAAGAAAGAACTTGAAAATCAGAGTTTTCAACTACACTAGCTTTTCGGTTGTCATGAGCCTTATCTTAATAGTCACGAAAAGATGTTAGAAATCACATCATCCCTCAATAAAACATCGCCTTTATTCTTCATCCCTACCTTTCCTCCAAATATCGATCATATACCCCTACGTGTGTGTAAAAGACATCCCTAAACTCGGAGAATTCAATTCAAACTATCATACTCTTGTCTATCTACCTTAGTACTTTTAAGTCGGTGAATATTTTAGATGGAATTGCTCACACATTCTTCATGCGACCGTTAATACTTCTTAAGATACTAACCGACCGATTACTAAATGTGCTCACATATTAGGTGTAATTAACAATTTCCTCGTCTTGCAACACCTAAGGCTTAGCAGTGACTCCCAAACCAGTTGGTCTAAGACACTAGGTGATGAAGCACCCTCGCTATATTTTTTATGATGCCTTGGTGATTACAAAACCAGTGTTCATTTTTCTTCACCATTTTATACTTTTATGCTTCATTTATTATTTTCTTCGTACTTTGGCTTTTAGATAAGAGCATTTCAAGGTATCCTCTATTATCCCGAGTTTCAAGACGTGTGTAAGTGCGCATAGTAGGGTATCAACGTTCAAATGTTTGGCTTTCAGAATAGGAACTATTTTTCAGACTTATTTTTATTCTCAGATTAGTGACTTCCTTCATCTTACTAACCCTTGGGACAATGGCTCATAACTACTTATTACTAGTTTCGTCTAAGAAAACATCTAACTTTCTTGGTTTTCTTAAATTCTTCCAATCTTTTAAATGTAATTTTTCACTTTCTAATCTTTTATTATAAAAGAAAAAAAATTGAAAATTTTGTGCTTATGCAAAGTGTAATGCAAAGTGATGCGTAAATAAGCACAAACCTCCTCCAAATCTGTTTACAGCAGTGTCATCACTGTTGTCTCTTTTAAATCTCAAAAACCTGTAGGCTTGGGAGGAAAAGTTATTAACGGGGATAAGAATAAATGAACGTGAAAATTCTCCCCCAAACTTATTTTTGGTTCACAATTTTGTGTACAAATTTTATTTTCAAGAGCCAAAAATATACCTCGCCCCAAACTTGAGTTAAACAATATTAAGAATTTTAAGAGGGGGTAAAGTTATTGGTCAATACCAAGTTTTGCAAAGACCAAAAGTTAATACCAACCATTCAAAGATGTTATCAATGTAATGCACCGGTTGGTGGAAGCCAAGAAGAAGTGGGGAAGAAACAAGAGGTGGTATGGAATGGATTTGCGTCTCGATTTGGAGAGACGACACAATGATAATGATGGATTACTCGCATTCTCGTTATTATTAAGAAATAGGGGTGATGGTTCAACTTCTTTGGTTTGGGGTTGATTCATCACAACACCCGTGTCTGCTAAGAATGCGAGTTCATCAGCGAAAATTTCTTCAAAACTTTCATCTATATCCCTTCTCATTTGAAAGAACAGGATGATACTCAGACTCCATAACAGATTCATAATAAGTGTTAGATGTTGACCCGGACAACTCGAAAGAAGGGTCCGTATGTGTATAATACATCACTGGGTCAAATAATAACGTACTAAGGGAGTCTGGATCTGTATCGTGAAGCTGTTCTAATTCGTTGCTGTCGGCATCCATTAATTCGACAGAATATACTCGAGCATGAGGTTCGGAGGGTTGACTTCCCAACTTGTAAATGTTAAGCTCAATTGACCTATTCCCGAAGGATAAGTTCATAGAGCCGTTTCGACTGTTGATTATTGCGTTGGAAGTAGCCAAAAAGGGTCGACCGAAAATAACCGGAATTTGGTTCCATAGGTTCGCTACAGGCTGTGTATCTATAACAATAAAGTCCACAGGGAATATAAATTCCCCGACTTTTATCAACACATCCTCAAGCTCACCCCTAGGTTTGGTGATAGATCTATCGACCATCTGTAGAGTTGTGTGCGCGGGCTTTAATTCTCCGATACCTAATTGCTCATAGACAGAATATAAAAGCAAGTTAACACTAGCGCCTATATCGAGTAAAGCGCGATTGATATTTTTACCCCTAACAGAAATAGAGACTGTAGGACAGCCAGGGTCCTTACGTTTCTTGGGTAATTGCCGTGTAAAAGTTGTGCTTACATTACTCGACATGAATACCTTTTTGGGCACTTGAGTTTTTCTCTTCCTAGTGCACAAGTTCTTAAGTATTTTCGCATAAGCCGAAACTTGTTGTATAGCATCTAGGAGAGGGATATTTATGTTAACTTTCTTAAGCATTTTCACAAAATTCTCCATTTGTGCGTTAGGTTTGTTTGGCCTCAACCTATCTGAAAATGGAGCTTTATCAATAAGTGTTTGGTCCAACATTTGTGGAGAAGTTTGTGGGGGTGGAATCGATCCCAGAATTGGAGTGGGGATCATCTTATGTTGACTCGAGGAGGTGGGCGGAGGGTTCGAGCCTTGGAAAAACGGAGAATAGGCTCGGAGGAAGAAGGTAAACTAGACGAAATAGGGTAAGAAGTAGAAGTAGAAGCCGGGGTGTCATTGATTATTTCATCATTATCAGTATCAATCTGTTCACTGACTTGGTTATTCAGTACTCTTCCGGATCTCAACGTGGTAATAGCACTCACATGATGTGAGTAGCCCGGATTAGGTAGGGGTTGAGCTGGAAGTTTCCCTTTCTCTCTAGCACTCATTTCGGAGTTTAATCGTGCAATTTGTGCTTCTATCGAATTAATACTCTCACCGTAGGAGGAGAAGTCCTTCTTTATATTATCGACAGAAGAATTTATCTCAGCCGAAACTTGCATGAAATTTTTCAGAAACAAATTCATGGTTTGTTCGAGTGAAGAGGAATTATCGGTACCGGCCAATTGTAAAGAATTATTATACTGTGCAGAAGTGTTGGCCGGATTTTGAAAAGTTTGCGATTGAAAGGGGTGCTGACTCAGTTGTGGTGGTTGCTGTTGCTGTGGAGGAAGTCTTTGATAATTGCTTTGGAACTGGTTTTGATTTTGGGTTTGGTTTTGATTCCAAGCAAAATTAGGATGATTCCTCCATGCTTGATTGTACGTGGAAGAATAAGGATCGTTTCTAGGTTGTTGCTGAAAAGCAGCATTAGTGTGTTCTTGACCTTGAAACGGAGAATTCAAATGACATACTTCCGTCAAATGTGATGGATTGGAACAGTATCCACACACAGTTTTGGGAAGCGTGTATTGGTTTAGGGAGGCTGAAGAGATTCTGTTTTCTATAGCGTCGAGTTTCTTTTGTATCGCGGCCATTTCGGCTTTCATTACGATGGAAATATCGAGATGATGGATACCTTCCCTAGACAATGGATGACTAACACTCTTCCATTGCAAAGTTTTTTCAGCAAAATCTTCCAAGAATTTTCAAGCTTCACCATCGTCCTTAGACAGGAACTTACCTTGACACATGATTTCAAGCATCTGCTTTGTTGTTGGATTAATGCCCTCATATATAATGCGGCAAAGATCCTATCTACTGATTCCGTGATGAGGACATTAGATAAGCAGATCCTTAAATCGTTCAAAGTATTTCCAAAATGATTCATTAGGAAGTTGGGTAAATTGGAAGATCTCGCTTCGAACGCGGGCGGTCTTAGAATTGGGATAAAATTTCTTAAGGAATGCTATAACGAATTCGTCCCATTTAGAAATAGAATGTGTGGCAGTGTTATAAAGACATTTCTCGGCTAGATCACACAAAGAAAAAGGGAGAAGACGTAAACGCACAGCATCCATAGAAAGTTGTGACGTGCCAATCATTTCACATACGTTTTCGAATTTGTTTATAAAAAGGTATGCGTCTTCGGACTTAAGCCCGTGAAATTTGGGTAACAGTTTGATAAATTGGGGTTTGATTTCAAAATTATCCCCATTGGCTGGTGGAATAGAAAGACAAGTAGGAAGGGGACCACGTGAAGGATAGCATCTCTCCTGGAGAGAAATGCGCGGTGGATTCTGCGCACCTGCAGGCGGTGGCAGAGTGGTGTTATTGAAATTTGATGGATAACCGTCTATCTCGGTCAATGTGGTGGGTGGTGGGGAAAAAGAAAATGAAGAAATACCGACTTCGGAGTCGATAGAAGAAACGTGGACAAGACGGGCACTAGAATCCCGTGTCCAGCCGAACATGCACTAAAGGGTTTAGCGCAAGTGGCAGCATTTATGATAATTCGAGAAAATGGTTTGTTTTAGTTTTTGGTTTGTTTTTTAAAAAGACGGATTTTGAAAAATCACACAAAAAATGCACAATCAACTCTAGATCTACGGTCACCTAGGTCAAGTCACTAGACCGCTCCTAGACTTCCAGGGGGTAAATCACAGGATAAATTCTCTACTATCTCTTTATCCTTCATATGCCCAGGTAAGTGCCAGGTATATCCGCTACGTAAGTAGCGGGCCAAATTAAGTAATCACTTGCCTTAAACACACTTGTCTATACACCACAAAAGAAATGCGGATAAGCAGTAGATTACCCACGACCTTTCTCTGTCCTAATTGAGCACGACGGTCCTTAGAGTCTTTTCTAGATTTTTTTAGTTAACGAAGGGTGATGCGGATGCTAGTTTTTTTATTTTTGGGGCTTAGGAAGGGTAATGAAATCCCCACATAATCTGAATTTGGTCTTTGCCCCTTAATTTCCATATTAAAATATGCACGAACAACCAATATCAAAAAAAGCAACAAGATTTTTTTTAAGCATAGCGAATTTTTGCAAAGAATCCAGCAGAAAAGTGTTATTGGACAAGATCAGCGAAGAGATAAGAAAGTAGAGAATATACCAGAGAAATTTGAAGCAGTGAATCACCAACTCAATGGCGGTTCCGCCGAAAAAACCTTGAATCCGCCGCGGTTCCGCGGTGGATCGGACGAGTTAGGTGATGTACTTTTTAGTGTAGCTTCCTTTGCTCCTCTGGAATCTTTAGGACGTCTCTGAATCTTGATCTCTCTGCTACAGTGATGCTAGATTCCATCGCAAAAATTCAAACACTAATCGTTAAGCACACGATGCGATTTTGATTTAAAATTTTGATGAAATAATAATATTTCAACTCAAATAGCAAGAACGAACAAATTACGCACGCATCCCCGGCAACGGCGCCATTTGATTTATCGAATTCACACACCACTTCGATTTTTTAAAGAAAAGAAAAGAATGTAGTATTAAAGAAGCGATGATGATGTTTTGGTCGTAAAAGTAACCGCAATCAATAACGGTGTCGCATGTAGTTAGACCATTAGTGAGTACGGGTCGTCCTCTGGGATCCGTATATTTGATGACTCTTGCTTTAGATAAGTTGAAAGAAATAGTAAAGAAAATTAAAGAAATAGTTTGAGATTTAGTTGAATTAATATTTTCAAGAAAATCAAGAAAGTGTTCAAGATTTAGTTTAGTTATCAAGAAAATTGAAGAATAGCTTGTATGATTCGATAGGAATTAGTAGAAATGATGAATACTAAAAATGACTCATCTTATCTATTGATAAATTATTGCTAGAATGATGGCGATGAATGAAGATTAGAGATCTATTGAAGAAACTAGGGTTTCTCCTTCACTATCCCTTGTATTTTCATTGATCACCAATCAAATCTAGCCTTTAGCAAAAAAAATCATCAATCATTTAATCCCAAATTGCAACGAAATTATCAAGAACGGTGATCTCGCTCCAAATTTGGTCGTTGACGATTCTTTTTCCTAAATTTCATAATTCTCATAAGACTTAAGATGAGTATAGGCTTTCCTCATTGTTCCCCTCCGAATCGACGGCCGACGACGTGAAGACGTCTCGCCTGAGATTCGGGACAGATGCTATATGGTTTTATCCGTCCACCTCTCCGAAGATGCCAAGTTAATTTTTGGCACCGTATATCGGAGGTTTAGACGGATGCGGCCGATGTAGCAGACTTCGTCAGATTCCCCCTCGTTAGAGGGGTTTTTGATTGTGGGGACGCTCTTCCCTACAGGCGCAAGCCCCTGCAGTTAATTACGCTACCGCATCGCGGTAGCCACTTTCTCCTTCTCCAGAATTTCACTTCGTGTCGTGTGTGTTTGTTTTGTTTGTGGTTGCCCGTGGATTGTATACGGAGACTGAGTAATGCCGTCGCCCGTAGGACGTGGATTAGTCCAAATCCGTATTTACTTAGATTTGGGTTTGGTGTTTTTAGTTTAAGGATACGTTAGCCGTATTGAGGCTAAGATCAACTTAAACGTTCGTTAAGGATACGTTAGTCCTGTTTGAGACGAAGATCAACTTAACGTGGTGATCCATTTATTATATGGCCGTCAGAACTCGTCACCTCTCTGACGTCGTTGAAGAATTACAACGATAGGTGTCAGAGGAGTTAGGAGATGTACCCTTGAACCAAAGTTGATTTGGAGTTTTATAGTCCATTTAGATGTTTAAGGATACGTTAGCCGTGTTTGGGGCTAAGATCAACTTAAACGGGACCGTTTAGATCCGGCAAAAGAGCATTTGGAGGCTCTATTGTTCCAGTTTAGGGATGTGGTGGTCCATGTTCCAGTTTAGTGACGTGGTGGTCCATCGCCAGTTTAGGGACGTGGTGGTCCATCATTAGTTTAAGGACGTTTCGGTCCATCGCCAGTTTAGGGACGTGGTGGTCCATCGTTAGTTTAGGGACGTTTCGGTCCAATATTAGTTTAGAGACGTTTCGGTCCAATATTAATTTAAGGACGTTTCGGTCCAATATTAATGTGTGGTCGTCGGGACCCGTCACCTCTCTGACGTCGTTGAAGGATTACAACGATAGGTGTCAGAGGAGTTCAGAGATGTACCCTCGAACCGGAGGTAAATTGATTTAGGAGAGCAATTTTGCTCAGTCAATTTGATTTGAGGACTTACGGCCACAATTGGGCTAAGTCCAATTGAAAAATGTTCGACACTTTTATTTGTTATTGGCCTGTACTAGGACTTGGCCCATTTTTAAATAATGCATTGCATTATTTTCTATTTTTGGTTGGGCTCTGCCCATAAAGGATGCAGAGCATCAGTTTATTTTGGGCTCTGCTCATTTATGAATGATGCAGAGCATCAATTTTACTTGGGCTCTGCCCTTTTATAAAAGATGCAGAGCATCAATTTTACCTGGGCTCTGCCCATTTATTGCTTTGCAATTTAATTAGGCCTACTAGGTCTTTTTGATTTGGGCCTGGCCCTTTAGGAAATGCATTGCATTTGTCAGGCGCTTTGCGCCAATCAGAGAGCGCAAGCGCTTGTTGTGTTGACACGTGTCACGCAAGCGCAGTGCGCTGCGCCAATGCGCTGCGCTTGCGCTGCTGACACGTGGCGCGTTCTGGTGAGGTGCGCCAATTCCAGAGAGTAAGGCTCTATTTCAAAAGCGCATAGCGCAGATGGTTCAGATGCTGACACGTGGCGCTCTCTGGTGGCTTGCGCCAATCCAGGAGCGCAACAGCGCAGTTTGCAAGTGCAAGGCACTATAATTTGAGAATCTTTTTAGAACCAATGGTTCATGACAAAGTGCAAAGCACTGTTTGTTTTCTTTGATCTAATTAGAATCAAAGAAAACAAGTATTTCTTGTTTTTCTTGTTTTAAAGAACCAGTGGTTCATAAAAAGTGCAAAGCACTGTTTATTATGTGAAGATCATTGATCTTGTTCTTAGATCAATGATCTATTAGAAGAAATTTCTTCTATTTTATGAAGGTTTTTACCTTTTTCTTGAAATTTCCTCAGAGTTTTCTCTGTTTGAAGTTCTTGATTTCTCACAAATGTTGATGCCTTTGAATTGAGGTCTAGGGTCCTTTTTATAGTGCCCATAAATTAGTTAAATTTGTTAAAGAGATTTTTCTCTGAGTGATTTGGGGAATTTTCCCCACCGTTGGATCTTTGATCCAAGGGCTTCTGTTTTACAGAAGAAAATCTTCTTGCTTTAACAAGAACAGAAAGATTTCTTTAAAATCTTAATTCTGTTTGGCGCAAATGCCCCAGCGCGTAACACGTGTCACGCAGCGCACAGCGCAGCGCAACTGCGCTAGCGCACCTGCGCTGACACGTGTCGCGCAGCGCTTGCGCAACTGAAGCGTTGCATCCTTTAATTTTGTTTTAAATAGAGCTTTGCTCTGGTTGGGCGCGCTGCCATGGGCGCTGCGCTGACGTATCAGCGCCTAATACTTGGCGCGTTGCGCCCGAGATTTAAAGCGTTGCTTTAAAATTTGAATTTTGAATTTCAACAGAGCTTTGCTCTGATTGGGGGAAACAAATGCCCCCCCACCGTTGCGCTCACGTGGCGCGCACGTGAGTGCAGCGGTGGCAAGCTCCTGACCGTTGGATCAAGGGGTGAGCTGAAGGGGCGCAAGCGCCTTATAAATAAGACCTATGGCCCTTAAAAAATCTTCACCATCCTTTTTAAGATTTTGATTTCAACAGAGCTTTGCTCTTGTTTAAGAACTTCAGAGCTTTGCTAATTTCCAAAATTAGAAACTTTAGGTAAAATTAATCAAAATTAAACTAAATTAATTCAAACCAATCTTAAACCAAAGAGTTTTGCTCTGACAGATCTTTTGATCTAAAGAAATCCCCATTGGGGTTTCATAAATAGAGCTTTGCTCTCAAAAACTTATAGATCTATAGAGATCTTGTTCATGGGTTCTAACCCATGAACAGAGCTTTGCTCTTGGATCAAATGTAGATCTTTTAGATCTGAAAAATGAAGAACTTATTATAAGTTTTCATGGATTTTTCAAGATTCCAAAAATTTTAATTCTTTTAAGTGTTAAAAAAAATTTGATGGATCTTTCCATTATTACCACAGAGCTATGCTCTTTTAAGGAATTTTATTCCTTTGAGACCAGAATTTGACAAGTGTCATTCTGTGACAGAGCTTTGGTCTGAAAGAGGAGATTTTCTCCTTGTCTCTAGGGATTCCCCACTGATGAGAATATTCTCTTGGGGATCTTTTCTTTAACTGACAGTCTCACCCAATGATGAGGCTGTCTTATTAAATGAGGCATTTTCATCCAGATTTTGTGGGTCCCCATTTAGTCCCCTACCCACTGCACTGCAGTGTGGTGTGATTAATTTTAATTTAATTAATTTTTAAATTCAGTTAATTGAAAATTTTTAAACGCCAAACGTTGGAATTGCAGCACTAACGGCTATTTCTTGTTCCTTTGCAGTGACCATGTCTTTCGATACCTCGTTCCCGTTCGCTCGCTCGGAGGAAGGGTTTCCTGAAGCGCCCTTGGACCGTGAAGTTCTAGCCATGATTAAGGACCACGATCCGGAATGCAAGAGTCTCCACCTTTGGGGGTCGTGGTATAATCAGATTATCATGTGTCGACGGAGCTTCACCTGCGCAGTGCCGTCGGAACCCATCACGGCGATTCACTATGCTACCCCACCCTCGGTGCAGTATGCCGTGGAGATGGTTGATTGGACCTCGAAGGGCTTTCTTCATCCCGCTATGGATGCGATTCCGGTCCAGCGTCCTATGGTTTTAGATATCCTAGGATGCCGTATTTGTCAGGGCGAGGCGCGACCTTGGGGGAAATCATATAACATTGGTCTGATCCCCCGCCACCCGATCGGTTATCTGCCGTGGGCCCGGTATATCCTGTCGACGAAGAAGTCGCAGTTGATAATGTTAGGATTGTACACCGAGGTCTACGTCTCTCTCTTCCAGTATCCCACACTCCCCACCTGGTGGTTCAAGGCTTTCTTGGAGCAGTGGAACATTCCTACCCACACTTTCCTCGCCATGGATCGGGAAGTGTCAATCTCTCTGGAGGAGTTCACGGAGGGTTTACCGGTTATAGGGGAACACTATGAGGAGTTGCTCCCGACAGACGAGTATGTCTTCGGTGCTAAGCCGGTGGTAAGGGGGCTCACGCCGGAGAATGCTGTTCAACACCAATTCCCAAGCTTAATTAAAGTGTTGAACATCTATGAGGCCCTTTTCGTCGAACATGGGAGTCGCGGAGTTAGCTTTGAGGATTTCATCGCTCGGTTCCTTCGCCCAAGTGTCCTCTCATCAGAAGCTGCCGGCGATGGCCCTTTTGGTCCAGGTTTAGATAACCTGGATGACCCTTTTGGTCTAGGTTTGGATAACCTGCCGGCGAGGGAAATAGACCAAAAGGGTTTTTTCCTTCCAGACTTCCCGACCATGTCTTTTGCAGAAATTGCGGCCCCTGGGATGGACGAGGAGGCCTTTTTCTTAGGATTTCTTGGGTTATGGCTAAGTTGGTTTGCGATCCCAATGCACTCTCACCGTATGCGGCCCTCTGTCTTTTACCCAGCCCACCGGATGGCTATCGGGGTAAAAGTGGCCGTTGGGATCGTCCGCTTGGCACACTTATATCATGGCCTCAGTCAAGCAACGGATGCTAATGAGCCCGGGGTACTGCACATGGTCTTCCCGATGCACTACTTTATATCGTGGCTCGAGCTACACACGGCGGGTGTCTTCGGCATGCACAAAAGGCTCTCGTTCTTCGACAAGTGTGGTTTCCCTCGCATTATACAGCTGATCGGCGCATCAATTGTGACCCCATCACCACGGAACGCCAGGGGTTTACTCCTTCGCCCTCACACCGTTAGAGCCGGGATGTCCTTTGTTGACAAGGTATTGACTATTGGAAAGGCGTCCACCACTGTGGTGCGACCATTACAAGACTCCTTTAAGGATGGAGCCTCAGTTTTGACGGCCCGGGAGACCCTCCACTTGTATTCTATTAGACTGGGCTTCCTAGTCTTCAGGCAGAACGGTGCGGCAATTTTCATGAGATATAACCCGTATCGTTTCGCCCAACAACTGGGCTACGATCAAGGGGCACCCTTGAAAGCTTTTCTACTGGAACCTGCTGCCACTGAAGAAGGGATGGAGAACGCGCTGCATCATTTCATGCGCATGAATACGGGTTCTCACTTTTTTATCAGTGCGGCGGCTTACGCTCCACGACTCCTCAATGTATATAAAGAATGGTATAATCATGCGACGGGAGCCGTTATAAAGGAGGAAAGGCGATTGCTGGTCGACCGTAAGGGTGTGCCTCTAGGTACCGACCGTAACGCTCCCTTAGTGCCGAGGACCCCGGTGGTCCCCTCTCTAAAAGATGCCAGGGCCGGACCATCGCGTGCGCAAAGTCCTCCACACGGATCGCTGCTCCCCGATATTGCGGATGCACCTCCCGCGCCCCATGCTCCAGTGGAGACAGTGGCTGTAGCCTCGCCAGAGTTTGGCGTGGGTGAGGACATCGGGACCCGCCGTCCCAAGGTGGCTGCTGAGCGTAAGTCGATCCCGGGGGCACCTAGGATTGGTGAGCAAAAGAAGAAGAAGAAGTCACTCTTCGCTGCAGACGTCGCGTTCGGTCAGGAACCCCACGCTCCTTATGGTGAGGGCCTGAGTGAATATGGGACTAACGAAGGATTAGTCATGCCGCCGGATGACACCGACTTGGAAGCCGCCCTCGAAGCTTCGGAGCGGTTAGCGAGGCACGACGCATGGCTGGCTAAGCTTGCGGTATCAGGTAATCACTAGTCACATTTTTTTTGCATCATATTTTCATTATTGCCTTTGACTAACATTCTTCCTTCTTTTCTTCCAACAGGCATCACCACTGAAGAAGCCATCGCCGCTTCCCTGAAGACTTTCCAAGAGGAGGAACGTCTTAGAGCGTCCATGGGTTTTAGTAAGTTTCAATTCATCAAGTTTTCATTTCCCTTGTGTTACGGTCGATCTAACTTCTCCCTTTTTATCGCAGGAACCTCAATGCCGTTCCCGCCAAGCGACGCAGATGTTCTACCAGCTGCCGATGTTCCTGCTTCCTCGGGGCTACCGTGGGAGGTCCGTCTTGAAGAGCCGATGATAGATGCCTTAAAGGCTCTGGAGGCATCTCTGAACAAGGACGACGACGCCTTAATGAAAGAAGTGTCGAAGAGATCCATCGCGACAGCTCGGGAGGAGAGGAAGCGATCGAGGCGCGAAGCAAAGGCACGTAGAGCTGCCTTGGCCATTGGAGCGGGCTCAAGCACTGTTCTTCGTGCCGGTACCTCGTCAGAAGAGTCCCCGGTCGCCCTGTCTACAGCTCATAGACAGGCGATTCGCGCCAATAGGGAGGCTAACGAGAAGTCCACCTCAGGTAATACTTCTTTCAAGATTTTGTTTGTAAAAATTGTAAACTCGCCGGTTCTTATGCATCTCATCTTGCAGGGCTGAGTCCGACCGAGGGGGAGGCAGAGACTGTCGAACCCAAGGAAACAGAGGAGGAGGCACCGGCCGAACTCGAGCTGACGGTGGGCAACGTTGTTGGGGCTGCGGAGCTTGAGTTAGGGGCCGAGAAAGCTGCATTTGAGAAAGTCGTTGATGCCGAGCCTGAGGTGGCGGCAAATGAGACGACCACTATAACTGAGCCCGGGGCAGTGGCAGATGAGGCGCTTGAGACCGGCGACCTCATGGTGACGGTGGGTGAAACGATGGAGACCGCTGAGCCCGAGAAAATAGCGGGTGAGATGGGCACGATTCTTGGGGAAGAGTCAGCCGCTCTTTCTCAAGAGTCCGGCAATGCTCCGATCATTGCCCTCCCCGTCTATGATTTTCTGCCGTCTCTTGGCCGCGCGAGCACGACGACGGCCCCCATAGAGTCGGGTGATGAGGCTACAGGCGGTGGCCTCATGTCAATGGAGGAAGAAGACGCCTCCGTTTCAGCCGGCAGCTCATCAGGTAAATCCCGAGTTACTGTTCTTTCTTTACCTTATAATCCTTTCTGACAAGTTCACCTTTGTTCGCAATGCAGGTGCAGCCAGCGCCGATGCCCCATTACTCGAGGGAGCGCCTTCAACTACTGCCTTGGCGGTAGTCACCTCTCAACCTTCTCTCATACCATCGAAGATGTTGGAAGGTATGAGTTTGCAACTTATTAATCTTATCTTTCAAACGTATAATTTGTGTACTAAAGTCGTACTGTTGTGTCTTTCAGGAGTGCTTTTTGGCCGTCTCTATCAGGTGTTGCTCCCACACTTCTCCTTCCCATCTGAACTCGCTTCTTCCTCCGGTAGCGCTGGTGAGTATGGTTTCCATTGATATCCTTCTTTTTCATTGATGGAATTACTTCTAACCTTTTTCTCGTCTCAACTGCAGTGCTACAAATCGAGGGAGGGGATGAAAGATCGGCTGTGCCTCCGACCCTTCCGGCCTTACCACCTGCCTCAGCTGGTACAGCGACTATCACATTGATAACTCCCCCTTTTTTTATTTCCTGAACTGTTATCTGATCACATCTTGTTTCTTTTCAGCTGTCGTTCCGGTCTCGGCGCCCTTCGAGGCTCGCATCACAATGCCGGCAGGTCCTTACCTGAGACGTCCATCTTCGAAAGGCGCCGCGAACAGCTTGCGTATGTTGAGCGACTACATTGAGGAGCTCGATGTCGAGACCCCTACTTCTGCTGCGGATTTCGCTACAGCGGTTAACCCGATGCTGGTGATACTCGTGAATTTTCATGACGAGGGCATCATCGCATCTTGGGTTAACCATTGTATGGAGATCGAGGCTCGCATGCATCAGCTGGAGTCGATACGTCCCGCCCCCGAGACTTTAGCCGCGAGCAATGAAAGAGCAGCATGGATCGAGGGAAGCGCTTCTTACGTCCACTATTTGGAACAAGAAGCAGCTTTAAGGCTAAGGGAATGCCAAGAGACCTCGAGCGAGACGGCCCGTCTGCGTGCTGAGGTTGAAGCGAACGCTGCCCAAGTGAAGGCTATCTTTGAGGGTCTCCTGGAGCACATCTCCCATGGGCTAAACTTGAAGCGAAAGCTTGATGTAGCCGAGCGTGATACCCCAGGCCGGGAAGCTGCTTATCAGGCCATTAGGGAGCAGCTTACATCTGTCTTGCAGCAACGGGCCCAAGTAGAGGCGGAGCTGGCGGTGGTAGCCGATCAGGAGAAAGTGGGGAAGGAATTGCGCGAACAGTTGCTAGAGCTATGCAAGACGCTTCCTTCTCAATAATTCTCTTTGTATCTAGGCACTTGTAAAAATTTTTCTTTTTAAGTAATATGTATCCATTCTTTATTCTTTTGTACGCTTCATCTTGTACTTGATTACATTCAATAAAGATACATATTTTTCTTTGCAATATCTCGTATGCTCTTTTGCTTTCTGCCTTCTCTTATTATCAGCATGTTGTCTTTGATAAACATAATTGGCAGATAACTTAGTCTTTTCCAAGAGATAGCGATGGCTTAGGCCGCAGGTTCAGATCTGCTGCCTAAGACTTTTCAACTCTATGAGCCGTGAGGGTTTCATAGAGACTTTTCTCCCTACAGATCGAGAGGATCTCATAGGTGGATTTTCTCCTTAGGAATCATGAGGATTCCTAAGTGTGTTTTCTCTTATAAGTCGTAAGGATCCTATAAGAGAATTTTTCCCTCTTACGAGTCGAGAGGACCCGTAAGCGGTTGTTTCCCTTCTCGTCGAAACTCGACTTTGGAGAGTGAGACCCGTGAATAGTATGCAAAAGACCGTTTTACACCGACTTGCAGGGTCCCATTGTTCAGGAAGCAAGTTTTTTAATCCCTGCTGCCTGAGGGTTCATCTTGCAAGTTGAGACGAATCGGGAATTTCCCGCGGAGAC
Source organism: Agapanthus africanus (assembly GCA_030015575.1). Lineage (NCBI taxonomy): Eukaryota > Viridiplantae > Streptophyta > Magnoliopsida > Asparagales > Amaryllidaceae > Agapanthus > Agapanthus africanus. The sequence continues at coordinate 425,903,349 of CM057349.1, forward strand.
ACTGGTTTCTCTGCGAGCCGACGCGAATCAGGAGGCTCTCGTCAAGGACGCTGGTTTCCCTGAGTTGAGCTATTTTCCAGAGATTATTTGTTTCCCTGGTGTTGAAACGAATCGAGAATTTCCCACGGAGACACTGGTTGCTCTGCGAGTCGATGCGAATCAGGAGGCTCTCGTCAAGGATGTTTGTTTCCCTGAGTTGAGGTATTTGCCAAGGATTATTTGTTTCTCTGGTGTTGAAACGAATCGAGAATTTCCCACGGAGACACTGGTTGCTCTGCGAGTCGATGCGAATCAGGAGACTCTCGTCAAGGATGTTTGTTTCCCTGAGTTGAGATATTTGCCAAGGATTATTTGTTTCCCTGGTGTTGAAACGAATCGAGAATTTCCCACGGAGACACTGGTTGCTCTGCGAGTCGACGCGAATCAGGAGGCTCTCGTCAAGGATGTTTGTTTCCCTGAGTTGAGGTATTTGCCAAGGATTATTTGTTTCCCTGGTGTTGAAACGAATCGAGAATTTCCCACGGAGACACTGGTTTCTCTGCGAATCGATGCGAGTCAGGAGGCTCTCGTCAAGGATGTTTGTTTCCTTGAGTTGAGGTATTTGCCAAGGATTATTTGTTTCCCTGGTGTTGAAACGAATCAAGAATTTCCCATGGAGGCACTGGTTGCTCTGCGAGTCGATGCGAATCAGGAGGCTCTCGTCAAGGATGTTTGGTTCCCTGAGTTGAGGTATTTGCCAAGGATTATTTGTTTCCCTGGTGTTGAAACGAATCGAGAATTTCCCACGGAGACACTGGTTGCTCTGCGAGTCGACGCGAATCAGGAGGCTCTTGCCAAGGATGTTTGTTTCCCTGAGTTGAGGTATTTTGCCGAAGACACTGACTTCTTCGGGGTTGGGATGAACCGTCGAGATTTGGCTTCGTTTTCTGGCGGAGCCTGTTGGGAAAGTATGGTTCCCTCTTTGTTTGTGCCCTTGGATTGTATACAGGGATCGATGTGATCTTAACTGTAGGGCCAAAGTTTTATCATTTCTTTTTTTTTGTTTTATTTCCGCGATGCTCTATCATTTCAGCTTTTATATCGCGAAGGTCGCGATTGCCCAATCATTTCGGCTATTTTTCGCGATGCCCAATCATTTCGGCTGTTTATTTTGTTTTTACTCGCTGCTTTTTATTGCGAGTTGCCCCATCATTTCGGCTGTTTATTTTGTTTTTACTCGCTGCTTTTTATTGCGAGTTGCCCCATCATTTCGGCTATTTCGCATGCATACATTTTTACTTGCTGCTTTTTATTGCAAGTTGCCCCATCATTTCGGCTATTTCGCATGCATACATTTTTACTTGCTGCTTTTTATTGCAAGTTGCCCCATCATTTCGGCTATTTCATATGCATGTGCGGCCTACTGGATTTTCGCCGTAAACCTAAAATTAAACACCGATTTCGGCATCAGCACTGCTACAACTGGGATATTGCCAGGAGCGAATCATCATCTGTCTCTGTCGATGCCGAACAAGGGTGGCTTAGCGAGCAAGGTTAAGGTCCTGCCGACTAAGACTTTTGACTTCATGAGCCGTAAGGGTCTCACAGAGGTATTTCTCCCTACAAGTCGTGAGGATCTTGTAGGTGTATTTTCTTCTTAGGAATCGTGAGGATTCCTAAGTGTTTGTTCCTCTGTAAGTCGTAAGGATCCTACAAGAGGATTTTCTCCTTGTAAGTCGAGAGGACTTATAAGGGTTGTTCGTCATGCGAACATATCCCCAGTCTCGGATGGGACTTGATTAGGGAAATGTTTATTTGCGCCCGGGGATTGTATACAAGGGCCAGTGTTGAGCCACTTGTAGGGCAATATCAAAGGTTGTGGGGGTTGCTTAAGCACAGGTTTAGGTCTCTGTAACTTAAGACTTTCAAATCTTTATGAGCCGTGAGGGTCTCATAAGAAAGTTCTCCTTACGAGTCGTGAGGATCTCGCAAGTGTATTTTCTCCTTAGGAGTCATGGAGATCCCTAAGTGCGTTGCTCCCTTGTGAGTCGTAAGGATCTCACGCGGGTGGTTTCTCCTTACAAGGTCGAGAGGACCCTATAAGTGTCTTTTAACGAGGTTGCGCCCTTTCGGGTTTTCACAAACACTCGCCGGTAGTCCTGCTGTTTTTACTCACGGAGCCCTTTCGGGTTTTTATCCGTGCCCATTTTGCTTATGGACATACCGTTTTTTTATTCTTCTTATTTTCTTCTCTCTTTTTTTTTACGAGGTCGCGCCCTTTCGGGTTTTCACGAACACTCGCCGGTAGCCCTGATGTTTTTACTCACGGAGCCCTTTCGGGTTTTCATCCGTGCCCTTTTTACTTATGGACATACCGTTTTTATTTATTATATATTTTTTTTATATTATTTTTTTTATCTCATCAGCCTAAGGATGCTGCGGTAGTAGTTTAAGGACGTTTCGGTCCACTATTAGTTTAAGGACGTTTCGGTCCGTCATGAAGAAGGCTGGCTACTGTTTATAAAGCTTGAGCTTAGGAAGATAGCGAGCGGACATAGTCGTCGTCATCTATCATTGACCTAGGCTTTGGCTCATTAAGCGTAGTATTTCTTTAGGAATCTACCATTTATTGGCCTGAAAGGCCTTTCACCGTTCATATCTATGAGTAGATAGGCTCCACCCTGGTAGACTTTGTCTATGATGTATGGGCCTTCATAGTTTGGCTCGAATTTTCCCCGCTTGGCGCGATTGGGGATCATAGGCCTTTTGACCATTAGCACGAGTTCGCTTTGGCGGAATGTCCTCGGTCGGGTCAATCTTTCATATGAGCGCGTCATCTTTGCTTTAGAAGCTTCCAGATTTTGTTGCGCTATGAGCCGTGTTTCTTCAAGGGCATCAAGCTCCTCAAGCCGAAGGTTAGCATTTTCTTCGTTCGTCAACTCGTAGTGAACTGCCACTCGTAAAGAGGGTAGCTCTATCTCGAGGGGGAGTACTGCTTCCGTACCGAATACCAACGCGTATGGCGTTGTGTACGTGGCCGTTTTGAACATAGTTCGATACGCCCAAAGAGCCTCTTGCAGTCTCTCGTGCCAGTCTCTCTTATTTCAGGACACCGTCTTTTTCATGATTTTCGTCAGGGTCTTGTTGAAGGCCTCGGCTAGACCATTAGCTCGTGGATTATAAACCGAGGAATATCTCCAGTCTATGTTATGCTGTTGCGCGAAGCGACTGATCTTGTGGCTTCTGTAGGCTGGCCCGTTATCGGAGATGATTCGTCTCGGCGTTCCAAACCGATATATGACGTGCGTCTTGAAGAAATGGAGGATATTCTCCGTCTTCACTTCCCTCAACAGTACTGCTTCTGCCCATTTGGAGAAGTAATCAGTCGTCGCCAGGATAAAACGATGTCCTCTAGACGATGCTGGTTCGATGGAGCCAACTATGTCAGTTCCCCACATCTCGAACGGCCAGCTAGCCACCGTCGGGTATAGTGGATTTGGATGTTGGTGGATGAAGTCCCCATGGATTTGGCATGAGTGGCATTGCTTCGCATATTCAAGGCAATCCTGAATCATCGTGGGCCAGTAGTATCCCATCCGTTTGATCTTCAACTTTATCTTCGGGCCCGCTTGGTGAGAACCATAGAGTCCGTCATGAACTTCCTGAACGACCCTTTCTGCTTCGTCAAGCCCTAGGCATCTCAGCCACAGAGAATCAAACGACCTCTTGTACAGAGTATCGTTGACGAAGGATTCATGAGCTGATGTCTTGTGGACGCTTCTTCAGGCATTCGGTGGGACTTAAAGTAGTCTATGAAGACTTCCCTCCAATCCTCAGCCTTTTCCCGGTCTTCTATTTGCAAGGTCGTCTGTTCAGTCGCTCCCTTCTCTTCGGATGATTCCGGAGATATTTCTGCTGGGGAAAGTACCCGACGGCTTTGTACCACGATTCTAACGTCATCGAGGTTCTCGTCAGCCAGTTCTTTAGTAAGTTTGGTCAACGCGTCTGCCTTGCTGTTTTCCGCGCGCGGTATGCTTTCCAAAGTATAGGAGGGAATTTGGGTCAACAGTTGTTGCACCTTTTCACCGTACTTCACCAACTCCGGTTTGCACGTTTGGTAGTCGTCGTTTACTTGACTAACGACCAGTTGAGAATCTCCGTATATGAGGAGGTTTTCAATTCCCATGTCAATGGCGATCTCGAGGCCTGCTATCAAATCTTCGTATTCGGCTTCGTTATTTGTCCTCGGCTCTGTTAAGGAGAAAGCAAAGCGCATTATTCCTCCTTGTGGGGTCACGAAGATGAGGCCTACCCCTGATTTGACCATTGGCGTACTTTGTTTGCGCTTCTTCATGGAAGACGCTCCATCAAAATAGAGTTCCCATCGGGTATCGTTCCCATTGATAGCGTCAAACGCATGTTCGTCTGGCAACTCGCAATTCAGAGGAGAGTCGGCAGGTATCGGGTGCTCAGCGAGGAAGTCGGCAATGGCCTGACCTTTCACTGCTTTGAGAGGTTGATACGTTATTGAGAACTCCATCAAGAGCAGAGCCCATTTAGCGAGTCGACCTGTCAATATGGCCTTCGACATTAAATATTTAAGAGGGTCCACCTTCGAGATGAGACAGACTTCGTGTGCCAATGCGTAGTGCCTGAGCTTTGTTATCGCGAAGATCAACGCCAGGCAGTGTTTTTCAATGGGAGAGTAGTTGCTTTCTACCCCCAGAAGAACTCGACTTAAATAGTAGAGTGCTCTTTCTTTCCCCTGGTCATTCTCCTGCGCCCATAATGCGCCTAAAGAACCTTCGAGGGCGGCGGTGTAAAGAATGAGAGGCTTTCCCTTAACTGGAGCAGCCAACACTGGCGGGTTCTGTAGGTACTGTTTAATCTCGTCCAGCGCGCCCTGGCATTTTTTATCCCAGACGAATGGAGTCCCCTTCTTCATCAGGTGACTGTAAGGGCGGCACTTGCCAGAGAGGTTGGCTATAAATCGCCGAATATATGCGAGCTTCCCTTGGAGAGACCGCAACTGTTTGAGAGTTCTCGGCGGAGGCATTTCCATGATCGCCTTGATCTTTGACGGATCTATCTCGATGCCTCGGTGTCGGACGATGAATCCCAGGAATTTGCCCGAAGAAACTCCGAATGCACACTTGAGAGGGTTCATCTTCAAGTTGTATTGTCGAAGGCGTCGAAATACAGTCTTTAGATGCTCGAGATGTTCCTCGTATGATTTGCTCTTAACCACGAGGTCATCGATATAGCACTCGACGATTTCATGTATAAGGTCATCGAAGATCTTCGTCATGGCCCTTTGATAGGTGGCACCGGCGTTCTTTAGACCGAAGGGCATCACCTTGTAACAAAATATTCCCAAAGGGGTCCGGAAAGCGGTATGCTTCTGGTCTTCGGGATGCATCTTTATCTGATTATACCCTGATGAGCCATCCATGAAGGAGAAAAGCTCATGAGTGGACGTATTGTCTATCATCAGTTCGGTGACTGGCATCGGGAAATCATCCTTCGGGCAGGCTTTGTTGAGATCCCGAAAGTCCACGCATATACGCACCGTCCCATTTTTCTACATCACCGGGATGATGTTAGCAATCCATTCAGGATATTGAACCTCCTGGATAAAGCCAGAGTCGATTAACTTCTTGACCTCGGCGTTGATGCTCATCTCAAGCTCGAGCCGCATTCTTCTTGGTGCCTGTTTGACTGGCTTGACGTCCGGGGATATTTCCAATTTATGCACAGCAATTTCTGGATCTAATCCCGGCATTTCGGAATAGCTCCATGCGAAGCAATCTTTGTGCTGCATAAGCAGGTCTTTTAACGCAGCCACCCTTTCTTCAGATAGCAGCTCGCTGACAAATGTCAGTCGCGGATCGTTTCCCATCCCCAACTCAATTTTCTTGAGGTTATCTGCAGTGGTATGTATTCCATCCTCCAGCTCTTTCGGAGCTGGCGGAAATTCTGAGATCACCTCATCATTGTTGTTTCCGAAGCACCAGGGAAGGCTTTCCATGTTCTCGGGCTCTTCTTTTAATATTGTTATCATGTGACATGTGCGAATTCGCTTCCAATCCCAATGTGGAGTTGGTTCTGTTCTTGTGGCTTTGGGTTCGTGCTTCTGTAGCGGCGCTACCCTCCAGTTGTCAGACAAAGTGAATTTGCCAAGCTGATACTGATCTTCAACCCAATTCTTGAAGGTGAAGCAATCTTCAAGAGGATGCCCTATTACTCGATGGTAAGAGCAATAGTTTGGGTCAGAGACTTTGCCTGCTTGTTCGGGGTTTTTGGACTCCGGCAGTGTAAGCATTTGATGTTTTAGAGCAAGATCAAGTATCTTCTTCGTCTTGTCCCGAGGAAACGAGTACGCTCGACCCATTTTCTTCATGAGGGATAGATCAATAACGCTCGACTCCCGTTTGCGTGGCTTCTTAGTCCCGCTTTGTTGCTGTTGAGCATCTTTTTGGCCTTTTGACTTGTTTCTACCTCTACGTCGAGCCTTCTTTATAACAGGTTGACAAGGAGCGGCATCTTCATCTTTCACAGCCTGTTGGAGGAGGCGCTGCGTTTTGGCTTTCTCGTAGATGGTCATTTCGCGGTTATGGTCGTCTCGGACTTTTTGACCAGCTTCCTTTATAAGCCTGTCCATTTATTCTTCAAACGACGGACTGGGCACTTTTGCATCAGGAACTTTTACTCGTTCAGGATTAGCGTCCTCCCATTGAGCATCTGCTTCTTCATTGAAGTCATGCACGACGTAACAGTCGCGGAGCGGCTCTCGTTTCTTGGGGCGAATGTATCCGAGCCCGATTGTCTCCATCCTTCCACTAGGCAGCTTGTGCTGAGTTCCGGGGACGTTCCAAACCCTGTCATAGAATTTGGCCTTCCTAACGGTTTGTTTGAAGGGTATCCCTTGGCGCTTCAACAGCCTCTTCAAGCCTTCTGTATAATATCTGGGCAGACAGATGAGTTGGAGCCTGTCCAGCGTAGGATCCGCCCCATGCCAGATTTCTTTCTCCACTTTATTTTCTTCAGAGCGGTAGAATAGAATTGCCTTCTCGCCTTCTCGCCTGGGAGGGATATAGAACGTCTGCAGCTCCTCTACATTGTCGGTACCGAGCGCATCCAGTTCTTTATAATGTTTAAGCGGCACCATAGCGACTTGTAGACTTTGCTCTTCATCAGCGGAAGTTCGTATTGAAGGTCGAGCAGAGAATACAGCATGGACTTCATCCTCCGAATCACTACCAAAGATCAACGTAGGAGCGGATGGTCCCGGCTTGGTGTATTGGGGCGGACCCGAATAAACTATCTCCTCTTCCTCCTCGGTATCACTGCCGAAGACAGGGATGGTGGCGTTAGTTTTATTCTCCGGCTTGTGACACCTTTCCGTGTCTTCGAAACTCGGTAAGAAGTATTTGGCATCTTCATATTTGCGAACTTCGTTTACAGAAAACGGATTCAGTTCTCCCGTTACGGTATACTCGAGACCATCCCTAAAATATTTCATGCACTGATGCTGTGTAGAAGGGATGATATTATACTCGTGTAACCATGGTCGGCCGAGCAGAGCGTTGTAGCACGTCTTAGCGTCTATGACGTGGAATTTAATGTCCATGATGAGCAGCCCAAAGCGTAGCGTGAGTATCACAGATCCAAGAGTCTTTGATGATTGGGAGTCGAACCTGGAGATGGTGATCTTGTCTCGGGCAAGGTGCTGGACGCTCATGCAGATTTCCTTCAACATCCGCACATTAAGGAGATTAACAGACGATCCATTATCGATCAGGATTTTGCCTATCTTTATATCATGGCAGTATCCTGAGACATAGAGGGGGCGATTGTGTTCGCACGTCCCAAGGAGAAGGTCTTCATCGCCAAAAGTGACATCGGCCGTGTGCACTTCTTCCAATTCATCCTTCATCTTTTCTTCGGCTAGGAAAGCTTGGAACTGCTCCGGGTCCTGTAATGCCTTAATTAACGAATCTCTCGCCTCCTTTGATAGTAAAAGGGCGTCAAGAATGCTGAGCTGCGATGGTAGCTTCCTCAGATGTGCTAAGACGTTGTAATCCACCTTATTTTTCTTCGGTGGGTCTTTGGCAGTTAGCTCTTCCATGACTTGGTCATCTAAGGCGATGTCCTCAGAGACCTTTTCTTTCCCTTTATCTCTTTTGTTTGGGGGTCCGAGATTCTTTTCGGGTAACGTGCGATTGCGCAGCCGGATATTTTCATAAATCTTCGGCTCTTCTTCTTTTCCCGAAGTGGACTCTTTAAAGAGGGGGCCAAGCTCCAGCTCCTCATCAGAATCGCTCCCGAACATGAGCACTTGTGATCCCCCGGCGTTGACCATGCGACAATTGCCGGTAGTTCTGTTAAGCCCTTCGGTCGTATCATTCCGTTCTCGGCGAGCCTTTCGCTTTTCCCGCCTAAAATGCTGCCGGTGAGCAACACATCCCTGCCACCATCCATCGAAAGCTTTGCACTCTTCAGTAGGGTGCGAAATCTTCCGATGATACAAGCAATAGGAGGGGTGCATTTCCTCTTTACCAGTAACGCTTCCCTTAGAGGATGGTAGTTTCATACCCATTGACACGGCTTTAACAAACCTCTTCCTCATCTTGAATTTGATTTATTACGCAGTGGGTGTGCTTTGCTCCAGCGAGAGTATCTCAATTTTTTTGTCAAGGCGTTGGCGTTTGGCCTTTTCGAATATGACTGCCTCGCGCTCCCGATCAGCTTTACTTTTTAAGAGAGCTTCATTAAGGAATGCGTCAATTACTTCATCCGACGGCCCCGAAATTTTTGGTTCAGGATCTGCCCCCAGCTTTCCAGTACAAGGAGTCTCCTCATTGTTCGTGAGCGAATGGGAAATCATATGACAGCTCACCACATATTCCTCGGATTCATCAGATGAACTTTCTCCCTCATCTTCCTCTTGAAAGACGTGATTGAGGAATTCTTGGAATATAATGGGAGTCCGTGCCTTCTGATTGTATTTCACCGGCGCGTCAATTTGTTTTTGCAAGTCCGTGCACTTGTCGCCAGGCTTCACGGGCTTCTTTGACTTCTTTTTCTTCTTCTTTGAAGATTTCAGCGGCTGGTTATGAATGCTTGGGCCACCTCCATCGATCTTTTGAGTTGGATGAGACTTCAACATCCCTTCAATGATCTGCGGCTCCAACGGGTTCTTCCACTTGATCGCTGGGCATTTTTGAAGATCATTTAGCATCCTCTTTGTCTTGGCTGATAATACAACCTCCCAAGGAGCTTCTTCAATGACAGAGCATGTTGCCCCCGGCGTATTCACTCCCTTAGAGATGTGGGGCTGCGGTGGATTTACCTTCCATTTGTCGGACAATGCAAACTTGCCCTGTCGGTACTGATCTTCAAGCCAATTTTTGAAGACGTAGCAATTCTCGATCGGATGACCCGGTACTCGATGATAAGGACAGTAGTTGGGCTCATTGACGTCACTTGGTTGCGACGGACGTTTTGGATCCGGCAGATTTATGAGTCGGTTGCGCAACGCCAGCTCGAATAATCTCCTCGTTTTATCTCGGGGAAATGAGTAAGGACGTCCCATTCTCTCCTCAAGGGCTACGTACGGGCGCATATTATTTTGACGAACGACCGGCTTCGAGTTGTTCGGTTGTTGTTGAGCATTAGCGACAAAGATCGCTTTTCCCTTTCCCTTCTCATTTCGGGAGTCCGGCTTTGGAAGAGGAGGTTTATGTCCCATTTGATCCATTTGCGCCAGCTTGTCGATTAGTGCCTGGAAGGTGGTCGTCTTGAAGAACATCATGAATTGCGAGATGGTTGCTTGCGGATCGAGGGTTCCCACAAACATACCCACTGCAGGAGCTTCTTCTATGCGCTGCTCGCATCTTGACCATAAATTCCGCCACCGTATAGCATATTGGACCCATGTCTCGCCCGGCTTCACCCTGGCATTAATCAATGCCGTTATCGGGGTACGCTCGCTGGCACTCGCGAAACGTTGGGTAAACAACAGTTCCATTTCAGCAAAGGTCTTGATAGAGTCATTCGGGAGCTCGGAATACCACTCGAACGCCGTATCTGACAAGCTGCCAACGAACTGGCGAAGCAACAATTTATCATCACCGCCAGTGTTGCCGCAAAACGCCCTGAACTGGGCGACATGCTGGTGGGGATTACCAGTCCCCTTATAGACATGGAACTTTGGTATCGTATAACCTGGCAGGTACTTGATCTGGTCGTACCAGCCTGGATATGGTCGCCCCGTTTTTATGACCTGACCCGCTGCTTCAGTCGCTTGATGAACCCAGATCTACTGAGCTATATATTCATCTAGGTCAGCTTTGGAGATCGCCTCCTCCTTGGCTGTTGACAGAGCCGGTGGAGGATTCGACGTTTCTCCCCTATCATCTTCGAGAATGATCGGGGGATCTTCAGCAGGTGGATCTTGTTGAATCATCATACCCACCATGTCTTAGAACAGGAGGGCCATTCGCTTTATGTTGGCTGCTTGTTCAGCAGCCTCTTTATCCTTCTTCTCCAATATTCGGTGAAGGAACTCAGCGTCAGTTTCCTGTTCCTGACGTTCATCCGAGGATGTCTCAGGGGTTTCTTTTGGCCCAGTGAGTGCGGCCATTGCGTTCATCATCTCTTGGAGCTTTTGCTGCTGCTCCTGCGCCTTGGTCACCGATCGAGTGAGCGGTCTATGACCCGTTGATATGCGGCTGTCCTCTTTACCGGATGCCATATAAACGGTATGAACTACCATGCCCCTAGATTTAGGGCGTTTGGGTTCACCACCTTTGATATTCGCAGTAGGTGTAGGGGTTTTCTCTGGCCTTCTTCTTTTGTGGGCCGTCGAAGTTGAAGGGGCCGTTGCAGTGGGCACCCTAGCGACTGTTGTCCTCTGCTGTTTAATAGGACGGTCCTTTTCTTTTTGCACCTTCGCCTTTTTCTGTTGACGAGAGTGGTCTGGGTCAATCACGGAGTCTTGAACCCTCCGCCAAACTTTATAAATTTTTGAGGACAGCCGTTGAGGGGGTTGTTCCTGCTTTGTTTCCGGAACTCTCTCTATAGGTGGAGGAGATCTTTTTAGTGTAGCAGTTGGAGAGTTCTTACGTACTCTCCTCAGCAGTTCAAAGTTGTTCCCAGTTGGAACAGCAGCGTTGACTTCCACCACTGGAGCAGGTGGAGTTAGCCCTGAGGAGGAGTTGCCCCCTGCCTTCCTCACTCGTCGCCAATGGCGACGTCGAGCATGACGAGCCGCTGGGACTGACTCGGAGATAGAGACAGCTTTTTTTTGCCCCCTGTCTGAATGAGGCGCCGCTAGTGTTAACCTCTTAAAGACTGAGGCTGTCCTTTGAGGAATGATATTCAACCTGTCGAAGACAGATCCTCGAGCAGGGGCAGGAGCAGGAATAGTCAATCTTGAAAAGACTGACTTTTTGACAGGGGAAGCCGCCTTGACGACTTCTGGAGAAGCGGTTATTGCCTTCCTTAGGACAGCCACCTTAGAGTTCATGGGCTTCCTAGCGGGCCCCTCATATTTCTGATCCAGCCTGGCGAAGACGGAGGCTGTTGGTTTGGTAGTGGACGACCCGTTGACAGGGGCCGTCGTAGCAGTGAGCCGGTCGAAGACCGACTTCTTGTTCGCTTCTGGTGCAGGTATTGGCATAGAGAAGCTTGCAGGTGGGATCATGGTCCCGAAAAACAGGCCGGTGGTGGCCTGGGTTACCTGTTCTACCGGCAGAGCGAGGAAGGAGGCCGCTTGAGGCCCATATGCTATACCTCCAGGTGAGGCGGAGCGTCGATTGTACTGACACTTCAAGCAGTTCGAGCAACTAGAGGCCATTGATGCTTAAGTTCTGCGCCAGGCAAAAGACCAAATCTTAGTAACTTGAAATCCAAAGGCAACCGTTAACAAACCGCGATTGGTTCGCGAAGACGACATACGAAGTGTGGAGTGGAAAGAGGAAAAGGTCCCACCGGGCATGCCAGAATCTGTTCGCCTCCGAATCGACGGCCGACGACGTGAGGACGTCTCGCCTGAGATTCGGGGCAGATACTATATGGTTTTATCCGTCCGCCTCTCCGAAGATGCCAAGTTAATTTATGGCACCGTATATCGGAGGTTTAGACGGATGCGGCCGATGTAGCAAACTTCGTCAGATTCCCCCTCGTTAGAGGGGTTTTTGATTGTGGGGACGCTCTTCCCTGCAGGCGCAAGCCCCTACAGTTAATTACGCTACCGCATCGCGGTAGCCACTTTCTCCTTCTCCAGAATTTCACTTCATGTCGTGTGTGTTTGTTTTGTTTGTGGTTTCCCGTGGATTGTATACGGAGACTCAGTAATGCCGTCGCCCGTAGGACGTGGATTAGTCCAAATCCGTATTTACTTAGATTTGGGTTTGGTGTTTTTAGTTTAAGGATACGTTAGCCGTATTGAGGCTAAGATCAACTTAAACGTTCGTTAAGGATACGTTAGTCCTGTTTGAGACTAAGATCAACTTAACGTGGTGATCCATTTATTATATGGCCATCAGAACTCGTCACCTCTCTGACGTCGTTGAAGAATTACAACGATAGGTGTCAGAGGAGTTAGGAGATGTACCCTTGAACCAAAGTTGATTTGAAGTTTTATAGTACATCTAGATGTTTAAGGATACGTTAGCCATGTTTAGGGCTAAGATCAACTTAAATGGGACCGTTTAGATCCGGCAAAAGAGCATTTGGAGGCTCTATTGTTCTAGTTTAGGGACGTGGTGGTCCATGTTCCAGTTTAGGGACGTGGTGGTCCATCGCCAGTTTAGGGACGTGGTGGTCCATCATTAGCTTAAGGACGTTTCGGACCATCGCCAGTTTAGGGACGTGGTGGTCCATCGTTAGTTTAGGGACGTTTCGGTCCAATATTAGTTTAGAGACGTTTCGGTCCAATATTAGTTTAGGGACGTTTCGGTCCAATATTAGTTTAAGGATGTTTCGGTCCACAATTAATGTGTGGTCGTCGGGACCCGTCACCTCTCTGACGTCGTTGAAGGATTACAACGATAGGTGTCAGAGGAGTTCAGAGATGTACCCTCGAACCAGAGGTAAATTGATTTAGGAGAGCAATTTTGCTCAGTCAATTTGATTTGAGGACTTACGGACACAATTAGGCTAAGTCCAATTGAAAAATATTCGACACTTTTATTTGTTTTTGGCCTGTACTAGGACTTGGCCCATTTTTAAATAATGCATTGCATTATTTTCTATTTTTGGTTGGGCTCTGCCCATAAAGGATGCAGAGCATCAGTTTATTTTGGGCTCTGCTCATTTATGAATGATGCAGAGCATCAATTTTACTTGGGCTCTACCCTTTTATAAAAGATGCAGAGCATCAATTTTACCTGGGCGCTGCCCATTTATTGCTTTGCAATTTAATTAGGCCTACTAGGTCTTTTTGATTTGGGCCTGGCCCTTTAGGAAATGCATTGCATTTGTCAGGCGCTTTGCGCCAATCAGAGAGCGCAAGCGCTTGTTGTGTTGACACGTGTCACGCAAGCGCAGTGCGCTGCGCCAATGCACTGCGCTTGCGCTGCTGACACGTGGCGCGCTCTGGTGAGGTGCGCCAATTCCAGAGAGCAAGGCTCTATTTCAAAAGCGCATAGCGCAGATGGTTCAGATGCTGACACGTGACGCTCTCCGGTGGCTTGCGCCAATTCAGGAGCGCAACAGCGCAGTTTGCAAGTGCAAGGCACTATAATTTGAGAATCTTTTTAGAACCAATGGTTCATGACAAAGTGCAAAGCACTGTTTGTTTTCTTTGATCTAATTAGAATCAAAGAAAACAAGTATTTCTTGTTTTTCTTGTTTTAAAGAACCAGTAATTCATAAAAAGTGCAAAGCACTGTTTATTATGTGAAGATCATTGATCTTGTTCTTAGATCAATGATCTATTAGAAGAAATTTCTTCTATTTTATGAAGGTTTTTACCTTTTTCTTGAAATTTCTTCAGAGTTTTCTCTGTTTGAAGTTCTTGATTTCTCGCAAATGTTGATGCCTTTGAATTGAGATCTAGGGTCCTTTTTATAATGCCCATAAATTAGTTAAATTGTTAAAGAGATCTTTCTCTGAGTGATTTGGGGAATTTTCCCCACCGTTGGATCTTTGATCCAAGGGCTTCTGTTTTACAGAAGAAAATCTTCTTGTTTTAACAAGAACAGAAAGATTTCTTTAAAATCTTAATTCTGTATGGCGCAAATGCCCCAGCGCGTGACATGTGTCGCGCAGCGCACAGCGCAGCGCAACTGCGCTTGCGCACCTGTGCTGACACGTGTCGCGCAGCGCAGCGCTTGCGCAACTGAAGCATTGCATCCTTTAATTTTGTTTTAAATAGAGCTTTGCTCTGGTTGGGCGTACTGCCTTGGGCGCTGTGCTGACGTATCAGCGCCTGACACGTGGCGCGTTGCGCCCGAGATTTGAAGCGTTGCTTTAAAATTTGAATTTTGAATTTCAACAGAGCTTTGCTCTGATTGGGGGAAACACTCACCATTTGACCTACCAAATTCCTTCGAATCCTTAGCAAGCGAAGATTTACTCTCGCATCATGAAAATAGAAGAATCCACAATTAGATATTTCATAATGTGAAAATTTAAAGAAAGCGAGAATTATCAAATGATCACCTTTATTATTCAACTTCGAATTACACTTCTCAATTCGAGATTACAAGAAAGAATGCTCTCGATCACTCCTTAGAAGTGGTAATTTCTCCGTCGATCTTCGCTTTGCTCGATCACCGTGAGACTTGGACCTGTCGAGGATCACTTGCTCGTAGATGACGATCGGTTTCACGTAAAGGATCTTGAATGTCGTCGCTCGATATTGTTCTCAACGATTCTTGATTTTTGGATCTTGATTTGGAATTGGTGTTGGGATCACAAATTGTGTTACTCAACTTGTGTAATAATTGTGTGTTAAATTGTTCTCAAAAATTAACAACCAATCAACAACCAATTAATGTAGGCTTAGATCCCTTTTTATAGCCCCTAATCAAGCTTTCCCAACAAGCTAGGTTGTTACAAAGAAACTTCTAGAACAAACTAGATTGTTACAAAGAAGCTTTCCTAACAAGATAAGTTGTTACAAAGAAGCTTTTAGAACAAGTTAGATTATTACAAAGAAACTTTCCTAACAAGCTAGGTTGTTACAAAGAAGCTTTCCTAACAAGCTAGGCTGTTACAAAGAAACTTCTAGAACAAGCTAGGCTATTACAAAGAAACTTTTCTAACAAGCTAGGTTGTTACAAAGAAGCTTTTAGAACAAACTAGGTTGTTACAAAGAAGAGTCCTCAACGAGCTAGATTGTTACAAAGAATCTTCTATAATAAACTAAGTTGTTGCAAAGAAACTTTCCTAACAAGGTAGGTTGTTACACAGAACCTTTTGGAACAAGCTAGGTTGTTACAAAGAAGCTTGTGTCTTCTCCTGTTGGTATCTGGGTCTTTAATTGATGTCTTGAATCTTCTTCTCTCTACTGAATCTTTGCCAGATTTTAACTCTTTGATTTCCTGTATTTCAATCGGCGAATTTGCGATTCCGATATCTGATCTGGGCTAATTTCCTGCACAAGATCTCAGTGAAGAATGTTAGAGATATACAATATTATGCGTGAAATAATAAACACACGATTTCCTTCTAAAATGTTGATTATAAGGTATAACACGTGGTAATTAATATTTTCCAGACGAACTTGTAATCCGTGTTATATTTATAACAAACACCCATAGATGTTTAGAAAAGTGAGGAAATTGTTATGTTAAAGATTGCAATTATTCCGACTGAACACTTTATTAGAAAATCCGACGAATACATATGTAAACAACTTTACATCCAAGTAATAAGGAATACAACCTTTGTAGACCGGTCCTTCACTTTTAAAGCTCCGTGTAGTAGTCTCTTCGCTGCATGTAGTGAACTTCCGGACTCTTGAAAAGGTTCACTTGAAGAAATGAACGAGCCTGCTCAATGTCTTCGAGGCCGAAGATGATCTACGTCGAGCAAACTCAAGCTCATGCTAGCTCTTCACTAATGGTGAAATTAGTGAAGCAAACACCCTAAACTAAATGGCTAATAGTAGAGGATGATGAAGTAGGAAATAGGCTCACTTTAGATTTGTTTTCTCACAATATTTTCTCACCTTGAGAAAAACTAGCAAGCTTTCTCAATGAAGAAGAAGATGAAGAATGAAGATGAGAGAATGAACTCATGAGGTGAGAATAGTAACCATGGGTGAGTTAGTGTCATACACTAACTCTTGTAGAGATTAAACCATGGCTAAAAACAATGGTTAGGTTAATAAATATCTACAAGTAAAACAAAATTAATGGACTTGGTCAATGGTTCCACAAGCTTCTACAAGCTTGAACCATGTGACTAATTACCAACTAATTTTGATTAACTTTAAATAAATAAAACCATTCCATTATTATGAGCATGGTGTAAGTCTCATACACCCATGTAGCATGTGGCGTCTAGCATGACACAAAAGATGTACATCAATATATATCACATATATACCAAGTGTACACTGGTGAGAAAAAGAATTCTTAAGTGAGCTAATATTAGTTAATGTAAGTTAATATATCAAATATATAATTATACATTAAATTATTAAATCAACACTTGATTTAATAATCCGGCCATATCACATACAACCGACTAATATCAAATGTAACAATCTATCGAATCAACACTTGATCCGATAACCCGGCTATATCACCAATAACCGACCGATATCACATATCGCGAGAATAGAACGTGGTATCACATACGCGCATTAATCTCGGTCCCGCACATATCACATATGTGCTCCTAGTTCGTTTCGCATGAACCAGGAAAGCTCTGTATAGGACTCTAAAGACTCGTCAATACACCGGCAGTAGGTGATGATCATATCAAACACCCACAAGCCGCAAGCGGTCTGCTAAACGTAACGGCCACCCGGGTATTGAGCGATCAGAAGATCAACGAGCAAGTCTGCTTATTCTCCTGCGAATCCAATCAGAAACACTACCGTACAGTCTGGTCTCTTCGTCTGATATGTCGCATATCTCGTCTGGGGGTGGTAAACGTCAGACCCCAATAACTCGATAAGTCATGCCGATGTGTGGCTCATAACGGGTCGAGAAACTACTGATAACACTTACCAGTAAATCTCAGAAACAGCCCTGGCCAGGGACTTACTGTTATGGCCAATCGAGCACAGCGCAATATCAACCCCTAATACCGGGAGAGAAGAAATCCCCTCCTATCGCTCATTGCCTCCATGTTACTCAGGACTGTACTCAAAAACCACCGTTTTGCACGTTCTCTTGAATGCGGTAAGGTGGAAATCAAAGCACAGTGGGAATCACACAAGACTCTATGACGATCTCGGGTCGACAGACTAACCTGTACCGGTGTCACCAGAGAACTGCCATCTGACGTGAGGTATAATACCATCTAGGAGTTCTCGGCGAGTCCGTACAGTGTACCCAGTCTCCACTGAGCACCCGTATATCATCTCTGATGTTAAACACCAATGGATATGGGATCATCCATCGCCCATCTATATGGGTCAAGAAGGTATACGCTAGTCTACTCTGGTATATCGATGTCCCGTCTCGATACACCCATGACTAGGGACATTAAAGTATGTACTCACTGACTACCTTTGTCCCACTAGTATGATCCACATCATAATCCAGGTAGTCAAGTACACATCCTAAGGGCTTTATCAACATGTAACAGAGAGACAATCAGGGTACATGTTAAGATAAAGAGTAACCAGATAGCATACTATCATGTCGAGCAAGAAATTCCTCCCTATATATATCCAAGCATCCACTATAATATGTTAGTTATATATATGCCTTAGAGGCCATTGTTGTACATATGATGTATATTATAGTGGATGCTTGGATATATATAGAGAGGACTTTCTTGCTCGACATAATAGTATGCAATTTGGTTTCACTTTGTCTTAACATGTTGACTTGTATTAGTTTACTTTCTTGCTCTCACATGTTGATAAAGCCCTTAGGATATGTACTCGACTAATGAGACTATGATGAGATCATACTAGTGGGGTCACGGTAGTCTATGAGTACATCCTATAATTGTTCCTAGTCGAGAGTGTATCGAGACAGGGCATCGATACACCAGAGTAGACTAGCGTATACGCATCTTGACCCATATGATGGGCGATGGATGATCCCATATCCATCGGTGTTTGACATCAAAGATAGTGTACGGGTGCTCAGTGGAGACTGGGTACACTGAATGGACTCGCCGAGAACTCCTAGATGGTAACATACCTATCGTCAGATAGCGGTTCTCCGGAGACACTGGTACATGTTAGTCTGTAGACCCGAGATCGTCATAGAGTCTTGTGTGATTCCCACTGTGCTTTGATTTCCACCTTACCACGTCCAAGAGGGCATGCAAAACGGTGGCTTTTGGGTACAGTCCCTAATCACATGGAGGCAATGAGCGATAGGAGGGGTTTCGTCTCTCCTGGTATAGGGAGTTGATGTTGTGCTGTGTTCGATTGGCTATAACTGGAAGTCCCTGGCCAGGGCTGATATATAGTGCTACTGGTAAGTGTTATCAGTAGTTTCTCGACTGGTTATGAGCCTCACATCGACACGACTTATCGGTTACTGGGGTCTGACGTATACCACCCCTAGACTTGATATACGACATATCAGACGAAGAGACCGGACTGTACGGTAGTGTTACTGATTGGATTCACAGGAGAATGTACAGGCTTGCTTGTTGATCTTCTGATCGCTCAATACCTGGGTGGCTGTTACGTTTAGCTGACCGCTTGTAGCTTGTGGGTGTTTGATATGATCATCACCTACTGCCGGCGTATTGACGATTCTTTAGAGTCCTACACAGAGGTTTCTTGACTCAGGCAAAACGGAGTAGGAGCACATATGTGATATGTGCAGGACTGAGAATAATACGATATGAGATACCGTATTCTATTCTCGCGATATCTGATATCGGCCAGGTATATGTGATATAGCCGGGTCATCGGATCAAGTGTTGATTCGATGAATCGGTACATAATATATTAGTCGGTTATATGCGATATAGCCGGATTGTCGGATCAAGTGTTGATTCGATAATTTAATGTATAATTATATATGTGATATATTACATTACATTATCTAATATAAGCTCACTTTATTGATTCATTTTCTCACCGGATAATACATTGATATATATGCGATATATGTTAATTGTATTATTTTCTTTTGTTACAAAAATATATTATATATGTGATATATAATATTGTAACAAGTTATGATTACAAATGCAACATGATTTGTGGAGATTAAATATAGTTAGGGTTTGATTTGGGTTAGCTTTTTCATGAAGCTTCTAGAAGCTTTATTTTTGTTTTAAGCTTAGATATTTTTGTGTAGATATTTTCTTAACCCAACCCAAACCCTGTACCCTAGTTCATTCTCTACAAGGGTTAAGTCTTCATGATTAATCCATGGTTGATTTGTAACCACAACAAGAATTTCATTATTCATCACAAATAGACTTCTTCTTCTTCCTCCTCTTGAAAAAGCTTTCTAGCTTTTTGTAAAGTGATGAATTAAAGTGAGAAAATGAAAACAAAAGAGAGCTAAATTCCTACTTCATCATCCTCATCTATTCTAGCCACTTAGATTAGGGTGTTCTCTTCATTAATACTTGATTAGAGAAGTGAGAGCTTGAGTTAAAGATTTTTCAAGGTAGATCATCTTCAAAAAGGAAAACTTCAAGCAAGCACGAATCATTCGGCTTGTGGAGCCTCTCTAGAGTCCGGAAGTTCATGGATCGCAGCGAAGGGACTACTACTCGGAGCTTATGAAGCGAAGGAGCGGACTACAAAGGTTGTAATCACTCTCTCTTAGATATAAAGATGTTTACTTGCTTTGTTAACCCTAATTATCTAGCAAAGATTCTCGGTTTAGGTTGTTCGGCACTTGAAAAAATTTAGATTTGGCATGGTTGATGCCTTATGAGCCTTATGATAGTGCTTAGTAACCCTACATAATATACATCATATGTACAATAATGGCATCTAGGACATACATATAACTAACAATCTCCCACTTGCACTAGAGCCATATGTTGTAATATCCAATACCCAACAATCAGCAGTGGTTGTAGTAACCCATACTCAACCATCCCATAAAAGTCTCTCTTGGGAAAAGGCCTTCGTGAGTGGATCCGCCGTATTGTCCTCTGAGTCTACTCTCCTAACCTCGATCTCCCTGGAGATCAACCATCTCTATGATCAGGTGATACTGCCTTAGAATATGTCTAGGTCACTGATGGGACGGGGGTTCCTAGGCTCAAGGCACAACTCCATTGTCTCACAATGGTAGGAACGAAGTTCGTCTCATGAACTAATATACACCCAGACTGCCTCTTTGATAGCATCTTTGGTAGCGATGTATCCAGCCTTTATTGTCTAGTTTGCCACGGTATCTAGCTTGGAACTCTTCCAACATACTGTCCCTCCACTGAGGGTAAAGACAATGCCTGTAACTGATATTCAGTCGACCTTACCACCCTGAAAGCTATCCAGTGATTCTCCCCAGGATCGATTGATACCATCTCACTACAACTAGTGAAAATCCTAACATCCACTTAGATCTATGTCACGCCCCGCTTCCCGGTGTACGGCGAAGGGGACGCGACGAGGCTGCTACGTATTTACTGTGAAGAAAATACGCTAAGCGTATCTAAGCAATATAAATATAAATGCTCAAGAGACAAGATATAATAAAACAGCAACTTTATTTATTCACATTCTTTTTACAATACATGGAAAAGTAAATACAACTGAATGAAAGCAATGCCTAAACAGTGGCATAACAGAAATGAAAAGTACTGAAATAAAAATGTGTACAATGAAGTTAGAGCTCTGGGTCGTAGGCAAGCTGGTCCAAGTCCTCACTAGTAGGCTCGATCTCCTGAGTGTCCAAATCACCTGACAACATTCCAAAGAAGAAAGAGAAGAAATGTCGTCAGCGAACAATCGCTCGGTAAGTCCCAAAGGTAAGAGGAAAATAGAATAGACAGAGAGAGAAAGTAGCTTTTAAAATTGTATTATTTGGTTAACGTTGTTGTTTGTAGCTTAGTACAGAAGGATACCAGTGTATACGAGAGGAGTCTCTATATGGTAGAGACTGGGGCAAACGGAAGTATAAGGAACCGTTATGACACGGTACAACAGCAACGGAATATAGGTTAGGTGTCTTAATCTTGAAGTCCCGTGCCACTTCTAACACCTTCCGTACCAATCTACCCTTTAAACCCCGCGATATCTTGTTTGTATTGTTTGTGTTGTATTATAACTTGTATTGTCTTATATAGATGGATGACTTGCCGAAACCATGATATCAGTAAATTGATATAACTGTAGAATCATGTAAATGGAAGTATATCCATGGTTTGGTTCAGTCAATACAAATGAATAGATTGAATATATATATTCATGGATTCATATTGGATTGTAATATTGTAGATAGTACTTGAATCATATTCAAGTCAGATTATTATAATGTGACCCGGTCTGAGTCAGAACAATTAGAAAAGAAATTGAAGTCCTGATTGTTTTGATGTTATCGGTAACCGCTGCACATGGACGGCAGGATTTGTGTCTTTTTCAAAGACGATTACCGTATTGATAACACCGTTATTAAGTTGTCTACCTTAGATAGGCAAGCACCCATATCTCCGGCTCCCTGAGGCTCAAGAGACTGGTCCCGCTTAAACCTATATTTACTAGGGTCCTTAGGGTAATTTATAGAACTTGAGGGGGGTTTTATGTAAAAATAATTTGTATACTTTTCAAAATACACCCCAAGTATTTAATTATCATCTTTAGAGTTTTTATTGATGTAGATTTGATATATGTGACATTTCTAGTGGATAAACCTAATTTTCATAATATAGGGTATTTATTTGAAATATTGAACTTGAATGGAGTTTCATGGTATTTTCATGTAAAATAATTCTTTTTTTATTTAGAAAAGTTGGAATATTTATATTATCACAAAAATAGATATTTTGATGATACATATATATATATATATGAAAATAATTTTAATATATTATATTTCTAGAAATCTCATTTTCTTAAGATATTTGTATTTTAAATCTCTTGAGACCGAATGCTCCTTGCGAAGGTCTGCATCTCGCACTACTAAGCCCGAGGATATGCGATAATCCGCACCATCCCGAACGGGTACCCCAAATGGGTTGTAGCGGCGCTTTGCAAAGATTTGTGTAAATACATATTTCTTGTAGAAAAAGGTTTTATTAATAAATGGTATTTATATGTAAAATCTTGTTTTCCCGTATTCTATGTTCCCGAAAGATATTGTGTTATATTTCATATGAGTGTTGTGAGGAGGTAGATCTGTTAGATATAGTGCCCTCAAAGTCAATTATTGGATCGCAGGCACGTGATTGCAATGATTGAGGGAGGATCTATGCCGGTAGGACAATCTTACTCAAGATGATAGTATGCTATCTGGTTTATCTTTATCATCGTGTACATCTTTAAGTGATATTGCAGATCACTATTACACGTTGATAGAGCCTTTAGGATTCTTGCTTGACTACCAGCAGTATGATGGCGATCATATACGTAAGAGTTGGGTAGTCTATAAGCACATCCTTAAAGTGGTCCCTAGTCGTGGGAGTTTCGAGACTGGGCATCGATACTCCATTGGTAGACTAGTGTATCCAGTCGAGACCCCGACGAGGGGCGGTGGCCGGTCTCACAAGCCATTGGTGTCAGTTAGTTCACCTAAGATGTATACAGGTGTTCATTGGGTTATGAGTACACCAAACAGGACTTGACGGGAACATGCTAGTTGGTATTATACCTGACGTCAGATAGCAGTTCCCTGGTGACATGTGTACAGGTTAGTTCATCGATCTGAGATCGTCATTTGTCTCGTGTGAGTTTCCATTATGCTTTGATTACTACCCTACCACGGTTCAAAGGAGTCGTGCAAACAGGTTTTAGTTGGGTACAGTCCCGAGCCACAAGGAGGCAGTGAGCGGATCGGCAGGGGTTTTGTCTCTCCCGGTATTGGGGGTGAGATCGCGCTGTGTCTAGGAGAGCCATTACACGAAGTCCTTGGCCAAGGCAAGTGAGATTTACTGGTAGGTATTCCAGTAGTATCTCAGGGTGTTCTAGGCTACACTCCGACACGACTTGTACCGCTTTTGGGGGTCTGACTTTTACCAACCCCCTAGGCCCAACATGCGATACTCATAGACGAACGGGCCAGACTGTACGGATATTGTCACTGACAGGCTCAGTAGGGTGTCAGGATGAGTTCGCTCATCGACCTCCCTTTTGGTCAATACTTGGTAGCCCGTTACGTACAGCTAGTACCACTGACGTGCTAGTGGTTAAATCCACAGCCAAAGTATTGACGAGTCTTTAGAGTCCCCCACAGACAGTTTCTCAAGTTTCGGGCGAAACGTTGTAGAGGCCGTATGATATTATGGCAGGGTTCGATCATATACGTGCAGTAGTGCACGGATCATGATCGGACGGATCATACTGGTGGGCTTTGGTTTAAGCCGGATCCTAGTATTAGATTTGTTGGATTACTTTCGTCTCATCGCATTTGCATTCAGTCGGAATGCGGATGCAGGTATGTATATACAGGTGAGAGGTATTCTTGTGATCCGTCACGGGTTTATTTTAGATGATGCCGTTCTTTTTATTGGACAAAACATTTAGGTTAATTTTTACAAATGGTGGAAATTGTGAGTGGATTTCATCATGAGGTGCATTTATTGTGACACATGCAATCTAATGACTCATGGTCTCTTTATTTATGCATATGTCACATTTTGTATTGATTTAATGTGTTGAAATGATAAGAGGAGAGAGGGAAGGCAGCCATGAGGAAAGGGGTTAGCTCTTGGATTCAATAATTCTAGCTTTCATTATCATTCCAACACATTAAAAAAAGAAAAGCCTCTTCTCTTTTCCTTCTTCTTCTTGCTCACAACATCCACCATGGCATCATCATCTACCTCCACTCTAATCATCCCATGTGTTGAGAATCCTAGAGTGTCAAGAGACAAAGTTATCACACACATTCTCTACTTCACCTTGGACACGTCGACTAGCAAACTTCGTGTCCGAGTTGCTTCGGTTCGAAGCGGGAGCCCGTAAAAGGATTCATAGATGTGGTGCCCTTTCCGACGAGGGGACCGGAGATCGGACGAGATCGGAGATGCCGCAAGGAGCTAAAGATGGTGGCTAAAGACCGAAGGACACGGATCGATCGGTATAGCTTTTCTAACCCTCTTTAGATTGCTAGTTTAATGTTAATGGTTCGATCCGGGTAAAAGTCTGCGTTAGCGCCAGTTTCAAGTTTATGAAAAAAATTTGTTTCCGCATTTTGGCCTCGGATCGACGGCCGGGGCGCTGCCGTAGACTTACATGGTATCAGAGCCACGCCATTAACCTTAGCTAGCTTGTTTTAAACAATGTTAATGTATCGAAACCGTAATGAAACCCAAACACTGCCACTGTTGTCATGCTCTCTGTTAATTTTAAAAAGTGTTCAGAAAATTTTTTAAACAAGTGCAGAAGACCACTCATGAGACCACATGACCACTGCCCAAAAACGAGCCCCACCCCTCGGAAAAAACCGGCCACCAAGCTTGTAATTCCGGCAAGGCCGGCCTTTTTGATGTCTTTGGGCTTCGTATTTGGGCTGTCGTCTGGTCTCTGGGATTTTGGTGCAGTGGTATTGTTTGTTTGGCCCAATTTGGATATGGTTTTATCAGTTTTTCTGGGCAATTCGGGGGGTTATTTCGGATTCGATATTTTATAATATTGTTTAAAGTTTACAATGCATTACATTATATCTGTGACCGTGAATGTCATTCGATCGGTAAATCTTGTCTAATCGCTATAGCCCTTTTAGACGGATTTACGAACGTGACATTCACGTTGATATTCTGTGTTGTGCTGTGATGTTGTGGATTTATCATGGTGGATAGCCCGGATAAATGGTAGTATAGTTTGATTATATTTGTACATTTGATATTGTGGGGCGAGCGTCCGACATGTGGACTGCCGTCACTGCCTGTTTGTATATTATTCTTTTGGGGCACGACCGGGTTGAGGTCGATGTACCCGTTGTACATATTTTATTTTCTGTACTAGGATTACCCCGCGGTGGGGTGCACGGAAATCCGGGTTCTAGAGGGCAACGGGCCCACATCTCATGGCTTTGAGACGGAGGGGGCTTCACTCTAGAATTGACGGGCTATTCGCCGCACTCGTAAGGGGTATAGATTGACCCAAGGAAGAGTGCTCAAGTTACCGGATTCCGTGAAGTGCTGGGTGGTCCATTCACTTTGTTGAAGGGGGCTGCCTCGCTTCAGGTTTTGGCGGGTAACTTGCCTCACCCATAGGGGTCTAGGATTTCATTGCACAGGCTATCCACACGACCAGGGGAACGTCGGGTTTCACTTGCGGCTCAAAAGAAACCCGTGGATCCCAGATTATCTGTATTGTTCTGTGATTCTTATTACATTTCTGTGATGTTCCATTTATCACGCCATGAGCGATTATTATATATTGATATATATACTAGTAGATGTTGTATATGTTTTACACCCGTGCTAGTCCAGTCCCCGCTCTGTCGTTAGTTAAGTAACCTAACGGGTGATGACGGGACCCAGTGGCGAATGCGGATGGCATATACGTACATCATATTTTCGTTCTTTATTGGTGTGATCAATTGATGGGACTGCATTGATTCGGATCAATGCAAGCTAAACAAACATGTTTGATGTTGTTGGAACAAATTTTCAAAAATCTGTTATTACAAGAACGTTCTCTTTTGTTTTGCACAGTGGTATTCGGTTATGAATATCCAGCACCTCATTCGACGAGGCAAGGGCCGAGATCCTTTCACCGGGAGTGACCCCTTGGGCAGAAGTTTGCATCAGGGTAATAACTTCACTATAGTCGATTATTTTTTGCTTTGCATCGTGGTATTCAGTTGGAATATCCTGCACCTCATTCTACAGGGAAAGAGCCGAGATCCCTTCACCGGGAGTGACCTCTTTAGCAAAGGTTTTCGCCACTATAATTTTATAAAAAGCTATCCGGTTCCTTCAACGATATCAAGTTCATTACGTTAAAGCTTTTTCACCAAAAACCATTCGTAGCCCTCCGTCATTTCAGATGGGTAGCACTTAGTATTCATGCTATGTTTGTTGGCCTTCGTCAAGGTATAGTGTATGGTAGCTATTTGTTACTTTTCTGCTGCAAAGATAGATGCATTGGTTTGGGACAGTCGTACTACTATTTTGGCCTTCGTCAAGGGTATGTACGGGTGGGTTCAAATTAACCTGGATAATGACGGGTAGAACTTGACATGTGACTTATGATATGTTGGCCTTCGTCAAGGTCATAAGAGCATGGGGTAAAAATCACATCGGGAGTTTCTAAAGAAACTGAAACTTGCCAGATATGCGCATACCTTCTGGAGTGTGATAACGTGAGTGGATTCCATCACGTTATCATGCGATGATAGTTGGATCCCGATTCCCACTGATGAGTTGGTTTACTCCTCGGGTGATCCCGACTAATTCTTCTTTCAGGTTTGGAGGAGAATTTGAGGATACAGTGGGAGGTTTCCTGATTAGATAAATTGATAACCATTCTGATCTAGGTTAGAGTGCACGCAGAATGTTTCTTTTCTCTCTCTCTGGCAGCGACCATGGCCCGACCCTAGACTATGACTCAGTGACCAAGATTAACCGAACCTTCTTAAAACAATGGATTTTGGATTGTCTGAGTTGCATACCTCATTGCCACTCCTGCTCTTACCCTTTTTCTCCGGAACATTTCGTATCACTACGAACATCCACTTCCATTGGATAAAACCATCGTATGGTTATATACAAACTCGAAGGAACTTGTTCCAGATTCGAGGATGGTTTCCGGTTTTGGAGAAAATGAATAGGACTATTCAGTTGTCTGTTCCTTTTACCTTCTCTCAGGTTGCGAGTGCTCCTTGGATTAGGACGGTACACCTATTACGCTAATTGGATAGTCTTCTTCCAAACCATAGGCAGATGCCGAACAGTGGGGAATGAAGAAAACCAATTAGCCTAACGATGGTGTCCAGAAGGTAATAAGTTAAGACAAATAAAGGGATTAGAAAGAGGGCAAAGTAAACTGCGACTGCTATTCATGACCAAACCAAGTATTTCATCGTCACTCCTACTTCACCTTTGTATTTCTCTAGGACACCCCGTATCACTATGAAGATCCACAGTTATTTGGATAAATCCATCGTATGGTTATATACGAACTCGAAGGAACTTGTTCCAGTTCGGGGATGGATTCTGGTTCAGGAGAAATAGGAATAAGGTTTATTGAGATGTCTTTTATCTTTACCATCTATCGCGTTGCGAGTGCTCCTAGGATTGGGGAGTACACCCATTATGCTTATTGGATAGTCTTCTTCCAAACCATAGGCTGGTGCCAAACGGTAGGGAAGGAAGAAAGCCATTTAGCCTAAACGTGGTGTACAGAAGGTAATGACTAAAGACATATAAAGGGATTTAGAGAGATGACAAAGAAATATACGGTTACAGTTGTGAATCTGATAATGGAAGAGGCATTACTAGGAATACCCGGATACCCCTTCGAAACATTTACATGTTTCAGTTTCACTGTGTATTGTTAAAAGAAAACTAATTTCCCAATTAGCCCTTACTCCAGGGTATGTATTTACCAGGTTTGATTCTCACATCTGTATGGTTTCTTAGATGATGAGTGGGAGTAAGTTATTAGGAATTAGGTAATCATCCTCATTATATCAGGATTCGTTGTAATTGGTGATATTTGAGGAAATCGCCTAGGTTTTTGCCGGACGGCAAATATTTGGTTTTGAATATCCGTTGTTATGCACCAATTTCAAACTGATATATCTGTACGTTTATTTTATAAAGTGAGATATAACTTTTTGAAATTATGTCCATGACATTTACCTATATCAGTTGATGGTTAGGTAAGGAGTATTCAACAGCGGTGTAATTCTTCTTAACCATAAGTACAGTTTTCAACCTACGACACACAGGGAATGAGTTATTAGACTCAGGGGACTTATACAGAGTATTGTATGTTGTCCAATGTCCATTAGGACAGAGGGGTTGGTACTCGTACTATATTCTGTTTACTTGTGACTTCTCTAGTTCTTAGACATGTGTTTCGTAGAAATACAAGATCCAAGTTTTGAGAAGTTATAGGTATATGAATAAAGTAGAGAACCAGGTATTGCAAGTATCAGGATTCTTCAAGGTGATCGAAGATGTAGATACTTGTGTATGGTATTCAGTTGATAGTAATGATTTTGAGAAACTTGTTTCTCTTTTAGGTTACTCATATCTGGATGCATTTCTAAGTTGAGTAACGCTGATCGGCCTCATTCTATTTAGTTGACCTGCACTGGAGACAGCTGCATGATTTGAATCTGGTTCCAATTAAATCAGTGCCTCTGTTTCTATATTGTATATAGAATGGATCATATCTTAACGATGTTAAGGTATAAGGAGTTGTCCGGCTTATGCTTAAAACCAGACTCTGGATAATTCAAGGCACGTTTCTGTAATGGCTGTTTGTGGGTTGACCCGGGCTATGACGAGGGTTGACTTTCTACCATCTGGAAGATCAATAGTGATATTGTTCTTGACTCGCCACAGTTTTGATAAAAATGGATTTTTTCATAAAACAGTAGTGGGAGTATGGTAGAAGTGGAAGTGATTCCAGAACCACAAACGATTACCGGAAATTTGATAAGAACCTAAAGATTCAATCAGGTTTGACATTCCATTAGCCACTCCGCAGATATGTAGGGTAACCTCAAGCACCCAAGAGGTACTCCGGTATCCTCAAGGACGGTAACAGAGAGGTTCTTGTTTACCCAGACTTGACACTACTGTTGTTCCAGACTATGAGACCCGGCAGGAGGATGAATATAGCGTCGTTCTAAACTAGCTTTAGAAGTGCATGTGTATATGACTCTGCCAGAGGGTTGTCGTAGTCAGTGGGAGCAGCGGAAACATAATGGACAAGTAGCTTATGTCTATTTATAGACTAAAGCAGATATAGCGGAGATAGATCATCTATTTCTGATGTGACAGTCATAGGTTTGACTTCATCAGAATAGGGGATAGATCTGTTAGGAATGTAGTAGGGTGTGATGTCCTGGTATTTGGATGACATACACATAGTAGGAAGTGAAATTCCTATACTACGATCGGTTATACTGTGGTTGTCACACAGTGGTTTCTCCACATAGGATATAGATATAATATCAGACATTCTGGTTACTAGATCTATGGTTTTAGATCTAGATTTGGGTAGTTTCCCAATCTGGATACTTAGACAGCATTCTACAAATGTTCTAGAATGAACGACTCCTGGCATGGTGGTGTACCTGCAGGTGATGGAGTCACCCTCTTTAAAGGTGTCTTACAGACTAAAGAGGAGAGAGATGTGCATGATTGGCATATCACTTGCTTAGGCAATTGAGTCAATCATGAGATGTCAAGTACCACACCAGATGTTGTTTTTGCACTAGCTGCAATAAGTTCAGATATTAATCCAATCCTGGAGAAACATTCGGAAGCAGTTTTAGAACATAAGTGGATGTTCTAGGGATATGATAACGACATCCTCCTTCGGGAGACAGTTATCATTCCAGGCTTCCAAGGTGACTTGGATGACAGAGTGACTGTCAGAGTTATAGTTTTCCCTCTGACGAGGGGCAGTAGTTTGGACAGGTGGTCCAAAGGGATACTGAGGGAGGCATAGCGCAGGATACTGATTGAGTTTAGTTAACGATACAGTTTAAGAAGTTTGGATTTGGAGTTCATTTATGAACTCGGTCCTATCAGATATCCAGACATATTCTAAGACAGGTATTGCTCATTTCGGGAGATGGGTTTCTCCGCGAACTTGAGAAAAAGATAGACATAGAAAGAAACATCATGGCAGATCCACTCACTGAGGCTATTCCTCGAACGCAATAATTTCGCAAACGGGCTTTGTGAGACTGATCAGTAGAGGAGTTGGGTGTTCGGTATCACACAGGCTGTGAGTATGCGACATCGCAATAATTAGCCTTGAGTGCAAGTGGGATATTGTTGGATATAGTGCCCTCAAAGTCAATTATTGGATCGCAGGCACGTGATTGCAATGATTGAGGGAGGACCTATGCCGGTAGGACATTCTTACTTAAAATGATAGTATGCTATCTGGTTTATCTTTATCATCGTGTACATCTTTAAGTGATATTGCAGATCACTATTACACATTGATAGAGCCCTTAGGATTCTTACTTGACTACCAGCAGTATGATGGCGATCATATATGTGAGAGTTGGGTAGTCTATAAGCACATCCTTAAAGTGGTCCCTAGTCGTGGGAGTTTCGAGACTGGGCATCGATACTCCATTAGTAGACTAGTGTATACAGTCGAGACCCCGACGAGGGGCGGTGGCTGGTCTCACAAGCCATTGGTGTCAGTTGGTTCACCTAAGATGTATACAGGTGCTCATTGGATTATGAGTACACGGGACAGGACTCGCCGGGAACATGCTAGTTGGTATTATACCTGACGTCAGATAGCAGTTCCCTGGTGACATGTGTACAGGTTAGTTCATCGACCTGAGATCGTCATTTGTCTCGTGTGAGTTCCCACTGTGCTTTGATTACTACCCTACCACGGCTCAAAGGAGTCGTGCAAACAGGTTTTAGTTGGGTACAGTTCCGAGCCACATGGAGGCAGTGAGCGGATCGGCAGGGGTTTCGTCTCTCCCGGTATTGGGGGTAAGATCGCACTGTGTCTAGGAGAGCCATTACACGAAGTCCTTGGCCAAGGCAAGTGAGATTTACTGGTAGGTATTCCAGTAGTATCTCAGGCTATTCTGGGATACACTCCGACATGACTTGTACCGCTTTTGGGGGTCTGACTTTTACCAACCCCCTAGGCCCAACATGCGATACTCATAGATGAACGGGCCGGACTGTACGGATATTGTCACTGACAGGCTCAGTAGGGTGTCAGGATGAGTTCGCTCATCGACCTCCCTTTTGGTCAATACCTGATAGCCCGTTACGTACAGCTAGTACCACTGACGTGCTAGTGGTTAAATCCACAGCCAAAATATTGACGAGTCTTTAGAGTCCCCCACAGACAGTTTCTCAAGTTTCGGGCGAAATGTTGTAGAGGTCGTATGATATTATGGCAGGGTTCGATCATATACGTGCAGTAGTGCACGGATCATGATCGGACGGATCATACTGGTGGGCTTTGGTTTAAGCCGGATCCTAGTATTGGATTTGTTGGATTACTTTCGTCTCATCGCATTTGCATTAAGTCGGAATGCGGATGCAGGTATGTATATACAGGTGAGGGGTATTCTTGTGATCCGTCACGAGTTTACTTTAGATGATGCCATTCTTTTTATTAGACAAAACATTTAGGTTAATGTTTACAAATGGTGGAAATTGTGAGTGGATTTCATCATGAGGTGCATTGATTGTGACACATGCAATCTAATGACTCATGGTCTCTTTATTTGTGCATATGTCACATTTTGGATTGATTTAATGTGTTGAAATGATAATAGGAGAGAGGGAGGGCAGCCATGAGGAAAGGGGTTAGCTCTTGGATTCAATAATTCTAGCTCTCATTATCATTCCAACACATTAAGAAAAGAAAAGCCTCTTCTCTTTTTCTTCTTCTTCTTGCTTACAACATCCACCATGGCATCATCTTCTACCTCCACTCTAACCATCTCATGTGTTGAGAATCCTAGAGTGTCAAGAGACAAAGTTATCACACACATTCTCTACTTCACCTTGGACACGTCGACTAGCAAATTTCGTGTCCGAGTTGCTTCGGTTCGAAGCGGGAGCCCGTAAAAGGATTCATAGATGTGGTGCCCTTTCCGATGAGGAGACCGGAGATCGAGCGAGATCGGAGATGCCGGAAGGAGCTAAAGATGGTGGCTAAAGACCGAAGGACACGGATCGATCGGTATAGCTTTTCTAACCTTCTTTAGATTGCTAGTTTAATATTAATGGTTCGATCCGGGTAAAAGTCTGCGTTAGCGCCAGTTTCAAGTTTATGAAAAGTTTTTGTTTCCGCATTTTAGCCTCGAATCGACGGCCGGGGCGCTGCCGTAGACTTACAAGATCATTACCTCGTGATCTACTTAAAGGTATAGCAAGATTATGATGTTTTAATGTCGAAATTAAACTACATGATATTTTACTGAAAAAGTACGATAAAAATTGCTATAAGAAAAATTTTGCTATGAAACTTATTCAACATATTTTGTTAATGATTAATAGTCAAGATTTAAGAGTTTAACATGGTCGTGTTAAGGGAAATTGAACTTTATAAAGAAAACTGAATCGGAAATCGGATTTAACTCTGCTTCCGTCGTATTTTAGAAATATGAGTTTTAAGAATAGAAAAGAGGAGAGGGAGGAGGGACTTATAGGCTTAGAGGTTAGAGAAGAGGGAAAGAAAGATGTAGGATTTACCGGTGCATCGTTTCGTCGCCGGAAGCTTCTAGAGTCATCATCGAAAGATCGCCGGAGTTTTGCCCTTCGCTAACAGATGTAAATTCAAACTGATTTAAATATGCATCTTAATGTAACTTAGCTAGTCGGGTCGTATTGATATAACCTACTCTACAATGCATCAAGAAGGATTCGTTCATTTCTGAACTTTTCCTCTTGTGTGTGTTCTGTACGTTAAGAACTGCAGTTTGATTTAGAACGTATATGCCATTAGATAACGTGACTGATCCGATCAACCCTTGATATAGGAAATGTTTAAAACATTATCCATCATTACAAAATTATATCCTTCTTTACTAAATAAATAGACTGATATGATGTTGTATATCAGGTTCGGTATCTAATAGCATTCGCTCAGGATCAATGTATTACCATTTAGTAATACAAGGTGATAACTGCCAACATTTTGGCTGCAACAATTGCACCGTTTCTAACTCTTGAAATTTTATCACCCATTCTCAGTTCTCTGAAATGAACACACCCGAAGAAAATGCATCATGCACTTTCGTCGTTTGGGCGGCACGGGAATCCTGGAATTCCCTAATTTCCTGGTCGGTCTTATAACAATTATAAGTTGGAGCGGGACCAACGTTCCCCAGCTCAGTATAACAAGCGGATTCGGTCAATACATCCATATTATTAACTTGATTAAGGCGTGAAATGGTCACTACCTGGAGAGAGAGAGAAGAAAACACTCAGCATGTGCTCTTGCAAGATTAGATTGGTTATTATTTTATCTAATCAGAACGGCTACCGCTGTTTTTATCAAATCTTCCTTCAAACCCTAAAAGGAAAGATTAGCCGGGATTAATTACACCCTATAAGTTCACCAATTTTTCAGCCAGGCCAGTGCCGGTACTTTGAGGGAGGTTCCCCGTGCTTTCGCACGGACCTAATTAAAATAAACCTCGTCTTCCCATGGGCGTAACCCCGTTGACACCTATGAAGTACTTATCTGAAATGACGGAGGGCTACAACAGGTTTTTAAGAAAACCTTTTGCGTAATGAACTTGATATCGTTGTAGAATCAAATGATTTAAAATGGAGTGTTTTTTAGGCTTTTGTTAGTTCGCTAAAGAGTCCACTCCCGGTGAAGGGATCCCGGCCCTTTTCTCGTCGAATGAGGTGCAGGATATTCACAATATCACTATGCAAAGTAAGAACTAGAAAAGCAATCAAAAGACAAAACCGAGGGTTTTAGCATCTGCCAGTTATTGCTAAAGAGGTCACTCCCGGTGAAGGGATCTCGGCTCTTTCCTTATCGAATAAAGTGCTGGATATTCTACAAGGAATATCGCTATGCAAAGCAACAACTAGAGCTACCTGTTTTTGAAAATTCGAATCCACAACATCTTTAGGTTTATTTTCTTTCATTAATCTCATTAATGAATGTCCCATCATTTAAGTTACCTAAGCATCACAGATAAATGCAACGTACGCTTATGCCATCCGCATTCGCCTCGATGTCCCGTCATGCACCGTTAGGTTAGGTAACTAACGGCAGAGCGGGGCACGGCTAGCGCGGGAGTAAAACATAAGCAACGTCTATATAATATATCAATATACAATATACATTATCTATCTCATCATATAAAGTGATCACATCACAGAATATCGCAGCAGAAATCAACATATGAAATATTGGATATACTGGGATTTCCGGGTTTTATATTAAGCCTGTATAAAACATGGATTCCACGGTCGTGATGAATAGCCAAACCCACATCTCTAGACCCCTACGAGAGCGGCAAGCAACCCTACCAATTCTAAAGTTAGGTGACCCGGACTCGACGCCTCGAGATGGTCTTCCACTGGACTCTAGAACCCGGTTACTTGTGCTCCCCTCCTTGGGTCTATCCTAATGCGGAAAAGTAAATAATATACATCAACGGTAACATCTTCCTCAACCCGGAAGTGCCCCAATAAAAGAATATTATATACAAGTTTTTACATGAATGAAAATGAAAAAACTCTCATCTCACATAAAAAACCCCGGCTATTCAAACACGACGATCCAATATAACATATCCCAGCAACACATAACATCACATGTCATCAACGTAAGTGAATATGCGTATCCCAATTGTCCTTGACGTATAGCAATGAAACCGACGATACACCACATATTACACTTACAGTCGCAAAAAAGAAAATGAAAACTACAACAATTGGAATCCGCAACCATCTTAGACACCATAAACCCAATGTATCATATACTTCGGATTTCATGCCTAACCAAATGAATTCCTTAGACATCGCATGCCTAACAATTATAAACCCCACATTTTAGTCTCGATATCGAAAACACTTTTCAATATCAAATCGGGTAATTCAACAAGATTCCCGACATCCTGATCGTATGCTCGTCGGAAACTTTAGTAGACGGACGCACCCCCGATACCGTCGACGAAGTGCACTTAGGCGGAACACCGCGGCCGTGAGCACCCAGACGGATGCTTTTGGTAACGGGGTTCTCCTACAGTCACTTGGTCGGGGCTATGGGGTGTGGCTATCTAATAAGCTTACCCGGCGAGTATCCGCGTACGCTACGTGATTGCGACGGACTTTTGATCACATCAAAATCCCATGGCAACCGATCAAATGAGACTAAATTGCTAGATTTATAAAATTCAAATTAGTTTTTTTGTGGATTCCAAATATTGTATCCCATCACATGATATCCGGACAACGTTAAACTTTTCGATCGATTCATCAAAGTCCCACAATTCCCCGAGAGCTCAACACTTGAGCACAGTTTAAAAATACCGAGAACATGCCACAGTACCTATGGACTAACCGTAAAAGGGCAGACTCAAGCCTCATTAATGGCACCGCGGAACTGCCGCAAAGCCTAAGGTTCGAAAGCGGTTCCATGGTCATTATGTCGAATTAGGGCTTCATTCTTCTAAAGAGTCCACAGAATTACTTGCATGATTTTCCGAATACGTTAAATCTGGAAAAATGGGTTTTTGATATTCGTACGAACTTTTTAACTTCGCCTAGACAACATGTGAATACCCGTAACAATGTAAAAACTACGAATACGAAACACTCCGAATTTCCTATACTGTAAGATCACATCACATGCAAACTTAGCAACAACTAGCAACTCCCGAAACACCAAAACTCAGAGACTGGAACACACCAAAAAATTTAACACAAAACTCCACTATGTGGCTGAGCAGGCCGGTTTTGGAAGGTAAGTGGCCGGCCATAATCCGGTGAGGGGGGCTAAATTTTCTTGTGTGTTCATGTTGCATCTCATACAACATTCTGCGGTTGTTTAAAAAAAATTGAAGACTTCAAAAATTCGACAGAAACTAGGTTGCAATGTTTCAAGTTTCGGAGTAGTTTCGGTTTCGTAATCTAACAAACATCGCCTAATTTTCTAGCACGACTCTGATACCACTGTAGGGTTGTCTAGCACGGCGGCAAGGTTTTGAGAGGCATCGTCCATGCCAATTTCAAAAATTTGTCGTTCTAGCTAACCCAAACCCTAGAATCTTTACTAGAAAATCTGACGAATACATATGTAAACAACTTTACATCTAAGTGAATAAGGAATACAACCTTTGTAGACCGGTCCTTCACTTCTAAAGCTCCATGTAGTAGTCCCTTCGCCGCATATAGTGACTCCCGGACTCATGAAAAGGTTCACTTGAAGAAATGAATGAGCTTGCTCAATGTCTTCGAGGCCGAAGATGATCTACGTCGAGGAGACTCAAGCACATACTATATCTTCACTAATGGTGAAATTAGTGAAGCAAACACCCTAAACTAAATAACTAATAGTATAGTATGATGAAGTAGGAAATGGGCTCATTTTAGATTTGTTTTTCTCACAATATTTTCTCACCTTGAGAAAAGCTATCAAGCTTTCTCAATGAAGAAGAAGATGAAGAATGAAGATGAGAGAATTAACTCTTGAGGTGAGAATAGCAACCATGGGTGAGTTAGTGCCATTGTTTAGGCATTACTTTATTTCAGTTGTATTTACTTTCCATGTATTGTACAGAAAGAATGTGAATAAATAAAGTTGCAGTTTTATTATATCTTGTCTCTTGTGATTTTACTTTTATATTGCTTAGATACGCTTAGCGTATTTACTTCACAGTAAATACGTAGCGGTCTCGTCGCGTCCTCTGCCCGTATACTGGGAAGCGGGGTGTGACAACTAACCCTTGTAGAAATTAAACCATGGCTAACAACAATGGTTAGGTTAATAAAAATCTACAGGTAAAACAGAATTAGTGGACTTGGTCAATGGTTCCACAAGCTTCTACAAGCTTGAACCATGTGACTAATTACCAACTAATTTTGATTAATTTTAAATAAATAAAACCATTCCATTATTATAAGCATGGTGTAAGTCTCATACACCCATGTAGCATGTGACATCTAGCATGACACAAAAGATGTACATCAATATATATCACATATACACTAGTGAGAAAAAGAATTCTTAAGTGAGCTAATATTAATTAATGTAAGTTAATATATCAAATATATAATTATACATTAAATTATTAAATCAACACTTGATTTAATAATCCGGTTATATCACATACAACCGACTAATATCAAATTTAACAATCTATCGAATCAACACTTGATCCGATAACCCGGCTATATCACCAATAACCGACCGATATTACATATCGCGAGAATAGAACGTGGTATCACATACGCGCATTAGTCTCGGTCCCGCACATATCACATATGTGCTCCTACTTCATTTCGCATGAACCAGGAAACCTCTGTGTAGGACTCTAAAGACTCGTCAATACGCCGGCAGTAGGTGATGATCATATCAAACACCCACAAGCCGCAAGCGGTGTGCTAAACGTAACGGCCACCCGGAGCGATCATAAGATCAACAAGCAAGACTGCTCATTCTCCTGCGAATCCAATCAAAAACACTACCGTACAATCCGGTCTCTTCGTCTGATATATCGCATATCTCGTCTGGGGGTGGTAAACGCCAGACCCCAATAACTCGATAAGTCGTGCCGATGTGAGGCTCGTAATGGGTCGAGAAACTACTGATAACACTTACCAGTAAATCTCAGAAACAGCCCTGGCCAGGGACTTACTGTTATGGCCAATCGAGCACAGCGCAACATCAACCCCTAATACCGGGAGAGACGAAATCCCCTCCTATCGCTCATTACCTCCATGTGACTCGGGACTGTACCCAAAAACCACCGTTTTGCATGTTCTCTTGAACGTGGTAAGGTGGAAATCAAAGCACAGTGGGAATCACACAAGACTCTATGATGATCTCGAGTCGACAGACTAACCTGTACCAGTATCACCAGAGAACTGCTATCTGACGTGAGATATAATACTATCTAGGAGTTCTCGGCGAGTCCGTCCAGTGTACCCAGTCTCTACTGAGCACCCGTATATCATCTCTGATGTCAAACACCAATGGATATGGGATCATCCATCGCCCATCTACATGGGTCGAGAAGTTATACGCTAGTCTACTCTGGTATATCGATGTCCCGTCTCGATACACCCATGACTAGGGACATTAAAAGATGTACTCACGGACTACCTTTGTCCCACTAGTATGATCCGCATCATAATCCAGGTAGTCAAGTACACATTGTTCCCCTCCGAACACGGAGACGCGACCGCGCAGGTCCGTCTTGCCTGAAATTCGGGGCAGATGCTAATTGGTGCTATCCGTCCACCTCTCCGAAGATGCTAAGTTGATTTATAGCACCATATATCGAAGGTTTAAACGGATGCGGCCGATGTAGCAGACTTCGTCAGATTCCTCCTCGTTTGAGGGGTTTTTGATTGTGGGGACTCTCTTCCCTGCAGGCGCAAGCCCCTGCAGTTAATTACGCTACCGCATTGTGGTAACAACTTTCTCCTTCTCCAGATGGTCACTTCGTGTCGTGGGTGTTTGTTTTGTTGTTGGTTGCCCGTGGATTGTATACGGAGACTAATTTATGTTGTCGCCCGTAGGGCGTGGATTAGTCCAAATCCGTATCTTCTTAGATTTGTGTTTTGGTTTGGGTTTAAGGATACGTTAGTCTTATTTGAGACTAAGATCAACTTAAACGTTTGTTAAGGATACGTTAGTCTAATTTTAGACTAAGATCAACTTAACGGGATCATTTAGATCCAACAAAAGAGCATTTGGACTCTATTGTTTAGTTTATGGACATTGCGGTCAATTACCAGTTTAAGGACATGGTGGTCCATTACCAGTTTAAAGACATGGTGGTCCAAGGTTAAGGACATCATAGTCCGTGGGCTTAAATGGACCCCACAGTCCGAGGTTAAGGACATCGTAGTTCGTGGGTTTAAATGGACTCCACAGTCCGAGGTTAAGAACATCGTAGTCCATGGGTTTAAAGGGACCCCACAGTCTAGGTTAAGGACATCGTAGTCCGTAGGCTTAAGGACCCCACAGTGCAGTTTAAAGATATCATAGTCTGTAGAATGTATGGCCGTCGGGACCCGTCACCTCTCTGAAGACATTGAAGGATTACAACGACAAATATCAGAGGAGTTCAGAGATGTACCCTTGAACCAATTTTGGTTGGGAGGTTTATAGTCCAATTTTGGACTAATGTCTGTTAAAAGGTTTATGAGCATATGGGCTGAGTTGATATGAGTTGAGGACTTACGGCCAATCTTGGGCTAAGTCGAATAAATGTTTAACATTTTATTGTTCTGGCTATTGAGTCTTTATTTGGGCTTGGCCCTTTTAATAATGCAGAGCATCAAATCCTGACATTTTTTATCTTGTATTGAATGCATAGCATTCATCATAACGATGTGTGTTCTGACAGCGTGCCACGTGGTGCGCCAATCAAAGAGCGCATTGCGCCTCTGTCGGATAGCGCACACGAAAAGGACACGTGTCGCGCTTAGCGCTAAGCGCCAGTTTATTAGCGCGTTGCGCTTTCCATTTATGAGCGCTTTGCGCTAGTTTAAGGGGCGCACCAGTAAGTGACACATGGCGCGCTTGGCGCTGAGCGCCAGCCCACGAGCGCAATGCTCTGTTTCAGAAGCGCAAAGCGCAAGCTGCATATGTGTTTGACACGTGGCCTGTTTTGGCGCTGAGCGCTGGTCCAAGGAGCGCAAACGCGCAGTTCATGAGTGCAAGACACTTTTCAGTAGCGCAGAGCGCACTTGATCAAATTTATGATCAGAGAACAAGTTTATGTTCTTCTAAAGGAGGCTTTGCCTCAAGATTCAAGAACAAAAAGTTCTTATTTATAAAAAGGGCACTGCCTTTGTAGATCAAGAATCTGTGAATGAAGTGAATACTTCTTTTTAGTTTTTATAATAGGATCTCTGATCTCTTTTTTTATCAAAGACCTTGGTCTTTTGTAGATCTATGATCTTATTTAGAAGATAGTTCTTCTTTTATGAGATGATTTCATCTCTGTTGTTCAAGAATTAATTCTTTATCTTGAAGAAATGATCTTCTTTTTCTAAGAGCTTGCTCTTCTTTCTTTGAGATTTCTCAAAGTTTGTAGGGGGGTTTCTCTCTATCAGACTTTAAGTCTTAGGGCCTTTATATAGGGCAAATTGATTTGTTAAATTAGTTTAAGATATCTTTCTCTGATTAATTTGGGAATATTTCCCACCGTTGGATCTTTGATCCCAAGACTTCTGTTTTACAGAAGATAATCTTCTTATTTTAATAAGATTGAGAAATCTTTCCAAACAGAATTTGTTCTGTCTTTGGTAATTTTTATTTACCATTGGATCATTGATCCAACGGTGCTTAAAGCACAATCTTGTTGTTTGGAAAGATTTTGAGAAATCTTTCCTTAACAGAATTTAGTTTCTAATTAATTAATGATTTATCATTATTATTGGATTTTTGATCTGACGGTGGGGAGCTTTTAGGTTCCAGCGCTAGCGCACCCATGCTTTGCACGTGGTGCGCTGCTTAAAAGGCAGCGCACATTGCGCTAGCGCACCCGTGTTTGACAGGTGGTGCGTTGCTTGGAGCGCAGCGCACCTAGCGCTAGCGCACCCATGCTTTACACGGGGTGCGCTGCTTAGGGCGCAGCGCACTTGGCGCTGCATCTGAAGTGTTGCTTCACAAAGTTTTAACTCTTGGCTTTGAGGCATTTGTTACATTCTTTGCATGTGGAGTTTTTCCCTTCATTTTTTTATTTTATTATTATTCATTTTTTTATAAGGGAGCAGGTTGTGAGCCAAAATTTTGGCGGGAACACACATCCTAAGGGCTTTATCAACATGTAACAGAGAGACAATCAGTGTACATGTTAAGATAAAGAGTAACCAGATAGCATACTATCATGTCGAGCAAGAAATTCCTCCCTATATATGTCCAAGCATCCACTATAATATACATCATATGTACAATAATGGCCTCTAGGACATACATATAACTACCAATCTCCCACTTGTACTAAGGCCATATGTTGTAGTATCCAATACCCAACAATCAACAGTGGTTGTAGTAAACCATACCCAACCATTCCATAAAAGTCTCTCTTGGAAAAAGGCCTTCGTGAGTGGATCCGCCGTGTTGTCCTCTGAATCTACTCTCCTAACCTCGATCTCCCTGGAGATCAACCATCTCCATGATCAGGTGATACTGCCTTAGAATATGTCTGGGTCACTGATGGGACGTGGGTTCTTAGGCTCAAGCCACAACTCCATTGTCTCACAATGGTAAGAACTAAGTTCGTCTCATGAACTAATATACACCCAGACTGCCTCTTTGGTAGCATCTTTGCTAGCGATATATCCAGCCTTTATTGTCTAGTTTGCCACGGTATCTAGCTTGGAACTCTTCCAACATACCGTCCCTCCACTGAGGGTAAATACAATGCCTGTGACTGACATTCAGTCGACCTTACCACCCTGGAAGCTATCCAGTGATTCTCCCCAGGATCGATTGATACCATTTCACTACGACTAGTGAGAATCCTAACATTCACTTAGATCTATATCACACCCCACTTCCCGGTATACGGCGAAGGGGACGCGACGAGGCCGCTACGTATTTACTGTGAAGTAAATACGCTAAGCGTATCTAAACAATATAAATATAAATGCATAAGAGACAAGATATAATAAATAGCAACTTTATTTATTCACATTCTTTTTACAATACATGGAAAAGTAAATACAACTGAATGAAAGCAATGCCTAAACAGTGGCATAACAGAAATGAAAAGTACTAAAATAAAAATGTGTACAATGAACTAGAGCTCTGGGTCGTAGGCAAGCTGGTCTAAGTCCTCACTAGTAGGCTCGATCTCCTGAGTGTCCAAATCACCTGACAACATTCCAAAGAAGAAAGAGAAGGAATGTCGTCAGCGAACAATCGCTCGGTAAGTCCCAAAAGGTAAGGGGAAAATAGAATAGACAGAGAAAGAAAGTAGCTTTTAAAATTGTATTATTTGGTTAACGTTGTTGTTTGTAGCTTGGTACAGAAGGATACCAGTGTATACAAGAGGAATCTCTATATGCTAGAGACTAGAGCAAATGGAAGTATAAGGAACCGTTATGACACGGTACAACAGCAACGGAATATAGGTTAGGTGTCTTAATCTTGCAGTCTCGTGCCATTTCTAACACCTTCCGTACCAATCTACCCATTAAACACCGCGATGTCTTGTTTGTTTTGTTTGTGTTGTATTGTAACTTGTATTGTCTTATATAGATGGATGACTTGCCGAAATGTAACGTTTTAGAAATCGTTTTGCGAATTTTCCCGTTTTAGGGCAAAATTGTCGATATTTCCCGTTTTAACCCGATTTCGATCAAACGTCCGTATAACCTTGCCGGCACCTATTTTATCTAAAATAAAGCTTGTGCGCGAACTTTGGGGGTATTTGGAAGGTTTTGGTTCAGATAGAATTTTTCCCAAATAAAATATTATTTTAGCCGGTAAAATATGCACGTAAATCGGGAAATTTCTTCTAAATGAAAATTCTTGGAAATCATCACTACAATTATTTTAGAACCTTCTTTTTAAATATCTAGATATTTTTGGAGTGCAAAAGGATTTATTTTGAAAAGAAAAGAAAAGGTGTAAAGGTGGCTTATAGCATTTATTACTTAATTTCCTAGCAATTTCTTCCCTCAAAATTCACAAAAATA
This sequence comes from Agapanthus africanus, assembly GCA_030015575.1. Classification (NCBI taxonomy): domain Eukaryota; kingdom Viridiplantae; phylum Streptophyta; class Magnoliopsida; order Asparagales; family Amaryllidaceae; genus Agapanthus; species Agapanthus africanus. The sequence continues at coordinate 425,946,141 of CM057349.1, forward strand.
CCCCCCATCCCCTCTTTGGCCGAGCCTCTCCCCATTTCTGCCTTTTGCATTTGTTTAGCTCTTTTCTCCATTTTCTTGCTCACTAAACACTTCAAAAATCCCAAAAATAATCCACAAAATCCTAAAATAAAATAAAACCATCTTTTCTTTCACTAATCCTTCTTGGATCTTCAACAAAGCATGGTTTTTTTTTTTTTGATGCTATGATGAGGGATTAAGTTTCATTTTGGTGTTCGTGGGGAGATATAATTTCTTACCTTAATCCATAATTAGTTGTTTTTATCTTAATCTAGCTATTTAAGTTAGCTAATTATGTGTTTTATATAGCTTTTAAATCATGATTAATTCATTTATATTTGTTTTAAGAAATTCATGTTAGGGTTAAAGTTTGTTTAAGTGATTAATGTTCATTTAAAGTGTTAATTTGTGATTTGGAAAAGATTAACCTAGTAGAAATGTTTATTATTGTTAATGAATAATTTGTTTAATTATGCAATTTTGCTTACTAGGTTTTTGCTAAAATTTATTTAGCAAGTGTTAAAAATTTAGAAATGGTTTAGATAGCTTAGTTAAGCTATTATAAGGTGTTTGTAATCGCTAGATGTGCGTTAGCTTGAAACTAGTGAGACATATTGCGATAAGTTGCTTACTAGGTTTCGGAGTTCTTCCGACGTGGGTTCGATTTTATATCTATTTTATTCCTCGTAATTGTTTGTGTTGTGTTGCGCGATCGGGACGATCGGGGTCTAGACTTGGTGTTTTGTAGTTTAGCGACCCCAGTTAGGGTTTTTGGCCGATGTCGTGCGCGATAGATGCGCTAAGCGCGCAATGTAATTTTCCGGGCGTTTTCATCGCGTTTCGTTGTCTTTTCGTCATTGTAGGATATTTTGCTTATGTGTTGTGTTGTGAAATTTTAGGTTCACAGGCGGGGACTACGGACACTGCTACAAAGGGAAAACAGGTAGTAAGATTCACCTAGCTTGGAGCGTTGGTGAGTAGATTTAACATCTACAGGAGAATCGTCCGCATGGCGTTATGCATCTGGGCTAGAGATGTTATTTATGTCGCATATTCTATGTCATATTTAGAATTGCGCATTTACCCTATTACTTAGATATTGTTGTGCTTGGACTAGTATCCTTAGGACACTGCACATATTATTAACGATTCATATTGCACGAGCACTGATTGTATGCTACACACACCGTCAATAATTGCCATGTCACGCACAACCCACTTATAGATATGATATTACTTGGTTAGGGACATTGAGACTTTGATTCATATTTCTTTACGCATTGACTTATAGCATACCTGTATACCTACATGCTTACACATATGCTCTGACATACTTACATGCTAGTTACCTGTATACCTATAGAGTATTGTACCATTAGTGATAGGTACATACACACTTTATGACATAGCTACAGGTATACCTTGCACACCTATTTCACTTATACCCAGGGGGTATACTACATCATTACTTATAGGTAGATACATATATCTTACTATACCTTTATGTTTTCACATACATCTGGTTATAGCTACATGTTTACCTTTACCTGATGTTATTTTAGAATTGGAGAAAATTAGGAACCGCATGATATTTATATTAACTTGTTGCCGTTAATTAGCGGCTTTTCCTTTATATGCTTACATTTCCGTTTATGTTGCATATATTATATTCAAGGATTTTTGCATTGTGATATGGATTTTTCATGATATTTTCTGGATTTGGGGACCGTGGGAGTTCATGAAATTATGCATTATTTGAAAAACCCGGTTTCCCTTGATTTGATATTTCAGCAGCCACCATGAGAATTATCGGTTCTGATATATATATACCCCACGCGAGAAAAAGAGGGGTCCGTATGCGGGTACATGGTGGGGCCCTGAGGTACCCCGGGGCAAGAATTTCGTGGAGCTAGACGATGAGTTAGTGGGGGAACTATACCATCCGGTGACATTACCAATGACTCAGCGGTTATCATGGGGATACCGACGGGAGTCATGTTCGTATAGATACGTCGAGAGGCGAGAGTCAGAGCTAGGGACTCGAGCTTTCGGGATAGCGTATGGTACGTACCTATCAGGGTGCCAGTCATGGTGACAGCACCTGATAGACCTGCATTTCTGTGTCGATGCTTGACATATTGGTTTCAAGATATTTCTTTTTACTCCTTTGTATATATAACAGGGGTTTAAGCCGCTGTTATATATGCCCTTACACCAATATTAGTGGAATGGAACGCTAATATATGTGTATTGACATTAAATTACATACATCATCATATTTATTCATGCAAATATATTTAGGATGTTAGATTTTTACTTGATAATTTGATTTGGGATATAGGTGATTCATTTGATATTGGATACAGGATATTTATGAGATTGCTGATTTGTACATTCAGGATATATGAGATTTATTCGATATTGTACATTCAGGATTTGTGAGACTTATATGATATGAGAGCCAATTTGGGGGCTGATTTGAGGAATTGGGATTTGGATTTGTCTTGATGGATTGTGATCCTACCACGATGTCAGGATTCTGTGGAAATGACATATTTCATTCCATACTCCACATTTATTGTTTATGCGCTGCTTCATGTATTAGTAGTACCTGTTAGAGTACCTTTCATGACTGTTGCATTTACATACCTTTATTTATATGCATTGCTTCATGTATTAGTTGTACCTGCTAGTATACCTTTCATGATTATTGCATTCATATGACTTTTTATTGCTATTAATTGCACATGTTAGATCCACGCTGTACGTGCATACTTGCAATTACCTGCATATGTTATTTACTATTCACGAGTTGGCAACTCACCCCCGTTGTGCCGCAGTTTGTTTTGCAGGGTGTTTCCCAGAGTAGTTGAGGCAGGCTATTCTTCTATCATCTTTTGCTACGGATACCGCATCAGCTCACAGTGTGCAGTTTGCTTAGGTGGGTTTTGTAGTTATTCGTTTGTTGTATTATATATTCGTTTTATCCTTGTACTCTCCATCTACTATATTTTCTTGTTGACTTAGAAACTTGGTGAGGACGATATTGTATATTATTTGTGACTTGTTGTCTTTTATACAGTTTCCTTTCTATCGTCTTTTATTTCTTCACTACGGCGTCGTATATTTGTTGTGGTGGTTTTTTTCACCTTTGGGCGTGTATTTGCTCCCGTTTGGGGATACTTTACTTTATATTTATGTTGTACCCATTTTTGGGGCTAGCTTTTACAAAGGTGGTGCTGCAAAAATTTTAAAGGAAATAAAGTTGGACTTTTAAAGAATTTGGGTTGTGATTTCAAAGACTTTTAAACAATGTTTCTTATCTTTTCTTGTCTTTTAATGGTTTAGATTTCTGGGTTTTGGCTTTCTTTTACTGCGTTACGCCTGTAGACGTTGCGTAGTATTAGGGCCGTCATGTGCCAATTTCGGGTCGTGACACGAAACCATGATATCAGTAAATTGATGTAACTGGAGAATCATGTAAATGGAAGTATATCCATGGTTCGGTTCAGTCAATACAGATTGAATAGATTGAATATATGTATTCATTGATTCATATTGGATTGTAATATTGTAGATAGTACTTGAATCGTATTCAAGTCAGATTATTATAATGTGACTCGATCTGAGTCAGAACAATTAGAAAAGAAATTGAAGTCCTGATTGTTTTGATGTTATCGTTAACCGCTGCACATGGGCGGCAGAATTTGTGTCTTTTTCAAAGAAGATTACCGTATTGATAACACCGTTGTTAAGTTGTCTACCTTAGATAGGTAAGCACCCATATCTCCAGCTCCCTGAGGCTCAAGAGACTGGTCCCGCTTAAACCTATATTTACTAGGGTCCTTAGGGTAATTTATAGAACTTGAGGGGGGTTTATGTAAAAATAATTTGTATACTTTTCAAAATAAACCCCAAATATTTAATTATCGTCTTTAGAGTTTTCATTGATGTAAATTTGATATATGTGACATTTCTAGTGGATAAAACCTAATTTTCATAATATAGGGTATTTATTTGAAATATTAAACTTGAATGGAGTTTCATGGTATTTTCATGTAAAATGATTCTTTTTTTATTTAGAAAAATTGGAATATTTATATTATCACAAAAATAGTTATTTTGATGATACATATATATATATATATATATAGTTATATGAAAATAATTTTAATATATTATATTTCTAGAAATCTCATTTTCTTAATATATTTGTATTTTAAATCTCTCGAGACCGAATGCTACTTGCGGAGGTCTGCATCTCGCACTACTAAGCCTGAGGATGTGCGATAATCCGCACCATCCCGAATGGGTTCCCCAAATGTGTTGTAGCGGCGCTTTGCAAAGATTTGTGTAAATACATATTTCTTGTAGAAAAAGGTTTTATTAATAAATGGTATTTATATGTAAAATCTTGTTTTCCCGTATTCTATGTTCCCAAAAGATATTGTGCTATGTTTTATATGAGTGTTGTGAGGAGGTAGATCATTACCTCGTGATCTACTTAAAGGTATAGCAAGATTATAATGTTTTAATTTCGAAATTAAACTACATGGTATTTTACTGAAAAAGTACGATAAAAATTGCAATAAGAAATATTTTGCTATGAAACTTGTTCAACATATTTTGTTAATGATTAATAGTCAAGATGTAAGAGTTTAACATGGTCGTATTAAGGAAAATTGAACTTTATAAAGAAAACCGAATCGGAAGTCGGATTTAACTCCGCTTCCGTCGTATTTTAGAAATATGAGTTTTAAGAATAAAAAAGAGGAGAGGGAGGAGGGACTTATGGGCTTAGAGGTTAGAGAAGAGGGAGAGGAAGACGTAGGATTTACCGGTGCGTCGTTTCGTCGCCGGAAGCTTCTAGAGTCGTCATCGGAAGATCGCCGGAGTTTTGCCCTTCGCTAACTCCACTTGTACACAAAAGTTCTATAGAGTTTTCTTAAGAGTTTGGACAGAATTGTGAGTGAGGGGGTGTGTTTAGGATGGTATTTATAGGGTAAAGCTAGGGTTTAGGGTAGGTGAAATGGTGTAAAGAAAAATGTATTAAATTGTATTAAAAATATGGTTTAATGGGATTTTAAAGTGTTCTGTTCATGTGCAGGAAATTTAAACTATACAGGGGTGTTAAGAAGACCAAGAGACACAACTTTTGTGTTGGAGGATCGGCGATCCGGCCGAGTCCGGTCGGCGGAGGCAGACCGAGTCGCCGGTCCGAGTCGGGCCGGGGCTCGCCGCCACATGTCCCTCGTCGCTTGGTGTAGCCCCTGGATCAGTTTGTTTTACATGTGTAGTGGAGTTTTTACGAGTTATGCACGTGTAAACCCTTGGACTTCTAAAATTTTAAAAGAAAACAATATTCAAAATAATGTGGGTGATGGGATTTGAACTCTGGTGGCTTGGTTCAGCAGTGCAAGGTCTTACCAATAAGCTACAAGCTCCTTCTTGCTATTAAAAAGCAAAACAAATTTATAACTTGTGCTCAGGCAAAAGTACCCCTTTCTGGATTTTTGAAAATTTTTTACAGAAAGTTTAGGGTTGTTACAATCTATCTCATAAATCCAAAACCCAGGATTTAGAAGGTATCATATTGATCATGTATAGAGAATCAATGTGATAAGAGGAGATTGACCAAGTGTAGCATAAGAAACAACTTTCCTATCAAGAGTATGTCATCCACGTACAATACGAGGAAGACCACAATACTCTCTACTATCTTTTTGTACATATAAGGTTCATCTACCATTTTGATGAAGTCAAACTCTTTGACTACCACATCAAAACAAATGTTCCAACTCCGCGATGCCTGCTTTAACTCGTAAAGCAACTTGCACACGTTTCCGCTGCTCCCACTGTCTGCGAAGCCCTCTGGCTAAGTACTTATAGATGATTTCTACTAAATCAATATTTAGGAAAGCAGTCATGACACCCAACCGCCAGATATCGTAGTCATGGTATGTAGCAATGGCAAGTAGGATCCGGATGGACTTAAGCATAACCATTAGAAAAGGTTTCATCATAATCCACATCTGAATCGATGACGAAAACCTTTTATAATAAGTCTAGCTTCGAAAGTCTCAACTTTTCCATCTACACCAAGTAATCTTCTCAAGATGTACTTGCTCTTGATGGGAATTTAACCCTTCAGATAAAGCAACCAAAGTCCATACTTTGTTGGTGTATATAGATTCCATCTTAGATCGCTTAGCATACAGCCATTCTTACAGAGTCCCCACTCTTATGGCCTGCTCGAAACTAGTTGGGTCATTACCTCATGATGCAATCCTCGCTCCCACTATCATAGAGAAAACCGAAGTATCTCTCAGGTGGGTGAGGAACCCTACCAGACCGGCGGAGAGGCTGAGGTTCGTCTGGAACTATTGAACCCTCCGGTTCTACCAAATCATCAGCTGTAGTTTGTATAGCTGGAACTCCTTCCAGTTCTACCTCATGACCACTAATTTCTTTCCAAAATAAATTCCTTTTCTAAAAAAGATGGCATGCCGAGAAATAAAACAACTTTTTTTCCTCGGTGTAGTAGAAGATATTCCCTTGCTAATGCTTGGGATATCCAACAAACTTCCACAGAACTGACCTTGTCTCGAGCTTGTCCGGATTTTGATTTTGACATAGGCCGGACAACCCCAGATCTTAACATACTTAAGAGATGGGCTCTTCCCATACCATATCTCATATGGAGTGGTAGGCGCCTGATTTGGTTGGAACCCAATTCAATAGGTATGCAGCTTCTCAAGTGCATAACTCCCAAAAGGAAATAGGCAACTCAGTAGTACTCATCATAGAGCGCACCATATCTATTAGGGTGCGATCACTCCGCCCCGATACATCGACGTGCTGTGGTGTATACGGAGGAGTAATGCTAAGAGAGAATCTCATTCTCCTTTTGAATAGTCCAGGATCTCCGTGCTCAAGTATTCTCCTCCCTGATCACATCAAAGGACATAATACTTATACCCTTTTTGGTTCTCTACTTGTGATTTATATTCTATGAATTTCTCAAAAGCTTCAAACTTGTGTTTCAACAGGAACATATGTCCGAATCTTGAGAGATTATCAATGAATATAATGAAGTACAAAGAACCAGTCCTGGCATGTGTAGACAGGGGACCTACATACATCATCATGTATCAATCCCAAGAGTTCACTAACTCTTTCTCTGTTTCCAGTAAACGGAGTTATGGTCATTTTATCTTTGTGACATGACTGGCAAGTTTCATAAGATGTAAATTCAAACTGATTTAAATATGCATCTTAATGTAACTTAGCTAGTCGGGTCGCATTGATATAACCTACTCTACAATGCCTCAAGAAGGATTCGTTCATTTCTGAACTCTTCCTCTTGTGTGTGTTCTGTACGTTAAGAACTGCAGTTTGATTTAGAACGTATATGCCATTAGATAACGTGACTGATCCGATCAACTCTTGATATAGGAAATGTTTAAAACATTATCCATCAATACAAAATTATATCCTTCTTTACTAAATAAATAGACTGATATGATATTATATATCAGGTTCGGTATCTAATAGCATTCGTTCAGGATCAATGTATTACCATTTAGTAATACAAGGTGATAACTGCCAACACCTTGGCTGCAACAATTGCACCGTTTCTAACTCTTGAAATTTTATCACCCATTCTCAGTTCTCTGAAATGAACACACCCGAAGAAGATGCATCATCATGCACTTTCTTCGTTTGAGGCGGCACAAGAATCCTGGAATTCCCTAATTTCCTGCTCGGTCTTATAACAATTATAAGTTGGAGCGGGACTAACGTTCCCCAGCTCAGTATAACAAGCGGGTTCGGTCAATTCATCCATATTATTATCTTGATTAAGGTGTGACATGGTCTCTACCTAGAGAGAGAGAGAAGAAAACACTCAGCATACGCTCTTGCAAGATTAGTTTGGTTATTATTTTATCTAATCAGGATGGCTCCCATTGTTTTTATCAAATCTACCTTCAAACCCTAAAAGGAAAGACTAGCCGGGATTAATTACACCCTATAAGTTCGCCAATCTTTCAGCCAGGCCAGTGCCGGTACTTTGAGGGAAGTTCCCCGTGCTTTCGCATGGACCTAATTAAAATAAACCTCATCGTCCCATGGACGTAACCCCGTTGACACCTTTTTAGACACCTACTTGATCGGCTGATTGTAAAGTGCAAAACTCACCCAAGAGTAACTCTTACTCGCAATGGGTATCGGGATCCAACTATCTCATAGAAGGTATGCAATCTCATTGCAAATTTCAACACTTGAAATTCCCGATAATTTTGCCCCTAGCAGGCTATGACCTTGACGCGGGCCAACAAACCATAGTCCACTAATCAAGTTTAACCCGTGCATTTCATGATTGAATTAAACCCACCCGCACAATCCTTGACGCAGGCCAACAAAGTCGCATGACCACCCTAACTCAATCGCATCATATGCTTTAGCAGATAAGTATAAATAGCTACCGCACACTACGCCTTGACGCAGTCCAACAAACGTAGCATGAATACTATGAAGTACTTATCTGAAATGACGGAGGGCTACGATAGGTTTTTAAGAAATCCTTTTGCGTAATGAACTTGATATCGTTGTAGAATCAAATGATTTAAAATAGAGTGTTTTTTAGGCTTTTGTTAGTTTCGCTAAAGAGTCAACTCCCGGTGAAGGGATCCCGACCCTTTTCCCGTCGAATGAGGTGCGAGATATTCACAAATCACTATGCAAAGCAAGAACTAGAAAAGCAATCAAAAGACGAAATCGAGGGTTGTATCATCTGCCAGTTATTGCTAAAGAGGCCACTCCCGGTGAAGGGATCTCGGCTCTTTCCTTATCGAATAAGTTGCTGGATATTCTACAAGGAATACCACTATGCAAAGCAACAATTAGAGCTACCTGTTTTTGAAAATTCGAATCCACAACATCTTTAGATTTATTTTCTTTCATTAATCTCATTAATGAATGTCCCATAATTTAAGTTACCTAAGCATCACGGATAAATGCAACGTACGCTTATGCCATCCGCATTCGCCTCGATGTCCCGTCATGCACCGTTAGGTTAGGTAACTAACGGCAAAGCGGGGCAAGGCTAGAGCGGGTGTAAAACATAAGCAACGTCTATATAATATATCACATATACTATATACATTATCTATCTTATCATATAAAGTGATCACATCGCAGAATATCGCAGCAGAAATCAACATATGAAATATTGGATATACTGGGATTTCCGGGTTTTATATTAAGCCTGTATAAAACATGGATTCCACGGTCGTGATGAATAGCCAAACCCACATCTCTAGACCCCTACGAGAGCGGCAAGCAACCCTACCAATTCTAGAGTTAGGAGACCTGGACTCGACGCCTCGAGATGGTCTCCCACTGGACTCTAGAACCCGGTTACTTGTGCTCCCCTCCTTGGGTCTATCCTAATGCGGAAAAGTAAATAATATACATCAATGGTGACATCTTCCTCAACCCGGAAGTACCCCAATAAAAGAATATTACATACAAGTTTTTACATGAATGAAAATGAAAAAACTCTCATCTCACATAATGGCTATTCAAACATGACGATCCAATATAACATATACCAGCAACACATAATATCACATGTCATCAACGTAAGTGAATATGCGTATCCCAATTGTCGTTGACGTATAGCAATGAAATCGACGATACACCACATATTACACTTACGGTCGCAAAAAAGAAAATGAAAACTACAACAATTGGAATCCGCAACCATCTTAGACATCATAAATCCAATGTATCACATATTTCGAATTTCATGCATAACCAAATGAATTCCTTAGACATCGCATGCCTAACAATTATAAACCCCGCATTTTAGTCTCGATATCGAAAACACTTTTCAATATCAAATCGGGTAATTCAACAAGATTCCCGACATCCCGATCGAATGCTCTTCGGAAACTTTAGTAGATGGACGCACCCCCGATACCGTCGACGAAGTGCACTTAGGCGGAACACCACGGCCGCGAGCACCCGGACAGATGCTTTTGGTAACGAGGTTCTCCTACAGTCACTTGGTCGGGGCTATGGGGCGTGGCTATCTAATAAGCTTACCCGGCGAGTATCCGCGTACGCTACGTGATTGCGACGGACTTTTGATCATATCAAAATCCCGTGGCAACCGATCAAATGAGACTAAATTGCTAGATTTATAAAATTCAAATTAGTTTTCTTGTGGATTCCAGTATTGTATCCCATCACATGATATCCGGACGACGTTAAACTTTTCGATCGATTCATCAAAGTCCCACAATTCCCCGAGAGCTCAACACTTGAGCATAGTTTAAAAATACCGAGAACATGCCACAGTACCTATGGACCAACCGTAGAAGGGCAGACTCAAGCCTCATAATGGCACCGCGGAACTGCCGCAAACCCTAAGGTTCAAAAGCGGTTCCATGGTCATTATATCGAGTTAGGGTTTCATTCTTCTAGAGAGTCCACAGAATTACTTGCATGATTTTCCGAATACGTTAAACTTGGAAAAATGGGTTTTTGATATTCGTTCGAACTTTTTAAGTTCGCCTAAACAACATGTGAATACCCGAAACAATGTTAAAACTACGAATACGAAACACTCCGAATTTCCTATACTGTAAGATGACATCACATGCAAACTTAGCAAAAACTAGCAACACCCGAAACACCAAAACCCAGAGACTGGAACACACCAAAAAAATTTAACCCAAAACTCCACTATGTGGTTGAGCAGGCCGGTTTTGGAAGGTAAGTGGCCGGCCATAATCCGGTGAGGGGGGCTAAATTTTCTTATGTGTTCATGTTGCATCTCATACAACATTCTGCAGTTGTTTAAAAAAAATTTGAAGACTTTAAAAATTCGACAGAAACTAAGTTGCAATGTTTCAAGTTTCGGAGTAGTTTCGGTTTCGTAATCTAACAAACATCGTCTAATTTTCTAGCATGACTCTGTTACCACTGCAGGGTTTTCTAGCACGGCAGCAAAGTTTCGGGAGGTATCGTCCATGCCAATTTCAAAAATTTGCCGTTCTAGCAAACCCTAACCCTAGAATCTTTACTAGAAAATCCGACGAATACATATATAAACAACTTTACATCTAAGTGAATAAGGAATACAAACTTTGTAGACCAGTCCTTCACTTCTAAAGCTCCGTGTAGTAGTCCCTTCGCTGCATGTAGTGAACTCCCGGACTCTTGAAAAGGTTCACTTGAAGAAATGAACGAGCTTGCTCAATGTCTTCGAAGCCGAAGATGATCTACGTCGAGAAGACTCAAGCCCATGCTATCTATTCACTAATGGTGAAATTAGTGAAGCAAACACCCTAAACTAAATAGCTAATAGTAGAGGATGATGAAGTAGAAAATGGGCTCACTTTAGATTTGTTTTTCTCACAATATTTTCTCATCTTGAGAAAAGCTAGCAAACTTTCTCAATGAAGAAGAAGATGAAGAATGAAGATGAGAGAATGAACTCTTGAGGTGAAAATAGCAACCATGGGTGAGTTAGTGTCATACACTAACCCTTATAGAGACTAAACCATGGCTAACAACAATGGTTAGGTTAATAAATATCTACAGGTAAAACAAAATTAGTGGACTTGGTCAATGGTTCCACAAGCTTCTACAAGCTTGAACCATGTGAATAATTACCAACTAATTTTGATTAACTTTAAATAAATAAAACCATTTCATTATTATAAGCATTGTGTACGTCTCATACACCCATGTAGCATGTGGCGTCTAGCATGACACAAAAGATGTACATCAATATATATCACATATATACCAAGTATACACTGGTGAGAAAAAGAATTCTTAAGTGAGCTAATATTAGTTAATGTAAGTTAATATATCAAATATATAATTATACATTAAATTATTAAATCAACCCTTGATTTAATAATTCGGCTATATCGCATACAACCGACTAATATCAAATGTAACAATCTATCGAATCAACACTTGATCCGATAACCCGGCTATATCACCAATAACCGACCGATATCACATATCGCAAGAATAGAACGTGGTATCACATATGCGTATTAATGTCGGTCCCGCACATATCACATATGTGCTCCTGCTTCGTTTCGCATGAACCAGGAAACCTCTGTATAGGACTCTAAAGACTCATCAATACGCCGGAAGTAGGTGATGATCATATCAAACACTCACAAGCCGCAAGCAGTCTGCTAAACGTAACGGCCACCCGGGTATTGAGCGATCAGAAGATCAACAAGGAAGCCTGCTCATTCTTTTGCGAATCCAATCAGTAACACTACCGTACAGTCCGGTCTCTTCGTCTAATATGTCGCATATATCGTCTGGGGGTGGTAAACGTCAGACCCCAATAACTCGATAAGTCGTGCTGATGTGAGGCTCATAGTGGGTCAAGAAACTACTGATAACACTTACCAGTAAATCTCAGAAATAGCCCTAGCCAGGGACTTACTATTATGGCCAATCGAGCACAGCGCAACATCAACCCCCAATACCGGGAGAGACAAAATCCCCTCCTATCACTCATTGCCTCCATGTGACTCGGGACTGTACCCAAAAACCACCGTTTTGCACGTTCTCTTGAACGTGGTAAGATGGAAATCAAAGCACAGTGGGAATCACACAAGACTCTATGACGATCTCGGGTCGACAGACTAACCTGTACCAATGTCATCAGAGAACTGCTATCTGACGTGAGGTATAATACCAACTAGGAGTTCTCAGCGAGTCCGTCCAGTGTACCCAGTCTCCACTGAGCACCTGTTTATCATCTCTGATGTCAAACACCAATGATATGGGATCATCCATCGCCCATCTACATGGGTCGAGAAGGTATACGCTAGTTTACTCTGGTATATCGATGCCCCGTCTCGATACACCTACGACTAGGGACATTAAAGGATGTACTCACGGACTACCTTTGTCCCACTAGTATGATCCACATTATAATCCAGGTAGTCAAGTACACATCCTAAGGGCTTTATCAACATGTAACAGAGAGACAATCAGTGTACATGTTAAGATAAAGAGTAACCAGACATACTATCATGTCGAGAAAGAAATTCCTCCCTGTATATGTCCAAGCATCCACTATAATATACATCATATGTACAATAATGGCCTCTAGGACATACATATAACTAACAATCTCCCACTTGCACTAGGGCCATATGTTGTAGTATCCAATACCCAACAATCAGTAGTGGTTGTAGTAACCCATACCCAACCATCCCATAAAAGTCTCTCTTGGGAAAATGCCTTTGTGAGTGGATCCGCCGTGTTGTCCTCTGAGTCTACTCTCCTAACCTCGATCTCCCTGAAGATCAACCATCTCAATGATCAAGTGATACTGTCTTAGAATATGTCTGGGTCACTGATGGGACGGGGGTTCCTAGGCTCAAGGCATAACTCCATTGTCTCACAATGGTAGGAACGAAGTTCGTCTCATGAACTAATATACACCCAGACTGCCTCTTTGGTAGCATCTTTGGTAGCGATGTATCCAGCCTTTAATGTCTAGTTTGCCATGGTATCTAGCTTGGAACTTTTCCAACATACCGTCCCTCCACTGAGGGTAAAGCCAATGCCTGTGACTGATATTCAGTCGACCTTACCACCCCGAGGAAACGACCATGATTTGGCCGATCTTCAATTCGTCGGGAGGGGATTGGTTCTCGTGCTCCCTGTCTGCCTATCGCTTGTCCCGCAGGTACTTCGCTAGGTGGCCAGAGCGGATCAAATCCTCAATGTAATCGCGGAGTTGTTTACAGTTCTCGGTCGGGTGGCCCTGCAACCTATGGAAGGCGCAGTACGAGCCACGGATACGTTTAGCCACTCTATGGGTGACCGGCGGGAGCTTGAAGAATCACTCGCCCTTCGCCTCCTCTAACAGCTCAGTCTGAGAGATGTTGAGAGGAGTATACTCCTGGAACTTTGGGGAGTATGGTTTTGGCCGGTCGACCTTCTTCTTCTCTTCTCTGCCCCTTTTCTTTTGGTCGGCTTGGTCTCCCAGGGGCAGGTTGGCGTTCACCTTAGACTCGAGTTGGATCTCTCGCTCGGTCTAAGCTTTTACCTCGGTTATGGTCTTAGGTTGCACTAATGCAAAAGAGTGGAGCCACTCTTTATGCCTAAGACCCGACCTTAGGGCAGTGATGACAATTTCATCCCGGTGCTCGGCAACCTCGAAAAGAGTGTTGTAGAAGCGACTGACGTATCCTTTACAGGATTCCTTGTACCCGCTCTTTATGGTGAAGAGGTAATCGACAGTTCGCTTCTGTCGTCTGTTTCTGACGAAGTGGCCAAGGAACTGGGCGGACAGCTCATCAAAGGTAGAGATGGAGCGTGGCGTGAGTCCTCGGAAGTAGTTCCGTCCAGCCCGGATGAGGGTGGCGGGAAATGCTCGGCATTGAGCAGCGTCGGAGCTATCCTGGAACCTCATGCCCGCCATAAATGCGTCCAGATGGTCCTTCGGGTCGGATTTCCCATCGAAGAGGGCCACCTTGGGAGGCTTGTTCCTGGACGAGACGTGTACGACGAGCAACTCTTCGATGAAGGGATTCGTAAGTGAGTCGGCAGCGTACCTAGCCCCTTCACCGGATGTATGACCCTCCCGATGTATACCCTTGATTTTCTTTTCGAGAGCGTCGAGGCGGTCGTGATACCTTCAGGATTCGGCGCAGTTAGAGTGGTGGCCATTCCTGCTTGTGGTCTACGCCAGGCCGTGACTCCGATTCCGTTCTATAAAATTCCGTAGGTCCCCAGGCGAAGTCCTTCTTGAGTCTTCACGGCGAGTGTCGTTCGTGCGATCCCGTCGAGGGAGGGGGTGTCGGTCATTCCTAGGTGCAGGCGAGCTGACCGATACCTCCTCGGGAGGGACAGGAACGCGATGGGCCTCACAGCGATGGGCTATTTCATAAGACCGCGGCGTGGGCCCATGTGGTGTAACACCCAAGTTCATTTATACCAATTCCAATTCGCGTATTTCTTTAATTATGGTATTTTTATTGATTTATTGTGTTTTGCGTGCAAATAGTGTTTTTGACATTTGTATTTGCATCCGACCCGACCCGCTTGCTTGAAACCAGTATTGATTAATGTTTATATTTTATCCTTACTTGTTACGTAAACTTGTGCACTTTCATGAATACTGCATACTGGCATTTTATCTGGCATTTGCATTTCTACAAGATTGCATTTTAGGTCACATGAAATATTTTTAAAATATATCGCATGGCCTGCATGATACCCCAACCCTGTGGCAGCATCCGCGCATCTTGTTCTCGTCCCGTTCAGTGAAATGGACTTGTTTGGATGGTTACGCGCACGTACGTGCATCCGTTCTTGAGGGTATGCATTTTCGTTACCCAGATATCAAATTTTAATTTTGGTCGACATATATATTATTCATATTTTGAAACTGGATTTTTAGACCCGACCTGGGTGCATTCTGGAGTAAATTTGTATTTACCAGAATATCAAATTTTATTTATATAATA
Source organism: Agapanthus africanus (assembly GCA_030015575.1). Taxonomy (NCBI): domain Eukaryota; kingdom Viridiplantae; phylum Streptophyta; class Magnoliopsida; order Asparagales; family Amaryllidaceae; genus Agapanthus; species Agapanthus africanus. Next base: position 425,961,689 of record CM057349.1, read on the forward strand.
TTAATTTTATAAACTGTTACATATTAAAATTTAGTTAACTAATAAAAGATTTTTTTAAGTTTAAATCTAAACTAATTTCCTAACAAACTAACAACCCCTTTCTCTCTCTCTCTCCTCTGCATATATATATTTGTATATTTTTTATTTATTTTTTTTTCTTTCCTTATTTAATACACGGCATCTTCTTCTTACTTCTTCTTCTTCTTTCTTTTTCTTGATCTTGTTTCTTGATTCTGGTGATCACCGCCGGAGCCGTGCTCGTCGCTGACGATCCGAGTGATCCAGTGAACGTACCTTGCCTGTGTGATCACCCTCTTGCCTTGCCTGGACCCGTCCCGCGTGCCACGTGTGCGTTGCGACGATTTACCAACGTCGGACGTGCCGTGCATATCCGTCGCGTGATTCGATCGAGACAAGTTTATCTTGCTACATGCTATGTTACTCTATTTACATCTATTTGAATAAATATAACACTTGTATTTTAAATCATGCATCCCATGTTTAGTTTTACTGTTTTACGACATCCGTATGCATCCGTACAAGTTATTTCACATCTTGTGCATACAAACCTATCTTGTTACATACTATATCACAATATACTGCACCCAATGGAATATTTACATCTCATATTGTTTAGTGGTACATCCTGCATTTACCAGTTTATCATTTTTACTGTCTTCGGACATCCGTGTGCATCCATATCATTATTTACATGTCTAGTCGCATGCTAATTCATCTTGCTACATGCTAGGTATATCATCGTGCATCCATATAAGTAAAATGTTACCCATTTATCATATTATGCATCCATACTGAAGTTTTACTATTTTCGGATACCCGATTGCATCCATATCATTTAAAATATATATCGTCGTAATATTTCTTATTATTATCTTTAATTAGTTTATAATCTGTATTTTATAATATTATACAAAATATAGTTTGAAAATATTATAGTTTACACATGAAACGTCGTTGCAAAGCGGATACGACAAATCTGAAATTTACTGTACACGTTACCTTATAAAATTCATTATAAATCATAGAAAAATTATTAGTATAATTTCTTTAGTTCGTTACGAAGCTAACTCATAATACTATAACTCTAAGAAATATTTATTTGCAAAATAAATTGTTTAAATAACATAAAATGCAAATGAAGATATCTCTAAACTGTTGTCCAGGGAAATTCCAGCAGCAAACTTTCAATTTCGAATGTTCATAGCTTTTTGTAGGAACAACCTGAGATACTTCAACTTATAAAAATGAAAATCTTATTGAATTATCTTTGTTTTAGTATAATACACGTCCCTTTTGGAGAACGTTTGTTATTTTTAAGCTATTTTACAAATCAGGGTGACGCTGAATTTCTGAACGGAACTTTCTTGTGCATGGTTAATCAATACCACTTTTATAGTTATTAATCGGTTTGAATATGTTATCCATGTTAATATTATTATATCAATATCTATTTAATAAATAATAGTGCTTGTGTTTTAATATTCAGCAAATTTTACCGATTTACAGTTTTATAGTATCCGTATGGTTTATTACATATCTAGTTGCACGTCGAGACCATATTATTTCATGTTACTGTTGTATTAGTGCACCATGCTTAATAATGTACATCCTACATAGTCATGATGTAACCCCTAATAGATATTTTCACATCCATGCTTTCACCGTACATCCATACCTTTACCGTGATTCGATATTTGCTACATTTTACTGTTAGGCATCCGCTTGATACTTGTGCACTACCTGACATGACCTGATATATCACTACTAGATATGTTACCTGATCCTTCTTCTAATGCCGACAATCCTGACATGTTGTCCCGATGGACATATCCTGTTGTCTGTATAGACAAACATGTTCCTGCTTGATCCTGTGTTGGTATTAGCTCCAGACTATCAATACCTGACTTGAACACATAACCTTGGGGTATGGGGAAATCAAAAGTGTAAACTAAATGTAACTTAAAAGGGTATTATTTGATCCGTGGTCCCGGGGGGTAACGGGACAGCCATTCGTGACTCTTACATATTCTTGATCCGTGGTCCCGGGGGGTAAAGGGACAGAACCACTCTTGGTTCACATATTCCTGATCCGTGGTCCCGGGGGGTAACGGGACATTTCTTTTGAGTTACATGGAGGATTACATTAATTGATTTCGATCAACTTTAGAATAGATAACCCAGTAACACAGTTTAGATTGATCACTGCACGCCACATATATTGATACACTTCACTGTTCTATATCCGTGTCTTACTTATTACACTCATGTTACTGTTTATGATTCATGCCCGCACATCTCGTGTATCCTGTTCATTTATTATTGTTTGATATTATGACGCACTGACGTCTGGGTTTTGCATGGCCCAGATCCTCTACCTTTGTCGCAGGCTGATCAGGAGTACTTTCGCCGTTAGGCCGAGCAGTGAGGATCCAGTTAGTATCCAGTTTAGTTATGTTTTACTTTCCAGATGTTATTGCTCTTTGGATTTATTGCTTCCGCGTATTATTTCTTGACTCGTTTATTCTAGCTCATGGACATTACTAGATAGTTTATTTTATTTCTACTGTTCTTGATATCTCTAGACAGCCGTAATGTGACTGTGGAGGGATGTTTCCTATCCACAGGTAGAATGGTTGGCTCTATCACGTGCCTATCTTAGCGCACTCTGGGAAGCGGGGCGTGACAGGGTTTGTTTGGTATCAGAGCCATAAGATTTAGGTTAATCGGGTTTGATTCTTTTGTAGTTGGGTATTGGACCCAATACACGAATCAGAATACTCGTGATTAGTAACATGTCCTGCCACATTGTTATCGTGATTCTTGAATCATATCTTTCTCTTGATCCTTTTCCTTGACGATATGCAAACCACTTCGCATCTCGACTTGAAACTTTTGGTTCCCTATTGTTTATCTCTAGGAGTTGGGCGACTTGAATGGAGTTATGTGATTGTAACTATGAACTGCAGCATGGTTACAATGCGGTACTCAATTTAAGTAACTTGGAGTCCTAGTCTTGATTCATCCTCTTGTTTTATGATCGTTATATTACCTTGCTTCTCTTGCTTTCCAGTTCATATTTTATCATCAGCTTGAATCCTATTTACCGTGCTTAATCTTCTTCGGTGTTTGGCTTCAGGTGAAGTCATTTCGGATATCCTACTTGTTCATGTTTTCCCCGCATTAGAATTATTCGATTCTGGTGCATCCCATTGTTTTTTGTTGTCTTGGGAATGGACTTTCTCGGCACTTTCCACGCTCACATTGATTGTAGGGCAAAGAAAGTGATTTTCCAGATTCCCGGACATCCGGAGTTTATCTTTACTGGAGGAAGCAGTTCTGTCGGGCCAGTCGAGTTTAGGGCTAGGCCGACAAATAATGTTCTTTCGTCGATGGAAGTTGATAAGGAAGAAGCGCCAGCTGTAGTTCGAGATTTCACGGACGTTTTCAAGGACATCTCAGGTTTACCGCCGAAACGAGATGTGGAGTTCGCGATCGATCTTGTTCCTGGTGCAGCGCCAGTCTCAAAGGCGTACTACCCAATGGCACCAGTGGAGTTGGAAGAAGTCAAGAAGCATGTTACCGAATTACTTGAGAAGGGTTGGATTCGCAGCAGCAATTCACCTTAGGGAGCTCCAGTTCTTCTAGTAAAGAAGAAAGATGGCACAAGGAGGATGTGCATCGACTATCGAGAATTAAACCGGGTGACTATTAAGAACAAGTACCCGATCACTCGCATTGGCGAATTGTTCGAGCAGCTTAGTGGCGCAAGGGTATTCTCGAATCTGGATTTGCGATCCGGATATCATCAGGTCCGAGTTAAATCAGAAGATATCTGCAAGACTGCTTTCCGAACTCGGTATGGACATTACGAGTATTTAGTGATGCCATTCGGAGTCACAAATGCACCAGCGATATTTATGGACTTGATGAACCGAATCTTTTCACCATTCTTGGATCAGTTTATAGTGGTGTTCATCGAGGATATTCTGGTCTACTCGAGGAGTATTGAAGAGCATGCAGAACACTTGAAGATCGCACTGCAGACATTGAGGCAAGAAAGATTGTATGCAAAAATAAGCAAGTGCGAGTTTTGGCTTGAAGAAGTAAAGTTTTTGGAGCATGTCGTATCCGGAGATGGAATCACCGTTGATCCCGAGAAGATTGCGGCAGTTCGAGATTGGCCGATTCCGAAGAACGTAGCAGAGATCAGAAGCTTTCTTGGACTTGCCGGGTATTACAGAAGGTTCGTGGAGAATTTTGCCCGTTTGGCCGAGCCTTTGACCAAGCTTACGCGCAAGGAAATACCGTTTGTATGGACGGATAAATATGCGTCAGCTTTTGAGGCATTGAAGCAGAGATTGATAACCGCTCCTATTTTGACCGTACCAGACAGTTCCGGAGGATTGGTGATTCACAGCGACGCATCTGGGAAAGGTTTGGGATGTGTTTTGATGCAGCATGGAAAGGTTATAGCCTACGCATCGAGACAGTTGAAGACCCATGAGAAGAATTACCCAACTCATGATTTGGAGCTAGCAGCTGTGATTTTCACTTTCAAGATTTGGAGACACTACTTATTGGGCGAAAAGGTCGAAGTATTCACCGATCACAAAATCCTAAAGTATGTGTTCACACAGAAAGAGCTTAACATGAGGCAGCGTAGATGGTTGAAGCTGATGGCTGACTACAATTTTGATCTTAAGTACCATCCGGGGAAAGTTAATGTTGTGCCGGATGCGCTTAGTCGGTTGCCAGCAATTCAGACGTTGACTGCACGGAAGGAACTTATTGAAGACTTTCGGAGATTCGAGCTGGAGATCGTGCTACCGCAATCTTCGAGATAGTTGATGCAGCTGCAAGTACAATTGTCGTTGATCGAGAATATTAAAGCAGCGCAGTCACAGGACCCAAGATTGCAGAAGTTTCGAGAACAGGTTGAAGCAGGACTTCGAACGGACTTGTTGATTCATGAAGATGGTTCGTTGCGATATGGTAGCCGTTTGTGTGTGCTAAAGGGAGACATTCATGAAGAAGTTATGAAGGAGGCCCACAGTTCAGCGTATTCCGTACATCCTGGAGGCACGAAGATGTATCGTAATATATGACAGCATTTCTGGTGGGAAAGCATGAAACGGGAGATCGCCCGCTTTGTAGTAAAGTGCTTGGTGTGTCAGCAAGTTAAGGATGAACATCAAAGGGTTGCTGGTTTATTGCAACCACTTCCGATTCCTAAATGGAAGTGGGAACATATAATCATGGATTTCGTGACAGCTTTACCGTGGAGTCCAAAGGGCAACAATGCAGTTTGGGTGATTATTGATCGATTGACCAAGGCAGCTCATTTTATACCATTTCGAGTTGGTCAGTCAACGGAAACGTTAGCAGAACGGTACATGCAGGAGATTGTAAGATTACATGGAGTACCTATGAGCATCGTGTCCGATCGTGACACCCGATTCTTATCGCACTTCTGGAGAAGTTTACAAGAAAGTTTGGGGACTCGATTGAAGTTTAGCACAGCTTATCATCCTCAGACAGATGGCCAATCGGAGAGAACGATCCAAACTCTTGAAGACATGTTGAGAGCTTGCATGTTAGACTTCAAGGGTTCATGGGAGGATCATCTACACTTGGTGGAGTTTTCGTACAACAACAGTTTTCAGGCGACTATTCAGATGGCTCCATTTGAAGCATTGTATGGTTGCAAGTGTCGTTCACCTGTTTGTTGGGACGATGTTGGAGAACGAAGATTGTTGGGACCGGATTTGATCGTGCAAACAGTAGAGAAAGTTAATACTATCCGGAATCATATGAAGGCAGCACAAGATCGGCAGAAGAGTTGGGCCGATACATCGAGAAGACCTCTAGAGTTCGATGTTAGTGATCTTGTATTCTTGAAGATATCACCTACTAGAGAAGTGATTCGTTTAGGGAGTCAAGACAAGCTTAGTCCTCGATTCGTAGGGCCTTTCGAGATTTTGGAGCGTGTTGGAGAAGTGGCTTATCGATTGCCTTTACCACAATCTTTGGCGAATGTTCATGACGTGTTTCATGTATCTCAACTCCGTAAGTATGTTCGAGATGAAACACACGTGCTGGATCATTCGGTGCTGACTGTAAGAGAGGATTTGACTTTTGAGAAACGACCGATGTCGATTGTTGATCGAAGGAAAAAGGTCCTTAAGAACAAGGTTATCCTTCTCGTACTTATTTCTTGGGGAAATCACTCGCATGGAGAATCGACTTGGGAACGAGAAGACGAGATTCGACAGAAGTTTCCATACTTATTCTTGTAGTTCTTGATTGTTTATCTTTCCTTGTTCTTGGAATTTCGAGGACGAAATTCTTTTTGTAGTTGGGTATAATATAACACCCTAGTTCATTTATACCAATTCCAGTTCGCGTATTTCTTTAATTATGGTATTTTTCTTGATTTATTGTGTTTTGGGTGCGAATAGTGTTTTCGACATTTGTATTTGCATCTGACCCGACCCGCTTGCTTGAAACCAGTCTTGATTCATGTTTATGTTTTATCCTGACTTGTTACGTAAACTTGTGCACTTTCATGAATACTGCATACTGGCATTTTATCTGGCATTTGCAATTTTACAAGATAACATTTTAGGTCACATGAAATATTTTAAAATACATTGCATGGCCTGCATGATATCCCGACCCTGTGGTAGCAATCGCGCATCTTGTTCTCGTCCCGTTCAGTGAAACGGATTTGTTTGGATGGCTACGCGCATGTACGTGCATCCGTTCTTGGGAGTATGCATTTTCGTTACCCGGATATCAAATTTTAATTTTGGTCGACATATATATTTTTCATATTTTGAAACTGGATTTCTAGACCCGACCTAGGTGTATTCTGGAGTAAATTTGTATTTACCAGAATATCAAATTTTATTTATATAATATTAATTTTATAAACTGTTACAAATTAAAATTTAGTTAACTAATAAAATATTTTTTTAAGTTTAAATCTAAACTAATTTCCTAACAAACTAACAACCCCTTTCTCTCTCTCTCCTCTGCATATATATTTATATATATTTTATTTTATTTTTCTTTCTTTATATAATACACAGCCTCTTCTTCTTACTTCTTCTTCTTCTTTCTTCTTTCTTCTTTCTTGTTCTTGATCTTGTTTCTTGATTCCGCTGATCACCGCCGGAGCCGTGCTCGTCGCTGACAATCCGAGTGATCCAGTGAACGTACCTTGCCTGTGTGATCACCCTCTTGCCTTGTCTGGACCCGTCCCGCATGCCGCGTGTGCGTTGCGACGATTTACCGACGTCGGACGTGCCGTGCGTATCCGTCACGTGATTCGATCGAGGCAAGTTTATCTTGCTACATGCTATGTTACTCTATTTACATCTATTTGAATAAATACAACACTTGTATTTTAAATCATGCATCTCATGTTTAGTTTTACAGTTTTACGACATATGTATGCATCTGTACAAGTTATTTCACATCTTGTGCATGCAAACCTATCTTGTTACATACTATATTACAATATACTGCACCCAATGGAATATTTACATCTCATATTGTTTAGTGGTACATCCTGCATTTACCAGTTTATCATTTTTACTGTCTTCGGACATCCATTTGCATCCATATCATTATTTACATATCTAGTCGCATGATAATTCATCTTGCTATATGCTAGGTATATCATTTTGCATCCATATGACTAAAATGTTACCCGTTTATCATATTATGCATCCATACTGAAGTTTTACTGTTTTCGGATACCCGATTGCATCCATATCATTTAAAATATATATCGTCGTAATATTTCTTATTATTATCTTTAATTAGTTTATAATCTGCATTTTATAATGTTATACAAAATATAGTTTGAAAATATTATAGTTTACACATGAAACGTCGTTGCAAAACGGATACAACAAATCTGAAATTTACTGTAAACTTTACCTTATAAAATTCATTATAAATCATAGAAAAATTATTAGTATATGTTCTTTAGTTCGTTACGAAGCTAACTCAGAATACTATAACTCTATGAAATATTTATTTGCAAAATAAATTGTTTAAATAACGTAAAATGCAAATGAAGATATCTCTAAACTGCTGTCCAGGGAAATTCCAGCAGCAAACTTTCAATTTCGAATGTTCATACCTTTTTGTAGAAACAACCTGAGATATTTTAACTTATAAAAATGAAAACCTTATTGAATTATCTTTGTTTTGGTATAAGACACGTCCCTTTTGGAGAACGTTTGTTATTTTTAAGTTATTTTACAAATCAGGGTGACGCTGAATTTCTGAACGGAACTTTCTTGTGCATGGTTAATCAATACCACTTTTATAGTTATTAATCGGTTTAAATATGTTATCCATGTTAATATTATTATATCAATATCTATTTAATAAATAATAGTGCTTGTGTTTTAATATTCAGCAAATTTTACCGATTTACAGTTTTATAGTATCCGTCTGTATTTATTACATATCTAGTTGCATGCCGAGACCATATTATTTCATGTTACCGTTGTATTAGTGCACCATGCTTGATAATGTGCATCTTACATAGTCATGATGTAACCCATGATAGATATTTTCGCATCCATGCTTTCACCGTACATCCATACCTTTACCGTTATTCGATACTTGCTACATTTTACTGTTAGGCATCCGCTTGATACCTGTGCACTACCTGACATGACCTGATATATCACTACTTGACATGTTACCTGATCCTGCTTCTAATGCCGACAATCCTGACATGTTGTCCCGATGGACATATCCTGTTGTCTGTATAGACAAACATGTTCCTGCTTGATCCTGTGTTGGTATTAGCTCCAGATTATCAATACCTGACTTGAACACATAATCTTGGGGGTATGGGGAAATCAAAAGTATAAACTAAAGTGTAACTTAAAAGGGTATTACTTGATCCGTGGTCCCGGGGGGTAACGGGACAGAGCCATTCGTGACTCTTACATATTCTTGATCCGTGATCCCGGAGGATAACGGGACAGAACCACTCTTGATTCACATATTCCTGATCCGTGGTCCCAGGGGGTAACGGGATCCTTTGAGTTACATGGAGGATTACATTAATTGATTTCGATCAACTTTAGAATAGATAACCCAGTAGCACAGTTTAGATTGATCACTGCACGCCACATATATTGATACACTTCACTGTTCTATATCCGTGTCTTACTTATTACACTCATGTTACTGTTTATGATTCATGCCCGCACATCTCGTGTATCCTGTTCATTTATTATTGTTTGATATTATGACGCACTGACGTCTGGGTTTTGTATGGCCCAGATCCTCTACCTTTGTCGCAGGCTGATCAGGAGTACTTCCGCCGTTAGGCCGAACAGTGAGGATCCGGTTAGTATCCAGTTTAGTTATATTTTATTTTCCAGATGTTATTGCTCTTTGGATTTATTGCTTCCGCATATTATTTCTTGACTCGTTTATTCTGGCTCATGGACATGTACTAGATAGTTTATTTTATTTCTACTGTTCTTGATATCTCTAGACAGCCGTAATGTGACTGTGGAGGGATGTTTCCTATCCACATGTAGCATGGTTGGCTCTATCACGTACCTATCTTAGTGCACTCTGGGAAGCGGGGCGTGACATGTGGCGTCCAGCGGGTCATAGAATCGATCGCCGCGGGGGAGCCGCAGTCAACGGAGCGAGCACGGTGTTGTTCGGTGACGCCAGCGTGGGCGGCGTCATCCGCCCCTCTACGGGGTCGTGATTCCAAGGAGGGGGAACGGCAGCCTGGAGGGTGGGCCTACCGTTTGGACACGAACAAGGGCGTCAACTATGGACGCGAGCCTGTCGATCCGTGCCTAGAAGGCGTGGATGGCGTTCGGAGGGGGAGTAGATCCGCCCGCGCCTCCGTTGTGGGGAGGGGGTGACTTGTGCTGGGATCGTCACAGTTTTCGCTCGCCATGTAGTCGAGAGCGGAAGATCAATTTTCGATGGGTGGAAATAATTTCGTTTCCCACAGACGGAGCCAACTGATGGAGGCCTGGGTCTCCTTCAGATGTTGTCCTCCGTCGATATGTTGCGAGCGTTGATGAAGGGTTGAGATTGACGTTGATGATTGTCTTCTCGAGCGTGTGGATCTCAATGGGTTGAATTTAGGGTGAAGCCGAGCTACCTGCAAAGAAGTCCCAGGGTGGTTGTACCACCGTGGACCCTCCGACGATAAGGTTAGCCGAGGAATTTTGGCAGAGTTGCTGCTTTTTAGATTCAAATTGCCTTACCTGAGTCGTCTGAGAGAAGGGTTTTTATAGCGGTCGCTTGGAGCGAGCAGGCGCGAGATCTCCGCCGTCGGTTACGCCCTTGACGTTACGCCTGTGTGAATGACGGGATTCCCCATTAATGACGAGATATGCTCGTTAATGGGAGGATACGACGGCGTGGAACGCGGGATGTTGGGTGGTGGATATCTCTCTTCTGGCGAGATACACGGAGCCGTGGTGGAGGCGCTTGGGCTCTGCGTTCTTGGTTGCTCGGAAGAACCGGGGAGGCTTAGCTCGGCGGGAGGCTCGGAGGCGAGCGGGAGGGCGAGGAAGCTCGGTTCTGTGATAGCTCGGAGGCGACCAGGGAGGGCTAAGGAAGCTCAGTGTGTAGGAGGGCTCGGAGGCGAGCCGATGGTTATCTTTAAGCCGAGCATGAGAGTGTTCTAGGAGGCCATCGAAGGCCGGGTCAATTCTCGGGGCGAAGGCTCGGGGAATGTCTTCCATGTATCGTGTTTGCTCATGTCCTGTAAGCTCCGGGACACGTCATATACCACGTGTCATGATCTGGGGAATTCCCATTTATGAGTATCATCAATACTTTTAGAAAACTTCACGGGGTAATGACATATCCCTCACATACACACATATTGACATAGCACGATTCTCTTTGAAACATATTTTCGTGGCAAATACAATATTTCATTTAAATACCATGAACTATAAAAACAGATTTTTCTTTTAAATAGCATTATTAAACTATTTGCAATTATGCCTCTACAACCCAATTTGGGGAACCCGCTATTAGATGGTGTGGATTATCACACATTTTCGGGCTAGTAGAGCGAGATGCAGACCTTCTCACGGAGCATCCGATCTCGAAAGAATTTTCATACGATTTCTAAGAAAAACGAGATTTTCTAATTAATAATAAAATTAATTTTTATAATTATATAAATATTATCAAACCACATATTTTCAAGTTATCATAAAATTCCATGTTTTTTTCTAAAAATAAAAAAATGATAGGTTTCACCAAAATACCCTCAAGATATTCATAAGACAAGTTTTACACTTAAATACCATGAACTATTCAAACTAAGTTAATATTCACTAAAATATCTCAAATCTTAAAAGTTACATCCATAGAAACCCTAAATATGATAAATAATTACTCGAGTTTTATTTCGAAAGTATATAAAATATTTTTCATAAAACCCCTTCGAGTTATATAAAATTACATTTAAAGGCCTTAGTAAATATGGGTTTAATTGGGATCAATTCTCTTGAGCCTCAGGGAGCCGGAGAAAGTGAGTGCTTGCCTATTTAAGATATAAAAACTTAACGGAGTTATCAATGGTAATTGTTTTGGAAAAAGACACAAATCCTACCGTCCATATGCAGCAGTTACCGATAACACTCAAACCTAATTCAGGATCCAAATCTGTTTAAAGTGTCTGACTCAAGTCTGAGTCTAAATCAATCTAAGTCTAACTAAATCTGAATCCAACCAGAATCCAATCCAAACATAAATCCAAATCTAACATGAATCCAACATATACGCTTGAACCTAAACCTGAATACCAGAACAAGATCAATATGCAAACATAACCCGATTTGACCGAACCATGGCTATATCTTGACTTGATTATATGCCTACTTGATACATCCTGAAGCCGTTTACATGAACAACTTATATTCATGGTCTCGACAAATCTGATAACTACAATCTATATAACATACATTACGGGGTTAAAACGGGGTAGACTGGTACGGAATGTATTAAAAGTGGCACAATGATGGACACTAAAAGACGTAGATAAACATCCATTGCTGTTATCCCGTGGATATTGATGGGGCCATGTACTTTCCTGTTCCCATAGTCCGCGGGATAGTTGGACTCCTCTCGTAAACACCGATACATTCTGTACCAAGCTACAAACAACTACGTTAGTGTAACAAACATATACTTGTATCAATTACCAGTTCTATTCTCTTTACTTGTCTATTTCATTCTTTCTTTGGGACTTACCGAGTGCTGGTTCGCTGACGACATTCATGTCTCTTCTTTCTTTGGAATGTTCGTCAGGAAGACCCGACTCTTAGGAGACCGAGCCCAGCTAGAAGGACTTGGATCAGTTCACGGAGGAGCCAGACTTTTAGCTTTTACTTGTACTTATTTCCATTTCATATGCCATTGTTTAGGCATTGCTTTCATCATTGTATTTTCCTTTTCAAAAGCAGTTGTAATGTAAAGAAAGAATGTTAATAAAAGTTGATGTTTTATATTACATCTCTTGTCATTCTTGTGTATTTATTTATATTGCTTATTTACGCTTAACGTGTTTACTTCTGAGTAAATACGTCGCAGCCCGTCACGTCTACTTCTCCGTACACTGGGAAGCGGGGCGTGACAGGTTTTGTTGGCGGCCCATGCATGTCGGTTCTGCATGGAATCCTAAGTAATATATCACAAGAATTATAAGAATCGGCAACTAAACATTCCTTACATTCTTAATTCCTTGAATCTATCCTAACCTTTCTTTTTCTTTCAAGGTTATGGATTCACCAAACAACACGAGTACCAATATCAACGGTAACACTCCACCATCTACACTACCATCCATTATCGTTGAGGACTTACTGATAAATCAATAGCGTTCTTTGAAGCAACCAGGAGTCTGTTTCTGCCAAAATTTTCGGCCAAGAGCTACTTGTTCCCTTACAAAAAAGGGGGAGAATACTCAAAAAGCAGGCCTCACGTGCTCACACGTGATGGGGCCTCACGTGCAAACACGTGACCTTTTATGGACAGATCCTATCTGTGTCTGAATTGCCTAAATTGATGAACACGTAATGGGCTCTTGAACCCACTGAATTAATAGAATTAAATTCTAATGGGAACTAAATAAAATACAAGTTAAGCAGCAAGGAAAACCCTAAATGGGGCATCACGTGCCCACACGTGACCGGGGGTCACGTGCCAACACGTGATGGGTTTCTAAGCTCTCTGAAATGATAGAATTAAATTCTAATTAAATGCTTAATCAGTAGGGTCACGTGCCAACACGTAATAGGCTCTTAAATCATCTGAGCTAAAAGAAGGAAAACCCCAAATGTGGCATCACGTGCCCACACGTGACCAGGGGTCACGTGCCAACACGTGATGGGTTCCTGATCCCTCTAAACTAATAGAATTAAATTCTAATTAAAGGGAATCAAAAACCCTAATGGAAAAATATTTCCTTAGATCTTTCTAAGCAAAAAAGATTGCGCTCTGTAAAGTGGAGTATCGTTGGATTAAAAATCACCAATTTATAGGAAGATTCTATATAAGGAAATATTTTTCTAAAATCTGCCAGGAACAACAAATAAAATATCTTTTGGATTAAAAATCCAATGGTGAATAAAATTCACCGAGTAATCTAAAAGATCATGTTGGTTATAAAATCAATCAAAATCTTTCAATGAAAGATTGACTAAACAAACTGATTCTTTTCTTTCTCCTATAAATAGGAACCAAGAAGAGAAGAGAAAGGAGGGATATACAACAACAGAGAGAGAATACAAAAGAAAAGAGAATTTAATTCTCCAGAGAGAAAAGAAGGTCTCTTGAGAAGAGAAAGAAACCCTAAGTGAGAAAGGGAAAGAGATCATAAGCTCCACAAAACAAAACAAAAAAAAAAGAATTTAATTCTTAAACTAAGAGTTTAACTCTTCTGAATAAGAACTTAGTTCTTCTTTTGGCTGAAAAACTGCAGAAGCAGATCTCCCCATAAGTTGAGAATTTAATTCTCATCGGGGAGATTCTGCCATGCAGATCCAAAACTTAATGGGAGATTCAGCCATGCAGATCCAAAACTTAATGGGAGAATTGAGTTTGAAGAATTTCTTCCAAATATATAGGAATTTAATTCCTCCAACAAAAATTGGGTTTAACCCTTAATATAAGAACTTAGTTCTTCTTCATGGTTGAAGATCTGCAGAAGCAGATCTTCTCATAAGTTGAGAATTTAATTCTTATCATGGAGATTCTGCCATGCAGATCCAAAACTTAGAGAGAGAATTGAGTTTAAAAAATTTAATTCTTTCAAATATATAGGAATTTAATTCCTCTAAATAAAATTATGGTTTAACCCTATAAAAGAATTTAATTCTTAAAACAAGGGACTTTTCATGCACGTAAAAAGATCAAGTACCCAACCTGATCACGTGGCAACACGTGAGCCTCCCCCTCAATGATCAAAAAAAGGATGAATGAGATTGGGTCACGTGCTCCCACGTGACCCTTGGATAAATTCCTCAAAAAGAGATAACAAAGCAAAGACAGAATAGACTTTGGGCGCCCTCACGTGTCCCCACGTGACCCCTAGCAAATCCTGTTAATATCCAGTGCATGGGTGCCCATCACGTGCCCACACGTGATGGCCATGAAGACTAAAAGTGTTTAACACTTATTCTGAGAATAAAATAAGAGAAGTTTGACCCAATCCTAGGGTGCCTCACGTGTCCTCACGTGAGCACTTCATATTTTCTAGTGTTTAACACTATTTTAAGCACTGCATCCTTAGTGTTTAACACTATTTTATGTGCATCACGTGGGAACACGTGATCGCCAGATATGTGCTAGTGTTTAACACTATTTTAGCCTAAATTGGCTAAATCTTCCAGAGGCAAGACTCCCCTTTTGACTGAGCCTCAAGTACATCCTTGTCTTTCAAGATTGATCATCTCATATGGTATATAAGTGCTCAGCACTCAATAAAAGACAAAATACGGTTAGAACCCAGACTCATGTTTAGCATTGCTAAATAATGGGGGGCTGAACCTAGACATATATTCAACAGTCCAAACAAAGGTCCAACATTTCAAACCTAATTGGACTTAGCCCAAGTTGGCCATAAATTCTCGATTCAGATTTAACTGAGCCCATGTGCTCATAATCTAATTAATCTTAGTCCCAAATTGGACTGCAGATTTCCCAATCAACTTTGGTTCAAGGGTACATCTCTTCACTCCTTTGATATTTGTCGTTGTAATCCTTCAACGTCTTCAGAGAGGTGACGGGTCTCGATAACCAATCATTCCATGGACTGTGGGGTCCTTAAACTCATGGAGTATGATGTCCTTAAACTTTATAAACTATGACGTCTTTAAACTATGGACTGTGGGGTCCTTATTCCCATGGACTATGATGTCCTTAACCTTGGACTGTGGGGTCCTTAAACTCATGGACTATGATGTCCTTAAACTTTATAGACTATGACGTCTTTAAACTACGGACTGTAGGATCCTTAAGCCCATGGACTATGATGTCCTTAACCTTTACAGACTATGATGTCTTTAAACTGGACCACCATGTCCTTAAACTGGTAATCGACCGCAATATCCCTAAACTAAACAATAGAGCCCAAATGCTCTTTTGTTGGATCTAAACGATCCCGTTAAGTTGATCTTAGTCTGAAATTAGACTAACGTATCCTTAACATACGTTTAAGTTGATCTTAGTCTCAAATGAGACTAACGTATCCTTAAACCCAACCCCAAACCCAAATCTAAGAAAATACGGATTTGGACTAATCCACGCCCTACGGGCGACGACATAAATTAGTCTCCGTATACAATCCACGGGCAACCAAAAACAAAACAAACACACACGACACGAAGTGACCATCTGGAGAAGGAGAAAGTGGTTACCGCGATGCGGTAACGTAATTAACTGCAGGGGCTTGCGCCTGCAGGGAAGAGCGTACCCACAATAAAAAAACCCTCAAGTGAGAGGGAATCTGACGAAGACTGCTAAATCGGCCGCATCCGTTTAAACCTTCGATACATGGTGTCATAAATCAACTTGGCATCTTCGGAGAGGTGGACGGATAGCACCAAATAGCATCTGCCACCAAATTCAGGCAAGACGGACCTACGCGGTCGCGTATCTGTATTCAGCGGAGAACAGAGTCTAGTTGAGGGACAGCAGGAGCAGGCCGCTCTCCTTCACCAAGGACTAGTTCGCACTAAGGCAGCCTTGAGAGCAGCTCATGGTTATATCAAGAATAAGGAAAGGACACCGCCAGCAAAAACTTGCTATTATTGTAATAGACTTGGACATGAAGTAAAGGACTGTAGGCGTGCGAATGTCTTGTGCTTAGTTTGTGGCGCATCCACTCACGCCATCAGAGCTTGCCCACATCGTCTCACCCCAGCTCCCGCTCCCAGACCAGCTATCACCTTTCTGCATCGGCCAGCTATTTAGGCTCCTGCACCTCGTCTTGCCCTACCTGCTTTACCTCCTCGTGGACCTCCTGCACATCCTTCTCGTCAGTTCCATCAGGCACAGAGAAACATGCCTCAAGGACAGAGAAATGGACAGAGGAATGTGCCTCCAGCAAGGAGGAATGTACCCAGGCGTCAGGCTTTCACGATGACTGTAGAAGAATCAGAAGCCACCGACCAAGTCATCACTGGTAACTTCCCATATTTCAAATCTTTTCAATCCTTATACATCAATATATTCTTTTCTTATACCTAAACATACCCCACACAACTTAAACACTATACTAGTAGCCACTATTCCTGCCCTTGCACTGGTCGACACTGGAGCGTCACAATGCTTCATGCCGCAACTTGGGAGAATTTCGCGGATGAAATTCTTTTAAGGAGGGTAGACTGTAACGCCTGCAACATGATTGCATTTCATTGAATCTTTTCTTGTTTTCCATGATAATCTTGTCTCGACGTAACACGAAACTACAAACTCTTGATCTTCCCTTGTTTTTCTTGATTGTTTCTTAATCTTTATCACCTTGACTCTGATGGTAGGATTTGGGTGATTTAAATGGAGTTATGTGATTGTAACTATGAACTGTAGCATAATTACAATACGATATTCTTTTTGAGTGACTTAGAATTCTGCCTTTGATTCTCTTTCCTCTTGATTCAACTACGTTCTATCATAATTATCGAATCATATCTCCTTTGATAACTCATATCCTTTCCTGATTTTTATTCGATTATCATTTTTATCTTTGTACCATTATTGATAATCCAATTCTAATTTATGTTTCCTCTATTTGATTGCATTCTCGCAGCTTTCTTGAAAACTACCATTACATCTTTTCGTTCTTTCAAACATTTTTCTGGCACTTTCAGTACCATATCAGTAGTTCTTTCACCACCACTGTAATCAAATTTTTCTTGAATCTGTTACAACTTCCTTCTAAAAATATCGAGGACTAAATTTTTATAAGGAGGGTAGAATGTAAGGACCCCGAATTTTTTGTACAAAATTTTTCTTCTTAAAGTACAAAAAGGAGTTTGCAAGTCTGAGCACAATTTAAAAGTTATTTTTGTTTAAGAACAGCAAGAAAAAGCTTGTAGCTCATTAGTAAAACTTTACATTGGTGTGACGTAGCCCCTGTGTTCGAATCCCATCAGCCACATATTATTTTTACTGATTTTTTAAACTTTTTGGAAGTTCAAAAGTTTACACGTGCAATACACGTAAAAATGAAAAGTCAGAGAAATTTAACATGTGCAAAATATTGTATGAACTGAAATGGACACGTGGCTTCAATCCGATGGTCCCCCGATAACAAATGGCCGGTGAGATCGGGCATGGGGCTGGCTCCGACGGTCCAACCGTGGGCAATGGTGCCCGTGTCTTGCACACAAGACCTTTGGCCCACCCTTCATTATCCTGCACTGTTTGTTTTCTCTGCAATTTAACAGAGAATTCAATATTCCAATTAATCCAATTTTTAATGCTTTTTAATTCATTCTTTCAATTCCAAAACCCTAATTCCACACTATAAATACAACCCCATACCCTAGCCCTTCCTCATTCTGAAATCTCTAGCCAAAATTATCAAATTTTTCTAAGTAGAAGTGGAGTTAGTCCAAGATCAACTTCCGGGAAGGATTCGAGGCAATTCCGATGACCTCGCAACACCGTAACAACCTCAACCTCTTCCTCTCTCTATTCTTAACCCAAGGCACTAGTAAGTCCCACCTCATTTCTCTCTTTCTACAATAAAAGTTCTCCTTTTCAAAACTGAGTGGACTTATACCGACATTTGATTCTAAAATCTTTCAAACTGCAATTTTTCTTAAGATTTGCTCATTCATGTTTCTATACCTTACTTGTTAATCATTAAGAAACAATTTTCATTCTAAAACTCCGTGTTAAATAACTTTAATTAAACTTTTATATTTAAATACCATGAATTTTATATACGTAATCTTTTAAATATTTTTCTTAGCATACCTTTAGAAAACTTCACGGGGTAATGACCTATCCCTCACATACACACATATTGATATAGCACGATTCTCTTTGAAACATATTTTCGTGGCAAATACAATATTTCATTTAAATACCATGAACTATAAAAACCGATTTTTCTTTTAAATAGTATTATTAAACTCTTTGCGATTATGCCTCTACAACCCATTTTGGGGAACCCGCTATTGGATGGTGCAAATTATCGCACATTCTCGGGCTAGTAGAGCAAGATGCAGACCTTCTCACGGAGCATCCGATCTCGAAAGAATTTTAATACGATTTTTAAGAAAAATGAGATTTTCTAATTAATAATAAAATTAATTTTTATAATTATATAAATATTATCAAATCACATATTTTTAAATTATAATAAAATTCCATGTTTTTTTCTAAAAATAAAAGAATGACAATTTTCACCAAAATACCCTCAAGTTATCCAAAAGAAAAGTTTTACACTTAAATACCATGAACTATTCAAGCTAAGTCAATATTCAGTAAATATCTCAAATTTAAAAGTTACATCCATGGAAACCCTAAATACGATAAATAATTACCCGAGATTTATTTTGAAAATATATAAAATATTTTTCATAAAACCCCCTCGAGTTATATAAAATTACATTTAAGAACCTTAGTAAATATGGGTTTAAGCGGGATCAATTCTCTTGAGCCTCAGGGAGCCGGAGAAAGTGAGTGCTTGCCTATTTAAGGTAGAAAAACTTAATGAAGTTATCAATGGTAATTGTTTTGGAAAAAGACACAAATCCTGCTGTTCATGTGCAGCAGTTACCGATAACACCCAAACCTAATTCAGGATCCAACTCTGTTTAAAGTGTCTGACTCAAGTCTGAGTCTAAATCAATCTAAGTCTAACTAAATCTGAATCTAACCATAATCCAATCCAAACATGAATCCAAATCTAACATGAATCCAAATGTACGCTTGAACCTGAACCTGAATACCAGAACAAGATCAATATGCAAACATAACTCGACTTGACCAAACCATGATTATATCTTGACTTGATTACATGCCTACTTGATACATCCTGAAACCGTTTACATGAACAACTTATATTCATGGTCTTGGCGAGTTTGATAACTACAATCTATATAACATACATTACGGGGTTTAACGGGGATACTGGTACGGAATGTATTAAAAGTGGCACGATGATGGACACTAAAAGACGTAGATAAACATCCATTGCTGTTGTCCCGTGGGTATTGACGGGGCCTTGGACTCCTCTCGTAAACACCGATACATTCTGTACCAAACTACAAACAACTATGTTAGTGTAACAAATATATACTTATATCAATTACCAGTTTTATTCTCTTTACTTTTCTATTTCATTCTTTCTTTGGGACTTACCGAGCACTAGTTCGCTGACGACATTCCTGACTCTTCTTTCTTTGGAATGTTCATCAGGAGGACCCGACTCTCAGGAGACCGAGTCCAGCCAGGAGGACTTGGATCTGTTCACGGAGGAACCAGACTTTTAGCTTTTACTTATACTTATTTCCATTTCATATGCCACTATTTAGGCATTGCTTTCATCATTGTATTTTCCTTTTCAAAAGCAGTTGTAATGTAAAGAAAGAATATTAATAAAAGTTGTTGTTTTATATTACATCTCTTGTCATTCTTGTGTATTTATTTATATTGCTTATTTACGCTTAACGTGTTTACTTCTGAGTAAATACGTCGCGGCCCGTCACGTCTACTTCTCCGTACATGAGGAAGCGGGGCATGACAGTCTTGCATGGAATTCCTATACGGTCGTATCCTATCTCTGGTCCTTGATGCATCTATAACTATAGAAATAGCTGCTTCAAAATTCTGGCCACCTTTCCTCCTCTCTCTTCCTTCGAGAAGCCGACAAACTGCACCGATTTTCCACTCTTTGCCTTCTCTTCGAGTTGCGGAGTAATCTTAACATCGAACCACCTAAAATCTACCAAAGTGTGTAAGGTGTTTGGGATGTCTCCCCTTGATCCGCATCCAATCCTGATCCTCGCACGGTCCTGTCTTCTTCGTTTGTTCTCATCGATGTCCAACAGGACCGCGGACTCATTAAGCATCTCTCGAAGAGCTCTTTCCTCCCAGTATTGAAAAGGTAGGCCCTGTAGCCACACCTAACCTTCCTAAGAAACATCCTTCGTTCAACTTTTGCATACTTTCCCAGCGTTTGATTTTGACTCCAAACATATTCAACGGAATGACATCGATGCTGGAGATCGCATCCAGTGACCGTCGACTCTTAAACTTAATTAAAAATCCCTCTTCCCTCTTCCTAATAGTCTAACACGTCGTATCAAGTTTCTCAAACTTCTTTACCATGGTATCGAGCAATTCCTCTTTTGTCGGTGCACCATATAAGACTCGCACCACCCCAATTCCTCCATCAGTTTATTCTCTTGCCTCCTTATGTCTTGGGTCATGGTGATGGCCACCGCTTTTTTGCTCCATGCAGAGCGGGAAAGGGGCTGTTGGCCACTTTGTTGCGTCTTGGGCACTGGAACGATCTATGCCTCACCTGGTTGCAGACAAAGCAAATTTCACCTTTTTTGCATGTAGCTCTCATATGCCCCATCTCCCCACAATCAAAGCATGGAAGCTCCACCATAGTCTTCTTCCTGTCGGAGCTCTCACCTTTATACCCTGATTGTGTTTGCTTCAGCCTTTGCCTTTCAGATTTAGACATTACTAAAGTCCATTCCTCTGAAGCCACCTTTCCTCCTCCCAAATTGAGTCTTTTAGTGACCGGAGTTGTTTCAAACCGGCGTTGGCCTTCGACAACCTCCCTGTACGGACCCTCCCCCTACACTGCTTTTCCTTTTTGGGCAGCGGTAGCTAACCCCTCCTTGTCCTTTGTTGCATTCCATGATCAGAGGTCTGCTTCTCCTGGCAGATTCTCGCGAGCTATCTCCGTGAGAAGATTCTCTCGGCCTTATTCGCTATAGGGCTCTTGCTCTAGCCTTTTATTGGCTATGACCCTTAGCTTCAGCTTCCTTCTTCCTCCCTCTTGGAGCCCTACGATCCTCGCCGTCGCTGGAGGAGCTCCCTCTCGTGTTTTTTTTTTGTTGGTGATCGTTCCATTTTCCTTTCCTTTCTTTCAAAGCCGCTCTGCTCTTCTTCAGAGGGGCATCCCATCGCAATATTATATACGAACATAATGAGAGGAAGAAGGAAGTTGGGAAATAGATTTAAGTCCCTGAAAAGATAAGGCACCAATAAAAGTTAAGCCTTTCATGCGGTTTGCCCTAAAGAATATCATTCTAACAAGAGATAGCTTGCTGAAGAGGAAGTGGTAGGCCTAAGGAATGTGTTGTAGAAAAATGGAGTGGAGTCAAGCGCCCACCTATGTCTTCCGTGTCCTTGCGCTAGAGACGTTAGGAATCATTGTTTGCTTAGATTCATGTCGAGCATACCCAGGGTTTATGAAATAAGTGCAGGGATAATAAGGTACGCAGGCTCATAGGTATATCTGGATGTTTGTGATGGTGATATGTTATGGTATATGAGGAAAAGAAACAATAAATATTCCGCTCCAAATCTATATGAAGCAACTCATTGTTTGAACATATCATTAACAATATATTTCATTGGACAAGCACGGCTTACGTAAATGTGGTGAAGAAGGCAAGCAGGTTTTTAGTAAACACACACAAGCAGATCCGAATGAGTCGACCTATCTGGGGGTGAACTGTGACAACTAGAACGGATCGGGCTTAATTTTTGGTACTTAAAGGAACATCAATACAACAAATCGTAGTTTCATTCGTTTTGTATGTGGTTCATTTTAGGGTACAGCCATTAAGGTGTTTAAGCGTATTTATATTATGTTGTGTAGTTCATAAACATTGGTGGCTAGTCCTATTATATTCTTTTTAATGGATGGCAAAAGGCTCTTGCCCAACCAATTTGCGCTCAAAAAATTGCATGCGAACACGAAGATAGAAAAGGTTGGCAGGGAAAGTGAATTGCGGAAAAAATGTGAGAAATTCAAGACACACCACCAACATAATAGAAAAGAACCCAAATTATATTGGGAGAGAGAAGTCCTATACGGGTCACACCTTATACCTCCAAAAGAGTACTACTAGATAAGGAATGTGTCAAATAAAAGGTCCAATTAAATAAGGATAAGCGTTCCTTATAAATCCATATAAAAAAAAAACATAAATTCATCTCAAATCTTTATGGTCGGCTATTGAAAACACTCTCTCCATTTAGCTCTCTTAAGAATATTTTTCATTTATTAACCAAATAGTTATTCCACTAAATTATTCTAACGGATGAACGTTCTCCATCGGCGAAAAAGAGGTCTTGGTAGGAAATAAACATCTAGTTTGGAATTAAAACCCCGCTCTTAGCACTAAAATCAAACACGTGAGATGAGTGAAGCCTACAAGAAAGCAATATGTGCATAATTTAGGTGATATATGGAATGATCCTAAGGCACGACATACAAATCCATTGTTACAATGAATACAAAAGTATGAGATAAATCTACTGCATAACATCTCTCCCTCGTCATATCTCATCCGATCATGCACATTTCTTGCTCCTACCATTAGAGCAACAATAAACACATCTCATCTACAGTCATACGAGGCATTGTATAGCACCAGTAAAGAATCCTTAAAAACCTAACCATGTTCTAGTGGTAGCCTGCACCTCGAAGTCACGAGTCTCAGAAGGAAACAAGCCCTCCAAGGCCTGTAGAAATTCAACCTACTGCGTCCGAGCATAAAGCATGCGTCCATAAATTGTCAGACATAATCTCAAAAGTGTCCATCTAATCTCATACATGATGAGACATACAACATTATGAAATACACATTTGTTTTCATTGTTGAAATATTTAATTGCTCACCAACTAATTTAGAAAATTCCACACAAATGAATTACATGTGGTCTGCTGCGTCTGCTGCAGCTACTCATGCTCACATGCCTAAGAACCTAACACATGGGCTGCTCCTATCTTGTACTACCACCGGCCTAGGAAGGTTATTAAAAAATAAGTTTTAAGATGTTGAATAGTGCTATCTTTAGCCTGTAAATTGATAGCACCATCTTGTAAAGTAATATCAAGAAAAAGAAAATTTGGTGAGCAAACTTAGAGAAGAGAAACACAGAGAGAGGGTTAAAGAGAAAGGTGATGAAACACCGATAAAAGAGTGAGAGCGGGTTGTATTTGTAGCAACGATACTATTATAATAAAGAGTGTTGAATTTATAAGATTGCAATTTATTTTAATTTGCATTCTTTATCTTTCCTACTTCCATCAAATTGGTATCCGAGGTGGTCGATCAGCCGGACCAATCGAAATGGACGAAATGGCGAATATGATTCAACTGCAAATTCCGAAACTGACAAAAACAAAGTATGACAATTAGAGCATACAAATGAAAGTATGCTCGATTCGCAAGAGTTGTCGGAGCTCGTCGAAAACGGTTATGCTGAAACCGGATCGCCAGCCGCAGAAGCGGCGCTTAACAATATTCAAAAGAATGAATTGAAAGAGTCGAGAAAGAAAGACAAAAAACGTTGTTCTTAATTTATCAAGGTGTGAAGGAGTCGGCATTCGAGAAAATCTCAAATGCAAAGTTCTCCAAACAGGCCTAGGATATTTACAAAAAGCTTATCAAGGGCCGATAAAGCGAAAAAGGTACGCCTTCAGGTTTTGAAAACAGGGTTTGAAACTCTGGAGATAAAATCTAGTGAAACGGTTTCGGATTAGTTCAATAAAGTCCAAACCATTTCAAATCAAATGAAAAGAAATGGAGAGGACGTTGATGATATTAGAATTATGGAGAAAATTCCAAGATCATTAACTCCCAAATTTAATTACATAGTCCCTGCTATTGAAGAATCAAAAGATCTCGCCCAAACTACAAGGCTCAATGCAAGCATATGAGCAAAGAATGAGTAGAAAAAATCAAAGTGAGAATCTTGAGCAAGTTTTACAAAGCAAGCTCACAATTGGTAAAGGCGCTCAAAGAAGCCGAGATGGTTACAGAGGTAGAGGAAGCAATAGAGGCGCCCCAAGTTTTCAAAGAGGTCGTGGCAGACAACCATACCAAAATAATTACGAAAGCCAAAGTCGTGAAGGCGTTCGTGAACGATCGACCGTTTATTGCAGAGACCGTGAAGGACACGACTAGCTAAGTTACATAAAAATGGATATTTGAATCCGTTCGAATTTTCATCCTATGAAACTTGCCGGTCATGTTTCAAAGGCAAGATGACCAAAACTCCGTTTACTGGACACGGAGAAAGAGCCACAGAACTCTTGGCACTGATACATAGTAATGTATGCGGTCTCATATCTACACATGCCAGGAATGGTTTCTCGTACTTCATTACATTCATTGACGATCTTTCAATATACGGACATGGTTCCTGTTGAAACACAAGTTTGAAACTTTTGAGAAATTCAAAGAATATAAATGCAAAGTCGAGAACCAAACGGATAAAAGTATTAAAATCCTACGATCCAATCGGGAAGGAGAATACTTGAGCACGGAATTCCGTGACTATTTAAAAGAGAATGGGATTCTCTCTCATCTTACTCCTCCGTATACACCACAGCACAACGGTGTATCGGAGCGGAGGAATCGCACCCTATTGGATATGGTGCGCTCTATGATGAGCACCGCTGAGTTACCTATTTTCTTTTGGGGTTATGCGCTTGAGACAGCAGCATACCTATTGAATAGAGTTCCAACCAAATCAGTGTCTACCACTCCATATAAGATATGGAATGGGAAGAGACCGTCTCTTAAGCGAGTTAAGATATGGGGTTGTCTGGCCTATGTCAAAAGGCAAAGTCCGGACAAACTCGAAGCACGATCAGTTCTTTGCAAGTTTGTGGGATATCCAAACAATTTGTATGGATATTAATTCTACCTCAGCGAGGAACAAAAGGTGTTTGTCGCTCAACATGCCACCTTTTTAGAAAATGAATTTCTTGTAAAAAAATTAGTGGTAAAGAGATAGAGCTGGAAGAAGTTCCAGCTGTACAAACTACGACAGAAGATTTGGTAGAACCAGAGGATTCGATAGTCCCCAACGAAGCTCAGCCTCTCCGCCGATCTAGTAGGGTTCCTCATCCACCTGAGAGATACTACGGTTTTCTCATTGATAGTGGGAGCGAGGATTGTATCATGGAAAATGATGACCCAACTAGCTTCGAGCAGGCCATCGCTAGTGGGGACTCTGTAAAATGGCTGGATGCAATGCGGTGTGAGATGGAATCCATATACACCAACAAAGTATGGACTTTGGATGTTGCTCCTGAAGGAGTAAAACCCGTTGGGAGCAAATGGATTTTTAAGAAGAAACTTGGTGTAGATAGAAAAGTTGAGACTTTCAAAACTAGACTTGTTACAAAAGGTTTTCGTCAACGACCAGGGGTGGATTATAATAAAACCATTTCTCCAGTGGCTATGCTTCAGTCCATCCGGATCCTACTTGCTATCGCTGCATACCTGACTACTAAATCTGGCAGATGGATGTTAAGACCGCCTTTCTAAATAGTGATTTAGAAGAGAGCGTGTACATGAATCAGTCAGAGGGCTTCGTAGATAGTGGGAGCAGCGGAAAGGTGTGCAAGTTGCTTAAATCAATTTACGGGTTAAAGCAGGCATCGCGGAGTTGGAACATCTGTTTTGATATGGCAGTCAAAGAGTTTGACTTCGTCAAAAACGCAGATAAACCTTGTATATACAAGAAGGTAGCAGAGAGTAAGGTCGTATTCCTCGTATTGTACGTGGATGACATACTCTTGATAGGAAATGATGTTGCTATGCTGTACTCGATCAATCTCTTCTTATCACAAAGATTCTCCATGAAGGATCTGGGTAATGCCTCCTGTTGGCTATAGCGCCTTCAAGTCAATTATTGAATCGCAGGCACGCAATTGTGATGATTGAGAGAGGACCTATACCGGTAGAACAGTCTTACTCGAGATAATAATATGCTATCCGGTTTGTCTTTATCATCATGTACATGCTTCAGGTATATTACAGATCACTATTACATGTTGATAGAGCCCATACGATTCTTGCTTGACTACCAGCATTATGATGGCGATCATATACGTGGGAGCTGGATGGTCTATAAGCACATCCTTAAATGTCCCTAGTCGTGGGAGTATCGAGACTGGGCATCAGTATTCCAGAGTAGACTAAAGTATACTGATCGAAACCCCAACGAGGGGCGGTGGCCAGGTCTCACAAGCCATTGGTGTTAGTTTGTTCACCTAAAATAGTATACAAGTGCTCATTGGGTTATGAGTACACTGGACGGACTCGCCGGAAACCTGCCAGTTGGTATTATACCTACTGTCAGATAGCAGTTCCCTGGTGACATGTGTACAGGTTAGTCTGTTGACCTGAGATCGTCATTTGCCTCGTGTGAGTTCCCACTGTGCTTTGATTACCACCCTACCATGGTTCAAAGGAGTCGTGCAAATAGGTTTTAGTTGGGTACAGTCCTGAGCCATATGGAGGCAGTTAGCGGATCGTCGGGGATTCGCCTCTCCCGGTATTGGGGGTTGATGTCGCGATGTGCACGGATGTCCATCACCAGAAATCCTCGGCCGGGGTAGACGAGAATTACCGATCTAGGATCGATAGTTTCTCAGGTGGTGATGGGTTTCATACCGCCACGAATTATCGCGTTATTAAGGATCTAACTTTATCCACCACCCCTAAACTCGATATGCGATACTCTTAGACGAACAGACTGGACTGTATGGATATTGTCACTGTTGGGCTCAGTAGGGGTTTGGATGAGTTTTCTCGTCGGCCTTCTTTTCGCTCAATACCTGGGTAGCCGTTACGTACAGCTAGTGCCGCTGACGTACTTGTGGTTAAACTCACTGCCAGCGTATTGATGAGTCTTTAGAGTCCCACACAGAGGGTTTTTACGGTTCAGGCGATATGGTGTAGATGACGTATGTTAGTACATACAGGTGTCCGATTAAATATGTGTACATGCTGCACAGACTTTAATCGGACGGTTGATAATACTAGTGGCTTAGGATTAAGCCGGATTATTAAATCAGGTTTTGATTTAATAATTTATATATGTATTTATATATATGTATTCTAGTATTATTGTTCAGTATTCATTTTCTCTCTTGGCTATTCATATTTTTGTACGAATACACGTATATGAATTTCGATACGTGTATTGGGTTGTATTCCGTATTTATACGGAATGGCTTATGGAAGATTTGACACCTCATTATTTGATTTTCTTTTTAGAAAATCAATTATGGAAATGAGGTGGAGGGTGAGTTGGCATGAGCATGGGTGATGGCATGTAGATAGGTATGGTTTGCATTTGTTTATTGGAAAAATGAAATGAGATATTTTTTGTGTGTGAGTGTATGATTGAGAGAGAAAGAGGCCGCCACTAATTCTCCACATGCCATGCCTTTGATTTTCTTCACTTGCTTCACTTCACTTCATCACTCATTTCTCACTTGGAAAAGGTTTAGCCATTTTCTTTAGTTGCTCATGTCACTTGGTTTCCTCACCTCCTCTTCATCTTCTATGGTTACTCTTTGAGCATTTGTGATGAGAGAAAATAGATAGTGACATATTCATACACCTCCACTATCCATTGCTAGCAATCTTGAAGCGTCGGTTGCCTCGCATGGTGAGACTGGAGCTTGCGTCGTTTCCCTCAGGTGGATCATCGTAGATGGAGAAAGACCGGCAACCAAATTCGATCAAGGAACCTCTAGGAGCTTGATATAAAGGTTGAAGACCGAAAGACACGGATCAATTCGGTATAACCATTCCTAACTCTTTATATTGCTTGATAGTATAGGGTTTAGGGTAGATCCGGGTATCGGGTCATGGTAGCGCCAGTTTAGAAAAATTTTGTTCCGCATTTGGCCACGGTTTTATGGCCGGGGCGCTGCTGTAACCCAACACCTCCTACATCCTGAGGATTAAGATCTATAGAGATAGATCTAAACGGATGTTGGGATTGTCCCAATCCAGGTACATTGACACCATACTAAAGAGGTTTGGTATGGAAGATTCCAAGCGTGGGAATTTACCCATGGTCTCAGAAATCACTCTCTCCAAAGAGATGTCTCCCAAGACTGATTTGGAGAGAGCTCGCATACAAGGGATACACTATATTTCGGCAGTAGGCTCTATCATGTACGCGATATTATGTACCCAACCGGATGTAGCATACGCACTGGGTGTTGTAAGTAGGTATCAATCAGATCCTGGGGAGAATTACTGGACAGCTGTGAAGAACATTCTTAAGTACTTGAGAAGGACTAAAGAAATGTTCTTGGTGTATGGTAACGGTGAACTCTAAATGGAGTTCTTTACCGATTCGAGCTTCCAGAGTGATAAGGACGACTCTAAGTCGGTCTTGGGTTTTTTCTTCACCCTCAATGGAGGGGCGGTTTGCTAGAAGAGTTCCAAACAAGAAACCGTGGCAGACTCGACGATGGAGGCTGAATACATCGCTGCCAAAGAGGCTGTCTGGAAGAAGAAGTTCATAACCGAACTTGGAGTGGTTCCATCCATCGAGCATCCAATATCTTTGTATTGTGATAATAATGGAGCAGTGGCTTTAGCCAAGGAACCCAGGTCCCATCAGCGATCCAGGCATATTTTGAGGCGGTATCACCTGATCCGGAAGATGGTTGATCGCCGGAAGATCAAGGTCAGGAGAGTTGACACGAAGAATAACACGGCGGATACACTCACGAAGGCCATTCCCCAGATACAATTTAAGAGACTCTTCGGGATGTTGGGTATGAGATACTACAATAACTGGCCTTAGTGCAAGTGGGAGATTGTTAGTTATATGTATGCCCTAGAGGCCATTGTTGTACATGATTGTATATTATAATGGATACTTGGACATATATAGAGAGGACTTTCTTACTCGACATGATAGTATGCTATCTAGCTGCTCTTTATCTTAACATGTAGACTTGTATTGTGATGTTTTCTTTCTCTCACATGTTGATAAAGCCCTTAGGATGTGTACTTGACTGTCAGGACTATGATGGAGATCATACAAATGGGGTCAGGGTAGTCCATAAGTTCATTTTTTAATTGTTCCTAGTCGAAGTGTATCAAGACGGAGCATCGATATTCCAGAGTAGACTAGCGTATACGCTTCTTGACCCATATGATGGGCGATGGATGATCCCACATCCATTAGTGTTTGACATCAAAGATGGTATACGGGTGCTTAGTGGAGACTGGATACACTGAACATGACTCGCCGAGAACTCCTAGATGGTATTATACCTCACGTCAGATAGCAGTTCTCTGGTGACACTGTTACAGGTTAGTCTGTAGACCCAAGATCATCATAGAGTCTTGTGTGATTCCCATTGTGCTTTGATTTCCACCTTACTACGTTCAAGAGAACGTGCAAAACGGTGGTTTTTGGGTACAGTCCCGAGTCACATGGAAGCAATGAGCGATAGGAGGGGATTCGTCTCTCCCGGTATTAGGGTTTGATGTTGCGCTGTGCTCGATTGGCTATAACAGGAAGTCCCATGTTTACTGCCGAAAGACGCGAAGACAAACGTCTCGCCTGAATTTGGGGGCAAATGCTATTTGATTTTATCCGTCCACCTCTCTGAAGATGCCAAGTTGATTTATGGCACCATATATCGGAGGTGTAGACAGATGCGGCCGTTGTAGCAGACTTCGTCAAATTTCCCCTCATGTACGAGGGGTTTTTGATTGTGGGGATGCTCTTCCCTGCAGGCACAAGCCCCTGCAGTTAATTACGTTACCGCATAACGGTAACCACATTATCCTTCTCCAGATGGTCACTTCGTGTCGTGTGTGTTTGTTTTATTTTCAGTTGCCCGTGGATCGTATACGGAAACTAAGTTATGTTATCGCCCGTAGGGTGTGGATTAGTCCAAATCCGTATTTTCTTAGATTTGGGTTTGGGTTGGTTTAAGGATCGCTAATCTTGTTTTAGATTAAGATCAACTTAAATGCTTGTTAAGGATACATTAGCCTAGTTTTAGAATAAGATCTACTTAACAAGGTTTTAGGATCATTTAGATTCAACGAAAGAGTATTTGGACTCTATTGTTTTAGTTTAGGGATATTGCGGTCCATCGTTAGTTTCAGGACATTGCAGTCCATCATAGTCCATGGAGTTTAAAGACATCATAGTCTGTATGGTTTAAAGACATCATAGTCTATGAGGTTTTGGTTTAACCGCTTGGAGGTGCACCAAAAGTTATTGGTTATTGGGACCCCCCATCTCTCTGAAGACGTTGAAGAATTACAACGGCATGTATCGGAGGTATGAAGAGATGTACCCTTGAACCAATGTTGGTTGGGAAATCTATAGTCAGGTTTGGGACTAAGACCAATTAAAAATATTGTGAGCACATGGGCTCAGTTAATTTGAATTAGGGACTTGTGACCAACTTGGGCTCAGTCCACTCAGTTCTGAATAAAGTGTTTGAACACTTGTTTGGACTCAGTCCATTCATTTTGAATAAAATGTTGAACATTTGTTTGGGCTCAGCCCCTTTTTATTCAATAATGCTGAGTATTGATTTGGGTTCTGACACCCCTTTTTCTTTTTGTCTTTTATTAAGTGTTGAACACTTTTTATGGCGCTGGGGCCTTATTTACAGAGCGCTTTGTAATTATTTAGCGCCCACGTGAGGAGCACATAGAGTACCAGACCGGGAGCGCTACGGCGCTTCTTAAAAGGGCATCCACGTGAGGAGCACATGTAGCGCCAGACTTTGAGCGCTAAGGCGCTTCTTATAAAAGGACACCCACGTGAGGAGCACGTGGAGCGCTTGGCACTGAGCGCCAGACTTGGAGCGCTAAGACGCTTCTTATAAAAGGGCGCCCACGTGAGGGGCACGTGGAGCGCTTGGCGCTGAGCGCCAAACTTGGAGCGCTAAGGCGCTTCTTATAAAAGGGCGCCCACGTGAGGGGCACGTGGAGCGCTTGGCGCTGAGCGCCAGACTTGGAGCGCTGAAGCGCTTCTTTTAAATTGGAGCGCTGAAGCGCTTCTTTGTCAGCTTTGATCAGTTCTGTGCTCTGAGAATTAAATTCTCGGTTTATAAGAGACTTTGTCTCATAGATCTAAGAACTAAGTTCTTCTCTTTCTTGGTGAAATACTGCGATCTCTTTTACTTTTGTGAAAGACCTTGTCTTATAAATCTATGATCTGGTAAAGAACTAAGTTCTTCTGATGTAAGAGTTAAACTCTAAAATATGGAGAAGATACCATGATCTCCCTTCTTTTTATTTACCTTGAAAACGGTTCTTCTTCTTAGAGCTTGCTCTTCTTTTTTCTTTTCTGAGAACTTGAAGTTTAGGGGGGGTTCTTCTCTATCTTTCTTTTTTCGATTTTTGAACTTATGGGGAAGTTTCTATCTACAAGACTTGAAGCCTTGGGTCCTTTATATAGGGGAGGCCGACTTGTTGAATCAGTTAAGGAAATCTCTCATTGAGAGATCTCTGATTGATTTGGGGAATATTTCCCACCGTTGGATCTTTGATTCAAGGGGTTCTATTTTACAGAAGATAGTTTTCTTATTATTAACAAGACTGGGAAAATATTTTCCCATACAGAACTTATTCTGTATCTCGGTGATTTTTAATCATCATTGGATCTTTGATCCAACGGTGCTCTGATTTACAGAGCACAATCTTTCCTGCTTGGAAAGATTTGAAGAGTATTTCCTCAACGGAATTTTATTCTGGTAATTTGATGATTTATCATCTTCGTTGGATCTTTGATCCAAAGTTTGAGAACTTTTAGTTCTGGCGCTGGCGCTCTCATGCTTTGCACGTGAGCGTTGCCTCAGAGTGTTTGACTCTTAGCACTGGCGCTCTTGGCGCCGGCGCTCTTGGCGTTAACGCACTCGTGCTTTGCATATGAGCGTTGCCTCAGAGTTTTTGACTCTTAGCACTGGCGCTCTTGGCGCTAGCGTTCTCGTGCTTTGCACGTAAGCGCTGCATCAAAGTCTTTAGCGCTGGCTCCCTTGGCGCTAGCGCTTATGAGGCGCTGCCTCATTTCAAATTTCAAATTTTAAATAGAGCTTTGCTCTCTGATTTGGGGAAACATCCCTGGCCATGGCTGATATGGAGATTTACTGGTAAGTGTTATCAGTAGTTTTTCAACCCGTTATGAGCCTCACATCGGCACGACTTATCAAGTTACTGAGGTCTGACGTTTACCACCCCTAGACTAGATATGCAACATATCAAACGAAGAGACCGGACTGTACGGTAGTGTTACTGATTGGATTCGCAGTAGTATAAGCAAGCTTGCTTGTTGATCATTTGATCACTCAATACCCGGGTAGCCGTTACGTCCAGCTAGTACCGCCGGCGGCTTGTGGGTGTTTGATATGATCATCACCTACTGCTGGCGTATTGACGAGTCTTTAGAGTCCTACACAGAGGTTTCCTGGCTCAAGCGAAATGAAATAGGAGCACATATGCGATATGTGTGGAATCGAGATTAATACGTGTATGTGATATCGTATTATATCCTCGCGATTTGTGATATCGGTCAGTTATATATGATATAGCCGGGTTATCGAATCAAGTGCCGATTCGATAAATTGATACACATGATATTAGTCGGTTATATGTGATATAGCCGGATTATTAAATCAAGTGTTGATTTAATAATTTAGTGTATTATTATATATTTGATATATTAATTTACATTAACTAATATGAGCTCACTTAAGCATTTCTTTTTCTCACTTGTGTACGCTTAATATATATGTGATAAATATTATTGTGTCATGCTAGTTGCTACATGCTACATGGGTGTATGAGACTCATATCATGCTTATGATAATGTAGGGTTTATTTATTTAAAGTAAATCAAAAATTAGTTGGAAATTAGCACATGGCTTCAAGCTTGTAGAAGCTTGTGGAACCATTGACTTAGTCCACTAATTTTGTTTTACATGAGATATTTATTAACTCAACCATTATCTTAAACCATGGTCAAGTCTCTACATGAGTTATATGAGATATTATCTCACCCATGGTTGCTTAATTCATTCATAACATTCTCCAATTCATCTTCTTCTTCATCTCCAAGAGCTCTCTAGGTTTTTAGGAGGTGAAGAAAATTAGTGAGAAAAATATTTCTAAAGTGAGCAAAATTCCTACTTCATCAACCTACACTAGATTAGCCATTAAGTTTAGGTTGTTTGCTTCACTAATTCCTAATTAGTGAAGAGGTAGCTTGAGTTAGTGTCTCCTCGACGTAGATCATCTTCGGCCTCGAAGACTTCAAGCAAGCTTGTTCATTTCACCTTGTGGAGCCTTACTAGAGTCCGGAAGATCACTACTTGGAGCGAAGAGACTACTACACGGAGCTTTTGAAGTGAAAGACCGGTCTACAAAAGTTGTATTTCTTGTTTACTTAGATGTAAAGATATTTACATGCTTGGTTACGTCTAATTCTCTAGTTAAGATTCTTAGTTTAGGGTTGTTTAGCACGCTAAATTTTTTAAAACGGCATGGTCGATGCCTCTTGAAACCCAGTAGTCGTGCTAAGGAACCCTTCAGTTATAGATTTACCGGTTTTGGATACCCATACGTATCCGTATTGTCTATTACATATCTAGTTGCATGCCGGAACCCCATTATATTGTATTACTGTTATATTAATACAACATGTTTGCTAATGTGCATCTTACATAGTCATGGATACGTTTATAGGTTATTACAGATAGACACATATGCATCCTGACATCAGTACTATTTATCGTGATCCTGATATCGTTTACAGTTTTACATTGGGTATCATTTGACACACACACACCACATGACATGCCCTGATACAGTACTTGACTTGATACTTTGATCTTATTACTAATGCCGACAATCCTGACTTGTTGTCCTGATGGACGTAACCTGTTGTCTACATAGACAAAACATGTACCTGATTGATCCTGTGTTGGCATTAGTTCCATATTATCAATACCTGACTTGAACACATAACCTTGGAGGTAAGGGGAAATCAATTATAAAACCTAACCTGTAACTCGACAGTTCGATGCTTATACTGATCAGTCTTTACGGGTTAGGCCAGCCCCGGGATGATGATGTCACGCCCCGCTTCTCAGAGTGCGCTAAGATCGGTACGTGACAGAGCCAACCATACTACCTGTGGCTAGGAAACATTCCTCCACAGTCACATTACGGCTGTCTAGGAGATATCAAGAACAGGAAAATAAAATAAACTATCTAGTACATGTCCATATGCCAGAATATACGAGTCAAGAAATAATATGCGGAAGCAATAAATCCAATAAACAAAAATAATCTGGAAAGTACGTCCCAAATATGGGCTCACATCAGGAAATGAAAATGCTGAAAGAAAGCTAAACTAAAATACTAACAGGCTCTTCACTGCTCGGCCTGTCGACTGAAGTACTCCTGGTCGGTCCGCGGGAGAAATAGAGGATCTGGGCCATGCAAAACCCAAACGTCAGTGCGTCACAATATCAACAACAATATAAACAGAGGGCAACAAGATATGCAGGCATGAGTGTGAATAGTAGTAAAAGTATAACAGTAACATGTGTTAGTTATATGTATGCCCTAGAGGCCATTACTGTACATTGGATGTATATTGCAGTGGATGCTGGGACATATATAGGTAGGACTTTCTTGCTCGACATGATAGTACGCTATCTGGTTGCTCTTTATCTTAACATGTACACTTTCTGTCTCTCTGATTACATGTTGATAAAGCCCTTAGGATTAGTACTCGACTTCCAGGACTATGATGCAGATCATACTAATGGGGCCTGGGTAGTCAATGAGTACATCCTTCATTGTTCCTAGTCGTGGGAATATCGAGACGGGGCATCGATATTCCAGAGTAGACTAGCGTGTATCTTCTCGACCCATGTGATTGGCGATGGATGATCCCATATCCATTGGTGTTTGACATCAGAGATGGTATACGGGTGCTCAGTGGAGACTGGGTACACTGAACGGACTCGCCGAGAACTCCCAGATGGTATTATGCCTCACGTCAGATGGCAGTTCTCTGGTGACACTGGTACAGCTTAGTCTGTTGACCCGAGATCGTCATAGAGTCTTGTGTGTCTCCCACTGTGCTTTGATTTCCACCCTACCACGGCTCTACTGAGTCGTGCAAACAGGTGGTTTTTGGGTACAGTCCCGATTCACATGGAGGCAAAGAGCGATAGGAGGGGATTCGTCTCTCCCGGTATTGGGGGTTGATGTTGCGCTATGCTCGACTGGCCATAACAGGAAATCCCTGGCCAGGGTTGCAGTGACCTACTGGTAAGTGTTATCAGTAGTTTCACACATGTCATGGACTTCACGTCGGCATGACTTATCAAGCTATTGGGGTCTGACGTTTACCACCCCTAGGCGAGATATGCGACATATCAGACGAACAGACCGGACTGTACGGTAAGTGTTACTGGTTGGATTCACAGGAGTGTGAGTGGGCTTGCTCGTCGATCTTCTGATCGCTCAATACCCGGGTGGCCGTTACGTTTAGCAGACCGCTTGCGGCTTGTGGGTGTTTGATATGATCATCATCTGCTACCGGCGTATTGACGAGTCTTTAGAGTCCTACACAGAGGTTTCCTGGCTCAAGCGAAACGAAATAGGAGCGCATATGAGATATGTGCGGGACCGAGAATAATGCGTGTATGTGATACCGTATTCTATTCTCGCGATGAATGTATCGAATGGTTATATGCGATATGACCTAGTTATCGAATCAAGGATTGATTCGATAAGCCGATACATT
This sequence comes from Agapanthus africanus, assembly GCA_030015575.1. Classification (NCBI taxonomy): domain Eukaryota; kingdom Viridiplantae; phylum Streptophyta; class Magnoliopsida; order Asparagales; family Amaryllidaceae; genus Agapanthus; species Agapanthus africanus. Next base: position 425,998,061 of record CM057349.1, read on the forward strand.
GGATACTAGTCGGTTATATACGATATGACCGGATCGTTAATTCAAGTGTTGATTTAATGATTTAATGTATAATTATGTATTTGTTATATTACTTTGCATCAACTAGTATTGGTTCACTTTAAATGGATTTTCTCACTTGATGTGCATATTGTATATGTGATATATTTTTTTGTGCACAAGATTGTATCATGTTTGATGATACATGCAAGCTTGGGTTTGTATAAAGAATTGACCATGGTTATATGAATGGTTAGGGTTTCATTTTATTTACTTATTCATTTATTTATTCTTTTTGTTTATTTTGGAAAAAGAAAATGATAAAGAGAAAAGGAAATGGTGGCTTAGTTTGTTTTTTGTTGAAGCTTCTTGAAGTTTTGAACAAGTCCACCATTCTTGTCTCTTCTCTAACCCTAACCACTCATCTAATCTTAGTTAAATCTCTACACTAAACCATGGTTGAGATTATGATAAGTATCATATTGTTTTTATTTTAAAAGACTTATGAAATATATCATCTTCTTCTTCTTCATCTTCTTCTTCCATGAAGAAAGCTTGCTACATCAATGGTGATTGATGAAAAAGTGTGAGAAATCCAAATCTAAAGTCTACCCACTTCCTATTTCTTCATCCTCTACCTCTTGCCAAGTAGTATAGGGTGTTTCCTTCACAAGTTTTCTTGACTTGGTGAAGTTGGAGCTTGATCTAGCGATGCCTCGACGTAGATCATCTTCGGCATCGTCGTCGATGACCTAGCCCGCTTTTTCTTCGATGAAGCCGACGCTAGAGCCCAAGATCCGATTTGTACAGCGAGAAGACTTCATCGCGGAGCCATGGAGGTGGTGGACCGGATCTACAAAAGTTGTAGCCACTTTCCTTTAGCATTTAAATCGTTTACATGCTTACATCGCCTCATTATCTAGTTAACGATCCGTATTAGGGTTTGTAGGCACTTGTAAAATTTTAATTGGCCGTGTTTGATGCCTTGTGAGACTCCATTAGAGTGCCTAGGAACCCTACAGTGGTATCAGAGCCTAGCTAGAGCCTTAGGCGATGCGTAGATGGAGTTAGAAGTCCGATCGACCCAAAACCCCGACTTTAAAATGCTCTCTGGACAATTCTGTAAAATGTGGATTTTTGTAGATTAAAAATATGCAGAAACCTCAGTGCAATATTATAAGAATTACTGTTTAAAACGGGGGCTCTGAATCGTTCATAGTGCGGCTGAACCGCCGCATATGCATGCCTAATGCGGCGGTTCCGCGGCAAGTTGGTCTCCTCTGGCACATTTTTCTGCACAGTAATTCTTATAGTTTATTGTTGGTGTTTCTGGGAATTTTTAATATTTATTCCAGAGTTTTATTTTCTGGGTTGTATTGGAAACTCGGTGTATCGATCGGATTGTCTAATTCTGTCTGTGTGCTTTTCCGGATAATCTTAGAATATGTTAAAAAGTTCGACCGGATATAAATACCCATTTTTTCCCCTGCCGGGAAATTTTCAATTGTTGGATTTTTCCGTAATTTAACGACGTTCTAAGTAGTGCAAGTAACGCGATGGTCCCTCTAGAAGACAACAAACCTTAACTCGATTATGTGACCGTCTTGAACTGCCCTTTGAACCTTCGGGTTTGGGGCAGTACGGCGTGCCACATGTGAGGCGTTGGCTTGACCCTTCTACGGCTGGACCGTTGGTACTGAGGCACGAACTGAATGCTGTTAGACTTATTTCATGTGTTGAGCTGTATTGGGAAAACTTGGGTGTTCGAATGTTCGATCGGAAAGTTTAACATTTTCTGTTTATCCGGAATGTGATACAATAATTGGAATTCACAAGTAGTTATGAGATAACTGAATGAATGTTATAAACATAGCAGTTTAGTCTCACTTGATCGGTTGCCACGGAATTTTGATATGATCAAAAGTCCGTCGCAATCACGTAGCGTACGCGGATACTCGCCGGGTAAACTTAATAGACAGCCTCACTCCATAGCCCCGACCAAGTGACTGTAGGAGAACCCCGTCGCCGAAAGCATCCGTTCGGGTGCTCGCGGCAGCGGTGTTCCGCCTTGGTGCACTTTGTCGACGGCATCGGGGGTGCGGCCGTCTACTGAAGTTTGCGACCGGCATTTGATCAAAATGTCGGGAATCTTGTTGAATTGCCCGACTTGATATTGAAAAGTGTTTTCGATAATGAGACTAAAATGCGGGGTTTATAATTGTTAGGCATGCGATGTCTAAAGAATTCATTTGATCAGGCATGCGATGTCTGAGGTGGTTGCGGATTCCAACTGTTGTAGTTTTACACTTTCTTTTCTGTGACCGTAAGTGTAATATGTGATATCGCCGGTTTCGTTGCTATATGTCAACGACAATTGGGATGCGCATATTTACTTACGTTGATGACATGTGATGTTATGTGTTGCTGGATATGTTATATTGGATCGTCGTGTTCGAATAGCCCGGGGGTTTTTATGTGAGATGAGTGTTTTTCATTTTCATTCATGTAAAAACTTGTATGTAATATTCTTTTATTGGGGCACTTCCAGGTTGCGGAAGATGTCACCTTTTGTATATTATTTACTTTTCCGCACTAGGATAGACCCAAGGAGGGGAGCACAAGTAACCGGGTTCTGGGGTCCAGTGGGAGACCAACTCGAGGAGTCGAGTCCGGGTCTCCTAACCCTAGAATTGGTAGGGTTTCTTGCCGCTCTCGTAGGGGTCTAGGGGTGTGGGATTGGCTATTCATCACGACCGTGGAATCCGTGTTTTATACTGGCTCGTATTGAAAACACGGACGTCCTAGTATATCCAATATTTCATATGTATCTTCTGCTGTGATTTATCTGTGATGTGATCATGTGATGTTCTGTGACAGATATTATATATAGTATATATGATATATTATATAAACGTTGCTTATGTTTTACACCCGCGCTAGCCCTGCCCCGCTCTGCCGTTAGTTACCTAACCTAACGGTGCAGACGGGACATCGAGGCGAATGCGGATGGCATAAGCGTACGTTATATTTATCTGTGATGTTTAGGTGGACCTTAATGATGGGATATTCATTAATGAGATTAATGAAAGAAAATAAACCTAATTGATGTTGTGGAATCGAATTTCAAAATAAAAACAGGTAGCTACAGTTCTTGCTTTGCATCGCGGTGTTCATTGTAGAACATCCTGCACCTTATTCGATGGGGAAAGGACCGAGATCCCTTCACCGGGAGTGACTCCTTTAGCAATAACTGGCAGATGCTACACACTCGGTTTGTCTTTTGATCGCTTCTATAGTTTCTGCTTTGCACAGTGATATATATGATATATCCCGCACCTCATTCGACGAGGAAAGGGCCGACGATCCCTTCACCGGGAGTGACCCCTTTAGCAAAACTAGAAAAACCTCAAAAACATTCCATTTAAAAACCATTTGATTCCGCAACGAGATCAAGTTCAAAGCGTTAAAGGTTTTCATAAAAACCATTCGCAACCCTCCGTCATTTTAGGAAGTAGAGTACTTAGTATTCGTGCTGTGTTTGTTGACCATAGTCAAGGCACAGTGTACGGTAGCTAAGTGATGTCTTCCTACACCGCATATGATGCGATTAGTTAGGACAGTCGCGTGACTTTGTTGACCTTAGTTAAGGGTCATGTGGGTGGGTCTAATTAATCACGAAATGACGGGTAGAACTTGACTAATACTTATGATTTGTTGACCATAGTTAAGGTCATAGGTGCTAGGGGTAAAAACCGTTATCGGGAGTTTCAAGTGTTGAAATTTGCAATGAGATTGCATACCTTCTATGTGATAGTTGGATCCCGATACCCACTGCGAGTAATTGTTACTCCTGGGAGAGTTTTGCACTTTACAATTAGCCGATCAAGTAGGTGTCTAGAAAGGTGTCAACGGGGTTACGCCTCTGGGAAAATGAGGTTTACTGTAATTAGGTCCGTGCGAAAGCACGGGGAACCTCCCTCAAAATACCGACACTGGCCCGGCTGAAAGATTGGCGAACTTGTAGAGTGCAATTAATCCCGGCTAGTCCTTCCTTTTAGGGTTTGAAGGAAGATTTGATAAAAACAGTGGGAGCCATCCTGATTAGATAAAATATATAACCAGTCTGATCTTGCAAGAGCGCACGCAGAGTGTTTTCTTCTCTCTCTCTCCAGGTAGCGACCATATCACGCCTTAATCAAGATAATAATACGGAATATTGACCGAACCCGCTTGTTATACTGAGCTGGGGAACATTGGTCCCGCTCCAACTTATAAATGTTATAAGATAGAGCAGGAAATTGGGGAATACCAAAATTCCTATGCCGCCCAAACGAAGAAAGTGCATATGATGCATCTCCTTCGGGTGTGTTCATTACAAAGAACTGTTTCTCAGTATTCTCCGCATCCTGGGTATATGATACCGGATCTGGATCCCAGATATGTAATCTGTTACATAGGGTAGAAAAACTGAGAACGGGTGATAAGTTTCATGAGACAGAAAACGGGGCAAGTGTTGCAGCCAAGTCTGTTGGTCACTGTCACCCTGTATTACCAATACATTGATTCTGAACAAATGCTATTAGATACCGAACCTGATATACAAAATCATATCAGTCTCTTTATTAGTAAAGAAATGATATAATTTTGTATTGTTGGATAATGTTTTGAACATTTCCTATATCAAAAGTTGATCGGTTCAGGCACGTTATCTAAAAGCATTGACGTTCTAAATCAAACTACAGTTCCTTGTATACTGAACACACACAAGAGGAAAAGTTCAGAAATGAACAAATTCTTCTTGAGGTGTTGTAGACTAGGTCATATCAATGCGACCCGACTGGCTGAAGTTACATTTAGATGTATATTTAAATCAGTTTGAATTTACATCTTGTGAAACTTGCCAGTCATGTCACAAAGATAATATGACCATAGCTCTGTTTATTGGAAACAGAGAAAGAGTTAGTGAACTCTTGGAACTGATACATGATGATGTATGTAAGGTCTCCTGTCTACACATGCCAGGACTGGTTCTTTATACTTCATTATATTCTCTGATAATCTCTCAAGATTCAGTCATATATTCCTATTGAAATATAAGTCCGAACCTTTTGAGGTATTCACAGAATATAAGTAAGAAGTAGAGAACCAAAATACGGGTATAAGTATTGTGTCCTATGATGAGATCAGGGAGGAGAATACTTGTGCATGGCATTCCTGGACCATTCTAAAGGAAAATGAGATTCTCTCTCAGTATTACTCCTCTGAATACACCACAGCACAATGGTGTATCGGGGCGGAGCAATCACACAATATTAAATATTGTGTGCTCTATGATGAGTATTACTGAGTTACCTATTTCCTTTTGGATGTTATGCGCTTGAGAAGCTGCATAGCTATTGAATTAGGTTCGAATCAAATCACTGCCTACCACTTCATATGTGATATGGAAAGGGAAGTGCCCATATCTTAAGTTAGTTAAGATTTGGGATTGTCCGGCCTATGTCTAAAAGCAAAATCCGGACAGGCTCGAGGCAAGGTCTGTAATGTAGAACTGGAAAGGTTCCAGCTATACAAACTACAGCAGATAATTTGGTAGAACCAAAGGATTCAGTGGATTCCAACGAACCTCAGCCTCTCCGCCGATCTAGTAGGGTTCCTCACCCACCCGAGAGATACCTTGGTTTCTCGATGACAGTGGGAGCATGGAATGCATCATGAGATGATGACCCAACTAGATTCGAGCAGGCCATCAAGAGTAGGGACTCTGTAAGAATGGCTGGATGCTTAGCGGTCTGAGATGGAATCCATATACACCAACAAAGTATGAACTTTGGTTGCTATATCTGAAGGGTTAAATCCCCATCAGGAGCAAGTATATCTTGAGAAGATTACTTGGTGTAGATGGAAAAGTTGAGACTTTCAAAGCTAGACTTGTTAAAGGTTTTAGTCATCAACCAGGTGTGGATAATGATGAAACCTTTTCTAGGGACTATGCTTGAGTCCATCCAGATCCTACTTGCCACGGCTACATACCATGACTACGATATCTTGTGGTTGGGTGCCATAACTACTTTTCTAAATGATGTTTTAGAAGAGTGCGTCTATAAGTACACAGCCAGAGGGCCTCGTAGACAGTGAGAGCAGCGGAAACGTGTGCAAGATGCTTTATATAATGAAGCAGGTATCGCGGAGTTCGAACATCTGTTTTGATGAGTTAGTCAAACAGTTTGACATCATCAAAATGGTAGATGAACCAAGTATATACAAAAAGGTAGTAGGGAGTATGGTGACGATCCTCGTAGAGTACGTGGATGACAGACTCTTGATAGGGAAAGAGTTTCCTATGTTACGCCCTGTCAATCTCCGCTTATCACAATGATTCTCCATATAGGATCAAATTGATACCTCCTAAATCCTGTGTTTTCATCTATGGGATAGATGTAATCGGATGTTAGGATACTCACTAGCTGTAGTGAGATGGTATCAATCGATCCTGGGGAGAATCACTGGAAGGATTCCAGAGTGATAAAGACGACTGAATGTCAGTCACAGGCATTGTCTTTACCCTCAGTAAAGGGACGGTATGTTGGAAGAGTTCCAAGCTAGATACCGTGACATACTAGACGATAAAGGCAGGATACATCGCTACTTAAGATGCTACCAAAGAGGCTGTTTGGGTGTATAATGGTTCATGAGATGAACTAGGTTCCTACCATTGTGTGACAATGGAAGTGTGGCTTTGGCCCGAGAACCCCGGTCCCATCAGTGACCCAGACATAATCTAAGGCAGTATCACCTGATCATGGAGATAGTTGATCTCCAGGGTGATCGAGGGAAGGAGAGCAGACTCAGAGGATAACACGGCGGATCCACTCACGAAGGCCTATTCCCAGAGAGAGACTTTTATGGGATGTTTGAGTATGTGATACTGCAACCACTGCTACAGATGGCCCTAGTGCAAGTGGGAGATTGTTAGTTATATGTATGCCCTAGAGGCCATTACTGTACATTGGATGTATATTGTAGTGGATGCTGGGACATATATAGGTAGGACTTTCTTGCTCGACATGATAGTACGCTATCTGGTTGCTCTTTATCTTAACATGTACACTTTCTGTCTCTCTGATTACATGTTGATAAAGCCCTTAGGATTAGTACTCGACTTCCAGGACTATGATGCAGATCATACTAATGGGGCCTGGGTAGTCAATGAATACATCCTTCATTGTTCCTAGTCGTGGGAATATCGAGACGGGGCATCGATATTCCAGAGTAGACTAGCGTGTATCTTCTCGACCCATGTGATGGGAGATGGATGATCCCATATCCATTGGTGTTTGACATCAGAGATGGTATACGGGTGCTCAGTGGAGACTGGGTACACTGAACGGACTCGCCGAGAACTCCCAGATGGTATTATACCTCACGTCAGATGGCAGTTCTCTGGTGACACTGGTACAGCTTAGTCTGTTGATCCGAGATCGTCATAGAGTCTTGTGTGTCTCCCACTGTGCTTTGATTTCCACCCTACCACGGCTCTACTGATTCGTGCAAACAGGTGGTTTTTGGGTACAGTCCCGATTCACATGGAGGCAATGAGCGATAGGAGGGGATTCGTCTCTCCCGGTATTGGGGGTTGATGTTGCGCTATGCTTGACTGGCCATAACAGGAAATCCCTGGCCAGGGTTGCAGTGACCTACTGGTAAGTGTTATCAGTAGTTTCACACATGTCATGGACTTCACGTCGGCATGACTTATCAAGCTATTGGGGTCTGACGTTTACCACCCCTAGACGAGATACGCGACATATCAGACGAACAGACCGGACTGTACGGTAAGTATTACTGGTTGGATTCACAGGAGTGTGAGTGGGCTTGCTCGTCGATCTTCTGATTGCTCAATACCCGGGTGGCCGTTACGTTTAGCAGACCGCTTGCGGCTTGTGGGTGTTTGATATGATCATCATCTGCTACCGGCGTATTGACGAGTCTTTAGAGTCCTACACAGAGGTTTCCTGGCTCAAGCGAAACGAAATAGGAGCGCATATGAGATATGTGCGGGATCGAGAATAATGCGTGTATGTGATACCGTATTCTATTCTCGCGATGAATGTATCGAATGGTTATATGCGATATGACCTAGTTATCGAATCAAGGATTGATTCGATAAGCCGATACATTGGATACTAGTCGGTTATATACGATATGACCGGATCGTTAATTCAAGTGTTGATTTAATGATTTAATGTATAATTATGTATTTGATATATTACTTTGCATCAACTAGTATTGGTTCACTTTAAATGGATTTTCTCACTTGATGTGCATATTGTATATGTGATATATTTTTTTGTGCACAAGATTGTATCATGTTTGATGATACATGCAAGCTTGGGTTTGTGTAAAGAATTGACCATGGTTATATGAATGGTTAGGGTTTCATTTTATTTACTTATTCATTTATTTATTCTTTTTTTTTATTTTGGAAAAAGAAAATGATAAAGAGAAAAGGAAATGGTGGCTTAGTTTGTTTTTTGTTGAAGCTTCTTGAAGTTTTGAACAAGTCCACCATTCTTGTCTCTTCTCTAACCCTAACCACTCATCTAACCTTAGTTAAATCTCTACACTAAACCATGGTTGAGATTATGATAAGTATCATATTGTTTTTATTTTAAAAGACTTATGAAATATATCATCTTCTTCTTCTTCATCTTCTTCTTCCATGAAGAAAGCTTGCTACATAATGGTGATTGATGAAAAAGTGTGAGAAATCCAAATCTAAAGTCTACCCACTTCCTATTTCTTCATCCTCTACCTCTTGCCAAGTAGTATAGGGTGTTTCCTTCACAAGTTTTCTTGACTTGGTGAAGTTGGAGCTTGATCTAGCGATGCCTTGACGTAGATCATCTTCGGCATCGTCGTCGATGACCTAGCCCGCTTTTTCTTCGATGAAGCCGACGCTAGAGCCCAAGATCCGATTTTTACAGCGAGGAGACTTCATCGCGGAGCCATGGAGGTGGTGGACTGGATCTACAAAGGTTGTAGCCACTTTCCTTTAGCATTTAAATCGTTTACATGCTTGCATCGCCTCATTATCTAGTTAACGATCAGTATTAGGGTTTGTAGGCACTTGTAAATTTTTAATTGGCCGTGTTTGATGCCTTGTGAGACTCCATTAGAGTGCCTAGGAACCCTACAACATGAATAAGGAACAGTGAAGGGTATAAGCACATGTTACGTGCGGTGAGTAATCTGAACTAAGCTACTGGGTTAACTACTCTCAAGTCTGTGAAATCAATTTAATGAATCGTCGATGTAACTCAATAGTATCCCATGCATGCCCGGGACTACGGTCAAGACTCTCGGGCTGAATCCGAGACGTGCCGCTAGGCAGTAAAAAGGTAACATGTACAGACGGATGATGTCAGCATCATCATCCCGGGGCTAGCCTAGCCCGTAAGACTGATCAGTATAAGCGTCGAACTGTTGAGTTACAAGTCAAGTTTCATCATTGATTTCCCCTTATCCCCAAGTTATGTGTTCAAGTCATGTATTGATAAATCTGGAGCTAATGCCAACACAGGATCAAGCAGGTACAGGTTTGTCTATACAGACAACAGGATATGTCCATCGGGACAACATGTCAGGATTGTTGGCATTAGAAACAGGATCAGGTATCATGTCAAGCAGTGATGCAACAGGTCATGTCAGGCAGTATACATGTATCAAGTGGGTGCCCAACAGTAAAATGTAGCAAGTACGGATGCACGATAATAGCATGGATGCACAAATATTTATCATGGGTTACATCATGACTATGTAGGATGCACATTATCAAGTATGGGGTGCTAATATAACAATAATATGAATTAATACGACATGGCATGCAACTAGATATAAAGAATTAACGGTATGGATACACAAATAAACATGGATGCTCAATTTACTATTAGGGGTTACAAGATGCACAATTATCTAGCATGGGGTGTTAATGTATCGGTAATATGAAATAACGTGACATGGCATGCAACTAGATATATGGTATGGATGCACAATAAAACATGGATGCATGAATAACTATCAGGAGTTGCAACTATAACTCCATTACTATGTAGGATGCACATTATCTAGCATAGGGTGTTACTACAATAATAACATGAATTAATAAAATCTCTAGATGCAGCTACATGTATATTAAATGATATGGATGCATACGGGTATCCGAAAACAGTAAAACTTTAATATGGATGTATAATGCAATCAACATGTAATATTTGTATTCATATGGATGCAAGTTAAGTATTATAGCATGTAGCAAGATAAACTTTCCTGAACGGAACACGCGACGGGTGCGTACGGCACGTCCGACACCGGGTAATCGTCGCAACGCATACACGGCACGCGGGACGGGTCCAGGCAGAGTAAGAGGACAACCACGCAGGTAAGGAATGTTCACTGGATCGTCTGGATCGGCAGCGACGAGCACGGCTCCGGCGGGTGATCACCAGAAAAAGAGCCGAGATTAAGAAAGAAAGAAGAAAGAAGAAGAAGGAGGAGGGTGCTCGGGGTTGGTTTCTGGTGTGGTGCTGGGGTTAGGGAGAGGGCGAGAAGGTGGTTGCGAAGGTATGAGGTCGTCGGGGTTAGCGGAGCTCCGGCGATGGGTATGTAGGTGTTGGGGTCGGTAGGTGCAGGGTTCTAGGGTTTGCAATGGGGAGCTCGAGAGGGTAGGTGGTGGTGTCAGGTGTGATGAGGGGTAGGAAGAGGAGGCAGTGGTGATCGGGATGGTGACGACGGGGTTGCCGGCGTGGGGTTTGCCGGCGCAGGGTAGTGGTGATGGTATGGGTCGCGGTTGTGCAGGCTCGGGGAAAGAAGAGGAAGAAGAGTGGAGGAGATGGAGGAGGTCGGGGAAGATGAGGATGACGAGGGGTCGAGGAGGTGGCGAAGGGAAGATGAGAGGCTAGGGTTAGGATTCGTCATGGGGATCTCGTTCTCGTGGCGAAGGCGAGAAATAAAAAGAAGAAGAAAGAAGGAGGGAGGTGACGGGATCTCACTCACCGCGAGAGGAGAGAGAAAGGGAGAGAGAGAGAGAGAGAGAGAGAGGAATAGAGAAGAGAGAGACAGAGACAGAGACAGAGAGAGAGAGAGAAAGAGAGTTGTTAGAAAAAATCTTTCTAAAAATTTAAAACTAAATAATATTTTCGAATATTACTTTAACAGTAAAACAGTAAGAATAAAATATAAAAATATGATATTTTCGCTAATACAAAAATAGTCCAAAACACGCCCGGGTCGGGTCTAAATTTACGGTTTGAAAATACGAATAATATACGTAGTAACCAAAACCAAAACAGGATATCCGGGTAATGAAATGCATACCCCCAAGAACGGATACACGTAGCATGCACGTAGCTATCCAAACGGGTCCATTTCACTGAACGGGACGAGAACACGGTGTACAGACGCAACGACAGGGTTAGGGGTATCATGCAGGCTATGCAATATATTTTTAAAATATTTTATTTGACTTTAAATGTTATATAAAAAAATGCAGATACCAGATATAATGTCAGTATGCAGTATATAAAAAAATATAAAAATGCACGGATCCACATAACAAGCCGGGATGAATCATAAACAGAAATCAAGACGGGTTTCCAGCAAGCGGGTCGTGTCGGATGCAAATACAGATGTCAAATACACTATTCGCACCCAAAACACAGTAAATCGGGAAAATACAATAAATAAAGAAATACTCGAAAGAACTGGTATAAATGAACTAGGGTGATACAGATGATGCTGACATCATTCATTTGTACATGTTGCCTGTTTACTGCCTAGCGGCATGTCTCGGATTCAGCCCGAGTATCTTGACCGTGGTCCCGGGCATGCATGGGATACTATTGAGTTACATCGACGATTCCATTAAATTGATTTCAAAAACTTTAGAGTAGATAATCCAGTAGCACGGTTTTGATTACTCATCACACTTCACAGACATATACACACCTCACTGTTTATATTCATATTGTTGATTTATATTCATGCCTGTATATCTGATTACATTCTTGTTTACCCCAATCAGAGCAAAGCTCTGTTCAAATTCCGAGGCAGGAAACGAAGCAACGCTTCTGTTTCCCCCAATCAGAGCAAAGCTCTGCTTTGAAAATTAAAGTAAAAATTAAAAGTTAAAATAAATGAAGCAACGTTTCAGATTCCTTGCGCAGCGCGCAGCGCGCCACGTGTCAAAACCAGACACGCCAGTGCAAGGAGCGCAGCGCCCAAGGCAGCGCGCCCAATCAGAGAAAGGCTCTATTTAAAACAAAAATTAAAGGAAGTAACGCTTCAGATGACTTGCGCTCTGCGCTGCGCGACACGTGGCAGCGTAGTTGCGCTAGCGCAATTGCGCTGCGCTCTGCACTGCGCGCCACGTAACAGCGCAATTGTGGCAGCACAGTTGCGCTAGCGCAGTTGCGCTGCACACCACGTGGCAGCGCAGCTGCGCTGTGCGCTGCGCGACACGTGTCAGTGCAGTTGCGCAAGTGCAGTTGCGCTGCGCTGTACGCTGCTTGACACGTGTCACGCGCTGGGGCGCTTGCGCCAAACAGAATTAAAATTCTAAAAAGATCTTTCTATTCTTGTTAAAAATAAGAAGATTGCCTTCTGTAAAACAGAAGCCCTTGGATCAAAGATCCAACGGTGGGGAAAATTCCCCAAATCACTCAGAGAAAGATCTCGTTAACAAATGCAACAAACTTATGGGCACTATATAAAGACCCCTAGACCTCAAATCAAAGGGAGGAAGATTCTTTGAGAAATTAAACAGAGAGAACTCTGAGGAAATTTCAAGAAAAAAGAAGAAAAAGGTAAAAGACCTTTTAGATAGAAGAATTTCTTCTGACAGATCGATGATCTTTAATAAAAAAACAAAATAAAAATAGTGGTTTGCACTTATGAACCATTGGTTCTTTGGGATTAAGAAAAAACAAGAGAAACTAAATTAGATCAAAGAAAACAAAATAAAAATAGTGCTTTGCACTTCTTTTATGAACCTTTGGTTCTAGAATCTAAAAGATTCTCAAATTATAGTGCCTTGCACTTGCAAAGTGCGCTGTTGCGCTCCTGGATTGGCGCAAGCCACCAGAGAGCGCCACGTGTCAGCATCTGAACCATCTGCGCTATGCGCTTTTGAAATAGAGCCTTACTCTCTGGAATTGGCGCAACTCACCAGAGCGCGACACGTGTCAGCAGCGCAAGCGCAGCGTATTGGAGCAGCGCGCTGCGCTTGCGTGACACGTGTCAACACCACAAGCGCTTGCGCTCTTTGATTGGCGCAAAGCGCCTGACAAATGCAATGCATTTCCTAAAGGGCCAGGCCCAAATCAAAAAGACCCAGTAGGCCTAATTAAATTGCAAAGCAATAAATGGGCAGAGACCAAGTAAAATTGATGCTCTGCATCATTTATAAAATGAGCAAAGCCCAAAACAAATTGATGCTCTGCATCCTTTATGGGCAGAGCCCAAACAAAAAATAAAAACAAATAAAAGTGTTGAACTTTTTTTAACTGGACTTAGCCCAATCATGGCCGTAAGTCCTCAAATTAAATTGACTGAGCAAAATTGCTCTCCTAAATCAATTTACCTCCGGTTCAAGGGTACATCTCCGAACTCCTCTGACACCTATCGTTGTAATCCTTCAACGACGTCAGAGAGGTGACGGGTCCCGACGACCACACATTAATACGGACTGCGGGGTCCTTAAACTCGTGGACCGAAACGTCCTTAAACTAATATTGGATTGCGGGGCCCTTAAACTCGTGGACCGAAACGTCCTTAAACTAATGATGGACCGAAATGTCCTTAAACTAATGATGGACCACCACGTCCCTAAACTGGCGATGGACCACCACGTCCCTAAACTGGAATAATAGAGCCTCCAAACGCTCTTCTGTCGGATCTAAACGATCCCGCTTAAGTAGATCTTAGCCCCAAACAAGGCTAACGTATCCTTAAGCATTTCAACTGACTCCATATTCCCTAATCAACTTCGGTTCAAGGGTACATCTCTGAACTCCTCTGACACCTATCGTTGTAATCCTTCAACGACGTCAGAGAGGTGACGAGTCCCGACGGCCATATATTAAATGGGTCACCATGTTAAGTAGATCTTAGTCTTAAACAGGACTAACGTATCATTAACGAACGTTTAAGTTGATCTTAGCCTCAACACGGCTAACGTATCCTTGAACTAAAACACCAAACCCAAATCTAAGTAAATACGGATTTGGACTAATCCACGTCCTACGGGCGACAGCATAACTTAGTCTCCGTATACAATCCACGGGCAACCACAAACAAAACAAACACACACGACACGAAGTGAAATTCTGGAGAAGGAGAAAGTGACTACCGCGACGTGGTAGTGTAATTAACTGCAGGGGCTTGCGCCTGCAGGGAAGAGCGTCCCCACAATCAAAAACCCCTCTAGCGAGGGGGAATTTGATGAAGTCTGCTACATCGGCCGCATCCGTCTAAACCTCCGATACACGGTGCCATAAATCAACTTGGCATCTTCGGAGAGGTAGACGGATGAAACCATATAGCATCTGCCCCGAATCTCAGGCATAGACGTCCTCACGTCTCGGCCGCCGTTCGGAGGGGAACAATCCTGGTTATTACTATTGTTTGATATTATAACGCACCGACGTCTGGGTTTGCATGTCCCGGTTCCTCTATCTCTATCATAGGCTGAACAGGAGTATTTTAGCCGTCAAGCCGAACAATGAGGATTGAGTTTAGTGATATTTAGTTTAGTTATTTTCCGCGGCTTTTATTTCTTGATGTGAGCCCATATTGGGACATATTTCCATATTGTTGTTTTTAGATATTATTATTATTTCCGCTTATACATTTCTCGACTCTTTTATTCTAGTAAATGGACATGTATTAGATAGAATTTATTTTTTTTACTGTTCTTGATATCCTATAGACAGCCGTAATGTGACTGTGGAGGGATGATTACTATCCACGGGTAGCATGGTTGGCTCTGTCATGTGTCGTAGTTAGCGCACTCTAGAAAGCGGGGCGTGACAGGGTTCAATAATCAGCACGAGATAATCCATTAACTCACCGCCGCCTACAGTCAACAACATAATAGAATAGCAGAGCGGAAGAACCGTACAACACTCAACATGGCGAGAAATATGCTCAAGACCAAGTACCTGCCAAAGACTTTCTGGGCCGAAGCCATAAATTATGCAGTGTACCTTCTCAACCGCTGTCCAACAAAAAATGTTAAATTCATGACACCATTGGAGAAATGGAGCAGTCTGAAACCAAGTGCCAACCATGTGAAGGTGTTTGGGTGTATCGCATATGCACATATCCTGGAGCAACGGAGAAAGAAGTTCGATGATCGAGGAGAGAAATGCATCTTCGTCGGTTACCACAGAAGAACCAAAGTATACAAACTCTACAATCCAATCTCGAAGAAAATCATTATTTCTAGAGATGTGGAGTTTGATGAAGAAAATTACTGGAGATGGAGTGATGAAGAGAAAAGCACACAGATGGCTTATTCTTTAAAGATAAAGACAGAGTTCGAAGAAATTGAAAATCCAAATCTAACCCCACCAACTATGCCAACTCTTACGACAACCACATCAACACCAGCAACAACATCCTTTTCAAGTTGAAGTGAAGGAAGCTTTTCAAGGGAGCTCTTTGAAGAGTGAGAAGTCTGCAGGATCTGTATGATGATACAGAACCTATCGAGATGGTGGAGGACTTCACATTATTCTGTTTACTTGCAGAATGGGATCATGTCACATTTGAAGACGCCGCACAAGAGGAAAAGTGGCAAAAGGCGATGGACGACAAAATTAAAGCAATACAAAATAATGATATATGGGAGCTTGTTGTTCTGTCTGAAGGCCCTAAACCCATTGGTGTGAAATGGGTGCACAAAACAAAGACCAAATAAGAAGGGAAGGTCGACAAATATAAAGAGAGATTAGTAGCTAAAGGATATAATCAGCGATAAGGCATCGACTATGAAGAAGTATATGCACCGGTGACAAGAATCGACACCATCAAGCTTATCATCGCACTGGTGGCACAAAATCGGTGGAAGATATACCAGATGGACGTGAAGTCAACATTCCTCAACGGTTACTTAGAAAAAGTATATATTGAGCAGCCACCAAGTGAGGCCAAGAAGACAGTGTACAAGTTAAAGAAGGTGTTATATGGGCTGAAGCAAGCACCTAGAGTATGGAATACGAGAATTGATATGTATTTCAATGAGAACGGCTTTCATAAGAGCCCATATGAGTATGCGTTGTACACCAAGCAGAACGATGGCGATATTATGATCATATATCTATGTGTAGACGATATGATCTTTACCGACAACAATCCAAAGATGTTCGATGGATTCAAGAAGGTCATGGTCAAAGAGTTCGAGATGACTGACATCGGAGAGATGTCTTGCTTTCTTGGCATGGAGGTGATACAGTCCGAGAAGAGCATTTTCATCTCGCAAAAGAAGTATGCAAATTAGATTCTTACGAAGTTAACATGAGTAACTGCAAGCCAGTTGGAACACCAGCAAAAACAGATATGAAGCTATGGCGAGACTCAGCAAGTGAACCAGTCGATCCGACGTTATTCAAAAGCTTAATGGGGACTTTGCGATACCTGATTATCACAAGGCCTGACATTATGTACGCCGTTGGACTGGTCAGCAGATATATGAAGGAACCTAAACAAGAATACTTACGGCAGCCAAAAGAATTCTAAGATACGTGAAAGGAAGTATTGATCATGGTTTACTCTATACACAGAGTACAGATATGAAGCTAGCACCACGACTACAGTGGTGATCTAGATGAAACAAATAGCACATCCAGGTATATGTTCAACATTGGATCGGCAATATTTTCATGATCTTCGAAAATGCAATCCGTCGTCACCCTCTCATCATGTGAAGTAGAATACATTGCAGCAGGATCATATGCCTGTCAAGCGACATGGCTCCGAAACCTGATGAAGGAGTTGCACCATCCACAAGAAGAATTGACAGAGATAAATATTGACAACAAGTCGGCGACAACACTTGCAAAGAATCCGGTAGCGTATGGAAGAAGTAAGTATACTAAAACTAGGTATCATTTTTTCAGGCACCAAGTGAAAGAAAAGAATATGAAGCCCGTATATTATGGGACAGAGTATCAAGTCGCAGACATCTGTACCAAACTGCTAAAGATCGAAGCTCATGAAAGGTTGAAGAAACAACTCGGTATGATGAAACAATTTAAGGGGGTATTGAAATATTAAATTGATCACTGATTAATTTAGAAAAGTCCACACATATGGATTACATGTGGGCTGCTGCTGCTGCAACTACCCATGCTCACATGCATAGGAACCTAACACGTGGGCTGCTCCTATCTTGTACTACCACCGGCCTAGGAAGGTTATTAAAAATTAAGTTTTAAAATGTGAATAGTGTTATCATTAGCATATAAATTGATAGCACCATCATCTAAAGCCATATCAAGAAAAAGAAAAATTGGTGAGCAAACACAGAGAAGAGAAACAGATAGAGGGTTAAAGAGAAAGGTGTTGAAACACCAATAAAGGAGTGAGAATGAGTTGTATTTGTAGCAACAATACTATTATAATAAAGAGTGTTTGAGTTTATAAAATTGCAATTTATTTTAATTTGCACTCTCTATCTCTTCTACTTCCATCATTCATCCCACCCAGTAAATCATGACCGCTATCACCATGCACCTCCTGGCCCCTTAACTCATGATATTGAAAATATATACTAGACAACCACCCCACTACACTATGCACCATTAAGGCCTTCAACATCATAACCAAGATTATACCAAATTAAATGTATCGAAATACTCCACTTATGATTATTGTGCCATGCAACATTGTCAACATATATTGTCACCAATTAAAGATGGATAAAATCGAAAAACGTGTTATATCTGCCATCCCGATCTACACCATTTCACCTTACCTCTTATGTCCCAGCAACAAGAAGTACTACACAATGCTACGAGAGATCCATAGACACTAACCATCGTCCACCAGTAACAAAACATACCCCATTTGTGCTTGGGTACATAACAGTGTATACCCATGCAGGTTTAAGGTTTAGGTCTAGTCATAATTCCAACCAAGCGAGGAAATTGTGAGAAATACACCAAACCCGTCTTGTTCGTACCATAATGGTCCTTTGAACCATAGCACAAGCAATAGTAAAAGATAATTATTTGAGAAAAATTAAAGAATTTGACTCCGTGTCACGCCCCGCTTCCCGGTATATGGCGAAAGGGACGCGACTGATCCGCTACGTATTTACTCAGAAGCAAATACGCTAAGCGTAACTAAGCAATATAAAAAGAAAATATACACAAGAGACAAGATATAATAAAACAACAACTTTATTTATTAACATTCTTTTGTACAATGCATGAAAAGGAAATACAACTGAAATAAAAGCGATGCCTAAACAATGGCATGACAGGAAATTAAAGGTACTGAAAAGAAAATGTACAATGTCTAGAGCTCAGGGTCTTCGCTGTACTGATCCAAGTCTTCTGCAGTTGGCTCGATCTCTGACGGATCCAAAACACCTGACGACATTTAAAGAAGAAAGAAATAGAATTTCGTCAGCGAACAGATCGCTCGGTAAGTCCCAAAGATAAGAGGAAAGTAGAATAGACAGAATAAGAAGGTATATTTTAAAATTGTATTATATTGTAGTAATGTTGTGTTAACGCTGTTGTTTGTAGCTTGGTACAGAAGGATGCCAGTGTATACGAGAGGGGTCTCTATATGCTGGAGACCAGGGCAAACGGAATGTACAAGGAACCGTTAAGCCACGGTACAACAGCAACGGAATATAGGTTAGGTGTCTTAATCTTACCGTCTCGTGCCACCTTTAACACCTTCCGTACCAATCTACCCCTTAAATCCCGTAGTGTTTTGATTGTATTGTTTGTCTTATAAATTGTATTGATTTTATAATTGATTGACTGACCGAAACCATGATATCAGTAAACGGATGTAACCGTAGAATCATGTAAAAGGAATAACTGGAGAACCATGTCAATGGAATGTATATCCATGGTTCGGTTCGGTCAAGCTGTATAGATTGATAATTGGATTCATGGATTCATGTTGAATTGTAATATTGAAGATTATAGATTATAGATTGTACTTGAATCATATTCAAGTCAGATTATACTGAGACTCAAACCGAGTCAGACAATTAGCAAAGTAATTGAAGTCCTGATTGTTTTTATTAATTTGTCTACCTTAGATAGGCAAGCACCCCTTCTCCGGCTCTCTGAGGCTCAAGAGATTGGTCCCGCTTAAACCTATGTTTACTAGGGTCCTTAGGGTAATTTATAGAACTTGAGCGGGGTTTATGTAAAAATACTTTTATAAACTTTTCAAAATATACCCCAAGCATTTATTATTCGTTTTTAGAGTTGTAATGAAATTGTGATATTTCTAGTGAAAATATCCTAATTTCATAAATAAAGGTATTTATCTGTAATATTGATCTGTATGGAATTCATGGTATTTTAGTGTAAAATTGAATTTTGTGATATTATAGAAAATGTGGAATATTTATAATACTTCAAAAATAGATATGTTTAGGTTACATATACATATATTTATATGAAAATAAGTTTTATATATATCTATAATATTCTAGAAGTCTCGTTTTCTTAAGATGTCGTATTTTAAATCTTTCGAGATCGAATGCTCCTTGTGGAGGTCTGAATCTCGCACTACTAAGCCCGAGGATGTGCGATAATCTGCACCATCCCGAACGGGCTCCCCAAAATGGGTTGTAGCGGCGCTTTACAAAAATTTGTATAAATACTAAATCCTTTAAGAAACGGTTTTATTAAGTAAATGGTATTTATTTGTAAAGATGTCAATTTTCCGTATTCTATATTCTAGGGTCTCCTAAATCAACTAGATTATTTCTAACTGGTCCAAAATGACAAGTTGTGAGATACCTCAAATCGCCTCTTCACCGCCAATTGCGGCCAGGTAAGTACAAGTGAAGAAATGAGGGATCCGCTCATGAATCACCGTGAGACGGGCCTTTTAAAGTTAACTTTCTCACTTGCCTAACCTAGACACCATAAAGTTAGGTTTAGATAAATGAATGATGTCCACAATCTTATCATATTTTCATAATGAGTGGTATTTATTTAAAAAGTGTCTCAACACTAAATCTTTTAGAAATGGTTTTATTTAGTAGAGGGTATTTAAATAAAAATGTTTGTTTTCCCGTATTCTGAGTTCTCGAGGGTATCGTGTTAGGTTGTATATGAGTGTGTGAGGAGGTAGGTCGTTACCTCGTGATATACTTAAAGGTATAACAAGTTTAATGGGATTAAATGTAGAATTGAAACAACGTGGTATTTAAGTGAAAAAATACGATAATTTGAAATAGCCATCATTTCATGTAATGAAACTTGATCAATTTGTTTGATTAGTGTTTAATAGTCAACATGAGAAAGTTTAAGTTTGATTGTATTAGTGAGAAGTGGAATTTTATATGAAACCGAATCGGAAATCGGATTTGTTCCGATTCCGTCGAGTTTTGTAAATCCGTATTTTTAGATAGAAGAGACGGGTAGAAATTGGGACTTATAGGTTTTAGGACACACAAGAGGGTGAGAGGGAAGTAGTGGAATCACCGATGTGTTGCGTCGTCGCCGGGAGTTCCTAGGACGATCGCCGGAAGTTCCGCCGGGAATTCGTCGGAGCTTCGCCTCGAGCTCGTTTTCAAAGTACACCCAATTCTTGGAATTTTGAGAGAGTGGGCTCAGAATTTTGGGGTGAGAGAGTAGGGGGTAGGGGTGTATTTATAGGGTTAGGCTAGGGTTAGGGTAGGTGTAGGGTTTTTAATAAAAAAATGTAAAAATATAGGAAATTCGGTAAAAATTGGAGTAATTAGGTGTTAATGGGCTCTCTGGAGGTGGTCTACAGAAATAAAGTGTGCAGGTTTCAGAAGATGAAAAGACAAAATTTTGCAGTTGACGACTCGGCCGACCGGCCGAGTCCGGCCGGCGGCGCCGTCCCGAGTCGGCCGGTCCGCCGGCCGACTCGGCCGAGTCAGGCCGAGTCGGGGGCTAGGCAGGTGGGGGGTCGTCTGAGTAAGGCTCCGGTATATTTAGTTTTTCAGGTTCAGTTCAAAGTTTGGGAGTTATTGTGTGTGGACTGTTGGGCTTCTATAAAAATTTAAACAAAATAAATATTAAAAATAATGTGGGGCAGGGGATTTGAACTCTGGTGGCTTGGTTCAGCAGTGCAAGGTATTACCAATGAGCTACAAGCTACTAGTAATTATTGTGTGAAATAAATAGTTAAAGTGGTAACAGCAACATTAAATACCCCAAGTATACTTTAAATTTAAATCAAATTTTTGTATACTAAAAATGGAGTTACTGTCTACCCTCCTTACAAAAATTTCGTCCTCGAAATTTACAACTTTTATTTGAGGACTAGTTTACAAAGAGGTGAGGATATCTTGCACGCATTTCATCTTCCCTTTCCCAAGTGGACTCTCCTGTAGTGTCTTTTCTCCACATCACTCGGACCAAGTTAACTTCCTTGTTCCGAAGTGTCCTCACTTTCCTGTTCAGGATCTCCACAGGCTGTTGCTCACAAGACAAGTCGGGCTGTATAGTGAGCTCGGAATGATCAAGAACATGGCTGGGGTCACTCACATACCTTCTGAGTTGGGATATGTGAAACACATTATGCACTCCTTCCAATGAGGGTAGAAACGCTAAGCGGTATGCAACTTCACCTACTCGTTCGAGTATGTCGAACGGTCCAATATATCTCGGACTTAATTTACCCCGTCTTCCAAATTGGATCACTCCACTGTTCGGAGTTATCTTCAAAAATACGTGATCTCCTGGCCGGAACTCCAAGTGTCGTCTCTTTGCATCAGCCCAATGTTTCTGTCGATCTTGGACTATGTGCATCCTTTCCCTGATAGTACGAACCACATCAACAGTCGCTACTATCATCTCTGGTCCAAGAAGTTCCATATCTCCGATGTCTTCCCAACTTAATGGTGATCGACACTTCCTTCCATACAATACTGCAAAAGGTGCCATTCCTATGCTTGCTTGGTAGCTGTTATTGTACGCGAACTCCACAAGATGCAGGTGATCTTTCCACGATCCTTTGAAGTCTAACATACACGCTTTGAGCATATCCTCCAAGATTTGAATAGTTCACTCAGACTGACCATCTGTTTGTGGATGATAAGCCGTGCTGAAGTTCAGACTGGTTCTCAAGCTTGCTTGCAGACTCTGCCAAAATTGCGATCGGAACCTGGTGTCACGATCGGAGACAATGCAGACCGGTACTCCATGAAGTCTCACAATTTCCTGTATGAGTTCATGGGTATCAGAGATAGTACATTATGAAGAGTTTAAATCTTAAATAGATTATTACCTCCATGTACTTCTTTGCTAGTGTCTCAGTTGATTCGCCAACTCGAAATGGGATGAAGTGAGCCGACTTTGTAAGTCGATCCACAATAACCCATATGGCATCGTTACCCTTTATGCTGCGAGGAAGAGCGGTCACAAAATCCATTGTGATGTGTTGCCACTTCTATTCTGGGATTGGTAACGGTTGAAGTAGTCCAGCTGTCCGGTGATGTTTAGCCTTTACTTGCTGACACACCAAGCATTTTGCGACGCTTCTGGCTAATTCACGCTTCATTCCATGCCACCAATAATTCTGACGTAGATCTTTGTACATTTTGGTACCTCCAGGGTGTATTGAGTAGGGAGAGCTGTAAGCTTCTTTCATTAACTCTTCCCGAACAGGACCTTTTGGTACACACAATCTGCTGCTGTATCTCAAAGATCCGTCTTCATGGATGATGAAGTCTGTTCTGAGTCCATTCTCCACTTGTTCTCTGGTCTTTTGCAATTTAGCATCACTTGCTTGAGTTGCTTTGATCTGATTGACAATGGTTGATTGAACTTATAAATTCATCAAACTTGAAGCGTCACCTGGCATGACTACCTCAATCTTCATCTGATGCAAGTCTTGTTGAAGCTTCCACTGAGCGGTGAGATTCATTGCTAATGGTTGGCGACTAAATGTATCAGGTACTACATTCACCTTCCCTGGGTGATATTGTAAGTTGATGTCAAAGTCCGCCATGAGTTCTAACCATCTTCTATGCTGCATATTCAACTCCTTCTGAGTAAACACGTACGTCAGACTCTTATGATCTGTGTAGATATTCACTCGTTCACCAAGAGATAATGGCGCCAAATCTTGAGAGCAAAGATGACGGCTGCCAACTCCAGGTCATGCGTCGGATAATTGCGCTCATGAGTCTTCAGTTGTCCTGAAGCATAAGCCACAACCTTACCGTGATGATGTAGAACACATCCTAATCTCTTACCGGATGCATCACAATGCACTTCGAATCCTCCAGATTGATCCGGTATTACGAGAATAGGCGCTGATGTCAATCTTGACTTGAGTTCTACGGAAGCTTGTTTGCATGCTTCTGACCACACAAAATCTTCATCTTTACGTGTGAGCTTGGTCAGGGGTGTTGCTATCTTCGAAAATCCTTCAATGAACCTTCTGTAATATCCAGCTAAACCCAAGAAGTTTCGAATGTCCTTCACTGACTTTGGTGTAAGCCATTCGCTGACTGCTGAAACCTTCGTTGGATCCACAGAGATTCCTTCTCCTGATACAATATGTCCAAGAAACCCAATTTGCTTTAGCCAAAACTCGCACTTGCTGTACTTGGCATAAAGCTGATGTTGTCAAAGAGTTTCCAGGACAATTCATAGGTGCTCTGCATGCTCTTTCCGACTCTTAGAATACACCAGGATGTCGTCGATGAAGATGACAACAAACCTGTCTAAGTACTCCCGGAAAACTTGATTCATTAGGTTCATGAATATTTCTAGTGCATTGGTCACTCCAAATGGCATCACTAGAAATTCGTAATGTCCATAGCGAGTTCTGAAAGCTGTTTGTGAATATCAGCTTCCTTGACCTTCACTTGATGATAACCTGAACGAAGATCCAATTTATAGAAAACACAAGATCCACTTAGCTGATCGAATAAATCATCGATGCGCGGGAGTGGATACTTGTTCTTTATAGTGACTTCGTTCAAGGCTCTATAATCGATGCACATTCTGTATGAACCTTCCTTCTTCTTCACAAGCAGTACAGGTGCTCCCTAACTTCAAGTGCTGGGACGAATCCATCCTTTCGCTAATAATTCGTCCAACTGTGTTCGGACTTCCTTCAAACCTTCCGGACTTAATCTATACGGTGCTTTGATCACCGGTTGTGCTCCTGGTACTAAATCAATACTGAATTCAAGAGCTCGATCAGGAGGCAAACCTGATATATCGTCAGGAAATACATCGTCGAACTCTCGAACTACCTCTGATCTTGATTCTTCCTCCGCTTGAGCTACTGCAACTACTGCTTCCCTTGGCTTCGCTTTGTAGGTACTTGGCTCCAGGGTACGGCCTCCGCTTTTGAAATAGAAGACCGGATGGTCTGGAATCTCGAATACTACCCTCCTTTGACGACAGTCGATGGTAGCATAAAAAGTTCCAAGCCAATCCATTCCTAGAACCACATCGAAGTTCGGTATGTCCAGCACTTTGAAGTCAGCATAAAACTCTCTGCTGCAGACGACGACTGGACACAAGCTGTATCCCATGGTTGCCTTTAGAACGCCATTTCCTGAACTGACATTCCAGCTGGATACAAGCGGTAAGACTGAAATCGCATGGGTTCGGACGAACCGTTGCGACATAAAGCAGTGAGATGTCCCAGTATCAAACAGTGCTAGTGCAGATAGTGAGGCTACTAAGATTGTACCTAAAGTATGTGGGATATGTTTTAGGTATAAGGAAAAGTATGTGAATAAGTAGCAAGATTGAAAAGAAAGGTATGAGAAGAAAAGTTTACCGGTGATAACTTGGCCAATGGCGTCAGCTTCTTCCACTGTCATAGTGAAAGCCTGGCGCCTTGGTACATTCTTCTTGGCCTGAGGAGCATTCCTCGGAACGTTCCTTTGAGCTTGATGGAACTGACGAGGAGGTGGTGCAGCTTGTGGTCCTCTAGGTGGTGCAAGAAGTGAAAGTCTTGGAGCAGGTGCCTGAAGGGCTGGTCGCTGCGGATAGGTAATTGCTGGCCTGGGTGCAGCAACTGGGTTTTGCCTTTAGGGACAAGACCCAATATTATGAGTAGTTGAGCCGCAAACTAGGCAAAGACGGTTGGCTCGCTGGCAGTCTTTCACCATATGTCCAGTTCTCTTGCAGTAGGTACAAAAGGCTGGGCTGGGACGATGGTTCGGTACTCCGGGTCGCCTTGGCACAAAAGGTGGCATGGACGAGGCTCCTCCTGCCATCTGGTTGGCAGGGCGCTTGGCAGGGCGCTTAACTCCTGCAGACTGAGGTCTACCCCTTACTTTTATCACCGCCTCATAACTGCGGGCAGCTTTCAGAGCATCCTCACGAGTTGGAAATTTCCCTGTGGCTAGTGCAGCCTGAATTTCCGTGTCCAAACCTTGTTGAAAGCGACAGGCTCCGATATCATCCGTCGGTATCAAGTGTGCCGCGAATCTGTTTAAAGGATTGTGTTAGCTGTGTAGTATGTAATACTTAAAAATTGAACTATTGTGACATATCTTACCGACTTAGCATGGTGAATTCAGCGTCATACTCATCTACCGACTTGTCCCATATCGAACCTTGTTGTAGATGAATGAACTGATGTTCCATGGCAAACCTGACAGTCACAGGAAAGTATTTCGCGTCGAACTTATCGCGAAAAGTCTTCCATTCAATAGGCTGTACAAGACAGCTTTCTTCCGCCTTCTACCAGTTGCGAGTATTGTCCGTGAGCTGCAGTTTCGCCACACGGACCCAAACTATGTCTGGCACTTGTGCTGCCACCAGATCATCCTCTATGCTTTGTGCCCATTCCTCAGCTTCAAGTGGGCTTCCCTTTCCGGAGAACTACTTGGGATGTAAAGCCCTGAATTGCTTTACCCCAGGTGCGTCATTCTCGGGACGGTTCAGGAGTTGTTGCTGTCCTTCAAGAAAGCTGCGGATCGCCTCAAGTAGCACTGTTTGCTCGGTGGGTGGCGCAGGAACAGCAGGTGTGAGAGATAGTGGTGGAGGTGTGTTGTTGACATTGGTGCTGGTGTTATTCGGGGAATCCATAACCTTGAAGAAAAATTTGGGTTAGGACAGATTCAAGTATATGAAATGATAAGATTCAAAGAATATGAAATTGTAAAATTCAAGGAACATGAATTGTAAAGAATGTTTTAGTTGCCGGTTCTTGTGTTATATTGCTTAGGTTGTTCACGCAGAACAGAACTGCATAATAGGGTTTCATACAGTTCTGACCTGCATGGGCCACCAAAAAAACCTGTCACGCCCCGCTTCCCGGTATACGGCGAAAGGGACGCGACTGGTCTGCTACGTATTTACTCAGAAGAAAATACGCTAAGCGTAACTAAGCAATATAAAAAGAAAATATACATAAGAGACAAGATATAATAAAACAACAACTTTATTTATTAATATTCTTTTGTATAATGCATGAAAAGGAAATACAACTGAAACAAAAGCGATGCCTAAATAATGGCATGACAGGAAATTAAAGGTACTGAAAAGAAAATGTACAATGTCTAGAGCTCAGGGTCTTCGCTGTACTGATCCAAGTCTTCTGCAGTTGGCTCGATCTCTGACGGATCCAAAACACCTGACGACATTTAAAGAAGAAAGAAATAGAATTTCGTCAGCGAACAGATCGCTCAGTAAGTCCCAATGATAAGAGGAAAGTAGAATAGACAGAATAAGAAGGTATATTTTAAAATTGTATTATATTGTAGTAATGTTGTGTTAACGCTGTTGTTTGTAGCTTGGTACAGAAGGATACTAGTGTATACGAGAGGGGTCTCTATATGCTGGAGACCAGGGCAAACGGAATGTACAAAGAACCGTTAAGCCACGGTACAACAGCATCGGAATATAGGTTAGGTGTCTTAATCTTACCGTCTCGTGCCACCTTTAACACCTTCCGTACCAATCTACCCCTTAAACCCCGTAGTGTTTTGATTGTATTGTTTGTCTTATAAATTGTATTGATTTTATAATTGATTGACTGACCGAAACCATGATATCAGTAAACGGATGTAACCGTAGAATCATGTAAATGGAATAACTGGAGAACCATGTCAATAGAATGTATATCCATGGTTCGGTTCAGTCAAGTTGTATAGATTGATAATTGGATTCGTGGATTCATGTTGAATTGTAATATTGAAGATTGTAGATTGTACTTTAATCATATTCAAATAAGATTATACTGAGACTCAAACCGAGTCAGACAATTAGCAAAGTAAATTGAAGTCCTCATTGTTTTTATTAATTTGTCTACCTTAGATAGGCAAGCACCCCGTCTCCGGCTCCCTGAGGCTCAAGAGATTGGTCCCGCTTAAACCTATATTTACTAGGGTCCTTAGGGTAATTTATAGAACTTGAGGGGGTTTTATGGAAAAATACTTTTATAAACTTTTCAAAATATACCCCAAGCATTTATTATTCGTTTTTAGAGTTGTAATGAATGTAGATTTTATATTGTGATATTTCTAGTGAAAATATCCTAATTTCATAAATAAAGGTATTTATCTGTAATATTGATCTGTATGGAATTTAAGGTATTTTAGTGTAAAATTGATTTTTGTGATATTGTAGAAAAGGTGGAATATTTATAATACTTCAAAAATATATATGTTTAGATTACACATACATATATTTATATGAAAATAAGTTTTGTATATATCTATAATATTCTAGAAGTCTCGTTTTCTTAAGATATCGTATTTTAAATCTTTCGAGACCGAATGCTCCTTGCGGAGGTCTGAATCTCGCACTACTAAGCCTGAGGATGTGCGATAATCCACACCATCCCGAACGGGATCCCCAAAAAGGGTTGTAGCGGCACTTTGCAAAGATCTGTATAAATACTAAATCCTTTAGAAAACGGTTTTATTAAGTAAATGGTAATTATTTGTAAAGATGTCAATTTTCCGTATTCTATGTTCTAGGGTCTCCTAAGTCAACTAGACTATTTCTAACTGGTCCAAAACGATAAGTTGTAAGATACCTCAAATCGCCTCTTCACCGCCAATTGTGGCCAGGTAAGTACAAGTGCAGAAAGAAGGGATCCGCTCACGAATCACCGTGAGACGGGCCTTTTAAAGTTACCTTTCTCACTTGCCTAGCCTAGACACCACAAAGTCAGGTTTAGATAAACGACTGATGTCCACAATTTTATCCTATTTTCATAATAAGTGGTATTTATTTAAAAAGTGTATCAACACTAAATCTTTTAGAAATGGTTTTATTTAGTAGAGAGTATTTAAATGAAAATGTTCGTTTTCCCGTATTCTGAGTTCTCGAGGGTATCGTGTTAGGTTGTATATGAGTGTGTGAGGAGGTAGGTCGTTACCTCGTGATCTACTTAAAGGTATAACAAGTTTAATGGGATTAAATGTAGAATTGAAACAATGTGGTATTTAAGTGAAAAAATACGATAATTTGAAATAGCCATCATTTCATGTAATGAAACTTGATCAATTTGTTTGATTAGTGTTTAATAGTTAACATGAGAAAGTTTAAGTTTGATTGTATTAGTGAGAAGTGGAATTTTATATGAAACCGAATCGGAAATCGGATTTGTTCCGATTCCGTCGGGTTTTGTAAATCCGTATTTTTAAATAGAAGAGACGGGTAGAAATTGGGACTTATAAGTTTTAGGACACACAAGAGGGTGAGAGGGAAGTAGTGGAATCACCGATGTGTTGCGTCGTCGCCGGGAGTTCCTAGGACGATCGCCGGAAGTTCCGCCGGGAATTCGTCGGAGCTTCGCCTCGAGCTCGTTTTCAAAGTACACCCAATTCTTGGAATTTTGAGAGAGTGGGTTCAGAATTTTGGGGTGAGAGAGTAGGGGGTAGGGGTGTATTTATAGGGTTAGGCTAGGGTTAGGGTAGGTGTAGGGTTTTTAATAAAAAAATATAAAAATATAGGAAATTCGGTAAAAATTGGAGTAATTAGGTGTTAATGGGCTCTCTGGAGGTGGTCTACAGAAATAAAGTGTGCAGGTTTCAGAAGATGAAAAGACAAAATTTTGGAGTTGACGACTCGGCCGACCGGCCGAGTCCGGCCGGCGGCGCCGTCCCGAGTCGGCCGGTCCGCCGGCCGACTCGGCCGAGTCAGGCCGAGTCGGGGGCTAGGCAGGTGGGGGGTCGTCTGAGTAAGGCTCCGGTATATTTAGTTTTTCAGGTTCAGTTCAAAGTTTGGGAGTTATTGTGTGTGGACTGTTGGGCTTCTATAAAAATTTAAACAAAATAAATATTAAAAATAATGTGGGGCAGGAGATTTGAACTCTGGTGGCTTGGTTCAGCAGTGTAAGGTATTACCAATGAGCTACAAGCTCTTTCTTATATTTATTGTGTGAAATAAATAGTTAAAGTGGTAACAGCAACATTAAATACCCCAAGTATACTTTAAATTTAAATCAAATTTATGTATACTAAAAATGAAGTTGTTACACTCCGCCAGTGGCTTTCCATCGTAATCCCCAGCTTTCCAGAACTGCTTATAGCCCCTCGTCGTCGCCATCGGCAGCAGCGGCGTCGTACATAGAAGCAGCACCGGAGGAAACACCGATATCGGCGGCGCCGCAATGACAATCGACCAATTCGGAAGAACATTGTCCTCAAACTTCGTTCTTTTACAGGAATCTCGCCATCGGAGACCCTAGGTCTCTTGACACCGTAGTCGCTGACGTTGAGTTGGGGCGATGCCGCGGCATTCACAGGCGGCGGCGGTTCAAAGGTTGGTGCTTTTTTCGTTTCTAGATTCACCATTAGAGAGATTTTAGGGTCTTGCTTCTTTTGGGGTTTTTATAGAGAAGGGAGGGAGGAAGAACTCAAGAAGAGACGTGGACACGATTTTATTGTCTTAAGTTTCGTGCATGAATATCCCCGTATTTACATAGAGGTCTTTTGATGGTTAGGTTTACCGGCGAATACACGGACGGATGAGATTCCATGATTCATTGTATCGATGGCATGAGCGGATCTAAATGGAGCCCAGGCCCCATTAAACTTTTGCCAATAACAAAAGATTGATATTCGGAAGAAAGTATTATATTTTAGAATATATTTAACACACACACACATATGTTATAAAACATCAATATTGGAGTCTAGCCTAGATGGTAAATCAGACAATTTCCTAGAAAAAGGCTATAAGTTCAATGCCCAGTATTTAAAATATTTAGTTCAATAAGCCTTTACCATGTAGAAATTTTTAGATTATTCCTTACTTTTTAAACTGTATAATGGTTTTAATATATTATTTAGTAGGATTTTTTAATTTAATAGAACATCATTGTCTTTGTTTTACCTACGCTGGGCACAATTCCTGCATCCGCCCTTGATTGATGGAATGTGGAAATGTGGATGCTAGATGATTTGTATCCAAATAAACCCGGCCTAATCATTAAAGGAGCTTTATGCAAATACCATTTTATGCAATTACATTCGTGCACAAAACAAACCACCATGTGTCGCGCTCCGCGTCCCAAAATACGGAATGCATGGGATGATTAGGTCAGCCATGCTCATGCGGTCAAGAAAAGATCCTGCCGTAGCCACATTTTGACTTCAAGCATTATATGGCAAGCAGTAAATCAAGCACAGATAAAGATAAATAACAGTCACTGATTTATTGTATTCAAATGAAATAAGAGTTCCACGGATACAAGGTCTTTATCAACCGAAAAGCAAAACAACTAAGGAACTGACAACATTGCTCCATTATTGAAAGCAAAGCTAAAGATAAAACAGCCGTCACTGATCTAGATCTTCACGTGCTCATCGAAATAGGACGGGTTCTGTTATAGGGCCGGGTTCACTTCTTCCTCTGAGCATGTATACTCAGGTTGTCAGAGCGACACAATATAATAACATAATAATACATAATACGTTGCAGGAACAATAAGCCTGAACTAGAAATTATAAAGCAATAGCACGGGAGTATGAAATAACATGAACAGGTGGGAAAAACAGCATATGAATCATGGCAATAGTCAAAAGTAATATGCATGTCACTAAATCTAACAGTTTTTATATCATTTGAAATCGAACAGTGAAAAAGAATTCTCGTGTTTACCAAGAGTCTCGTGCATGCCCGAGACTACGGTCGAACCTGTGCCTGGGACATAACCCTGCAGCCGTGTTGCTAAGCAGAACTACTTAAATATATTAATCTCACTTGTATTGAATGATCATTCTTTAAAGAAGTAAACCTTGATAAATACAGGTTCGATTCCATCTTCGATTTTCCCATTTTCCTCAGGTTAAAGAATGTGTTCATGACTCAAATAGATTTTGTACAAGTACGTGTCACTTCCTTTATTCATACTCACTTTCACGTATAACAATCTCACTTTCAATCACTTGTGTACTAACGTACTTACCATAGCCCAAATCATTAACACATTCCGACTCAACAATGCAATACAATCACTGAGATGTCAATATGGGTGGGTACTAAACATGAGAGTAAATCAATTATACAGCATGATAAAAATACATTAAATAAACTTCAACCATTTATGAACAGGCAGTATCATTCAGTTTGCGAAATTTATTAAAAATACATGCGATCAGAATCAGGAAGGACAATATAAAAGACTAGAAAGTAAACTCATTTGTATAATCAATAAAATTGGTTTCATCCCGATACGTATTTTGGTTAGGGAGATATACTCATTTTAAATCAGGTGAACACCGCTGGAATTCTAGTTTCAGAACTGGAAATCCAACTTCGAAAGGAATTTACTATAAGTTGTGCTCGGAATTTAGGGTCGCTGTAGTTAGATGAATTCTATATTTTATAGTTAACTTTCCAACGTAGAATACAGGACATTATTATCATGCGTGTACAAAGAATTATGGTCATTGAAAGGTCAGTAGGTATATTCACCACAGCAGAACGCCTCAGCAGTATAAAATGCATTAAAAATATCAAATAACAGTGAAAATGAATGAAACTACTACTGATGAGGCTTGATATCGGTGACTCTCCAGATGCTGACACGTAGTGGATGACGTGTCCCGGAACCTACAAGAAGGGGCCAGGAATCTCAGTTGGGATCACACCTCGGCCTTCTGTCCCGAGGAGTCTCCCGACCTTTGGTGACTTTCTAGACCTCCCCCGGCTCGCCTCCGAGCTATTACGGAACCAAGATGCCTCAGCCTCCTGCTTGTACCCGAGCCTCCCGCCGAGCTCATCTTCCTCGGTCTTACCTAGACCGACCCACAGCGCCGATCACTGGCGCCTCCGCCACGCTCTGCGAATCTCGCCATGCGCGAGATATCCGCCGCTTACGATCCCGCGTTCCATGCCATCACGATCCCACATTAATGAGCCTGTCTTGTCATTAATGCGGGATCCCGCCTACCACGCGGGCGTGACGCCAGGGGCGTAACGGCCGGCCTGATTCTCACGTCCGACTGCCCTTTGCTTCCGCCATATAAACCCCTCTCTCAGACGATCGGGGTACCCAATTCTTTCCACGAAGCCGCTACTCTGCCCAACTTGTACCACTAACTTGATCATCGGAGGGTCCTCGGTGGTACAACCATCCCGGGACTTTCTTGCAGGTAACTCGGCTTCACCTCAAATCCAAGCCCATCGAGATCCACACGCTAAAGGAGACAACCTCCAGATCAAGTCTCAGCCGTCCGTCAACACGCGAAAAAGATCAATAGAAGATAACATCTGAAGGAGATCCAGAGATCCATCAACTACCAAATGATAGCTAACTCATTTATCTACGCATTGATATAGGTCTCGACATATTAGTATGTTTATACAAGGTTTTATCAGTGTTTCAAAACAGACAATAATGAAGAATACTGCTCTAAACTGCAG
Source organism: Agapanthus africanus (assembly GCA_030015575.1). Classification (NCBI taxonomy): domain Eukaryota; kingdom Viridiplantae; phylum Streptophyta; class Magnoliopsida; order Asparagales; family Amaryllidaceae; genus Agapanthus; species Agapanthus africanus. The sequence goes on from CM057349.1 coordinate 426,031,147, forward strand.
TTCAGATCCATGTTTCATCCCAGTTACGGCATTGTAACCATACAATTTTCAGTAAAAAGTTATTATAGTGTTTAGGTTATAAAGTTAGCTTCGTTACGAGCCTAAGAACATCACAAGACGGTTTTTATTTGATTTATTATGAATTTCATAAGGCAACAAGTACAGTAATATTCAGATTTTGTCGTCGCCTATCAGGGACGGCATTTCATGTATGAAACTTCGATATTCTAAACCCAGATTTCTACACAATAATAATAGACAATAACTGAACCTATTAATAATAAATTTGATCATTTAAAATTAGGGTTTTGGTTCAGGACATTTGAAATAGCGCTTAGTATATAAAACTGTAACTTTAGGAATTACGGTTTTATACAGCCGATTCGAACGGGAGTCGATCCCTAGCTATGATTTCGATATGTATATTACGTGTTTTAGACCCATTTTAGGTTCAGTTCATTACAAATTATACAACCATGGGTCATAGTTAAAATTGACGAATATAACACGTCGTATAATTTAAACTAAAATTTCAATCGTATGAATATATATTATAGTATATATAGCATGATAGCAAGTGAGGGGGATTCACTTGCCTTAGGTCACAGAAATAGAAACGATACGAACGTAGGGGATCGTTTCGACACACGAAACGGCGATGAAGCCGTGCGGAACTGGATACGGTGCGAGGTGCATGCATGGCCTGGGCGTGATACGAGCGCGGTGCAAGCGTGGCACGGGCGCGATGCGATGTCGTGATGGATGCGTACTAGTGTGGCGGTGGCTCAGTGCTGGAGCTCCGGCGACGGTGGCTGCGATGAGGATGGCGACGACAGCAATGACGGTGATGACAACGGCGAGGCGGCTAAGGTTGCGATGGTGGAGGCTTGGTTATGTGCAATGGAAGTCGTGGGAGGTGGTCGGAGAGGGTGTTGGGCTCCGGTGGTGTCGACGAGATGGGAGAAGGTCGGTGGTGATAAGTCATTAGAGGTGGTTGCTACGGGGAGAGCTCGAGTGGTGTTTGGTGGGTGCTTGGAATTATGATGGAGGGAGGAGCGGGAAAGGTGTGGTGGTGGTCACAGTTGGTTAGGAGAAGCTGCTGGTCATGTCGGCGGTGGTGATAGGGTGAGCCTGCGGTGGTGGCAATGGGTCTCGGTGGGTTTTGGGTAGAAAAAGATAGAAGGAAATGGAGATATTTAGAGAGACGGAGAAAGAGATGAAAAGGTGTTGAATAGGATCGATCGGTTAGGATTTCGTGGCGCGTTGAAAGGAAAGAGCGCAGAAATAGCGGAGGTCGTTTGGCGCCGTTAGGATGATGGAGAAAACAAAGGGGAAGTAAGAGAAAAGAGGGGAGGGCGAATTTTTTGGCCGGGAAAAGGAAACGAGAAAGGGATGGACTGCAGGGATTTTCTTTAAAAGAAACTAAAGAAGAAAATGAAAATAGATAAGAAAAGAATGGGAAAATTAAAAGTATATTTTGGAATTTTTTTGAAATTATTATTTATTTAGATACGAAATTTCACATACAAAAGAACCAGTTATTACATCCTGCAATCGTCTATCCATGTTTCTTTTTCGGTCATTCCAATTACTGCCCTACTTTCCTTTGTTCTCTATAAAATCGCAAAAAAGCAGCCCCTCGCTCTCATGGAGAATCAAGTGACCATGACGAAAACCCGTCTTTACATCTTTGCCGCTGAAGAACATTAGCATGGTTCCCTAACTCTCCAAGTGTGACAACAACCCTTGCATCTCTAGCTTGTTTATATATAAAAAAAAAGGAAAAAAATGAATGCATAACATTTTTTTCTTAAATCATTATTAAAAATTGGTACAAAAGTAATTAATGGGCTCAATAAAATTAGCATTTTCCATTATATATAACCATAGGGGCTTAATAGACCCATAGGCACATATTTCCCTGCAGCCCCTATTCCTCATTATATATAAAATTATAAATCATGATAAATAAAAGGAAAAGAATTATATTACAAAAAGAATATTATATTACACAGAAAATTGTTATTATTTACCCTTTTTTAATAATGGATGATATCTTGGCTTTTGTATGACAGTTCAATCTTTTGTTTTATATACAATACAAGTTTCTTTCTTTCCACATGCATGCATCGCATGTGCAGGAAAATCGGTTATCACAATCTCCGTCATTTTTGCAATCACACGTAGCATATCGTTCACTGAAAAGCTTATATGGCAAAATAAGAAAACAACAATTCGTAAGCTAAAGACTTGCGCAGTTCACCATTTTGTTGGTCGAATCATCGACAACTAGAGAGACCGTGTAACAGCCCTATTTGAATGCGGTAATTCAAGATTTATCAAGATTCTTTTTCCATAATTTTTGAACTTTTAGTTGGCCGCTAATATATTTTATTTTGAATTTTACCGTAAATAATTTTGATATGAGAAAAATTTTTAGTTTTTATATTATATATAATATTTTCTTAGTGACGGCAAAATAATATTTTGCGTATCTGTTTACTGTTAATATGAGAACAAGAAAATCTGTACCGAATCTCTAAATACGATTAATTGGTGATATGTATCTATATATATATATATAATTAAAAAAAAAATTATATATACAAAACAAAATATATATCTCTCTCTCATACTCACATCTCTCTCTCCCCCGTTGCTCATCAAATCCCGACCCTCTCATCAAATCCCCTCGCCCTCACGAAACCCTAACCCACGTCTCCATCATCGTGTCGCCACCATCACCGTCGCCGCAAACCTCGACTCCCGCTCCTCACTCGTCGACCCTCGCCTCCTTCTCCTTCCCCTTCGCCCTCGTCTTCTTTGCATCGCGATCCCCATCACCACCACAACCCCGAGCGGCAATCCTCGCCGTCGCACCCATCGCCCCCTTCACCCTCGCTGGAAATCTCCCCCTCTCGATGGCACCATCACGCAGATCTCCATCGTCCTCATCATCGCTTCCCTGCAGCAACACCGCAAGCCCTCACCGTCGCCATCCTCACCACCACAGCCTCCCATCTCCAGATCCGAGTGCTCTCGATTCGACCCAGAACCATCCGAACCCTAGCTTGATACGATCATCCTCTGTGAGTTTTTTCCCTGATCACTGTTTTTTTCAGAAAAAAATATAAATAAATGAAATGATAAGAAAACAGTGAGCATTAAAAAGGGAAAATTAGGATTTAAAACCCAAAGTTAATACGATTGCGTTGGTCGTGTGATAATAGTTATGTAGATATTTATGGTTTAACCGATGAAATTTATCTAGGCGGAGCATATAACTCAGATCCCAAGTCGAACTTTAGCTGAGATCGTGCCCCGCATTTTCGTACATCGTTTTCCGTGATCATTATCCTCAGGCAAGTACTCTTGCTTTACTTTTGGTCGATGTACATCGGCATTCCTTTGTGGTCATATGTATATATATATTTCCTGCACTGTTTGAACAAAAGGGAAATGTGTTAGTATCAATTTTTCGTTATATCATACAAAAATATATATAGGTAAACTTTTATGTAGCGAGTGAGAATAATTAGCGAGTGTGGTTTTAAAATGAGATTTATTTTAACTACAAATAAAGTTCGAAAGTTGTTAACCTATCTCACATTTATATATTTCTAGTCAGTTTGTGATTAACATACCCATATTAAGGTTAACGGTAAAGATAACAATTGTGACTCATACCAGCTTGTACACTGCTTTTATGCAGTTACTATTACCTGATAACTATTACCACTGACAAGTCATGACTATTCACTACTCTGGTCTCTATGAACGTGATCGCTGATTAGGATGCTGAACAACATGATATGACACACTACTGTTTACCAGTTTCATCTTTATACAATTATCATACCACAATTCCGATCTTTTCAGCATTCTTAATTAGTGTTCTAGTCATTACCATAGTAGCTATAAATACGCGGGTGTTGGGGTAGTTTGAGTGTGCGTTCGTACAACAGGATCTCAGGAGTCCCATGCCGGCAGCTCGTACCGGGCTATATCAGTCTCATGTTTACAGCTCGTACCGGGCTATATCGATCTCATGTTTACAGCTCGTACCGGGCTATATCGGTCTCATGTTTACAGCTCGTACCGGGCTATATCGGTCTCATGTTTAGAGCTCGTACCGGGCTATATCGGTCTCATGTTTAGAGCTCGTACCGGGCTATATCGGTCTCATGTTTACAGCTCGTACCAGGCTATATCGGTCTCTTGTTCATTCCACAGTTGGGCCCGTATTTCCTAGCCCTTGGGGCACCACTCTTGGGTTAGGAATACTCCTGCAGAGGTTGACGCACACACTCGAGCTTACGATAGGATAGTTCACCTTTAGTGACCAGTTAGATTATGACTTGACCTCTTACATACATGTTTCATAGTGTTAATGCATCTGATTATTTATATATCTGTTTTTCTTGCGCACCGGGCTTCACTATTTTCATATATTCATGTTATTATACTACACACACACCTTATATGTTGAGTACTTGCTGGGATGTTCTGACATCCCTGAGATTTGCCATCTCAGGTTTAGAGACAGATTTTCAGGCCGAGCAGAACCGCAGCGACTACCAGGACTTTGCCGAAGATCAGCAACCGTAGGTTTATTTCCCTTTTCTGTTAGTTTTTAGCTTGTGCGCCCTTATGGGACATTAGGACCTATATATCTCTTTTGGATCCTATTTTATTTCCGAATCTATTGTATTGGATCTTTAATTGCATCAATTATCTAGTGGACCCATTTTTAGGATTTCTTATAGTTTCATTGCAGCATGATTATCAATATTATTCCTTTTTGGTATTAGATTTTATTTTTGACAGGTTAATCTAGACAGCCTTATGTGACTATGGAAGGATTTTTCCTTACCGTAGGTAGCACGGCTGGCCTTCGTCGCTTCCGTATTCCGTATTTTGGGAAGCGGGGCGTGACAAGGTTTTGTTGGTATCAGAGCCAGGCTAACGTCAAAGGTTGGTCTGGGTTCTTCCGACCTTTTAGGTTAGAATCACATGTTTAGGTTTTCCTCAGTATGTCATGCTACAGATTCCGTTGACTCTGACCGTAGGATTCGGGTGACTTACATAGAGTTACGATATTGTGCCCATGTACCGCGGCATGGATACAATACGGTATTCTGTATGAGTAACTTAGAGTTCTACACTTAATCCGTATTCTTTGAATTGATTGTTACATTATCTCTTTGCTTCGCTCAGTTTTAATATTTTGAATTTAAACCTCGTTTTCGTTGCTAAACCTCGTCGTTCGTTTTGACTTCAAAATTATGGCAGAAGAGAATTTGCGAGTATATGGGAGACGTGACAACAATACTGCACTACTTGGAGTTATACGTGGCATGCTGGAGAGTCAACAGCAGCAGACCGAATTGCTACGGGAGTGCCTACTTACTTCTCAGCAGACCGCTACTGCAGCCCCGAACAAGGTGGCTGAGGTTCGTGAAGGTAGACGTCCGGGCAGCGTCGCCAATTTCAGGAGACTACAGCCGACAATTTTCACCGGCGCGGGCGGACCACTGGATGCTGAGCAGTGAATTGTCGACATGGAGAATTTGATGTCAGCCGTCCGGGTTCCTGAAGAGGACAGAGTGGATATAGTCAAGATTCAGCTGCAAGATGTTGCTAGAATTTGGTGGCTCGCAGAAGAGAACAGGTTGAAGAAACCAATTGCATGGACTGATTTCTCTACGGCTTTTCTTGAGAAATTCTTTCCCAAATCGGCCAGGATCGAGATGGAACAGCAATTTATCAGTCTTCGTCAGAGAGATCGCACAGTGGACGAGGTGGCGGCTAAGTTTATCCGACTCAGTCGTTTTGCTCCTTCAATGGTAACCCAGAAGAACGATAGAGTTAGAAGATTCTTACAGTGTCTCACTCTGGAAATACAGGAGAAACTAGCTTCACATGATCTGGGGACTTATTCAGAGGTATTAAATGCGGCCCGCAGAATTGAGACAGTTATGGATAAGAAGAAGAAATTTCAGAGTGGAAGATTCAAACGGCCGGTGAATCAAATTTCAGGGAGGATTCCAGTTAGACAGCATGGAGGAGTTCAGATGAAACGTACCGCAACCCCACCACAACGAGAACCTCCGGTTTGTGGATACTGTCAGATATCGGGATACGTCGAGAGAAATTGCCTCCGCGCTAAGGGTCTATGTCTGATTTGTGGTCCTAGTGACCATCAGATTGGGAGTTGTCCTAGGAGAGCTGAGTGCAACCAACCTCAGAAAGGACTTGTCCCTCAGAAGCAACTTTTTGATCAGAGACGAGGAAACACAGGTCGTGGACAGGGACGGGCCTTTACCCTGACAGCTGAGCAGGCGGATGCGTCGGAGTATGTCGTTTCAGGTACCATTCTAATTTGTTCTATTCCCGCTAGAGGACTTTTCGATTCCGGGGCTTCGCATTGTTTTATGTCTTTGGGTTTCGCCACAACACATTCTATCACACACAAAACACTGACTAGAGGTTGGGACATTCACACTGGAAATGGAGTAGTTACCACTAACCTAGAGTGCAAGCTTTGTCCGGTAGTGATTTGCGGCAGGGAGCTTTTTGCAGATTTCCTGTTGATTGGGACCGGTAGTTATGATGTCGTCTTAGGAATGGATTGGTTAGGCACCTTTCACGCACATATTGATTATCGGGCCAAAACTGTAAACTTTTGCATTTCTAACCATCCAGAGTTCGTGTTCACTGGGGGGAGCAAATCTCTGGGACCCATAAAGTATAGAGCAAAGCCGACGTGCGGCATACTAGCGTCAATGGAGGCTGATATGAGTTCGGCACCGGTTATAGTTCGGGAATTTTTGGATGTCTTTCCTGAGGACTTACCCGGCTTACCCCCGGCTCGTGCTTTGGGCGATAGAATTATTACCAGGAACGACACCGATTTCTAAGTCACCCTACAGGATGGCACCAGTTGAATTGGCGAAATTGAAAAAGCAGATAGAAGACCTCCTCAGCAAAGGATTCATTCGTCCGAGTACTTCTCCGTGGGGTGCTCCAGTTTTACTAGTAAAGAAGAAGGATGGCTCGTTACGCATGTACATTGACTACCGAGAGTTGAACCGGGTTACGATTAAAAACAAATACCCTATACCTCAGATCGATAATTTGTTCGATCAATTATGTGGTGCTCGAGTGTTCTCTAAGTTGGATCTTCGGTCGGGGTACCATCAAGTTCGTGTTAAAGCGGAAGATGTATGCAAGACAACCTTCACAACTCGATACGGTCACTATGAATTCTTGGTAATGCCATTCGGTGTTACTAATGCCCCAGCTGTGTTCATGGATTTAATGAACCGAGTTTTCTCTCGGTATCTTGATCAGTTTGTCGTAGTTTTCATCGACGACATTCTTGTGTACTCAAAAAGCAAGGAGGAGCATGCCGAGCATTTGAGGATCGTGTTGCAGATACTGAGACAAGAAAAGTTATACGCCAAGCTTAGTAAATGCAAATTTTGACTTGAACAAGTTCAATTTTTGGGCCACATCGTTTCTGAAGACGGTATATCAGTAGATCCGGCGAAGATTGAAGTAGTGAAAGATTGGCCAGCACCAAAGTCAGCAGTAGAGATTAGAAGTTTCTTGGGACTCGCAGGCTACTACCGCAGATTTGTTGAAGATTTTGCACTAGCGGCTGAGCCATTGACAAGACTTACTCGAAAGGGAGTACCATTCGTATGGTCAGAAGAGTGCAACCGAGCGTTCGAATTATTGAAGGAGAAACTCACAACTGCACCCATATTGATCGTACCAGATGGGACAGGAGGACTGGTGATTCATAGTGATGCTTCCGGCAAGGGGCTAGGCTGTGTCTTGATGCAACATGGGAGTGTTGTCGCTTATGCCTCGCGTCAACTGAGAACGCACGAGAAAAATTACCCAACTCACGATTTAGAGTTGGCCGCTGTAATCTTTGCTTTGAAAATTTGGAGGCATTATCTTTTGGGAGAACGAGTGGAAATTTTTACGGACCACAAGAGCTTGAAATATGTATTCACGCAGAAGGAGCTAAATATGAGACAGCTCAGGTGGTTGGAGTTCATGGCTGATTATAATATTGATTTGCAATATCATCCTGGGAAGGTAAATGTGGTACCGGATGCTCTCAGTCGGAGACCAACAGCGATGTGGTTGACTGGACAGAAGGAACTCATTGATGAATTTCGAAGACTCGATTTAGAAGTGGTAGAACAGGGGACGCACGGACAATATTGGCAACTGCAAGTGCAATCTTCGTTAGTAGATCGTATTAAGTCTGCATAGGCTGGGGACCCGCAATTGCAGAAGTTCCGCGGGTTAGTAGAGGCCGGATTGAGGACAGATCTATTGATACATGAAGATGGCTCATTAAGATTCGGCAGTCGATTATGCGTGCCAAAGGGCGAGGTTCGAGAGGAAGTGTTGAAAGAAGCACACAGTTCAGCCTATTCGGTGCACCCGGGTGGCACCAAGATGTATAGGGATGTTAAACAACACTTTTGGTGGAAGGGCATGAAGAGAGAGATTGCCCGCTATGTGTCAAAATGCTTAGTGTGCCAGCAGGTGAAAGCCAAACATCAGCGAGTGGCCGGCCTGTTGTAACCACTTCCCATTCCCCAGTGGAAGTGGGAACACATCACTATGGACTTCGTGACGGCTTTACCGCGGAGTCCTAAGGGCAATAATGCTATTTGGGTCATCGTCGACTGTCTCACAAAGGCGGCCCATTTGCTACCCTTTCGAGTGGGACAATCGACGGAGACATTGGCATAGAAATATATGCAAGAGATCGCACGGTTGCATGGGGTGCCTATCACTATAGTATCGGACCGGGACACGAGATTCCTCTCACATTTCTGGAGAATCTTACAAGAGAGTTTAGGCACTCGTCTCCGTTACAGCACAGCTTACCACCCCCAGACCGACGGACGGTCTGAACATACGATACAGATATTAGAAGATATGTTGAGAGCATGTATGCTAGATTTCAAGGGATCATGGGAGGATCATCTTCACTTGGTGGAATTCTTATATAATAACAGCTATCAGGCGAGTATTCAGATGGCACCATTCGAGGCACTTTGTCACGCCCCGCTTCCCAGAGTACGCTAAATTGGGCACATGACATAGCCAACCATGCTACCTGTGGATAGGAAGTATCTATCCACAGTCACATTACGGCTGTAGAGATATCAAGAACAAAATGTAACTATCTAATACATGTCCATAAGCCAAGATAACATGAGTCAAGAATAATAAAAGTGCGGAAGCAAAAGATCCAATACAAAATAACTGGAATGTATGTCCCATAATACGGGCTCACATCAGGAATAAAATGCAGAAAATAAAAGAACTAACTACTGTTGACACCTCACAGCTCAGCCTGCTGGCTAAAGTACTCCTGCTCGGACTACAGCAAAGGTACGGAATCTGGGCCATGCAAAACCCAGACGTCAGCGCATCATGTCATCAAGTGATAAAATATGAACAGAGTAACAGGCAATGCAAATATAAACATGAATGAAAAGCGGGTGTAACAGTAATATAAATCAGGCAGTGCAGGGTAGTGTGCAGTGAGTAAACTAAACTGTTCTATTGGGTTTTCTACTCTAAAGTCTTTGAAATCAACTTGATGAATCATCGATGTAACTCAATAGTATCCCGTGCATGCCCGGGACCACGGTCTACAGACTCTCGGGCTGAAACTGAGACGTGCCGCTAGGCACTAACAGGAAAGGAGTACAGACCAACGATGTCAGCGGCATCGTCACGAAGCGGGCCTAGCCTCTAAAACTGATCAGTATAAGCGAGCAACTATCGAGTTACAAGTCAGGATTTCATCATTGATTTCCCCATGCCCCCAAGTTATATGTGTCAAGTCATGTATTCCGTAATCAAGAACTAATGCCAACACAGGATCAGGTAAGAGCAGGTTTGTCTGGATAGACAACAGGAACGGTCCGTGAGGACTACATGTCAGGTTTGTTGGCATTAGACACAAGATCAGGTAACGGGTCAATCCATGGTACAACAGGTCAAGTCAAGTAGTGTACGGTACCATGTCGGGTCAATCGATGTGTGTGTAGCAAGTCAGGTCAGAGTGTAAAAGATAACATGTGGGTACTCATAAACAGCTAGCATAATCATGGTTATAAGTAATCAAGCATGGTTATCAACAACACAATCTAAGCAGTAAGTTAAGCAATAAAGCAGATTTAATTAATTAGCTGTACAGTTATCAGTTGTGTTTATCAGATGATGTCAGCACTATACGAATACAGTATGATAGATGTGAATGTTAAAAACCAGGTTAATAAGTGTTGAGTGATCCATGGATGCGACAACATGTATAATTTGTTCAATGGATGCAGTTGTAATTAAAGCGGTTAAAGTTGCACATGGATGTCCGATAGGTTAAAACTGGAAAAAATGTATCATGGCTATAAACAATGTGATCATGTGGTTTATCACTTACGGGTGATTACTAGGTATAAATAATTAGATGCAAAATTAAGTTTCAAGTTCGGGATCATAAAACGTGTAATGGAACTTATACGGTTAACTTGAAATCTAATTCTTTCGATTCTATTTAGAGATTTAACAGGAAATAAATAATATAGCATACGAATAGTTTAAAATAGCATGTAGCAAGTTTCACTTGCCTCGACGAAAAGCGATACGGTAAACGGAACGTCTCGCGTCGGCGGGAAAAGTCGCGACGCGCGCACGGTACAAGGAATGAGTCCGAACGACGAACAGTGGAAACACACGGGTCAAAGTTCCTCGCTGGATCGTCGGGAATCGTCGCCGGCACGGTCGGATTCCGGCGAACCCAAAAAACAGTAAACATCACAATACAAAAGAAAAGGTGCATGGAAAAAGAAAAGAAAAGAATGGAAAGAGAGAGGAGAGGAAGATGGAGACTTACCGTGGTTAGGAAGACGGTATGGTGTGTCGACGGTGGTGGTCGGCGAAGCTCTGGCGAGGGTGCAGGGTGCTCGGGAAAAGTGGGTTGCGGCTGCTGTGGGTGTGCAGGGTTAAACCGAGAGAGAGAAAGATGAAGGAGAAGAAGGGAAGGAAGACGCGGGAGAAGAAGAAGGTTATGATAAGACGAAGGAGTCGGCAACGACGAGGTGGTGGTGGAGAAAGGAGTTATGGTTGTAGGTTTTCTCGGGTGTGTGTGTGCAGGGGCGAGGCTCGGGAGAAGGAAAAGAAGAGGAAGAAGATGAAGACGAGGAGGAGGAGGTTGAGAAGAAAAAGATGAGGTGGAGATGGCGACAAGGCAGAGACGGCTAGGGTTAGGGTTTCTCTCTTTCAGTGCTCGTGCATGGGTTAAGAAGAAGAAGGAGAAGATAAAGAAGGGAGGTGATCAGAAGAGAGGGGGCGATGACGGGATTCTCGCGCACCGCGAGAGGAGAGAGAAGCGGGCGCGAGAGGAGAGAGAGAGGGTGTAACACCCGAGCCCGATATTACTATTTTCTGTTACTGTTTGAGCATTAGGGGGTTCTCATTTCATTTATCTTGCTTATTTATGGCTTACTGTAAAATTTTACCTGGCAGAGTCATTTCTGCATATAACAAATTTTAGCATCTAAAATAAAATTAAAAATATCCATCTTGGCCTACTCGAAACCCTTAGCATTGTGGTAGCGTCCGTGCATCGTGTTCTCGTCCCGTTCAGTGAAACGGGCGAGTTTGGACGGCTACGCGCGCGTACAGGCGTCCGTCTTGGGGGTATGCTTTTTAATCGTAAGACACTTAATTTTGAAATTTGGAACCCGCTTAAAATCCTATTATTTCAATTTCGAATTTTTGGACCCGACCCGGACGCGATTTGGAAATGTTTTATTTAGCGCCAAAATCCCAAATTAATATATATTTTAAAACCATCGCATAATTTAACACTAACCAATCTAAATATTCTAAACAGAATAATATTTTAAATCTTCTGCAAGTTTTCAACCCCAGCCAATCGCGAGGCTGTTATCCTCGTGGGCCCCTCTCCATTCCCATTCTTTCTCTCTCTCTCTCTCTATCTTTCTCTATCTCTCTCTCTCCCATAGTCTTTCTCTCACCCCTTTTAAATATTTTCCCCCCTCATTTTTTCCTCATCACGAGAACAGAGAACTCAGAAGCCCTCGCGAGAAACCCATCGGCAACAACCCTAGCCACCTTCACCCCGTCGTCGCCGCAGCCCCGACGCCGACGCCGATACCACCAGCACCCTCGCCTCCTCCTCCTCGTCTCACCCATATTCCCATCGCTTCCACCCTCGCAGCCACCTGTGCTCCCCGCCGCAGCCACCTGTGCTTCCCACCGCAGCCACCCGCGACCACCTGCGCCGTCCTGGTTGTCGCCGACGATCACCAGACCCCCCAGTGATCGCCTCTGTAAGTCTTCCCCTTCTCTCCTCCTCTCCTTCTTCCCTCCTTCTCCCTTTTCTGTTCAAGTTCGATTCTTGATGGCCGTAGTTCATCGCAGGCGAAGCACCGGAGCTCCGTCGACGTTGTCGGCAGTCACCATCCCTCCACAGACCCTCGTGAGCCCCCTCGTCTCTATCCTTCTTCTCTTCCCTCTCCTTGAGTCTCCATTTGGTTGTTCATTGCAATTCTTGAATTTGTAGTTCGCTGTTCGCCGGAATCCGGCCGTGCCGGTGACGTGTCCCGACGATCCAGCAGAGTACTCTGATCCGTGTGGTCCCTTGGTTCGTTGTTTGGGTTCAATCCGTGAACCGTGCGTCCGTCGCGAGTTTCCCTGCCGACGTTACGTCCCGTTTTTCCCGGTTCGCGACCCGTCGAGGCAAGTACCCCTTGCTACATGCTATACAATATCTACATATATGTATTGACACCCTAAACCTGTAAAATTAGCTTGGTACAATCGTTTTCCATTTCGGTTACAAAATTGCATTATATCATTTTACTGATAACCATGGAATTTACAGTTTGCCAATTTAAACCTAATAATCAAATATACCTGTTCAATCGCATTTTACTGTTAAATAGATGGTGGCATTTATCTATGTAGTTCTGTTACATTCGGACACTCGTATGCATTTGACTTGAAATAACTGTACTGAACCGTTATACAAATCATTGCACCGCTAAGGGTGCTTAAACCTGTTAACATGACTAAATGGCCATATCGTTTTACTGCACTCTTGTAATTTGAATGAAACTGCTTATTATGTAATTCATTGCTTATCTCATATTGTTAATACCCATGTTTGATTATATATCTGATTGTGAGCACACCCACGATATTGTTTACATCTTGACCTGACATGGCTACACATATATATTGATACACCTGACATGGTACCGTATACCGTTGACTTGACCTGATGTACCATGACCTGACCCGTTACCTGATCTTGTGTCTAATGCCAACAAACCTGACATGTAGTCCTCATGGACCGTTCCTGTTGTCTATCCAGACAAACCTGCTTTTACCTGATCCTGTGTTGGCATTAGTTCTTGATTACTGAATACCTGACTTGACATACATAACTTGGGGGTATGGGGAAATCAAAGGTGAAACCTGACTTGTAACTCAACAGTTCGATACCTGTTCTGATCAGTCTTACGGGCTAGGCCAGTCCCGGAGTGATGATGCTGACATCACTCGCCCATCCTGCTACCTGTTACTGCCTAGCGGCACGTCTCGGATTCAGCCCCGAGGATCTTGACCGTGGTCCCGGGCATGCACAGGATACTATTGAGTTACATCGACGATTCATCAATTGATTTCAAAGACTTTAGAATAGAAAACCTGATAGAACAGTTTAGTTACCCACTGCACACTACCCTGCACTGCTTGTTTCACATTATTGCTTTATTCATGTTTATTTTTGCATCGCCTGTTATATTGTTCATATTATATTACTTGTTGACATGACGCGCTGACGTCTGGGATTTGCATGGCCCAGATTCTGTACCGCTGTCGCAGTCCGAGCAGGAGTACTTCAGCCAGCAGGCTGAGCTGTGAGTTCAGTAGTAGTTAGTTTTATTTCCTGCATTCATTTCCTGATGTGAGCCCACATTATGGGACATACTTTTCGGTTATTTGTATTGGATCATTTGCTTCCGCATTTATTTATTATTGACTCCTGTTATTCTGGATTATGGATATGTTTTAGATAGTTTCATCTTGTTCTTGATATCTCTACAGCCGTAATGTGACTGTGGATGGATACTTCCTACCCACAGGTAGCATGGTTGGCTATGTCACGTGCCCAATCTAGCGTACTCTGGGAAGCGGGGCGTGACATGGTTCTTTTGGTATCAGAGCCATAGGTTAGTTGGGTTGATTCTTTTGTAGTTGGGTATTATACCCAATACACGAATCAGAATACCCGTGTTAGGAAACATGTCCTGCCACTTTGCCGTTTACCATTCTTGAATCACATTCTTCCTGATTATATCTTTTACGATGTGCAAACTTCCTTTGCATATCGACTCGAAAACATGATTCCTTGTTATCTCTAGGACTTAGGCGACTTGGGTGGAGTTAAGTAATTATGGCTATGATACCGCGGCATAGTTACAATGCGGTACTCTATTTAAGTATCTTGGAGTTCTAGCCTTGATCTATATATTGAATCTATCATTATGCTAATGTTGGGTGTTTGTGATTTCAGGAATATGGCAGATAAGAATTTTAAGACGTACCAGAGGCGTGTGGACGAAGCCGCCATGCTTGGAGTGATAAGAGGAATGCTGGAGAATCAAAAGAGACAGATCGAGCTGATCCAGCAGCAAGCAGATTCGTTTCAGGAAGGTTTGCAGATCGTTCAGCAGTCTGTAAACAACGTTGGAGCTAAACCAGTTGATCGAGTTGGAACTGTGGCAGATTTCAGACGTTTGGGTCCGTCTACATTCACTGGTTTGGAGGAGCCGTTGCCAGCCGAGCAGTGGCTAGTTGACACGGAGAATTTGCTGATTGCGGCACAGATTCCAGATGACAAAAGAGTTGATGTGATACGCATTCAGTTAGTGGACTACGCCCGAGAATGGTGGCTTGTGGAAGAGACCCGCTTGCCCAAGCCGATCAAGTGGGCGGATTTTTCTAAGAGTTTTCTGGAGAAGTTCTTCCCGCGGACTGCACGGGAGGAAATGGAAGAGAAGTTTATTGGACTAAGGCAGAATGGAGCACCCGTGGACGTGCATGCAGCAGAGTGGACGAGGCTCAGCAGATTCGCTGGACCTTTAGTCGCCAACGATGCAGACAGGGCACGAAGGTTCATGCGCAGCTTGGATGTGGACATCCAGAGGCAGATCGTCTCCCTGGGTTTGACCACTTTCTCACAGGTTCTTACGGCAGCTCGGGAACAACAGAGTTTATCTGGGATGAAGGGGAGCTTGTAGTAGACAGCAGTTGCGGCCAGGAAGCCCGCATTTGTACCTAACCGAGCTCATGGTCGCAAGGGTATTCCAGTGGACCGTCGTGGTGTTACACCAATGAAGAAGCCTGTGATCGTTGATCGAAGAAAGAGCGTGATTTGTGACTACTGCCGTTTACCTGGGCACGTGCAGAAGGATTGTCGAAGGAGGCTGGGACTTTATTTGGTTTGTGGAGCGGCTGACCACGCAGTAGGTGCCTGTCCGTCAAAGCTTCGTACAAGGGATGATATTCAGAAGCCTCCGCAGAGACCGTTCCAAGGGCAGAAACAGCTGACTCAAGGACCTAATCAGGCTCGAGCTTTTACCTTGACAGCTGAGGAAGCCAAGGCGTCAGGAGAAGTGGTTTCAGGTACTTTACTCGTTCATGGTTTTCCCGCATTGGCATTATTTGATTATGGTGCATCCCACTGTTTTATGTCATCCAAATTTATAACTACACACTCGATTACCTGCACGACCCTGTCTAGTTTCTGGGACATATACACTGGGAATGGGAAAATCATATCTAGTAGGGAATGTAAGGATTGCACAGTTGTTGTGTGCGGACGGGAACTCTTTGCAGATTTCTTGGTGATTGATACGGGCAGCTATGAAGTAGTCTTGGGAATGGATTTTCTTGGCACTTTCCACGCTCACATTGACTGTAGGGCAAAGAAAGTAATTTTCCAGATTCCCGGACATTCCGAGTTTACCTTCACTGGAGGAAGCAGTTCTGTCGGGCCAGTCGAGTTTAGGGCTAGGCCGACAAAAAATATTCTTGAAGCAATGGAAGTTGATAGTGGTGAAGAGCCGGCGGTTGTTCGCAATTTTATGGACGTGTTTGAAGATATATCGGGTTTACCGCCGAAGCAAGATGTGGAGTTCGCAATTGATCTTATCCCTGGTGCAGCGCCAGTATCTAAAGCGTATTACCCAATGGCACCAGTAGAATTGGAAGAAGTTAAGAAACAGGTTGCTGAATTGCTCGAGAAGGGTTGGATTTGAAGCAGTAACTCGCCTTGGGGAGCTCCAGTTCTTCTAGTAAAGAAGAAGGATGGCACAAGAAGAATGTGCATCGACTATCGAGAATTAAACCGGGTGACTATTAAGAACAAGTACCCGATCCCTCGCATTGGAGAACTTTTTGAGCGGCTTAGTGGCGCGAGGGTATTCTCGAAACTGGATTTGCGATCCGGATATCATCAGGTCCGAGTGAAAACAGAAGACATTTGCAAGACGGCGTTCCGAACTCGGTATAGACATTACGAGTACTTAGTAATGCCCTTCGGAGTGACGAATGCGCCGGCAGTATTCATGGACTTGATGAACCGAATCTTTTCACCGTTCTTGGACCAGTTTATCGCGGTCTTCATTGACGACATTCTGGTTTACTCGAAGAGCTTTGAGGAGCATACGGAACACTTGAAGATCGCACTGCAGACGTTGAGACAGGAGAAATTGTATGCGAAGATGAGTAAGTGCGAGTTTTGGCTGGAGGAAGTAAAGTTTTTGGGGCATGTTGTGTCTGGCGATGGAATTGCCGTCGATCCAGAAAAGATTGCAGCAGTTCGAGATTGGCCTATTCCAAAGAATGTTGCTGAGATAAGAAGTTTTCTTGGACTCGCCGGATACTACAGAAGATTTGTGGAGAACTTTTATCGTCTGGCAGAGCCGTTGACCAAGCTTACGCGCAAGGAGGTACCTTTTGTATGGACGGATAAATGTGCGTTAGCTTTTGAGACGTTGAAGCAGAAGTTGATAACCGCCCCTATTCTGACCGTGCCAGACAATTCCGGAGGATTGGTGATTCACAGCGACGCATCTGGGAAAGGATTGGGATGTGTTTTGATGCAGCATGGGAAGGTTGTAGCTTACGCATCGAGACAATTGAAGACCCATGAGAAGAATTATCCGACTCATGACTTGGAGCTTGCGGCTGTGATTTTCGCTTTGAAGATTTGGAGACACTACCTTTTAGGCGAGAGAGTCGAAGTTTTTACTGATCATAAGAGCTTGAAGTATGTGTTCACGCAGAAGAAGCTTAATATGAGGCAGCGTAGATAGTTGGAGCTGATGGCTGACTACGACCTTGATCTTAAGTACCATCCGGGGAAGGTTAATGTTGTGCCGGATGCGCTTAGTCGGTTACCAGCAATTCAGGTGTTAACTACGCAGAAGGAGATCGTTGCAGATTTTCGAAGATTTGACTTGGAGGTTGTACTACCGCGTTCTACGGGACAGTTGATGCAGCTGCAAGTGCAGTCGTCTTTGATTGAGAAAATTAAAGCAGCACAATCGCAGGATCCTAGACTGCAAAGGTTTCAAGAGCAAGTTGAAGCCGGACTACGAACAGATTTACTGGTCCACGAAGATGGTTCGTTGAGGTATGGTAGCCGTTTGTGTGTGCCAAAGGGAGATGTTCATGAAGAGCTTATAAAGGAGGCACACAGTTCAGCTTATTCTGTACATCCAGGAGGCACAAAGATATACCGAAATATTCGACAGCATTTCTGGTGGGAAGGCATGAAACGGGAGATTGCTTGCTTTGTGGCTAAGTGCTTGGTGTGTCAGCAAGTTAAGGCTGAACATCAAAGGGTTGCTGGTTTATTGCAACCACTTCCGATCCCTCAGTGGAAGTGGGAACATATAACCATGGATTTCGTGACGGCTTTACCGCGGAGTCCAAAGGGCAATAATGCAGTATGGGTAATTGTCGATCGTTTGACCAAGGCAGCTCACTTTATTCCTTTCCGGGTTGGTCAATCAACAGAGACTTTGGCAGAACGGTACATGCAGGAGATTGTAAGATTGCATGGAGTACCGATGAGCATCGTGTCCGATCGGGACACTCGGTTCTTATCACACTTCTGGAGGAGTTTACAGAAAAGTTTGGGGACTCGATTGAAGTTTAGCACAGCCTATCATCCTCAGACTGATGGTCAGTCGGAGAGAACGATCCAAACTCTTGAAGACATGTTGAGAGCATGCATGTTAGACTTCAAGGGTTCTTGGGAGGATCATCTACACTTGGTGGAGTTTTCGTATAACAACAGTTTTCAAGCAACTATCCAGATGGTTCCATTTGAAGCTTTGTATGGTCGTAAGTGCCGTTCACCGGTTTGTTGGGATGATGTCGGTGAACGAAGATTGTTGGGACCAGATTTGGTTGTGCAAACAGTTGAGAAGGTTAACACCATCAGGAACCATATGAAGGCAGCTCAAGACCGACAGAAGAGTTAGGCAGACACGTCAAGAAGACCTCTAGAGTTCGTCGTGGGTGATTTGGTATTCTCGAAGATATCACCGACTAGAGGGGTGATTCGTTTTGGGAGTCGAGGAAAGCTTAGTCCTCGATTCGTTGGACCCGTTGAGATATTGGAGCGTGTTGGAGAGGTAGCGTACCGTTTGGCGTTACCGCAGTCCTTGGCAGGAGTGCGCGATGTGTTTCACGTATCTCAACTACGAAGGTATGTTCGAGATGAAACACACGTTTTGGATCATTCGGAGTTAGCAGTACGAGAAGACTTAACTTTTGAGGAGCGACCGGTTGAAATCGTGGATCGAAGGGAAAAGGTTCTCAAGAACAAGGTTATCCCCTTGTGCTTGTTTCTTGGGGTAATCGATCGCATGGAGAGTCCACTTGGGAACGAGAAGATGAAATCCGACAGAAGTTTCCTCATCTCTTCCTGTAGTTTTTTTGTATTCTTGGAATTTCGAGAACGAAATTCTTTTTGTAGTTGGGTATGATGTAACACCCGAGCCCGATATTACTATTTTCTATTACTGTTTGAGCATTAGGGGGTACTCATTTCATTTATCTTGCTTATTTGTGGCTTACTGTAAAATTTTACCTGGCAAAGTCATTTCTGCATATAACAAATTTTAGCATCTAAAATAAAATTAAAAATATCCATCTTGGCCTACTCGACATCCCTAGCATTGTGATAGCGTCCGTGCATCGTATTCTCGTCCCGTTCAATGAAACGGGCGAGTTTGGACGGCTACGCGCGCGTACAGGTGTCCATTTTGGGGGTATGCTTTTTAATCGTAAGACACTTAATTTTGAAATTTGGAACCCGCTTAAAATCCTATTATTTCAATTTCGAATTTTTGGACCCGACCCGGGCGCGATTTGGAAATGTTTTATTTAGCGCCAAAATCCCAAATTAATATATATTTTAAAACCATCGCATAATTTAACACTAACCAATCTAAATATTCTAAACAGAATAATATTTTAAATCTTCTGCAAGTTTTCAACCCCAGCCAATCGCGAAGCTGTTATCCCCGTGGGCCCCTCTCCATTCCCATTCTTTCTCTATCTCTCTCTCTCTATCTTTCTCTCTCTCTCTCTCTCTCCCATAATCTTTCTCTCTCCCCATTTAAATATTTTCCCCCCTCATTTTTTCCTCATCACGAGAACAGAGAACTCAGAAGCCCTCGCGAGAAACCCATCGGCAGCAACCCTAGCCACCTTCACCCCGTCACCGCCGTAGCCCCGACGCCGATACCACCAGCACCCTCGCCTCCTCCTCCTCGTCTCACCCATATTCCCATCGCTTCCACCCTCGCAGCCACCTGTGCTCCCCGCCGCAGCCACCTGTGCTTCCCACCGCAGCCACCCGCGACCACCTGCGCCGCCTTGGTTGTCGCCGACGATCACCAGACCCCCCAGTGATCGCCTCTGTAAGTCTTCCCCTTCTCTCCTCCTCTCCTTCTTCCCTCCTTCTCCCTTTTCTGTTCAAGTTCGATTCTTGATGGCTGTAGTTCATCGCAGGCGAAGCACCGGAGCTCCGTCGACGTTGTCGGCAGTCACCATCCCTCCACAGACCCTCGTGAGCCCCTTCGTCTCTATCCTTCTTCTCTTCCCTCTCCTTGAGTCTCCATTTGGTTGTTCATTGCAATTCTTGAATTTGTAGTTCGCTGTTCGCCGGAATCCGGCCGTGCCGGTGACGTGTCCCGACGATCCAGCAGAGTACTCTGATCCGTGTGGTCCCTTGGTTCGTTGTTTGGGTTCAATCCGTGAACCGTGCGTCCGTCGCGAGTTTCCCCGCCGACGTTACGTCCCGTTTTTCCCGGTTCGCGACCCGTCGAGGCAAGTACCCCTTGCTACATGCTATACAATATCTACATATATGTATTGACACCCTAAACCTGTAAAATTAGCTTGGTACAATCGTTTTCCATTTCGGTTACAAAATTGCATTATATCATTTTACTGATAACCATGGAATTTACAGTTTGCCAATTTAAACCTAATAATCAAATCTACCTGTTCAATCACATTTTACTGTTAAATAGATGGTGGCATTTATCTATGTAGTTCTGTTACATTCGGACACTCGTATGCGTTTGACTTGAAATAACTGTACTGAACCGTTATACAAATCATTGCACCGCTAAGGGTGCTTAAACCTGTTAACATGACTAAACGGCTATATCGTTTTACTGCACTCTTGTAATTTGAATGAAACTGCTTATTATGTAATTCATTGCTTATCTCATATTGTTAATACCCATGTTTTATTATATATCTGATTGTGAGCACACCCACGATATTGTTTACATCTTGACCTGACATGGCTACACATATATATTGATACACCTGACATGGTACCGTATACCGTTGACTTGACCTGATGTACCATGACCTGACCCGTTACCTGATCTTGTGTTTAATGCCAACAAACCTGACATGTAGTCCTCATGGACCGTTCCTGTTGTCTATCCAGACAAACCTGCTTTTACCTGATCCTGTGTTGGCATTAGTTCTTGATTACTGAATACCTGACTTGACATACATAACTTGGGGGTATGGGGAAATCAAAGGTGAAACCTGACTTGTAACTCAACAGTTCGATACCTGTTCTGATCAGTCTTACGGGCTAGGCCAGCCCCGGAGTGATGATGCTGACATCACTCGCCCATCCTGCTACCTGTTACTGCCTAGCGGCACGTCTCGGATTCAGCCCCGAGGATCTTGACCGTGGTCCCGGGTATGCACGGGATACTATTGAGTTACATCGACGATTCATCAATTGATTTCAAAGACTTTAGAATAGAAAACCTGATAGAACAGTTTAGTTACCCACTGCACACTACCCTGCACTGCTTGTTTCACATTATTGCTTTATTCATGTTTATTTTTGCATCGCCTGTTATATTGTTCATATTATATTACTTGTTGACATGACGCGCTGACGTCTGGGATTTGCATGGCCCAGATTCTGTACCGCTGTCGCAGTCCGAGCAGGAGTACTTCAGCCAGCAGGCTGAGCTGTGAGTTCGGTAGTAGTTAGTTTTATTTCCTGCATTTATTTCCTGATGTGAGCCCGCATTATGGGACATACTTTTCGGTTATTTGTATTGGATCATTTGCTTCCGCATTTATTTATTATTGACTCCTGTTATTCTGGATTATGGACATGTTTTAGATAGTTTCATCTTGTTCTTGATATCTCTACAGCCGTAATGTGACTGTGGATGGATACTTCCTACCCACAGGTAGCATGGTTGGCTATGACACGTGCCCAATCTAGCGTACTCTGGGAAGCGGGGCGTGACAGAGGGAGAAGCGAGAGGAGAGAGAAAGAGAAGGAGAAAGAAAATCGTCTCGTAGTGGGGGGTGAGCGAGAACGAGGATGAGAGAGAAGGGGAAAAAGAGAGAGAGAGACGGTGGGGCCCGGGGGTTTAAAGAAACGTTTTGGATTGGCTGGATAAAAATTTGATTTAGGGATTAAGGATTTTTTAGTGTTGATTGGTTAGGAAAAACTTTGAAAAAGATTTTTTTTTAAAAAGTGGGAAAAATATTTTCTGGTTGTATGAATTTTAATTTTGTTAGTTTAACAGTATTAGAAAAAATAGGATTTGGCGTAATTGCGAAATATTTCAGAATTGCGCCCGGGTCGAGTCCAAAAATTTGAATCTGAAATATGAAATTTATTGGCAGGTTCCAAAAATTAAAATGAAGTATTTTATAATTAAAAAGCATACCCCCAAGGACGGACGCACGTGCGTGCGCGTAGCCGTCCAAACACATCCGTTTCACTGAACGGGACGAGAACACGATGCAAGGACGCTACCACAGGGTTATGGGTGTCAAGCAGGCCATGTCAAGTATTTTTAATTTAATTGTGGATGACTTAAATTGTTATATGCAGAATATGACATGTCGGTGTAAACTATAGCTGGCAACAGTCAAGCAAGATAAATGAAATAAATACCACACACCATACCTACGGTAACTGAAATTTATTGAATTGAACTCGGTTGTTACACACTTTACGGACGTAAATGCCGTTCCCCACTTTGCTGGGATGATGTGGGTGAGCGAAGATTACTAGGACCGGAGCTTGTAACCCAAACCGTTGAGAAGGTCCAGTTGATCAGGGACCGTATCAAGGCAACACAAGATCGTCAGAAGAGCTGGGCGGATTCTAGTCGAGACCTCTTGAGTTTGGAGTAGGAGATCATGCCTTCCTTAAGATTTCGCCGACTTGAGGAGTGATTAGATTGAGTAGTCGTGGGAAACTCAGTCCTCGATTTATCGGACCGTTCGAGATTGTGGAACACGTTGGAGTAGTGGCATACAGATTGGCTTTACCACCTTCTTTGGCTGGTGTGCACGATGTATTCCATGTGTCACAGTTGGGTCGGTACGTTTGCGATGACAGTCATGTTCTCGATCATTCTGAATTAATCTTGAGCACTGATCTCTCATATGAAGAGCAACCTACAGCCGTTGTCGACCGCAGAGAGAAGGTTTTGAGAAACAAGATCATCTCTTTAGTTCTTGTATCTTAGGGCGGACGTTCTCGCGGGGAATCCACTTGGGAGTGTGAGGACGAGATTCGTCAAAAGCACCCACACCTGTTTTCTTGATCTTGTAGTCGTCCTTCCAATTTCGAGGACGAATTTTTCTGTAAGGTCGGTAGGATGTAACAGCCCTATTTGGATGCAGTAGTTCAAGATTTATCAAGATTCATTTTTCATAATTTTTGAACTTTTAGTTGGCCGCTAATATATTTTATTTTGAATTTTACCGTAAATAATTTTGATACGAGAAAAATCTTCAGTTTTTATATTATATATAATATTTTCTTACCGGCGGCAAAATAATATTTTGCGTATCTGTTTACTGTTAATATGAGAACAAGAAAATCTGTACCGAATCTCTAAATATGATTAATTGGTGATATGTATGTATGTATATATATATATATATATATATATATATATATATATATATATTTATAAAAAAAAATTCTATATATACAAAACAAAATATATCTCTCTCTCATACTCACATCTCTCTCTCCCCCGCTGCTCATCAAATCCCCTCGCCCTCACGAAACCCTAACCCACGTCTCCGTCATTGCGTCGCTACCATCACCGCCGCCGCAAACCTCGACTCCCGCTCCTCACTCGTTGACCCTCGCCTCCTTCTCCTTCCCCCTTCGCCCTCGTCTTCTTCGCATCGCGATCCCCATCACCACCACAACCCCGAGCGGCAATCCTCGCCGTCGAACCCATCGCCCCCTTCACCCTCGCTGGAAATCTCCCCTTCTCGACGGCACCATCACGCAGATCTCCATCGTCCTCATCACCGCAAGCCTTCACCGTCGCCATCCGAACCCTAGCTTGATACGATCATCCTCTGTGAGTTTTTTCCCTGATCCCTGTATTTTTTCAGAAAAAAATATAAATAAATGAAATGATAAGAAATCAGTGAGCATTAAAAAGGGAAAATTAGGATTTAAAACCCAAAGTTAATACGATTGCGTTGGTCGTGTGATAATAGTTATGTAGATATTTATGGTTTAACCGATGAAATTTATCTAGGCGGAGCATATAACTCAGATCCCAAGTAGAACTTTAGCTGAGATCGTGCCCCGCATTTTCGTACATCGTTTTCCGTGATCGTTATCCTCAGGCAAGTACTCTTGCTTTACTTTTGGTCGATGTACATCGGCATTCCTTTGTGGTCATATGTATATATATATTTCCTGCACTGTTTGAACAAAAGGGAAATGTGTTAGTATCTGTTTTTCGTTATATCATACAAAAATATATATAGCTAACTTTTATGTAGCGAGTGAGAATAATTAGCGAGTGTGGTTTTAAAATGAGATTTATTTTAACTACAAATAAAGTTCAAAAGTTGTTAGCCTATCTCACATTTATATATTTCTAGTCGGTTTGTGATTAATATACCCATATTAAGGTTAACGGTAAAGATAACAATTGTGACTCATACCAGCTTGTACACTGTCTTTATGCAGTTACTATTACCTGATAACTATTACCACCGACAAGTCCTGACCATTCACTACTCTGGTCTTTATGAACGTGATCGCTGATTAGGATGCTGAACAACATGATATGACACACTGCTATTTACCAGTTTCATCTCTATACAATTATCATACCACAATTCCAGTCTTTTCAGCATTCTTTATTAGTGCTTTAGTCATTACCATAGTAGCTATAAATACGTGGGTGTTGGGGTAGTTTGAGTGTGCGTTCGTACAACAGAATATCAGGAGTCCCATGCCGGCAGCTCGTACCGGGCTATATCGGTCTCATGTTTACAGCCCGTACCGGGCTATATCGATCTCTTGTTAATTCCACAGTTGGACCCGTGTTTCCTAGCTCCTGGGGCACCACTCTTGGGTTAGGAATACTCCTGCAGAGGTTGACGCACACACTCGAACTCACGATAGGATAGTTTACCTTTTAGCGACCAGTTAGATTATGACTTGACCTCTTACATACATGTTTCGTAGTGTTAATACATCTGATTATCTATATATCTGTTTTTCTTACGCACCGGGCTTCACTATTTTCATATATTCATGTTATTATACTACGCACACTTTATACGTTGAGTACTTACTGGGATGTTCTGACATCCCTAAGATTTGCCATCTCCGGTTTAGAGACAGATTTTCAGGCCGAGCAGGACCGCAGCGACTACCAGGACTTTGCCGAAGATCAGCAACCGTAGGTTTATTTCCTTTTTCTGTTAGTTTTTAGTTTGTGCGCCCTTATGGGACATTAGGACCTATGCATCTCTTTTGGATCTTATTTTATTTCCGAATCTATTGTATTGGATCTTTAATTGCATCAATTATCCAGTGGACCCATTTTTAGAATTTCTTGTGGTTTCATTGCAGCATGATTATCAGTATTATTCCTTTTTGGTATTGGATTTTATCTTTGACAGGTTAATCTAGACAGCCCTATGTGACTATGGAAGGATTTTTCCTTACCGTAGGTTGCATGGCTGGCCTTCGTCGCTTTAGTATTCCATATTTTGGGAGGCGGGGCGTGACAGACTGTGTAAGTTGTGGTTTTGAGCTACCCCTGCATAATGATACATAGAGTCGTCATCGTAGTTGATGAGATTGACACCTTTAGTACACAATTCCATTCGGATCCGGGTCGGGTCCTCCCCCCAATCGTCACCCTACCACTAAACGAAGCCAGAGGCCGCTGACGTTAAAAAATGGCGGGAAAATTCCCGCAAGAGCCCTAATCCCTCGCTCTAAATCTCAAAACAGCAGGAAAAAGGGGGAAAAAGATCAGAAATTGGATGGAGAGAGAAACGTGGACCTTCATTTGCCCCGAGCTCCCCGTCGCCGAGATCGTCGACGTCCTCAAGAAGGCCGAAGTCGCCGACCTGAAGCCCGACGCTCTCTTGAACCCCACCGCTGAGCTCGTCTGCTCTCTTTACACCAACTTTCTTTTGTTCGTCGATCCCCTAGGGTTTGCCTCCTCAAACCCTAACCCATAATCTTGATTTCTAGCGGAAACCCTAACTCTAGTTGTTTGTAGAGATGCGCCTGATGACCAGATCGGATTCGCTGCGTTGGAGCTTTTGGATAATCCCGAGGATTTCGGGGATTCGATTAGGGTCCTGAATCTTTATCGCAAGGTGAAGGATATACTGGCCTCGATTCGGTATGAGAACTTCATGCTTCGGGATCTGTTGAAGCCTGATGCGAAGAGGACTATTCAGGTTCTCAGCACGATGGTCAATTTCATAATCCACAGGTTCGGGGCTTTGGAACTTTCTCTCTTTAAGTCTTATCGCATCGTTGATCATTAGGAGATTTTATTTGGGATGTGTATGTTATGCGACAAGCAAAATTTCATGCATATATGAAGCTTCCTAAACCAGTTTTAGAATTTACATTTGGAACCTTATATTCTCTCCTCTGAAGCTTGCATAAGCCCTCAATGGGCAAAAGCCGCAATCTTTATATTTGCAGGAAATTGCGGTTTCAGGACATCCCCCCCCCCCCCCCCAAGGAACATGGATAGGACTGTAGGGTTCAAAATTTTACTTATATTTATGATGCTGCTTACAACATGGGTGGTTAATGAGCTATTGGATGATGATACTTTTTCATCAAAAAACTCACTATGAGTGTTGAGATGAGTTTCATGACTGACCTCGGGAGAGGGGAGAATTTCATAAGGAACTAGAACGAAATTGACAACTCGGTTTTTAAAGAATCAACCCAATAATGAATTTCTTAAATCTTAGACACTGGCTAGGCGGCTCCTGCTGTTTATTTATTTATTTATTGTTGCATGTGAGTAAATACTGAATTGCTAATGCAATTCTCAATAGCAGTTAATTCGTTAAGTATCAGTAGCATGTCAAGTAGCTCGATATAATTAATAGTCTTGTATCCCAATTTATAATTGTCAAGCATTTGGTGTTATTCCCCTGTACTAATTCAGCAATTGAAACTATTCTCATCAGCCTGACCAAGAGTTGTGGTTTCTATGGACATGTATCAACTTATGCCCACATAGATTTCTATTTGCTTCAAGGCCGAAGTGAGAAAACCAGAGACCATTCCCTTGTAAAGCTCCCAGGCCATTTAGTTAATGTTTCCTTGTCGCCACTTAACCATATTCTCGAGCATACTCCCTTTACTTATATGCAAGATGGCTTTGGGCGTCCTAATAACCTCTACCTCATGGTATGGAGGAATGATTTGCACATAGATAGGAGTATGCAAATGTTTTTTCAACTATAACTCATGAAAGACCAAGTATGCTCCTTATTCTACAGGGGGTTCCAAATTGTAGGACGCGTCTTCTCTGTAAGTTGCATTGTAAGATCTTAGATTTATAGCAGAGCTTTGCAACTGACCTCTTGGGCCATTGGCCATTGACATTTGTCTATAGGGTTTATCTTCAAGTATGTATAATCATTCCACTTCTCGTTTTGTGTTCATTTGCTGCTCTCTTCATTTATTATCAGCTCAAGAGTTATATTATTAGCTTCGAAATTCTGCGTCGACCATATAGAAGTTGGAGTAAGGGCATTATATCAGAAATATGCCCTTCGTAATCATCGACTCCTGTGACCTGTCTACTGGTTTATAAGCGCATAAGCATCTAGTGTAAAAATTCATTGACGACCTCAGTTGTATCAACTGTTTAAGGATAATGAGCCTTGATAAGTAACTTCATGTATTCAATCATTCGCGAGCAAGTGAAAACGGTAACTCATCACAAAAGGCTTTTGAAAGAACGTAATACTTAGACACTGCTTCAATCAGGTTTGGACGACCCTACTCTGTCCGGATGAGATGCAAGGGGAGGAAATATGTGTACTTGGTCGACCTATCAAGCAGTATGACAGTTGAACTAATTCTACACAATAACTTCTTAAAGTTAATGTAGAAATGGCAGAGGTTGCAGTAAACTAGTAGGTGTAGATATTTACCATCTAACATCCCATCTTGTTCTTTGCTACCAAGTGCAAAGTTTCTAATAAATTATTTTTTACCCCATTACTATGAATACCCAGCTATTGGGATGCAGTGGTGTTCAGCCAGAAGCTTAGCTCTAAAAAGCGAGGTCTCAAGACACTTTCCCATAAAGAAGGGCACTCCTGACTTGTTGATACTTGACAGGATCCAAAGCCGTCTAAATTTTCTTAACTAGCTCCAAGGGATATGGATCAATGGTGTGCATGTTTTGAACAATGTTGGAAAATGCATTCTATCATTCTATGCGGCCGCATATGCGTATGCGGTCATTTGGCGCATGAAAATGGGCGCATTTTTTGATAAATGCGGTAAAAGAATATGATTTGGCGCATCAAAATTGTTATGCAGCCACATAAAAAGCATATCAACTTAAGTTTGAGTTGAGATATGATGCCGGTTTGGGGTTTTTATAATACCCATATCCAAACCCAATAATTTAAGGGCAATTATAAAACCTATCATAATGAGGTTGACGATGGTGATGAAGTAAAGGATCAAAATGACGATGAGGTGGACTTAGAGGACAAATAAGAAGAAATTCCTAGTGAACATTCTGACGACACCGATGAGTGATGCTTGAATTGTTGGACGCTATTGACTTTAATTATATATATTATGCTAGTTTGTGATAATAATGCTTTAATTGTCTCTTTTTGAACTATTTATGACTTGTGATGATTAATGAACCTATGGTCATGAAGTTATTCTCATTTTGATTTTTCAATCTAGGAAATCAATTTGGTGTTTTGCTATGAATCTATGATGAAATTGCATGGATTTACACATGGTTGAGATGCATTATTTTTCTTAGTATTGCATTGTTATCATGGTATCATTATCTTTTTGCATATTTAAAATTAGTTGATGACTAATAATTCATTAATATTCATAACATTGAAATTATGGGCACTAAATATTTTGTATACATGCTTGGTATTTTCCCCATATTTTTCTCATTTTTTTTCTCACAACACACATGGATTTTTTTTGTAATTTAAATAATGCAAATCGCATATCCGATTGCATAATTTGCTGCGCTATGCGGTCCTCAAGCGCATAAAATCGCATATCACATTCCATAACATTGGTTTTAAATACCACCAATCAACTTGGATTTTAATGTCAGATTGTAGAATGCAGTCGCTATTCTGTTTGGACAGTCTATTTGCTACTATATTATCCTTTACCTTTCGCATTTCCTCCACATAGTTATAACCATTTATCTTTGTAACCCTAGCCATTGAGCCTTACTAGTAGCGTTTGAGCCAATAGCTGTTTAAGGCTTCTTAGTACTAGTGCCAATTTTTCTTCCAACGACTTATTGTTTTTCTTCCACTTCTTAAAAGCTAGGAGGACAGCTAACATCATTTTCCTCTTATGCAGAAATTTATACACCTTCTTTGACAGTGAATAAAGTGTTCTTTGATCGATACTTGGTGCTTTTTCTATAAAAGCACACAACCCTTGTATCTTCCCTAAAAGTATCACATCCCATGAAGTTGAAACTTGCTAGCACTCATCAGGAACATTGGTGGGTTGGCGATTTTAACAAGCCAGAATGAATTGGAGAGAAATTTATGAATAAAAGAGGGAAGAATTTCAGAAGACTAGAGAGAGAGCTTGGAGAGGAGGGATTTTATTGAGGTTGCCAACTTGGTTCCCATCAGTTCTCCTGACTCTTATGAATGAATCACAGACTCCTTTCCTCAAGACACTTAATCAAATATTTTATTTCGGATTACAATTGAAAATCGCAAAGGCACATTATACTGCTCTTTAAAATAACCGTCCAGCCAAGTTGTGGACGTCGCTAATAGGAGTTCATAAACTGAACTCTCTTTATTTTGCTTGGCTCAACAATTGTAGCTTTGATATCAGTTTATCATGAATCCATTGCTTTGATGTTTTTGTTGGGTTCATCAGGGATGAAAAGCTAAACAAGCTGCAGCCAATTGTTGACGAGTTCCCAGGCTTCGAGGAGAGGAGGATGGAGCTTGAGAACAAGATTGCTGAGGTTTCCTTTTGATTTCTCTGTTCTACAATATCCTATCTCCTTACTGCTAATTTTTGTCGGTATCAAGAAAAAAAAACTGAATGTAATTTAATGTTGGATTTATGCAGGTTGACAAGGAGATAATGGACCGTGAGGTGGCACGCCAGTTGGAGGAGCCTATAGCCCAAGAAGTGGATGCAGAGGTCAAAAAGTTAAAGCAAACCATACAAAATTATAACAAGCAGCAGATGTCTTTGAAGACAGTTGCCAAAGGGCTCAAAGAGAAGACTGAGGCAATCGCAGAGAAGGTATGCTCCCTGATCATCAAATATCAGCTTCCTCCTGTGATTAGCAACAAAAGATCAAGTTTATCTAAGCTAATTGCTAGAAACTTGGTGGTTTGTTGATCCAATGGTCACTGATCAAATCGAACAAGACACTTGGTCTTTTGTTAATCCAACTGATAAAGTGACCCAGTTTTTCTAAAGTAATTGCGAGAAACTTGGTCTTTTGTTGATCCAACTGTCACGGATGTTGGTTTGCTTTGTGATTCATATGGTAGATTAAATGCTATTTGATAGCTTAGTTATTTTCGTAAAATCCAAGAATATATATTTTTATCTGCTTCTTACAGATTTCTCAGGCGGATTTTGAACTGCTGAAAAATGTCCAAGAAAATTCCAAATTGCTTCCTAAAATTGTTCAGTCCCCAGACAAGCTACAGGTGCAATCTTCTCACAAACCATTTGTCCAATATTGCACATATTGCACTTTTAATCCGTACAATGCAACAGTATTCTCTAATTAGCTTTCATTATTTGATAGTCAGTTATGTTTGTGCTGCCTTTTGTTAGCAGAGCACCACCAATCAGACACAAACATGCTATGCCTGCAAATTTCATGTTAAAACATTTTTTTGGTTGCTTCAGACTTCGGTTATACCGTCTTTGTATTGAACCATTATCAATCATTTAATCATAAATCGGATTAGCCTGCAAAAGTTAATAAAAATGTGTTATTTTCACTCATGCCAGTTGGCTACTGATAACTTTGTTGTAAATGTGCTCATCTTCCTAAAGTTGTGACAATTATTTGAATTTGGTTCGCTAATCTGCTAACAGTTTTAAATGTTTCAATTTTGTTTGATTATAACAACGGCATCAATTGCGAAAAGGAGGTTATGTTTGTCCTTTCTACTGATGAATTTATCATTAGCTTACTGCCCATCTATGACCTTTTGTTACTTGGAGTCCTGATATGATGTCAGGACTGTGAATCATTCTTGTTCTTAACAATTATAACATGGTGCAGTTTGGTGATTAATAATAAAAAGTTATGATTAGACAACCTTGCTTTTTCTTGAGTCAACTTGGCATTTTCTCCCGTACCCTTAAACAAAAGTACACCTGATATATCAACTTTGTATCACATACTTAATCAGGCTATAATATGAATAATAAGTTGCTTGTAAATAAGTGAAGTTTGCATGTAGGTTTATGTGCAGCTTAAATTTATTACCGGAGTCATGATCTTCCCTACATGGGACCTGGCGCTCTTGCACAGCACAAGTAAATGCAGGTATGCCATTGAATGCAGTAGTACATGGATTGATGGGGATGCCATGGGTGTAAGGTGTCCTGTCCATAATCTTTTCGAAGTGATAGAAGAAACAAAATTGTTGGGAATGATGACAATCGAACCGTATAAAAAAATAGTATTAAAAGAAAGAACAAGAAATTCTAGTTTGGTGAAGCCGCCGACTACGGCATGGATCTCGTTCTCTTTATTGCAATTTGCACCACCGCACTGAGAAACTAGTAGTCTCACATGCAGCAGGACTGTGGCACATTGGTCATGTGTGTGGTAAACTCGACGACAAGATTGTAAGGGGCTCAGTCTCACTTAACTTCAATGTGTTCATTCGCTCGTATGATGGCTCTATGTTCATCTAAAATTATATTTCAATTATATTATTTCATTTACATATCTAATCTGGCTGTTCTTTATATTCTCTGTGCATTGCTGTTTTCATTTTAAATTAAATCACATACTTGGCCATTGCTTGCATTAGTGTAGATATATTTTTTTCGTCCATGTCTTCCTTTTCTTATTTCAATGCAAATTCTGTTAAACACCTATTGTTTTCCCCCATACTTATGCAACTGTTCTTGTTCTCAAATTAATTTAGGACTTGGGCATATCAGGCCTTCAACATCTCAACTAAAAACACGTGTTTATTGTGTATCAATTGTTTCTTATGCAATCAGTCTAGGAAGTCACACACTTATCTTTGCATTCTTTTAAATTTGTTTTTTCCCTCCATCTGAAGAGGACCCTTGAAGAGAAAAAAGCACAACGTAACGAGGCGAAGAATACTGAAAAGTTAGAGATGCAAAGTGTTCAAAAGAAGGCCAACACTTTGGAGGTGTACTCAAAGGTATTAAAGCCTGATTATTATCTTATATGAAGTTTAATGTGTATCTGTCCTTTCTCTGTAATATATCCTTCTTGGATCGCCCAACTAGTGATGTCTGAACTATATATTCTATGCCTTCTGATATTATTACTTCAGATGCAGTTCTTTATGTGGAATGCTTGCACAAAGGACCTCATTGGGTGGCTGAGCATTCTAGCTGACATTTTTACCTATCACTTATAACTGTACAATTTACAAATGCATGGGCATGGATTTGTGGATCAAGTAATAGTACCATCTTGGTTGACTTGATTTTATTTTTTGAAAATAAAATTTATAAGATTTAATGCATTTGTCCTCGTCAGTAAGCATCCGAGCACCAGGGTTTCAAGCGGTTCTAACCTAGTTGTCGCCAATTCAAATATATGTTTATTTTCTCCATTATTTTGCCCTCTAAATGAGTTCTTTGTATGCCAGAGACCTTTCCACATGGCTAAAGGCTTAGATTATAGTGTCATGGGAAGTTTTGCTTGAAAATTGATATACACTGTTAGCCCAAAGTTTATAAGCTTAAACTTTGTGGATATTCAGTTAAAAGGGCGTGAAATCTATGCTCTCACAGACACGCCACGGCATGGCTGACCAAAAACAACTTGTAAAATAGGAACCAAAATGCCTATGGCACGGCAAAAAGTATCGTGTATGATACACATTAGACATGGGGATGGAAGCTACTGCGCTATAAAGCTTGAAACCCATATGGCCTGAAAAGCTTGTTTCAGAGTTTTGAATCCGAAGGTATTTAACCGTGTATTCGTCCATTCTTATATCCAATATAGGACTTTATCTCAACTCCGTGCCTTACAGAGACGAGCGCACATGGCCGCATTAGAGAGACAGGCGAGATATGTTGCTCTTGTTTCCCTGTTTAATTGGGTCTGCTACTTCCCCCCCCCCCCCCCCCCCCCCCCCCCCAATTTTTGGGGTTTGGGGGTGGCGGTTAAGGTACCGGGATAGATTCATTTCACTCCCTAACCAACCCCAAATATCACACAAGGGATTTTAATCTTTCCCTTTGGGATATATGCTTTCTGGCCAAGCTACCTCCTTGATCATCTCCGTCTCTTCTGTAAAGTATAAACAGCAATTGCTTAGTATGTCTGCATTTTTTCCTAGTAATCATGCTGGACCCCTGACCAATTTTTGGAAATTGGGTGTAACCTTCTGTCCCATATCAGTTTACATGCATCACAGATGGGGACAAAAATTTACATGTGCTATATTAAAGAAAAACCTGCAACAATTATGATTCAAAGTTATTTCTTCCCAAATTGTAAGGGGTGTCTCTATAGTCAAGTAATTTTACATCATTTATATTTAGTATTTTGCAATTGCTAGGATAATTGCGACATGGCATTGCCAATTATAGGCTTGTAATTGACAAGTTTCTCATATTCTCATTGAACATGTAAATATAGCAGATAAATGATTTTAATAAGCATTTGAGAATATTTTGTTAGAATATAAAATATATTCCTTCAACCCTCATCATAACTTCGGAGTTTTGGTGCAGTGGAAGAACATTTTACATGGTACCAGAGCTACGCATGTTCGATTCCCACCGGGCACGTATTACATACGGATTTATTTAAATTTAAAATACCGATGCGCAAAAGCTCAGGTTTTGGTCCAAAGGGCTTTCGACTTGTGGGAGTGTGTTAGAATAGAATATAAAATATATTCCCTCAACCCTCATCAAAACTCCGAGATTTTGGTGCAGTGGAAGGGGCATTTCACATATTTTTACAAGAAATCTACGTCATGACAACAGCAACATCAACAATGTATACAAGAAAGACAATAGAACCTCTATAACCCAATCTTTTAGCTTCCGCATAATCTACGGCAATTCGGCCAGTCACTTGTCACTCCATACTATCTCCCCTACTAATTTTGCTCATCTTAATCTTCAGTAACATCACCTCTTACTTTCTACCAATTCACTTGTTTCATACTTTTGTTCGTCATGAACAAAGGGCCTGCCATACAAATATCGGCTTAATATCATGGAAAATGCCACTGATTTTATAATTAATATCTGAGAGGTATGTGGACTGTCGTGAGTTGCATACCACTTAGAAATTTAGTCCTGATTCATTTGGACTATTTAGGATATGATTATTACATGGACTGGTATGTGGTCTAAATTAACATTATCCAGATTTATCAAGAAGTGTATGAATTTTATTATTTGTTGGCAAATTTATTTTACTTTTTAGTTCTGCACCTTTTTGGCGTCCTAGTTTATCCTATAAGCTCCTTAAGATTGCTGAATTTAAAGTCTTTCCTGTTTTGATAATTTAATATGTTTGGATTTTAGTTTCCATTTTGAAAAATCAGTAATTTCTGTTGATGGATCATCACTCTAGGAATCTTGAAAGCCATATAACATTATTTTCTTCTTTTTCCATGTTTGCTTTTGTGATGTTTGACAATTTAATCAACCTTCCATTTATTTGACGAGAGGGATCAGGAGATTAAGTATGGCAATAGGTCCGCCCACCCTGCCACTCACCTTCCCACCCCCACCCCCAAATAAATAAATAAATAAATAAAGTTTTATGTTTTACCTAGGATATAATCACTGATGTGATTATCACTGATTTGAATATCTCTAACTTGTGAGCACTTTCTTGTTGCTTTACAACATGCATACTTCGTGAAAATGATTATTTCAGTAGACTGCTTAATTAGAATGCAGAATCCTGAAATCACTAAATAATTTGGTTTCCATGTCACTGACTTTTGTTTTCAGATGCGCCCACATAATTTTGCTTTACCTTTTCAGTTCAATTATACTACGCAGTATGCACTCTCTTACAATCTCTCTTTTTTCCTTTTCTTTTTGTAGGCCTATGAAAAAAAGTCAAAGCACTTTTCCCAGATGCAGCCGATACAGGAACAAGTATGATTTGCTGTTAGGAGTTTCTAAATAATATATAGTTTTGTTTTTATCTTATACATATTTAATTAGCTAATAATATTTCTGACATTCGTAAAGTAGATTTAGTTGCTTGATTTAATCTAAATTCGGTTTTTTTAAAACACGGCACCTTTGCATGATGATGTTAAACCCGATTAATTTGTAGGATATAATTTTCGAAGGTGGCAACGTAAAAACTCGACATTGGTTACTTGTTTAGGACTCATATCGGCAATCACTGGTTTAAATATTGATACTTCTGAAAAAGATAGGCTGCTTCGTCAGAAGATAAAGATTTTAAAACAAGTGATTCCTCTTTGCCTAATGATACAGATCCTAAAACAACTATTGACGAAAATCCTGTTATTATTCTTGAACTTACAATTGAGCATGCTAAATTATGCTCTAGAACACCTCAAGAAATTGATTTCCTTTGTCATGGTTGCATTATTAGTGTTTTTACTGATCGTTTATATGGCATTTATTGCTCTACAACAACTTCTTTTGAATTATGGCATGCTCTTGAAACTAAATATGGAACCGAAGATGTGGGTTTGGAAAAATATACGGTCGATTCTTTAAATGATTTCAAAATGGTCGATTCTCGATCTGTTACAGATCAAGTTCATTACATTCAAGACATATTGCATTAAATGGATGTAAAGACCGCATTTTAAATGGCGATTTAGCGGAAGAAATCTATATTAGCTTTTGTCGCACATGGTCAAGAAAATAAAGTATGTAGATTAGTGAAATGGTTGTATGGTCTTAAACAAGCGCTAAAGCATTGGCAAGAAAAGTTCGATAAAGTAATTTTATATTGAGGATAATGGAGGAAGGTTCCATAGGAAGGAATTTCCCTCTATGGCGTCGATAAAATACACCCTCCATGGTATTTTTCGACGATCGGCATCCATCATTATCTTTATCATGTAATATGTGGATACACCAATTTTATGTGATTCCATCACTTTTTCACCGTTGATTTAGTGGGTGCATAATTAACGGTTTATCTACAATAGAACTTTTTATATTGCTAATGCAACGGTGAAAAAGTGGTGGAATCACATAAAATTTGGTGTACCCACATCTTAAATGATAAAGATGATGACGATGAGTGCCAATCGTCGAAAAAAATCGTAGAGAATATAGATTTTTGACGTCACCTAACGAAAAAGCCTCTTGGGGTCTCTTTTTTTTTCATTATTCTCTTTTATATTATTGTTTTTCAATAAACGATTCTGATAAATGTGTATACATAAAAGTTGATGGTAATGATTGTGTCATTCTCTGTCTTTATATGGATGATATCTTCATTTTTGGTACAATTTTAAAGGTCGTAATTGAAACTATAAACTGTTCTTTCGAATTATTTTGACATAAAAGACTTAGGAGAAGCTAATGTCATCTTGGACATAAAATTAGTTAAAACTCAAGATGGTATGATCCTAACTTAGTCTCATTATGTTGAAAAGCTTCTTAAGAAATTTGATTATTATGCAGTGATCCCGTGAGTACATATTTTGATTCTAATTTTCATTTGGATAAAAATGAAGGAAATAGTGTAAACCAATTAAAATGCTCAACTTATTGGTTGCTGTATGCATCTGTCAAATTATACTAGACCGGATTTATCTTATGCAGTGGAAAGCTTTAGTAGATATACAAGTAATCCGGGTAAAGATCATTAGAAAGAACTTGATAGATTATTTAAATATTCGAAAGGAACCATTAATTGTGGTTTGCATTATAATGGATACCTGACAGTACTTGAAGGATGTTGTGATGCTAGTTGGATCGTCGATACAAGCGAATCTAAGCCTCTAGCGGATATATCTTCACCTTCGGAGCATTTTCATGGAAATCCACAAAACAAACTCTCATATCGAGGTCATCGATGGAAGCGGAATTTATTGCTTTAGACCTCGCGGCTCGGAGGCCGATTGCCTGAGATGTTTATTATCTAGCCTTCCTTTAATAAATAAATCAATCTCTGCTATATTGCTTCATTGTGATAACCAAGCATCCATTGCAAAAGCAAAGAGTTATGCTTGTAATGATAAAAAGAGTTATATAAGAATTAGACATGATTCTTTACATGAATATTAAAGCGGTCCTCCATTACAAGAACAATTACTTTTGATTATATGAGATCAGAGGATATTATTGCAAATCCTTTAACGAAAGGATTATCGAAAGAGCTCTTTAGGAATGTGACTTAAGCCAGTAAAATAGTCATTGTTAGTAGACACCCAACCGTCCAATTGGAAATACCATGACTGAAGGTTTAATGGGTAAAAACGAACTAATAGTGACCAATAAGAGTACAATCATGGAGTAATTCTCCAAACTATTCCCTAATTAATCTTGTACTCAACTGCAATGGAATATTAGGATAAATTTTATTTTTAATGAGTTCAAAGGCAATAGGTTTTTGTGAAGTATTTAGCTGCAACATACTTTTTAAGAACTCATCTATATGAGTATGCAACATACTTTTTAAGAACTCATCTATATGAGTAATGGCGGCTGCCATATGAAAACAATTTGGGCAAATCCTTAAAAAACGAGATGCAGGCGCATGGCCTTTAAACGCACTACAATTGAGTTGAATCACAGTCAGTTTTTATATCATGTGTGCGATACTATTTGAAATTTGAAATAAAGAAAAAAATGGTTCAAAGATATGGTTCACCACATTTTCTATCAAATGGAAATTAATTTTCACAAAGTATTGGTTCAAACCGAGAAGGTACCAATACCCATTACATGATAAACGTCGCCTAATAATCTTATCATATTTATTTATTTATTTATATTATTATTCAAAAGTTGTGGGGGATTGTTAGGTATTTTTAAATAATATATAGTTTTCTTTTTATCTTATACATATTTTATTAATTAATAATATTTCTAACATTTGCTTCAGAGTCTCAGCTTGAAATTGTGTGCAAATAATTCTGTTACATTGAATGATGGCTGTGAGCTAATGTTGTCCATGGTATTCAGTTCTATGTATTGGTGTTAATACCAAAATTATCTTCCTATATTACCGTATTATGATGGCCTTTTATAAATAGTGGCCAAATCTAATGCATGAGTATAGTTTTTTAACCAATTATCTAGGACTTCTAACCAGGGTATGTTGTTGTCATGCTTTAATTAATAGGTGGCATCCATATGATGTGATATATGATTTATATTATAACCAATAAATTTTCCACTCTTAAAATTTCTTTAATTGTTCTTAGGAATACCTAGTTGCAGAGATGTGTGCGTGCTGGTGCATGTGTGCTTGTGTGATTATCTGATGCCGCAGAATTCAATTCGTGGCTCCTTTACGAGTCGAGACATTCAAATTAACAGGATGAGTAAAATGCTTTATATATGGCATTTCAAAAAGTTGCAATACTTAATGATTGTCTTCTACATATAGTGGATCAAAATCTCTTTCCAATTATATACCGTGAATCACCAGTCCTAAATTATATCATCAGGCAAACAGATGGCATTCTCGCATGATTGTTGCTATTCTTTGAATTATTGTCAGGTTAATAAAGCCAAAAGTTTTGATAAGGATGTGAAAGCCTACAAAGCTAAGTTGAGTGAGGAAGAGGTCTCAAATATTGAATTTGATGCAAAGATAGATGAATGGCGAGGAAAAGGTTATCCTGAGGCCCACTTCTCTTTTGTCTGTGTTCCATTTGTGTATATCATCATTTAATTTATTTACTAAGACAAAGGATTTACCTTCCTTACAGTCTTATTTTTATTTTTATTTGCTAAAACAATCTGATCAGCTAAGCAAGCTGAGGAGCTTAAGAAGATGATGGAGAAAGAGAAGGATACAAGATATGAACAGGATTCTCAAAGTATTGAAAGTTTGAGGAAAGAGTTAGAATGGAAGCTTCATTGCCTAGAACCTAGGGAGAAAGAAGTTGAAGCGCTGGTTACAAAGGTAAATTCCCTGGCCCCTATGTTGAGTTATTACACAACTGTATTAATTTACACACTCTGCGCTTTCATATTTTGTGTTTCCCCCTTTAATTTAAAAATGTTGGGTTGGATATAGATTTGATGAGGAATTATACATGAGCAAAGTTGTCAAATCATGATATATATCTATATCGTTAGTCTCATATATAGTATCTTATATTGTAAGATATATTGCTCGC
This sequence comes from Agapanthus africanus, assembly GCA_030015575.1. Classification (NCBI taxonomy): domain Eukaryota; kingdom Viridiplantae; phylum Streptophyta; class Magnoliopsida; order Asparagales; family Amaryllidaceae; genus Agapanthus; species Agapanthus africanus. Next base: position 426,070,897 of record CM057349.1, read on the forward strand.
TTGTACAATAACTAAGTAATTAAGCATACAAGTATCTATTTTATATAAATATGATGAAACTTGTAATATTGAACAATACATGGGAAGAAGTGTGATATTTAGTAAAGCACCAGCAAAAGTGACACAATAAACACATGCAAACACAAGATACTTGAAACCACAAAAGTCATGCACAATCATAATAAAATGTCCAAGGAGCATTTCAAGTATTCAACAATGAACCACAACAAGCCAAGGGCGTTGAGCAGAAAGATATTGAGACGAATTTATGTAATTTTTTGTAAACATAAAGTGATCGCATTTGTATCTCATGGAGTTTTTATGAAAGACAACATATCTTGTGGAGGTGCTCCCGTAGCGAGACGAGGCGAGACATCGAAGGAGATCCCCACATGAGGGAGCATCGAAGGGAAAATCTCGCGAGGGAGGCATATAAGTGAAAATTAGGATTTTCAAAAGGAAATCAAAAGGAAATTAAGAAGAAATCTTGTGGGTCTTTTTATATTAAAGGCAGTTAACCCATAAAACCCGACTCGTTAAAGTGCACACACTTCCTAATTTTATATCACAAACCTTTTTTTTCATAGTGTCATATCTAATCGTAACTCGTTGGATACACGCATAATTCGATATAATCCTATGATATGTATCAAAATCTCTCCATGTCATATCAAATTGTAGGATTCAAATCGTTACAACTTAACTGTGTACATACGTATTTGGCATAGAAACAATTTTCTTTTTCTCCCTATCTAGTTCAAAAATCGATATTCTTTTGATAGTGACAAACAATGCTCTATCTCTACCGCTACTTCTATAATGCTTAGATTGCTAGGGAGGTACCAAATTGAACTTCAATTTCTCGCTAAATGTTTTATGAGATCAGGACAAGTGGCATCCTGGGAGAAAAAAAGTGCTCTCTTTCCTCAATGTTAGTTTATGTATATGGGTTATTTACTCGTATTGGGCTTTAAATGAATGTATAGGGGTATTGATGTAAATATCCATGCATTAAGCTTGATATAAACAGGAGGAAAGGGAGAAAATATCTCTTATCCAATTACTCCTTTTTCAATCCTCTCTTTCTCTCCCTAATAAATCAACATGGAATCTGAGCCTATCTTCAAATCCCAACCATTCATCACCAAACCCTAACCTTAGATCTCTTCTTCACCATATGGCCGCCTCCTTCATCGCCTCAACCGTGCCAACCAAGCCGCCTTCTTCCTAAGCGGATGCCAACCAAGCTGCCTCCTTCCTTCTTCTTAAGCTTACGCCAACCCCATCTGCTCAGGTCGACACTTCAACTTCGCTATAGCCTTTTTTGATCATCTTATGTGAGTTGAATTAAGGTTCTTTAGGTGTTTGATAAATTGATTCAATAGCGTCTTTAGTTTGAGACCCTCTAGGTATTCGATAAATTAACTCAATAATGTCTTTAGCTTGATTTGGCCCTCTTTTGTGTTGGATTAATGCCTCAAGTCAATTCAATCGGCGATGATGTCATGTGTTGAAGTTTATTGTGATAATTTGGTTATCGGATGCTGAATTCAGATTCGTTTGTGTTTTGAAAATGGGTTGGAGGTTGGGAGATTTGTGTGGACTCGTGTAGTCGTTTTGTTGTAGGTTGTGCTTTGTGAATTGTGTTGTTAAGGCAATTGGGCTACCGAAGTCCTATTACGGATCCGTTTGAGACGTTATGTTTTAGTTATCATGGATTCAAGTCTTTGGAGACTGATCACGATTTAAGTGGTAAGAACCATAGTTTTGGGTTGTGGGGTCTCCTTTTTGACGACTTGTGTAGTCCTTGATTTGTTGTGGTTTGTTGTGGCTCTTGTAGTCATTGATTATTGTTTGATTAGTGTTATGACTTGCAGAGTAGTTGATCTGTCTTGCGTTGGTGCTTGACATTGGTGATTGTTTACCGTCGAAAACAGATACGAACCGGGATTGAATGTCTTGCCTGAATTTGGGGACATATGCATATGTTTGATCTATCCACCTTTTCGAAGACAAAGTTGATTTATAGCGCTGTATATCGGAGATTTGGATGAATGCGGCTGATATAGCCGACTTCAGATTCACTCTCAGGATGTGAGGTTTATTGATTTTGAGAACATATTTTTCTTCCAGGCGCAAACCCCTGCAGTTAATTACGTTATCGTGAACGATAATAATTTTCTGCACTCCAACTTTTTAACTTTGTGTGTCGTGTTTTGGTTTGTTTACTTTGGGTTGTCCTTGGATCGTATATGTGGATTAATTTATGCCGTCGTCCGTAGGGCGCGGATTAGTCCCAATCCGTACATATATTTCATGATTTGGGTCCACGTTGGTAGCTTGGTTTGCCAGCATTTCTCACATTTGTGAGGTCCATCAATTCACGTGAGAGTATATACTATATTTAAGGATTGTTAGTTTCATTTAAGTATTAAAGATCAACTTAAGTAACTTGGTCATATCTTGAGAATATGTTCTTGATTGATCATTTGATTATAAGCGAAACCTAGGTTTCCATAGTTAGCTGTTTTGCTATACTTTTAAGTTTTGGTTTATTTCTTTTCAAGCGCTTGCGCACTTACGGTGCGCATGGCATCTATGCACGTGCATGGTACATGGTGCGTATGCACTACATGGTGCTTTATGGGTCATGGGCTGGCATTTGCGTCTGGAACTTGCGCACGTGTATGGCATGTGGTGCACATAGCTTTATGGAGAGACAATACAACTCTTTAGAGAGCGCACATGTTTTGCATGTGGCGCAACGCATTAAGCACTTGTTTTGTGAAAATGTTTGTCATTCCAGAAAGCGAAGTTGAAATTTCAATTGATCAAACTTTAAGGGTTGCGCTTTTAGGGTTCGCCCGAGTTTATGGGGTGTGCCCTAAGTCAGGGCGAGCCCAATTCTTTGCAAAAGTTAATAATTTTTAAGAAACCATTGATTTTAATGGAGTCGAAACTCATAAGGAAGCCAAAGCTTCGAATTTTATGTGTCGAAAAACTTTTTTTTAGTGGGAGCTTCCTCCCAAGGTTTTAGGTCTTAGAATCAACTCCTTCATGAAAGTCAAAACTTTTGTAGGAAAGAGATAAACCCCAAGATCTTTCGATCTTATATGTTAGAGTCGAAACTTTGTAAGAAGCCGAAGCTTTTTGTATGAAGAAGAGTTTTATTTTTTTATTTACCTATTTGGAAATAGGGTTTCGGCCGAAGATCTTTCTTTGAGAACTGGTTCCCTATTTCTTTTGTGGAAGAAAATCAAGAAGCAGCGTCTATTTATTTTTGTTCGTCACTCCCTTTTTTTTCCAAAGGGGCTCCTATTTATAGGAGAGATTTGTTTGCCTAAATCCCTAACAAACATACTTGAATTGATACATATCAATTAATTCAGAGTGCATCCGCACCGTCGGACCATTGATCTAGAGATCTTTTTGTTAAGAAAGATCAATTCGGAAGATTTTCTTCTAAATAGAGTTTCGGTTCTAACTGAAGCGCATGCTTCAGAAGAGGTACGCTTGCGCTACGTCCCTTGCACGTGGAGCGTGGCGCTTGTGCATGTGCATTGCACGTGGCGTATCGCAGCGCACTTGGCATTTATGCCAAGTGCGCAATTATGGAGCTTGCGCTCCAAGTTTTTATGGAGCTTGCGCTCCAAGAAGAGTGTTGCCTGCCGAAAACCGGTTAAACGAGCTGGGTTAGAACTTCTTGCCTGAATTTGGGGCAGATACATAGGTATGATCTATCCACTCCTCTGAAGATACTAAGTTGATTTATAGCGTCATATATTGGAGGTTTGGATGAATGCGACCGATGTAGCTGATTTCATATTCCCTCTCAAGGCGAGGTTTATTTATTGTGGTGAAACATTTTTTTTGCAGGCCCAAACCCTTACAGTTAATTACGTTATCGTGAACGATAACAACTTTATGCACTTTAGGTTTGTAGCTTCATGTGTCGTGTTTTGGTTTTTGTTTATTTTCGGTAGTCCTTGGATTGTATACTGAGACTAATTTATGTCGTCGCTCGTATGGCGCGGATTAATCCAAATCCGTATATAGTTTAGATTTGGGGTCAAGCATTTGCTTGACGGGGTGCACGTTGGTATTTTGATTTGCCAACGGGAGTGAACTTAGTACGCATATTTCACATTTTTAGGTCCGTCAGTTCATGAGATACTTGGGCTTTATCGAAGGGTCTTTAGTTTTATTTAAGACTAAGATCAACTTAGATGACTTGGTGATATCTTGAGAATATGTTCTCGATTTATCATTTGATCATATATGAAGCATATGCTTCCATACTTAATTTATTAACTAAGTCTTAAAGATTTTGCTGGGCATCAGGTGCGCTTGCGCACTTGGGACGCGCATAGCAAACATGTGCGCTTGCGAATTTGGGGTGTGCACGTCATCAGCACATGCGCGTGGTGCGCTTGCACAACATGGCGTTCAACGGAACTTGGTTTCGTTTGAAGTTGGCCCTGGGGCCTACATTTGCGCATGTGTAGTGCATGTGTGCACAACACACTCTTCCGTAAGGAAGCGATCTTGACTTGGGTGCTCGTGTTTTGCACGTGGTGCGCAGCGCATTGCCTAAGGTGCACACTAGTTGGTGAAAGATGTCTTTCAGAAATGTCTTCGCTTTCAATTTTTTGAGTGTGTTTGCGCACATATTAAGGCAAACCCTAATTTTATGAAAGTTCATATTTTCGAGGGAAAATATTGCTTTTAATGAAGCTTATGCTTCAATTCTTGGGAGCGCATGCTCTGATTTGGACCTTTGTCCACGTTTGTGAAGCAAGGCTTCGATTTTTATGTATTTAAACATATTTTGATGGAGCATTTTCTTTAAGATCATAGATCTTAGGATCAATCCCTTCATGAAAGCTTATGCTTTTGTAGAGAGGGGATAAACTTTAAAAACTTTTGATCTTGCTTATGATGAGCCGAAGCTCTAAGTAAGTCTATGCTTCAAAAAGGAGACTCTTTTCTAATGTATTTTTACCTAGCAAAGACTAGGGTTTCTTCGAGAAGAATTGGAGGCACGGGCTTTGAGAACTTTTTCTCGGTTGATGAAGGTGGAGATCCAAAATTATAATAATGCAGATGGAGATTTTTTCTCTCAAGGGCTCCTATTTATATAAGGGAAATAGTTTGGGGTTGTTCCTAAGTAAAAGATTTGAATTGCTTCATATCAATTCAGAATGCGTGCGCACCGTTGGATCATAGATCCTAGCAAATTTTTGTTAAGAAAGTTAGCAAGGAAGATTTTCCTCCAAAAGAGTAAAGGCTCTGTTAGAAGCACATGCTTAAGAAGTGCGCTTGCGCACAATAGCGCAGCGCTTGCACATACACACGTGCCTTGCACGTAGCGCACTGCACAAGCGCACCTGTTCGAGTGTGCATCTTTGGATCTTGTGATTCAAAGAAAGTGCGCACCAATGAAAGTGCTAAAAAAGGGAGAGTGGGCACCAAATTGGGTGCGCACTAAATGGACGGGAACAGAGAGGGTGCACGCATTATTTGGGTGGGAACAAAATGCCCCAATCATTGTGTCACACCATCTATCTCGAAATACAGAAAATAGTGGACCTACAATAAAATACGGGATAGAGTACGCGACTGACACACACGTTCAGAAGAAGGATATACTCCTGTCATATACGTTAATACCACCGATATCAATTTGAGCAGCATAAAAACTAATCTAAAAATAATATAACTAACACAAGTGAATAACTGCATAGATCTGAACACCAAATATTATATGCTAAGAAACAATAAGATGAAATTGATAAATATGGAAGGTACAAGATACCAGAATTTAAAGGGAACAGATCGATACCCGGTAATCAATTTTTGATTAACTCTGATGAAAACAATAATCTATACTTTCGAACGTCAGTCGTCTGATTTCCGATATCTGGACATGTGAACCCAGGGTTGTTAAAAAGCGACTTAGCAATTGGTAAAATGAAGGAACTCGTGCATAGGTGTGTGTATATATAAATATAGTGTATAATAGATATCAGGATAAAACGGAACACGGCTAGGGACTATTGTGGAAATGATGTTAGATACTCATATCTTGGGGTATCCGATGACTAGCTGGCATGTCCATGTTAAGTATAGCCAGTATCCAGTAATCAATGTTCCAGTAGTCAGTATTCAGTAAACAATATTCCTGTAGGGTTAGCTTAGCACCTTGTGAAGGTTTTGGCAAGCACTAATCATTCTATTTTAAAATTTTGGGGTGCTAAACAAACCCTAACCAAGATCTTAACTAGAGACTTAGGGTTAAACATGATATGTAAACTCTTTACATCTAAGTGAACAAGGAGTACAACCTTTGTAGACCGGTCCTTCACTTCAATAGCTCCATATAGTAGTCTCTTCGCTGCGATCACGATCCCCTGGACTTTAGAAAGGCTCCCATGAAGAAACGAACAAGCTTGCGTCGAAATCTTCGAGGCCGAAAATGATCTACGTCGAGGAGACACCAGCTCATGCTATCTCTTCACTAATTGTGTAGATTAGTAAAGTAAACACCCTAAACTAAATGGCTAATAGTATAGGATGATAAAGTAGTAAGTGGGCTCATTTTAGTTTTATTTTTCTCACAAGGTTTCATTACTTTAGAAAAAACTAGCAAGCTTTTTCTCTTGAAGAAGAAGTGATGAAGCAAATGAATGAGAGTGAGGTTAGAATTGCAACCATGGGTGAGTTAGTGTCATGCTTAACTCATGTAGAGAATAAACCATAGCTATGAGTTAGGAGTTGGGTTAAAAAATATCTTAAGCGATGATAAAAGAGTGGACTTGGTCAATGTTTTCTACAAGCTTCTAAAAGCTTCATCCATGACTCATTCTCAATCTTTTGTGAATTACTTAATGATAAATAAAACCTAAATATAAACCCTAGAATGATATAAGTCTCTTACATACATGTTGCAAGTGTATCCTAACATGACACAACAATATATATCACATATATATTGTGTACAAAAAGAAAATAATAATACAATTAACATATATCACATATATATCAATGTATCATCAAGTGAGAAAACAAATCTTAATTGAGCTAATATTAGTTAATGTAATTTAATATATCAAATATATAATTCTACATTAAATTATTAAATCAACACTTGATTTAATAATCCGGCTATAATACATATAATCGATTAATATCAAATGAATCAACATATTGAATCACCACTTGATCCGACCGATATCACATATCGGGAGAATAGAATACGGTATCACATAATCGTATTAATCTCGGTCCCGCACATCACATATGTGCTCCTACTCCGTTTCGCATGAATCAGGAAACCTCTGTGTAGGACTCTAAAGACTCGTCAATACGCCGGCAGTAGGTGATGATAATATCAAACACCCACAAGCCGTAAGCGGTCTGCTAAACGTAACGGCTGTCCGGGTATTTGAGCGATCAGAAGATCAACAAGTAAGCTTGCTATAACTCCTGCGAATCCAATCAGTAACACTACCGTACAGTCTTCGTCTGATATGTCGTATATCACAGCCTGGGGGTGGTATAACGTCAGACCCTAATAGCCTGATAAGTCATGCCGATGTAAGGTCCATAATGGTTCGAGAAACTACTGGTAACACTTACCAGTAAATCTCAGCAACCCTGGCCAGGGATTTTCTGTTACGGCCAATCGAGCATAGCGCAACATCAACTTCCAATACCGGGAGAGACGAAATCCCTTCTATCGCTCATTTGTCTCCATGTGACTCGGGACTGTACCCAAAAACCATCTTTTTGCACGATCTTTTGACCGTGGTACGGTGGAAATCAAAGCACAGTGGGAATCACACAATACTCTATGACGATCTCGGGTCTACAGACTAACCTGTACCAGTGTCACCAGAGAACCGCTATCCGACGATGGGTATATTACCATCTAGGAGTTCTCGGCGAGTCCGTCCAGTGTATCCAGTCTCCACTGAGCACCCGTATGCCTTCTCTGATGTCAAACACCAATGGATATGAGATCATCCATCGTCCATCATATGGGTCAGGAAGCGCATACGTTAGTCTACTCTGGAGTGCCGATGCCGTGTCTCGATACTCCCACGACTAGGAACATTTGAAGGATGTACTTATCGACCACACTGTCCCCACTAGTATGATCTGCATCATAGTCCTGGTAGTCAAAGTATTAATCCTAAGGGCTTTATCAACATGTGATCACAAAACAGTATTTGTTAACATGTTAAGATAAAGTGCAACCAGATAGCATACTATCATGTTGAGCAAGAAAGTCCTTTCTATATATGTCCTCCACTACAATATACATCGCATGTACAGTAATGGCTTTTAGGGCATACATATAACTAACAATTTCAATAATGAGTATTCTATAAACAGTATGAGGTAATCAATATTGATGGGCGTAGCGTGGATATTATCTGAGAGTACGAATATTCTTACTTTCCATTCACCAATAAACCACTAGTCAAATGATTGAAGCAGAAAATCCGCGATATGTTTTATGATATGCGTTCTACTTTGTTTTCTACTTACCATAATCAAGTCGGTTTCGCTTGTTGCTGGCCAATTGAGTACGAGTCGTCAACTGAGAGATGGTTTGTATTTGAGTTTTTGTCTTAGACGAGCCAATTAAAGAATGTACATGTGTATGATCATATTTATCCAAAGTTTTTGTATTTTATGTTCAAGTAAACTTCTTAGGGTTAAGGTTGGTTAGTAGAGTTAGAATTAGTCTTGTGCTTGTTTTTTGCCATTCTTGAAATGGTGTTGAGATAATCGAAAGTAGCGAGAATTAGGAGGACATAGTAATGTGATTTGTGAGTTTAAGCAAGCTTTCCAACGCTAAATTCATTTCTAATGCCTCTTGTCCTTCCGTTACGTGCGTTTATTTCCAACCCTAGGCTAAACATACGCAACCATTTATCCACTTAGGTCACAACTACATGTCACGTTGTAGTGCGCCCAAAGGACTTCTCGACTTAGGTCGCGGTTATATGTCACTTATAGCGCGCTTAAGTGAGGGGGTTGCGTTTGTTTGGTCTAAATTCGTTTTAAGATATTTGGCGAAGAGAAGCACAAGAGATTTTTCTGTCCTTCATACCAACTTTCCTTAGCCTTACCAAGTGTTGAAATTGTTCACATTTAAAAGAAAAATGAAACAAGAAAGAAGAAAAGAAAGAAAGGAAAATACGGTTTTACGAATGGTAGCAAAATAACTACTTGGGCCTTCACCTAAGCAAAGGACTCCATAGAATATCATAGCTTGAAAATACGGTTTAGAAAAAAAGGAAAATAAAACAAGAAATAACTACTTAACAACAATAAATTAAATTACAATAGGAATTAAAATTATAAGATAAGGAAATAAAAATACACCTTAAGAAAAACCCTCATCTTCTTTGAACTTCCACTCAAGTGCTCTCACTACAATTTTCATCGAGAATAGATGAAGGAGATACAACTAAACTACACTAAATCCTAATAAAGAAAAGGCCTCATAGTTGGGCTCAAAACTGGAGTATTTATAGCCAGAGCTCTAAAACCCTAGGGCCATATTCTGATCCTTTATATTATTACCAAACTACCCCCAAAAGACGGTGAAGTGATGACATGACATGGCCATGGAACCGCCGCCAAAACCCACATTTTGCCGCGGTTCCGCCGCCGTTTTGTTGAATTGGGGTCTCGTATTTTCTGTTCTTTCTCCTGCTGCTTTGATCTTCTGTTCTACAGGTCCAAAATTGCAAAATGGTTCCAAAATATTTTCAGATTTTCAACAGCCCAAAATTGGCTATACTTTTAATCTTTTGACTTTTATCTTCCTCGAGCTCTGCGCACCTCTTGATCTTTGTGCTGCCCTTTTCGTGCTCTGTGTTTGTCCGAGACACGAATGATCACTGTTATTTGTCTTGTCTCTTGAACTAGTAAGCGGCATTGGACGGGTGTGGATGACCGGAACCCGGATTTTATCTGTTTGTTGTAGATGTTCTGGATTTTGGCATAACTGTGGAGATTTTGTATGATTTGCGTTATTTTGGATTAGAAACCTGTAACCTGTAAATATATAACAAACACGGATTAAAAACATCTACATATGAATAATCGAGCAGAAGAATAGGTAGTATTAGATGCAATATTTTGGTATGAACAAATACCTCCAAACTTATCTTTTGCTCGTCCCGAGCAAAATCATTTATTTTCAAAAAGTTCTAAGCTCATTTTCGTAGGCATCACGGTTGCACTTAGCGTGTGCATCAAGCCGTTAAACCTTTAGGTGTTACTAGTAGGAGGAGTGTTCTCTTCTGAGGGTTTTCAGCGGATACCATCCAGAAAATCTCGTCAAACTAGTTTCATAAGATAACCTTGATTTTAATCTTAGGTTTAGTATCTAAGTTAGAAACTCTATCATTCTAAGTTAGAAATATCCATCCCTTATTTTTCACACCTCCTATTTATTTAACGCAAGATCTTATACGTTTTGATAGTTTAGAAAGATCTCGGTTTCTTTTAAGTTTTCCTTTTACGCAGTTTTCAATCCGGAATTTTTATCATTTTTATGGAAAACATAAGACTTATTTTTCATCCTTATCTTAACCCCAAACCTCGATCGTATACTTCTACGTGTGTGAAATTTATCCCTACGCTCGAGATTTCAATTCAAGTTATAGTATCTTTGCCCTAATACCTACTTCTTTTCATTAATGATGGACGGATTTGCTTACACATCTTTCATGCGACCATTATTACTTCCTGAGACACTAATCAGCCGATTACTGAATGCGTGGGCTTAAAGCGTAAATAGTAGTTTTCAGGTCTTGTAATTTATTATTTATTTATTTTTCTTTATTTTTTTATTTTTCAATTATGCTCTTTTGGTGGTTAGCTTTAAATACCGTTTTTTCTTTCATACTAGGCTTTCAGGCAAGAGTATTTTTAGGTATCCTCTACTATCCCAAGTTTCAAGGTGCGTGTAAGTGCGATTTGTAGGGTATATATTTTCTGAATTTGGACTCAAGAATATGAACTATTTTTTAGACTTATTTTTCAATAAAACTTTCAATACTTTCCCTTTATCTTGACTAAACTCAAGAACTGAACTTAAGATTATCTACTTCTAAAAAAAACTGCAAGGACGTATATTTACCAAGGTTAAACAGAAGGAGTGATATTTTTAGGGTTTCAATTCCTAAGCCTAGAATTTAATTATGTTTAACTTATCAAACTAAATTTTCGGAATAAAAGTCTAAGATGCCCCTACTAGCCAACTTGACTACAAATTTTTTATAATTTTGTAATTTTTTTTGATTTTTGTGGGTTTTTAAATAAGTATGCGCATGCAAAATATATATATGAATGTGAAGATAGAAAGCTTACCAAGCACACTCCCAAACTTAAACTTGACAGTGTCCTCATTGTCGTGCTACTCCAAAAGATTCAAAATTATTGAGGGGTCAAAATCAGTTGGTGCTCTCTTGTTTTTATTCTTATTTTTAAATATTTTTTTATAAAAGAAAACGCAAACAAAAAAAATATATGTACACAAAAAGGTCCTCTTTAATTTAAGTGAAACAGTGTTGCCACTGTTTAAGCGTTCAGGTCAGAGTTGAGGGAAGAACATCATCAATCTATACAAGGCCTTATACAGGCCAAAACTTAACACCAACCATTCAAACATTTTATCGTGATAATGCTCGGGTTGGTGAAAGAACACGTAGAGAAAAGAGATGAAGAATACGCGAGACCTTGTGTGAACGGAAGCGGGATAAGGTCTCGGTGGAGAAGACGAATAGCGGAAGGGAAAAAGAAATGGAAAACGAACTTGAGGGTTGAAATAGAGTGAATAAATTAGTATAATTTGTAATGATCGAAGTGTAAAAATGGATTGTACTAATCTATCAAAAAGTTGAGAAATGGGGTTAAACCTTTCAAGATTCGCAAAAAATATGGGCCGACCGAACTTGGTGAACTAAACGTAGGAAATGATGGTGATACGGTGGCTTGCGAAGTGGGAACGACGGAAAGGATGGAGGTAAGTGAATGAGTAATGGTATCGGTTAAACGTTCAGGAGGGTCTGCACAGTTAATGACGATGAATTGGAAAATCCGACTCATCTAGAAAAACTGGTTCATTCACAGTAATATCCTCAAAATTCTTCTCAAAAGTCCTCTCATCCATCCATTCATCATAAACAATATCTAGACGCATATGGAGTTCGTGAAAAACAGTCAGTTGTTCGGGATGATGCCCGCACGTAAGTGAAAAGACATGATGAATTGGTTAGAAAAACTCATCCAAAATTGTGGGTTTATCATCCAAAATATTTTCTGCGTCGATATTCTCAGTCAAGTGAAAGTCAAATTGCTCCGACACATCTTCAAAAGCATGGTTTTCAATCAATTCTGGTTCTAAAGTGGAGGTGTGGAGATCAACGGGATTGGGATTTCACTTGAAATGGATTCTTCACAATCGGGTAAATCAAACACTATAAAGTTGCACAACTCATCAAACATTCAATTTTTAATTGGTGAATCGTTTGAGGCACTCGATAGAATTTCGAAACCGGAGTTGTGGAATTCAATTTGGAATGAGTAGGTTTGATTTTGAAAGGTGGATTGTTCACTCTCACCACTCAAAATATCAATCTGTCCTACCACCTCATTATACATTGGAAAATACTGAGCTAGTTGGAAATTAGCTGCTGGTTCGATATGTTGTATGAAGGCGGCCATAAATGCATTCAAATACTCCATCTGGTGGCATGATGCTACCCGAAATTCTTCTAATGACTGTTCAAGGCTAGACATGGGATGGTTCAAAAGTTTGGTTTCTATAAAAGATTCAAACTCGTTTGGATACATGAAACTCCCAAATGGCTGTTCAGAAAAATGTCCAGGGAAGGTTCAAAAGTTGGGTATGATTGATAAGAATCGAATGGATGAATAGAATTAGGATCACCGTTATGATAAGAGGGTGATTGGAATCGTTGATCAAAAAAATTCGAAGTGGTGAAAGTAGTGAAAGCTAGGTTACGGGATTGTTCAATTTTGTCCGCAATGGACATGTGTTTCAGGGTCTCAACATGACTCTCGAAAGGGGTATCTACGCAAGGTGTGAAAGTTTGTAACGGTTGATTTAAAAGTTGATTACAGAGTCCAATTGTTTGTCTGAGACGCGTCTATTCGATTTTTCAAGGAAATTTTGGGTATCGATGGATCGTTCGAAATTCGACCAAACTAAGAACCGCATGAAGAATTGTCTGGTTGTGGGTACCAAAGTTCAGCAAGAGTTGGTCGTTTTGGGGTACACATGTCATGAAAAGAGTGGAGGGTGGAAAGTGGGTGATTGTGATATATTTTTGATTTTTTCTTTGTTTTTTTTGTTTTTGGAGTTTTTTGAAATTTTTTGTTTTGGCTTTTGAAAACATACGGAATTACGGGACTAAACTTTACACAATCACGATCACAATATGCACAAACAACACCTAGAGCCAGAGTCTTCATTGTCCAGCTAGACCGCTCCTAGACTTCCAAGCAAAAAGTTGCAGATTAACCCTCGAATCGTCTCTTTATTGCCAATTGTGGCAAGGTAAGCACAAGTGAGCTAAGGAGGGTTTCGCTCACGAATCACCGAGGTACCACAAAATCAAGTTTAGATAAACGACCGATTCCCCGTAACTTTCACTTGGCCTAAATGTGCGTGACAAATCCTTAAATGTTTGGTCTAGATATTTTTTATTAACTCATGATAATGCATATACTTTTTATGATTTGTGAGGTCTTAGGAAGGATGATGAATTTCCCATCCAATCTTAATTGGTGTTATAACCCTTTAATGTCCGTATTATCATATGCAAAGCGTTGAACAAACAAAATCTAAAACAACAAAATATTTATTTGGCGGCGGCGCAATCTATGCAAAGACACCTACAGAAAATACAATTCAGTGGATTTTACAGAGATGATTGGAGAAGAAGGGGCACACAATTTTTGGGCTCAGAAGCCAAGATAGGACCGCGGAACCACCGCTTGATCCTAGCTTTGACCGCGGAATCGCGATTGAAATGTTGAACCAGGGGTTCAATTTTTCTCTGTGCACTCCCTTGTTCTTCTCTTATGTATAAAAGCTTCTGTTTCTTGATTAGATAACTATACTTGCTCCAGATTTGCCTACATACTTGCACACAAATAATATCAAAAAATAACAAGATATTTATTTCTATATATATATACAAAAAAATATTAATCCAAATAACAAGAAAGAAATACGTTACCGTCTCTCCGGCAACAGCGCCATTTGATTGAAGGAGAAAAACCGCGATATGTTTTATGATATGCGTTCTACTTTGTTATCTACTTACCGCAATCAAGTCAGTTTCGCTTGTAGCTAGCCGGTTAAGTAGAGTCGTCAACTGAGAGATGGTTCGTATTTGAGTTCTTGTCTTAAACGAGCCAATTAAAGAATGTATATGTGTATGTTCAAATTTATCTTAAGTGTTCGTATTTTATGTTCAAGTAAACTTGTTATGGTTAAGGTTGGTTTGTAGAGTTAGGATTAGTCTTGTGCTTGTTTTTTGCCATTCTTGAAATGGTGTTGGGATAATCGAAAGTAGCGGGAATTAGGAGATATAAGAATGAGATTTGCGAGTTTAAGCAAGCTTTCCAAAGCTAAATTCATTTCTAATGCTCCTTGTCCTTCCGTTACGTGCGTTTATTTCCAACACTTGGCCAACATTACGCAACCATGTATCCATTTAGGTCACAACTACATGTCACGTTGTAGTGCGTCTAAAGGACTTCTCGACTTAGGTCGCGGCTATAAGTCACTTATAGTGCGTCTAAGTGAGGTGGTTGTGCTTGTTTGGTCTAAATTCGTTTTAAGATATTTGGCAAAGAGAAGCACAATGGATTTTTCCGTCCCTCATACCAACCTTCTTTAGCCCTACCAAGTGTGGAAATTATTCACACATTTAAAAGAAAAATGAAACAAGAAAGAAGAAAAGAGATAAAGGAAAATATGGTTTTACAGATGGTAGCAAGCTAACTACTTGGGCCCTTATCTAAGCAAGGGTCTCCATAGAGTATCATAGTTTGAAAATACGGTTTAGAAAAGAAAGAAAATAAAACAAGAAATAACTACTTAACAACAACAAATAAAATTACAATAGGAATTAAAATTACAAGACAAGGAAATAAAAATACAAGTTAAGAAAAATCCTCATCTTCATTGAACTTCTACTCAAAAGCTCTCACTATAATTTTCTTGGAGAATAGATGAAGAAGATACAACTAAACTACACTAAATCCTAATAAAGAAAGGGCATCCTAGTTGGGTTTAAAACTGGAGTATTTATAGGCAGAGATCTGAAACCCTTGGGCCATATTCCGACCCCTTACATTATTACCAAACTACCCCCAAAAGACGGTCAAGTGATGACTCGATATGGCCGCGGATCCGCCACCTAAACCCACATTTTGCCGCGTTTCCGCCGCTGTTTTATTGAATTGGTGTCTCGTTTTTTCTGTGCTTCCTCCTGCTGCTTTGTTCTTATGTTTTACAAGTCCAAAATTTCAAAATGGTGCTAAAATATCTTCAGATTTTCATCAGCCCCAGAATGGCTATACTTTTAACCTTTTGATCTTTTTCTCCCTTGAGCTCCGCGCATCTCTTGATTATTGTGCTAACCATCTCGTGCTCTGTGCTTGTCTGAGACACGAATGACCACTGTTATTTGTCTTGTCTTTTGAACTGGTAAGCGGCACTGGACGGGTGTGGATGACCGGAACCCGGATTTTATCTGTTTGTTGCAGATGTTCTGGATTTTTGCATAACTGTGGAGATTTTGTATGATTTGCGTTATTTTGGATTAGGAACCTGTAACGTGTAAATATCTAGCAAACACGGATCAAAAGTATCTACCTATAAATAAACGAGCAGAAGAATGGGCAGTATTAAATGCAATATTCTGGTGTGAACATCAAGTCAACAGTAGTATCATGTCGGTAACAAGTATCAATATGTAGTAATAAACTAATATCAAGTCATTAACATGCAACATGAAAACACGCTTTCTAAGTACCATTTTGTATCCAGTGATAGTATGAGTGTTGCATGAATTTTAATTAATGAGTATCAATTAATAATATGGATTTTTAGTATTTTATATAACATGAACATCAACGGACTCGCATATACCCCGGTACTGTTCCATTCCAGCATCTGGATATAAGTAGTTGCTCATGTTATGCTTAAATAGTTTATCATTTAGGTGATTTTTGTTTAGTTTGTGATCATGAACCGTCTCGCATATATCCCGGTACTGTCCCATTCCCGCACCCGAGTATACGTTGTAGCTCATGTCAAGTTCTTAAACAACCTGTTCTTATATTTGTGAAAGCCCCTAATAGCTGGTGAATAACAATGAAAAACGTCCTGTCCATACTCGGGACCACGGCCCCTTACCCGTTGAGTTGAACCCAGGACACACCACTAGGCGCAACTGGAATAGGAATAGGTATTTCCGCTCGGAAATATAAGTGTAAAATAAAGAAATATAAAATCTAGTAAAAAATTATCAGTGGAAGAGAATACAGAAACTGGACGGTAGCGAGTTATCCGGACCACCATGGCTGGCCCTACTGGCACGAGCTGTAATAATAATTGGAATCATGTTAGGTACAACTACTATCCGGACCACCATGGTTGGGCCTTAATATGTGGTACCATAAATAAAGCTTTCTAAATTTATTAACCGATTCTACCAAGTCTTTTTTCCATCCTCCGGTTGTATCAATTTTAATTATAGAATTTATTCTGTTAAAACATGATTTCATAGTAACATCAATACTTGGAATTTGTATTAGTAATTGTATCAGTGTACGGGTATACATGTCGTGTCCAGATAGAATTGTCAAGTCATGAAGCAAGTGAATGTATGAACAATTACTATAAGTAATCATGTGGTAACAGTGTCATGTCATGTTTCAAGTAGCGGATGAATATATTAATTATGTCATGGCTCAGGTGAACATATATAATTTATCATGAAACATGTAACAACTAAATATGGTAGTCATGTTCGTGGAATTAGTTCATGAAATAAACAATTTTAACAAGTAATCGATGGTAACTGTAACATATCATGTATCATTGTTCAGGTACAGGTGTTTTGTCATGCAACAGGTAAATATATCAATCATGTACAGTATTAGGTCTTGTCAAGTCAAGCAGCGCAACTTAATAGTAATTTGTGACTAATAACAGCTAAACATGCCCATGTTATAATATTTGGCTAACGTGTGCTATTTAGATGCCAAACATAGGATTAACTTATCGTACTAATTATTTAAACACTTTATGATTTAAAACACGGATTTACGATATCGATTCCTTAAATTAAAACACTCTCTGATTTTAAAATATGGCTTCTGGAAAAATTAGAAGTATAAAACTGGATTAATTATCAACTGAACAACACCTAGCCAAAACCTCAAACCCAAATTCCATGTTCTGGCTGCTTTGGGGAAATTTCCGGTGGCCTCGAGGTGGAGATAGGGGCTCGGGTTTTCATGGTAGCCTCTTACAAGTCCAACTAGTTTGCTAGGATAATTTAAATTTTTTACTGAGATCCCAAATTGTTACAGTTTTTAATCTAGACGCCAAAATTCTATAAAATACCCTAAATTTTCATATGTACCAAGTTATCAACTATTTCAAAGATCTGGTCTTTACTTTAAATTGAGCGTAAAAGGGATGATCATATGAGTATGCGAGGAGATTAGGGTCCTCTTAATTCATTCAAGTCTCATATGAAATAAGAACTAAAGTTAAATAAACCAACAATCGATATTCATCATGGTTTCATTCCCACGACAATTATATAAATTGATGGATTATGGAACTAACAAATATTAAACAAAACAATGGAAACACTTGCTTGTAACCAAATTTGTATACTAATTTTCATGAATCCCAATCTTCCACTATGAATGCTTTTAAACATGATAAATAATTTAAACATACAATTATTAAAACTAAACAAGTTATTAACTAATTTAAAAAAAAACATGTGAATAAAGAGCCAATTTCATCTCAAGAATTCAATTATATTAAGTATTCAAGAATTAATTTCTAATTCAAGATGGCAATTGATTTAACACATGAAACATCAATAAATCAAAAGAAAAGAAAAGAAGCAGTTGCCTTAGTCTACATTATATTATTCATCACCTGTTCAATTTTTTATGGAAAATGAAGGGAAGGAAGAAAGAGAGAAGAAGAGTAAAGGAGGAGAAATGGCGAGATGAAGCTTAATGAAAAAAAATATTAATTAAGAGTTGCTTGGAGATAAAGTAATGTTTACATGGAAATAAAGTAAAGAAAAAGATAAGAAAAGAAAAGAAAAGAGAATTCTAGGTTATGAAATTTTACAATTTACCCCATCTAGTTTTAATATTACACATAACCCCCAAATTCATTTGCATAAAACAATTTTTTAAAACCTGTAAAATAAATTTATGTTTATAATTAAGCTTTATATTTATCAAAATATACGATTTGTTTTAAATTATCTAAATTTTCATAAGTATTTTCAAATACGGTTGAGTATTTTAAAATTAAAAAAATTTCATATTTTCAAATACGAATACGAGTACTAAAAATTCTACACATATTTTGGAATACGAATACATGCATATCAGGATTTGGGGGGTCACATTTCTACCCACCTAGCAAATAAATTTCATACTCAAAATTTACTCAAGATGGATGATGTAAAAGAGCAGGGAAAAGAATCAGGATAACACAGTCTTGTATCGTCGTTGTCTTCCATCCATCAGTACGCTCGTTGATGATAAGAAATGCAGCTGGCAAGCACTCGAACAAAAGAAATGTAAATAGAAATTGGATTGTACAATAGATAAAGAGTAAAGATCGAAATTAAAATCGGGGAAAAATATAAGGTAACATGAAAATAGAACTCAATGGTCAAGGATTTGTATATGCGGTAGAATAATGCTAAATTAAGAGAAAATGAATAAAATGTAAGACTCCAAGTCACTCAAGTAGAGTACCATATTGTAACTATGTCGCAATTCATAGAACAGTTACATAATTCCATTTAAGTCATCAAAATCCTGCCATTAGAATCAATGCGTTAAGATTTAAGAAACTAACAAGGAATCAATAAGATTACAAAATAATATCAAACAGAGATGAAAGTTTCGCATTTTCGGCTTGTTTTCGTCAAAACGCGGTTATCGGGAAAAGCAAGGAAAATTTCAAAGAGTTGAAATCATGATGCAGACGTTACAATCTACTATTCTTAAGAAAATATGACGCAACAGGGAACGAAAAAACTAAAGATATAATTTGAAGACCTAAAAACTAAAGATATTAGCTCGGCAAGGTACTCATATCTGATGAAATTTTTAGCGCTCTTGCCGCTAACCCGCGACTTTTGTGAAATGAAAAACTTTAAATTTTATAAATCGGCGCTAGAAACTAGAACCTTAGAATTTTTCCAAACACTTAATCTAGCAAACTACCTTATTTATAAACACTCTGTTGAAATAAACGTGTCATTCGGGTCTTCAATGCTCATCATCTTAAGTTCCTGGGTGTTCTGAATCGAGCTTGTATGCTGGTCTTTCTTTGTCGGAGATGATCCACCTGAGAGATATGATTCAAGGTTCTAACTTCACCCAAAAAAAATGAAGCAACTAAAGACCCTATGTTGCTAATCTAAGTTGATTAAAGATGTAGTGATGTGTTCTAGTGTTTTTTATCTCTATCTCTCTTTGGTTCTCAAGAAATGAGAGGGTAAGTGAGAAGAATGAGTTAAGTGAGGAGAGAGAAAGCAAATGGTGAAATAAAAATCAAGTGAAAATCAAATGGCTAGCATGGTTTTGTTTAGCTAATTTCTAAATAGAAAAATAGCCACCATACTTGAATAGTTCATACAAATGCAATAAAAAAATACAAAGCCATTCCTCGCACCATTCTTTCTTTACGGCTCACCCCTTCATCTCATTTCTATTTTCCAATAAATGGAAAATCCAAAAATGCGATGTCCTTCTGGAATGCATGATATATAGATACAAAATATATTCCCCGTATATATACACGTATTCGTATCAAAATACGAAATACCCAAAGATAGAATAATGCAATGAACATGATACTAGAATATACATATCGAAATATATATATGTAAATTATTAAATCAATACTTGATTTAATAATCCGGTTTAATCCTAAGCCGGTTAGTATTACCATCCATCCGATTAAAGGCCGTGTAACTAGTACACGTACTTAATCGGAACCTTGCACGTATCAAAATACGGCCACCGTATTGTTTCGTCTGAACCAGGGAGACCCTCTGTGTGAGTCTAAAGACTCGACAGTACGCTGACAGTGAGTTACTAGATAAATTCGTAACCATAAGTTCGACATCGACACTAATTTTACGTAAGTTTATCCAGGTATTTGTCGAAATGGAAGGCCGACGAGCAAGCTCATCCGAACTCTTACTGAGCCTATCTGTGACAATCTCCGTATAGTTTGGTCTCTTCGTCTAAGAGTATCGCATACTAGGTCTATGGGTGGTATACATTATACCCTAATAATCTGATAATTCGTGCCAATGTGGCTCCGGATTAATCTAAGAAATTATTGATCTAACTATCAGTAAATCTCATTTGCCTTGGTCAAGGTCTTATGGTGCTGTCCAACCGAACACGGTGCGATATCGACTCCTTATACCGGGAGACACGAATCTCTGGCAATTGCTCGCTGTCTCCATGTGGCTCCGGACTGTACCCAACCAAAACCTGTTTGCATGACTCAGTAGAGCCGTGGTAGGGTAGTAATCTAAGTACAGTGGGAACTCACATGAGACAAATGACGATCTCAGGTCTAAAGACTAATATGTATGTAGGGTGTTTTTCATCACCCTATTGAAATGGGAATGCGCACGCTTGTCAGGTATGTACAGATTCTTCCTGCTTAGGGCAGACCGGGGTTTATTGATTGTGCGGATCCGAATTTTCAGCAGTCATGGACTAAGCTGCCTTTAATTACCTCTCACTTTTGAAGCGAAGGAACCTTCGATTGATGGGTCAAACTGGTCATGTGAACTCAATGTGTCATATGCGTGTGTTCTGTTTTGAAGGGTATTTGAACGTATCGATGACCACACAGAGTTTACAGGGGATGGGTTTTGAGTGTGGAATTTATATAAAAAAAGGGCGAGTGGTGTCCTAAGGACAGGTGGACGCTGGGCGCCTCACGCGTTTGGCGCGTGGGTGCAGCGCGCCGGCCTCACGCGTCCGGCGCTTGCAGAAAAAGAGGCTTAGCCCCTGTATTGGAAGTTGTACTTCCGATTGACTTTTGGAGTTAAACTCTTAAAAAGGGAAAGAGACTTAACCCCTGCACAGGGAGTTGTACTTCCTAATTGACTTTTGGAGTTGAACTCCTAAAAAAAAGGAAAAAGGGGCTTAAGCCCCTGCACTGGGAGTTTATTTTCCGATTGAATTTTGGAGTTAAACTCCTAAAATAATGGATATGTTCTTTTGTTATTTTTTTTGTGGAGTTAGACTTCTAAGAGATTTTCGGAGATGATGAAAGGGGATCTCTTTTTTCTCTCTTGAGCCATAGATTTTCTCTTGGGACTTTGATTTTCCTAAAGTGGGATTTTTGGATACGAGTCTCTTCTCTGTTGGTTGGATCTTAAAGAAAAAAATAGGACGAGACTTAAAATAATTGGGCATCACCGTGGCGCTTTACCCTGAGGTCAGACTCCTTAAGCTCCAGGGAAGTCATAACTACACCCTTCTGTGGTGAGATGAAATCTAGTGGTCTTTAGGCATGTATGCCCTGCCATGGAGACCTGGAGTTAGGAATTTGACATCACTCCACTTTCATCTTGGTTCTTTTGAATCTTGCGACGTCACGTTTTTATTCTGCTGGAGTAGAACGGACGTCGAGATAGTCTTTAGGCCGTCGGGACTTGGAGCTTGGAAATGCCATCACTCCGCTTTCTTTTTGGTTCTTTGAACATTGCTGACATCATGTTTGTACTCCGATAGAGTAGAACGAACGTCGAGATTGTCTCTAGGCTGTTTGCATTGCCGTCAAGACTAAATTCTTTGTTTGGCAGAGCATGATGAAACATGTTGCCCATTTTCATTTGTTTGTGCCCGTGCATTGTATACAAGAGTCGGAATCGGATTGCTTGTAGGGCAAAAATTTTATATATGTACTGCGATTGCTTTAGCATTTCTGCTTTTTTTTATCGCGGGTACCTAATTATTTCGGTAATTTTTTTACTCGCTGATTTTTATTGCGGGATGCCCAATCATTTCGGCTATTTATTTTTACTTGCTGCTTTTTATTGCGAGTTGCCCAATCATTTCGGCTATTTTTTTCCATTATTTATTTTCCAATTTAACGACTTAGGGGTTGAGATTTTTGATTTCAAGTTGGCTTCAGTGTTGCTAACACTGAAGCACGTTTACCAGGAGCTATTCATCATCTTCCGGGGGGGCTTGGAACTTGGATTTTTAGACGTCATCAGCACCGCCAACACTGGAACATAGCGCAAGGAGCGACTCATCATTTATCGTTGTTCGTTGGTCATAGGTGGCTTAAAAGACAGATTTAGGTCCCCGACTTCTAGGACTTTTTCAATTTTCATGAACCGTAAGGGTCTCACAAAATTGTTTTCTCCCTACGAGTCTAGAAGATCTCATATGTGTGTTTTCTCCTTAAGAGTGGTGAGGGCTTCTAAGTGGGTTTTCTATTGGAAGTCGTAAGGATTTTACGAGAGTGTTTTCTCCTTACAAATCGAAAGGATCTCTCAAGTGCCGTTCACCATGTTGGAGGTATCGCTCGTCTTTGGCGGGACTTTGTTGAAACACTCTTTTTATGTGTGCTCGTGGATTGTATACAAGAGTCGGGGCCGAACTACTTGTAGGGCACTTTGTTTATTTTCACGAGCTCACGCCCTTTCGGGTTTTCACGAGCTTGCAGGTAGCCCTGTTGTTTTTACTCACGGAGTCTTTTCAGGTTTTTATCCGTTCCCTTTTTGCTTATGTATGTACCAGTTTTTTATGCACCGTTCTTCTAATGGGCCGTGAGGATAAATGAGTTTGTCTTCTGTTTGTTGGTATCTTGGTTGGCTAAGTCTTTGAAGCGATTTTGTCGCGGGTAGCCCGTGGATTGTATACGGTAATCAATTTTGGAGATCAGCCGTATGGCAACAGATCTTTTTAGTGAGCATCGTTCACCTGTGGGACTTCGAGGTGCAACTTTGCTGTGGGTAGCCCGTGGATTGTATATGGTAGTTAATTTTAAGACCAGCCGTAGGGCATAACATATATTTAAAGAGCATTATTCACCTGTGGAAATTTAGGGTGGGTAGTCCATGGATTGTATACGGTTAGCCAATTTTGAGCCCAGCTGTAGTGCATAGGATGCTTAGGGAGTGCTTGCTCAACCGGTAAGGCTTTTCGAGTCTTGACTTAGAAAGTTAAGGAGCAGACATAGGAGTCGTCATCTATCGTTGATCCATGTTGCGACTCTTTAGGTATAGTACTTGAGGAAACGACCGTTTATTGCCCGAATGGGCCTTTCTCTATGCATGCTCATCAGCATGTAGGCTCCGTCTTGATAAACCTTGTTTATGATGTACGGGCCTTTATAGTTTGGTTCGAACTTTTCGCGTTTTGCGCGGTTGGGGATCATCGGCCTTTTGACGACCAAAACGAGTTTGCCTTTACAAAATGTTCTTGGTCTGATTAGCCTTAAATATGTTTTCGCCATCTCTGCCCTATGAGCTTCCAGACTTTGCTGTGCTGGAAGTTGACTTTCGTCGAGAGCATTGAGTTCCTCGAGCAGGAGATAGGAATTTTTCTTTTCCGTAAGCTCGTGTTGAATTGCTATCCGTAGTGACGGTAACTCAATCTCCAGTGGGAGCACTGTTTCAATGCCAGACACCAGCGCATATGTTGTTGTCTTTGTCGATAGGCCTAAAGAGCTTCATGTACTCTTTCGTGCCAATCGTTTTTATTCTTGGACACCATTTTCTTGATGAGCTTTGTCAAGGTCTTATTAAAGGGTTTGGCTAGACTGTTGGCTCGAGAATTGTAGACGGTGGAATATCTTCAGTCTATCTTATGCTGTTGTGTGTAGCGGCTTATCTTGTGGATTCTGTATGCAGGTCTATTGTCAGAGATTATTCTTTTCGGAACTCCGAACCGGTAGATGACATGAGTCTTGAAGAAGTGTTGGCCGTTCTCCGTCTTTACCTCTCTTAGTGATACTGCTTCTGTCCATTTGGAGAAGCGCTTTTTTGCCAGGATGAACCGATGTCCTTTCGAAATGTTGGTTCGATAGGGCCAACTATATTTGTCCCCCATATCTTGAAAGGCCAATTGGTTACGTTCTGTTGCAGAGGATTTGGATGTTGGTGGATGAAATCCTCATGTATTTGGCACGAGTGCCAGCTCTTGCCATACTCTATGCAGTGTTGGATCATTGTAGGTCAATAATAACCCATTCACTTGATCTTTAGCTTCATTTTTGGACCGGCTTGATTGGATCCGCAAAGTCCGTCGTGAATTTCTTGAACGACTTTCCTTACTTCATTAGGCCTTAGGCATTTTAGCCATATATGGTCGAAGGATCTCATGAATAAAGTTCCATCGATAAAGGTGAATGACAAACTTCGTTTTATGAGCTGATGTCTTTGCGATGCATCTTCAGGCACCTGTTAGGACTTAAAGTTGTCGATGAAGACTTCTCGCCAGTCTTCTTCCTCTTTTTCAGCTTGAAGGATATTTTCTTCGGATGCTTCCTTTTCTTCGAATATTTCCGTAGGAGACTCCGAAGGTAATTCTGCAGATGCTAGGATCTTACTGTTTTGGATAATGATCTTTACATCGTCGAGATTTTCATTCGCTAATTCCTTGGCCAGTTTGGCTAACGTGTCTGCTTTGTCGTTTTCCGTTTTCGGTATGCTTTCCAGCTTGTAGGATGGAACTTTTTTTAATAGCCCCTGCACCTTTTCTCCATACCTTATCAGTTTTGACTTGTATGTTTTATTATCGCCGTTGACTTGACTAACGATCAATTGAGAGTCTCCATATAAGAGATCTTTGATGCCCATGTCAATTGCACTTTCGAGACCGGCTATGAGGGCCTCATATCCTGCTTCATTGTTGGTTCCTCGTTCCGTCAACGAGGGAGCATAGTGCAGTATTCCGTCTTGCGTAGTCACAAAGATAAGGCCTACCTCGGCTCGGATTATAGGGGCATTCTTTTTCCGCACCTTCATGGAAGATGCCCCATCAAAGTAGAGCTCCTATTGGGAATTCTCTTCTTACTTTTTTCCTTCGATGGCTGCGTTAAATGCATGTTCATCCGACAACTCGCAATTTAACGGAGAGTCAGCCGAGATTGGATGCTCAGCGATGTAATCGGCGACGACGTGTCCTTCTATCGCTTTTGGAGGACGGTATGCGATCGAAAATTCCATTAGCAGAAGTGTCCATTTGGCGAGCCTTCCCGTCAATATAGCCTTCGACATCAAATATCTGAGAGGATCCATCTCTAATATAACGTGGATTTCGTGCGTTAATGCATAGTGTCAGCTTTGTGATCGTGAAGATCAGAGCCCTGGCTGTGCTTCTCGATGGGGGTAGTTGCTTTCTATCCCTGGCAGAACTCGAGTTAGATAATATATGGCTCTTTCTTTACCCTGCTCTTTCTTTTGTGCCCACAGAGCGCCTAGAGAATGGCCGAGAGCGGTTGTATAGAGAATCATAGGTTTCCCCGTGACAGGAGCAGTTAGCACCGGCAGATTTTGTAGGTACCGCTTGATTTCTTGTAATGCCCTTTGGCACTTTTGGTCTCATATGAACGGGGTTCTCTTCTTCACTTGATGACTGAACGGACGACACTTGCCAGATAGGTTGGCGATGAATCGCCGGATATGCGTGAGCTTTCCTTGGAGCGATTGCAGTTGCTTGAGATTTCTTAGAGGGGGCATTTCTGTAATTGTCCTGATTTTGGAAGAATCGATTTCAATCAGCCAATGATGAATTATGAATCCCAGAAATTTCCCCGACGAGACTCCAAAAGTGTATTTTAACGGATTCATCTTCGGGTTGTATTTTCTGAGGTATTCGAAGACTATTTTTAGATGCTCTCCGTGCTCCTTGTGTGACATGGTTTTGACCGCGAGATCATCAATGAAGCATTCAACGATCTCATGGATCAAGTCATCGAAGATTTTCGTCATGGCTCTTTGATATCCAGCCCTAACGTTTTTAGGCCGAAGGGCATCACCTTGTAGCAGAATACGCCTAACGGGGCGCGAAAGGCTGTCTGTTTTTGATCTTCAGGATCCATCTTTATTTGATTGTATCCGGAAGATCCAGCCATAAAAAAGACCTCATGTGTAGGGGTGTTGTCAATCATAAGCTCCGTGACTGGTACGGGGAAGTTATCCTTCGGGCATGCCTTGTTTAGATCTCAAAAGTCCCAGCAGATTCGAACTGTCCCATTGTTCAGCACAGGGACGATGTTGGCAATCTAGTCGGGATACTGTATTTCATGTATAAGGCCGGAGTCAATTTACTTATTGATTTCGGCATTGATGCTTTTCTCGGGTTCAAGCCGCATCCTTCTTAGTGCTTGTTTAATAGGCTTTGCCCCCGGCGTTATGGTCAGTTTGTGCACTGCCATTTCTGGATCGAGTCCCGGCATCTCGGAATAGTTCTAGACAAAGCAGTCTCTATACTCCATGAGTACGGTCTTCATGGTGGCTATTTGTTCTTCTGTTAGCAACTTGCTGACAAATGTTAGTCTCGGATCATCTATCGTTCCCTGGTTGATCTTTTTATGTTGTCTGCCGTGGTATGGATCCCATCTTCTAGCTCCTTAGGTGCGGGCGCAGTTGTGAAATCCCCTGTCCTCATTTGTGAAGCATTCGAAGTGTTCAAACATTTCATCATTTTCTCTCTCATTTAAGAGTTTTATCATGTGGCAGGCATGAGTTTGCTCCCGTCTCTTGGATCAGACGTATTCCAATCCGACTAGGCTTGACATTGCAAGTCTCAGGTACTTCCCAAATTCTTTTGTAGAATTGGGCTTCCCGAACGGTTTGTTCGAAAGACACCTCTTGACGCTTCAAGAAATTATTTAAATCCCTCATGAAGTAACTTGGTATGCGGATGGGCTATAACCCATCAAGATTTGGGTTGAGTCCATGCCAGATTTCCTTTTCTACTTTGGTCTCTTCAGATTTGTAAAAGAGAATTGTTTTTTCACCTCTATGTTTGGAGCTGTATAGAAAGTCATCAACTTCTCTACATTGTGAGTGCTGACGGTATCAAGCACTTTATAATATCAGGGCGGAGCCATCATGATGTGCAAAGTTCGATCTGCTTCGTCGAGAGTTTTCACTACAGGATAAGTGGAGAATATTGCTTCAACATGCTCCTCTGAATCACTCCCAAAGACAGGAACGATAGGTGTCCGCTTTTGCTCATCATTCTTTTAATTTGGGCTGGCCCTTGAATGCTATTTTCTTTTCTTCCTCGGTATCGCTTCAAAGACTGGAATAGTAGCCACTTGCTTCTGCTTTCGTTCTGATGTGGGTTTTCCGCATCTTTCGATATCCTTGAAGTCGGGCAACATGTATTTCGCGTCTTCATACTTGCGTACTTCGTTTACTGAGAAGAGATTGAGCGCTCATTTGATGGTGTGCTCTTTTGCCATCTTTGAAGTCTTCATGCATTGATGCTGCATAGAGGGGATGATATTATACTAGTGTAGCTAAGGTCTACCGAGTAAGGCTTTATAGCTGGCCTTGGCGTTGATGACATAAAACTTGACATCAGTGACGAGTTGTCCGAACCGAAGTGTCAGCATCATGGACCCATAAGTTTGTGATGTCCAGGAGTCAAATCCTGAGATTGTGATCTTCTCCCGGTCTAGATATCGGGCATCCATGGACAGCTCTTTAAGCACTTTTACATTTAGCAGATTGACCGATGGCTTGTTGTCAATGAGGATTTTATTTATCCTTACATCTTCACAGTATCCGTCTATATAAAGAGGTCGATTATGCTCGAACGTCCCCAACTGAAGATCCTCTTCACTGAAGGTGATATCGGCGGTGCGCATTTCTGCCAGTTCATCCTTCATTTCTTTCTCAGCGAAGAAAGCTTGGAACGGGTCAGGTTCGCTTATAGCCTTGATAAGAGATTCCCACAATTCTTTTAACAGGAGCAGAATGTCATTTATACTTAAATGTGACGGCAACTTCTTAAGATGGGCCAAGTCATTATAGTCCACCTTAATTTTCTTAAGTGGGTCTTGGGCAGTGAGATCTTCGGCCACTTCTCTGTCGACCTCAACTTCTTCGGCCATTTTTCCTTTCGGAGATTGGGTTTTATTTGGACAGCCGCCGCTTTAAGAAATTATGCGGCTGCTTTCCGTTATTGATTTCGCTTTGTTGCCTGCTATGGGCTTATCATTCTCAGGCTGAAGAGCATGAGCTTTGTGCTTTTCTCTTTTCAGCTTTCTTTTATAAGAGATTTAGCCTCGTCATCACTTTGAGTGCATTGCATTCATCGATGGGGTGCGAGATCCTCCGGTGATACGGACAATATTTTGGGTGTTCTTTCCCACCGTCAAAGTAAGGGACTTCAGG
This sequence comes from Agapanthus africanus, assembly GCA_030015575.1. NCBI lineage: Eukaryota > Viridiplantae > Streptophyta > Magnoliopsida > Asparagales > Amaryllidaceae > Agapanthus > Agapanthus africanus. The sequence goes on from CM057349.1 coordinate 426,099,633, forward strand.
AGCGATGGTAGCTTCATCCTCATTGATAAGGCCTTGGCGAACCATCTCTCGATCTTTGTTTTGCTTTTAGTCTTTCTGACCAGAGTTTGCTTCAGTTGGGGAGCATCATAAATCGTCCCTTTCGCAGTTTGCTCTCTTAGGCGTATCTGTTTGGTTTTTTCATAAATGGCCATTTCACGTCTCATCATGTTCTCGCCTTTTTGGATGGTTTCTTTTATCAACTGATCAATCAGACTTTCTTGCGTCAGCTTGGGAACATTTTGTACTTGCCCTGTCCCCTGTGCATCCATGTCATTTTCTGACGTTGACGGAGCATCTTCATTATATACGAAAGAATAAGAAATCCTGCAGCCACTTTCCACACGCTCTTCCATTTCACCGGTTGAGTTTTCTTCCTCGGCATCTCTATTATCAAAGAGACGCTGAAGAAATTTTTCGAGTGTGATCGGTGAGCGCGTCTTCTGGTTATATTCTGCAGATGCGTACGGCTGTCCACATATTCAGCAGGCTACACGGGTTTCTTGATCTTCTTTTTCTTAGATGAATTGACTTTGGGGCTTTTCCTTTTATCATTAGTCTTTGGCGCTTGGGAAGCGGTTTCAACATCCCTTCAATAACTTGGGGTTTAAGCGGACTTTTCCACTTGTTTGCAGGACATGCTTGTAGCTCTTTTAGCATCTTCTTCGTCTTTGATGTGATGACCATCTCTCATGGAGTTTCTGCTACCAGCTAGCATGATGCCCCTGCCGTATTTGCTTTCCTGGGGATATATATCGTTGCGGCGGATCCACTTTCCAGCTATCTGATAATATAAATTTGTCCTGTTTGTATTGGTTTTCGATCCAGTTCTTGAATACATAGCGGTCTATAATCATGTGGCTTATAACCTGACAGTAAAGGCAGTAGTTAGGATCATTTACTGCGTTGGCTTGTGCAGGTCGCCGTGGCCCAGGCAATGACAGCATGCGGTTCTTCATGGAAAGATTAAATAACTTCTTCGTCTTGTCACGGGAGAATGAATCTTCGCGTCCCAACCTTTCTTTGAAGGCGGGACTTGAGCGGTTTTTTTGACGGTTGGGTGCCTTAGAGCTGTCTTATTGCTGTTGAGCATTAGCGACAAATGCCGTCTTTCTTTTACGTTTGATGTTCCGGAATTCTCCACCTGAAGAGGAAGGGCTTGATCAATATGCTCGAGCTGAACTAATTTATTGATGAGCTCTTAATAGGTTGCAGGCTTGGCAAAAGTTGGGAATGGGTATCCCTTCGAATGTGGATCAAGGATACCAATGAACATTCCAATGGCTGGACCTTTAGCGATTCCTTGCTCGCATTTACACATGAGATTCTTCCATCGGATGACATTATACCAACGTTTTGTTGGATCTTACCCTTTCATTGATCAATATAGATATCGTAGTGCGTTCACTTGCACTAACGAATCTCTGTGTAAAGAGTAATTCCATGTCGGCAAAGGTCTCAACGGAGTCATTTGGGAGCTCTGAGTACCATTCAAAAGCGGTGTCCGTCAGACTGCTGACGAAATGTCGGAGAAGCAGCTTGTCGTCACCTCTGGTGTTACCGCACATAGTTTTAAAATGTGTGATATGCTGGTGTGGATTTCATGTCCTTTTGAAAACATTGAACTTCGGGATTGTATATCCCGGAGGTTACTGCATTTGGTCGTACCATACTGGATATGGTCGATCTGTTTTGACCAGTTTATTTGCCACTTCACTGGTATGGTGCGCTTTGATCTGTTAAGCGATATATTCATCAAGCTGTGCCTTTGAGATCATATCACCTTTGATGCCCGGAGAGGCTTGGGTGGACCTGTAGTATCCCTTTTTCATTGTCAGGAGCCATCGATATTTCTTCAATCGACGGTTCCGATGGTTGAATCATCAGTCCACACATATTTTGTAGCAAGAGAGCCATCTTACTCATGTTAGCGGCCATTTCCGCGGATTCCGTCTTTCTTGTCGAGGGCACGCTTTAAAGAGTCAACATTCGATTTTTGCTCTGTTGGTTCATCTTGTTCGTTCACTGAGTTTGCTTTGGGTGGAGGACTAACAAGTGCTGCCGCATGAGTAGCCATTTCTTGCAGTTTCTACTGCCTTTAGGTAATAGTCAAAGACTGAGTATGAGGTCTATGACTAACATAAGCATTGCTTTCGTTCTCAGAGTTTACCATGCGCACTGTATGAACAATCATTGCCCCGTGCTTAGGGCGTTTGTAATCTCACCCTTTGGGATTTGTCTTGGGCGATTGGATTTTCTTAGGCTTCTGTCTTTCATAAGAAGCCACTTCGGGTTTGAAAAGAGGGTTGTTAGCGTTTGGCCGACCCTTGTGTTTCTTCGGCCTGGGGGAGGAGCTGTGATCGATAACAGAGCCCTTGACCTCTTTCCAGCCTTAATAAAATTTTGAAGACAGTCGTAGATGTGAACACGCCAGCCTTGGCTCATTTGGTGCCTCCACGGGTAGTGAAGACTTCTTCAGAATAGCGGTATGCGAGTTGCTCTTTACGCTCCTCAGCTGTTCAAAACTGTTCCCAATTAGAACATCATCATGGACAATTGGCGTTGGGGCTGGCGGAGTCGGCCCCAACGGGGTGCTGCCCCCCGCTTGTCTTTGTCGACGTCTGTATCGACGTCGAGCGACTCTTGAGGTAGGAGCTCCTGTTTTGGGAGCCTTATGGACTTGCCCTTTATATCGATCTTGACCTTCGGCAGGCGCCAGTAACTCGAACACTGATTGCTTAAACAATGCATGAGCTTTGAGTGTTAGTCTCTTGAAGATAGACTGCCTTGGAGACGAAGCACACTTTGGCCCTTCAGAATTAGCAGTAGCTATGGGTTCCAGCCTCTTAATGACCAACTTCTTCGGGACGGCTTGAGCAGTTGAAATGGCCGGTGCAGCGAAGGTTAGCCTTTTAAAGACCGACTCTTTGGGATCGTGGACTTCTTGGCTGGGCCCATGGAGCTTGAGCTCCGTCTATTGAAGACTGAACCTTCAGGTTTCATAGGCTTCTCGGAATGGCTCGCAGAGTTAGTTACTAGCCTATCAAAGACTGACTTCTTATGGATCTCCTTTCAGTACTAAGGCGCTCGCAGTTGAGGGCAGAGGCATTTGCCTAAATTGAAGTTCCTCCAAGTCTTGCACAAGTTGTATCGCAGGGACGCAAAGAAATGGGGCTGCTGCTTTCCCGGACAGAATTACCCCGGTTGGGGTAGTGTCGGAATTCGAGTTGCGGTGGCAGTTGTTTCAGAGAAATGTCATTGAGATTTGCAATGAAGATGAAACACTAGCTTTAGTATTTCGAAATCAAAGGGCAACCATAAACCTAATATACCGCGATTTTGTTCGCGAAAAATGACACGAAGTGTGGAGTGGAAAGAGAAAAATTGTCTTACCGGCGCGCCAGAATCTGTTTAACACCGAAAGTAGAGACGGTCGTTCTCTGGATCAGTAGTCCGCCAGTCCAGAGATTGAACGTTTTGCTTGAATTTAGGGCAGATGCATATGTTTGATCCATCCACCTTTTCGAAGACACCAAGTTGATTTATAGCGCCGTATATCGGAGGTTTGCATGAATGCGACTGATATAACCAACATCAGATTCCCTCTCAGGGTGATGTTTATTAATTGTTGGGATGCATTTTTCCTGCAGACGCAAGCCCCTGCAGTTAATTACGTTATCGCGAACGATAATAACTTTCTGCACTCCAGGTTTTTAGGTTCATGTGTCGTGTTTTGGTTTGTTTACTTTGGGTTGCCCTTGGATCGTATACGGAGACTAATTTATGTCGTTGTCCGTAGAACGGATTAGTCCAAATTCGTACGTATATTTCATTATTTGGGTCCACGTGGGTTGCTTAGTTTGCCATTAGGAGTGCACCTAAATTGCATTTCTCACACTTGTGAGGTCAATCAGTTCACGAGAGAGTATATGCTTTGTTTAAGGATCGTTAGTTTCATTTGAGAATTAAGATCAACTTAAATAACTTGGTCATATCTTGAGAATATGTTCTCGATTGTTCATTTGATCATAAGTGAAGCCTTGGCTTCCATAGTTAGCTGCTTTGTAAAACTTTTAAGCTTTGGTAAATTTCTTTTCATACGCTTGCGCACTTATGTTGCGCATTGCATCTGCCCACGTGCATGGTACGTGGTGCACATGCACTACATGGCGCCAGATGGGTCTTGCGTTAGCATTTGTGCCTGGAACTAGGGTACGTGCATGGCACATGGTGCGCATGAATTCTTTATGGAGAGACAACACAGTTCTTTAGAGAGCGCACGTGTTTTGCACGCGGCGCAGCGCATACTGCGCACTTGTTTTGTGAAAATGTTTGTTTATCCAAAAAGCGAAGTTGAAACTTCAATTGATCAAACTTTAAGGGCTGCGCCTCTTGTGTGCGCCCGAATTTATGGGGTATGCCCTAAGTTAGGGCAAGCCCAGTTCTTTTCAAAAGTTAATAACTTTCTAGAAATTATTGATTTCAATGGAATCGAAACTCATAAGGAAGCCAAAGCTTCGATTCTTATGTGTCGAAACACTTTTTTAGTGAGTTTTCATCCGAGGTTTTGGATCTTAGGATCAACTTCTCTATGAAAGTCAAAAAACTTTCGTAGGAAGGGGATAAATCTCAAGATCTTTCAATCTTGTATGTTAGAGTCAAAACTCTGTAAGAAGCCGAAGCTTTTTGTACGAGAAAGAGTTCTCTTTTTATTTACCTAATCGAAATTAGGGTTTTGGCCGAAGAGGATCTTTCTTTGAGAACTGGTTCTATTTCTTTTGACGAAGAAGATCAGGAAGCTGTGCTTATTTTTTTTATGATCGTCCCTCCTTTTTTCTCCAAAGGGGTCTTCTATTTATAGGAGAGATTTGTTTGGACAAATCCTTAACAAACGGGTTTGAATTGATACATATCAATTCAGAATGCATGCGCACCGTTGGATTATTGATTCATAGATCTTTTTGTTAAGAAAGATCAATCATTTAGATTTTCTTCCAAATAGAGCTTTGGCTCTAGCAGAAGTGCATGCATCAGAAGTGGTGCGCTTGCCCTATGTGCCTTGCACGTGTAGCGCAACGCTTGTGCATGTACACGTGCATTGCATGTGGAGCAGTGCATAAAGGCCTTGCGCACGTGCATTGCATGTGGCGCATCGCTAGTGCACTTGACATTTATGCCAAGTGTGCAACTATGGAGCTTGCGCTCCAAGTTTTTATGGAGCTTGCGCTCCAAGATGAGGGTGCGTCCCATTTGGATGGGAACCGTGATTAGTGTTTGCTTTTTTTAAATTGGAAGATGGATCTTAGGAGATCAACTACGATCGTTGGTTTTCGATCCTTGGAGATCAACTTGTTATTTGGTTATTGGAGTTGGTTGAGATCAAGCCATCACCCGCAGATTGTTTAAGAGATCACCCAAAAGTGTTGATGACTTTGTGTTTCTGTATTGTGCTATAATGGATATTGCAAAGAGGTTAAGTGTATCGACTGCACCTTTGACACATGACGAGGTGAAGCTTATTCAACTTCTTTTGTCTGTCAAAATCCATAATATCTTTATTGCCTGCATAAAATCCCGCACCGTCGATTACTTTTATTTCGAGAGATAATCAGATGGCATGTCTCTCTTCTAAATCTACTCCAGGACATTGGGTTTTTGATTCTGGAGCCTGTGATCATATGACTGGGGAGTTGAAACTTGTCACTTCATTTCATCTCGCATCGTCTGCACCCGTGATCTTAGTGAATGGAGCTATTTCAGCCGTCACTGGTGGGTACTATTACATTCACATCAGGGCTATCCCTAACACCGGTATAATACTTGTCAATTTCCTATTAATTTGTTATTGATTAGCACACTCTCGAGATCCATGGGATGCTCGTTCACTTTTTCTACTTCGAGGTTTACTGTGAGGACTCGCTTAGGGAAGGTTATTGCTACGGGTTATTTGTCTGTGAGGATCTATATTTTGGACGACTACGTCTCATTAACGACGTTTTCGAAATTTCGAGTAGCATGTTCCGTTTCATAGACACCTTTAGAAATTTATAGCCGATTTGGTCATCTTCTTCTTCAGACTTTGAAAAACTCTCCTTCTCTTGGTACTTGAGCTACACTAGAGTGTGAGTCTTGTTAGATGGGAAAGCCTAATTGTGCTTCCTACCCTTCCAAAACAAATAAGAGAGTAAATCTTTTGAGGTTGTTCATTCAGATGTCTGAGGTCCATGTCTTGTTGTCCGGAGACTCGGTTATCCTTATTTTAATACCCTTTATCGACGACTTTTCAAGAGCTGCGTTGGTATATTATCGTTCTGAAGTACTTGATGCTTTTAAATCCTTCATGCACAGGTTCAAAATCTATTTGGTTCTTCTGTGATTGTTTTGAGGAGTGATAATGCTAAGAATTACTTTAGCCGTGCTTTTATGCAGTTTCTTGATGTGTTTGGATTCAACATCAATCATCTTGTCCATACACTCAACAAAACGCCGTCTGAAAGAAAAGTTAAACACTTGCTTGAGGTGACATGTACCGAAACACTTTTGGGATGATGCAGTCTTAACGTCATGCTATTTAATCAATCATATGCCAGCCTCGGTTTTGGATTGTAAAAGTCCGTTTTCCATACTTTGTCCTTCTAAACTCTCTCTTCCGTGCATTTTTGGGTGCAAGTGTTTCGTATATGATCATCGGTCTGGATTGTCTAAACTTTGATCCAAGGGCCCTCAAGAGTGTTTTCTTAGGCTATCCACGTACTAAAAAAGGATACAGGTGTTTTAACCTGTGTTGAACATGACATTTATATCTGCAGCATCACCTTTTATGAGCATACTCTATTTTTTCAGCCAAACATTCTTATCCCTCTGTGAACGAGTATTTTCCTTTGGAGGAGTCTCATAGCATAGTTGACACTTCTACTTCTCATGTTGACACTTCTACTTCTCATGGACCCCATAGTTCTGGGAGCTCTTTGTCATCTCCTACTTCTCATACACCTCCTGCACATGATCAACCTTCCATCGATTCTACTGAGTTGTTGTCTACCTTTTCATCAATTGACATTCGTTGAACAAAGGCACAGATGCTGGACAAGGTGACTAAGGTGTATACTCGACAGGTGCAGCAACCTTTTGACTCATATGCCTCGCAATCAATTGACTGTTCAACTGTAAAGCCTAAGATTTCTGATCTTGACATGTCCATTACCTTGCGGAAAGGCACCCGTACCATCACCTCTCGTTACCCCACTTATGATTTTGTGACATCCATGATCGGCTCCTTATTGTGCATTCATTTCTATGGTGGACTTTTATTCTCTTCCTAAGTCACTATCGAGACCTGAATCATCATGATTGGAAGAATGTAATAGAAGAGGAGATGCTAGCCTTGTAGTTGAATTACGCCTGGGATCTTACACGCCTTCCATCAGGGAAGAAAGCGGTTGGCTGTCGGTGTGTACATATCGTTAAGCTCAATCTGAATGGATATCTTGCTTGCTAGAAAGCGAGGTTGGTGGCTAAGGGATATTCACAAACTTATGACATTGATTATGATGAGATATTTTCTCTTGTTGCTAAGATGATCTCGGTTCGTATCTTCCTATCACTGGCTGCCACATACCATTGGCCTTTGCATCAGCTTGATATCAAGAATACATTTCCCTATGGTAATCTGAAGGAGGAGATGTATATCAATCACCTGGCTTTGTTGCTCAGGGTTAGTCTGGACTAGTTTTTAGATTGAAGAGACCACTTTATGGCCTCAAACAGTCTGCTCATGCTTGGTTTGGGAGACTTACAGAGGCGGTGATAGCATTTGGGGTGCACATATCGCAAAGTGATCACTTTGTCTTTTATAGGCATGCTCATGGCCTAAGGATTCTTATGATGGTGCATGTAGATGACATTGTCATCGGTGATGATGCTAAGGGTATTGATGAATTAAAAGCTTAGCTTCAGAAGCAGTTTTACACTAAAGATCTTGGGGAATTGAAGTACTTGAGAATTGAAGTGTCACAAACACCTACAGGCATCTTTATTATTCAAAAAAAAGTATGTCCTTGACATGCTATCTGAAGCGGGAATGTCAGGATATGGGCCTTGTTGAGGCACATATGGATCTTAATGCGAAGTTGCTTTTTGGTTAGTGGAGCCTATTGGTGATCCAGTGAGATATTAGTGAATAGTTGGCAAGTTGAATTACTTGACCATGACTCGTCCAGATATTTCGTTCCCAGTTAGTGTGGTAAGCCGGTTTATGGCCGACCTATGAGTGTCATTTTGGGAGGCTGTAGTTCGTATTATTAGATATCCGAAGTGTGCCCCTGGAAAGATATTGCTGTATGGAGATTTTGGACACTCGAGGGTGTCACGCTTTACAGATACAGATTGAACAGGCTCTCCGAGTGATGGGCGATACACAACAGGATAGTGTTTTTGTGGGTGGAAACTTGGTGTTGTGGAAGAGCAAGAAACGAAGTGTTGTTTCTCGTTTGAGTGCCAACTCATAATATCGAGTTATGGTAAATACCACAAGCGAGTTGGCGTGGATATCTTTTTTGCTCCGAGACCTTGGTTATGACTATATTTCCTGTGAGGTTGTATTGAGACAAGAAGGCTGTATCGACATCTCCAATAATCATGTGTTTCATATGCGAACGAAGTATGTTGAGGTTGATTGCCACTTCGATTAAGAAAAGGTTGGAGAAGGGGTTATCGATAATTTTTTTGGGAAATCTGTATACGAGTTAGCAGATTTGTTTACAAAACCCTTGGGCAAATCTCGGGTAACCTTTTTATGTGACAAGTTGCCATGCGCGATGTGTTCTCCAACTTAAGAGCGGGTGTTAATTTATGTGTACGGGTTATACCCGTATTGGGCTTAAATGAATGTATAGGGATATTGATGTAAATTTCCATGTATTGAGTTTTGATATAAATAAAAGGAAAGAGGAAATCTCTCTTATCCAATTTCATTTCCCAAATTACTCTCTTTTAATCCTCGTTTTCTCTCACTAATAAATCAACACCCAGTAACAATTAACATTAAGTTCAGCATCTGAGTTAAATTGCTTTTATCTTCCTATCTTGTTGCCTTATTTTCTTACACATGCATGTCACATGACAAATGGTTGGTTAGATGATAATGATATGCACATGTATACATTATCCCAAAAAGAAAAAAAAAGAGATAATGAACTTAAATACCAATTGTATGTAGCAGTCAGATAGAATTTTAAGAATTATAGGTAGTTTGCGCTTATTTTCAGCTATGTACTGTAGAGAAGAAATCTTTGACGTGTATTATTTCAGTGACGAGGAATCTTAATTATGAAATACTGGGAAACATAGAGCTCCATTTGTAAGACATGTAGATTATGACCTGCTCGCAAAATCTAATGCATTGATCTTTCTTAATATAAAAGGGCGATAGTTCATGTTCAGAAGCTGATTCGGTTAGAGAAGCTGGAAAGGCTGAACAACAGAAGCTTCAAGCGAAGCTTGAAAAGATTGTGGATGCGGTATGCTTATTGTAATAGCTTTTAATTACTCAAAAAGGTACCCACAAAAGCTTAAAATCTGATTATCTCTCTTTTGGTCTGTTTAGTTCCATAGATATTCAGATATGGTAGGTGGAGCATTGCTGCCATTGCAAAGGGTCGAGGCAACTATAGAGAATGAACCATCGTGAATAGGTATCGGAAATTGATTCCTAATGAGGTTGGCTTAATTTACATGGTCAAGGATTCTATGATCACTTTGTGATTTCACTCTGTAATTATCCTGTAATAGTTTTTATTAAATCTTCCTCAATTTACCTGCTTCCTGATTTATTATAATCGCGGATTAAGAAGTAAATTTACCTGCCAAGTTTAAAGGTGATTTTAGTGCTTTGCGTCTCAACTAGCTCCTTGTCATGCCTTATAAGAGCTAACAGTCTCCAAAACAAAAGGAGCATCTCATGTCAAGCCTTTTTTATTTCCCTCTTGAAGGAATTTACTTTGAACAATTTTATAAGAGCTAACAGTCACCAAAACAAAAGGAGCATCTCATGTCAAGCCTTTTTTTCTCCAAGAGTCTCGTGAAGGAATTTACTTTGAACAATTTTATAAGAGCTAACAGTCACCAAAACAAAAGGAGCATCTCATGTCAAGCCCTTTTTTCTCCAAGAGTCTCTTGAAGGAATTTATTTTGAACAATTTTTGAATAGTATTTTGACCCCTTCTACTTGGTGTTCTAATTCGTTGTTAACAATGTATTGATTATTTTTAAAGATCACCTTCATTCATCTTAATCAATATTTTTTAAGGTGTGCTTACACAAAAGATTATGTGATTTCGATACGTGCATCTTGCTTCTCAATCACAGGGTTGCAAATTAAACATTTACATATAAGGTTTTTTTTTGACATGCCCCATTCAAAACCCTGATGTTTTTTTAAATAATCATTCAAAACTTTATATTTTAAAAATCCCATCCAGAACTTGACCTTTTCCCAAATTCCCTACTCTGTTAGTTAAGCCAGTTAAATGGGTAAACCATAGTTGGGTTAGACCATTTAAATCCCTTTTTTTTTTTTATCCTTTTCCTTCTCTCTTTCATTCCTACTCAACTTCGGATGGTGCTCTTAATCAACCTCCAATATCTTTCTCTAACAAATTCTTAACCCATCTTATTGTAGCCAGCCAACACCTCTTTCTCCAACCAAATCATACAATCTAATCATACAACCTAGAGAGAGAGAGAGAGAGAGAGAGAGAGAGAGGGAGAGAGATATTTTTTAACTTGAAACTAGTAATTTACAGGGATAATTTGGCTTTTTACCTCTAATGGTATTGGAATATTTAACTTGCAAATGGCTGGAACTTTACCGGAGTGATGTTTTTAGTTGAGTAATACTTTTTCTACTGATGTGGTGGAATCCATGTAAGCAATATGGAGTCCTATTGGATATAACGTTATAGAATATAAATATCTAGATAGTAGATAACATGGTATATTTTGTATTCAATGGGGATCCATGTAACCTATCTGGATTCCACCGCACCGGTAGGAAAGTTATTACAATAAATATGAAGTTTTGGATGGATTTTTCAAAAAATATCAGAGTTTGGAGTGAGATATATCAAAAAAAACCTACATATAATAGAACATTTTCTATAGCGTGATCGATGGTAAAAGAATATCAAAATTACATAAAATTTGGTGCACATACTCAAGGTCATGAAGATTGAGATGGATGATGTCGATCATTAAAATGAGCCGTGAAGCTGACTTTTTTTTTATCAATATTGAAGAGAGACTCTCTTATGCCATTGGTACCCTTTTTGAGCACATAAATGACATGGTGAACCTCGGGGACAGGCGGTTAAAGTTAGGGTAAGTTGTTGAAAAGCCTCTGGCCAAAGAAAAAAGGGTCAAAACGTTTTCGGTATTTTCAAAATGGAGAGAAAGGATCTACTGTTCAAAAATTTGATCGAAAACCCCTCGTCCAAGACCTGAGTATTATAATTTGGTGGAGAGACGAAAATATCCTCATTCAAAATATTCTCTCTTTCTCCTCTCTCTCTATCACCCGAACTCATTGTCGCTCGAGCTCTTTAGGAAACCCATGTCTCTCTTCGTCGCCGTCATCTTTTTTGTCGCGGCCTCATCTTCCCAAGTCGACATCTCAATGTCTTTTTAGGTCTGATGCTCTTCTTTTTCTCTTTTTACTTCCATTTCTCTCTCTGCATTCTTTTTCTACACATTCATTCTCTGTGTCTCTCTCTCTCACACACACACATTCTCAACATCAACAATTTAACAATTTAGAAGCTTAATGGGTTGTGTTAGAAAATATTGATGGTTTTTTTTGGAAAAGGATGATGGTGAGGAGAGAAAAATATTGACGAGTTGTGTTGTAATTGCAAGGAGAAAAGGGAAAAAAAGAAGAAAGCATAATAGATAATGAGGAATTAAAAAAAGAAGTTTTGAGTTGTAAAGAAGAAGAAGGAGAGAGAGAAGTTACAGGCAACTGCTTAGAGATTATGGGCAACTTAGTAGAAGTTACTGTTAGTTATATGTATGCCCTAGAGGCCATTACTATACATAGGATGTATATTGTAGTGGATGCTTGGACATATATAGGGAGGACTTTCTTGCTCGACATGATAATATGCTATCTGGTTGCACTTTGCCTTAACGTGTACACTAATTGTCTCTCTGTTATATGTTGGTAAAGCCCTTAGAATGTGTACTTGACTACCTGGACTATGATGCAGATCATACTAGTGGGGACATGATAGTCCATAAGTACATCCTTCAAGGTCCCTAGTCGTGGGTGTATCGAGACGGGGTATCGATATACCAGAGTAGACTAGCGTATACCTTCTCGACCCATATAGATGGGCGATGAATGATCCCATATCCATTGGTGTTTGACATCAGAGATGATATACGGGTGCTCAGTGGAGACTGGGTACACTGGACGGACTCGCCGAGAATTCCCAGATGGTATTATACCTTACGTCAGATGGCAGTTCTCTGGTGACACTGGTACAGGTTAGTCTGTAGACCCGAGATCGTCATAGAGTCTTGTGTGATTCCCACTGTGCTTTGATTTCCACCTTACCACGTTCAAGAGGGCGTGCAAAACGGTGGTTTTTGGGTACAGTCCCGAATCACATGGAGGCAATGAGCGATAGGAGGGATTCGTCTCTCCCGGTATAGGGAGTTGATGTTGCGCTGTGTTCGATTGGCTATAACCGGAAATCCCTGGCCAGGGTTGCTGAGATTTACTGGTAAGTGTTACCAGTAGTTTCTCGAACTGTTATAGACCTCATATTGACACGACTTATCGAGCTATTGGGGTTTGACGTTTACCACCCCTAGGCAAGATATGCGACATATCAGACGACGAGACCGGACTGTACGGTAAGTGTTACTGGTTGGATTCACAGGAGTGTGAGCGGGCTTGCTCGTCGATCTTCTGATCGCTCAATACCCGTGTGGCCGTTACGTTTAGCAGACCGCTTGCGGCTTGTGTGTGTTTGATATGATCATCACCTGCTGCCGGCGTATTGACGAGTCTTTAGAGTCCTACACAGAGGTTTCCTGGCTCAAGCGAAACGAAGTAGGAGCGCATATGAGATATGTGCGGGACCGAGAATAATGCGTGTATGTGATACCGTATTCTATTCTCGCGATGAATATATCGATTGGTTGTATGCGATATAACCTAGTTATCGAATCGAGAATTGATTCGATAAGTCGATATATTGGATATTAGTCGGTCATATGCGATATGACCGGATCGTTAAATCAAGTGTTGATTTAATGATTTAATATATAATTATATATTTGATATATTATTTTACATTAACTAGTAATGGTTCACTTAAGATTATTTTCTCACTTGAATGTGCACATTGTATATATGATATATGTTTGTGCACTAGTAGGTATCATGTTTGATGATACATGCAAACTTGGGTTTGTGTTTACTTTAAACCATGTTTAAGTGAATGGTTAGGGTTTTATTATCTTCTCTTGTTTATTTATTTATTTATTTATTATGGCAAGAAATAAAATGGTGGCTTATTTTGTTTCATACTTGAAGCGTCATGAACCTTTGAAAAGCTTTGACCATTTTGTTTCTTTTCTAAACCTAACCATTACCTAAATCCTAGTTTATTCTCTACATGAGTTAGCCTCACCCATGGTTGCATTATGATAGCATCACTTGATTTTCTATTTTGATTATTCATTCTTTTCTTCTTCTTCATCTTCTTCTTCAAGTGAAGAAAAAGAAAAACTTTGCTAGAAAAATTCAAGTGATGAATCCAAGTGAGAAATCCAAATCCAAAGTGAACTCACTTCCTATTTCTTCATCTTCTACCACTTGCCATGTAGTATAGGGTGTTATCTTCACAAGTTTCATGACTTGGTGAAGATGGAGCTCGAGTTAGAGTCGTCTCGACGTAGATCATCTTCGGCACCGAAGTCAACGACCTATCCCGATCATTTCTTCGACGAAACCATCGCTAGAGTCCGGGATCCGATGATCACAGCGGAGGGACGTCAACACGGAGCTAGAGAAGTGGAGGACCGGATCTACAAAGGTTGTATTTCCATTCACTTTAGAGTAAAGTTGTTTACTTGCGTTTGTTTTCGCCTAATCTCTAGTTAACGATCTAGTTTAGGGTTTCTCGGCACCGTAAAATTTGATTTTGCCATGGTTGATCAGTTGTGGAACCTCTTGAGTGTGCCTAGGAAGCCTACAGTGGTATCAGAGCCTAGCTAGAGCCTTAGGCGATGAGTAGACGATGTTTTAAGTCCGATCGAAACACGAAACCCTAATCCGACCCCTTCTCTGTACATTTTTTTAAAACAGGGTTTTTTCCAAATTAAAAATATGCAGAAAAATCAGCAGGGATTTTTAGGGATTACTATGCTGCACGTGCGCCTGATTCTATTAAAGCGCGGCGGAACCGCGTCACAAGCATGACTCGTGCGGCGGTTCCGCGGCCATGTAGTCGCTTCATTCATTTCTGTTTGCACAGTAATTTCTTTATTTTAGTTCTGAGTTTTCTGGGAATTTTTAATTTGCACTCAAGAGTTGAGTTTTCTGGGTTGTATTGGGAGTTCATAGATTCGATCGGATTATAAAACTTTGTCTATGTGTTTTTCCGGGTATTTTTAGAGCATGTTAAAAAGTTCGACCGGATATAAATACCCACTTTTTCCCCTGCCGGGAAACTTCCAATTGTTGGATTTTTCCGTAGTTTAATGACGTTCCAAGTAGTGCAAGTAACGCTATGGTCCCTCTAAAAGACAACAAACCTTAACTCGATTATGTGACCGTCTTGAACCGCCCTTTGAACCTTAGGGTTTGGGGCAGTACGGCGTGCCACATGTGAGGCGTTGGCTTGACCCTTCTACGGCTGGACCGTTGGTACTGTGGCATGAAGTGAATGTTCTTAAAACCTATTTCATGTATTGAGCTGTTTCGGGAAAACTTGGGTGTTTGGATATTCAATCGGAAATTTTAACATTTTCTATTTATCTGGAATGGGATATAATATTTGGAATTCATAAGTAGTTATGAGATAACTAATATGAATGTTATAAACGTAGCACTTTAGTCTCACTTGATCGGTTGCCACGGGATTTTGATGTGATCAAAAGTCCGCGCAATCACGTAGCGTACGCGGATACTCGCCGGTAAACTTAATAGATAGCTACGCCCATAGCCCCGACCAAGTTACTGTAGGAGAACTCCGTCGCCGAAAGCATCCGTTCGGGTGCTCGCGGCAGCGGTGTTCCGCCTTAGTGCACTTCGTCGACGGTATCGGGGGTGCGGCCGTCTACTAAAGTTTGCGACGAGCATTCGGTCAGGATGCCGGGAATCTTGTTGAATTGCCCGACTAGATATTGAAAAGAGTTTTCGATAACTGAGACTAAAATGCGGGGTTTATAATTGTTAGGCATATGATGTCTAAGGAATTCATTTGATTAGGCATGCGATGTCTAAAGAGGTTGCGGATTCCAACTGTTGTAGTTTTACACTTTCTTTTCTGTGACCGTAAGTGTAATATGTAATATCGCCGGTTTCGTTGCTATATGTCAACGAAAATTGGGATGCGCATATTTACTTACGTTGATGACATGTGATGTTATGTGTTGCTGGATATATTATATTGGATCGTCGTGTTTGAATAGCCGGGGGGGGTTTTATGTGAGATGAGTGTTTTTCATATTCATTCATGTAAAAACTTGTATGTAATATTCTTTTATTGGGGCACTTCCAGGTTGCGGAAGATATCACCTTTTGTATATTATTTACTTTTCCGCACTAGGATAGACCCAAGGAGGAGGGCACAAGTAACCAGGTTCTGGAGTCCAGTGGGAGACCAACTCGAGGAGTCGAGTCCGGGTCTCCTAACTCTAGAATTGGTAGGGTTGCTTGCCGCTCTCGTAGGGGTCTAGGGGTGTGGGTTTGGCTATTCATCGCGACCGTGGAATCCGTGTTTTATACTGGCTCGTATTCAAAACACGAACATCCTAGTATATCCAATATTTCATATGATATTTTCTGTTGCGTTATCTGTGATGTGATCATGTGATATGTTCTGTGATAAATACTGTATATGGTATATACGATATATTATATAGACGTTACTTATGTTTTACACCCGCGCTAGCCCTGCCCCGCTCTGCCGTTAGTTACCTAACCTAACGGTGCACGAGGGGACATCGAGGCGAATGCGGATGGCATAAGTGTGCGTCGTATTTATCTGTGATGTTTAGGTTACTTAAATGACGGGACTTCATTAATATGATTAATGAAATAAAAGAAACCTAAGATGTTGTGGAATCGAATTTTCAAAAACAGCTAGCTACAGTTCTTGCTTTGCACAGCGGTATATATGATATATCCTGCACCTTATTCGAAGAGGAAAGGGCCGACGATCCCTTCACCGGGAGTGACCCCTTTAGCAAAACTAGAAAAGCCTAAAAAAACACTCCATTTTAAAAATCATTTGATTCTACGACGATATTAAGTTCATTACGCAAAAGGTTTTCAGAAAAACCTGTCGTAGCCCTCCGTCATTTCAGATAAGTCCTACTTAGTATTCATGCTACGTTTGTTGACCTCTGTCAAGGCGTAGTGTGCGGTAGCTAACTAGTATTTATCTGCTTATGCATATGATGCAGATTGGGTTAGGGTAGTCATACGGCCTTGTTGACCTCCGTCAAGGGTCGTGCGGGTGGGTTTGATTCAATTAAGAAATGACGGGTTGAACTTGACTAGTAGCCTATGGTTTGTTGACCTCCGTCAAGGTCATAGGGTGCTAGGGGCAAAATTATCGGGAATTTCAAGTGTTGAAATTTGCAATGAGATTGCATACCTTCTATGAGATAGTTGGATCCCGATACCCACTGCGAGTAATTGTTACTCCTGAGAGAGTTTTACACATTATAATTAGCCGATCTAGTAGGTGTCTAGAAAGGTGTCAACGGGGTTACGCCTCTGGGAAAACAAGGTTTACATTAATTAGGTTCGTGCGAAAGCACGGGGGACCTCCCTCAAAGTACCGACACTGGCCTGGCTGAAAGATTAGCGAACTTGTAGCGTGTAATTAATCCCGGCTAGTCTTTCCTTTTAGGGTTTGAAGGAAGATTTGATAAAAACAGTGGGAGCCATCCTGATTAGATAAAATATATAACCAATCTAATCTTGCAAGAGCATACGCTGAGTGTTTTCTTCTCTCTCTCTCCAGGTAGCGACCATATCACGCCTTAATCAAGATAATAAAACGGATATATTGACCGAACTCGCTTGTTATACTGATCTGGGGAACGTTGGACCCGCTCCAACTTATAACTGTTATAAGACAGAGCAGGAAATTGGGGAATACCAGGATTCCCATGCCGCCCAAACGAATAAAGTGTATATGATGCATCTCCTTCGGGCGTGTTCATTACAGAGAACTATTTCTCAATATCTTTTACGTCCTGAGTATGAGATACCGGATCAGGATCCCAGATATGTAATCTGTTACATAGGGCTACAGAAAGGTAGAGACTGAGAACGGGTGATAAGTTTCATGAGACAGAAAACGGTGCAATAGTTGTAGCCAAGTTTGTTGGTCACTGTCACCCTGTATTCCAAATACATTGATTCTGAATGAATGTTGTTAGATACCGAACCTGATATACAAAATCATATCAGTCTCTTTATTAGTAAAGAAATGATAAAATTTTGTATTGTTGGATAATGTTTTGAACATTTCCTATATCAAAAGTTGATCGGTTCAGGCACGTTATCTAAAAGCATTGCTGTTCTAAATCAAACTACAGTTCTTAGTATACAGAACACACACAAGAGGAAGAGTTCAGAAATGAACGGATCCTTCTTGAGGTATTGTAGACTAGGTCATATCCATGTGACCCGACTAGCTTAAGTTACATTGTAGATGCATATTTAAATCAGTTTGAATTTACATCTTGTGAAACTAGCCAGTCATGTCACAGAGATAAGATGACCATAGCTCTGTTTACTGGAAACAGAAAAAGAGTTAGTGAACTCTAGGGATGATACATGTTGATGTATGTAGGTCCCCTGTCTACATATGCCAAGACTGGTTCTTTATACTTCATTACATTCTCTGATGATCTCTCAAGATTCAGACATATGTTCCTGTTGAAACACAAGTCCGAACCTTTTGAGATATTCACAGAATATAAGTTACAAGTAGAGAACCAATACGGGTATAAGTATTATGTTCTTTGATGTGATCAGGGAGGAGAATACTTGAGTACGGAATTCTTGGACTTTTCTAAAAGAGAATGAGATTCTCTCTCAGCATTACTCCTCCGTATACACCATAGCACGATGGTATATCGGGGTGGAGCAATCACACCCTATATGATATGGTGCGCTCTATGATGAGTACTACTGAGTTTCCTATTTCCTTTTGGGAGTTATGCACTTAAGAAGCTGCATACCTATTGAATTGGGTTCAAATCAAATCAGTTGCCTACCACTTCATATGTGATATGGAAAGGGAAGAGCCCATATCTTAAGTTTCTTAAGATTTGGGGTTGTCCGGCCTATGTCTAAAAAGCAAAATCCGGACAAGCTCGAGGCAAGGTCTGTTATGTAGAACTGGAAATGTTCCAGCTATACAAACTGCAGCTGATGATTTAATAGAACCAAAGGATTCAATAGATAACCAACGAACCTCAGCCTCTCTGCCGATCTAGTAGGGTTCCTCACCCACCTGAGAGATACTTTGGTTTCTCTATGACAGTGGGAGCGAGGATTACATCATGAGATAATGACCCAACTAGTTTCGAGCAGGCCATCAGGAGTGGGACTCTGTAAGAATGGCTGGATGCTTAGCGATCTGAGATGGAATCCATGTACACCAACAAAGTATGGACTTTGGTTGCTATATCTGAAGGGTTAAATCCCCATCAGGAGCAAGTATATCTTGAGAAGATTACTTGGTGTACATGGAAAGGTTGAGACTTTCAAAGCTAGACTTGTTAAAGGTTTGCATCATTGACCAGGTATGGATTTTGTTGAAACCTTTTCTAAGTAGCTATGCTTAAGTCCATCCAGATCCTACTTGCCACGGCTACATACCATGACTACGATATCTGGCGGTTGGGTGTCATGGCTGCTCTTCTAAATGATATTTTAGAAGAGAGAGTCTATAAGTACACAGTCTGAGGGCTTCGTAGACAGAGGGAGCAGCGGAAACGTGTACAAGATGCTTTATAGGATAAAGCAGGCATCGCGGAGTTGGAACATCTGTTTTGATGTAGTAGTCAAATAGTTTGACTTCATCAAAATGGTAGATGGACCTTGTATATACAAAAAGGTAGTAGGGAGTATGGTGGTGATCCTCGTAGAGTACGTAGATGTCATACTCTTGATAAGAAAGGAGTTTCCTATGCTACGCTCAGTCAATCTCCGCTTATCACAATGATTCTCCATATAGGATCAAAGTGATACCTCCTAAATCCTGGGTTTTGGATCTATGAAATAGATCTAATTGGATGTTAGGATACTCACTAGTTGTAGTGAGATGGTATCAGTTGATCCTGGAGAGAATCACTGGAAAGGTTCCAGAGTGATAAGGACGACTGAAAGTCAGTCACAGGCATTGTCTTTACCCTCAGTAAAGAGACGGTATGTTGGAAGAGTTCCAAGCTAGATACCGTGGCAAACTAGACGATAAAGGCTGGATACATCGCTACTTAAGATGCTACCAAAGAGGCAGTCTGGATGTATATTTGTTCATGAGATGAACTTTGTTCCTCCCATTGTGTGACAATGGCGTTGTGGCTTTTGCCAAGGAACGTCCGTCCCATCAGTGATCCAGAAATATTCTAAGGCAGTGTCACCTGATCATGGAGATGGTTGATCTCCAGGGTGATCGAGGCAAGGAGAGTTGACTCAGAGGACAACACGGCGGATCCACTCACAAAGGCCTTTTCCCAGAGAGAGACTTTTATGGGATGGTTGAATATGAGATACTACAACCACTGCTATCAGATGGCCCTAGTGCAAGTGGGAGATTGTTAGTTATATGTATGCCCTAGAGGCCATTACTATACATAGGATGTATATTGTAGTGGATGCTTGAACATATATAGGGAGGACTTTCTTACTCGACATGATAGTATGCTATCTGGTTGCGCTTTGCCTTAACGTGTACACTAATTGTCTCTCTGTTACATGTTGGTAAAGCCCTTAGGATGTGTACTTGACTACCTGGACTATGATGCAGATCATACTGGTGGGGACATGGTAGTCCATAAGTACATCCTTCAAGGTCCCTAGTCGTAGGTGTATCGAGACGGGGTATCGATATACCAGAGTAGACTAGCGTATACCTTCTCGACCCATACAGATGGGCGATGGATGATCCCATATCCATTGGTGTTTGACATCAGAGATGATATACGGGTGCTCAGTGGAGACTGGGTACACTGGACGGACTCGCCGAGAACTCCCAGATGGTATTATACCTTACGTCAGATGGCAGTTCTCTGGTGACACTGGTACAGGTTAGTCTGTAGACCCGAGATCGTCATAGAGTCTTGTGTGATTCCCACTGTGCTTTGATTTCCACCTTACCACGTCCAAGAGGGCGTGCAAAACGGTGGTTTTTGGGTACAGTCCCGAATCATATGGAGGCAATGAGTGATAGGAGGGGATTCGTCTCTCCCGGTATAGGGAGTTGATGTTGCGCTGTGTTCGATTGGCTATAACCGGAAATCCCTGGCCAGGGTTGCTGAGATTTACTGGTAAGTGTTACCAGTAGTTTCTCGAACTGTTATAGACCTCATATCGACACGACTTATCGAGCTATTGGGGTCTGACGTTTACCACCCCTAGGCAAGATATGCGACATATCAGACGACAAGACCAGACTGTAAGGTAAGTGTTACTGGTTGGATTCACAGGAGTGTGAGCGGGCTTGCTCATCGATCTTCTGATCGCTCAATACCCGGGTGGCCGTTACGTTTAGCAGACCGTTTGCGGCTTGTGGGTGTTTGATATGATCATCACCTGCTGCCGGCGTATTGACGAGTCTTTAGAGTCCTACACAGAGGTTTCCTGGCTCAAGCGAAACGAAATAGGAGTGCATATGAGATATGTGCGGGACCGAGAATAATGCGTGTATGTGATACCGTATTCTATTCTCGCGATGAATATATCGATTGGTTGTATGCGATATAACCTAGTTAGCGAATCGAGAATTGATTCGATAAGTCGTTACATTGGATATTAGTCGGTCATATGCGATATGACCGGATCGTTAAATCAAGTATTGATTTAATGATTTAATGTATAATTATATATTTGATATATTACTTTACATTAACTAGTAATGGTTCACTTAAGATTATTTTCTCACTTGAATGTGCACATTGTATATATGATATATGTTTGTGCACTAGTAGGTATCATGTTTGATGATACATGCAAACTTGGGTTTGTGTTTACTTTAAACCATGTTTAAGTGAATGGTTAGGGTTTTATTATCTTCTCTTGTTTATTTATTTATTATGGCAAGAAATAAAATGGTGGCTTATTTTGTTTCATACTTGAAGCTTCATGAAGCTTTGAAAAGCTTTGACCATTTTGTTTCTTTCCTAAACCTAACCATTACCTAAATCCTAGTTTATTCTCTACATGAGTTAGCCTCACCCATGGTTGCATTATGATAGCATCACTTGATTTTCTATTTTGATTATTCATTCTTTTCTTCTTCTTCATCTTCTTCTTCAAGTGAAGAAAAAGAAAAACTTTGCTAGAAAAATTCAAGTGATGAATCCAAGTGAGAAATCCAAATCCAAAGTGAACCCACTTCCTATTTCTTCATCCTCTACCACTTGCCATGTAGTATAGGGTGTTATCTTCACAAGTTTCATGACTTGGTGAAGATGGAGCTCGAGTTAGAGTCGCCTCGACGTAGATCATCTTCGGCACCGAAGTCAACGACCTATCCCGATCATTTCTTCGACGAAACCATCGCTAGAATCCGGGATCCGATGATCGCAGCGGAGGGACGTTAACACGGAGCTAGAGAAGTGGAGGACCGGATCTACAAAGGTTGTATTTCCATTCACTTTAGAGTAAAGTTGTTTACTTGCATTTGTTTTCGTCTAATCTCTAGTTAACGATCTAGTTTAGGGTTTCTCGGCACCGTAAAATTTGATTTTGCCATGGTTGATCAGTTGTGGAATTTCTTGAGTGTGCCTAGGAATCCTACAGTTACGTGCAACTGCTTAGAAGTTGTATGCAAGTTATTCGATATTACATGCATCTGCTTAGAAATTACATGCAGCTGGTTAGTGGAGAAAATGAAAGGTCTAATTTTGCAAGTTCTTAATGCGTTGTGTTGAAAAATATTGATGGGTTGTGTTGGAAAAGGATGATGATGAGAGGAGCAAAATATTGATTGGTTGTGTTTGAATTGTAATGAGAAAAGAAAAAAGAAATTACACGCAACTCAAAACTTAATTTCATTCCTCTTTTCGACATCATTTTCAGTTACATTCATTCTCCCTCTCACACACACACACATCTTCTCAACACCAACAACTCAACAATTAAGAAGGTTAAGGAGGAAAAAAATGGAAAAAAGCTCTTGTTGCTACAAGCAAAAGTTTTTGTCTGTAACTTTTAGATAGTTTTTTTATAATTTGTAAGCAGTTGCATGTAATTTCCAATTAGTTGCTTGATGTTTGCAGTTCAAAAATTTCTTAGAATTGTCTGCCCCAAACGTCTCCTTTTAAAACAGAAACCGACATATTGAAAATTTCCTTCAGCAGACGTCTGCTGAAGGAAATTTTCAATATGTCCGTTTTTGTTTTTAAAAGGAGACGTGTGGGGGGAGACGTCTCTAGGAAAATTTTGAACTGCAAACGTGTGGCGCAGACATCTGGCAAGTAATTAGAAATTATAAGCAACTGTTTACATGTTACAAGCAATTTATCATAGGTTAAATTTTGGGGACAACTTGTTTTTCTCTTTAATTATTGTTTGATTCACTGAATCAATATTCAGGGAGTAATTCAAATAGCTTAGGGAATTCTGCGATTCCCCGATCGTGTCTTGGGTCTTCTAGAATCACTTATTTTAGTGGAGTAGCGTCTTTTGTACTTGAGTAATAAACAATAACAGCAATATGTCGTTCTCAATGTCTAATTCTGTAGCATTGCAAGGGTAAATTCACATGTAAGTCCTTTATTTTCGCTGGTAATCACTGAATTGACTGAATAACGATTTGAGAATACCTCAAGTAGTTTGGAGATAATTTACTCTCAACTTTACCTTGGAGCTCGTACATTCGTTGGGTGATCCCTTGCTCTCATGTTTGAGTGTTTGCTCGTCGTTTAGGCCGGTGAGTGACATTTCTGCTCATTGCAGTCACCTCCGGGGTTCTTTGCACCTGGGTAGTACCAGGACCCTTGTGCCCCGGACTGCACTGCCCGCCCAAAGCCCGCCCTATGACCCAAAACACAAAATGAGCCTTGCGACGAGACGCGGACATTCCTCATGCTGCGGTTCCCTCCGGTCCGTTCCCGGGTTGGGTTAGGGGAACATCCGAGCAATTGCCTTCGCGGATCCAAACGTGCTCACAAGGCGCACAATAAGAATAAGACCAATGGAGACTTCATAAGGGACCATTTGAGCTGCAGATCATAATGCTCCTAGAAAGGCATATTTCGAATATAGAGGACGTTCCCAACAATCCACGAGAATATCATACCCCACTATGAACCGTACAAGCACGTCCTTTGTCACCCCCCACCGCGCTTACGGCTCTATACCCCAACCCAACTTGCTCTGGCCCCAGGTCCTCCCGCATCTCTTCAAATCTGTATTACTTACCTATAATTTCTAAGCAGTTGTATATAATTAGTAAGCAGTTGCCTGTAACTTCTAATTAGTTGTCAGGCAACTAATTAGAAGTGACAACTAATTAGAAGTTGCAGGCAACTATTTACAAGTTATATACAACTGCAACTTCTAATTAGTTGTCTCTAATTTCTAATCACTTGCCTGTATTATATCATGCTTTCTTTTCTTTTTTCTTCTTTCTTCTTTCTTTTCTTCCTGCAATTCCAACACAACCCATCAATATTTTTAAACGCTCATTATTATCCTTTTCCAATAAAACCCATCAATATTTTCCTCAAAATCTCACATCCAAAATCTAAACCAATATTGTAAAAGATAAAAAACAGCAAACAACCAAGCTGCCCATTACAGAGAATGAAGAAAAAAACAAATTTTTAATAAGGGAAATAGCAGAAAATAACAATTGCAAGAATCCATCTCCATTTTTGTTTTTTGTATTTTTGGGCCTTGTTGTGTTGAGGTGTGATTGGGGTATTTAAATTAGATGGCTATGAAGATAGAGAGCAAACGACGAGGATGGGGATAGTTCGATTAGAATTTCGGCTGTGTCGGTGACGAAGGTGGAGGGATCGAAGATGTGAGAAAAGAAGATAACGATGAATCGAGGTCGCAGACGGTGATCGAGACGGGAAAGGAGAAGGCGGCGAGAATCGTCCTTGACAATGGCGGTGACAGGGGAGGGGACAGAGGAGGTGTGAGAGAGAGAAAGAAACACAAAGATGAGTTTTTTTTTGGAGAGTGTCATGTGAGAATAAGAAGAAGAGCATTTTTGGGATATACCGAAATACCCGCTACTGTGAGTATGTGAGGGAAAAAGTGATGGGTATAGAGGTATTTTAACATCGTCCCTTTTTCTTGGGCCAGGGTTTTTTCAACAATTTACCCTTAAAGTTGTGATTTACGAAGAATTTTGGTTATGCCAATTTACTTATCAGAAGAGTTGACCCAAAGGGAACCTATGAATTTGTTATGATTTGTAATGATGAATTGACTACACCTTTTAAATTCATATATTTTCGAGTTTGTAAATATTAACATTTGTGCTTTTCTCTTTCAAGTTGCTTTCAGGCAACTAATCATTATATGTTGACTTCTATTAATCATGTAAGGAACCATTATCTCCAATATGTGGCCTATCACTACTACAAATAAGGGTTGCCCCTACGGATTTATCGGTAGGGGCAACCCACTGCCCCTACGGATATATACGTAGGGGCGAAAAAAGACCCCGTAGGTGCAAAGGCCGCAGGTGCAAGTTGAGGCCCTGAACGTGCCCCTACGGACAAATTTAAGCCCCTACGGATATATCAGTAGGTGTTATAGCCCCTACGGAGTACCCCGTAGGGGTAATAAAATCATAAATGTAATTTTTTTTTTGAATATATTGTATATACCTACGGATATACCCGTAGGTCCCATTTATATCCCTACGGATATATCCGTAGGGGATATACAGTAGTTCCTACGGTTATGTCCGTAGGGGCTTATCCCAACACCCTAGCCTGATATCAGGTGGGAAAATATCAGGAAACCTGATATTTTCCCCTACGGATAAATTCGTAGGGGATAAACACTGGCCCCTACGGATATATCCGTAGGGACAACCCCAACACCCTGCGCTGATATCAGGTGGGAAAATATCAGGTTTCCTGATAGTTTGCCCCTACGGATATATCCGTAGGGGCAACATATGTACCTGCGGCTTAATCCGTAGGTAAATATTGTCTGTGTTTTTTTTTAAAAAATGGGCTGCCAGATTTTTTGCCGCCCTGTGCACAATACTATATACATTAATCAAATCATATATTGCAGTATTCATAATCACATCTCACGCATATATATAATATACAAAAGAAACCCAAAAACTGAATATGATATAAATACAAACCAATATCAATATCGTTTCAAAATGTAGTACAATGTGATATAAATAAATACATGTTTCAAAAAATAAGAACCAAAAAGCTACCCTAGTTCGGCTTTACCATATGGCCCGTCTTGAATTCTTCGAGGTCGGTTAAGCCTTGTCTCAATGTTCTCGTCCAGATAGCGGGAACAAAATGTGGTTGCTTCATCAAGAAGATAACCTTGCATGATAGAACCCTCTGGTCGATTTTTATTGCGTATATACTTCTTAAGAGTGTAAAGGTACCTAATGAGAATATGTTGAATAAATAAACACGGGCATACATGACAAAAATAAATTTATAAATTGCGCGAAACGAAAAATTACACGTACCTCTCGACGGGATACATCCATCGATATTGTACCGGTCCGGCTAACTTCGCCTCAGTTGCAAGATGAACCGTCAAGTGTATTATGATATCGAAGAATGACGGTGGGAAAATACGCTCAAACTTGCAAAGTATCAACGCAATAGAATTTTCTAGTTTATCCAGCGTCGCAACCTCCAGCGTTTTAGCACACAACTCCCTGAAAAAACAACATAGGTCGTTGATTACTAGACCAACCGAGTCGGGGAGAGAAGTCCTGAGGGCTAATGGAAGAAGGTGCTCCACGATAACATGGTGGTCATGACTTTTCAGCCCATCGATCTTGCCCTTCACAATTTTTATTTTCTTGCTGAATGATCCTGAGAAACCTGTGGGGACTTTCAAATCATGCAACACCTGCAGGAATCTTTTCTTCTCCGGTTGTGACATATGATAAGCGGCATTGGGAAGTACAAACTTGCCCGGTTTACCCGCTACCGGTTTAGGGTGCAGTTCACTTCTTATTCCCCACTCTTGTAGATCCATCCGGGCATTCATGTTGTCTTTCGATTTCCCGTCTTTACACAGAAGCAAGTTAAGTATGTGCTCTGATACTCCCTTCTCTATATGCATGACGTCCAGACAATGACGCACTGAATTTGTAGACCAGTACGGAAGCTCGAAGAAAATGCTTAACTTGTTCCAATATTGTGGTTTGACCTGTCTCGTCGGATCCATCCCGAAGGTCACGTTATTGTAACCATCCCATTTAGCAGTCACGTCCTCTCCGGACAATGGGGATGGAGGCCCAAGAAGCTCCTGATGACTATCAAAGTGAACCGTGTCTAACCTGTAGGGGTGGTCTGGAGGCAGAAAACGTCGATGGCCGCAATAACAAACCTTCCTGCTAAAATTCAAAAATTTTGATGTTGTGTGTTCATGGCAATGAGGACATGCTTTGTGACCATGTACGGACCAACCTGAAAGCATTCCATATGCAGAAAAGTCATTAATTGTCCACATTAAAGCCGCACGCAGTATGAATGTTGTATTTGTGTTTGAATCATATGTCTCTACACCATCAATAAACAAAGTTTTCAGCTCCTCAATCAGAGGTCGGAGATAGACGTCGATATTGTTCCCCGGTGAGTTTGGTCCGTCGATAAGAAGAGGCATCATAAAGTATGATTGGTCCATAGCCAACCAAGGCGACAGATTATAAATTATCATTACAACGGGCCATGTACTGTGACTTCCAGCCATATAGTTGAATGGGCAGAAGCCATCGGCAGCCAGTCCGAGCCGGACATTGCGGGGATCGCTACTGAATATTGTGTGCCTCCTATCGAAATCCTTCCATGCCGGTGAATCTCTTGGATGGCTCATTTTTCCATTTTCGCTTGGAGGAGCACGATGATGCCAAATCATTGCCTCGGCTGTTTTCTTGCACCTGAATAGCCTCTGTAGCCTCTGTGTTATGGGAAAATATCGTGCTATCTTCACAGGTATATCAGGCTTCTTATCAGAATCTTTCGGCTTATACCTGGCCTCTCCGCATGTTGGACACTCTTTCAAATCTGAATTCTCTTTCCGGTACAACACGCAATTTTTAGGACATGCTTGAATCTTCTCGCACTTTAGACCCAAATCAGACATCATTTTCTGGGCTTCGTACCAGCTTTCGGGCACATTATTTCCCGGAGGCATAGAATCTTTCAAGAACGAAAGAAGCATTGTGAATGACTTGTTGCTCCATCCATTTAGGCACTTAATTTGGAAAAGTTGGACGAACCATGAGAGGGTGGAATACTTCGCATTCTCATAAATTGGTTTCCTAGCATCATTCATGAAATTTTCATATTTATCCGCACGCGGTCCTTGACCGGAAGGAATGTCATCTTCGGTACGAATAGATTCACCTAGGGCAGCCTCTACCATATCCTCCATTTCTTCTGATGGAAATAAATTTCCGTATCCTGCCGTATTACCGAATTCTTCTTCTTCTCCTGCCGCATTATCGTGTTCTCCTTCTTCTACCGCAGTACTGCATTCTTCTCCTTCCCCGTGATATTTCCAAATTGAATAAAGTCTAGTAAACCCATGTTTTACAATATGAAGCTCTGCCAATTCTACCTTCTGCCAGTACTTATTGCCACATCTATCGCACGGACAGAGAATCTTCTCTATTATGATCTTATTATGTGCTCGTGCAAATTCAAGGAAAGCAGCAACCCCTGCGACAAACTTAGGTTGCATACGTTGTTTCCAATCCACATACATCCAGTCCTTAACTCTGACGTACTCATGGGCCATGTTAGACTGAATAACATATAAATTGTAGGTTATGCTGACTATATTGAGAAATATAAGAACGGGATAGTTACTGACAAAGGAGAAAATCCATGTATATGCTTTGTGTGTGCGTTTGTCGTTGAAAAGAATAAATTATCGCACGTTATGTTGACCGATAGACGGGGACTAAGTGGCGCTTTTAATTAGTTTCATATATGGGTATCGATGGGAATATGAAGGTTTCATATTATCATATATTGGTTTTAACCCGAACATCTCGAGTCGCTCTCTGATTATACGTTTGTATGTATGTGTTCCGGCTGTCGGGGGTAGGCTTCTATCCCATTAAGAATGTATAGAGCGAACGCCCATCACTTGTGCTTTCAACCGTTTCAAGTAAATTTCGGCAGCACCTCCCCGCTGTTCTCCGAGTACACTGTAATAGAATAGATAATCATTTCAAAGCTGTGAAACAACGTTGAAATGAACATCTAATCTATCTTTGTACACGGAGAACCAGCGGAAAGGTACCGACGAAATATCTCGAAACGGATGAAAACACAAGTGAATGAAGGCGTTTGCTTTATACATTCTTAATTTGTCCACACGGGACAAATCTATGGGTTACCATACGATTGAATTTTCTCGTCGCGCAGACTATACGACGGTTGTTAGTATCGAGCTATACTGTCCGATATTTAACAACCTTCGTATAGTTCTAGGTCACGACGAGCATCGCACGTATGTTAACCGATAGACGGGGACTAAGTGGCGCTTTTAGTTTCATATACGGGTATCGATGGGAATATGAAGGTTTCATATCATCATCGAGTATCATATATTGGTTTTAACCCGAACATCTCGAGTCGCTCTCTAATTATGCGTTTGTATGTATGTGTTCCGGCTGTCGAGGGTAGGCTTCTATCCCATTAAGAATGTATAGAGCGAACGCCCATCACTTGTGCTTTCAACCGTTTCGAGTAAATTTCGGCAGCACCTCCCCGCTGTTCTCCGAGTACACTGTAATAGAATAGATAATCATTTCAAAGCTGTGAAACAACGTTGAAATGAACATCTAATCTATCTTTGTACACGGAGAACCAGCGGAAAGGTACCGACGAAATATCTCGAAACGGATGAAAACACAAGTGAATGAAGGCGTTTGCTTTATACATTCTTAACTTGTCCACACGGGACAAATCTATGGGTTACCATACGATTGAATTTTCTCGTCGCGTAGACTATACGGCGGTTGTTAGTATCGAGCTATACTGTCCGATATTTAACAACTTTCGTATAATTCTAGGTCACGACGAGCATCGCACGTATGTTAACCGATAGACGGGGACTAAGTGGCGCTTTTAGTTTCATATATGGGTATCGATGGGAATATGAAGGTTTCGTATTATCATCGAGTATCATATATTGGTTTCATATTATTTATAGTTTACTTTATTTTATTTAATATATATAATTAAATATATTGATAAATAATATTTGCAACAGAGAATCAAATTACCGAAATGCCCCATTTCATCTCCAAAGCTATTTATTTCCCCCAAATTAAAACCCCTCCAAAATCCCAAAAGAACCTTATATGGATTGTATGTAAGCTGAAGTAGAGGGGAGCAACAGAGCATTCTCCATTTTATACTAACTTTCTTGATCTAGTCTTGTATGAGCCATAATCCTATATACCATCGGATCTTTTGAAATTAGATGCCTGGTGTGCGTATGCAAGCATGGACCTAGTCTGTTTTCTATTTGACATGAGGTATCCAATTCCCCCTAAATTTTAACTCGGAGAACTAATTATCTATCTATATCAAAAAATTGAAGCAGCAATTAAGCAGTGCCATTTCCTTCTCTTCTCCCAAAACCCAGCTCGCCTTCAATCTCTCCAACTCATCCTAACCCCAACCCAGCCCCAGCCGAACCCCAACCCAACACCAAACCCTAACCCGGCCTAACCCTAACTCCAACCCAGCCCCAGCCGAACCCCAACCCCAACACCAAACCCCAACCGAAACCCTAACCCTAACCCTAACCCCAACACCAGTCGTCGAACCCCAACCGCCGATCGAACCCGTACCCTAACCCTAATCCTAACCCTAACCACTACCGATACCTAATCCTAACCCTCATTGATCGCTACCCTAACATCATTATAATAATGTTTAAGTAATTACCTGTAGGCGACGACGGAGACGCAATCGGCGACGACAAGGGCGGTGGCGACAACGAGAACGGAGCACGGTGGCGACCACGAGATCACTGCGCAGGTGTGGCGACGACGATTCGGCTTGGATTCGGTGACGACGAGATCACTGCGGCGGCGGCGGCGGCGACGACGATCTCGATTTGGGAAATTTGGTTTCGCGCGAGAATAGGAAAGAGAAATAATCAGCGTAGGGATCGATCTATTAAATCCCTATTTATATACCCCTACGGATATACCCGTAGGTGCTTGGTTTGCGCCACCGTAGGGGCAAAAAACACTTTAAGATTTAATAAATTTTAAATAAATATTGAACGACCGTAGGGGCAACCACTTTGACCTACGGATTAATCCGTAGGGCCAAACTTTTATTGCCCCTACGGATGATATTATCCGTAGGGGCAACCCCTTATTTTACTAGTGCATTTTTGGGATATACCGAAATACCCGCTACTGTGAGTATGTGAGGGAAAAAGTGATGGGTATAGAGGTATTTTAACATCGTCCCTTTTTCTTGGGCCAGGGTTTTTTCAACAATTTACCCTTAAAGTTGTGATTTACGAAGAATTTTGGTTATGCTAATTTACTTATCAGAAGAGTTGACCCAAAGGGAACCTATGAATTTGTTATGATTTGTAATGATGAATTGACTACACCTTTTAAATTCATATATTTTCGAGTTTGTAAATATTAACATTTGTGCTTTTCTCTTTCAAGTTGCTTTCAGGCAACTAATCATTATATGTTGACTTCTATTAATCATGTAAGGAACCATTATCTCCAATATGTGGCCTATCACTACTACAAATAAGGGTTGCCCCTATGGATTTATCGGTAGGGGCAACCCACTGCCCCTACGGATATATACGTAGGGGCGAAAAAAGACCCCGTAGGTGCAAAGGCCGCAGGTGCAAGTTGAGGCCCTGAACGTGCCCCTACGGACAAATTTAAGCCTCTACGGATATATCAGTAGGTGTTATAGCCCCTACGGAGTACCCCGTAGGGGTAATAAAATCATAAATGTAATTTTTTTTTTTGAATATATTGTATATACCTACGGATATACCCGTAGGTCCCATTTATATCCCTACGGATATATCCGTAGGGGATATACAGTAGTTCCTACGGTTATGTCCGTAGGGGCTTATCCCAACACCCTAGCCTGATATCAGGTGGGAAAATATCAGGAAACCTGATATTTTCCCCTACGGATAAATTCGTAGGGGATAAACACTGGCCCCTACGGACATATCCGTAGGGACAACCCCAACACCCTGCGCTGATATCAGGTGGGAAAATATGAGGTTTCCTGATAGTTTGCCCCTACGGATATATCCGTAGGGGCAACATATGTACCTGCGACTTAATCCGTAGGTAAATATTGTCTGTGTTTTTTTTTAAAAAATGGGCTGCCAGATTTTTTGCCGCCCTGTGCACAATACTATATACATCAATCAAATCATATATTGCAGTATTCATAATCACATCTCACGCATATATATAATATACAAAAGAAACCCAAAAACTGAATATGATATAAATACAAACCAATATCAATATCGTTTCAAAATGTAGTACAATGTGATATAAATAAATACATGTTTCAAAAAATAAGAACCAAAAAACTACCCTAGTTCGGCTTTACCATATGGCCCGTCTTGAATTCTTCGAGGTCGGTTAAGCCTTGTCTCAATGTTCTCGTCCAGATAGCGGGAACAAAATGTGGTTGCTTCATCAAGAAGATAACCTTGCATGATAGAACCCTCTGGTCGATTTTTATTGCGTATATACTTCTTAAGAGTGTAAAGGTACCTAATGAGAATATGTTGAATAAATAAACACGGGCATACATGACAAAAATAAATTTATAAATTGCGCGAAACGAAAAATTACACGTACCTCTCGACGGGATACATCCATCGATATTGTACCGGTCCGGCTAACTTCGCCTCAGTTGCAAGATGAACCGTCAAGTGTATTATGATATCGAAGAATGACGGTGGGAAAATACGCTCAAACTTGCAAAGTATCAACGCAATAGAATTTTCTAGTTTATCCAGCGTCGCAACCTCCAGCGTTTTAGCACACAACTCCCTGAAAAAACAACATAGGTCGTTGATTACTAGACCAACCGAGTCGGGGAGAGAAGTCCTGAGGGCTAATGGAAGAAGGTGCTCCACGATAACATGGTGGTCATGACTTTTCAGCCCATCGATCTTGCCCTTCACAATTTTTATTTTCTTGCTGAATGATCCTGAGAAACCTGTGGGGACTTTCAAATCATGCAACACCTGCAGGAATCTTTTCTTCTCCGGTTGTGACATATGATAAGCGGCATTGGGAAGTACAAACTTGCCCGGTTTACCCGCTACCGGTTTAGGGTGCAGTTCACTTCTTATTCCCCACTCTTGTAGATCCATCCGGGCATTCATGTTGTCTTTCGATTTCCCGTCTTTACACAGAAGCAAGTTAAGTATGTGCTCTGATACTCCCTTCTCTATATGCATGACGTCCAGACAATGACGCACTGAATTTGTAGACCAGTACGGAAGCTCGAAGAAAATGCTTAACTTGTTCCAATATTGTGGTTTGACCTGTCTCGTCGGATCCATCCCGAAGGTCACGTTATTGTAACCATCCCATTTAGCAGTCACGTCCTCTCCGGACAATGGGGATGGAGGCCCAAGAAGCTCCTGATGACCATCAAAGTGAACCGTGTCTAACCTGTAGGGGTGGTCTGGAGGCAGAAAACGTCGATGGCCGCAATAACAAACCTTCCTGCTAAAATTCAAAAATTTTGATGTTGTGTGTTCATGGCAATGAGGACATGCTTTGTGACCATGTACGGACCAACCTGAAAGCATTCCATATGCAGGAAAGTCATTAATTGTCCACATTAAAGCCGCACGCAGTATGAATGTTGTATTTGTGTTTGAATCATATGTCTCTACACCATCAATAAACAAAGTTTTCAGCTCCTCAATCAGAGGTCGGAGATAGACGTCGATATTGTTCCCCGGTGAGTTTGGTCCGTCGATAAGAAGAGGCATCATAAAGTATGATTGGTCCATAGCCAACCAAGGCGACAGATTATAAATTATCATTACAACGGGCCATGTACTGTGACTTCCAGCCATATAGTTGAATGGGCAGAAGCCATCGGCAGCCAGTCCGAGCCGGACATTGCGGGGATCGCTACTGAATATTGTGTGCCTCCTATCGAAATCCTTCCATGCCGGTGAATCTCTTGGATGGCTCATTTTTCCATTTTCGCTTGGAGGAGTACGATGATGCCAAATCATTGCCTCGGCTGTTTTCTTGCACCTGAATAGCCTCTGTAGCCTCTGTGTTATGGGAAAATATCGTGCTATCTTCACAGGTATATCAGGCTTCTTATCAGAATCTTTCGGCTTATACCTGGCCTCTCCGCATGTTGGACACTCTTTCAAATCTGAATTCTCTTTCCGGTACAACACGCAATTTTTAGGACATGCTTGAATCTTCTCGCACTTTAGACCCAAATCAGACATCATTTTCTGGGCTTCGTACCAGCTTTCGGGCACATTATTTCCCGGAGGCATAGAATCTTTCAAGAACGAAAGAAGCATTGTGAATGACTTGTTGCTCCATCCATTTAGGCACTTAATTTGGAAAAGTTGGACGAACCATGAGAGGGTGGAATACTTCGCATTCTCATAAATTGGTTTCCTAGCATCATTCATGAAATTTTCATATTTATCCGCACGCGGTCCTTGACCGGAAGGAATGTCATCTTCGGTACGAATAGATTCACCTAGGGCAGCCTCTACCATATCCTCCATTTCTTCTGATGGAAATAAATTTCCGTATCCTGCCGTATTACCGAATTCTTCTTCTTCTCCTGCCGCATTATCGTGTTCTCCTTCTTCTACCGCAGTACTGCATTCTTCTCCTTCCCCGTGATATTTCCAAATTGAATAAAGTCTAGTAAACCCATGTTTTACAATATGAAGCTCTGCCAATTCTACCTTCTGCCAGTACTTATTGCCACATCTATCGCACGGACAGAGAATCTTCTCTATTATGATCTTATTATGTGCTCGTGCAAATTCAAGGAAAGCAGCAACCCCTGCGACAAACTTAGGTTGCATACGTTGTTTCCAATCCACATACATCCAGTCCTTAACTCTGACGTACTCATGGGCCATGTTAGACTGAATAACATATAAATTGTAGGTTATGCTGACTATATTGAGAAATATAAGAACGGGATAGTTACTGACAAAGGAGAAAATCCATGTATATTCTTTGTGTGTGCGTTTGTCGTTGAAAAGAATAAATTATCGCACGTTATGTTGACCGATAGACGGGGACTAAGTGGCGTTTTTAATTAGTTTCATATATGGGTATCGATGGGAATATGAAGGTTTCATATTATCATATATTGGTTTTAACCCGAACATCTCGAGTCGCTCTCTGATTATGCGTTTGTATGTATGTGTTCCGGCTGTCGGGGGTAGGCTTCTATCCCATTAAGAATGTATAGAGCGAACGCCCATCACTTGTGCTTTCAACCGTTTCAAGTAAATTTCGGCAGCACCTCCCCGCTGTTCTCCGAGTACACTGTAATAGAATAGATAATCATTTCAAAGCTGTGAAACAACGTTGAAATGAACATCTAATCTATCTTTGTACACGGAGAACCAGCGGAAAGGTACCGACGAAATATCTCGAAACGGATGAAAACACAAGTGAATGAAGGCGTTTGCTTTATACATTCTTAATTTGTCCACACGGGACAAATCTATGGGTTACCATACGATTGAATTTTCTCGTCGCGCAGACTATACGACGGTTGTTAGTATCGAGCTATACTGTCCGATATTTAACAACCTTCGTATAGTTCTAGGTCACGACGAGCATCGCACGTATGTTAACCGATAGACGGGGACTAAGTGGCGCTTTTAGTTTCATATACGGGTATCGATGGGAATATGAAGGTTTCATATCATCATCGAGTATCATATATTGGTTTTAACCCGAACATCTCGAGTCGCTCTCTAATTATGCGTTTGTATGTATGTGTTCCGGCTGTCGAGGGTAGGCTTCTATCCCATTAAGAATGTATAGAGCGAACGCCCATCACTTGTGCTTTCAACCGTTTCGAGTAAATTTCGGCAGCACCTCCCCGCTGTTCTCCGAGTACACTGTAATAGAATAGATAATCATTTCAAAGCTGTGAAACAACGTTGAAATGAACATCTAATCTATCTTTGTACACGGAGAACCAGCGGAAAGGTACCGACGAAATATCTCGAAACGGATGAAAACACAAGTGAATGAAGGCGTTTGCTTTATACATTCTTAACTTGTCCACACGGGACAAATCTATGGGTTACCATACGATTGAATTTTCTCGTCGCGTAGACTATACGGCGGTTGTTAGTATCGAGCTATACTGTCCGATATTTAACAACTTTCGTATAATTCTAGGTCACGACGAGCATCGCACGTATGTTAACCGATAGACGGGGACTAAGTGGCGCTTTTAGTTTCATATATGGGTATCGATGGGAATATGAAGGTTTCGTATTATCATCGAGTATCATATATTGGTTTCATATTATTTATAGTTTACTTTATTTTATTTAATATATATAATTAAATATATTGATAAATAATATTTGCAACAGAGAATCAAATTACCGAAATGCCCCATTTCATCTCCAAAGCTATTTATTTCCCCCAAATTAAAACCCCTCCAAAATCCTAAAAGAACCTTATATGGATTGTATGTAAGCTGAAGTAGAGGGGAGCAACAGAGCATTCTCCATTTTATACTAACTTTCTTGATCTAGTCTTGTATGAGCCATAATCCTATATACCATCGGATCTTTTGAAATTAGATGCCTGGTGTGCGTATGCAAGCATGGACCTAGTCTGTTTTCTATTTGACATGAGGTATCCAATTCCTCCTAAATTTTAACTCGGAGAACTAATTATCTATCTATATCAAAAAATTGAAGCAGCAATTAAGCAGTGCCATTTCCTTCTCTTCTCCCAAAACCCAGCTCGCCTTCAATCTCTCCAACTCATCCTAACCCCAACCCAGCCCCAGCCGAACCCCAACCCAACACCAAACCCTAACCCGGCCTAACCCTAACTCCAACCCAGCCCCAGCCGAACCCCAACCCCAACACCAAACCCCAACCGAAACCCTAACCCTAACCCTAACCCCAACACCAGTCGTCGAACCCCAACCGCCGATCGAACCCGTACCCTAACCCTAATCCTAACCCTAACCACAACCGATACCTAATCCTAACCCTCATTGATCGCTACCCTAACATCATTATAATAATGTTTAAGTAATTACCTGTAGGCGACGACGGAGACGCAATCGGCGACGACAAGGGCGGTGGCGACAACGAGAACGGAGCACGGTGGCGACCACGAGATCACTGTGCAGGTGTGGCGACGACGATTCGGCTTGGATTCGGTGACGACGAGATCACTGCGGCGGCGGCGGCGGCGACGACGATCTCGATTTGGGAAATTTGGTTTCGCGCGAGAATAGGAAAGAGAAATAATCAGCGTAGGGATCGATCTATTAAATCCCTATTTATATACCCCTACGGATATACCCGTAGGTGCTTGGTTTGCGCCACCGTAGGGGCAAAAAACACTTTAAGATTTAATAAATTTTAAATAAATATTGAACGACCGTAGGGGCAACCACTTTGACCTACGGATTAATCCGTAGGGCCAAACTTTTATTGCCCCTACGGATGATATTATCCGTAGGGGCAACCCCTTATTTTACTAGTGCATTTTTGGGATATACCGAAATACCCGCTACTGTGAGTATGTGAGGGAAAAAGTGATGGGTATAGAGGTATTTTAACATCGTCCCTTTTTCTTGGGCCAAGGTTTTTTCAACAATTTACCCTTAAAGTTGTGATTTACGAAGAATTTTGGTTATGCCAATTTACTTATCAGAAGAGTTGACCCAAAGGGAACCTATGAATTTGTTATGATTTGTAATGATGAATTGACTGCACCTTTTAAATTCATATATTTTCGAGTTTGTAAATATTAACATTTGTGCTTTTCTCTTTCAAGTTGCTTTCAGGCAACTAATCATTATATGTTGACTTCTATTAATCATGTAAGGAACCATTATCTCCAATATGTGGCCTATGAATCATGGCTTCTATTTTATGTAGTAAAGAACCATGATCACCAATATGTGGCCTTATTGATTTATGATGTATTAAACCGTTTCTTAGTATGTTACTAGAATATTCTCATTTTTGTTATTTATATTAAGTTCTTAAGTGGAGCAATTATCTTTTGGGTCAAGAAAGGGACGGACTTTTAAAAAGTCAGTGCGATTTATTTATTGTTATGATTTGTCCAGCTTAAGCCTATTGCACATATATACCTTGAAATTTGATTCGGCTTCATATATAAATATTAGGTTGGCCATAATAAGCATAAAAGTTTAAACTAACATAAATAATATTGTAAATCGGATAAATTATGCATTAGAAAATAAGAGCAAGACCTTATAAATGTCTTGTAGAAAAATTGCTCATCACTTTAAACAATAAAATTTTATAATTATTACTCTCGTTTTGAAACACTCGAAAAAATTCTGACTTTACACTGCGATTCTTTCTTTGATCAAATTACATAAGGTAAATTTTTTTTAACATAATATATCCTGAAAAAGAAATCTACTACTTTTTACTTTTGCCCCTTTTTGCTTGGCCTTGCCCATCAAGTCAAAAGGTTCAAAATTATTGATTTCTTATTTTTTTGCTTATTATTATTTTTGGGTGTGGAGTTAGAGAGGGCATATTCCAAATAGTTTTGTAGATCCTCCATCCTGGTATGATGTTTTTTCCCCCTCCCATGATCGTATGAATGCCGAAGCACTCAAAAAGCTTTCATTTTTTTACATTGATCTTTCTTTTTCTTAATTCATTTTTTGAAGTTTTAGGCCGGTTTAAAAACATTGGCATTACATCATGACTTTTCATTTGTATGTTAAAAATAAAATTAAGTGTATGATACCTTAATGCTATGATGTGTGCCAACTTGATATATATATATATATATATATA
Source organism: Agapanthus africanus (assembly GCA_030015575.1). Classification (NCBI taxonomy): domain Eukaryota; kingdom Viridiplantae; phylum Streptophyta; class Magnoliopsida; order Asparagales; family Amaryllidaceae; genus Agapanthus; species Agapanthus africanus. Next base: position 426,138,412 of record CM057349.1, read on the forward strand.
TGAGAATAATGGAGAAAAGATGCCATAGGAGGGAATTTCCTCCTATGGCGTCGAAAAAATACGCCTTCCGTCGTGTTTTCCGACGATCGGAACCCATCATGTTCATCTTTATCATCTAAGATGTGGATATGCCAAATTTCATGTAATTCTACAACTTTTTCACCGTTGAATTAGTGGGTTCAAAATTAACGGTTTACCGACAATAGAACTTTTTACATTGCTAAATCAACGGTGAAAAAGTTGTAGAATCACATGAAATTTGGTGTACCCACATCTTAGATGATAACGGTGAAGATGATGGATTCAGATCGTCGAAAAATATGATGGGGGGGCGTATTTTTTCGTTGCCATAGGTCCCTCCTATGGCCTCTTTTCTCCATTATATATATATATATATATATATATATATATATATATAAACTAAGGAGTAGACCAAGCGCGGATATATATATATATATATATATATATATATATATATATATAAACTAAGGAGTAGACCAAGCGCGGTGACGTAGCCGCTTTAACAATGAGAATTTAGAGCCAAAACTAGCTCCTTGGAGTTGACACACGCCTCCCTCACAAAACAAGACAAAAGCCTAACCCCCCCTTGATTCCAAGGGCTCTCACTCTCATCTAAAATCTCCATTGCCTCCAAACTACTACTACTAATCTAATGAGCAATGAGCAATCATATGCTTCCTAGGCCAAACATATCATGTTGATCCATCAAGTTTATGATAGAGGCTAGAAAAAACCTCAATCTTAGCATATAAACACACTATTGTATCTTCATATTCTTGCTTCCATTTGCTCGATCGGTTTTCGACCCGGCTTTCGTGATGGGGAGGTTGGAGACGGACAAGAAAAGGAAGAAGAATGTTGTTTTGAAGACCCCGAAGGGGTGTTTCTCGGTGTATGTGGGGCCGGAGAGGGAGCGGTTCGCGGTGCGGACGGAGTGGGTGAACCACCCGCGCTTTCGGGCTCTCCTCGACGAGGCGGAGATGGAGTATGGATTTGGTCACAAGGGAGGCCCCTTGGAGCTCCCTTGTGACGTAGGGCTCTTTGTAGAAGTGGTGGTGGAGATGAGCCAAGACGACGTAAGGTTTCAAAGGTGCTTCGCTAAAGGGAATTTAGGGTACGCAAAAAACTTCAGTGTTCCGGTCACGTGCAAAAACATAAGATATATGATGCCGCTTTAGTTTTATCTGTGATGGGTTTTTCGGTGGATATTTTCGTCTACACAATCTCGGTTTTTCTTCTTCTTCTTCTTCTTTTTGGTCTGTTTTAGAACTCGTGAGCTCCATATATGGAAAAGATTTGCTGTTTCCGTGTCTTGTGGTTTGTTTTCGTTACGTTTGAATAATGCAAACCTCATATATATGGAAATAACATATCACTCCACAAGTAGGCTATGCACAACTTGATGGAAAATTCAGGTGTGAAAGATGATTAATTTTAAGATGTATGCATCTTTTGCTACTTATCTTTTTCTCCTCAGGATGATGTGCATTTCTTACATCTCATCTATATGAAGGTTGAATGAAGAAACTATTGATGTTTTCCTCTTTATGAACCCAATTGTATTCATGTGAATAGATGTAGTACTAAGCCATCTCATTGAAGACTACCCTTTTTTCCCCCTTTGGTGAAGGCTTGGGGATTTAGCGATAGATGAATTATTTGAATATCAGTAGGCCTTCTGTATGCAGAACCTTTTTATTTTTGTTAATTGGAGGGGAAGTGAGGAAGTTAATTAGTAATAATGGGATCAATGAAAGGTGCTTAATGAGCAATAGATCTGCTGCTACCAGGGATGTAAACGGATTGAATATAGACATTACCATATTCGTATCCGGCACCTATTTACGGATGCAGATATGGATACAGATAGTTGCCGGTAACAATAATTTGCTATCCGTATCCGCTACAAATTGAATACGGATACGGATAGTATTCGGATAAATATAAAAAGTAATGATCCATAACTACAACTAATAAAATATTTAAATAGGTTAACCAATTTTTTTAGATTTAAGCACTTGCATCAAGGCCACATGTCTCTATAGCTTCAAATTAGAACTTTTTCATGTAATATTAAGTCTACTGACCATCCATATGTCTAGCAATAACTAATAGTAATTAGTAGTTGGACAGTGAGTATTATTAGTTCGGATATGCGGATCCGGAATCAGATATAAAATTTGTATCCAGGTCGGATCCGGATAACAAAATCTGTTCAGATATGGATTTTTAGTGTCCATATCTGCAAGTCGTTGGATTCGAAAACGGATCCGGATCGGATAATCCAGGTTCATTTACATCCCTTGTTGCTATGACACTTCCCCGCCTGGGAGAGTGCGGGGTTCATTTCTATAACGACCACAAGATCTTAGTACTTTCCTTATATTTTACTTTCTTCAATAAATACCCTTTTTTTGAAACACTTGTATATTTATTTATTTCCTTTTAAATAATATACTTTTTTTTTATTTTTGTATCTATTGATTATCATATTGTATCACTATTCCACAAGTAGCATGTTAAAACCCCGAATAAATTATTTTAATTTTATTTTAAAATCCCTAAGTTGTAAATACATAGTTTTCATTTATTAGTAATAGTATTTATTTTGTTATGCAGTATTAGTTTATGTGTTATGTAACTTGCAATTGACTCATATTTATTATTTGCTACATATTTATAACACACCAGTTATTTATAATAATAATAATAATAATAATAATAATCATCATTATCATCGTTTATAACTGATCTATTATTTGAATATATTTGTTTTGACTATTTTTTTTTGTTCTTATGATTTTGGAGGATTGATAGTATTTTAATAAATATTAACCCTTTTTCTTTTTTGCTGTATTTTTTCTTTTTCCTCTTCAACGCCAAAAGGAAACCCTCCTATCTATTTTTCTCTCATCCTCAAATATGACATTCCACCAAATATAAGAAAACGATCATCAAACGAGAAATAAAAATCGTCGATCAAACGTTGGAAGCCTCGAAACTTACTTGAGACTATCTTTACAACGAAACCGGCAACTTGATACAAAAATCATGTTGCCAATTTATAAGTCCCCCTTTTCTTCTCCTTACACTTTTCCTTGTCGTCTGAAAACCCTGCCAAATTACTATTTTTATCCCCAATCTAAGTTTTTTTATATGATGTGTTCTTAAATATATTCTATTAACCAATACTAATTTTGCACTATAATTATCATAAATCATAATTATATTTCGTACTTACGCGTTGATACAAACATGATATTATTGATTTAATATACCTTATGATCCATGTAACTTTGTTGTACCTTTTATAAAAATATGACTTAAAACTGTTAGTACTATACAAACGTGATATACTATTTGTGCTATCTGTATTTAAATATTCGATCAAGCATATTCACTATTACAGAAGATGTATTTGGTACCAAAACCTAATTTGGTAACGGCTAGAACCGTTAAACAACCGTTACCAAAAACCCCGTCACCAGAAGTCATATGGTAACGATTTGAATCGTTACCATTTCCCTTTTTGGTAACGGTTCAAACCGTTACCAATTTGATGCATTATGGAAAAAAAATTCCTCCCTTCCTCCTCCATCATCAACCTACAGATGATCTGCCATCAGCTACCACTCCTCACGTTAAAATGAAAGTCTCAAAACATGCAATCTTGCTAATACATACTACAGATGCTAAAAGGAAATGGTCTAATTATGTCTTATCATGTATAAAAAATAATTCCAAGCCAATGGTTTTTTTAGGCACAGGAATGCAAAAAATCAAAGATGGGGGGAAAAGCTTAGATGCTCTTCCTTCCATTTGGATGGGCTCATTGGGTCTTCCCATATGTTAATCCTCGCGACTCTATGATGATGTGCCAAAATGATTTTAAGGAATTAGATACACAAAAAAATACCCAAAGTGAACAAGGGCCATGAGCTTATTTGATACAGGAAAAAGAAGAAGAAAGAAATGTGAAGGGGGCTGTTACGTCCCACGTTCCAAAATACAGAAATACGGAAAGTAACGAAGGCCAGTTGTGCTACCTACAGAAAGAAAATATCCTTCCATAGTCACATAAAGACTGTCTAGCTAAATATGTAAAGATAATATCCAAAACAGTATAGATAACACTCATAATCATGCTGCAACGAAATCACAAGAAATACTAAAAATAGATCCACTAGATAATGGATGCAAATAAAAATCCAATACAATAGATTCGAAATAAAAACAAGATCCGAAAAGAGACACAAAAGTCCTAATGTCCCGCAAGGACGCACATGCTAAATACTAACTGGAAAAAAATAAACATACGGGCTATTGATCTTCAGCAATGTCCTGATAGCCTCTCCGATCCTGCTCAGCTTGAAAATTCGTCTCTAATTTGAGATGACAAATCTTACGGATGTCAGAACATCCCCACAAGTACTCAACGTATAAAGTGTGTGTATGTTGTGTGATAACAAGAATATATGAGTGTTGTGAAGCCTGTGTGCGTATGTAGATATAGATATATGGATATAATAATAATATGAAACAGACATGTACACAGGTCAAGTCATATCCTAACTGGTCACTAAAATGTAATCTATTCTATCGTAAGCTCGAGCGTGTGCGTCAACCTCTGTAGGAGTATTCCTAACCCAAGTGTAGGGTCCCAGAGGATAGGAAACACGAGCCCAACTATGAAATGAACAAGCGACCGAGATAACCCGGTACGGGCTGTAAAAACATACGACCGATATAGCCCGGTACGAGCTGTGATAACATGCGACCGATATAGCCCGGTGCGAGCTGTCGGCATGGAACTCCTGGGATCTTTTTGTACAAACACACACTCAAACTATCCCAACACCCCGTGTATTCGTATCCAATATGATAATAACTAAATCACTAATTAAGAATGTTGAAAAGACTGGAACTTATAATATCATGTTAATTATATAGAAATGAAACTTGTAAACAGCAGGTTGTGTCATGGCATGTGGTTCAACATCCTAATTAGAGATCTCTTTCTTAAATAAAAGGGCTAGAGTAATGAATGATCATGGCATGGTAAATATGGTCGTTATCAAGTAATAGTAATCGCATGTAACGGGTGTACAAGCTTGTGAATAGTACAGGTCTCATATGTTATCTATACCATTATGTTAACCAAAATAGATGAACTATTTATATTTTCTTAATCACAGACCGGCGAGTAAGATATATATGTATATATTAAGGATAGATTAACAACTTTCGAATTTTATTTGTATTTCATTATATCTATTTTTATCACTTTACTGCATATAAGTTTATATAATAACGATATAAAATTTGAGAACTAACACAGTATTATCAAATAATGTAGGTTAAAGATATATTTAAGAGATCGCCGATATTGCATCGACCGTAAAGAAAAGCAAGAATACTTGTCTGGAGATGGATAAGGCACAACGATACGAAGCAAAATTCCAAGCTTGATGTTCGGCAAGGCTCGGTTGGGTGTTGAAGATTGTGAAGAAAGATATGATGGCCTTGGTGTTAAGGGTTAATCCGCTCATAAGTATGATAAGTGTCACGACCCGGAAATGACATGTGACTGGCACTTGAATCACGTGAACTCTATAGAACCACACGTAATCCAAGTAAGCCGGAAGCCCAGAAATCTAAAACTTTTTAGGAAAATAATGGAGGTGAAGTTTTGAAATAAACATATAATGAAATCAAGTTCTTCTTAGAAAAAATATAAATGATGTCGTATGAAAATACAAGTGGGTTGTATACTATTTTTAAAAATATTTTCGTCATTTGAAAATTGGGCAACACCTCCTTTGTAAATTTAATCTGAAACTAATACATAGCAATAATAATAGGCATCCCGAAGCGGGAGCCAGTTCTTTGCCAATAGGCGGAATCATAACCACACAAATAAAGATATACGACGCCCAAGGCGAAAATCAAACACAGAAAGAAAGTAAAATAACCAAAACATCCTCAAGAAACCATAAATAAAGAATAATACATGTCTGTGACTCTAGGTCCGAAAGAATATACAATCTGTTGGGTTCTAAGTCTACAAAATATATATAGTCTGGTTGATGGAGCTTTTAACTAAATACAACTGAATAAATAAATATACAATGGTGGTCACGATCCAGTATACCCCACCTACCAATACAAATCACCCAGAAGGAAGTTATGTACCAGCAAGTCGTTACAGATCGGTGCGGTGAAACATGCAAGAAAACTGTGACACAACGGGGGTGAGTTACCAACTCGTGAGTAGAAGATATCACTAGGTAGAAATCGAATGTATGACGATCTTCTAGATTATACAGTAATATAATAATAATATAATAATATCGAGTTCTAACAAGGGTGATAGTATAAACATAAGAAAAATAATACTAATATAATCGTGTCCGTGTCATAATTTGGTACCATGTCATCTGTATTATATATGTGTGTACAGGTGTATCATCCAACGTGTGTCCATCAACGACACACCAAATCATTATAAAAACCTGAGTGCCCAGTATCGACACCCGAAAATATCATAAAAACCGTGTCCAGCAGCGACACATAAATCCTCATATCTCTGGCGCCGTCTCATCGGATTGGCCCTCAAATCCATCTGATCACATGACTCCGGTCGGTATCCTCTGAATATCCGCCGAGTTAAAACTATCATCGGTCGGTAGTGCTCCCCTGCCGGACTCAACGTCTCTCTATACGATCTTCTTGCTCCGGGGTACCGTACCGGGTCCACCATGTACCCACAACCGGTGTCTCCTCTCTCCTCGAATCGAGTATACACATAGTTTAGAACCGAGAAAGCTCATGGTGGACACCACACATCATATCAAGAGAAACTACGTTTTTAAAACAATCATAAGTTTTGAAAAATGTATCTGCAGTTTCTCAAATCCAGAAATTTCATGAAAACCAAAATCTCATAAGCATGAACCAATAATGAATCAATGAGTACCAGCACAGAACAAATCCGTAATGCATAACCAGTATGTTTATATGAGCGTGGCATCTAACTAGGTATGAAAATGCAATAATTGAACTTGTAAGTGTGATATGGATACTAAACAATAGCTAAAAATCTACAGATTACTAGGTTATATGATGAAATAATGATTCTATTGTATACGTGGTATGGCAATTACCGATGATGAGTGTATGAGCCGGCGAGTATATGTGCGTGCAACATGCGCATCACCGGTAATGGTGCTTGTGTCCTAGCAGACGATGTCATATAAGATAAAGAAAAGAACGTGTATGTAAACCGCAAAAAGAGAATAATGTGAGCATAGCAGAAAAGGAAAAAGTAAACGCAACAGTATAAAATACATAGCTACTTATGAGCCATACAGTTATACTTTAAAATAGTACGAATCGTTGTTTTTAGAAAATTAGGGGCTACAGTATTTTTGAGAAAAAAATAGCATTTGAAAATCCGTTGCGTCCCTTTGGGGTTGTCATTTAGAAATGCATAACGATTCGCTAGTTTTGAAAATAGGCATAGCTCTAATTATATTCTAATATCTACTTAAGTGATTAGAAGACTATAATTTTCCGAGTTGATACATCCATAAGTCGGCGATCCAGCCTCATAGTATCACGTGCGGTATAATTCATAGTACGACATCATCAAGTCAAGAATGCGGATTAATCATCATGTACATCATATCACGTACGGTATAATATATCGTACGACATCATCAAATCAAGTGTGTGGCTCAATCATCATGTACATTAAATCACGTACGGTATAATCTATCGTACGATATCATCAAATCAAGTGTACGAGTCTGTGGTTACACACATCCTATCGTCTTATCTAGACACATATCGTCACATGTTATATCATCTCAAGTCGTATTATATATATATATATATATATATATATATATATATATATATATATATATATCACCTAATCCTGATATAATATAGTATATCATATCGTATCATGCCATTTCACTACATATCATACAACATAGCCTCGTGATATCATGTCCGATCATATCGATTCATATCATTATAACTTGTCGCATCCTCATCTCGTGGTATTATATCGAAATTATCCTCAACTTACATGTGTATATACATAAACACACACACATACACACACACAAACATACACACACACACACACACATATCTGTGTGTGTTGCAACATATATACCAAAAGCTCAACGCTAAGAGAATAAGAACTAAGGGTATTCTTTCTTACGTGTATGCCTACTATAGCCTATAATCATAACAACTCTAAATTCTGTGTACATAAAATTCATTTAAAGTTAATGTACAATTGGGGTATTTACAATTCCTGTGAATGCTATAAGTATTTGTTTTGATTTAGAACAGCAAGAAAGCACTTGTAGCTCATTGGTAAAGCCTTGCACTGCTATGACGTAGCCCCTGTGTAACACCCTAGTTCATTTATACCAATTCTGTTTTGGGTATTTCTTTATTTATGGCTATTTTTAATTTATTATGTTTTGGGTACGAATAGTATAGTTGTTATCCGTGTTTGCATCCGACCCGACCCGCATGCTGCAAACCCATATTGATTCCTGTTTATAATTTATCCCGACTAGTTATGAGAATCCGTGCACTTTCATGTTGTATAACTGCATTATATCTGATATCTGTATTTTTCAATATAACATACAAAATCAAATAAAATATTTTAAAAATATCTAGCATGGCCTGCATCATACCCCTAACCCTGTTTTAGCATCCGTACATCATGTTCTTGTCCCGTTCAGTGAAACAGACTTGTTTGGATAGCTACGTGCACGTTACGTGTATCCGTTCTTGGGGGTATGCATTTTCGTTACCCGGATATCCTATATTGGTTTTGGTTGACACGTATATTATCCGTATTTTCAAATCATAATTTTAGACTCAAGCCGGAAATATTTTGGACTATTTTTGTATTTGCCAGAAAATGTAAATATATTTAATAAAATAATCTTATTATTTTAACAGTTTAATTAATATATACGTTTATATACTTTATAACTAAATATATTTTAAAATATTTTCCTAACTAAATACTATAGATCCTACACCTCAGATTCTCTCTCTCCCTCTCTACATATCTACATAAACTTTTTCCCATTAATTAAACCCCTACATCTTCCCCTATACACCCACAGTATTTCTCACCTTTGTCTTCTTTTTCCCGCCTCACAAAACCCATGTCTCTGCACCCCGTCGCTGCCCTCGTCGCTGCTCCACGCTCGACCTCGCCTCCACCTTCTCCCCCCTCTTCCTCTTCTCCTCGCCTTCCCGAGCCTGCAAAACCTGAGCACCCCAACCACGAAAACCCTGCAAGAACTGAGCCCCAAGAACCCACAACCTTCACCTCATCCTCGCCTGCACGCCCACGTCGCCGGAGCTCCAACCTCTGTCGTCGCCATCCCCATCACCACGACCTCATCTCCTCCTCCCTGCACCCCAACCAGAACCTGCACACCCAACCCCGACGATCAAGAACGCCCACTGCCCCATTACCGGAAACCATCATCTGCACCTCGCTGGAGCCGTGCCGCCGCCGATGATCCGGATGACCCAGTGGACGTTCCCAGCCAGCGTGGTCACCGTCTTGCTTCGCCTGGTCCTGTCCCGTGTGCGCGTGTGTACATTACGACGTTTACCCGACGTCGGACGCAGCGTACGCATCTCTTCGTGAGATCCGATCAGGCAAGTTTATCTTGTTACATGCTATACCATTATATTTCCATATGAATAAAAATATCACATGTTTACTGTATTGTGCATCCTATGTTACAGTTTTACAGCTTTTCGATACCCGTACGTATCCATACCGTTATTTACATATCTAGTCGCATGCAAGTTTATCTTGCTACATGCTATGTCTATATATTTTCATTTATATGAATAAAAATATTGCATGTTCATTTCTTTGTGCATCCCATGTTATCGTTTTGCCGTTTTACGATACCCGTTCATATCCGTATTGTATATTACGTAATTAGTTGCATGCCGGAACCTGATTGCTTCATGTTACTGCTAGATTCATATACCATGCTTGCTAGTATGCATCATACGACTCATGGACTCATTATATGTTACCGCTGATTTTTATTCGTGCATCCGTACTTTTACCGTGTTTCGATACTTGCTACATTAGACTGTTGGGCATCCATTTAATACACTATGCACTACGTAACGTGACTTGATACACCACTGCTTGACTTGATACCTGATATTGTTTCTAATGCCGACAATCATGACTTGTTGTCCCGATGGACGTATCCTGTTGTCTATTCAGACAAACCTGTACCTGCTTGATCCTGTGTTGACATTAGCTTCATATTTATCAATACCTGACTTGAACACATAACCTTGGGGGTAAGGGGAAATCAATGATGAAACCTGACTTGTAACTCAACAGTTCAACGCTTATACCGATCAGTTTTGAGGGCGACGCCAGCCCTGGGATGCTGCTGCTGACATCATTCATCTGTACATGTTTCCTGTTTTGTGCTTAGCGACACGTCTCGGTTTCAGCCCGAGAATCTGGACCGTGGTTCCGGGCATGCACAGGATACTATTGAGTTACATCGACGATTTCATTAAATCGATTTCAAAGACTTGAGAGTAATTAACCCAGTAGTATAGTTTAGATTACTCACCGCACAACATATACTCTCATACACTTCACTGTTCTATATCCGTGCTTACCTGTTTATTTCATATTACTGTTTATACTCATGCCTGCACATCTCGTTACATCCTGTTTACTTATTATTGTTGATATTATGATGCACGGACGTCTGGGTTTTGCATGGCCCAGATCCTCTGTCTCTTTTGCAGGCTGATCAGGAGTATTTCCGCCGTTAGGCCGAGCAGTGAGGATCTTGTTAGTTTAGCTTAGTTTTATTTTCGCACTTTCATTTCCTAATGTGAGCCCGTATTTGGAACGTACTTTCCTGATATTATTGTTTATTGGATTTATTGCTTCCGCATATTATTTCTTGATTCGTTTATTCTGGCAGATGGACATTGTTCTCTCATGAGAACTGAATAAAATATGAATAAAGCAGCAAGGAAAACCCCCAAGTGGAGCATCACGTGCCCACACATGATCGGGCCTCACGTGAGGACACGCGACCTTTTATGGGCAAAGTCTATAGGCGCTGAAATAAACAATTGAAGATGCTTAATCAGTGGGGTCACGTGCCAACACGTGATAGGTTCCTGAGCCCTCTAAACTAATAGAATTAAATTCTAATTAGATGCTTAATCAGTGGGGTCACGTGCCAACACGTGATGGGTTCCCGAACCCTCTGAACCAATAGAATTAAATTCTAATTAAAAGGAATCAAAAGCCCTAATTGGAAAAATATTTCCCTAGATCTTTCCAAACAAAAAAGATTGCATTCTGTAAAGTGGAGCATCATTGGATTAAAAATCCAGTGGTGATTAAAAAATCACCAATTTATAGAAAGATTCTGTACAAGAAAATATTTTCCTAAAATTTGCCAGGAACAACAAATAAAATATCTTATGGATTAAAAATCCAATGGTGAATAAAATTCACCGAATGATCTAAATGATCATGTTGGTTATAAAATCAATCAAAATCTCTCAATGAGAGATTGGCTGAACAAACTGATTCTTTTCTTTCTCCTATAAATAGGAGCCAAGAAGAAAAGAGAGAGGGAAGAATATGACTGAGAGAAATAGAGAAGAGAGATACAGAGAGAAAGAGAGGAAAAAAACCCTCCTTAAAAGCAAAAAAAAAGAGAGAAGAGAATTTAATTCTCCAGAGAGAAGAAGATTTCTTCAGAGAAGAAAGAAACTCTAGGTAAGAGAAGGAAGGAGATCATTTTATAAGCTCCCACAAAACAAAAGAGAATTTAATTCTCAAACCAAGAGTTTAACTCTTCTAAATAAGAACCCAGTTCTTCCTCTGGTTGAAAATCTGCAGAAACAGATCTTCCCATAAGTTGAGAATTTAATTCTCATCGGGGAGATTCTGCCATGCAGATCCAAAACTTAGAAGGAAAATTGGGTTTAAAAAATTTAATTCTTTCAAAAACAGAGGAATTTAATTCCTCTAAATAAAATTGGGGTTTAACCCTATAAAAGAATTTAAATCTTAAACAAGGGATTTAACTCTCCATGCACATAAAAGAGATCAGTACCCAACATGATCACGTGTGTCCACATGAGCCCCCTCAATGATCAAAGAGAACGAATGAGATTAGGTCACGTGCTCCCACGTGACCCTTGAACAAGCTTCTCAAAATAAAAAAGGGAGTAAAGCCAAGGCAGTTTCACTTTTTGGACGTCTTACGTGTTCCCACGTGACCCCTAGCAATTATCAAACACTCATAAAAAAGAGGATTCTACCCAAAGGCAATGCCCGCCTAAAGGATGCCTCACGTGTCTCCACGTGACCCTTGACAAACACCCTTTTAAAGAGAAAATGGGGTAAAACTGAAGGATTAATATCCAACGCATGGGTACCCTCACGTGTCCACACGTGATGATCATAAAGATCAAGTTTTTAATGCTTATATGCATATTCTGGAAGTAAAATGGAAGAAGTAAGGCCTAATCTTCAGGCGCCTCACGTGACCCCACATGAGCGCTTCATTCTGAGTGTTCAACACTACTTTAAGCGCTTTATTCTTAGTGTTTAACACTACTTTAAGCGCCTCACGTGGGAACATGTAAGCGCCGAATATACTTTAGTGTTTAACACTATATTCAAACCAATCTTAGCCCAAATTAGCTAAGTCTCCCAGAGGCAAGACCCCCATTTTTTTCAACTGAACCCCAAGTATACTCTTGTCTTCCAAATTGATCATCTCATATAGCATTCAAAGTAATTCCCAGAGCCTTTCAACCAACATTGGTTCAAGGGTACATCTCTTCATATCTCTGATATATGTCGTTGTAATTCTTCAACGTCGTCAGAGAGGTGGAGGGTCCCGATAACCGATGACTTTTGGTACATCCCCAAACGGTTGAACCAAAACCAAACAGATTATGACTTCTTTAAATCCATGGACTATGATGTCCTTAAACTTTACGGACTGTGAGGTCCTTAAACTCATAGACTATGATGTCTTTAAACTTTATAGACTATGACGTCTTTAAACCGTCATGGACTATGATGTCCTTAAACTTATAGACCGCAAAGTCTCTAAACTAAAACAATAGGGCCTAAATGCTCTTTTGTTGGATCTAAATGATCCCGTTAAGTTAATCTTAGTCTAAAATTAGGCTAACATGTTCTTAACAAACGTTAGGTTGATCTTAGTCTAAAACTAGACTAACGTATCCTTAACAAACGTTTAAGTTGATCCTAGTCTCAAATGAGATTAACGATCTTTAAATCCAAACCAAAACCCAAATCTAAGAAAATACGGATTTGGACTAATCTACGCCCTATGGACGACAACAAAAATTAGTCTCCGTATACAATTCACGGGCAAGCAGAAATAAAACAAACACACACGACACGAAATGACCATCTGGAGAAGGAGAAAGTTGTTATCACGATGCGGTAGCGTAATTAACTGCAGGGGCTTGCTCCTGCACGGAAGAGCATCCCCACAATCAAAAACCCCTCAAATAATGGGGGATCTGACGAAGTCTGCTACAACGGCCGCATCCGTCTAAACCTCCGATATACGGTGCCATAAATCAACTTGGTAGCTTCGGAGAGGTGGACGGATAAAACCAAATAGCATCTGCCCCCAAATTCAGGCAAGACGTTTGTCTTTCTCGGCTTTCGGCGGCGAACAGATTCTGGCACGCCCGGTGGGACCTTTTCCTCTTTCCACTCCACACTTCGTGTGTCGTGTTTCGCGAACGAATCGCGGTTTGCTATGGTTGCCCCTGGATTCGAGGTACTAAGATTTAGTGTCTTGCTCCGTGCAGAAAACAGAAGATCAAAGTGTTAGTTGTATGTATGCCCTAGAGGCCAGTATTGTACAGATGATGTATATTATATTGGATGCTTGGACATATATAGAGATGAATTTCTTGCTCGATATGATAGTATGCTATTTGGTTGCTCTTTATCTTAACATGTACACTAGTCTCTTTAACCTGTCTTATAGTTACATGTTGGTAAAGCCCTTAGGATGTGTACTTGACTACCTGGACTATGATGCAGATCATACTAGTGGGGACATGGTAGTCCATAAGTATATCCTTCAAGGTCCCTAGTCGTGGGTGTATCGAGACAGGGCATCGATAAACCAGTGTAGACTAGCGTATACGCTTCTCGACCCATGAGATGGGCGATGGATGATCCCATATCCATTGGTGTTTGACATCAGAGATGGTATACGGGTGCTCAGTGGAGACTGGGTACACTGGACGGACTCGCCGAGAACTCCCAGATGGTATTATACCTCACGTCAGATGGCAGTTCTCAGGTGACACTTGTACAGGTTAGTCTGTAGACCCGAGATCGTCATAGAGTCTTGTGTGATTCCCACTGTGCTTTGATCTCCACCTTACCACGTCCATGAGGGCGTGCAAAACGGTGGTCTTTGGGTACAGTCCCGAGTCACATGGAGGCAATGAGCGATAGGAGGGGTTTCGTCTCTCCCGGTATTGGGGGTTGATGTTGCGCAGTGCTCGATTGGCCGTAACAGGGAAGTCCCTGGCCAGGGCTGATCAGAGATTTGCTGATAAGTGTTACCAGTAGTTTCTCGACCCGTTATGAGCCTCACATCGGCATGACTTATCGGTTATTGGGGTCTGACGTATACCACCCTTAGAATTGATATGCAACATATCAGACGAACAGACCGGACTGTACGGTAAGTGTTACTGGTTGGATTCACAGGAGTGTGAGCGGGCTAGCTCGTCGATCTTCTGATCGCTCAATACCCGGATGGCCGTTACGTTTAGCAGACCGCTTGCGGCTTGTGGGTGCTTGATATGATCATCATCTGCTACCGGCGTATTGACGAGTCTTTAGAGTCCTACACAGAGGTTTCCTAGCTCAAGCGAAACGAAATAGGAGCGCATATGAGATATGTGCATGACCGAGAATAATGCGTGTATGTGATACCGTATTTCATTCTCACGATGGATGTATCGAATGGTTATATTCGATATGACCTAGTTATCGAATCATTGATTCGATAAGCTGATACATAGGATACTAGTCGGTTATATGCGATATGACCGGATCGTTAAGTCAAGTGTTGATTTAATGATTTAATGTATAATTATATATTTGATATATTACTTTGCATTAACTAGTATTGGTTCACTTTAAATGGATATTCTCACTTGATGTGCAAATTGTATATGTGATATACTTTTGTGCACATGTTTGTATCATGTTTGATGATGCATGCTCATTTGGTTAAGTGTATAGAATTAAACTTAGGTTAAGAAAGTGATTAGGGTTTTTATTTATCCATTCTTTTATTTATTCATTTTTGGAAAAAGGATGGGATAAGAATACAAAATGGTTGCTTTCATTCTTGAACATTGTTGAAGCTTCATGAAGCTTTGACTTTGTGACCATTTTGTCTTCACACTAAACCCTAACCATTCTTCTAACCTTAGTTAATTCTCTACACTTAACTATGGTTCACATTATGATAAGTATTGATTTATTTTTATTTTATCTCAACACTTATCATATTCTTTCTTCTTCTTCATCTTCATCTTCAAGAAAGAAAGCTTGATGCCATCAATGGCAACTTGAGCTAAAGTGAGAGAAATCCAATTCTAAAGTGAACCCACCTCCTATTTCTTCACCCTCTACCTCTTGCCAAGTTGTTTTGGGTGTTTTCTTCACAAGTTTCACAACTTGGTGAAGTTGGAGCTTGAACTTGTGCAACCTCGACGTAGATCATCTTCGGCACGAAGCCGACGACTTATTCCGCTCATTTCTCCGATGAAGCCGACGCGAGAGTCCGAGATTCGAGATGGACAGTGAGGGGACCACTACGTGGAGCTAAGGAAGTGGAGAACCGGATCTACAAAGGTTGTAGTCTCTCTCCTTTACTTAAAGTGTTAACTAGTTTCGTATTTCGCCTAAACATCTAGTCTACGATCCGTATTAGGGTTTCTCGGCACCCATAAAATTTTAAATTGGCATGGTTGATGCCTTGTGAGACCTCTATAGTGTGCCTAGGAACCCTACAAGTGGTATCAGAGCCTAGCTAGAGCCTTAGGCGAAGTCTAGACGGAGTTTGAAGTCCGAACGAACCGAAACCCTAACTCACAAAATGCTCTCTGTACATTTTCTAAAATCTGGGATTTTTCCAAATTAAAAATATGCAGAAAAATCAGCAGGTGATTCTAAGAGTTACTGTGAAATTCGACAGCCCAACTCCACCAAGTAGCCGCGGTTCCGCGGCATGAGCATGCCTCATGCGGCGGTTCCGCGGCCGTACGGCCTCATTAAACAAAGAATTCTGCACAGTAATTCTTAGTTTCCAGTGCTGGTTTTCCTGGGAATTTTTAAAATTTATTCAAGAGTTGCATTTTCTGGGGTTGTTTTGGAGCTTCGATAGTTCGATCGGATTATCAAATTTCGTCTATGTGTATTTCCGGATAATTTTTAGAATATGTTAAAAAGTTCGACCGGATATAAATACCCAATTTTTCCCCTGTCGGGAAATTTCCAAGTGTTGGATTTTTCCGTAGTTTAACGACGTTCTAAGTAGTGCAAGTAACGCGATGGACCCTCTAGAAGACAACAAACCTTAACTCGATTATGTGACCGTCTTGAACTGCCCTTTGAACCTTCGGGTTTGGGGCAGTACGACGTGCCACATGTGAGGCGTTGGCTTGACCCTTCTACGGCTGGACCGTTGGTACTGAGGCACGAACTGAATGTTGTTAGACTTATTTCATGTGTTGAGCTGTATCGGGAAAACTTGGGTATTCGACTGTTCGATCAGAAAGTTTAACATTTTCTGTTTATCTGGAATGTGATACAATAATTGGAATTCACAAACAGTTATGAGATAACTGAATGAATGTTGTAAATCTAGCGGTTTAGTTTCACTTGATATTGAAAAGAGTTTTCGATAATGAGACTAAAATGCGGGGTTTATAACTGTTAGGCATGTGATGTCTAAGTATTTCATTTGATTAGGCATGTGATGTCTAAAGAGGTTGCGGATTCCAACTGTTGTAGTTTTACACTTTCTTTTCTGTGACCGTAAGTGTAGTATGTTCATATCGCCGGTTTCGTTGCTATACGTCAACGACAATTGGGGTATGCATACTTACTTACGTTGATGACATGTGATGTTATGTGTTGCTGGATATGTTATATTGGATCGTCGTGTTCGAATAGCCGGGGGTTTTTACGTGAGATGAGTGTTTTTCATTTTTATTCATGTAAAAACTTGTATGTAATATTCTTTTATTTGAGGCACTTCCAGGTTGCGGAAGTTGTCACCCTTTGTATATTATTTACTTTTCCGCATTAGGATAGACCCAAGGAGGGGAGCATAAGTAACCGGGTTCTAGGGTTCAGTGGGAGACCATCTCGAGGAGTCGAGTCCGGGTCTCCTAACCCTAGAATTGGTAGGGTTGCTTGCCGCTCTCGTAGGGGTCTAGGGGTGTGGGATTGGCTATTCATCACGACCGTGGAATCCGTGTTTTATACTGGCTCGTATTGAAAACACGGACGTCCTAGTATATCCAATGTTTCATATGTCTCTTCTGCTGCGATATCTGTGATGTGATGTGATAGATACTATATATAGTATATATGATATATTATATAGACGTTACTTATGTTTTGCACCCGCACTAGCCCTGCCCTGCTCTGTCGTTAGTTACCTAACCTAACGGTGCACGAGGGGACATCGAGGCGAATGCGGATGGCATAAGTGTACGTCGTATTTATCTGTGATGTTTAGGTATTTAAATGATGGGACTTCATTAATGTGATTAATGAAAGAAAAGAAACCTAAGATGTTGTAGAATCAAATTTTAAACAAAACAGGTAGCTACAGTTCTTACTTTGCATAGCGGTATATATGATATACCCTGCACCTTATTCGATGAGGAAAGGACCGAGATCCCTTCACCGGGAGTGACTCCTTTAGCGATAACTGGCAGATGCTACACACTCGGTTTGTTTTTGATTGCTTCTATAGTTTCTGCTTTGCACAGTGATATATATGATATATCCCGCACCTCATTCGACGAGGAAAGGGCCGACGATCCCTTCACCGGGAGTGACCCCTTTAGCAAAACTAGAAAAGCCTCAAAATCACTCCATTTCAAAACTTCATTTGATTCTACAACGATATCAAGTTCATTACGCAATAGGTTTTCAGAAAAACCTGTCGTAGCCCTCTGTCATTTCAGATAAGTACTAGTTAGTATTCGTGCTGCGGTTGTTTGGCATGCGTCAAGGCGTAGTGTACGGTAGCTAACTAGTGCTTATCTGCTAGCATACGATGCGATTGGATTAGGGTATTCGCACGGCGTTGTTTGGCATGCGTCAAGGGTCGTGCGGGTGGGTTTAATTCAATCAAGAAATGTACGGGTTGAACTTGACTAGCGGACTATGGGTTGTTTGGCATGCGTCAAGGTCATAGCACGCTAGGGTCAAAATATTATCGGGAATTTCAAGTGTTGAAATTTGCAATGAGATTGCATACCTTCTATGAGATAGTTGGATCCCGATACCCACTGCGAGTAAGAGTTACTCCTGGGAGAGTTTTACACATTACAATTAGCCGATCAAGTAGGTGTCTAGAAAGGTGTTAACGAGGTTACGCCTCTGGGAAAACGAGGTTTACATTAATTAGGTTCGTGCGAAAGCACGGGGGACCTCCCTCAAAGTACCGACACTGGCCTGGCTGAAAGATTGGCGAACTTGTAGTATGTAATTAATCCCGGCTAGTCTTTCCTTTTAGGGTTTGAAGGAAGATTTGATAAAAACAGTGGGAGCCATCCTGATTAGATAAGATAATAACCAATCTGATCTTGCACGAGCTTACGCTAAAGTGTTTTCTTCTCTCTCTCTCCAGGTAGCGACCATTTCATGCCCTAATGAAGATAATAATATGGATGTATTGACCGAACCCGCATGTTATACTGTGCTGGGGAACGTTGGTTCCGTTCTTTCCTATAAGAGTTATAGGAATGAACAGGATATAGGGGAATACCAGGATTCCCATGCCACCCGAATGAAGAAAGTACATGATGATGCATTTTCTTCGGGTGTGTTCGTTACAGAGAACTGTTTCTCCATTTGCTCTACGTCCTGGGTATTAGATACCGGGTCGGGATCCCATATATGTAATCAGTTACATGGGCTTAGGAAAGGTAGAGAACTTGGAGAAGGTGATAAAGACATTAGAGTTGGAAATGGTGCAATTGTTGCAGCTAAGACTGTCGGGGAATATCACCTAGAATTACCAACTGGTAATACATTGGTTCTGAACGAATGCTATTACATGCCGAACCTGATATGCAACATTATATCGGTTTCTTTATTGAGTAAAGAGGGATATAATTTTGTATTACAGGATAATGTTATGAACATTTTCCGTAACCAAAAGATGGTTGGATCAGGCACGTTGTGCAATGGCATTTATGTTTTAAACCAATCAACAGTTCTGAGCATAACAAACACACACAAGAGGAAGAGTTCTGAACTGAACGAATCCTTCTTGTGGCATTGTAGACTGGGTCACATCAATGCGACACGACTAGCTAAGTTGCATAAAGATGGATATTTAAATCCGTTTGAATTTTCATCTTATGACACTTGCCAGTCATGTCTCAAAGGCAAGATGACCAAAACTCCGTTTACGGGACACGGAGAAAGAGTTACTGAACTCCTGGGACTGATACATAGTGATGTATGCGGTCCCATGTCTACACATGCCAGGGATGGTTCTTCGTACTTCATTACATTCACTGACGATCTCTCTAGATTCAGATATGTGTTCCTGATGAAACACAAATCAGAAGCTTTTGAGAGATTTAGAGAATATAAACAAGAAGTCGAGAACCAAACAAGAAAAAGTATTAAAATCCTACGATCTGATCGAGGAGGGGAATACTTGAGCAATGAATTCCTGGACTTCCTAAAAGAGAATGGGATTCTCTCTCAGCTGACTCCTCCATATACACCACAGCACAACGGTGTATCTGAACGGAGAAACCTCACCCTATTAGATATGGTGCGCTCAATGATGAGTACAGCTGAGTTACCTATTTCCTTCTGGGGATATGCACTTGAGACAGCCATGGACCTATTGAATAGAGTTCCTACCAAATCAGTGCCTACCACTCCATATGAGATATGGAAAGGGAAGAGACCACATCTTAATTATATTAAGATATGGGGTTGTCCAGCCTATGTCAAAAGACAAAATCCGGACAAACTCGAGGCAAGATCTGTCTTATGTAAGTTTGTAGGATATTCCAAAAATTCACAAAGGTATATCTTCTACCACCCCGAGGAACAAAAGGTGTTTGTTTCTCGACATGCCACTTTCTTAGAAAAAAGTTTTCTTATGAAACAGATAAGTGGCATTGAGGTAGAACTGGAAGAAGTTCCAGCGACACAGACTACAACAGAAGATTTGGTTGAACCAGAGGATTCCGTAGTTCCCGATGAACCCCAGCCACTCCGCCGATCTAGTAGGGTTCCTCGCCAACCTGAGAGATACTACGGTTTTCTCATGGATGGTGGGAGCGAGGATTGCATCATGGAGGATGATGACCCAACTAGCTTCGAGCAGGCCATCACGAGTAGGGACTCAGTGAAATGGCTGGATGCTATGCGGTCCGAGATGGAATCCATGTACACCAACAAAGTATGGACTTTGGAAGTTGCTCCTGAAGGGGTAAAACCCATCGGGAGCAAGTGGATCTTCAAGAAGAAACTTGGTGTAGATGGGAAAGTGGAGACTTTCAAAGCTAGACTTGTAGCAAAGGGTTTTCGTCAAAGACCAGGTGTGGACTATGACGAGACCTTTTCTCCAGTGGCTATGCTTAAATCCATCCGGATCATGCTTGCCATCGCTGCATATCATGATTACAAAATCTGGCAAATGGATGTTAAGACCGCCTTTCTAAATGGTGATTTAGAAGAGTGCGTGTACATGACTCAGCCAGAGGGCTTCGTAGATAGTGGGAGCAGCGGGAAGGTGTGCAAGCTGCTTAAATCCATTTATGGATTAAAGCAAGCATCGCGGAGTTGGAACATCTGCTTTGACGTCGTTATCAAAGAGTTTGATTTCGTCAAAAATCCAGATGAACCTTGTATCTACAAGAAGGTGGCAGAGAGTAAGGTTGACTTCCTCGTATTGTACGTAGACGAAATACTCTTGATAGGAAATGATATTCCTATGCTGCAATCGGTCAAGCTCTTCTTATCACAAAGATTCTCAATGAAAGATCTTGGTGATGCCTCTTGCATATTGGGAATCAGGATCTATAGAGATAGATCCAAAAGGATATTGGGATTGTCCCAATCCAGGTACATTGACACCATACTAAAGAGGTTTAGTATGGAAGAATCCAAGCGTGGGAACTTTCCCACGATCTCTGGAGTCACTCTCTCCAAAGAGATGTCTCCCAACACTGATTTGGAGAGAGCTCGCATGCAAGGGATACCCTATGTTTCGGCTGTAGGCTCTATCATGTATGCGATACTATGTACCAGACCCGATGTTGCATACTCACTAAGTGTAGTGAGCAGGTATCAAGCTAATCCTGGAGAGAGTCACTGGACAGCTGTGAAGAGCATTCTCAAGTACTTACGAAGGACTAAGGAGATGCTCTTGGTGTATGGTAGTGGAGAACTCCAAGTGGAGTCCTTTACCGATTCCAGCTTCCAGAGTGATAAGGACGACTCTAAGTCGCAGTCGGGTTTTGTCTTTACCCTTTACGGAGGGGCGGTTAGCTGGAAGAGTTCCAAGCAGGAAACCATGGCAGACTCGACGATGGAGGCTGAATACATCGCTGCCAACGATGCTGCCAAAGAGGCTGTCTGGATCAAGAAGTTCATTACTGAACTTGGAGTGGTTCCATCCATTGAGCATCCAATACCTTTGTATTGCGATAACAATGGAGCAGTGGCTTTGGCCAAGGAACCCAGGTCCCATCAGCGATCCAGGCATATTCTGAGGCGGTATCACCTGATCCGGGAGATAGTTGATCGCCGGGAGATCAAGGTCAGGAGGGTTGACACGAAGGACAACACGGCGGATCTACTCACGAAGGCTATTCCCCAGATACAGTTTGAGAGACTCTTCGGGATGCTCGGTATGCGATATTACAGCAACTGGCCCTAGTGCAAGTGGGAGATTGTTAGTTGTATGTATGCCCTAGAGGCCAGTATTGTACAGATGATGTATATTATATTGGATGCTTGGACATATATAGAGATGACTTTCTTGCTCGATATGATAGTATGCTATTTGGTTGCTCTTTATCTTAACATGTACACTAGTCTCTTTAACCTGTCTTATAGTTACATGTTGGTAAAGCCCTTAGGATGTGTACTTGACTACCTGGACTATGATGCAGATCATACTAGTGGGGACATGGTAGTCCATAAGTACATCCTTCAAGGTCCCTAGTCGTGGGTGTATCGAGACAGGGCATCGATATACCAGTGTAGACTAGCGTATATGCTTCTCGACCCATGAGATGGGCGATGGATGATCCCATATCCATTGGTGTTTGACATCAGAGATGGTATACGGGTGCTCAGTGGAGACTGGGTACACTGGACGGACTCGCCGAGAACTCCCAGATGGTATTATACCTCACGTCAGATGGCAGTTCTCAGGTGACACTTGTACAGGTTAGTCTGTAGACCCGAGATCGTCATAGAGTCTTGTGTGATTCCCACTGTGCTTTGATCTCCACCTTACCACGTCCATGAGGGCGTGCAAAACGGTGGTCTTTGGGTACAGTCCCGAGTCACATGGAGGCAATGAGCGATAGGAGGGGTTTCGTCTCTCCCAGTATTGGGGGTTGATGTTGCGCAGTGCTCGATTGGCCGTAACAGGGAAGTCCCTGGCCAGGGCTGATCAGAGATTTGCGGATAAGTGTTACCAGTAGTTTCTCGACCCGTTATGAGCCTCACATCGGCACGACTTATCGGTTATTGGGGTCTGACGTATACCACCCCTAGACTTGATATGCGACATATCAGACGAACAGACCGGACTGTACGGTAAGTGTTACTGGTTGGATTCACAGGAGTGTGAGCGGGCTAGCTCGTCGATCTTCTGATCGCTCAATACCCGGATGGCCGTTACGTTTAGCAGACCGCTTGCGGCTTGTGGGTGCTTGATATGATCATCATCTGCTACCGGCGTATTGACGAGTCTTTAGAGTCCTACACAGAGGTTTCCTAGCTCAAGCGAAACGAAATAGGAGCGCATATGAGATATGTGCAGGACCGAGAATAATGCGTGTATGTGATACCGTATTTCATTCTCACGATGGATGTATCGAATGGTTATATTCGATATGACCTAGTTATCGAATCATTGATTCGATAAGCCGATACATAGGATACTAGTCGGTTATATGCGATATGACCGGATCGTTAAGTCAAGTGTTGATTTAATGATTTAATTTATAATTATATATTTAATATATTACTTTGCATTAACTAGTATTGGTTCACTTTAAATGGATATTCTCACTTGATGTGCAAATTGTATATGTGATATACTTTTGTGCACATGTTTGTATCATGTTTGATGATGCATGCTCATTTGGTTAAGTGTATAGAATTAAACTTAGGTTAAGAAAGTGATTAGGGTTTTTATTTATCCATTCTTTTATTTATTCATTTTTGGAAAAAGGATGGGATAAGAATACAAAATGGTTGCTTTCATTCTTGAACATTGTTGAAGCTTCATGAAGCTTTGACTTTGTGACTATTTTGTCTTCACACTAAACCCTAACCATTCTTCTAACCTTAGTTAATTCTCTACACTTAACTATGGTTCACATTATGATAAGTATTGATTTATTTTTATTTTATCTCAACACTTATCATATTCTTTCTTCTTCTTCATCTTCATCTTCAAGAAAGAAAGCTTGATGCCATCAATGGCAACTTGAGCTAAAGTGAGAGAAATCCAATTCTAAAGTGAACCCACCTCCTATTTCTTCACCATCTACCTCTTGCCAAGTTGTTTTGGGTGTTTTCTTCACAAGTTTCACAACTTGGTGAAGTTGGAGCTTGAACTTGTGCAACCTCGACGTAGATCATCTTCGGCACGAAGCCGACGACCTATTCCGCTCATTTCTCCGATGAAGCCGACGCGAGAGTCCGAGATTCGAGATGGACAGCGAGGGGACCACTACGTGGAGCTAAGGAAGTGGAGAACCGGATCTACAAAGGTTGTAGTCTCTCTCCTTTAGTTAAATTGTTAACTAGTTTCGTATTTCGCGTAAACATCTAGTCTACGATCCGTATTAGGGTTTCTCGGCACCCATAAAATTTTAAATTGGCATGGTTGATGCCTTGTGAGACCTCTATAGTGTGCCTAGGAACCCTACACAAAGGCTTTCAACTGTACTAATTGCAACAACTACAACAACTCCCACCTCGTCCTTGCTGGAGGAGTGACCTATGGGCCTTAAGCGGCCTCCCTTTTTACGATGCCAGTGGAACAGGTGACTCAGGCCACCACTGGACTGTTCTTTGGGACCATGCTCCCACCCATAAGCTTCAACGCCCCGCTACCGTCCCAAGAAGCTCCAAAGAAATCGGTCTTTGATCGGCTTACGACTACCGTGGCCCCTCTCAACGGGTCGCCCAAATCCAACGCCTCAGCCTTTAACAGACTGGGCCAAAACTCAAAGGGGCCCACGAAGAAGCTCGCAATACCAGAGAAGGCTATCCAAGCTCCTGCTGCAATTGAAGCTGTCCAAACTGCTTCCCTTACTCGGAAGTCGGCCTTCGACAGGTTGACTATTCCTTCCCAGCGGATGTCAGTCTTTGACAGGTTGGCGCCAATAACAGCATCTCCTCAGAGCAGGGGGCATGACGAAACTAATCTAACGATAAAGGTGATCCCGGCTACACGACATGCTCGACGTCGCCACTGGCGCCGAGTGAGGAAAGCCGGGGGCAGTTCCCCTTCAGGATTGACCCCACCAGCTCCGATGGTTGAAGTCGATGTTGCTGTTCCAACTGGGAACAGCTTTGAACCACTTAGGAGGGTGCGCAAGAACTCTCCGACTGCTGTGTTGAAAAGATCTCCTCCACCTCTGGAGAACGTCACGGAGGCAAAGCCGGAGCATCCCCCTCAGCGGCTGTCCTCTAAAATTCACAAGGTCTGGCGACATGTTCAAGACTCGGTGATCAACCAAGACTACTCCCGCCGACCGATGAAGATGAAAGTTCAGCCAGAGAAGGATCACCCTGTCAAGCCACAGAAAGCGTCATCTACTTGGGTGCCTGCTGCAACGGCTCCCTCAACTCCGGCCTCCTATAAAAAGAGAAGGCAAGAGAATCAACCACCACCACAGAGAAACTCTGGGCGTGATGAATCTAAACGCCTGAAGTCTGGGGGCATGGTAATGCATACTGTTTATATGGCTTCCGGGAAAAAGGAAAGCTGTGCTTCTACGGGTCATCGACCGCTCACACGATCAGTGACAAAGGCTCAGGAGCAACAACAACAAAAACTCCAGGAGATGCTGACACAGATGGCCACACTTGCTGGGCCAAAAGAAAGCCCGGAGACGTCGTCAGAGTAGCGTCAAGAACAGGAAACCGATGCTGAGTTACTCCACAGAATCCTCGAGAAGAGAGAAAGAGAGGCCGCGGAACAAGCGGCCAACATAAAACGAATCGCGCTTTTATTCCAAGATATGGTCGGGATGATGATACAGCCGGATCCTCCAGCTGAAGACCCCTCGATTATCCTTGAAGATGACAGAGGGGAGATATCGAACCCTCTTCCGGCTCTATCAGCTGCCAAAGAGGAGACCATCTCCAAAGCCGCCCTGGATGACTATATCGGTCAACAGATACGAGCTCATCAGGCGAGCGAAGCGGCCGGCCAAATTTTTAAGACTGGACGACCCTATCCGGGTTGGTACGACCAAATAAAGTACCCGTCTGGGTATACGATCCCTAAATTCCATGTATATAAGGGGACGGGGAATCCACATCAGCACGTTGCTCAATTCAGGGCTCTGTGTGGCAACACCGGAGGTGACGATAAGCTACTGCTTCGCCAATTCGTTGGCAGCTTATCGGAGATAGCATTCGAGTGGTATTCCGAACTCCCGAATGACTTTGTCAAGACATTTGCAGAAATGGAGTTACTGTTTACACAAAGGTTCGCAAGCGCTAGCGAACGCACCCTAATCACGACATTAATTAACGCCAGGGTGAAGCCAGGCGAAACATGGGTCCAATACGCGATATGATGGCGGAATCTATGGTCTTAGTGCGAACAACGCATCGAAGAAGCTCCTGCTGTAGGCATGTTCGTGGGTACTCTTGATCCGCAGGTGACCATATCCCAGTTCATGATGTTCTTCAAGCCAACTACTTTCCAGGCCTTGATTGACAAGCTGGCCTAAATGGATTAGATGGGTCATAGACCATCTTCTTCGATGATGGAATCTCGAAACGAAAAGAGGAAAGGGAAAGCGACCTTCGTCGCCAATGCTCAGCAGCAGCCTAGTGGTTCAGAACCAACTGATCGCCAAGAAGATAGGCGGCGATTCTTTAATGAGAAATTGAAGCGCC
The DNA here is from genome assembly GCA_030015575.1 of Agapanthus africanus. Lineage (NCBI taxonomy): Eukaryota > Viridiplantae > Streptophyta > Magnoliopsida > Asparagales > Amaryllidaceae > Agapanthus > Agapanthus africanus. The sequence continues at coordinate 426,165,179 of CM057349.1, forward strand.
CTTATTCGTTTCCCAGGGATAAAATGAGAAGACTGTTCGAGCTGGCGGTGCGCAACAGGCTCATCACCTTGCCGGATCCAAAACGTCCATTACAGCCCGGCGATGCCAACAATTCTAATTACTGCCCTTACCACCGAGCAGTAAGCCATCCAATAGAAGATTGCTTCGTCTTCAAAGGCCGGATTGAAGACCAGTACCAGCAAGGCAAATTTGCGCTGTCTGAGAATTGGAAGATAAGCCTGCCACAACTACACGCTCCTAAAAAGGTAGACACGCCGGGGGCATCGTGCATTTTTATAGAAGAAGCTCCATGGGAGGTCGCTCTTTCAGCCAAAATGAAAAGAATGCTGAAGGATCTCCAAACAAGCCCGGCGATCAGGTGGAAAAGTCCGCTGGAACCCGAGGTCATTGAAGGAATGCTGAAGCCGCGCCCGACGCCAATAATTAGTAGCGATAATCAAAACGCTCAGGCCCAGCCATCAAAGTCTTCAAAGAAGAAGAAGAAGACCAAAAAGCCTGTAAAGCCTGATGACAAGCGCACGGACCTGAAAAAACATATAGACGCGCTGGAAGAATATAACCAGAAGGCGCGAACCCTGGTCATACTCCAAGAATTTCTCAACCACATCCTTGAAGATGGAGATGGCGACAAAGATAAGGAAGAAGACTCGTCAGATGAACCTGAGGATTATGTGGCGAGCTGCCACGTAATCTCTCACTCGTCAATGAATGACGAAGAAGCTCCTGATACAGAGAAACTGGAGGCAGATCCCGAACCGGAACTCCTAAGACCGTCAGACGAGATGATTGACGTATTCCTGAACGAAGCCCGTCAGAAAAACAAAGCCAATCAAGAGCGCGAAATGGCCATATTCGAAAAAGCCAAACGTCGGTGACTGGACAAAAGGGTAAAAACACTCCCCCCGGATCAAAGCACATCCACCGTAGACAGAAGTAAGCTTAAGACGAGGAAACGATTCGCTAAAGCCCTGTCAATGGGAATGAAGCTGCCACCCTCCAAAGGGAACACTCCTAGCTGGATACACCTTGACGAAGCAGATACACATCCTTGCTTATGCTTGTACCATCGAAGGATCACGCACCCTACCGAAGAGTGCAATGCCTTTAAAAACTGGTGGCAGGGATATGCTGCCCATCGACAACACGTCAGGCGATTGAAGCGCAAGACGCGTCGAGAGCAGAAGAGCACGACAGATGAGCGCAGAAGAACCGCCGGCGACTGTCACATGGTTAATTCTGGGGAATCGCAAGTTCTCACATTCGGGAGCGATTCTGATGAAGAAATAGCCCTCGGCCCTCTCTTCAAGGAATCCATATCTGAAGTAGAAGAGATAAAGACATGTGAGAACATTCAGCTGCGTAATCGCACGTTACCCGAGAAGAACCTCGGACCCACAAACAACGGGTCGAACAAAAAAGATAAGGGGAAAGAAAAAGTCCCTGAAGATATCGCTCTTAATGACCGAGTCGTCGAAGAGCTGGCAACCAAGGACCCGCCCAAGAAAAGCAAGGTGGATTACAACGTTTTGGCACGCCTGAGAAAGATACCCTCGCAACTGAGCATTCTCGTTGCCCTTCTGCTATCTAAAGAGGCGAGAGATTCTTTGATCAAGGCACTACAGGAGCCCGAGCAGTTCCAAGCTTTCCTTGCCGAAGAAAAGATGAAGGACGAGCTGGAAGAAGTGCACACTGCTGACGCCACTTTCGACGATGAAGATCTCCTTCTCAGAACGTGCGAGCACAACCATCCTCTGTATGTCACCGGATACTGTTATGACATCAAGATAGGGAAGATCCTAGTTGACAACGGGTCCTCTGTCAATCTCCTAAACGTGAGGGTGCTAAAGGAAATCTGCATGAGCGTCCAACACCTCGCTTGGGATAAAATCACAATCTCCGGATTCGACTCCCAGTCATCACGGACGCTCGGGTCTATGATACTGACGTTACGCTTTGGGCTACTCGTCACTGACATCAAGTTTCATGCCATTGACGCCAAGACTTGCTACAACGCTTTTCTCGGCAGGCCTTGGTTACACAAATATAACATCATCCCTTCTACACAACATTAGTGTGTGAAGTATTTCAAAGATGGTCTTGAGTATACCATAACGGGTGAGCTAAATCTGTTATTTGTAAATGAAGTTCGAATGTACGAAGATGCAAAATACTTCCTACCAGACTTTGAGGACACGGAAAGATTCCATAAACCAGAGAATAAGAAAAAAGCTATCACCACTATTCCAGTCTTCGGGAGTGATACCGAGGAGGAAGAAGAGATAGTCTATTCGGGGCCGCTCCAATACAACAAGCCGGGGCTGTCTACCCCTATCCTGGTCTTTGGAAGCGACTCTGAAGATGAAGTTAATACAGTGTTCTCGGTCCGACCATCGATACAGACCCTCACCGGAGAAGATCAAAGCTTGCAAATCGCTATGGTTCCGCGACAGCATTACAAAGAGCTCGACGCACTCGATACCTATAGTGTACAATAGCTGCAGACGTTCTACGTCCCTCCCAGGCGGAAAGATGAAAAGGCGATCCTCTTTTATCGATCCGCGGCGAATAAAGTGGAGAAAGAAATCTGGCATGGTGCCGATTCTACTCTTGACAGGCTCCAGCCCATCCGTCTGCCCAGATACTACACAGAAGGATTAAAAAGGCTGTTGAGGCGCCAAGGCGTACACTTCAAACAGACTGCTCGACAAGCTCGGTTCTACAATAGGATCTGGAACGTCCCCGGAACTCAGCGAAAATTGCCTAATGGGAGAATGGAAACGATCGGACTTGGATATGTTCAACCCAAAAAACGGGAGTGATTCCATGGCTGCCACGTTATATATGACTTTGATGAATAAGGAGATGCTCTGTTAGAAAATGCTAACCCCGAACCAAAACGAGGTCCCACCATGAAAGTGCCAAGTCGGTCGTTCGAAGAACAGATGGACAAGTTAATAAGGTAAGCGAGTTAAAAGGCCCGGGATGACCACAACCGTAAAATGGCTATTTACGAGAAAGCCAGGACGTAGCACCTTCTTCAGCAGGCTACGAAGAATGATGATGCCCTTCGTCGCCAGCCCGTTGTACAGAAGACCCGACGCGGAGGCAAAAACAAATTAAAGAATGGAAAAAATGTCCGACAGCGGCAAAGCGGGTCTAAGAAGCTACGCGATCGAGAATTAAGCAGCCGGAATTCGTTTCTTATAAAGAAGATGGGTCGAGCATATTCTTTTCCCCAAGACAAGACAAGGAAGATATTCGATTTTTTCATGAAACATCAGATGATTACTCTCCCGGAGTCCAAGCACCCAGAACAAGCAAGTGAGGTTCATCACCCAGACTATTGCTCCTATCACCGAGCGATAGGACATCCTCTCGAAGACTACTTCACATTCAAAAACTGGGTTGAAAACCAATATCAGCAAGGCAGGTTCGCTCTATCCAACAGTTGGAGGGTAGCCCCACCGCAAAAGCATATACCAAAAGCAACGTATATGGCGAGAGTAGAACCAGATCAACATCGGTCTTGGAAACGATCTTGTACCTGTCACGTGATAACGCTGTCAAAAGAAAGAGTGCCCGAGAACATGGATGACCTGTCCTGGTACTTCGAAAATGAGGGTGAAGAGGAATTGATCTCGGAATTTCCACCGGCGCCAAAAGAATTGGAGGATGGAATACACACCACGGCAGATAACCTAAGGAAAATAGACTTGGGGACGACAAACGACCCACGGCCTACGTTCGTCAGTGAGCTGCTTTCTAAAGAACAGGTAGCTACGCTGAGAGACGTGCTCATACAGTATAAAGAATGCTTCGCATGGAACTATTCTGAGATGACGGGACTAGATTCAGAGATAGCTGTGCATAAATTGGCGATATCCCCGGACGTCAAGCCAGTCAAGCAAGCACCAAGAAGAATGCGGCTCGAACTTGAAATGAGCATCAACGCCGAAGTCAAGAAGCTGATCGAATCCGGCTTCAACCAAGAGTTCAGTACCCCGACTGGATTGCAAACATCGTCCCAGTGATGAAGAAGAACGGGACGGTGCGCATTTGCGTAGACTTTCGGGACCTTAACAAAGCCTGTCCAAAAGATGACTTTCCCGTACTGGTCACCGAGCTGATGATAGACAACATGTCCACTCACAAAATCTTCTCCTTCATGGACGGCTCATCAGGGTACAATCAAATAAAGATGCATCCCGAAAACCAGAAGCATACCGCTTTCCGGACCCCTTTGGGCATATTCTGCTACAAAGTGATGCCTTTTGGTCTGAAGAACGCCGGCGTTACCTATCAGAGGGCCATGACGAAGATTTTCGATGACCTCATACATGAAATCATCGAATTCTATATCGACGACCTCGTGGTTAAAAGCAAATCGTACGAGGAACATTGGGAGCATTTGAAGATCGTGTTTCAACGTCTTCGGAAATACAACTTGAAGATCAACCCTCTCAAATGCGCGTTCGGAGTCTCCTCTGGTAAATTCCTAGGATTCATCGTCCGACACCGGGGCATCGAAATAGATCCATCAAAGATCAAGGCGATTATGGAAATGCCTCCGCCAAGGACTCTCAAGCAACTGCGGTCTCTCTAAGGAAAGCTCGCATATATCCGACGATTCATAACCAATCTCTCCGGCAAGTGTCGCCCCTACATTCATCTAATGAAGAAGGGGACTCCTTATGTCTGGGATCGCAAATATCAAAGCGCACTGGACGAAATCAAGCAATGCTTGCAGAATCCGCCAGTACTGACTGCTCCGGTTAAGGGAAAGCCTCTCATCCTGTACACAACAACCCTTGAAGGTTCTTTAGGTGCGCTATGGGCATAGGAGAACGACCAAGGGAAGGATAGAGCCCTCTACTATTTGAGTCGAGTTCTCCTGAGGGTAGAAAACAATTACTCCCCCATCGAAAAACACTGCCTGACGTTAATCTTTGCTGTTCCCTTCCGAACGGCGGCCAAGACATGGGCGCCTGGCCTGAGATTCGGGGCAGATGCTATTTGGTTTTATCCGTCCACCTCTCCGAAGATGCCAAGTTGATTTATGGCACCGTGTATCGGAGGTTTAGACGGATGCGGCCGATGTAGCAGACTTCGTCAGATTCCCCCTCGCTTGAGGGGTTTTTTGATTGTGGGGACGCTCTTCCCAGGGGCTTTCTGCGGCCTCCTTTTCTTTTGAGCGATTGGAGTTGAAGGGGCCATTGCAGTGGGCACCCAAGTAGCTGTTGCTTTTTGTGGCTTGACGGAGTAATTATTCTTCTGCCGAACCTTCATCTTTTTCTGTCGGCGTAGATAGTCTTGATCGACCACTGACTCTTGGACACGTTGCCAAACTTTGTAAATTTTAGAGGATAGCCGTTGAGGGGCTGCTCTAGCTTCTTCTCTGGAGTATTCTCCACAGGTGAAGGAGTTCGCTTCAGCACCGCAGTAGGAGAGTTTCTGCGCACCGTGTTCAGCAATTCAAAGCTGTTCCCGGTTGGAACAACAGCATCGATCCCCACCATCGGAGCTGGCGGAGTTAATCCAGAGGGGGAGTTTCCCCCAGCCTTCCTTACTCGGCGCCAGTAGCGACGTTGAGCTTGTCGTGCGGATGGAGCTGGTTTAGCCGTAGGGGTGACCTCCTCATGCCCCCTGTGTTGGTCAGAATTCGCTGGTATCAGCCTTTTAAAGACCGTCGTCCGTTGAATGGGGACGACCAACCTATCAAAAGCAGACTTCCGAGTAGGGGAAGCAACCTTGATGATCTCGCCTAGAACGGGAGCAGGGATGGCTATCCTCTTCGGGATAACGCCTTCTGGTATTACAGGCTTCTTCATGGGCCCGTTGGAGCTCTGGCCTAGTCTGCTAAAAACTGAGGCAGTGGAGTTAGGCGCCCCGTTGAGAGGGGCCGCGGCAGCGGTAAGTCGATCAAAAACCGACTTCTTTGGGGCATCTTGCAACGTCATTGGGGCATTGAAGCTCATCGGTGGGAGCATGGTCCCGAAGAATAATCCAGCGGTGGCTTGAGTTACCTGCTCCACTGGCATCTTGAAAAGGGAGGCCGCTTGGGGCCCATAAGTCACTCCTCCAGCAAGGACGGAGCGAGAGTTGCAGTTGCAGGCAGTGCAGTTTGAAGCCATTGATCTTCTGTTTTCTGCACGGAGCAGGACACCAAATCTAAGTACCTCGAATCCACATGCAACCACAACAGACCGCGATTTGTTCGCGAATCACGACACACGAAGTGTGGAGTGGAAAGAGGAAAAGGTCCCACCGGGCGTGCCAGAATCTGTTCCCCTCCGAACGGCGGCCAAGACATGGGCGTTTGGCCTGAGATTCGGGGCAGATGCTATTTGGTTTTATCCGTCCACCTCTCCGAAGATGCCAAGTTGATTTATGGCACCGTGTATCGGAGGTTTAGACGGATGCGACCGATATAGCAGACTTCGTCAGATTTCCCCTCGCTTGAGGGGGTTTTTGATTGTGGGGACGCTCTTCCCTGCAAGCGCAAGCCCCTGCAGTTAATTACGCTACCGCATCGCGGTAACAACTTTCTCCTTCTCCATAATTTCACTTCGTGTCGTGGGTGTTTGTTTTGTTTGTGGTTGCCCGTGGATTGTATACGGAGACTAATTTATGTCGTCTCCCGTAGGACGTGGATTAGTCCAAATCCGTATTTTCTTAGATTTGGGTTTGGTGTTTTAGTTTAAGGATACGCCATCCATATTGAGGCTAAGATCAACTTAAACGTTCGTTAAGGATACGTTAGTCTGATTTGAGACTAAGATCAACTTGACGGAAAGAGCATTTAGGGGTTCTATTGTCCCAGTTTAGGGACATAGCGGTCTGTTGCATGTATGGCCGTCGGGACCCGTCACCTCTCTGACGTCGTTGAAGGATTACAACGATAGGTGTCAGAGGAGTTCAGAGATGTACCCTTGAACCAAAGTAGATTGGGGGGATCTATAGTCCAGTTTGGGACTAGAGTTTGTTTGAAGGTTTAAGGACACGTTAGCCATAGTTGAGGCTAAAATCAACTTAAACGTTTGTTAAGGATACGTTAGTCCAGTTTGAGACTAAGATCAACTTAACGGGATCGTTTAGATCCGGCAAGAGAGCATTTGGGCTCTATTGTTCCAGTTTAGGGACATAGTGGTCCGTTGAATGTGTAGCCGTCGGGACCCATCACCTCTCCGACGTCGTTGAAGGATTACAATGATAGGTGTCAAAGGGGTTCAGAGATGTACCCTTGAACCAAAGTTGTTTGGAGGATCTATAGTCCAATTTGGGACTAAAGTCTTTTTGAAAGTTTAAGGATACGTTAGCCAAATTTGAGGCTAAGATCAACTTAAACGGGATCGTTTAGATTTGACAAAGAGCAGTTGGGGCTCTATTGTTCCAGTTTAGGGACATAGTGGTCCATTTCCAGTTTTTGGGGAGGGACGTTAGTTTAAGGACGTTTCGGTCCACGAGTTTAAGGACCCCGCAGTCCGTATCGATGTGTGGTTGTCGGGACCCATCACCTCTCTGACGTCGTTGAAGGATTACAACGATAGGTGTCAGAGGAGTTCAGAGATGTACCCTTGAACCGGATGTAAATTGATTTAAGAGAGCAGCCGTGCTCAGTCAATTTAATTTGAGGACTTACGACCATGATTGGGCTAAGTCCAGTTGAAAATATTCAACGTTTTTATCTTTGGCCTATTAGGCCTGTGCTTGGGCTTTGCCCCTGTTTGATAATGCACTGCATTTTATTCTGGCATGCTAGGCCTTTTTGATTTGGGCTCTGTCCCTTTCTAAATGATGCAGGGCATCTGTTTGGGCTCTGCCCTTCATTGCATTTAATTTGGCCTGTTAGGCCTTTTTTAATTGGGCTTGGGCCTTCTGTAAATAATGCAGTGCATTAATTATCTGACAGTGACTTGTCAGGTGCTTTGCGCCAATTATTTAGCGCAAGCGCTTGTGGAGGTGACACGTGTCACGCAAGCACAGTGCGCTGTGCCAGTGCGCTGCGCTGTTGCGCTGTGACACGTGGCGCGCTCTGGTGAGTTGCGCCAACTTGAGAGAGCAGTGCTCTGTTTTTAAAGCGCAAGGCGCAGTTTGCTCTGGGGCTGACACGTGGCGCTTTCTGGTGGCTTGCGCCAACCCAGGAGCGCAACAGTGCAGGTTTTGCAAGTGCAAGGCACTGTTTTATATTTTGATCGATTTTAGATCAAAGAAAACAAGTTTTTCTTGTTTTCAAAGAACCAGTGGTTCATAAAAAAGTGCAAGGCACTGTTATTATTTATTTTTTATTGAAGATCATTGATCTTGTTCTTAGATCAATGATCTATTCAGAAGAGATTCTTCCCTTTTTATAAAGGTTTTTACTTTTCTTCTTCTCTTGAGTTCTTCTCAAAATTCTTCAGAGTTCTCTCTGTTTTTGTTTTAAGTTCTTGATCCTCCCTCCCCCTGTTCTTCTCTTCTCTGTGTTCTGTTTTGCATTGGGGTCTAGGGGCCTTTATATAGTGCCCATTAATTTGTTAAATTTGTTAAAGAGATCATTCTCTGAGTGATTTGGGGAATTTTCCCCACCGTTGGATCTTTAATCCAAGGGCTTCTGTTTTACAGAAGACAATCTTCTCGTTTTAACAAGAACAGAAAGATCTTACTGGAATTTTAATTCTGTTTGGTGCAAATGCCCCAGCGTCTGACACGTATCACGCAGCGCACAGCGCAGCGCAACTGCGCTGACACGTGTCGCGCAGCACACAACGCAGCGCAACTGCGCTGACACGTGTCGCGCAGCGCACAGCGCAGCGCAACTGAAGCGTTGCTTCCTTTAATTTTGTTTTTAATAGAGCCTTGCTCTGATTGGGCGCACTGCCTTGGGCGCTGCGCTGGCGTATCAGCTTTTGACACGTGGCGCGTTGCGCGCAGCGCACGGAATTTGAAGCGTTGCTTCAATTTTTGAATTTTTTGAAATTCAAACAGAGCCTTGCTCATATTGGGGGAAACAGAAGCATTGCTTCACTTCCCTCCTTGGGATTTGAACAGAGCTGTGCTCTGAAAAGGAGATTTTCCCCTTTATTATTATTATTAATTGATTTATTTATTTATTTTTATTGTTTTTATTTTATAAGGAGCGGGTTTTGAGCTAAAATTTTGGCGGGAACATTCGCGATAACGAAGCTCAGACACTATGCGTTGGTGCATGAGGTCCACCTCATATCAAGAGTGGACCCTCTCAAATATTTGATGTCAAGAGCCATACTAACGGGACGACTCGCTAAATGGGCCCTCCTTTTGATAATGTTCTCGATAACATATCGACCTCTCAAGGCAGTGAAGGGCCAGGCCATCGCCGACTTCCTCGCTGAGCATCCGATACCTGCCGATTCACTCCTAAATTGCGAATTGCCAGAAGAGCACGCATTTGACACGATCGACAGGGAGAAAGGAGAGAGTGACACCCGATGGGAACTTTACTTCGACGGGGCATCTTCCATGAAGAAGCGAGAGCACAACACCCCTATAATTAAATCTGGAGAGAGAAAGAAATATTGATGAGACTTGGCTTTGATTTTAAGAGAGAGAAAGATATATAAATATAAAAGAGAGATACGAGGAGTTGTTATTATATACTTCTATAACATACTAGAAAAATTATATATATACATATTAGTTTGTATATAGTTAGGATAATAGGAAAGTATATGTATATACATATATTAGTATATAGTAAAAATATTTGTAGATATGTATATGGTTATGGGTTCGTTAAAATAAATATAATTAGTTTATCTGGGGTAGGCCTCATCTTTGTGACTCCACAAGGAGGGATAATGCGCTTTGCCTTTTCCTTGACAGAGCCGAGGACAAACAATGAAGCCGAATATGAAGCTTTGATAGCAGGTCTTGAGATCGCTGTCGACATGGGAATTGAAAACCTCCTTATATACGGAGACTCCCAGTTGGTCGTTAGTCAAGTAAACGGCGACTATCAAACGTGCAAACCAGAATTGGTAAGGTACAGTGAGAGAGTGCAGCAACTGCTGACCCAAATCCCTTCCTATGTTTTGGAAAGCATACTGCGTGTGGAAAATAGCAAGGCGGATGCGTTAGCCAAACTCGCTAAAGAACTGGCTGACGAAGACCTCGATGACGTGAGGATCGTTGTGCAAAGTCGTCGGGTTCTTGCACCGGCAGAAATATCTCCGGAGGCGTTTGAAGAAAAGGAAGCGATCAAGCAAACGGCCTTACAAATAAAAAACCAGGAGAAGGCTAAGGATTGGAGAGAAGTTTTTATAGACTACTTCAAATCCCGTCGACCACCTGAAGATGCGTGCTCAAGACATCAACTCACGAAACGAGCTCCGTCTTTCGTCTTCGTCAATGACACGCTGTATAAGAGATTGTTTGATTCTTTATGTCTGAGATGCCTGGGACCTGAAGAAGTAAGGAGAGTCGTTCAAGAGGCTCACGATGGACTCTGCGGTTCTCATCAAGCCGGGCCAAAGATGAAGCTGAAGATCAAAAAAATGGGCTACTATTGGCCCACGATGATTCATGACTGCCTTGAATATGCGAAGCAATGCCATTCGTGCCAGATTCATGGAGACTTCATCCACCAGCATCCAAACCCGTTACACCCAATGGTGGTGAGCTGGCCGTTCGAAATGTAGGGAACCGATATAATCGGGCCCATCGAACCAATATCGTCCAGAGGACATCAGTTCATATTGGTGACAACCGATTACTTCTCTAAGTGGGCAGAAGCAGTACCACTAAGAAAAGTGAAGACGGAGAATATTCTCCCTTTCTTCAAGACACACATCATCTATCGGTTCGGCACTCCGCGACGGATTATCTCCGATAACGGGCCAGCCTGCAGAAGCCACAAGATCGGCCGCTTCGCACAACAGCATAACATAGACTGGAGATACTCTTCGGTCTATAATCCCCGAGCTAACGGTTTGGCTAAGGCTTTCAACAAGACCTTGACGAAGATCATAAAGAAGACGGCGTCCAAAAACAAAAAAGTTGCATGAAGCTCTCTGGGCGTATTGAACTACGTTCAAAACAGCCACAAACACAACGCCGTATGCATTGATATTCGGCGCTGAAGCAGTACTCCTTTTGGAGATAGAGCTACCCTCTCTACGAGTGGCAGTTCATTATGAGCTAATGGACGAAGAGAATGCTCATCTTCGCCTGGAGGAGCTCGACGCCCTTGACGAAACCCGGCTCATGGCGCAGCAAAACCTGGAGGCTTACAAAGCAAGGATGACGCACTCGTACGAAAGATTAACTAGGCCGAGAACATTCCGCCAAGGCGAACTCGTGCTAGTCGTAAAAAGACCTATGATCCCTGATCGTGCCAAACGGGGGAAATTCGAGCCAAACTATGAGGGCCCGTATATCATAGACAAGGTCTACCAAGGTGGGGCTTACTTGCTCATGAATATGCATGGCGAAAGACCCTTTAGGCCAGTAAACGGTTGGTTCTTGAAAAAATATTACGCCTGACCGAAACGTCTTTAAACTACTACAAACCCGCAGCATCCTTGGGCTGACTCGTAAAAAAAAAAGAAAAAAAAACGGTACGTTCATAAGCAAGATGGGCACGGATGAAAACCCGAAAGGGCTCCGTGAGTAAAAACAGCAGGGCTACCGGCGAGTTTGTGAAAACCCGAAAGGGCGCAATCTCGTTAAAAGACACTTGCAAGGTCCTCTCGACCTTGTAAGAAGAAAACTACCTGCGTGAGATCCTTACGACTCACAAAGGAGCGACACACTTAGGGATCCCCACGATTCCTAAGGAGAAATTACACTTACGAGATCCTCACGACTCGTAAGGAGAACCCTCTTATGAGACCCTCACGGCTTATAAGATTCAAAAACCTTAAGCTACAGGGATCTGAACCTGTTCTTAAGCCACCACCTTTCCCAGACTGCCCTACAAGCGGTTTAATACCGACCCTTATATACAATCCACGGGCGCAAATAATCATTTCCTTTCCGAGTACCACCAATGATAAGGAATGCCCTCATTTGATGAACAAACACTTGTAAGTCCTCTCGACTTATAAGGAGAAAACACTCTTGTAAGATCCTTACGACTTATAAGAGAACACACACTTAGGAATCCTCATGATTCCTAAGGAGAAAATGCACCTACGAGATCCTCACGACTCGTAGGGAGAAACACCTTTATGAGACCTTTACGGCTCATGAAGTCAAAACCCTTAGTCGACAGAATTCTAACCCTGTTTGCTAAGCCATCTTTGTTTAAATCGACAAAGGCAAATGATGATTCGCTCCTGGCAATGCCCCAGTTGTATCGATGCTGATGCCTACATTGTTATCAAGTTCCAAGTCCTTTCACGGCAAATGATGATTCTCTCCTGGCAATATTCCAGTCGCAGCGATGCTGATGCTAATATTGGTATCAGATCTTGAGTTCCGTACTCGAAAAAAAATGCATGTAAAATAGACGAAATGATGGGGCAACTCGCAATAAAAAGCAGCGAGTAAAAAAGAAAAAAATAGCCGAAATGATTGGGCACCGCGAAAAATAGCCGAAATGATTGAGCAATCACGACTTTCACGATATAAAAAGCTGAAATGATAGAGCATCGCGGAAAGAAATAAAAAAAATGAAATGAAACTTTTTGTCCTACATGTGAGATCACATCAATCCCTATATACAATTCAGGGGCACAAACAAAAATGGAACCATGTCATCCCACCAGGCTCCATCAGAAAGAGAGCCAAGTCTCGATGGCAACATCTACAATCTAGAGATCAACAATGGCGTTCCTTCTCGTTTCAACCAGAAGTAGATATGACGTTAACAAACGGAGCCATGGTAAAGTCCCCTAGTTCCAAATCTCAAAGGTTCACAGACAGCCTAGAGACTATCTCGGAGCCACGGCAGAGTCCCTAGTTCCAAGTTTCGACGGCCACATATATAGCCTGGAGACCCACAACAACGTTCCTCCTCATCCAAGCAGGATTCGGACACGACAATCAAGCGGAGCCATGGAAAAGTCCCTAGTTCCAAATCTCGACGGTTCACTGACAACCTGGAGAGCACCTCGACATTCGTCTCGTTACAGCAGACGCAACGTCAGCAAAGCGGAGCCATGGCAAAGTCCCTAGTTCCAAATCTCGACGGTTCACCGACAACCTAGAGAACACCTCGACATTCGTCTCGTTACAGTAGACTCAATGTCAGCAAAGCGGAGCCGCGACAAAGTTCCCAGTTCCAGGACTCGACGGTGCACTGACAACCCAAAGTCAACCCCTGATCCCGTAGAACACGGCTAAAGTCAATCCTGACCCCGTGGAAAACGGCTAAAGTCAATCCTGACCTATGGGAAATGGCCAAAGTCAACCCCCGATCCCGTAGAACACGGCTAAAGTCAATCCTGACCCTATGGGAAACGGCCAAAGTCAACCCCTGACCCCGTATAACACGGCTAAAGTCAATCCTGACCCCGTGAGAAACAGCCAAAGTCAACCCCTGACCCCGTAGAACACGGCTAAAGTCAATCCTGACCCCGTGGGAAACGGCCAAAGTCAACCACTGACCCCGTAGAACACGGCTAAAGTCAATCCTGACCCCGTGGGAAACGGCCAAAGTCAACCCCTGACCCCGTGGGAAACGGCCAAAGTCAACCCCTGACCCCTGACACGGCTAAAGTCAATACTGACCCCGTGAAAAACGGTAAAAGTCAATCCTGACCCCGCGGAAAACGGCCAAAGTCAACCCTCGACCTCCCTGTCGAAGCAATGCTTTGACTCGGGAGCAGGTTAACTTATCAATCACCTACGAGTCCTCTCGACTTGTAAAGAAGAAAATTCTCTTGTGAGATCCTTACGACTCTCAAGAGAAAGCACACTTAGGAATCCTCACGATTCTTAAGGAGAAAATACATCTACGAGATCCTCTCGACTCGTAGAGAGAAAAATCTTTATGAGACCCTCACGGCTCGTAAAGTTGGAAAGCCTTAGGAGGCAGATTTGAACCTGACTCCTAAGCCATAGCTGTCCTACAAGAAGATCAAAATAGGTTATCTACAAAATGCATTTGCTGAAAAGGGACACACCACCATGAAACAAAATATGTCTTTTATTCATGAATCAAAATGAATAAAAAGTACAATCTATAAAAGAATAAAAAAATACTCTCATTCAGGAGTATGTACAAAAGGAGAATAAAAAGAAGCATATACAAGTTTTTTAAGCCGGCGGACGATTTAATAGATTCGTCAGCTCATCTTTCTTCGTCTGGGTCTCAGCTTCATGATTCATTATTGCTATGAGACGGGTCTCCGCTTGAGATTGTTGGGCCTGATACGAGGCGAGCTGACTTTCAAGCTCGTTTTCAGCAACTTTGTGGGCTTCAACCATCTCGCGAGTAAAAATAACGGCTTTATTAATAGCTACCACCTATCCATATCAGAATTTTGCATTATTATATTCCCCATTCATAATCATATTGCAAATAAATAGGTGCTTTTGATCCATGTCTGTTGAATAGTTGCAGGTTACAGGTTCTCGGAACAATACAGTGAAAATGATGAAAAAAAGCTACAAAAGTGAGACTACGACCAACAAATAGAAGAATCTTTATGATGCCGCCTACAGTTTAAGGAACAAGTGAAGATCAATGAACAGTTCAATTGCACAAGGTACGAAGGCAGCACAAGATTCAAGACTTCAATACGAAGCGAACGGTAAAAGTCCACAACATTCTGCACTGTGGAAATCTGGAAGAAACTAGAAGACATTCTGAAGAACCAAGTGAAGAAAATAGAAGGAAAAAGCAACAGAAAGAAGCCATGAAGAAATGAGCCAGCAAGCCCATCAAATGGCCGCGGATCCACGGCCAAACAAGGCATATGGCCGCGGATCCGCGGCCGGGCTGTGCACGTGTCGGCGCGTGTCGGTGCGTGTCGGTGGAGTCGGTGCATTGACCCGGTTTTCTTAGGGTATTTTTGTAATTCTAGATATGGATCAGATGTAAACCCTAGGGTTTCTATTATCTATAAATAGGAATCCTACAGCTCTTTTTGGAGCATGCCTCTTGTTATTTCTCTAGTTTAAAATTTTCAATTCCTTGTAATTGTCAAATAGTACATCAATAAAAAAGTAAGATTTTTTTATCTTGAATTTTTTATCTCGCAATTTTATTTCTCTGCCGTAGTTATTTTCCGCAAGTTAATTAGGCTATTAAATAAAAACCATAAAAATGAATTCTTTTATTAATTCCCTAATGAGTGAGTAGTTCCTCACTTGTTAGGGTTAGGTTTGGGGAATGTTTGAGAGATGAAAATCTCTCACCCATTTCTTGCCTATTCAATATTTCAAAATAGGAATCTATGCAAACCAAACACACACCGCTCACTACGGCACCCTATCCTACGAGGTAGCGGTGATTCCCTAGTTAAAGACCGGTTGTGATTGTTTTCCATAGAGGTTAGGGATAAGAGTTAAGAAAGGACGGACAAGGACCAAAGGGAAGAAATCTAGTTTCTTCCCGGACGTGCTAATCCCCTTTGTTAACTATTACCTTAACACCTAAAAGTTCTTAATCAGGGCAAAGGAAGCGGTGAGAATAATTGACTTTCCAAACTAACATAATCCTAACCCCAGCAAGGTTTTAATCCTAATCAAACTCAACTTCAGTTTTTATTCAAAATCAAAACCTACCTTAAATAGGAATTGACTCGTTAGAACAACTAGAAAATACACGTTTTCCCTGTGGACCGACCCGTACTCAACCGGCTAGCTACCAAGCGACACCGTTCTTAATTGCGGTTAATTCTTTGATTTCAAAACGCACGTAAGCAAAATCTCGTTCAATCAAATTGCGCCGTTGCCGGGGACAACGGTAGTTATTTTCTTTTTGTAATTTCGGGTTAATTAAAAATTAAAAAAATCATAAAAACTGAAAAATAAAAAAATAAAAAAATTCATCTTGTTCTTTTTGAGAGGTATTGTATGAACTGCACAGGAAAAGAAGATGTACTGATTCAGATCTGGAAAAAGCCAGTGAACAAATCAACAAATAGAAGATCTGAATAGACAGAGAAGAATCATAACAACAAACAGAATTTTTTTGGAGATTTAAACCACCTAAACCGCCTTGGAACCGCGGCAGAATTGACAGTTTGACCGCGGAACCGCGGTCAAAGGGTGACGTCAGCAAATCAAAATTTCTGTAAGTATCTCTTTTCTTCTTCTCTCTTATCCTGAGCTCCACTGAAAATTTTTCCTGCAGGGTTCTTTGCGCAAAATCTTTCTCCCTCTCCAATAAATTGTTTTTGTGCAGGATTCTTTGCGCTGCAAAATAATTTTTTTTTTGAAAGTGTTTTAGATTTTTGGTGTGTTAACTGCTTTGTATAATTAGTACGGACTTTTAAGGGGCTATAACACCAATCCAGATTGGGTGGGGATTTCATTACCCTTCCTAAGACCCCAAAAATCACAAAAAACATATGCATCAACCCTCGAGTTAATTAAAAAATATTTAGACTCAGCCAATAAGGACCGTCGCGCTCATTAGGACAAAGGAAGGTTGTAGGCATCGGTCGTTTATTTAAAGATGACTTTGTGGTGCCTAGGCTAGACAAGTGGGAAATGTAATTTTAAAAGGCCCGTCTCACGGTGATTCGTGAGCGGATCCCTCCTTTCTTTACTTGTGCTTACCTGGCCACAATTGGCGGTGAAGAGGGGATTCGAGGATATCTCACAACTTGTCCTTTGGATCAGTTAGGAGCAGTCTAGTTGACTTAGAAGACCCTAACTCTAGGCTTGATTGTGCATGTTTAAATTGTGATTGTTTGAAATTCTGCCGTAGTTCCGTACAAATTTTTGCAAAAACTCTTTCTAAAAAAAAGAAGAAAAAACACTTTCAAAAATTTCAAAACTCCAAAAACAAACAATTTTTAAATAAAAAAATTTAAAAAAATCAAAAAAAAAATCATCACATTCTTTTTTCTCCTTTCTCACATCATGGGTACCCCACCTCGGAAAACTCTTGCCGAACTTTGGTACCCTCAACTAGACATTACTTCCTACGCACATTGTTTTGGTCGAATTTCGGACGACCCCTCCATGCCCAAAATTTCTTTGAAAGATCGAATAGACGCGTCTAGGAGAAACAGTTGGACTCCGCAATCCACTTTTTATCAAGCATTTCAACCTTCACCACCTTCTTACGTTGATACTCCTTTTTCGAGTCCTGTTGTGACTCCGAAACCCATGTCTATTGCTGAACATATTGAACAATCTCGTAACCGATCTTTCACTCCTTTCAACACTTCCAGTTCTTGAGATCAGCAAGTCCATTCACCTTTTTATCCAAATGTTGATCCTGCTCCTATCCAACCATTCAATTCCTACCAGTTCTACCCGACCTTCGCACCTTCCCTAGACATTGCTTCTACACAACCATATGAGAGTTTCCAGTATCCAAACAACTTTGAATCTTTTACTGAAACTCCTTCACAACCCATGTCTAGTCTGGAACAGTCGTTGGAAAATTTTATGGTAGCGTCAAGACAACAGATTAAGGATTTGAATGCGTCCATGGCCGCCCATATACAACCTAGTGACCCGGTAGCTAGTTCCCAATTAGCTCCAAATTTTCCAATGTATGATGAGGCGGTTGGACAGATTGAGAATTTGAGTAGTGAGAGTGAGCTGTACACACTTCCAAATCAAACCTACCCATCCCCAATTGAATCCCACAACTCCGGTTTTGAATGTCTATCAAGTGTTCCAAAAGATTCACCAGTTGAAGATAAAACGTCTAATGAGTTGTGCGACTTTGTAGTGTTTGATTTACCTGATTGTGAAGGGTCCCTTTCGAGTGAACCCACACCCAATCCTTTTGAACTCTACACTTCCACTCTAGAACCTGAATTAATTGATATCCATGCTTTTGATGAGGTGTCTGAAAAATTTAATTTTTACTTGATCGAGGATATTGACGCTGGAAATAATTCGGATGATGAACTCGCAGATTTGACTGAATTTTTCTCTCCAATTCATCATCCCGAGTCATTAAATGTTTTTCCCGAACTTCATATGAGTCTTGATTTTGATGAGAATTGCATGGAGAGTATTCAGGAAATTATTGAGGATGAACCAGTTTTGTTTGATGAGTCGGATTCTCCAATTCATCCTGTCCCTTCCACCGACTGTGTACACCCTCCTGAACCTTTAACTGTTACCCTTCTTAAATCACTCCCCTTCATCCTTTCCATCGTTCCGACCACGAAAGAAAAAATATCACTTTCATTTTCAATGTCTGGTTTACCAAGTTCAACGTACCCATGTTTTCTCGCGAATCTTGAGGGATTTGATCCCATTTCTCGACGGATTGATAGATTAGCACAATCGCTTTTAACACATTGGTCATCACAATTTGTGCTAATTTATTCACTCAATTTACACCCTCAAGTTCGTACTACACTTCATTCTCTCTTCAGCCATTCTTCTCCTAATATACCGAGATCATATTCCACCTTTCTTTCCATACGGTCTCGTGTGTTTCTCATTTCTTTTCTCTACACTTCATTCTTTCACCAACCACACCATTATAACGATAAATTTTTTGAATGGTTGGTGCTAACTTTTGGCCTGTGTAAGGCCTTGTATAGCTTGATACTGTGTTTCTTCTCCCCCTCTAATTCTGAACTTTAACGCTTAAACAGTGGAAACACTGTTTCACTTAAGTTTGGGGGGGGGGCTTTTTGTGTATATAGATTTTGTTTTCTTTTCTGTTAATAATAATTAAAAAACAAAAAAAAACAGGGGAGTGCCGACAATTTTGACCCTCTTGGTGTAGCCTGACAGTGAGGACATTGTCAAGTTTAAGTTTGGGGGTGTGCTCGGTAAGGTTTCTTCCTTCGCATTCATATGTATATTTTTGCATTTTGCATACTTATTTTAAAACCCATAAAAATTGAAAAATTCAATTTTGGCCATAATTGACTTAAATTTGACACGACGGTTAACCGGTTAGGAAAAACTAGATCCTAAACTTAGTAAATTAAAAACCCTAAAAATAACCTTTCTTAAAATTTAACAGTAGAAAATATATGTTCTTGTAGTTTATTTAGAAATAGGCAAATTTTTAGTTCAGTTCTTGGGCTAAATCAAAATAAGGAAAGAGTATTGAAATTTTTATTGAAGTGTAAGTCTGAAAAATAATTTCGAACCTTTAGTCTAAATTCTGAAA
Source organism: Agapanthus africanus (assembly GCA_030015575.1). Classification (NCBI taxonomy): domain Eukaryota; kingdom Viridiplantae; phylum Streptophyta; class Magnoliopsida; order Asparagales; family Amaryllidaceae; genus Agapanthus; species Agapanthus africanus. The sequence goes on from CM057349.1 coordinate 426,184,428, forward strand.
ACATATACCTTATAACTCGCACAAACACGCACCTTGAAACTTGGAATAGTACAGGATACCTTGAAATGCTCTTATCTAAAATCCTTAATATGAAGGAAAATAAAATTATAAGTGTGAATAAAGAGATATAAAAAAAATGAACACTGGTTTTGTAATTACTTAAGGCTGCGTAAAATAAGAAATATATAGCGAGGGTGCTTTATCACCCAGTGCCTTAGACCAACTGGTTTGGGAGTCACTGCTAAAGCCTTAGGTATTACAAGGCGAGAAATTACGCCTTAATGCGCAAACACATTTTGTAATCGGTCGTTAGTACCTCAAGAAGTATTAACGGTCGCATGAAGGATGTGTGAGCAATTTCATCTAAAAATTCACCAACTAAAAGTACTTTGGACGATGGACAAGAGTATGATAGCTTGAATTGAATTTCCAAGTGTAGGGGTGATACATACACACACGTAGGGGGTATATGATTGGGGTTTGGATGAGAGATAGGAATGAAAAATAGGACTTATATTTTCAGTAGAGATGATAAAAATTCCTAAGTTGAGATGGAACCTTAGAAGGAAAATTCAAAAGATACTAAAAAGTTAAATAAATTTACAGAACATATACAATCTTAAGTTAAATGACAAGGAAGCGTGAAAAATATGGGTTGATAATTTCTAAGTTAAAAATAATAGAATTTCTTGTTAGAACACTGAATTGAAGAATAAAAGTCAATAGGCCAAATTGATCGGATTTTGTGGATAGTATCCGCTGAAAACCCTTAGGAGACAACACTCCTCCTACCAGGGACACCTAAGGTTTAACGACTTGTTGTACGAGCTCAGTGCAATCGCGTTTCCCTGCGAAAGTGAGGTTAGACTTTTTCGAAAATAAACTAGTTTTGCTCGGGACGAGCAAAAGATAAGTTTGGGGGTATTTGTTCATATCAGAATTTTGCATTATTATATTCCCCATTCTTAATCATATTGCAAATAAATAGGTGCTTTTGATCAATGTCTGTTGAATAGTTGCAGGTTATAGGTTCTCGGAACAATACAATGAAAATGATGAAAAAACGCTACAAAAGTGAGACTACGACCAACAAATAGAAGAATCTTTATAATGCCGCCTACAGTTTAAGGAACAAGTGAAAAACAATGAACAGTTCAATTGCACAAGGTACGAAGGCAGCACAAGATTCAAGACTTCAACACGAAACGAACGGTAAAAGTCCACAACATTCTGCTCTGTGGAAATCTGGAAGAAACTAGAAGACATTCTGAAGAACCAAGTGAAGAAAATAGAAGGAAAAAGCAACAGAAAGAAGCCCTGAAGAAATGAGCCAGCAAGCCCATCAAATGGCCGCGGATCCGCGGCCAAACAAGGCATATGGCCGCAGATCTGCGGCCGTGCTGTGCACGTGTCAGCGCGTGTCGGTGCATTGACCCGGTTTTCTTAGGGTATTTTTGTAATTCTAGATATGGATCAGATGTAAACCCTAGGTTTTCTATTATCTATAAATAGAAATCCTACAACTTTTTTTGGAGCATGTTTCTTTTTATTTCTCTAGTTTAAAATTTTTAATTCCTTGTAATTGTCAAAGAGTGCATCAATAAAAAAGTAAGTTTTTTTATCTTGAATTTTTTATCTCGCAATTTTATTTCTTTGCCGTAGTTATTTTCCGCAAGTTAATTAGGCTATTAAATAAAAACCATAAAAATGAATTCCTTTATTAATTCCCTAATGAGTGAGTAGTTCCTCACTTGTTAGGGTTAGATTTGGGGAAGGTTTGAGAGATGAAAATTTCTCACCCTTTTCTTACCCGTTCAATATTTTAAAATAGGAATCTATGCAAACCAAACACACACCGCTCACTATGGCACCCTATCCCATGAGGTAGCGGTGATTCCCTAGTTAAAGACCGGTTGTGATTGTTTTTCATAGAGGTTAGGGATAAGAGTTAAGAAAGGACGGACAAGGACCAAAGGGAAGAAACCTAGTTTCTTCCCAGACCTAATCCCCTTTGTTAACTATTACCTTAACACCTAAAAGTTCTTAATTAGGGAAAAGGAAGCGGTGAGAATAATTGACTTTCCAAACTAACCTAATCCTAACCCTAGCAAGGTTTTAATCCTAATCAAACTCAACTTCAATTTTTATTGAAAATCAAAACCTACCTCAAATAGGAATTGACTCGTTAGAACAACTAGAAAATACACGTTTTCCCTGTGGACCGACCCGTACTCAACCGGCTAGCTACCAAGCGACATCGTTCTTGATTGCGGTTAATTCTTTGATTTCAAAACGCACGAAAGCAAAATCTCGTTCAATCACCACCTCCCTGATAGCTTCTTGAAGTACCTGCCAAAGTTCATATGCACGAGTGGTCTTAGCCGTGAGTTCGGCTTGAAGTTCCCCCAGCGCATTTGAAGCTAGCTCCCTCTCCGAAAATTTTCGGTTGAGCCTCTTCTCACATGACTGCATATTTACGGCACACCGTTCAACCATCTCCCGCAAGCTCTCCTTTGCAGCCACGACCTTTGAAGGAAGGCGCGTGCACTCAAGACTATGTAAGAAAGCCTCCACCCGACGACAAAACTCGACCCAGACATGCACCAGTGTTTCATCATGGTAAGCAACAAGAAAGGGGAGAGAAATGTTGGCTTCAGCAGCAAATTCTTCGGCCGTGATCGAGCTACCAGCATGAAGATCTTCGATGAGAGCCGACAAAGAGTGAAGGCTTTGCTTCGCCATCCGTTTAGACGTGCGTAGAGCAGAAGGGCCAGGTGGCATAATGATGTGAGATTCCAGCGGGCTAAGAACGGGCAAAGCTGTCAAGATTCATAAATAATCAGTGAGATTTGCAAACAAAGAATAGATGGAACAACTTCAAAACTTTACTTACCCACAATCATGCAAGGGGGGTTTAAAAGATCCTCAGGCCCGTCGAGGATCTCAACTTCGTCGTCAGCTTTCAGAACTACAGAAGACGATAGCATCGTTATACGAAATAATAATAATGCAATAGGGAGGAGGGAAATAACACTAATCTTGCCCAGAAGAGAGAACGATACGTTGCGGGGATATTACCTGCGGAGCGGCCATCTCTAGCAGACGCTGAAAAGACTTTCTGAGGGATAGATCTGCGATGGACGCTGCTGATTGATACGAATTCCCGTTGTGTATGTAGAAAGTGTATAGAAATCACAACCAAAAATATTTTGACCGCAATCAATAACGGTGTCGATTGTAGCGCGTTAGCGAGTGCGGATCGTCCACAGGGAAAGTGTCATCGTTCGTATTTCGAATTAGATGAGTCGAAAATTTAAAGAAAAGAAAAGAAACAATTCATGATTTATAGAATTGAAGTTCAAGAATTAGTAAAAGCTAGATCTAATAACAAGAAAACATTAAAATCAAGAAATGTCAATTGATGATTTCCAATCCAAGAATCAAGAATCAAAGTGAGGCTCGTAGGAATCGATCGGATCTATAGATGTGATGAAAACTATTGATTACATATTCTTATCCATTGATGAATTGATACTAGATCGGTGATGATCAACAAGAATTAGGGATTTCTTGCGAAACTAGGGTTTCATCATCTATCCCTTGTTCTTTCGTTGATTTCATTCAATTCTAGCCTCTAGTAAATTCAAGAATCGATCGTGGATCCCTAATTTCGAGCGAACACAATCAAGAAAGCATCGCATCGAAACTAGGTCATCGATTCTTCAATTTGCTAGGGTTTACAAACTCGTAGGACTTAAGAATTGTAAAAGAATCTATTCATCATCATCTATTGATCGTCTCGACTCCTTTACGAGCGGAGTTTTACTCAAACATCATAATATCAAACACAATCAAGAATCGAGATTGAATCATGATGCAAGAATTTTAAAGAAAGCAAGATATAAAGAATTTCACCTTTATTTATCAACAATTTCATTACAATTCTCTCAAGATCTACAAGAGGAAAGAGCTCGATCGTCGATTTGGCTGAGCTCGTCTCCTTGAGTCGCGGATCGGCTTGGATCACTTGCTCGATTGAAGATCGGCTCCGCTCCTAAAAGGTTGAAGGCTTCTCGCTTGATTTCGTACTCGGGATCTTGAATTTGGCGTTGGAATTTGAATTAGGGTTTACAAGTTGTGTCACTCAACTTGTATGAAGAATTGGTGTATGAATGAACAACGAACAACGAACAACAACCTTTGAAGTGAGGCCTTAGGGTTCCTTTTATAGCCTTCACTAGCTTTGGCTTCCTTTAGAAGCTAGGATTAGGTTAGCTTTCCTTGTAAGCTTTAGATTAGCTTAGCTTCTATCATAAGCTTGGTAGTTAGGAAGAAGCTTCTAGGCTCTAAGGTAGTTAAGGGGGAAGCTTGCTTTGGAAGCTTGGAGTGTTTAGCTTTCATCAAGGAGCTTGCTGATCTGGCAGAAGACTCTGGAACATTCTGGAATTTGACATAGCTTGATTGAGTGTATGGCCTGAACGAAGAATACTGGAGCAAAGATGTGCTGACGTAAGCATGATGTGGCCGCGGATCCGCGGCGCCAAGTGGGTTTGGGCCGCGGATCCGCGGTCCAATAATGTCCTCTCTGCATCGAATTCTCTGGTAATTCTTATTCTGACTTTGGAGTTATTATCTGATGTGCTGAATCTTGTAATACCCTTTAGTTTATTTCCAGATCTCAAGTCATTGAGTTAGCGTATTTTTTTATCAGCACTTTGACAATTTTGGCTCGGTTCCTAGAATTTCCTGCACAGACTTAGAAACAAGTGTTGCGCTACACAAGAATGATGCGATGCCATGATAAACACACAATTTCCCTCAGAAATGTCGGTTTTAATATACAACACAGGTAATCAAGTATTTTACAGCTGTTTTGCTAATATGTGTAAAATGCAAACCGAACACTTCTAGATGAGTGCAAATGATAGGGAAATTGACGTGTTAAAAATACATTATTTTCGATTGATCAGCTGCCAATCCTCGTAATTCTGAAAAGACAGAAAGATTCAGATAATGAAGAGATCATTAAAACAAAATATAGAAGACTACCTTCGATATCCTCCCGCTTTGAACAGGAGGGATAGTAGCTTCAGCGGCCTCCTTCATACCTTCAGGCACATCACCGGGGACATGGACTGGTGTAACAACTTCCCATTGAGGGGCAGCGGCCACCGTTTCAGGCTCCAATGAAAGGATGGCAGTCTCGACTACCTGTTCCGCAATCTCCGGCCCGTCACCAGAAAGATCCATTAAATCTGCGGCCAATGAGGATGCCTCTTCTGGGAGAGCAAGCACCGGGAGAACAGAAGCCACCAATGGAAGCTCTGCAGCAGAAATAACAACTGTAACGACCCCTTCTACCCCTACTGGTTTCTTATCGGGGATATTTACAGAGTCTACGGTCAAGACGCGATTTGAGCTCAGATTCTCTGTCATTGCCGAAGTCCCTGCAAAGTTTTACCAAGATAAGAAGAAATAGAAAGCGAAACAAATTACTTGCCGAAGGAAAAATATAGAAAACATGCATACCGATACGCTAAGATGCCTCTAGTATGGCTTTTTCAAGCCGACGTTCCTTCCTGAGAAGGTATACTCGCCGGGGCTCAAGTGTAGATTCATGGTCGCCGGTCTACAACGACAACACATCTTCAGAAGTGGCTGAGATAAGCTATTTGAGGGCTGTCTCACCTCCCTATTCCAGAGGACCTATAAATACTCGCCGTATTGTTAGAGGATCTTCGTAGAATATGACGGCAGGATAAGAACTCTTCGGAACGCGCATGTTCTCGGTCTGATCCTGGGAACGCCTTATAGCCTCAGCCAATTGTGCGGCTTCCTCGGCAGATGAACCAGGAAAAGGAAGACCATCATCTGGCTCTTGCATGGATATGGGTTTGTCCTGAATGATAGGCTCGGATTGGACCAAAAGGTCAAGCAAACAGGTGACCGCCTTCTTTCTCCTCTTCGACCCGGAACTAGCGCTGGAAGATGATCGCTTCCTTCCCTTCGGCGCTTTGGCGCGATGTTGACCCACTTAGCCTACACTGTCCTCTTTTGGCGACACCGCTGCTGATAGCGTCGCCACTAATGGAGTGGCCGCTGGTGCTTCGGCGGAAGCCTTTGCTCGAGCTCTAGTACGCATCGGCATCCCTGCAGTGGGAGGAATCAACTCGATTTCTGCGGCCTGTGAGATAAGGACCGCGCCACCATCCCTCAAAAGAGGGAGAACGACTGACCACAGTCTCAACGAAATGCTACCAGCTTGGGTTGGGGCATGATTCTTATATTCGAAGAGAACCCGCCTTTCCTCGGCAATAATAGGACCAACCCGGTGGCGATACCATCCCACAAAGGAGCCCACAGACCTGGGAAGATAGTCAGGTTCAGGGAACACGGAGCCAGTGTTCAGCCGCGTAAAAATGATGAATAACGTCGCGAATAACTCCCAACAATGAAGTAGGCTCAACCAAGAACGCTTCGAAGGGGACGCCCTGATTATAGCCCAGTTACTGGGCAAAGCGGTGCGGATTATACCGCATAAGGAGAGCCGTATCATCATGGCGGAACACCAAATAGCCCGGTCTGATCGAGTACAGATGCATGATCTCCCTAGGCTTTAGAGAAGGTCCTCCCCTTTTCGACAAGTCGAATAGCTGCTGGACAGGCCCCGCTGGAGCAGAAAGAACGCGGTCAATAAACACCATTCCCCCCTCATAGGTATATGTATTGAGCAGAACACGGAGGGCCTTTAATTGAGTCGGATCGGGAGCAGAAGCATCTACCAATCTCATAACTCGAGGGAATGTTTAGGAGTAATAGAAGTTCGGCAGTTGATGTGCCGTGAATGCCCCCAACACATGCATTTCGATCCAAGATGTGAAGTAATGAAGGGAGAGATTCACGACATCTACACCTGGAGTCGAAGTGTTGGCCGCAACATTTAACCCATGATAAAGATGTGATAGTCCAGCGATGCTGACAGCCAACTTTGCCCCTTCAGCTACACGATGGGCGGGATAGAAGACAGAAGCTCTCATGAAGCGTCGGTGTGACGGTATCACAAACCAGCTGAGTCAAAGGCTGATAAAACCAACAAAGAAGGTCTCTTCGTCCATGCTGGGAGCCGCAATCGAACCAAAAGGAACGAATGACAAGATTGGGATGTAAAACTGTGGTAGATCTTCTGCTTTAACCGGCAGTCTATCCAGACCAAACCCAAAAGGGTCATCAATGCTCACAAACTTCGGGGATTCCTTAGATAAAATATCCCCCGAATGAAACAGACGATAAAGCTTTTAAACGTGACACCCTGCCCTTCTGACTTCGCAAACAATTTGTCGAAAATACCCAGGGCCTTGATTAGACTGGGATACTTATGACGGGCGGCGGTTTTGGCTGTCAGACCATCGAGCATAGCCGACATGGTGGAGAAAACATATTCATCAGGAGGCAGCAGTTCCTCGTAATGCTCCCCCCTAATGGGCAATCATGAAATCTCACGGAATTCATCCAATGAGATAGGCACCTCTCGATCCCTTAGCAGGAAGGTGTTGGTGGGCAGATTCCACTGGTTCAAGAAGGCTTTGATCCACCAGACGTGAGAAGCATGGTAATGAAAGAGCGATGCATATACCGTCTGATATAGTCCAACCTTCTGCAGTCTTGCGCGGTGGGCAGAAATAATATAGCGAGCCCAAATAAGGTAGCCCACTGGGTGCCGGGGGGTGATACCCACTTTATAAACCTGCCCCCAAGGTTGAGCTTCACTTTGGCAAATCCGACGCCCCAAGATGTCTATAGCTGGCAGGGGCTGGTTAGGTATCCCAGAGGCCGGCCCGAAAGAGTCCAATTGGTCACTTCCACTGCATAAGCAGTCTGTGGGCGTTCCATCGGCAATATAGGACGAAGAGGCTCCATCGGCTCCCCATAAATAAAACTTCGGCGACCACGGATGATATGACCATATCAGGTTCCCCACAAAAGCAGATTGGTGTAATCCGGGTCATAGGCTCTAATCATTGCCATAACTTCTTCGTCAGACGGTGACCGAGAAAAAGCAGCCTCCGAGCGGGTAAAAGGAAAGTATGGAAGAGAAGCCATTGTTCCTGAAATAAAGGAAGGGAAAACTGTTAATGAAACCCACACGTGCATATATATATATATATTTATATATATAGACAATGGAAGAAAACGACAAGCAGCTTATTCCATGGGACCATTGATTGCCAAACACATGGGCCCCACAAAATCAATATGGCGGCTCACTAATGATGAGGCAGGGTAATCATTATCAGAACAAAAGGGAGTTTCTCAATAAATGAATAGTGGAGTTTTAACACCTCTGCACATTCCCCCAAGGAAAAACCCATCACCAACTCTATGCAAATCAAAGAAGAATCTCTCTTAAATTTTTTTGTCAAGAACAACCGAGTAAAAATCCCAAGAGGTCTTTTTGATCGTTAGAACTAAGTTCTATAGGGGGAACTAAATTCCTTTTGAACAGAGGAATTAAATTCCAAGAAAATTTTTAGAGCCGAGCTCTTTGGAATGGAATTAAATTCCAGAAGAGAATATGTGCTATCATCAATCCCATAAGATCAGAAAAAACGCCTAATGTCGGGGGCTTACTACCTAAAGATCGTGCATTTTTAGAGCTCGGAAAGATGAGTTTTCATTAAAGGGAAAAACCCTCTGTGTGGATTTAAAATCCAAAAAGAATTTTATAAAAGGAGAAGAAAAGTTTCTCGGTCGTTCAAGATCCTTATCTGAAAAAGGATTCTTTTTTATTGACAGAGTTAAACTCTGGAATTTTTTGAACAGATAACTGAGCTCTAAGGAAGAGAATTAAATTCTCAAAGAAAACGAAGAAGGAAGAAGATGAAGGAACGGAGGCGCTGCTGAAAAGACTCTTACATTTATAAGACATGATAGGAAACGGTTCATCTTCCCCGTTTCCTAGGCAAATCCAACGGCCACAAAGGTGACAGCGTTGTACTCACGTGCAAACACGTGAGAACAACGTTATGGGGACATTTGTTCCCTCATGAGAACTGAATAAAATACGAATAAATCAGCAAGAAAACCCCCCAAGTGGAGCATCACGTGCCCACACGTGATCGGGCCTCACATGAGGACACGTGACCTTTTATGGGCAAAGTCTATAGGCTCTGAAATAAACAATTGGAGATACTTAATCAGTGGGGTCACGTGCCAACACGTGATGGGTTCCTGAGCCCTCTGAACTAATAGAATTAAATTCTAATTAGATGCTTAATCAGTGGGGTCACGTGCCAACACGTGATGGGTTCCTGAACCCTCTGAACCAATAGAATTAAATTCTAATTAAAAGGAATCAAAAGCCCTAATTGGAAAAATATTTCCCTAGATCTTTCCAAACAAAAAAGATTGCACTCTGTAAAGTAGAGCACCGTTGGATTAAAAATCCAATGGCGAATAAAAAATCACCAATTTATAGAAAGATTCTGTACAAGGAAATATTTTCCTAAAATTTGCCAGGAACAACAAATAAAATATCTTATGGATTAAAAATTCAATGGTGAATAAAATTTACCGAATGATCTAAAAGATCACATTGGTTATAAAATCAATCAAAATCTCTCAATGACAGATTGGCTGAACAAACTGATTCTTTTCTTTCTCCTATAAATAGGAGCCAAGAAGAAAAGAGAGAGAGAAGAATACAACAGGAAGAAATAGAGAAGAGAGATACAGAGAGAAAGAGAGGAAAAAACCCCTCCTTAAAAGCAAAAAAAAAGAGAGAAGAGAATTTAATTCTCCAGAGAGAAGAAGATCTCTTCAGAGAAGAAAAAACTCTAGGTAAGAGAAGGAAGGAGATCATTTTATAAGCTCCCACAAAATAAAAGAGAATTTAATTCTCAAACCAAGAGTTTAACTCTTCTAAATAAGAACCCAGTTCTTCCTCTGGTTGAAGATCTGCAGAAGCAGATCTCCCCATAAGTTGAGAATTTAATTCTCATCGGGGAGATTCTGCCATGCAGATCCAAAACTTAAAGGGAGAATTGGGTTTAAAGAATTTAATTCTTTCAAACACAGAGGAATTTAATTCCTCTAAATAAAATTGGGGTTTAACCCTATAAAAGAATTTAATTCTTAAATAAGGGATTTAACTCTCCATGCACGTAAAAGAGATCAGTACCCAACATGATCACGTGTGTCCACGTGAGCCTCCTCAACGATCAAAGAGAACGAATGAGATTAGGTCACGTGCTCCCACGTGACCCTTGAATATGCTTCTCAAAATAAAAAAAGGGAGTAAAGCCAACGCAGTTTCACTTTTTGGGCGTCTCACGTGTTCCCACGTGACCCCTAGCAATTATCAAACACTCATGAAAAAGATGATTCTACCCAAAGGCAATGCCCGCCTAAAGGATGCCTCACGTGTCTCCACGTGACCCTTGACAAACACCTTTTAAAAGAGAAAATGGGGTAAAACTGAAGGATTAATATCCAACGCATGGGTACCCTCACGTGTCCACACGTGATGATCATAAAGATCAAGTTTTTAATAGTTATATGCGTATTCTGGGAGTAAAATGGAAGAAGTAAGGCCCAATCTTCAGGCGCCTCACGTGACCCCACGTGAGCGCTTCATTCTGAGTGTTCAACACTACTTTAAACGCTTCATTTTTAGTGTTTAACACTACTTTAAGCGCCTCACGTGGGAACACGTGAGCGCCGAGTATACTCTAGTGTTTAACACTATATTCAAACCAATCTTAGCTCAAATTAGCTAAGTCTCCCAGAGGCAAACCCCCCTTTTTTCAACTGAACACCAACTATACTCTTGTCTTCCAAATTGATCATCTCATATGGCATTCAAAGTAATTTCCAGAGCTTTTCAACCAACATTGGTTCAAGGGTACATCTCTTCATACCTCTGATATATGTCGTTGTAATTCTTCAACGTCGTCATAGAGATGGAGGGTCCCGATAACCGATGACTTTTGGTACATCCCCAAACGGTTGAACCAAAACCAAACAGATTATGACGTCTTTAAACTCATGGACTATGATGTCCTTAAACTTTACGGACTGTGATGTCCTTAAACTGATAGACTATGAGGTCTTTAAGCTTTATAGACTATGACGTCTTTAAACTGTCACGGACTATGATGTCCTTAAACTTATGGACCGCAAAGTCCCTAAACTAAAACAATATGGCCCAAATGCTCTTTTGTTGGATCTAAATGATCCCGTTAAGTTGATCATAGTCTAAAATTAGACTAACGTGTCCTTAACAAACGTTAAGTTGATCTTAGTCTAAAACTAGACTAACGTATCCTTAATAAACGTTTAAGTTGATCCTAGTCTCAAATGAGATTAACGATCCTTAAACCCAAATCAAAACCCAAATCTAAGAAAATACGGATTTAGACTAATCCACACCCTCCGGGAGACAACACAAATTTGTCTCCGTATACAATCCACGGGCAACTAAAAATAAAACAAACAAACACGACACGAAGTGACCATCTGGAGAACGAGAAAGTTGTTCCCGCGATGCAGTAGCGTAATTAACTGCAGGGTCTTACGCCTGCAGGGAAGAGCGTCCCCACAATCAAAACCCCTCAAATAAGGGGGAATCTGACGAAGTATTCTACAACGGCTGCATCCGTCTAAATCTCCGATATACGGTACCATAAATCAACTTGGCATCTTCGGAGAGGTGGACGGATAAAACCAAATAGAATTTGCCCCCAAATTTAGGCAAGACGTTTGTATTTCCCGGCTTTCGGCGGCGAACAAACACGTATTAGTTAGTTTTATATTTTTTCTGTTCTTGATATCTTATAAACAGCCGTAATATGACTGTGGAGGGATGTTTCCTAACCACAGGTAGCATGGTTGGCTCTGTCACGTGTCGATCTTAGCGCACTCTGGAAAGCGGGGCGTGACACCCTGTGATCGATTCCCCTAGTCACATTATATTTTTATTTAATTTTCTTTTAACCTTTTAGAAGCCCAAGAGTTTTCACGAGCACCGCACGTAAACTGAAGAGCCACACTTAAAACAAACAGGTGCAAATTAGCATTCAGACCGACTTGGACACGTGGCAAGAATCCGATCCCCCACCTCTATGATCCGACTGGCGAAAATGAAGCATAGGCCGGCGCCGCCTGTTGGACTTGGTCCAAACCCTATTTTTTTTGTAAACCCTAGACCCTTGGACTCCCTCCATAACTCCAGTATTGCTTATTTACTCTGCACATTTACAGAGAATAATACAACCCTTCAAATTCTATTTTAATGCAAAATTTTAATGCATTATTCATTCCCCCTAAACTCTAGATTGCCCTATAAATACTCACCCCATCTTACATCTCTCTCACTCAGAATTCTCTTGCAAAAAATTATACCAAAATCCCAAGTCTTTTAGTGTACAAGTGGAGTTAGTGAAGGGTGAAGCTCCTACGAACTTCCGAGGAGATTCCGGCGATGAATCGACTCCCCAAAGCTTTCTTTAGGACCCACTCTCTCTCCTCTAGTCCAACAAACCAGTAAGTCCCATCCCCCTTCTCATCTTTTTCTTTAAAAAGTTTCATTTCTAAAACCCGACGGAAACGGAGTTTGCCCGACTTCCGATTCGGTTTTCTTTAAAAAATATATTTTTGTTAATCAAGATAAGTTCATATTCTCATATATTGCTTAACAAACATTAACAAACTCAACAAAACAAATTTCACATTAAAATAATCATTTTTGTGATATTTATCGCATTTTTACATAAAAATACCACAAACTATTCATTTCGACATTATAACCTTTATTCTTTACTATACCTTTAGATAGTTCACGAGATAATGACCTACCTCATCACAACACACATCTCTATCATAGCACGATTGATTTTGGGAAAATAGAATATGGGAAATACGACTTTATAAATAAATACACTAAATTTATAAAACCGTTTTCTATACAAAAGTGTATTTAACATTTTCATGCAATTACGCCTCTACAACCTATTTTGGTGTCACGATCCGCAGGGTACGGAACGTGACTGGCACTTAAGTTACGAAACGTCTCAAGACATCCGTAAAATAAGTAAGCCAAAGCCCAGAAACCAAAACCAAATAAGCAAAAGAATGAAGGAAAACCAATCAATTGAAAGCGAGTTTATCCAATAAGTCATATAAAACCTTTTTAAAAAAAACAATATCAATTTTTCCGAAAATTTCGGCAGAGTCTCCTTTGTAAATACTGGCCCCCAAAATGGGTACAACAAGAATATATATGAATCCAATAAATATGGCATCCCCAAGCGGGAGCTAGCTCTTCGCCACAAGGTGGTCACAAATCCCACGCAATATAAAACAACAACATGCAAAATAATCATAAAGAAGCATGAGAAAAACTGCATGTCGACTCAAGTGAGCTCGACCCCAAATACAGCATAAAAGTCCACAAACCTCACAGTCTCATCTCTAGGTCAATATACAATAATACTGGTAGATACAGTAGATGGAGTACACTAGATACAAAGAATATACAAAGTGGTACAAAAATAATAATATAACCCACCTTAGAGCAAAACCTCGAGTCCAGGCAAAAGAAGCAAGTGCGCCCGCCGTTACTGTACTGACGGAGCGGACCTGAAAAAGGCTGTGGCACAACGGGGGTGAGTTGCCAACTCGTGAGTAATAAATAACACTACACAGGCTATCGAATGCATGCACACAAGCATCCTAGCATCTATAATACAGGTATGGCAGGACATAATAGCAGGTATGCATGCAATATGAATATACTAGCAGGTATGAATGCAATGTGAATCAACTCATGATCTAAATGTGTAAGTATAAGAATAATGTTTTTCCTTTAGGAACCTCTTTTGAAATACCAGCATAATACCACTAGAATCAACAAGAACCTGTGTCCAGCAACGACACCTCAAAACTATCACAAATCTCATATATCCATGTCATAGTATCTCTGGCCTCAGCCATCCGGCTGACCCATCTTAATATCAATATCTCATCATCTCGCGGCTACGGTCGGTATCCTCTGGATATCCGCCGTCCCAAACAGTCACCGGTAGGTAATCCGCCCCCTGCCAGGTTCATCGTCAGCACCACGAGCTTCTTGCCCCGGGGTACCTTACCGGGCCCACCATGTACCCGAGACGGTTCATCCAACTCCTTGAAACGGGTCTCGAAAACCACAGCAAACTCATGGTGGACGACACTTACATCACTAGAAAACCGCAATTTACATATTTTAAAAATATAATAAGTTTAGAAATTTTGCGGCTTTCCCCCGAAATCCAGAAATATCACAAAATCTCAAGAAATCCTCATAAATGCATATGCCAATGATAATGAATGCATATGGTATCAATAATCAAGTTGCAATGTGTGATTAATAGACTAGGCATGAACAAATAATATGATGAGGTACATGCACATGAATAGCAATCCTACGATTTCATTTTAAGGAATTAAAGGCAATAGCACAAGTTTAAGTATCAATTATAGTAAAAGGTTTCAATTTATAGGTTATCTAGTGTGGTGGCATGGCAATCGCCAGGGCGTGGGTGTAGGCATGAATAGTGCTCGTGCTGCATATAAAAACCCTGGCAATGGTGCAGGTGTCCTATAGAATGGGTTCGCATATGTATGTCAATATAAGGCATGAATGTAGCAAATAATCATACAAGTATTACATCCCTAATTACTAACATTACTAAGAATCTTTTTAAGCTACTAAAACTATCGGGCGACTTGCGCCATCCAACGATAGTCCCCCGTAGATGTTACATCTACTCACCGGAATCCCTAGCTAGTCACGTCCAATCACCGCTTTCCCCTTTCGTGCCGCGTCTGACATCTCCGCGACCGAACCTGGAATTTACATCAATACCAAACATAAGGTTACATACCATGAAACGACGCAAATCCCAAACGAAAATACCATAGTTCACAAGCTAGGTACAACGTGCACGAGGTGCGCGGAACACACGCGAAAATCGCAAAAACTAACTAAAATCGCCGATTTGGTCGCCCGGCAAAGCTAAAACCCGATCACTCAAACATCCACACCCACACATCCCAAATATCATAGGATATGCCAAAAATATCATCAAGATATCGCAAATAATTCATCACACTATTTTATAACAAAACTAGCAAGCACAAACATTCCAAAAATCGGCGCAACATCGCCGTTTTGCGACAAAAGGACTACCGCCTAGCATAACATCCAACCGCAACTAGTTAACCACAATCACTTGATTAAAACACATTACAAAGCTTCAAATCCTATGCTTCCATAAACAACCCTTTTCTTGATTTTTATAACCACCAATTTAAATCCAATTTCACACTTGAAAACCTAAATTAACACAAATCGGAGCCCACCTAAACAACGTAATCTCTCAATTTAGGTTTGTATAAAACTAGATAACAAGATAACTTAATTAACTAATCAATGGTGCTAAAAAAAACCTAGTTTAAACAAACTACTCTCTTAAAAAAAATAGATTAGAAACTAACACTAAATTTAACACTAAACAAATTTCAAGGTTCTAGTTTAGCACACTTAAGCTACAATTTAACCATTTGATTAGAAATTATACCTCAAAAGATCAATCCTAAGCTTGCTCAAGCCTCCCAAGACACCTCCTTTCTCCTTGATTTGAACCAAATTAGGTTGGAGAAGAGATGGAATATGGTTTTGTGTTGAATTTGTGAAGGAAATTGTGGATTTTGTTGAATTTTTGAGATGAAAATGAAGCAAAAGAGAAGAAGAAATGGGGAAAATATTTGGGACTGTTGGTGCAGGATTTTCTGCTGAGAGGAGAGGGATGGGGGATGTGAAGGGATGGTGCAAAAGTCTAAGTCAAAGCCCCCCCCCAAAATACCATAATACCTCCACCCATTACTACATTTTAAACCCTTTTTAAACAATTTAAAAGGAGTTGAAGAATACAATTTGGAGGGGGGAAAAATGTGCTGCAGTAGGAGGTGGGGCCGGCCAAGGGAGTGAGGGAAGGTGAATGGGGTTTTACAAAAGAAATTTTATGCAAAAAGACCCCCTACAAGTCCAAAATTGCAAGTTTTAGCTTAAATTCCATAAATTTCGTTTTCCATAATAAAAATTAGTTAAAACTTAAAATAAATTACTAAAAATTTATGTTACAACTAGATTTTAATTAACATGATTTTAAAGATTAAAATTAGCCCAAAGAAATTTGTACTTATCGCTAATTTAATGTATTTTCTTACCGGCTTAAAATAATATTAAAAAATTGAAAAAAAGGGAAATTTTTTTAAATGACCAAAAATTAATAAGTAACTCATTAGCTACTAAAAACAAGCAATTACCTATCCAAATTAGGTATAATTAGTCCTAAACTGCAAAATAACAAAAAGACGATTTACGGAAAAATACCACATTTTCACCGATTTTCGGGAAAACACCAAAACGACATTTCAAGGCGCTACAATCTTCCCCCCTTAAAGAAATTCGGTCCCCGAATTTAAAAATATAACTACGCGTACCTTCAAAGAGATGGGGATATTTCTTCCTCATCTCGCCCTCGGTCTCCCAGGTAACCTCCTCGCTGCTCGGGCCACGCCAAAGGACCTTGACGGTCGGTATAACTTTCGATCTCAACTTCTTAACCTGCCGATCCAGGATGGCCACCGGCTGCTCTGCAAAAGAAAGGTCGCGCTCTAGCTGGACTGTCGGATGCTGAATCGCATGCGAAGGGTCGTGAAGGTACTTGCGGAGCATCGAAACATGGAAGACGGGTGAACATCGGGAAAGCTGGGTGGAAGAGCCAAACGATATGCAACAGCGCCGACACGCTCGAGGATCTCGAAGGGACCTACGAATCTAGGGCTAAGCTTCCCCTTTCGCCCAAAACGCATCACGCCCTTCATCGGAGAGACCCTCAGAAAAACATGGTCGCCAACCGCGAACTCTAATCTGCGACGGCGCCTGTCTGCATACGATTTCTGCCTGCTTTGAGCCGCTCTCATCCGGTCTCGGATCAACTGTATCTTCGCTGTCGTCTCCTCAACAAGCTGCGGCCCCAAAATACTGCTCTCGCTGAGCTCTGTCCAACAGACGGGCGATCTGCATCTCCTCCCATACAATGCCTCGAAAGGTGCCATCTGAATAGTATCCTGGAAGCTGTTGTTGTTGGAGAACTCCACTAGAGGTAAATGACGATCCCAGCTACCGCCGAAGTCTAAAACGCACGCTCTGAGCATGTCCTCGAGAGTCTGAATGGTCCGCTCTGACTGTCCGTCGGTCTGCGGATGAAACGCTGTGCTGAAGCTCAAACGAGTGCCCAAAGCCTCCTGAAGTCTCTGCCAAAGTCGGCTGGTGAACTGGGTGCCTCGATTTGACACGATACAAGTCGGTACACCATGCAACCGCACGATCTCGTCGATGTAAAGCTGGGCATACTGAGCGAAGCTGAAAGTGGTCTTCACTGGCAGGAAGTGAGCCGCTTTCGTCAATCGATCTACGATCACCCAGATGGAGTCATACCCTCGACTGGTCCTGGGTAGACCCACAACGAAATCCATCGAAATCTGCTCCCATTTCCACTCCGGAATGGGTAACGGCTGTAGCTCTCCTGCGGGCCTCTGGTGCTCGGCCTTGACTTGCTGACAAGTCAGGCATCTCGATACAAACTCCGCAATGTCCCTCTTCATCCCGTCCCACCAGTAGGTCTCTCTCATATCATGGTACATCTTGGTGGAACCGGGGTGGACACTATACACTGATCGGTGTGCCTCCTCAAGAATGTCGCACCGCAATCCATCAGCATCTGGTACGCACAGTCTAGATCCATAGCGTAGAATCTCCTGATCATCAATCACGAACTCGGAAAATCTGCCCTGTCCCATCTGTGCTATGATCTCTGAGCAACGGTCGTCACTGCGCTGTGCCTCATATATACGGTCAAGCAACTGTGGGCGTGCACGAACATGCACGAGCTGTCCCCCTGTCTGAGTGAACTCGAACTCAACTCGGCTGTCGCATAAGATCTGCCAATCTGCTGACGACTGCCTCTGCACTGCGCGCAAATAGGATAGACTACCCCGGGTCTCCTGCTCAAAGCATCTGCCACTACATTCGCCTTGCCTGGGTGATATAAGATCTCGCAGTCGTAGTCTTTCACCAACTCCATCCAACGACGCTGTCTGAGGTTCAGGTCTCGCTACTGAAATATGTATTTTAAGCTCTTGTGGTCTGTGAATATTTGGCACGACTCGCCATATAGGTAATGTCGCCAAATCTTCAGTGCAAAGACCACTGCAGCCATCTCCAAATCGTGAGTGGGGTAGTTCTGTTCATACTTCTTCAACTGCCGAGAAGCATAAGCGATCACCCGGCCATGCTGCATCAATACGCATCTTAACCCCACTTGCGAAGCATCACAGTAGACCACAAATCCGCCTGATCCCGAAGGCAAAGATAATACCGGTGCCGTAGTCAAACAAGTCCGTAGCTGCTGAAAACTGCGCTCGCATTCCTCTGTCCAAACGAAAGGAACTCCCTTCCGGGTCAAACCGGTCAAAGGTGCAGCTATACGGGAGAAGTCCTGAACAAAGCGCCTATAGTAGCCCGCCAGGCCTAGAAAACTACGGATCTCAGTAACCGAGGTAGGTCGGGGCCACTGCTGAACAGCCTCAATCTTCTTCGGGTCCACACATATGCCGTCTCTCGTAACCACGTGACCCAAGAATCCGACGCTGTCCAGCCAGAATGCACACTTGGAGAACTTTGCGAACAGCTGGTGCTCCCTCAGAGTCTGTAACGTAATCTGCAAGTGCTGCTCGTGCTCCTCTCTGCTCTGGGAGTACACCAAGATATCGTCGATAAACACGATGATGAACAAGTCAAGATACGGCCTGAAAGTACGGTTCATCAAATCCATGAATGCTGCTGGGGCGTTGGTGAGTTCGAACGACATCACCAAAAACTCATAATGGCCGTAGCGCGTGCGGAAAGCTGTCCTCGGTATATCCTCCTGTCGAACTCGCAGCTGATGGTATCCTGATCGCAAGTCGATCCTCGAAAAATACCCCGCACCCTAAAGCTGGTCGAACAAATCATCAATGCGTGGCAACGGATATCTGTTCCGAACGGTAATTTTGTTCAGCTGGCGGTAGTCGATACATAAGCGCAAACTTCCATCCTTCTTCTTAACAAACAGGACCGGAGCACCCCACGGTGAAACACTAGGTCGAATAAACCCCTTATCTAACAAATCCTGCAACTGATCTTTCAGCTCTCGAAGCTCAGCCGGGGCCATCCGATAAGGCGGTATAGAAATAGGCCCCGATCCGGGAATCAAATCGATGCAGAACTCAACATCGCGCTCAGGTGGTAGCCTAGGTAGCTCATCAGGAAAAACATCAGGGAACTCACGAACAACCGGGACCTGGTCCAACGGAATCTCTGCAGCTCGAGTATCACAAATATACTCTAAGAATCCCTGACATCCCTTCTGCAAGAGCTGACCAGCGCGAAGAGACGAAATCAAGCTGGGAAGGGTGACGCTGCGGTCTCCCTGAATAACAAGGACTGGCTCTCCCGGAAAGCTAAATATGACTGCCTTCTCACGGCAGTCCACCGAAGCATAACAAGTGGCTAGCCAATCCATGCCCAGAAGCACATCAAAATCCAACATATCGAGGAGAATCAAATCAACCGATGAATCCCTCTCCCCGATACGAACGGAACACAATCGAAAAACAAAACGAGCGACAAACGACTCGCCTACCGGAGTAACAACAACAAGCGGATGATCTAACGACGACGACTCACGGCCCAACATCGGTGCAAAGTGTGTAGAGATGTACGAATGTGTGGAACCTGGGTCGAATAATACCCGTGCGTCGAAAGAACAAACTGGCAAGGTACCTGTCACAACGGCATTGGATGCCTGCGCATCCTGCGGTGTCAAAGCAAAAACTCGGGCCTGTCCTCCACCGATAGCGGGCTGACCTCGACCTCGGCCTTTGCCTCCTCGTCCTCTCTGAACAGGACCACCGCGTCCACGGCCTCTGGGTGCACCTAACTGGCGTGGAGCATCGCCTGTGGTAGGAAGTAGGGCTCTCTGAGGAGGGGGTGGTGATGGTGGTAGGGTCACATGCGGAACGGTCGCCGCTCCCTGTCGTCTCGCCGGACAGTCTCTGACAAGATGGTGCGGACTCCCGCACCCAAAACACCCTGGCGACGGCTGCTGCCCCTGGGGATAAGAACCATATAACTGTCCCCGTCCAAATCCTCTGCCAGGCCTATCTCTCGGAAAGAATCTGGCGCGCTGCCTCTGAGACGGTACATCGGTGCGAATCCTCTTCGGCCCAGAAACGGCCGAAGTCTGTGATATGCGTGCCTCCATCCGTAATGCCGTATCCATAGCAGCTGAATAAGAGTCGTAGTGCTGGGCGCCAATGGCAAGATATAGCTGGGCATCAAGTCCCTGTACGAACCTCTTCACCATCTTCTCTTCGGTATCCACCAAATACTGAGCATATCGGTATAACTGTGTAAACTGGATGTCATACTCAGACACCGTCATCCCAGGTGTCTTGACTAAGGCCTCGAAGCTATGAGCTCTGGCGTCACGAACGTTCTTTGGGAGGAAACGAGCTAGAAAGACCGCTGTAAACTCGGCCCAAGTCATAGGAGGTAGACCTGCAGCTCGACCTCTCAAAACTGACTCCCACTATGTCTGCGCGAGACCCTCTTGTCGGAAACTCGCAAGCTCTACCCATCGATCATCCGAACATATCAGCGAACGGCAGATCCTGGCTAAACTGTCAAGGAACGTCTGTGGGTCCTCTGCTGCCTCGGTGCCGGTGAATACTGGAGGTCTCAGCCTCATGAAATCCTGTAGCAAAACCGGAATGGCCACGGTGGTAGTAGTTGGAGCAGGTATCATGGTCGTCTGTGATGTAGTAGGTACGTCATCCGGCCTCGGTGTACGACTGGCTGCAACTAGGGATCCTACCATCTGACGTAGCTCCTGCATGCCCCCCATCATCTGTCGCAACTCCTCCATACCAGTCTCGAGCCTATCCATACGGCCTGGGGAAGGTGGATCGGTCTGTCCCTGCGGCGTAGGCATACCACCCTGCTCAGTCCTAGTCTCGGACGAGCCAGCTCGAATCTCGTCTCGGGCGGCAGCCCTCTGTGCCCTCGTAGCCTTCGGCGGCATAGTGGCGGTTACAGGAAAACGGATAGTAAGAACAGTGCAATAGAATCATAGGATACACGGAATTGAGGAAGGAATTTCAAGCAAGTATATCCTAAAGTCACTTAGGCGGAGTACCGTATCGCAAGTATGCCGCGGACATACACACGCTACGTTACCCTACTTAAGTCACTTACTCCATCTACCAAGGGTCATCCTACACTCAAAAAGGTAAAACCTATCGCTTTGATACCAACTTTGTCACGACCCGCAGGGTACGGAACGTGACTGGCACTTAAGTTACGAAACGTCTCAAGACATCCGTAAAATAAGTAAGCCAAAGCCCACAAACCAAAACCAAATAAGCAAAAGAATGAAGGAAAACCAATCAATTGAAAGCGAGTTTATCCAATAAGTCATATAAAACCTTTTAAAAAAAGAACAATATCAATTTTTCCGAAAATTTCGGCAGAGTCTCCTTTGTAAATACTGGCCCCCAAAATGGGTACAACAAGAATATATATGAATCCAACAAATATGGCATCCCCAAGCGGGAGCTAGCTCTTCGCCACAAGGCGGTCACAAATCCCACGCAATATAAAACAACAACATGCAAAATAATCATAAAGAAGCATGAGAAAAACTGCATGTCGACTCAAGTGAGCTCGACCCCAAATACAGCATAAAAGTCCACAAACCTCACAGTCTCATCTCTAGGTCAATATACAATAATACTGGTAGATACAGTAGATGGAGTACACTAGATACAAAGAATATACAAGGTGGTACAAAAATAATAATATAACCCACCTAAGAGCAAAACCTCGAGTCCAGGCAAAAGAAGCAAGTGCGCCCGCCGCTACTGTACTGACGGAGCGGACCTGAAAAAGGCTGTGGCACAACGGGGGTGAGTTGCCAACTCGTGAGTAATAAATAACATCTACACAGGCTATCGAATGCATGCACACAAGCATCCTAGCATCTATAATACATGTATAGCAGGACATAATAGCAGGTATGTATGCAATATGAATATACTAGCAGGTATGAATGCAATGTGAATCAACTCATGATCTGAATGTGTAAGTATAAGAATCATGTTTTTCCTTTAGGAACCTCTTTTGAAATACCAGCATAATACCACTAGAATCAACAAGAACCTGTGTCCAGCAACGACACCTCAAAACTATCACAAATCTCATATATCCATGTCATAGTATCTCTGGCCTCAGCCATCCGGCTGACCCATCTCGATATCAATATCTCATCATCTCGAGGCCATGGCACGACCCGCAGGGTACGGAACGTGACTGTCACTTAAGTTACGAAACGTCTCAAGACATCCGTAAAATAAGTAAGCCAAAGCCCAGAAACCAAAACCAAATAAGCAAAAGAATGAAGGAAAACCAATCAATTGAAAGCGAGTTTATCCAATAAGTCATATAAAACCTTTTTTAAAAAAACAATATCAATTTTTTCGAAAATTTCGGCAGAGTCTCCTTTGTAAATACTGGCCCCCAAAATGGGTACAACAAGAATATATATGAATCCAACAAATATGGCATCCCCAAGCGGGAGCTAGCTCTTCGCCACAAGGCGGTCACAAATCCCACGCAATATAAAACAACAACATGCAAAATAATCATAAAGAAGCATGAGAAAAACTGCATGTCGACTCAAGTGAGCTCGACCCCAAATACAGCATAAAAGTCCACAAACCTCACAGTCTCATCTCTAGGTCAATATACAATAATACTGGTAGATACAGTAGATGGAGTACACTAGATACAAAGAATATACAAGGTGGTACAAAAATAATAATATAACCCACCTAAGAGCAAAACCTCGAGTCCAGGCAAAAGAAGCAAGTGCGCCCACCGCTACTGTACTGACGGAGCGGACCTGAAAAAGGCTGTGGCACAACGGGGGTGAGTTGCCAACTCGTGAGTAATAAATAACATCTACACAGGCTATCGAATGCATGCACACAAGCATCCTAGCATCTATAATACAGGTATGGCAGGACATAATAGCAGGTATGCATGCAATATGAATATACTAGCAGGTATGAATGCAATGTGAATCAACTCATGATCTGAATGTGTAAGTATAAGAATCATGTTTTTCCTTTAGGAACCTCTTTTGAAATACCAGCATAATACCACTAGAATCAACAAGAACCTGTGTCCAGCAACGACACCTCAAAACTATCACAAATATCATATATCCATGTCATAGTATCTCTGGCCTCAGCCATTCGGCTGACCCATCTCAATATCAATATCTCATCATCTCGCGGCCACGGTCGGTATCCTCTGGATATCCGCCGTCCCAAACAGTCACCGGTAGGTAATCCGCCCCCTGCTAGGCTCATCGTCAGCACCACGAGCATCTTGCCCCGGGGTACCTTACCGGGCCCACCATGTACCCGAGACGGTTCATCTAACTCCTTGAAATGGGTCTCGAAAACCACAGCAAACTCATGGTGGACGACACTTACATCACTAGAAAACCGCAATTTACATATTTTAAAAATATAATAAGTTTAGAAATTTTGCGGCTTTCCCCCGAAATCCAGAAATATCACAAAATCTCAAGAAATCCTCATAAATGCATATGCCAATGATAATGAATGCATATGGTATCAATAATCAAGTTGCAATGTGTGATTAATAGACTAGGCATGAACAAATAATATGATGAGGTACATGCACATGAATAGCAATCCTACGATTTCATTTTAAGGAATTAAAGGCAATAGCACAAGTTTAAGTATCAATTATAGTAAAAGGTTTCAATTTATAGGTTATCTAGTGTGGTGGCATGGCAATCGCCAGGGCGTGGGTGTAGGCATGAATAGTGCTCGTGCTGCATATAAAAACCCTGGCAATGGTGCAGGTGTCCTATAGAATGGGTTCGCATATGTATGTCAATATAAGGCATGAATGTAGCAAATAATCATACAAGTATTACACCCCTAATTACTAACATTACTAAGAATCTTTTTAAGCTACTAAAACTGTCGGGCGACTTGCGCCATCCAACGATAGTCCCCCGTAGATGTTACATCTACTTACCGGAATCCCTAGCTAGTCACGTCCAATCACCGCTTTCCCCTTTCGTGCCGCGTCTGACGTCTCCGCGACCGAACCTGGAATTTACATCAATACCAAACATAAGGTTACATACCATGAAACGACGCAAATCCCAAACGAAAATACCATAGTTCACAAGCTAGGTACAACGTGCACGAGGTGCGCGGAACACACGCGAAAATCGCAAAAACTAACTAAAATCGCCGATTTGGTCGCCCGGCAAAGCTAAAACCCGATCACTCAAACATCCGCACCCACACATCCCAAATATCATAGGATATGCCAAAAATATCATCAAGATATCGCAAATAATTCATCACAATATTTTATAACAAAACTAGCAAGCACAAACATTCCAAAAATCGGCGCAACATCGCCGTTTTGCGACAAAAGGACTACCGCCTAGCATAACATCCAACCGCAACTAGTTAACCACAATCACTTGATTAAAACACATTACAAAGCTTCAAATCCTACGCTTCCATAAACAACCCTTTTCTTGATTTTTATAACCACCAATTTAAATCCAATTTCACACTTGAAAACCTAAATTAACACAAATCGAAGCCCACCTAAACAAAGTAATCTCTCAATTTAGGTTTGTATAAAACTAGATAACAAGATAACTTAATTAACTAATCAATGGTGCTAAAAAAAAACCTAGTTTAAACAAACTACTCTCTTAAAAAAAATAGATTAGAAACTAACACTAAATTTAACACTAAACAAATTTCAAGGTTCTAGTTTAGCACACTTAACCTACAATTTAACCATTTGATTAGAAATTATACCTCAAAAGATCAATCCTAAGCTTGCTCAAGCCTCTCAAGACACCTCCTTTCTCCTTGATTTGAACCAAATTAGGTTGGAGAAGAGATGGAATATGGTTTTGTGTTGAATTTGTGAAGGAATTTGTGGATTTTGTTGAATTTTTGAGATGAAAATGAAGCAAAAGAGAAGAAGAAATGGGGAAAATATTTGGGGCTGTTGGTGCAGGATTTTCTGCTGAGAGGAGAGGGATGGGGGATGTGAAGGGATGGTGCAAAAGTTTAAGTCAAAGCCCCCCCCAAAAAATACCATAATACCCCCACCCATTACTACATTTTAAACCCTTTTTAAACAATTTAAAAGGAGTTGAAGAATACAATTTGGAGGGGGGAAAAATGTGCCGCAGTAGGAGGTGGGGCCGGCCAAGGGAGTGAGGGAAGGTGAATGGGGTTTTACAAAAGAAATTTTATGCAAAAAGACCCCCTACAAGTCCAAAATTGCAAGTTTTAGCTTAAATTCCATAAATTTCGTTTTCCATAATAAAAATTAGTTAAAACTTAAAATAAATTACTAAAAATTTATGTTACAACTAGATTTTAATTAACATGATTTTAAAGATTAAAATTAGCCCAAAGAAATTTGTATTTATCGCTAATTTAATGTATTTTCTTACCGGCTTAAAATAATATTAAAAAATTGAAAAAAAGGAAATTTTTTTAAATGACCAAAAATTAATAAGTAACTCATTAGCTAGTAAAAACAAGCAATTACCTATCCAAATTAGGTATAATTAGTCCTAAACTGCAAAATAACAAAAAGACGATTTACGGAAAAATACCACATTTTCACCGATTTTCGGGAAAACACCAAAACGACATTTCAAGGCGCTACATTTGGGGACCCTGTTTGGGATGGTGCAGATTATCTCACATCTTCGGGCTTAGTAGAGCGAGATTCAGACCTCCGCACGGAGCATTCGATTTCGATGGAATTTTTATACATTTTTCTTTAGAAAAATGAGATTTCTACAAGAAAATAAATAAATTATTTTCATTAAATATCTATATATTTATTATCAAAATTCCTATTTTTAATTATATAAATATTCCAAGTTTTCTAAATCAAAGGAATCCTTATTACATGAAAATACCACCCAAAAATAACACAAGCACAACATTTCAAGAAAATACCATATACTATGGAAACTAAGTTCTAATTACTAGAAATTTCACACTTATAAAATAAACATCTATGAAAACACTAAAGACAATAATTAAATGCTTGAGGTGTATTTCGAAATTATGCCAAAATTATTTTTACATAAAACCCCCTCAAGTTATACTAAATGGCAATAAGGATCCTAGTAAACATAGGTTTAAGCGGGACCAGTCTCTTGAGCCTCACGGAGCCGGAGATATGGGTGCTTGCCTATTTAAGGTAGACAATCTAACAAACGGTGTTATCAACACGGTAATTGTCTTGGAAAAAGACACAAATCCTGCCGTCCATGTGCAGTAGTTACCGATAACATCAAAAACCTAATTCAGGACTTCAATTTCTTTTCTAATTGTCTGACTCAGACTGAGTCTAAATATAATTAATCTGACTTGAATGTGATTCAAGTATATAACCACAATTCAATATGAATCCATATATTCAGTCTATTCAATCTATATAACTTGACCGAACCGAACCATGGATATACTCCATTTACATCTTCATCCATTATATCCGTTCCATTACTGATATCATGATTTCGGCAAGTCATCCATCTATACAAATTATAATTCAAGACAATATAATACAAACAATACAATCAAGATATCGCGGGGTTTATAAGGGGTAGATTGGTACGGAAGGTGTTAGAAGTAGCACGAGACTGCAACCATAAGACACCTAACCTGAATCTCCATTGCCGTTGTACCGTGGCTGAACGGTTCCTTATACTCCGTATACCTTACTATCCAGGATAGTGAGACTCCTCTCGTATACACTGGCACTTTCTGTACCGAGCTACAAACAACAACGTTAACAATATAATACAACTTTAAAAGTTACATTCTCTTTCTGTTTATTATGTCTCTTCTTACTTTTGAGACTTACCGAGCAATTGTTCGCTTATGACATTCATTTTCTTCTTTCTTTGGAATGTTGTCAGGTGGTTCGGACCTTCTGGAGACAGATCCCACCAGCGAGGACTTGGACCAGCTAGCCTTTGACCCGGAGCTCTAGTTTACTTGTACATTTCATTTTCATTTTTGTTATGCCATTGTTTAGGCATTGCTTTTAGTACATGTATTTTCATTTCAGTTGTATTGTAAAAAGAATGTTAATAAATAAAGTTGCTGTTCATTTACATCTTACCTCTTGTGTATAATTTATTTTATATTGTGTAGATACGCTTAGCGTATTTACTTCTGAGTAAATACGTCGCGTGACCCGTCGCGTCCCGTACACTGGGAAGCGGGGCGTGACAATAATCTTCTAGAACCCTATTAGTTAAGTATACCCGTCTAATATCTACATATATAGCTATATACCTAATATCTTAATACTACGGTTGTGGGGGTGTTACACGCCATCCACCCGACTTCCCCCGTAGATATACATCTACTCACCTACTATCCTCGCTCTAGACGAAGTCGATGAACGCCTTGCTCTCCTTTGTCGTCTCGAAAGTCCACGTGAAGGTACCTACAATTCAACGCATATTGTATCGATATTAACAATCAAATCCGAAAACCGATATGACAAGCGAGGCATACATAGTTTAGAACCTATGGTCCACGCAAGCAAGAATAACCAAATAGTTCCCGACGTTGAAGTACATACGTCAAGCGACCGAGTCAAAACTCAAAACCCAAATTTTCAAAAGTCGTAATACGAAATTAGCAACTTAGATAAACACTCCCAGATTTTACCCTAAGTGAAATTTGGACATTCTGCACATAGGGTAGGCCTGGATATCAGATGTTTAAGCTATAGACCAAGAACCAAGCCCTATCTCTAAGGTCAGGCGCAAATTACAGCCAAAAAGATTACTTTGGCGGCCAAGTTTGGAAGTTAGGAGCTCGGGTTTCTAGGGTAGCCTCCTAATTGCCTGCACATCCTACTGTATATGCAATATATTTTTCAGAGCTCTCGAGTAATTCTAGATTCTATATGATCATCACAATTTAACAAAAACCCGATATCTAAAAATTCTAAGTTCGTGTTTAGGAATTCTAAACTCATTTAGACCAGGAATTCTATCACTAAAGACTAGTAGTCACTCTCTACACTCTCTACTATAATACTACTACACTTTTAAACCACCTGAGATCATCCAAGAATTTTCTAAGTTCACTAAACTTGCTTAACTCTAAACTAATATAGGATGTTAGGGAACTAAATACCTAGCTAAGGATGAGAGAATTATCTTAAGAGAGCAACTCAAGAAAAAAATTTGGTGGTCCAAAATGCTCAAAACTTCCATTTAATCCCACCATGGTACTTGTAGTGACCTTAGAATTAATTTTTGTGAAGGTGGTATAAGATTTTGGTGGAGTTTTGAGGGCATGATATGTTGGTAGTGAGGGCGAAGGAGGTGGAGAATGAGGAGACAAAGAAGGAAATGATAAAGGAGGTGAAGAAAATAAGTAGAGATGAAGGCTCATGGTTGTTAGAACCTTCTCTCCTTCTCTCTCTCAACCATGCTCTTTTGTCCCCCCTCACTCATTTAATACTCCCTTTTTCTTTTCTTTTCTAAAAAACAAAAACAAAACGGAACAAATTAAAAGCAACTAAAAATGAAATCATGGTTTTTAAGTATGAACAATTGTTACAATATGAAATATTGCATGTCATGATACCTAAACATGGTTTTAACAAATAACTTAGTTTAATGCACAATTAAGAAATATTAATCAAGTTTAATATTAAACTTGTATATAAATAATTGTATAATAATTTATAAAATGTCCAAATCAAATAAATGCCTTTATAATTAATAATTCATATTAACATTCCAATTTTTTTTCCAAATTATATATATATATATATATATAAGAATGATTGTACCATTCCCCATTAAAACTAATTTCCATACTTTTATAATATTCATAAATTTTATTATTTTATTATTTAAATTCCAAAAATAATATTTTATATTTTTTAAAATGTTACAATAAGTCCCACGCCTCTGTTACCGAGCTTGGTCATTTGGACGTGAGATACATAAATTGCATTAACCTCCAAGCCCTTAACATCTGCATTGGTTTCAGCATTCTTAAGCAAATTCAAGATGAACTTGATTGATCTCATAGGCCAGTGTCCCTGACTATTAGAGTGACGTTTCTTAGCTTGAGTGGTTCGATCAACACCTCGACAAAACTACGGAAAAGAAAAATAGCCTGCTTATGATGAATGACATCCTTGGGGTATCTCTTGGCCTTTCCCAATGGCAGCTGCGATGGTGCAAGGAAGACGATGAAGCTGACGATAGCGGCTGCGGCGTCGTTGTCGGCGATGGAGACGAGGGTGTAGGTTATGCGATGAGTTCTCAGTTAAAGATGGAGAAGGAGGTGGCTGGGGTTAGGGTTTCGGCTTAGGAGTTGATGGGTTCGACGATGGGGATCATGAGCTAATGTTGCGGTGTTGGTGAGGAAGAAGAGGGAGTTGGGTTGGTGCAGGCGAGGGTTGATGGCTGGGCTATGGTGGTCCTAGAAAGAGAAGAGGGGTGGCCGACGGGTTGATGGGTGAAGGCACCGATGAGAGGTTCAAAGATGAGGATGGTGGTCAGGGTCAATAGGTGCGGGCTGGAGATTGGGTTGATGGGAATTGAGACGAGGATGATGATGATGGCAATAGGTCTGATAGGGGTCTTGGTGAAAGCTTGGGTTTTTTGAAGGAGAAGAGATGATGATTATTATATTGTTTTTTTATAAGGAAGAGAGAGATACTGTTAAAAATTGGAGAGAGAGATTATTATAATTGGAGAGAGAGAGAAAGAAATATTCTGATGAGATGAGACTTGGCTTTGATTTTAAGAGAGAGAAAGATATATAAATATAAATAGAGATATGATGAGTTGCTATTATATATTTCTATAACATACTAGAAAAATTATATATATACATATTAGTTTGTATATAGTTAGGATAATAGGAAAGTATATGTATATACATATATTAGTATATAGTAAAAATATTTGTAGATATGTATATGGTTATGAATTCGTTAAAATAAATATAATTAGTTTATATATATATATATATATATATATAAGATTTTAAGATATCAAACAACTAAAATATATTTTCAATTAAACTATCATAACAAAATATCTTCAATTATATATGTGTGTGTGTGTGCGCGCGCGCGTGTTTGTAGAAAAAGAATTAAAGAGAGAGTAGATTTGAGAAAGAAATAGAGAATCTGCTGAGAGAAATTAGATTGGATTGGAGAGAGAGAGATTTTGTTACGGAATATATATAGAAAGAGAGAGCGGGGGTTTGGTGAAATATAGTTAGTAATATAGAAAAATATGTATAGATAGAATAGAATATGCAGAGAGAGAAATCTGTTAGAAAAGATATTTGTTTGGAGATAGATAATTGATTGGAGAGAGAAAGAAAATAGTATTTGTTTTAAAAGTAGAGAGAGTTATCAGGTGAGAGAGAGATAAGAACAGGGGGAGAGATATATAGTGATTGGAGAGAGAAAATTGAGTTGTTAGTTTAGGAAAAATATTTATATGATTAAAAAATTTAACATGGATTCTCATGACTTGTCAAAACTAAATATTTTAATTAAATAAATATCGTTATACAAAATATCTTATAAATAAGATTTAAAAAGGGATTAATCTTGTGTATATATATTGTTTAAACAAATACCAAACAAAATATCTTTTGTTTAAATTATAATACTAAAATATAAATATGGTTACAAAATAGTGTTAGACAAATAAATATTTAAATACTAATAATATGCCAATTTAATAAACTTGAAAAACCATAATTATATATATATATATATATATATCTTGATTAAAAGTATTAGACTCTAAGTTATAATAATAATAATAAAATAAAACCCAATATTTCCAAAAAAAATATACAATCAGATTAGGGTGTTACAAGGGCGAAAATGGAAATTAATTTACCACCACCAGCGGCGAGGCTACGACGGAGGGAGATTGGCTGCTGAAAGGCGAGAAGAGAGGCGGAACAGAATCGAAGTGAGCGTCGCATGTGTTGTTACTGCACCCCAGTGATATCCCCCAAACCCAACAACAACAGCAACAATAACAAGAACAACAGCACCAACAACAACAAAAGTTTGGGGATCAGTCACAGAATTTAAAATTAAAGAAAAAAAATTAAAGTTATACCTGTCTCTTGACTACCGGCGGTGTGGGCTTGACAGGAGCTCGACTATAGAGACGACGCTTCAGCGACAACGACGACCTTCAGTGGGCTCCAGCGGCGCAGAAATTGATATCGAACGGCGGCCACAAAGGCAACGCGGTGACCATGGAGGCAAGGCAGTGGCCACGGAGGCGTAGCGACGGTTAGGAGGCGAGGAGAGACGGCGAGGGATCGACCTAGGACAACGGCGATCGAAGAATTGGAAGGGGGATTAGAGGGAGTTTTGGGAGCGAATGAAAAATTTGGGTGGAAAGGGTGTTTTAACTCAACTTGCTTGTGGTGCCCGCCATAGACTGGAATTGATAACGGTTCCAACTGCTACCAATTCCATTATACCCGTTACGAGTAATTAGTAATGGTTTGAACCGCTACTAATTCCCCGTTACTTTTGCCCAATTTTGTAGTAGTGATTTTCACGGTGCATGTTTTTTTGTGTTTATTAAGGTTATATATAGCAAAGCAAGTATAAATATATGGATTCGTAATCAATGGTTTAAAATTATTTAATGGTAATATATTTTACTGGAATATTGACATCATTGTCCTTAATATAATATTGATGCTTCGTTGGTCAATATTTAACAACATGTGTGTGTGTATATATATGTATGACTATAAATTTAAATTGCCGCCTATACAAAATGTATACTATATCACTAATCTGTAAAACTTATTAATTACAACAGTATTCATAATAACTTGTAATATATATATGAGAATAATGGAGGAAAGATGCAATTGGAGGGAATTTCCTTTTGTGGCGTCGAAAAAATACATCCTTTATTTTTTCCGCCGATTGGCATCCACCATCTTCATCGTTATCATCTAAGATGTGGGTACACCTAATTTCATGTGATTCTACAACCTTTTCACCGTTGATTTAGTAATGTAAAAAGTTCTATTGTCGGTAAACCGTTAATTTTGAACCCACTAAATCAATGGTGAAAAGGTTGTAGAATCACATAAAATTTGGTGTATTCATATCTTAGATGCTAACAATGAAGATGGTAGGTGCTGATCATCGGAAAAAAAAGAAGAGAAGGTGTATTTTTCGACACCATAGGAGGAAATTCCCTCCTATGGCCTCTTTCCTCCATTAACCTCTCTCTCTCTATACACACACACCACTCACACATTGAATTGTAATATAATGCATAATACATCCGTGCAAACTTATTACGGATATAGAAACTTAATAAATCTAACATAATAATTTAACTGTTCAGTGTATAATAAAAAAACACATTGTGATACAATATTCTACTTCGACTCTTGGTTTACTCTAGCGTATTTATAACTACTATTTCTAACTTAACAAATTGCACTTTATTATTATAAATTGCTAACGTACAACAACTTCTAAACTTCTTATGGCAATTCACACAAATTTTTACGATACTGTTTTCTGGTCGTTATCTATAGTTTAACATACGTGGTGGACATTGGAGTAATTTGAGTTGTGTCTTCGATCAACGTAATCTCAGAAGTCTCATTACTAACTCGTGAATAGGCCCGTATTTTCTCGACTCTGGATGATAGTCTTGGGTCAGAGAATACTCTTACAGTGGTTGATGTTCACACTCAATCTGGCGTTAGATTATACTATTTTGACCTAAACTCAACAGAATCTCAGGAGTCATCACGCCCCGCTTCCCAAGATATGCAGACTATAGCACGTGACAGAGCGAACCATGCTACCTGTGGTTAGGAATCATCCTTTCACAGTCACATTACGGCTGTCTATCGGATAACAAGAACAGAAAAAAAATCTGGCTAGTACATGTCTATTTACCACAGTAAATCAAATCAAGAAAATGCATATAGCGGAAACGAATCAAATCCAATAAACAAGTCTGAATCATGTCTCAGTATGGACTCACATCAAAAGAAATAAAACTACGGAAATAAACAAACTAGACATCTCTAATAATATATGTCCAATTCCTCATTGCTCGGCTTGATTGCTAAAATATTCTCGATCTGTCTGCGATAAAAATAGAGGAACCGGGCCATGCAAAACCCAGACGTCAGTGCATCATAATATCAAAATAACAGTGATAATCAGGATATAACGATATAAGTAAACATGAATATAAATGTATAACACAGATATGAAACAATAAGGTATGTGTATGTATGGGGGTGTGATGTGTATTCTAAAACTGTGCTTCTAGCCTATCTATTCTTAAAGTCTTTGAAATCGGTTTAATGGAATCGTCGATGTAACTTAATAGTATCTCGTGCGTGCCCGGGACCACGGTCAAAATTCTCGGGTTGAATCCGAGACGTGCCGCTAAGCAGTAAACAGGTAACATGTACAGATGAATGATGTCGGCAACATCATCCCGGAGCTGGCCGAGCCTGTAAAAACCGATCAGTATAAGTATCGAACTGTTGAGTTACAAGTCGGATTTCATTATTGATTTCCCCTTACCCCCCAAGGTCATGTATTCAAGTCAGGTATTGATGATATAAATCTAATGCCAGCACTGGATCAAGCAGTTACAGGTTTTATCTATGCAGACAACAAGTTAAGTCCGTCAGGACAACAAGTCAGAATTATCGACATTAGCAATAAGATCCAAGTAACAAGTCTGGTAGTGGGTCGTGAACATATTATGTGATGCATATTAATCAAATAGATATCCCATATGAAACTGTAATCGATATCGGAACATGGTAAACAAAACTGATACCAGGATGCATATGTATCTATCTATAATAACCATTATGCGTCCATGACTATGTTTGATACAAACTAGATAATATGTTGTACTGATGTAGTAGTATAATGATATCATGATGTTCCGGTATGCAACTAGATATGCGATTATCAGTACGGATACGAACGAATATCGTAAAACTGTAAATATGTAATATTTACTGTATAATAAAACACATGTACTATTTTTATTCATATAGATATTGATATAATAACATAGCATGTTGCAAATTAAAACTTGCATGATCGGATCTCACGTCGAGATACGGATGCTACGTTCGACATCGGAATAACGTCGCGATGCAACTCACGCGTACAGGACTGGACCTAGCAAATCAGTGACGTGGAGTGATGACTAGGCTGGATGACGATGGTGATTGGGTTGTCTGGATCGTCGGCGACGCGCACAACTCCAACGAGACGGACGGAATATCAAGAAATGATCGGAGAAAGAGCAAGAAGAAGGAGAAGAAGAATGGTGTCTATTGTGTCGGCTCTGGGTTGGTGAGAATAGAGGCAAGACGACGACGATGTGGCTGTATCGACGAGGTGATTGGGGCTCTTAGGGTTGCTGTTTGGGTCATCGAGAAATCGGGGTTGATGGTTGATTTGTACGTAAAATTGTGTTTGTTTGTAGTTGTTAACCGCAATCAATAACGGTGTCGCGCCTAGCTAGACCGAGATGAGTACGGGTCGTCCTCTGGGAAACGTTGAATCTTTTATTCTTACTTTAGATGTGTTGAGAAAGAGAGGAGGGATAACGAATTTTGTGGAAAGGTTTCTAGATCTACGTTAAGCACTAATGCAAAAATATAGATCTAGATTATTTTAGGGATGTAGTTTATATAATAAGGGGGCTTGTAGGGTTCGTTAGGATTTAGTAGTTATGGATGATTAATTAAAAGTTACCCTTTTTATCCTTTAATAGATTTAAAACTAGAACGACGGTGATGCGTGTAGATTAGGGTTTCTGGAGGGAAAAGGAATCCCACTCTTAACCCCTATCTCGACACGGAACTCCGTTCATATCTAGCCTTTAACAAAACAATCATTAATCTAATCTCTAATCGCAGTCGGGACTAACAAAGAATTGTTAGCACGCCCGATTAGGATGTTAATGATTCTTTTGATAAAGTTCATAAACTTTATAGGACTTAAAAAGGGTTTAGGGATGTTCATCATCCATTAGCCTACCCTAATCCTACGAACCCTAACAAGAGGAGAATTACTCGCGCATGTTGGGAGAAAAAGAGATGGAAAGAAATTGCATAATTAAACTACGAAGAAATAGAATAAGAAAAAGAAAGCTACCTTTATTAATCAATAATATTCATTACACTTGAATCCTTAGAAAATGATTACAATTTCTAGTTGCTTCTCGATCTCTTCTAAGGAGGTAGACGAACAGTTGATGACCAGCCTGGATGCGCGAGCCGTCTTGGACTTCGTGATTGCGTCGGCTTGATAATTTTTCCAAGAGACTCTCGGTCCTTATTTATAGTCACAGAGCCAGAACCCTCGTTTCCTAATATGGAAACTAGTTGTTAGGATCCTAACCACCACAATCCCATATCTCAACTCTTCAAATCCGCGCCGGAACCGCGTCCATTGGATAGGTTTGGCCGTGGATCCGCCCCTTTTTGGTGAGATCATGGCTTCTAATTTTTGTAGCTTCATATCTGTAACACTTGGTGATCTTTTGAGTATCTAGACTTTGAAAATCTTTTCTACATTTCTACCAGAATTAGTTTCTTGAATATCTTTGGTAGATTTGATTTGCCAACTTTGATTTCCTTGATTTCATCCCTGAAAATTCTGCACAATAACTCAACAAACAATATTAGTAGAGTTTGTTTTATTGAGATATTAACTTAACCATTAAGAATTGGTCAAAGGTATTAATAAGGTAAGCATATTTAAATGGGTCAAATGTTACATGGATATTATATGCTTACATTTTCCTACCAAATGTTAATTATAATATATAAACACATGAAAATAGTATTTTTTACAGATAAACCCTCATATGTATCATATATTATAATAAACATCTTTTCTAATATAGAAATAGTAGGAAAAATGTCATATTAAATGTGCAGTTTTATCAACTGAACAAATACCCCCAAACTTATCTTTGATCGTCCCGAGCAAACTAGTTTATTCAAGAGAAGAAGAAAAAGAAAGGAGAAAAATAAGCACATTTTCGTAGGCAAACACAATTGCACTGAGCACGTGCAACAAGCCGTTAAACCTCTAGGTTTCCCTAGTAGGAGGAGTGTTGTCTCCTGAGGGTTTTCAGCGGATTACACCCACAAAATCCTATAATAAAAGAGAGATGGTGAAATTTACATATAAAGATAAGAACCATAAAAGAAATACTTTGAAAATTTAGAGTTTCCAACTACACTTGCTTTTCAGTTGTCATGAGCCCTATCTTAATAGTCACGAAAAGATGTTAGAAATCACATCATCCCTCAATAAAACATCGTCTTTATTCTTCATTCCTATCTTTCATCCAAATATCGATCATATACCCCTACGTGTGTGAATAGAACATCCCTGCACTCGGAGAATTCAATTCAAGCTATCATACTCTTGTCCATCTACCTTAGTACTTTTTAATTTGATGAATAATTAGATTTGCTCACACATTTTCATGCGACCGTTAATACTTCTTGAGATACTAACGGACCGATTACTCATGTGCTTGCTGATTAGGTGATAGTATTTTCCTCGTCTTGCACCACCTAAGGCTTAGCAGTGACTCCCAAACCAGTTGGTCTAAGGCACTAGGTGATGAAGCACCCTTGCTATATTTTTTTATTGCTGCCTTGGCGATACCAAAACCAGTGTTCATTTTTCTTTTCACCATTTTTATATTTTCTTCATTTATTATTTCCTTCATACTTTGGCTTTTAGACAAGAGCATTTCAAGGTATCCTCTACTATCTCGAGTTTCAAGACGTGTGTAAGTGCATATAGTAGGGTATCAACATTCAAATGTTTGGCTTCCAGAATAGAAACTATTTTTCAGACTTATTTTTATCCTCAGATTAGTGACTTCCTTCATCTTACTAACCCTTGGGACAACAGCTCATAACTACTTATTACTAGTTTGTTTAAGAAAACTTCTAATTTTCTTGGTTTTCTTAAACTATTCCTATCTTTTGGATGTAATTTTTCACTTTCTACTCTTTTGTTATAAAATAATTTTTTTTTAATTTTTTTTTTGAAAATGTTGTGCTTATGCAAAGTATGATGCAAATTGATGTGTAAATAAGCACAAACCTCCCCCAAACCTGTTTACAGCAGTGTCCTCACTGATGTCATCCGTTAAGCTCAAAAACCTGTAGACTTGGGAGGAAATTATTAATGGGGGCAAGATTATATGAAAGTGAAAATCTTTCCCCAAACTTATTTTAGGCTCACAATTTTGTAAAAATCATTTTCTTTCAAGAGCCAAAATATAACCCCCCCCCCAAACTTGAGTTAAACAATTTTAATCTTTTAAAATCACAAGAGGGGGTCAAGGTTATTGGTCAATGCCAAGCTTTGCAAAGACCGAAGGTCAACACCAACCATTCAAAAATTTTATCGATGAAGTACCAAGGTTGGTGGAAGAGCATGTCACCTTTCGACAAGAAAAAGTGGGGAGGTGATAAGAGGTGTAATGGAAAAGGATTGCGTCTCAATTTGGAGAGACGACACAGTGATAGTAATGATGGATTACTTGCATTATCATGATTGTCCAAAAGAAGGGGTGGAGGTCCAATTTCTTCGTCTTGGAGTTGATTCATCTCAACACCCGTGTCTTGTAAAAATGCGAGTTCATCAGCGAAAATTTCCTCAAAGCTTTCATCGATACCCCGAAGAATAATGTCATCAAAAAAAATGGGGTGATCGTCAGACTCTATAAAAAGTTCATCATCGGTGTTAGATGTTGACCCGGACAACTCGGTGGAAGTGTCCGTGTCAAGCAACAACATATGAAAAGAGTCAGAATTATGAGGTTGATCAAAATCGCTGCTGTCGACATCCATTAATTCGACAGAACACACATGAGCATAGGGTTCGGAGGGTTCACTTCCCAACTTGTAAATGTTAAGCTCAATTGACTTCTTTCCAAAGGATAGGGTCATAGAGCCGTTTCTACAATTGATTACTGCGTTGGAAGTGGCCAAAAAGGGTCGACCGAGTATCACCAGGATTTGATTGTGTGGGTTTGCCACAGGTTGTGTATCTAAAACAATAAAGTCTACGGGAAATATGAATTCCCCGACTTTGATTAACACATCCTCTTGCTCATCCCTAGGTTGGGTGATAGATCGATCGGCCATCTGAAGAGTGCAATGCGCAGGTTTTAACTCTCCGATCCCTAATTGCTCATAAACAGAATACGGAAGCAAATTAACACTAGCACCTAGATCGAGTAGAGCACGATTGATATTTTTACCCCCAATGGAAATAGAAATTGTAGGACTTCCGGGGTCCTTTCGTTTCTTGGGTAGTTGTTGTGTAAAAGCAGTGCTCACATTACTCGCAAGGAAAACTTTTTTAGGTACTTGAACTTTTCTCTTCCTAGTGCACAAGTCCTTTAGGATTTTCGCATATGACGGAACTTGTTGAATAGTATCTAGGAGAGGAATGTTTATGTTAACTTGCTTAAAAATTTCCACAATCTTCTCCATTTGTGGA
Organism: Agapanthus africanus; assembly: GCA_030015575.1. Lineage (NCBI taxonomy): Eukaryota > Viridiplantae > Streptophyta > Magnoliopsida > Asparagales > Amaryllidaceae > Agapanthus > Agapanthus africanus. The sequence goes on from CM057349.1 coordinate 426,223,321, forward strand.
CTTGGTCTGTTGCCCCTTAACCTGTTTGGATAAGGTGCTTTATCAATAAAGGTTTGGTCCAACATTGGAGAGGATTGTGGGGATGGAGTGGATCCCAGAATTGGAGTGGGGATCGTTTTAGGTAAATTCGAGAAAATGGGCGAAGGGTTCGAGCCTTGGGGAAAACGAAGAATAGGCTCGGATGAAGGTGGGAGACTAGACGAATTAGGGGAAGAAGAAGAAGCTGGGGTATCATTGGTGTCACTAACATCATCACATTGCTCACCCACTCGGTTAGTCAGCACTTTTCCCGATCTCAACGTAGTAACAACACTCACATTATAACTTTGTGAGTGGCCAGGATTAGGTATAGGTTAAGATGGGAGTTTCCCTTTCTCTCTCGCACTCATTGCGGCGTTTAACTATGCAAGTTGGTTTTCTATTGATTTAATACTCTCGCCGTGGAAGGCGGAGTCTTTCTGTATGGTATCAATAGAAGACTTCATCTCAGCCGACAATTGCATAGAATGTTTCATGAACATATCCAAAGTTTGTGCGAGTGAAAAGTTGTCAGTACCGGCCACTTGTGGTGTAGAAGTGTTGGCCGGATTTTGAAAATTTTGTGACTGAAAGGGGGGCTGATTCTGTGGTTGTGGTTGCTGTGGAGGAGGTCTTTGATAATTGCTTTGTTGATTTTGGTTCCAAGCAAAGTTAGGATGATTCCTTCATCCTTGATTGTACGTGGAAGAACAAGGATCGTTTCTAGGTCGCTGCTGGAAAGCAGCATTAGTTTGAAATGATGCATTCATAGGACATTCTTCCGTTAAGTGTGAAGGATCCGAACAACAACCACAGACGGTCTTAGGAAGCGTGACCTGATTTAGAGAGAATGATGAGAACTTGTTCTCAATAGCGTCGAGTTTCTTCTGTATCGCTGCCATTTCGGCTTTTACTGCGATAGAAACATCGAGCTGGTGAATACCTCCCTTAGATGAAGGTGATCTTACGCTTTCCCACTGCAAAGTGTTTTCAGCGAGGTCTTCCAGATACTTCCAAGCTTCATCGTCATCTTTAGACATGAAATTGCATTGACACATTGTTTCAAGCATCTGCTTTGTCACTGGATTAATGCCCTCATATATAATTCGACATAAATCCCATCTTTGTATTCCATGATGAGGACATTGGACAAGCAGATCCTTGAAACGTTCAAAGCACTTCCAAAATGGTTCATTGGGAAGATGGGTGAACTGGTTGATCTCGCTCCTAATATGGGCAGTCTTATGATTTGGGTAAAACTTCTTAAGAAATGCTATGACGAATTCATCCCAATTAGTGATAGTGTGTGCGACAGTATTGTAAAGCCATTTTTCTGCCAAGTCGCACAGTGTGAATGGGAGAAGACGCAAGCGCATAGCATCGACAGTCAACTGTGAAGTACCTATCATTGCGCATACGTTTTCGAATTTGGTGATGAAAACGTACGCGTCTTCCAACTCAAGCCCATGAAATTTGGGCAGTAGATTGATGTAGTGGGGTTTAATTTCGAAATTATCCCCGTTAGCTGGTAGAGAGATAGACAAGTGGGAAGGGGACCACGGATAGGATAGCATCTATCTTGGAGAAAGATGCACGGTGGATTCTGCGCACCTACGGGCGGTGGCAGCGTGGTGTTATAATCTGATGGAGTGCCGTCCATCTCGGTCGTGGTGTGTGGTAGTGGGGGAAAAGAAGATGAATAAGTACCGACTTTGGCATCGATAGCAGGAACGCGGACAAGACGGGCACTAGGATCCCGTGTCCAGCCGAGCATGCACTAAGCGGGTTTAGTGCAAGTGGCAGCGTGTGTGTGATTTAAAATTGGTTTGTTTTGAAAAAAGTGGGACTCAAGACAAATCACTCTACAATGCACAAACAACCCTAGAACTAAGGTTACCTAGGTCCAGTCTCTAGACCGCTCCTAGACTTCCAAAGGACAAGCCGTAGGATCAATCCTCTACCGCCTCTTTACTACCCTTGTAGCCAGGTAAGTGCCAGATGAGTGGGAGGCTCCCCACTACGAAAGTAGTGGTCCTAATTAAGTAACCACTCGCCTTGGACACACTTGCCTAGTCACCACAAAAGTAATGCGGATAAGCGATAGATTACCCACGACCTTCCTCTGTCCTTATTGAGCGCGACAGTCCTTAGAGTCTGGTCTAGATGTTTTTTAAATTAATGTAGGGTTGATGCAGATGCTCGGTTTGTGATTTGTGGGGCTTAGCAAGGGTGATGAAATCCCCACCTAATCTTGATTTGGTCTTTGCCCCTTAAAGTCCATATTAAAATATACAAAACAAAACCAATCATAAAACTTTTGCAAAAAGATTTTTGAGCGGCGCTATTTTGCAAAGAATTCTGCAGAAAATAGATTTTATTGGATTTTAGAGGACAGAGGAAGAGTTGAGAATCTTACCAGAGAAGTTTTTAACCCTAACTCCTTAGTTACGCCGCGTTTCCGCCGCCGAAAGGGCCTTCGTGCCGCGGTTCCGCCGCGAAGTGGAGGGATCAGGTGATGAAAATTTTTCTTTGGCCTCCTGTACTCCTCTGGATCTCTAAGAATGTCTCTGTCTCCTGTTTCCTCAAGTCTGCGACTCCAGATCTCCTTGCAAAAATTCACGCACAAATCGTTAAATATGCAATTTGCAGTTTTGTTTTAATTATGATATGTATCAAGTAAGAATTCAACACAAATAGTAAGAATAAAGAATTACGCACGTAACCCCGGCAACGGCGCCATTTGATTTGTACGTGAAATTGTGTTTGTTTGTAGTTGTTAACCGCAATCAATAACGGTGTCGCGCGTAGCTAGACCGAGATGAGTACGGGTCGTCCTCTGGGAAACGTTGAATCTTTTATTCTTACTTTAGATGTGTTGAGAAAGAGAGGAGCGATAAAGAATTTTGTGGAAAGGTTTCTAGATCTACGTTAAGCACTAATGAAAAAATATAGATCTAGATTATTTTAGGGATGTAGTTAATATAATAAGGGGGCTTGTAGGGTTCGTTAGGATTTAGTAGTTATGGATGATTAATTAAAAGTTACCCTTTTTATCCTTTAATAGATTTAAAACTAGAACGACGGTGATGCGTGTAGATTAGGGTTTCTGGAGGGAAAAGGAATCCCACTCTTAACCCCTATCTCGACACGGAACTCCGTTCATATCTAACCTTTACCAAAACAATCATTAATCTAATCTCTAATCGCGGTCGGGACTAACAAAAAATTATTAGCGCGCCCGATTAGGATGTTAATGATTCTTTTGATAAAGTTCATAAACTTTATAGGACTTAAAAAGGGTTTAGAGATGTTCATCATCCATTAGCCTACCATAATCCTACGAACCCTAACAAGCGGAGAATTACTCGTGCATGTTGGGAGAAAAAGAGATGGAAAGAAATTGCATAATTAAACTACGAAGAAATAGAATAAGAAAAAGAAAGCTACCTTTATTAATCAACAATATTCATTACACTTGAATCCTTAGAAAATGATTACAATTTCTAGTTGCTTCTCGATCTCTTCTAAGGAGGTAGACGAACAGTTGATGACCAGCCTGGATGCGTGAGCCGTCTTGGACTTCGTGATCGCGTCGGCTTGATAATTTTTCCAAGAGGCTCTCGGTCCTTATTTATAGTCACAGAGCCAGAACCCTCGTTTCCTAATATGGAAACTAGTTGTTAGGATCCTAACCACCATAATCCCATATCTCAACTCTTCAAATCCGCGGCGGAACCGCGTCCATTGGATAGGTTTGGCCGCGGATCCGCCCCTTTTTGGTGAGATCATGGCCTCTAATTTTTGTTGCTTCATATCTGTAACACTTGGTAATCTTTTGAGTATCTAGACTTTGAAAATCTTTTCTACATTTCTACCAGAATTAGTTTCTTGAATATCTTTGGTAGATTTGATTTGCCAACTTTGATTTCCTTGATTTCAGCCCTGAAAATTCTGCATAATAACTCAACAAACAATATTAGTAGAGTTTGTTTTTTTGAGATATTAACTTAACCATTAAGAATTGGTCAAAGGTATTAATAAGGTAAGCATATTTAAATGGGCCAAATGTTACATGGATATTATATGCTTACATTTTCCTACCAAATGTTAATTATAATATATAAACACATGAAAATAGTATTTTTTATAGATAAACCCTCATATGTATCATATATTATAATAAACACCTTTTCTAATATAGAAATAGTAGGAAAAATGTCATATTAAATGCGCAGTTTTATCAACTGAACAATGGTGGTGGTGGAGGGTGTGGTGAATGTGGTGGTCAGGATGTCGGGGAGAGGAGAGTGGGATGAGGAAGTGACGGTGGGATGAGGATGATGGTGATGGCGAGTCTCCAGCAGTGAGAGTGTAAGGTTTCTTGGGTTGCTGCTGGTGCAGGGTGGCATCGTGGGGGTTGTGGTTTCTCGGGGATGGAGAAGGAAGATGAAAGTGGAGAAGGCGAGGGGACGAGGGCGGGGGACGAGGGCATCGAGTTCAGAGGTTTGAGCGTAGGGTTTGGGTTCTTGTCGCGGGAGAGGTGAGGAAAGAAAGGAGAGAGAGAATAAGCTGGTGAGGTTTGATTAAATAAAGGTTATTAATATATACATAAGAAAGATAGAGACAGAGGGATATAGAGAGAGATACCGTAGAAGAGAGAGAGGGATGATAATATAATGATTAGTTAAATATTAATATATATTATATATCTATTAGTTTTTATATACATACTATTAGTTTAAGTTTTAGAAATATTATTATAATATATATATTCTGGGCTATATCAAATTACTCCGAAAAATACCAGGGGTCTCATCTAAAAATCTAGTTTTAAAATATGGAGAATATACGTATAAATTAGAACCATAATGTGATACTCGGTCTGTAAAAATGCATACCTTCAAGTACGGATCTACGTAAATATACGTAGCGATCCAAACAAAACTGTTTTAACAATTTGGACGTGAACACGATGTATGGATGCAAACATATGATATGGGGTATGATACCATACCATGCTAGATATCAAAATATATTATTTGGTTATTATGTGTATTATTTAAATATATGCAGATAAGAAATATATCATGTGTGTGTATAGAATCTAGATGTGCATGGATCTTCTATACCAGCAAATATATGACGTAATTTTGAACTATGATGGGTTTCAATCATGCAGGTCGGGTCGAATATTAACCACAGTTACCAAATGCATTATCCGCACCCAAAAGGAAATAATCAAGAAATCTGTAGCAAGATTAGAAAATACCCCAAATAAAATATCGTATAATAGTGCTAGGGTGTTACATTATACCCAAGTACAAAAGAATTTCATCTTCGAAATTCCCGGAACAAGAAAAGACAAGAAAACACGGATCTAAGAAAAGAGGTGTGGAAACTTATGTTGGATCTTGTCTTCACATTCCCAAGTAGATTCTCCGTGCGAACGATTCCCCCATGAAACGAGTAATAGTGGGATAACTTTGTTCTTGAGGACTTTTTCTCGTCGATCCACAATCGCCATTGGTCACTCTTCATATGTTAAATCTTCCCTTACGGTCATGCGTCTAATCTCTAACATACTTATGGAGTTGAGTTACATAAAACACGTCATGAACACCCGACAAGGATGGTAGTAACACCAATCGATAAGCTATCTCTCCAACACGCTCTCGATAATACCGAAAGGCCCCACAAATCGAGAACTAAGCTTAGCTCGACTACCAAATCGAATCACTGCTCTGGTCGGTGATATCTTCAAGAATACCAGATCACCAACTGCGAACTCCAGAGGTCTTCTTCCTGTATTAGCCCAACTTTTCTGTCGATCTTGTGCCGCCTTCATATGATTTCGGATCACATTAACTTTCTCTACCGTTAGCACAATAAGATCCGGTCCCAATAATCTTCTTTCTCCAATATCGTCCTAACAGACAGGCAAGCGACACTTACGACCGTATAATATTTCGAATGGAGCCATTTGTATAGCCGCCTGGAAACTATTATTATAAGAAAACTCCACCAAGTGCAAATGATCCTCCCATGAACCCTTGAAGTCTAATATGCATGCTCTCAACATATCTTCAAGAGTTTGGATCATTCTTTCAGACTAGCAATCTGTCTGCGGATGATAGGGTGTGCTAAACTTCAAGCGAGTTCCCAAACTTTCCTGTAGACTCCTCTAAAAGTGTGATAAAAATCGAGTATCACGATCCGAAACGATACTCACGGGTACTCCATGAAATCTCACAATTCCCTGCATGTACCGCTCTGCTAAAGTCTCCATCGATTGACCAACACGAAATGGTATAAAGTGAGCTTCCTTGGTCAATCGTTCGACAATAACCCAAACTACATTATTGCTCTTTGGACTCCGTGGTAATGCTGTTACGAAATCCATGGTTATATGTTTTCACTTCCATTGAGAAATCGAAAATGATTGCAACAAACCGGCTACCATTTGATGTTCAGCTTTGACTTGCTGACACACCAAACACTTCGATACATAGCGAACAATCTCCCTTTTCATGCCTTCCTACCAGAAATGTTGTCGTAGATCTCGGTACATCTTTGTGCCTCCCGGATGTACGGAATATGCGGAACTATGAGCCTCCTTCATTACTTCTTCACGAACATCTCCTTTAGGCACACATAGACGACTACCATATCGTAACGAACCATCTTCATGGATTAACAAGTCCGTTCGAAGTCCCGCTTCTACATGTTCTCAAAACTTATGAAACCTTGGATCGTGCGACTGCGCTGCTTTAATGTTATCGATCAGGGATGACTGTACTTGCAATTGTATCAACTGTCCTGAGGAATTCAGTAGTACAATCTCCAACTCGAACCTCTGAAGATCGGCTATGATCTCCTTCTGTGCGGTCAACATCCGTATTGCTGGCAACCGACTTAGAGCATTCGGCACTACATTAATTTTCTCCGGATGGTATTTTAGATCAAGATCATAGTCGGTCATCAGCTCCAACCATCTACGCTGCCTCATGTTGAGCTCTTTCTATGTGAACAAATATTTTAGGCTTTTGTGATCGGTAAATACTTCTACCCTTTCGCCCAATAAGTAGTGTCTCCATTTCTTCAAAGCAAAAATCACTGCTGCTAGCTCTAAATCATGAGTTGTATAGTTCTTCTCATGAGTCTTCAATTGTCTTGACGCATAGGCTATAAAATTCCCATGCTGCATTAGAACACATCCCAAGCTTTTCCCAGATGCATCGCTATGATTAACCAGCCCTCCGAAACCGTCTGGGATTGTCAGAATAGGAGCGGTGGTCAATCTTTACTTCAACGCTTCAAAAGCTGATGCACATTTCTCCGTCCATACGAACGGTACCTCCTTTCGGGTTAGCTTGGTCAATGGTTCAGCTATTCGAGCGAAGTACTCTACAAACCTTCTATAATATCCGGCAAGCCCAAGAAAATTTCTGATCTCACCTATATTCTTTGGAATTGGCCAATCATGAACAGCTGCAACCTTTTCAGGGTCAACAACAATTCCATCTTTGGATACAACATGACCAAGAACTTCACTTCTTCGAGCCAAAACTCGCACTTGCTCATCTTAGCATATAACCTTTCTTGCCTCAACGTTTGCAGTGAGATTCTCAAGTGTTCTGCATGCACTTCCTTACTTCTCGAATAGACCAGAATATCATCAATAAACACCACTATGAACTGGTCCAGATACGGTGAAAAGATTCGGTTCATCAAATCCATAAATATTGCCGGTGCATTAGTAACTTCAAATGGCATCAATAAGTACTCGTAATTCCCATATCGAGTTCGGAACGCTGTCTTGCAAATATATTCTGATTTCACCCGAACTTGATGATATCCGGATCACAAATCCAACTTCGAGAATACTCTCACGCCACTGAGTCGATCGAATAATTCGCTGATGCGAGGGATTGGGTTCTTGTTCTTAATAGTCATCCGGTTTAATTCTCAATAATCAATGCACATCCACCGCGTGCCATCCTTCTACTTGACTAGAAGAACTGGAGCTTCCCATGGTGAATTGCTGCTGCGTATTCAACCCTTTTCTAGCAATTCGGCAACTTGTTTCTTTAGTTCTTCCAATTCCACCGGCGCTATTGGATAATAAACCTTTGAAATCGGCACTGCTCTAGGAATAAGATCAATCGCGAACTCCACATCTCGTTTTGGCGGTAAACCCGAGATGTCTTCGAACACATCCATAAACTCTCGAACTACTGCTAATGCTTCCTCCTTATCTACTTCCATCGACGAAAGAACGACACCTGTCGGCCTAGCCCTAAATTCGACTGGCCCGACAGATTTGCTACCTCCTGAAAATATAAACTCCAGATGTCCGGAAATCTGGAAAATCACTTTCTTTATCCTGTGTTTACCGCCGAAAACAGAGACGAGATCGCGTAGGATCGTCTTTCCTGAATTTGGGGGCAGCTACTATTTGGGTTTATCCTTCCACCTCTCCGAAGATACCAAGTTGATTTATGGCACCGTGTATCGGAAGTCTGGATGGATGTGGCCGTTGTAGCAGACTTCGTCAGATTCCCCTTATTTGCGAGGGGTTTTTGATTTTGGGGATGCTCTTCCCTGCAGGCGCAAGCCCCTGCAGTTAATTACGTTACCGCGTAGCGATAACCACTTTCTCCTGCTCCAGATGTTCACTTCGTATCGTGTGTGTTTGTTTTATTTTTGGTTGCCCGTGGATTGTATACGGAGACTAATTTGTGTTGTCGCCCATAGGGCGTGGATTAGTCCAAATCCGTATTTTCTTAGATTTGGGTTTGGTTTGATTTAAGGATCGTTAACCTTGTTTGAGATTAAGATTGACTTAAATATTTGTTAAGGATACGTTAATCCAATGTTAGACTAAGATCTACTTAACGGGGGTTCAGGATCATTTTTGATCCAACGAAAGAGCGTTTGGGCTCTATCGTTTTAGTTTAGGGACGTTACGGTCCATAGATCACCATTTTTTTGGGTGAGGGTTTAGTTTAAGGATGTTGCGGTCCATTAGGATATGTTCATGGATTTGAGAGTGCATCCAAGAGCTGTTAGTTATTGGGACCCCCTACCTCTCTGATATCGTTGAAGAATTACAACGACATATATCAGAGGTGTGGAGAGATGTACCCTTGAACCGAACTCCAGATTGAAGGGAGATATCATGGTGGAACGAACATTTTTTTAGATGCCACGTGTCAGGAGATCATTGGTCATCTCTAGGACTAAGATCGATTTGGGGGACTGAGTATAGGAAGGTTCGGTTGATTGATGGTCAAAAAGCTTTTGGCCTCGGGAGATTTGGCTAATTTGGGCTAAGGCTGGCCTCTCACAGTGTTAAACACTGATAAATGTTTGGCGCTCACGTGCTCCCACGTGAGGCTCTTAAGCAGTGCTAAACACTGAAATTTGGAGCACTCACGTGTGGCACGTGAGGCACCTGAATATTGGGCACTGTTTCTTTTGGGCTTATTCCCTCGTTCTATACATATAAGTGTTAAACACTTAAATCTTGCAACCATCACGTGTAGACACGTGAGGCGCCACCAAGTTGGGCACTGTCTCCTTTGAATTTATCTTCCTATTCTTTTCTAAGTGCTAAGCACTATTGGAGGTCACGTGGGATCACATGACTCGATCTCAATTGTTCCTTTTCGTTTCTCAGAGGTGCTCACGTGGGAACATGTGATCTGTCGTTATAGCGTTAAACGCTAATATGTATGGAACTCTTGCTCTAAGTCTTGAGAATTCCAAGTCCTTTGTCTATAAGAATTAAATTCTTACGCAGGGTTGAACCCTAATTCTATCAGAGGAATTAAATTCCTATATCTTTGGAAGAATTAAATTCTTCAAACCTGGTTCTTTCCTCTAAGTTTTGGGACTGCAGAACAGAATCTCCCCGATGAGAATTAAATTCTCAATTTGTGGGGAGATCTGCTTCTGCAGACCTCAACCAGAGGAAGAACTAAGTTCTTTTTTTTTTTGAAAGAGTTAAACTCTTGTAAAAGAAGATAAAATGATCTCTAATTCTTTTTCCTCACCTAGGGTTTCTTTTTCTTTTAAAGAGAGCTCCTCTTCTTTTTGTTTTCTCAAATCTTATGGGGGGTCTCCTCTGTATAAGACTTGAAGTCTTGGGGCCTTTATATAGTGTAGGCAAGTTTATTGATTTAGTTAAAGAAATCTCTCATCGAGAGATCCTTAATTGATTTGGGGATTTTATCCACCGTTAGATCTTTGATCTAAGGACTTCTGTTTTACAGAAAATATTTTTCTTGTTTTTTAACAAGATTGGGAAAATATTTTCCATACAGAGCTTATTCTGTAGCTTGGTGATTTTTAATCACCATTGGATCTTTAATCCAACGGTGCTCTGTTTTACAGAGCGTAATCTTTCTTGTTTAGAAAGATTGGGGAAAATATTTTCCCTTACAGAGTTTATTCTGTAACTTGGTGATTTTTAATCACCATTGGATCTTTAATCCAACGGTGCCCTGTTTTACAGAGTATAATCTTTCTTGTTTAGGAAGATTGGGAAAATATTTTCCCCTACAGAGCTTATTCTGTAGCTTAGTGATTTTTAATCACCATTGGATCTTTAATCCAACGGTGCTCTGTTTTACAGAGCATAATCTTTCTTGTTTGGAAAGATTGGGAAAATATTTTCCCCTACAGAGCTTATTCTGTAGCTTGGTGATTTTTAATCACCATTGGATCTTTAATCCAATGGTGCTCTGTTTTACAGAGCGTAATCCTTCTTATTTAGAAAGATTTGAGAAGTATTTTCTCAATCAGAATCTAATTCTGTGTTTTGATGATTTATCATCTCCGTTGGATCTTTGATCCAACGGCATAGAACTTTTAGTTCTGGCACCGACACTCTCATGCGGGACACGTGAGGCGCTGCCTCAGAGTTTTTTAACTCTTGACGCTGGCGCCCTCGTGCAAGGCACGTGAGGCGATGCCTCAGAGTTTTTAACACTTAGCGCTGACGCCCTCGTGCAAGGCACGTGAGGTGCTGCCTCATTTTAAATTTTGAACAGAGCCTTGCTCTTCTATTATTGGGGGGAAACAAATGCCCCCCCACCGTTGCGCTCACGTGGCTCACACGTGAGTGCAACGGTAGCTGCTTTTCCACCGTTGGATCTTCTTGGAATTTGGATCATCTTCCCATGCCTATAAGTAAGGCCTTTGGCCCTTGAGATGACTGTTGTTCATCTTCTTTTGTTCTTCTTTCTTCTGAGAATTTAGTTCACCTTTCAGAGTTTAGATCTCTGTCCAAAGAAATCTCTTCTTAGAGTTAAAACTCTGCTCAAAAACTTGGTAAGGATTATAATCGAACCCCTTGACAGAGCTTTGCTCTTCTGAGATCGTAGATCTTAAGATGTATTTTAGGGTTTCTTTAACCCGTTAAATGAAAACAGAGCTTTGCTCTTCTTAGATCATAGGTCTGAAAAATCTTTTTTTAGGGATTCTTAACCCGTTAATGAAGAACTCTTAGAGTTTTTAGGATTTTTATTTCAGATCTTTAAAGATCTTGGGGTTTTACAGAGCATAGCTCTTTAGAAATTTTTGGGGAATTTTATTCCCTTCTTAATTGACAGATGTAAATTCTGTCTGCAGAGCACTCTGCTCTCGAGGGAGTTCAACTCCTTGGCCCAACGAGTCTCCCATTAAATGAGAATCCTTTTAGAATTTCCTCCTTAATGAGTGACTGTCTCATCAATGATGAGCCGTCACTTTGATTTTGTGGGTCCCCCTTGGTCCCTTTCTCCTGCATTGCAGTGTGGTACAATTTTAAAGTACCAAGTGTCAGAATAGCGTTGGCAACTAACCCTCGCCTTTTTTGTGTAGGTGCCATGGCTTTCGATTCTTCCTTTCCTTTTGTTCGTTCAGAGAGCACCTTCGCTGACGCGCCCGTGGATAGGGAAGTCTTCGCACTCATTAAAGATCACGACCCGGAGCAGAAATCTCTTCATCTATGGGGGTCGTGGTACAATCAAATCATCCAGGATCGGCGTAGTTTTTCTTGCGCGGTACCCTCAGATCCCATTTCAGCGATTCACTACGCCGACTCGTCTCAGGTGAATTACGCCGCAGAGGAGGTCAACTGGACCTCAGAGGGTCGCCTTCAGCCTTCAATGGCCTCAATACCTATACAGCCGTCGATGGCTTTGGATATTTTAGGGCGGCACATATGTCAAGGCGAGTCGTGCCCTTAGGGACAAGTGTACATGATTGGCTTGACTCCTCACCATTCAGCCAGATATCCACAGTGGGCTCGATATATTTTGTCGGCCAAGAAATCACTGCTGCTGAAGCTCGGGTTTTACCCCGCAATTTATGCGTCTCTTTTCCAGTATTCCACGCCCCCTGTATGGTGGGTCAAAGCTTTCTTGGAACAATGGAACATCCCGACTCACACATTTCTTCTATCAGATCGGGAAGTTTCAATCTCCTTGGAGGAGTTCACGGAGATCTCCGGCTTACCTGTCAGAAAGGAACATTATGAGGAGATACTTCCCCCTGATGGGTACATCTTCGCCACCAAATCAGTGGTGATGGGCCTTACTCCAGAGAATGCCATCCAACATTGATTCCCGAGCCTGATCAAGGTGTTGAACATTTACGGGAGCCTATTTCTAGAGTCTGTAGGGCATGGAGTCAGCTTCACAGACTTCATCGCTCGCTTTCTTCGCCCAGAAGTTTTATCAAAATAAGCTGCGAAATTCGCCAAGCTTGATTACCCGTTTGGCTTTGGTTTGGATAACCAGCCGACGGCGGAAGCAGATTTAAGAAGCTTCTTCATTCCGGATACCCCGGTTGTCCCTTTCGCAGAACTTGCTGCTTCAGATGTCAATGAAGAGACGTTCTTCCTGGGGTTTATTGGGTTGTGGTTGAACTGGTTCGTGTTTCCGATGCACCCTCGCTATATGAGGCCGTCAATCTTTTATCCATTCCACCGCATGGTTGCAGGGACGCGTGTGGCCGTTGGGATTGCGGGGCTGGCTCATCTATACCACGACATGAGCTTAGCAGTGGAGACTACTCAACCTGGAGTAAAGCCTGTACATCTCCCGCTGCACTACTTTACGTCCTGGGTCGAAATGCAAGTGATTGATGCTTTCGGAGTCCACAAACGGCCCCGCTTCTATGACAGCTATAACTTTCCTCGGATCATGTTTCTAGTTGATGCTTCTGCATTAGATCCGTCGCAACAAGAGGCTCGATGTCTGGTCCTTCGCCCGCGTATGGTCGGGGATAGCATGACTTTTGTCGACAGAGTCTTAATATCGGCAAGGAATCTACCAAGGCAGTGCAACCGCTGCATGATACTTTCAAAGACGGGGCTCCTACGTTGAAGGCTCTGGAGATCCTGCATTTATATTCAATCAGGCCAGGCTTTCTTGTGTTCAGGCAAGGCGCCTCGGCATTGTTCATGAGGTATAATCCATACCATTTTGCTCAACAGTTGGGTTACGATCAGGATGTCCTGCTCGAGACTTTCTGCCTGTTGCTACGGAAGAGGGTATCCGCAGCGCACCGCACCACTTCATGCGGCTAAACACGGGGTCTAGCTTTCTCGTCAGCGAGCCAAGCTACGTGCCGAAAGCTTCGAATGCCTACGTGGCGTGGTATCAGCATGCGACAGGTGCTGTTGTCAGGGAAGAGAGACGGCTATTGCTTGATCACAAGGATGCTGACCCAGCTGGTAATCCAGCAGTTCCTTTGAACCGACGGACTACCGTTCGTCCTTCCTTAAGAGAAGCTATTGCGGTTGTGGTCCCGCGCGCCTTCCCTGAGAAGCTTCTACCCCGTGTTCCTGTAGAAACGGTAGCTGTAGCGTCCCCGGAGTCTGGCATTGGTGTGGAAATTGGGACCCGCCGCCAGAAGATGCCCGTTAAGTGCAAGCTCTTGTCATTGGCCGCTGGCGCTCGCTCTCAAAAGAAGAAGTCGTTGTTTTCTGCCGACGTTATATTTGGCCAGGAGCCACATGCTCCTTACAGCGAGGGTTTGTGCGAGTATGGGCCCAATGAGGATTTATTCATCATGCATGCAGATGATACTGACCTCCAGGCTGCCCTTGTGGCTTCCGAACGACAAGCTCGCGCAGAAGCGGTGCTAATTACTATCGCGAAATCTCTTTTCAGTTATGTTCTTCCGTGGTTATCTCTTTTCTCTTTGTTATGTTTGTATTGATGCTTTCTTTTTCCACAGGTATTTCTGCCGAAGAGGCTCTCGCGGCTTGCCTCCGTACATTCGAAGAGGAAGAGAGGCTCCGTGCTTCTCTAGGCCTAAATTCAATTTATTATGCCTTTATTCTTTTTTTTTATTCGTGCTCGGACCCTCTCTTTCATCTTGTTGCAGGGACTACCTTGACTCGGGTTATTCCAAGTGAAGTGCCGGTCCCGAGCAACGATGCTGTAAAACTTTCAGAGCTAGTTATTGTGGCCCCAGCTCTCCCAACGTCCCCGCAGGAGGCTTTGCTGAAGCAGACAATGAAGGACGCCGTAACGGCTCCAAAGGAAGAGCTTGGTTCGGACGACGACGTCCCCTTGTCAGAGGTCTTGAAGAGATCGGTTCTCACTGATTAGACTGAGAATAAGCATAGGAAGCATGCGGTGAGGGAACACGATGCCGGTTTGGCTGTAGGTGCAGGCTCAAGCAGCGTTCCGCTTGCTGAAACTCCTTCGGTGGATGTTCCTTCTGCCTTGTCTACTGCCCGTAGATAGGTTGCACGCGCAGCTCGGGAAGAGACTGAAAGGTTGCTCCAAGGTAACGTAACGCCGAGTCTTTTATTAGAACTTGGTCTTCGAATTTTGACATATGCATTTTCTGCGGGGCCAAGTCTTGGCGATGGGATGACGGGTGAAACCTTAGCGGTTACCGTGCCCGAAGTTGCTACCCTTTCTTTGGAATCTGGGACTGTTTAGACCGCTGCCCTTTCTTCCTGTGGCTCCTTGGTATCGGCGGGCGTCGCAAACGTCACGGCGGCCTTTGTCGAGTCAGGGGATGAAGCTATGGGCGCGGAATCTACTCCTCTGAGAGAGAGCGAAGAAGCTGTTACACCCGGTGACGCCTCCGTCATGGTTTCAGTCCATGATTTATCAGGTAATCGCTGAGTCGCTATTTACAAGCTTTACAATCTTGTTTAGCCCTCCTAATGATATTTTGTTTGTCTTGAGTACAGGCGTGGTGAATCCCGAGGTTGTGCCATCTGAAGAAGCGTCACCAGTCGCTGCTCTGACGGTCGCCGTCCCTTCTCCTTCTTCCATGCCCTCTCAAATATTGGAAGGTATGGGTTTGTGAATTATCGGTTTCACTGTGGTACCATCCTCTTTGTATTGACAGGATACTGTCGCAACCCTGCATGAGTCCTTTCCGACCATTTATACCAGGTGTTGAATCCACATTTCTCTTTCCAGTCAGAAATCGCTCCACCTTCTGGTATTGGTTAGTATATTCTTCAGCTAATGTCTCCCTCTTTATTTTATGAATAGCTGTATTGTTGCTAAGTATTCTTTATATTGATCGCAACGTCACGGATCGGAGGAGGAGACGAGAGAATAGCCGCGCCTCCGGTACTCCTCATTCTGCTACCTGCCACAGCCGGTATAAGAGACTCCATCCCTCGTGTATCTTTCTTTACATCCTGAGTCGACATTTAACCATAATTTGTTTTGCAGCAATTGCACCGGCTCCAGCTCCTTTTGTGTCTCGCATTCCAATGCATGCAGGGCCCTTTGCTAAACGCACATCTTCCAAGGGCGCTGCGAATAGTCGGCGAATGCTGAGTGAATTCATCGAAGATATCGATGCCGAGGCCCTTACATCAGTTGCAGATTTTACTGTCGAAGTTAACCCAATGCTAGCGACGCTTGTGAACTTCCATGATGAAGATCTTGTCGGTTCTTGGGTTGATTACTGCAGAGAGATCGAGGCTTGCCTACACGAGATTGAGCTCCAGCGTCCAGCTCTTGAAGTAATAAATTATAACTCTCAGCAGGCTGCTTGGATCGAGCGTAGTGTTCCTTTCATTCGCCATTTTGAACAAAAGGCGACCTTGAGACGAAAGGAACATGAGGTGGCTTCTAACGAATCCGTCCGACTGCGCGCCCAGATTGAAGCGAATGCCGCACGGCTGAAAGCCATTTTCGACAGTCTCCAGAGATGTATTTCGGATGGGTTGATGCTAAGGCGGGCACTTGACTTCGCTGAGCGGGTCATACAAAACTGTGAAGCTGCCACGCTAGAAGCCGATGGGAAGCTTTCGTCCTGTTTACAGCAACAAGCTCAAGTGGAAGCGGAGTTGGCTGCGGTGGCTGATCACGAGAAAGGATTGAGAGGAACACGTGAGCGGCTTGCTGATTTGTTGAAGACGCATCCTTCTCAATAACCGTCTTTGTACCCCCTTTTTTTTATTGTAGCTTGCGTTTTATGAATAACATGTATTCATTTTGATTCCTTTGTGAAATGTATCTTGTATTCACTTGAATTCATGAATAAAAGACTTCTTTCATTTTATATGGGCGTGTCCCTTTAGCAAATGCGTCTTGTAGATAGCTTACTTTGATCTCCTTGCAAGGCAACAATGGCTTAGAAGACAGGTTTAGATCTGCCACCTAAAACTTTTCAACTTTATGAGCCGTGAGGGTCTCATAAAGACTTTTCTCCCTACGAGTCGAGAGGATCCCGTAGGTGTCTTTTCTTCTTAGGAGTCGTGAGGGCTCCAAAGTGCGTTTTCTCTTGAGAGTCGTAAGGATATCACAAGAGAATTTCTCCCGCTTACAAGTCGAGAGGACTCGTAAGTGGTTGTTTCCCTCCTTGTCGAGATTCGACATCGGAGAGTGTAGCCCGTGAATAATATGCAGTAGTCCATCTTGGACCGACTTACAAGGCCCCAGTGCTTAGGGAACATGTTCTTATCCCCATTTCCTAAGGCTTTTCCTTACGAGTTGAGACGAATCGAGAAGTTCTCGCAAGGACACTAATTTCCTCATGAGTCAAGACGAATCGAGAAGTTCTCGCGAGGGTTTCCTAATGTCACAGTTAACTCCTGCTAATAGGAGTCCGTTAGGGTCTGTGGTACTAGGTGTTTTTACCCATCGCGTTGGCCGATATATTTCCCGATATGCAATCTTGTTGTTCGGGTAGCCCCGCGACTGTCGTGTCTCTGATCCCTTCGCAGGCTGGACAAAACGTCTTCAAGTAATCTTCCAGGTAATATTACTGTCGAAAGAGCAAGCGTTAGGGATATTCCATGTCGCTTTTTACTTAAGGATAGGCTCAGTTTGGGAGCCCCGATGAGTCATGACCACCCCGCGCTGGAGTGGGATGGTCTCCGATAGTCTTCCAGGTCTTATTTGAGTTGCCTCCAAGACCCTGAAGCTAGGGATCTTCCTTTGCTTCGTTGGTTGACATTGTGTCTGCAATATTGCAATGAATGTCGAGGTTGTCTCTGGGTTGTCTGTGAACCGTCGAGGTTTGGAACTAGGTGACTTTGCCGTGGCTCCGTTTGTTGATGCCGCGCCTGTATCCTGCTGCAGGGAAGAAGAATGCTGTTTGGTTGATCTCTAAGCTGTGGATGCCGCCTTCGAGACTTGGAACTAGGAATTTTGCCATGGCTCCGAGGTAGTCTCTAGGTTTTCTGTAAACCGTCGAGATTTGGAATTAGGGGACTTTGTCGTGGCTCCGAGGTGGTCTGTAGGCTGTCTGTGAACCGTCGAGATTTGGAACTAGTGGACTTTGTCGTAGCTCCGAGGTAGTCTCTAGGTTTTCTGTGAACCGTCGAGATTTGGAACTAGGGGACTTTGCCGTGGCTCCGAGATAGTCTCTAGGTTGTCTGTGAACCGTCGAGATTTGGAACTAGGGGACTTCGCCGTGGCTCCGATGTAGTCTCTAGGATTTCTGTGAACCGTCAAGATTTGGAACTAAGGGACTTTGTCGTGGCTCCGAGGTAGTCTCTAGGTTTTCTGTGAACCGTCGAGATTTGGAACTAGGGGACTTTGCCCTGGCTCCGAGGTAGTCTCTATGTTGTCTGTGAACCGTCGAGATTTGGAACTAGTGGACTTCGCCGTGGCTCCGTCTTGCTGACGTCGTATCTGCTTCTGGTTGGAACAAGAATGAATGCCGTTATTGATTTCCGGCTGTAGGTGTATCCATCGAGATATGGCTTCCTTTTGGCGAAGCCTGGTGGGACGATATGTTTCCCTTTCTGTTTGTGCCTATGGATTGTATACAGGGGTCAATATGATCTTACCCGCAGGGCAGAAATTTCATTTTTTTTCGTGATGCTCTACCATTTCAGCTTTTTATATCGCGAAAGTCACGATTGCCCAATCATTTCGGCTATTTTTGTATGTATATATTTTACTTGCTAATTTTTGTTGCAAGTCGCCCTATCATTTCGGCTATTTCATATGCATTTTTGGCTCGCTGATTTTTATTGCGAGTATGGAACTTGAGGTCTGATACCAATCTTAGCATCAGCATCGCTGCGACTGGAACATTTCCGGGAGCGAATCATCATTTGCCGTGAAAGGACTTGGAATTTGATACCGATTTAGGCATCAACATCGCTACCACTGGGACATTGCCAGGAGCGAATCATCATTTGCCCTTGTCGATTCGAACAAAGGTGGCTGAGCAAACAGGGTTAGGATCTTGTCGACTAAGACTTTTGACTTCATAAGCTGTAAGGGTCTCATAAAGGTGTTTCTCCCTACGAGTCGTGAGGATTTCATAGGTGTGTTTTCAACTTAGGAATCGTGAGGATTCTTAAGTTCATGTTCTCTTGCAAGTCTTAAGGATCTTACAAGAGTGTTCTCCTTATAATTCGAGAGGACTTACAAGTGTTGTTCACCACATGAGACATTCCTCATCGTTGGTGGGACTTGGTGAGGGAACGTTTACTTGTGCCCGTGGATTGTATACAAGGGTTAATATTGAACTGCTTGTATGGCAAT
This sequence comes from Agapanthus africanus, assembly GCA_030015575.1. Taxonomy (NCBI): domain Eukaryota; kingdom Viridiplantae; phylum Streptophyta; class Magnoliopsida; order Asparagales; family Amaryllidaceae; genus Agapanthus; species Agapanthus africanus. Next base: position 426,242,316 of record CM057349.1, read on the forward strand.
TTTGGGGAATGTGATGGCTTAAGAACAGGTTCAGATCCCTATAGTTTAAGGCTTTTTAAATCCTACGAGCCATAAGGGTCTCATAGGGGGAATTCTCCTTACGAGTCGTGAGGATCTCATAAGTGCAATTTCACCTTAGGAATTGTGGGGACCCCTAAGTATGTTGCTCCCTTGTGAGTCGTAAGGATCTCACGCAGGTATTTTCTCCTCACAAGGACGAGAGGACTTTGCAGGTGTCTTTATTTTAACGAGATTGCGCCCTTTCGGGTTTTCACAAACTCGCCAGAGTCCTGCTGTTTTTACTCACGGCGCCCTTTCGGGTTTTCATCCGTGCCCATTTCGCTTATGGACGTACCCCTTTTTTTTGCACGATGAAACTTTCGAGAATAGTTTCTCCGTATGTGATCCATTTGTTTGCCGGTGAGATTTGAGTTGCAGTCCTCACCGTTGGGACTTGTGGACTTGCATTCCACTATCGCCGTGCTTGAGGCGACATTGTTAGTTTAGGGACAACTCGGTCCGTTATTAGTTTAAAGACATCTCGGTCCATTGTTAGTTTAAGGACATCTCGGTCCATTATTAGTTTAAGGACATCTCGGTCCACAGCTAGTTTAAGGACGTTGCGGTCCGTGGTTCTTTTGAGGCGAGGTTTCGATGAATACTACTTATAGAGTTTGGACTCAGGGAGATAGCGAGTGGACACGAGCGTCTTCATCCCAGTGTTCCTCGTATGATTTGCTTTTCACCACGAGGTCGTCAATATAACATTCAACAATCCCATGTACAAGGTCATCGAAGATCTTTGTCATGGCCCTCTGGTAGGTGGCGCCAGCATTCTTCAGACCGAATGACATCACTTTGTAGCAGAATATGCCCAGCGGAGTCCGGAAAGCAGTGTGCTTTTGGTTTTCAGGATGCATCTTGATTTGGTTGTACCCTGAGGATCCATCCATGAAGGAGAAAACTTCATGGGTGGATGTGTTATCGATCATCAACTCGGTGACAGGCACTGGGAAGTCATCTTTCGGACAAGCTTTGTTGAGATTCCGAAAATCTACGCAGATACATATTGTTCCATTTTTCTTCATTACCGGAACAATATTGGCGATCCAGTCAGGATATTGAATTTCTTGGATGAATCCGGAGTCGATTAGCTTCTTGAATTCGGCATTGATACTCATCTCAAGCTCGAGCCGCATTCTTCTCGGCGCCTGTTTGACTGGCTTGACGTCCGGCGATATCGTTAGTTTATGCACAGCTATCTTTGGATCTGATCCCGGCATCTCGGAATAGTTCCATGCAAAACAGTCTTTATACTGCATAAGCACGTCCTTTAACGTGGCTACCTGTTTCTCAGACAGCAGCTCACTCATGAACATTGGCCTTGGCTCGTTTGTCGTCCCCAAGTCTATTTTTCTCAGATTGTCTGCTGTGGTGTGTATTCCATCTTCCAGCTCTTTTGGCGCAGGTGGAAATTCTGAAATCAGCTCATTCTCATCTTCATTTGCGAAGCATTGGGAGAGTTCGTCCATATTCTCGTACTCTCCCTCCTTTGAGAATGTTATCATATGGCAAGTACGAGCTCGTTTCCAAGCTCGATGCTTATCTAGACTTTCCTTTGCAGTGTAGGTTGCTCTCGGCTCATGCTTTCGTGATGGGGTTACCTTCCAACTGTCAGATAGAGCAAACCTGCCTTGCTGATACTGATCCTCAACCCAGTCTTTGAAGGTGAAGCAGTCTTCAAGAGGATGTCCCACTATTCGGTGGTAAGAGCAATAATCCGGGTGATGGACCTCGTTTATCTGTTCGGGGTATCGAGACTCCGGGAGTGTCATCATTTGATGCTTCATGACAAAGTCGAATATTTTCCTTGTCTTGTCTTGAGGGAAAGAGTATTTCCGACCCATCTTCTTCATGAAAGACGGGTTCCAGCTGACTTTTCCTCGCTCGCGTGGCTTCTTGGATCCACTTTGCTGTCTTTGAGCGTCATCCCGTTCTTCACCTTGCTGTTGTTTCTACGTTGGGCTTTTTTCTTGCCACGAGAGTGCACAGTGGGCTGACAGTGAAAGGCATCATCATCCTTTGTAGCCTGCTGAATGAGACGTTGCGTCCTGGCTTTCTCGTAAATGGCCATTTTGCGGCTATGGTCATCCTGAACCCTTTGATCTGCTTCTCTTATTAGCTTGTCAATCTGCTCTTCGAATGACGGACTTGATATTCGTACGACGGGATCTCATTCTGGTTCGACATCAACGTTGTCAGGAAATGTATTCGCTTCTCTTCCGGAGTTATTTATGACATGGCAGCAATGGAATCGCTCCCGTTTCTTGGACCGAACTATCTAAGGCCGGTCGTATCCATTCTCCCGTTGGGCATCTTTCGCTGAGTCTCGAGAACGTTCCAAATCTTGTTATAAAACTGGACTTGTCGAGCAGTCTGTTTGAAGGGTACACCTTGGCATCTCAATAGCCTTTTCAACCCCTCTATGTAATACCTGGGCAGACGGATTGGTTTAATCCTGTCGAGCACAGGTTCGGCACCGTGCCATACTTCTTTCTCCATTTTAGTCTCCATGGATTGGTAGAAAATGATCGCCTACTCACCTCTTTGCTTAGGAGGGACGTAGAAGGTCTGCAGCTCTTGCACGCTGTGCGTACCAAGTGCATCAAGTTCTTTATAATGCCGTTGCGGGACCAAGGTAATTTGTAAATTCTGGTCGGCTCGAGCTAAGGTCTGTATTGACGGGCGGACAGAGAATACTGCGTTGGCCTCTGTTCCCTTACGAAAAATAAATAATAAATATAGAAAGCAATGGGAAAAGTCCCCAAATGGAGCATCATGTGCCCACGCGTGATAGGCACTGCGCTTGACAAAACAAGGCTGAAACTGAGCCTCACGTGCAGACACGTGACCGCCATTTACAAAGTATATAGGCACCTTCTTAAAACAAACAATTGGCCAGAAAAAGTCACGTGATAGCACGTGATGCTCTTTGATGGGTTTAACTTCGTGGGGTCACGTGCTACACGTGATGTGCTTATATGCCTTCTGAACCAATAGAATTAAACAAAAAGGATCAAAGCCCTATTTGGAAAATATTTCCTTAGATCTTTCTGAACAAGAAAGATTGCACTCTGTAAAGCAGAGCACCGTTGGATTAAAAATCCAATGGTGATTAAAAATCACCAATTTACAGAAGAAGATTTTGTATAGGGAAATATTTTCCTAATCTTGTGAGAAATATCTTCTGTAAAACAGAAGTCCTTGGATTAAAAATCCAATGGTGAATAAAATTCACCGATTGATCTAAAAGATCATTTTGGTTGATTATAAAATCAATCAAAATCTCTCAATAAGAGATTTTCTGAACAAATTGATTCTTTTCTTTCTCCTATAAATAGGAGCCAAGAAAAAAAGGAGAGAGAGAGAAACCCCCTCGGAAGCTTAAAAAAAGAGAATTTAATTCTCCAGAGAGAAGAAGACCTCTTAAAAGAGAAAAAGAAACTCTAGGTAAGAGACAGAACAAAACACAGAGAATATTTCATCTCTCTTTCCCCTCCATAAGAGTTTAACTCTTCTAAAAAGAACTTGGTTCTTTCTCTGGTTGAGATCTGCAGAAGCAGATCTCCCCACAAGTTGAGAATTTAATTCTCATCGGGGAGATTCTGCCATGCAGATCCAAAACCTAGGGGAAGACCTAAGTTCAGAGAATTTAATTCTCCCAAAAAAGCATATAGGAATTTAATTTCTCTGATAAAACAAGGGTTTAACCCTTCATATAAGAACTTGGTTCTTCTTTATAGTGAAAGATCTGCAGAAGCAGATATCTCTACAAGTTGAGAATTCAATTCTCATAGGGGAGGTTTTGCCATGCAGATCCCAAACCTAAAAGGAAAACTAAGTCTTAAGAATTTAATTCTTATGAAACAATGGGCTTGAGAGTCTCGAAACTCAGGATCTCCATGCACATAAAAAAATTGGTACCCAATATGATAACGGCCGATCACGTGCTCCCACGTGAGCGCCCTTGATGAACAAAAGAGGACAACCGAGATCGGATCACGTGCTCCCACGTGACCCCTAAATAGTGTCGAGCACTTATAAAGTAAAAAGGGAATAAATTAAGGGCAGTTTCCATTTTTGGGGCGCCTCACGTGATCTCACATGACCCAATAGTGCTTTGCGCTCAGAAAAGAACAAGGGAGTAAACCCAAAGAAACAGCGCCTCAAATTTTTAGTGTTTAACACTATTTCAAGTGCCTCACGTGGCCCCACGTGAGCGCCTCAAATTTTTAGGGTTTAACACTATTTCAAGCGCCTCACGTGGGAATACGTGAGCGCTGAGCTTATACTAGTGTTTAACACTAGAAAGGCCAATATTAGCTAAACTCAGACCAAATCTCCCGAGGACCATCGATTGAGCCCCTCATGCTCAGGGTCTCCAAAACCGATCCCAGTCTCAAAAGATAGCTAATGGGCTCTTAACAGATGGCATCTAAAATGATGTTCATCCCATTCCCCCTCAGTCGGGACATTGGTTTAAGGGTACATCTCTCCACACCTCTGATACATGTCGTTGTAATTCTTCAACGTCTTCAGAGAGGTAGAGGGTCCCAATAACCAATAACTCTTGGCACATCCCCAAACTGTCAAACCAAGATCCTACAGACTATGATGTCTTTAAACATGGACTATGAGGTCTTTAAACTCATGGACCACGATGTCCTTAAACTCAATGGACCACAACGTCCCTAAACTAAACTCTATGGACTATGATGTCCTTAAACTCCATGGACTATGATATGCTTAAACCCAATGGACCACAACGTCCCTAAACTAAGACGATAGAGCCCAAATGCTCTTTCGTTGGATCTAAATGATCCTCAAACCTTATTAAGTAGATCTTAGTCTAAAATTGGACTAACGTATCCTTAACAAACATTTAAGTTGATCTTAATCTCAAATGAGGTTAACGATCCTTAAATCCACCGAACCCAAATCTAAGAAAATACGGATTTGGACTAATCCACGCCATACGGGCGACAACACAAATTAGTGTCTGTATACAATCCATGGGCAACCAAAAATAAAACAAAGACACACGATACGAAGTGACCTTCTGGAAAAGGAGAAAGTGGTTATCGCAACCCGATAACGTAATTAACTGCAGGGGCTTGCTCCTGCAAGGAAGATCGTCCCCACAATCAAAAACCCCTCGCAAGAGAGGGGGAATCTGACTGCTACAACGGCCGCATCTGTCCAAACCTCCGATACACGGTGACATAAATCAACTTGGCATCTTCGAAGTGGTGGACGGATAAAACCAAATAGCATCTGCCCCCCAAAATTCAGGCCAGACATCCCAACGTCCCGGTCGCGTCTTTCGACGGCGAATAGATTCTGGCACGCCCGGTGGGACCTCTTACTCTTTCCACTCCACACTTCGTTTGTCGTGTTCGCGAACGAATTGCGGTTTAGTGTGGTTTCCCCTGGATTCGAGGTACTAAGATTTGGTGTCTTGCTCCGTGCAGAAGTGAAAATGACGTCAATGGCTTCCGACTACACCAACTGCAACAACAACTTCCACTCCGTCCCTGCTGGAGGAGTGACTTATGGGCCCCAAGCGGCCTCCATTTTCGCAATGCCGGTGGAACAGATGACACAGGCCACCGCTGGGTTGTTCTTTGGGACCATGCTCCCACCAATCAGCTTCAACACTCCGGCGCCATCACAGGAAGCTCCGAAAAAATCGGTCTTTGATCGACTTACCACTGCCAAGGCCCCTCTCAACGGGTCATCCAAGTTCAGTGCCTCGGTCTTTAACAGACTAGTCCAAAGCTCTAGCGGGCCTATGAAGAAGCCTGCAATACCCGAAGGAGTTATCCCGAAGCATATAGCCATTCCGGCTCCAGTAAACGAAGTCATCACAGGGACTTTTCCTGCTAAAAGATCAGTCTTCGCAAGACTGGCTGTTCTAACTCCCGCTACGGGTGGAGTCGCCCAAAATGCTTCCCCTACCCAAAAGTCAGTCTTCAACAGATTAGACGTTCCCCATCAACGGACATCAGTCTTCGATAGGTTGGCACCAACGGCAACCCTTCACCAGAACAGGGGGCATGATGGAGCTACCCCCGTAACTGAGCCAATCCCATCTGCAAGACTTGCTCGACGTCGCCACTGGCGCCGAGTGAGGAAAGCTGGGGGCGGTTCCCCTTCTGGACTTACCCCACCAGCTCCAATGGTGGAAATTGACGTTGCTGTTCCAACTGGGAACAGCTTTGAGCCGCTCAGGAGGGTGCGCAAGAACTCGCCATCTACTGTATTCAAAAGATCTCCTCCACCCGCTGAAAATGTTATTAAGGCGAAAACGGAGCAGCCTTCTCAGCGGCTGTCCTCCAAAATCCACAGGGTCTGGCGAAGAGTCCAAGACTCTGTGATTAACCAAGACTACTCCCGCCGATCGAAGAAAATGAAGGTTGGGCGAGAGAAGGACCACCCCGTCGTACCACAGAAGGTATCATCTATATGGGTGCCCGCTGCAACGGCCCCCTCAACTTCGACCGCTCATAAAAGGAGAAGGCTGGAGAGGATCCGCGTGTCTGCGACGAATCTCAAGGACACTGAACCTAAACGCCCCAAGTCTGGGGGCATGGTAGTACACACCGTCTACATGGCTTCCGGAAAGGAGGAATGCCGTAATTCTATGGGTCATCGACCACTTACGCGGTCCGTAACAAAGGCTCAGGAGCAACAACAGAAACTCCAGGAGATGATGACAAAGATGGCCGCACTCACTGGGCAGAAGGAAAGTCCGGAAGCATCGTCGGATCAACGCCAGGAGCAGGAAACCGACGCCGAATTTCTACGAAGAATGCCCGAGAAAAAAGATAAAGAAGCCGCGGAATAAGCAGCTAACATAAAATAGATGGAGCTTCTGTCCCAGGATATGGTGGGGATAACGATCCAACCGGACCCTCCAGCCGAAGACCCTCCAAAAATTCTTGAAGACTGACAGAGGGGAGACATCAAACCCTCTTCCGGCTCTATCAAAAGCCAAGGAAGAGGCCATCTCCAAAGCCGCCATTGACGACTATATAGCTTAACAGATACGAGCTCATCAGACGTGCGAAGCGGCCGGCCAAATCATCAAGACTGGACGACCCTATCCGGGTTGGTACGATCAAATAAAGTACCCGCCAGGATATACGATCCCTAAATTCCATATGTATAAGGGGACGGGTAATCCACACCAACACGTTTATCAATACAGGGCTCCGTGCGGTAATACTGGGGGTGACGACAAACTGCTGCTTCGCCAGTTTGTTGGCAGCTTGTCGGAGACAGCATTCGAATGGTACTTCGAGCTCCCAAATGACTATGTCAAGACATTTGCAGAAATGGAGTTACTGTTTACACAAAGATTCGTGAGCGCTAGCGAGCGCACCATGATCACCGCACTAATTAACGCTAGAGTGAAGCCGGGAGAAACCTGGGTTCAATACACCATTCGGTGGCGGAACCTGTGGTCAAAGTGTGAACAGCGCATAGAGGAAGCTCCTGTCGTGGGCATGTTCGTGGGGACCCTTAACCCTCAGGCAACCATTTCCCAATTCATGATGTTCTTCAAGCCGACCATAAACTTCAAATTCTTAGAAAAGAAAAAGAGAAAAGCAAGGTTTAAGAAAAAGAAATTTTCTTTGAGGTAAATAAAAAGAAGAGAGATCATAACTTCTCCTCCATATTTGAGAGTTCAACTCTCACATCATAAGAACTTAGTTCTTTACCTAGATCACAGATCTATAAGATCAAGTCTTGCACAAAAAATAGAAGAGATCAAAGCATTTCCTCACAAAAAGAAGAACTCAGTTCTTAGATCCATGAGACTAAGTCTCTTATAAACCGAGAATTTAATTCTCAGAACACAGAATTAATCAGAGCTGCTAAAGAAGCACCTTAGCGCTCCAATTTAAAAGAAGCGCTTTAGCGCTCCAAGTCTGGCGCTCAGCGCCAAACGCTCCACGTGCTCTTCACGTGGGCGCCCTTTTATAATAAGCACTTTGGCGTTCCAAGTCTGGCGCTTAGCGCTAAGCGCTCCACGTGCTCCTTATGTGGGCTCCCTTTTATAATAAGCGCTTTGGTGCTCCAAGTCTGGCGCTCAGCGCCAAGCGCTCCACGTGCTCCTCACGTTGGCGCCCTTTTATAAGAAGCGCCGTAGCGCTCCCAGTTTGGCGCTCAGTGCCGGGTGCTCCACGTGCTCCTCACGTGGGCGCTGACGAAACATAAAGCGCTCTATGCCGTAAAAAGTGTTCAACACTCAATAAAAGACAAAAAGGAAAAGGGGTGTCAGAACCCAAATCAATGCTCAGCATTGTTGAACAAAAAAGGGCTGAGCCCAAACAAATGCTCGACATTTTATTCAAAATGAGTGGACTGAGCCCAAACAAGTGTTCAAACACTCTATTCAGAACTGAGTGGACTGAGCCCAAGTTGGCCACAAGTCCCTAATTCAGATCAACCGAGCCCATGTGCTCACAATCTCTTTAATTGGTCTTAGTCCCAAACCTGACTATAGATCTCCCAACCAACATTGGTTCAAGGGTACATATCTTCATACCTCTGATGCATGTCGTTGTAATTCTTCAACGTCTTCAGAGAGATGGAGGGTCCCAATAACCAATAACTTTTGGTGCATCCCCAAACGGGTAAACCAAAGCCTTACAGACTATGATGTCTTTAAACCATACAGACTACGATGTCTCTAAGCCTTACGGACTATGAGGCCCTTAAACTCCATGGACTACGATGTCCTTAAACCCAATGGACCGCGATGTCCCTATAAACTAAAGAAAATCCTGTTGAGTAGATCTTAGTCTAAAATCAGACTAACGCATTCTCAACAAACGTTTGAGTTGATCTTAATCTAAAACAAGATTAACGATCCTGAAACCAACCCAAATCTAAGAAAATACGAATTTGGACTAATCCACGCCCTATGGGCGACAACATAAATTGGTTTCCATATACAATCCACGGGCAACCAAAAACAAAACAAACACACATGACACGAAGTGATCATCTGGAGAAGGAGAAAGTAGTTACCGCTATGCGGTAGCGTAATTAACTGCATGGGCTTGCGCCTGTAGGGAAGAGCGTCTCCACAATCAAAAAAGCCCCTCGTATACGAGGGGGAATCTGACGAAGTCTGCTACAATGGCCGCATCTGTCTAAACCTCCGATATACGGTGCCATAAATCAACTTGGCATTTTCGGAGAGGTGGACAGATAAAACCAAATAGTATCTGCCCCCAAATTCAGGCAAAACGTTTGTCTTCCCGATTTTCGGCGGAAAACAGATTCTGGCACGCCCAGTGAGACCTTTTCCTCTTTCCATTCCACATTTCGTGTGTCGTGTTCGCGAACGAATCGCGGTTTGATATGGTTTCCCCTGGATTCAAGGTACAAAGATTTGGTGTCTTGCTCCCATACAGAGAAAATGGCCTCCAGCCGCACTAACTGCAACAGCAACTCCCACTCCGTCCTCGCTGAAGGAGTGACCTATGGGCCCTAAGCGGCCTCTATCTTTGCCATGCCAATAGAACAGGTGACTCAGTCTACCACTGGACTGTTCTTTGGGACCATGATCCCACCGGCAAGCTTCAGCGTCCTAATGCCGTCACAGGAAGCTCCGAAGAAGGCGGTCTTCGATCGGCTTACAACTACCACGGCCCCTCTCAACGGGTCGTCCAAGTCCAACGCCTCGGTCTTTAACAGGCTAGGCCAAATCTCCAGTGGGCCCGTAAAGAAGCCTGCAATACCTGAAGGAGTTATTCCGAAGCGGATAGCCATTCCAACTCCGACGGAAGAAGTCGTCAAAGGGGATTTTCTTGTTAAGGGATCGGTCTTTGCGAGATTGACTGTTCCCTCAGCAGACATCAGTCTTTGACAGGTTGACCCCAACAGTCTCTCCTTAAAGCAGGGGGCATGATGAAGCCACCCCCTTAACTGAGCCAGTCCCGTCTGCAAGACATACTCGACGTCGCCACTGGCGCCGAGTAAGGAAAGCTGGGGGCAATTCCCCTTCTGGATTGACTCCACCAGCTCCAATGGTGGAAATTGATGCTGCTATTCCAACTGGGAACAATTTTGAGTCGCTCAGGAGGGTGCACAAGAACTCTCCAATTGCCGTACTTAAAAGGTCTTCTCCACCTGCTGAAAATGTCACAAAGGCGAAGTCGGAGCAGCCCTCTCAGCGGCTATCCTCCAAAATCCACAGGGTTTGGCGAAGGGTCCAAGACTCTGTAATTAACCAAGACTACTCCCGCCGACAAAAAAAAAATGAAAGTTCAGCAAGAAGAGGACCATCCCGCCGCTACGCTACGGAAAGTATCGTCTGCCCGGGTGCCTATTGTAACAACCCCCTCAACTTCGACCGCCCATAAAAGGAGAAGGCTGGAGAAGATCCCCGTGTCTGCGACAAATCTCAAGGGTGCTGAATCCAAACACCCCAAGTCTGAGGGCATGGTAGTGCACACCATCTACATGGCTTCCGGGAAAGAGGATAGCCGTATCTCCACGGGTCATCGACCACTCACACGGTCTGTGACAAAGGCTCAGGAGCAACAGCAAAAGCTCAAGGAGATGCTTACGAAGATGGCTGCTCTCACTGGGCCGAAAGAAAGCATAGAGACATTGTCGAAGCAGCGCCAGGAATAGAAAACTGACGCCGAATTCCTCCGAAGAATGCTCGAGAAGAAAAACAAAGAGGCCGTGGAACAAGCGGCCAACATAAAACAAATGGCGCTATTGTTCCAGGACATGGTGGGCATGATGGTCCAGCCGAACCCTCCAGCGGAGGAGCCTCAGGTGATCATTGAAGACAACAGAGGGGAGACATCAAACCCTCTTCCGGCATGTTCAGCCGCCAAGGAGGAAACAATCTCGAAAGCTGTGCTCGATGATTATATAGCTCAACAGATACGGGCCCATCAAGAGAACGAAGCTGCTGGCCAAGTCGTCAGAACTGGGCGACCCTATCCCAGCTGGTACGATCAGATTAAGTACCCGCCAGGATACACAATCCCTAAATTTTATGTATATAAGGGGACAGGCAACCCCCACCAGCATGTTGCCCAATTCAGGGCTCTCTGCGGCAATACTGGAGGTGACGATAAACTGCTGCTTCGCCAATTCGTCGGCAGCTTGGCGGAGACGGCCTTTGAATGGTATTCGGAGCTTCCCAACGACTCCGTCAAAACATTCACGGAGATGGAGTTGTTATTCACCCAGCGTTTTGCAAGCGCCAGCGAATGCACCCCAATCACGGCGTTGATCAATGCCAGGGTGAAGCCAGGGGAGACATGGATTCAGTATGCAATTCGGTGGCGCAACCTATGGTCAAAATGCGAACAGCGTATAGAAGAGGCCCGTGCAGTTGGCATGTTTATGGGAACCCTCGATCCGCAGGCGACCATATCCCAATTCATGATGTTTTTCAAGCCAACCACCTTCCAGGCCTTGATTGACAAGATGGCCCAAATGGACCAGATGGGCCATAGGCCTTCCTCTTTAAAGACGGAGCCTCGGAATGAAAAAGGGAAAGGGAAAGCGACCTTTGTCTCCAATGCCCAGCAACAGGCGTGTGGTTCAAAACCAGCTGATCGCTAAAATGACAGACAACGATTTATCAATGAAAAGTTAAAACGTTCTTACTCGTTCCCTCGGGATAAAACAAAGAGACTGTTCGAACTGGCGGTGCGCAATAGACTCATCACTCTGCCAGATCCGAGATGCCCATTGCAGCCAGGTGACGTCAACAATCCCAATTATTGCCCCTACCACTGAGTAGTAGGCCATCCAATTGAAGATTGCTTCGTCTTCAAAAGCTGGATCGAGGACCAATACCAACAGGGAAAATTTGTAATGTCCGAGAACTGGAAGGTAAGCCCGCCGCAGCCGCACGCTCCTAAAAGGGTAGACACGCCGGGGGCATCATACTCATTTATAAAAGAAGCTCCATGGGAGGTCGCTCTTTCAGCCAAAATGAAAAGAATGCTGAAGGATCTCCAAACATGCCCGGCGATCAGGTGGAAAAGTCCGCTGGAACCCGAGGTCATTGAGGGAATGCTGAAGCCGCGCCCGACGCCAAGAATTGGTAGCGATAGTCAAAACGCTCATTCCCAGCCGTCAAAGTCTTCAAAGAAGAAGAAGAAGACCAAAAAGCCCGTGAAGCCTGATGACAAGCGCACGCACCTGCAAAATCTGATTGACGCACTGGAAGAATACAATCAAAAGACGCGAACCCCGGTCACACTCCCAGAATTTCTCAACAATATCCTTGAGAGCGGAGATAACAACAATAACGATGGAGATGACTCGTTAGAAGAATCTGAGGATTATGTGGCAAGTTGCCACATGATCTCTCATTCGGCGTTAACTAACGAAGAAAATCACTCGGTATTAGAAGACAGCATAAAGGAGCTGGGGGCAGGATCGAAATCAAAACCCTTAGAACCGTCTAACGAGATGATCGGCCTGCAGCTGAACAAAGCCCGTCAGAAGAGCAAGGCTGATCAGCAACGTGAAATGGCCATATTCGAAAAGGCCAGGAGTCGGCGTCATTTTGAAGAAGTCATGGGTCACGAAACTCTCCAACCAGATCAAAGCAGGAGTCGGCGTCAATTTTAAGATGAGGAAACGGTTCGCCAAAGCCTTGTCTATGGGAATGAAGCTGCCACTTTTCAAAGGGAATACTCTCGGCGGTATACACCCTGACGAAGCGGATGTACATCCCACCTATTGCTTATACCATCAGAGGATTGGACATCCTACTGAAGAATGCATGGCCTTTAAAAAATGGTGGCAAGGGTATGTCGCTCACAGGCAACACTTCAAGAGGATGAAGCGTGAAGCTCGTCGACAGCGAAAAAGCACGACAAACGAACGTGGAAGAGCTGCCGGCAACTGTCACATGGTTGATAGCAGGGGATCGCAAGTTCTCACCTTCGGGAGCGATTCTGAAGAAGAAATGGCTCTCGGCCCTCTCTTCAAGGAATCCACTTCAGGAAAAGAGGAAGAAACGAAGATCTGTAAGTGTATTCAGCTGCGTAGTCGCACGTTGCCCGAAAAGAATTTCGGACCTGCAAACAGGGGATTGAACAAAAAAGATAAGGGGAAGGAAAAAGTCCCTGAGGATATCGCCCACGATGATCGAGTCATCGAAGAGCTGACAGCCAAGGACCCGTCCAAGAAAAACAAAGTAGATTACAATGTCCTAGCACATCTGAGAAAGATACCCTCACAGCTAAGCGTTTTAGATGCCCTTCAGTTGTCTAAAGAGGCACGAGATTCTCTGATCAAGGAATTACAAGAGCCCGGACAGTTTCAAGCTTTCCTTACCAAAGAAAAGATGAAGGACGAGATCGAAGAAGTGCACACGGCCGGCATTACCTTCGGCGATGAAGATCTCCTCCTCGGGACGTGTGAGCACAACCGCCCCTATATGTCACTGGGTACTGCCATGCCATTAAGATAGGAAAGATTCTAGTTGACAACGGGTCTTCTGTCAACCTCCTAAATGTCAGAGTGCTAAAAGAAATTTGCATGAGCGTTCAGCACCTAGCTCAGGATAAAATTACCATCTCCGGTTTTGACTCCCAGTCATCACGGACGCTCGGGTCTGTAATACTGACGTTACGCTTCGGGTCGCTCGTCACCGACATCAAGTTTCACGTCATTGATGCCAAGTCTTGCTACAAAGCTTTGCTCGGCAGGTCGTGGTTACACGAGTAAAATATCATCCCTTCTACACAACATCAGTGAATGAAGTACTTCAAAAATGGTCTCGAGTACACTGTGACGGGGGAACTAAACCCATTCTCCGTGAATGAAGTCCGCAAATATGAAGATGCCAAGTACTTCCTACAAGACTTTGAAGACATGGAAAGATGCCATAAACCAGAGAATAAGCAAAAAGCTATCACCACTATTCCGGTCTTCGGGAGCGATACTGAGGAAAAAGAAGAGATAGTTTATTCGGAGCCACCCCAATGCAACAAGCCGGGACCGTCTATCCCTATTCTGGTCTTTGGCAGTGACTCTGAAGACGAGGTCAACGCAGTGTTCGATGCAGGCCCTTACCGGAGATGATCAGAGTTTGCAAATCGCAATGGTCCCGCGGCAGCATTACAAAGAGCTGGATGCGCTTGAGACATATAGTGTGCAAGAGCTACAGACGTTCTACGTCCCTCCCAGGCGAAGGGATGAAAAGGCAATTCTCTTTTATCGATCCGCGGAAACCAAAGTGGAGAAAGAACTCTGGCATGGTGCCGATTCGGCACTTGACAGGCTCCAGCCCATCCGTCTGCTTAGATACTACACAGAAGGATTAAAAAGACTGTTGAGACGCCAAGGCGTACCCTTCAAACAGACTGCTCGACAAGCTCAATTCTACAACAGGATCTGGATCGTCCCCGGAACTCAGCGAAAATTACCCAACGGGAGAATGGAAAACATCGGGCTTGAATATGTTCGATCCAAGAAACGGGAGCGATCCCATGCCTGCTACGTTATACATGACTTCGATGAAGAAGGAGATGATCTTTTAAAAGACGCTGACGCTGAGCCTGAACGCGGTCCTGCCATAAAAATGCCGAGTCCGTCATTTGAAGAACAGATGGACAAGATAATAAGGGAAGCGGGTCAAAACGGTCCAAGATGACCACAACCGTGAAATGGCCATTTACGAGAAAGCCAGGACGCAGCACCTCCTTCAGCAGGCTACAGAGAATGATGATGCCCTTCGTCGCCAGCTCGTCATACAGAAGACCCGATGCGGAGGCAAAAACAAACTAAAGAACGGAAAAAACGTTCGACAGCGGCAAAGCGGGTCCAAAAAGCCACACGATCGAGAATTGAGCAGCCAGGATCCGTCTCTTATAAAGAAGATGGGTCAAGCATATTCTTTCCCCCAAGACAAGACAAGGAAGATATTCGATATTGTCATGAAACATCAAATGATTATGCTCCCGGAGTCCAAGAACCCCGATCAAGCAAATGAAGTTCATCACCCGGACTATTGCTCCTATCACCGAGCAATAGGACATCCTCTTGAAGACTGCTTCACCTTCAAAAAATGGGTCGAAGACCAATATCAACTCGGCAGGTTCGCTCTATCCAACAGTTAGAGGGTAACCCCACCGCAAAAGCATATACCAAAAGCAACGTATATGGCGAGAGTAGAACCAGATCAACATCGGTCTTAGAAATGATCTCGTACCTTTCACGTGATAACGCTGTCAGAAGAAGGAGTGCCCGAGAATATGGATGACCTCTCCTGGTGCTTCGAAAACGAGGATGAAAAGAAATTGATCTCGGAATTTCCACCAGCGCCAAAAGAGTTGGAAGATGGAATACATACCACGGCAGACAACCTAAGGAAAATCGACTTGGGGACGGCAAACGACCCGAGGCCTATGTTCGTCAGTGAGCTGCTGTCCGAAGAACAGGTAGTTATGCTAAGAGATGTGCTCATGCAGTTTAAAGACTGCTTCGCATGGAACTACTCCGAGATGCCGGGGCTAGATCCGGAAATAGTTGTGCATAAATTGGTGATATCCCCAGACGTCAAGCCAGTCAAACAAGCACCGAGAAGAATGCGGCTTGAACTGGAAATGAGTATCAACGCCGAAATCAAGAAGCTAATCGACTCTAGCTTCATCCAAGAAGTTCAATACCCCGATTGGATCGCCAACATTGTCCCAGTAATGAAGAAAAATCGGACGGTGCGCATCTGTGTGGACTTTCGGGACCTCAACAAAGCCTGTCCGAAGGATGATTTTCCCGTACCGGTTACCGAGCTATTGATAGACAACACGTCCACTCACGAAGTCTTCTCCTTCATGGACGGGTCATCAGGGTACAATCAAATAAAAATGCATCCCGAAGACCAGAAGCATA
This sequence comes from Agapanthus africanus, assembly GCA_030015575.1. NCBI lineage: Eukaryota > Viridiplantae > Streptophyta > Magnoliopsida > Asparagales > Amaryllidaceae > Agapanthus > Agapanthus africanus. Next base: position 426,258,270 of record CM057349.1, read on the forward strand.
CCGCTTTCCGGACTCCTCTGGGCATATTCTACTACAAAGTGATGCCTTTCGGTCTGAAGAACGCCGACGCTACCTACCCGAGGGCCATGACAAAGATCTTTGATGACCTCATACATGAGATTGTCGAATGTTATATTGACTATCTCATGGTGGAAAGCAAATCGCACGAGGAACACTGGGAGCATTTGAAAATAGTGTTCCAGCGTCTTTAAAAATATAACCTGAAGATGAACCTTCTCAAATGCGCATTTGGAGTTTCCTCGGGCAAATTCCTGGGGTTCATCATCCGACACCGGGGTATCGGAATAGATCCATCGAAGATCAAGGCGATTATGGATATACCTTCGCCAAGAACTCTCAAGCAACTGTAGTCTCTCCAAGGGAAGCTCGCGTATATCCGACGGTTCACAGCCAATCTCTCCGGCAAGTGCCGCCCCTGCAGCCATTTAATGAAGAAGGGGACCCAGTTCGTCTGGGATCGCAAATGCCAAAGCGCACTAGACGAAATCAAGCAATACCTGCAGAATCCGCCGGTACTGACCACTCCAGTCAAGGGAAAGCCTCTCATCCTGTACACAATCGCCCTTGAAGGTTCTTTGGGCGCGTTATGGGCACAGGAGAATGATCAAAGGAAAGAGAGATCCCTCTACTATTTGAGTCAGGATCTCCTGGGGGCAGAAAACAACTACCCCCTTGAAAAACACTGCCTGGCGTTAATCTTCGCGATAACGAAGCTTCGGCATTATGCTTTGGCGCATGAAGTCCATCTCATATCAAAAGTGGATCCTCTCAAATATTTGATATCAAGAGCCATACTAACGGGACGGCTCGCTAAATGGGCCCTAATGTTAATGGAATTTTCGATAACATACCGACCTCTCAAGGCAGTGAAAGGCCAGGCCATCTCCGACTTCCTTGCTGAGCATCCGATACCTGCCGACTCACCCGTAAATTTCGAACTTCTAGACGAGCACGCGTTTGACACAATCAACGGGGAGAAAGGAAGGAGTGATACCCGATGGGAACTCTATTTCGACGGAGCATCTTCCATGAAGAAGCGACAACACAACACCCCTATAATCAAATCTGGGGTAGGCCTTATCTTCGTGACTCCACAAGGAGGGATAATGCGCTTTGCCTTTTCTTTGACAGAGCCAAGGACAAACAATGAAGCGGAATATGAAATTTTGATAGCAGGTCTTGAGATCGCTGTCGACATGGGAGTCAAAGACCTCCTCATATACGGAGACTCCTAGTTGGTCGTTAGTCAAGTAAACAGCGACTATCAAACATGCAAACCAGAGTTAGTGAAGTACGGCGAGAGAGTGCAGCAACTGCTGACCCAAATCCCCTTCTACATGCTAGAGATCATACCGCACACGGAAAATAGCAAATCTAATGCACTAGCCAAGCTCGCTAAAGAATTGACTGATGAAAATCTCGATGACGTAAGAGTCGTCGTGCAAAGCCGTCGGGTTCTCGCACCGGCAAAAATATATCTGGAGTCGTCTGAAGAAAAGAAAGCGACTAAGCAAGCGGCCCTACAAATAGAGGACCAAGAAAGGGTTAAGGATTGGAGGGAAGTCTTCATAGACTACTTCAAATTTCGTCGAGCACCTAAAGATGAATCCTCAAGATATCAACTCATGAGACGAGCTCTGTCTTTCGCCTTCATCAATGATACTCTGTATAAGAGATCGTTCGACTCTCTATGGCTAAAATGCCTAGGACCGGAAGAAGCGAAAAGAGTCGTCCAAGAAACTCATGATGGACTCTGCGGTTCTCATCAAGCCGGGCTGAAGATGAAGCTGAAGATCAAAGGATGGGCTACTATTGGCCCACGATGATCCAGGACTGTCTCGAATAGGCAAAGTAGTGCCACTCATGCCAAATTCATGGAGACTTCATCCACCAGCATCCAAACCTGCTACACCCAATGGTGGCTAGATGGTCGTTCGAAATGTGGAGAACCGACATAATTGGGCCCATCGAACCAGCGTCATCCGGAGGACATCGGTTCATATTGGTAACAACCGATTACTTCTCTAAGTGGGCAGAAGCGATACCACTAAGAGAAGTGAAGACGGAGAATATTCTCCATTTCTTCAAGACACACGTCATCAATCGGTTAGGCACTCCGTGACGAATTATCTCCGATAACGGGCCAGCTTACAGAAGTCACAAAATCAGCCACTTCGCACAGCAGCATAATATAGACCGGAGATACTCTTCGGTCTATTATCCTCGAGCTAACGGTCTAGCTGAGGCTTTCAACAAAACCTTGACGAAGATCATAAGGAAGACGGTGTCCGAAAATAAGAAGGACCGGCACGAGAGACTGCATGAAGCTCTCTGGGCTTACTGGACCACGTTCAAAACGGCTAAGAATACAACACCATATGCGTTAGTATTCGGCACAGAAGCAGTACTCCACTTGGAGATAGAGCTACCCTCTCTACGAGTGGCGGTTCATTACGAGCTAACAGACGAAGAGAATGCTCACCTTCGGCTCGAGGAGCTCAAAGCCCTCGATGAAACTCGTCTCATGGCCCAACAAAACCTAGAAGCTTACAAAGCAGGAATGACGCGCTCATACGAAAGATTGACTAGGCCGAGAACATTTTGCCAAGGCGAAATCGTGCTAGTGGTCAAGAGACCTATGATCCCCAATCGTGCCAAACGGGGGAAATTCGAGCCGAACTATGAGGGCCCGTACATCATAGACAAAGTCTACCAAGTAGGGGCCTATCTACTCATGGATATGCATGGCGAAAGACCCTACATGCCAATAAACGGCCGGTTCCTGAAAATATACTATGCCTGACGAGTCACGGCCTAGGTCAACGATAGATGATGACGCCTATGTCCGCTCGCTATCTTCCCAAGCCCAAACTCTATAAGTAGTATCCAGCGAAACCGTTGTCTCCAAAACGACAGCAATGGACAGAAACGTCCCTAAACTAACAAGGGAACGCAATGTCCTAAAACTAACGACGGACCGAAACGTCCCTAAACTAATAATGGACCGCAATGTCCTTAAACTAGCTATGGACCGAAACGTCTTTAAACTACTACAAACCGCAGCATCCTAGGGCTGACCAAAAAAAAGGGCACGTCCATAAGCAAGATGGGCACGGATGAAAACCCGAAAGGGCTCCGTGAGTAAAAACAGCAAGGCTACCGGCGATGTTTGTGGAAACCCGAAAGGGCGCAGACTCGTAAAAATACGGTACGTCCATAAGTAAGATAGGCACGGATGAAAACCCGAAATGGCTCCGTGAGTAAAAACAGCAGGGCTACCGGTGAGTCTGTGAAAACCCGAAAGGGCGCAGACTCGTAAAAAATTCTTGCACACTGTTTCCGGATTAAAAATCAGGAATTACCTTAATGAGGTATCACGTGTTCACACGTGACCAATGGTCACGTGATAACACGTGATGGATAAAACCTCATCAAACAGAAACGAAAATAAACGGCTGAAAGATGACTCAATTGGGGGTCACGTGCTCACACGTGACCAAGGGCCACGTGACAGCACGTGACAGGCTTTGAAAGCCTTGCAGCTTAATAGAATTTAATTCTAAAAATCAGGAAATACCTCAACGAGGTGTCACGTGCTCACACGTGACCAATGGTCACGTGTTGACACGTGATGGTTAAAACAGCAACATAAACAAGCGGCTGTTAAAGGGCTCAATTGGGGGTCACGTGCTCACACGTGACCAAGGGTCACATGCCAGCACGTGACAAGCTTCGAAAACCTTACAGTTTAATAGAATTAAAATTCTAAATTTCTCTAAAATCTTTCCAAATGGGAAAGGATTAAAGAGAACCGTTGGATTAAAAATCCAGGGGTGATTAAATATCACCAATTTATGGAAAAATCGTAGATAAGGAAAGATTTCCCTAAATCTCACAAAAATAATAAACAGAATATCTTTGGATTGAAAATCCAACGGTGAATAAAATTCACTTAATGATCTAAAGGCTCATATTAACTATGAAAACAAACAAAATCTTTCAATGAAAGATTTTCTAAACAAATTGATTCTTTTCCTTCTCCTATAAATAGGAGCCAAAAGAAGAGAAAAATATATAGAGTCTTGGAATCTTGAAATTTCAAAGAGAAAAGAAAGGAGAATATAATTCTCAACAAAGAAAAACCCTAGGTGAGAAAAGAAAGAGGATCAAAACTTCAAACCGAGAATTTAATCCTCAAATCTAAGAGTTTAACTCTTCTGCACAAAAGAACTTAGTTCTTCCTCTGGTTGAAGATCTGTAAAGAGCACATCTCCCCATAAGTTGAGAATTTAATTCTCATCGGGTTGAGATCCTGCCATGCAAATCCAAAACTTAGAGGGGGAATTGAGTTTTGAGAATTTAATTCTCCCAAAGTTATAGAAATTTAATTCCTCCAAGACAACCGTATATGAGAATTTAATTCTCCTAAACTCACAGGAATTTAATTCCTTCAAGATGAAACTAGGGTTTAACCCTATATGAGAATTTAATTCTCCTAAAATTATAGGAATTTAATTCCTTCAAGATGGACAGAACTAGGGTTTAACCCTAATTGAGAATTTAATTCTCTTAAATTCATAGGAATTTAATTCCTCTTAAAATGAAATTAGGGTTTCACCCTATACAAGAATTTAATTCTTTTACATATATGGGAATTTAATTCCTCTAAAAGAAATTAGGGTTTAACCCTGCATAAGAATTTAATTCTTCCACATACATAGGAATTTAATTCCTTCAAAATCATAATTAGGGTTTTAACCTTACAGAGAATTTAATTCTCAAAATAAAATAAGGAGACTTAAAAGATCTCTCTAAAGACTAAGGTCACGTGCCCCACGTAACCCCTGAAAATATCCCCACAAATGAGAAGGATTTAGCCCTGAGGCAATACCTCACGTGCTCCCACGTGACCCTCATTATATATATAATAAAAGCAAAGGAAAAATCTGACTCGGACGCTCTCACGTGTTACCACGTGACCCCTAATGAATGTTCTAATAAAATCGGGGCATGAGTATACATCACGTGCCCACACGTGATAGCTATGAAAATTAAAAAAGTGTTTAACACTTGTTTACAGAATAAAATAAAGGGGATCTGGCCCCACTTTTTGATGCCATCACGTGCTCCTACATGATCCCTTCCTCTTCTAGTGTTTAACACTAATCTAACAATTTGGTTTCCAGTGTTTAACATTGTTATCTGTTAGTGTTTAACACTAATTTGAGAATCACATTTTTAGTGTTTTGACACTAATTTAATAATCTTATTTTCAGTGTTTAACACTGTTGTTCTCTAGTGTTTAACACTAGCTTTAGCCAAATCGGCTAATTTTCTAGAGGCAGAGCCTCCTCTTCAATTGAATCTCAAAATTGAGTGGAAACTCAGAGGTATAATGTTTAATCCTCATCCAAATACCCAAATGTTATCAAAGCCCTCAAACTCTTGTTTAGCATTGCTAAACAATGTGGGCTTGAACCCCGACAAATGTCTAATGGACCAACAGAGGGCCAATATTCCAAACTTAATTGGACTTAGCCCAAGAAGGCCATAAGTCCTCAATTCAGACTTAACTAAGCCAATGTGCTCATAATATAATTAATTGGTCTTAGTTCCAAACTGGGCTATAGATCATTTAATCCACCTTGGTTCAAGGGTACATCTCTTCACTCCTTTGATATTTGTCGTTGTAATTCCTCAACGTCTTCAAAGAGGTGATGGGTCCCGACAACCATACATTTCATGGACTGTGGGGTCCTTAAACTCATGGACTATGATGTCCTTAACCTTGACCATGATGTCTTTAAACTAACAGCGGACTGTAGGGTCCTTAAACTCATGGTTTATGATGTCCTTAACCTCGACCGTGATGTCTTAAAACTAACATCGGACTATGGGGTCCTTAAGCCCATGGACTATGATGTCCTTAACCTCGACCGCGATGTCTTAAAACTAACAACGGACTGTGGAGTCCTTAAATCCACGGACTATGATGTCCTTAACCTCGACCGCGATGTCTTTAAACTAACATTGGACCGTAATGTCCTTAAACTAATTATCGACCGCAATATCACTAAACTAAACAATAGAGCCCAATTGCTCTCTTGTTGGATCTAAACGATCCTGTTAAGTTGATCTTAGTCTAAAATGTGACTAACGTATCCTTAACTAACGTTTAAGTTGATCTTAGTCTCAAAAGAGGCAAACGTATCCTTAAACCCAACCCCCCAAAACCAAATCTAAGAAAGATACGGATTTGGACTAGTCCACGCCGTACGGGCGACAACATAAATTAGTCTCCGTATACAATCTACGGGCAACCACAAACAAAACAAACACCCACGACACAAAGTGACTATCTGGAGAAGGAGAAAGTGGTTACCGCGATGCGGTAGCGTAATTAACTGCAGGGGCTTGCGCCTGCAGGGAAGAGCGTCCCAACAATCAAAAACCCCTCAAGCGAGGGGGAATCTGACGAAGTCTGCTGCATCGGCCGCATCCGTTTAAACCTTCGATATATGGTGCCATAAATCAACTTGGCATCTTCGGAGAAGTGGACGGATAGCACCAATTAGCATCTTCCCCGAATTTCAGGCAAGACGGACCTACGCGGTCGCGTCTCCGTTATTCGGAGGGGAACAGATTCTGGCACGCCCGGTGGGACCTTTTCCTCTTTCCACTCCACACTTCGTGTGTCGTGTTCGCAAACGAATCGCGGTTTGCTAATGGTTGCCCTTGGGTTTCGAGATACTAAGATTTGGCGTTTTGCTTGGTGCAGAAAGCAAAGGATCAATGGAGTTCACCTGCTCAAAGTGTTCCACATGCAACTGCAACCCACGGTCTGCCTCAACTGGGGGCATATCTTACGGGCCCCAGGCGGCTTCCCTGTTCACGATCCCGGTGGAACAGGTCACCCAAGCCACCACAGGATTGTTTTTCGGGACTATGCTCCCGCCAACGAGCTTCATCGCTCCTGTGCCAACACCGGAAGCTCCTAAGAAGTCGGTCTTCGATCGGCTTACAGCTACTGCGGCCCCTCTCAACAGGTCGTCCAGCACCAACACCTCGGTCTTCGCCAGATTGGGCAAAAGTCCATGTGAGCTCATGATGAAGCCTGCACCTAATGAAAAGGTTATTCCGAAAGGAGTGACCAACCTTGCTCCCGAAGTCGTCAAGGCGGCTTCTCCAACCAAAGGGTCAGTTTTTACAAGACTGACTGTTCCGGCTCCCGCTACGATTCCTGTCCCTGCTCAGAAGACTGTTTTCAACCGATTAGATACTGCTTCTCAAAGGACATCAGTCTTCAACAGGCTGATGACAGCAGCAGCCCCTTACCTGGACAGGGGGCAAGAAAATGCCATCCCCACCACCGAACCAACTCCACCAGCTCGACACGCTCGACGTCGCCGGGTAAGGAAGGCCGGGGGCAACCCCCCCTCTGGGCTAACTCCACCAGATCCAACAGTGGAAGTTAATGCTGCTGTCTCAACTGGGAACAGTTTTGAGCTGCTGAACAAAGTACACAGGAATTCGCCTACTGCCGTACTGAAAAGATCCCCGTCACCGGTGGAGACTGTCACAGAAATAAATCCGGAGCAGTCCACTCAACGGCTGTCTTTCAAAGTTTATAAAATCTGGTGACAAGTCCGAGAGTCGGTGGTGGATCAAGACTATCCCCGCCGGCAGAAGAAGCTGAAGATCCGACAGGAAGAGAACCGTCATTTTAAGCCACAGAAGGCGACGGCTACCCGGGTGCCAACTGCAACGACCCCCTCAACGTCGACCGCTCATAAGAGGAGAAGGCCGGAGAAAATCCCCATGCCTGCGACAAATGTCAAAGGCACTGAGCCCAAACGCCCTAAGTCTGGGGGCATGGTGATGCATACCGTCCATATGGCATTGGGGAAATAGGATAGCCGCGCTTCTACGGGCCATCGACCACTCACCCGATCCATCACAAGAGCTCAGGAACAACAATAGCAGAAGCTTCAGAAGATGCTGACTGCGATGGCCGCACTCACCGGACCAAAAGAAAGCCCGGAAACATCCACGGAGCAGCGCCACGAACAAGAAACTGATGTTGACTTCCTTCGCAGAGTCCTCGAAAAGAAGGACAAAGAAGCCGCAGAGCAAGCGGCCAACATAAAGCAAATGACACTTCTCTTCCAAGACATGGTCGGGATGATATTACAGCCGGATCCTCCATCCGAAGACCCTCCGATCATTATTGAAGACGACAAAGGGGAAACGTCGAATCCTCCTCCGGCTCTTTCAGCAGCCAAAGAGGAAACTATCTCTAAGGCCACCCTGGATGACTATATTGCCCAGCAAATAAGAGTTCACCAGGCAAATGAAGCGGCCGGCCAAGTTGTCAAAACTGGGCGACCGTATCCAGACTGGTATGATCAGATAAAGTACCCGCCGGGCTACACGATTCCCAAATTCCATGTATACAAAGGGACAGGCAATCCGCACCAACATGTAGCCCAGTTCAGGGTTCTATATGGTAATACCGGTGGTGATGATAAGCTTTTGCTCCGCCAATTCGTTGGCAGCTTATCGGAAACAGCGTTTGAGTGGTACTCCGAGCTTCCAAACGACTCCGTCAAAACTTTCGCAGAGATGGAGTTGTTATTCACCCAGCGATTCGCGAGTGCCAGCGAACGCACCCCAATAACAGCGTTGATCAATGCAAGGGTGAAGTCGGGTGAAACTTGGGTTCAATATGCAATCTGATGGCGAAATTTGGGGTCGAAGTGCAAACAGCGCATCCAAGAAGCACCAGCGGTGGGCATGTTCGTGGGCACCTTAGACCCTCATGCAACTATTTCACAGTTCATGATGTTCTTCAAACCGACCACATTCCAAGCTTTAATCGACAAGCTAGCCCAGATGGATCAGATGGGTCATAGACCGTCTCCTCCGAAACCGGAACCGCGGAACGAAAAGGGTAAAGGGAAGGCGACCTTCGTTGTGAACACCCAACAGCAGCCCAGTGCTCCGAAGCTAACAGATCAACTGGAAGAGAGACGGCGCTATTATAATGAGAAAATGAACCATCCTTACTCTTTCCCACGAGACAAAACGAGGAGACTATTCGAGCTGGAGATGCGCAACAGGCTTATCAATTTACCGAATCCAAAGCAACCACTGCAACCCGGCGAAGCGAATAATCCCAATTATTGTCCTTACCACCAAACGGTAAGCCATCCAATTGAAGATTGCTTCGTCTTTAAGGGATGGATCGAGGATCAGTACCAACAGGGCAAGTTTGCGTTGTCTGAGAAGTGGAAAGTAAGCCCACCATAACCGCGCTCTCCTAAGAAGATGGACACACTGGGGGCAACGTGCTCTTTTGTTGAAAAAGCTCCATGGGAGGTGGCTCTTTCGGCCAAAACCAAAAAGATGCTGAGTGATCTCCAGACATGCCCGGCGATCAGGTGGAAGAATCCGCTAGAACTCCAGATCATCGAAGGAATGCTGAAGCCACGCCCAACTCCAAAGAATGGTAGTGATAGCCAAAGTGTTCACATCCAGCCGTCGAAATCTTCAAAGAAGAAGAAGAAATAAAAAAAGCCCGTGAGGCCTGGCGACAAGCGCACGGACTTACAAAAACAGAATGACGCGCTAGAAGAGTATAACTAGAAGGCGCAGACTCCAATCACGCTCCAAGAGTTCCTTAGCCACGTCCTTGAGGACGAAAATGATGGAGAAGACTCATCAGATGAATCTAAGAACTACGTAGCAAATTGTCATGTGATCTCTCGCTCATTGATAGATGATGATGAGGCTCCTTGCACCGAGAGACTGGGGGCAGGTCCCGAGCCGGAACTTCTATGGCCGTCAGACGAAATGATCGACGCCTTCCTGAGTGAAATTCATCTGAAAAGTAAAGCTGATCGGGAGCGTGAGATGGCCATATTTGAAAAAGCCAAAAGCCGGCGACTGGACGAAAGAGTCGAGATACTCCTGCCAAATCGAAGGACATCTGTTGCAAATAAAAACAAGATCAAGATGAGGAAAAGGTTTGCGAAAGCCATATCAGTGGGAATGAAGCTACCACCCTCCGAAGGAAGTACTCTTGGTGAAGCCGAAATATGTCCGAGCTATTGTTTATATCATCAGAAGATTGCGCACCCCACTGAGAAATGCAATGCTTTTAAAAGATGGTGGCAGGGATATGTTGCTCACCGGCAATATTTTAAGCGGATAAAACGCAAAACTCGTCGGGAGCAGAGAAGTGCGACCGAGGAGCATAAAAGAATTACCGGCAACTGTCGCATGGTCAACGCCGGGGGATCGCAGGTTCTCACCTTCGGGAGCGACTCTGACGAGGAGATGGCTCTTGGCCCTCTCTTTAAAGAACCCACCTTAGGGAAAGAAGAGGAACCGAAGGCCTGTGAAAATATCCAGCTGCACAACCGTACGCTTCCAGAAAAGAATCTCGGACCCACAAACAGAAAAGATAAGGGAAAAGAAAAGGTCTCTGAGGATATCGCCCTAGATGACCAAGTCATGAAAGAGCTGACTGCCAAGGACTCGCCAAAGAAAAGTAAGGTGGACTACAATGTTCTGGCGCACTTGAGGAAGTTACCCTCACAGCTTAGCATTCTCGATGCCTTTTTACTATCAAAAGAAGCAAGAGATTCATTGGTCAAAGCGCTACAAGAGCCAGGACAATTCCAAGCTTTTCTTGCAGAAGAAAAGATGAAGGACGAGCTGGAAGAAGTGCACACAGCCGATATCACCTTCGGCGATGAAGATCTCCTCCTTGGGACGTGCGAGCACAACCATCCCCTTTATGTCTCCGGATACTGTCACGATATAAAGATAGGCAAAATTCTGGTTGACAATGGGTCTTCCGTCAATCTCCTCAACGTGAGAGTATTGAAGGAAATCTGCATGAGCGTTCAGCACCTCGCTCGCGACAAAATTACAATCTCTGGTTTCGACTCCCAGTCGTCACGGACTCTTGGGTCTGTGATACTGATGCTGCGCTTCGGGCTACTCGTCACGGATATTAAATTTCACGTCATTGACGCCAAGACTTGCTACAACGCTTTGCTCGGCCGGCCTTGGTTACACGAGTACAACATCATCCCTTCTACGCAACACCAGTGTATGAAGTATACTGTGACAGGGGAGTTGAACCCTTTCTCCGTGAACGAAGTCCGAAAATACGATGATGCAAAATACGTTTTGCCAGATTTTGAGGATACGGAAAGATGTCACCAACCGAAGAACAAAACTATCACCACTATTCCAGTCTTCGGGAGTGATACCGAGGAAGAAGAAGAGATAGTTTATTCAGGGCCGCCTCGACGCAACAACCCGGGACCGTCCGCCCCCATGTTGATCTTCGGCGGCGACTCGGAAGATGAGGTTAATGCTATATTCTCCGCTCGACCGTCAATACAAGCTTTCGCTGGCGATAATTAAAGTCTACAAATTATCATGGTTCTACGGGAGCATTACAAAGAGCTCGATGCACTTAAAGATTATAATGTACAAGAACTGCAAACATTTTACTTCCCTCCCAGGCGAGAAGGTGAACAGGCAATCCTATTCTACCGATCTGGAGAAACCAAAGTGGAGAAAGAAATTGGGCATGGCGCCGATTCTACGCTCGACAGGCTCCAGCCCATCCGTCTGCCTAGATATTACTCGGAAGGCTTGAGAAGGCTCTTGAAGCGCCAAGGGGTACTTTTCAAACAGACCATCGACAAGCTCGGTTCTACAACAGGATTTGGGATGTCTCTGGAACTCAGCGCAAGTTGCCCAACGGGAGAATGGAAACGCTCGGTCTTGGATATGTGAAATCTGGGAAACGGGAACGAGTCCATGGTAGCTACGTCATATATGACTTCGATGAAGAAGAGGACGCCCTGTCAGAAAACGCTGACCCCGAACCAAAATGAGATCCTGCGATCAAAATGCCAAGTCCGTCATTTGAAGAACGAAAGGAAAAGCTTATCAGGGAAGCGGGTCAAAAGATCCGGGATGACCATAATCGTGAAATGGCCATTTACGAGAAAGCCAGGACGCAGCGTCTCTTTCAACATGTCACGGAAAATGATAATGCTCTTCCTTATCAACCCGTCATACAAAAGGCCCGACGCAGAGGCAAAAATAAATCAAAGAGCAGGAGAGGCGTTCGACAGCGACAAAGCGGGACTAAGAAGCCACGCGATTGGGAATCGATCAATCCAGACTCGTCTCTTATAAAAAAGATGAGTCGAGCATACTCTTTTCCTCAGAGCAAAACACGGAAGATGCTTGATCTCGCTATAAGACATCAAATGATTACACTTTCAGAGTCCAAACACCCCGAGCAAGCAGGCGAAGTCTCTCACCCGGACTATTGCTCCTATCATAGGGCAATAGGATATCCTATTGAAGACTGCTTCACCTTCAAGAACTGGGTTGAAGATCAATATCAGCAAGGCAGGTTCGCTCTATCCAGTAGTTGGAGGATAATCCGCCACAGAAGCATGAACCAAAAGCCGCGCATACAGCGAGAGTAGAACCAGATCAACATCGGTCGTGGAAGCGAGCTCGTACTTGTCATATGATAACACTATCAAAAGAAGAGCCTGAGGATAGGGGTGACCTCCCCTGGTGCTTCGAAAACAACGAAGATGAGGTGATCTCAGAGTTTCCACCGGCGCCAAAAGAGCTGGAAGATGGAATACATACCACTGTGGATAACCTCAAGAAAATTGATTTGGGGACAGCAGACGACCCGCGACCGACATTCGTCAGTGAGCTGCTATCTGAACAAAGGGTGGCTGCGCTAAAAGACGTGCTTATGCAGCATAGATATTGCTTCGCATGGAACTGTTTCGAAATGCCAGGATTAGATCCAGAGATTGTTGTCCACAAAGTGGCCATATCCTCGGACGTCAAGTCAATCAAACAAGCACCGAGAAGAATGCGGCTCGAGCTTGAGATGAGCATCAACGCCGAGGTCAAGAAGCTGATTGACTCTGGCTTCATCCAAGAGGTTCAGTATCCTGACTGGATCGCCAACATCATCCCGGTGATGAAGAAAAATGGGACAGTGCACATATGTGTGGAGTTTCGGGATCTCAATAAAGCCTGCCCGAAAGACGACTTCCCAGTACCGGTCACCGAGCTGATGATAGAAAATACGTCCACTCACGAAGTTTTCTCCTTCATGGAAGGCTCATCAGGATATAATTAGATAAAGATGCATCCCGAAGACCAGAAACACACCACTTTCCGGACCCCTTTAGGTATATTCTGCTACAAAGTGATGCCTTTCAGTCTAAAGAACGCCGGTGCCACCTATCAGAGAGCCATGACGAAGATCTTTGATGACCTTATACATGAAATCGTCGAATGCTATATCGACGACCTCGTGGTGAAAAGCAAATCATACGAGGAACATCTTGAGCATCTGAAGATCGTATTTCAACGCCTTCGGCAAAACAACTTGAAGATGAACCCTCTCAAATGCACGTTCGCAGTTTCCTCGGGATCGTCCGACACCGAGGCATCGAGATAGATCCGTCAAAGATTAAAGCAATTATGGAAATGCCCCCCAACGACTCTTAAGCAATTGCGGTATCTCCAAGGGAAGCTCGCGTATATCCGGCGATTTATAGCCAATCTTTCAGGAAAATGCCGCCCTTACAGTCACCTGATGAAGAAGGGAACTCCTTTCGTCTGGGATCAAAAATTCCAAAGCGCACTGGACGAAATAAAGCAATACCTGCAGAATCCGCCGGTGCTGGCTGCTCCGGTCAAGGGATAGCCTCTCATTCTGTATACAACCGCCCTTGAAGGTTCCTTAGGAGCATTATGGGCATAAGAGAACGACCAAGGGAAGGAAAGAGCCCTCTACTATTTGAGTCGAGTTTTACTGGGGGCAGAAAGCAATTATTCTCCCATCAAAAAACACTTCCTGGCGCCGATCTTCGCGATAACAAAGCTCAGGCACTATGCGTTGGCGCATGAAGTCCGTCTCATATCGAAGGTGGATCCCCTCAAATATCTGATGTCAAAGGCCATACTGACGGGGCGACTCGCTAAATGGGCCTTGCTCTTGATGGAGTTCTCAATAACTTATCAGACTCTTAAGGCAGTGAAAGGCCAGGCCATCGCCGACTTCCTCGCTGAGCATCCGATACCGGCCGATTCCCCTTTGAATTGCGAACTGCCAGATGAACATGCGTTTGACACGATCGACGGAAGTGGTACCCGGTAGGAACTTTATTTCAATGGAGCATGCTCCATGAAGAAGCGCAGACAAAACACGCCCATAATCAAATCAGGGGTAGGCCTCATCTTCGTAACTCCACAAGGAGGGATAATGCGCTTTGCCTTTTCCTTGACAGAGCCAAGGACAAACAATGAAGCCGAGCATGAAGCTTTGATAGCAGGTTTTGAGATCGCCATCGACATGGGGATTGAGAACCTCCTCATATACGGAGACTCCCAATTGGTCGCTAGTCAAGTAAACGGCGACTATCAAACGTGCAAACCGGAACTGGTGAAGTACGGCGAGAAAGTACAGCAACTACTGACTCAAATTCCTTCCTACACCTTGGAAAGCATACCGCGCGCGGAAAATAGCAAGGCGGATGCATTAGCCAAGCTTGCTAAAGAATTGGCCGATGAGAACCTCGATGATGTAAGAATTGTGGTACAATGCCGTTGGATCCTCGCACCGGCAAAAATATCTCCGGAGTCGTCCGAGGAAAAGGGAGTGACCGAGCAAATGGTTCTATAAGTGAAAGACCAAGAAAAGGTCGAAGATTGGAGAGAAGTCTTTATAGACTACTTCAAATCCCGTCGAACACCTGAAGATGCGTCCTCAAGACATCAGCTCATGAAACGAGCTCTGTCTTTCGCTTTCGTCAATGATACTCTGTACAAGAGTTCATTTGATTCTTTATGGTTAAGTTGCCTGGGACCTGAAGAAGCAAAAAGGGTCATCCAAGAAACTCATGACGGACTCTGCGGTTCTCACCAAGCCGGGCCAAAAATGAAATTGAAGATCAAGCGGATGGGTTATTATTGGCCCACGATGATCCAAGACTGCCTCGAGTACGCGAAGCAATGTCACTCGTGCCAGATCCACGGGGACTTTATCCATCAGCACCTAAATCCGTTGCATCCAACAGTGGCTAGCTGGCCGTTCGAAATGTGGGGGACTGACATAATCGGCCCCATCGAACCAGCATCGTCCAGAGGACATCGGTTCATTTTGGCGACGACTGATTACTTCTCCAAATGGGCAGAAGCAGCACCGCTGAGGAAGTGAATACGGAGAATATCCTTCATTTCTTCAAGACGCACGTCATTTATCGGTTTGGAACTCCGAAACGGATCATATCCGATAATGGGCCAGCCTACAGAAGCCACAAAATCAGCCGCTTCGCACAACAACATAACATAGACTGGAGATACTCCTTAGTTTATAATCCCCGAGCTAACGGTCTAGCTGAGGCTTTCAACAAGACCTTAACGAAGATCATGAAAAAGACGGTGTCACGAAATAAGAAGGACTGGCATGAAAGACTACATGAAGCTCTCTGGGCGTATCGAACTACGTTCAAAACGACCACGAACACAACTCAATACGCATTGGTATTCGGTACAGAAGCGGTACTCCCCCTCGAGATAGAGCTACCTTCTTTACGAGTGGCAGTCCATTACGAGCTGACGGACGAAGAGAACGCCCATCTTCGGCTTGAGGAGCTCGATGCCCTTGATGAAACCCGGCTCGTAGCGCAACAAAATCTGGAGGCTTATAAAGCAAAGATGATGCGCTCATACGAAAGATTGACTAGGCCGAGGACATTCCGCCAAGGCGAACTCGTGCTAGTGGTCAGAAGACCTATGATCCCTAATCGCGCTAAGCGGGGGAAATTCGAGCCGAACTATGAAGGCCCATATATCATAGACAAGGTCTACCAGGGTGGAGCCTATCTACTCATGGACATGCATGGCGAAAGACCTTTCAGACCGATAAACGGTCGCTTCCTGAAGAAGTACTACGCTTGATAAGTCACGACCTAGGTCAATGATAGATGACGACGACTATGTCCGCTCGCTATCTTCCTAAGCCCAAACTCTATAAGTGGTAACCGTCTTACTTTACAATGGACCGAAACGTCCTTAAACTAATGGTGGACCGAAACTTCCTTAAACTAACAGCGGACCGAAACGTCCTTAAACTAATAACGGACCGAAACGTCCTTAAAACTAACAACGGACCACTGTGTTCTAAAACCAGCTGTTGACCGAGATGTCGATAAACTACGGTGGATTGCAGCATCCCAAAGCTGATACAAAAAAAAGGAAAAAGAATATAAAAAAAAGAAAACGGTATGTCCATAAATAAAATAGGCACGGATGAAAACCCGAAAGGGCTCCGTGAGTAAAAACAGCAAGGCTACCGGCGGGTGTTTGTGAAAACCCGAAGGGGCGCAACCTCGTTAAAAGACACTTGCAGGGTCCTCTCGACCTTGTGAGGAGAAACCACCCGCGTGAGATCCTTACGACTCACAAGGGAGCAACACACTTAGGGATCTCTACGATCCCTAGGGAGAAATTACACTTGCGAGATCCTCACGACTCGTAAGGAGAACTCTCTTATGGGACCCTCACGGCTCATAAGATTTGAAAGTCTTAAGTTATAGAGACATGAACCTGTTCTTAAGCATCCCCCACAACCTCCACTACTGCCCTACAAGCGGCTCAATACCGACCCTTGTATACAATCCATGGGCGCGAATAAACATTTCCATAACAAAGTCCCATCCGTGACTAGGGATATGTCTGCACGGTGAACAGCCCTTGTAAGTCCTCTCGACTTATAAAGAGAAAGCACTCTTGTAAGATCCTTAAGACTTATAAGGGAACATACACTTAGGAGTCCTCACGATTCCTAAGGAGAAAACGCGCCTACAAGATCCTCACGACTCATAGGGAGAAATACCTTTATGAGACCCTTACGGCTCATAACGTCAAAAGCCTTAATCGACAGGATCCTAACCCTGTTCGCTAAGCCACCTTTGCTCGATATCGACAGAGGCAAATGATGATTCGCTCCTGGCAATATCCCACTTGTAGCGGTGCTGATGCCGGAATCGGTGTCTAATTCAAAACTTGCAGCAAAAAGACAGCAAGCCACACATGCATACGAAATAGCCGAAATGATGGGGCAATTTGCAAATAAAAATCAGCAAGTAAAAAAAGTATGCATGCAAAATAGCCGAAATGATTGGGCAACTCGCAATAAAAAGCAGCGAGTAAAAATAAAATAAATAGCCGAAATGATTGGGCACCGCGAAAAATAGCCGAAATGATGGGGCAATCGCGACCTTCGCGATATAAAAAGCTGAAATGATAGAGTATCGCGGAAAGAAATAAAATAAAAAAATATATAAAATGAAATTTATGCCCTACAGGTGATATCACAGCAATCCCTGTATACAATCCAGGGGCGCAAACAAAGAAGGAACCACACCCTTCTTCCCCAGGTTTCATCAGAAGAAGAAGCCAAATCTCGATGGTTCACAGACAGCCTAGAGATCATCTCAACATTCGTTGCATTACAACAGACACAACATCACAGCAAAGCGGAACAGCGGCAACCCCAGTTCCATGACTCGGCGGTGCACAGATAACCAAGAGTCAAACCCCGACTCCGTGAAATGCGGATAAAGTCAAAAATTCCTGGCTACGTGGAACGCGGCAATGACCCCGTGGGAAACGTCCAGAGCGGATCCTGGTCCTCGCAGAGCACGGCAATGAACCCGTGTGAAGCATCCAGAGCGGAGCCTGGTCCTCGCCGAACACGGCAGTGAACTCGTGGGAAGCATCCGGAGCAAAAATTGGACTGTGAGGTCCTTAAACTCACGGACTATAATGTCCTTAATCTCGACCGTGATGTCTTAAAACTAACAACGGACTGTGGATTCCTTAAATCCATGGACTATGATGTCCTTAACCTCAACCGCGATGTCCTTAAACTACGATATCCTGGAAAGCCTCCGGAGCGGAGCCTGGTCCTCGCCAGACACGGCATTAAACCCTTGTGAAGCATCCAGAGCGGATCCTGGTCCTCGCAGAGCACGGCAATGACCCCGTATGAAGCATCCAGAGTGGAGCCTGGTCCTCGTCGAACACGACAGTGAACCCATGGGAAGCATCCAGAGCAAAATTCCTGGCTACGTGGAACGCGGCAATGACCCCGTGGGAAACGTCCAGAGCGGATCCTGGTCCTCGCCGAACACGGCAGTGAACCCGTGTGAAGCATCCAGAGTAGATCCTGGTCCTCGCAGAGGACGACAGTGAACCCGTGTGAAGCATCCAGAGCAAAGTCTAGTCCTCGCCGAACACGGCAGAGAACCCGTGGGAAGCATCTAGAGCAAAATTCCTGGTAACGTGGAACGTGGCAATGACCCCGTGGGAAACGTCCAGAGCGGATCCCGGTCCTCGCAGAGCATGGCAGTGAACCTGTGTGAAGCATCCAGAGTGGAGCCTAGTCCTCGCCGAACACGGCAGTGAACCCGTGGGAAGCATCTAGAGCAAAATCCCTGGCTACGTGGAACACGGCAACGACCCCATGGGAAACGTCCAGAGCGGATCCTGGTCGTCGCAGAGCACGGCAATGAACCCATGTGAAGCATCCAGAGCGGAGCCTGGTCCTCGCCGAACACGACAGTGAACCCGTGGGAAGCATCCAGAGCAAAAATTGGACTGTGGAGTCCTTAAATCCACGGACTATGACGTCCTTAACCTCGACCGTGATGTCTTAAAACTAACAACGGACTGTGGAGTCCTTAAATCCACGGACTATGATGTCCTTAACCTCGACCGTGATGTCTTAAAACTAACAACGGAATGTGGAGTCCTTAAATCCACGGACTATGATGTCCTTAACCTCGATCGTAATGTCTTAAAACTAGCAACGGACTGTGGAGTCCTTAAATCCACGGACTATGATGTCCTTAACCTCGACCGCGGTGTCTTTAAACTACGGTACCCCGGAGAACATCCACAGCGGAGCCTGGTCCTCGCCAAACACGGCAGTGAACCCATGGGAAGCATCCAGAGCAACCCTTAACTCCGTGAAATGCGGATAAGGACAACTTCACCCATCACTTGCGGGTCCTCACGACTCGTAAGGGAGAAAATTCTCTTGTATGATCCTTACGACTTTCAAGGGAAAACACGCTTAGGAATCCTCATGATTCTTAAGGAGAAATTACACCTACGGGATCCCCTCGACCTGTAGGGAGAAAAACTTTTTATGAGACCCTCACGGCTCATAAAGTTGAAAAGTCTTAGGAAGCAGATCTTAACACTGAATCCTAAGCCATCGTTGTCCTATAATGAGATCAAGATAGACTATCCGCAGAATACATTCAATAAAAAGGGACCCACCATTGAGAAGAAAAATATGTCTTTTATTCATGAACCAAAATGGATACAAAGTACAATTCGTGAAAGAACAAAAATATACTCTTATTCAGGAGTGTGTACAAAAGAAGAAGAAAAAAAGAAGAAGATATGCAAGTCTTCAGGTCGGCGGGCGATTTAGCAGCTTGGTCAGCTCATCCCTCTTTCGCTGGGCCACGACTTCGTGATTCAGTATCGCCAGAAGACGGGCCTCCGCCTGAGCCTGCTGGGCCTGATATGAGGCAAGCCGACCTTCGAGCTCTTTCTCGGTAGCTTTGTGAGCCTCGACCCTTTCGCGAGTGAACACGGCGGCTTTGTCGATGTCCACCACCTCCTTGATGGCCTCTTGAAGCACTCGCCAGAGTTCATACGCTTTGTTGTCCTTGGCTGTAAAGTTGGCTTGGAGCTCATTCAGCGCTTTCGAAGCTAGCTCCCTCTCCAAGAATTTGCGACCAAGACTCTTCTCGCACGACACCATGTTCGCCGCGCACCGCTCAATCAAACCCTGCAAGCCCGCTTTCGCAGCCACAGCCTCCGAAGAAAGGCGGGTACACTCGAGCACGTGCAGACAAGCCTCCACCTGATGGCAAAACTCAACCCAGACTTGCACCACGGCCTCGCTATGATAGGTAGCAAGAAAGGGAAGAGAACCGTTAGCTTCAGCAGTAAACGCTTCGGCTGTGATTACACTGCTCGCGCAAAGCTCCTCGATCAGGGATGATAGGGAGTCGAGGCTTAATTTTGCCAGACGGTCTGAGGCTCGCAAAGCATAAGGCCGGGCGGCATGGCGATGCGCGACTCGAGCGCTGTGAGAACTGGCAGGGCTATTCAGATTTATAAAAGATCAGTGAAACTTTTAAGCAAAAGAACAAGTGGGACAATATTGAGACTTCACTTACCCATAGTCATGCAAGAAGGAGCCGAAGGCTCCCCTCGCCTTTCGAGAACCTCAACCTCGTCGTCGGCCTCCAGAACTGTAAAGGACATCAGTGTCATTTTGCGAAATAACAACAATGCTATGAAAAAATAGTAAAAAACACTAACCTTTCCCAGACGAAATGACGATGCGTTGAGGAGATATCGCTTGTGGAGCAGCCATCTCCAACAGGCGCTGAAAAGACTGCCTGGGAGACAAGTCGGCAATCGAAGCCGCCAATCCCCGCAACTCTGAAAAGACAGGAAAGTTCAGATAATGGAAAGGATACTAATTCAAAATGTAGAAGGTTGCTTTCGATACTTCTCCCATTCTGAATAGGAGGGATAGCAGCTTCAACGGCCTCCGCCGCGACCTCAGGCTCTAACAAAGGGGGGGTAGCCTCGACTACCTCTATCCTAGCATCCGGGCCGCCCCTAGGGAGATCCGTTGGGGCGGCGACCACCAAGGGTGCCTCTCCCGCAGGACCAAGTGCTTCGGGAGCAAGAACCACCGCAGGAGGCTCTATCGCTAGAGGGACAGTGTCGTTAACCCCCTCCACATTGAGCAGTGTTTCATTAGGGGTGTCAACAGGCTCTACCGTCAGTAAGCCCGTGGGAACCTCCCCCATCGCCGAAGTCTCTACACAATTCACACAAGAATAAGAATACTTATATACAAGTGCAGGCAATATGAAGTATTACAAAGAAATACAGGAACATACCGATGCGTAAGGAAGCTTTCAATATGGCTTGTTCAAGCCGATGCTCCTTCTCGAGAAGGTGTGCTCGCCAAGGTTCAAGGGTGGACTCGTGGCCGCCAGTCCACAATGAAAGCGCATCCGCGGCATCCTCTGAAGCAGCCTGTTTAAGGGCCCTTTCGCCCTATTCCTCCAAAGGGCCGATGAACCGCCGCCGGATCCACGAAGGGTCTTCGTAAAAGATTACGGCAGGATAGGGCTTCTTCGGAACCCTTACGTTCTGAGACTCGTCTTTAGAACGTATTATAGCCTCAGCCAATTGTGCGGCTTCATCGGCAGCTGAACTCGGATAAAGTAAGCCAGCATCCGACTCTTGCATGGCCAACGGTTCATCCTGAAGAATGGGCTCAGACACTACTAAAGAGTCGAGCAGGTTGGTATCCACCTACCTCCGCCGCTTGGATCCAGAATCGACCGTAGAAGACGACCGTTTCCTCCCCCGTGGAGCCTTGGCACGACGCCGACCCACCTCACCTTCAACACCCTCATTTCTAGCACCCTCGCTTGGCGGTGCTGCCGAGGACGACACGGCCATTGTTGACGCCGCCGGTGGTGGTACTGCTACTGGCGCCCTTTTACCCCTTGACTGAGCACGGGTATCCAATGGCATACCAACTGTGGGAGTAAGGTCCACCTCTGACTCCCCCGGAATGAGCGCAACACTGGTGTCCCTCAAAGGGAAGCGGACCAGTGCGCGCGGCCGCGGCGGAACTCCCGTGGCCTGAACCGGAGTAGGAGCGCCATAGCCAAGAAGCAAACTCTTCTCCTCAGCAATAATTGGGCTGACCCGATGAAGATACCAGCCCGTAAAGGACCCCACGCATCGGGGAATATGATCAGATTCAGGGATCATGAAGTAAGAACCAGTGTTCAGCCTCACGAAGTGATGAGCAGCATCACGAACAACTTCGGGTGAAGGAACCGGCGCAACTGTAAAAGCCTCGAAAGGAATGCCCTGATCATATCTAAGCTGTCGGGCGAAGCGATGCGGATTGTACCACATAAAAAGAGCCGCACTGTTCTGACAGAATACCAGATAACCTGGTCTGATCACGTACAAGTGCGTGGCCTCCCGGGGATCCAGAGAAGGCACCTCACCTTTCGACTGGTCGTGGAGTTGTTGAATCGGACCTGAAGGAGCAGATAGAACCCGATCAACAAATGTCAGTCCGCATAGGAAGCAATCAACACGCGAATATCCCCAAACTGAGTCGGGTCGGGAGCAGCAGCGTCCACCAGCCGCATGAGTCGCGGAAAAGTGTTGGCGTCATAAAATGTGGGTCTTTGATGCACAGCAAAAGCCCCCAACACGTGCATCTCAATCCAAGATGTAAAGTAATGAAGGGAGAAGTTTACTACATCCACACCGGGAGTTGAGGTGTTAGCGGCGGCGCCCAATCCATGATAGAGATGCGCTAGCGCCAGGATGCCTATAGCCAGCCGTGTCCCCTCAGCGATACGATGAGCCGGATAGATAACCGAGACTCTCATGAAGCGGCGATGCATGGGGATGACGAACCAGCTAAGCCAGACACTGATAAAACCCACAAAGAATGTCTCCTCGTCCATGCCGGGAGCTGCAATCGATTCGAAAGATACCGGTGACACGATAGGAATATAATACTGCGGTAAATCCGATTCCTTAGTCGGCCGCCTGTTCAAACCAAACCCAAAGGGGTCGTTGATGTTTGCAAACTTGGGAGCCGTCTTCGACAGGACATCCTCGCGAAGGAAGCAGGTAATGAAGCTCTTGAAAGTGACGCCCTGCTCTTCAGATTCTGTGAACAGTTTGTCGAAGATGCCCAGCGCCTTAATCAAACTTGGACGTTTGGGGTGGACGGCGTTCTCGGTAGAAAAGCCGTCGAGCGTTGCGGGCTCAGTCTCAAAGGCGTACTCGTCAGAAGGCAGCAATTCCTCGTAAAGTGTCCCTCTGATTGGCAGCCCCGAGATCTCGCGAAATTCTTCCAAAGAAATTGAAACTTCACGGTCCCCCAGGAGGAAAGTGTTGGTGGGGAGATTCTACTGGTTCAGGAAGGCCCTTAACCCACCAGACGTGAGGAGACGGGTAGTGGAAGAGTGACGCATAGATCGCCTGATAAAGCCCAACCTTCTACAGTCGCGCGCGGTGGGCGGATAAGATGTAGCGAGCCCAAAGAAGGTAGCCCGTGGGGTGTCGAGGGGTAAGCTCTATCTTATAAATCTGCCCCCATGGCTGGGCTTCGCCCTGGCAAATGCGGCGCCCCAAAATATCTATAGCCGGTATCGGATGGTTTGGGATGCCAGTCGTCGAAGGCTCAAACTGTCCCATCGGGGTCCAATTCGGCATCTCCACAGCGAAGATAGTCCTTGGAGGATCCATCGGCAGGAATGGATAGGTAGGCTCCATCGGTATCTCACAAAGAAAACTGTGGCGGCCGCGGATGATGTGACCGTACCAGATCCCCCACAAAAGCAAGTTGGTGCAGTTCGGGTCATGAGCCCTGATCATCGTCATCACTTCCTCGTCAGATGGCGACTGAGGAAAAGCGGCCTCCGAGCGAGTGAAAGAAAAGTACGGAACGGAAGTCATAGTACCTGAAATAAGATAAGGGGAAACCGTTAAAGCGAAGCCAACAGTGTATATATATATATGATTATAAATATATATATATATAAAGACAATGGAAGACAGCGACAGCGGACTCATTTTATGGGACCATTGGTTACAAAACACATGGGTCCCACAAGATCAAGATGACGGCTTGCTAATAATGAGGCCAAGCAATCATAATGAGACAAAAGAAAGATTCTTATTAAATAAACAGTGGATTTCAAATGACCCTACACATTCCCCTAAGAGAAATCCATCTTGGACTCTGTAACAAATCAAACAGAATCAAGGGAATTAAATTCCCAGAGAGCACCAATACAAGATTCTTCTTCTTGGTTACAGAGAGACAACTCAGGGCAAGAAAACCCCAAGAAGCTCTCTGGGAAGAACTGAGTTCTTCAGAGGAATTAAATTCCTTTTGAAAAAGGGGAATTAAATTCCCAGAAACATTTTTGAGATGGAATTAAATTCCATGGAAAAGGGAAAACGTCACCATTGACCCCTGAAGACCAGAGAAACCTTAGCAAGATCTGTTGTCTAAGGATTGAAGGGTTTTCTTTTTAAAAAACTTAAAATAAAAAATGTGTGTTCTTGTTAAAGGGAAAAACCCTTGATCTGGATTTAAAATCCAACGAAGATTTCTGCAAAAGTTCTTCATTCGTTCAAGATCATTACCTGAAGAAAAGGAAACCTTTAAACAGAGTTAAACTCTGGAAAATTTGCAAGACAGAGAACTAAGCTCTGAAGAAAGAGAATTAAATTCTCAAAAAGGGAAAAAGTTAGCAAAGGAAGGAGATGAAAGAGTGGAGGCGCTTCTGAAGAGACCCCTGCATTTATAGGATGTGATGGAAAATGTTTCATCTCCCCGATTCCCTAGATGGATCCAACGGTCACAAAAGTGACAGCGTTGCACTCACGTGCAGACACGTGAGAGCAACACTGTGGGGGCATTTGTTTCCTGATTAAAAATCAGGAATTACCTTAATGAGGTATCACGTGTTCACACGTGACCAATGGTCACGTGATGACACGTGATGGATAAAACCTCATCAAACAGAAACGAAAATAAACGGCTGAAAGATGACTCAATTGGGGGTCACGTGCTCACACGTGACCAAGGGTCACGTGACAGCACGTGACAGGCTTTGAAAGCCTTGCAGCTTAATAGAATTTAATTCTAAAAATCAGGAAATACCTCAACGAGATGTCACGTGCTCACACGTGACCAATGGTCACGTGTTGACACGTGATGGTTAAAACAGCAACATAAACAAGCGGCTGTTAAAGGACTCAATTGGGGGTCACGTGCTCCCACGTGACCAAGGGTCACGTGCCAGCACGTGACAGGCTTCGAAAACCTTACAGTTTAATAGAATTAAAATTCTAAATTTCTCTAAAATCTTTCCAAATGGGAAAGGATTAAGGAGAACCATTGGATTAAAAATCCAGGGGTGATTAAATATCACCAATTTATGGAAAAATCGTAGATAAGGAAAGATTTCCCTAAATCTCACCAGAAATAACAAACAGAATATCTTTGGATTGAAAATCCAACGGTGAATAAAATTCACCGAATGATCTAAAGGCTCATATTAACTATGAAAACAAACAAAATCTTTCAATGAAAGATTTGCTAAACAAATTGATTCTTTTCCTTCTCCTATAAATAGGAGCCAAAAGAAGAGAAAAATATATCGAGTCTTGGAATCTTGAAATTTCAGAGAGAAAAGAAAGGAGAATATAATTCTCAACAAAGAAAAACCCTAGGTGAGAAAAGAAAGGGGATCAAAACTTCAAACAGAGAATTTAATTCTCAAATCTAAGAGTTTAACTCTTCTGCAAAAAAGAACTTAGTTCTTTCTCTGGTTGAAGATCTGTAAAGAGTACATCTCCCCATAAGTTGAGAATTTAATTCTCATCGGGTTGAGATCCTGCCATGCAGATCCAAAACTTAGAGGGGGAATTGAGTTTTGAGAATTTAATTCTCCCAAAGTTATAGGAATTTAATTACTCCAAGACAACCTTATATGAGAATTTAATTCTCCCAAACTCACAGGAATTCAATTCCTTCAAGATGAAACTAGAGTTTAACCCTATATGAGAATTTAATTCTCCTAAAATTATAGGAATTTAATTCCTTCAAGATGGACAGAACTAGGGTTTAACCCTAATTGAGAATTTAATTCTCTTAAATTCACAGGAATTTAATTTCTCTTAAAATGAAATTAGGGTTTCACCCTATACAAGAATTTAATTCTTTTACATATATGGGAATTTAATTCCTCTAAAAGAAATTAGAGTTTAACCCTGCATAAGAATTTAATTCTTCCACATACATAGGAATTTAATTCCTCCAAAATCATAATTAGGGTTTTAACCTTACAGAGAATTTGATTCTCAAAATAAAATAAGGAGACTTAAAAGATCTCTGTAAAGACTAAGGTCACGTGCCCCACGTGACCCCTGAAAAGATCCCCACAAATGAGAAGGATTTAGCCCTGAGGCAATACCTCACGTGCTCCCACGTGACCCTCATTATATATATAATAAAAGCAAAGGCAAAATCTGACTCGAGCACTCTCACGTGTTACCACGTGACCCCTAATGAATGTTCTAATAAAATCGGGGCATGAGTATACATCACGTGCCCACACGTGATGGCTATGAAAATTAAAAAAGTGTTTAACACTTGTTTACAGAACAAAATAAAGGGGATCTGGACCTACTTTTTGATGCCATCACGTGCTCCCACGTGATCTCTTCCTCTTCTAGAGTTTAACACTAATCTGACAATTTGGTTTCCAGTGTTTAACACTGTTATCTGTTAGTGTTTAACACTAATTTGAGAATCACATTTTTAGTGTTTAACACTAATTTAATAATCTTATTTCCAGTGTTTAACACTGTTGTTCTCTAGTGTTTAACACTAGCTTTAGCCCAATCGGCTAATTTTCTAGAGGCAAAACCTCCCCTTCAATCGAATCTCAAAATTGAGTGGAAACTCAGAGTTATAATGTTTAATACTTAGCCAAAGACCCAAATGTTATCAAAGCCCTCAAACTCTTGTTTTGCATTGCTAAACAATGTGGGCTTGAACCCCGACAAATGTTTAATGGACCAACAGAGGGCCAATATTCCAAACTTAATTGGACTTAGCCCAAAAAGGCCATAAGTCCTCAATTCAGACTTAACTGAGCCAATGTTCTCATAATATAATTAATTGGTCTTAGTTCCAAACTGGGCTATAGATCATTTAATCCACCTTGGTTCAAGGGTATATCTCTTCACTCCTTTGATATTTGTCATTGTAATTCCTCAACGTCTTCAAAGAGGTGACGGGTCCCGACAACCATACATTTCATGGACTGTGGGGTCCTTAAACTCATGGACTATGATGTCCTTAACCTTGACCGTGATGTCTTTAAACTAACAACGGACTGTGGGGTCCATAAACTCATGGACTATGATGTCCTTAACCTCGACCGTGATGTCTTAAAACTAACATCGGACTGTGGGGTCCTTAAGCCCATGGACTATGATGTCCTTAACCTCGACCGCGATGTCTTAAAACTAACAACGGACTGTGGAGTCCTTAAATCCAGGGACTATGATGTCCTTAATCTCGACCGCGATGTCTTTAAACTAACATTGGACCGTAATGTCCTTAAACTAATTATCGACCGCAATGTCACTAAACTAAACAATAGAGCCCAATTGCTCTCTTGTTGGATCTAAACGATCATGTTAAGTTGATCTTAGTCTAAAATGTGACTAACGTATCCTTAACTAACGTTTAAGTTGATCTTAGTCTCAAAAGAGGCTAACGTATCCTTAAACCCAACCCCCCAAAACCAAATCTAAGAAAGAACGGATTTGGACTAGTCCACGCCTTACGGGCGACAACATAAATTAGTCTCCGTATACAATCCATGGGCAACCACAAACAAAACAAACACCCACGACACAAAGTGACTATCTGGAGAAGGAGAAAGTGGTTACCACGATGCGGTAGCGTAATTAACTGCAGGGGATTGCGCCTGCAGGGAAGAGCGTCCCCATAATCAAAAAACCCTCAAGCGAGGGGGAATCTGACGAAGTCTGCTACATCGGCCGCATCCGTTTAAACCTTCGATATATGGTGCCATAAATCAACTTGGCATCTTCGGAGAAGTGGACGGATAGCACCAATTAGCAGCTGCCCCGAATTTCAGGCAAGACGAACCTACGCGGTCGCGTCTCCGTTATTTGGAGGGGAACACACACTGGCAAGGTCCTCTCGACCTTATAAGGAGAAAATATCAGCATGAGATCCTTACGACTGACAAGGGAGCAACACACTTAGGGATCCCCACGATTCCTGAGTAGAAATTACACTTATGAGATCCTCACGACTTGTAAGGAGAACCTTCTTATGAGACCCTCACGGCTCATAAGATTCGAAAGCCTTAAGCTACAGGGATCTGAACCTGTTCTTAAACCATCACATTTCCCAAACCGCCCTACAAACAGTTCAATATTGACCCTTGTATATAATCCACATGCACAAATAAACGCTTCCCCCACCCAGTTCCACCAATGGCGCGAAATTTCCTCATGTGGTGAATGCCACTTGTAAATCCTCTCGACTTATAACAAGAAAACACTCTTGTAAGATCCTTACGACTTACAAGAGAACACACACTTAGGAATCCTCACGATTCCTAAGGAGAAAATGCACCTACGAGATCCTCCCGACTCGTAGGGAGAAACACCTTTATGAGACCCTTACGGCTAATGAAGTCAAAAGCCTTACTCGACAGGATTCTAACCCTGTTTGCTAAGTCATCTTTGTTTAAGTCGATAAGGCAAATGATGATTCGCTCCTGGAAATATCCCAGTTGTAGCGATGTTGATGCCTACATCGGTATCAAATTCTAAGTCCTTTCAAGACAAATGATGATTCACTCCGGGCAATATCTCAGTCGCAGCGATGCTGATTGTAAGATTGGCATCGGATCCCAAGTTCCATACTCGCAGCAAAAGTCAGCGAGCCATTAATGCATAAAAAAATAGCCGAAATGATTGGGCAACTCGCAATAAAAAGCAGCGAGTAAAAGGAAAAATAGCCGAAATGATTAGGCACCGTGAAAAAACAGCCGAAATGATTGGGCAATCGTGACTTTCGCGATATAAAAGGCTGAAATGATAGAGTATCACGGAAAGAAATAAAAAAATGAAATGAAACTTTTTAACCTACAGGCGAGTCCATACTGACCCCTGTATACAATCCATGGGCATAAACGAAAAGGGAACCACATGCCCCCACCAGACCCTGTCAAAAGGGAAACTCAGAGCTCGACAGCAACATATGCATCCCAGAAGACCAACAACGGCGTTCCTCCTCATGCCGGCAGGGCACGGACGCGACACCATCAATCGGAGCCACGACAAAGTCCCCAGTTCTAAGACTCTACGGTTCACAGACAACCTAGAGTCAGCCCCGACACCGCAGAAAACGGAGCAAGTCAACCCGACCCTGTCGTGGAAATACGTCATCAAATGACCCCGTCGCGGAAATACGTCATCAAATGACCCCGTCGCGGAAATACGTCATCCAATGACCCTGTTGCGGAAATACGTCAGTAAATGACCCCGTCGCAGAAATACGTCATCCAATGACCCCGTCTCGGAAATACGTCAGCAAATGACCCTGTCTCGGAAATACGTCATCCAATGACCCCGTCGTGGAAATACATTAGCAAGTGACCCCGTCTCGGAAATACGTCATCCAATGACCCCGTCTCGGAAATACGTGAACTTCTTTCTCCGACCTTGACTCCACGAGAACTTCGCTTCGTCATCCAAAGACCCCGTCTCGGAAATACGTCAGCAAATGACCCCGTCTTGGAAATACGTCATCCAATGACCCCGTCTCGGAAATACGTCAGCCAATGACCCCGTCGCGGAAATACGTCAGCCAATGACCCTGTCTCGGAAATACGTCATCCAATGACCCTGTCGCGGAAATACGTCAGCCTATGACCCCGTCGCAGAAATGTGTTATCCAATGACCCCGTCTCGGGAATACGTCAGCAAATAACCCCGTCGCGGAAATACGTCATCCAATGACCCCGTCTCGGAAATACGTCATCCAATGACCCCGTCTCGGAAATACGTCAGCAAATGACCCCGTCGCGGAAATACGTCAGCAAATGACCCCGCCTCGAAAACACGTCATCAAATGACCCCGTCGCGGAAACACGTCAACAAACAACCTTCCCGTCGGAGCAGTGCTTCGACTCGGAAACAAGTCAATCCACCAACCACTTACGAGTCCTCTCGACTAGTAAATGAGAAAATTCTCTTGTGAGATCCTTACGACTCTCAAGAGAAAGCATACTTAGGAATCCTCACGATTCCTAAGGAGAAAATACACCTACGAGATCCTCTCGACTCGTAGGGAGAAAAATCTTTATGAGACCCTCATGGCTCATAAAGTTGAAAAGACTTAGGCAGCAGACCCGAACCTGTTTCCTAAGCCATCGCTACCCTACGAAGAGTTCAAGATGAGTTGTTATCTACAGGTTACACTTACTAGAGTAACATGACAACAACACAGCAAAGAAAAGAAGGCGATATTACAAGATAGAAAAAATGTGTCCTTTATTCATGAATTCAATTGAATACAAGATACATCATATAAAAAAATGATGAAATGAATACATGTTATTCATAAATTACAAATACGGCTATTGGGAAGGAAGCGTTTTTAACAAGTCGGCAAGCCGCTCACGCACTCCTCTCAACTCCTTCTCATGGCCGGCCGCTGCGGCTAGCTCCGCTGCGGCTAGCTCCGCTGCGGCTCGAGCCCATTGCTGCAAACAGGATGAAACCTTCTCAGTGATTTCCAGCTGGGCAGCTTCGCGACTCTGCGTAACCCGCTCAATGAAGTCGAGATTCTGCCTCAATGCCAGCCCATCCGAAATGCATCGCTGCAGATTAACAAAGACCGCTTTCAACTGTGCAGCATTCGCTTCGACCTCGGCGCGCAACCGAGCAAATTCGTTTGAAGCTACTTCGTGTTCCTTTCGCTGCAGGGTCATCTCTTGTTCAAAATGGCGAAAGAAAGGGACACTCTGCTCGACCCATGCCATCCACTGGGAGTTTAACGCTAATATTTCAGGAGCAAAACGCTTGAGCTAAACTTCATGCAAGCAAGACTCGATTTGTCTGCAATAATTAACCCAAGATTCGACGATGCCCTTTCTATGGAAATGCACAAGCATCGCCAACATCGGACTAACCTCAGCAGCAAAATCTGCAGCGAGTGCAGGGGCCTCCGTGTCAAGCTCCTCGATGGATTCGCTCAATATACGCAGGCTGGTCACAACGCCCTTAGAAGATGGACGTCTAGAAAAGGGGCCTGCCGGCATTAGAATGCGAGACTCAAGGGGAGATGGAGCCAATGTGATTGCTGCAAAATGAATTACGGTTAAAAGCTGACTCGCAAAATAAAGAAATCACACGAGCGATGGAGTCTACTATACTGGCTGCGACAAGTGGAAAAGTTGGGAGTACCAGAGGCGTGACTATTCCCTCTTTCCTTCCTCCAATCTTTAACGCTGCAATAAATTTAAGGAAGAATTAGCAACGACATGGCTGCCCATAAAAGAAAGGAAAGGATGTCGGTTAAAGACTACATTCACCGACACCGGCTGGTGGAGCAATCTCCGACTGGAAGGAGAAATGCGGGCTTAGCACCTGATATAGGTGGTCAAAAAGGACTCCTGCAAAGTTGCGACAACATACTGTCAATACAAGGAAGATGTTATTCACAATTGAACCAAATAAGTCGCAAACCCATACCTTCCAGCATTTGGAAGGACATGGGAGAAGATGAAGGGACGGCTAGCGTCAGAGCAGCGACTGGTGACGCTTCTTCAAATGGTAAAACCTTAGGATTCACCACGCATGTACTCAAGACAAACAACATATCATTGGAAAGGCTGAACAAGATTGAAAAGCTTGAAAATAGCGACTCAGCAATTACCTGGTAGACCAGAGACCGAAATCATGGCGGAGGCATCACCGGGTGCAACAGCTTCTTCGCTCTCCTTCAGTGGAATAGTTTCGGCGCCTGTGGCTTCGTCCCCTGACTCGACAAGAGCTGTCGTGACACTTGCGATGCCCGCCGATAGCAAGAAACCATAAGAAGAAAGAGCGGCGGTTTGGGCAGTCCCAGACTCCCGAGAGAGTAGCCGCTTCGGGCACTATGATCGCCGTCGCCGTCATCTCACCTGCCATCTCATCACCGAGACTTGGCCCTGCAGGATATGATATATAAGAATTTGAAGACCAAGTTGTAATAAAATACTAAGCGTTACGTTACCTTCGGGCAGCTTTTCGGTCTCTTCCCGAGCCACGCACGCAACCTGTCTATAGGAGGTAGACAGGGCAGCTGGAGCATCCTCTGGAGGAACAGCGACAGATGGGGTAGTGCTTGAACCTACACCCCCGGCCAAAGCAGCATCACGTTCCCTAACCACAGGCTTCGTACGCTTCTTTTCGGTTTGAGTCTTGAGAAGCGATCTCATCAAGACCTCCGTTAAAGGGACGTTGTCGTCTGAACCAAGCTCTGCATCTGGAGCCACTACGGCGTCCGTCATCGGCTGTTTAAGTAAGGCCTCTTGCAGTACTGGCAGAGGAGCTGGGGCCACAATAGCCGGCTCTGTAAGCGTCGCCGCATCACCGCTCGGGATCGGCACCGCACTTAGGATAGCCCGAGTCAAGGTAGTCCCTGCAATAAAATAAAGGAGGTGATCAGACCACGAATAAAGAAAAAAGGGAACGAAGGCACAATGAGCCGAAGTATACCAAGGCCCAAAAAAGCACGGAGCCTCTCTTACTCTTCAAACATTTTGAGGGAACCCGCGAGAGCCTCTTCGGCAGAAATATCTGTTAAAGAAGAAAGCGTCAGTAAAAGTATAATAAAAAAATAACCGCGGAAAGATACAACTGAAGTCTACCTGACTGTGCGATGGTGATCAGTGCTGCTTCATCGCGAGCCAGTCGCTCGGAAGCCACAAGGGCAGCTTGAAAATCAGTATCGTCTGCGGGTGCGATAAATAGACCCTCATTGGTCCCATACTCTCACAGACCCTCGCTGTAAGGGGCATGTGGCTCCTGGCCAAGTACCACGTCAGCAGAAAAGAGCGATTTCTTCTTTTTCTGTGAGCGAGAACCGGCAGCCGATGACAGGATCTTGCGCTTAGCAGGCAACTTTGGGCGACGGGTCCCGATCTCCGTATCCACATCAGACTCAGAAGATGCTACAGCCACCAATTCTATAGGCACACGGGGCAGAGCCTTATCAGCAAAGGCGCGCGGGACCACAACCGTACCAGCTTCTCTTATGGAAGGACGAACAATGGTCCGTTCCTTCAAGGGAACAGTGGGATTACCAGCAGGGGCTATACCCTTGCGATCAAGCAGTAATCGCCTTTCTTCCCAAATTACAGCACTCGTCGCATGCGAGTACCGAGCCACGTATGCGTTCGAGATTCTTGGAACGCGGCTCGGCTCGCTGATAAAGAAGTTGGACCCGGTGTTCAGCCGCATGAAATGGTGTAACGCGTTGCGGATACCCTCCTCCGTAGCGACGGGCTCGGATAAAAAAGCTTCTAACGGGACACCTTGATTATAGCTAGATTGTTGAGCGAAACGGAGCGGGTTGTACCTCATGAACAGAGCCGAGTCGTTCTGTCTGAAGACTAAAAAGCCTAGCCTGATCGAGTACAGATGCACAATCTTCCGAGCCGTCAAGGTAGGAGACCCGTCTTTGAAGGTGTCGCGCAGCGTCTTCACCGTCTTAGTAGACTCCTTGCCGATAGTTAAAACTTTATCGACGAAGGTCATGCTATCTCCAACTATACGCGGGCGAAGGACCAGCCCCCAAGCCTCCCGCTGTGATGGATTTAAAGCGGAAGCGTCGACTAAGTGCATAATCCGAGGGAAATTATAACTGGCGAAGAAGTGGGGCCTTTTGTGAACTCTAAAAGCGCCGAGCACATGCAACTCGATCCAGGATGTGAAATAGTGCAGCAGGAGAGTTACGGGCTGTACCCCAGGCTGAGTAGTGTCTGCCGCTAAGCTGAGACCATGATATAAGTGAGCCAGCCCAGCAATCCCGACGGCCACTCGTATTCCCGAAACCATGCGGTGGGCTGGGTAGAAGATTTTTGGCCTCATATAACAAGAGCGTATTGGAAGCACGAACCAGTTCAACCACAAGCCAATAAACCCCAGCAAGAACGTCTCTTCATCGACGTTTGAAGCAGCAAGCTCTGCGAAGGGAACGACCGGGGTATCCGGAATAAAGAAGCTTTTCAAATCTGCTTCCGCCGTCGGTTGGTTATCCAAACCAAAATCAAACGGATTTTCAAGCTTGGCGAACATCGCAGCTTGCTTTGATAAGACCTCCGGACGAAGAAAGCGAGCGACGAAGTCTGCGAAGCTGACTCTATGCTATCCAAACTCTATAAATAAACCTTTGTAGATGTTCAACACCTTGATCAGACTCGGGAATCGGTGTTGAATGGCGTTCTCCGGAGTAAGGACCATTACCACTGATTTGGTGGCAAAGATGTACTCGTCAGGAGGAAGTAGCTCCTCATAATGTTCTCCCCTGACGGGTAAGCCGGAGATCTCCGCGAATTCCTCTAAAGAGATGGAAACTTCCCGTTCTGACAGAAGGAAGGTGTGAGTTGGAATATTCCATTGCTCCAAAAAAGCTTTGACCCACTATTCGCCGCCGAAAGACGCGGCCAGGACGTTGGGACGTCCGGCCTGAATTTTTGGGGCAGATGCTATTTGGTTTTATCCGTCCACCTCTCCGAAGATACCAAGTTGATTTATGGCACCATGTATCGGAGGTTTAGACGGATGCGGCCGTTGTAGCAGACTTCGTCAGATTCCCCCTCGTTATGAGGGGGTTTTGATTATGGGGATGCTCTTCCCTGCAGGTGCAAGCCCCTGCAGTTAATTACGCAACCGCATCGCGGTAACAACTTTCTCCTTCTCCAGATGGTCATTTCGTGTCGTGTGTGTTTGTTTTCTTTTTGGTTGCCCGTGGATTGTATACGGAAACTAATTTGTGTTGTCGTCCGTAGGGCGTGGATTAGTCCAAATCCGTATTTTCTTTGATTTGGGTTTGATTTGGGTTTAAGGATCATTAATCTCATTGAGATTAAGATCAACTTAAACGTTTGTTGAGGGTACGTTAGTCTAATTTAAGACTAAGATCTACTCAACAGGATTTTGGGATCATTTAGATCCAACGAAAGAGTATTTGGACTCTATCGTTTTAGTTTAGGGACATTGCGGTCCACCGTTTAAGGACATCATAGTCCATGAGTTTAAGGACCTCATAGTCCGTAAAGTTTAAGGACGTCATAGTCCATGAGTTTAGGGACATCATGGTCTATTGGGTTTAAGGACATCATAGTCCATAAAGTTTAAGGACATCATAGTCCAGGAGTTTAAGGACCTCATAGTCCGTAAAGTTTAAGGACATCATAGTCCAGGAGTTTAAGGACCTCATAGTCCGTAAAGTTTAAGGACATCATAGTACATGAGTTTTAAGGACATCATAGTCCGATTTAAAGACATCATAGTCTGGTATTTTGGTTTCACAATTTAAGGATGCGCCAAAAGTTTTTTGGTTATTGGGACCCTCCATCTCTCTGAAGACGTTGAAGAATTACAACGACATGTATCAGAGGTATGAAGAGATGTACCCTTAAACCAATATTGGTTGAGAGATCTATAGTCAAGTTTGGGACCAAGACCAATTAAAAAGATTATGAGCACATGGGCTCAGTTAATCTGAATTAGGGATTTGTAGCCAACTTGGGCTCAGCCCATTCAGTTTTGATAAAAATGTTGAGCATTTGTTTGGGTGTTTAAACCTTTGTTTGGGCTCAGTCCCTTTTTTATTTAACAATGCTGTGCATTGATTTAGGTTCTGACACCCCTTTTTCTTTTGTCTTTTACTAAGTGTTGAACACTTTTTATGGTGCTGGGCTTTATTTAAAGAACACTTTGTGTTCCCTCAGCGCGCACGTGAGGAGCACGTGGTGCGCTTGGCACTGAGCGCCAGACCTGGAGCGCTAAAGTGATTCTTGTGAAATAGCGCACACATGGGGAGCACGTGGTGCGCTTGGCGTTGAGCTCCAGACTGGGAGCGCTAAGGCGCTCCTTATGAAATAGCGCACATATGGGGAGCACGTAGTGCGCTTGGTGCTGAACGCCAGACTTGGAGAGCTAAGGTGCTTCTTGTGAAATAGCTCACACATGGGGAGCACGTGGTGCGCTTGGCGCTGAGCGCTAGACTTGAAGCGCTGAAGCACTTCTTATGAAATGGCGCACACGTGAGTAGCACGTGGTGCGCTTGGCACTAAGCGCCAGACTTGGAGCGCTGAAGCGCTCCTTATGAAATAGCGCACACGTAAGGAGCACGTGGTGCGCTTGGCGCTGAGCGCCAGACTTGGAGCGCTGAAGCGTTTCTTTGGCAGTTCTGGTCAGTTCTGTGCTCCGAGAATTAAATTCTCGTTTATAAGAGACTTTGTCTCATGGATCTAAGAACTAAGTTCTTTTTTTTATGAAGAGATACTATGATCTCTTCTGTTTTTGTGAAAGACTTTGTCTTACAGATCTGTGATCTAGAAAAAGAACTAAGTTCTTTTTTTTTATCAAGAGATGCTATGATCTCTCTTCTTTTTTATTTACCTTGAAGAAAGTTCTTCTTCTTAGAGTTTGCTCTTCCCTTTTTCTTTTTTTGAAAACTTGAAGTTTATGGGGGGTTCCTCCGTGCAAGACTTGAAGTCTTGGGTCCTTTATATAGGGGAGGCCGATTTGTTGAATCAGTTAGGGAAATCTCTCATTGAGAGATTTCTGATTGATTTGGGGAATGTTTCCCACTGTTGAATCTTTGATCCAAGGGCTTCTGTTTTACAGAAGACAATCTTCTTGTTTTTAAAAAGATTGGAAAAATATTTTTCCATACAGAACTTATTCTGTATCTTGGTGATTTTTAATCACCCTTGGATCTTTGATCCAACGGTGCTCCAATTTAAAGAGCACAATCTTTCCTGTTTGGAAAGATTTGAGGAGTATTTCCTCAACAAAATTTTATTCTGCTAATTTGATGATTTTTTAATCATCTTCGTTGGATCTTTGATCCAAGGGTGGAAAACATTTAGTTCTAGCGCTGGCGCTCTCGTGCTTTGCACGTGAGGCGCTGCCTCAGAGTCTTTGACTCTTGGTGCTAGCGCACTTAGCGCTAGCGCTCTCGTGCTTTGCACGTGAGGCGCTGCCTCAGAGTCCTCAGCACTGGCGCTCTTGGCGCGAGCGCTCTCGTGCTTTACACGTGAGCGCTGCCTCAGAGTCTTTGACTCCTAGCGCTGGCGCTCTTGGCGCGAGCGCTCTTATGAAGCGCTGCCTCATTTCAAATTTCAAATTCTGAAATTTTAAATAGAGCTTGCTCTCTGATTGGGGGAAACAAATGCCCCCCCTCCCCCCCCCCCCCACCGTTGCGCTCACGTGATTCACACATGAGTGCAGCGGTGGCAGCTTTTCCACCATTGGATCAACTTGGAAGTTGGATCGGCTCCCAGCGCCTATAAATAGGGCCTTTGGCCCTTGAGATGACTGTTTGTTCATCTTCCTGTTTTTCTTGAGAATTAATTCTCCTTCAGAGCCCAGCTCTCTGCCTTAAGAACTCTCTTAGAGTCAGAACCCTGTCAAAAATTTAGGTAAAGATCAAATCTTTGAAGGGATTACTTCATAATCTAGGGTTTCACCCATTAACAGAGCTTTGCTCTTCTCAAATCATATAGATTTTTAGGGTTTCTCAACAGAGCTTTGCACTTCTTAGAACATAGATCTAAAGAGATCTTTTTTAGGGTTTCTTAACCCATTAATGAAGAACTCTTAGAGTTCATTTTGCAGATCTTAAAGATCTCGGAGTTTTTAACTCGGTAAAGTTTTGCTTTTTTAGGGTTTTGATGGATGATTCCATCGCCTTCACAGAGTATAGCTCTTCAGAATTTTTTGGGGAATTTTTATTCTCTTCGTCATTAGAGTTGACATATGTCACTCTTTTGTAGAGCACTGCTCTCAAGGGAGTTTTACTCCTCGGCCCGAGGGGTTTCTCATTGAATGAGAATCCTTCGAGGGATTTCTATTTAATGAATTGACTGTCTCATCAATGATGAGACTGTCTCATCAATGATGAGCCGTCATCTTGATTGTGTGGGTCCCCTTTGGTCCCTTTCCACTGCATTGCAGTGTGGTACAAATTTTATGTACCAAGTGTCAGCATTTGAATTGTAGCCTTGACAGCTAACTCTTGTTATTTTTCGCAGGTACTATGTCTTTTGACACTTCTTTCCCGTTTGTTCGTCCGGAGGGCGCATTCCCTGACGCGCCAGTAGACCGGGAAGTCTTCGCTCTGATCAAATATCGCGACCCGGAGCATAAGTCTCTTCATCTATTGGGGACGTGGTATAATCAAATTATCATGGGCCGGCGTAGCTTTTCTTGTGCAGCACCTTCGGAGGTGATCTCCGCTATTCACTACGCCGATTCACCCCCAGTGAACTATGCCGTGGAGGAGGTCAATTGGACTTCGGAGGGTTGCCTTCAGCCCTCTATGGCTGCAATACCCGTACAGCCTCCAATGGCTTTGGATATCTTGGGGCGACTTATATGTCAAGGCGAGTTGCGCCCTTGGGGACAGCCATACATGATAGGCTTGACTCCCCGCCATTCAGCCGAATATCTACAATAGGCTCGATACATCTTATCGACCAAGAAATCGCAGTTGCTGAAGCTCGGGTTGTATCCCACGATTTATGCTTCTCTCTTCCAGTATTCCACGCCCCCTGTATGGTGGGTCAAAGATTTTTTAGAACAATGGAACGTTCCAACTCACACCTTCCTTCGATTAGATCAGGAAGTTTCAATCTCTTTAGAGGAGTTCACGGAGATCTCCGGCTTGCTTGTCAGAGGGGAGCATTATGAGGAGATACTACCCCCTGACGAGTACATTTTCGCCACTCGATCAGTAGTGATGGGTCTGACCCCGGAGAATGTCATTCAGCACCGATTCTCAAGCTTGATCAAGGTGTTAAATATTTACGAGGGCCTGTTTCTCGAATCCGGAAGCCACGGGGTCAGCTTTACGGATTTCATCGCCCGTTTTCTTCGCCCGGAAGTCTTGTCGAAACAAGATGCGAAGTTTTCCAAGCTCGACGATCCTTTCGGTTTTGGCTTGGATAGCCGGTCGACAGCGGAAGCAGATCAAAAGAATTTCTTCCTCCTAAACGCCGCGGTCGTCCCCTTTGCAGAACTCGCCGCTCAAGACATCGACGAAGAGCCGTTCTTTCTAGGGTTCCTTGGCTTATGGTTAAGCTGGTTTGCGCTCCCCATGCACCCTCGCTACATGAGACCGTCCGTTTTCTACCCGGCTCACCGAATGGTTGAAGGGACGCAGGTTGCCATTGGGATTGCTGGGCTGGCTCATTTGTATCATGGCCTTAGCATGGCGGCAGACACCACTCAACCGAGGGTGCAGCCCGTAAACTTCCCGATGCATTATTTCACTTCATGGCTCGAGCTGCATGTGCTCAGCGCCTTCGGAATCCACAAGAGGCCCCGTTTCTACGAAATTTATAACTTTCCTCAGGTTATGCGGCTGGTTGACGCTTCCGTTTTGGAACCGACTCAGCGAGAGGCTCGGGGTCAGATTCTTTGCCCGCGTACGGTCGGGGATGGCATGACCTTCGTCGATAAGGCCATGACTATCGGCAAGGAATCTGCTAAGACGGTGCAGCCGCTGCGGGACACCTTCAAAGATGGGGTTTCTACCTTGAAAGCTCGGGAGATTCTTCACTTATATTCAATCAGGCCGGACTTTTTGTGTTTAGGCAGAACGATGCGGCACTGTTCATAAGATACAACCCGCATCATTTTGCTCAACAATCGAGCGACAATCAGGGTGTCCCTCTTGAATCCTTTCTAGCTGAGCCTACTGCTACAGAGGAAGGTATCCGTAGTACGCCGCACCATTTCATGCGGTTAAATACCGGGTCTAACTTCTTTATCAGCGAGCCAAGCTGCGTTCCGAAAGCTTTGAATGTGTACATGGCGTGGTACCAGCACGCGGTGGGCGCTATTATTAGGGAAGAAAAACGATTATTGCTTGATCGCAAGGGTGTTGTCTCAGCGGGTAACCCAACCGTTCCCTTGAAGCGAAGGACCGTTGTTCGTCCTCCCCTAAGAGAAGCTGTTGCGGCTGTGGTTCTGCGCGCTTTTCCTGATAAGGGTCTACCTCGTGCGCCTATAGAAACGGTGGCTGCAGCGTCTCCCAATTCTGGCGTGGGTATGGAGATCGGGACTCGTCGCCCAAAGTTGCCCGCCAAGCGCAAGCTCCTGTTGCCGGCTGCCGGTGTCCGCTCACAGAAGAAGAAGAAGTCGTTATTTTCTGCGAACATTGCATTCGGCCAGGAGCCTCATGCTCCTTACAGCGAAGGCTTAAGTCAGTACGGGACTAATGAGGGTCTATTCATCATGCCTGCAGATGATACCGATCTTCATGCTGCCCTTGTGGCTTCCGAGCGACTGGCTCGCAATGAAGCAGCGCTGATTACTATCGTACAGTCAGGTAGACTTAAATCGCATATTTCCGCTGTTATATTTTTTTTATGTTTTGACTGACGCTTTCTTCTTCAACAGGTATCTCTACCGAAGAGGCTCTCACTGCTTCCCTCAAAATATTTGAAGAAGAAGTGGGGCTCCATGCTTCTTTAGGTCTTGGTATAATTTGGCTTATTATGCCTTCATTCCCTTTTTCTTTATTTGTAGTCTGACCCCCTCTTTCATTTTGTTGCAGGGACTACATTGATGCGGGTTATCCCAAGCGCGGTGCCGATCCCGAGCGGTGATCCGGTGACGCTTCCAGAGCTGGCTATCGTGGCCCCAGCTCCCCCATCAGTATCGCAAGAGGCTTCACTTAAACAGCCGATGACAGATGTCGTAGCGGCTCCAGAGGTAGAACTTGGTTCGGACGATGACGTCCCTTTAACGGAGGTCTTGCGGAGATCGCTTCTCACCGCTCAGACCAAAAGGAAGCGTAGGAAGCATGCGGTGAGGGAACATGATGCCAGCTTGGCTGCGGGTGCAGGCTCAAGTACTACTCCCTCTGTCGCCCTTTCTTCAGAGGATGCTCCAGCTGCCCTGTCTACCGCTCATAGACAGGTTGTGCACGCGGCTAGGGAAGAAACCGAAAAGCCGCCCCAAGGTAACGTAATACTAGGTCTTTTTATTATAATTTGATCTTCAAATTCTTATATATCATATCCTACAGGGCCAAGTCCTGGCGATGAGGTGGCTGGTGAGATGACGGCAACCATGGAGCCCGAAGCGGCTACACTTTCTCAGGAGTCTGGGACTGCCCTAATTGCCGCTCTTTCTCCTTATGGTTCCTTACCATCGACGGGCATTGCGAGTGTCACGACAGCCCTTGTAGAATTAGGAGATGAAGTCACTGGCGACGAAACCATTCCACTGAATGAGAGCGAAGAAGTCGCACCGCCCGGTGATGCTTCCGTCGCAGTTTTGGCTAATGACCCATCCGGTAGGTCTCGGGTCACCGTTTACTTTTTGTTTCGCAATCCCTTTCAGTCCCTTCTGATAACATTTTGTTTGTTTCGAATTTAGGTGTGGTGAGCACTGAGGTTGTGCCACCTAAAGAAGTGTCACCAGTTGCTGCTCTGACGGTCGTTGTGCCTTCGCCTTCTCTTGTGTCCTCTCAAATGCTGAAAGGTATGGGTTTGCGATTTATCTAATTTAAATTGTGGATACCATCTTCCTTGTACTGACCATGCATCGTCGCAACCTTGCAGGAGTTCTCTTTGATCATCTGTATCAGGTGCTGAACCCGCATTTCTCCTTCCAGTCGGAAGTCAATCTGCCTGCTGGTGTCGGTGAGTATAGTTTTTTAACTGACATCCTTTCCTTCCTTTTATGGGCGACCATGTCATTTTTAATTCTTCTTTGAATTGATTACAACGTTACAAATTGAAGAAGGGGACGAGAGAATAGTCGCGCCATCGGTACTCCCTACTTTACGACCTGTCGCAGCCGGTTATAGTAGACTCCATTGCTCGTGCATTTTCTTTATCTCTTGAGCCTACCTTTGACCATAACTTGTCTTGCAGCAATCGCACCAGCTCCAACTCCCTTCGAGTCTCGCATCCTGGTGCCGACAGGGCCCTTTTCTAGACGTCCATCTTCTAAGGGCGCTGGGACCAGCCTGCGTATGCTGAATGAATTCATCGAGGAGCTTGACGCGGAGGCCCCTGCATTCGCTGCAGATTTTTCCGCTGAGGTTAATCCCATGCTGGTGACGCTCGTGCACTTCCATAGCGAAGGAGTCGTTGGGTCTTGGGTTAATAATTGCTGGAAGATTGAGGCATGTCTGTATGAGATTGAGCTTGGGCGTCCCGCTCCGGAAGTGTTGGCTTTGAATTCCCATCGGGCTGCATGGGTTGAGCAGAGCGTTTCTTTCTTTCGCCATTTTGAACAAGAGGCGGACTTGAGGCAGAAGGAACGCGAGGAGGCTTCAAGCGAATCTGCCCGGCTGCATGCCGAGGTCAAAGCGAATGCTGCGCAACTGAGAACCGTCTTTAATAATCTGCAGCGATGCATTTCGGATGGTCTGGCACTGAGGCAGAAGCTCGACTTCATTGAGCGGGTTACGCAGAGTTGCGAAGCTGCCCAGCAGGAAATCGATGAGAAGGTTTCATCCTGTTTGCAGCAACGAGCCCGAGTCGAAGCGGAGCTGGCCACGGCGGCTGCTCATGAAAAGGAGCTGAGAGGAGTGCGTGAGCGGCTTGTTGATTTGCTAAAATCGCCTTCTTCTCAATAGTCATCTTTGTATCGATTGTAATTTATGAATAACATGTATTCATTTCATTTTTTATTTTATATGATGTATCGCGTATTCAATTGAATTCATGAATAAAGGACACATTTTTTCTATCTCTGACTATCGCTTTCCTTCCTCTGCTGTATTGTTGGTATATGATTTCAGCAAGTGTAACTTATAGACGATAGATAACAGTTCATCTTGAACTCTTTATAGGGTAGTGACGGTTTAGGAAACAGGTTCAGATCTTCCGCCTAAGACTTTTCAACTTTATGAGCCATGAGGGTCTCATAAAGATTTTTCTCCCTACGAGTCGAGAGGATCTCGTAGGCGTATTTTCTCCTTAGGAATCATGAGGATTCCTAAGTGTGCTTTCTCTTGAGAGTCGTAAGGATCTCGCAAGAGAATTTTCTCCCTTATAAGTCGAGAGGACTCATAAGTGGTAGATGAGTTGACTTGTTCCCGAGTCGAAGCGTTGCTTCAACGGGGAGGTCGAGGGTCGACTTTCTCTATTTTCTACGGTGTCTGGATCGACTTTCTCCATTTTCTACGGTGTCAGGGTTGACTTTCTCCATTTTCTACGGTGTCAGGATTGACTTTCTCCGTTTTCTACGGTGTCGGGGTGGACTTTCTCCGTTTTCTACGGTGTCGGGATCGACTTTCTCAGTTTTCTACGGTGTCGGGACCGACTTTCTCCGTTTTCTACGGTGTCGGGGTTGACTCTAGGTTGTTTGTGAACCGTAGAGTCTTGGAACTAGGGAATTTGCCGTGGCTCCGATCGGTGGTGTCGCGTTCGTGTCCTGCTGGCATGAGGAGGAACGTCATTGCTGGTCTTCTGGGATGTAGATATTGTCGCTGAGACCTGATTCTTCTTTTGATAGAATTTGTTGGGACATGTGGCTCCCTTTTCGTTTATACCCATGGATTGTATAAGGGGTCGGTATGGACATAACTACAGGGCAAAAAGTTTCGTTTCATTTTTTTTATTTCTTTCCGCGATGCTCTATCATTTAAGCTTTTTATATCGCGAAAGTCGCGATTGCCCAATCATTTTGGCTATTTTTCGTAGTGCCCAATCATTTCGGCTATTTTTCTTTCTACTCGCTGTTTTTTTATTGCGAGTTGCCCAATCCTTTCGGCTATTTTTGTATGCATATATTTTACGTGCTGATTTTGTTGCAAGTTGTCCTATCATTTCGGCTATTTTATATGCATTCATAGCTCGCTGACTTTTCGCCGCGAGTATGAAACCTGAGATCTGATACCAATCTCAGCATCAACATCGCTGCGACTGGAATATTGCCAGGAGCGAATCATCATTTGCCGTGAAAGGACTTGGAATTTGTTACCGATTTAGGCATCAGCATCGCTACTACTGAAACATTGCCAGGAGTGAATCATCATTTGCCTCTGTCGATTCGAACAAAGGCGGCGTAGCAAACAGGGTTAGGATCCTGTCGACTAAGGCTTTTAACTTCATATGCCGTAAAGGTCTCATAAAGGTGTTTCCCCTACGAGTCGTGAGGATCTC
Organism: Agapanthus africanus; assembly: GCA_030015575.1. Taxonomy (NCBI): domain Eukaryota; kingdom Viridiplantae; phylum Streptophyta; class Magnoliopsida; order Asparagales; family Amaryllidaceae; genus Agapanthus; species Agapanthus africanus. The sequence continues at coordinate 426,302,489 of CM057349.1, forward strand.
ATGGGTGCGTTTTCTCCTTAAGAATCGTGAGGATTCTTAAGTGTATGTTCTCTTATAAGTCGTAAGGATCTTTCAAGAGTGATTTCTCCTTATAAATCGAAAGGACCTACAAGTGTTTGTTCATCAAATAAGGGCATTCCTCATCGTTGGTGGGACTCGGCAAAGAAATGATTATATGTACCCGTGGATTGTATACAAAGGTCAGTATTGAACCGCTTGTAAGGCAATATTGGGGTGTATGACGGCTTAAGAACAGGTTCAGATCCCTGTAGCTTAAGGCTTTTGAATCTTATGAGCCGGAAAGGTCTCATAAGAGGGTTCTCCTTACGAGTCGTGGGGATCTCGTAAGTGTAATTTCTCCTCAGGAATTGTGGGGATCCCTATGTGTGTTTCTCCCTTATGAGTCGTAAGGATCTCACGCAGGTATTTTCTCCTTACAAGATCGAAAGGACCTTGCCAGTGTGCATGAATTTTTTACAGGTCTGCGCCCTTTCGGGTTTTCACAGACTCGCCGGTAGCCCTGCTGTTTTTACTCACGGAGCCCTTTCGGGTTTTCATCTATGTCCATCTTGCTTATGGACGTACCTTTTTTTTTTTGGTTCAGCCCTAGGATGTTGCGGTTTGTAGTAGTTTACAGACGTTTCGGTCAGGCGTAGTATTTTTTCAAGAATCGACCATTTATTGGCCTGAAAGGTTTTTCGCCATGCATATTCATGAGCAAATAAGCCCCACCTTGGTAGACCTTATCTATGATGTACGGGCCCTCATAATTCGACTCGAACTTCCCTTGTTTGGCACGATTAGGGATCATAGGTCTTTTGACAACTAGCACAAGTTCACCTTGGCGTAATGTTCTCGACCTAGTCAGTCTTTCGTATGAGCGCGTCATTTTTTCTTTATAAACCTCCAAGTTTTGTTGCGCTATTAGACGAGTTTCATCGAGAGCATTGAGATCCTCAGGCCAAAGATGGGCATTCTCTTCATCTATTAGCTCGTAATGAACCACCACTTATAGAGAGGGTAGCTCTATCTCCAAGAAGAGTACTGCTTCAGTGTCGAATACCAACGCGAATGGCGTTGTGTTCATAGCCGTTTTGAACGTGGTCCGATATGCCCAGCGAGCTTCATGCAGTCTCTCGTGCCAGCCCTTCTTATTTTTGGACACCGTCTTCTTTATGATCTTCGTCAAGGTCTTATTGAAAGCCTCAGCTAGACCGTTAGCTCGTGGATTGTAGACCGAAGAGTATCTCCAGTCTATATTATGCCGTCGTGCGAAGCGGCTGATTCTGTGACATCTGTAGGCCGGCCCGTTATCGGAGATAATCCGTCGCGGAGTACCGAACCGATAAATAACGTGTGTCTTGAAGAAATGGAGAATATTCTCCGTCTTCACTTCTCTTAGCGGTATGGCCTCTGCCTACTTAGATAAGTAATCGGTTGTCGCCAATATAAACCGATGTCCTCTGGATGACGCTGGCTCAATGGGCCCAATTATGTCGGTTCCCCACATTTCGAACGGCCAGCTAGCCACCGTTGGGTGTAGCGGGTTTGGATGCTGGTGGATAAAGTCTCCATGAATTTGGCACGAATGGCACTGCTTTGCATATTCGAGGCAGTCCTGGATCATCGTGGGCCAATAGTAGCCCATCCTTTTGATCTTCAACTTTATCTTTGGCCCGGCTTGATGAGAACCGCAGAGTTCATTGTGAGTTTCTTGGATGACTCTCCTTACTTCTTCTGGTCCCAGGCATCTTAGCCATAGAGAGTCAAACGATCTCTTATACATGTTGCGCCACGGCAGCGCCCCGGCCGTCTTACCGAGGCCAAAATGCGGAATCAAAAATTTTCCTTACATGGAAACTGGCGCTACCGCGGACAATGAAAACCCGGATCGTTAACCATTAACCTATACTAGCTAACAAGAGATGGGAAGAGAAGTATACCAAGGGATCCGAGTCCTCCGGTCTTCTCGTCATCATCCCGATCTCCCGCGGAAAGTCCTGTCTCCATATTGCCGCCTCCTCGCCGGAAGGGCACCACATCGCCTGCGTCTTTTACGGGCTCCCGCCTCAATACCGAGGCAACTCGGGCATGAAGCCGGCAACTCGACATGCCCAAGATTTGCTGTAGAATGTAGTGTAGAAACTTTGTCTCTTGGAGTTTATGTAGTTGCCATTGATGGATGGAGGAAGAGGTAAAGAAAGTTGGTGCTTTCAATTTTCTAGCAAGAAGAAGATGAGATGAAGAATTCCTCTCATAACCAAAATGAACTCTCTCATTCTTTTCTCTCAAGTGAAGCATCTCTCTTATCAAGTGAGAATGGTGGAGGGATGAAAAAAACAACCATAACAAGAAGGGAGGTGAGTGTAGGAGAAAGAGAATGGTGACCACATCCAAAGCATCATGATAACAATCTCACATCAACACCAATCAAAGATCAAATCCTTTCTCATCACTTCTAATCTCAAAAAGGCAAGCCATCATGAAAAGCAAAGATGCTTAATCTTTCATAATGCCACAAATACAAAGAACCCCTCCACAAAAGGTTATTTGCAAACTTGCAAATAACCCCCTTCCATCGGGAAAGTCCGGCCGGGAAAGAACAAAGAAAAACCGGCCGGAACGGAATGCAAACTGGCAACTCCAGAAAACTGGTCCCGTAATAAATTACAGGAAAACCCCGATACTGTGCATACACACCCGCATCTGTATTCCTACCGGATACAAATGCAATGAGACAAAATCTACACTGTACTATACTAGGATCCGGCTTAAACCAAAGCCGGCTAGTAATATCCGTTCGATCCTGATCCGTGCAATACCGCACGTATCTGATCGAACCCTGCCATATTTCCATACGGCCACTAGTACAAACCGTCCGATCCTGACCCGTGCAATACCGCACGTATCTGATCAGACCCTGCCATATCTCCATACGGCCTCTACAGCGTTTCGCCCAAAAGCTGAGTAACTGAAAGTGTGGTGGACTCTAAAGACTCGTCAACACTATGGCTGTGGATTCAACCACTAGCACGTCAGAGGTATAAGCCAATACGTGACAGGCCACCAGCTATTGACCAAAAGGGACGTCGATGAGCGAACTCATCCTGACACCCTACTGAGCCTGTCAGTGACAATATCCGTACAGTCCGGTCCGTTCGTCTATGAGTATCGCATGGCGGGCCTAGGGGGTTGGTAAAAGTCAGACCCCCAAAAGCGGTACAAGTCGTGTCGGAGTGTAGCCCAGAACACCTTGAGATACTACTGGAATACCTACCAGTAAATCTCCTGCCTCGGCCGAGGGCTTTGTGTAATGGCTCTCCTAGACACAGCGCGACCTCACCCCCAATACCGGGAGAGACGAACCCCTGCAGATCCGCTCACTGCCTCCATGTGGCTCGGGACTGTACCCAACTAAAACCTGTTTGCACGACTCCTTTGAGCCGTGGTAGGGTAGTAATCAAAGCACAGTGGGAACTCACACGAGACAAATGACGATCTCAGGTCGATGAACTAACCTGTATACATGTCACCTGGGAACTGCTATCTGACGTATGGTATAATCCCAACTAGCAGGTTCCCGGCGAGTCCTGTCCGGTGTACTCATAACCCAATGAGCACCTGTATACATCTTAGGTGAACCAACTGACACCAGTGGCTTGTGAGACCGGCCACCGCCCCTCGTCGGGGTCTCGACTGTATACACTAGTCTACTAATGGAGTATCGATGCCCAGTCTCGAAACTCCCACGACTAGGGACCTTTTAAGGATGTGCTTATAGACCCCAGCTCCCACGTATATGATCGCCATCATACTGCTGGTCGTCAAGCAAGAATCCTAGGGGCTCTCTCAACGTGTAATAGCGACCTGTAAGGTCACCTGAAACAGTACACGATGATAAAGGTAAACCAGATAGCATACTACCATCTCGAGTAAGACTGTCCTACCGGGATAGGTCCTCCCTCAATCATTGCAATCACGTGCCTGTGATCCAATAATTGACTCTGAGGGCACTATCTCCAACAATCTCCCACTTGCACTCAAGGCTAATTATTGCGATGTCGCATACTCACAGCCCGTGTGATACCGAGCACCCAACTCCTCTACTAGTCAGTCTCACAAAGCTTGTTTGCGAAACTATTGCGTTCGAGGAATAGCCTCAGTGAGTGGATTCGCTGTGATGTTTCTTTCTATGTCTCTCTATATCTCAAGTTCGCAGAGAAAACCATCTCCCGAAATGAGCAATACCTGTCTTAGAGTATGTCTGGATATCTGATGGGACCTAGCTCATAAATGAACTCCAAATCCAAACTTCTTAGACTGTATCGATAACTGAACTTAATCAGTACCCAGCGCCATGCCTCCCTTAGTATTGCCTTGGACCACCTGTCCAAAATACTGCCCCTCGTCAGAAGGAGAAACTATAACTCTGACAACCTTCTTGTCGTCCATGTCACCTTGGAAGCCTGGAGTGATAACCGTCTCCTAAAAGAGGCAGCCGTTATCATATCCCTAGAACATTCACTTATGTTCTAAAACTGCTTCCGACTGTTCCTCCAGGATTGGATCAATATCAACTTATTGCATCTAGTGCAAGAACAACATCTGGTGTGGTACTTGACATCTCATGATTGACTCAATTGCCTAAGCAAGTGATCTGCCAATCATGCACATCCCTCTCTACTTTAGTCTATAAGACACCTTTAGAGAGGGTGACTCCATTACCTGCAGGTACACTACCATGCCAGGAGTCGTCCATTCTAAATACTCTTAGAATGCTGTCAAGGTACCCAGATTGGGAAACCACCCAAATCTAGATCTAAAACCATAGATCTAGTAACCAGAATGTCTGATATAATATCCAAGTCCTGTGTGGAGAAACAACTGTGTGACAACAAAAGTATAACCGATCGTAGTATAGGAATATCACTTCCTACTCTGTGTATGTCATCCAAATACCATGACATCACACCCTACTACCTTCTCAACAGATCCATCCCCTATTCTGATGACGTCAAACCTATGACTGTCATGTCAGAAATAGATGATCTATCTCCGCTATATCTGCTTTAGTCTATAAATAGACATAAGCCTCCTGTCCACCAATGCTTCCGCTGCTCCCACTGACTACGACAACCCTCTGGCAGAGTCATATACACGTACACTTCTGAAGCTAGTTCAGAACGACGCTATACTCATCCTCCTGCCGGGTCTCGCGGCCTGGAGCAACAGCAATGGCAAGTGTGGGTAAACAAGAACTTCCCTGTCACCGTCCTTGAGGCTACCGGAGTACCTCTCGGGTGCCTGAAGTTACCCACCGTATCTGCGGAGTGGCCAATGGAATGTCAAATCAGATTGAATCTTTAGGTTCCTTATCAAATCTTCAGTAATCGTCTGCGGTTCTGGAATGACTTCCAGTTCTACCATACTCCCACTACTGTTTTTTGAAAAAATCCATTTTTTAATAAAACTGTGGCGAGTCTAGAACAATATTTCTATTGATCTGCCAGATGGTAGAAAGTCAACCCTCGTCATAGCCTGGGTCAACCCACAAACAGCCATTACAGAAACGTACCTTGAGTTGTCCAGTGTCTGGTTTTAATCATAAGCCGGACAACTCCCCGTACCTTAACATCGTTAAGATATGAACTGTTCTATATCCAATATAGAACCAGAGGCACTGATTTAAATGAACCAGATTCAAATCATGCAGCTATCTCCAGTGCATGTCAACTAAATGGAAGGAGGCCGATCAGCGTTACTCAACTTAGGAATGCTTCCAATTATGAGTAACCTGAAGGAGAAGCAAGTTCTCATTACTATCAACTGAATACCATACACAAGTATCTACATCTTCGATCACTTTGAAGAATCCCGATACTTGCTATACCTGGTTCTCTACTCTATTCAAATACCTATAACTCCTCAAAACTTAGACCCTGTGTTTCTACGAAACACATGTCTAAGAACTAGAGAAGTTAAAAGTAAACAGAATATAGTATGAGGACCAACCCCTCTGTCCTAATGGACACTGGACAACATACAATACTCTGTATAAGTCCGCTGAGTCTAACAACTCTTTCACTGTGCGTCGTAGGTTGAAAACTGTACTTATGGTTAAGAAGAATTACACCGCTGTTCAATACTCCTTACCTAACCATCCACTGATATAGGTAAATGTCATAGACATAATTTCAAAAGGTACATCTCACTCTATAAAAATAGACGTACAGATATATCAATTTGAAATTGGTGCATAGCAACGGATATTCAAAACCAAATATTTGCCGACCGGCAAACAACCCAGGTGGCTTCCTCAAATATATAATGAGGATGGTCACCTAATTCCCAATAACTTACTCCCACTCATCATCTGTAAAACCATACAGATGTGAGAATCCAACCTGGTAAATACATACCCTGGAGCAAGTGTCTAATCGGGAAATCAGTTTTCTTTTAACATTACACAGTGAAACTGAAACATTGAAATATTTCGGTGGGGTATCCTGGTATTCCTAGTAATGCCTCTACCATTATCCAGATTCACAGCTGTAACCGTATATCTCTTTGCCATCTGTCCAAATCCCTTTATATGTCTTTAGTCATTACCGTCTGCATACCTCTTTAGGCCAAATGGTTTTCTTCCTTCCCTACCGTTCGGCACCAGCCTATGGTTTGGAAGAAGACTATCCAATAAGCATAAAAGGTGTACTGTCCTAACCCTAGGAGCACTCGCAAAGCGAGAGAAGGTGAAGATAAAAGACAACCGAATAAACCTTATTCCCATTTCTCCTGAACCAGAATCCATCCCCGAACTGGAACAAGTTCCTTTCGAGTTCGTATATAACCATACGATGGATTATCCAATAAACTTGGGATCTTCGTAGTGATACGGAGTGTCCTGGAGAAATACAAAGGTGATTTAGGTTTGGCGAAGATATACTCGGTTTGGTCGTGAATAGCAGTCGCAATTTACTTTGCCCTCCTACTAATCCCTTGCTTTGTCTTAACTTAATACCTTCTGTACACCATCGTTATGCTAATTGGTTTTCTTCATTCCCCACCGTTCGGCACCTGCCTAAGGTTTGGAAGAAGACTATCCAATTTGCGTAATAGGTGTACTATCTCCTAAACCAAGGAGTACTCGCAACCTGAGAGAAGGTAAAAGGAAAAGACAACTGAATAGTCCTATTCGTTTTCTCCAGAACCAGAAACCATCCTCGAATTCCTTTGAGTTCGTATATAACCATACGATGGTTTTGTCCAATGGAAGTGGACGTTCGTAGTAATACGGGGTGTCCTGGAGAAAAGGGTAAAGGTAGGAGTGGCAATGAGGTTTGCAACTCTGACAATCCAAAAGCCTGTGTTAAGAAGGTTCGGTCAACTTGGTTACTGAGTCATAGTCCACGGTCGGGTCAATGGTCGCTGCCAAAGAGAGAGAGAAAAGAAACACTCAGCGTGCACTCTAACCTAGATCAGAATGGTTATCACTTTATCTAATCTGGAAACCTCCCACTGTACCTCAAATTCTCCTCCAAACCTGAAAGAAGAATTAGTCGGGGTCATCCGAGGAGTAAACTAACTCATCAGTGGGAATCGGGATCCAACTATCATCGCATGATAACTTGACGGAATCCACTCAAGTCACCACACTCCAGAAGGTATGCGCATGCCTGGCAAGTTTCAGTTCTTTTGAAACTCCCGATGTGATTTTTACCCCTAGGACCCAAGTGACCTTGACTGAGCCAACATATCAAAGGATCCTAGTCAAGTTCAACCCGTCATTTTCCTGATTGCATTAGACCCACCCGCACGAATCCTTGACTGAGCCAAAATGACCGCACGACTGTCCTAACCAATCTCATATCCATGCAACAGAAAAGCACTACATAGCTACCGAACACTACGCCTCGGCTAAGCACGACATACGCAGCACGAATACTAAGTAATACTAATCTGAAATGACGGAGGGCTACGACTGGTTTTTGGCGAAAAACCTTTAACGTAATGAACTTGATATCGTTGAAGGAACTGCATAGCCTTTTATAAAAATATAGTGACGAAAACCTTTGCTAAAGAGGTCACTCCCGGTGAAGGGATCTCGGCTCTTTCCCCGTAGAATGAGGTGCAGGATATTCCAACTGAATACCACGATGCAAAGCAAAAGTAATCGGCTATAGTGAAGTTAATGCCCTGACGCAAACTTCTGTCCAAGGGGTCACTCCCGGTGAAGGGATCTCGGCCCTTGCCTCGTCGACTGAGGAGCAGGATATTCCAAATGAATACCACGATGCAAAACAAAAGTGAACGTCCTTGCAATAACAGCTTTTTGAAAAATGTTCCAACAACATCAGAATAGGTTTGTTTATCATGCATTGATCCGAATCAACGCAGTCCCATCAATTGATCACACCACAAAGAACGAAAATATACTGACGTACGTATATGCCATCCGTATTCGCCACTGGATCCCGTCATCACCCGTTAGGTTAGCTAACTAACGGCAGAGCGGGGACTGGACTAGCGCGGATGAAAAACATATACAACATCTACTAATATATATATACCAATATATAGTATTTCGCTCAAGGCGTAAATAAAATGCAACATCACAGAAATGTACAGCATCACAGAACAATACAGATATCTGGAAGCCCCGGGTTTCACAGAGCCGCTGCTGAAACCCGACGTTCCCCTGGTCGTGTGGATAGCCTGTGCAATGAAACCCTAGACCCCTACGGGCGCGGCAAGTTACCCGCCAAAACCTGAAGCGAGGCAGCCCCCTTCAGCACCGTGAATGGACCACCCAGCACTTCACGGAATCCGGTAACTTGGGCATCCCTCCTGGGTCAACCTGTACCCCCTATGAGTGCGGCGAATAGCCCGCCAATTCCAGACTGAAGCCCCCTCCGTCTCAATGCCCTGAGATGCGGGCCCGTTGCCCTCCAGAACCCGGCTATCCGTGCACCCCTCTGCGGGGTAACCCTAGTACAGAAAGTAAAATATACATACACCGGGTACATCGACCGCAACCAGGTCGTGCCCCAAAAGAATAATACAAACAGGCAGTGACGGCAGTCCACATGTCGGACGCTCGCCCCGCAATATCAAATGTACATATAAAACAAAACTGTACTAACATTGCATCCAGGCTATCCCCCACGACCGATCCGCAACAACACAGCATAAACATAGAACATCAACGTGAAAGTCACGTTCGCAAATCCGTCTAACCGGGCTATAGCAGTTAGACAGGATTTACCGATCAAGTGACATTCACGGTCGCAGATATAATGTAAATACTGTGAAATAATGTGTTTAAAATATCCGATCAATCAAATAATTAACAAGTGGGCCCCCAAGCAATACTGTAGCACTCACAGAAATTCTGGGCCCAAATTTAATATTCCAGAAACCCTATTTTAACCCCAGAAGCCTACTGGAAAAATTCGACACATCGATCACTTCAAACTGCGGCGGAACCGCGGCGGAAAGGGGGTTTTTGCCGCGGTTCCGCGCTCCAATTGAAATATGATCGTCTCGAATTTCTCCAGAATTCTTAGAACTTCCAGTACATCATTCTGCAATCACCTGAAAAATTTTTCGAGCCCGGAAAAAATCGACAGAAAACTGATGCATGAAAAAACGCGGTTTTTGGAATTTTGGTCGATCGGATAAGTAAAACACATTAGAAAAAGCTAGGCTAGGTTAATGGCGTGGCTCTGATACCATGTTACGCCATGGCAGCGCCCCGGCCGTCTTACCGAGGCCAAAATGCGGAATCAAAAATTTTCCTTACATGGAAACTGGCGCTACCGCGGACAATGAAAACCCGGATCGTTAACCATTAACCTATACTAGCTAACAAGAGATGGGAAGAGAAGTATACCAAGGGATCCGAGTCCTCCGGTCTTCTCGTCATCATCCCGATCTCCCGCGGAAAGTCCTGTCTCCATATCGCCGCCTCCTCGCCGGAAGGGCACCACATCGCCTGCGTCTTTTACGGGCTCCCGCCTCAATACCGAGGCAACTCGGGCATGAAGCCGGCAACTCGACATGCCCAAGATTTGCTGTAGAATGTAGTGTAGAAACTTTGTCTCTTGGAGTTTATGTAGTTGCCATTGATGGATGGAGGAAGAGGTAAAGAAAGTTGGTGCTTTCAATTTTCTAGCAAGAAGAAGATGAGATGAAGAATTCCTCTCATAACCAAAATGAACTCTCTCATTCTTTTCTCTCAAGTGAAGCATCTCTCTTATCAAGTGAGAATGGTGGAGGGATGAAAAAAACAACCGTAACAAGAAGGGAGGTGAGTGTAGGAGAAAGAGAATGGTGACCACATCCAAAGCATCATGATAACAATCTCACATCAACACCAATCAAAGATCAAATCCTTTCTCATCACTTCTAATCTCAAAAAGGCAAGCCATCATGAAAAGCAAAGATGCTTAATCTTTCATAATGCCACAAATACAAAGAACCCCTCCACAAAAGGTTATTTGCAAACTTGCAAATAACCCCCTTCCATCGGGAAAGTCCGGCCGGGAAAGAACAAAGAAAAACCGGCCGGAACGGAATGCAAACTGGCAACTCCAGAAAACTGGTCCCGTAATAAATTACAGGAAAACCCCGATACTGTGCATACACACCCGCATCTGTATTCCTACCGGATACAAATGCAATGAGACAAAATCTACACTGTACTATACTAGGATCCGGCTTAAACCAAAGCCGGCTAGTAATATCCGTTCGATCCTGATCCGTGCAATACCGCACGTATCTGATCGAACCCTGCCATATTTCCATACGGCCACTAGTACAAACCGTCCGATCCTGACCCGTGCAATACCGCACGTATCTGATCAGACCCTGCCATATCTCCATACGGCCTCTACAGCGTTTCGCCCAAAAGATGAGTAACTGAAAGTGTGGTGGACTCTAAAGACTCGTCAACACTATGGCTGTGGATTCAACCACTAGCACGTCAGAGGTATAAGCCAATACGTGACAGGCCACCAGCTATTGACCAAAAGGGACGTCGATGAGCGAACTCATCCTGACACCCTACTGAGCCTGTCAGTGACAATATCCGTACAGTCCGGTCCGTTCGTCTATGAGTATCGCATGGCGGGCCTAGGGGGTTGGTAAAAGTCAGACCCCCAAAAGCGGTACAAGTCGTGTCGGAGTGTAGCCCAGAACACCTTGAGATACTACTGGAATACCTACCAGTAAATCTCCTGCCTCGGCCGAGGGCTTTGTGTAATGGCTCTCCTAGACACAGCGCGACCTCACCCCCAATACCGGGAGAGACGAACCCCTGCAGATCCGCTCACTGCCTCCATGTGGCTCGGGACTGTACCCAACTAAAACCTGTTTGCACGACTCCTTTGAGCCGTGGTAGGGTAGTAATCAAAGCACAGTGGGAACTCACACGAGACAAATGACGATCTCAGGTCGATGAACTAACCTGTACACATGTCACCTGGGAACTGTTATCTGACGTATGGTATAATCCCAACTAGCAGGTTCCCGGCGAGTCCTGTCCGGTGTACTCATAACCCAATGAGCACCTGTATACATCTTAGGTGAACCAACTGACACCAGTGGCTTGTGAGACCGGCCACCGCCCCTCGTCGGGGTCTCGACTGTATACACTAGTCTACTAATGGAGTATCGATGCCCAGTCTCGAAACTCCCACGACTAGGGACCTTTTAAGGATGTGCTTATAGACCCCAGCTCCCACGTATATGATCGCCATCATACTGCTGGTCGTCAAGCAAGAATCCTAGGGGCTCTATCAACGTGTAATAGCGACCTGTAAGGTCACCTGAAACAGTACACGATGATAAAGGTAAACCAGATAGCATACTACCATCTCGAGTAAGACTGTCCTACCGGGATAGGTCCTCCCTCAATCATTGCAATCACGTGCCTGTGATCCAATAATTGACTCTGAGGGCACTATCTCCAACAATACAGAGTATCGTTGACGAAGACGAAAGACAGAGCTCGTTTCATGAGCTGATGTCTTGAGGATGCGTCTTCAGGTGTTTGACGGGATTTAAAGTAGTCTATAAAGACTTCTCTCCAATCCTTAACCTTTTCTTGGTCCTCCATTTGTAGAGCCGTTTGCTTGGTCGCTTCCTTTTCTTCAAACGACTCCGGAGATATTTCTGCTGGTGCAAGAACCCGACGGCTTTGTACAACGATTCTTACGTCATCGAAGTTTTCGTCAGCCAGTTCTTTAGCGAGTTTGGCTAATGCATCCGCCTTACTATTCTCCACTCGCGGTATGCTTTCCAGGGCGTAGAAAGGAATTTGAGTCAGCAATTGTTGCACCCTTTCTCCATATTTTACCAACTCCGGTTTGCATGTTTGATAATCGCCATTTACTTGACTAATGACCAACTGTGAGTCTCCGTATATAAGGAGGTTTTCGATTCCCATGTCAACAGCGATTTCAAGACCTGCTATCAAAGCTTCATATTCTACTTCATTATTTGTCCTCGGCTCTGTCAAGAAAAAGGCAAAGCGCATTATCCCTCCTTGCGGAGTCACGAAGATAAGGCCTGCCCCCGATTTGATTATAGGGATGTTGTGCTTTCGCTTCTTCATGGAAGATGCCCTATCAAAGTAGAGTTCCCATTGGGTATCACTCCCTCCTCTCTCCCTGTCGATCGTGTCAAATGCGTGCTCGTCCGGCAATTCAAAATTTAGGGGTGAATCGGCAGGTATCGGATGCTCAGCGAGGAAGTTGGCGATGGCCTGGCCTTTCACTGCTTTGAGAGGTCGATAGATTATCGAGAACTCCATAAAGAGGGGGGACCATTTAGCGAGTCATCCTGTTAGTATGGCTCTTGACATCAAATATTTGAAAAGATCTACCTTTGATATGAGATGGATCTCATGCGCCAAAGCATAGTGTCTGAGCTTCGTTATCGCGAAGATTAGCGCCAGGCAGTGTTTTTCAATGGGGGAGTAGTTGTTTTCTGCCCCAGTAGAACTCGACTCAAATAGTAGAGGGCTCTCTCTTTCCCTTGGTCATTCTCATGTGCCCATAACGCACCTAAAGAACCTTCAAGGGCTGTTGTGTATAGGATGATGGGCTTTCCTTTGACTGGAGCGGTCAGTACCGGCGGATTCTGAAGGTATTGCTTGATTTCGTCGGTACGCTTTGGAATTTGCGATCCCAGACGAACGGGGTCCGCTTCTTCATTAAATGGCTGTAGGGGCGGCACTTGCCGGAGAGATTGGCTATGAATCGTCGGATATATGCGAGCTTTCCTTAGAGAGACCGCGGTTGCTTGAGAGTTCTTGGTTGAGGCATTTCCATGATCGCCTTGATCTTCGACGGGTCTATTTCGATGCCCCGGTGTCGTACGATGAATCCTAGGAATTTGCCCGAGGAAACTCCGAACGCGCATTTCAGAGGGTTCATCTTCAGGTTGTATTTCCGAAGGCGCAGAAACACGATCTTCAGATGCTCCCAATGCTCCTCGTACGACTTGCTTTTCACCACGAGGTCATCGATATAGCATTCGACGATTTCATGTATGAGGTCATCGAAAATCTTTGTCATGGCCCTATGATAGGTAGTGCCGGTATTCTTCAAGCCGAAAGGTATCATTTTGTAGCAGGATATTCCCAGGGGAGTCCGGAAAGCGGTATGCTTCTAGTCTTCGAGGTGCATCTTTATTTAATTGTATCCTGATGATCCGTCCATGAAGGAGAAGACTTCGTGAGTGGATGTGTTATCTATCATCAGCTCGGTAACCGGTACGGGAAAATCATCCTTCGGGCAAGCTTTGTTGAGGTCCCGAAAGTCTGCGCAGATACGCACCGTCCCATTTTTCTTCATCACTGGGACAATGTTGGCGATCCAGTCAGGATACTGAACTTCTTGGATAAAGACGGAGTCGATTAGCTTCTTGACTTCGGTGTTGATGCTTATTTCAAGTTTGAGCTGCATTCTCCTCGGTGCTTGTTTGACTGGCTTGACGTCCGGGGATATCGCCAATTTATTCCCAGCTATTTCCGGATCTAGCCCTGGCATCTCGTAGTAGTTCCATGCGAAGCAGTCTTTATACTGCATGAGCACGTCTCTTAGCGTAGCTACCTGTTCTTCGGACAGCAGCTCACTGACGAACGTAGGCCTCGGGTCATTTGTCGTCCCTAAGTCAATTTTCCTTAGGTTGTCCGCAGTAGTATATATTCCATCTTCCAGCTCTTTTGGTGCTGGTGGAAGTTCTGAGATCAACTCATCTTCATCCTCATTTTCGAAGCACCAGGAGAGGTCATCCATATCCTCGCGTACTCCTTCTTCTGACAGCATTATCGCGTGACAGGTACGAGATTGTTTCCAAGACCTATGTTGATCTGGTTCTACTCTCGCAATGTACGTTACTTTTGGAACATGCTTCTGTGGTGGGGTTACCCTCCAACTGCTGGATAGAGCGAACCTTCCTTGCTCGGTGATAGGAGCAATAATCCGGATGAGAGATCGCGTCTGCTTGTTCGGGGTGTTTGGACTCCGGGAGCGTAATCATTTGATGTTTCAAGACAAGATCGAATATCTTTCTTGTCTTGTCTTGGGGAAAAGAATATGGTCGACCCATCTTCTTTATAAGAGACGGATCCCGGCTGCTCAATTCTCGATCGCGTGGCTTCTTGGACCCGCTTTGCCGCTGTCGAACATTTTTTCCGTTCTTTAGTTTGTTTTTGCCTCCGCGTCGGGTCTTCTGTATGATAAGCTGGCGACGAAGGGCATCGTCATTCTCCGTAGCCTGCTGAAGGAGGCGCTACGTCCTGGCTTTCTCGTAAATGGCCATTTCACGGTTGTGGTCATCCCGGGCTTTTTGACCAGCTTCTCTTATTAGCTTGTCCGTCTGTTTTTCAAACGACGAACTTGATATTTTTACGGCAGGATCTCGTTTTGGTTCAATCGAAGTGTCTTCTAACAGAGCATCACCTTCTTCATCAAAGTCATGTATAACGCATCAGCCATGGAATCGCTCCCGTTTCTTGGATCGAACATATCCAAGCCCGATCGTTTCCATTCTCCCGTTAGGTAATTTTTGCTGAGTTCTGGGGACGTTCCAGATCCTGTTGTAGAACTGAGCTTGTCGATCAGTTTGTTTGAAGGGTACGCCTTAGCGCCTCAACAGCCTTTTTAATCCTTCTGTGTAGTATCTGGGCAGACGGATGGGCTGGAGCCTGTCAAGCGTATAATCGGCACCATGCCAGATTTCTTTCTCCACTTTGGTTTCCACGGATCGATAAAAGAGGATCGCCTTTTCATCTTTCCGCCTGGAAGGGATGTAGAACATCTACAGTTCTTGCACACTATAGGTATCAAGTGCGTCGAGCTCTTTATAGTGCTGCCGTGGAACCATAGCGATTTGCAAATTCTGATCATCTCCAGCGAAGGCCTGTGCTAATAGACAGACCGAGAATACTGCGTTGATCTCATCTTCAGAGTCACTGCCAAAGATCAGAATAGGGGTAGACGGTCCCGGTTTGTTGCATTGGGGCGGTCCTGAATAGACTATCTCTTCCTCCTCCTCGGTATCGCTCTCAAAGATCGGAATAGTGGTGAAAGGTTTCTGCTTATTCTCTGGTTTATGGCATCTTTCCATGTCTTCAAAGACTGGTAGGAAATACTTTGCATCTTTGTACTTTCGCACTTCATTCACGGAAAATGGGTTCAGCTCTCCTGTCATGGTATACTCGAGACCATCTTTGAAGTACTTCATACACTGATGTTGTGTAGAAGGGATGAAATTGTACTCGTGTAACCAAGGCCCGTCGAGCAAAGCGTTGTAGCAGGTCTTGGTGTCAATGACATGAAATTTGATGTCAGTGACGAGCAGCCCAAAACGTAGCGTCACTATCACAGACCCGAACGTCCGTGATGACTGGGAGTCGAACCCGGAGATAGTGATTTTATCCCGAGCGAAGTGTTGGACGCTCATGCAGATTTCTTTTAGCACCCTCACATTTAGGAGTTGACAGAGGACCCGTTGTCAACTAGGATCATCCCTATCTTGATGTCATGGCAGTATCCGGTGACATATAAGGGACGGTTGTGCTCGCATGTTCCGAGGAGGAGATCTGCATCGCCGAAAGTGACGTCAGCCGTGTGAACTTCTTCAAGCTCGTCCTTCATCTTTTCTTCGGCGAGTAAAGCTTGAAACTGTTCGGGCTCTTGTAGTGCCCTGATCAGGGAATCTCACACCTCTTTAGACAATATAAGGGCATCCAAGATGCTCAGCTGTGAGGGTATCTTCCTCAAGTGTGCTAGGACGTTGTAATCCACTTTGCTTTTCTTGGGCGGGTTCTTGGCTGCCAGCTCTTCGACGAATCTGTCATTGAGGGCGATATCCTCAGGGACTTTTTCCTTCCCCTTATCTTTTCTATTCGATCCTCTGTTTGCAGGTCCGAGATTCTTTTCAGGCAACGTACGGTTGCGCAGCTGAATATTCTCACAGCTCTTCACCTCTTCCTCTTTTCCTGAGGTGGATTCTTTGAAGAGAGGGCCAAGGGCTATTTCTTCATCAGAATCGCTCCCGAAAGTGAGAACTTGCGATCCCCCGAAATCAACCATGTGACAGTTGTCGGCGGTTCATTTACGCTCATCTGTCGTGCTTCTCTGTTCCCTACGAGCCTTGCGCTTCAATTGCCTGACGTGTTGTCGGCGGGTAACATATCCCTGCCACCAGTTTTTAAAGGCGTTGCACTCTTCGGCAGGGAGCGTGATCCTCCGATGGTATAAGCGGTAATTTGGATGTGCATCCGCTTCGTCAAGGTGTATGCTGCCAGGAGTATTTCCTTTAAAAGAAGGCAGCTTCATTCCCATTGACAGGGCTTTGGCGAATTGCTTCCTAGTCTTAAGCCTGCTTTTGTCTTCTGTAGGCGTGCTTTGATCTGGTTGGGGTACTCTACGGTTTCTCTGTAGGGTTCCTAGGCACTCTAGTGAGGTCTCACAAGTCATCGAACATGCCATTTTCAAAAATTCTAGGTGCCGAGAGACCAGACTACGGATCGTTTGCTAGAAATCTAGGCGAAAAGATAACTAGTTAACAATTAACTAATGGGAAAACGGAAATACAACCTTTGTAGATCCGGTGCTCCACCTCCATAGCTCCGCAACGAAGTCATCTCCGCTGTCCAAACGGAATCCGGGCTCTAGAGTCGGCTTCGTCGGAGAAAAAGCGAGCTAGGTCGTCGATGTCCATGCCGAAGATGATCTACGTCGAGGCATCGCTAAATCAAGCTCCACCTTCACCGAGCCATGAAAACTTGTGAAGGAAACACACTCTACTACTTGGCAAGAGGTAGAGGATGAAGAAATAGGAAGTGGGTAGACTTTAGAATTGGATTTCTCACTCATCTTCATCAATCACCATTGATGAAGTGAAGGTTTCTTCATGGAAGAAGATGAAGAAGAAGATGCTTTTTGTTATGATAAGTTAATTGATTTTAAAAAGAAAATCAATACTTATCATATATTGAACCATGGTCAAGTGTAGAGATTAAACTAGGGTTAATGGAGTGGTTAGGGTTAAGCATGAGACAAAATGGTAACTTTGGTCAAAGCTTCATAAAGCTTCAACTAGAATACAAACAAAGCCACCATTTTCCTTTATGCTTATCATTTCTCCAAAAAGAATGAATAAATGAATAAAAGGATAATAAGTGAATAAACTAAACCCTAACCACTCTCACAACCATGGTTTAATCTTTACACAAATCCAAGGTAACATGTATCATCAAACATGACACAATCAAGTGCACAAAAGTATATCACATATACAACTTGTGCAATCCAAGTGAGAAAATCCGTTTAAAGTGAACCAATACTAGTTAGTGCAAAGTAATATATCAAATATATAATTATGCATTAAATCATTAAATCAACACTTGATTCAATGATCCGGTCATGTCGCACACAACCGACTAGTATTCAATGTATCGGCTTATCGAATCAACGCTTGAATCGATAACTAGGTTATATCGCATACAACCATTCGATACATTCATCGCGAGAATGGAATACGGTATCACATACACGCATTATTCTCGGTCCCGCACATATCTCATATGCGCTCCTATTTCGTTTCGCTTGAGCCAGGAAACCTCTGTGTAGGACTCTAAAGACTCGTCAATACGCCGGCAGCAGATGATGATCATATCAAACACCCACAAGCCGCAAGCGGTCTGCTAAACGTAACGACCACCCGGGTATTGATCGATCTGAAGATCGACGAGCAAGCCCGCTCACACTCCAGTGAATCCAACCAGTAACACTACCGTACAGTCCGGTCTGATCGTCTGATATGTCGCATATCTCGCCTAGGGGTGGTAAACGTCAGACCCCAATAGCTCAATAAGTCGTGTCGATATGAGGTCTATAACAATTCGAGAAACTACTGGTAACACTTACCAGTAAATCTCAGCAACCCTGGCCAGGGATTTCCTGTTATAGCCAATCGAACACAGCGCAACATCAACCCCCTATACCGGGAGAGACGAATCCCCTCCTATCGCTCATTGCCTCCATGTGACTCGGGACTGTACCCAAAAACCACCATTTTGCACGCCCTCTTGGATGTGGTAAGATGGAAATCAAAGCACAGTGGGAACCACACAAGACTCTATGACGATCTCGGGTCAACAGACTACTCTGTACCAGTGTCACCAGAGAACTGCCATCTGACGTGAGGTATAATACCATCTGGGAGTTCTCGGCGAGTCCGTCCAGTGTACCCAGTCTCTACTGAGCACCCGTATATCATCTCTGATGTCAAACACCAATGGATATGGGATCATCCATCGCCCATCTGTATGGGTCGAGAAGGTATACGCTAGTCTACTCTGGTATATCGATGCCCCGTCTCGATACACCCACGACTAGGGACTTTGAAGGATGTACTTATGGACTACCATGTCCCCACTAGTATGATCCGCATCATAGTCCAGGTAGTCAAGTACAGATCCTAAGGGCTTTACCAACATGTAACAGAGAGACAATCAGCATACACGTTAAGGTAAAGAGTAACCAGATAGCATACTATCATGTCGAGCGAGAAAGTCCTCCCTATATATGTCCCAGCATCCACTACCATATACATCCTATGTACAGTAATGGCCTCTAGGGCATACATATAACTAACAATCTCCCACTTGCACTAGGGCCATCTGTAGCAGTGGTTGTAGTATCTCATACTCAACCATCCCATAAAAGTCTCTCTCTGGGAACAGGCCTTTGTGAGTAGATCCGCTGTGTTGTCCTCTGAGTCTACTCTCCTAACCTCGATCTCCCTGGAGATCAACCATCTCCATGATCAAGTGATACTGCCTTAGAATATGTCTGGATCACTGATGGGACGGACGTTCCTTGGCATAAGCCACAACTCCATTGTCACACAATGGGAGGAACTAAGTTCATCTCATGAACCAATATACACCCAGACAGCCACTTTGGTAGCATCTTAAGTAGTGATGTATCTAGCCTTTATCGTCTAGTATGTCACGGTATCTAGCTTGGAACTCTTCCAACATACCGTCCTTTTACTGAGGGTAAAGACAATGCCTGCGACTGACATTCAGTCGTGTTTATCATCCTGGAACCCTTCCAGTGATTCTCCCCAGGATCGGTTGATACCGTCTCACTACAGCTAGTGAGAGTCCTAACATCCAATTAGATTTATCTCATAGATCTAAAAACCAGGATTTAGGAGGTATCACTTTGATCCTATATGGAGAATCATTGTGATAAACGGAGATTGATCGAGCGTAGCATAAGAAACTCTTTTCTTATCAAGAGTATGTCATCCACGTACTCTACGAGGATCGCCACCATACTCCCTACTACCTTCTTGTATATACAAGGTTCATCTACCATTTTGATGATGTCAAACTCTTTGACTAATCCATCAAAACAGATGTTCCAACTCCGCGATGCCTGCTTTAATCCTATAAAGCATCTTGCACACGTTTCCGCTGCTCCCACTGTCTACGAAGCCCTCTGGTTGTGTACTTATAGACACTCTCTTCTAAATCATCATTTAGAAAAGCAGTCAAGACACCCAACCACCAGATATCGTAGTCATGGTATGTAGCCGTGGCAAGTAGGATCTGGATGGACTTAAGCATAGATACTGGAAAAGGTTTCATCATTATCCACACCTGGTCAATGATGCACACTTTTAACAAGTCTAGCTTTGAAAGTCTCAACCTTTCCATGTACACCAAGTAATCTTCTCAAGATATACTTGCTCCTGATGGGGATTTAACCCTTCAGATATAGCAACCAAAGTCCATACTTTGTTGGTGTATAAGGATTCCATCTCAGATCACTAAGCATCCAGCCATTCTTACAGAGTCTTACTCCTGATGGCCAGCTCGAAACTAGTTGGGTCATCATCTCATGATGTAATCCTCGCTCCCACTGTCATAGAGAAACCGAAGTATCTCTCAGGTGGGTGAGGAACCCTACTAGATCGGCGGAGAGGCTGAGGTTCGTTGGTAACTATCAAATCCTTTGGTTCTTTTAAATCATCAGCTGTAGTTTGTATAGCTGGAACCTTTCCAGTTCTACATTACTGACCTTGCCTCGAGCTTGTCCGGATTTTGCTTTTCAGACATAGGCCGGACAACCCCAATTCTTAACTAGCTTAAGACATGGGCTCTTCCCTTTCCATATCTTATATGGAATGGTAGGCAACTGATTTGATTGGAACCCTATTCAATAGGTATGCAGCTTCTCAAGTGCATAACACCCAAAAGGAAAAAGGTAACTCAGTATTACTCATCATAGAGCACACCATATCAAATAGGGTGTATCTGCTCCGCCCCGATATACCATCGTGCTATGGTGTATACGGAGGAGTAATGCTGAGAGAGAATCTCATTCTCCTTTAGAATAGTCCTGGAATTCCGTGCTCAAGTATTCTCCTCCTTGATCACATCATAGGACATAATACTTATACCCGTATTTTGGTTCTCTACTTCTCGCTTATATTCTGTAAATATCTCAAAAGGCTCGGACTCATGTTTCAACAGGAACATATGTCTGAATCTTGAGAGCTTATCAGAGAATGTAATGAAGTACAAAGAACCGGTCTTGGCATGTGTAGACTGGGGACCTACATACATCAACATGTATCATCCCAAGAGTTTACTAACTCTTTCTCTGTTTCCAGTAAACGGAGCTATGGTCATCTTATCTTTGTGACATGACTGGCGAGTTTCACAAGATGTAAATTCAAACTGATTTAAATATGCATCTATATGTAACTCTAGCTAGTCGGGTCACATTGATATGACCTAGTCTACAATGCCTCAAGAAGGATTCGTTCATTTCTGAACTCTTCCTCTTGTGTGTGTTCCGTATACTAAGAACTGTGGTTTGATTTAGAACATTAATGCTTTTAGATAACGTGCCTGAACCGATCAACTTTTGATATAGGAAATGTTCAAAACATTATCCAACAATACAAAATTTTATCATTTCTTTACTAATAAAGAGACTGATATGATTTTGTATGTCAGGTTCGGTATCTAATAACATTCGTTCAGAATCAATGTATTCTGGTAATACAGGGTGACAGTGACCAACAGACTTGGCTGCAACTCTTGCCCCGTTTTCTGCCTCATGAAACTTATCACCCGTTCTCAGTTCTCTACCTTTCTGTAGCCCTATGTAACAGATTACATATCTGGGATCCTGATCTGGTATCACATACCAAGGACGTAAAGGATACTGAGAAACAGTTCTGTATAATGAACACACCCGAAGATGATGCATCATCATGCACTCTCTTCGTTTGGGCGGCACGGAAAATCTAGTATTCCCCAATTTCCTGCTCTGTCTTATAATAATTATAAGTTGGAGCGGGACCAACGTTCCCCAGCTTAGTATAACAAGCGGGTTCGGTCAATAATCCGTATTATTATCTTGATTAAGGCGTGATATGGTCGCTACCTGGAGAGAGAGAGAAGAAAACACTCAGCGTGCGCTCTTGCAAGAATAGATTGGTTTTTATTTTATCTAATCAGGATGGCTCCCACTGCTTTTTATCAAATCTTCCTTCAAACCCTAAAAGGAAAGACTAGCCGGGATTAATTACACACTACAAGTTCGCCAATCTTTCAGCCAGGCCAGTGTCGGTACTTTGAGGGAGGTCCCCCGTGCTTTCGCACGAACCTAATTAATGTAAACCTCGTTTTCCCAGAGGCGTAACCTCGTTAACACCTTTCTAGACACCTACTTGATCGGCTAATTGTAATATATAAAACTCTCCCAGGAGTAACAATTACTCGCAGCGGGTATCGGGATCCAACTATCTCATAGAAGGTATGCAATCTCATTGCAAATTTCAACACTTGAAATTCCCGATAATATTTTGCCCCTAACCTCCTATGACCTTGACAAAGGCCAACAAACCATAGGATGCTAGTCAAGTTCAACCCGTCATTTCCTGATTGAATTAAACCCACCCGCACGGCCCTTGACAAAGGCCAACAAGGTCGCACGACTACCCTAACTCAATCTGCATCATATGCATAAGCAGATAAGCACCAGTTAGCTACCGCACACTGCGCCTTGACAAAGGCCAACAAACGCAGCACGAATACTAACTACTACTTATCTGAAATGACGGAGGGCTACGACAGGTTTTTCTGAAAACCTATTGCGTAATGAACTTGATATCGTTATAGAATCAAATGATTTTAAAAATGGAGTGCTTTTGAGGCTTTTCTAGTTTTGCTAAAGGAGTCACTCCCGGTGAAGGGATCGTCGGTCCTTTCCTCATCGAATAAGGTGCGGGATATATCATATATATCACTGTGCAAAGCAGAACTCTTAAAAGCAATCAAAAGACAAACCGAGTGTGTAGCATCTGCCAGTTATTGCTAAAGGAGTCACTCCCGGTGAAGGGATCTCGGTCCTTTCCTCATCGAATAAGGTGCAGGATATATCACATATACCGCTGTGCAAAGCAAGAACTGTAGCTACCTGTTTTATTTTGAAATTCGATTCTACAACATCTTAGGTTTCTTTTATTTCATTAATCACATTAATGAAGTCCCATCATTTAAGTACCTAAACATCACAGATAAATACGACGTACACTTATGCCATCCGCATTCGCCTCGATGTCCCCTCGTGCACCGTTAGGTTAGGTAACTAACGGCAGAGCAGGGCAGGGCTAGCGCGGGTGTAAAACATAAGTAACGTCTATATAATATATCATATATACTATATAATGTATCTATCACAGAACATCACATGATCACATCACAGATATCGCAGCAGAAGAAACATATGAAATATTGGATATACTAGGACGTCCGTGTTTTCAATACGAGTCAGTATAAAACACGGATTCCACGGTCGTGATGAATAGCCAAACCCACACCCCTAGACCCCTACGAGAGCGGCAAGCAACCCTACCAATTCTGGAGTTAGGAGACCCGGACTCGACTCCTCGAGTTGGTCTCCCACTGGACTCCAGAACCCGGTTACTTGTGCCCTCCTCCTTGGGTCTATCCTAGTGCGGAAAAGTAAATAATATACAACGGGTGACAACTTCCGCAACCTGGAAGCGCCCCAATAAAAGAATATTACATACAAGTTTTTACATGAATGAAAATGAAAAACACTCATCTCACATAAAAACCCCCGGCTATTCAAACACGGCGATCCAATATAACATATCCAGCAACACATAACATCACATGTCATCAACGTAAGTAAATATGCGCATCCCATTTGTCGTTGACATATAGCAACGAAACCGGCGATATCACATATTACACTTACGGTCACAGAAAAGAAAATGTAAAACTACAACAGTTGGAATCCGCAATCTCTTTAGACATCGCATGCCTAATCAAATGATTACTTAGACATCGCATGCCTAACAATTATAAACCCCGCATTTTAGTCTCTTTATCGAAAACACTTTTCAATATCTAGTCGGGCAATTCAACAAGATTCCCGACATCCTGATCGAATACTCGTCGCAAACTTCAGTAGGCGGCCGCACCCCAGATACCGTCGACAAAGTGCGCCAAGGCGGAACACCGCTACCGCGAGCACCCGGACGGATGCTTTCGGCGACGGGGTTCTCCTACAGTCACTTGGTCGGGGCTATGGAGTGAGGCTGTCTATTAAGTTTACCCGGCGAGTATCCGCGTACACTACGTGATTGCGACGGACT
The DNA here is from genome assembly GCA_030015575.1 of Agapanthus africanus. Lineage (NCBI taxonomy): Eukaryota > Viridiplantae > Streptophyta > Magnoliopsida > Asparagales > Amaryllidaceae > Agapanthus > Agapanthus africanus. Next base: position 426,326,714 of record CM057349.1, read on the forward strand.
TTTGATCACATCAAAATTCCGTGGCAACCGATCAAGTGAGACTAAAGTGCTATGTTTATAACATTCATTTAGTTATCACATAACTACTTGTGAATTCCAATTATTGTATCCCATTCCGGATAAATAGAAAATGTCAAACTTTCCGATCGAACAATCGAACACCCAAGTTTTCCCGATACAGATCAACACATGAAATAAGTCTAACAACATTCCGTTCGTGCCTCAGTACCAACGGTCCAGCCGTAGAAGGGTCAAGCCAACGCCTCACATGTGGCACGCCGTACTGCCCCAAACCCGAAGGTTCAAAGGGCAGTTCAAGACGGTCACATAATCGAGTTAAGGTTTGTTGTCTTCTAGAGGGTCCATCGAGTTACTTGCACTACTTAGAACGTCGTTAAACTACGGAAAAATCCAACACTTGGAAATTTCCCGACAGGGGAAAAATTGGGTATTTATATCCGGTCGAACTTTTTAACATATTCTAAAATTATCTGGAAAGCCACACAGACAAAATTTGATAATCCGATCGAACCACCGAATCCCCAAAACAACCCCTGAAAAATCAACTCTGGATTAAATATTAAAAATTCCCAGAAAAACCAGCACTGACTAATATTGATTATGGTGCAAATTTTGATGAACAATAGGACAAAACCGCCGCGGATCCGCCGCACGAGCCATGCTCGTGCCGCGGATCCGCGCCTTTACCATGGAATTACGTCATCAAAATTCACCGTAACACTTATATTTCCCTGCTGATTTTTTTAGCAATTTTTAATCTGGAAAAATCCCAGTTTTTATAAAAAGGACAGAGAGCATGGGTGTGTTGGGATTTCGGGTTCGTTCGGAGTTCAAAATCCGTCTAGACTTCGCCTAAGGCTCTAGCTAGGCTCTAATACCACTGTAGGGTTCCTAGGCACTCTAGTGAGGTCTCACAAGGCATCGAACATGCCATTTTCAAAAATTCTAGGTGCCGAGAGACCCGACTACGGATCGTTTGCTAGAAATCTAGGCGAAAAGATAACTAGTTAACAATTAACTAATGGGAAAACGGAAATACAACCTTTGTAGATCCGGTGCTCCACCTCCATAGCTCCGCAACGAAGTCATCTCCGCTGTCCAAAAGGAATCCGGGCTCTAGAGTCGGCTTCGTCGGAGAAAAAGCGAGCTAGGTCGTCGATGTCCATGCCGAAGATGATCTACGTCGAGGCATCGCTAAATCAAGCTCCACCTTCACCGAGCCATGAAAACTTGTGAAGGAAACACACTCTACTACTTGGCAAGAGGTAGAGGATGAAGAAATAGGAAGTGGGTAGACTTTAGAATTGGATTTCTCACTCATCTTCATCAATCACCATTGATGAAGTGAAGGTTTCTTCATGGAAGAAGATGAAGAAGAAGATGCTTTTTGTTATGATAAGTTAATTGATTTTAAAAAGAAAATCAATACTTATCATATATTGAACCATGGTCAAGTGTAGAGATTAAACTAGGGTTAATGGAGTGGTTAGGGTTAAGCATGAGACAAAATGGTAACTTTGGTCAAAGCTTCATGAAGCTTCAACTAGAATACAAACAAAGCCACCATTTTCCTTTATGCTTATCATTTCTCCAAAAAGAATGAATAAATGAATAAAAGGATAATAAGTGAATAAACTAAACCCTAACCACTCTCACAACCATGGTTTAATCTTTACACAAATCCAAGGTAACATATATCATCAAACATGACACAATCAAGTGCACAAAAGTATATCACATATACAACTTGTGCAATCCAAGTGAGAAAATCCGTTTAAAGTGAACCAATACTAGTTAGTGCAAAGTAATATATCAAATATATAATTATGCATTAAATCATTAAATCAACACTTGATTCAATGATCCGGTCATGTCGCACACAACCGACTAGTATTCAATGTATCGGCTTATCGAATCAACGCTTGAATCGATAACTAGGTTATATCGCATACAACCATTCGATACATTCATCGCGAGAATGGAATACGGTATCACATACACGCATTATTCTCGGTCCCGCACATATCTCATATGCGCTCCTATTTCGTTTCGCTTGAGCCAGGAAACCTCTGTGTAGGACTCTAAAGACTCGTCAATACGCCGGCAGCAGATGATGATCATATCAAACACCCACAAGCCGCAAGCGGTCTGCTAAACGTAACGGCCACCCGGGTATTAAGCGATCTGAAGATCGACGAGCAAGCCCACTCACACTCCAGTGAATCCAACCAGTAACACTACCGTACAGTCCGGTCTGATCGTCTGATATGTCGCATATCTCGCCTAGGGGTGGTAAACGTCAGACCCCAATAGCTCAATAAGTCGTGTCGATATGAGGTCTATAACAATTCGAGAAACTACTGGTAACACTTACCAGTAAATCTCAGCAACCCTGGCCAGGGATTTCCTGTTATAGCCAATCGAACACAGCGCAACATCAACCCCCTATACCGGGAGAGACGAATCCCCTCCTATCGCTCATTGCCTCCATGTGACTCGGGACTGTACCCAAAAACCACCGTTTTGCACGCCCTCTTGGACGTGGTAAGATGGAAATCAAAGCACAGTGGGAACCACACAAGACTCTATGACGATCTCGGGTCAACAGACTACTCTGTACCAGTGTCACCAGAGAACTACCATCTGACGTGAGGTATAATACCATCTGGGAGTTCTCGGCGAGTCCGTCCAGTGTACCCAGTCTCTACTGAGCACCCGTATATCATCTCTGATGTCAAACACCAATGGATATGGGATCATCCATCGCCCATCTGTATGGGTCGAGAAGGTATACGCTAGTCTACTCTGGTATATCGATGCCCCGTCTCGATACACCCACGACTAGGGACTTTGAAGGATGTACTTATGGACTACCATGTCCCCACTAGTATGATCCGCATCATAGTCCAGGTAGTCAAGTACAGATCCTAAGGGCTTTACCAACATGTAACAGAGAGACAATCAGCATACACGTTAAGGTAAAGAGTAACCAGATAGCATACTATCATGTCGAGCGAGAAAGTCCTCCCTATATATGTCCCAGCATCCACTACCATATACATCCTATGTACAGTAATGGCCTCTAGGGCATACATATAACTAACATTCTCGATACCGGAGCTTCTTCAACTTGACGCCGACGCTTGGCCCTCTCATATATGGCCGTTTCCCGCTCTCTGTCAGCTTTGCTTTTCTGAAGAGCATTGCTCAGCAGCCTGTCAATCAATTCGTCAGATGGCTCCATGGATTTTGGTTCCTGTTCTGGATCTGTCCCCAGCTTCTCTGTATCAGGATCCTCTTTACCGTCTATTGACGAGTGAGAGATCACGTAGCAGCTTACCACATAATCCTCGGGCTCTTCTGAAGAATTGTCTCCTGCATCAGCGTCATCGTTTTCATTTTCAAGAACATGCTTAAAGAATTTGTCCAATGTGATTGGGGTCCGTGCCCTCTGGTTATATTCTTCCAGTGCATCGATGTATTTCTGCAGAGCTGTACGGCTATCGTCGAGTTGGACGGGCTTCTTGTCCTTCTTCTTTTTCTTTAAAGACTTTGGAGGCTTGGCCTTAATATTTTGTCCACCTTCACCAACTTTCAGCGTTGGGCACGGCTTCAGCATCCCCTCAATAATCTCGGGCTCCAGTGGGCTCTTCCACCTAATCGGCTGACATGCTTGGAGATCTTTCAGCATTCTTTTAGTTTTTGTCGAAAGAATAACTTCCCATGGAGCTTCCTCTATAAATGAGCATGATGCCCCCGGCGTGTCCAACTTTTTCGGAGCGTGTGGTTGTGGCGGGTTTACCCTCCATTTTTCAGACAACGCGAATTTGCCTTGTTGGTACTGGACCTCAATCCAGTTTTTGATGAAAAAGCAATCTTCGATTGGATGGCCCATTATTTGATGGTAGGGGCAATAGTTAGGGCTGTTGACGTCACCGTGCTGCAGTGGGCGTTTCGGATCCGACAGAGTGATGAACCTGTTGCGTATCGCCAGCTCGAACAGTCTTCTTGTTTTATCCCGGGAAAACGAATAAGGGCGTTTTAGCTTCTCGTTGAAGAATCTTTGTTTATCATTTTGGCGATCTGCTGGTTTTGGACCACTGGGCTGCTGCTGAGCATTGGTGATGAAGGTCACTTTCCCTTTCCCCTTTTCGTTTCGAGGCTCCATTTTTTAGGAATACGGTCTATGGCCCATCTGGTCCATTTGGGCCAGCTTGTCAATCAAGGCCTGGAAGGTAGTCGGCTTGACAAACATCATGAACTGGGATATGGTCGCATGAGGATCGAGGGTTCCTACGAACTTGCCCACAGCAGGAGCTTCCTCTATGCGTTGTTCGCACTTTGACCATAGCTTCCGCCATCGAATTGCATACTGAACCCATGTCTCTCCCGGCTTCACTCTGGCATTGATCAACTCCGTGATTGGGGTACGTTCGCTAGCGCTTGCGAACCTTTGTGTAAATAGTAGCTCCATTTCTGCAAAAGTCTTGACAGAGTCATTCGAGAGCTCAGAGTACCATTCGAATGCTGTCTCCGACAAGCTGCCAACAAACTGGCGAAGCAGCAGTTTGTCGTCACCCCATGTATTATCACACAGAGCCCTGAACTGAGTGACATGTTGATGGGGATTGCCTGTCCCCTTGTATACGTGGAACTTAGGAATCGTGTATCCTGGCGGGTACTTAATCTGATCGTATCAGCTTGGGTATGGTCGCCGAGTTTTGAAGATTTGGCCGGCTGCTTTGCTCGCCTGATGAGCTCATATCTGTTGAGCTATATAGTCGTCAAGGGCGTCTTTGGAGATGGTCTCTTCCCTGGCTGCTGATAAAGCCGGAAGAGGGTTTGATGTCTCCCCTCTATCGTCTTCAATTATTACTGGAGAATTTTCGGCTGGGTGGTCTGGCTGGATCATCATGCCTACCATATCTTGGAACAATAGTGCCATTTGTTTTATGTTGTCCGCTTATTCCACGGCCTCTTTGTCTTTCTTCTCGGGCATTCTTCGGAGGAACTCGGCGTCGGTTTCTTATTCCCGGCGCTGCTCTGACAACGTCTCCGGGCTTTCTTTCGGCCCAGTGAGCACGGCTATCTTCGTTAGCATTTCCTGGAGCTTTTGTTGTTGCTCCTGGGATTTTGTCATAGATCAAGTGAATGTTCGATGACCCGTAGCGATACGGCTATCCTCCTTCCCGAAAGCCATGTAGATAGTGTGCACTACGATGCCCCCAGACTTGGGGCGTTTGGATTCAGCACCCTTGAGATTTGTTACAGTCACAGGGATCTTCTTCGGCATTTGATTGATGAGAATTCTCGGTGTGTATGTAGAAAGTGTATATAGAAATCACAACCAAAAATATTTGACCGCAATCAATAACGGTGTCGAATGTAGTGCGTTAGTAAGTGCGGATCGTCCACAGGGAAAGTGTAATCGTTCGTGTTTCGATTTAGATGAGTTGAAACTTTAAAGAAAAGAAAACAAACAATTCATGATTTGTAAATTGAAGTTCAAGAATTAGGAAAATCTAGTCTAAATCAAGAACACATTAAACATCAAGAATTGAGAATTTATGATGATTTCCAAACCAACAATCAAGATTCGAAGTGTGGCTCGTAGGAGTAGATCGGATCTATAAATGTGATGAGATCTAATGATTACATACTCTTATCCATTAACGAATTGATACTAGATCGATGACGATTTATCGAGGTTAAGGATCTTGCGAAGAAGCTAGGGTTTCCTCATCTTATCCTTTGTCCTTTCGATGAATCTCATTCAAAAACTAGCTTCAAGTTAATCAAATGATCGATCGTTGATCCCTAGTTTCGAGCGAACACAATCAAGAAAGCATCGTCTCGAAACTAGGTCATCGATCATTCGATTCACAAGAATTTACAAACGTTATAGGATTTAAGAATTGTAAAAGAATCTAAATCATCATCATTCTATCGATCGTCTCGACTCCTTTACGAGCGGAGTTTTACTCAAACATTATCACAAAGAACATATTCAAGAATCTAGATTGAATCATAATGCTCGAATTCAAAAGATAAGCAAGATAAAAGAATTGTCACCTTTATTATTCAACAATTAGTTACAACTCTCAAGAACTACAAGAGGAAGGAACTTTGATCATCGAATCTAATGGCGCATCGTCTCCGTGAGTCGCGGATCGGCTTGGATCACTTGCTCGGATGAAGATCGGCTTCGCTCCAAAAGGATCTAGGCTTCTTGCTTTGATTGAACTCGGAATTCTTGATCTTGGATTGGAATTGGATTTAGGGTTAGGGTTTACAGGTTGTGTCACTCAACTTGCAACAATTTAATGAACCCTATTTGATGATTTGATGAACTAATGATTAACAACTAATGATTTAATGATTAACCCCTTTAACCCTAGATCTAGGCTCCCTTTTATAGACCTTCATAACCCTAGATCTAGGATTCAAAATTTGAATTTCCCTCCAAAAGTTTGTTAGCTAGAGAGGCTTCTAGAAGTAGTTAGTTGGAGGGAGCTTCTAGAACTAGGTTGTTAGGCCGAGCCTTCTAGATGAAGCCACGTGGATAATCTGGAGTGTTCTGGAAGCTTGGCTACTGAAAATAAGCACATGAGGAAAAACTGAGGTGCTGACATCATCATCTTGCTGTGGATCCGCGGCAATAGTGGGTATTGGGCCGCGGATCCGTGGTCCTTTGAGGGCCCCACTGTATGAAACTTCTTGGTAATTCTTCTTCTGTGTTTAGGAGCATTTTCTAATGTGATGAATATTATAATTCCCTCTGTATAACTACCAGATCAAACATCTTAGACTTGGCGTAATTTTGATCAGCACTTTGACAATTTTGGCTCGGTTTCTGGAATTTCCTGCACAGACTTCGAAACAAGTGTTGCACTACACAAGAATGATGCAATGCCATGATAAACAGTCAATTTCCCTAAAAATGCCGGTTTTAGAGTATAACACATGTAATCTGGTATTTTAGGTATGTTTTGCTAATATGTGTAATATGCAAACCGAACACCTCTAGATGAATGCAAAAGATAGGGAAATTGACGTGTTAAAAATACATTATTTTCGACTGATCAAATTCTCCCAAACTTATTTTCGGTCGTCTCGAGCGAACTGTTTTATTAAAAAGAGAAGGAGAAAATAAAGAAAGAGAAAAACTAACTAACACACTTTCGTAGGCAACACGATTGCACTGAGCACGTGCAACAAGCCTTTAAACCTCTAGGTGTCCCTAGAAGGAGGAGTGTTGTCTCCTGTTTCAGCGGATTGCACCCACAAAATCCAATAATAAAAGGAAGATCGTGAATATTACATTTAAAGAAAAGAATTGTAAAAGAAAAACCTTGAAAATTAGGGTTTCCAACTATGCTAGCTTTTCGGTTGTCATGAGTCTTATCTTAATAGTCATGAAAAGATGTCAGAAATCACGTCCTCCCTCAATAAAACATCGTCTTATTCTTCATTCCTATCTTTCTTCCAAACATCGATCATATAACCCTACGTGTGTGTAATAAACATCCCTACACCCGGAGAATTCAATTCAAGCTATCATACTCTTGTCCATCTGCCTCAGTACTTTTTAATTAATGAATATTTAAATGAGATTGCTCACATACTTTCATGCGACCGTTAATACTTCTTGAGGTACTAACCGACCGATTACTCCTGTGCTTGCTTATTTGGTGTTTTTCCTCGTCTTGCACCACCTAAGGCTTAGCAATGACTCCGAGACCAGTTGGCCTTAGGGCACTAGGTGAAGAGGCACCCTTCGCTATATTTTTTTATTGCTGCCTTGGCGATAACAAAACCAGTGTCCATTTTTCTCAACATTTTATATTTTCTTCATTTTTTTAAATTTATTTCCTTCACACATCGGCTTTTAGACAAGAGCATTTCAAGGTATTCTCTACTATCCCGAGCTTCAAGACATATATAAGTGCATATAATAGGGTATCAACGTTCAAAAATATTTGGCTTCCAGAATAGGAACTATTTTTCAGACTTATTTTTATCCTCAGATTAATGACTTCCTTCACCTTACTAACCCTTGGGACAACGGCTCATAACTACTTATTACTAGTTCGTATAAGAAAACTTCTAATTTTCTTGGTTTTCTTAAATTTTTCCAATCTCATGGATGTAATTTTTCACTATCTAATCTTTTATTATCTTATTTATGTACAAAAATATTTTTATCTTTTGAAAAAAAATTAAATTTTTATAGGTTTTCAAAAAAATGTTTTGTGCTTATGCAAAGTATGATGCAAATGATGCGAAAATAAGCACAAACCTCCCCCAAACTTGTTTTCAACAGTGTCCTCACTGTTGCAATCTGCTGAATCTCGAAAAACCTGTAAGCTTGGGAGGAAATTTATTAACGGGGGAAAAATATTTAAGTGAAGATCCTCCCCCAAACTTATTTTTGGCTCAAAATTTTGTAAAAATTTTCTTTTCAAGAGCCCGATTATACCCCGCCCCAAACTTGAGTTAAACAATGTTAATCTTTGAAAATCACATGAGGGGGTCAAAAATCAGTGGTCGGTGTCAAGCCTTGCAAAGACCGAAAGTTAACACCAACCATTCAAAATTTTATCAATGCAGTGCTCTGGTTGGTGGAAGAAGAAGTGGGGAAAGAGTAAGTGGTGGAATAGAATGTGTGTGCGTCTCATTTTAGAGAGACGATGCAGTGAATGTGATGGATTATTCGCATTCTTTTTACAATCCAGAAGAAGGGGTGGAGGTTCAATTTCATTGATTGGGAGATGATTCGTCTCAACACCCGTGCATTCAAAAATGCGAGTTCATCAGCGAAGATTTCCTCAAAAGTTCCATCAATACCCCGAAAAATAATGTCATCACAAAGTGCGGGGTGATCTTCAGACTCTAAAAACAGTTCATAATCAGTGTTAGTTGTTGACCCGGACATCTTTGTGGAAGAGTCCGTATGTATATGATACATAGTTGGGTTAAACAATAACGTATGAAAAGAGTCTAGATCGGTATCAGGAGGATCATCAAATTCGCTGCTGTCGACATCCATTAAGTCGACAGAACAGACCTGAGCAGTAGGTTCGGAGGGTACACTTCCCAACTTGTAAATGTTCAGCTCTATTGACCTATTCCCGAAAGATAGGGTCATAGAGCCATTACGACAGTTGATGATAGCGTTGGAAGTGGCTAAAAAGGGGCGACCTAAAATCACTGGAATTTGATTCCGTGGGTTCGTCCAAATCCGTATTTTCTTAGATTTGGGTTTGATTTGATTTAAGGATCATTAATCTCATTTGAGATTAAGATCAAACTTAAATGTTTGTTAAAGATACGTTGGTCTAATTTTAGACTAAGATGTACTTAACAAGGTTTGAGGATCATTTAGATCCAACGAAAGAGCGTTTGGGCCCTATTATTTTAGTTTAAGGACGTTGCGATCCGTTATTAGTTCAGGGACGTTGCAGTCTACAGATCACCATTTTTAAGGTGAGGGTTTAGTTTAAAGACGTTACGGTCCGTTATTAGTTTAAGGACGTTGCGGTCCATCATTAGTTTAGGGACGTTTCGGTCCTCAGTTAGTTTAGGGACGTTTCGGTCCATAGTTAGTTTAAGGACGTTGCGGTCCATTGTATTGTTGATTGTCGGAACCCGCCACCTCTCCGAAAACGTTGAAGGATTACAACGACATATATCAGAAGTGTGGGGAGATATACCCTTGAACTAATGTCAGTTGAGAGATCTATAGTTAGGTTTAGGACTAAGATCAAATTTTAGAAAAATTGTGAACCCATAGACTCGGTTGATCTGAATTAGGGACTTTTGGTCAGCTTGGACTCAGCCCGCTCAATTTTTGAATAAAGTGTTCAACACTTGTTTGGGCTCGGTCCCTTTTGTTCAACAATGCTGAGCATTGATATGGGCTTTGATGCACACCCTTTTTTGTTTTTTATTGAGTGTTAAACACTCTTTATGGCGTTGGACTCTATTTACAGAGCGCTTTATGTTAAACAGCACCCACGTGAGAAGCATGTGGGGCGCTCGGTGCTGGGCGCCAACCATTGAGTGCAGAGCACTCTTTATTTTATCAGCTCCCACGTGAGGGGCACGTGGAGCGCTTGGTGCTGGGCGCCAATCACTGAGTGCATAGCACTCTTTATTTTACTTGGTGCTTGGCGTTGGGCGCCAATCACTGAGTGCAGAGCACTCTTTATTTTATTAGCACCCACATGAGTGGCACGTGGGGCGCTCGGTGCTTTTTCCTTCTTTGTGCATTTTTCTGAAGAGTTCAATTCTTTGTTCTCCCCTAGATCTTCAATCCCCAAGAACAAATTCATCCCTACAAGAATTAAATTCTCATTTGTGGGAGATTTGTCTCATAGATCTCAGATCCAGGGAAAGAACTATGTTCTTTTTTTAGGGTTAAACCCTTGGGTATGCAGATGAGATACTATGATCTCTATTTATCTTGAAGAAAGTTCTTCTTCTTTCTTCTTTGTTTTTTAAAACTCTTTTTGCTTGCTCCTTTTTTTTGGACTTGAAGTTTATGGGGGGTTCTTCTTCTTTAGACAATTAAATTTTCTCTCTTTTTTTCTTCCCCTCTTCCACTGTGTCTTTTTTCCTCCTCTCCTTGCTCCTATTTATATGAGAAGAAAAACAATCAATTTGTTAAAGGAATCCCTTATTGAGAGATCGTGATTGATTTCATGATCTTTTAGATCAATCAGTGAATTTTATTCACCGTTGGATTTTTAATTCAAAGGCTCTCTGTTTAACAGAGAAGATTTCTTGTTTGTTTAACAAGATTATGAATATCTTATTAGTTTTAACAAGATTAGAATTTTATTCTATCATATCTTTTTAGTTAACAAGATCAGAAATATATTTTCTTAATATAGAATTTAATTCTATCATATAGATATCTCGTTAGTTTAATAAAATTAGAATTTTTTTCTTACATAGAATTCTGATCATATAAATATCTTGTTAATTTAGCAAGATTAGGAAAATATTTTCCTATGATAGAACTTTATTCTACCAGATGGTCACCGTTGGATTTTTGATCCAAAGGTCCTCTGTTTAACAGAGAAGATCTTTTTAGTTTGAGAAAGATCAGGAAAATATTTCCCAAAATAGAATTTAATTCTAGAATTTGATAGGAACATTTTAAATTGGGACGCTCGCATGCTTTGAATGTGAGGGGCAAGAGAACTCATGTGTTTAACACGTGACCCTTGATGTGGGTTTTAGCATGTTTATGTTCAACGCTCATATGCTTTGCATATGAGCGCTCATGTGTTTTACACATGAGGTCTGTTTGGCCATTAGTGATTTACGTTCAGCGCTTATATGCTTTGCATATGAGCGCTCATGTGTTTTACACGTGAGGCATGTTTGGCTATTGGTGATTTATGTTCAGCGCTTATAGACTTTGCATATGAGCGCTCACGTCTTATACACGTGAAGCATGTTTGGCCTTTTAAGTTTATTTTATTCAGTTTTCATATGCTTTGCATATGAGCGCTCACGTGTTTAACACGTAATGCCTGTTTGGCTCTTAATTGTTTTATTCAGCGCTCATACGCTTTGCATATGAGCGCTCACGTGCTTTACACGTGAGGCCTGTTTGGCCATTAAATGTTTTATCTTCAGCGCCCATATGCTTTTCATATGAGCGCCCACGTGTTTAACACGTGAGGCCAAATTTTGATGACTCTCCCCTATTTTTTATAAGGGAACAAGTAGCTGTTGGCCGAAAATTTTGGCGGGAACAGACCCGTTGTCGACCAGGATCTTCCCTATCTTGATATCGTGACAATACCCGGTTGTATACAGCGGACGGTTGTGCTCGCACGTTCCTGAAAGGAGGTCTTCATCTATGAAGGTGATATCAGCCGTGTGGACTTCTTCCATCTCGTCCTTCATCTTTTCTTCCGCCAGGAAGGCTTGAAACTGGTCGGGCTCTTGTAACGCCTTGATCAGGGAATCTCGTGCTTCTTTAGACAGGAGAAAGGAATCCAAAATACTCAATTATGAAGGTATCTTCCTCAGATGTGCCAGGACATTGTAATCTACCTTGTTCTTCTTGGGCGGGTCTTGGCTGTGAGCTCTTCAACGACTCTATCATCGAGGGCAATCTCCTCAGGGACTTTTTCCATTCCTTTGTCCCTTTTGCCCGAACCTTTGTTTGAAGGTCCGAGATTCTTTTCAGGCAACGTGCAGTTACGTAGCTGAATGTTCTCACAGTTCTTCATCTTCTCTTCTTTTTCGGAGATGGATTCCTTGAAGAGAGGGTCGAAAGCTATTTCTTCGTCAGAATCGCTCCCGAAGGTAAGAACTTGAGGTTTTGCTCTTGTCGGGATGGCATCAACCATATGACAATTAACGGCTGTTCCTTCACACTCGTCTGTCATGCTTCTCTGCTCCCGACGGGCTTTGCGCTTTACTCGCTTGAAGTGTTGTTGGTAGGCAACGTATCCCTGCCACCACTTCTTGAAGGCATTGCACTCATTGGTAGGGTGTGTGACCCTCCGATGATACAAGCAGTATTTCGGAAGGACATCCGGTTCTTCGGGGCATGTATTCCCGGAAGTATTTTCTTTGGAAGGTGGCAGTTTCATTCCCATCGACAGAGCTTTGGCGAACTGCCTCCTTTTCTTGATTCTGCTCCTGCTGGTGGCAAGGGCACTTTGATCCGGTTGAGGTACTTTATGGATTCTCCTCACCGGAGATTTTTCTGCCTGACACCAGCGCTTGGCCTTTTCGTAAATGGCAGCTTCACGTTCTCGATCAGGTTTGCTCTTTTGAAGAGCTTCGTTCAGCAGCTTATCGATGAGGTCATCTGACGGTTCCATGGGTTTTGGTTATGGATCTTCCCCCAGTTTCTCTACATCAGGAGCTTCTTTGCCGTTTGTCGACAAGTGAGAGATCATATGGCAGCTCGCTACATACTCCTCGAGTTCTTCTGACGAGTCATCTCCTTCATCAATGTCACTGTTTCCATTCTTAAGAACATGCTTGAAGAATTCTTCCAATGTGACTGGGGTCCGCGCTTTTTGGTTGTATTCCTCCAGTGCGTCGATGTACTTTTGCAGACTCGTACGATTCTCGTCGAGATGCATGGGCTTCTTGGCCTTCTTCTTTTTCTTTAAAGATTTCTGAGGCTTGCCATCGTTACCAACTTTTGGCGTTGGGCGCGGCTTCAGCATTCCTTCAATAATTTCAGGCTCCAGCGGGCTTTTCCACCTAATCGCCGGACATACTTGAAGATCCTTCAGCATTGCTCCCCTCCGAAAGACGGCGCACAGGACCGCGGTGTCCTGACGCTGAGATTCGGGGCAGATGCTATTTGGTTTTATCCGTCCATCTCTCCAAAGATGCCAAGTTGATTTATGGCACCGTGTATCGGAGGTTTAGACGGATGCGGCCGATGTAGCAGACTTCGTCAGATTCCCCCTCGCTTGAGGGGTTTTTGATTGTGGGGACGCTCTTCCCTGCAGGCGCAAGCCCCTGCAGTTAATTACGCTACCGCATCGCGGTAACAACTTTCTCCTTCTCCAGAATTTCACTTCGTGTCGTGTGTGTTTGTTTTGTTTGTGGTTGCCCGTGGATTGTATACGGAGACTGAGTAATGCCGTCGCCCGTAGGACGTGGATTAGTCCAAATCCGTATTTACTTAGATTTGGGTTTGGTGTTTTTAGTTTAAGGATGCATTAGTCGCGTTGCGGCTAAGATCAACTTAAACGTTCGTTAAGGATACGATGGTCCTGTTTGAGACTAAGATCAACTTAACGTGATAATCCATTTAATATCTGGCCATCGGGACTCGTCACCTCTCTAACGTCGTTGAAGGATTACAACGGCAGATGTCAGAGGAGTTCAGAGATGTACCCTTGAACCAAGGTTGATTTGGAGTTTTATAGTCCGTTTGAATGTTTAAGGATACGTTGGCCGTGTTTGGGGGCTAAGATCAACTTAAACGGGATCGTTTAGATCCGGCAAAAGAGCATTTGGAGGCTCTATTATTCCAGTTTAGGGACGTAGTGGTCCATAGGTAGTTTAGGGACGTTGCGGTCCATGCTCCAGTTTAGGGACGTGGTGGTCCATGTTCTAGTTTAGGGACGTGGTGGTCCGACATTAGTTTAAGGACGTTCCGGTCCATAGGTAGTTTAGGGACGTTGCGGTCCATGCTCCAGTTTAGGGACGTGGTGGTCCATGTTCCAGTTTGGGGACGTGGTGGTCCGACATTAGTTTAAGGACGTTCCGGTCCAACATTAGTTTAAGGACGTTCCGGTCCACGAGTTTAAGGACCCCGCAGTCCATATTCATATGTGGTCGTCGGGACCCGCCGCCTCTCTGACATCGTTGAAGGATTACAACGAGAGGTGTCAGAGGAGCTCGGAGATGTACCCTCGAACCGGTCGTAAATTGATTTAGGGACAGCCGTGCTCAGTCAATTTAATTTAAGGACTTACGGCCAAAATTGGGCTAAGTCCAGTTGAAAATATTCGACACCCTTATTTATTTTTGGTCTATTAGACCTGTGCTGGGGCTTCGCCCACACTTAAATAATGCATTGCATTACTTCTATTTTTTGTTTGGGCTCTGCCCATAAAAGATGCAGAGCATCAATTTCACTTGGGCTCTGCCCCCTTTTTATTGCTTTACAATTTATTTTGGCCTGCTAGGTCTTCTGATTTGGGCCTGGCCCTTTAGTAAAAGAAATGCATTGCATTTGTCAGGCGCTTTGCGCCAATCACTGAGCGCAAGCGCTTGTGGTGAGGACACGTGTCATGCTCTGGTGAGCGCAAGCGCAACAGCGCAGTGCGCTGCGCTAGGGCGCTGCGCTGTTGCGCTGCTGACATATGGCGCGCTCTGGTGAGTTGCGCCAATTACAGAGAGCAAAACTCTATTTCAAAAGCGCGTAGCGCAAGTTGTTCTGTAGCTGACACGTGGCGCTCTCCCAAGAGCGCAATAGCGCAGTTTGGAAGTGCAAAGCACTAAGAATCTTTTAGATTCAAGAACGGAAGTGCAAAGAACTATTTGGTTTCTTGATCTAATTTAGATCAAAGAAAAATAAGTTTTTCTTTTTGTTTCAAGAACCAGAGGTTCATAAAAGTGCAAAGCACTATTTTTTTATTTTGTTGTTTTCTTGTTTTTTAAAGAACCAGTGGTTCATAAGAAGTGCAAAGCACTGTTTATTATGTAAAGAACATTGATCTAGTTTTTAGATCGATGATTTATTAAAAGAGATTTCTTTTCTCTCGTAAAGGTTTTTACCTTTTTCTTTGAAATTTTCTCAGATTTCTCTCTCTGTTTGAACCTCTTGACTTTTTTCAAGAAAAATGTTCCTCCCCTTGAATTGAGGTCTGGGGTCTCTTTTATAGTGCCCATAAATTAGTTAATTTTGTTGAAGAGATCTTTCTCTGAGTGATTTGGGGAATTTTCCCCACCGTTGGATCTTTGATCCAAGGGCTTCTGTTTTACAGAAGAAAATCTTCTTGTTTTAACAAGAACAGAAAGATTTATTTAAATTCTTAATTCTGTTTGGCGCAAATGCCCCAGCGCGTAACACGTGTCGCGTAGCGCACAGCGCAGCGCAACTGCGCTAGTGCATCTGCGCTGACACGTGTCGCGCAGCGCACAGCGCAGCGCCACTGCGCTAGCGCATCTGCGCTGACACGTGTCGCGCAGTGCAGCGCTTGCGCAACTGAATCGTTGATTCCTTTAATTTTTACTTAAAATAGAGCTTTGCTCTGATTGGACGCACTGCCTTGGGCGCTGCGCTGACGTATCTGCGCCAGACACGTGGCGCGTCGCGCGCAGCGCAAAGGATCTGAAGCGTTGCTTCATTTGTTAAAATTTATATTTTCAAGATAAAGTTTTGCTCTGATTGGGGGAATCGGAAGCGTTGCTTCCCCTGAGATATCTTTTCATCTCCTCTTTTCAAGTCAAACTTGTATTTCTTCGAAATTTCGATTTCCCGGGTCTTGGAAATAATTCCACTGCGCACAGAATTTTCTGTGTTTGGGTCTATATATAACTCAAGGCCAAGCCTTTTATTTTCTCACCTTCAGAGAAGTTCTTCGATCATGGCTTGCAACCGTCCTCACGCCCGCCGACAACCGTGGGAAGTGCCGATCCGGGACATCGTTCCCCGTTTTGCTGTGCGCTTGGTGGACTCCTCTTTTTCGGACGAGCAGTACGATGCTGCAATGTACGAGCTTTCGACTCGTGTGGGGTCTCCTCTTCCCCCAGGTTCCATTTGGTTTCGGATGATCCTTGCCTCAGTGCTCGCCGATATTCCCCCTCCTCCGGCGGAGATGTCCTCAGCAATGCTTGATGTGGCCGAGGATAAGATCGAGAGCTTTTTCGAAGCGCTTTTGATCACTAAAGCCCTGAGGGACTGCTCTTTCCACTTGCTGAGCCAGATACGGGCTCGCCGGGTTGTCATTGCCACCTTTTCCAAAGAATGTGGCGACGATCGTTGGATGTCTTCTTCTCGGGAGTATCGCCGCTTTAACGTGGTGGAGAAGGCAGAAAGGGAGCTGGGGAATCTCTTTTTTATTTTTGCAAACCCTTGTCTTTCCGATCCCACATTTGGTGATCTATTTTAAATGTAATAATAAACAAATGTTTTAATTAAGTATTTTATTATCTGTTAAGTGTTCTTTTTATTTTAGCTCTCTGTTGTGCTTGTGCATCGTATGATTTTAATTTGTTATTATCAAGTGCATGTAATTTTGCATGGATAAATTGCCTTTGGCACTTACCCCCTTCTTCTACGCTAGCGCAGTTGCGCTGACACGTGTCGCGCAGCGCACAGCGCAGCGCAACTGCGCTGCCACGTGTCGCACAGCGCAGAGCACAGCGCGGCGCTTCCTTTAACAGAGCTTTGCTCTAATTGGGCGCGCCTTCTTGGACGCTGCGCTAATGTATCTGCGCCAGACACGTGGCGCGTCGCGCGCAGCGCAAAGGATCTGAAGCGTTGCTTCATTTATTAAAGTTTAAATTTTCAAAGCAAAGCTTTGTTTCTGATTGGGGGAAGATGAAGCGTTGCTTCATCTCCCGCCTCGGAATTTGAACAGAGCTTTGCTCCGATTGGGGTAAACAAATGCCCCCCCACCGCTGCGCTTACGTGGCCTCCAAACGCAAGCGCAACGGTGGCAGAATCTCAACCATCGCGGCAGCTTTTGGAAGTTGAAGAGGCACTTGATGCCTATAAATAGGACCTTTGGTCCCCCACAGATGCTTATCATCTTTCAGATTTTTACTTTCAGAACTCAGAGCCTTGCTCTCTTGTTTAGACACATTTTTAAAAGCTCAAACTTTAGAGAATTTTAGGTAAAAACATTAATTTTGATTAAATTAAATCAGCTTTAAGAGCCTTGCTCTCAATAGATCCCTGATCTAAGGAAGACCCATTTAGGGTTTCACTTAGCAGAGCTTTGCTCTAAAGGGGTCTAAAGAGAACTAAAGGGAACCCTATTAAGGTTCCATTGATAGAGCTCTGCTCTCCAAAAGGTTTCCCTTAGATTTTCTTAATTAATGGAGCTTTGCTCCTTCCAAATCATATAGAAGAACTCTTAAGAGTTCTTCATGGCATTTGATACTATTATTATTATTATTATATTATTTTTTCTCAGAGCAAAGCTCTCAATATTCTTAGGGAATTTTCCTTAAATTCTCCTCATAACTGTTTTTTTTACAGGTGTCACTCCTGCCTATAGAGCATTGCTCTCGAGGAGTTTTAACTCCCTATACCTTTCCCTCATTGCTAATCTTCCAATGTTGCTTCCTTCAGGCATTATGGCGGTGCATCTATACAGTCTGCACGAGTTCATTACCTACGAGGATATTCGTGCACAGGGCCGTCAACAAAACCAAGAGTTTACAGACGCCCAATGTGCAGAGGTCATGGGTCGTCTGAACGCAAGCGGTGGTTGGCTGCTACCTCGTCGTTCGGCTCTCTTGAAAGTCGTGCTGGGAGCAATATGGAGAGCACTTCCGGGTCTTCATGAGGCCCTACCGCTCAATGCGCTGGATGATGCCGAAGACAAGGTGCATTCAGTGTTCCTGACGGGACTGATTTCGAAGAAACGGTGGGACAGCCTCATTGACATCCTACATCAAATCTTCCAGCAGACGACGATAATTGCTGCTTATCGAAGGCCGAAAGGGCTTGCCGAGGATCTCGACACAGAGGAGCGCGAGAGGCTGCGCATAAGAATAATTAGAAAGGCCAGAAGAACTCTAGATGGCCTTACTTTTGAATTCCTCAATCCGTGCCCCGGATCTGAGGTTATACCGTTGTAATAATTTGAATAATGTGACTTATTCATTGCTATTATGATTGTAAGAATTTTTAGCAATATGAATGGGAACCCCTTTTTTATTTTAGCTTGTCTTATTTCTCGTCCTGAATCTTCTGCCCATGCATAAATGAGTGCGTCTCAAATGCTTAATCAAACGTAAATCGGATGCTCTTTCTGTCATTTTCCTCTTTCTTTTATTGTTAGCAGGCTGTTTTAATAATCATGGTTGACGGATAATAGAGCACGCATCTTGACTTTTTTAAGAATCAGCGATGGCTTAGGCCGCAGGTTTAGATCTGCTGCCTAAGACTTTTCAACTCTATAAGCCGTGAGGGTCTCATAGAGACTTTTCTCCCTACGGATCGAGAGGATCTCGTAGGTGTATTTTCTCCTTAGGAATCGTGAGGATTCCTAAGTGTGGTTTTCTCTTATAAGTCGTAAGGATCCTATAAGAGAATTTTCCCTCTTACGAGTCGAGAGGATTCGTAAGCGGTTGTTTCCCTCCTTGTCGAAACTCGACTTTGGAGAGTGAGACCCGTGAATAGTATGCAAGAGACCATTTTGGATTGACTTGCAGGGTCCCATTGTTCAGGAAGCAAGTTTTTTAGTCCCTGCTGCCTGAGGCTTCATTTGCAAGTTGAGACAAATCGGGAATTTCCCGCGGAGACACTGGTTTCTCTGCGAGCCGACGCGAATCAGGAGGCTCTCGTCAAGGAGTGTTTGTATCCGTGAGTCGAGGAGTTTGCTAGGGATTATTTGTTTCCCGAGCGCCAAGGATTATTTGTTTCCTTGGGGTTTGAAACGAGTCGAGAATTTCCCACGGAGGCACTAGTGGCTCTACGAGTCGACGCGGATCAGGAGGCTCTCGTCAAGGAGTGTTTGTGTCCGTGAGTCGAGGAATTTGCTAGGGGTTATTTATTTCCCAAGCGCCAAGGATTATTTGTTTCCTTGGGGTTTGAAACGAGTCGAGGATTTCCCACGGAGGCATTGGTGGCTCTGCGAGTCGACGCGGATCAAGAGGCTCTCGTCAAGGAGTGTTTGTATCCGTGAGTCAAGAAATTTGCTAGGGATTATTTGTTTCCCAAGCGCCAAGGATTATTTGTTTCCTTGGGGTTTGAAACGAGTCGAGAATTTCCCACGGAGGCACTGGTGGCTCTGCGAGTCGACGCGGATCAGGAGGCTCTCGTCAAGGAGTGTTTGTATCCGTGAGTCGAGGAGTTTGCTAGGGATTATTTGTTTCCCAAGCGCCAAGGATTATTTGTTTCCTTGGGGTTTGAAACGACTCGAGGATTTCCCACGGAGGCACTGGTGGCTCTGCGAGTCGACGCGGATCAGGAGGCTCTCGTCAAGGAGTGTTTGTATCCGTGAGTCAAGGAGTTTGCTGAAGACACTGGTTTCTTCAGAGTTGGACTGAACCGTCGAGATTTGGCTTCGTCTTCTGGCGGAGCCTGTTGGGAAAGTATGGTTCCCTCTTTGTTTACGCCCTTGGATCGTATACAGGGATTGATGTGATCTTAACTGTAGGGCCGAAATTTTATCATCATTTTTTTTGTTTTATCTCCGCGATGCTCTATCATTTCAGCTTTTATATCGCGAAGGTCGACGATTGCCCAATCATTTCGGCTATTTTTCGCGGTGCCGAATCATTTCGGCTATTTATTTTATTTTTACCCGCTGCTTTTTATTGCGAGTTGCCCAATCATTTCGGCTATTTTGCATGCATACATTTTTACTTGCTGCTTTTTATTGCAAGTTGCCATATCATTTCGGCTATTTCGTATGCATGTGCGGCCTATTGGCTTTTCGCTGTAAACCGATTTCGGCATCAGCACCGCTACAACTGGGATATTACCAGGAGCGAATCATCATCTGCCTCTGTCGATGTCGAACAAAGGCGGCTTAGCGACCAGGGTTAGGGTCCTGTTGGCTAAGGCTTTTGACTTCATGAGCCATAAGGGTTTCACGAAGTTATTTCTCCCTACAAGTCGTGAGGATCTTGTAGGTGTATTTTCTCCTTAGGACTCGTGAGGATTCCTAAGTGTTCGTTTCCCCTGTAAGTCGTAAGGATCCTATAGGAGGGTTTTCTCCTCATAAATCGAGAGGATTTACAAGGGTTGTTTACCATGCGAACATATCCCCAGTCACGGATGAGACTTGGTTAGGGAAATGTTTATTCGCGCCCGTGGATTGTATACAAGGGTCAGTATTGAGCCACTTGTAGGGCAATATCGGAAGTTGTGGGGGTTGCTTAAGCACAGGTTTAGGTCTCTGTAACTTAAGACTTTCAACTCTTATGAGCCGTGAGGGTCCCATAAGAGAGTTCTCCTTAGGAGTCGTGAGAATCTCGCAAGTGTATTTTCTCCTTAGGAATCGTGGGGATCCCTAAGTGTGTTGCTCCCTTGTGAGTCGTAAGGATCTCACGTGGGTGGTTTCTCCTTCTAAGGTCGAGAGGACCCTATAAGTGTCCTTTAACGAGGTTGCGCCCTTTCAGGTTTTCACAAACACTCGCCGGTAGCCCTGCTGTTTTTACTCACGGAGCCCTTTCGGGTTTTCATCCGCGCCCATTTTGCTTATGGACATACCGTTTTTTTTTATTCTTTTTATTTTTATATATATTTTTTTTTCTTTTTTTTTACGAGGTCGCGCCCTTTCGGGTTTTCACGAACACTCGCCGGTAGACCTGCAGTTTTTACTCACGGAGCCCTTTCGGGTTTTCATCCGTGCCCCTTTTGCTTATGGACATACCATTTTTTTTATTTTATTTTTATATGTTTTCTTTTATATCTCGTCAGCCTAAAGATGCCGCGGTAGTAGTTTAAAGACGTTTCGGTCTGCTATTAGTTTAAGGACATTTTGGTCCGGCGTTGAGAGGCTGGCTACTGCTTATAAAGCTTGAGCTTAGGAAGATAGCGAGCGGACGTAGTAGTTGTCATCTATCATTGACCTAGGCTGTGGCTCATTAAGCGTAGTATTTCTTTAGGAAGTGACCGTTTATTGGCCTGAAAGGCCTTCCACCATGCATATCTATGAGTAGATAGGCCCCGCCCTGGTAGACCTTATCTATGATGTACGGGCCTTCATAGTTTGGCTCGAATTTTCCTCGTTTGGCGCGATTGGGGATCATAGGCCTTTTGACCACTAGCACGAGTTCGCCTTGGCGGAATGTCCTCGGTCGGGTCAATCTTTCATATGAGCGCATCATCTTTGCTTTATAAGCTTCCAAATTTTGCTGTGCTATGAGCCAGGTTTCATCAAGGGCGTCAAGCTCCTCAAGCCGAAGGTGAGCATTTTCTTCGTCCGTCAGCTCGTAGTGGACTGCCACTCGTAGAGAGGGTAACTCTATCTCGAGGGGGAGTACTGCTTCTGTCCCGAATACTAACGCATATGGTGTTGCGTTTGTGGCCGTTTTAAACGTAGTTCGATACGCCCAGAGAGCTTCTTGCAGTCTTTCGTGCCAGTCTTTCTTATTTCGCGACACTGTTTTCTTCATGATCTTCGTCAAGGTCTTGTTGAAGGCCTCAGCTAGACCGTTAGCTCGCGGATTATAAACCGAGGAATATCTCCAATTTATATTGTGCCGTTGCGCGAAGCGACTGATCTTGTGGCTTCTGTAGGCTGGCACGTTATCGGAGATAATCCGTCGCGGAGTTCCAAACCGATATATGACGTGCGTCTTGAAGAAGTGGAGGATATTCTCCGTCTTAACTTCTCTCAACGGTATTGCCTCTGCCCATTTAGAGAAGTAGTCAGCCGTCGCTAGGATGAAACGATGTCCTCTAGACGATGCTGGTTCGATGGGGCCGACTATATCAGTCCCCCACATTTCCAATGGCCAGCTAGCCACCGTTGGATGTAGTGGATTCGGATGCTGATGGATGAAGTCCCCATGAATTTGGCATGAATGGCATTGCTTCGCATATTCGAGGAAGTCCTGGATCATTGTGGGCCAATAGTAGCCCATCCGTTTGATCTTCAACTTCATCTTTGGGCCCGCTTGGTGAGAACCGCAGAGTCCGTCGTGAACTTCCTGGACGACTCTTTTCGCTTCGTCAGGTCCTAAGCACCTCAGCCACAGAGAATCAAACGACCTCTTGTACAGAGTATCATTGACGAAGGCGAAAGACAGAGCTCGTTTCATGAGCTGATGTCTTGTGGACGCTCCTTCAGGCATTCGGTGGGATTTAAAGTAGTCTATGAAAACTTCTCTCCAATCTTCGGTATTTTCCCAATCTTTTACTTGCAGGGTCGTCTGCTCGCTCGCTCCTTTTTCTTCTGGATGATTCCGGAGATATTTCTGCTGGGGCAAGCACCCGACGGCTTTGTACCATGATTCTGACGTCCTCGAGGTTCTCGTCAGCCAGCTCTTTAGCAAGTTTGGCCAACGCGTCTGCTTTGCTGTTTTCCGCGCGCGGTATGTTCTCCAAAGTATAGGAGGGAATTTGGGTCAACAGTTGTTGCACCTTTTCCCCGTACTTCACCAACTCCGGTTTGCACGTTTGGTAGTCACCGTTTATTTGACTAACAACCAGTTGAGAATCTCCGTATATGAGGAGGTTTTCAATTCCCATGTCAATGGCAATCTCGAGGCCTGCTATCAAAGCTTCGTATTCGGCTTCATTGTTCGTCCTCGGTTCTGTTAACGAGAAAGCAAAGCGCATTATCCCTCCTTGTGGAGTCACGAAGATGAGGCCTACCCCCGATTTGATTATAGGGGTACTTTGTTTGCGCTTTTTCACGGAAGATGCTCCATCGAAATAAAGTTCCCATTGGGTATCACCACCGTCGATCGTGTCAAACGCATGTTCGTCTGGTAAATCACAGCTCAGAGGAGAATCGGCGGGTATCGAATGCTCAGCAAGGAAGTCGGCGATGGCCTGGCCTTTCACTGCCTTGAGAGGTTGATACGTTATCGAGAACTCCATCAAGAGCAGAGCCCATTTAGCGAGTCGACCTGTCAGTATGGCATTTGACATTAAATACTTAAGAGGGTCCACCTTCGAAATGAGACGGACCTCATGCGCCAACGCATAGTGCCTGAGCTTTGTTATCGCGAAGATCAACGCCAGGCAGTGTTTTTTAATGGGGGAGTAGTTGCTTTCTGCCCCCAGCAGAACTCGACTTAAGTAGTAGAGTGCTCTTTCTTTCCCTTGGTCGTTCTCTTGTGCCCATAATGCGCCTAAAGAACCTTCGAGGGCGGTTGTATAAAGAATGAGAGGCTTTCCCTTAGCCGGAGCAGCCAACACCGGCGGGTTCTGCAGGTATTGCTTGATCTCGTCTAGCGCGCTTTGGCATTTTTGATCCCAGACGAACGGGGTTCCCTTCTTCATCAGGTGACTGTAAGGGCGGCACTTGCCAGAGAGATTGGCTATAAATCGCCGTATGTATGCGAGCTTCCCTTGGAGAGACCGCAACTGTTTGAGAGTCCTCGGCGGAGGCATTTCCATGATCACCTTGATCTTGGACGGATCTATTTCGATACCCCGGTGTCGGACGATGAATCCTAAAAATTTGCCCGAGGAAACTCCGAATGCACACTTAAGAGGGTTCATCTTTAAGTTGTATTGTCGAAGGCGTTGAAATACGGTCTTCAGATGTTCGAGATGTTCCTCATATGATTTGCTTTTAACCACGAGATCGTCGATATAGCATTCAACGATTTCGTGTATAAGGTCGTCGAAGATCTTTGTCATGGCCCTTTGATAAGTGGCACCGGCATTCTTTAAACCGAAGGGCATCACTTTATAACAGAATATACCTAGAGGGGTCCTGAAGGCGGTATGCTTCTGGTCTTCGGGATGCATCTTTATCTGATTATACCCTGATGAGCCATCCATGAAGGAGAAAACCTCATGAGTGGATGTATTGTCTATCATCAATTCGGTGACTGGCACTGGGAAATCATCCTTCGGGCAAGTTTTATTGAGATCCCGAAAGTCCACGCATATGCGCACCGTCCCATTTTTCTTCATCACCGGGACGATGTTGGCGATCCATTCAGGATATTGAACCTCCTGGATAAAGCCAGAGTCGATCAGCTTCTTGACCTCTGCGTTGATACTCATCTCGAGCTCGAGCCGCATTCTCCTCGGCGCCTGTTTGACTGGCTTGATGTCTGGGGATATCGCCAATTTGTGTACAGCAATTTCTGGATCTAGTCCCGGCATTTCGGAATAGTTCCACGCGAAGCAATCTCTATGCTGCAGAAGCACATCCTTTAACACAGCTACCCTTTCTTCAGATAGTAATTCGCTGATGAATGTCGGTCGCGGCTCGCCTGCCGATCCCAACTCAATCTTCTTGAGGTTATCTACAGTGGTATGGATTCCATCTTCCAGCTCTTTTGGCGCTGGTGGGAATTCTGAGATTATCTCGTCGCTGCTGTTTTCGAAGCACCAAGGGAGCTCATCTATGACCTCGGGCTCTTCTTTTAATATTGTAATCATGTGACAGGTGCGAATTCGCTTCCAATCCTAATGTGGAACCGGTTCTTCTTTCGTGGCCTTGGGCTCGTGCTTCTGTGGCGGCGCTACCCTCCAGTTGTCGGACAGAGCGAATTTGCTAAGCTGGTACTGATCTTCGACCCAATTCTTAAAAGTGAAGCAGTCTTCGAGCGGGTGCCCTATTACTCGATGGTAAGAGCAATAGTTTGGGCCAGAGACTTCGCTTGCTTGTTCGGGGTGCTTAGACTCCGGCAATGTAAGCATTTGATGTTTTAGAGCAAGATCAAGTATCTTCTTCGTCTTGTCCCGAGGAAACGAGTACGCTGTACCCATTTTCTTCATGAGGGATAGATCAATAACGCTCAACTCCCGTTTGCGTGGCTTCTTAGCCCTGCTTTGTTGTTGTTGAGCGCCTTTTTGGCCTTTCGACTTATTTCTGCTTTTGCGCCGAGCCTTCTTTATAACAGGTTGACAAGAAGCGGCATTTTCATCTTTTTTGGCCTGTTGGAGAAGGCGTTGCGTCTTGGCTTTCTCGTAGATGGCCGTCTCGCGGTTGTGATTATCTCGGACTTTTTGACCAGCTTTCTTTATAAGTTTGTCCATTTGTTCCTCGAACGACGGACTGGACTCTTTTGCATTTGGAACTTTTACTGTCTTGGGATTAGCGTCCTCCCATTGAGCATCCGCTTCTTCCTCGAAGTCATACATGACATAGCAGCTGTTTAGTAGCTCTCATTTCTTTGACAGGATGTATCCAAGTCCTTTTGTCTCCATTCTCCCGTTAGGCAGTTTGCGTTGAGTCCCGGGAACGTTCCAGACTTTGTCATAGAACTTGGCTTTTCGAACGGTCTGCTTGAAGGATATCCCCTGGCGTTTCAGCAGCTTTTTCAAGTCTTCCGTATAATATCTGGGGAGACGGATAGGTTGAAGCCTGTCGAGCGTAGGATCCGCCCCGTGCCAGATTTCTTTCTCCACTTTGTTTTCTTCAGAGTGGTAGAATAGAATTGCTTTCTCACTCTCTCGCCTGGGAGGGATGTAAAATATTTGTAGCTCTTCTACGTTGTAAATATTAAGTGCATCCAGTTCTTTACGGTGTTTAAACGGCACCATGGTGACTTGCAGACTTTGCTCTTCATCAGCGAACGTTCATATTGAAGGTCGAGCAGAGAATACAGCATGGACTTCATCTTCCGAGTCGCTGCCAAAGATCAACATAGGAGCTGATGGTCCTGGCTTGTTGTGTTGGGGCGGACCCGAATAAACCATCTCCTCTTCCTCCTCCGTATCACTGCCGAAGACAGGGATGGTGGCGTTAGTTTTATTCTCCGGCTTGTGACACTTCTCCGTATCTTCGAAATCCGGTAAGAAGTATTTGGCATCTTCGTATTTGCGGACCTCGTTCACAGAGAACGGGTTCAGTTCTCCCGTCACGGTATACTCGAAACCATCCTTAAAATACTTCATACACTGATGTTGTGTAGAAGGGATGATGTTGTACTCGTGTAACCATGGTCGGCCGAGCAAAGCGTTGTAGCATGTCTTGGCGTCTATGACGTGGAACTTAATGTCCATGACGAGTAGTCCGAAGCGTAGCGTCAGTATCACAGATCCAAGAGTCTTTGACGATTGGGAGTCGAACCCGGAGATGGTGATCTTGTCCCGAGCAAGGTGCTAGACGCTCATGCAGATTTCCTTCAACACCCGCACGTTGAGTAGGTTAACGGACGACCCGTTATCGATCAGGATTTTGCCTATCTTTATATCATGGCAGTATCCCGAGACATAGAGAGGGCGATTGTGTTCGCACGTCCCAAGTAGAAGGTCTTCATCGCCAAAAGTAACATCGGCCGTGTGCACTTCCTCCAATTCATCCTTCATCTTTTCCTCGGCCAGGCATGCTTGGAATTGTTCTGGGTCTTGGAGCGCCTTAATTAACGAATCTCTCGCCTCTTTTGATAGCAAAAGGGCGTCAAGAATGCTGAGCTGTAAGGGCAGCTTTCTCAGATGTGCTAAGACGTTGTAATCCACCTTATTCTTCTTTGGTGGGTCTTTGGCAGCTAGCTCTTCCACCACTTGGTCATCGAAGACGATATCTTCAGTGGCCTTTTCTTTCCCTTTATCTTTTTTTTTCGAAGGTCCGAGGTTCTTTTCGGGCAGCGTGCGATTATGTAGCCGGATATTTTCGCAAACCTTCGGTTCTTCTTCTTTTCTCGAGGCGGACTCTTTAAAGAGAGGGGCAAGTTCTAGCTCTTCATCAGAATCGCTCCCGAATGTAGGCACTTGTGATCTACTGGTGTTAACCATGCAACAATCGCCAGCAGTTCTTTTAATCCCTTCGGTCGTATTTCTTTGCTCTCGACGAGTTTTACGCTTTTCCCGCTTAAAGCGTTGTCGATGAGCAACATATCCCTGCCACCATCTATCGAAAGCTTTGCACTCTTGAGTGGGGTGCAAAATCTTTTGATGATATAAGCAATAGGAGGGGTGCGTTTCCATTTCACCAGTGATGTTTCCTTCAGAGGATGGTAGCTTCATGCCCATTGATATGGCCTTAGCAAACTTTTTCCTCATCTTGAATTGACTTTTGTCGGTAGCGGAAGTGTTTAGCTCCAGCGGGATCGTCTCAGCTCTTTCATCAAGTCGCTGGTGCTTGGCCCTTTCCAATATAGCCGTCCCGCGTTCTCGATCAGCTTTACTTTTCAATCGAGCTTCGTTGAGGAATGCGTCAATTTCCTCATCTGATGGCCCCAGAACTTTTGGTTCAGGATCTGCCCCCAGTTTTTCAGTGCAAGGAGTCTCCTCCTCATTTGTGGCCGAACTTCCAGGAAAAAACTTTGAATTGGGAGGGCGATCCTCCCGATGGGAAATCATATGACAGGTCGCCACATATTCCTCGGATTCATCCGATGAACTTCCTTCCTCATCTTTTTCTTGAAAAATGTGATTGAGGAATTCTTGGAGCGTAATGGGAGTCCGTGCCTTTTGGTTGTATTCATCCAGCGCGTCAATTTGCTTTTGTAAGTCCGTGCGCTTGTTGCCAGGCTTCACGGGCTTCTTTGACTTCTTTTTCTTCTTCTTCGAGAATTTTGACGGCTGGTTGCGAGTGCTTGAGCCACTACCATCGGTCTTTGGAGTTGGACGTGGCTTCAACATCCCCTCAATGACCTGCGGTTCCAATGGGTTCTTCCACTTGATCGCTGGACATGTCTGAAGATCGTTTAGCTTCCTCTTTGTCTTGGTTGATAATACAACCTCCCAAGGAGCTTCTTCAATGACGGAGCATGTTGCCCCCGGCGTATTCGTCCCCTTAGAGGTGTGGGGCTGCGGGGGATTCACCTTCCATTTGTCAGATAACGCGAACTTGCCCTGTCGGTACTGGTTTTCAAGCCAATTCTTGAAAACGTAGCAATCTTCGATCGGATGGCCTAGTACTCGATGATAAGGACAGTAGTTGGGCTCGTTGACGTCATTTGGTTGCAACGGACGTTTTGGATCCGGCAGATTTATGAGTCTGTTGCGCAACGCCAGCTCAAATAACCTCTTCGTTTTATCGCAGGGAAAGGAATAAGGACGTCCCATCCTATCCTCAAGGGGCACGTAGGGGCGTATATTACTTTGACGAGCAACCGGCTTCGAGTCGCTCGGTTGTTGTTGAGCATTAGCGACGACGATCGCTTTTCCCTTCCCTTTGTCATTTTGGGAGTCCGGCCTTGGAAGAGGGGGTTTATGGCCCATTTGATCCATTTGCGCTAGTTTGTCAATCAAGGCCTGGAAGGTAGTTGGCTTGAAAAACATCATAAATTGTGAGATGGTTGCTTGCGGATCAAGGGTTCCCACAAACATACCCACCGCGGGAGCTTCTTCAATGCGTTGCTCACACTTCGACCATAAGTTCCGCTATCGTATAGCGTACTGAACCCACGTCTCGCCGGGTTTTACCCTGGCGTTAATCAGTGCCGTCATCGGGGTACGTTCACTAGCGCTTGCAAAACGCTGAGTAAACAGCAGCTCCATCTCCGCGAAGGTTTTAATAGAGTCGTTCGGGAGCTCAGAGTACCATTCAAATGCCGTATCTGATAAGCTTCCAACAAACTGGCGAAGCAACAGCTTGTCATCACCGTCGGTGTTGCCGTAGAGTGCCCTGAACTGGGCAACATGCTGGTGAGGATTGCCCGTCCCCTTGTAGACATGGAACTTGGGAATTGTGTAACCGGGTGGGTACTTGATTTGATCATACCAACTTGGATATGGCCGCCCCATTTTTACGACCTGACCGGCCGCTTCGGTCGCATGATGAACCTGTATTTGTTGGGCGATGTACTCATCCAAATCAGCTTTGGAGATTGTATCCTCCATAGCCATCGACAGAGCTGGTGGAGGATTTGATGTTTCTCCCCTATCGTCTCCAAGAACGATCGGGGGCTCTTCGGCCGGAGGATCTTGTTGTATCATCATCCCTATCATGTCTTGGAAGAGGAGGCCCATACGCTGTATGTTGGCTGCTTGTTCAGCAGCCTCTTTGTCCTTCTTCTCCAATATCCGACAAAGGAATTCAGCGTCGGTTTCTTCCTCCTGACGTTCGTCCGAGGACGTTTCAGGGCTTTCTTTTGGTCCGGTAAGTGCAGCCATAGCATTCATCATTTCTTGGAGCTTTTGCTGTTGCTCCTGTGCCTTGGTCACTGATCGGGTGAGCGGTCGATGACCCGTAGATATGCGGCTATCTTCTTTACCAGATGCTACATAGACGGTATGAACTATCATGCCCCCGGACTTAGGGCGTTTAGGCTCACTACCTTTGGCATTTGCCGCGGGTGCGGGGGTTTTCTCCGGCCTTCTTCTTTTGTGGGCCGTTGAAGTTGAAAGGGCCGTTGCAGTGGGCATCTTGGTGATCGTTGTCCTCTGCTGTTTAATAGGACGGTCCTTTTCTTTTTGCACCTTCATCTTCTTTCGTTGACGGGAGTGATCCGTGTCGATCACGGAGTCTTGAACCCTCCTCCAAACTTTATAAATTCTTGAGGACAGCCGTTGAGGGGGTTGTTCTTGCTTTGTTTCTGGGACTCTCTCCGCAGGCGGAGGAGATCTTTTCAGTGTAGCGGTTGGAGAATTCTTCCGTACCCTCCTCAACAGTTCAAAGCTGTTCCCAGTTGGAATAGCAGCGTTGACTTCCACCACTGGAGCCGGTGGAGTTAGCCCTGAGGGGGAGTTGCCCCTGCCTTTCTCACTCGTTTCCAATGGCGACGTCGAGCACGACGAGCCGTTGGGACTGGCTCGGAGATAGAAGTAGCTTCTTTTTGCCCCCTGTCTGAATGAGGCGCCGCCGGTGTTAACCTCTTAAAGACTGAGGTTGTCTTTTGGGGGTGATATTTAACCTGTCGAAGACAGATCCTCGGGCAAGGGCAGGAGCAGGAATCGTCAGTCTTGAAAAGACTGACTCTTTGACAGGGGAAGCCGCCTTGACGACTTCTGGAGCAGCAGTTATTGCTTTCCTTGAGACAGCCAATTTAGAGTTCTGATTTATCCTGGTGAAAACAGAGGCTGTCGGTTTGGTAGTGGGCGACCCGTTGACAGGGGTCGTCGTAGCAGTAAGCCGGTCGAAGACCGACTTCTTGTTCACTTCCGGTGCAGGTATTGGCTCAGAGAAGCTTGTAGGTGGGATCATGGTCCCGAAGAACAGGCCAGTGGTGGCCTGGGTCACCTGGTCTACTGGCAGAGTGAAGAAGGAAGCCGCTTGGGGTCCATATACTACACCTCCTGATGAGGTGGAGCGTTTGTTGCAGTGGCACTTCGAGCAGTTGGTGCAATTAGAGGCCATTGAATCTTGAGTTCTGCGCCAGGCAAGAGACCAAATCTTAGTAACTTGAAATCCGAAGGCAACCATTTAACAAACCGCGATTGGTTCGCGAGGACGACACACGAAGTGTGGAGTGGAAAGAGGAAGAGGTCCCACCGGGCGTGCCAGAATCTGCTCCCCTCCGAAAGACGGCGCACAGGACCGCGGTGTCCTGACGCTGAGATTCGGGGCAGATGCTATTTGGTTTTATCTGTCCATCTCTCCAAAGATGCCAAGTTGATTTATCGCACCGTGTATCGGAGGTTTAGACGGATGCGGCCGATGTAGCAGACTTCGTCAGATTCCCCCTCGCTTGAGGGGGTTTTGATTGTGGGGACGCTCTTCCCTGCAGCCGCAAGCCCCTGCAGTTAATTACGCTACCGCATCGCGGTAACAACTTTCTCCTTCTCCAGAATTTCACTTCGTGTCGTGTGTGTTTGTTTGGTTTGCGGTTGCCCGTGGATTATATACGGAGACTGAGTAATGCCGTCGCCCATAGGACGTGGATTAGTCCAAATCCGTATTTACTTAGATTTGGGTTTGGTGTTTTTAGTTTAAAGATGTATTAGTCACGTTGCGGCTAAGATCAACTTAAACGTTCGTTAAGGATACGATAGTTGTTCATATCAGATTTTTGCATTTTCATACCGCCCAATTTTTGTCACATTGCATATCGGTAGATACTCTTGAGCCGTGTTTGCTAGTCAATTGCAGGATACAGGTTCTCGGTTCTAAAACGGTGAAATTCATGGAAAACACGACAAAATTCGGGTTCCTGCCAACCACAGATAAAACACGGTCTCCGCTCTTCATCCGTATATTGCCAGATACCAGTTTAGGAAGACAAAATGGCAAATCGATTGTCACCTTCATGCACAAGGCTCAATGGCAACAACAAGTTCCAAGAAATCTACGCGGAGCTCGAGGCAATCATGACAAAAACATCCACAAAAAGTCCACCTTTCCTCAACAGAAATTCTGGAAGAAATGTGAAAGTATTTTCAGAAAATACATATACCAGACAAGAGGGGACAGAAGACCAGGGAAGTACACAGAAGCCGACACCCCAACTCACCCATAGGGCCGCGGATCCGCGGCCGTACTGGCGCCGTTGGAAGTCAAACTTCAGGGGTAGAATTATCTTTTCATGTGTGTTCTGGTGGTTGCCCTAGGTTTTCATTTTTTGGCCTATAAATAGCCCAGAACTTTGTGAAGGAAAGGGTCCATTCTTGTATTTTCATTTTGCTAAGTTTAGTGTGTTTCTTCTTCCTCTTCTCACCTCTTCTCCATTGAAACTTGTAGTGAGCTTATGAGTGAAGAGTGATGAATAAAGAAGAACCATTTATTATCATGCTTGTCTCTTTATCTTGTTAATTGTTGTAATTTTAATTTGTTAAGTAGTTGTTGTTATTTTCTTGTTGTTTCTTTCTTCTATCTTTTTCTTTATCCTTAATACGACAATGATGCTTACGCTCGATCCTCGCCAAGGTGAGGTCGCAAATAGCTAGTCGTATTCTTCTAATCTCCTTCATTCTATCTTCCTCTTTTGTTTTGTTTTATTTTTCCGTATCATGATGTGTGAGTAGTTCATACTTGTTAGGGTAGGATAAGGAAAGTTTGAGAGAAGGAAATCTCGCTCACTCTTTCCTTGCCCAACAGCTTAGATCGACTCCCGTTAATTGAACCACAATCCGCTCCTTACGGCACCCTATCCTACATGATAGCGGTGATTCCGTAGTGAGACCGATTGTGGTTGAATTAACCGGAGGTTATGGCTAAGAGCCAAGAACGGACGGACAAGCACCAAAAGGAAGGACTTATGCGTTGGAAAGCCTAGCTTATACTCGCAAGTTCCTTCCTAGTCGTGCTAATCCCCGTTGTTGCCGATTACCGTAACACCGATATTAAGAGGGGCAACGAAAGATGTGGAGACTCCTAACTCAAACTAACCTAATCCTAACCCTAACATGCTCTCTTTAAAACATCAACTTAACACTTAGATAATCACAAACAACTCTGAACTCTCGGACTTAACTCGTTAAAACACATAGAAAAACACTCCCATCTCCCTGCGGACGACCCGTACTCAACCGGCTAGCTACAAGCGAAACCGTCTTGATTGCGGTATTTAAACTAAAACTTGAACACGCAGAACGTCTAACAATCAATAGTCCTGTTTGAGACTAAGATCAACTTAACGTGATAATCCATTTAATATCTGGCCATCGGGACTCATCACCTCTCTAACGTCGTTGAAGGATTACAACGGCAGATGTCAGAGGAGTTCAGAGATGTACCCTTGAACCAAGGTTGATTTGGAGTTTTATAGTCCGTTTGAATGTTTAAGGATACGTTAGCCATGTTTGGGGGCTAAGATCAACTTAAACGGGATCGTTTAGATCCGGCAAAAGAGCATTTGGAGGCTCTATTGTTCCAGTTTAGGGACGTAGTGGTCCATAGGTAGTTTAGGGACGTTGCGATCCATGTTCCAGTTTAGGGACGTGGTGGTCCATGTTCCAGTTTAGGGACGTGGTGGTCCGATATTAGTTTAAAGACGTTCCGGTCCAACATTAGTATAAGGACGTTCCGGTCCAACATTAGTTTAAGGACGTTCCGGTCCATAGGTAGTTTAGGGACGTTGCGGTCCATGCTCCAGTTTAGGGATGTGGTGGTCCATGTTCCAGTTTAGGGACGTGGTGGTCCATATTCCAGTTTAAGGACGTGGTGGTCCGACATTAGTTTAAGGACGTTCCGGTCCAACATTAGTTTAAGGACGTTCCGGTCCACGAGTTTAAGGACCCCGCAGTCCATATTCATATGTGGTCGTCGGGACCCGTCGCCTCTCTGACGTCGTTGACGGATTACAACGAGAGGTGTCAGAGGAGATCGGAGATGTACCCTCGAACCGGTCGTAAATTGATTTAGGGAGCAGCCGTGCTCAGTCAATTTAATTTAAGGACTTACGGCCAAAATTGGGCTAAGTCCAGTTGAAAATGTTCGACACCCTTATTTATTTTTGGTCTATTAGACCTGTGCTGGGGCTTCGCCCACACTTAAATAATGCATTGCATTACTTCTATTTTTTGTTTGGGCTCTGCCCATAAAAGATGCAAAGCATCAATTTCACTTAGGCTCTGCCCCCTTTTTATTGCTTTGCAATTTATTTTGGCCTGCTAGGTCTTCTGATTTGGGCCTGGACCTTTAGTAAAATAAATGCATTGCATTTGTCAGGCGCTTTGCGCCAATCACTGAGCGCAAGCGCTTGTGGTGAGGACACGTGTCATGCTCTGGTGAGCGCAAGCGCAACAGCGCAGTGCGCTGCGCTAGGGCGCTGCGCTGTTGCGCTGCTGACACGTGACTCACTCTGGTGAGTTGCGCCAATTACAGAGAGCAAAGCTCTATTTCAAAAGCGCGTAGCGCAAGTTGTTCTGTAGCTGACACGTGGCGCTCTCCCAAGAGCGCAACAGCGCAGTTTGGAAGTGCAAAGCACTAAGAATCTTTTAGATTCAAGAACGGAAGTGCAAAGCACTATTTGATTTCTTGATCTAATTTAGATCAAAGAAAAATAAGTTTTTCTTTTTGTTTCAAGAACCAGAGGTTCATAAAAGTGCAAAGCACTATTTTTTTATTTTGTTGTTTTCTTGTTTTTTAAAGAACCAGTGGTTCATAAGAAGTGCAAAGCACTGTTTATTATGTAAAGAACATTGATCTGGTTTTTAGATCGATAATTTATTAAAAGAGATTTCTTTTCTCTCGTAAAGGTTTTTACCTTTTTCTTTGAAATTTTCTCAGATTTCTCTCTCTGTTTGAACCTCTTGACTTTTTTCAAGAAAAATGTTCCTCCCCTTGAATTGAGGTCTGGGGTCTCTTTTATAGTGCCCATAAATTAGTTAATTTTGTTGAAGAGATCTTTCTCTGAGTGATTTGGGGAATTTTTCCCACCGTTGGATCTTTGATCCAAGGGCTTCTGTTTTACAGAAGAAAATCTTCTTGTTTTAACAAGAACAGAAAGATTACTTTAAATTCTTAATTCTGTTTGGCGCAAATGCCCCAGCGCGTGACACGTGTCGCGCAGCGCACAGCGCAGCGCAACTGAGCTAGCGCATCTGCGCTGACACGTGTCGCGCAGCGCATAGCGCAGCGCAACTGCGCTAGCGCATCTGCGCTGACACGTGTCGTGCAGCGCAGTGCTTGCGCAACTGAAGCGTTGCTTCCTTTAATTTTTACTTAAAATAGAGCTTTCCTCTGATTGGGCGCACTGCCTTGGGCGCTGCGCTGACGTATCTGCGCCAGACACGTGGCGCGTCGCGCGCAGCGCAAAGGATCTGAAGCGTTGCTTCATTTGTTAAAATTTAGAGTTTCAAGATAGTGCTTTGCTCTGATTGGGGGAATCGGAAGCGTTGCTTCCCCTGAGATATCTTTTCATCTCCTCTTTTCAAGTCAAACTTGTATTTCTTCGAAATTTCGATTTCCCGGGTCTTGGAAATAATTCCACTGCGCACAGAATTTTCTGTGTTTGGGTCTATATATAACTCAAGGCCAAGCCTTTTCTTTTCTCACCTTCAGAGAACTTCTTCGATCATGGCTTGCAACCGTCCTCACGCCCGCCGACAACCATGGGAAGTGCCGATCCGGGACATCGTTCCCCGTTTTGCTCCGCGCTTGGTGGACTCCTCTTTTTCGGACGAGCAGTGCGATACTGCAATGTACGAGCTTTCGACTCGTGTGGGGTCTCCTCTTCCCCCGGGTTCCATTTGGCTTCGGATGATCCTTGCCTCAGTGCTCGCCGATATTCCCCCTCCTCCGGCGGAGATGTCCTCGGCAATGCTTGATGTGGCCGAGGATAAGATCGAGAGCTTTTTCGAAGCGCTCTTGATCACTAAAGCCCTGAGGGACTGCTCTTTCCACTTGCTGAGCCAGATACGGGCTCGCCGGGTTGTCATTGCCACCTTTTCCAAAGAATGTGGCGACGATCGTTTGATGTCTTCTTCTCGGGAGGATCGCCGCTTTGACGTGGTGGAGAAGGCAGAAAGGGAGCTGGGGAATCTCTTTTTTATTTTTGCGAACCCTTGTCTTTCCGATCCCACATTTGGTGATCTATTTTAAATGTAATAATAAACAAATGTTTTAATTAAGTATTTTATTATCTGTTAAGTGTTCTTTTTATTTTAGCTCTCTGTTGTGCATGTGCATCGTATGATTTTAATTTGTTATTATCAAGTGTATGTAATTTTGCATGGATAAATTGCCTTTGGCACTTACCCCCTTCTTCTGCGCTAGCGCAGTTGCGCTGACACGTGTCGCACAGCGCACAGCGCAGCGCAACTGCGCTGCCACGTGTCGCACAGCGCAGAGCGCGGCGCGGCGCTTCCTTTAACAGAGCTTTGCTCTAATTGGGCGCGCCTTCTTGGACGCTGCGCTAATGTATCTGCGCCAGACACGTGGCGCGTCGCGCGCAGCGCAAAGGATCTGAAGCGTTGCTTCATTTATTAAATTTTAAATTTTCAAAGCAAAGCTTTGTTTCTGATTGGGGGAAGATGAAGCGTTGCTTCATCTCCCGCCTCGGAATTTGAACAGAGTTTTGCTCCGATTGGGGTAAACAAGCATTCTTTTAGTTTTAGCTGAAAGGACCACTTCCTACGGAGCTTCTTCCACAAATGATCACGATGCCTCGGCGTATCCACCTTTTTAGGAGCGTGCTGCTGCAGCGGGTTTACCTTCCAGTTTTCGGACAATGCGAACTTGCCCTGCTGGTACTGGTCTTCGACCCAGTTTTTAAAGACGTAACAATTTTCGATTGGGTGGCCCACTATTCGGTGGTAGGGGCAGTAATTGGGATTGTTGACGTCACCCGATTGCAGTGGGCGTCTCAGATCCGGTAGAGTGATGAACCTGTTGCGCACCGCTAGGTCGAATAGTCTCCTCATTTTGTCCTGGGAAAACGAGTAAGGACGTCTCAACTTCTCTTCGAGGGCTCGTGGTCTGATGTTTTGGCGAATAACCGGTTTCGGGTCGCTTGGTTGTTGTTGAGCGTTGGCGACGAAGGTCGCTTTCCCTTTGCCCTTTTCATTCCGAAGATCTGTCTTTGAAGAGGACGGCCTATGGCGCATCTAGTCCATTTGGGCCAGTTTGTCAATCAAGGCCTGGAAGGTGGTCGGCTTGAAGAACATCGTAAACTGGGATATAGTTGCCTGAGGATCAAGCGTCCCCACGAACATGCCCAAAGCAGAAGCTTCTTCTATGCAATGTTCACACTTTGACCATAATACGCCACCGAATTGCGTATTGGACCCAGGTCTCTCCTGGTTTCACCCTGGCGTTGATTAATGCCGTGATTGGGGTGCGCTCGCTTACGCTTGCGAACCGCTGTGTGAACAGTAGTTCCATCTCCGTAAATGTCTTGACAGAGTCATTTGGGAGCTCGGAGTACCATTCGAATGCCGTCTCCGCCAAGCTGCCGACAAATTGGTGAAGCAAAAGTTTGTCATCGCCTCCAGTATTGTCTCATTGAGCTCTGAATTAAGCAACGTGTTGGTGCGGATTGCCCGTCCCCTTATACACATGGAATTTGGGGATCGTATATCCTGGCGGGTACTTAATTTGGTCATACCAGCCTGGGTAAGGTCGCCCAGTTCTAACGACTAGGCATGCCGCTTCGTTCACCTGATGAGCTCGTATTTGTTGAGCTATGTAGTTGTCAAGGGAAGCTTTGGAGATCGTCTCCTCCTTGGCTGCCGATAAAGCCGGAGGAGGGTTCGATGTCCCCCTCTGTCGTCTTCAATGATTACTGGAGGGTCTTCAGCTGGAGAATCCGGCTGGATCATCATCACAACCATGTCTTAGAACAAAAGCGCCATCTGTTTTATATTAACCACTTGTTCCGCGGCCTCTTTATCTTTCTTTTCAAGCACCCTCCATAGGAATTCGGTGTCGGTCTCCTGCTCCTGGCATTGTTCCGACGATGCTTCCGGACTTTCTTTCTCCCCGGTGAGTGCGGCCATTCTTGTCAGCGTCTCCTAGAGCTTTTGTTGTTGCTCCTGAGCTTTCGCCACAGACCGTGTAAGTGGTCGATGACCCGCGGAGGTACGGCTTTCGTCTTTCTGGAAGCCATGTACACCGTGTGTACTACCATGCCCCCAGACTTGGGGCGTTTGGGTCCACTGCCTTTGATATTTACCGCCGGTGGTGGGAGATTCTCAGACCTTCTCTTTTTGTGGGAGGTCGAGGTTGAGGGGGCCGTTGCGGCAGGCACCCATGCAGATGATACCTTTCGCGCTATGGCGGCTAGATGGTCCTCTTCTTGCCGAGCCTTCATCTTCTTCAGCCGGCGAAAGTAATCTTTGTCAATTACAGAGTCTTGGACTTTCCACCAAACTCTGTGGATCTTGGAGGACAACCGCTGAGGAGGCTGTTCTGGCTTCACCTATATTGTGTTTTCGACAGGCGGAGGAGACTTCTTCAGTATGGCGGTTGGAGAGTTCTTGCGCACCCTCCTGAGTAGCTCGAAGTGGTTCCCAGTTGGAACAGCAACGTCGATTTCCACCGTTGGAGCTGGTGGGGTAAGTTCAGAAGGGGAACTGCCCCTAGCCTTCCTTACTCGGCGTCAGTGGCGACGTCGAGCATGTCGTGCAGATGGGAATGGTTCAGTTACAGGAGTGGCTTCGTCATACCCCTTACTTTGATGAAAGGCTGCTTTTGGTGCCAACCTGTCAAAGACTAACGTCCGTTGAGAGGGAATGTCTAACCTGTCGAAGACTGACTTTCGAATAGGGGAAGCACTTGTAGCGACCTCACCCGAAGCAGGAGTTTGAACGGCCAGTCTTGCGAAGACCGATCCCTTAGCAGGAGAAGCCCCTTTGATGACTTCGTTTACCGGAGTTGGAATGGCTATCTGCTTCGAGATAACTCCTTCAGGTATTGCAGGCCTCTTTACGGGCCCAGTGGAGTTTTTGCTCAGCCTATCGAATACTGAGGCGGCAGACTTGGATGACCCGTTGAGAGGGGCCATGGTAGTTGGATAGAAGACCGACTTCTTTGGAGCCTCTGGTGATGGCATTGAAGCATTGAAGCTCATTGGCGGGAGCATGGTTCCGAAGAACAGTCCAGTGGTGGCCTGAGTCACCTGTTCCACCGGCATTGCGAAGATGGAGACCGCTTGGGGCCTATAAGTCACTCCTCCAGCAGGGACGGAGTGGGAGTTGCTGTTGCAATTGGTGCAGTTGGAAGCCATCGATGTTATCTTCTCTTCTGCATGGAGCAAGACACCAAATCTTAGTACCTCGAATCCAGGGACAACCATATTAAATCGCGATTCGTTCGCGAACACGACACACGAAGTGTGGAGTGGAAAGAGGAAAAGGTCCCACCGGGCGTGCCAGAATCTGTTTACCGCCGAAAACAGAGACGAAACTGCGTAGGATCGTCTTGCCTGAATTTGGGAGCAGATGCTATTTGGGTTTATCCGTCCACCTCTCCGAAGATGCCAAGTTGATTTATGGCACCGTGTATCGGAGGTCTGGACGGATGCAGCCGTTGTAGCAGACTTCGTCAGATTTCCCCTCATTTGCGAGGGGTTTTTGATTGTGGGGACGCTCTTCCCTGCAGGCGCAAGCCCCTGCAGTTAATTACGTTACCGCGTAGCAATAACCACTTTCTCCTGCTCCATATGTTCACTTCGTGTCGTGTGTGTTTGTTTTATTTTTGGTTGCCCGTGGACTGTATACTGAGACTAATTTGTGTTGTCGCCCGTAGGGCGTGGATTAGTCCAAATCCGTATTTTCTTAGATTTGGGTTTGGTTTGATTTAAGGATCGTTAACCTTGTTTGAGATTAAGATCGACTTAAATATTTGTTAAGGATACGTTAATCCGATGTTGGACTAAGATCTACTTAACGGAGGTTCAGGATCATTTTTGATCCAACGAAAGAGCGTTTGGGCTCTATCGCTTTAGTTTAGGAACGTTACGGTCCATAGATCACCATTTTTTGGGGGTGCATTGGGATATGTTCATGGGTTTGAGAGTGCATCCAAGAGCTGTTGGTTATTGGGACCCTCCACCTCTCTGATATCGTTGAAGAATTACAACGACATATGTCAGAGGTGTGGAGAGATGTACCCTTGAACCGAACTACAGATTGAAGGGAGAGATCACGGTGGAACGAACATTATTTTAGATGCCACGTGTCAGGAGATCATTGGTCATCTCTAGGACTAAGATCGATTTGGGGGAACCTGAGTATAGGAAGGTTCAGTTGATTGATGGTCAAAAGGCTTTTGGCCTCGGGAGACTTGGCTAATTTGGGCTAAGGCTGGCCTCTCACAGTGTTAAACACTGATAAATGTTTGGCGCTCACGTGGTCCCATGTGAGGCTTTTAAGCGTGTTAAACACTGAAATTTGGAGCACTCACATATGGCACGTGAGGCACCTGAATATTCGGCACTGTTTCTTTTGGGCTTATTCCCTCGTTCTATACATATAAGTGTTAAACACTTAAATCTTGCAACCATCACGTGTGGACACGTGAGGCGCCACCAAGTTGGACACTGCCTCCTTTGAATTTATCTTCCTATTCTTTTCTAAGTGCTAAGCACTATTGGAGTCACGTGGGATCACGTAACTCGATCTCAGTTGTTCCTTTTTGTTCCTCATAGGTGCTCACGTGGGAACACGTGATCTGTCGTTATAGCGTTAAACGCTAATATGTCTGGAGCTCTTGATCTAAGTCTTGAGAATTCCAAGTCCTTTGTCTATAAGAATTAAATTCTTACGTAGGGTTGAACCCTAGTTCTATCAGAGAAATTAAGTTCATATATTTTTGGAAGAATTAAATTCTTCAAACCTGGTTCTTTCCTTTAAGTTTTAGGACTGTATAACAGAATCTCCCCGATGAGAATTAAATTCTCAACTTATGGGGAGATCTGCTTCTACAGATCTCAACCAGAAGAAGAACTAAGTTCTTTTTTTTTTTGAAAGAGTTGAACTCTTGTAAGAGGAGATAAAATGATCTCTAATTCTTTTTCCTCACCTAGAGTTTCTTTTTCTTTTAAAAAGAACTCCTCTTCTTTTTGTTTTCTCAAATCTTATGGGGGGTTTCCTCTGTATAAGACTTGAAGTCTTGGAGCTTTTATATAGTGGAGGCAGGTTTATTGATTTAGTTAAAGAAATCTCTCATTGAGAGATCCTTAATTGATTTGGGGATTTTATCCACCGTTGGATCTTTTAATCCAAGAACTTCTGTTTTACAGAAGATATTTTTCTTCTTTTTTAACAAGATTAAGAAAATATTTTCCATACAGAGCTTATTCTGTAGCTTGATTTTTAATCACCATTAGATCTTTAATCCAACGGTGCTCTATTTTACAGAGCGTAATCTTTCTTGTTTAGAAAGATTGGGAAAAATATTTTCCCCTACAGACCTTATTCTGTAACTTGGTGATTTTTAATCACCATTGGATGTTTAATCCAACGATGCCCTGTTTTACAGAGCATAATCTTTCTTGTTTAGAAAGATTGGGAAAATATTTTCCCCTATAGAGCTTATTCTGTAGCTTGGTGATTTTTAATCACCTTTGGATTTTTAATCCAACGGTGCTCTGTTTTACAGAGCATAATCTTTCTTGTTTAGAAAGATTGGAAAAATATTTTCCCCTACAGAGGTTATTCTGTAGCTTGGTGATTTTTAATCACCATTGGATCTTTAATCCAATGGTGCTCTGTTTTACATAGCGTAATCTTTCTTATTTAGAAAGATTTGAGGAGTATTTCCTCAATCAGAATCTAATTCTCTATTTTGGATGATTTATCATCTCCGTTGGATCTTTGATCCAACGGCATAGAACTTTTAGTTCTGGCACCGGCGCTCTCGTGCAGAGCACGTGAGGCGCTGCCTCAGAGTTTTTTAACTCTTGGCGCCGGCGTCCTCGTGCAAGGCACGTGTGGCGCTACCTCAGAGTTTTTAACTCTTGGCGCCGGCGCCCTCGTGCAAGACAAGTGAGGCGCTGCCTCATTTCAAATTTTGAACAGAGCCTTGCTCTTCTATTATTGGGGGGGAAACACCCTACAATTGAAGTGAGCGTGGAAAGTGCCAAGAAAGTCCATTCCCAAGACAACATCGTAGCTGCCAGTATCAATCACTAAGAAATCTGTGAATAACTCTCGTCAGCAAATAACAATCGAACAATCCTTACACTCACTACTAGATATAATTTTCCCATTCCCAGTGTG
Organism: Agapanthus africanus; assembly: GCA_030015575.1. Taxonomy (NCBI): domain Eukaryota; kingdom Viridiplantae; phylum Streptophyta; class Magnoliopsida; order Asparagales; family Amaryllidaceae; genus Agapanthus; species Agapanthus africanus. The sequence goes on from CM057349.1 coordinate 426,368,541, forward strand.
TTTGTCCCAGCAACTAGACAGGGCCGCGTGTGGAATAGAGTGTGCACTAATAAATTTGGACGACGTGAAGCAATGGGTTGCACCAGAATCGAATAATGCCAATGCGGGAAAATTATGAACGAGTAGAATACCTGAAACAACTTCGTCTGAAGCCTTGGCCGTCAAAATGAAGGCCCGTGCTTGATTAGGCTTCCGAGTAATCAGCTTCTACCCATGAATCTGCTTCTACGGTGGCTTCTGAATATCGTCTCTCAATCGTAGCTTTGGCAGGCAAGCACTGGTGGTATGGTCAGCTGATCCACAAACTAGACAAAGTCCAAGCCTCTTTCGGCAATCCTTCTGTAGATGTCCGGATAGACGGAAAAAGTCATAAATCACACTTCTTTTCTGATCGGATACAACGAGCTTCTTCATAGGTACAATGCCTCGCCTGTTCACCGGGATCCCTCTGCGTACAGGAGCTCAGTTTGGCGTAAACGTCGGCTTCCGCACTACAACGGCTTGCTATTAAGTACCCTTTGCTTTCACTGATAAACTCTGCTGCTCCCTGGCTGCTTTGAGAACTTAAAAGAAGATGGTCAATCCCAGAGATATGATGCGTCTCTGAATCTCCACATCCAAACTACGCATAAACCTTCATGCCCTATCTGCCTCGTTGGTAAAAGAAGGCCCCGCAAATCGACTGAGCCGAGTCCACTCAGCCGGATGTGCATCAACGAATCCGCCATTCTGCTTCTGGCTAATAAACTTTTCTTCCATTTCTTCTCGAGCAGATTGCAGAAAGAACTTCTCCAAGAAACTTTGCAAAAACGTTGCCCAATTGATCGGCTTGGTCAGACGGGTCTCTTCAAACGAGCCATCACTCACGAGCGTAATCTACTAACTGGATGCGTACTACATGTAGGGTGTTTTTCGTCACCCCGTTGAGATGAAAATACGCGCGCACTTGTCAGGCGTACTACAGATTCCCCCTGCCTAGGATAGGCGGGGGTTTATTGATTGTAGGGATCCGAATCTCCGGCAGCCGCGGACTAAGCTGCCGTTAATTACCCCTTGCTTTTAGAGCGAGAGAATCTCCGATTGACGGGTAAAACCGGTCATACTCAATGCGATGTGTTGGTGTGTGTGTGTGTGTATGTGTTTTAACATATAACAATGGAAACGTGTTCATTTTTTGTTCCAATTGTAAATATATATATATATATATATATATATATATATATATATATATATATATATATATATATAAGTATAACAAATATAAATATTTAGAGAAATTTTTTGTTTCAAAATATATTATTCATAATTTATTTTTTTTTTATTTTTTTATTTTTTTAAATAAAAAAGGATTAAGAAAAAGAAAAAAAAAGGACCCCCAACTCACGTGAGGGGAGAAAGGCGGCTCCCATTTAGTGGGAGCCTACTCCTCACGTGATGGGGAAAAAGGCTCCCACTAAATGGGAGCCTCCCCCTCACGTGATGGGGGGAGAAAGGCTCCTATTTAGTGGGAGCCTCCACATCACGTGAGGGGGGGAAAGGCTCCCACTTGGTGGGAGTCTCCCCCTCACGGGGCGGGCAATTTTTTTTTTATTTTAAATTTTTTTATTATTATTATTTTTTTTTACATAGAGTTCAATTCCAAAAAAATATTTTAAATGGGGTTAAACTCCAAAAGAACTTTAAATGTGGAGTTAAACGCCAAAAGAATTTTTAAATGGAGTTAAACTCTAAAAGATTTTAAATGGAGTTCAATTCTAAAAGGATTTTTATTGCGGAGTTATACTCCAAAAGAATTTTATTGTGGAGTTCAATTCCAAAATGATTTTTATTGTGGAGTTCAACTCCAAAAAGAGTTTTAATTGGAGTTCAACTCCAAAAAGATTTTTATTGTGGAGTTAAACTCCAAAAGAATTTTAACTCCGAAAGAATTTAAATAGAGTTAAACTCCGAAAGAAATTTTTTTTTTAAATGGAGTTAAACTCCTAAAAAGAGTGGGAGCTTCCTACTCTCGGGTGAGAGGGAGAAAAAGCGGGGCTCCCAAAAAGGGAGCCTTCCACTCACATGAAAGTGAGCCTCCCCCATACATGAATGGGAATAAAGGGGCTCCCAAAATGGGAGCCTCCTACTCACATGAGAGGGAGCCTCCCCCTCATATGAGAGGAAGAAAGAGGCTCCCAAAATGGGAGCCCCCACTCACATGAGGGGAAGCCTCCCACTCACATGAGAGAAAGAGTTTAACTCTATTTATTTATATATATATATTATGGAGTTAAACTCTAAAAAAATTATTTGGAGTTAAACTCCCAAAACAGTTTTATTCGGAGTTGAACTCCAAAAAAAATGTTTTATTTATAGAGTTAAACTCCAAAATAATTGTATTTCTGGAGTTAAACTCCAAAAGATTTTCTCCTTTCTCTTTTGAGAAGAAACTCAAATTGGGTTCTCTTGAAACTGCAAGATTTAGATCTTAGATGATAAAAAAAGAGACATTTTTTCTTCTCTTGATGGAGTCTTAGGAGGTAGGTTTATAGTAAAACTTTATTTAGTTTAAAAAAAAAGAAGAGCTAAGCTCTTGATTTAATTGGAAAATGAAAAGGAAAAGGAAGAACTTGGAAGAGAGAGATGGAGGCACAAACCCTAGTTTTTGGGGAGAATGAATTGTTATGCTTTATTTCATTATCATGTTGCCTTTTATAGGCTTACACATTTACATATAGCCCCTTGGGCTTTACAAAATGGCATTTTGCCCATCCCAAGTCTCATGTGCTCATTTCTTTTACACATGATCCATGGGCTTTACAAAAATTTGGCTTCATGCCCATTTTCTTACATTCATGCATAAAAAATTACATCAAAATTATTTATTACATGATTTTTTTTCGGCATGCAGGAGGCCGGCCGCGGGCTCGACTTGGGCATGGGCCCACTTGCTTGGGCTTGGGATTGGGCCCGCTTACTTAGGGTTGACCTTGACTTTGACTTGGTCAACTGGGGTGCAAATTTTGACCCCAACAAAGTGCCCCCATCAATGAATGCACATCGCACATGTAGGTCGTGTGCATGAAATTGATGGATCTTCTTTCACGTAGAGGCGACTTGATTTGGTTCCCGCTTTTTGGGAAGCTCGCACTGCCCTTTTTATGACATGGACGATCGATACTTGACGTGTCTCTGAGACGGAGTGTCAGTAGTTGATGTGTCCCCGAGGCGGAGTGTCTGGTTGACTTGATTCCAAGGCGGAGCATAATTCCGACGAGGAGGTCGTTACTGCCCTTTTAGCGACGTGGACGGTCGGTGATGCCCTTTTAGCGACGTGGATGGTCGGTTCTGCCCTTTTTGCAACTTGGACGGTCAGTGCTGCCCTTTTTGTGACTTGGGCGGTCGGTGCTGCCCTTTTAGCGACGTGGACGGTCGATACTGCCCTTTTAGCGACGTGGACGGTCGGTTCTGCCCTTTTAGCGACGTGGACGGTCGGTGCTGCCCTTTTAGCGACGTGGACGGTCGGTGCTGCCATTTTAGCGACGTGGACGGTCGGTTCTACCTTTTTTGCAATTTGGACAGTCGGTGCTGCCCTTTAAGCGACGTGGACGGTCGGTGCTGCCCTTTTAGCGACGTGGACGGTCGATATTGGAATTGGTTGGTTTGATTTGTGTTGACATCAGCATCGCTATACTGGAATATGGTACCCGTAGGTGCATTTTCACCTTAGGAGTCAAGAGGACCTGATCAGTCGAAAATATTGCATATTTTAACAGGCAATTTCCATATCATCTGCATCCATATAGAAGTGTACGGTATTCATATTCTACATATTAGCAAATCGGTCGCAAAATATCAGATTACATGTATTCGACCTTAAAACCGGCATTTCTAGGGAAATTGACTGCATTGCATTACATAGCATATTTTCCATATCTTGCAACCCCTGTTTTGAAGTATGTGCAGGAAAAGAGAAGCTCGCTCGACCATTACAATTGCTCGTAAACTCACTCAACTCAAATCTGGTATCAACACAGAAGGGGAACTGCAAATCTAAATATCAGAATAAGCCAAAAACAGCAGTACCAAGCAACAGAGGAAAGACCAAGGGCCAAGCTCAACAATGAGCCGCGGAAGAGCGGCAGTTAGGGGCTAAACGCGGCGGAAGCGCGGCGTCTACAGGGAATCAGTTCCTCAATTTCAGTGCACAACTCCTGTTTCAGTGGCTACAGCTCAATAATGCTCACAAACTTCCAGAATATCCCAGATACTTCCTCCAGATCAGCAAACACCTAAACTAGCCTAATACTTCTAGAACTTTCCCTAAACCCTAGCTTAAACCCTAAGCTAACTCCTAACAAACTCCTTCTAGAAACCCTTCAACAAACTTTGGGAGGGAAAGTTCTAATTCAAATCTAACCTAGGATTTGGGAGCTCTATAAATAAGACCCTAGGCTCATCATTTGAGAAATTATTCAACCTAAGGATTCAACCTTGGGAAAGCTTAGAAAAATCAATCCCATTCTTCATCTTCCTCTTCCTCAAGTTTAGTGAGAGAGCTTGTAGGAAACCCTAACCCTAAATCCAACAACAATTCAAGATCTTGAGTGCAAGCCAAGCAAGATGCCTTCAACCCTTTTATGAGCCGAGCCGATCTTCAATCGGGCAAGAGATCAAAGTAGATCCACGATCCACGGAGACGAGCGAAGCCGAGTCAACGATCGATTTCTTCTTCTTGTAGATTCTTGAAAGAATGTATTGAAATTGTTGATTAAATAAAAGGTGATATTCTTTTATCTTGTTTTCTTTAAATTCCGCATCATGTTATCATTACTATTCTTGAATATTGTCTTTGTGGTGATGTGTGAATAAAACTCCGCTCGTCGGGGAGTCGAAACGATCTTTAGTATGATGATGTAACAAATTTGTAATCGATTCTTGAATCCCACGAGTTTGTAAACCCTAGCAAGTTCAAGAATCGATGACCCAATTCGTTGCGATGCTTTCTTGATCGACATCGCTCGAGATTGGGGAGTTCCGATCGTTTCTTGAAATTGCTAGAGGCTAGAATATAAATGGTATCCTCGAAAGAACAAGGGTTAAGAGATGAAACCCTAATTTCATCAAGAAAACCCTAACTCTCGTCGATCACCATTGATCTAGTATCAATTCTTCGAAGGACAAGAACACGAAACCCTTTAGATTGCATCACGTCTAAAGATCCGATCGATTCCTACGAGCCTTTCTTATATTCTTGATTGTTGATTGGAAATATTGTCAAAACAACCGATTCTTGATTGTTTATAGTTTCTTGATTCTTGAGTAAAGATTAGTGACACTCGAATACAAATCACATCTTGAATCATGTTTTCGTTTATTGTTGTTTAACATTTCATTTCAAAAGTATCAAAATACAATTGAATTGCACAATCCCTGTGGACGATCCGCACTCATTCATTAACTACATCCGACACCGTGGTTTGATTGCGGTCAATATAATTTTTTGATTGTCGTTACTTTTTACATATACACGTCAGAAAATATTCCAATCAAAATGGCGCCGTTGCCGGGGATCGCGCTAATTCATTTGCATTTATAGTTTGAAGTGAAAGAATTATTACGTTTTACTTCTTGAAATCAAAATTCGTACAAACTCTTACAAGTGTGTTGTGATTTGATTGCAAGGTGATCTGGAGCATTCTGTTCTGTGGAAAAATTTGTTTGAATATACCAGAGAGCTGGAGATAGGAACAGGAAGCAGTTGAAGAGGTTTGGTACAGTGAACCCATCAACAGACCGCGGAAGAGCGGCAAATACGTGCCTATTGCGGCGGAAGCGCCGCAGTCTTGAGGGATCACTGAAATATTTTCAGTGCAGGTATTTTCTGTCTCTCTCCCCCCTCTCTTTTTAGCTCCAACTAACCCTTTGCTGCAGGATTCTTTGCAAATAAATCGCAGCGCGCAAAAGCAAAATAAAAATTGTGTGTGATTTTGATTTCTTGGTTGTTTGCATTCTAATACGGAAATTTAAGGGGCACGACCAAATCCAAATTAGGTGGGGATTTCATTACCCTTCCTAGGCCCCGAAAATCGTCAAACTTGCATCCGCATTACCCCCATTAACTAAAAGAAATCTAGAGAAGACTCTAAGGACTGTCGCGCTCAATAAGACAAGAGAAGGTCGTGGGTAATTCATTGCTTATCCGCGTTTTCTTGTGGTGCCTAAGGCGAGTGTGTCTAAGGCTAGTGGTTATTAATTAGGTCCACTGTAGTGGTGGTTCCTTCCCACTTACCTGGCACTTATCCGGCCACAGGGGGACAAAGAGGCAGTGGAGGATTCTATCCTGCGGCTTGTCTTTTGGCAGTTAGGAGCGGTCTAGAGATCGGACCTAGGTGACCATTAGATTCTAGGGTTTGTGTGCTGCATTTGTTTTGTCGCATCATTTTTTCAAAATCCGTCCCTTTTTCAAAGCAAGCACCGCATTCATTCATCCCTAATTATAAGTCAACGCTGCCACTTGTACTAACCCTTTTTAGTACAAGATAGGCTGGACACGGGATTCTAGTGCCCGTTTAGTCCGCGTACCTCCTATCGACTCCGAAGTCGATAATTCTCCACTTACCTTTTCTTTACCCACTACCACACTCACACCGATGGATCCGAATCCATCAAACTTCTTTAACCCTAATTTGCCACCGTCCGTAGGTGCGCAGAATCCTACTCCACCCCACATTTCTCTCCAGGAAAGATGCTATCCACATAGAGGTCCTCTTTCGACCTGCTTATCCACACCACCAGCCAATGGGGATAACTTTGAAATAAAGCCCCAGTATATCAATCTTTTACCCAAATACCACGGACTCGAGACCGAGGACGCTTACGTTTTCATTACCAAATTTGAAAACGTATGCGCAATGATGGGTACGTCTCAACTTTCAGTGGATGCGATGCGTCTACGACTTCTTCCATTTACTTTGTGCGATATAGCCGAGAAGTGGCTATATAACACCACCGCACACTCTATTACGAATTGGGAAGAATTCGTCGCTGCATTCCTTAAGAAATTTTACCCAGTCCAAAAAACGGCTCGAATCCGTAGCGAACTGAACCAATTTGCCCAGCTCCCTGCCGAACCATTTTCAAAATACTTTGAACGTTTCAAGGATCTATTGGTTCAATGTCCTCACCATGGCATCCCGAGATGGGAGCTTTGCCGAATCATATATGAGGGCAGCAACCCTAGCACTAAACAGAGCCTTGAAAACATGTGTCAAGGTACATTTATGACTAAGGATGATGGGGAAGCTTGGCGATACTTAGAAGAGTTCGCTGAAAAGTCACTAATTTGGGAGAGTGGAACACAACCATTGAATAGGGGTGGCGTACACCAAATAGATGTGTCCATAGGTGTCCGAGCTGAAATGGCAGCAATGCAAAAGAAGCTCGACGCTATGGAACACAAATTTGCAGCAGCCTCCCTAAACCCAATGTCGCTCCCCAAAACTGTTTGTGGGTGCTGTTCTGATCCGTCACATTTAACGGAAGAATGTCCATTAAACTCTGCGTTTCAAGGTCACGAGCATTCTAATGCCGCATTTCAACGACCTCGAAACGATCCATATTCTTCCACTTACAATCAGGGTTGGAGGAACCACCCGAATTTTGCTTGGAACCAATCACAATCTCAAAACACGGTTCCAAACACGAATCAATTTCAACGGGCTCTTCCTCCACCACAACAGCAACCCCTACAACTCACTCAGCACCCCTACCAGTCACAAAATTTCCAAAACCAGGGCAACACTCATGCACAGTCTAATCCTATGCAGCCCTGTGCTGACGATTTCTCTCAATTCACTCAAACCATGAAATCACTTTTATCAAATTTCATGGATGTTTCGACTGAAGTTAGATCTTCCGTCAGTGAAATAAAGAAAAACTCAGCGTCCCAAGCTGAGAGTATTCGCACGATGGAAGCTGAAATCGCACGCTTAAAAGCCGAAATGAGTGCGAGAGAAAAAGGGAAACTTCCCTCTCAACCCCTACAGAATCCTGGGCATTACAATGTAAATGCCATTACCACGTTGAGATCGGGAAGAGTGCTGAACAATCATGTCGGGGAAGGTATTGATGATACTGAAAATCATATCAACACCCCGGCTGAGTCTTTCCCACATTCACACACTTCACCTTCTGATCCTTCTTCTTCTACCAAACCACCTTCGCACGAGCCTATTCTCCATTTCCCTTTAGGCTCGACACCTTCACCCAACCCTTATAGTTCTCCACAGACGGTCCCCACACCTCCTCTGGGACCTCGTCTACCCCCCTTTCCTTCTCCTATGATGGACCCTGTGCTTATTGCGAAAGCACCTTACCCGAACCGGCTAAGGGCTAATAGAACGAGTCCTCATATGGAGAAAATTTTAGAGATGTTCAAACAGGTTAACATCAATATCCCTCTCCTAGATGCGATTCAGCAAGTCCCCGCTTATGCGAAAATTCTAAAGGACTTGTGCACTAGGAAGAGGAAGACCCAAGTGCCGAAGAAGGTCTTTATGTCTAATAACATCAGCACTGCTTTTATACCCCAGCTTCCAAAGAAAAGAAAGGACCCAGGTTGTCCTACAATATCGATTTCGATTGGGGGTAAAAACATAAATCGTGCTCTGTTAGACCTTGGCGCGAGTGTTAACCTGTTACCTTATTCTGTCTATGAGCAATTAGGGATTGGAGAGCTGAAACCTGCTCATTGCACTCTCCAGATGGCAGACCGATCTATCACCAAACCAAGGGGTGAATTAGAGGATGTGTTAATAAAGGTCGGAGAATTTGTTTTCCCTGTAGACTTCATTGTGCTCGACACACATCCTGTAGCAAACCCCCGGGGCCAAATTCCGGTGATTCTAGGTCGTCCTTTCCTTGCCACTTCCAACGCTGTTATAAACTGTAGAAATGGTTCAATGAATTTATCATTTGGAAATATGACCATTGAACTAAATATCTATAGAGTTGGAAGTCAGCCGTCAGAACCTAGTGCTCATATTTTAGATGTGTGCTCTGTCCATGAGATCGCTCCCGATAGTTGTGGAGCTGAGGATCTTTGCTTGACTGATCTCGATGACATTAGCACATCTCTGTTTGATTTCACACATGATCTTAGTGAGGACACTTTAGCTACACATGAGTCCTGCACTTCTGACTTTTCTCCACCCGAGTCTGTATCTTTCACAGGCTCTGAGCTTCTTTGTAGATCCAAAAATCAATCTATGACCCTTCCTTCTATCATTTCTCCGCCTGAGTTAGATCTCAAAATTTTACCTTCTCACCTGAAATATGCATATCTTGGTGAGAACGAGTCATTACCGGTTATCATTTCCGCTTCTCTTGCATCAGAGCAAGAGAATGCCCTTTTATCGGTATTGAGATCTAACAAAGAGGCGTTTGGTTGGAGTATGGCGGACATCAAAGGGATTAGTCCCTTGATAGTTGAACATCATATACATGTGATGGATGATGCCAGACCAACCCGAGAACCACAGAGACGGTTGAATCCCGTCATGAAGGAAGCTGTCATGAAAGAAATCGTCAAGTGCTTAGATAATGGTATTATCTACCCCATCTCCGATAGCCAGTGGGTGAGTCCTATACATGTCGTTCCTAAGAAATCCGGCATCACAGTTATCACAAATGAAGCGAATGAGTTGATTCAAACACGCGCCCAAACTGGGTGGCGTGTATGCATCGATTATAGAAAACTCAACGCTGCTACGAGGAAAGATCATTTTCCTCTACCATTTATTGATCAAATGCTGGAACGCTTAGCGGGACGAGAGTTTTATTGTTTTATGGACGGTTACTCAGGCTACAATCAGGTCCCCATCGCCAAAAAGGATCAAGATAAAACCACTTTTACTTGTCCTTTTGGTACCTTTGCTTACAGTCGCATGCCCTTTGGGTTATGCAATGCTCCCGCTACCTTTCAGCGGTGTATGATGGGGATATTCTCTGATATGGTAGAGAATTTTTTGGAGATCTTTATGGACGACTTCTCGATTTTTGGAGACTCTTTTTCTGATTGCCTAGCGAATCTAGACGCTGTTCTTACTCGTTGCAAAGAGAAGAACTTGACATTAAACTGGGAAAAATGCCACTTTATGGTCCAAGAAGGAATAGTCCTTGGACATGTCATTTCACAGAAAGGCATTGAGGTTGACAGAGCTAAAGTAGATGTCATTCAAAACCTGCCTCATCCCAAAAGCGTCAAAGATATTCGCTCTTTCCTTGGCCATGCAGGCTTTTATAGGAGATTCATAAAGGACTTTAGCAAAATTGCTAGACCTTTAACACTACTCCTGGCCAAGGATACGACCTTCCATTTTGACTCGGATTGCGAGACAGCTTTCGACTCACTTAAACACTCACTCACCACAGCCCCCGTTTTATCATCACCAAATTGGGACTACCCCTTTGAGCTGATGTGTGACGCATCTGATTTTGCAGTAGGTGCAGTCTTAGGACAGCACATCGATAAGATGCCACACGTGATTTACTATGCTAGTAAGACCCTGAATGATGCGCAAATCAATTATACAACCACCGAGAAAGATCTTTTAGCGGTTGTATTTGCGTTAGAAAAATTCAGGCCTTACTTAATCGGCTCACCTATAGTTGTATATACTGACCATTCCGCTTTAAAACATCTTCTGGCTAAGAAAGATGCAAAAGGTCGACTAATACGTTGGATCCTTCTTTTACAAGAATTCGATCTTGTTATCAAAGATAAGAAAGGATGTGAAAACGTAGTAGCTGACCACCTTTCACGCATCGTTTCTTCTCCTGTGACCCTGCCGATCAATGACTCATTCCCTGATGAACAACTCTTGAGCATATCCGATGAACCATGGTTCAGGGATATTGTGAACTATCATGCCACGGGACTTATACCGAGCGATTGGTCAAAACAGGACAAATATCGTTTTCTTTCCCAAGTAAAACACTATTACTGGGACGAGCCCTATTTGTTTAAATATTGTCCTGATCAGATCATTCGCCGGTGCGTCCCAAATGAAGAGTTCAAGAGTGTTCTTTCATTTTGTCATGATCAGGCTTGTGGGGGTCACTTTGGTCCTAGAAAGACAGCGGAAAAGGTTTTGCAATGTGGATTTTACTGGCCGACCTTATTCAAGGACGCATTTGAGTATTGCAAAACCTGTACACAATGTCAGTATACGGGTAGAATATCCCAGAGAAATGAAATGCCTCAGCAACCCATCTTGGTTGTTGAAATGTTTGATGTTTGGGGCATTGATTTTATGGGTCCTTTTCCCAACTCCTTTGGGAATCTGTACATTTTGCTGGCAGTTGATTATGTCTCAAAGTGGGTAGAAGCCATTCCATGTCGCACTAATGACAGGAAAGTTGTCATTAAGTTCTTAAAAGAGAATATCTTTTCGCGATTTGGACACCCACGCGCTATCATTAGTGATAATGGGACACATTTCTGCAACAGGTCTTTCGAGACTCTGATGCGAAAATACTCAATCAACCACCGACTTTCTACACCCTATCACCCCCAAACAAGCGGGCAGGCTGAGATCTCAAACAGACAAATCAAACTTATCCTGGAGAAAACTGTTGCTAAGAATAGAAAAGACTGGTCGACCAAATTGACGGATGCTCTTTGGGCATTCAGGACTGCATATAAGACCGACCTAGGAATGTCTCCATATAGGATAGTTTTTGGTAAAGCATGTCATCTACCTGTTGAGATAGAACATAAAGCATTGTGGGCTATAAAGGAAATAAATTTTGATCTAAACCTTGCTTGCAACTTTCGGAAGCTGCAACTTAACGAGCTAAGCGAACTCCGCGATGAAGCTTATGATAATGCTGTAATCACAAAGAATAGGACTAAGGTTTTTCACGATAAAAGCATTTTAAGGAAAACATTTTTACCTGGTCAACAAGTCCTTCTTTATGATTCACGTTTACACCTTCACGCGGGTAAGCTCCGATCTCGTTGGAAGGGACCGTTTGTTGTGCGGTCTGTATACCCGCACGGGGCAGTAGAAGTTGAGAATGTTAAAAACGGCACTGTTTTCAAAGTAAATGGACATAGACTAAAGCCGTATTTTTCCACTGACCCCACGGAGGAGCTCTTGTTCTTACAAGAGCCAGTTTATTTGGATTAAAATTCCTCCGTCTCACCTTCATATCCTGTATATCATTGCATCATCTTTTGAATGAAGGTGAGTGAAAAACAAGTTTGGGGGAAGTTCTTCACTTATATATTTTGCCCCCACTAATAATTCCCCCCAGATTTACAAAATTTTTGTAGGTATAGCTGTCGGCAACAGTGAGGACACTGTTGAAAACAAGTTTGGGGGAGGTTTGTGCTTATTTTCGCATCATTTGCATATCATCTGCATAAGCACAAAACATTTCTTTAGAAAAATCTATAAAAATTGAAAAATTTTCAAAACCCATAAAAATTTAAAAATTTTCAAATATAAAAATAATTTTAATATTTACACCTTTTTTGTATATAAATAAGATAATGAAAGTTTAGATAGTGAAAAATTGCATCCATGAGATTAGAAAAATTTTAGAAAACTAAGAAAATTAGAAGTTTTCTTATACGAACTAGTAATAAGTAGTTATGAGCCGTTGTCCCAAGGGTTAGTAAGATGAAGGACGTCACTAATCTGAGGATAAAAATAAGTCTGAAAAATAGTTTCTATTCTGGAAGCCAAACATTTTGAACGTGGCTACCCTGCTATTCGCACTTACACACGTCTTGAAGCCTGGGATAGTAGAGGATACTTTGAAATGCTCTTGTCTTAAAGCCGATGTATAAAAAAAAAGGGTATAAAAAAAAAATGGTGAGAAAAATGGATACTGGTTTTGTTATCACCAAGGGCATTAAAAATATATAGCAAAAGGGTGCTTCTTCACCTAGTGCCCCAAGGTCAACTGGTCTGGGAGTCACTGCTATGCCTGAGGTGGTGCAAGACGAGGAAAATACACCAAGCATGCAAGCACATTAGTAATCGGTCGGTTAGTACCTCAAGAAGTATTGACGGTCGCATGAAAGTGTGTAAGCAATCTCGTTTGCCAAGAAGTACTGAGGCCGATGGGCAAGGGTATGATAGCTTGAATTGAATTCTCCGGGTGTAGGGATGTCTTTACACACACGCAGGGTGATATGATCGATGTTTGGAATAAAGATAGGAATGAAGAATAAGACGATGTTTTATTGAGGGAGGACGTGACTTCTAACATTTTTTCATGACCATTAAGATAGGGCTCATGACAACCGAAAATCTAGCTTAGTTGGAAACCCTAATTTTCAAAGCTTTTCTTTTACGATTCTCTTTTTTAAATGTAATATTCATGATCTTGCTTTTATTATTGGATTTTGTGGGTGCAATCCGCTGAAAACCCTCAGGAGACAACACTCCTCCTACTAGGGACACCTAGAGGTTTAAAGGCTTGTTGCACATGCTCAGTGCAATCGTGTTGCCTACGAAAGTGTGCTAGTTAGTTTTTTCTCTTTCTTTATTTTCTCCTTCTCTCTTTTTAATAAAACATTCGCTCGAGACGATCGAAATTAAGTTTGGGGGTATTTGATCAGTCGAAAATATTGCATATTTTAACAGGCAATTTCCATATCATCTGCATCCATATAGAAGTGTACGGTATTCATATTCTACATATTAGCAAATCGGTCGCAAAATATCAGATTACATGTATTCGACCTTAAAACCGGCATTTCTAGGGAAATTGACTGCATTGCATTACATAGCATATTTTCCATATCTTGCAACCCCTGTTTTGAAGTATGTGCAGGAAAAGAGAATCTCGCTCGACCATTACAATTGCTCGTAAACTCACTCAACTCAAATCTGGTATCAACACAGAAGGGGAACTGCAAATCTAAATATCAGAATAAGCCAAAAACAGCAGTACCAAGCAACAGAGGAAAGACCAAGGGCCAAGCTCAACAATGAGCCGCGGAAGAGCGGCAGTTAGGGGCTAAACGCGGCGGAAGCGCGGCGTCTACAGGGAATCAGTTCCTCAATTTCAGTGCACAACTCCTGTTTCAGTGGCTACAGCTCAATAATGCTCACAAACTTCCAGAATATCCCAGATACTTCCTCCAGATCAGCAAACACCTAAACTAGCCTAATACTTCTAGAACTTTCCCTAAACCCTAGCTTAAACCCTAAGCTAACTCCTAACAAACTCCTTCTAGAAACCCTTCAACAAACTTTGGGAGGGAAAGTTCTAATTCAAATCTAACCTAGGATTTGGGAGCTCTATAAATAAGACCCTAGGCTCATCATTTGAGAAATTATTCAACCTAAGGATTCAACCTTGGGAAAACTTAGAAAAATCAATCCCATTCTTCATCTTCCTCTTCCTCAAGTTTAGTGAGAGAGCTTGTAGGAAACCCTAACCCTAAATCCAACAACAATTCAAGATCTTGAGTGCAAGCCAAGCAAGATGCCTTCAACCCTTTTATGAGCCGAGCCGATCTTCAATCGGGCAAGAGATCAAAGTAGATCCACGATCCACGGAGACGAGCGAAGCCGAGTCAACGATCGATTTCTTCTTCTTGTAGATTCTTGAAAGAATGTATTGAAATTGTTGATTAAATAAAAGGTGATATTCTTTTATCTTGTTTTCTTTAAATTCCGCATCATGTTATCATTACTATTCTTGAATATTGTCTTTGTGGTGATGTGTGAATAAAACTCCGCTCGTCGGGGAGTCGAAACGATCTTTAGTATGATGATGTAACAAATTTGTAATCGATTCTTGAATCCCACGAGTTTGTAAACCCTAGCAAGTTCAAGAATCGATGACCCAATTCGTTGCGATGCTTTCTTGATCGACATCGCTCGAGATTGGGGAGTTCCGATCGTTTCTTGAAATTGCTAGAGGCTAGAATATAAATGGTATCCTCGAAAGAACAAGGGTTAAGAGATGAAACCCTAATTTCATCAAGAAAACCCTAACTCTCGTCGATCACCATTGATCTAGTATCAATTCTTCGAAGGACAAGAACACGAAACCCTTTAGATTGCATCACGTCTAAAGATCCGATCGATTCCTACGAGCCTTTCTTATATTCTTGATTGTTGATTGGAAATATTGTCAAAACAACCGATTCTTGATTGTTTATAGTTTCTTGATTCTTGAGTAAAGATTAGTGACACTCGAATACAAATCACATCTTGAATCATGTTTTCGTTTATTGTTGTTTAACATTTCATTTCAAAAGTATCAAAATACAATTGAATTGCACAATCCCTGTGGACGATCCGCACTCATTCATTAACTACATCCGACACCGTGGTTTGATTGCGGTCAATATAATTTTTTGATTGTCGTTACTTTTTACATATACACGTCAGAAAATATTCCAATCAGGACCCCCAAGTGTGTTTTACCTTTGTGAGTCGTAAGGATCCTACGAAGGCGTTTTCTTATGATTCGTAAAGATCTCTCAAGTTTTGTTCTCCTCATGCATCGTGAGGACACACGAGTGGGTCTTTCCAGATGGAGCATAATTCCAAGGGTGGAGACCGGCCGCTGGACTGGTGATTGCAGTGGGATATGGGTATGATGAGAATTATTTGAGCCCGTGGATTGTACACGGTAGTCAACTTAGGGACCAACCGTAGGGGTAGGGGAATTTTGGAAAATCAGATTTTGGTTGGCGTCTACAACGCTGCACTGGAATATGGTACCAAGAACGACTCATCATTCGCCGTTAGGACATTCAGAATTTGGTTGGCGTCTGCATCGCTGTACTGGAATATGGTACCAGGAGCGACTCATCATTCGCCGTTGGGGATTTGAGTTTGGAATTTGGTTGGTGTCCGCATCACTACACTGGAATATGGTACCAGGAACGACTCATCATTCGCCATTTTTTTTACCACGATTGCTCATCATTTCGGCTTTTTATTCGCGGTTGCCCCATCATTTCGGTTTTATTTTCTTATTTATTTTACTCGCTGATTTTTATTGCGAGTTGTCCCATCATTTCGGCTTTATTTTCATCTTTATTTTTACTCGCTGATTTTTATTGCGAGTTGCCCCATCATTTCGGCATTTTATTTTTTTAATTTTTTTAATTTTTGTTTTATTTACACATTTTTACATCCCCAGTTTAACGACTTAGAGGTCGACTGTTCCCAGTTTAACGACATGGTGGTCATCGGTTCCCCAGTTTAACGGCATGGTGGTCGACGGTTCCCAGTTTAAAGACTTAAAGGTCTACTATTTCCAGTTTAACGGCTTATAGGTCATCTGTTTCCAGTTTAAAGACGTGGAGGTCTACCGTTTCCAGTTTAACGACTTAGTGGTCATCTGTTTCCAGTTTGAAGACTTAGAGGTCATCTGTTTCCAGTTTAACGACGTGGTGGTCATCTGTTTCCAGTTTAATGACTTAGAGGTTTCCAGTTTAACGACTTAGAGGTCATCTGTTTACAGTTTAACGACATGGTGATCATCTGTTTCCAGTTTAACAACTTAGAGGTCATCTGACGGGGAGCTTAGAGAAGATACCCGATCGAGCAGTTGTCAGGGGCACCACTGGAGGTTGCATGAGATGCCTTATTACTTTGTCGGTGTTGATGGCTTGCCCCCAGATGGGGCTAAGGAAAGACGTTCAAACACCGACTTGCGTTCGGGGATGGCAATTTGAAATTTGTTAATCTGCATAAAGAAGCATGATTTCAGTACAGGCAATCGATATGTATATTGATTGAGTTCGCATGAACGTTTAACCCAAAATTTTGGAGGAGAGAAATATCCCACCGGGCGTGCCAGAATCTGTAGGGTGTTTTTCGTCACCCCATTGAAATGGAAATACGCGCGCACTTGTCAGGCGTACTACAGATTCCCCCTGCCTAGGATAAGCGGGGGTTTATTGATTGTGGAGATCCGAATCTCTGGCAGCCGCGGACTAGCAGCCGTTAATTAACCCTTGCCTTTAGAGCGAGGGAACCTCCGATTGACGGGTAAAACCGGTCATGCGAACTCAATGCGATGTGTTGGTGTGTGTGTTTTTTTTTAACATATAACAATGGTGACGTGTACATTTTTTTGTTCCATTTGTAAAAAAAAAAAAATATATATATATATATATATATATATATATATATATATACATATATATATATATATATATATAAAAGAATAACAAAAATAAAAATTTAGAGAAATTTTTTGTTTTAAAATATATTATTCATAATTTATTTTTATTTATTTATTCATTTTTTTAAATAAAAAAGGATTAAGAAAAAGAAGAAAAAGAAAAAGAAAAAAAGGGGCTCCCCCACTCACGTGAGCGGAGGGGAAAGGCTCTCCCCCTCACGTGGGGATGGGGGGGGCAAAACAAATTTTTATTATTTTAAATTTTTCTTTTTATTATTTTTTTTACATGGAGTTCAACTCCAAAAAAATATTTTAAATGGAGTTAAACTCCAAAAGAACTTTAAATGTGGAGTTAAACGCCAAAAGAATTTTTAAATGGAGTAAAACTCCAAAAGATTTTAAATAGAGTTCAACTCCCAAAAGATTTTTATTGCGGAGTTAAACTCCAAAAGAATTTTATTGTGGAGTTCAACTCCAAAATGATTTTTATTGTGGAGTTCGACTCCAAAAAGAGTTTTAATTAGAGTTCAACTCCAAAAAGATTTTTATTGTGAAGTTAAACTCCAAAAGAATTTTAAATTTGGAGTTAAACTCCGAAAGAATTTATTTTTTTTTAAATGGAGTTAAACTACTAAAAAAGAGTAGGAGCTTCCATCTCTCAGGTGAGAGGGAGAAAAGAGGAGCTCCTAAAATGGGAGCCTCCCCCTCACATGAGTAGGAATAAAGGGGCTCCCAAAATGGGAGCCCCCCACTCACATGAGAGGAAGAGTTTAACTCTCTCTCTCTCTCTCTCTCTCTCTCTATATATATATATATATATATATATATATATATATATATATATATATATATATATATTTTATTTTTTTTGATGGAGTTAAACTCCAAAAAAATTATTTGGAGTTAAACTCCCAAAACAGTTTTATTCGGAGTTAAACACCAAAAAAGAAAGGTTTTATTTATAGAGTTAAATTCCAAAATAATTTTATTTATAGAGTTAAACCCCAAAAAATTTTCTCCTTTCTCTTTTGAGAAGAAACCCAAAATGTATTCTCTTCTCCAAGAATTAGATCTTGGATGATAAAAAAAGAGATCCTTTTTCTTCTCTTGATGGAGTCAGGTTTATGGTAAAACTTTATTTAGTTTTAAAAAAAGAAGAGCTATGCTCTTGATTTCTCATCTGGAATCTGCGCGGCTGTTGGGGTCAAAATTTACACCCCGATTGACCAAGTTAAAATCAAAGTCAACCCCAAGTCAAGTGGGCCCAAGCTCAGGTCAGGTGGGCCAATGCCCGGGTCGAGCCCGAACATAAAGCGACCGGTTCCCTCATGCCAAAATAAAAATTTTGTAATAAATATTTTTTGTCTATTTCCCTTTTTTCTATGAATAAATGTAAGGTAAATGGGCATAAAACCAAATTTTTGTAAAGCCCATATGGCTTATGTGCAAAAAGAAATAGCACATGAGGCATGGATGGGCAACATGCCATTTTGTAAAGCCCAAGGGGCTATGTGTAAAGTGTATAGCCTATAAAGGCAAAGATAATGAAAATATCTCAAGGTCTTTTTCTCTCTCTAAAAAAAATCAAGGTATGTGCCTCCTTCTCCTTCCTCAAGGTTCTAAACCTTCTTATTTCTTTTGAATTAAATTAAGAGCTTTACTCTTCCTTTTCCAAAACTAAATAGTTTTTCACCACAAAACCCACAAAGGGGAGCTCAGATCTTCTATTAGATCTCAAAAAGGGAAGATTTTTTAAAATCTCACCCCTCTTGTTCTTCAAGAACCGGCCAATAAAGAGGAGGAGGAAGGAGACCCATCTCCGAAAATTCCACTTTGGAAAAGATTCAGGGCTCAAGAGAAGATCCCAGGCTTAAGAGAGAAGAACCTCTGAAGATTTTTAGGGAGTTCAACTCTAAGACCTAAATCCTCAAATGAGTTTAACTCCTAATCCAGACCTTCAGGAGTTTAACTCCACTCAAAATCCTCTTTTTGGAGTTTAACTCCTATTTCTGGGGTAAAAACCCTCTCCTTTCGCTAGCGCCCAAAGCGCTAGCGCCCGAACGCCCACGTGTCAGGCACGTAAGGCGCTAGCGCCCGAGGGCCCACATGCCGGGCACGTGAGGCGCTAGCGCCCAAAACGCTAGCGCCCGAACGCCCAGAGCTCTAGCGCCCGAGCGCCCACGTGCTGAGCACGTGAGGCGCTAACGCCCAAAGCGCTAGCGCCCGAGTGCCGAAAGCGCTAGCGCCCGAGCGCCCACGTGCCGGGCACGTGTGGCGCTAGCGCCCAAAATGCTAGCGCCCAAAGCGCTAGCTCCCGAGCACCCACGTGTCAGGCACGTGTGGCGCTAGCGCCCAAAATGCTAACGCCCGAGCGCCCATAGCGCTGGTGCTCGAGCGTCCACTTGCAGGGCACGTGAGGCGCTAGCGCCCAAAAGCGCTAGCGCCAGCGTCCAAGCGCCTAGCGCTAACCCAAGCGTCCAAGCGCTAGCGCCCAGAGGTCCTTTGGATGCCTTTTTCCTTTCATTTTACATGTACTCCACACTAAAAATACCTCCCCCGTTACAAAAAATTTCTAACGGGGCGATGCACCGCACCCCGAAAGGGAGCTGCTAGCCCCCTTAACCCCCAGCCCGCTATCCAGGTAGCAGGACCCCCGTAAAAACTCTGCGGGGCCCCCGATATATCCAAAACCCCTTCAAAAAACAACACTACACATTGAGTTCGTATGACCTGTTTGACCCGTCAATCGGAGGTTCTCTCGCTCCAAAGGCAAGGAGTAATTAACGGCAGCTTAGTCTGCGGCTGCCGGAGATTTGGATCCCCACAATCAATAAACCCCAGCATACCCTAGGCAGGGGGAATCTGTAATGCGCCTGACAAGCGCGCGCATTCCCATCTCAATAGGGTGACGAAAAACACCCTACAGGTTCTGGCACGCCCGGCGGAACTTTTCTCTCCTCCCATATCTCAGGTCAAGTGTTTATGCGAACTCATTTGACATATATGCCGATGTTTGTACTGATGTAATGTTCCTTTTATGCAGCAATCAACTTTCAACGACAATGTCTCCCAAGATAAATTCAGCTTCCAACGCGACCCCGATCTCGTACGTGGTGAAGATCAATGCTCGTGTGGTTCTCCCCGCAAGCCTCGGTCGACAGTGGGAGGAACTGCCCCGCTAGTTTGGTTCCGTCATCATCTACCCTGCCGGAAGCGCTCATCTGGCAGAAATCCCGACAAAACAGGTGGCCAAGCCGGTCTCAAGGGGCAAGAGGCCGAATGTTATGATCGCTAAGGCACCATAACCGAAACTTAAGACGGTGTTTGAACGACTCTCTGGTGCTCCAGCTGGGGGCAAGACTTCTGGTACAAAGGGGAACATCAAACGTTGTGGATGAGCTCAGGCGATGACTCCAACAAATGCACAATCAGATGTATCTCCAAAGCCCTTCATCGCCCGGTCTACGGCAGCTTCCCGAAGAGCCGTAACTAGCCAAGTGCTCAAAACAGAAAGGCTGAGACAGAAGCGGCTCAGGTATCGAGCCAACAAGAGGGCCAGGACTCCGGCCAAGTGGAATCTTATGAGATTCCAAGAGCAGAGTCATCCTGCGACGACGGCTGAGTTGGCCATAAAAATCAGCAATTCCTTCAAACCTATGAAGCGGGTTCAGAGAAATGCCATGACCGTCAGAATCAAGAAGACAGCGGTCCGAATGTTGCTATAAAGAGACGTGTTCCGGCCCCAACAGAAACAGTATGACACTGTCTTTTCAAGAGTTTACCAGGCGCTCTGTGCCACGCGAAAACAGCGGGACAAAACCAAAAAGGAAGCGTCAGCACCATTCAAGAATCCGGCCAGGCGGCTGCCTTCAGTCGACTGCCCGTTACTGGAACAGGAGGGTCAAGACAGCGATCTGTGAAATCAGCCGTCGATAATAAAAGGACGGCTGGATATGTTATCCATACGGTCTATATGGGGGGTGGGCGCCCCAGCGACAACCTTCGCAGCAAAAGCAAGGATGGGGCCACCACATCCCAAGCCCAGTCTGGCTTGAATATGGTTGCCGCTTTGCAAGAACAGCCTCCTCTGCTAGATGATGAAAACCCTCTCGATGAGGATGATAGGCAGAAATACCCCTCAGTCCATATAGAGTCAAGCTCGGACAGCGAGGAAGAGCCGGCTTTCTGCCCCAGGACCGCGGAGCAAGAGCTGCTTCAAGAGCTTCGAAAACAGCTCAGGAGCAAAGATAAAGAGATGGCCAAGCTCTATTCGAAAATTGACGACCTAACGAACGTTGTGATGTAGCTTATAACTCAAATTGCTCGAGCACCTCCCAATCAAGCGCAAGTTTCTACTCATGAGCCGGATGATGACAATCCGAAGCGGCCGATGCCTGTCCCTTTGGGTCCAAGATTGGTCGAGCCGCACGAAAGCCGGCTACATTCCGCTTCTGGGGACGCCTTGGCCCTAGATAGAACTGTCCCGCTAACACAAGATCGGATAATGGACTTGATCACCAGTAAGGTTAAAACATTGGTGGCCGAAACTGAAGCTCAGAAAGAAATTGGCAGTAGTGGGCGGCCATATCCTGCACAGTACGATCTGATCAAGTTCCAGAGCGGCTACGTCATTCCTAAGTTCGGAAGAATTAACGGGACGGGAAATGCAAATCAGCACGTCGTCCACTTTAAAGAATCGTGCGGAAATACAGGGGGCAATGATGCGCTCCTTCTTCGTCAGTTTGTCAACAGCCTGACCGGTGTCGCTTACGCGAGTATACCAGATGGGTCCGTCATTACCTTTGCCCAAATGGAGTCTCTGTTTCGGCAAAAGTTCATGAGTGTCAGTGATAAAATCTCCATTGCTGACCTTGTGAAGACCAAGCCGGGGAAGAATGAAAGCAACACCGACTTTATCGCCTGATGGCGTAATCTCACGGTCAAGTGCAAACCGCCGCTGGAGCAGGACCAGTCCGTCGGCCTTCTCATTGGGAACCTCAGCAATTGGATGGTCACATTCTTGTGTACAGCAGGCCTCAAGACGTTTCAAGAGCTAACCAAGAAAGTCCAAATGCCAGAACGCTCGAAGCAAGAGTCTACCCTGGACTCTCAGAAAGACAAGACTTGGAAAAGCAAGCGGGACGACAACCGTAGAAGCGGGAGTTCCAGCAGTACCAATGTCTTCAATGCGTCCGACAATGAAGACAAGCGAAAGGCAGGCGATTCCAAAACCAACCGGCCTCGAAAGCCATTGCTGGGAGGAGAAGGGCTGTCCCTAGGGGAGAAAATGAACAAGGTTTACTCTTTCAGAAGGGACAAGGTCCACAAGATATTCAAAGATGCCTTGAACAATTGTCTACAATTACCGGAGTCGAAGAGACCCCATGAAGCAAAAATGACCGACAATCCCCTGTATTGCCCGTACCACAGAGTAGTGAGCCATGCCATCGAGGATTTCTATATCTTCAAAGACTGGGTCGAGAAGTAGTACAAGGCTGGAGAGATCGAGCTGTCCAAAAGTGTGTTGGTAAACAATCAAGTTGCAACCACTAACTTTATACAGACAGAAGCTGAAGCCTTCTGGGAGCAGACAGCCGAACCCGCTGCCCTGAGAAATGAAACGGACTCACCGCGGCCTCCGTGTAATACGCACATATCTAATAAGACGAAGAAGATGATAAAGCTACTTCGGAAAAAGCCCAGGACGGAATGGGAAGGGCAGAAGAAACCTACCATTCCAGCTGCCAATGCGGCTCCATCAGGCTGAAAATCCAAAAAGCTCAAAAAGAAGAAAAGTGTAGCTCGGCGCGAAAAAGAGTCTGCAGGGAGATAGACCATTCAAAATTATATCGATTCCCTCGAAGACTATAAACAGATGGAAAGAACTCTGATTCAATTGAAGGAGTTCCTCCCTATAGAAGCGGCTGAAATTCTGGAGGAGTTAGAGGAAGACTCCAATGAAGAGATCCCTATAGTGACCTGCTACGCCATCCATCTTGGCAGCGACTCTGAGGAGGAGCTTTATTTTCCCGAAGAGGACGAGGAGATCGCCACAAAGGCCAACCAAATCCAGCTCAGAAGCGGCAGGGATCTCCCGCCAAATCATGGCAACGCCCCAAAAGAAAAGGAAAAACAGGTAGCTAATGAGGAAGATGGCAAAGAACCGGCTAATGAAAACTCAAGTCCTTCCTCGGTGGACTATAATGTCTTGGCTCATCTCCGGAAGCTTCCGTCTCTCCTGAGCATCTATGATGCCTTGGTCCTATCTAAGGAGCTTAGAGATGTTCTCATTCACACTCTACAAAACCCCGAGCGGTATCAGGCTCGCTTTGCGGAAATTAATATTTAAGAAGCCCAGTACGCTTTGCATGCAGCCGTAGTCACGTTTAAGGACGAAGACTTGCTACTAGGAATGGCTGAGCATAATCGTCCGCTTTACGTCACAGGGTACAACGACGGAGATCAGATTAATCGCATATTGATTGATCCAGGGTCCTCAGTGAACATCATGAACTTGCGAAATCTGAAGAGTTTGTCAATGGACGTCCGACACCTGTTAGGGGAAAGGATTGTCATTCAAGGCTTCAATCAAAATTTCCATCAAGTTCTGGAATCCATAACTCTGCCAATCAAATTTAGGGATCTGCAGACCGAAGCTAAGATATACGTGATCGACGCTGACACATCTTATAAAATTCTCTTGGGACGGTCGTGGCTCCATGATTACGGCATCGTTCCGTCAACTCTCCATCAATGCATGAAATATACTAAAAATAGCGAAGAAAGATGCATTGACGGAGACATCCAGCCGTTCGGTGTGCATGAAGTCCGATATGAAGATTCTCGGTACTTTATGAACCACCAAAGTGCTGAGCTACTGCTGACCAAAGACAGAACAGTCCCGAAACTTGAAAGCAAGTCTGAGCCGGCTGTCACTTTCAAAAGCAGAAACCCCTATGTGCATCCGCATTTCGGCAGTGACACTGATGAGTCTGATGCTGGAAGTCCGTCCTTCCGTAAAACTCGCCCTCATTTCGGTAGCGATACGGACGAATCTGGTACTGAAGGCCATTCCGACAGCAAAATTTTCCCTCGTTTAGGCAGTGACACTGAAGAATCAGAAGAAGAGGATCCGTTTTGCAACAACTGTGCAAAGTGGGCTATCGTGCGAACAGTGAAGCTACGAAAGACCTTCGAAGTTACAGAAGGGTCCCTAGCCGTCACAAGGGTACCGGAGCAGATGTGTAAAGAGCTCGATGCATTGTCAGTCTCCACCGTGGACCAGCTGAAAACTTTCTACGCTCCCGGAAAGAAAAGTTGACAGAAGGGCATCCTGTTTTATGGGTCAATCCTGTTGTGCACCCGGACGATTTGTCTGTCGTGTGCCTTCCCTATGAGAGAGGCATAAGAGTCGTCATCAATCCCAGATACTATGCGCCCGAGATGCGGGAATACTTTAAAAGGTGCAGATGCCGGCTATATCAAACGGAGTCCGAAGCAAAGTTTTATGAACGGCTATGGCATCCACCTCAGGTCCGAGCACTCATCGATGGATGAATTCCAGATAGACGGGGCATAAGTTTCATCCAGCCTGATTCTAAGGCATGCTACATGATCCATGTTAGGGAAGCCAGGGAAGAGTCAAATGATGAAGACGAGCTAGCCGAACCAGAAGAACCTCCTCAAGAGCTCGAAGATGGAGGACAAGCAACCTTCGATGAGCTAGCCGAGATCGATTTGGGAACGCCTAATAATCTAAGGCCGACCTACATCAGCTCACTCCTGTCAGAGGAAATGAAGGAGCGGATAATTGCCCTGCTGCATGAGTTCACCGACCGCTTCACGTGGACGTACAAAGAAATGCCTGGCCTCTCCCTTAAAGTGGTCGTGCATAAGCAGATTATATCTCCTGATGCTAAGCCAGTCAAACAAGCTCCTCGAAGAATGAGAAGGGAACTGCAAGAAAAGGTCATCGAGGAAACCAAGAAACTCATCGATGCCGGCTTCATCAGGGAAGAGAAATATGCGGACTGGATCGCATGCATAGTCCCAGTGAAGAAGAAAAATGGGCAGATCCGAGTTTTTGTCGATTTCAGGGACCTCAACAAGGCATGTCCTAAAGAAGACTTCCCGCTACCGTTCATGGAAATGATGGTTGATGACACCTCAAATTACGAGCTGTTCACCTTTATGGAAGGCTCTTCTGGATATAATCAGATCAAGATGTTGCCCAAGAATGAGAAACACAAAGCATTTCGAACCCCGATCGAAATATACTGCTACAAAGTGATGTCGTTCGGACTGAAAAACGTAGGTGCTACATATCAAAGGGCGATGACCAATATCTTTGATGACCTAATCCATAAAGTCGTCAAATGCTATGTTGATGATCTGGTCGTCAAGACTAAAGCCAAGGCCGACCACATCCAAGATCTTAGGACCGTTCTCACCAGACTGGGGGAATATGATCTGAAGATGAATCCTCTAAAGTGCGCTTTTGGCGTGTCATCGGGAAAATTCCTGGGCTTCATAGTCCGACATCGAGGGATCGAAGTTGACCCATCAAAGATAAAAGCCATCATGGAGATGCCCCCTCCGAAGAATCTGACACGGCTAAGATCCTTTCAGGGAAAACTTGCGTACAGATGAAGGTTTATCTCAAATTTATCGGGGAGATGTCGGCCCTTCTCAAAGCTCATGAAGAAAGGAGCTCCTTTTGTCTGGGATGCCGAATGTCAAGAAGCGTTCGAAAGCATCAAATAGTACCTATCGCGCCCTCCAGTGCTTGTTGCCCCTATTTTAAATAAACCGTTGATTCTTTATACTGCCGCGCTAGATGAGTCACTCGGTGCACTCTTTGCCCAGAACAACAAGGAAGGAAAAGAAAATGCCCTCTACTACCTCAGTCGAACTCTAGTCGGGGCAGAACACAACTATTCCCCGATCGAAAAGCAATGCTTGGCTCTGATATTCACCGTGAAGAAGCTGAGGCACTATCTGCTCGCTCATCGGGTTATGCTGATCTCCAAGGTCGGCCCGCTCAAACACTTGATGACCAAAGCAAGCCTAGCCGGTAGAATGGCGAGATGGGCTGTCATGCTGGTTGAATATGACATAATCTATACTGCCCAGAAAGCAGTAAAAGGGCAAGATCTTGCGGACTTTCTCGCTGCTCATCCCGTTCCAGAAGGGTCACCGCTCAATTGCGAGTTACCCGACGAACAAGTGCTGCACCTCGAGGATGATGAGCCATGTTGGGAGCTTTACTTCGATGGAGCCTCATCAATGAGGACCTCCGGCAAATCAAGCATCCCGCAGATAAAAGTGGGATAGGATTGGTGTTCATCACGCCATCGATGGGAACCCTACGCCGTTCTTTTGCTCTCACCGAGCCTCACACAAACAACGAGGCTGAATATGAAGCTCTGATAGCTGGTCTGGAGCTCGCCATAGAAATGGAAATCCTTCGGCTACGGGTTTACGGTGACTCCAAGCTTGTTGTCAACCAAGTAAGCGGCGACTATAAGATATACAAACCCGAGTTAGCTCGGTACAGAAGCCGGGTGGTGGAGCTTATGAAATAGTTCACCCATATTGAGCTGATGAGAGTTCCTAGGGCGTTAAATGGAAAGGCTGACGTACTCGATCGCTTAGCCAAGGAGCTGGCTGATCCTGACATGGACGAAATTCTGATCACAGTCAGGAGCCGGCAAATTGTACCCCAGTCTCTCTACGAGAAGAGGAAAGCGCGGAACAGAAGAGCAGTCATGCTGAAGAAGCTTCGATCGTTCAAGACGGGCCCGATTGGAGAGAGCCCTTCATAGGGTACCTCCGATACGACAAGCTGCCCGAAGAAAAATCTGCGAGGGTTCAGCTGAAGAAGAGAGCTCTCCGATATGTGTTTGCAAATGACACACTATACCGCAGGTCATATGACCAACTCTGGCTCAGGTGTCTATCATTGGCCGAAGCCCAAAAGGTCATGAAAGAAGTTCACTCGGGCGTTTGCGGTGCTCACCAATCTGGCCCCAAGATGCGACTTCAAATTAAACGGCTTGGGTAATACTGGCCCACCATGATACGGGATTGCGGAGAGCATGCAAAGAAATGTCATATCTGCCAAATTCATGGTGATTTCATTCACAAGAATCCCAATCCGTTGCATCCTACGGTGTCGTCGTGGCCCTTCGAAGTCTGGGGCACCGACATTGTTGGCCCAATTGATCCTCCGTCATCCAAAGTCCACCGGTTCATATTGGCCGCAAATGACTATTTCTCCAGATGGGCTGAAGCTATCCCACTAAAAGAAATCAAGACAGAAAATATTCTGACGTTCTTCCAGCATAATATTCTATACTGCTTCAGTACACCAAGAAGAATCATATCTGACAACGGGCCTTCTTTCAAGAGCTTCAAAGTCGCAAGGTTCGCTACTCAACACAAGATAGACTGGAGATATTCTTTCATCTATAATCCAAGGGCCAATGGGCTGGCCGAACCCTTCAATAAAACTCTGTGCAAGCTCCTGAGGAAAAATGCTTCAGCCAATAAGAGAGACTGGAATCTCAAATTTCATGAGACGTTGTGGGCATATCGTACCACGCACCGCACTCCAACTCAGTCCACTCCATACTCACTACTCTTCGGAGTGGAGGCGATCCTCCCCCTCAAAGTCGAAGTTCCAAGCTTAAGAATGGTCATCCAGCATGAGTTGACGGAGGAGGAAAACGTGCTCTTTCGGCTTGAAGAGCTCGACGCCCTCGAAGAAAAGAGGCCTGCAGTACAGCAAAATCTGGAGCTGTACCGAGCCTAAATGTCACGGGCCTATGACAAGATGACTCGTCTCCGCGCTTTCAAGAAAGGCGAATTGGTGTTGGTCATCAAAAGACCGATCATCCACAATCGACATGCCAAGGGAAAATTCGAGCCAAACTGGGAAGGACCATATGTCATCGAGAAAGTGTTCGACGGAGGATCCTACTAACTAATAAGTGCGGAGAGAGAAAGGCCCATACCAGCCATCAATGGCCGATATCTTAAGAAATACTACGCGTGAATGCTCCAAGTCGCAGGCAAATTGAGCACACCAGCCCTACGGTTTAGATCATACATCTTGTAAAACCGTATACAATCCACGGGCGTAAACAACCCCTGTCTCTCCCATGTCCTGCCGGTGAGACTACTCTTAAAGTCCCACCAGCGAAAAAAACGGTAAGTCCACAAGCAAAACGGGCACGGATGAAAACCCGAAAGGTCTCCGTGAGTAAAAACAGCAGGACTGCCGGCGAGTTTATGAAAACCCGAAAGGGAACAAACCCGTGAAAAGAGATAAAATACACTCGCAAAGTCCTCTCGACCTTGTAAGGAGAAAATCCCTGCGTGAGATCCTTACGACTCACAAAGGAGCAAGACACTTAGGAATCCTCACGGTTCCTAAGGAAAACATACACCTGCGAGATCTTCTCGACTCGTAGGGAGAAAATGCTTTTATGAGACCCTTACGGCTCATAAAATTGAAAAGTCTTAGGTGATAGGGATCTAAACCTGTCTCCTGAACCATCGCTCCCCAACGGGCAATAGCAAATGATGAGTCGCTCCTGGCATTTTGCTTCAGTGTTAGCGGTGCTGATGCCAACCCAAAAACAAAATCCCAAGTCCCCCCGGGGCAAATGATGAGTTGCTCCTGGCATCATTCCAGTGCAGCAATGTTGATGCCAAACAAGATCCAAATTCCATGTCCCCAAACGACGAATGATGAGTCGCTCCTGATATCACATTCCAGTACAGTGATGCAAACGCCAACCAAAATCCAATCTCCCAAAATTCTCCCGGCCCTACGGTTGGTCCCTAAGTTGACTACACAATCCACGGGCTCAAATAATTCTCAGCATACCCATGCCCCACCGCAATCACCAGTTACGCGGCTGGTCTCCGCCCTTGGGATTATGCTTCATTTGGGAAGACCCACTCATGTGTCCTCACGATACATGAGGAGAACAAACTTATGGGATCCTCACGACTCGTAAGAAAACACCTTCGTGGGATCCTTACGACTCACAAAGGAAAAACACACTTGGGAGTCCCCACGAATCCTAAAGAGAAAGCACACTTACGAGATCCTTTCGACTCGTAGGGAGAAAATGCTTTTATGGGACCCTTACGGCTCATAAAATTGAAAAGCTTTAGGTGATAGGGACCTAAACCTGTCTCCTAAGCCATCGCTCCTCAACAGGAATAGGCAAATGATGAATTGCTCCTGGCACATGTGCTTCAGTGTTAGCAACACTGATGCCTACCCTAACCCCAAAATTCCAAACTCCAATCCAATAGACCCTTAAGTCTTTAAACTGGGAATATATGACCTCTAAGTCGTTAAACTGGGAGCAAATGACCTCTAAGTCGTTAAACTGGGAACGAGGGAAATTTCCTCACGAAAAATGATGATTCGCTCCTGGTACCATATTCCAGTGTAGCGGTGCTGATGCCAAACCAAAACCAAAATCCCCAAATCCTGTCATGACAGATGATGATTCGCTCCTGGTACCATATTCCAGTGTAGCGGTGCTGACGTCAACCCAAATCACATCAAATCAGCAAAACAACCAATGACCTCCCTGGCAGAATCAAACTCCACCTTGGAAACAAGTCAACTTCATCCCTGACACCGCAAGAAGCAGAGCAAGTCAAATCCAGCACCGACCGTCCACGTCGCTAAAAGGGCAGTATCGACCATCCAAGTCGCTAAAGTGGCAGAACCGACCGTCCACGTCGCTAAAAGGGTAGAACAGACCGTCCAAGTTGCTAAAAGGCAGCACCGACCGTTCACGTCGCTAAAAGGGTAGTATCGACCGTCCAAGTCGCTAAAGTGGCAAACCGACCGTCCACGTCGCTAAAAGGGCAGAACCGACCGTCCAAGTCGCTAAAAGGCCAGCACCGACCGTCCACGTCGCTAAAATGGCGGTATCGACCGTCCAAGTCGCTAAAGTGGCATAACCGACCATCCACGTCGCTAAAAGGGCAAAACCGACCGTCCAAGTCGCTAAAAGGGCAGCACCGATAGCACCGACTGTCCAAATCACAAAAAGGGCAGTATCGACCGTCTACGTCGATAAAAGGGCAGCACCGACCGTCCACGTCGCAAAAAGAGCAGCACCGACCGTCCAAGTCGCTAAAAGGGCAGCACCGACCGTCCACGTCGGTAAAATGGCAGCACCGACCGTCCAAGTCGCAAAAAGGGCAGAACCGACCGTCCAAGTCATAAAAAGGGCAGAATCGATCGTCCAAGTCGCAAAAAGGGCAGCATCGACCTCCACATCGTCAAAATGGAGTCGACCTCCACACGAAAGAAGATCCATCAATTTCATGCACACAACTCACATATGTGGTGTGCATTTATTGATGGGGGCAATTTGTTGGGGTCAAAATTTACACCCCGATTGACCAAGTCAAAATCAAAGTCAACCCCAAGTCAAGTGGGCCCAAGCCTAGGTCAGGTGGGCCAATGCCCGGGTCGAGCCCGAACATGAAGTGTCCGGTTCTCTCATGCCAAAATAAAAATTTTGTAATAAATAATTTTTGGTGTATTTCCCTTTTTTCTAAGAATAAATGTAGGGAAAATGGGTATAAAGCCAAATTTTTGTAAAGCCCATGGCTTATGTGCAAAAAGAAATAGCGCATGAGGCATAGATAGGCAAAATGCCATTTTATAAAGCCCAAGAGGCTATGTGTAAAGTGTATAGCCTATAAAGGCAAAAATAATGAAAATATCTCAAGGTCTTTTTCTCTCTCTAAAAAAAATCAAGGTCTGTGCCTCCTTCTCCTTCCTCAAGATTCCAAACCTTCTTCTTTTTTTTTGAATTAAATCAAGAGTTTTGCTCTTCTTTTTCCAAAACTAAATAGTTTCACCACAAAACCCACAAAGAGGATCTCAGATCTTCCATTAGATCTCAAAAGGGGAAGATTTTTAAAATTTCACCCCTCTTGTTCTTCAAGAACTGGCCAACAAAAAGGAGGAAGAAAGAGACCCATCTCCGAAAATCCCACTTTGTAAAAGATCCAAGGCTCAAGAGAAGATCCCAGGCTTAAGAGAGAAGAACCTCTAAAGATTTTTACGAAGTTCAACTCCAAGACCTAAATCCTCAAAGAAGTTTAACTCCTAATCCAGACCTTCAGAAGTTTAACTCCTAATCCAGAGCTTCAGAAGTTTAACTCCACTCAAAATCCTCTTTTTGAAGTTTAACTCCTATTCTGGGGTAAAAACCCTCTCCGTTCGCTCGCGCCCAAAGCGCTAGCGCCCGAGCGCCCATGTGCTGGGTACGTGCTAGCACCCAAAGCGCTAGCGCCCGAACACCCAAAGCGCTAGTGTCCGAGCGCCCACGTGCCGGGAACGTGAGGCGCTAGCACCCGATCGCCCAAAGTGCTAGCGTCCGAGCGCCCACGTGCCGGACATGTGAGGCGCTAGCGTCCGAGGGCCCGAAGGGCGCTAGCGCCCGAGCGCCCACGTGCCGGGCACGTGAGGCGCTAGCGCCCAGAGATCCTTTGGACGCCTTTTTCCCTTCATTTTACATATACTCCACACTAAAAACACCTCCCCCGTTAGAAAAAATTTCTAATGGGGCGCTGCCCCGCACCCCGCAAGGGGGATGCTAGCACCCTTGACCCCCAGCCAGCTATCCGGGTAGCGGGACCTCCGTAAAAACTCTGCGGGTCCCCCGATATATCCAAAACCCCTTCAAAACACAACACTGCACATTGAATTCGTATGACCTGTTTGCCCCGTCAATCGGAGGTTCTCTCGCTCCAAAGGCGAAGGGTAATTAACGGCAGCTTAGTCCGCGTCTGCCGGAGATTTGGATCCCCACAATCAATAAACCTCAGCATACCCTAAGCAGGGGGAATCTGTAATGCGCCTGACAAGCGCGCGCGCATTCCCATCTCAATGGGGTGACGAAAAACACCCTACAGCGGCAACAAACAGATTCTCTGTATCAACCAGCCACTGTTCCGCCGGTAATGGCTTCTCCAATCCTATAAATGTGGACGGACCGAGCTTTCTAAAGTCTGCTACAGCGCCTTCACGCTGAGCTGGCCTGGGTGCTACTGCGACTATGGACTGTTGGACCGTCCGCAGACCCTCCTGGAAAGTCTCGGCCTGCCGCCGATTCAGCTCAGTTTGCCGCTTCTGGTTTTCTAACATACCACGTATAACTCTAAGCAATGCGGCATCATCAACTGGTATGTTCACAAGTCTCTATCCGCCATGATTCTGAAGCTATGACACTGAAGAAGATTAGCAACTGTAAACAGGATTCAATAGGCAAGATAGCTATAGATTCAAGACTGGCAATATAGCATTGTGGCAGGACATGTTCCTAATTTCGGATTTCCTGATTAGTGTATTGGGCTTAATACCCAACTACAAAAGAACCAAACCCGACTAACCCTAAATCATATGGCTCTGATACCAAACAAACCCTGTCACGGCCTGCTTCCCAAGATATGCAGACTACGGCACGTGACAGAGCCAACCATGCTACCTGTGGTTAGAAATCATCACTCCACGGTCATATTACGGCTGTTTATCGGATATCAAGAACAAAAAAAAATAATCTAGCTAGTACATGTCCATCTGCCACAGTAAATCAAATCAAGAAAATGCATATAGCGGAAACGAATCAAATCCAATAAACAAGTCTGAATCATGTCCCGGTATAGGCTCACATCAAAAGAAATAAAACTACGGAAATAAACAAACTAAACATCTCTAATAATACATGTCCAATTCCTTATTGCTCGGCTTGATTGCTAAAATATTCTCGATCTGCCTGCGATAAAGGTAGAGCAACTGGGACATGCAAAATCCAGACGTCGGTGCGTCATAATATCAAAATAACAGTGATAACCAGAATATAACGATATAAGTAAATATGAATATAAATGAATAACACAGATATGAAACGGTGAGGTATGTGTATGTATGGGTGTGTGATGTGTATTCTAAAACTGTGCTTCTAGGTTATCTATTCTAAAAGTCTTTGAAATCAATTTAGTAGAATCGTTGATGTAACTCAATAGTATCTCATGCGTGCCCGGGACCACGGTCAAGATTCTCGGGCTGATCAGAGATGTGCCGCTAAGCAGTAAACAGGTAACATGCACAGATGAATGATGTCAACAGCAGCATCCCGGGGTTGGCCGAGCCCGTAAAGACTGATCAGTATAAGTATCGAACTGTTAAGTTACAAGTCGGTTTTCATTATTGATTTCCCCTTACCCCCAATGTCATGTGTTCAAATCAGGTATTGATGATATAAATCTAATGCCAATACAGGATTAAGTAGGTACAGGTTTTGTCTATGCAGACAACAAGTTACGTCCGTCAGGACAACAAGTCAGGATTGTCGGCATTAGCAATAAGATCCAAGTAACAAGTCTGGTAGTGGGTCGTGAACATGTCATGTGATGCATATTAATCAAATAGATATCCCATATGGAACTGTAATCGATATCGGAATATGGTAAACAAAACTGATATCAGGATGCATATGTATCTATCTGTAATAACCATTATATGTCCATGATTATGTATGATGCAAACTAGATAACATGTTGTACTAATGTTGTAGTATAATGATATCATGATATTCCGGCATGCAACTAGATATGCGATTATCGGTACGGATACGAACGGATATCGTAAAACTGTAAATCCGTAATATTTGCTGCATAATAAAACACATGTACTATTTTTATTCATATAGATATTGATATAATAATATAGCATGTTGAAAGTTAAAACTTGCCTGATCGGATCTCACGTCGAGATACGGATATTACGATCGACGTCGGAATAACGTCGCGATGCAACTCACGCGTGCAGGACTGGATCTGGCTGATCAATGACGTGGCATGCTGACTAGGCTGGACGACGACGATGATTGGGTCATCTGGATCGTCGGCGACGTGCGCAACTCCGGCGAGACGGCCGGAATATCAATAAACGATCGGAGAAAGAGCAAGAAGAAGGAGAAGAAGACTGATGTCTGTTGTGCCGGCTCTGGGGTGGCGAGAACAGAGGCAAGACAATGGTGACAATGGCCGACGGCGACGTGGCTGCATCGGCGAGGTGACTGGGGCTCTTGGGGTTGCTGCTTGGGTCGTCAGGAAATCGGGGTTGATGGTGGTGGTGGAGGGTGTGGTGCTGGTGGTAGTCAGGGTGTCAGGAAGAGGAGAGAAGGATGAGGAGGTGACGGTGGGACAAGGGTGATGGTGACAGCGAGTCTCCGTCAGTGAGGATGCGAGGTTTTTTGGGTTGCTGCTTGTGTAGGGTGGCGTCGTGGGGGTTGTGGATTCTCGGGGATGGAGAGGGAATATGGAAGTGGAGAAGGTGATGATGAGGGCGAGGGGACAAGGGCGAGGGAAGAGGCGTCGGGTGTAGGGGTTTGAACGTAGGGTTTGGGTTCTCGTCGGGGAGAGGTGAAGAAAGAAACGAGAGAGAGAAAGAGCTGGTGGGGTTTGATTAAATAAAGGGCTACTAATATATATATATGGAGAGAGAGAAAGCGAGAGGAGAAAGAGTGACAGAGGGATGGAGTGAGAATGTGAGAGAGGGATTATAATATAATTATTAGTTAAATGTTAATATATATTATATAACTGTTACTTTTTATATATATAAGAATAACTGAGCAAAGATGCTATTAGAGGGAATTACCTCCTATCGCGTCGAAAAAATACATCCTTCCTTATTTTTTCCGCCGATCGGCATCCATCATCTTCATCGTTGTCATCTAAGATGTGGGTACATCAAATTTCATGTGATTCTGCAACCTTTTCACCGTTGATTTAGCAATGTAAAAAGTTCTATTGTCGGTAACATTAATTTTGAACCCACTAAATCAATGGTGATAAGGTTGTAGAGTCACATAAAATTTGTTGTACCCATATCTTAAATGATAACGATAAAGACAGTAGATGCCGATCGTCGGAAAAAATAAGAAAGGATGTATTTTTTCGACGCCATCGGAGGAAATTCCCTTGGACTCTTTCTCCTCCATTAGCCTCTATATATATACTGTTGTTTTAGGGTATAGAAATATTATTATAATATATATTCTGGTTTTATACAATTAATATCAAATTATTCTGAAAAATACACGGGTCTCATCTAAAAATCTAGTTTTAAAATATGGAGAATATACGTACAAGTTAGAACCATAATTCGATATCCGGTCAGTAAAAATGTATACCCCCAAGTATGGATCTACGTAAATCTACGTAGCGATTCAAACGAATATGTTTTAACAATTTAGGCGTGAACACGATGTATGGATGCAAACATATGATATGGGGTATGATAACATGCCATGCTAGATATCAAAATATATTATTTGGTTATTATTTGTATTACTTAAAGATATGTGCATAAGAAATATATCATGTGTGTGTATAGAATCTAGATGTGCATGGATCCTCTATACCAGCAAATATATGATATAATCATGAACCATGATGGATTTCAATTATACGGGTCGGGTCGGATACTAACCGCGGTTACCAAATGCATTATCCGCACCCAAAAGAAAATAATAAATAAATATGTCACAAGATTAGAAAATACCCCAAATAAAATATTGTATATGTAGGGTTCCTAGGCACTCCCAAGAGGTCTCACAAGGCATCAAGCATGCCAATTTCAAATTTTACGGGTGCCGAGAAACCCTAATACGGATCGTTAACTAGATATTTTAGGCGACAAAAGAAACTAGTTAACAACTTAACTACAAGAACGGAAATACAACCTTTGTAGATCCGGTCCTCCACCTCCATAGCTCCGCAATGAAGTCTCCTCGCTGTCCAAATGGAAACCCGGGCTCTAGCGTCGGCTTCATCGGAGAAATGGGCGGGCAAAGTCGTCGGCTTCGTGCCGAAGATGATCTACGTCGAGGCATCACAAGATCAAGCTCCAACTTCACCAAGCCATGAAAACTTGTGAAGGAAACACCCTATACTACTTGGCAAGAGGTAGATGATGAAGAAATAGGAGGTGGGTTCACTTTAGAATTGGATTTCTCATTCATTTCATCAAGTTGCCATTGATGAGGCAAGCTTTTTCTTCAAGTAGAAGATGAAGAAGATGATGAAAAGAATATGATAAGTTTCTTAAAATAAAAACCAATATGATACTTATCATAATCTTAACCTTAGTTAGGTGTAGAGAATAAACCATGGTTAGGGTTAATGGTTAGGTTTAGGAAAAGAACAAGAATGGTCAAGCTTTCAACACATCATGAAGTTTCCACAAAACTACAAAATAAGCCACCATTCTCATTATCTTTTCTAAATGAAATAAACAAATAAATGAATAAATAAATATGGAAATGAAGCAAAAGAAACCCTAACCATTGACCAACCATGGTTTAAACTATACACCAAACTATCATGTATCATCAAACATGATACAATCAAATGCACAAAAGTATATCATATATACAATGTGCACTTCAAGTGAGAAAATCCTTTTTAAGTGAACCTTTATTAGTTAATGTAAAGTGATATATCAAATATATAATTATGCATTAAATCATTAAATCAACACTTGATTTAACGATCCGGTCGTATCGCATATAACCGACTAATATACAATGTATCGGCTTATCGAATCATTCCTCGATTCGATAACTAGGTTATATCGCATACAACCATTCGATACAATCACCGCGAGAATAAAATATGGTATCACATACACGCATTATTCTCGGTCCCGCACATATCTCATATGCGCTCCTATTTCGTTTCGCTTGAGCCAGGAAACCTCTGTGTAGGACTCTAAAGACTCGTCAATACGCCGGTAGCAGATGATGATCATATCAAACACCCACAAGCCGCAAGCGGTCTGCTAAACGTAACGGCCACCCGGGTATTGAGCGATCAGAAGATCGACGAGCAAGCCCGCTCACACTCCTGTGAATCCAACCAGTAACACTTACCGTACAGTCCGGTCTGATCGTCTGATATGTCGCATATCTCGCCTAGGGGTGGTAAACGTCAGACCCCAATAGCTCGATAAGTCATGTCGATATGAGGTCTATAACAGTTCGAGAAACTACTGGTAACACTTACCAGAAAATCTCAGCAACCCTGGCCAGGGATTTCCGGTTATAGCCAATCGAACACAGCGCAACATCAACTCCCTATACCGGGAGAGACGAATCCCCTCCTATCGCTCATTGCCTCCATGTGATTCGGGACTGTACCCAAAAACCACCATTTTGCACGCCCTCTTGGACGTGGTAAGGTGGAAATCAAAGCACAGTGGGAACCACACAAGACTCTATGACGATCTCGGGTCAACAGACTAACCTGTACCAGTGTCACCAGTGAACTGCCATCTGACGTAAGGTATAATACCATCTGGGAGTTCTCGGCGAGTCCGTCCAGTGTACCCAGTCTCCACTGAGCACCCGTATATCATCTCTGATGTCAAACACCAATGGATATGGGATCATCCATCGCCCATCTGTATGGGTCGAGAAGGTATACGCTAGTCTACTCTGGTATATCGATGCCCCGTCTCGATATACCCACGACTAGGGACCTTGAAGGATGTACTTATGGACTACCCTGTCCCCACTAGTATGATCCGCATCATAGTCCAGGTAGTCAAGTACACATCCTAGGGGCTTTACCAACATGTAACAGAGAGACTGTCAGTATACACGTTAAGGTAAAGAGCAACCAGATAGCATACTATCATGTCGAGCAAGAAAGTCCTCCCTATATATGTCCCAGTATCCACTACAATATACATCCTATGTATAGTAATGGCCTCTAGGGCATACATATAACTAACAATCTCCCACTTGCACTAGGGCCATCTGATAGCAGTGGTTGAAGTATCTCATACTCAACCATCCCATAATAGTCTCTCTCTGGGAAAAGGCCTTTGTGAGTGGATCCGCCGTGTTGTCCTCTGAGTCTACTCTCCTAACCTCGATCACCCTGGAGATCAACCATCTCCATGATCAGGTGATACTGTCTTAGAATATGTCTGGATCACTGATGGGACGGACGTTCCTTGGCATAAGCCACAACTCCATTGTCTCACAATGGTAGGAACGAAGTTCATCTCATGAACTAATATACATCCAGACTGCCTCTTTGGTAGCTTCTTAAGTAGCGATGTATTCAGCCTTAATCGTCTAGTATGTCACGGTATCTATCTTGGAACTCTTCCAACATACCGTCCCTCCACTGAGGGTAAAGACAATGCCTGTGACTGATATTCAGTCGTCTTTATCACCCTGGAACCCTTCCAGTGATTCTCCTCAGGATTGATTGATACCATCTCACTACAACTAGTGAGAATCCTAACATCCATTTAGATCTATCTCATAGATCCAAAACCCAGGATTTAGGAGGCATCACTTTGATCCTATATGGAGAATCATTGTGATAAGCGGAGATTGACCGAGCGTAGCATAGGAAACTCCTTACTTATCAAGAGTATGTCATCCATGTACTCTACGAAGATCATCACCATACTCCCTACTACCTTTTTGTATATACAAGGTTCATCTACCATTTTGATGAAGTCAAACTTTTTGACTACGACATCAAAACAGACGTTCCAACTCCGCGATGCCTGCTTTATCTTATAAAGCATCTTGCACACGTTTCCGCTGCTCCCACTGTCTACGAGGCCCTCTGGCTGTGTACTTATAGACGCCCTTTTTCTAAAACATCATTTAGAAAAGCTGTCATGACACCCAACCACCAGATATCGTAGTCATGGTATGTAGCCGTGGTAAGTAGGATCTGGATGGACTTAAGCATAGCTCCTTAGAAAAAGGTTTCCTCATGATCCACACCTGGTCAATGATGCAAACCTTTAACAAGTCTAGTTTTGAAAGTCTCAACTTTTCCATATACACCAAGTAATCTTCTCAAGATATACTTGCTCCTGATGGGGATTTAACCCTTCAGATATAGCAACCAAAGTCCATACTTTGTTGGTGTACATGGATTCCATCTCAGATCACTAAGCATCCAGCCATTCTTACAGAGTCTTACTCCTGATGGCCAGCTCGAAACTAGTTGGGTCATCATCTCATGATGCAATCCTCGCTCCCACTGTCATAGAGAAACCGAAGTATCTCTCAGGTGGGTGAGGAACCCTACTAGATCGGCGGAGAGGCTGAGCTTCGTTGGTATCTACTGAATCCTTTGGTTCTACCAAATCATCTGCTGTTGTTTGTATAGCTGGAACCTTTCCAGTTGTACATAACAGACCTTGCCTCGAGCTTGTCCGGATTATGCTTTTCAGACATAGGCTGGACAACCCCAAATCTTAACTAACTTAAGAGATGGGCTCTTCCCTTATCATATCACATATGCAGCTTCTCAAGTGCATAACTCCCAAAAAGGAAATAGGTAACTCAGTAGTACTCATCATAGAGCACACCTTATCATATAGGGTGTGATTGCTTCACCCCGATATACCATCGTGCTATGGTGTATTCGGAGGAGTAATGCTGAGAGAGAATCTCATTCTCCTTTAGAATTGTCCAGGAATTCCGTGCTCAAGTATTCTCCTCCTTGATCTCATCAAAGGATATAATACTTATACCCGTATTGGTTCTCTACTTCTAGCTTATATTCTGTGAATATCTCAAAAGGTTCGGACTTGTGTTTCAACAGGAACATATGTCTGAATCTTGAGAGATCATCAGAGAACGTAATGAAGTACAAAGAACCGATCTTGGCATGTGTAGACAGAGGACCTTTATACATCAGCATGTATCATCCCAAGAGTTCACTAACTCTTTCTCTGTTTCCAATAAACAGAGCTGGTGTCATTATATCTTTGTGACACGACTGGCAAGTTTCACAAGATGTAGATTCAAACTGATTTAAATATGCATCTTCATGTAACTTCAGCTAGTCGGGTCGCATTGATATGACCTAGTCTACAATGCCTCAAGAAGGATTCGTTCATTTCTGAACTCTTCTTCTTGTGTGTGTTCCGTATACTCA
The DNA here is from genome assembly GCA_030015575.1 of Agapanthus africanus. Lineage (NCBI taxonomy): Eukaryota > Viridiplantae > Streptophyta > Magnoliopsida > Asparagales > Amaryllidaceae > Agapanthus > Agapanthus africanus. The sequence continues at coordinate 426,408,726 of CM057349.1, forward strand.
GAACTGTAGTTTGATTTAGAACATTAATGCTTTTAGATAACGTGCCTAAACCGATCAACTTTTGATATAGGAAATGTTCAAAACATTATCCAACAATACAAAATTTTATCATTTCTTTACTAATAAAGAGACTGATATGATTTTGTATATCAGGTTCGGTATCTAATAACATTCGTTCAGAATCAATGTATTGGTAATACAGGGTGACAGTGACCAACAGACTTGGCTGCAACAATTGCCCCGTTTTCTGCCTCATGAAACTTATCACCCGTTCTCAGTTCTCTACCTTTCTGTAGCCCTATGTAACTGATTACATATCTGGGATCCTGATCTGGTATCACATACCCAGGACGTAAAGGATACTGAGAAACAGTTCTCTGTAATGAACACACCCGAAGATGATGCATCATCATGCACTCTCTTTGTTTGGGCGGCACGGGAATTCTGGTAATCCCCAATTTCCTGCTCTGTCTTATAACAATTATAAGTTGGAGCGGGACCAACGTTCCCCAGCTCAGTATAACAAGCGGGTTCGGTCAATACATCCGTATTATTATCTTGATTAAGGCGTGATATGGTCGCTACCTGGAGAGAGAGAGAAGAAAACACTCAGCGTGCGCTCTTGTAAGATCAGATTGGTTATTATTTTATCTAATCAGGATGGCTCCCACTGTTTTTTATCAAATCTTCCTTCAAACCCTAAAAGGAAAGACTAGCTGGGATTAATTACACACTACAAGTTCGCAAATCTTTCAGCCAGGCCAGTGTCGGTACTTTGAGGGAGGTCCCCCGTGCTTTCGCACGAACCTAATTAATGTAAACCTCGTTTTCCCAGAGGCGTAACCTCGTTAACACCTTTCTAGACACCTACTTGATCGGCTAATTGTAACGTGTAAAACTCTCCCAGGAGTAACAATTACTCGCAGCGGGTATCGGGATCCAACTATCTTATAGAAGGTATGCAATCTCATTGCAAATTTCAACACTTGAAATTCCCGATAATATTTTGCCCCTAGCGTCCTTTGACCTTGACGCAGGCCAACAAACCATAGTGCGCTAGTCAAGTTCAACCCGTCATTTCCTGATTGAATTAAACCCACCCGCACGACCCTTGACGCAGGCCAACAAAGTCGCACGACTACCCTAATCCAATCTGCATCATATGCATAAACAGATAAATACTAGTTAGCTACCGCACACTACGCCTTGACGCAGGCCAACAAACGTAGCACGAATACTAACTAGGACTTATCTGAAATGACGGAGGGCTACGACAGGTTTTTTTGAAAACCTATTGCGTAATGAACTTGATATCGTTGTAGAATCAAATGATTTTAAAATTGAGTGCTTTTGAGGCTTTTCTAGTTTTGCTAAAGGAGTCACTCCCGGTGAAGGGATCGTCGGTCCTTTCCTCGTCGAATGAGGTGCGGGATATATCATATATATCACTGTGCAAAGCAAAAACTCTTAAAAGCAATCAAAAGACAAACTGAGTGTGTAGCATCTGCCAGTTATTGCTAAAGAAGTCACTCCCGGTGAAGGGATCTCGGTCCTTTCCTTATCGAATAAGGTGCAGGATATATCATATATACCGCTGTGCAAAGCAAGAACTGTAGCTACCTGTTTTTATTTTTGAAATTCGATTCTACAACATCTTAGGTTTCTTTTATTTCATTAATCTCATTAATGAAGTCCCATCATTTCAATACCTAAACATCACAGATAGATACGACGTACACTTATGCCATCCGCATTCGCCTCGATGTCCCCTCGTGCACCGTTAGGTTAGGTAACTAACGGCAGAGCGGGACAGGGCTAGCGCGGGTGTAAAACATAAGTAACGCCTATATAATATATCATATATATACTATATAAAATATCCATCACAGAACACATCACATGATCACATCACAGATATCGCAGCAGAAGAATCATATGAAATATTGGATATACTAGGACGTCCGTGTTTTCAATACGAGCCAGTATAAAACACGGATTCCATGGTCGCGATGAATAGCCAAACCCACACCCCTAGACCCCTACGAGAGCGGCAAGCAACCCTACCAATTCTAGAGTTAGGAGACCCGGACTCGACTCCTCGAGTTGGTCTCCCACTGGACTCCAGAACCCGGTTACTTGTGCTCCCCTCCTTGGGTCTATCCTAGTGCGAAAAAGGAAATAATATACAAAGGGTGACATCTTCCGCACCCTGGAAATGCCCCAATAAAAGAATATTACATACAAATTTTTACATGAATGAAAATGAAAAACACTCATCTCACATAAAAACCCCCGGCTATTCAAACACGGCGATCCAATATAACATATCCAGCAACACATAACATCACATGTCATCAACGTAAGTAAATATGCGCATCCCAATTGTCGTTGGAATATAGCAACGAAACCGGCGATATCACATATTACACTTACGGTCACAGAAAAGAAAGTGTAAAACTACAACAGTTGGAATCCGCAACATCCTCAGACATCGCATGCCTGACTAAATGAATTCCTTAGACATCGCATGCCTAACAATTATAAACCCCGCATTTTAGTCTCATTATCGAAAACACTTTTCAATACCAAGTCGGGCAATTCAACAGGATTCCCGACATCCTGATCGAATGCTCGCCGCAAACTTTAGTAGACGGCCGCACCCCCGATACCGTCGACGAAGTGCACCAAGGCGGAACATCGCTGCCGCGAGCACCCGAACGGATGCTTTCGGCGACGGGGTTCTCCTACAGTCACTTGGTCGGGGCTATGGAGTGAGGCTGTCTATTAAGTTTACCCGGCGAGTATCCGCGTACGCTACATGATTGCGACGGAGTTTTGATCACATCAAAATTCCGTAGCAACCGATCAAGTGAGACTAAACTGCTATGTTTATAACATTCATTCAGTTATCTCATAACTACTTGTGAATTCCAATTATTGTATCACATTCCGGATAAATAGAAAATGTTAAACTTTTCGATCAAACAGTCGAACACCCAAGTTTTCCCGATATAGATCAACACATGAAATAAGTCTAACAACATTCAGTTCGTGCCTCAGTACCAACGGTCCAGCCGTAGAAGGGTCAAGCCAACGCCTCACATGTGGCACGCCGTACTGCCCCAAACCCGAAGGTTCAAAGGGCAGTTCAAGACGGTCACATAATCGAGTTAAGGTTTGTTGTCTTCTAGAGGGACCACCGCGTTACTTGCACTACTTAGAACGTTTTTAAACCTCGGAAAAATCCAACACTTGGAAATTTTCCGGCAGGGGAAAAGGTGGGTATTTATATCCGGTCGAACTTTTTAACATATTCTAAAATATCCGGAAAGCCACATAGACAAAATTAGACAATCCGATCGAAACACCGAGTCCCCAATACAACCCAGAAAACTCAACTCTTGAGTTCAGAAAAAATATCCCAGGAAAACCAGCACTGCAAAATAGGAATTACTGTGCAAAATTCAATGGGAGAAGAGACAAAATGGCCGCGGAACCGCCGCATTAGCACACTAATGCCGCGGTTCCGCCGCACTTTAGACAGATCATTAGGTAATTTTTGCACCGTAATTCTTAGAATTTCCTGCTGAATTTTCTGCATATTTTTAATTCTCAAAAATCCACGATTTCAGAAAATGTACAGAGAGCACTTTGATGTTAGGGTTTTGGGTCGATCGGGTTTCAAACTTCGTCTACGCATCGCCTAAGGCTCTAGCTAGGCTCTGATACCACTGTAGGGTTCCTAGGCACTCCCAAGAGGTCTCACAAGGCATCAAGCATGCCAATTTCGAATTTTACGGGTGCCGAGAAACCCTAATACGGATCGTTAACTAGATATTTTAGGCGACAAAAGAAACTAGTTAACAACTTAACTACAAGAACGGAAATACAACCTTTGTAGATCCGATCCTTGTTCCCCTCCGAATGGCGGCGCACAAGACTACGATGTCCTGACGCTGAGATTCGGGGCAGATGCTATTTGGTTTTATCCATCCACCTCTCCGAAGATGCCAAGTTGATTTATGGCACCGTGTATCGGAGGTTTAGACGGATGCGGCCGATGTAGCAGACTTCGTCAGATTCCCCCTCGCTTGAGGGGTTTTTGATTGTGGGGACGCTCTTCCCTGCAGGCGCAAGCCCCTGCAGTTAATTACGCTACCGCATCGCGGTAACAACTTTCTCCTTCTCCAGAATTTCACTTCGTGTCGTGTGTGTTTGTTTTGTTTGTGGTTGCCCGTGGATTGTATACGGAGACTGAGTAATGCCGTCGCCCGTAGGACGTGGATTAGTCCAAATCCGCATTTACTTAGATTTGGGTTTGGTGTTTTTAGTTTAAGGATGCATTAGTCGCGTTGCGACTAAGATCAACTTAAACGTTCGTTAAGGATACATTAGTCTTGTTTGGGACTAAGATCGACTTAACGTAGTGATATATGGCCATCAGGACTCGTCACCTCTCTGACGTCGTTGAAGGATTACGACGACAGGTGTCAGAGGAGCTCAGAGATGTACCCTTGAACCAAAGTTGATTTGGAGTTTTATCATTCATTTAAATGTCTAAGCATACGTTAGCCGTATTTAGGGGTAAGATCAACTTAAACGGGACCGTTTAGATCCGGCAAAAGAGCGTTTGGAGGCTCTATTGTTCCAGTTTAGGGACGTAGTGGTCCATAGGTAGTTTAGGGACGTTGCAGTCCATGCTCCAGTTTAGGGACGTGGTGGTCCATCGCCAGTTTAGGGACATGGTGGTCCATCGCCAGTTTAGGGACGTGGTGGTCCATTATTAGTTTAGGGACGTTCCGGTCCGTCGCCAGTTTAAGGACGTTCCGGTCCGATATTAGTTTAAGGACGTTCCGGTCCGATATTAGTTTAAGGACGTTTCGGTCCACGAGTTTAAGGACCCCGCAGTCCATTGTACATGTATGGTCGTTGGGACCCGTCACCTCTCTGGCGACGTTGAATGATTACAACGACGTGTGTCAGAGGAGTTCGGAGATGTACCCTCAAACCAGTAGTAAATTGATTTAAGAGAGCAGTCTTGCTCAGTCAATTTAATTTGAGGACTTACGGCCAAAATTGGGCTAAGTCCAGTTGAAAAATATTCAACGCCTTTTATTTGTTTCTGGTCTATTAGACCTGTGCTAGGGCTTGGCCCATTTTTAAATAATGCATTGCATCAATTTATTTTTTGTTTGGGCTTTGCTCATGATTGATGCAGAGCATCAATTTATTCTGGGCTCTGCAAGGCATCTGCTTTGTTTGGGCTCTGCCCCTTTTAAAATGCATGGCGTTTATATTATTTTGTTTGGGCTCTGCCCATTTATAAATGATGCAGAGCATCAATTTAATTAGGCCTGCTTGGTCTTTTGACTTGGGCCTGGCCCTTTGAGAAACGCATTGCATTTATCAGGCGGTTTGCGCCAATCACTGAGCGCAAGCGCTTATGGTTAGGACACGTGTCATGCTCTAGTAAGCGCAAGCGCAACAGCGCAATGCGCTGCGCTAGGACGCTATGCTGTTGCGCTACTGACACGTGGCGCGCTCTGGTGAGCGCAAGCGCAATAGCGCAGTACGCTGCACAAGTGCGCTGCGCTGCTGCGCTGCTGACACGTGGCGTGCTCGGTGAGTTGCGCCAATTCCACAGAGCAAAGCTCTATTTTAGGAGTGCATAGCGCAAGTAGCTGACACGTGGCGCTCTCTCAAGAGCGCAACAGCGCAGTTTGGAAGTGCAGAGCACCAAGAATCAGAAGTGCAAAGCACTATTTAATTTCTTGATCTACATTTAGATCAAAGAAAAATAAATTTTTCTCTTTTGTTTCAAGAACCAGAGGTTCATAAAAAAGTGCAAAGCACTATTATTACTTATTTATATATATATATATATATATATATATATATATATATATATATATATATTCTTATTTAAAATTATTGATCTTGTTCTTAGATCAATAATCTATCCATAAGAGAATTTTCTCTTTTTTTCTAAAGGTTTTTACCTTCTGTTGTTCTTGAGGAGTTTTCAAGAGCTTTCTTCTTTCTCTCTCTCTTTTTTTTTTTTAGAAGGATGATGATGATGCCTCTGAATTGAGGCTTAGGGTCCTTTTTATAGTGCCCATAAATTAGTTAGATTTGTTGAAGAGATCTCTCTCTGAATGATTTGGGGAATTTTCCCCACCGTTGGATCTTTGATCCAAGGGCTTCTGCTTTGCAGAAGAAAATCTTCTTATTTTAATAAGAACAGAAAAGATTTCTTAGAAATTTAATTCTGTTTGGCGCGGATGCTTCAGCGCGTGACACGTGTCGCGCTGCTCACAGCGCAGCGTAACTGCGATAGCGCATCTGCGCTGACACGTGTCGCACAGCGCAACTGAGCTAGCGCATCTACGTTGACACGTGTCGCGCAGCGCAGAGCGCAGCGCAACAGCGCAAGCGCATCTGCGCTGACACGCGTCGCGCAGCGCAGTGCATGCGCAACCGAAGCGTTGCTTCCTTTAAACAGAGCTTTGCTCTGATAGGGCGCGCCCTCTTGGGCGCAGCGCTGATACATCTGCGCCTGACACGTGGCGCGTTGCGCTCAGCGCAGAGGATCTGAAGCGTTACTTCATTTATTAAAGTTTAAATTTTGGGAGAATCGGAAGCGTCGCTTCTCCTGAGATATCTTTTCATCTCCTCTTTTCAAGTCAAACTTGTATTCCCGAAATTCTAATTTCCCGGGCCTTGGAAATGATTTCATTACGCACAGAATCTTCTGCGCCTGGATCTATATATATAATTCGAGGCTGAGCCTTTTCGTCTCTCATTTTTAGAGAACTTCTTCAATCATGGCTTGCAATCGCCCTCATTCCCGCCGACAACCATGGGAGGTGCCGATTCGGGACATTGTTCCCCGCTTCACTGCGTGCTTGGTAGACTCCTCTCTTTCAGATGAACAATGCGATGCCGCCATGTACGAGCTTTCGACTCATGTGGGGTCTCCTTTGCCTCCGAATTCTATTTGGTTTCGGATGATCCTTGCCTCGGTGCTCGCCGACATTCCCCCTCTTCTGGCGGAGATGTCCTCGGCAGTACTTGATGTGGCCGAGGATAAGATCGAGAGCTTTTTCGAAGCGCTCTTGATCACCAAAGCCCTGAGGGACTTCTCCTTCTACTTACTGAGCCAGATACGGGCTCGTCGGGTCGTCATCGCCACTTTTTCCCAGGAGTGCGGCGTCGACCGTTGGATGGCTACCCCTCGGGAAGATCGCCGCTTCGACGTGATGGAGAAGGCGGAGAGGGAGCTGAATAATTTTCTTTTCCTTTTTGTGAACCCTTGTCTCTCTGATCCCGTATTCGGTGATCTTTTTTAAATGTAATAACAATAAGAATAAATAAGAGTTCTTTCATTTTAGCTCTCTGTTGTGATTTTCTTTTTTAATCAAGCACTTCATTGTCTGTTAAAGGTTCTTTCATTTTAGCTCTCTGTTGTGCTTGTGCATCGTATGATTTTAATTCGTTGTTATCAAGTACACGTAACTTTGCATGGATAAATTGCCTTTGGCATTTAAGCCCCTCCTACTGCGCTAGCGCATCAGCGCTGACACGTGTCGCACAGCGCAGCGCGACTGCGCTAGCGCACTAGCGCATTTGTGCTAACGCATCTGCGCTGACACATGTCGCGCAGCGCACAGCGCAGCGCAACTGCGCTAGCGCATCTGCGCTGACACGTGTCGCGCAGCGCACAGCGCAGCGCAACTGCGCTAGCGCACTAGCGCATTTGTGCTAGCGCATCTGCGCTGACACGTGTCGCGTAGCGCACAGCGCAGCGCAGCGCAGCGCAGCGCAACTGCGCTAGCGCATCTGCGCTGACACGTGTCGCGCAGCGCAGTGCATGCGCAACTGAAGCGTTGCTTCCTTTAAACAGAGCCTTGCTCTGATTGGACGCGCCTTCTTAGGCGCTGCGTTGACGTATTAGCGTCTGACACGCGGCGCGTTGTGCTCGAGACTTGAAGCGTTGCTTCAAAAACTTTGCATTTTGAATTTGAACAGAGCTTTGCTCTGATTGGGCGAAACAAATGCCCCCCCCCCACCGTTGCGCTCACGTGGCGCGCACGTGAGTGCAGCGGTGGCAACCCCCTGACCGTTGGATCAAGGGGTGAGCTCAAGAGGCGCAAGTGCCTTATAAATAGGGCCTCTGGCCCTTAGAAAAAAATCTTATCATTTCAAGATTTTTGATTTCCAGAGCTCTGCTCTTGCTTAGAACTCCAGAGCTTTGCTCTCGTTTCCAGAACCCTAGAGCTTTGCTCTCATTCTCCAAGTTAGAAGATTTTAGGTAAAATTATTTTCAAGTGAAATTAATATTAATTAACCAATAGAGCTTTGCTCTCACAGATCTTTTGATCTAAAGAAATCTCCATTGGGGTTTCATAAATAGAGCTTTGCTCTAAAAAAACTTATGGATCTACAGAGACCCTGTTCATGGGTTCTAACCCATGAACAGAGCTTTGCTCTTGAATCAAATGTAGATCTTTTAGATCCGAAAAATGAAGAAATTTTTTTCATAAGTTTTCATGGATTTTTCGGGATTCCAGAAATTTTAATTTTAAATTTCTTTTCAAAAATTTTCTTTTTGATGGGAAATTACAGAGCTAAGTTCTTTTTATGGAATTTTATTCTTTTGAGACCTGAATTTGACAAGTGTCATTCTGTGACAGAGCTTTGCTCTGAAAGAGGAGATTTTCTCCTTGTCTCTAGGGATTGTTTATTAAGGGGAATGTTTTCCTGGGGAACAACTGACAATCTCATCCAATGATGAGATTGTCCTATTAACTGACGTACTATCATCCAGATTTTGTGGGTCCCCTTTTGGTCCCTTACTCACTGCACTGCTGCATGACGTAATTAATTAATTTTAATTTTAATTTAACTAGTGCATCTTCTTCTTCCCCCTTTTTACACCAAACGTTGGAATTGTAACACTAACAACCAAATCGTTCTTTTGCAGCGATCATGTCTCTAGACACTTCATTCCCGTTTGTCCGCACGGAGGAGGGATTTCCCGAGGCGCCCCGGGACCGTGAAGTCCTGGCTATGATCAAGGATTACGATCCTGAATACAAGAGTCTCCATCTTTGGGGGTCGTGGTACAATCATATCATCATGGGCCGACGGAGCTTTACCTGTGCGGTGCCGTCAGAACCCATCACGGCAATTCACTACGCTACCCCCCCTCCAGTGCAGTATGCCGTGGAGATGATAGACTGGACTGCGAACAGCTTTCTTCATCCCGCTATGGATGCTGTTCCGGTTCAGCGTCCCATGGTCTTGGATATCCTAGGACGCCGCATTTGTCAGGGAGAGGCACAGCCTTGGGGGCAATCATATAACCTTGGTTTGATTCCCCGTCACCCGATTGGCTATCTGCCGTGGGCCCGATACATCTTGTCGATGAAGAAGTCGCAGTTGATAAGACTCGGCTTGTACACCGCGGTCTACGTCTCTCTTTTCCAGTATCCCTCGCTCCCCACCCGGTGGTTCAAGGCTTTCTTGGAGCAGTGGAACATTCACACCCACATTTTCCTTGCCATGGATCGGGAAGTGTCTATTTCTTTGGAGGAATTTGCGGAGGTATCCGGCCTACCGGTCATGGGGGAACATTATGAAGAGCTGCTCCCGACAGATGAGTACGTCTTCGGTGCTAAGCCGATGGTAAGGGGGATTACGCCGGAAAATGCCGTTCAACACCAATTTTCGAGCCTGATCAAGGTGTTGAACATCTACGAGTCCCTCTTCATCGAACACGGGAGTCGAGGAGTTAATTTTGAGGACTTCATTGCTCGTTTCCTCCGTCCGAGCGTCATTTCGCCAAGAGCCGCCAAATCTGCTATCCTGGATGATCCCTTCGGTCTAGGTTTGAATAACCTGCCGACGAAGGAGATAGACCAAAAGGCTTTCTTCCTCCCAGACTTCCCTACCATATCTTTCGCGGAAATTGCGGCCCCTGGGATGGACGAGGAGGCCTTTTTCTTAGGATTTCTCGGGCTGTGGCTGAGTTGGTTCGCGATCCCAATGCACTCTCATCGCATGCGGCCCTCTGTCTTTTACCCAACCCACCGCATGGTCATTGGGGTAAAGGTGGCCGTGGGGATTGCCGGCTTAGCGCACTTGTATCATGGTCTCAGCCGAGCCGCGGATGCCAACGAGCACGGAGCATCGCACGTGGTCTTCCCGATGCACTACTTTATGTCATGGCTCGAGCTACATACGGCGGGTGTATTTGGAATGCATAAAAGGCCTTCGTTCTTTGACAGGTGTGGTTTCCCTCGTATTATTCAATTGATTGGCGCATCAATTGTGACCCCTTCACCACGGAATGCTAGAGGCTTACTGCTCCGCCCTCACACTGTTGGAGTTGGGATGTCCTTCATTGATAAGGTATTAACCATTGGAGAAGCGTCCACTACAGCGGCACGACCATTACAGGACTCTTTTAAGGATGGAGCTTCAGTATTGACGGGCCGGGAGACCCTCCACTTGTATTCTATCAGACCGGGCTTCCTAGTCTTTAGGCAGGGTGGTGCAGCAATCTTTATGAGATATAACCCGCATCGTTTTGCACAACAACTGGGTTATGATCAAGGGGTACCCTTGGAAGCTTTCTTACTGGAACCTGCTGCTAATGAAGAAGGGATGGAGAGTGCGTTACATCACTTCATGCGCTTGAGCACAGGTTCTCGTTTCTTTATTAGCGCGCCAGCCTGCGCTCCACGACTCCTCAACGTATATAAAGAGTGGTACGGTCATGCGACGGGGGCCGTTATAAAGGAGGAGAGGCGAGTGCAGATCGACCGTAAAGAAGTACCTCCCGGCACCAATCGTAACGCTCCTTTAGTGCCGAGGACCCTGGTGGTTCCTCCTTTCAAAGATGCCGGGGGCAGACCATCTCGTGCGCAAAGTCCTTCACGTGAGTTGCCGCTCCCTGATATCGCGGATGCGCCTCCCGCACCCTGTGCTCCGGTGGAAACAGTGGTTGTACCCTCACCAGAGTCTGGCGCGGGTGCTGACATCGGGACCCGTCGTCCCAAAGTGGCTGCCAAGCGGAAGTCGATTCCCCGTAAGCCTAGGGTAGGAGGGCAAAAGAAAAAGAAGTCGCTCTTCGCTGCGGATGTCGTGTTCGGCCAGGAACCCCATGCTCCTTATGCTGAAGGTCTGCTCGAATATGGGACTAACGCAGGGTTGGTGATGCCGCCGCCGGACAATACAGACTTGGAGGCTGCTCTCAGAGCTTCGGCATGGTTGGCGAAGCGTGACGCGTGGCTGGCTAAGCTTGCGCAATCAGGTAACTACTAGTCGCCTTTTCTTTATTGCAACATATCCTCTTCATTATTTTTGACTAACGCTTTTCTTTCTTTTCTTTCAACAGGCATCACTGATGAAGAAGCCATTGCTGCTTCTCTGAAGACTTTTCAAAAGGAGGAACGTCTCAGAGCATCTATGGGCCTTAGTAAGTTTTTGACTCATCAAGTTTTTCATTTTCCTTGTGTTATGGTCGATCTAACCCTTCCCTTTTAATTACAGGAACTTCAATGCCGTTCCCACCAAGCGACACAAATGTTCCGCCAGCCGCCGATGTTCCTGCTCCCTCTGAGCCGACGCAGGAGGTTCGTCTTGAAGAGCCGATGAGAGATGCCTTAAAGGCTCTGGAGGCATCCCTGAACGAGGATGACGATGCCTTGAAGGAGGCGTCACAGAGGTCCCTTATGACCGCTCGGGAGGAGAGGAAGCGGCTAAGGCGTGAGGCGAAGGCGCGTAGGGCTGCCTTGGCTGCGGGAGCGGGCCCCAGCACTGTCCCTTGCACCGATACTCCATCCGAAGAGGCCCCTATCGCCTTATCTACTGCCCACAGAGAGGTAGCACGTGCAGTTCGGAGCGCGAACGGTAAATCTGCTTCAGGTAATATTTCTCTCAGAGCTTTTGTTATAAGGATTTTAATGTCATTGGTCCTTATATCTCTTATCTTTGCAGGGCCATGTCCGATCGAGGGGGAGGAAGAAACCGTCAATCCCAAAGGGACAGAGGATGCGGTACCTGCCGAACTCGAGCCGACAGTGGGCAATATTGTTGAGGCCATGGAGCCTGAAGTGGAGATCGAGGGGCCTACCGCCGAAAAGGTCATTGATGCCGAACCTGAAGCGGTGGCAGATGATATGATCATTATAATTGAGTCCAAGGTGGTGGCAACTGAGGCGCTCGAGGTCGGCGGTCCCCTGGCGACGGTGGACGATACAACCCCAGCTACTGAACCTGAGAGAGTGGTGGGTGAGGTGACCATGATTCCCGAGGACGAGCCAACCGCTCCTTCTTTGGAATCTAGCAACACTCCAATCATAGCCCTTTCCGGCTATGGCCCTCCGCCGTCTCCAGGTTTTGCGAGCACGGCGACGGTCCTGTCGAGTCGGGTGACGAGGCCACGGGCGGTGGTCTCATGTTGGTAGAGGAGGGAGTTGCCTCCGTTTCAGCCGGGAGCTCCTCAGGTAAACCCCAAGTGACTTCTTTTCTCTACTTGACAATCTTTTCTGACAAGTTCGCTTTTCGTAATGCAGGTGCAGCCAGTGCCGATGCCCCACTGCTCGAGGGAGCGCCTTCAACGACTACCTTGGCAGTAGTCACCCCTCAACCTTCTCTCATACCCTCGAAGATGTTGGAAGGTATGTGTTTACGATTTATTAATCTTGTTTTCTAGACATACAATTCGTGTACTAAAGTCATGCTGTTGTGTTTTCAGGAGTACTTTTTGACCATCTTTACCAGATGTTGCTCCCACACTTCTCCTTTCCATCCGAGCTTGCTTCTTCCTCTGGTGGCGTTGGTGAGTATGATTTCTAATGACGTCCTTCTTTCTTTATTGATGGGATTATTTATAAACCCTCCTCTTTTTTTTACCTCGACTGCAGTGTTACAAATCGAAGGAGGGGATAAAAGACGGGCTGCACTACCGATCCTTCCGGCCCTGCCACCTGCTTCAGCTGGTACAGTGACCATCACATTGATAAATCCCCCCTTTTATTTTCTGAACTGTTATCTGACCATATCTTGTTTCCTTTCAGCTGTCGTTCCAGTCCCGGCGCCCTTCGAATCTCGTATCATAATGCCAGCAGGTCCTTACCTGAGACGTCCCTCTTCGAAAGGTGCCGCGAACAGCTTACGTACGTTGAGTGATTATGTTGAGGAGCTCGACATCGAGACCCCTACCTCTGCTGCGGATTTTGCTATAGCGGTTAACCCGATGCTAGTGATACTCGTAAACTTTCATGACGAGTGTATCATCGCATCTTGGGTTAACCACTGCAGGGAGATCGAGGCTTGCCTGCATCAGTTGGAGTCTCTGCGTCCCGCTCCCGAGGCCTTGGCTGCTAGTAATCAAAGAACAGCATGGATTGAGCAGAGCGCTCCTTATTTTCACCACCTCGAACAAGAAGTAATTTCGAAGCGTAAAGAGCGAGGTGAGACTTCGAGCAAGTCTGCTCAACTGCATGCTCGGGTGGAGGCCAACGCTGCACGGCTGAAGGTTGCCTTTGAGGGTCTCCTGCAATGTCTTTCTGAAGGGTTATCATTAAGGCAACACCTTGATGTTGTCGAGCGAGCTGCACCCAGCCAGGAAGCAACCCAGAAGGCGGCAGAGGAGCGACTTTCATCTTTCTTGCGGCAGCGGGCCCAGGTGGAGGCGGAGGTGGCCGCGGCTGTCACTCAGGAGGAAGCGTTGAAGGGAGTGCGAGAGCAGCTTGTGAATTTACTAAAGACACTCCCTCCTCAGTAGCTATCCATCTTTGTATCGTTTGTACTCGCAGATAAAAGAATGTACATGTATATATATTTTTTTTATTCTTTGACATAATGTATCCTGTATCCAATCGAGTTTATGAATAAAAAGGACACACCCCCCTTTTTTTGTAATGTGTCATTTTCTTCGTCTTTTCGTTCTTTTATTATCAGCATATCGCTTTAGCAAACATGGTTGGCGGATGATTAGAACGAGTATCCTGACTTTCTTAAGAAATAGCGATGGCTTAGGCCGCAGGCTCAGATCTGCCGCCTAAGGCTTTTCAACTCTATGAGCCATGAGGGTCTCATAGAGGCTTTTCTCCCTACGGATCGAGAGGATCTCGTCGGTGGGTTTTCTTCTTAGGAATCGTGAGGATTCCTAAGTGTGGTTTTCTCTTATAAGTCGTAAGGATCTTATAAGAGAATTTTTCCCTCTTACGAATCGAGAGGATTCGTAAGCGGTTGTTTCCCTCCTCGTCGAAACTCGACTTTGGAGAGTGAGACCCGTGGATAGTATGCAAGAGACCATTTTGGATTGACTTGCAGGGCCCCATTGTTCAGGAAGCAAGTTTTTTTTTAATCCTTGCTGCCCGGGACTTTATCTTGCCAGGTGGAACGAACCGGGAATTCTCTCACGGAGACAGTGGTGGCTCTGTGAGTTGACGCGGGTTGGGAGGCTCTCGTCACGGAGTATTTGTATCCGTGAGTCGAGGAGTTTGCTAGGGATTATTTGTTTCCCAAGCGCCAAGGATTATTTGTTTCCTTGGGGTTTGAAACGAGTCGAGGATTCCTACGGAGGCACTGGTGGCTCTGTGGGTCGACGCGGATCAGAAGGCTCTCGTCAAGGAGTGTTTGTATCCGTGAGTCGAGGAATTTTGCTAGGGATTATTTGTTTCCCAAGCGCCAAGGATTATTTGTTTCCTTGGGGTTTGAAACGAGTCGAGGTTTCCTGCGGAGGCATTGGTGGCTCTGCGGGTCGACGCGGATCAGAAGGCTCTCGTCAAGGAGTGTTTGTATCCGTGAGTTGAGGAATTTTGCTAGGGATTATTTGTTTCCCAAGCGCCAAGGATTATTTGTTTCCTTGGGGTTTGAAACGAGTCGAGGATTCCTACGGAGGCATTGGTGGCTCTGCGGGTCGACGCGGATCAGAAGGCTCTCGTCAAGGAGTGTTTGTATCCGTGAGTCGAGGAATTTTGCTAGGGATTATTTGTTTCCCAAGCGCCAAGGATTATTTGTTTCCTTGGGGTTTGAAACGAGTCGAGGATTCCTACGGAGGCATTGGTAGCTCTGCGGGTCGACGCGGATCAGAAGGCTCTCGTCAAGGAGTGTTTGTATCCGTGAGTCGAGGAATTTTGCTGAAGTCACCGGCTTCTTCGGTTGAAATGAACCGTTGAGGTTTGGCTTCGTCGTCTGACGGAATCCGCTGGGAAAGTATGGTTCATTCTTGGTTTACGCCCTTAGATTGTATACAGGGATCGATGTGATCTTAAATGTAGGATCAAAGTTTTATCATTTCTTCTTTTTATTTTATTTTATTTCCGCGATGCTCTATCATTTTAGCTTTTATATCGCGAGGGTCGCGACTGCCCAATCATTTCGGCTATTTTTCGCGGTGCCCAACCATTTCAGCTATTTGTTTTATTTTTACCCGTTGCTTTTTATTACGGGTTGCCCAATCATTTCGGCTATTTTGCATGCATACATTTTACTTGCTGCTTTTTATTGCAAGTTGCCCCATCATTTCGGCTATTTTGCATGCATGTGCGGCCTACTGGCTTTCCGCCGTAAACCTGAAATTAGACACCGATTTCGGCATCAGCACCACTACAACTGGGATATTGCCAGGAGCGAATCATCATTTGCCTCTGTCGTTGTCGAACAAAGGAGGCTTAGCGACCAGGGTTAGGGTTCCGTCGACTAAGGCTTTTGACTTCATGAGCCGTAAGGGTTTCACGAAGTTATTTCTCCCTACAAGTCGTGAGGATCTTGTAGGTGTATTTTCTCCTAAGGAATCGTGAGGGTTCCTAAGTGTTTTGTTCCTCTGTAAGTCGTAAGGATCCTACAGGAGGGTTTTCTCCTCATAAATCGAGGGGATTTATAAGGGTTGTTTACCATGCGGACGTATTCCCAGTCACGGATGAGACTTGGTTAGGGAAATGCTTATTCGCGCCCGTGGATTGTATACAAGGGTCAGTATTGAACCACTTGTAGGGCAATATCGGAAATTGTGGGGATTGCTTAAGCACAGGTTGAGGTCTCTGTAACTTAAGACTTTCAAATCCTATGAGCCGTGAGGGTCCCATAAGAGAGTTCTCCTTACGAGTCGTGAGGATCTCGCAAGTGCATTTTCTCCTTAGGAATCGTGGGGATCCCTAAGTGTGTTGCTCCTTTGTGAGCCGTAAGGATCTCACCCGGGTGGTTTCTCCTTACAAGGTCGATAAGACCCTATAAGTGTCCTTTAACGAGGTTGCGCCCTTTCAGGTTTTCACAAACACTCGCCGGTAGCCCTGCTGTTTTTACTCACGGAGCCCTTTCGGGTTTTCATCCGTGCCTTTTTTGCTTATGGACATACCGTTTTTTTTTATTCTTTTTATTTTCTTTTTCTCTCTCTTTTTTTTTTACGAGGTCGCGCCCTTTCGGGTTTTCACGAACACTCGCCGGTAGCCCTGCTGTTTTTACTCACGGAGCCCTTTCGGGTTTTCATCCGTGCCCTTTTTGCTTATGGACATACCGTTTTTATTTATTATATTTTTTCTTTATTTATTTTTTTTTTCATTTCGTCAGCCTAAGGACGCTGCGGTATTAGTTTAAAGACGTTTCGATCTATTATTAGTTTAAGGACATTTCGGTCCGTCATTGAGAAGGTTGGCTATTTTTCATGAAGCTTGAGCTTAGGAAGATAGCGAGCGGACATAATCGTCGTCATCTATCATTGACCTAGGCTGTGGCTTATTAAGCGTAGTATCTCTTTAGGAAGCGACCGTTTATTGGCCTGAAAGGCCTTTCGCCGTGCATGTCCATGAGTAGATAGGCCCCACCCTGGTAAACTTTATCTATGATGTACGGGCCTTCATAGTTTGGCTCAAATTTTCCCCGCTTGGCGCGATTGGGGATCATAGGCCTTTTGACCACTAGCACGAGTTCGCCTTGGCGGAATGTCCTCGGTCTGGTCAATCTTTCATATGAGCGCGTCATCTTTGCTTTATAAGCTTCCAGATTTTGCTGTGCTATGAGCCGGGTTTCATCCAGGGCGTCAAGCTCCTCAAGCCGAAGGTGAGCATTTTCTTCGTCCGTCAGCTCGTAGTGGACTGCCACTCGTAGAGAGGGTAACTCTATCTCGAGGGGGGTACTGCTTCCGTCCCAAATACTAACGCATACGGCGTTGTGTTTATGGCCGTCTTGAACGTAGTTCGATACGCCCAGAGAGCTTCTTGCAGTCTTTCGTGCCAGTCCTTCTTATTTCGGGATACCGTTTTCTTTATGATCTTTGTTAAGGTCTTGTTGAAGGCCTCGGCTAGACCGTTAGCTCGCGGATTATAAACTGAGGAATATCTCCAGTCTATATTATGCTGTTGCGCAAAGCGACTGATCTTGTGGCTTCTGTAGGCTGGCCCGTTATCGGAGATGATCCGTCGCGGAGTTCCAAACCGATATATGACGTGCGTCTTGAAGAAGTGGAGGATATTTTCCGTCTTCACTTCTCTTAACGGTATCGCTTCTGCCCACTTAGAGAAGTAGTCAGTCGTCACTAGGATGAAACGATGTCCCCTAGACGATGCTGGTTCGATGGGGCCAACTATATCAGTTCCCCACATTTCGAATGGCCAGCTAGCCACTGTCGGGTGTAGCGGATTTGGATGCTGGTGGATGAAGTCCCCATGAATTTGGAATGAGTGGCATTGCTTCGCATATTCGATGCAGTCCTGAATCATCGTGGGCCAGTAGTAGCCCATCCGTTTTATCTTCAACTTCATCTTAGGGCCTGCTTGATGAGAACCGCAGAGTCCGTCGTGAACTTCCTGGACGAATCTTTTCGCTTCGTCAGGTCCTAAGCATCTCATCCACAAAGAATCAAATGACCTCTTGTACAGGGTATCGTTGACGAAGGCGAAAGACAGGGCTCGTTTCACGAGCTGATGTCTTGTGGACGCTTCTTCAGGCATTTGGTGGGTCTTAAAGTAGTCTATGAAGACTTCCCTCCAGTCCTCGGCCTTCTCATGGTCTTTTATTTGTAGGGTCGTCTGCTCAGTCGCTCCCTTTTCTTTATATAATTCCGGAGGTATTTCTGCCGGGGCGAGCACTCGACGGCTTTGTACCACGATTCTAACGTCATCGAGGTTCTCGTCAGCCAATTCTTTAGCAAGTTTGGCCAGTGCGTCCGCTTTGCTGTTTTCCGCGCGCGGTATGCTTTCCAAAGTATAGGAGGGAATTTGGGTTAGCAGTTGTTGCACCTTTTCACCGTATTTTATCAATTCCGGTTTGCATGTTTGGTAATCGCCGTTCACTTGACTGACGACTAGCTGGGAGTCCCCATATATGAGGAGGCTTTCAATTCCCATGTCAATGGCGATCTCCAGGCCTGCTATCAAAGCTTCATATTCAGCTTCATTATTTGTTCTCGGCTCTGTCAAGGAGAAGGCGAAGCGCATTATTCCTCCTTGTGGGGTCACGAAGATAAGGCCTACTCCCGATTTGATCATTGACGTATTTTGTTTGTGCTTTTTCATGGAAGATGCTCCATCGAAATAAAGCTCCCAGCGGGTATCACCACCGTCGATTGTGTCAAACGCATGCTTGTCTGGCAAATCGCAATTCAGAGGAGAATCGGCAGGTATCGGGTGCTCAGCAAGGAAGTCGGCTATGGCCTGACCCTTCACTGCCTTGAGGGGTTGATACGTTATCGAGAACTCCATTAAGAGCAGAGCCCATTTAGCGAGTCGTCCCGTCAATATGGCCTTTGACATTAGATATTTAAGAGGGTCCACCTTTGAAATGAGATGGACTTCATGCGCTAATGCGTAATGTCTAAGCTTCGTTATTGCGAAGATCAACGCCAGGCAGTGTTTTTCAATGGGGGAGTAATTGCTTTCTGCCCCCAGCAGAACCCGACTTAAGTAGTAGAGTGCTCTTTCTTTCCCCTGGTCATTCTCTTGTGCCCATAATGCGCCTAAAGAACCTTCAAGGGCGGCCGTGTAAAGAATGAGAGGCTTTCCCTTAACTGGAGCAGCCAACACTGGAGGGTTTTGCAGATACTGCTTGATCTCGTCCAGTGCGCCTTGGCATTTGTGATCCCAAACGAATGGGGTTCCCTTCTTCATCAGGTGACTGTAAGGACGGCACTTTCTTGAAAGATTAGCGATAAACCGCCGAATGTATGCAAGCTTTCCTTGGAGAGATCGCAACTGTTTAAGAGTTCTTGGCGGAGGCATTTCCATGATCGCTTTAATCTTAGACGGATCTATTTCAATACCTCGGTGTCGAACGATAAATCCTAGGAATTTGCCCGAGGAAACCCCGAACGCACATTTTAAAGGATTCATCTTCAAATTGTATTGCCGAAGGCGTTGAAATACGGTCTTCAAATGCTCGAGATGCTCTTCGTATGACTTGCTTTTAACCACGAGATCGTCGATATAGCATTCGACGATTTTGTGTATAAGGTCGTCGAAGATCTTTGTCATGGCCCTCTGATAAGTAGCACCGGCGTTCTTCAAGCCGAAGGGCATCTTTATCTGGTTATACCCTGATGAGCCATCCATGAAGGAGAAAACCTCATGAGTGGATGTATTGTCTATCATCAGTTCGGTGACTGGCACTGGGAAATCATCCTTCGGGCAAGCTTTATTAAGATCCCGGAAGTCTACGCATATGCGCACTGTCCCATTTTTCTTCATCACTGGGACGATGTTGGCAATCCATTCAGGGTATTGAACTTCTTGGATGAAGCCAGAGTCGATTAACTTTTTGACCTCGGTATTGATGCTCATTTCGAGCTCGAGGCGCATTCTTCTCGGCGCTTGTTTAACTGGCTTGACATTCGGGGATATCGCTAGTCTATGTACAGCAACTTACGGATCTAGTCCTGGCATCTCGGAATAGTTCCATGCGAAGCAATCTTTATGCTGCACAAGGACGTCCTTTAACGCAGCCACCTTCTCTTCAGACAGCAGCTCGCTGACGAATGTCGGTCGCGGATCGTTTACCGTCCCCAACTCGATTTTCTTGAGGTTATCTGCAGTGGTATGTATTCCATCCTCCAGTTCTTTCGGAGCTGGGGGAAATTCTGAGATTACCTCATCATTGCTGTTTTCGAGGCACCAAGGAAGGCTGTCCATGTTCTCGGGTTCTCCTTTTAGTAGTGTTATTATATGACAGGTGCGAATTCGCTTCCAGTCCCAATGTGGAACTGTTTTTTCTTTCATGGCCTTGGGCTCGTGTTTTTGTGGTGGCGTTATCCTCCAGTTGTCAGACAGAGCGAACTTGCCGAGCTGGTACTGATCTTCGACCCAATTCTTAAAGGTGAAGCAATTTTCAAGAGGATGCCCTATCACTCGGTGGTAAGAGCAATAGTTTGGGTCAGAGACTTCACCTGCTTGTTCGGGGTGCTTAGACTCCGGCAATGTAAGCATTTGGTGCTTTAGGGCAAGATCGAGTATCTTCTTCGTCTTTTCCCGAGGAAACGAGTATGCTCGACCCATTTTCTTCATGAGGGATTGGTCAATAACGCTCGATTCTCGTTTGCGTGGCTTCTTAGCCCTGCTTTGTTGCTGTTGAACGCCTCTTCGGCCTTTCGACTTGTTTCTGCCTCCGCGCCGAGCCCTTTTTGTATCAGGTTGCCATGGGGCAGCATCTTCGTCCTTTACTGCCTGTTGAAGGAGGCGCTGTGTTTTGGCTTTCTCATAGATTGCCATTTCACGATTGTGATCATCTCGGGCTTTTTGACCCGCTTCCCTTATAAGTTTGCCCATCTGGTCTTCAAATGATGGACTGGGCGGTTTTGCATCAGGAACTCTTTCTGTTTCAGGATTAGCGTTTTTCTCTTGAGCATCTGCTTCTTCACCAGAATTGTGCACGACGTAACAGTCGCGGAGCAGCTCTCATTTCCTGGAGCGAATGTATCCGAGCCCGATCGTCTTCAGCCTCCCATTAGGTAGCTTGTGCTGAGTTCCGGGGACGTTCCAAACCCTGTCATAGAATTTGGCCTTTCTAACGGTTTGTTCGAAAGGTATCCCCTGGCGTTCCAGCAGTCTCCTCAAGCCTTCCGTATAATATCGGGGTAGACGGATGGGCTGAAGTCTGTCCAGCGTTGGATCAGCACCGTGCCAAAGTTCTTTTTCCACCTTGTTTTCTTCGGAACGGTAGAATAGGATTGTCCTATCGCCTTTTCGTCCGGGAGGGATATAAAATGTCCGCAATTCTTCCACACTATCGTTGGCGAGCGCATCTAGTTCTTTATAATGTTCGAGCGGCACCATGGTTATCTGTAGACTTCGCTCTTCATCAGCAGAAGCTCGTATTGAAAGCCGAGCAGGGAATACAGCATGGACTTCGTCCTCAGAATCACTACCAAAGATCAGTGAAGGGGCGGATGGTCCCGGCTCGGTGTATTGGGGCGGACCCGAATAAATTATATCCTCTTCTTCCTCGGTATCACTGCCGAAGACAGGGATGGTTGCGTTAGTTTTATTCTCCGGCTTGACACCTTTCCGTGTCTTCGAAACTCGGCAAGAAGTATTTGGCATCTTCATACTTGCGAACTTCATTCACGGAAAACGGATTCAATTCTCCGGCCACGGTGTACTCGAGGCCATCCCTACAATACTTCATGCACTGATGCTGTGTAGAAGAGATGATATTGTACTCGTGTAGCCATGGTCGGCCGAGCAGAGCATTGTAGCACGTCTTGGCGTCTATAACATGGAATTTGATGTCTGTGACGAGCAACCCGAAGCGTAGCGTCAATATCACAGATCCAAGAGTTTTTTATGATTGAGAGTCGAATCCGGAGATGGTGATTTTGTCTCGGGCAAGGTGTTGGACACTCATGCAAATTTCCTTTAACACTCGCACATTGAGCAAATTAACAGACGATCCGTTATCGACCAGGATTTTACCTATCTTTATGTCATGGCAGTATCCTGAGACATAAAGGGGACGATTGTGGTCGCATGTCCCGAGGAGAAGGTCTTCATCACCAAAAGCAACGTCGGCTGTGTGCACTTCTTCTAATTCGTCCTTCATCTTTTCTTCGGCTAGGAAGGCTTGGAACTGGTCCGGATCTTGTAGCGCCTTAATCAAAGAATCTCTCGCCTCCTTTGATAGTAATAAGGCATCAAGGACGCTGAGTTGAGAGGGTAGTTTCCTCAGATGCGCCAGAACGTTGTAATCCACCTTATTTCTCTTCGGCGGGTTTTCGGCGTTTAACTCTTCCGCGACTCGGTCATCCAAGGCGATATCTTCGGAGATTTTCTCTTTCCCTTTGTCTTTCTTGTTTAGAGGTCCGAGATTCTTCTCAGGTAGCGTCCGATTCCGCAGCCGGATATTTTCGCAGACCATTGGCTCTTCTTCTTTTCCCGAAGTTGACTCTTTAAAGAGAGGGGCAAGTTCTAGCTCCTCATCAGAGTCGCTCCCAAATGTAGGCACTTGTGACCCGGCAGTGTTAACCATGTGGCAATTGCCGGCAGTTCTTTCAAGCCCTTCGGTCGTATTTCTTTGCTCCCGACGAATTTTACGCTTTTCCCGTTTAAAGCGTTGTTGATTAGCGACGTATCCTTGCCACCATCTATCGAAAGCCTTGCACTCTTGAGTGGGATGCGAGACCTTCTGATGATATAAGCAATAAGAGGGGTGCATTTCTACCACACCAGTAATTTTTCCTTCAGAGGATGGTAGCTTCATGCCCATTGATATGGCCTTAGCAAACCTCTTCTTTATCTTGAATTGGCTTTTGTCGATAGTGGAGGCGTTTTGCTCCAGCGGGATCATCTCAGCTCTTTCCTCAAGTCGCTGGCGCTTGGCCCTTTTGAATATAGCCGTCTCGCGTTTTCGATCAGCTTTACTTTTCAATCGAGCTTCACTAAGAAACACGTCAATCATTTCGATTGATAACTCCGGAACTCTTGACTCAGTATTTGCCCCCAGCGTTTTAGTGCCAGAAGTCCCTTCATCGTTCGTGATCGAATGGGAGATCATATGACAGCTCGCCACATATTCCTCGGATTCATCCGATGAACTTTCTCCCTCATCTTCTTTTTGAAAGACGTGATCAAGGAAATCTTGGAGCGTAATGGGAGTCCGCGCCTTTTGGTTGTATTCATCCAGCGCGTCGATTTGCTTTTGTAAGTCTGTGCGCTTGTCGCCAGGCTTCACGGGCTTCTTAGATTTCTTCTTCTTCTTTTTCGAAGATTTTGACGGTTGGCTATGAACGCTTGAACTACCACTATCGGTCTTCGGAGTCGGACGTGGCTTCAACATCCCCTCAATAACCTGCGGTTCCAAGGGGTTCTTCCACTTGACCGCTGGACAGGTCTGAAGATCGTTTAGCATCCTCTTTGTCTTGGCTGATAATACAACCTCCCAAGGAGCTTCTTCAATTACGGAGCATGTTTCCCCCGGCGTATTCGTCCCCTTAGAGGTGTGGGGTTGCGGGGGATTCACCTTCCATTTGTCGGAAAGCGCAAATTTGCCCTGACGGTACTGGTTCTCAAGCCAATTTTTGAAAACGTAGCAATCCTCGATGGGGTGGCCTAGCACTCGATGGTAAGGGCAGTAATTGGGCTCGTTGACGTCGCTCGGTTGCAACGGACGTTTTGGATCTGGCAGATTTATGAGTCTGTTGCGCAACGCCAGCTCGAATAGCCTTCTTGTTTTATCGTGGGGGAAGGAGTAAGGACGTCCTATCCTGTCCTCAAGGGGTACGTATGGGCGCGTATTGTTTGGACGAGCAACCGGCTTCGAGTCGCTCGGTTGTTGTTGAGCATTAGCGACAATGATCGCTTTTCCCTTTCCTTTGTCGTTTCGGGAGTCCGGCTTTGGGAGAGGGGGTTTATGGCCCATCTGGTCCATCTGCGCTAGTTTATCGATCAAAGCCTGGAAGGTAGTCGGCTTGAAGAACATCATAAACTGTGAGATGGTTGCTTGTGGATCAAGGGTTCCAACAAACATTCCCACCGCCGGAGCTTCTTCTATGCGCTGTTCGCACTACGACCATAGATTACGCCAACGTATAGCGTACTGAACCCATGTCTCGCCGGGTTTTACCCTGGCGTTAATTAGTGCCGTCATTGGGGTACGCTCCCTGGCACTTGCGAAACGTTGGGTAAAGAACAGCTCCATCTCCGCAAAGGTTTTAATAGAGTCGTTGGGGAGCTCAGAATACCATTCGAACGCCGTATCTGACAAGCTTCCAACAAATTGGCGAAGCAACAACTTGTCATCGCCGCCGGTGTTTCCGCAGAGCGCTCTGAACTGGGCGACATGTTGATGAGGATTGCCCGTCCCCTTGTAGACATGGAACTTAGGGATTGTATAGCCTGTCGGGTACTTGATTTGATCGTACCAACCCGGATATGGCCGTCCTGTCTTTACGACCTGACCGGCTGCTTCAGTCGCCTGATGCACCCGTATTTGCTGGGCGATGTATTCATCCAAATCAGCTTTTGATATGGTATCCTCTTTAGCTGCGGATAGAGCCGGTGGGGGATTTGATGTCTCTCCCCTATCGTCTCCAAGGACGATCGGGGGCTCTTCAGCAGGTGGATCTTGTTGAATCATCATACCCACCATATCCTGGAACAGGAGGGCCATCTTCTTTATATTGGCTGCCTGCTCCGCAGCTTCTTTATCTTTCTTTTCTAGTACGCGCCGAAGGAATTCGGCGTCCGTTTCTTGTTCCTGACGCTCTTCTGAAGAGGTTCCAGGGCTTTCGTTTGGCCCAGTAAGTGCAGCCATAGCGCTCATCATCTCCTGGAGCTTCTGTTGCTGCTCCTGAGCCTTGGTCACTGACCGTGTAAGTGGTCTATGGCCCGTGGACATACGGCTGTCTTCCTTTCCTGATGTCATGTAAACCGTATGAACTGTTATGCCCCCTGACTTGGGGCGTTTAGTTTCACCATTTTTAACCTTTGCCGCTGACACGGGAGTCTTTTCTGGCCTCCTTCTTTTGTGGGCTGTTGAGGTTAAGGGAACCGTTGAAGGGGGTACCCTAGCAGCTGCTGTCCCCTGCTGTCTAATGGGACAATCCTTGTCTTTTTCCACCTTCGCCTTTTTCTGGCGATGAAAGTGACCTGAGTCAATCACAGAGTCTTGAACCCTTCGCCAAACTTTATAAATCCTTGAAGACAGCCGTTGAGGGGGCTGTTCCTGCTTTGTTTCAGGAGCTCTCTCCACAGGCGGAGGAGATCTTTTCAGTTTAGCGGTTGGAGAATTCTTCCGCACCCTCCTCAGCAGTTCAAAGCTGTTCCCAGTTGGGACAGCAGCGTTGACTTCCACTACGGGAGCCGGTGGAGTTAGCCCTGAGGGGGAGTTGCCCCCTGCCTTCCTCACTCATTGCCAATGGCGACGTCGAGCACGACGAGCCGCTGGGACTGGCTCGGAGATTGTGATAGCTTCCTTTTGCCCCCTGTCCGAATGAAGCGTCGTCGGTGTTAACCTTTTAAAAATTGAGGTCGGCCCTTGCGGGGTAATATCCAATCTGTCAAAGACAGATCTTCGAGCAGGGACAGGAGCAGGAATCGTCAGTCTTGAAAAGACTGATTCTTTGACAGGGGAAGCCGCCTTGACGACTTCTGGAGCAGCAGTCATTGCCTTCCTTGGGACAGCCAGTTTAGAGTTCTGATCCAGCCTGGCGAAAACCGAAGCTGTTGGTTTGGCAGCAGGCGACCCGTTGACAGGGGTCGTGGTAGCAGTGAGTCGGTCGAAGATCGACTTCTTGTTCATCTCTGGTGCGGGTATCGGCATAGAGAAGCTTGTCGGTGGGATCATGGTCCCGAAGAAAAAGCCAGTGGTGGCTTGGGTCACCTGGTCTACTGGCATAGTGAGGAAGGAAGCCGCTTGGGGCCCATATGCTACACCTCCGGGAGAGGTGGAGCGTCCATTGCAGTGGCACTTCGAGTAGTTGGTGCAGTTGGAGGCCATTGAATCTTGAGCTCTGTACCAGACAGAAGACCAAATCTTAGTAACTTGAAATCCGAAGGCAACCATTTAACAAACCGCGATTGGTTAGTGAAGACGACACACGAAGTGTGGAGTGGAAATAGGAAAAAGGTCCCACCAGGCGTGCCAGAATCTGTTCCCCTCTGAATGGCGGCGCACAAGACTACGATGTCCTGACGCTGAGATTCGGAGCAGATGCTATTTGGTTTTATCCGTCCACCTCTCCGAAGATGCCAAGTTGATTTATGGCACCGTGTATCGGAGGTTTAGACGGATGCGGCCGATGTAGCAGACTTCGTCAGATTCCCCCTCGCTTGAGGGGTTTTTGATTGTGGGGACGCTCTTCCCTGCAGGCGCAAGCCCCTGCAGTTAATTACGCTACCGCATCGCGGTAACAACTTTCTCCTTCTCCAGAATTTCACTTCGTGTCGTGTGTGTTTGTTTTGTTTGTGGTTGCCCGTGGATTGTATACGGAGACTGAGTAATGCCGTCGCCCGTAGGACGTGGATTAGTCCAAATCCGCATTTACTTAGATTTGGGTTTGGTGTTTTTAGTTTAAGGATGCATTAGTCGCGTTGCGACTAAGATCAACTTAAACGTTCGTTAAGGATACATTAGTCTTGTTTGGGACTAAGATCGACTTAACGTAGTGATATATGGCCATCAGGACTCGTCACCTCTCTGACGTCGTTGAAGGATTTCGACGACAGGTGTCAGAGGAGCTCAGAGATGTACCCTTGAACCAAAGTTGATTTGGAGTTTTATCATTCATTTAAATGTCTAAGGATACGTTAGCCGTATTTGGGGGTAAGATCAACTTAAACGGGACCGTTTAGATCCGGCAAAAGAGCGTTTGGAGGCTCTATTGTTCCAGTTTAGGGACGTAGTGGTCCATAGGTAATTTAGGGATGTTGCGGTCCATGCTCCAGTTTAGGGACGTGGTGGTCCATCGCCAGTTTAAGGACGTTGCGGTCCATCGCCAGTTTAAGGACGTTCCGGTCCGTCGCCAGTTTAAGGACGTGGTGGTCCATCGCCAGTTTAAGGACGTTCCGGTCCGTCGCCAATTTAAGGACGTGGTGGTCCATTATTAGTTTAGGGACGTTCCGGTCCGATATTAGTTTAAGGACATTCCGGTCCGATATTAGTTTAAGGACGTTTCGGTCCAATATTAGTTTAAGGACGTTTCGGTCCACGAGTTTAAGGACCCCGCAGTCCATTGTACGTGTATGGTCGTTGGGACCCGTCACCTCTCTGGCGACGTTGAATGATTACAACGACGTGTGTTAGAGGAGTTCGGAGATGTACCCTCGAACCAGTAGTAAATTGATTTAAGAGAGCAGTCTTGCTCAGTCAATTTAATTTGAGGACTAACGGCCAAAATTGGGCTAAGTCCAGTTGAAAAATATTCAACGCCTTTTATTTGTTTCTGGTCTATTAGACCTGTGCTAGGGCTTGGCCCATTTTTAAATAATGCATTGCATCAATTTATTTTTTGTTTGGGCTTTGCTCATGATTGATGCAGAGCATCAATTTATTCTGGGCTCTGCAAGGCATCTGCTTTGTTTGGGCTCTGCCCCTTTTAAAATGCATGGCGTTTATATTATTTTGTTTGGGCTCTGCCCATTTATAAATGATGCAGAGCATCAATTTAATTAGGCCTGCTTGGTCTTTTGACTTGGGCCTGGCCCTTTGAGAAATGCATTGCATTTATCAGGCGGTTTGCGCCAATCACTGAGCGCAAGCGCTTATGGTTAGGACACGTGTCATGCTCTAGTAAGCGCAAGCGCAACAGCGCAATGCGCTGCGCTAGTGCGCTATGCTGTTGCGCTGCTGACACGTGGCGCGCTCTGGTGAGCGCAAGCGCAATAGCGCAGTACGCTGCATAAGTGGGCTGCGCTGCTGCGCTGCTGACACGTGGCGTGCTCGGTGAGTTGCGCCAATTCTAGAGAGCAAAGCTCTATTTTAGGAGCGCATAGCGCAAGTAGCTGACACGTGGCGCTCTCTCAAGAGCGCAACAGCGCAGTTTGGAAGTGCAGAGCACTAAGAATCAGAAGTGCAAAGCACTATTTAATTTCTTGATCTACATTTAGATCAAAGAAAAATAAATTTTTCTCTTTTGTTTCAAGAATCAGAGGTTCATAAAAAAGTGCAAAGCACTATTATTACTTATTTATATATATATATATATATATATATATATATATATATATATATATATTTTTTCTTATTTAAAATTATTGATCTTGTTCTTAGATCAATAATCTATCCATAAGAGAATTTTCTCTTTTTTTCTAAAGGTTTTTACCTTCTGTTGTTCTTGAGGAGTTTTCAAGAGCTTTCTTCTTTCTCTCTCTCTTTTTTTTTTTAGAAGGATGATGATGATGCCTCTGAATTGAGGCTTATGGTCCTTTTTATAGTGCCCATAAATTAGTTAGATTTGTTGAAGAGATCTCTCTCTGAATGATTTGGGGAATTTTCCCCACCGTTGGATCTTTGATCCAAGGGCTTCTGTTTTGCAGAAGAAAATCTTCTTGTTTTAACAAGAACAGAAAAGATTTCTTAGAAATTTAATTCTGTTTGGCGCGGATGCTTCAGCGCGTGACACGTGTCGCGCAGCGCACAGCGCAGCGCAACTGCGATAGCGCAGATGCGCTGTCGCGCAGCGCACAGCGCAACTGCGCTAGCGCATCTGCGCTGACACGCGTCGCGCAGCGCACAGCGCAGCGCAACAGCGCAAGAGCATCTGCGCTGACACGCGTCGCGCAGCGCAGTGCATGCGCAACCGAAGCGTTGCTTCCTTTAAACAGAGCTTTGCTCTGATAGGGCGCGTCCTCTTGGGCGCAGCGCTGATACATCTGCGCCTGACACGTGGCGCGTTGCGCTCAGCGCAAAGGATCTGAAGCGTTGCTTCATTTATTAAAGTTTAAATTTTGGGAGAATCGGAAGCGTCGCTTCTCCTGAGATATCTTTTCATCTCCTCTTTTCAAGTCAAACTTGTATTCCCGAAATTCTAATTTCCCGGGCCTTGGAAATGATTTCATTACGCACAGAATCTTCTGCGCCTGGGTCTATATATATAATTCGAGGCTGAGCCTTTTCGTCTCTCATTTTTAAAGAACTTCTTCAATCATGGCTTGCAATCGCCCTCATTCCCGCCGACAACCATGGGAGGTGCCGATTCGGGACATTGTTCCCCGCTTCGCTGCGCGCTTGGTAGACTCCTCTCTTTCAGATGAACAATGCGATGCCGCCATGTACGAGCTTTCGACTCATGTGGGGTCTCCTTTGCCTCCGAGTTCTATTTGGCTTCGGATGATCCTTGCCTCGGTGCTCGCCGACATTCCCCCTCTTCCGGCGGAGATGTCCTCGGCAGTACTTGATGTGGCCGAGGATAAGATCGAGAGCTTTTTCGAAGCGCTCTTGATCACCAAAGCCGTGAGGGACTTCTCCTTCTACTTACTGAGCCAGATACGGGCTCGTCGGGTCGTCATCGCCACTTTTTCCCAGGAGTGCGGCGTCGACCGTTGGATGGCTACCCCTCGGGAAGATCGCCGCTTCGACGTGATGGAGAAGGCGGAGAGGGAGCTGAATAATTTTCTTTTCCTTTTTGTGAACCCTTGTCTCTCTGATCCCGTATTCGGTGATCTTTTTTAAATGTAATAACAATAAGAATAAATAAGAGTTCTTTCATTTTAGCTCTCTGTTGTGATTTTCTTTTTTAATCAAGCACTTCATTGTCTGTTAAGGGTTCTTTCATTTTAGCTCTCTGTTGTGCTTGTGCATCGTATGATTTTAATTCGTTATTATCAAGTACACGTAACTTTGCATGGATAAATTGCCTTTGGCATTTAAGCCTCTCCTTCTGCGCTAGCGCATCTGTGCTGACACGTGTCGCGCAGCGCACAGCGCAGCGCGACTGCGCTAGCGCACTAGCGCATTTGTGCTAGCGCATCTGCGCTGTCGCGCAGCGCAGCGCAACTGCGCTAGCGCATCTGCGCTGACACGTGTCGCGCAGCGCTGTGCATGCGCAACTGAAGCGTTGCTTCCTTTAAACAGAGCCTTGCTCTGATTGGGCGCGCCTTCTTAGACGCTGCGTTGACGTATTAGCGTCTGACACGCGGCGCGTTGTGCTCGAGACTTGAAGCGTTGCTTCAAAAACTTTGCATTTTGAATTTGAACAGAGCTTTGCTCTGATTGGGCGAAACAGTCCTCCACCTCCATAGCTCCGCAATGAAGTCTCCTCGCTGTCCAAATGGAAACCCGGACTCTAGCGTCGGCTTCATCGGAGAAATGGGCGGGCAAGGTCGTCGGCTTCGTGCCGAAGATGATCTACGTCGAGGCATCACAAGATCAAGCTCCAACTTCACCTAGCCATGAAAACTTGTGAAGGAAACACCCTATACTACTTGGCAAGAGGTAGAGGATGAAGAAATAGGAGGTGGGTTCACTTTAGAATTGGATTTCTCATTCATTTCATCAAGTTGCCATTGATGAGGCAAGCTTTTCTTCAAGTAGAAGATGAAGAAGATGATGAAAAGAATATGATAAGTTTCTTAAAATAAAAACCAATATGATACTTATCATAATCTTAACCTTAGTTAGGTGTAGAGAATAAACCATGGTTAGGGTTAATGGTTAGGTTTAGGAAAAGAACAAGAATGGTCAAGCTTTCAACACATCATGAAGTTTCCACAAAACTACAAAATAAGCCACCATTCTCATTATCTTTTCTAAATGAAATAAATGAATAAATGAATAAATAAATATGGAAATGAAGCAAAAGAAACCCTAACCATTGACCAACCATGGTTTAAACTATACACCAAACTATCATGTATCATCAAACATGATACAATCAAATGCACAAAAGTATATCATATATACAATGTGCACTTCAAGTGAGAAAATCCTTTTTAAGTGAACCTTTATTAGTTAATGTAAAGTGATATATCAAATATATAATTATGCATTAAATCATTAAATCAACACTTGATTTAACGATCCGGTCATATCGCATATAACCGACTAATATACAATGTATCGGCTTATCGAATCATTCCTCGATTCGATAACTAGGTTATATCGCATACAACCATTCGATACAATCACCGCGAGAATAAAATACGGTATCACATACACGCATTATTCTCGGTCCCGCACATATCTCATATGCACTCCTATTTCGTTTCGCTTGAGCCAGGAAACCTCTGTGTAGGACTCTAAAGACTCGTCAATACGCCGGTAGCAGATGATGATCATATCAAACACCCACAAGCCGCAAGCGGTCTGCTAAACGTAACGGCCACCCGGGTATTGAGCGATCAGAAGATCGACGAGCAAGCCCGCTCACACTCCTGTGAATCCAACCAGTAACACTTACCGTACAGTCCGGTCTGATCGTCTGATATGTCGCATATCTCGTCTAGGGGTGGTAAACGTCAGACCCCAATAGCTCGATAAGTCGTATCGATATGAGGTCTATAACAGTTCGAGAAACTACTGGTAACACTTACCAGTAAATCTCAGCAACCCTGGCCAAGGATTTCCGGTTATAGCCAATCGAACACAGCGCAACATCAACTCCCTATACCGGGAGAGACGAATCCCCTCCTATCGCTCATTGCCTCCATGTGATTCGGGACTGTACCCAAAAACCACCGTTTTGCACGCCCTCTTGGACGTGGTAAGGTGGAAATCAAAGCACAGTGGGAACCACACAAGACTCTATGACGATCTCGGGTCAACAGACTAACCTGTACCAGTGTCACCAGTGAACTGCCATCTGACGTAAGGTATAATACCATCTGGGAGTTCTCGGCGAGTCCGTCCAGTGTACCCAGTCTCCACTGAGCACCCGTATATCATCTCTGATGTCAAACACCAATGGATATGGGATCATCCATCGCCCATCTGTATGGGTCGAGAAGGTATACGCTAGTCTACTCTGGTATATCGATGCCCCGTCTCGATATACCCACGACTAGGGACCTTGAAGGATGTACTTATGGACTACCCTGTCCCCACTAGTATGATCCGCATCATAGTCCAGATAGTCAAGTACACATCCTAGGGGTTTTACCAACATGTAACAGAGAGACTGTCAGTATACACGTTAAGGTAAAGAGCAACCAGATAGCATACTATCATGTCGAGCAAGAAAGTCCTCCCTATATATGTCCCAGTATCCACTACAATATACATCCTATGTATAGTAATGGCCTCTAGGGCATACATATAACTAACAGTATAATAGTGCTATGGTGTTACAAGAGTCTCATTACTAACCCATGAATATGCCCGTGTTTCCTTATCCCTGGAAGACAGCCTTGGGTCTGTAAATACTTCTGTTAGATTGTACTATCTTGACCTGAACTTCTCATGAGTCCGATTACTAACTTATGAATGGACCCGTATTTTTTTATCCCTGAATGATAGCCTTGGGTCTGAGAATACTCTTACAGTTATACTATCTTGACCTGAACTCGACATGAAACTATTTGAATACTTGAAACTCGTGAATCTCGTGAACATGACATGTAAAATATACAATATATATATATATATATATATATATATATATATATATATATATATATATATATATATATATATCATGGGGATGGGGTAGCACGAAGAATGGGGGTATTTATGTGTAACGGAGGATCATATCTTGTTACTCATGGTACCGGAAAAAAACGGTACATTGCATTATATATAAATCTTGAATCCTGTGTTGCTGTTGTTCCGTGGCATTACGGAATATCGTTACATAATAAAGCTCTCACAAATCAAGTTTATACTTATAATTAATAATATTGAAATCTCGAATATCGTGATACTCTAGTTATCTTGCATTAATTAACACACGTTACTTATTTGATATGCACACCACCGTCCACTGCTTACAGTTATTCTCATGCCTAGTATTATGTATACCATATTTTGTTTCAAATATTTTTCTTATATAAAATGGAGACTTAGACTTACCGAACTTTAGTTTGCTGACGATATTCATGTTTTCTGTTTTCTTTTTCTGGCGAATGTCATCAAAAGACAGTGGGGCAAGATAAGAGGCTAGGTACGAGATGGTACCAACTGAGGAGGATAGTCAATATTTTTCTAGTCAAGCCGAGTTTTAGTTTTCCTTTTCAGTTAGTGTGCATAAAGGTTTAAAGCGTTTTCCTTTTAACACTTGTTTATTTATTTAAAATCGTTAAGACTTTTATTAGTGAATTTGAAACTTATAATAAATGTTGATGGATGATATTTATTTAATTTAAATTATTGTTGGTTTTATATTTATTCTGCTTAATCCAGACGCTTAGCATATTCATATCGGGAAAGGGTGCTTTTCGGTATGAATATGTCGCGAACATGTCGTCCTCATTTCACGTTTTTGGAAAACAAGACGTGACAGAGCCCTAAAAGAGAAAGTGAACACAAATTAATGCTTTGAGGATAAATTCATGGATCCAGGAAGCGAGTGAGCGAGTGTGGGGTATGCTTGGATGAGACCTACAAGCCAATTCCCAAAAAAATTTAATAACAATAACAATAATAATATACATTGTTTGTTGAACGAGTGATAAATAAGTTTTAGAGTTTGATGTAATACACGCTCTGGCAAATGATAATTTTAAAGCATGCATGCGATACCATCTTCTCTTGTAATCTAGTGTGAAATTATCTTTCGAATTGATACAGGAAATATTTATGACAATAGAAAAGGGCACAAATTTAAATCACATTTCAGAAACAAAGAATCAAAATTCACGCCTGATTTGAATTCAACCTTACAAAAAGCCGAGGAATGGAAAATTATGCACTTCTTATGAACTTCAAATATGACAATAATAGCAGCAGCACAACATCCGATCAAAAAGATCATTATACTTCACAAACAGTCCTCAGAAACCTACAGCATCACACAACAGATCAATAAAAGGAGCAGCAGCAGAGAGACGAGAAATCAAATTTTGATGAAAAATTGAACATTAAAGAAAATAATTACTTGCAAAGAGAAAGGGGAAATACAATTAAAGGGTAACTAACAATGTCTTATTGTACATGGAAAGTACCAAATACTAAAGATGGTTTTCCATAATACAGATTCAAACATCTAAAAAAAGACTATTGCACAGATTAAACAGGCCTGAAGCCAAAGTAAAATTATAAATATAGGGTACAAGAATCCGAGGGTATGACCAACCCTCATGTTCAAATTAGAAACCGCTGTGGATAAGCATTACCTCTTAACAAGGCCATGATATGCAAAACTATTATTTGTCGTCTGCTTCAGATTCTTCTTCCTTTTTATTTCCTTCTTCCTCATTATCCCCCTTATTATCCCCCTCTTCCTCGCCGTCATCTTCCTCATCATCTGTCATGTTGTTTATTACTTCTTCAATAATACTCTTCACTTCCGCCTTTCTATCCATTACGTCCATTTTAAAGTGAGCCCCTGCATCAGTAAAACAACAAGCAATGAGACCTAGTTTACTTCAACAGACAATGGCTAGAAATTCATAACATCCATAAAGAGATGTCCAACATGCCTAGCTTCTTGAGAATATCAGCCATGGTTGCCTGCATTTAAAACATTTCATTCAGCGCCTTTGGATCAAATCTTAAATCAAGGAGGGGAGGTGGGCTATGGACTGCTTACAGTATTGAAATCCACTTCTTTAAGTATGCTGCTGATCACAGTGTGCAACTCTTCGGTGCTAGGCCCGACACTTTTCTTGCCTTTTCCTATAAATTATGGCAAACAATTAACAAATAAGAATGTAGATGATGGCTACAAAGATTAACAAACAAAAGAGCATCTGCTGTTTCGAGAGCATGCACATGGTAAGAAAACCAGTGGTCTCATTGGGTAAGAAAAACCATCGCTTTTCATGAATTTACAATATAATGGCAGGCAGACGATGGGGGAGGGGGGGTGTTGTTAGAAAATGTGGAATATATTTAGTTCCACCATTGGCCTATATTTAGTTCCGCCATTGGCCTTTATTGCGTCTTTTGAACTGGACATACATGATTTTCTACAGAAAAACTATCATCTTTCTCCAGATTCCAGACCTTATCCAGTCAAGGAGAATTTGGAAGACAACGCCTCATCATTTAGGATTATAGCAAAGACTGTTCTGTTCATAGTTTCTACGATTAGAAATTTGGGAATAATTCGGGCGAAGTTCATGGTCATGTCAGAAGACGGTCATACAACAACTGAGCCTTTTATCCCAAGCATATGGAGTAGGCTACATGAACCAACATAAGAAGACGGTCATACAGCTTTGATAAATCTATGAGTTGTCGAGAGCAATTTAATGGAATAAGGTTTAAATAGCGATGATGACAATATTCAAAAGTACAAGAAAATAAAAGGTAGAAGGCGCATGCTAACATAATTTCTTTTTTTAATTATAAAAGAAACTGTGCTACCTTGTTTCTTGGTGGAAACCTCTGCCGCAGGTTGAGCTTCTTTCTTCTTCCTTGCCTTTTTCTCTGTGGTGGGTGCCTTCTCTTTAATCTGGCCTTTCTTTGTGTGCTCTTTTTTGGATTTAGAAGACTTAGATGGGCCTGAATCGTTAGCATCTACAGAAGCTTTCTTCTTTGAAGGCTTCTTGTTATCCTCCTTTATTGCTGGAGCAGCCTTTTCCTTTGTGACCTTTGAACTCTTTTTGGCCTGCTCATTTGTACAACTATCTTCTGTCGCTTGAGCAGCTTCCTTTGAGTCAGGTTTTGAAGGGCTCTTACTAAGCTTTACAGAAGAGTTTTTCTTATTAGATGAATTCTTTCCTTTGTCTTCAGGTTCAGGATCGGTAGCATCTTCTGGCTGTGTCTCATCAGGGATTTTCTTTTCCTCTGATTCATTTTCCTCTTCTTCTTCTTCTAGCTTATTATGATCACTCTCCTCTTCTCCAGAAAATACATCTTCTGCGCCGTCAGAACCACCAGAATCTTCATGGTCATCTTCCTCCTTGGTTTCAAGTGCTCCTTTTTGTTCCTCAATTTCAGCCTTGGTGCGTCTTTTACGTTTCTGGATACCAACAGTATATATTCATCAAATCATGGCTCCCAATAAATTAATAAATATAAATTGTTGAAGTGAATATTTGAGATGCTGAAAGCAGTTGGCTGCACAAATGCATTTAGGGGCATTGAAATAGCAAGTTCAGATACGCAAGTCACTGCAAAACTCTCAGCTCCTTTAGCAGAATAAGGGATTTTACTAAAATCTGAACATCAAATGAGATTAGTGTTTTTCAGCTTTCAGTAATTTTAACAGATGTCTATGAATTTTGAAGGAAAAAATAATTTATTTAATAGAAATAATAATATGCACATACCAATTTAAGCTCATGCATACTGCATCAGACGTAAGAAAGAAGGAATATTGGATTCATAGAAAATACTAAACATTAGTTATCCATCAGGAACTGAGAAAGCATCTCTGCAGATTTAAAATACTATTAATTAATTAATGGTAAAACAAAATCTTGTTGAAGATCACAAATGATGAAATAATATACAATGAAGCCAAGGGAAAAAGGATCAAAAGTGAGATGCAAAAAAATGCATGGAAATTGACTTTTGTAAGTGCTCCATCTTCCAGCTTGGAGTGCACTTGTAGACTTGTAGTGATATTGTATTTAACATATTTGTTACTGTTTTAAATAAGGAATATGAAGTCGTATACATATAATATTGTTCAAATAAGAAACTAAACATCCATAACGGTCCAATTCAGATTGAATAAATGGCATATAACGGCGAAATATTTGGGAATATTAACAAACAGGGATAAAAGGCAGGAGAGAAATTGATTAGGCCCTTAATTTTGTTCACTTGTATAAGTAATATAAAAATATATAAAATCACATGAACCTGGCTTGTGATAAGTAAAATGCCGCATTATGCTCTATTAGAGATATATGTCTGCTATGAAGCATGGATACTTGTAAATCCCTCATGAATCATCCCCATTCACATATCGGAGTCGGAAACTCTTCGAGATATTCAACGCGTTTTCAAATGTCTCACCAACCTCACTCGAATCGACGCCTCCTTTTTATCTCAAAGATTAAGGCTCCCAAAAATTTGAAAGCACATTGAATATCCAACATAATACCATTATATATATATATATATATATATATATATATATATATATATATATATATAAATTAAAAATCAATATATAAACATATCCCGTATCCTAAATTTTTGGGAAATTGCGAACCCGTATTGTATTGTATCCCGTATCCAAACCCATGCTACATAGCGTGTCTGTTTGTGTGCGCATGTGTTCAATATAAAGGTATGTTGGGACGTGTATTTGAGTACTTCAAATAACTTTTTAGAAGCATAATATCCATATCCATGAATCCTCATTTTAACCACATGGGTCATATATCCATATTTGGGATACAAGACAAATATGAAATCGGTTATAGGCTGGATAGAAAGGAGTATCTAATGCTTGTTTTCACCCATGTACTCGGGAGTGAGGGTCTAAAATCATGTCAACATATTTTATACAAGGAAAGTTTTAACAACGATTTTGAGAATGACAACCAATTTTCATTAGTAAGGTAGTTGTGATGCATCCAGCATGCAGTACAAATTTCACCAATATATTTCATGGAGAAAAATGCATGGTATAACTTTTGCTGGTATCATTATATAAAAAATTGTCGACAAGCAAACAAAGAACAAGAGAGTAAAACTAGTGATCCAATTTCTGAAGGATGCAGTTTTCATCAAGTAACCAAACCGATTGAGACTTACCAGCATCTCATGTATCAATAACCGGAATTAAGATGTGAATAAATAGTCATTACTGAGTCAGATTAAGAAGGGAAACAAATAATAAATAAACCGTTTAAATTTTTGAAGTTAAAAATGGATGTTCAAACCTTGATTGCTTTGTCTGAAGATGCATCTTCAGCTGTTTCTTGACTAACTTTTGTTCTGCTCCGGCGCTTCTTTCCCTTCTGGGGAAAAAATTAAAGTATCTCATGAAATTATATTGCTAAAAGTACATAATATGCAGGACATCTGAAAACCAGCAGAAAGACAAAACCTTCTCTTTCTCAGCAAGAAGCAAATCCCTAGTAGCATGTGGAGATTCTAGAAATTCAAGTAACTTTGCAGAGACTTCCTCCTGAAGTTACAGCACGCCATTGTAAATTAAAGTTCATTAGTGTCCCTAAAATATTAAAACAAAAAATATTAGTGGCCCTTGAAGGTTATTTTTATCAGCTTGTAGAACAAACCTTCTTGGTGGTGGCTCTTGGAAATTGGATATCAAGCAGATCACAGAAATCAATCAACCTCTCTTTGTTATGTCTATCAAGCCTTTCCTTGAGTTTTAACTTATGTTTTTCCTGCAGGAAGGCAGTAATGCCTGAATGAGAAAACAAGATGAACAAGAAAAATATATAATGGAATCAAACTCTTTCATGGGCAGGAGCGAGTGTAGTTTAAATTTGCATGAGTAACATAAATGAGACATAAAATGCAACATTCAACCATGAATCAACGTCTTGACAAAACAACATGGTTTTGTTAAAGAACAAACAATTTCACTACCTCATTCTCAGTCCATACGAAGCCTGAGAATTGTTGGATATTTCTTTTCAAAACATGTGCCTGAAAAGGAAAGAAATGTTGAATGTTTAGAACAAAGAACAGGAAGAAAAAAACACGACAATAGAGTTATTGTACAAGAGATTTACATTCGATTTCCTGCCAAAAAGGATTGTATGAAGAGCTTGTAAATTTTCATCCGCTTTTCTTTTTGATAGCTTGAACGCCACTGGAGCAGTTAAACAACAGAAAAGAAAATGTTGGTTCCAACTAAAAATCTAATCTAATCTATCTAAAATATTCCTAAAGAAAAAATAGAATAACTTTTTGGTACTCCATCCATGTATTCATACCCATACTTTATTTTGCACACTCATAACGTATTCATACCCATACTTTATTTTGCACGCTCATAATTTGTTTTCTTACACAAACTATAAATTATATGGTGTTACAGTGAAACTAATTAACAAGTACAGTGGTAACATCCAATATAAATTCAAACCAATTTGTTAAGTGCCATCTAATATGCATTTAATAACTAAAGGAGAGAGATAGTGAATGTAGTGCTAATAGCAATTGGCTTTTTATCTACTCATATTCCTTGCCTCCCCCTCTTCTCCTCCATTAGAAGAACCCTTCTCATTCTTTTAACTTCTTTCTTCTATTAATAGCCATCTTTGTATTTTATAAATCAATTATTACATTGTTATTAACAAAGAAGAAGAGACATAACACAAGGCATGGTAATAATAGCCATCTTTCAATTGTTATATATATATATATATATATATATAAACAAGAGGGTGATTACATATATTTTATTTATAAGTGTACACGGACTTTTGATATAACTGAGTTCTAATAATAATACTCAAACCTTGTTGGGCTTTGTCCCATTTTATATCTTATACCTATGTATCACTCATAGTTTTTCCAATATGAGACTATTTTACTCTCATATCTCAACACTTCCCCTCACATACAACCATCACTTTTTCTTGGTGTGGTTGTCACGTGGACTGCACAACACTTGTAGAGATTTGCTCTTGGTGTGGTTGTCACGTGGACTGCACAACACTATATATCCAATATGGACGAATGTCCAAATGTCCAATACGTGTCAGAATGTCAGACGCGAACACGGCAAGCAAATAGATGTCCGTGCTTTCTAGTATGGTATTGATTCGGTGTAGATTTTATTTTTGACATTCTACTACAGTTTAGTCACTTGCTGATTAGGAAAGGTTATTTCTTTTTTTTACTAAATTTCTCTATAAACATTGAAAAATCGAATGATTTTTTTTATGTTTGCATAGATATAACTATTACTTCTTTTATTTTTCCTTCTCAAATTATGAATCAGTGATGAGTGATCATTTTACTTTTCTTATGGATTACTTGCTCATTGAATCTCAACTTAAAGCAACCATCTAAAATTGAAGAAAGAAGTAAAATCTACTAAACGGATTTTAATGGTCCTCATTGCTAAATTTACTCAAAATCTTTGAATATGACGGAAAATTGGTAATGTAGGATATAACAAGGAGATGAATTTCCAAACATAAAGATCTTTTGTTATGTGGTGGTATGATAGTAAACTTGAAGCTTACTCATGACTTCAGAACATGTTAATAAATGAAGAAAACTTTCCTTCTTCTCAAGGTTTTGTCTCACCTACTTTCTACTCTTTGATGTTTATAATGAAAAGCCAAACTCAAAATCTACTGAAACTGGTATTTAAACACCTAAATCTGTATTATATACCTTCTGTCTCGTTTAATACATCCCAAATAAAAACTCATATTGCTCCTTACTACCCATTATTTTGGCGCTATACGCCCAATAAGATGTAGTGATGCTGCATAGTGCATCCCATTTTGATGTGAAAAGACTAGGAGTAGACCCAATAATTTAGGCAAACGCTGCAACTAAACATGTTGTAAGCAAGACATGTTGTTCCTGGACACTATGAGCTGTTAAAAGTATCGAAGCAGCGCAACCACTTAAATTACAGTGTGATTCGATACCAATAAGCAATAAATTATAATTGATGTATGGTAAATGGAAAGAGCCGAAGAAAAGTGGGAATGCAGATGAAAGTAGCACTTTATTTGTTTGGATACAAGAAAGTAAGTTGAAAGTGGATGGCGCTTTCTTGCCGCATAGGATAGTTTCTTGCCACATAAAGTGGGGAAAGTGATAGTTCATACATTCTTTATTATTTTCTTGAAGCAATTTTTATTAATTTAATCCTAATATATCATTTTTACATCTTTAATCTTGTTGCCACATAAGCTCCAACTTTATCATCTTTCTGACTTTCTTTAGGGGCCGTTTGGTTGCAAGATTATGAAATTTGGATTTCAAAATAATACGGTTGAAAATTTCTGGATTTGGATAATTTGTTATTTGGTTAGTATTGAATTCCTAGTATTGGATTTGTAGATCCTTGTGATCTTTGTTTGGTTGGTGAAAAAAAGAATTTGGATTTGAGGATTTTTGAAAGAGATAGATAAAGAAAGGATTATTAAATAAATAATACTCAGGTCCCATCTAAAAATACAATGAATAGTACAAAATCCTTGCAAATTCTCCAAACTTTTTAAGATTCAAGAATTCTTGTTTTGTGGTTGGCCCCCCATAAAAAACAAAAAAAATCCTACAAATCTAAATCCCACAACCAAACACAAAATTATGGAATCCTCTTAAATTTTTAGATTCCACAATCCAAATCTCCCATAATCCTACAACCAAACAGGCTTTTATAAGGCTGTTAGGTTGCAAGATTATGAAATTTGGATTCCAAAATAGTACGGTTGAAAATTTCTGGATTTGGTAATTTGTTGTTTGGCTGGTATTGGATTCCTAATATTAAATTTGTAGATTCTTGTAATCTTTGTTTGGTTAGTGAAAAAAATACGATTTGGATTTGAGAATTTTAGAGAGAGATAGATAAAGAGAGAATTATTAAATAAATAAAATATCCGGATCCCATCTAAAAATACAATGAATAGTGCCAAATGCTTACAATTTTTTTTAGGATTCAAGGATTCTTGTTTTGTGGTGGGGCCCCCAATAAAAAAACAAAGGAATTCTGCAATTCCAAATCCCACAATCAAACACAAAATTATGGAATCGTCTCAAATTTTTGGATTCCACAAACCAAATCCTTCATAATCCTAGAACCAAACAGGCCCTGAGCAAACAAACAAATTTTTCCCACTTTCCTAAAAGTTAACTTTTTCACTGCTTTCTTGCTTTCTTATCTTTTTCAAGTTTGCCAAACTTGAGCAAACTCCTTGCTTTGAAAACTTAGTGCCAAAAATGCAGCATTTTAATCAAAGTAAATAAAATAAAAGTATAAAATCAGTCAGAGATCTGTACCATTCGGAATATCCTTCAGCTTCGTTCCAGAACCCTGAAACACGATCAAGAAACCCTAAACTCAGCAAATCCTCCAAAACCCTAGCTCTAAAATCCTAGCAAAACAACAAAAAACCCTAGCTTTCCCCCAAATTTACCTGCTGGATCGAGAGAGCTTTCGACGCCGAGAGCTTTCTGGGCGATACTGCAGAGTACCTCTCGACCCTCTTCCTCTCTCTCGAGGGCCTCTTGTTCGCAGATCCTTCTTCCTCTTCCTTGCGTTTCTCCGGCGACTCCCGCTTCGTCCCTCGCTTCGCTGGTTTTGGCGTCACTTGCTCCTCCTCCTCCTCTGATTCTCCTTCGTCTTCTTGCTGCTGTTCTTGATCTTCATCGGATTTGGGGGATTCCTTCTCGATTTCTGTAGACTCGGAGCCCATGAGAAAAACCCTAGATTTTTCGAATTGGGGAATTTTGATTTTATTTTGATGATTCTGTTGTCGCGATGTCATTTAATGGGGTCCTTTTTAAATTTCATGCCAAAATTGGGGCGGGCTTTGAAGGAATTTTCATTCGCCGCCAATTTTTTGGTGGAAAAAAAAAGGTGAAATTGGGGTTTGTGTCGAGGATCATTGCTGCTCACTCTCACTGTGAATGGGTCGGATCCGATCCGGACCACCATGGTTCAGATGCAGACCCGTTTTTCTTTAATGGATCTAAATTTGTTAATAATAATTGAATAAATTACAGATTAAAAATAGTTAATGCTGTGGTTAGAACAATAGTTACATGGGTTGGGTGTATTGAAACAACGACGGCCTGTGAATGTGTACGGCATGAAAATATAAGCAAATTCCAGAATGTTCACAGGGAAAATTTTGATACAAGAAATTCTTAGCCGTATAAAAGCGCTATCGGGTCTACAATATTTCAAAATCATAGCTATGGAACATGGGATTGTAATCAGACAAGGAGGGCACTTTATTCCATGGATTGACTCATGCCCGCGTCGCACTCGGAACAGTCACATTTGAAATCCATGTTTGGGTCTTTGGTTCAAGCACATTTTTGTGAAATGTGCTTAGGCTGATGGATTGGCAAAGGTTAGAAAGGATGTCCAATCGGGTCCGAACTGGAAAATTTTAAATAGGGGCCAAATTTTAAGTCCTTAAATCAATTTTGGTTGTGTTTAAATAAACTATCTAAGATATGTAATTTAGCGATAGATTTGGGAAGAGTCTGGACAAATCCGATCCATGGTCTCTCTCTTGTTGGAATATCAAGAGATAGAACACATAGCGAACATATGTGTTAGCTTGTCCATATCTGGTCATCAACTGATGCAAATAGAGATGCATATTGCCACCGTTGGGGGCAGCTGTGATAACTAAGAAACCATTTTGCCTAAAATCAAGCCTTTCTTTATGAAGTCATTCATGTGTTTAATAAGCACCGTCACTGGCCTCATACGTTACGCGACGCGTGGGTCTTAAATTAAATCAAGGAAAATGCTCGATTATAGATAACCAATGGTCTGATACGGTATTGTTCTCGAATGATAACACAAGTAACTAAGTTTCTTATAGAAAAAAGAAATTGATTGAATACGTATTTAAAAATGCCAACTTCTTTGCAAGTTAAAGAAAAAATACTTCCGATGATGAAATTTGCCTTTAGAGGTGACGGAGGGCTGAAATCTCCTTCAGATGTTACTTCCGGTTGATCTGCTGATGGCGGCTATGGGTGGCTGAGATTGGATCTGGAAGCTGTCGCTCCCGAAGCGTGTGGATCTCAATAGATTTGAGGTTGTGGTCGCCGAGTTACCTGCAAGGAAGTCCCGGGGTGGTTGTACCACCGAGGACCCTCCGACGATCAAGTTAGACTAGAGATCCGAGCAGAGTAACGGCTTAGTTGAGTAAAAATGGCTTACATGAACCGTCTGAAGAAGGGGTTTATATAGCGGTGGCAGCAGGCGAGGCAGGCGTGAGAATCACGCCGGCCGTTACGCTCCCGACGTCACGCCCGCGTGATGAGCGGGACCTCCCATTAATGGCGAGACAGGCTCGTTAATGGGGGATCGTGGTGGCATGGAACGTGGGATGTGGCCGGCGGAGATCTTGCGCATGGCGAGATTCGCGGGATAGCGGTTACGCCTGCAGGCGGTGCTGTTGGTCGGTCAATGAGACCGAGGAAGATGACCTCGGCGGGAAAGCTCGCGGACGAGCGGGAGAGCCGAGGTATCTTGGTTCTGCGGTAGCTCGGAGACGAGTTGTGAGGCTAAGGAGGCCAGCTGTGCAGGGGGCTCGGAGGCAAGCCAGCGGTTGCTTATAAGACGGGCACAGGAGTGGTCTGGTCGGCCACCGTAGGTCCTTTTTTGTGAGCCCTCGGATACGTCATCTGCCACGTGTCCTAATCTGTGAGATCACCGATATCGAGCATCATCATTAACCCCCCACTCTCGTCCCGACCAGCTGACGGGTCGGGTCGAAAGTGGTTTGCCGGATCACCCGAGGTGAGCTCCTTTCCGAAGATATCGTCGGGCTGTCTCTGGGCAGTTGGTTGTCTTTTCTGGATGAGGCCAGCGAATCAAGACGAGATCATTTTCATTAAAGAGGGTGTCTTTAAGTTTCTCTGCCATTTTTCGCCAGGTCCTTCAGCGCTGCGCCCTTGTTACTCGTATGGAAGCCGAGGGGGCTATTCAGGCTGCGAGGTCAGCAGAAGAGTCTTCTTCGAAGGTCGAGGGTCTGCGACTCGAGCTGCGTCTGGAGAGTTGAGAGATCGATCGTCCTCAAAGCCCGGTCAGAAACCGCGAATCTCACCATTTCAAAGTGCCGGGAGTCCTATCGCCGCCTGAGCGAGTCCCACCGGGTCGTCAAGGCGAAGTTGGCAGATCTGGCCGATC
Source organism: Agapanthus africanus (assembly GCA_030015575.1). Classification (NCBI taxonomy): domain Eukaryota; kingdom Viridiplantae; phylum Streptophyta; class Magnoliopsida; order Asparagales; family Amaryllidaceae; genus Agapanthus; species Agapanthus africanus. The sequence goes on from CM057349.1 coordinate 426,453,538, forward strand.
ACCTTGCGGCCATGGAGAGGGAGAGGGATGCAAGCAGGCGGGATGCCGAGACGGCGCTTCAGGCGGCGGAGCTTGCCGAGGTCCGAGCCAGAAAGGCGGTGGCTGATTACAAGGGGTCGGACCAGTTTTACGTCGACCTCGGTGAGGCCTCCGCCATTGCATGGAACAAAGCTCTCGATGCTGTCAAGGAGCAGCTCCCGGAGTTTGCCGACGGTGAGCTTCGAGCTCGAGTCCCACTTTCAGTGGTCGTGCCCCCGGTCGACAGTGATGAGGGAAGCGAGGTCTAGGCCGTGCTTGCTGCCAGAACTTCCCTTTTGTAAACCTTCGGGTGATTTGGTAAGGCTGGGGAGCCCATAATACCCTTGTAAAGACTCTTGGCTTTGTGAATATAATTTTTTTATTTTCGTAGCAGTGTTTGTGCTTTGTGCTTGTACTTCCTTTTGTTGGTAGACACTTGTATTTGCACAGTACTGCTTTTATGTTAGGCGCGTTCCTCGTCTGGCGATTACTCGTCGACTTGAATCTGATCACTTGCCGAGTGTGCGAGGACTGGCGGGGAGACGGTATCTCCATGGCCCCGAAGTCGATGTGGGGATCGCTAAGACGTTGGTGGACCGGATGCCTCTTGTTGAGTTCATACTCCTTAGTTGTTGGAGGGGCCATGAGTGGCCTATTAAGGATGGCGCCGAGCTGGATAGCCGCTCGGTGCCTCTCGGCGATGGCTTTAGTCCTTAGCGCGGGGGGGGGGGGGGAGGGGCGTGAGTGGCCTACTAAGGATGGTGCCGAGCAGGGTAGCTGCTTGGTGCCTCTTGGCGAGGGCTTTGATCCCTGGTTTGTTGGGGTAGGGAGCTACCAGCCAGGGATAACCGAGCAAGGGCGGGCCCGCTTGCATCTTGCAAGGGCTTTGATCCTTAACGCGGGAGGGGCCGTGGCTGGCCTACTAAGGATGGCCGAGCAGGGTAGCTGCTCGGTGCCCCTTGGCGAGGGCTTTGATCCTTAGCACGGGAGGGGCCGTGAGTGGCCTGCTAAGGATGGCCAAGCAGGGTAGCTGCCCGGTGCCTCTTGGCGAGGGCTTTGATCCCTGGTTTGTTGGGGTAGGGAGCTACCAGCCAGGGATAACCGAGTAAGGGCGGGCCCGGTTGCCTCTTGCGAGGGCTTTGATTCTTAACGCGGGAGGGGCCGTGGCTGGCCTGCTGAGGATGGGCGAGCAGGGTAGCTGCTCGGTGCCTCTTGGCGAGGGCTTTGATTCTTAGCGCGGGAGGGGCCGTGAGTGGCCTGCTAAGGGTGGCCGAGCAGGGTAGCTGCCCGGTGCCTCTTGGCGAAGGCTTTGATCCCTGGTTTGTTAGGGTAGGGAGCTACCGGCTAGGGATAACCGAGCAAGGGTGGGCCTGGTTGCCTCCTGCGAGGGCTTTGATCCTTAATGACGGGCCGAGCAGGGTTACTGTCCGGTGCCTCTTGGCGAGGGCTTTGACCTCTGGCTTGGTAGGGAGCTACCAGCCAGGGATAACCGAACAAGGGCGAGTCCGATTGCCTCTGGGAGGACTTTGATCCCTGGTTGGTTGGGGTAGGATGCTACCGGGCAGGGATAACCGAACAAGGGCAGGTTCGGTTGCCTCTTGCGAGGGCTTTTCATCCTTAGCGCGGGAGGGGCCGTAAGTGGCCTACTAAGGATGGCCGAGCAGGGTTATTGCCCGGTGCCTCTTGGCGAGGGCTTTTTGTCCTTAAGGATGGCTGAACAGGGTTATTGCCCGGTGCCTCTTGGCGAGGGCTTTGATCCCCGGCGTTGTGGGGTAGGGAAGCTACCAGCCAGGGATAGCCGAGCAGGGTAGCTGCAGGGCTGCCTCTTGCGAGGGCTTTGATCCTTGGCGTTGTGTGGTAGGGAAGCTACAGGCCAGGGATAGTCGAGCAGGGTAGCTGCAGGGATGCCTCTTGGTGAGGGCTTTGATCTCTGGCGTTGTGTGGTAGGGAAGCTACAAGCCAGGGATAGACGAGCAGGGTAGCTGCAGGGCTGCCTCTTGTGAGGGCTTTGATCCCTGGCGTTGTGTGGTAGGGAAGCTACAGGCCAGAGATAGCCGAGCAGGGTAGCTGCGGGGCTGCCTCTTGGTGAGGGCTTTGATCCCTGGCGTTATGGGGTAGGGAAGCTACAAGCCAGGGATAGCCGAGCAGGGTAGCTGCTGGGTTGCCTCTTGGTGAGGGCTTAGATCCTTGGCGCTGGAGGGGCCGTGGGAGGCCTGCCAAGAATGAACCAAGCAATGAAGCTGCTTGGTTGCCTCTTGGCGAGGGCTTAGATCCCTGGCGTTGTGGGGTAGGCGAGCTACCGGTCAGGGATAGCCGAGCAGGATAGCCGCTCAGGTGCCTTTATGCGAGGGCTTAGATCCTAGGGCCGTGGGAGGCCTGCCAAGGATGAACCAAGCAGTGAAGCTGCTTGGTTGCCTCTTGGTGAGGGCTTATATCCCTGGTGTTGTGGGGTATGCAAGCTACTGGCCAGGGATAGCCGTTTATTTTTGCAAGGCTGAGGAACCCAGAGTACCTTTTGAATTAATAAGATTCCTCTTTTTGCAATGCTCCAGCGTTCCCCTCCTATTATTTAAGCAGAAAGAACTTTTTAGAAGAATTTACATTGCCTTTGAGAAAGGAGAGGTATACACTCATTGGTATCCGTTTCATTGGTACAGCTTAAGCTTCTCAGCGTAGTAAGGCCGTGGAAACTTGCGGACGTCCGCGTCCTGTAAGCGGTAGGCTCCGCCGGGAAGCACTTCGGAGACGAGGAAAGGACCATCCCATTTTGGGGAGAACTTATGCAGCCTGCCCTGATCGACGAACTCGTTTCGCCTTAGGACCAGGTCTCCAGTCTTGAAGGAACGACGCTTGACTCATGCGTTGTAGTATCGGGCAGTTTGCTGCTGATAGGCGGCAGCCCTGATTCGAGCCCGGTCTCGTTTCTCCAGCAAGATGTCCAGGTTGGTCCGCAGTGTCGTGGTGTTCGCTTCGTCGTCGAAGTATTCGACCCGGTGATTGGGTAGCCCGATCTCCGCCGGGACCATCGCCTCGGTCCCATAGCAGAGGCTGAAAGGGGTTTCCCCGGTGGGGGTCTTCTTTCACGTGCATAGGGCCCATAAGACCCGGGGCAATTCCTCGACCCAACTGCCTTGGCGCCCCTCCAAGCGGGTCCGGAGATCCCGGAGGACATCCCGGTTGGCGATTTCGGCATGCCCGTTGCATTAGGAGTGTGCGACCGCGGCGAACTTCATGAGGATATGATATTCGTTGCAGAAATCTTTCACCTTCTCATTCTCGAAGTTCGTCCCGTGGTCGGTGATGATCCACCTCGGGATGCCGAACCGAAATATCAGGTTGTTCTGCAGGAACTTGATGGTTGTGGCGGCATCTGGCTTCCTGATTGGGACTGCCTCAATCCACTTCATGAAGTAATCTACCGCGATGAGAACGTATTTGTGCCCTCCTGTGCTGGTGGGGAACTGGCCTATCATGTCCAATCCCCACTGGGCAAACGGCCACGGGGAGGTCAGCACGGTCAGCTCGGTGGCCGGGAGGCGAGGCATGCTTCCGTGGAGTTGGCAGCTTTTGCATCTCCGGACGAGCTTCTGGGCGTCCTCGTGAATGGTTGGCCAGTAGTATTCCTGGAGCAATGCCTTCTGGATTAAGGTTCGGGCCCCTTGGTGTGCGCCGCCGACTCCTTCATGGATTTCACGGAGGACGTAGTCGGTTTCGTGGGGGTCAACGCACCGGAGCAGGGGCTGAGTGAAGGATTTCTTGTAAAGGTTCTCATTACTCCAGACGAAGTGACGGGCTTTGGCCCGGAGACGGCGGGCTACTCCCCGATCTTCTGGGAGCGTACCGTCCCTTAAGAATTCTACGAGGGGCTTCCTCCAGTCCTGGACACCTTCCTGCGCTGTATACACATGAAGTATTGTTGCACAGTCTTCCACGCTGGGCCGTGGCAAGGTTTCAAAGAGGATAGACCGCTGGTTGTTGGCCGAGTAGGATGAGGCCAGCCTGCTCAGGGCTCGGCTTGGGCATTGAGCCGCCTGGGTATTTGTTTTATCTGGACTTCGTCGAAATTCTTCCGAAGTTTCCTTACCTCGGCCAGGTTTTTCACCATTAGGGGTTCCCGAGCCTCGAAGTGGCCGGTCACTTGGCCGACGACCAGGGCCGAGTCACTGCGGATTCGAATTGTTCTCAGCCCCAGCCTGGAGGCCATGCGAAGTCCAGCCAGCAAGGCCTCATACTCTGCCGCGTTGTTTGAAGCTTTGAATCCGAGCTTTAGAGAATATTCCATTTCTGCTTCGTTCGGGCCCCGAATGATAAGGCCGGCGCCACAGCCTTCCTCGGTTGAGGACCCGTCGACATAAATGACCCACTCAGGGACCGAATCGGGTCTCCCCACGATCTGGTCTTGCTCCGCGAGGGTCGGCGCGGGCTCCGGTTCCTTGCTGGTGATGGTGCACTCAAAAATAAAGTCGACCAGGGCTTGTGCTTTGATGGCCTGCCTCGGGCGGTATTTTATGTCAAACTGGGACAGCTCCCACCTCCACTTCTCTAAGCGGCCCGAGGATTCGGGCGAGGCGAGGATAGCCCTTAGAGGACGCTCGGTAAGGACGAGGATGGTGTGCGCTTGGAAGTAGTGCCGTAGCTTCCTTGAGGTCACAACGAGGGCCAGAACGATCTTCTCTATGTCCGAGTAGCTCGTTTCTGCGTCTTTGAAGACGTGGCTCACGTAGTATACCGGCTTCTGCACTCTGTCGACCTCCTGGACGAGCACTGAACCTGCTGCTTGGTCGGATACCGCCAAAAACAACGATAGCTCGTCCCCTTCGATCGGTCGGGTGAGCAGCGGTGGTGTCGCAAGGTGCCTCTTTAATTGGTCAAAGGCGGTCTGACACTCTTCCGACCACTCGAATCTCGGGATATTCCTCAGAGCCTTGAAGAATGGGAGGCACTTTTCCCCAGACCTCGACATGAAACGGCTCAGAGCGGCCACTCGCCCGGTTAGTCGCATGATCTCGACGTTGGTCTTAGGCGCAGTCATGTTGAGGATGGCGTCGATTTTTTCCGGGTTGGCCTCGATCCCACAATGGGTGACCCTGAAACCTAGGAACTTTCCCCAGGTGACCCCGAATGCGCACTTGGCGGGGTTTAGCTTCATCTTGAACTTGCGAAGCACCTCGAAGGCCTCGCCCAGGTCCTTGGCGTGGTCAGTCGACGAGACTGATTTGACGAGCATGTCGTCGACGTAAACTTCCATGTTCCTGCCGATCTGTGGCTTGAACATGCAGTTGACCAACCGTTGGTATGTAGCCCCGGCGTTCTTGAGGCCGAAGGGCATCACCTTGTAGCAGTATACCCCCGGTCCGTTGTGAATGCGGTAAGATCTTCGTCTGCCGTCTGCCGGATTCTACGGATCTGATTGTAGCCGGAGAAGGCATCCATGAAGCTTAACATCTCATGGCCTACCGAGCTGTCGACGAGCTGATCAATCCGAGGTAGGGGATAGTTATCCTTGGGGCAGGCTTTGTTGAGGTCGGTGAAGTCGACGCACATGCGCCACTTCCCGCTTGATTTCTTGACCAGGACTACGTTTGCTAGCCACTCCGAATAAGGCACATTCCGAATGAAGTTGGCGGCGAGGAGCCGATCTATCTCGTTCTCGATAGCCTTCTGTTTGATTGGGGCAAAGCTTCGCTTTTTCTGTCTGAAGGGTCGGGCCGTAGGATCAACCCCGATCTTGTGAGATATAATTTTGGGGTCGATCCCAGGCATGTCAGCAGGCGCCTAAGCAAACACATCGGAGTTGTTTCTGAGGAAATGGACCAGGTCATCTCACTGAGTTCCTTTCAGAAGCGACCCGATCTGAACGAGTTTTTCGTTGTCCCCTTCTACGAGGGGGACCTCTGTCAAAGGCTCCACCGGGGTCCCTCAGACCTCGGTTTGCTCGTCTCGAGTGTCTAGAGAACCCCTGATGTCTCCCTCACCCTCGGCATCGTCGACCGGTCTCTTCGATGAGGTTGTTGCGGTGAAGCAAACCTTTGCAATTCCCTGGTCTCCATAGACCCGACCTATCCCGTCCTGGTCGAGGGGGAACTTCATCGCCAGGTGATAGGTCGATATCTGAACCCGGAGGGAGTTCAGCGTGGGGCGGCCGAAGAAGATGTTGTAGGCCGATGGAATTCTCGCTACGATGAATTCTCACTACGATGAATTCCACCGGCAGAGTCCGCGTACGGTTGGCCTCCCCGATGTTGAACTGTAGAGTGATTACCCCTTCCGCCGGGATGGTGTGGTTGGTGAATCCTGAGAGGACGTGGGAGGTCGGCCTCAGGTCCGCCGAGGCGAGGCCCATGCGCAGGAAGCAGTCGTGGAAGAGAATGTCCGCCAAGCTTCCTGAGTCGACCAAGATCCTGTGCACCTCGTATTGATGGACTCGAGCCATAATCACCAGGGGGTCGTTGTGGGGCAAGGATATGCCGTGGAAGTCCCCGTCGTCAAAAGTGATCGGCTCGGTCTCCCTTGGCCTCTTCGCCGGTCGGCTGTCGGCCTCCGCGGCGGGTGCGGGGTGTTGGGTCTCGTATGCACCCGACGTACCCCCGGCCGTCATAACCGTGATTTTCGATGAGCCTTGGTTCCCTTTGGTGAGGTTCTTTACGCCCCCCGGTGGGGTCGTTTTTGAGCTGCCGTGGGGAGTCTCGCGTGCGCGACCCCGTCGAGAGAGGGGGTGCCGGTCGTGCCTGTAAACAGGCCAGCTGACCGCCACTGCCTCGGGAGGGACAGGGGTGCGACGAGACTCGGAGCGAAACTCTCTAGCATAAGACCTCGGAGCCAAACTTAGCGGTGCCCACCGGGTTTTCGAGTACGTCGGCCCAAGAAAACCGCGGTTGGCGGAATTGATGAGGCGGCGGTCGGCAGTCCCGACGCAGACGGAGCCTTCTCTCTCCCTGTAGGGGTCCTGGCCCCGAGGCGGGGGAGCGGCGACTTGGTGATCTTACCCCGCCGTTTGGACGCGGATCAGCGCCTCCACAACGGACGCGGGTCGGTCTATCCGGCCGGCGAGGGCGTTGATGGCATTCGGCGGAGGAGATTCATCCGCGCCTCCGTTGAGGGGGAGGCGGCAGCTGGTGCTTGGATCGTCGTGATGATCGTTCGCCATTAGGTTGAGATCGGGAGGCGAACTTTTGTTTTTGTGGAATCAAGGTTTTCCCACAGAAGGCGCCAGCTGACGGAGGGCTGAAATCTCCTTCAGATGTTGCTTCCCGATGATCTGCTGATGGCGGCGATGGGTGGCTGAGATTGGATCTGGAAGCTGTCGCTCCCGAAGCGTGTGGATCTCAATGGGTTTGAGGTTGTGGTCGCCGAGTTACCTGCAAGGAAGTCCCGGGGTGGTTGTACCACCGAGGACCTTCCGACGATCAAGTTAGACTAGAGATCCGAGCAGAGTAACGGCTTAGTTGAGTAAAAATGAATGACTTGAACCGTCTGAAGAAGGGGTTTATATAGCGGTGGCAGCAGGCGCGAGAATCACGCCGGTCGTTACGCTCCCGACGTCACGCCCGCGTGATGAGCGGGACCTCCCATTAATGGCGAGACATGCTCGTTAATGGGGGATCGTGGTGGCGTGGAACGTGGGATGTGGCCGGCGGAGATCTCGCGCATGGCGAGATTCGCGGGATGGCGGTTACGCCTGCAAGCGATGCTGTCGGTCGGTCAATGAGACCGAGGAAGATGACCTCGGCGGGAGAGCTCGTGGACGAGCAGGAGAGCCGAGGTATCTTGGTTCTGCGGTAGCTCGGAGATGAGTTGTGAGGCTGAGGAGGCCAGTTGTGTAGGGGGCTCGGAGGCAAGCCAGCGGTTGCTTGTAGGACGGGCACAGAAGCGGTCTGGTCGGCCACCGTAGGTCCTTTCTTATGAGCCCTGGGACACGTCATCTGCTACGTGTCCTGATCTGGAAGATCACCGATATCGAGTATCATCAGGAGGGAAATGGTATGGTTTCCACAGTTACATTTAATAAAACAAATTCTTGTTATTCACCAAGAAACAAAGTAAAAATGCTGAAGAGAATGCCCAAATCGAAAAGTTGACGGGGGTAAAAATCCCTTCATAGCCATTTGACAAAATATATGTGAACATTTTAACCATAAAATACAGCATGCTTTTGGAGATCACGAAGTAAGACCATTAACATTGCAAGGATGATTTTTCGATTTAGGTAAAACAACGATCCAAAACCACTTCTTGGTATAAAGTTGCAGAGAGTCTATAGGATAATTTTCTAGATGCTTGAGCCTTATGCTCTCCTTTATTGAGATTAAGATTTACGCCATAGAGCCTCCATAAATGAAATTGCATTTGGAGAGACGAAGTTTAACAAAGTCTCTGATCGTTCTTGAAGTAATACTTTACCTACCGGGCTTGAAATCCTACCAAAATCCAGCCAAGAGAAAAATTGGCGGGACCCATAATACCTAGATATTAATGCCAAACAAGTGGGCCTATGAGATTTGTCTCTTCGATAGATTACAATAGATTTCAAACCGGATAGGTGAAACATTTTTCTTGTTCTCTACATAGGAGAGAGAATGACCGGGAAGAGAGAGAAAAGAGAATAATAATCATCTCAACTCTTGGGGAAAAATTAGCCTAAATCTCAAACACAAACCCAGATACTAATACGCATAAATTCACCCACTTACTATCATCCCATGGAAATGGCCCTACGAAAAGAACCTAAGCGCTACTAATGGTGTCGTTCTCAGTGGCATGCAACTTGCATTGATTAGAAAACAATCTCATTGAGTAAACTTATCAAATGCCCTTCAATAAATTTACCAAATGCCCTCGCTAACCAGTCTTCAATATTGAGGGCAAAATGGGGAGAGCGCAAAATCATGCATTTTGTCCTCATTCACCCCGTATGTGCCTATATACGTGACTATAATCCAGCGTATTAAGCATGAGTGTCCAAAATAAAATAATTATCTGCTCTAAAACCAAAGTCAATATTTTCTTGTCATTTCAAACATCAGCGTCTAACAATTCATCCGAAACAGAATATTTAATAACTGTATGAAGCAAAAAGAAAAGAAGATGACAAAATATATCCATATATGCATAGAAAGTAACATGCAAAGTAAGGTTAAAAGAAGTGATAACAATGAAAAAGAATATTTGTATCTTTTTTCCTAATCCTAATATTAACATTGACATGGTATTCTTGTGCATCAATTTTTAATATATTTGTACTCTATCTTTTTATTTGAATATCAAGTCGTATTTTGTTTGTTCCTTTATAATAATATTATTTATTAGAATTATATCTTAATTTAACATTTCATGATTGTATATAAGCTATTTCAATAAAATATCAAAATCTTTTGGTATTTTCCTAGACAAATACCCTATATTTTATAAGCTGTGAATTGATACTGAGAACTGAATGATACCTCAATAGACACCTTGTTTTGGAATTTTTCAATTTAAAATTTACACATTCAGATTGTTGGCTATAGTGCCCTCAAGGCGATTATTGTAATTGCAGGCAGTCGATTATGATAGTTGAAGGATGACCTATACCGATAGAACAGTCTTGCTTGAGATGATATTATGCTGTCTGGTTTATCTTTATCATTGATATGTATACGTTTTACTGGTTATTACGTGTAGCTAATATATAATGATAAAGCACGTTGGATTCTTGTTTGACTACTACCATTATGATGATGATTATATACGTGGATGTAACGACCTTAAAAGTCCTATACATTTTTATTGATCAAATATTAATAAAAGAGTGTATTTCTGTCCCGATTTCGAGTTATAAATTATTTTTGATAATTTATATACAAGAAACTCTTTATAGCTCACTGGTTAAGCCTTTTCTTTGATGTCTCGTAGCTTGCTAGTTCGAATCCCATCAGTTCCAATTATTTTTAATATTTTTCTTCTTAATTTTTTCGGAAGTTCAAGAGTTGCGCGTGAATTACACGGAGAAACGAAGAGTTTCAAACAAATCAAACAATAAAAATGAGACATAAATACCCAGATGAATGCACTGCATGAATCCCGAGACCAACCCCCGCTTTTGGACCACCGGTTTTCCCATTTTGATCGCCACCAATGGTTGGAGTGACCCCAAATCCCCTCATTTTTTGCCTGTGCATCCCTTCAGCTCCCCACTTCTTCTTTTTCCTATTTGATTTTCCTACAATTAACCAGAGAACCTCAGACTGTTCATCTACTTCTTTACCCTCACTTTTAATACATTTTATTATCTTTTTTAATTTCCTCTACACCTATATTTACCCCTATAGCCTTTCTCCTTAATTCTTCTCCTAGATTATTCTGAAAATACCACTCAAAATTCTCTCTTTCAAGCCTCACTCTAGCAAAAGAAGTTAAGCGCACAAGTCTAAACCAACTCCGTCTCTCAAGTTCGTTCCTCCGCGCGTTAGTTACCTAGAGTCCGTTCTTGTGCGTGTAATCGGACCCAAGCTCAAGTTTCCACGCACCGTAGGTCTCGGTTCCTCAACCGAGGCTTCTTCTCTTCTTTTTCTCACTTGTACAAGTACAAGCGGAAATCGTAAGTCTCCATCCCAATTTCCCTTTTTCTTTCTATCCTACACTCAAATTTGTAAGTCTCAACCCTCTTAACATCTCTTTTTGCCCCCTTCTTACATCACAATAAAAAAAATACAACTTTTGGTGGCTTACATCATTTTTAATTTAATTGTTTTAAAGTTTTGACATATTTATTATAGTTTCATATTAGTATTAACAAGAAATTATCACTTACCATCATACCACCAATTACATATCATGTTTCACCTACATATCATATGAATTTAAAATGAAGGTTTGTTATTGTTAAAACTACCCTAGAATGCATGTAACGCCAAAATACCATGAACCTAAAGAGTACCCCTTATTCAATAATTAGCATATATACCTCTAGAAATTTCATGGGGTAACGACCTACCCCACTCACAACATCATGGTTTCATAGCACGATATTTTGGTTAAGTTTTATTTAAAAGAAACAATTTACATTAAAATACCATCACTTTTATAGCATGTTTTATCGCTATTTTTAAATTCTTTGCAATTGCGCCTCTGCAACCCTTTTAGGGGAACCCATCTACGGATGGTGCGAGTTATTGCACGTTTTTGGGATAGTAGAGTGAGATACAGAGCTACTCACGGAGAATTTGGTCTCGAAAGGAAATAAAAATACGGTTTTTAAGAAATACGATTTTTTCTAAACAAAACAATGTTTGAAAAATTTATATAAAACTACCAATCCGTATTTTCAATAAAAATAACCTGTGAAAATATTTGTTAAAAGGAAGATTGAAATTTTAATAAAATACCGTCAAGTTTCCAAAAGAGCTGGTTTTTCATAAAAATACCACAAACTTTTAAAAGTTAGGTTTTATCACTAAAATACCACAATAATTAAAATACATGTTCATGAAAACCCTAAATAATTTAAATCACCCTCGAGCTTTATTTCTAAACAACATTAAAGTATTTTTCATAAAAACCCCTCGAGATATGCAAACAATATAACTACAATGCAAACAATCTATAATAAATATTTAAGGACTCTACATTAATATAGGTTTAAGCGGTATAATTTCTCTTGAGCCCCGGAGAGCTGGAGAAAGTGAGTGCTTGCTTATTCAGATTGGACAAGCTTAACGGAGTTATCAATGTCAATTGTCTTAGAAAAATACACAAATCCTGTCTGTCACGACTCGAAAAATACGGAACGTGACTGGCACTTAAATTACGAAACGTCTCAAGGCGCACGTAATCTAAATAAGCCAAAACCCAGAAATCAAAACCCATTTAAGCAATCGAGTGAAGGAAAACCAATTAAGTCACATCAAAATCTTTTAAAAACAACTTCACCTTTTTCCCAAATGTTTTCTGCAAAGTCTCCTTTGTAAAAACTGGCCTCAAACGGGTACAAAACAAGAATATACATATAATCATGAATAAGGCATCTCCAAGCGGGAGCTAGCTCTTCGCCAAAAGCGGTCTCAACATCACACGCAATAAAAATCATTACTGTGCAAAAATAAGCATGTAAAAACCCAAGTAATAATCATCACGTCGGCTCAAGTGAGCTCGACCCAGAGAAACAACATAAATGTCCACAAATCTCACTGTCTCGTCTCTAGGTCAATATATATCAATACAAGTAGCAGGTACAGTAGATGGAGTACACTAGATACAATGAATATATAAGGTGGAAACAAAATAATCTCACAACCCACCTACGAGCAAAAGTCTCCAATCCAAGCAAAAGGAGCAAAAGGATGAAGTGCGTCCGCCGGTACAGTGCTGACGGATCAGACCTGCAGAAAGGCTATGGCACAACGGGGGTGAGTTGCCAACTCGTGAGTAATAAGTAACATCTATAGAGGCTATCGTAAGTATGCACGCAAAGTGTCATAACTCAACAATATTGATATGGCATGATTACTAGCAGATATGTATACAATATGAATCAAGTTTAACCCGTGATCTGAATATGTTGATATTAAAAAAATCATTATTTTCATCTTAGATAAACTCTTTTGAAATATTAACATAATATCAATGGAATCAACAGAAATCTGTGTCCAGTATCGACACCTCAAACGACTATCTCAAAATCTCAAGTATCAGTATCACAATATCTCGGGCCCTAGCCGTCCGGTTGGCCCATCTCAAAGTATCAATAGCTCAATATCCCACGACCACGGTCAGTATCCTATGGATATCCGCCGCGCCGACAATCACCGGTAGGTAGTCTGCCCCTGCCAGCCTCATCGTCTACAACTCGATCTTCTTGCCCCGGGGTACCTTACCGGGCCCACCATGTACCCGAGACGATTCATCCAACTCCTCAAAACGGGTCTCGAAAACTAACAGAAAAACCCATGGTAGACGACACATGTATCATATCACGAGAAAAATCGCAACTTTCAATGTTTAAAATAATGTCAGCTTTATTAAATCCTTGCGGCTTTTTCCCAAAATCTCATAAATCTCAAGTGCTGAAATTCTCAAGAAAATCATCATAAGTACACATGTCAATGATAATGAATGCCTATAGTATCAATAAGGCGAACTGCAATGTATGACTAAAAGACTAGGCATGAACGAATGATGCAATGAGATACATGCATATGACTAGCAATCCTACATGTTCATCATGAGGAATTTAAATGTATTAGCACAGGTTTACACATCATATATGGTGAAATTGTTTCTAGAATGCAGGTTATACAAGTTACCTAGTGTTTGTGGCATAGCAATTACCAAGGCGTGTGTGTCCGCATGAATAGTGCTCGTGCTGCATAAAACCATGGTAATGGTGCAAGTGTCTTATGAAATGAGTTCGCACATGTATGTAAATATATAGGATCGTGAATGCAGCAAGATGATTAACTAGGAACTATACTCATAAATACTAGTACTACTAGAAGTTTTTTAAACTATCTAAACTATCGGGCGTCTTGCGTCATCCAAACGATTTCCCCCGTAGATGTTACATCTACTCACCCGTGATCTCGTACTAGCCAGGTCCAACCACCGCTTTTCCCTTCCGCGCCGCGTCCGACGTCACCGCGATCGATCCTAGAAACACACAAGCAATACACATAAGGCTAAATCCTGCCAAAAATGCGATATCAAGATCAAAAGAGAAACTCGCGTTGGAAGTTAAACGCGTGTGCACTCGATACGATAAAACGTGTGTAACCTCGCCTGAAACCATCCCGACACGCTGTGACGCGCAGTGAACAGCAAACCAAACTCACATAACGCACGCGTCGCACAAGTTAAAAAGTATTGAAAACGAGGTTTTAGGTTCCAGATTTTGACTCGAGTGGAAAAAGCAAAAGTTGTATATACCAAAAACCTTAGATATATAGCAGACTCCTACAGACCAAGAACCAACACCCACACCCACCCTCTGGCCGTAAATTACGGCCAGACACATTAAATCTGTGGCCAAAAAGGGGAGAGGGGGTCTCGTGCTTCGTGTGTGTGGTCCTATCCCTTTCACTAAGCTCCAGTATTTGCAACTTTTTCCTGAAGTACCCGGGTCAAAAGCAGATCTCAAAAAGAACCCAAATCCTAACTAAAACACCAATTAACACTAAAATGATACAATATGATATTTTTGTGAAATCTGGTGCAAAACTTGGTTTAGATGCCCTTAATAACACTTAGTTAAGCTACTTTAGCCATAAAAACTTAAACTTGGCCTAAACTCCACTTAAATCACAAAACTAGCACTAAAATCACATTAAATACTAAATTAAGCTAAATAACTACAAGTTTAGCAAAAATTGGAAATTGAGTTTAACATTATACCTCAAGTTGGTCCTAGGATGCAAGAGAAGAAGAAGAAGAGAAGAAGGGTGTGTGTGTTGCTGCTGTTGCTCTTGCTGTTGCTGCTGCTGCTGTTGCTCCTTTGCTGCTGCTGCTGCTTCTGTTGCTGCCGCTTACGGCTGCTGCTTGCTGCTGCTGCTGCTGAGTGTGTGTGTGGGAAAAAGAATGAGAGGGAGAGATGTGAGAATGAGTGGTTTGGAAAAAGAAATGAGAGATGAGAGTCAACCCCCCTTTTCCCTCTCTCTCATCATTACCTAGCATGCTACAAGCCCATCATGCTCTCTCTCTCTCTCCAAACTCAAGTCAACCCCCAAAACACAACAAAAGTTAATTTAATTAGGAAAACCAATACCCTTAATTAACTTCATATTAACCTAATGAAATATTTTAGTTTACCATGGCTACCTAAATATGGCTTAACCCTAAACTTAGCCCTAATTTACATGCACATGTGTGTGCAGTCCAAATTAAATTCTAGTAAAATGTTCAATAAATAAAATAAAATATTTGAAAACCAATTTGGTAAACTTTTTACTAAAACCCCCACATTAAAGCATAATAACCTCTAATCGCATTCTAGGGTGTTACACCGTCGTTCATGTGCAACAGTTGTCCGATTACTCCCGAACTTAAGAAATTCAAGAGCTAAATCCTTTCATAAGATATTTACTCTAATCTGATTACAAACTCAAGCAGGATCCAAACTTTAACATAAACTTGAACCCTTGATCATGAACCAGAACACTTGAATTTGAATATCCCAAAACTTGAATACTAGAATACTATGACTGGATATGAACTTAATATGAATACCAGAACACAATGGCTGCTATTGAAACTGACTTGACTCGAACCATGAATACAACTTGACATGAATACATGAACACTTGACACGAACACTTGACATTGACATGAACTCAATCTTGCAACTCGATGTATTCATGGATTCGAGAAAGGCTGGTAATTTTAACTGTAACCTAGAATACATGGGGTGTTGGGGTAGTTCAAGTGCGAATCTAACGAAATCTCAGGAGTCCCCCTAGATCATGAATCCATATCTACTAACACAAGCTATCATGAGGGCCCGTGTTTCCTTACTCCTAAATTATAGCCTGTTGAGTTTGGAATACTTCAACACTAGGTTGTAGTCCCGTTACTAACACTTGATTCTGGCCCGTGATTCCTTACTCCTGAATTACAGCCTGTTGGGCTCGAAAACACTCTTGTGATTGGTTGACATTCACTCTTGAACTTGCGTTAAATTAGTTTACCCATGTAGATACCTTTTATGACACTTACATGCACTTCATGTTCACTATACCTACACTGCACGGCCATACTATATTATGCTCATGTTACTTTGCCATGATATATATAACTGCATGTTAAATATAATTGACATACTTACATTAAATGACATGTTTAAACACCATATTTCATAGTCCATTGCTTCATGATATCCATTTTTCTTTGTCATTATACTTTTATACTTCACACCCTTTTTCTTGGGGGCTTACTGAGCGAAAGTTCGCTGAAGGGCATTCCACTTACCTTTGTTTCTTGGAATGTTCATCAGATACTTTGGAGACTAAGGAGGTGAACACCACAGAGGAGGAGCACGATCAGACCGCGACTCAGGCCTAGATTAGTTATCCTTTTTCTTTCAGTTTATGTATGCTACCTGTTTAGGCATTTATGTTCTTGTAGTTTTCTTTTCAGTTGAACTCATGTATGATAATTGTATCAAGTTTGAATGTAAATAAAGTTATTGAAATTTAAATCTCATGTTAATTTCTCGTTATTTTATATTGCTTATTTACGCTTAGTGTATTTACTCCAGAAAATGACCTTCTCGAAATAAATACGTCGCGGGCTTGTCACGTGCCGTCACCGTCTACTGGGAAGTAGGGTGTGACATGGGAGCTGGATAGTCCATAAGCACATCCTTAAATGTCCCCAGTCGAAAGAGTATCGAGACTGAGTATCGATATTCCGGAGCAGACAAGTGTATACGTTTTTAGACCCCGACAAGGGGCGGTAGCCAGTCTTACAAGCCATTGGTGTTTTGTCAGCTAAGATAGCATACAGGTACTCACCTAAGGTGAGTACACTGACGGACTCGCTGAGAACTTCTAAATGATATTATACCAATTGTCAAATAATAGTTCTCTAGTGACATGGGTACATATTAGTCTTTTGACCTGAGATCTTCATTTGTCTCGTGTGACTTCCCGCTGTATTTAGATTACTACCCAACCGCGGCTCAAAAGATTCGTTCAAACATATTTTAGTTGAGTACAGTCCCGAGCCACATGGAGGAAGTGGGCGATTCTCAGGGATCCGTCTCTCTTGGTATTAGGAGTCGATGTCGCACTGTGTTCGGTTAGCTATCACCATAAATCCGTGGCCATGACGGATGAGATTTACCGATAGGAGTTCAGTAGTTTCTCGGTTGGTGATGAACTTGACTCTAACACGACTTATCGTGTTATTATGGGTCTGACATTATCCAACCCGTAGACGCAGTATGCAATACTCTTAGATGAAGAGATCGAACTGTAAGAAGATTGTCATATTCAGGCTCAATAGGGTACGGACGGACTTGATTGCCGACCTCCTTTTCTGCATATACCTGGGTAGCCGTTACGTGCAACCAGTACCGCTAACGTGCTTATGGTTATGCATTTATCCAGTAACTCATTGCCAGCGTATTATCGAGTCTTTAGAGTCTCACACAGAGAGTTTTCCTGGTTCAGACGATATGATGTAGAGTCCGTATTTTGATACGTGTAGGGGTCTGATTAAATACGTGTACTGGCTACACGGGTTTTAATCGTACAGTTGATAGTACTAGTTGGTTTAGAATTAAGCCGGATTATCAAATCAAATATTGATTTAATAATTTACATACATATATATACATATATATATTGATATATATATTCTAGTATTATGTTCACTATTCATTTTCTCTCTCTTGACTATTCATATTTTTATACGGATACGCGTATATGTATTTCGATACATATATTGAGCTTGTATTCCTTATTTATACGGAATACTTCTAGAAGGAGGACACCTCATTTATTAATTTCCATTTTGGAAATTATAGAAAATGGGGTGGAGGGTGAGATGGTATGAGCATAATTAAGAGGTATGGTTTGAAAAGGATGGCTTCTATATTTAATTATAAAACGAGTATGACATATTTGGAAAAAGGTTTTAAAATACACCCTCTCATTCTTATCTCCAAGACTCTAGCTCATTATGCCATGACTGCTCTCGCACCTCTCATCTCCTCCTTCTTCTTGCATGCTCTCTTGAGCTTTTTAAGGAGACTGAAAATGTTAGTGAAAAATTCCTACATCCCCACATTCCATTTCTAACAAGTTTGGAGTGTCGATTGGTTCACTAGGTAAAGCTGGATCTTGAATCGGTTTCTCTCAGGTGGATCATCTTCGACATGAACGGTTGCCTCTCAAGCGCGTTCTCGACGGCCTACGAAAACCTTGGAGGGGTCTTCCACGATTAGGTGGACACACGACAAGGGTTGTAGTTTCTTCTGCGCTCACTTGAAATTTTTTGTTCCCATCTTTTGCTTTCGTTGCCCATTAGTCGCGAGCGCTGAGGAACCCCAACACAAAAATCCAGTTTACATCATGTATAAACCAATGCAAACAATAAATCATGTCAATGATTTTGCTTATTTTTTCTGAATACACCACCCATTAAATTTTTAAACAATGATAATTATTTAAATAATGAAATTTTAGTATCAACCGCGTAGAGCAAGTATAGTGTCTATAAGCAATGTAAAGAATGGACTATCCGGTAAATATTTTTTATTTTATTACGTTTGAATTTTGAATAAAAAAACCGGTGTTAAAATAAAAATATTATTGGTTCTCTTCAAAACAAATAAAATACTGCCAATTTCTTTATAAATTATTACCATCAATCATCAGCCCATAAGATTCGAAGATAGATTAAGGAAATAGAAATTAGTCTAAAAAAGTCACGGGCTTCGAAAATAGATTAAGGAAATAGAAATTAGTCTAAAAATGTTCTCTTTTCATGAATTCATTACAAAAGAAATTTTAAGAAACAGTGTTAGAGTAAGAAAAATACTCACTTGAATTTGGTATGAGAATTTAAATGGATGAAAAATCAAAACCTTTAACACGGTTGTCCTAAAATCTTTTACTTAATCTACTCCTCTTTCTTTGCAACTTAACCCCTTCTTCACCCTTCTTATTTTGTTATTCTTTCTTCATTTATTTCTATTCTCTTTATCTATCCTTTTAAAAAAAACCTTAAAACCAACAATTTCCGGAGTTGGTTCTTGTCACTAACCATGCTACTAAGTAGGGGTCCATTAAATGTGTGAGGGGTATTGAATAATTAAGGAGCGCTTATTATCTTAGAAATAAGCATTCCGTCATTTTTATAAAATCATTTGCTTCCCATTTCAAATCCAAAGGTTTGATTTCATAGTAGACATTTCCATGTGGCATTCAATTAAGACATGTAAGTTGAAATTGTAACCATCTTTTAAAGTTGTAGTTAAAACAACAGAGATAGAAATAAAAGTAAATTTATGAGTAGACTATAGAAATATTTATAGAAGAAAAGAATCAAAATATTTTCAAATTTAAGTGGGAACATTCCCACTAATTCTAGTGAGTTACAATTTTAGAAAAGAAAATTTAAAATTAAAATTAATGATATATATAACTCTTTAGATTTTTCTCATAATACACTTTAAAATTATTGTCTCCTATATTATAAACGGGGTCTATTAAAAAAATAAAGGATGAAATTATAAAATCATTACCAAAAAAATCCAAAATTTAAATTAATGATATACTTACTCTAGATTTTTTCATAATATACTCTAAAATTATTGTCCTGAACATTAAAAAAGGAGTTTATTAAAAAAATAAAAGATGAAATTAAAAAAAGCACAACCAAAACTTGATCCTTATTTTCTCTTAGTAGAGTAGTCTAGATAAGATAGATTAGATTTAGATAAAAATATATGAAATCGTATGGAACTGGCTTGTTATAAGTAAAATGCCGCATTATGCTCTATTAGAAATATGTATGTTTGTGTGTACTTGTGTCACGCCCCTCATCCTAAAATACCATAGTGAGAACATGACTAGGCCACGACGTTACCTCACCAAGAGGAGATCCTACTTGATACAGTTACGTTCAGCGTAAAGCAATGCAGGCAATATACAAAAGCAAGTAAATAAAGGAAACTTTATTACATCAACCTAACATTTATTACATAACAAGTTTCAACGTCAAAGTTTATTACATCAACAAAAATAAGAATAAAGTAAAGCTGCAACACCTTAGTTTAATCGTACATTATTTAAGAGATAATGCATCCAAATCTTTAGAGCAAAGATCACTGCGGCTAACTCTAAATCGTGGGTTGGGTAATTCTTCTCATGCGTTCTTAATTGACGCAGGGCATAAGCTACAATACTTCCACGCTGCATCAAGACGCGACCTAACCCCTTACCGGAAGGGTCACTATAGATCACCAGTGTCGGGGTCAAAAATTACATCCCGTTGATCAAGTCAAAGTCAAAGTCAACCCCAGGTAAGCAGGCCCAAGTTCAGGTCAAGTGACCCTGTGCCTAAGTCGGGCCCCGCGGCCAACTTCCCCTATACCAAAATGAAAATTATGTAATAAATAATTTTGATATAATTTTTATGAATAAATGTAAGAAAAATGGGTATAAAGCCAAATTTTTTGTAAAGCCCATGACTCATGTGCAAAAGAAATAAGCACATGGGGTATGGGATGGGTAAAATACCATTTTGTAAAGTCCAAGGGGCTATGTATAAATTTGTAAGCCTATATAAGGCAACATGATGAAATGAAGAGAAAAAAAAGATTTCTCTCATATCAAATCTCTAGGGTTTGTGCCTCCATCCTCACTCTCGCAAGTTTTTCCTCTTCCTTTTCATTTTCCAATTAAATCAAGAGTTTAGCTCTTTTTTTTTCAAAACTAAATAAATTTTCACTATAAACCCGTTGAAGGAGAGTTTAACTCTCATATCTGATCAAAAAAAAGGAGAAGATTTTCGCTATCTTCTTCTCCCTCCTCAAGATCCAATTTGAGAGAGGGAGAAGAAGAGAAACTCACATCCTAAGACTCCATCAAGAGAAGAAAAGGGGTCTCTTTTTATCATCCAAGATCTAAATTTTGGAGTTTCAAGAGAACCTATTTTGGGTCTCTTCTCAAAAGAGAAAGGAGTAAATTTTTTGGAGTTTAACTCCATAATAAAAATTCTTTTGGGAGTTTAACCCCAAATAAAATTGTTTTGGGAGTTTAACTCCAAATAAAAATTCTTTGAGAAGTTTAACTCCATTTAAAATGTTTTGGAGTTTAACTCCATTTTAAAAAAAACAACAAAAAAGTTATAAAAAAAAGCTTTGGAGCCCCCTACTTCCTTACGTGGGGGAGTAGGAGCTTTCCCCACGTGAGGGGGAGGCTCCCATCAAGTGGGAACCCCTGCTCTCCTTCACGTGAGGGGGAGGCTCCCACTTAGTGAGAGCCTCTTCTCCCTCTCACGTGAGGGGAAGGGAAGGTCCCATTCAATGGGAGCTTCCTCTTAAGAAAAAAAAAATTGTTTTGCGAGTTTAACTCCGTATAAATTTTTTTGGGAGTTTAGCTCCAAATAATTTTTTTGGGGAGTTTAACTCCATTTAAAATCTTTTGGAGTTTAACTCCACAGTAAAAAATTATCTTTTGGAGTTTACCTCCATAATAAAAGTTCACTTGGAGTTCCACAATATAAATCCTTTTGGAATTTAACTCCACAAAAAAAATTCTTTTGGAGTTGAACTCCATTATAATAATCTTTTTTAAAGGAGTTCAACTCCATTTAAAATATTTTGGAGTTCAACTCCATTATAAAAATTCTTTTCGAGTTGAACTCCATAATAAAAATTCTTTTCAGGAGTTCAACTCTATTTAAAATCTTTTGGAGCTTAATTTCATAATAAAAACTCTTTTGGAGTTGAACTCCACAATAAAAATCCTTTTTGGGAGTTCAACTCTGTTTAAAATTTTCTGGAGCTTAATTCCACAATAAAAGTTCTTTTGGAGTTTGACTCTACAATAAAAATCTTTTTGGGAGTTTAACCCCATTTAAAATATTTTGGAGTTTAACTTCATAATAAAAATTCTCTTGGAGTTGAACTCCACAATAAAATTCTTTTTGGAGTTCAACTCCACAACAAAATCTTTTGGGGAGGTTAACTCCACGAAAAATCTTTTGGAGCTTAACTCCATATAAATACTTTTGGGAGTTTAACCCCATACAAATACTTTTGGAGTTTAACTCCATACAAATGTTTTTGGGAGTTTAACCCCATAAATAAAAATCTTTTAGAGTTTAACTCCATACAAATGTTTTGGAGTTTAACTCCAAAAAATAAAGAAAAAACCCTTTTGGAGCCCCACGTGAAGGGAAGGCTCCTACCAAGTGGGAGCCCCTGCTCTCTCTCACGTGAGGGGAGATTAGTCCCACCAAGTGGGAGCTTTTTCCCCCTCACGTAAGGAGAGGGTCCCACCAAATGGGAGCCCCTGCTTCCTTTCACGTGAGGGGGAGGAAGTGGGAGCTCCTTCCCCCTCATGTGAGGGGGAGGTAAGTGGGAGCCCCTCTTCCCGCTCACGTGAGTGGAAGGGGGCTTCCCTTCCCCTTTTTATTGTTTTTTTGGAGTTTAACTCCATACAGGAATTTTTGGAAGTTTAACTCCATACATAAATTTTTGTAAGTTTAACTCCAAATTTTTTTTTGAGTTTAATAAAAAAAATTTTATTTATTTTTTTAAAAGAAAAATGTTTCTTTGAATAAAAAAATCATTTATCATAAATAGAATAAAAAAATTTGAATACGTTAAAAATAATAGAAACAAAAAAACACCAACATATCGTATTGATTTCGCATGACCGGTTTGACCCGTCAATCGGAGATTCTCTCGCTTCAAAAGTGAGGGGTAATTAACGGCAGTTTAGTCCACGGCTGCCGAAAATTCGGATCCCCACAATCAATAAACCCCGGCCTAACCTAGGTAGGGGGAATCTGTAATACGCCTGACAAGCGACACGTATTTCCCATCTAAACGGGGTGACGAAAAACACCTTACAACTAGTTCTCCTGTCCCATCTGGTACGATTAATATAGGTGCAGTTGTAAGTTTCTCCTTCAATAACTTGAACGCTCGGTTGCATTCTTCTGACCATACGAACGGTACACCCTTCCGAGTAAGTCGTGTCCATGGCTCAGCTGCTCGCGCAATTTTTTAAACAAATCTTCGGCAGTAGCCTGCGAGTCCCAAGAAACTTCTAATCTCTGCTATTGACTTTGGTGCTAACCAATCTTTCACTGCTTCAATTTTTGCCGGATCTACTGAGATACCATCTCTAGAAACGATGTGGCCCAAAAATTGAACTCGTTCAAGCAAAAATTCGCATTTACTAAGTTTGGCGTATAACTTCTCCTGTCTCGGTAACTATAACACGATCCTCAGATGTTCGGCATGCTCCTCCTTGCTTTTGGAGTACACAAGAATGCCGTCGATGAAAACTACGACAAACTGATCAAGATACTGCGAGAAAATTCGGTTCATTAAATTCATGAACACGGCCGGGGCATTAGTAACACCGAATGGCATCACTAAAAAATCATAATGACCGTATCGAGTTCTGAAGACTGTCTTGCATACATCCTCCGCTTTAACACGAACTTGATGGTACCATGACTGAAGATCCAACTTAGAGAACACTCGAGCACCACATAACTGATCAAAGAAGTCATCAATCCGAGGTATAGGATACTTGTTTTTAATCGTAACCCGGTTCAACTCTTGGTAGTCAATGCACATATGTAACGAACCGTCCTTCTTCTTCACCAGTAAAACTGGAGCGCCCCACGGAGAAGTACTTGGGCGAATGAAACCCTTGCTGAGGAGATCTTCTATTTGCTTTTTCAATTCTGCTAACTCAACTGGTGCCATCTTGTAAGGTGCCTTAGAAATCGGTGTCGTTCCTGGTATTAATTCTATTAAAAACCCCAAAGCACGAGGCGAGGGTAGGTCGGATAAGTCCCCGGTAAAGACATCCAAGAATTCCCAAACTACGACCGGTGCCAGACTCTTATTAATCTCCATTGACGCTAGTATGCTGCCCGTCGGGTTTACTCTAAACTTTATGGGCCCCAGAGATTTGCTGCCCCCAGTGAACATGAACTCTGGATGGTTAGGAATACGAAAGATTACGGTTTTGGCCTGATAATCAATATGTGCATGAAAGGTTCCCAACCAACCCATTTCTAAGACAACATCATAACTACCGGTCCCAATCAGTAAGAAATCTGTGAAAAATTCCCTGCCGTAAATCTCTACTAGATAAAACTTGCACTCTAGGTTGGTGGAAACTACTCCATTTCCAGTGTGAATGTCCCAACCTCGAATCAGTGTCTCATGTGCAATAGAATGTGTGATGAAAAAGCTAAAGACATAAAACAATGTGAAGCCCCGGAATCTAAAAATGCTCTAGCAGGAACAGAACAAACTAGAATGGTACCTGAAACGACATCCTCTGATGCTTCTGCCTGCTTAGCCGTCAGGGTAAATGCTCACCTCTGTCCACGACCTGTGTTACCTCGTCTCTGATCAAAAAGTTGCTTCTGAGAATTAAGTCCTTTCTGTGGCTGGTTGCGCTCTACTCTCCTAAGACAACTCCCAATCTGGTGGTCACTAGCACCACATATCAGACATGGACCCTTGGCCCGGCGGCAATTCCTCTCAATGTGTCCCGATATCTGACAGTATCCACAAACCAGTGATTCTCGTTGTGGTGGGGTTGCAATACGCTTCATCTGAACTCCACCAGGATGTTTAACTGGAATCCTTCCTGAAATTTGATTCACCGGGCGCGTTCTCTTATAATATATATATATATATATAATAAATAAATAAATAATGAACCAAAAAGTGATGGAAGAATTCCCCAAAAGGAGCATCACGTGCCCACACGTGATGCGCCTTTGAGAAAAACTTTTAAGCATAACACTTAACAAATAAGGCTGAAGTTGAGCCTCACGTGCCATACGTGAGCATCTATATACAAAATATATAGGCGCCTTCATAAAACAAATAACAGGCCAGAAGGCGCATCACGTGCCAACACGTGATGCTCTTCTCTGGGACTGCTGCATATAAGCAAACCGGCCTAGTGCCATTTGGTCACGTGCTACACGTGAGGATTCCTAATACCTTCTAAGCTGATAGAATTAAATTCTATATAAAAGGGATCAGAACCCTATTATGGGAAAATATTTTCCCAATTTTTCTAAGCAAGAAAAATTGTGTTCTGTAAATCAGAGCACCATTGGATCAAAGATCTAATGGTGATTAAAAATCACCAAGATACAGAATAAACTCTGTATAGGAAAATATTTTCCCAATCTTTCTAAACAAGAAAGATTGTGCTCTGTAAATCAGAGCACCGTTGGATCAAAGATCTAATGGTGATTAAAAATCACCAAGATACAGAATAAACTCTGTATGGGAAAATATTTTCCCAATCTTTCTACACAAGAAAGATTGTGCTCTGTAAATCAGAGCACCGTTGGATCAAAAATCCAATGGTGATTAAAAATCACCAAGATACAGAATAAACTCTGTATGGGAAAATATTTTCCCAATCTTGTTAAAAACAAGAAAAATGTCTTCCGTAAAACAGAGGTCCCTGGATCAAAGATCCAACGGTGGTCGCTCTCTTGGCGGAACCTGAACTTGAATACACTTATCAGATGCATCGTATATAATGATCGAAAGTTTGACTTTAGCTACGAACTCATAACTACTAGCTCTCTTAAGACATAAACTCATTCATAACAATGTCAGCGCATCGGTATTATGGTTTTTTATTGGTCCAGAATAGGCCCTCCATCCGCCTATTATCTGACTACCATTTGTTTCACTCAACAACAGCAACTGCGGTGCCTTACTTGGCTGGAAGTACAAGAAGGTGCGTAGCTTGTTAGGAATTAGCTGGCTTAGAGATGAGAAGACTGATTAGTAGTTCTATTACATAACTCGGCCTGCTTGCTTACCCGCTTACTCGAACTGTAGTTATCGTTCACTTCTCCTCGCAAGTTGCCTCGGGCTCAGTTGAAGAAAGATTCTCCTTCGGCTTCTCTTTGTCGGATTTCTTTTTCGTCTTCTTCTTAGGGTCTTTGTTTTGCTTGCAGGAAAACTTGCTTTGTGTGAAGCGTGCCTGAACAGACTAGTCTACGTTCAGCCAACATTCCTACCTTGCCTCGAGAGCTGCCGAATTAATCAAAAATCTCTCAATGAGAGATTTCCTGAACAAAAATCAACAAACTTTCCTCTGCTATATAAAGGACTCGAGACTGAAAAGAGAGAGATATACAGAAAAAGAGAGGAGACCCCCCAGAAGATTGGAAAAAACAAAAAGAGGAGTTCTCTTTAGAGAAAAAGAAACCCTAGGTAAGGAAAAGACTCAGAGATCATTTTATCTCCTTTCACAAGAGTTTAACTTTTCCAAAAAAAAGAACTTAGTTCTTTCTCTGGTTGAGGTTTGCAGAAGCAGATCTCCTCACAAGTTGAGAATTTAATTCTCATCGGAGAGATTCTGTTATGCAGTCCCAAAACTTAGATAAAAAAGAACTAGGGTTGAAGAATATAATTCTTCCAAAGACACAGGAATTTAATTCCTTTGATAAAGCTAGGATTTAACCCTATATGAGAATTTAATTCTTATAAGATAAAGGACTTGAAATTCTCAAGACTAAGATCAAGAGCTCCATACATATTAGCGTTTAACGCTATAACGACAGATCACATGTTCCCACGCGAGCACCTCTGAAAAACAAAAAAGAACAACCGAGATTGAGTCACATGATCCCACGTGATCTCCAATAGTGCTTAGCACTTAGAAAAAAATAGGAAGATAAATCCGAAGGAGGCAGTGTCTAACTTAGTGGCGCCTCACGTGTCTACACGTGATGGTTGCAAGACTCAGGTGTTTAACACTTACATGCACAGAACAAGGGAATAAAGCCAAGCGAACATCGCTAACTTTCAAGAGCATCACGTGCAACACGTCAGCGATCTCAAATTCCAGTGTTCAACACTGCTTTAGAGCCTCACTTGCCACACGTGAGCGCCTTCAACTTTTAGTGTTTAACACCGCCTTAGAACATCACGTGGGAGCACGTGAGCACTAAAAATACATTGGTGTTTAACACTGTAAGGGACCAATTTCAATCTCAAATTGGTTAAGTTCCTCCGGAGATTAAATCTCCAAGCAAACCGAGCCTCTATACTCAGAATTGATAACTCCTCGATTTAGAATTTGGTTCAAGGGTACATCTCTCCACACTCTGATACTTGTCGTTGTAATCCTTCAACGTCTTCAGAGAGATGGAGGGTCCCAATAACCAATAACTCTTGGCGCACTCCTAAACCAATGAGCCAAAACAACATGGACTATGATGTCCTTAAATCCAATGGACCGCAACGTCCCTAAACTAAACTCTATGGATTATGATGTCCTTAAACCAAAAACTCCATGGAATATGATGTCCATAAACCCAATGGACCGCAACGTCCCTAAACTAAACTCCATGGACTATGATGTCCTTAAACCCAATGGACCGCAACATCCCTAAACTAAACTCTATGGACTATGATGTCCTTAAACTCTATGGACTATGATGTCCTTAAACCCAATGGACCGCAACGTTCCTAAACTAAACTCCATGGACTATGATGTCCTTAAATCCAATGGACCGCAACATTCCTAAACTAAACTCTATGGACCATGATGTCCTTAAACCAAAAACTCCATGGACTATGATGTCCTTAAACCCAATGGACCGCAACGTCCTTAAACTAAACTCCATGGACTATGATGTCCTTAAACCCAAAACCCAATGGACCGCAACGTCTCTAAACTAAACTCTATGGACTATGATGTCCTTAAACCCAATGGACCGCAACATCCCTAAACTAAACTTTATGGACTATGATGTCCTTAAACCTAATGGACCGCAACGTCCCTAAACTATACTCTATGGACTATGATGTCCTTAAACCAAAAACTCCATGAACTATGATGTCCTTAAACCTAATGGACCGCAACGTCCCTAAACTAAACTCTATGGACTATGTTATCCTTAAACTTTATGGACTATAATGTCCTTAACCCAATGGACCGCAACGTCTCTGTTCCCGCCAAAATCTCCGGCCAAGAGCTATTTGTTCCTGTTTACACCGGTTTAAGTTTCGTTTACAGATATGTATGAAATTGGGCTCATTCATATATGCACATGCACACATCAGAGAAAGAACAGGTATTAGAAAGGGAGCACTTGGTGGTCAACGACAAAAGAAAGTATTTAATTGAACATTTTATTCTACAGGAAATAGATCACCAAACATGAGATCGAAAGTACATGGATTCACAAAACTATGGATAAAATTATCTAACGCCCTCTCTGCCTTCTCCACCATGTCAAAGCGGCGATCTTCATGAATAGTCGCTTCCCATCGGTCAGCACCGTGCCCATCAGCGAAGGCAGGCATGACGACCCGCTGAGCCCGTATCTGGCTTAGCAGCTGAACAAAGCAATCCCTCAGAGTTGTGGTAATCAAAAGTGCCTCGTGAAAGCACTCAATCTTGTTCTCTGCGGCGTCGAGCATTGCCGGAGTCATTTTCGCTGGATGAGGAGGGATGCCATCGAACACGGACAAGAAGACCATCCGAAACCAAATGGAGCCGATGGGGAGAGGAGATCCTCTACGAGTCAAAAGCTCGTACAGCACCGTATCGCATTGGTCATCCGTAAGAGCAGGGTTCACCAAGCGTGCAGCAAAACGAGAAACGATTTTCTCAATAGGCACCTCCCATGGTTGCCAGCGAGCATGTGGACAATTATAAGCCATAACTCTTCTCTGTTAAGATAATTCTCTTAAAGTGAGAGAGAATAGAAGTATTGCTTCAAATTATAAAGAGAGACATTTAAGTCTCAGCACAGAAAATTTTGTGCATGATGGAACTGTTTCCAAGCTCTGTTAAGAGAATGCATTAGGAAAGAGAAGTTTGACTCAGGAAAAGCAGAGAAAGAAGGCGAAAAAACACCTTCAGTAAAGAGGCAGCGCCTCACGTGCAGAGCACGAGAGCGCTCGTGCCAGGAGCACTGGCGTCAAGAGCGCCAGCGCTAAGAGTCAAAGACTCTGAGGCAGCGCTCACGTGCAAAGCACGAGAGCGCTAGCACCAAGAGCGCCAGCGCTAAGAGTCAAAGACTCTGAGGCAGCGCTCATGTGCAGAGCACGAGAGCGCTCGCGCCAAGAGCGCCAACGCTAAGAGTCAAAAACTCTGAGGCAGCGCTCACGTGCAAAGCACGAGAGCGCCAGTGCCAAAACTAAAAGTTCTCAACCCTTGGATCAAAGATCCAACGAAGATGATAAATCATCAAATTACTAGAATAAAATTCTGTTGAGGAAATACTCCTCAAAATCTTTTCAAACAAGAAAGATTGTACTCTGTAAATCAGAGCACCGTTGGATCAAAGATCCAATGGTGATTAAAAATCACCAAGATACAGAATAAGTTCTGTATGGGAAAATACTTCCCCAATCTTGTTAATAACAAGAAAACTATCTTCTCTAAAATAGAAACCCTTGGATCAAAGATCTAACTGTGGGAAACATTCCCCAAATCAATCAGAAATCTCTCAATGAGAGATTTTCTTAACTGATTCAACAAATCAGCCTCCCCTATATAAAGGACCCAAGACTTCAAGTCTTAAACAGAGGAACCCCCATAAACTTCAAATTCTCAGAAAAGAAAAAGAGAAGAGCAAGCTTTAAGAAGAAGAAATTTTCTTCGAGGTAAATAAAAATAAGAGAGATCACAACATCTCCTCCATATTTGAGAGTTCAACTCTCACATCAGAAGAACTTAGTTGTTTTCCTAGATCACAGATCTATAAGACCAAGTCTTGCACCAAAAACAGAAGAGATCAAAGCATCTCCTCACAAAAAGAAGAACTCAGTTCTTAGATCCATGAGACAAAATCTCTTCTAAACCGAGAATTTAATTCTCAGAGCACAGAATTAATCAGAGTTGCCAAAGAAGCGCCTTAGCGCTCCAATTTAAAAGAAGCGCCTTAGCGTTCCAAGTTTGGCGCTCAGTGCTAAGCGCTCCACGTACTCCTCACGTGAGCGCCCTTTTATAATAAGCGCTTTGGCGCTCCAAGTCTGGTGCTCAGCGCCAAACGCTCCACGTACTCCTCACGTGGGCGCCCTTTTATAATAAGCGCTTTAGCGCTCTAAGTCTGGCGCTCAGCGCCAAGCGCTCCACGTGCTCCTCATGTGGGCGCCCTTTTATAATAAGCGCTTTGGCGCTCCAAGTCTGGCGATCAGCATCAAGTGCTCCACGTGCTCCTCACGTGGACACCCTTTTATAATAAGCGCTTTGGCGCTCCAAGTCTGGCGCTCAGCGCCAAGCGTTCCACGTGCTCCTCACGTGAGCGCCCTTTTATAAGAAGCGCTGTAGCGCTTCCAGTCTGGCGCTCAGCGTCGGGTGCTCCATGTGCTCCTCACGTGGGCGCTGAGGAAACATAAAGCGCTCTGTACATAAAGCGCTCTGCGCCGTAAAAAGTGTTCAACACTCAATAAAATACAAAAAGGAAAAGGGGTGTCAGAACCCAAATCAATGCTCGGTATTGTTGAACAAAAAAGGACTGAGCCCAAACAAATGCTCGACATTTTATTCAAAATGAGTGGACTGAGCCCAAACAAGTTTTCAAACACTCTATTCAGAACTGAGTGGACTGAGCCCAAATTGGCCACAAGTCCCTAATTCAGATCAACCGAGCCCATGTGCTCACAATCTCTTTAATTGGTCTTAGTCCCAAACCTGACTATAGATCTCCCAACCAACATTAGTTTAAGGGCACATCTCTTTATACCTCTGATACATGTCGTTGTAATTCTTCAACGTCTTCAGAGAGATGGAGGGTCCCAATAACCAATAACTTTTGGTGCATCCCCAAACGGGTAAACCAAAACCTTACAGACTATGATGTCTTTAAACCATACAGATTACGATGTCTCTAAACCTTACGGACTATGAGGTCCTTAAACTCCATGGACTACGATGTCCTTAAACCTAATGGACCGCAATGTCCCTATAAACTAAAGAAAATCCTGTTGAGTAGATCTTAGTCTAAAATCAGACTAACGTATTCTCAAAAAACGTTTGAGTTGATCTTAATCTAAAAAAAGATTAACGATCATTAAACCAACCCAAACCCAAATCTAAGAAAATACGGATTTGGACTAATCCACGTCTTACGGGCGACAACATAAATTAGTCTCCGTATACAATCCACGGGCAACCAAAAATAAAACAAACACACACGACATAAAGTGACCATCTGGAGAAGGAGAAAGTGGTTACCATAATGCGGTAGCGTAATTAACTGCAGGGGCTTGCGTCTGCAGGGAAGAGCGTCCCCACAATCAAAAACCCCTCAAACGAGGGGGAATCTGACGAAGTCTGCTACAACGGCCACATCTGTCTAAACCTCCGATACACGATGCCATAAATCAACTTGGTATCTTCGGAGAGGTGGACGGATAAAACCCAAATAGTATCTGCCCCCAAAATTCAGGCCGGACGTCCCCGATGTCCCGGTCGCGTCTTTCGGCGGCGAACAGATTCTAGCACGCCCGGTAGGACCTTTTCCTCTTTCCACTCCACACTTCGTGTGTCGTGTTCGCGAAAAAATCGCGGTTTAACATGGTTGCCCCTAGATTCGAGATACTAAGATTTGGTGTCTTGCTCCCGTACATAGAAAAGAAGAGAAAATGGCTTCCAACTGCACCAACTGCAATAACAACTCCCACTCCGTCCTCGCTGGAGGAGTGACCTATGGGCCCCAAGTGGCCTCCATCTTCACCATGCCAGTGGAACAGGTGACTTAGGCCACCACTGGACTGTTCTTTGGGACCATGATCCCACCGACAAGCTTCAGCGTCCCAATACCGTCACAGGAAGCTCCGAAGAAGTCGGTATTTGATCGGCTTACAACTACCACGGCCCCTCTCAACGGGCCGTCCAATTCCAAGTCTATTGCCTCGGTCTTTAACAGACTAAGCCAAAGCTCAAGTGGATCCATGAAGAAGCCTGCAATACCTGAACGAGTCATCCCGAAGCGGAAAGCCATTCCAACTCCGACGGAAGAAGTCGTCAAAGGGGCTTATCCTGCTAAGGGATCGGTCTTTGCGAGACTAGCTATCCCAATTCCTGCTTCAGGTGAGGTCGTCCAAACTACTTCATCTGCCCAAAGGTCTGTCTTCGACAGGTTGGACGTTTCTTCTCAACGGACGTCAGTCTTTGATAGGCTGGCACCAACAGCAACCCTTCACCAGAACAGGGGGCATGATGAAGCCACCCCCGTAACTGAGCCAGTACCGTCTGCAAGACATGCTCGACGTTGCCACTGGCGCCGAGTGAGGATAGCTGGGGGCAGTTCCCCTTCCGGACTTACCCCACCAGCCTCTATGGTAGAAGTTGATGTTGTTGTTCCAACTGGGAACAGCTTTGAGCCGCTCAGGAGGGTGCCCAAGAACTCTCCAACTGCCGTGCTGAAAAGGTCTTCTCTGCCTGTTGAAAACATCACAAAGGCGAAGTCGGAACAACGCCCTCAGCGGCTGTCCTCTAAAATCCACAGGGTCTGGCGAAGAGTCCAAGACTCTGTGATAGACAAAGACTACTCTCGCCAACAGAAGAAAATGGAAGTTCGGCAAGAGGAGGACCGTCCCGCCGTCGTACCACGAAATACATCGTCTGCGACAACCCCCTCAACTTCGACTGCCCATAAAAGGAGAAGGCCGGAGAAGATCCCTGTGTCTGCGACAAATCTCAAGGGTGCTGAATCCAAATGCCCCAAGTCTGGGGGCATGGTAGTGCACACCATCTACATGGCTTCCGGGAAAGAGGATAGCTGTATCTCCACGGGTCATCGACCACTCACCCGGTCTGTGACAAAAGCTCAGGAGCAACAGAAAAAGCTCCAGGAGATGCTAACGAAGATGGCTGCACTCACTGGGCCGAAAGAAAGCCCGGAGACGTTGTCGGAGCGGCTCCAGGAACAGGAAACCGACGCCGAGTTCCTCCGAAGAATGCTCGAGAAGAAAGACAAAGAGGCCGTGGAACAAGCGGCCAACATAAAATAAATGGCGCTATTGTTCTAGGACATGGTGGGCATGATGGTCCAGCCGGACCCTCCAGCGGAGGAGCCTCCGGTGATCATTGAAGACGACAGAGGGGAGACATCAAACCCTCTTCCGGCCTGTTTAGCCGCCAAGGAGGAAACAATCTCGAAAGCTGCGCTCGATGATTATATAGCTCAACAGATACGAGCCCATCAAGCGAACGAAGCTGCTGGCCAAGTTGTCAGAACTGGGCGACCCTATCCCAGCTGGTACGATCAGATTAAGTACCCGCCAGGATACACAATCCCTAAATTTCATGTATATAAGGGGAAAGGCAACCCCCACCAGCATGTCGCCCAGATCAGGGCTCTCTATGGCAATACTGGAAGTGACGATAAGCTGCTGCTTCGCCAATTTGTTGGCAGCTTGGCGGAGACGGCCTTCGAATGGTATTCGGAGCTTCCCAACGACTCCGTCAAAACATTCACGGAGATGGAGTTGTTATTCACTCAGCGTTTTGCAAGCGCCAGCGAACGCACTTCAATCACGGCGTTGATCAATGCCAGAGAGAAGCCAGGGGAGACATGGGTTCAGTATGAAATTCGGTGGCGCAACCTATGGTCGAAGTGCGAACAATGCATAGAAGAGGCCCCTGCAGTAGGCATGTTTGTGGGAACCCTCGATCCGCAGGCGACCATATCCCAATTCATGATGTTTTTCAAGTCAACCACCTTCCAGGCCTTGATTGACAAGCTGGCCCAAATGGACCAGATGGGCCATAGGCCCTCCTCTTCAAAGATAGAATCTCGGAATGAAAAAGGGAAAGGTAAAGTGACCTTTGTCGCCAATGCTCAGCAACAGCCGAGTGGTCCAAAACCAGCTGATCGCCAAAACAACAGACAACGATTTATCAACGAAAAGTTAAAACGTCCTTACTCGTTCCCTCGGGATAAAACAATGAGACCGTTCGAACTGGTGGTGCGCAATAGGCTCATCACTCTGCCAGATTCGAGACGCCCACTGTAGCCAGGTGACGTCAACAATCCCAATTATTGCCCCTAGCACGGAGTAGTAGGCCACCCAATTGAAGATTGCTTCATCTTCAAAGGCTGGATTGAGGACCAATACCAACAGAGCAAATTTGCATTGTCCGCGAATTGGAAAGTAAGCCCGCCCCAGCCGCACGTGTAAGGTTCCTAGGCACCCTAATGAGGTCTCACAAGGCATCGAACATGCCATTTACAAATTTTATGGGTGCCGAGAGACCCGACTACGGATCGTCGGCTAGATATTTAGGCGAAAAAGCTAACTAGTTAAGACTTAACTAAGGGATACGGATATACAACCTTTGTAGATCCGTTTGTCCACCTCCATAGCTCCATGAAGAAGTCATCTCCGCTGTACAAATCCGAAATCCGGGCTCTTGCGTCGGCTTCATCGGAGAAGAAGCGGGCTAGGTCATCGACGACGTGCCGAAGATGATCTACGTCGAGGCATCGCTAAATCAAGCTCCGACTTCACCAAGTCAAGAAACTTGTGAAGAAAACACACTCTACTACTTGGCAAGAGGTAGAGGATGAAGAAATAGGAAGTAGGTAGACTTTAGAATTGGATTTCTCACTCTTTATCATCAATCACCATTGATGACCTCAAGGTTTTCTTCTTGAGTTCAAGGAAGAAGAAGAAGAAAATTGATATGATAAGTTATTATATCAATTAAAGAATAGAAAAGAATAATCATCCTTATCATAATCAAACCATAGTTAGGTGTAGAGAATTAACAAGGGTTAGTGAATGGTTAGGTTAAGACATGAAGACAAAATGGTCACTTAGGTCAAACCTTCATGAAGGTTCATAAACAAACAAAGAAAGCCACCATTATCTCTTCATTATTTTCTTTTGCTAAAATAAACAAAATGGATAAATAAATGAATAAATGAAGCAAAAGAAACCCTAACCATTGACCAACCATGGTTTAATCCATACACCAAACTATCATGTATCATCAAACATGATACAATCAAATGTACAAATGTATATCACATATACAATGTGCACAATCCAAGTGAGAAAATCCATTTAAAGTGAACCAATACTAGTTAATGCAAAGTAATATATCAAATATATAATTATGCATTAAATCATTAAATCAACACTTGATTCAATGATCCGGTCATGTCGCACACAACCGACTAGTATTCAATGTATCGGCTTATCGATTCAACGCTTGAATCGATAACTAGGTTATATCGCATACAACCATCCGACACATTGATCGCGAGAATGAAATACGGTATCACATACACGCATTATTCTCGGTCCCGCACATATCTCATATGCGCTCCTATTTCGTTTCGCTTGAGCCAGGAAACCTCTGTGTAGGACTCTAAAGACTCGTCAATACGCCGGCAGTAGATGATGATCATATCAAACACCCACAAGCCGCAAGCGGTCTGCTAAACGTAACGGCCACCCGGGTATTGAGCGATCTGAAGATCGACGAGCAAGCATGCTCATACTCCTATGAATTCAACCAGTAACACTACCGTACAGTCCGGTCTGATCGTCTGATATGTCGCATATCTCGCCTAGGGGTGGTAAACGTCAGACCCCAATAGCTCGATAAGTCGTGTCGATATGAGGCTCATAACGGGTCGAGAAACTACTGGTAACACTTACCAGCAATTCTCTGATCAGCCCTAGCCAGGGACTTCCTGTTATAGCCAATCGAACACAGC
Organism: Agapanthus africanus; assembly: GCA_030015575.1. NCBI lineage: Eukaryota > Viridiplantae > Streptophyta > Magnoliopsida > Asparagales > Amaryllidaceae > Agapanthus > Agapanthus africanus. The sequence goes on from CM057349.1 coordinate 426,488,959, forward strand.
GTAACATCAACCCCCTATACCGGGAGAGACGAATCCCCTCCTATCGCTCATTGCCTCCATGTGACTCGGGACTGTACCCAAAAACCACCGTTTTGCACGCCCTCTTGGACGTGGTAAGATGGAAATCAAAGAACAGTGGGAACCACACAAGACTCTATGACGATCTCGGGTCAACAGACTACTCTGTACCAGTGTCACCAGAGAACTGCCATCTGACGTGAGGTATAATACCATCTGGGAGTTCTCGGCGAGTCCGTCCAGTGTACCCAGTCTCTATTGAGCACCCGTATATTATCTCCGATGTCAAACACCAATGGATATGGGATCATCCATCGCCCATCTGTATGGGTCGAGAAGCTACACGCTAGTCTACTCTGGTATATCGATGCCCCGTCTCGATACACCCACGACTAGGGACTTTGAAGGATGTACTTATGGACTACCATGTCCCCACTAGTATGATCCGCATCACAGTCCAGGTAGTCAAGTACACATCCTAAGGGCTTTACCAACATGTAATAGAGAGACAATCTGTGTACACGTTAAGGTAAAGAGCAACCAGATAGCATACTATCATGTCGAGCAAGAAAGTCCTCTCTATATATGTCCCAGCATCCACTACAATATACATCCAATGTACAGTAATGGCCTCTAGGGCATACATATAACTAACAGCACGCTCCTAAAAGGGTAGACACACCGGGAGCATCATACTCATTTATAGAAGAAGTTCCATGGGAGGTCGCTCTTTCAGCCAAAACGAAAAGAATGCTGAAGGATCTCCAAATATGCTCGGCGATCAGGTGGAAAAGTCCATTGGAACCCGAGGTCATTGAGGGAATGCTGAAGCCGCGCACAATGCCAAGAATTGGTAGCGATAGTCAAAACGCTCATTCCCATCCGTTAAAGGCTTCAAAGAAGAAGAAGAAGACTAAAAAGCCCGTAAAACCTGGTGACAAGCGCACAGACCTGCAAAAACATATTGACGCACTGGAGGAATATAACCAAAAGGCGCGAACCCCGGTCACACTCCAAGAATTTCTCAACAATATCCTTGAGAGTGGAGATAACAACAATAACGACGGAGATGACTCGTCAGAAGAATCTGAGGATTATATGGCAAGCTGTCACATGATCTCTCACTTGTCACTAAAGGAAGAAAAAGCTCGATCGGCGTTAGAAGACAACATAGAGGAGCTGGAGGCAGGATCGTAGCCAAAACCCTTGGAACCGTCTGACGAGATGATCGACATGCTGCTGAACGAAGCCCGTCAGAAGAGCAAGGCTGATCAGCAACATGAAATGGCCATATTCGAAAGTGCCAGGCGTCAGCGTCAATTTGAAGAAGTCATGGTAGAGATGGATCATGAAACACTCCAACCAGATCAAAGTGCACCCGCGGCAAACAAAAGCAAGCCTAAGACAAGGAAATGGTTCGCTAAAGCCCTGTCAATGGGAATGAAGCTGCCATCTCCTAAAGAAAATACTCCTGGCAGTATACACCTTGGCGAAGCGGATGCACACCTTAACAACTGCTTATATCATCAGAGGACTACACACCCTACCGAAGAGTGCATGACCTTTAAAAACTGGTGGCATGTGTATGTTGCCCACCGACAACAGTTCAAGTGGATGAAACGCAAAACTCGTCGAGAGCAGAGAAGCACGACAGATAAGCGTAAAAGAACTGCCGGCAACTGTCACATGGTTGATGCTAGGGGATCGCAACTTCTCACCTTCGGGAGCGATTCTGATGAAGAAATAGCCCTCGGTCCTCTCTTCAAAGAATCCATCTCAGGAAAAGAAGAAGAGACGAAGAATTGTGAGAATATTCAGCTGTGCAACTGTATGTTGCCCGAAAAGAATCTCGGACCTACAAATAAGGGATCGAACAAAAAAGATAAAGAGAAGGAAAAAGTCCCTGAGGATATCACCTTCGATGACCTAGTCGTCGAAGAGCTTGCAGCCAAGGACCCGCCTAACAAAAACAAGGCGGATTACAATGTTCTGGCGCACCTGAGAAAGATACTCTCGCAGCTAAGCATTCTCGATACCCTTCTGTTGTCTAAAAAGATGCGAGATTCTCTGATCAAAGCACTACAAGAGCCCGACCAATTTCAAGCTTTCCTTGCCGAAGAAAAGATGAAGGACGAGCTGGAAGAAGTGCACACGGCCGACATTACCTTCGGCGATGAAGATCTCCTCCCCGGGATGTGTGAGCACAACCGCCCCCTATATGTCACCGGGTACTGCTATGACATTAAGATAGGGAAGATTCTAGTTGACAACGGGTCGTCTGTAAACCTCCTAAATGTCAGAGTGCTAAAAGAAATTTGCATGAGCGTTCAGCACCTAACTCGGGATAAAATTACCATCTCCGGTTTTGACTCCCAGTCATCACGGACGCTCGGGTTTGTAATACTGACGTTACACTTTGGGTCGCTCATCACCAACATCAAGTTTCACGTCATTGATGCCAAGACTTGATACAACGCTTTGCTCGGCAGGCCGTGGTTACACGAGTACAATATCATCCCTTCTACACAACATCAGTGTATGAAGTACTTTAAAGATGGTCTCGAGTACACTGTGACGGGGGAACTAAACCCATTCTCTGTGAACGAAGTCCGCAAATATGAAGATGCCAAGTACTTCCTACCAGACTTTGAAGACACGGAAAGATGCCATAAACCGGAGAATAAGCAAAAAGCTATCACCACTATTCCGGTCTTCGGGAGCGATACCGAGGAGGAAGAAAAGATAGTTTATTCGGGGCCACCCCAATGCAACAAGTCGGGACCGTATACCCCTATTCTAGTCTTTGGCAGTGACTCTGAAGACGAGGTCAATGCAGTATTCTCGGTCCGCCTATCGATGCAGGCCCTCACTGGAGATGATCAGAGTTTGCAAATCGCAATGGTCCCGCGGCAGCATTACAGAGAGCTGGATGTGCTTGAGACATATAATGTGCAAGAGCTACAGACGTTCTACGCCCCTCCCAGGCGAAGGGGTAAAAAGGCAATCCTCTTTTATCGATCCGCGGAAACCAAAGTGGAGAAAGAAATCTGGCATGGTGCCGATTCGGCACTTGACAGGCTCCAGCCCATTCGTCTGCCCATATACTACACAGAAAGATTAATATGGTTGTTGAGATGCTAAGGCGCACCCTTCAAACAGACTGCTCGACAAGCTCAATTCTACAATAGGATCTGGATCGTCCCCGGAACTCAGCGAAAATTGCCCAACGGGAGAATGGAAACGATCGGGTTTGGATATGTTCAATCCAAAAAACGGGAGCGATTCCATGGCTGCTACGTTATACATGACTTCGATGAAGAAAGAGATGCTCTTTTAAAAGACGCTGACGCTGAACCTGAACGCGGTCCTGCCATAAAAATGCCGAGTCCGTCATTTGAAGAACAGATGAACAAGCTAATAAGGGAAGCGGGTCAAAAGGTCCGGGATGACCACAACCGTGAAATGGCCATTTACGAGAAAACCAGGACACAGCGCCTCCTTCAGCAGGCTACGGAGAATGACGATGCCCTTCGTCGCCAACCCGTCATACAGAAAACCCGATACGGAGGCAAAAACAAACTAAAGAACGGAAAAAACGTTCGACGGCGGCAAAGCGGGTCCAAGAAGCCACGCGATCGAGAATTGAGCAGCCGGGATCCGTCTCTTATAAAGAAGATGGGTCGAGCATAATCTTTCCCCCAAGACAAGACAAGGAAGATATTGGATCTTGTCATGAAATATCAAATGATTACGCTCCCGGAGTCCAAGCACCCCGATCAAGCAAACGAGGTTCATCACCCGGACTATTGCTCCTATCACCGAGCGATATGACATTCTCTTGAAGACTGCTTCACCTTCAAAAACTGGGTCGAAGGCCAATATCAACTCGGCAGGTCCGCTCTATCCAACAGTTGGAGGGTAACCCCACCGCAAAAGCATATACCCAAAAGCAACGTATATGGTGAGAGTAGAAGCAGATCAACATCGGTCTTGGAAACGATCTCGTACCTGTCACGTGATAACGCTGTCAGAAGGAGTGCCCGAGAATATGGATGACCTCCCCTGGTGCTTCGAAAATGAGGATGAAGAGGAATTGATCTCGGAATTTCCACCAGCGCCAAAAGAGTTGGAAGATGGAATACATACCATGGCGGACAACCTAAGGAAAATCGACTTGGGGACTACAAACGACCCGAGGCCTACATTCGTCAGTGAGCAGCTGTCCGAAGAACACAGGTAGTTACGCTAAGAGACGTGCTCATGCAGTATAAAGACTGCTTCGCATGGAACTACTCCGAGATGCCGGGGCTAGATCCAGAAATAGCTGTGCATAAATTGGCGATAACCCCGGACGTCAAGCCAGTCAAACAAGCATCGAGGAGAATGCGGTTCGAACTTGAAATGAGCATCAACGCCGAAGTCAAGAAGCTAATCGACTTCGGCTTTATCCAAGAAGTTCAGTATCCTGACCGGATCGCCAACATTGTCCCAGTGATGAAGAAAAATGGGACGGTGCATATCTGCGTAGACTTTCGGGACCTCAACAAGTCATGTCCGAAGGATGATTTTTCCATACCCGTTACCGAGCTAATGATAGACAACACGTCCACTCATGAAGTCTTATCCTTCATGGACGGGTCATCAGGGTACAATCAAATAAAGATACATCCCGAAGACCAGAATCATACCGCTTTCCGGACTCCTCTGGGCATATTCTGCTACAAAGTGATGCCTTTCGGTCTGAAGAACGTTGGCGCTACCTATCAGAGGGCCATGACAAAGATTTTCGATGACCTCATACATGAAATCGTTGAATGCTATATTGACGATCTCGTGGTAAAAAGAAAATCACACGAGGAGCATTGGGAGCATATGAAGGTAGTATTCCAACGTCTTCGGAAATACAACCTAAAGATGAACCCTCTCAAATGCGCGTTCGGAGTTTCCTCAGGCAAATTTCTAAGGTTCATCATACGACATCGAAGCATCGAAATAGATCCATCGAAGATCAAGGCGATTATGGAAATAGATCCATCGAAGATCAAGGCGATTATGGAAATACCTTCGCCAAGAACTCTCAAGCAACCGCGGTCTCTCCAAGGGAAGCTCCCGTATATCAGACGGTTCATAGCTAACCTCTCCGGCAAATGCCGCCCCTACAGTCATTTAATGAAGAAGGGGACTCCGTTCGTCTGGGATCGCAAATGTCAAAGCGCACTGGACGAAATCAAGCAATACCTGCAGAATCCGCCGGTACTGACTGCCCCGATCAAGGGAAAGCCCCTCATCTTGTACACAACCGCCTGAAGGTTCTTTAGACGCGCTATGGGCACAGGAAAATGATCATGGGAAAGAGAGAGCCCTCTACTATTTGAGTCGAGTTCTCCTGGGGGCGAAAAAAAACTACTCCCCTATCGAAAAACACTGCCTGGCGTTAATCTTCGCAATAACGAGCTCAGACACGATGCTTTGGCGCATGAGGTCCATCTCATATCAAAGGTAGACCCTCTCAAGTATTTGATGTCAAGAGCCATACTAACATAATGACTCACTAAATGGGCCCTACTCTTGATGGAGTTCTCGATAATCTATCGACCCCTCAAAGCAGTGAAAGGCCAGGCCATCGCCGACTTCCTCGCCGAGCATCCGATACCTACCGATTCACCCCTAAATTGTGAACTGCCGGACGAGCACGCGTTTGACACGATCGACAGGGAGAGAGGAGAGAGTGATACCCGATAGGAACTCTACTTTGATGGGGCATCTTCCATGAAGAAGCGAAAGCACAACTCCCCCATAATCAAATCTGGGGTAGGCCTTATCTTCGTGACTCCACAAAGAGGGATAATGCGCTTTGCCTTTTCCTTGACAGAGCCAAGGACAAACAATGAAGAGGAATATGAAGCTTTGATAGCAGGTCTTGATATCGCTGTCGACATGGGAGTCGAAGACCTCCTCATATACGGAGACTCCCAGTTGGTCGTTAGTCAAGTAAACGGCGACTATCAAACATGCAAACCAGAGTTAGTGAAGTACGGCGAGAGAGTGCAGCAACTGCTGACTCAAATCCCTTCCTACGCCTTAGAAAGCATACCGCGTACAGAAAATAGCAAAGCGGACGCATTATCCAAACTCGCTAAAGAACTGGCTAACGAAAACCTCGATGACGTGAGGATCATTGAACAAAGTCTTCGGGTTCTTGCACCAGCAGAAATATCTCCGGAGTCGTCTGAAGAAAAGGAAGCGACCAAGCAAACGGTCCTCCAAATAGAGGACCAAGAAAGGGCTAAGGATTGGAGAGAAGTCTTTATAGATTACTTTAAATCCCGTCGAACACCTGATGATGCATCCTCAAGACACCAGCTCATGAAACGAGCTCTGTCTTTCGCCTTAGTTAATGATACTCTGTATAAGAGATCGTTCGACTCTCTATGGCTAAGATGCCTAGGACCGGAAGAAGCAAAAAGAGTCGTCCAAGAAACTCACGACGGACTTTGCGGTTCTCATCAAGCCGGGCCAAAGATGAAGCTGAAGATCAAAAGAATGGGATACTATTGGCCCACGATGATTCAGGACTGCCTCGAATACGCAAAGCAGTGCCACTCGTGCCAAGTTCATGGAGACTTCATCCACCAGCACCCAAACCCGCTACACCCAACGGTGGCTAGCTGGCCATTCGAAATGTGGGGAACCGACATAATTGGGCCCATCGAACCAGCGTCGTCCAAAGGACATCGGTTCATATTGGCGACAACAGATTACTTCTCTAAGTGAGCAGAAGCAGTACCGCTAAGAGAAGTGAAGACGAAGAATATTCTCCATTTCTTTAAGACATACGTCATCTATCGGTTCGACACTCCACGAAGGATTATCTCCGATAACGGGCCGGCCTACAGAAGTCACAGAATCAGCCGTTTTGCACAGCAGCATAAAATAGATTGGAGATACTCTTCAGTCTATAATCCCCGAGCTAACGGTCTAGTTGAGGCTTTTAATAAGACCTTGACGAAGATCATAAAGAAGACAGTGTCCAAAAATAAAAAGGATTGGCACGAGAGACTGCATGAAGCTCTCTGGGCATATCGGACCACGTTCAAAACGGCCACAAAAACAACGCCGTATGCATTGGTATTCGGCGCTCAAGTAGTGCTCCCCTTGGAGATAGAGCTACCCTCTCTACGAGTGGCGGTTCATTATGAGCTAACAGACGAAGAGAATGCTCATCTTCGGCTTGAGGAGCTCGACGCCCTCGATGAAACTCGTCTCATGGCGCAGCAAAAGTTGGAGGCTTACAAAGCAAAAATGATGCGCTCATTCGAGAGATTGACTAGGCCGAGAACATTTCGCCAAGGCGAACTCGTGCTAGTGGTCAAGAGGCCTATTATCCCCAATCGTGCCAAAAGGGGGAAATTCGAGCCGAACTATGAGGTCCCATACATCATTGACAAAGTCTACCAAGGAGAGGCTTATCTACACATGGACATGTATGGCGAAAGACCCTTCAGGCCAATAAATGGCTGGTTCCTGAAAAGATACTACGGTTGACGAGTCATGGCCTAGGTCAATGATAGATGACGACACCTTTGTCCGCTCGCTATCTTCCCAAGCCCAAACTCTATAAGTAATATCCAGCGAAACCTTGCCTCAAAATCGCTACCGGACTGAAACGTCCTTAAACTAACAATGGACCGTAACGTCCTGAAACTAACGATGGACCGAAACGTCTTTAAACTACTACAAACCGCAGCATCCTAAGGCTGGCGCAAAAAAAAAACGGTATGGCCATAAGCAAGATGGGCACGAATGAAAACCCGAAAGGGCTCCGTGAGTAAAAACAGCAGGGCTACCGGCGAGTTTGTGAAAACCCGAAAGTGCGCAGACTCGTAAAAAATTCATGCGCACTTGTAAGGTCCTCTTGACCTTGTAAGGAGAAAATACCTGCGTGAGATCCTTACGACTCACAAGGGAGCAACACACTTAGGGATCCCCACGATTCCTGAGGAGAAATTACACTTACGAGATCCTCACGACTTGTAAGGAGAACCCTCTTATGAGACCCTCACGGCTCATAAGATTCAAAAGGCTTAAGCTACGGGGATCTGAATCTGTTCTTAAGCCATCACATTTCTCAGACTGCCCTACAAACAGTTTAGTATTGACCCTTGTATACGATCCACGGGCACAAATAAACGTCTCCCCCACCAAGTTCTGCCAATGGCGCGAAATTTCCCCGCCTGGTGAACAACACTTGTAAGTACTCTCGACTTATAAGTAGAAAACGCTCTTGTAAGATCCTTACGACTTATAAGAGAACTCACACTTAAGAATCCTCACGATTCCTAAGGAAATATCGCACCTATGAGATCCTCACGACTCGTAGGGAGAAACATCTTTATGAGACCTTTACGGCTCATGAAGTCAGAAGCCTTAGTCGACAGGATCCTAATCCTGTTTGCTAAGGCACCTTTGTTCGACATCAACAGAGGCAAATGATGATTTGCTCCTGGCAATGTCCCAGTGGTAGCGATGCTGATGCCTAAATCGGTAACAAATTCCAAGTCCTTTCACGGCAAATGATGATTTGCTCCTGGCAATATTCCAGTTGCAGCGATACTGATACTAAGATTGACATCAGATTCCAAGTTCCATACTCGCAGCAAAAGTCAGCGAGCTATAAATGCATATGAAATAGCCGAAATGATAGGGCAACTAGCAACAAAATCAACAAGTAAAAGATATGCATACAAAAATAGCCGAAATGATTGGGCAACTCGCAATAAAAAGAAGCTAGTAAGAAGAAAAATAGCCGAAATGATTGGATACCGCGAAAAATAGCCGAAATGATTAGGCAATCGTGACTTTCACGATATAAAAAGCTGAAATGATAGAGTATCGCGGAAAGAAATAAAAAAACGAAACGAAACTTTTTGCCCTACAGGCGAGCCCATACTGACCCCTGTATACAATCCATGAGCATAAATGAAGAGGGAACCATATTCCCCGACAGACTCTGTCAAAGAGAGAGCCGGATCTCAACGGCAATATCTACAGCCTAAAAATCAGCAACGACGTTCTTCCTCATTCCAGCAGGATACGGATGCGACACCACCAAACGGAGCTACGACAAAGTCCCCAGTTCCAAGACTCTACGGTTCACAGACAACCTAAAATCATCCAATGACCCCGTCGCGGAAATACGTCAGCCAATGATCCCGTCGCGGAAATACGTCAGCCAATGATCCCGTCGCGGAAACACGTCAACCAATGACCCCGTCACGGAAACACGTCAGCAAATGCCCCGTCGCTGAAATACATCAGCAAATGACCCCGTCGCGGAAACACGTCATCCAATGACCCCGTCGCGGAAACACGTCATCCAATGACCCCGTCGCGGAATCACGTCATCCAATGACCCCGTCGCGGAAACACGTCAGCAAATGACCCCGTCGCGGAAATACGTCATCCAATGACCCCGTCTCGGAAATACGTCATCCAATGACCCCGTTGCGGAAATATGTCATCCAATGACCCCGTCTCGGAAACAAGTCAACTCACCAATCACTTATGAGTCCCCTCGACTTGTAAGGGAGAAAATTCTCTTGTGAGATCCTTACGACTCTCAAGAGAAAACGCACTTAGGAATCTTTACGATTCCTAAGTAGAAAATACACCCATGGGATCCTCTCGACTCGTAGAGAGAAAAGTCTTTATGAGACTCTCACGGCTCATAAAGTTGAAAAGTCTTAGGCGGCAGACCTGAACCTGTTTCCTAAGCCATCGCTACTCCACAAGGAGGACAAGATGGACTGTTATCTACCATCTACGGGCCGCATTTGCCAATGAAACAAAGAATCTACTTACAAGTCTTCATGATTCGTAAGGAAAAATCCCCGAGTGAGATTCTCACGACTCACGGAGGCGATGAACACTTAGAAATCCTCACGATCTCTAGGGAGAATTCGCACCTACGAGATCCTCTCGACTCGTAGGGAGAAATAATCTTCTTGAAACCCTTACGGCTCATGAAGACGAAAGAAATCTTAGGCTACAAGGACCCTAAACTTGTTTCTTAAGCCCTCAATTTTATGGCCATGCATGACTCTGCACTACTTCACTCACGTACATACTTACGTGGGTAAAGTAGTAGGGGGCATTTGTTCCCGCCAAAATCTCCGGCCAAGAGCTATTTGTTCCGGTTTACACTGGTTTAAGTTTCGTTTACAGATATGTGTGAAATCGGGCTCATTCATATATGCACATGCACACATCAAAGAAAGAACATGTGTTAGAAAGGGAGCACTTGGTGGTCAACGACAAAAGAAAGTATTTAATTGAACATTTTATTCTACAGGAAATAGATCACCAAATATGGGATCGAAAGTACAGGGATTCACAAAACTATGGATAAAATTATCTAACGCCCTCTTTGCCTTCTTCACCATGTCAAAGTGGCGATCTTCACGAATAGTTGCTTCCCATCGATCAACACCGTGCCAATCAGCGAAGGCAGACATAACGACCCGCTGAGCCCGTATCTTACTTAGCAGCTGAACAGAGCGATCCCTCAGAGCTGTGGTAATCAAAAGTGCCTCGTGAAAGCACTCGATCTTGTCCTCTGCGGTGTCGAGCATTGCCAGAGTCATTTCCGCTGGATGAGGAGGGATGTCATCGAGCACGGACAAAAAGATCATCCGAAACCAAATGGAGCCGATGGGGAGAGGAGATCCTCTACGAGTCAAAAGCTCGTACAACACCGTATCGCATTGGTCATCCGTAAGAGCAGGGTTCAGCAAGCGTACAGCAAAACAAGGAACAATTTCCTCAGTAGGCACCTCCCATGGTTGCCGGCGAGCATGTGGACGATTACAAGCCATAGCTCTTCTCTGTTAAGATAATTCTCTAAAAGTGAGAGAGAAGAGAAGAATTGCTTCAAATTATAAAGAGAGACATTTAAGTCTAAGCACAGAAAATTTTGTGCATGATGGAACTATTTCCAAGCTCTGTTAAGATAATGCATTGGGAAAGAGAAGTTTGACTCAGAAAAAGCAGAGAAAGAAAGCAAAAAGACACCTAAGTAAAGAGCCAGCGCCTCACGTGCAGAGCACAAGAGCGCTCGCGCCAGGAGCGCCAGCGCTAAGAGTCAAAGACTCTGAGACAGCGCTCACGTGCAAAGCACGAGAGCGCCAACGCTAGAACTAAAAGTTCTCAACGCTTGGATAAAAAATCCAACGAAGATGATAAATCATCAAATTACCGGAATAAAATTCTGTTGAGGAAACGCTCCTCAAAATCTTTCCAAACAAGAAAGATTGTACTCTGTAAATCAGAGCACTGTTGGATAGAAGATCCAATGGTGATTAAAAATCACCAAGATACAGAATAAGTTCTGTATGGAAAAATACTTTCCCAATCTTGTTAATAACAAGAAAACTATCTTCTGTAAAACAGAAGCCCTTGGATCAAAAATCCAACGGTGGGAAACATTCCCCAAATCAATCAGAAATCTCTCAATGAGAGATTTCCTTAACTGATTCAATAAATCAGCCTCCCATATAAAAAGGACCCAAGACTTCAAGTCTTAAACAGAGGAACCCTCCATAAACTTCAAATTCTCAGAAAAGAAAAGGAGAAGAGCAAGCTTTAAGAAGAAGAAATTTTCTTCGAGAAAAATAAAAATAAGAGAGATCACAAAATCTCCTCCATATTTAAGAGTTCAACTCTCACATCAGAAAAAATTAGTTCTTTTCCTAGATCACAGATCTATAAGACCAAGTCTTGCACAAAAAACAGAAGAGATCAAAGCATTTCCTCACAAAAAGAAGAGCTTGGTTTTTAGATCCATGAGACAAAGTGTCACGCCCCGCTTCCCGGTATACGGCGAAGAGGGTGGGACTGGTCCGCTATATATTTACTGTGAAGTAAATACGCTAAGCGTATCTAAGCAATATAAAAGTAAAGCACAAGAGACAAAATATAATAAAACAACAACTTTATTTTTTCACATTCTTTCTGTACAATGCATGGAAAGTAAATACAACTGAAATAAAAAGCGATGCCTAAACAATGGCAGAAATGAAAAGTACTGAAATGGAAAGTGTACAATGAACTAGAGCTCGGGGTCTTCACTGAATTGGTCTAAGTCTTCACTCGTGGGCTCGATCTATGACGTGTCCAGATTACCTGACGACATTCAAAGAAGAAAGAAAGAGAATGTCGTCAGCGAATAGGTCGCTCGGTAAGTCCTAAAGATAAGGGAGTAATAAAATAGACAGAAAGAGAACGTAGTTTTAAAGTTGTATTATATTGTTTTAGTGTTAGCGCTGTTGTTTGTAGCTTGGTACAGAAGGATGCCAGTGTATACGAGAGGAGTCTCTATATGCCAGAGACTAGAGGCAAGCGTATTACAAGGAACCGTTTATACCACGGTACAACAGCAACTGGATTCAGGTTAGGTGTATTAAATCTTACTGTCTCGTGCCACTTCTAACACCTTCCGTACCAATCTACCCCTTAAACCCCGCGATACCTTATTTGTATTGTTTGTATTGGGTTGTCTTGTAATATAGATTGTATAATTTGGATGGCTTGCCGAAACCATGATATCAGTAAATGGATGTAACTGGAGAATCATGTAGATGGAAGTTTATCCATGGTTCGGTTCAGTCAATACAGATTAAATAGATTGAACATATTGATTATATGGATTCATGGATTCATATTAAATTGTTATGTATACTTGAATCTTATTCAAGTCAGATTGATTATATTGAGACTCAGTCTGAGTCAGACAAATTAGAAAAGAAATTGAAATCCTGAATTAGGTTTTGATGTTATCGGTAACCGCAGGATTTGTGTATTTTTCAAAGACGATTACCATGTTGAAAACACCGTTTATTAAATTGTCTACCTTAAATAGGCAACCACCCATATCTCCGGCTCCCTGAGGCTCAAGAGACTGGTCCCGCTTAAACCTATGTTTACTAGGGTCCTTATTGTAATTTAGTATAACTTGAGGGGTTTTATGTAAAAATAATTTCGTATAATTTTCAAAATACACCTCAAATATTTAATTATCGTCTTTAGAGTTTTCATGGGTGTATATTTTATAATTGTGAAATTTCTAATGAGAATAACCTAGTTTTCAAAGTAAATGGTATTTTGTGGATATATATTGAACTTGTTTGTATTGCCTGGTATTTTTGTGTAAAGGTGACTCTTTTAATTTAGAAAATTTAGAATATTGAAAAATATATCTAAAATAGATCTTTTGATAATAAATAATTTTAATTTATTATTTTCTAGAAAATCTCATTTTCTTAAAAATGGTATTAAATTCCATCGGAATCCGAATACTCCTTGCGGAGGTCTGAATTCTGCTCTACCAGACCCAAGGACGTGCGATAATCCGCACCATCCCGAAACAGGGTTCCCCAAAATTGGGTTGTAGAGGCTTAATTGCGAAGGAAAAGTTATAGATAATTCTATTTCTAAAACTCACGGGAATTAATTAATTAAAAACTTAACTTTCGAATAATTATTAGCAATTACTTTAGTTATAAATTCTTCATTACAGAGCTTGCCTTTAAATGTTGTCTGTTACAAATAAGTACTAAATTCACAAAAGTGTTATAAGCAAAGGTTTCATTATTCACCATAGAGTGACTAAAAAAATTACTTCAAAAAAAAATAACATCTATGCATAAAACACTCTTTCAGGTAACAAAGATAGCTTCTGATTTCGGAGACAAATAAAATGCCTGTGAATCGTACCAATATAATCTATGATTAGAATCATTTCTCCTCATCATATAATAAATTTAATTGTATCACATAAATAGTTGATTATTACTTGTTTTGCAAAATAAACATGTTCTAATACCATGGTATGTTCTAATCAGATGTCCGAAATTATGACAATTTACTTGATTTGGATCATGGGAACAATAATTCTGATTGAAGAGACTACTATCAAAATAGGTGCAACTAACAAAACATAATTTAATAAATTGATGGGTAATGTGTCTTCGTATCATTAAAAATTTATGCAAATAAACATGATCCAAACCTTCGATTACATTTCCTTGTTTTTCTTTTTTTTATCATTTTAGGGATGCGGAGTCTACTGATAGAGAGTCTAGCATAGACGAGATGGAACGAGAGAGAGAGTGAGAGGAAATGATGGGGACTTACTTGCGTAGGAAATGACGGATATCCCATACGCGGCATTTCATCGAAGAGCACGCGAGCGTTTTTAGGGCGAGAAGAACGGCGGCGTCGAAGTCACGATCGTTGATCTATCCCTACAGGTGCAGAAGAGGAGCTCGGTGCGGTCGATGTCGACGTCGATCTAATGATCGGGAGCATGAGCGAGGCACGTGACGGCAGTACAGACGATGCGGGTGAGGTTCCACTTGCCGTAGTACCCGAAGGCACGGGTGAGGCGACGGTGATGAGGTTGGTCACGACGATGCTTAGGTGTTGGGTTTCGTGAAGGAGATCTCGGACATGTGTGATGTGAGAAAGGAGAAGGAAGGGGAAGTTGTGAGTGAGAGAGAGAGAGAGTGAGAGAGAGACTAAAAGATTAAATAGAAAAGAGAGGAATTTATGAGAGAAGGAAAATGGAAGGTCAGAGGTTTTAGAATGAAGGATGTGAAAAGATGACAGTGAGAAGAAGAGAAGGGAGAGAGAGTGTGGAAATGAATAAATGGGTAATTAAGATAATTTAAATTTAATTAATAGGGTTTTAAGGAAGAAAAAAAAATTAAATAAGAAGAGGGAATTTGAACAGGGTTTAATGGGTTTTAAGATTCTGGGCTTTCGGTTGAGTTTGGGATTTGGTGGGGGTTATGTTTGCTTGGGGATTTTAATAGGAAAAGAGCTTTAAATTAAATGGGTTTTGGTTCCTAAAAGATTAAAAGAATTTTAAATAAAAATAATATGTGGCTGATGGAATTTAAACTCTAGTGCTTTGGTTCAGCAGTGCAAGGTATTACCAATGAGCTACAAGCTCCTTCTTGTAATTAAAGAGCTAATTAATTAGTTATCTTGTGCTCAGACAATAAATACCCCTTTCTTTAAATTTTGAAAAATTTGCACAGAAAGTTGTACTGGGAATTTGGGTTTGTTACATTCTACGCTCCTTAAAAAAATTTCGTCCTCGAAATTTGTAAAAGGAAAGTGTAATAGATTTAAGGGAAAGTTTGGTGCTGGTGTTGTTTGGGAAATCCATAATCTTAAATGAAAAATTTAGGTTTGGACAGATTCAAGTATATGAAATGATAAGATTCAAGAAATATGAAATTGTAAAATTCAAGAAACATGATTTATAAAGAATGTTTTAGTTGCTGGTTCTTATGTTATATTGCTTAGGTTGTTCACGCAGAACAGAACTGCATAGTATGGTTCTATACAGCTCTGACCTGCATGGGCCACCAACAAAATCTATCACGCCCCGCTTCCCGGTATACGGCGAAGAGGCCGGGACTGGTCCGCTACGTATTTACTGTGAAGTAAATACGCTAAGCGTATCTAAGCAATATAAAAGTAAAGCACAAGAGACAAGCTGTAATAAAACGATAATTTTATTTATTCACATTCTTTCTGTACAATGCATGGAAAGTAAATACAACTGAAATAAAAAGCGATGCCTAAACAATGGCAGAAATGAAAAGTACTGAAATGGAAAGTGTACAATGAACTAGAGCTCGGGGTCTTCACTGAATTGGTCCAAGTCTTCACTCGTGGGCTCAATCTATGACGTGTCCAGATCACTTGACGACATTCAAAAAAGAAATAAAGAGAATGTCGTCAGCGAACAGGTCGCTCGGTAAGTCCTAAAGATAAGGGAGAAATAGAATAGACAGAAAGAGAAGGTAGTTTTTAAAGTTGTATTATATTGTTTTAGTGTTAACGCTGTTGTTTGTAGGTTGGTACAGAAAGATACCGGTGTATACGAGAGGAGTCTCTATATGCCAGAGACTAGAGGCAAGTGTAGTACAAGGAACCGTTTATGCCACGGTACAACAACAACTGGATTCAGGTTAGGTGTATTAAATCTTACTGTCTCGTGCCACTTCTAACACCTTCCGTACCTATCTACCCCTTAAACCCCGCAATATCTTGTTTGTATTGTTTGTATTGTTTGTATTGGGTTGTCTTGTAATATAAATTGTATAATTTGGATGACTTGCCGAAACCATGATATCAGTAAATGGATGTAACTGGAGAATCATGTAGATGGAAGTATATCCATGGTTCGGTTCAGTCAATACAGATTGAATAGATTGAACATATTGATTATATGGATTCATATTAAATTGTTATGTATACTTGAATCTCATTCAAGTCAGATTGAATATATTGAGACTCAGTCCGAGTCAAAAAAATTAGAAAAAAAATTGAAATCCTGAATTAGGTTTTGTTGTTATCGGTAACCGCTGCACATGGACGACAGGATTTATGTATTTTTCAAAGATGATTACCATGTTGATAACACCGTTTATTAAATTGTCTACCTTAAATAGGCAAGCACCCATATCTCCGGCTCTCTGAGGCACAAGAGACTGGTCCCGCTTAAACCTATGTTAACTAGGGCTCTTATTGTAATTTAGTATAACTTGAGGGGTTTTTAGTAAGAATAATTTCGTATAATTTTCAAAATACAGCTCAAGTATTTAATTATCGTCTTTAAAGTTTTCAAGGGTGTATATTTTATAATTGTGAAATTTCTAATGAGAATGACCTAGTTTTCAAAGTATATGGTATTTTGTTGATATATATTGAACTTGTTTGTATTGCCTGGTATTTTTGTGTAAAAGTGATTCTTTTGATTTAGAAAATTTAGAATATCGAATAATATGTCTAAAATAGATCTTTTGAAAATAAATAATTTTAATTTATTATTTTCTAGAAAATCTCATTTTCTTAAAAATGGTATTAAATTCCATCGGAATCCGAATGCTCCTTGCGGAGGTCTGAATTCCGCTCTACTAGACCCAAGGACATGCGATAATCCGCACCATCCCAAAACAGGGTTCCCCAAAATTGGGTTGTAGAGGCTTAATTACGAAGGAAAAGTTATAGATAATTCTTTTTCTAAAACTCACGGGTATTAATTAATTAAAAACTTAACTTTAGAATAATTATCAGCAATTACTTTAGTTATAAATTCTTCATTACAGAGCTTGCCTTTACATGTTGTCTGTTACAAATAAGTACAAACTTCACAAAAGTGTTATAAGCAAAGGTTTCATTATTCACCATAGAGTGACTAAAAAAAATTACTTCAAAAAAAAAATAACATCTACGCATAAAACACTCTTTCAGGTAACAAAGTTAGCTTCTGATTTCTGAGACAAATGAAATGCCTGTGAATCGTACCTATATAATCTATGATTAGAATCATTTCTCCTCATCATATAATAAATTTAGTTGTATCACATAAATAGTTGATTATTACTTGTTTTGCAAAATAAACATGTTCCAATACCATGGTATGTTCTAATCAGATGTCCGAAATTGTGACAATTTACTTGATTTGGATCATGAGAACAATAATTCTGATTGAAGTGATTACTATCAAAATAGTTGTAACTAACAAAACATAATTTAATAAATTGATGGGTAATGTGTCTTCGTATCATTAAAAATTTATGCAAATAAACATGATCAAAACCTTCGATTACATTTCCATGTTTTTTTTTTATCATTTTAGGGATGCGGAGTCTACTGATAGAGAGTCTAGCATAGACGAGATGGAATGAGATAGAGTGAGAGGAAAGGATGGGGACTTACTTGCGTAGGAAATGACGGATATCCCATATGTGGCATTTCATCGAACAACACGCGAGTGTTTTTAGGGTGAGAAGAACGGCAGCGTCGAAGTCACTATCGTTGATCTATCCCTATAGGTGCAGCAGAGGAGCTCGGTGCGGTCGATGTCGAGGGCGATCTAATAATCGGGAGCTTGAGCGAGGCACGTGACGGCGGTACAGGCAATGCGGGCGAGGTTCCACTTGCCGCAGTATCCGAAGGCACGGGTGAGGCGACGGTGATGAGGTTGGTGACGACGATGCTTGGGTGTTAGGTTTCGTGAAGGAGATCTCGGCCATGTGTAATGTGAGAAAGGAGATGGAAGGGGAAGTTGTGAGTGAGAGAGAGAGAGAGTGAGAGAGAGACTAAAAGATTAAATAGAAAATAGAGGAATTTATGAGAGAAGGAAAATGAAAGGTCGGAGGTTTTAGAATGAGGGATGTGAAAAGATGACAGTGAGAGGAGGAGAGGGGAGAGAGAGGGTGGAAATGAATAAATGGGTAATTAAGAGAATTTAAATTTAATTAATAAGATTTTAAGGAAGAAAAAAAATTAAATAAGAAGAGGGAATTTGAACAGGGTTTAATGGGTTTTAAGATTCTGGGCTTTCGGTTGAGTTTGGGATTTGGTGGTGGTTATGTTTGCTTGGGAATTTTAATGGGAAAAGAGGTTTAAATTAAATGGTTTTTGGTTTCTAAAATATTAAAAGAATTTTAAATAAAAATAATATGTGACTGATGGGATTTGAACTCTGGTGCTTTGGTTCAGCAGTGCAAGGTTTTACCAATGAGCAACAAGCTCCTTCTTATAATTAAAGAGCTAATTAATTATTTATCTTATGCTCAGGCAACAAAAACCCCTTTCTTTAAATTTTGAAAAATTTGCACAGAAAGTTGTACAGGGAATTTGTGGTTGTTACATTCTACCCTCCTTAAAAAAATTTCGTCCTCGAAATTTGTAAAAGGAAAGTGTAACAGATTTAAGGGAAAGTTTGGTGCTGGTGTTGTTTGGGAAATCCATAATCTTAAATGAAAAATTTAGGTTAGGACAGATTCAAGTACATGAAAAGATAAAATTCAAGAAATATGAAATTGTAAGATTCAAGGAACATGAATTATAAAGAATGTTTTAGTTGCTGGTTCTTGTGTTATATTGCTTAGGTTGTTCATGCAGAACAGAACTGCATAGTATGGTTTTATACAGCTCTGACCTGCATGGGCCACCAACAAAACCTGTCACGCCCCGCTTCCCGGTATACGGCGAAGAGGGCGGGACTGGTCCGCTACGTATTTACTGTGAAGTAAATACGCTAAGCGTATCTAAGCAATATAAAAGTAAAGCACAAGAGACAGGATATAATAAAACAACAACTTTATTTATTCACATTCTTTCTGTACAATGCATGGAAAGTAAATACAACTGAAATAAAAAGTGATGCCTAAACAATGGCAGAAATGAAAAGTACTGAAATGGAAAGTGTACAATGAACTAGAGCTCGGGGTCTTCACTGAATTGGTCCAAGTCTTCACTCGTGGGCTCGATCTATGACGTGTCCAGATCACCTGACGACATTCAAAGAAGAAAGAAAGAGAATGTCGTCTGCGAACAGGTCGCTCGGTAAGTCCCAAAGATAAGGGAAAAATAGAATAGAAAGAAAGAGAAGGTAGTTTTTAAAGTTGTATTATATTGTTTTAGTGTTAACGCTATTGTTTGTAGATTGGTACAAAAGTATGTCAGAGTATACGAGAGGAGTCTCTATATGCCAGAGACTAGAGGCAAGTGTAGTACAAGGAACCGTTTATGCCTCCGTACAACAGCAACTGGATTCAGGTTAGGTGTATTAAATCTTACTGTCTCGTGCCACTTCTAACACCTTCCGTACCAATCTACCCCTTAAACCCCACGATATCTTGTTTATATTGTTTGTATTGGGTTGTCTTGTAATATAGATTGTATAATTTGGATGACTTGCCGAAACCATGATATCAGTAAAAGGATGTAACTGGAGAATCATGTAGATGGAAGTATATCCATGGTTCGGTTCAGTCAATACAGATTGAATAGATTGAACATATTGATTATATGGATTCATGGATTCATATTAAATTGTTATGTATACTTGAATCTCATTCAAGTCAGATTGATTATATTGAGACTTAGTTTAAGTCAGACAAATTAGAAAAGAAATTGAAATCCTGAATTAGGTTTTGGTGTTATCGGAACCGCTGCACATGGACGGCAGGATTTGTGTATTTTTCAAAGACGATTACCATGTTGAAAACACCGTTTATTAAATTGTCTACCTTAAATAGGCAAGCACCCATATCTCCGGCTCCCTGAGACTCAAGAGACTGGTCCTGCTTAAACCTATGTTTACTAGGGTCCTTATTGTAATTTAGTATAACTTGAGGGGGTTTTATGTAAAAATAATTTCGTATAATTTTCAAAATACACCTCAAGTATTTAATTATCGTCTTTAGAGTTTTCATGGGTGTATATTTTAGAACTGTGAAATTTCTAATGAGAATAACCTAATTTTCAAAATATATGGTATTTTGTTAATATATATTGAACTTGTTTGTATTGCCTGGTATTTTTGGGTAAAGGTGATTCTTTTGATTTAGAAAATTTAGAATATTGAATAATATATCTAAAATATATCTTTTGATAATAAATAATTTTAATTTATTATTTTCTAAAAAATCTCATTTTCTTAAAAATGGTATTAAATTCCATCGGAATCCGATTGCTCCTTGCGGAGGTCTGAATTCCGCTCTACCAGACCCAAGGACGTGCGATATTCCGCACCATCCCGAAACAGGGTTCCCTAAAATTGGGTTGTAGAGGCTTAATTGTGAAGGAAAAGTTATAGATAATTCTATTTCTAAAACTCACGGGTATTAATCTATTAAAAACTTAACTTTAGAATAATTATCAGCAATTACTTTGGTTGTAAATTCTTCATTACAGAGCTTGCGTTTGCATGTTGTCTATTACAAATAAGTACTAAATTCACAAAAGTGTTATAAGCAAAGGTTTCATTATTCACCATAGAGTGACTAAAAAAAATTACTTCAAAAAAAAAATAACATCTATGCATAAGACACCCTTTCAAGTAACAAAGTTAGCTTCTGATTTCTGAGACAAATAAAATGCATGTGAATTGTACCAATATAATCTATGATTAGAATCATTTCTCCTCATAATATAATAAATTTAGTTGTATCACATAAATAGTTGATTATTACTTGTTTTGCAAAATAAACATGTTCTAGTACCATTGTACGTTCTAATCAGATGTCCGAAATTATGACAATTTACTTGATTTGGATCATGAGAACAATAATTCTGATTGAAGAGACTACTATCAAAATAGGTGTAACTAACAAAACATAATTTAATAAATTGATGGGTAATGTGTCTTCGTATCATTAAAAATTTATGCAAATAAACATGATCAAAACCTTCGATTACATTTCCTTGTTTTTTTTTTATCATTTTAGGGATGCGGAGTCTACTGATAGAGAGTCTAGCATAGACGAGATGGAACGAGAGAGAGTGAGAGGAAAGGATGGGGACTTACATGCGTAGGAAATGACGGATATCCCATATGCGGCATTTCATCGAACAGCACGCGACCGTTTTTAGGGCGTGAAGAACGGCAGCGTCGAAGTCACGATCGTTGATCTATCCCTACAGGTGCAGCAGAGGAGCTCGGTGCGGTCGATGTCGACGGCGATCTAATAATCGGGAGCATGAGCGAGGCACGTGACGGCAGTACAGGCGATGCGGGCGAGGTTCCACTTGCCGCGGTATCCGAAGGCACGGGTGAGGCGACGGTGACGAGGTTGGTGACGACGATGCTTGGGTGTTAGGTTTCGTGAAGGAGATCTCGGCCATGTGTGATGTGAGAAAGGAGAAGGGAGGGGAAGCTGTGAGTGAGAGAGAGAGAGTGAGAGAGAGACTAAAAGATTAAATAGAAAAGAGAGGAATTTATGAGAGAAGGAAAATGGAAGGTCGGAGGTTTTAGAATGAGGGATGTGAAAAGATGACAGAGAGAAGAGGAGAGGGGAGAGGGGTTGTGGAAATGAATAAATGGGTAATTAAGAGAATTTAAATTTAATTAATAGGGTTTTAAGGAAGAAAAAAAATTAAATAAGAAGTGGGAATTTGAATAGGGTTTAATGGGTTTTAAGATTCTGGGCTTTTGGTTGAGTTTGGGATTTGGTAGGGGTTATGTTTGCATGTGGATTTTAATAGGAAAAGAGGTTTAAATTAAATTGGTTTTGGTTTCTAAAAGATTAAAAGAATTTTAAATAAAAATAATATGTGGCTGATGGTATTTGAGCTCTGGTGCTTTGGTTCAGCAGTGTAAGGTATTACCAATGAGCTACAAGTTCTTTCATGTAATTAAAGAGCTAATTAATTATTTATCTTATGCTCAGGTAATAAATACCTCTTTCATTAAATTTTTAAAAATTTGCACAGAAAGTTGTACTGAGAATTTGTGGTTGTTACATTCTACCGTCCTTAAAAAAATTTCGTCCTCGAAATTTGTAAAAGGAAAGTGTAACAGATTTAAGGGAGAGTTTGGTGCTGGTGTTGTTTGGGAAATCCATAATCTTAAATGAAAAATTTAAGTCTCGACAGATTCAAGTACATGAAATGATAAGATTCAAGGAATATGAAATTGTAAGATTCAAGGAACATGAATTGTAAAGAATGTTTTAGTTGCTGGTTCTTGTGTTATATTGCTTAGGTTGTTCACGCAGAACAAAACTGCATAGTATGGTTTTATACAGCTCCGACCTGCATGGCCACCAACAAAACCAGTCACGCCCCGCTTCCCGGTATACGGCGAAGAGGGCGGGACTGGTCCGCTACGTATTTACTGTGAAGTAAATACGCTAAGCGTATCTAAGCATTATAAAAGTAAAATACAAGAGACAAGATATAATAAAACAGTAAGTTTATTTATTCACATTCTTTCTGTATAATGCATGGAAAGTAAATACAACTGAAATAAAAAGTGATGCCTAAACAATGGCAGAAATGAAAAGTACTGAAATGGAAAGTGTACAATGAACTAGAGCTCGGGGTCTTCACTGAATTGGTCCAAGTCTTCACTCGTGGGCTCGATCTATGACGTGTCCAGATCACCTGACGACATTCAAAGAAGAAAGAAAGAGAATGTCGTCTGCGAACAGGTCCCTCGGTAAGTCCCAAAGATAAGGGAGAAATAGAATAGACAGAAAGAGAAGGTAGTTTTTAAAGTTGTATTATATTGTTTTAGTGTTAACGCTGTTGTTTGTAAATTGGTACAAAAGGATGTCAGAGTATACGAGAGGAGTCTCTATATGCCAGAGACTAGAGGCAAGTGTAGTACAAGGAACCGTTTATGCCACCGTACAACAGCAACTGGATTCAGGTTAGGTGTATTAAATCTTACTGTCTCGTGCCATTTCTAACACCTTCCGTACCAATCTACCCCTTAAATCCCGCGATATCTTGTTTGTATTGTTTGTATTGGGTTGTCTTATATTATAGATGTATAATTTGGATGACTTGCTGAAACCATGATATCAGTAAATGGATGTAACTGGAGAATCATGTAGATAGAAGTATATCCATGGTTCGGTTCAGTCAATACAGATTGAATAGATTGAACATATTGATTATATGGATTCATGGATTCATATTAAATTGTTATGTATACTTGAATCTCATTCAAATTAGATTGATTATATTGAGACTCAGTCTGAGTCAGACAAATTAGAAAAGAAATTGAAATCATGAATTAGGTTTTGGTGTTATCAGTAACCGCTGCACATGGACGACAGGATTTGTGTATTTTTCAAAGACGATTACCATATTGATAACACCGTTTATTAAATTGTCTACCTTAAATAGGCAAGCACCTATATCTCCGGCTGCTTGAGGTTTAAGAGACTGGTCCCGCTTAACTTATGTTTACTTGGGTCTTATTGTAATTTAATATAACTTGAGGGGGTTTTATGTAAAAATAATTTCGTATAATTTTCAAAATATATACCTCAAGTATTTAATTATCGTCTTTAGAGTTTTCATGGGTGTATATTTTATAACTGTGAAATTTCTAATGAGAATAACCTATATTTCAAAGTATATGGTATTTTGTTGATATATATTGAACTTGTTTGTATTGCCTGGTATTTTTGTGTAAAGGTGATTCTTTTGATTTAGAAAATTTAGAATATTGAATAATATGTCTAAAATAGATCTTTTGATAATAAATAATTTTAATTTATTATTTTCTAGAAAATCTCATTTTCTTAAAAATGGTATTTTATTCCATCGGAATCCGAATGCTCCTTTCAGAGGTCTGAATTCCGCTCTACCAGACCCAAGGACGTGCGATAATCCGCACCATCCCGAAACAGGGTTCCCCAAAATTGGGTTGTAGAGGCTTAATTGCGAAGGAAAAGTTATAGATAATTCTATTTCTAAAACTCACGGGTATTAATCAATTAAAAACTTAACTTTAAAATAATTATCCGCAATTACTTTGGTTGTAAATTCTTCATTACAGAGCTTGCCTTTACATGTTGTCTGTTACAAATAAGTACTAAATTCACAAAAGTGTTATAAGCAAAGGTTTCATTATTCACCATAGAGTGACTAAAAAAATTACTTCAAAAAAAAAATAACATCTAAGCATAAAACACTCTTTCAAGTAACAAAGTTAGCTTCTGATTTCTGAGACAAATAAAATGCCTGTGAATCGTACCAATATAATCTTTGATTAGATTCATTTCTCCTCATCATATAATAAATTTAGTTGTATCACATAAATAGTTGATTATTACTTGTTTTGCAAAATAAACATGTTCTAATACCATGGTATGTTCTAATCAGATGTCCGAAATTATGACAATTTACTTGATTTGGATCATGAGAACAATAATTCTGATTGAAGAGACTACTATCATAATAGGTGTAACTAACAAAACATAATTTACTAAATTGATGGGTAATGTGTCTTCGTATCATTAAAAATTTATGCAAATAAACATGATCAAACCCTTCGATTACATTTCCTTGTTTTTTTTTTTATCATTTTAGGGATGCGGAGTCTACTGATAGAGAGTCTAGCATAGACGAGATGGAACGTGAGAGAGTGAGAGGAAAGGATAGGGACTTACTTGCGTAGGAAATGACGGATATCCCATATGCGACATTTCATCGAACAGTACGCGAGCGTTTTTAGGGCGAGAAGAACGGCGGCGCCGAAGTCACGATCGTTGATCTATCCCTACAGGTGCAGCAGAGGAGCTCGGTGCGTCGATGTCGACGGCGATCTAATGATCGGAAGCATGAGCTAGGCACGTGACGGCAGTACAGGCGATGCGGGCGAGGTTCCACTTGCCGCAGTATCCGAAGGCACAGGTGAGGCGACGGTGATGAGGTTGGTGACGACGATGCTTGGGTGTTAGGTTTCGTGAAGGAGATCTCGGCCATGTGTGATGTGAGAAAGGAGAAGGAAGGGGAAGTTGTGAGTGAGAGAGAGAGAGTGAGAGAGTGACTAAAAGATTAAATCGAAAAGAGAGGAATTTATGAGAGATGGAAAATGGAAGGTCGGAGGTTTTAGAATGAGGGATGTGAAAAGACGACAGTGAGAAGAGGAGAGGGGAAAGAGAGTGTGGAAATGAATAAATGGGTAATTAAGAGAATTTAAATTTAATTAATAGGGTTTTAAGGTAGAAAAAAAATTAAATAAGAAGTGGGAATTTGAATAGGGTTTAATGGGTTTTAAGATTCTGGGCTTTCGGTTGAGTTTGGTATTTGGTGGGGGTTATGTTTGCTTGGGGATTTTAGTAGGAAAAGAGGTTTAAATTAAATGGGTTTTGGTTTCTAAAAGATTAAAAGAATTTTAAATAAAAATAATATGTGGCTGATGGGTTTTGAATTCTGGTGCTTTGGTTCAGCAGTGTAAGGTATAACCAATGAGCTACAAACTTCTTCTTGTAATTAAAGTGCAAATTAATTACTTATCTTGTGCTCAGGCAATAAATACCCCTTTCTTTAAATTTTGAAAAATTTGCACAGAAAGTTGTACAGGGAATTTGGGGTTGTTACATTCTATCCTCCTTAAAAAAATTTCGTTCTCGAAATTTGTAAAAGGAAAGTGTAACCGATTTAAGGGAAAGTTTGGTGCTGGTGTCTCGAAATTTGTAAAAGAAAAGTGTAACCGATTTAAGAGAAAGTTTGGTGCTGGTGTTGTTTGGGAAATCCATAATCTTAAATGAAAAATTTAGGTTAGGACAGATTCAAGTACATGAAATGATAAGATTTAAGGAATCTGAAATTGTAAGATTCAAGGAACATGAATTGTAAAGAATGTTTTAGTTGCTGGTTCTTGTGTTATATTTCTTAGGTTGTTCACGCAGAACAAAACTGTATAGTATGGTTCTATATAGCTCTGACCTGCATGGGCCACCAACAAAACCTGTCACGTCCCGCTTCCCGGTATACGGCGAAGAGGGCAGAACTGGTCCGCTACGTATTTACTGTGAAGTAAATACGCTAAGCGTATCTAAGCAATATAAAAGTAAAGCACAAGAGACAAGATATAATAAAACAACAATTTTATTTATTCACATTCTTTCTGTACAATGCATGGAAAGTAAATACAACTAAAATAAAAGGCGATGCCTAAACAATGGCAGAAATGAAAAGTACTGAAATGGAAAGTGTACAATGAACTAGAGCTCGGGGTCTTCACTGAATTGGTCCAAGTCTTCACTCGTGGGCTCGATCTATGACGCGTCCAGATCACCTGACGACATTCAAAGAAGAAAAAAAGAGAATGTCGTCCGCGAACAGGTCGCTCGGTAAGTCCCAAAGATAAGTGAGAAATAGAATATATAGAAAGAGAAGGTAGTTTTTAAAGTTGTATTATATTGTTTTAGTGTTAACGCTGTTGTTTGTTGCTTGGTACAGAAAGATGCCAGTGTATACGAGAGGAGTCTTTATATGCCAGAGACTAGAGACAAGTGTAGTACAAGGAACCGTTTATGCCACGGTACAACAACAACTGGATTCTGGTTAGGTGTATTAAATTTTACTGTCTCGTGCCATTTCTAACACCTTCCGTACCAATCTACCCCTTAAACCCTGCGATATTTTGTTTGTACTGTTTGTATTGGGTTGTCTTGTAATATAGATTGTATAATTTGGATGACTTGCCAAAACCATGATATCAGTAAATGGATGTAACTGGAGAATCATGTAGATGGAAGTATATCCATGGTTCGGTTCAGTCAATACAGATTGAATAGATTGAACATATTGATTATATGAATTCATGGATTCATATTAAATTGTTATGTATACTTGAATCTTATTCAAGTCAGATTGGTTATATTGAGACTCAGTCAGAGTCAGACAAATTAGAAAAGAAATTGAAATCTTGAATTAGGTTTTGGTGTTATCGGTAACCGTTGCACATGGACGGCAGGATTTGTGTATTTTTCAAAGACGACTACCATGTTGATAACACCGTTTATTAAATTGTCTACCTTAAATAGGCAAGCACCTATATCTCCGGCTCTCTGAGACTCAAGAGACTCGTCCCGCTTAAACTTATGTTTACTAGGGTCCTTATTGTAATTTAATTTAACTTGAGGGGGTTTTATGTAAGAATAATTTCGTATAATTTTCAAAATACACCTCAAGTATTTAATTATCGTTTTTAGAGTTTTCATGAGTGTATATTTTATAATTGTGAAATTTCTAATGAGAATAACCTAGTTTTCAAAGTATATGGTATTTTGTTGATATATATTGAACTTGTTTGTATTGCCTGGTATTTTTGTGTAAAGGTGATTCTTTTGATTTAGAAAATTTAGAATATTGAATAATATGTCTAAAATAGATATTTTGATAATAAATAATTTTAATTTATTATTTTCTAGAAAATCTCATTTTCTTAAAAATGGTATTAAATTCCATCGGAATCCGAATACTCTTTGCGGAGGTCTGAATTCTACTCTATTAGACCCAAGGACGTGGGATAATCCACACCATCCCAAAACAGGGTTCCCCAAAATTGGGTTGTAGATGCTTAATTGCAAAGAAAAAGTTATAGATAATTCTATTTCTAAAACTCACGGGTATTAATTAATTAAAAACTTAACTTTAGAATAATTATCAGCAATTACTTTGGATGTAAATTCTTCATTACAGAGGTTGCCTTTACATGTTGTCTGTTACAAATAAGTACTAAATTCACAAAAGTGTTATAAGCAAAGGTTTCATTATTTACCATAGAGTGACTAAAAAAAATTACTTAAAAAATAAATAACATCTATGCATAAAACACTCTTTCAAGTAACAAAGTTAGCTTCTGATTTCTGAGACAAATAAAATGCCTGTGAATCGTACCAATATAATCTATGATTAGAATCATTTCTCCTCATCATAGAATAAATTTAGTTGTATCACATAAATAGTTGATTATTACTTGTTTTGCAAAATAAACATGTTCTAATACCATGGTATGTTCTAATCAGATGTCCGAAATTATGACAATTTACTTGATTTGGATCATGCGAACAATAATTCTGATTGAAGAGACTACTATCAAAATAGGTGTAACTAACAAAACATAATTTAATAAATTGATGGGTAATGTGTCTTCGTATCATTAAAAATTTATGCAAATAAACATGATCAAAACCTTCGATTACATTTCCTTGTTTTTTTTTTTTATCATTTTAGGGATGCGGAGTCTACCTATAGAGAGTCTAGCATAGACGAGATGGAACGAAAGAGAGTGAGAGGAAAGGATGGGGACTTACTTGCGTAGGAAATGACGGATATCCCCTATGCGGCATTTCATCGAACAGCACGCGAGCGTTTTTAGGGCGAGAAGAAAGGCGGCGTCGAAGTCACGATCGTTGATCTATCCCTACAGGTGCAGCAGAGGAGCTCGGTGCGGTTGATGTCGACGGCGATCTAATGATCGGGAGCATGAGCGAGGCACGTGATGGCAGTACAGGCGATGCGGGCGAGGTTCCATTTGCCGCAGTATCCGAAAGCACGGGTGAGGCGACGGTGATGAGGTTGGTGACGATGATGCTTGGGTGTTAGGTTTCGTGAAGGAGATCTCGGCCATGTGTGATGTGAGAAAGGAGAAGGAAGGGAAAGTTGTGAGTGTGAGAGAGAGAGAGAGAGAGAGAGAGAGTGAGAGAGAGACTAAAAGATTAAATAGAAAAGAGAGGAATTTATGAGAGAAGGAAAATGGAAGGTCGGAGGTTTTAGAATGAGGGATGTGAAAAGATGACAGTGAGAAGAGAGGGGAGAGAGAGTGTGGAAATGAATAAATGGGTAATTAAGAGAATTTAAATTTAATTAATAGGGTTTTAAGGAAGAAAAAAAAATTAAATAAGAAGAGGGAATTTGAACAGGGTTTAATGGGTTTTAAAATTCTGGGCTTTCGGTTGAGTTTGGGATTTGGTGGGGGTTATGTTTGCTTGGTGATTTTAGTAGGAAAAGAGGTTTAAATTAAATGGGTTTTGGTTTCTAAAAGATTAAAAGAATTTTAAATAAAAATAATATGTGGCTGATGGGATTTGAACTCTGGTGCATTGGTTCAGCAGTGCATGGTATTACCAATGATCTACAAGCTCTTTCTTGTAATTAAAGAGCTAATTAATTACTTATCTTGTGCTCAGACAATAAATATCCCTTTCTTTAAATTTTGAAAAATTTGCACAGAAAGTTGTACAGGGAATTTTTGGTTGTTACATTCTACCCTCCTTAAAAAAATTTCGTACTCGAAATTTGTAAAAGGAAAGTGTAACAGATTTAAGGGAAAGTTTGGTGCTGGTGTTGTTTGGGAAATCCATAATCTTGAATGAAAAATTTAGGTTTGGACAGATTCATGTACATGAAATGATAAGATTCAAGAAATATGAAATTGTAAGATTCAAGGAACATGAATTGTAAAGAATGTTTTAGTTGCTGGTTCTTGTCTTATATTGCTTAGATTGTTCACGCAGAATAGAACTGCATAGTATGGTTTTATACAGCTCTGACCTGCATGGGCCACCAACAAAACCCGTCACACCCCGCTTCCCGGTATACGGCGAAGAGGGCGTGACTGGTCCGCTACGTATTTACTGTGAAGTAAATACGCTAAGCGTATCTAAGCAATATAAAAGTAAAGCACAAGAGACAGGATATAATAAAACAACAACTTTATTTATTCACATTCTTTCTGTACAATGCATGGAAAGTAAATACAACTGAAATAAAAAGTGATGCCTAAACAATGGCAGAAATGAAAAGTACTGAAATGGAAAGTGTACAATGAACCAAAGCTCGGGGTCTTCACTGAATTGGTCCAAGTCTTCACTCGTGGGCTCGATCTATGACGTGTCCAGATCACCTGACGACATTCAAAGAAAAAAGAAAGAGAATGTCGTCTGCGAACAGGTCGCTCGGTAAGTCCCAAAGATAAGGAAGAAATAGAATAGACAGAAAGAGAAGGTAGTTTTTAAAGTTGTATTATATTGTTTTAGTATTAACGCTGATATTTGTTGCTTGGTACAGAAGGATGCCAGTGTATACGAGAGGAGTCTCTATATGCCAGAGACTAGAGGCAAGTGTAGTAAAAGGAACCGTTTATGCCACCATACAACAACAACTGGATTCAGGTTAGGTGTATTAAATCTTACTGTCTCGTGCCACTTCTAACACCTTCCGTACCAATCTACCCCTTAAACCCCGCGATATCTTGTTTGTATTGTTTGTATTGGGTTGTCTTGTAATATAGATTGTATAATTTGGATGACTTGCTGAAACCATGATATCAGTAAATGGATGTAACTGGAGAATCATGTAGATGGAAGTATATCCATGGTTCGGTTCAGTCAATACAGATTGAATAGATTGAACATATTGATTATATGGATTCATGGATTCATATTAAATTGTTATGTATACTTGAATCTCATTCAAGTCATATTGATTATATTGAGACTCGGTCCGAGTCAGACAAATTAGAAAAGAAATTGAAATCCTGAATTAGGTTTTGGTGTTATCGGTAACCGCTGCACATAGACGGCAGGATTTGTGTATTTTTCAAAGACGATTACCATGTTGATAACACCGTTTATTAAATTGTCTACCTTAAATAGGCAGGCACCCATATCTCCGTCTCCTTGAGGCTCAAAAGACTGGTCCCGCTTAAACCTATGTTTACTAGGGTCCTTATTGTAATTTAGTATAACTTGAGGGGTTTTTATGTAAAAATAATTTCGTATAATTTTCAAAATACACCTCAAGTATTTAATTATCGTCTTTAGAGTTTTCATGGGTGTATATTTTATAATTGTGAAATTTCTAATGAGAATAACCTAGTTTTCAAAGTATATGGTATTTTGTTGATATATATTGAACTCGTTTGTATTGTCTGGTATTTTTGTGTAAAGGTGATTCTTTTGATTTTGAAAATTTAGAATATTGAATAATATGTCTAAAATAGATCTTTTGATAATAAATAATTTTAATATATTATTTTCTAGAAAATCTCATTTTCTTAAACATGGTATTAAATTCCATCGGAATCCGAATGCTCCTTGCGGAGGTATAAATTCCGCTCTACCAGATCCATGGACGTACGATAATCCGCACCATCCCGAAACAGGGTTCCCCAAAATTGGGTTGTAGAGGCTTAATTGCGAAGGAAATGTTATAGATAATTCTATTTCTAAAACTCACGGGTATTAATTAATTAAAAACTTAACTTTAGAATAATTATCAGCAAATACTTTGGTTGTAAATTCTTCATTACAGAGCTTGCCTTTACATGTTGAATAAGTACTAAATTCACAAAAGTGTTATAAGCAAAGGTTTCATTATTCACCATAGAGTGACTAAAAAAATTACTTCAAAAAAAAAAAATAACATCTATGCATAAAACACCTTTTCAAGTAACAAAGTTAGCTTCTGATTTCTGAGACAAATAAAATTCCTGTGAATCGTATCAATATAATCTATGATTAGAATTATTTCTCCTCATCATATAATAAATTTAGTTGTATCACATAAATAGTTGATTATTACTTGTTTTGCAAAATAAACACGTTCTAATACCATGGTATGTTCTAATCAGATGTCCGAAATTATGATAATTTACTTGATTTGGATCATGAGAACAATAATTCTGATTGAAGAGACTACTATCAAAATAGGTGTAACTAACAAAACATAATTTAATAAATTGATGGGTAATGTGTCTTCGTATCATTAAAAAATTATGCAAATAAACATGATCAAAACTTTCGATTACATTTCCTTTTTTTTTTTTTATCATTTTAGGGATGCAGAGTCTACAGATAGAGAGTCTAGCATAGACGAGATGGAACGAGAGAGAGAGTGAGAGGAAAGGATGGGGACTTACTTGCATAGGAAATGACGGATATCCCATATGCGGCGTTTCATCGAACAACACGCGAGTGTTTTTAGGGCGAGAAGAACGACGGCGTCGTTGTCACGATCGTTGATCTATCCTTACAGGTGCAGCAGAGGAGCTCGGTGCGGTCGATGTCGACGGCGATCTAATGATCGGGAGCATGAGCTAGGCACGCGACGGCAGTACAGGCAATGCGGGCGAGGTTCCACTTGCCGCAGTATCCGAAGGCACAGGTGAGGCGACGGCGATGAGGTTGGTGACGACGATGCTTAGGTGTTAGGTTTCGTGAAGGAGATCTCGGCCATATGTGATGTGAGAAAGGAGATGGAAGGGGAAGTTGTGAGTGAGAGAGAGAGAGAGAGTGAGAGAGAGACTAAAAGATTAAATAGAAAAGAGAGGAATTTATGAGAGAAGGAAAATGGAAGGTCGGGGGTTTTAGAATGAGGGATGTGAAAAGATGACAGTGAGAGGAGGAGAGGGGAGAGTGTGTGTGGAAATGAATAAATGGGTAATTAAGAGAATTTAAATTTAATTAATAGGGTTTTAAGGAAGGAAAAAAAATTAAATAAGAAGAGGGAATTTGAACAGGGTTTAATGGGTTTTAAGATTCTGGGCTTTCGGTTGAGTTAGGGATTTGGTGGGGGTTATGTTTGCTTGGGGATTTTAATAGGAAAAGAGGTTTAAATTAAATGGTTTTTGGTTTCTAAAAGATTAAAAGAATTTTAAGTAAAATAATATGTTGCTGATGGGATTTGAACTCTGGTGCTTTGGTTCAGCAGTGCAAAATATTAACAATGAGCTACAAGCTCCTTCTTGTGATTAAAGAGCTAATTAATTATTTATCTTGTGCTCAGGCAATAAATACCCCTTTCTTTAAATTTTGAAAAATTTGCACAGAAAGTTGTACAGGGAATTTGGGGTTGTTACACAAAGTCTCTTGTAAATCGAGAATTTAATTCTCAGAGCACAGAATTAATCAGAGCTGCCAAAGAAGCGCCTTTGCGCTCCAATTTAAAAGAAACGCTTTAGCGCTACATGTCTGGCGCTTAGCGCCAAACGCTCCATGTGCTCCTCATGTGAGCGCCCTTTTATAAGAAGCGCCGTAGCGCTCCCTGTCTGGCGCTCAGCGCCGGGTGCTCCACGTGCTCCTCACGTGGGCTCTGAGGAAATATAAACCGCTCTGCGCCGTTAAAAGTGTTCACACTCAATAAAAGACGAAAAGGAAAAGGGGTGTCAGAACCCAAATCAATGCTCTGTTCGCCGCCGAAAGACGCGACCGGGACGTCCGACCTGAATTTTGGGGGCAGATGCTATTTGGGTTTTATCTGTCCACCTCTCTGAAGATGCAAAGTTGATTTATGGCACCGTGTATCGGAGGTTTAGACAGATGCGGCCGTTGTAGCAGACTTCGTCAGATTCACTCTTGTTTGAGGGGGTTTTGATTGTGGGGACGCTCTTCCCTGCAGACGTAAGCCCCTGCAGTTAATTACGCTACCGCATTGCGGTAACCACTTTCTCCTTCTCAAGATGGTCATTTCGTGTCGTGTGTGATTGTTTTATTTTTGGTTTCCCGTGGATTGTATACGGAGACTTATTTATGTTGTCGCCCGTAGGGTGTGGATTAGTCCAAATCCATATTTTCTTAGATTTGGGTTTGGGTTGGTTTAAGGATCGTTAATCTTGTTTTAGATTAAGATCAACTCAAACGTTTGTTGAGAATACGTTAGTCTGATTTTAGACTAAGATCCACTCAACAGGATTTTCTTTAGTTTATAAGGACATTGCCGTCCATTGGGTTTAAGGACACCGTAGTCCATGGAGTTTAACGACCTTATAGCCCATAAGGTTTAGAGACATCGTAGTCTGTATGGTTTAAAGACATCATAGTCTGTAAGGTTTTGGTTTACCCGTTTGGGGATGCACCAAAAGTTATTGGTTATTGGGACCCTCCATCTCTCTAAAGACGTTGAAGAATTACAACGACATGTATCAGAGGTATGAAGAGATGGACCCTTAAACCAATGTTGGTTGGGAGATCTATAGTCAGATTTGCGACTAAGACCAATTAAAGAGATTGTGAGAACATGGGCTCGGTTGATCTGAATTAGGGACTTGTGGCCAACTTGGGCTCAGTCTACTCAGTTCTGAATAGAGTGTTTGAACACTTGTTTAGGCTCAGTCCACTCATTTTGAATAAAATGTCGAGCATTTGTTTGGGCTCAGCTCTTTTTTTGTTCAACAGTCTCTAAACTAAAACGATAGAGCCCAAATGCTCTTTCGTTGGATCAAAAATGATCCAGAACCCCCGTTAAGTAGATTTTAGTCCAATATCGGATTAACGTATCCTTAACAAATATTTGAGTTGATCTTAATCTCAAACGAGGTTGACGATCCTTAAATCAAACCAAACCCAAATCTAAGAAAATACGGATTTGGACTAATCCACGCCTTACGGGCGACAACACAAATTAGTCTCCGTATACAATCCATGGGCAACCTAAAACAAAATAAACACACATGACACGAAGTGAGCATCTGGAGCAGGAGAAAGTGGTTATCGCTACGCGGTAACGTAATTAACTACAGGGACTTGCGCCTACAAGGAAGAGCGTCCCCACAATCA
The DNA here is from genome assembly GCA_030015575.1 of Agapanthus africanus. NCBI lineage: Eukaryota > Viridiplantae > Streptophyta > Magnoliopsida > Asparagales > Amaryllidaceae > Agapanthus > Agapanthus africanus. The sequence continues at coordinate 426,523,869 of CM057349.1, forward strand.
AAAACCCCTCGCAAACGAGGGGGGATCTGACGAAGTCTGCTACAACGGCCGCATCCATCCAAACCTCCGATATACGGTGCCATAAATCAACTTGGTATCTTCGAAGAGGTGGACGGATAAAACCAAATGGCATTTACCCCCCAAAATTCAGGTCAGACGTCCTAACGTCCCGGTCGCGTTTTTCGGTAGTGAACAGATTCTGGCACTCCCGGTGGGACCTTTTCCTCTTTCCTTTCCACACTTCGTGTGTCGTGTTTTTTCGCGATCAAATAATCGCGGTATATATGTTTGTGGATGCCCTTGGGTGATGGGATACTGAAGCCGACGTTTCGTCTCTATGAAGAATGGCGTTTACTCCCACCCTAGCAACTCAGGCTTTTTCATATCCGGTGGAGTCAAGCATAAGCCACTTGCAGCCTCAAATCTCTGCAATCCAGCTCTTCAAGAAATCAATGGGCCTCTCTTTGGGTCGATACTCCCACCTCCCACCCTCGGTGCCTCAACGCCGATGGTGGAATCCCAAAGGAAGTCTGTCTTCTACAGACTGGCTCCCCAAGCAGCAGCTTTGCCGACGGAATCAGTCCTCAAACAACTGGCACATGCCAAGGACCAAGGTCGATGCAGGGGGCAGAATATTCAAGATGTCAATGGAAACAGGGGGTAGGCTCGGCAAAATCCTGAAGCTAATCAAATCCCGGCCGTAAGAAACGGTCGACGTCGATATCGGCATCATACAAAATGAGCTGGGGGCAGTTCTCCGTATGGTCCTATTTCAACCCCAGTGGTGAATGTTATTGTTCCAACTGGGAACAACTTAAAACTGTTGCGAAGGGTCAGACAAACTTCTCCTACCGCACTATTGAAGAAGTCTCCGCAGCCCATGGAGATCCCACGAGAGCAGAAACCAGTTCGCTCCCTGAGACAACTTTCCTCATCTATATATAAGGTGTGGAAGCAGGTGAAGGGGACTCATCCCAAGACGGATCCTGATACAGCGGTTCCTCCCAAAACCAAAGCGCCTGTTCACAAAAAAGAGAGGCCCAATAAAGCTCAAGTGCCTGAAGCAAACTGGTGAATTCCAAAGACGATGTTCGAGCTTCTACTGGTCACTGACCTCAAACTCGGTCCCTAACAAAAGTTCAACTGCAACGTGAAAAGCTGTAGGAGATGCTCGCTCAGGCGGCAGCAAACGCTAATCCATCGCGTAAGGAAAATCCCGAGGACACACCCGAAGAAAGAGTAGAGAAGGAGTTGGATATTGATTTCCTAAAGCGCGCTCTGAAAAAGAGAGATGAAGAACTGGCAGAAATGTCCACTAAAATGAACCAGATGGCCCTTCTGATTCAGAATACGGCCGGAATGATGGTTCAATCGGAACCACTGGTAGATGAACCGCCGGTAGTCGGTCTTAAAGATAAGGATAACATTTCAAATCCTCTGCAAACATCATCAACGGCTGAGGAGGAAATGATTCCTAAAAGAAAAGCTGGACACATATATCGCTCAGCAAGTCAAAAGTCACTATGCCGGTGAAGCATCAAATAGGCCAATCAAGACTGGTCGACCGTATCCGCCGTGCTACGATCAAATACAGTACCCGCCGGAATACATACTTCCGACTCCACATGTACAAAGGAACTGGGAATCCTCGCCAGCACATTGCGTGATTTAAATCCATGTGCGGAAATACTGGAGGAAATGACATACTACTCCTCTGACAGTTCGTCAGCGGTCCGGCGGGGATCACCTTCGTATAGTATGCGGAACTCCTAAATGATTTCGTAAAGAACTTCAACGAAATGGATATGCCCTTCTGTCAGAGATTCGCTAATAAGAACGAACATACTACCGTGACGGCGCTGGTCAATGAAAGGGTTAGACCGAATGAGACTTGGGTTCAATATGTTACCCGATGGAGAAATCTCTCGTCAAATACAAGCAATGCATCGATGAAGTTGCAGCCATGAGAATTCTCATAGCCGCCCTTGACCCAAATTCAAAGGCGTTCTCGTATATGGCCCTCTTCAAGCCGACGACTTTCCAAGAACTCATGGATAAAATGGCTCGATTGGATTAAATGGGTCAAGACTCTTTCTCATCCGATGATGACGAGTGAAAAGCGGAGGCAAGATGGCGTTTTTCACCTACGCTCAACAAAATAAGTGGTTCTGACGCAACCTGTAGCGAAAATAGCAACGGCGTGGGTGCTCGCTCCCCCCGAGATATACATAGGGGGCATATTCCTCACTGGCGGAAGAATCTCTATGTAGAATGGTCCTTTCTTCTTAAAAGATAGGAAGGATATTAAGGGGTCTACAAACAGGTCCCACAATCTAATGGAATGCCCCCTAAAAAAAAGGTATATCCACAAGCAGAATGGGCACGGATGAAAAGCCGAAAGGGCGCCGTGAGTAAAAATAGCATGACTGCCGGCGAGCTTGTGAAAACACGGAAGGGCACAATCTCGTTAAAAAAAAGTACGTCCGCAAGCAAGATGGCACGGATGAAAACCCGAAAGGGCGCCGTGAGTAAAAACAGCAGGACTGCCCGCAAGCTTGTGAAAACCCGGAAGGACGCAATCTCGTTAAAATAAATACACTTACGAGATCCTCACGACTCGTGAGGAGAATCCCCCCTGTGAGACCCTCACGGCTCATAGGATTCAAAAGCCTTAAGTTACAGGGATCTAGACCTGTTTTTAAGCCGTTATATCTTTCAAATTGCCCTATAGGCGGTCTATATTGACCCTTGTATACAATCTATGGGCACGAAAAAATATTTCTTTCCCAAGTTCTATAAATGGCAAGAAATGTCCCCATATGGTGAATAACACTTGTAGGTCCTCTCAACTTATAAGGAGAAAACACTCTTGGAAGATCCTTACGATTTACAAGAGAATTCATCACTTAGGAATCCCTACGATTCTTAAGGAGAAAATACGCCTACGAGATCCTCACGACTCGTAGGGAGAAAACCCTTTGTGAGACCCTTACGGCTCATGAAGTCAAAAAACCTTAGTCGTCAGGTCCCTAACCCTGTCTACTAAGCCACATTTGTCCAAGTCAACATGGGTAAATGATGAGTCGCTCATGGCAATATCCCAGTTATAGCGATACTGATGCCTAAACAGGTGTCAAATTCCAAGTCAACCTCTCCGGCAAGTGCCGTCCCTACAACCATCTAATGAAGAAAGGGACCCCGTTCGTCTGGAATCAAAAATGCCAAAGTGCGCTGGACGAAATCAAGCAATATCTGCAGAATCCGCCGGTACTGACCGCTCCGGTCAAGGGAAAGCCCCTCATCCTGTACTCAACCGCTCTTGAAGGTTCCTTAGACGCACTATGGGCACAGGAGAACGACCAAGGGAAGGAGAGAGTCCTCTACTATTTGAGTCGAGTTCTCCTGGGGGCAGAAAACAACTACTCCTCTATCGAAAAACACTGCCTGGCGTTAATCTTCGCTATAATGAAGCTTCGGCATTATGCCTTAGCACATGAGATCCATCTCATATCAAAAGCGGATCCTTTCAAATATTTGATGTCAGGAATCATACTAACAGGACGGCTCGCTAAATGGGCCCTACTCTTAATGGAATTCTCGATAACATACCGACCTCTCAAGGCAGTGAAAGGCCAGGCCATCGCCGACTTCCTCGCTGAGCATCCGATACCTGCCAATTCACCCCTATGATGTCCTTAAACCCAATGGACTGCAACGTCTCTAAACTAAACTATGGTGTCCTTAAACCCAATGGACCGCAACGTCCCTAAACTAAACTCTATGAACTATGATGTCCTTAAACCAAAAACTCCATGGATTATGATGTCCTTAAACCCAATGGACCGCAACGTCCCTAAACTAAACTCTATGGACTATGATGTCCTTAACCCCAATGGACTGCAACATCCCTAAACTAAACTCTATGGACTGTGATGTCCTTAAACCAAAAACTCCATGGACTATGACGTCCTTAAACCCAATGGACCGCAACGTCCCTAAACTAAACTCCATGGACTATGATGTCCTTAAACCCAATGGACCGCAACGTCCCTAAACTAAACTCTATGGACTATGATGTCCTTAAACCAAAAACTCCATGGACTATGATGTCCTTAAACCCAATGGACCGCAACGTCCCCAAACTAAACTCTATGGACTATGATGTCCTTAAACCCAATGGACCGCAACGTCCCTAAACTAAATTTTATGGACTATGATGTCCTTAAACCAAAAACTCCATGGACTATGTTGTCCTTAAACCCAATGGACCGCAACGTCCCTAAACTAAACTCCATGGACTATGAGGTCCTTAAATCCAATGGACCGCAGCGTCCCTAAACTAAACTCTATGAACTATGATGTCCTTAAACTCTATGGACTATGATGTCCTTAAACCAAATGGACCGCAACGTTCCTAAACTAAACTCCATGGACTATGATGTCCTTAAACCTAATGGACTGCAACGTCCCTAAACTAAACTCTATGGACTATGATGTCCTTAAACCAAAAACTCCATGGACTATGATGTCCTTAAACACAATGGACCGCAACGTCCCTAAACTAAACTCCATGGACTATGAGGTCCTTAAATCCAATGGACCGCAACGTCCCTAAACTAAACTCCATGGACTATGATGTCCTTAAACCCAATGGACCGCAACGTCCCTAAACTAAACTCTATGGACTATGATGTCCTTAAACCCAATGGACCGCAACGTCCCTAAACTAAACTCTGTGGACTATGGCATTTTTAAACCAAAAACTTCATGGACTATGATGTCCTTAAACCCAATGGACCGCAACGTCCCTAAACCAAACTCTATGGACTATGATGTCCTTAAACTCTATGGACTATGATGTCTTTAAACCCAATGGACCGCAATGTCTCTAAAATAAAACGATAGAGCCCAAATGCTCTTTCGTTAGATCAAAAATGATCCTGAACCCCCGTTAAGTAAATCTTAGTCCAATATCGGATTAACGTATCCTTAGCAAATATTTGAGTTGATCTTAATCTCAAACGAGATCGACGATCCTTAAATCAAACCAAACCCAAATCTAAGAAAATACGGATTTGGATTAATCCATGCCCTACGGGCGACAATACAAATTAGTCTCCGTATACAATCCACGGGCAACCTAAAACAAAATAAACAAACACGACACGAAGTGAACATCTGGAGCAGGAGAAAGTGGTTATCGCTATGCGGTAACGTAATTAACTGCAGGGGCTTGCGCCTGCAAGGAAGAGCGTCCTCACAATCAAAAACCCCTCGCGAACGAGGGGGGATCTGACGAAGTCTGCTACAACGGCCGCATCCATCCAAACCTTCGATATACGGTGCTATAAATCAACTTGGTATCTTCGGAGATGTGGACGGATAAAACCAAATAGCATCTATCCCCCAAAATTCAGGCCAGACGTCCTAACGTCTCGATCGCGTCTTTCGGTGGTGAGCAGAGCGTTTAAATCCTCCACCCTGAAGTTTCTTCCTCTTATCCATAATTGCCTCAATTCTGCGGGCTGCATTTAATACCCTAGAATAAGTCCCCAGATCATGTGAAGCTAGTTTCTCCTGTATCTCCAGAGTAAGGCACTGTAAAAATCTCCTGGCCCTGTCCTCCTCCCGAGCAACCATCGAAAGAAAGAAACGACTGAGTTGGATAAACTTAGCCGCTACCTCGTCCACTGTGCGGTCTCTCTTCCGAAGACTGATAAATTGCTGCTCCATTTCGATCCTGGACGACTTAGGAAAGAATTTCTTATGAAAAGCCGTAGAGAAATCAGTCCATGCGATCGGTTTCTTCAACCTGTTCTGCAGCTGAATCTTGACTATATCTACCCTGTCCTCTTCTGGAACTCGGGCGGCTGACAGGAAATTCTCCATGTCGACAATCCACTGCTCGACATCAAGTGGACTGCCCGAGCCAGTGAAAACTGCTGGCTGCAGTCTCTTGAAATCAGTGACATTGCCCGTACGTCTACCCTCACGAACCTCAGTCATCTTATTCAAGGCTGCAGTAGTGGTCTGCTGAGAAGCAAGTAGACCCTGTTGCAGTAAGTCAGTCTGCTGCTGTTGGCTCTCTAACATACCACGTATAACTCCAACTAGTGCATCATTGTTGTCACGCCTTCCATATGCCCACAAATTTTCTTCCGCCATGATTCCGAAGTCAAAACGAACAACGAGGTTTAGCATCTAAAAATAAGATTCAAATTCAGAGTATTAAAACAATTGAGCGAAAAATAGATAATATAATATAATCAAATCAATGGATACGAATTAAGGGTAGAACTCAAAGTTACTCATATAGAATACCGTATTGTATCCATGCCGCAGTATATGGGCACAATATCATAACTCTATGTAACTCGCCCAAATCCTACAATCAGAGTCAAAGGAATATGAAGCATGGCATATTAGGGGAAATATAGACATGTGATTCTAACCCTTAAGGTCGGTAGAATCTAGACTAACTTCGGCTTCAGCCTAGCTCCGATACCAACAAAACCTTGTCACGCCCCGTTTCCCAAAATATAGAATACGGAGAGCAACGAAGGCCAGCTGTGCTACTTACGGTAAGGAAAGATTCTTCCATAGTCACATAAAGGCTGTCTAGCTAACCTGTCAAAGATGATGTCCAATAACAGAGAGATAATACTGATAGTCATGCTGCAAGAAAGCTACAAGGAATACTAAAAATAGGTCCACTAGATAATCGATGCAAATAAAGATCCAATACAATAGATTCGAAATAAAAACAAAATCCGAAAAAGATACATAAGCCCTAATGTCCTACAAGGGCACATATGCTAAATACTAACTAAAAAAAATAAACCTACGGCTACTGATCTTCGGCAAGGTCCCGATAGTCGCTCCGATCCTGCCCAGCCTGAAAAATCCGTCTCTAAACCTGAGATGGCAAATCTCAGGAATGTCAGAACATCCCAGCAAGTACTCAACGTATAAAGTGTGTGTGTGGTATGATAACATGAATATATGAGTGTGGTGAAGCCCGTGTGCGCAAGTAGAAACAGACACACACACATTAAAACTGTGACACAAACATGTAAACATGTCGCTAAAAGGTAATCTAACCTATTGTGAGTCCGAGAGTGTGCGTCAACCTCTATAGGAGTATTCTTAACTCAAGGGTAGGACCTAGGAGCTAGGAAACACGGGCCCAAATATGGAATGAACATACGACCGACATAGCCCGGTACGAGCCGTAATAACATGCGACCGATATAGCCCCGTACGAGCCGTAATAACATGCGACCGATATAGCCCGGTACGAGCTGTAATAACATGCGACCGATATAACCCAGTACGAGCTGCCGGCATGGGACTCCTGAGATTCTGTTGTACGAACGCACACTCAAACTACCCCTAGACCCCGCGTACTCGTATTTACTATGGTAATGACTAGATCACTAATTAAGAATGCTGAAAAAACTGGAACTTGTGATATGATAATTGTATAGAAATGAAACTAGTAAATAGTAGTGTATCATGGCAGGTAGTTCAGCATCCTAATTAGAGATCTCGTTTTTAAAAGACTAGATTATTGAATGGTTATGACATATCAAAGGTAATTGTTATCTGGTAATAGTAACTGCATGAAGGCGATATACAAGCTGGCATGAGTCACAATTGTTATCTTTAACGTTGACCTTAATATGGATATACTAATCACAAGCTGGCTAGAAGTATTTATATGTGAGATAGGTTAACAACTTTTGAACATTATTTGTAGTTAAATAAATCTCATTGCAGATCCATAATTAAACAAATTTTCTCACTCTGCTGCATAAAATCTATTTTTTTATAACGACATAAAAGAAAACTGAGTACTAACACTTTTTTTAATTCTAACAGTGCAGAAAAAAAATATATATATACGAGGGATTGCGGATATTGCATCGACCAAAAGTAAAACAAGAATACTTGCCTTAAATGATGACAGGGACGAAGCACGATCTTGATCAGGGTTCGACCTAGGATACGGGTTGTATTCCGCCTAGATAAATTTATTCATCGGTTAAAGTTTCATATCTATATCTCAAACAGTTCGAGCATGATTATAGCCAAATATCAAGCACAATTTCATATTAAACATTAAAGTTTTGTTCTAACTATAACCATACATTAATATTTCTCTTTGTCAAACCCAGAAAAATTTTGGGGAACTTACAGCAAGCAGGAAGGAAGGCAACGTCGGCTATGGAGGCTAGTGAGTTCGATGGCCGGTGAGTGTTGCCGGTGAGGGAAAAGATCGATGGGGGAACGACTGAGGAGATGAGAATAGCTGCGGTGATGGTTTGGCTTCGAGAGTGATGGTGCTCTGGTGATGCTCGTCTCGGGATGAGTATGGTGGTACGGATATGACGAGTTAGGCTTGCTGCGATTGTGCTGATGACGACGAGGTGGGTCGCAGAGGAGAAAGAATGCTGTTGAAGTCAAAATTTGCACCCCGGTTGACCAAGTCAAAGTCAAGGTCAACCCCAAGCCAGGTGGGCCCAAGCCCAAGCAAGTGGGCCAATGCCCAGGTCGAGCCCGAACATGAAGCGTCCGGCCTTCCGCCATGCCAACAACAAAAATCATGTAACAAATAATTTTTATGTAATTTTTGTGCATGGATGTAAGCAAAAGGGGCATAAAGCCAAATTTTTGTAAGCCCATGGCTTATGTGCAAAATGAAAAGGCACATGAGCCATGGGATAGGCAAAATGCCATTTTGCAAAGCCTAAGGGACTATATGTAAATATGTAAGCCTATATAAGGCAAAATGATGATGAATAAAAAAAAGAACTTTTCATTCTCTCCACAAAAATTTTTAGATCTGAGATCTTTTGTGCCTCCTGCTCCTTCTCCAAGGTTCTAAACCTTCTCATTTCTCTTGAATTAAATCAAGAGTTTTACTCTTTCTTTTCAAAAACTAAGAAGTCTTCCACCACAAAACCCACAAAGGGGAACTTGGATCTACCATTAGATCTCAGAAAGGAGAGATTTTTAGATCTCACATCTCTTGATCATCAAGATCCAGCCAACAGAGAAGGAAGAGGAAGAACCCCTTTCATCAACCAAAACATTTTAGGAGTTTAACTCCATATATTTACATATATATATATATAATAAATATTTCCTTTCTGAAGCATAGCTTCTGGTTCTGGGACTAAAAGCCCCCTTTGTCTCGCCAGCGCCCAGCGCTCGAGCGCAAAGCGCCCACGTGCCGACACGTGGCGCGCTTGCGCTCAGGCGCACTGCGCTCGAGCGCAAAGCGCCCACGTGCCGACACGTGGCGCGCTTGCGCTCAGGAGCACTGCGCTCGAGCGCAAAGCGCCCACGTGCCGACACGTGGCGCGAGCGCAAAACGCCCACGTACCGACACGTGGCGCGCTTGCGCTCAGAAGCACTGCGCTCGAGCGCAAAGCGCCCACGTACCGACATGTGGCGCACTTGCGCTCAGGCGCACTGCGCTCGAGTGCAAAGCGCCCACATGCCGACACGTGGCGTGCTGCGCTCAGGCGCACTGCGCTCGAGCGCAAAGCGCCCACGTGTCGACATGTGGCGCGCTTGCGCTCAAGCGCACTGCGCTCGAGCGCAAAACGCCCACGTGCCGACACGTGGCGCGCTTGCGCCTAAGCGCACAGCACCTAAGCGCACAGCGCTCAAGGCGCTGGCCCCACGCATCCCTTGGATGCCTTTTCCCCCTCTTTTTATGTACATACATATATATATACATATGTATAAATATTTACACACACATATACCCCACGACACTGTCCCTGTTAGAAAAAAATTTCTAACGGGGCGCTGCCCCGCACCCCGCAAGGGGGCTGCTAGCCCCCTTGACCCCCAGCCCGCTATCCGGGTAGCGGGACCCCCGTAAAAACTCTGCGTGGCTCCCGATATATCCAAAACCCCCCTTTCAAAACACAACACACATACACTGCACATTGAGTTCGCATGGCCAGTTTAACCCGTCAATCGGAGGTTCCCTCGCTCCAAAGGCAAGGGGTAATTAACGGCAGCTTAGTCCGCGGCTGCCGGAGATTCGGATCCCCACAATCATCAAACCCCGGCCTACCCTAGGCAGGGGGAATCTGTAGTATACGCCTGACAAGCGCGCGCGTATTCCCATCTCAATAGGGTGACGAAAAACACCCTACAGATTCTGGCACGCCCGGTGGGACCAATCTCTCCTCCCACATTTCGGGTTAAATGTTCATGCGAACTCAATCAATATACATATCGATTGCCTATACTGAAATGATGTTCTTTTTTCCATGCAGCAATCAACCTTCGACGATAATGTCTCCCCAGACGAATTCAGCTTCCAACGTGACCCCGATTCCGTACGTGGTCAAGATCAACGCTCGTGTGGTTCTCCCCGCAAGCCCCAGTCGACAGTGGGAGGAACCGCCTCGCCAGTTTGGCTCCGTCATCATCTACCCTGCCGGTAGCGCTCATCTGGCGGAGATCCCGGCGGAACAGGTGGCCAAGCCGGTCTCAAGGGGTAAAAGGCCGAATGTCGTGATCGCCAAGGCACCACAACCAAAACTTAAGACGGTATCTGAACAATTCTCTGGTGCTCCAGCGGGGTGCAAGAACTTCGGTACAAAGGGCAAAATCAAATGTTGCGGACGAGCTCAGGCAATGACTCCAACAAATGCACAATCGAGCGTATCTCCAAGGCCCTCCATCGCCCGGTCTGCGGCGTCTTCCCAAAAAGCCAAAGTCTGCCAGGTGCTTAGAACAGAAAAGTTAAGGCAGAAGCGGCTCAGGTATCGAGCCAACAAGAGAGCCAAGGCTTCGGCCAAATGGAATCATGTGAAGTTCCAAGTGCAGGGTTGCCCCGCGACAACGGCTGAGTCGGACGTAAGAATCAGCAATTCCTTCGAGCCTCTGAAGTGGGTTCAGAAAAATGCCATGACCGCCAGAATCAAGAAGACAGCGGTCCGAACAGTGCCACAAAGAGACGTGTCTCGGCCCCAACAGAAGAAGTATGACACTGTCTCTTCAAGAGTCTATCAAGCACTCTGTACCGCACGAAAGCAGTGGGGCAAACCTAGAAAAGAAGCGCCAGCACCATTCAAGAACCTGGTTAGGCCAGCCGCCTTCAATCGACTACTAGCTACCGAAGCAAGGGGGTCAAGACAGCGATCCGTGAAATCAGCTGCCAATGATAGAAAGACGGCCGGACATATCATCCATACGGTCTATATGGCGGGCGGGCGTCCCAGCGACAACCTTCGCAGCAAAAGCAAGGATGGGGCCACCACATCCCAAGTCCAATCTGGCTTGAATGTGGTTGCCGCTTCCCAAGACCAGTCGCCTCCGTTGGATGAAGAAAACCCTCTCGAGGAGGAAGATGGGCAGAAAGACCTCTCGGTCCATGCAGAGTCAAGCTCGGACAGTGAGGAAGAGCCGACTTTCCGCCCCAGGACCGCAGAGCAAGAGCTGCTTCAAGAGCTTCGAAAACAGCTCAGGAGCAAGGATAAAGAGATGGCCAAGCTCTATTCGAAAATTGACGACCTAACAAACGTTGTGATGCAGCTTACGGCTCAAATTGCTCGAGTGCCTCCCAATCAAGCACAAGCCGCTACTAATTAGCCGGGTGATGACAATCCGAGGCAGCCAATGCCTGTTCCTTCAGGGCCGAGACTGGTCGAGCCACATGAAAGCCGGCCACACTCCGCTTCTGGGGACGCCTTAGCCCCAGATAGCACTATCCCACTAACACAGGATCGGATAATGGATTTGGTCACCAGCAAGGTTAAAACATTGGTGGCCGAAGCTGAAGCTCAGAAAGAAATCGGCAGTAGTGGACGGCCATATCCCGCGCAGTACGATCTGATTGAGTTCCCAAGTGGCTACGTCATTCCTAAATTCGGAAGATTTGATGGAACGGGGAATGCAAATCAGCACGTCGCCCACTTCAAAGCATCGTGTGGAAATACAGGGGGCAATGACGCGCTCCTTCTTCGTCAGTTTGTCAACAGCCTGACCGGTGTCGCTTTCGACTGGTACGCGAGCATACCAGACAGGTCCGTCATTACCTTTGCCCAAATGGAATCTCTGTTTCGGCAAAGGTTTATGAGTGTCAGTGATAAAATCTCCATTGCTGACCTTGTGAGGACCAAGCCGGGGAAGAATGAAAGCAACACCGACTTTATCGCTCGATGGCGTAATCTCACAGTCAAGTGCGAACCGCCGCTGGAGCAGGACCAGTCCGTCAGCCTTCTCATTGGGAACCTCAGCAATTGGATGGTCCCATTCTTGTGTACGGCGGGCCTCAAGACATTTCAGGAGCTAACCAAGAAAGTCCAAATGCTGGAACGCTCGAAGCAAGAGTCCCCGCCGGATTCTCAGAGAGACAAAACTTGGAAAAGCAAGCGGGACGACAACCGTAGAAGCGGAAGTTCCAGCAGTACCAATGTCTTCAATGCGTCCGACAATGAAGAAAAGCGAAGGGCGGCCGAATCCAAAACTAACCGGTCTCGAAAGCCATTGCTGGGAGGAGATGGACCTTCCCTAGAGGAGAAAAAGAACAAGGTTTACACTTTCAGAAGGGACAAGGTCCGCAAGATATTTAAAGATGCCTTGAACAACGGCCTACAATTGCCGGAGTCGAAAAGACCCCAAGAAGCAAAAATGACCGACAATCCTCTGTATTGCCCGTACCACCGAGTAGTGAGCCATGCGATCGAGGATTGCTATATCTTCAAAGACTGGGTCGAGAAGCAGTACAAGGCTGGAGAGATCGAGCTGTCCAAAAGTGTGTTGGTGAACAATCAAGTTGCAACCACCAACTTTATACAGACAGAAACTGAAGCCTTCTGGGAGCAGACAGCCGAACCCGCTGCCCTGAGAAATGAAACGGACTCATCGCGGCCTCCGTGGAGTACGCACATATCTAATAAGACGAAGAAGATGATAAAGCTACTTCGGAAAGAACCCAGGACGGAATGGGAAGGGCAGAAGAAGCCTACCAGTCCAGCTGCCAATCCGGCTCCATCAGGCTCAAAATCCAAGAAGCTCAAGAAGAAAAAAAGTGCAGCTCGGCGCGAAAAAGAGTCTGCAGGGAGATCGACCATTCAAAAATATATCGATTCCCTCAAAGAATATGAACAAAAGGAAAGAACATTGATTCAATTGAAGGAGTTCTTCCCTGTACAAGCGGCTGAAATTCTGGAGGAGTTAGAAGAAGACTCCAATGAAGAGATCCCTGTAGTGACTTGCTACGCCATCCATCTTGGCAGCGACTCCGAGGATGAGCTCTGTTTTTCCGAAGAGGACGAGGAGCTCACCACAAAGGCCAATCAAATCCAGCTCAGAAGCGGCAGGGCTCTACCGCAAAATCAGGGCAACGCCCCAAAAGGGAAGGAAAAACAAGTCGCTAATGAAGAAGATGGCAGAGAACTGGCTGATGAAAACATAGGTCCTTCCTCGGTGGACTATAATGTCTTGGCACATCTCCAGAAGCTTCCGTCTCTCCTGAGCATCTACGACGCCTTGGTCCTATCTAAGGAGCTTAGAGATGTTCTCATTCACGCTCTATAAAACCCCAACCAGTATCAGGCTCACTTTGCGGAAATTAATATGAAAGAAGCCCAGCACGCTTTGCATGCCGCCGCAGTCACATTTAAGGATGAAGACTTGCTACTGGGAACGACTGAGCATAATCGGCCGCTTTACGTGACCGGGTACAGCGATGGAGATCGGATTAATCGCATATTGATTGATCCGGGGTCTTCAGTGAACATCATGAACTTGCGGACGCTGAAGAGTTTATCAATGGACGTCCGACACCTGTCAAGAGAGAGGATTGTCATTCAAGGCTTCAACCAAAATTGCCAGCAAGTTCTGGGGTCCATAGCTCTGCCAATCAAATTCGGGGATCTGCAGACCGAAGCTAAGATATACGTGATCGACGCCGACACGTCTTATAAGATTCTCTTGGGGCGGCCGTGGCTCCACGATTACGGAATCATTCCGTCAACTCTCCATCAATGCATGAAGTATACTAAAAATGGCGAAGAAAGACGCATTGACGGAGACATCCAGTCGTTCGGTGTGCATGAAGTCCGATATGAAGATTCTCGGTACTTTATAAACCACCAAAATGCTAAGCCACAACTGACTGAAGATAAAGTGGCCCCAAGACTCAAAGGCAAATCTGAGCCGGCTGTCACTTTCAAAAGCAAAAACGTCCAAGTACGTCCGCATTTCGGTAGTGACACTGATGAGTCCGACGCTGGAAGTCCGTCTTTCCGTAAAACTCGCCCTCGTTTCGGTAGCGATACGGACGAATCTGATGCTGAAGGCCCATCTAGCAGCAAAGTCCGCCCTCATCTTTGCAGTGACACTGAAGAGTCAGAAGAAGAGGACCTGCCGTGCAACAGCTGTGCAGATGGCCCCCCATGCAGCAAGTGAAACCACGAGAGACCTTCGAAGTCGCAGAAAGGTCCCTAGCCATCACAAGGGTGCCGGAACGGATGTGCAAAGAGCTCGACGCATTGTCAGTCTCTACCGTGGACCAGCTGAAAACTTTCTACGTGCCCGGGAGGAAAAATGGACAGAAGGGCATCCTGTTTTACAGGTCAAACCCCGTTGTGCACCCGGACGATCTTTCTGTCACGTGCCTTCCCTATGAGAGAGGCATAAGAGCCGTCCTCAATCCTAGATACTATGCGCCCGAGATGCGGGAATACTTTAAGAAGTGCGGATGCCGGTTATATTAAACGGAGTCCGAAGCAAAGTTTTATGAAGGGCTATGGTATCCGCCCCAGGTCCGAGCACTCATCGACGGACGAATTCCAGATAGACGGGGCATAGGCTACATTCAACCTGATTCCAAAGCGTGCTACATGATCCATGTTGGTGAGGCCAGCGAAAGATCAAATGATGACGACGAGATAGCCGAGCCAGAAGAAGCTCCTCAAGAGCTCGAAGATGGCGGACAAGCAACCTTTGACGAGCTAACCGAGATTGACTTAGGAACGCCCGATAATCCAAGGCCAACCTACATCAGCTCGCTCTTGTCAGAGGAAATGAAAGCGCAGATAATTGCCCTGCTGCATGAGTTCGTCGACTGCTTCGCGTGGACATATAAAGAAATGCCTGGCCTTTTCCCTGAAGTGGCCGTACATAAGTTGGCTATATCTCCCGATGCTAAGCCAGTCAAACAAGCTCCTCGAAGAATAAGAAGGGAGTTGGAAGAAAAGGTCATCAAGAAAACCAAGAAACTCATCGATGCCGGCTTCATCAGGGAAGAGAAATATGCGGACTGGATCGCATGCATAGTCCCAGTGAAGAAGAAAAATAGGCAGATCCGAGTTTGTGTCGATTTCAGGGACCTCAACAAGGCATGTCCAAAGGATGACTTCTCACTACCGGTCATGGAAATGATGGTCGATGACACCTCAAATTACGAGTTGTTCACCTTTATAGATGGCTCGTCTGGATATAATCAGATCAAGATGTCGCCTGAGGATGAGAAGCACACAGCATTTCGAACTCCGATCGGAATATATTGCTACAAGGTGATGCCATTCGGACTGAAGAACGCAGGTGCTACATATCAAAGGGCAATGACCAATATCTTCGATGACCTAATTCATAAAGTCGTCGAATGTTATGTTGATGATCTGGTCGTTAAGACTGAAACCAAGGCCGATCATATCCAGGATCTTAGGACCGTTCTCACCAGACTGAGGGAATTTGATCTGAAGATGAATCCTCTGAAATGCGCTTTTGGAGTGTCATCGGGAAAATTCCTGGGCATCATAGTTCGACATCGAGGGATCGAAGTTGACCCATCAAAGATAAAGGCCATCATGGAGATGCCCCCTCCGAAGAGTCTGACGCAGCTAAGATCTTTTCAAGGCAAGCTTGCTTATATACGGAGGTTTATCTCAAATTTATCGGGGAGATGTAGGCCCTTCTCAAAGCTCATGAAGAAAGGAGCTCCTTTTATCTGGGATGCCGAATGTCAAGCAGCATTCGAAAGCATCAAACAGTACTTGTTGCACCCTCCAGTTCTGACCGCTCCCATTCCAAATAAACCGCTGATTCTCTACACTGCTGCGCTAGATGAGTCACTCGGTGCACTCCTTGCCCAGAATAACGAGGAGGGAAAAGAAAATGCCCTCTACTACCTCAGTCGAACTCTAGTCGGGGCAGAACACAACTATTCCCTAATCGAGAAGCAATGCCTGGCTCTGATATTTGCTGTGAAGAAGCTGAGGCACTATCTGCTTGCTCACCGGGTTATGCTAATCTCCAAGGTCGACCCTCTCAAACACTTGATGACCAGAGCAAGCCTAGCCGGCAGAATGGCAAGATGGGCCGTCATGCTACTTGAGTTTGACATAGTATATACTCCTCAAAAAGCAGTAAAAGGTCAAGCTCTTGCAGACTTCCTCGCTGCTCATCCTATACCAGAGGGGTCACCACTCAATTGCGAGTTGCCCGACGAACAAGTGCTGCACCTAGAGAATGACGAGCCATGTTGGGAGCTCTACTTCGATGGGGCCTCATCAATAAGAAGCTCCGGCCGATCAAGCATCCCGGAGGTAAAAGCGGGGATAGGATTAGTGTTCATCACGCCATCAATGGGAACCCTACGGCGTTCTTTCGCTCTCATCGAGCCTCGGACAAACAATGAAGCTGAGTATGAAGCCCTGATAGCTGGTTTGGAGCTCGCCATAGAAATGGAAATTCTTCGGCTACTGGTTTACGGTGACTCCCAGCTTGTTGTCAACCAAGTAAGCGGCGACTATAAGATATACAAATCCGAGTTAGCTCGGTACAGAGGCCGAGCGGTGGAACTCATGAAACGGTTCACTCACATTGAACTAATGAGAATCCCCATAGCGTGGAACGGAAAAGCCGACATACTCGCTCGCCTAGCCAAGGAGCTGGCTGATCCTGACATGGACGAAATTCTGATCACAGTTAGGAGCAGACAAATTCTACCCCCATTCTCTCTACGGGAAGAGGAAAGCGCGGAACAGAAGAGCAGTCCTGCCGAAGAAGCTTCGATCATCCAAGACGAGCCCGATTGGAGAGAACCCTTCATAGAGTACCTCCGATACGACAAGCTGCCCGAAGAAAAATCTGCGAGGATCCAGCTGAAGAAAAGAGCTCTCCGATACGTGTTTGTAAATGACACGTTATACCGCAGGTCATATGACCAACTCTGGCTCAGGTGTCTGTCATTGGCCGAAGCCCAAAAGGTCATGAAAGATGTTCACTCGGGCGTTTGCGGTGCCTACCAATCTGGCCCCAAGATGCGACTTCAAATTAAACGGCTTGGGTATTATTGGCCCACCATGATACGGGATTGCGGAGAGCACGCAAAGAAATGTCAGATCTGCCAAATCCATGGTGATTTCATTCACAAGCATCCCAACCCATTGCATCCTACGGTGGCGTCGTGGCCCTTCGAAGTTTGGGGCACCGACATTGTTGGCCCAATTGATCCTCCGTCATCTAAAGGCCACCGGTTCATACTGGCCGCGACAGACTACTTCTCCATATGGGCTGAAGCTGTCCCGCTAAAAGAAGTCAAGACAAAAGATATTCTGACATTCTTCCAGCATAATATTCTATACCGCTTCGGGACACCAAGAAGAATCATTTCTGACAACGGGCCTTCTTTCAAGAGCTTCAATGTCTCAAGGTTCGCTACTCAGCACAAGATAGACTGGAGATATTCCTCCATCTATAATCCAAGAGCCAACGGGCTAGCCGAAGCCTTCAATAAGACTCTATGCAAGCTCCTGAGGAAAAATGCTTCAGCCAACAAGAGAGACTGGAATCTCAAACTTCACGAGGCGTTGTGGGCATATCGTACCACGCACCGTACTCCAACACAGTCCACTCCATACTCATTGCTCTTCGGAGTGGAGGCGGTCCTCCCCCTCGATGTCGAAGTTCCAAGCTTAAGAATGGCCGTTCAGCACGAGTTGACGGAGGAGGAAAACGTGCTCCTTCGACTTGAAGAGCTCGATGCCCTCGAAGAAAAGAGGCTCGCGGTACAGAAAAATCTGGAGCTATACCGAGCCCAAATGTCACGGGCCTATGACAAGATAACCCATCTCCGCGCTTTCAAGAAAGGTGAATTGGTGTTGGTCCTCAAAAGACCGATCATCCCCAATCGACATGCCAAGGGAAAATTCGAGCCAAACTGGGAAGGACCATACGTCATCGAGAAAGTGTTCGACGGAGGATCCTATCAACTAATAAGTGCCGAGGGAGAAAGGCCCATGCCACCCATCAATGGCCGATATCTCAAGAAATACTATACGTGAATGCTCCAAGTCGCAGGCGAATTGAGCACATCAGCCCTACGGTCTGGATCATACATCCTGCAAAACCGTATACAATCCACGGGCGTAAATGACCCCTATCTCTCCCAAATCCTGCCGGTGAGACTACTTTTAAAGTCCCACCAGCGGCAAAAAAAAAGGAAAAAAAAACAAAAAAAAATAATAAAAGAAAAAAAAACGGTATGTCCACAAGCAAAACGGACACGGATGAAAACCCGAAAGGGCTCCGTGAGTAAAAACAGCAGGACTACCGGCAAGTCTGTGAAAACCCGAAAGGGCGCAAACTCGTGAAAGGAGATGAAATACACTCGCAAAGTCCTCTTGACCTTGTGAGGAGAAAACCCTGCGTGAGATCCTTACGACTCACAAAGGAGCAACACACTTAGGAATCCTCACGATTCCTAAGGAGAAAATACACCTGCGGGATCCTTACGACTCGTAGGGAGAAAATGCTTTTATGGGACCCTCACGACCCATAAAATTGAAAAGCCTTAGATGATAGGGACCCAAACCTGTCTCCTAAGCCATCGTTCTCCAACGGGAAACGGCAAATGATGAGTCGCTCCTGGCATTTCGCTTCAGTGTTAGCAGTGCTGATGCCGACCAAAAACCCAAATCCCAAGTCCTCCCAAGGCAAATGATAAGTTGCTCCTGGCATTATTCCAGTGCAGCAATACTGATGCCAAACAAGATCTAAATTCCAAGTCCCCAAACGGCGAATGATGAGTCGCTCCTGGTACCACATTCCAGTGCAGCGATGCAGACGCCAACCAAAATCCAATTTCTCAAAATTCTCCCGGCCCTACGGTGGGTCCCCAAGTTGACCATCGTATACAATCCATGGGCTCAAATAATTCTCATCATACCAATGCCCCACTGTAATCACCAGTTACGCGGCTGGTCTCCGCTTTGGGAATGATGCTCCATTGATAAGACCCACTCATGTGTCCTCACGATATATGAGGAGAACAAACCTTTGTGGGATCCTTACGACTCATAAAGGAAAAACACACTTAGGAGTCCTCACGACTCCTAAGGAGAAAATACACCTGTGGGATCCTTATGACTCCTAGGGAGAAAATGCTTTTATGGGACCCTCACGGCCCATAAAATTGAAAAGCCTTAGGTGATAGGGATCTAAACCTGTTTCCTAAGCCATCGCTCCCCAATCCCCAAATGGCGAATGATGAGTCGCTCCTGGTACTATATTCCAGTGCAGCGATGCAGATGCTAACCAAATTCCAAATCCCATACCCCAACGGCGAATGATGAGTCGCTCCTGGTACCATATTCCAGTGCAGCGATGCAGACGCCGACAAAGTCCCGAAATTTTTCCGGCCCTACGGTCTGGATCATACATCCTGCAAAACCGTATACAATCCACGGGCGTAAAACAATCCCAACCTCTCCCAAGTCCTACCGGTGAGACCACATTCAAAGCCCCAAAAAAAATAAAAAAATAAAAACCCAATTCCAAAATCCTCCCGGGGCAAATGATGAGTTGCTCCTGGCATTATTCCAGTGCAGCAATGCAGATGCCAAATAAAAACCAAAATCCCAAAATCCTCTCAATGACAGATGATGATTCGCTCCTGGTACCATATTCCAGTATAGCGATGCTGATGTCAACCCAAATCAAAATCAACAAGTCAACTTCCACTCCGACACCGCAGAAAGCGGAGCAAGTCAGAATCCAATCTCGACACCGCAAGAAGCGGAGCAAGTCAAGTCTACCCCTGACACTGCAAGAAGCAGAGCAAGTCAAATCAAGAACCGACCGTCCACGTCGCTAAAAGGGCAGCACCGACCGTCCATGTCGCAAAAAGGGCAGAACCGACCGTCCAAGTCGCTAAAAGGGCGCCGCCGACCGTCCACGTCGCTAAAAGGGCAGCACCGACCGTCCACGTCGCTAAAAGGGCAGCACCGACCGTCCAAGTCGCAAAAAGGGCAGAATCGACCGTCCAAGTCGCAAAAAGGGCAGGACCGACCGTCCACGTCGCTAAAAGGGCAGAACCGACCGTCCACGTCGCTAAAAGGGCAGAGTCGACCGTCTATGTCGCAAAAAGGGCAGTGCAGGCTCCCGCAAATTGGGAACCCAAATCGCTCCGGATCAGAGCGTCGACCGTCTATGTCGCAAAAAGGGCAGTGCAGGCTCCCGCAAATTGGGAACCCAAATCGCTCCGGATCAGAGCGTCGACCGTCTATGTCGCAAAAAGGGCAGTGCAGGCTCCCGCAAATTGGGAACCCAAAATCACTCCGGATTAGAGCGTCGACCGTCTATGTCGCAAAAAGGGCAGTGCAGGCTCCCGCAAATTGGGAACCCAAATCACTCCGGATCAGAGCATCGACCGTCTATGTCGCAAAAAGGGCAGTGCAGGCTCCCGCAAATTGGGAACCCAAATCGTTTCGTAACAGAGCGTTGACCGTCTATGTCGCAAAAAGGGCAGTGCAGGCTCCCGCAAATTGGGAACCCAAATCGCTTCGTAACAGAGCATCGACCGTCTATGTCGCAAAAAGGGCAGTGCAGGCTCCCGCAAATTGGGAACCCTAAATCGCTCCGAATCAGGGCGTCGACCGTCTATGTCGCAAAAAGGGCAGTGCAGGCTCCCGCAAATTGGGAACCCAAATCGCTCCGGATCAGAGCGTCGACCGTCTATGTCGCAAAAAGGGCAGTGCAGGCTCCCGCAAATTGGGAACCCAAATCACTCCGGTCCAGAGCGTCGACCGTCTATGTCGCAAAAAGGGCAGTGCAGGCTCCCGCAAATTGGGAACCCAAATCGCTCCGGATCAGAGCGTCGACCATCCAGGTCGTAAAAAGGGCAGTGCAGGCTTCCTACAAAGCAGGAACCAGATCACTCCGGGCCACAAAGCAGGAACCAGATCACTCCGGGCCAGGGAAACGTCTACCACGGACACTCCGTCTCGGAGACGCGTCAAGCGTCGACCGTCCACGTCGTAAAAAGGGCAGTGCATCCCAAAGAGTGGGAAACGAGGCAAGTCGCCTCCACGTGAAAGATAATCCATCAATTTCATGCACACGACTCACATATGTGGTGTGCATTTATTGATGGGGGGCACTTTGTTGAAGTCAAAATTTGCACCCCGGTTGACCAAGTCAAAGTCAAGGTCAACCCCAAGCCAGGTGGGCCCAAGCCCAAGCAAGTGGGCCAATGCCCAGGTCGAGCCCGAACACGAAGCGTCCGGCCTTCCGCCATGCCAACAACAAAAATCATGTAACAAATAATTTTTATGTAATTTTTGTGCATGGATGTATGCAAAAGGGGCATAAAGCCAAATTTTTGTAAGCCCATGGCTTATGTGCAAAATGAAAAGGCACATGAGCCATGGGATAGGCAAAATGCCATTTTGCAAAGCCCAATGGGCTATATGTAAATATGTAAGACTATATAAGGCAAAATGATGATAAATAAAAAAAAGAACTTTTCATTCTCTCCACAAAATTTTTTAGATCTGAGATTTTTTGTGCCTCCTTCTCCTTCTCCAAGGTTCTAAACCTTCTCATTTCTCTTGAATTAAATCAAGAGTTTTACTCTTTCTTTTCAAAAACTAAGAAATCTTCCACCACAAAACCCACAAAGGGGAACTTGGATCTACCATTAGATCTCAGAAAGGAGAGATTTTTAGATCTCACATCTCTTGATCATCAAGATCCAGCCAACAGAGGAGGAAGAGGAAGAACCCCTTTCATCAACCAAAACATTTTAGGAGTTTAACTCCATATATTTACATATATATATATATATATAATAAATATTTCCTTTCTGAAGCATAGCTTCTGGTTCTGGGACTAAAAGCCCCCTTTGTCTCGCCAGCGCCCAGCGCTCGAGCGCAAAACGCCCACGTGCCGACACGTGGCGCGCTTGCGCTCAGGCGCACTGCGCTCGAGCGCAAAGCGCCCACGTGCCGACACGTGGCGCGAGCGCAAAACGCCCACGTACCGACACGTGGCGCGCTTGCGCTCAGGAGCACTGCGCTCGAGCGCAAAGCGCCCACGTACCGACATGTGGCGTACTGTGCTCGAGCGCAAAGCGCCCACATGCCGACACGTGCGCAAAGCGCCCACGTGCCGACACGTGGCGTGCTGCGCTCAGGCGCACTGCGCTCGAGCGCAAAGCGCCCACGTGCCGACACGTGGCGCGCTTGCGCCTGAGCACACAGCACCTAAGCGCACAGCGCTCAAGGCGCTGGCCCCACGCATCCCTTGGATGCCTTTCCCCCCTCTTTTTATGTACATACATATATATATACATATGTATAAATATTTACACACACATGTACCCCACGACACTGTCCCTGTTAGAAAAAAATTTCTAACGGGGCGCTGCCCCGCACCTCGCAAAGGGGCTGCTAGCCCCCTTGACCCCCAGCCCACTATCCGGACAGCGGGATCCCCGTAAAAACTATGCGTGGCTCCCGATATATCCAAAACCCCCCTTTCAAAACACAACACACATACACTGCACATTGAGTTCGCATGGCCAGTTTAACCCGTCAATCGGAGATTCCCTCGCTCCAAAGGCAAGGGGTAATTAACGGCAGCTTAGTCCGCGGCTGCCGGAGATTCGGATCCCCACAATCATCAAACCCCGGCCTCCCCTAGGCAGGGGGAATCTGTAGTATACGCCTGATAAGTGCGTGCGTATTCCCATCTCAATGGGGTGACGAAAAACACCCTACAAATGCGTGGTTGCGGTGAAGGGTTGTCGAGAGGGATGAAGTCGCCGGCGAGGGAAGTGGGGTTGAGATGTTGTGGTGGCGATCTAAGAAGGCGAGGGAGGCGCGGCAGATGCTGGGTTTAGGCAAGGGCTAGATGGCGTTGGAGTTTGATGGACGGAGGCGGGTGCGGTGCTTGCTCGTCGGTGATGGGTTGACAATTGGAGTGGAGGGGCTTGGCTTGAGGAGGTCATCGATGTTCTGGATGGAGCTCGGCAATGAGGGACTGGCTGCGGTGGAAGAAGACGGTGTTGGTGGGTGCGGCGGTTGATGGAGGCAAGGATGTGGCGGCGAGGATGGAGGCGGTGTCGGGAAAAAGAGAAATAGAAAAAGGGGGAGGGGGAGGGCTGCGTGTGTGTGTTCAAGGGAGAGAGAGGTTAGGTGAATATGTAAATATATATGTAAATTTGAGGGTGAGAGACTGAGAAATATTATTGTTGTATATAATAAAATAAATATGAATATATATGTTTATATGAGCGCGTTTAGAGATTTGGTATGGATTTTCCTTATTCTCAAACCAACGGCAAAATGAAGTTAGGCAAAGAAATATATATGTAAATTAAATATGAATAGGTTAATTTAAGAATGTTAGGATATAAAAATATTGTTTTGTTGCCACTAAAGAACTAACATACATTATCCAAGGACTGAAGATTTTTATATCAAAATTGTATACGGCAAAAGTTAAAATAAATATACTAGCAATCAGCCATAAAATAAATTTTAAAATAAAAAAAATTATTAAAAAAAAATATTTCGATAATCCCCATTCCAAATTAGGGCGCAAGAGGATTGATGCATCAATGAGACTCTAATTCTTTTTCTCTTATCCTCTCCTCCTTGAGGACCCCCTCGTCCTGGATATACTTTTTAACAGTCCCCTTTTTATAAGCTTCTTAATCTCCTTAAGCAAAGTCCAAACAGTCCGTAATATATTCCCCTGGTCCGTGTTGGTAGCAGCAATAAGGTCCTCATTTGCTCCTTCCTTTACCCTTGCTTCTTTTGAGAAGGATTAGGGAGGAATTTCTCGGCTTCCATGAAGGCAAGTACTTCGTGGATTAGGGCGAATAGTTTGGTATAGCTTGATGTCCTTCCTTTCACACTTGGAAGAGAAGGCTAGGGTCATTCTTGAGTTTGGCGTTGCGAGCGGTCTCTTCCTTGATCAGCACAGTCCGAAGTTGCTCATAAACTTTGGGCACACTCTTGCAAGGTTGGGCCCTGGCTATCTTGGGCACACCAGAGACCTCATGTTTCTTTCTCTCTTTTTCGATTATGGTTATTCTCTTATTAAACCCCATAGCTTTTACTAAATAAAATTGACCATAAGTGGCATAATTGTCTGATGAAACTAATTATTTTCTAGTTTGTTTATTGACATATTATATCATGTATTTTAGATTATATAAAACTAGTATTTTGGAACGTGCGATGCACGTGATTATATTAAAAAATATAAAAATAAGTGGATTTGTTAATTTTGTAATCTAACTATATCTATTACATGTGCGATGCACAAGGAATTTGGGTTTCGAACGATACAAATTTATTATTTTTATATGGAATATACATTTGAAATTTAAAAGATATAAATGGGAAAGGTGTTTTATTTGGAGAGAGGGAGAGGGAGAGAGAGAGACTAATTGGAAACAAAAGTTCTCCAAAAGAGAAATTTTATAGAAGTATAAAATAAGAAAAAGTTGGCATGAATTCCTAAGAATTCATAAATTAATAAGAATTCTTCTTGTTTTTTTATGACTTTTTCTATGGAAGAGGTATATTTTTGCTACACCATTGGTTGTAAGTTTGGTGGCCCCCATAAACCTAGCGTTATAATGGCAGAGATTTGATACATTTACTGCACCATTTAATTTGTGTCAATGATTCTGATTTTGTTAAAATAACTTGTAATTGCTACTGATTCCAGGGAAGTTGGGATTTGCAAATGTACTTACGATAAGCAAAATAAATTGCTATAGCGCATTTGTGCTACGCAAGTGTTTGACACCAGAGAGTGTGTGACATTTGTCTTTATTAATAAATAAAATGGTATAATTGGAAAAAAAAAACCTACCTTGGGTCAATTGTGGGAAACTGCTATTAACAAATAAAATGCTTAATTCCATAAAACTACCAAACGCTTTGGTTCGGTTACGAGAAACTATAAAAAAACTCCCATAATTAAAAGACACTAATATGCTTTGAAAGTTTGTTGTAGTTTTTTGCAAATATTGCTGACATGACATCTTAATTATAATAGTTTTACGTAGTTTTTGAAAAAAAATTGGTAGTTTATTGCAGTTTTGAGAGTTTTGTGGTAGTTTCTCATGGTTTTGAATGTATTTGGTAGTTTCTCATAATTGAACCATAGTATTTGATAGTTTTTTAGAATCAAGCCTAAATAAATTATGCACGTGTTAATTGTATGCCATCTCACGCAATGAGATCTAGCGTCGATTGTTCGAGAATGGTAACTCGGCAAGCAATAAGAAACTTCAGGATCATTCACTATTGAGTTTTGAGCCGTAAAACAATTGATTGAGGCTAATCTTATGACCCGAAAGAGGGTATATAAACTATGCGATAATTGTGAATAGTTCAATACTACATTATCAGAAAACAAGGATCAAATAATCTACGTTTAGATACCCTTGGACTGTCCAATATATGTAGATTGTTCCCAACTAAACTTCCTTTGTGATGATACTCAATATTGGCGATCTTCAAGATCAGGACACACGACAGATGACGCGTCCCAAGACCCAGAAGAAAGGGCCTACAGAGACCGACCAGACCACCCCTGTACCTGACTTGCAAGCACAAACTGGCCCTCCTCGGGCCCCCCCTGCAAATGGGCCTCTTCGGCCCCTCAGCTCGGCCTGAACTGCCACAAGACCAAGACTCCTCGGCCCTCTTTCTCGCCTCCGAGCCCCCCATCCGAGGCCGTCTTCCTCGGTCCCTCCGACCGACCAACTCCACCGCTCATAGGCGTAACCGCAGCTCCGCAAATCTCGCCACGCGCAGATTCTCCGCCAGCAACGCCCCACGTTCTACGCCATCACGATCCCCATTAATGGGCGATCCGCTCTTTACGCGGGCGTGACGTCGGGAGCGTAACTGCCGGCGAGATTCTCGCGCCTGCTGCTACGTGCTACCGCCGTTATATAAACCCCCATCACAGAGCGGTCAAGTAAGCCATTTTTTCTCCACTTAGCCGTTACTCTGCTCGGATCTAGTACTAACTTAACCGTCGGAGGGTCTTCGGTGGTACCAAATCACCCCGGGACTTCCTTGCAGGTACTTGGCACTAAATTCCCCAAATCATCAATCTCCTCAAAAACCACTGAGACCCACACACAACAGGAGATTACTTCCAAAATACACTGGGAGATCGACGGAAGACAACATCTGACGGAGACCTGAAAAGCACCTCCATCAGTTGGCGCCGTCTGTGGGAAACGCAAACTCCACAAAAACAAAGTTGGTCTTCTGATCTCCGTCCGCATGGCAAGCAACCATCCTGAAGATTCAGGTACCGGCCGCCGCCTTCCCCTCACCGGAGGCGTGGATGAGCCTCCTTCGGCGACCATCATCAACGCCCTCGCCAGCCGAATAGATCGGCTACAGTCCCTCGTGAAGGTGCTCGTCCGGGTCCAAACGGTCAGGCCTGGGCCCCAGATCGCCGCTCCACCGCTTCCAGAAGGCTCTTCCCCCGCCAGCACGGCTGACTACCGGCAGGCTACGACTCCTAGCCATAGATCTCTCGGGCCGATACTCCCTGAGGCCCGCTGGGTGCCCCACGGCTCTACACAGAGATCCGCCGCCAGAGCGCCTCGCCTCGAGCCTCCTTGCGACCCTTACCCCCTGAGGAGATGTCGGTTGCCTCGCCTGTCCACAGGCATGATCGACACCCCTTCCCTCGGTGGGGTCGCACAGAAGGGGCTCGCCGCGACGGCTCGAGAGCTATCTCGCCCGGGGATCTGAGGAACCTCATCGAGAGGAACCGGGGCCGCGCCTAGACACAGGTCTCCTACAGCAGAGGCCAGGGATCCCAAGACGCCGAATCCTCGGGGTACCACGGCCGACTCGACGCCCTCAAGAAGAAGATCGAGGGCATGCGCCGGGAAGGTCACCTCTCGGGCGACGGGGCTAAGTATACCGCCGACTCGCTCACGAAGTCGTTCACCGAGGAACTGCTCGCTGTCCACATCTCCTCGCGCAACAAGCCCCCGAAAGTCTCTCTGTTCGACGGGAAAACCGCTCCGAAGGACCATTTTGGATGCTTTCACCGTGGGGATGAGCTTCCAGGACCACTCCGACGCAGTCCAGTGCAGGGCCTTCCCGGCCACCCTCATCCGCGCAGGTCTGGACTGGTTCCGAGGGCTCGAGCCCCGCTCAATCTCGACCTTCGACGAGCTGGCTACTCAGTTCCTCGGCCACTTCGTTAGGAACCGTCGGCAGAAGCGCACGGTCAACTACCTCTTCACGATTAAAAGCGGGGACAAAGAGACGTTCAAGGCTTACATCACCCGCTTCTACAACGCCCTCCTCGAGGTCCCCGAGCACCGGGACGAGACCGTCATCACGGCGCTCAGATCTGGTCTGAGGCACAAGGAGTGGTTGTGCTCCTTTGAGTTGGCACAGCTTAAGACTATGGCCGAGGTCAAGGCGTGGACCGAGCGCGAGGTTCAGCTGGAATCCGAGGTGAACGCGAACCTCCCCCGAGCAGAACGGTCCGACCAGAAGAAGAGGGCTCGGGAGGAGAGGCCGGAGCGTCAGCAGCCCTATCACCCGAAGTTTCAGGAGTACACCTCGCTCAATGTCTCTGTTTCCCCCAATCAGAGCAAAGCTCTGTTTTGAATTTCAAAATTCAAAAATTGAAGCAACGCTTCAGATTCTGCGCGCTGCGCGCCACGTGTCAAACGCAGACGCGCCAGCGCCAGGAGCGCTGCGCCCTAGGTAGCGCACCCCAATCAGAGTAAAGCTCTATTTTAAAATTCAAAATTTAAAAGTTGAAGCAACGCTTCAGATCCACCGCTCTGCGCTGCGCGCCACGTGTCAAACACAGGTGCACTAGCGCAGTTGCACGGCGCTTTGCGCTGCGTGCCACGTGTTAAACATGAGTGCACTAGCGCAGTTGCTCTGCGCTGCGCGCCACGTGTCGAACGTAGGCGCGCTCGCGCAAAGTGCGCCAGCGCAGGAATTAAAATTCTCCTATCGTTAGATCAAAAGATCTACTAATAATAAATTATTAATTAATCAGAACTAAAATTCTGTTATGGAAAGATCTTTCCAATCTTATTAAAACAAGAAGATTATCTTCTATAAAACAGAAGCCTTAGGATCAAAGATCCAACGGTGGAAATATTCCCAAATCAATCAGAGAAAGATCTCTTAAAACCGATTTAACAAATCAATTGGCCCTATATAAAGGCCCCTAGACTTCAAGTCTCAGAAAAAGAAAAAAGAGAGAAAAAACCTCTGCAAACTTTGAGAAAAAGAAGAGCAAGCTCTTAGAAAAAAGAAGATTTTTCTTCATCTTCAAGGTAAAGAACTATGTTCTTGAATAACAGAGATGAATCTATCTCGTAAAAAGAAGAACCATCTTCTAAAAAGATCTTAGATTTATAAAAAGACCAAGGTCTTTGATTTAAAGAAAAGATTAAAAGATCTAATCATAAAAAAAAATAAACAAAAGAAGTATTTTACTTCATTCACAGATCTTTGATCTATAAAGGCAGAGCCTTTTATGAAAACAAGAACTTTTGTTCTTGAATCTTGAGGCAAAGCCTCCTTTAAGAAGAACATAAATTTGTTCTTTGATTTTAAATCTGATCAGATGCGCTTTGCGCTACTGAAAAGTGCCTTGCACTCATGAACTGCGCTTTTGCGCTTATTGGACAGGCGCTCAGCGCTAAAACATGCCACGTGTCAATCACAGACACAGCTTGCGCTTTGCGCTTCTGAAACAGCGCACTGCGCCTATGGACTGGCGCTCAGCGCCAAGCGTGCCACGTGTCACTCACTGGTGCGCCATTAAATTAGCGCAAAGCGCTCATAAATTAAAAGCGCAATGCGCTAATAAACTAGCGCTTAGCGCTAAGCGCGACACGTGTCCTCTTCGTGTGCGCTACCTGACAGAAGCGCAATGCGCTCTTTAGCTGGCGCAAAGCGCTTGGCGCGCCACGTGGCGCATTATCAAAACACAATCTGTTCTGATGAAGACAAAAGATGTTAGACTTCAATGCTTAGCATTATTAAAAGGGCTGAGCCCAAATAATGGCTTAATAGCCAGAAGAAAAATAAAATGTTAAACATTTTTAATTGGACTTAGCCCAATTCTGGCCATAAGTCCTCAATTTATCTCAAATTGAGCACATCTGCTCTTTCAACCGACTCACCATGGTTCAAGGGTACATCTCTTCACTCCTTTGATATTCGTCGTTGTAATTCCTCAACGTCTTCAAAGAGGTGACGGGTCCCAACAATCACATATTTCACGGACTGTGGGGTCCTTAAACTCATGGACTATGATGTCCTTAACCTTGACCGTGATGTCTTAAAATTAACATCGGACTGTGAGGTCCTTAAACTCATGGACTATGATGTCCTTAACCTCGACCGTGATGTCTTAAAATTAACATCGGACTGTGAGGTCCTTAAACTCATGGACTATGATGTCCTTAATCTCGACCGTAATGTCTTAAAACTAATATCGGACTGTGGAGTCCTTAAACCCACGGACTACGATCTCTTTAACCTCGACCGCGATGTCTTTAAACTAACATCGGACCGAGATGTCCTTAAACTAACAATGGACCGCAATGTCCTTAAACTAATCGACCGCAATATCATTAAACTAAACAATAGAGCCCAATTGCTCTCTTGTTGGATCTAAACGATCCCGTTAAGTCGATCTTAGTCTAAAAATTAGACTAACGTATCCTTAACAAACGTTTAAGTTGATCTTAGTCTCAAATGAGGCTGACGTATCCTTAAACCCAACCCCCCAAACCCAAATCTAAGGAAGATACAGATTTGGACTAGTCCACGCCCTACGGACGACAACATAAATTAGTCTCCGTATACAATTCACGGGCAACCAAACACTACAAACACCTACGACATGAAGTGACCATATGGAGAAGGAGAAAGTTGTTACTGCGACGCGGTAGCGTAATTAACTGCAGGGGCTTGCGCCTGCAGGGAAGAGCGTCCCAACAATCAAAACCCCTCAAACAAGGGGGAATATGACGAAGCCTGCTACATCGGCCGCATCCGTTTAAACCTTCGATACATGGTGCCATAAATCAACTTGGCATCTTCGGAGAGGTGGACGGATAGCACCAATTAGCATCTGCCCCGAAATTCAGGCAAGACGTTCGCCGCGTCTCCGCTCCGTCTTTCGGAGGGGAATAGATTCTGGCACGCCCGGTGGGACCTTTTCCTCTTTCCACTCCACACTTAGTGTGTTGTGTTCGCGAACGAATCGTGGTTTGCTATGGTTGCCCCTGGATTCGAGGTACTAAGATTTGGTGTCTTGCTCCGTGCAGAAAGCAAAGGATCAATGGCGTTCACCTGCGCGAAATGTGTCAACTGCAACTGCAACCCACGTTCTGCCTCATCTGGAGGCATAGCTTACGGGTCTCAAGCGGCTTCCCTGTTCACGATGCCAGTGGAACAGGTTACCCAGGCCACCACGAGATTGTTTTTCGGGACCATGCTCCCGCCAATGAGCTTCAGCGCTCCTATGCCAGCACCGGAAGCTCCCAAGAAGTCGGTCTTCGATCGGCTTGCTGCTACCACGGCCCCTCTCAGCAGGTCGTCCAGCTCTAATTCCTCGGTCTTTGCCAGACTGAGCCTGAACTCCGATGGGCCTGCCAAGAAGTCCATGATACCTGAAGTGTCCATACCAAAGAAGATAGCCATCCCTGCTCCTGAAGTCGTTAAGGCGGCTTCTCCTGCCAAAGGGTCGGTCTTTACAAGACTGACTGCTCCCACTCCTGCTCCCGCTCAGAAGTCTGTTTTTGACCGGTTGGATACGGCTTCTCAACGGACATCAGTCTTCAAGAGGCTGACGCCAGCAACAGCCCTTCACCTGAACAGGTGGCAAGAAAAAGCCATCCCCATCACCGAACCAACCCCAACAGCTTGATACGCTCGACGCCGCCACTGGCGCTGGGTAAGGAAGGCTGGGGGCAACTTCCCCTCTGGGCTAACTCCGCCAGCTCCAACGGTGGAAATTAATGCTGCTGTTCCAACTGGGAACAACTTTGAGCTGCTGAATAAGGTGCGCAGGAACTCGCCTACCGCCGTACTGAAAAGACCTCCGCAACCAGTGGAGGCTGTCACAGAAATAAAGCCGGAGCAGTCCCCTCAACGGCTGTCTTCCAAAGTTTACAAAATCTGGCGATAAGTCCGAGAGTCGGTGTTGATCAAGACTATCCCCGCCGGCAGAAGAAGCTGAAGGTCCGACAGGAAGAAAACCGTCCTTTTAAGCCATAGAAGGTGACGGCTACTTGGGTGCCTACTACAACGGCCCCCTCAACTTCGACCGTCCATAATAGGAGAAGGCTGGAGAAAATCCCCATGCCTGAGACAAATGTCTAAAGCACTGAGCCCAAACGCCCTAAGTCTAGGGGCATGGTGGTGCATACCGTCTATATGGCATCCGGAAAAGAGGATAGCCGTATCTCCACAGGTCATCGACCGCTTACGCGATCCGTGACAAAAGCCCAAGAGCAGCAGCAGAAGCTTCAGGAGATGATGACTGCGATGGCCGCGTTCACAGGACCGAAAGCAAGCTCAGAGACATCCTCGGAGCAACGCCACGAGCAGGAAACTGATGCCGAGTTCCTTCGGAGAATGCTTGAGAAGAAGGACAAAGAGGCCGTGGAACTAGCGGCCAATATAAAGCAAATGGCCCTTTTATTCCAAGATATGGTGGGCATGATGATCCAGCCCGATCCCCCAGCCGAAGATCCTCCAGTAATAATTGAAGATGATAGAGGAGAAATATCGAATCCTCTGCCGGCTCTTTCAGCAGCCAAGGAGGAAACTATTTCCAAGTCCGCCCTGGATGATTATATCGCTCAGCAGATACGAGTTCACCAGGCGAATGAAACGGCTGGGCAAATTGTTAGAACTGGGCGACTGTATCCAGGCTGGTATGATCAAATAAAGTACCCGCCGGGCTACACGATCCTCGAATTCCATGTGTACAAGGGGACAGGCAACCCCCATCAACATGTCGCTCAGTTCAGGGCTCTTTGTGGCAATACCGGTGGCGATGATAAACTGTTGCTTCGCCAATTCGTCGGCAGCTTATCGGAGACGACGTTTGAATGGTACTCCGAACTTCCAAACGACTCCGTCAAAATTTTCGCAGAAATGGAGTTGTTGTTCACCCAGCGATTCGCAAGTGCTAGTGAACGCACCCCAATAACGGCATTGATCAATGCCAGGGTGAAGCCGGGCGAGACGTGGGTTCAGTACGCGATCCGATGGCGGAATCTGTGGTCGAAGTGTGAACAGCGTATCGAAGAAGCACCAGTGGTGGGCATGTTTGCGGGCACCCTAGACCCTCATGCAACTATTTCACAGTTCATGATGTTCTTCAAACCGACCACGTTTCAGGCTTTAATCGACAAGCTAGCTCAGATGGACCAGATGGGGCATAGACCGTCTCCTCCGAAGCCGGAGTCGCGAAACGAAAAAGGTAAAGGGAATGCGACCTTCGCTGCAAATACCCAACAGCAGCCCAGTGCCCCAAAATTAACGGATCAACTGGAAGAGAGACGACGCTATTATAATGAGAAAATGAAGCGTCCTTACTCGTTCCCACGGGACAAAACGAAGAGACTCTTTGAGCTGGCGATGCGCAACTGGCTTATCAATCTGCCGAATCCAAGACGGCCATTGCAACCCGGCGTAGCGAATAATCCCAATTATTGCCCTTACCACCAAACGGTAAGCCATCCAATCGAAGATTGCTTCGTCTTTAAGGGATGGATCGAGGATCAGTACCAACAAGACAAGTTTGCGTTGTCTGAGAAGTGGAAAGTGAACCCACCACAACCGCATACTCCTAAGAAGATGGACACACCGGGGGCAGTGTGCTCTTTTGTTGAAGAAGCTCTATGGGAGGTTGTTTTTTCGGCCAAAACCAAAAGGATGCTGAATAATCTCCAGACATGCCCGTCGATCAGGTGGAAGAATCCGTTGGAACCTGAAATCATCGAAGGAATGCTGAAGCCGCACCCAATTCCAAAGGTTGGTGGTGATAACCAAAGTGTTCATATCCAGCCATCGAAATCTTCGAAAAAGAAGAAGAAATCCAAAAAGCCCGTGAAGCCTGGCGACAAGTGCACGGACCTGCAGAAATAGATCAACGTGCTGGAAGAATATAACCAGAAGGCGCAGACACCAATCACGCTCCAGGAATTTCTTGGCCACGTCCTTGAAGACGGAAATGATGGTGAAGACCCATCAGATGAATCTGAAGATTACGTAGCAAGTTGCCATATGATCTCTCATTCGTCCACAGACAATAAAGAATCTCCTTCCACCGAAAGACTGGGGGCAGATCCTGAGCCGGAACTTCCAGGGCCGTCAGACGAAACGATAGACGCATTCCTAAATGAAGCTCTGCTGAAAAGTAAAGCTGATCGGGAGCGTGAGATGGCCATATTTGAAAAGGCCAAACGACGACGACTGGATGAAAGAGTCGAGACACTCCCGCCGAACCAAGGGACATCTGTCGCGAATAAGAACAAGTTCAAGACGAGGAAAAGGTTTGCTAAAGCCATATCATTGGGAATGAAGCTACCACCCTCCGAAGGAAACACTGTCGGTGAAGCAGAGATGTATCCTAGCTACTGCCTATATCATCGAAAGATCGCACACCCTATTGAAGAGTGCAACGCTTTTAAAAGATGGTGGCAGGGATATGTTGCTCACCGAGTACATTTTAAGCGGATGAAACACAAAACTCGTCGGGAGTAAAGAAATACGACCGAGGAGCATAAAGGAACCACCAGCAACTGTCGCGTGGTCAACGCTGGGGGATCGCAAGTTCTCACCTTCGGAAGCGACTCTGACGAAGAAATGGCTCTTGGTCCTCTCTTTAAAGAGTCCACCTCGGGAAAAGTGGAGGAACCAAAGACCTGTGAAAATATCCAGCTGCGCAATCGTACGTTGCCTGAAAAGAATTTCGGACCCACGAATAGAAAAGATAAGGGAAAAGAAAAGGTCTCTGAGGATATCGCCCTGGATGACCAAGTCATGAAAGAGCTGACCGCCAAGGGCCCGCCAAAGAAAAGTAAGGTTGACTATAACATTCTGGTGCACTTAAGGAAGTTACCCTCGCAACTCAGCATTCTTGACGCCCTTTTACTATCAAAGGAAGCAAGAGATTCATTGATCAAGGCGCTACAAGAGCCAGAGCAATTCCAAGCTTTCCTCGCCGAAGCAAGGATGAAGGACGAGCTAGAAGAAGTGCACACAGCCGATATCACCTTCGGCGATGAAGATCTCCTCCTTGGGACGTGCGAACACAACCGTCCCCTTTACGTCTCCGGATACTGTCATGATGTCAAGATAGGCAAGATCCTGGTCGACAATGGGTCTTCCGTCAATCTCCTCAATGTGCGAGTGCTGAAGGAAATCTGCATGAGCATTCAACACCTCGCTCGGGATAAGATCACCATCTCCGGGTTCGACTCTCAGTCATCAAGAACTCTCGGGTCTGTGATACTGACACTGCGCTTCGGGTTACTTGTCACAGATATTAAATTTCACGTCATTGACGCCAAGACCTGCTATAACGCTTTGCTCGGTCGGCCCTGGTTACACGAGTACAACATCATCCCTTCGACACAACATCAGTGTATGAAATATTTCAAGGATGGTCTCGAGTATACTGTGACAAGAGAATTAAACCCATTCTCCGTGAATAAAGTCCGCAAGTACGAAGATGCAAAATACTTCTTGCCAGACTTTGAAGACACAGAGATATGTCATAAACCGGAGAACAAAGCTATCACCACCATTCCGGTTTTCGGGAGTGATACCGAGGAAGAGGAAGAGATAGTTTATTCAGGGCTACCCCAGTACGACAAGCCGGGACCGTCCGCTCCTATGCTTATCTTCGGCAGCGACTCAGAAGATGAGGTCAACACCATATTCTCTGCTCGGCCTTCAATACAAACCTTCGCCGATGAAGAGCAAAGTTTGCAAGTTGCCATGGTTCCGCCCAAGTATCATAAAGAACTAGACGCGCTTAATACTTACAATGTGGAAGAGCTGCAGACGTTCTATGTCCCTCCCAGGCGAGAAGGTGAAAAGGCGATCCTATTCTACCGATCCGGGGAAACCAAAGCAGAGAAAGAAATCTGGCATGACGCAGATTCTACACTTGACAGGCTCCAGCCCATCCGTTTGCCCAGATATTACACGGACGGACTAAAGAGACTCTTGAGATGCCAAGGTGTACTCCTTAAGCAAACTGCTCGACAAGCACGGTTCTATAATAGGATCTGGAACGTTCCTGGAACTCAGCGGAAATTGCCCAACGGGAGAATGGAAACGACCGGACTTCGGTATGTTCAATCCAAGAAACGGGAGCTACTCCGCGACTGCTACGTCGTATATGACTTTGATAAAGAAGGGGGTGCTCAGTGGGAAGATGCTAACCTTGAACCAGAAAGAGCTCCCGAAGTGAAAATGCCCAGTCCGTCGTTCGAAGAACAAATGGACAAGCTTATAAGGGAAGCGGGTCAAAAGGTTCGAGATGACCATAATCGCGAAATGTCCATCTACGAGAAAGCTAGGACGCAACGCCTTCTTCAACAGGCTGCGAAAGATGAAAGTACCCCTCTCTATCAACCCGTTGTACAAAAGGCACGACGCAGAGGCAGAAACAAACCAAAGAACGGGAAAGGCGTTCGACAGCGACAAAGCGGGTCCAAGAAGCCACGCGATCAGGAGCCAGGAAATCCGGATTCATCTCTTATAAAGAAGATGGGTCGAGCATACTCTTTTGCCCAAGACAAGACGAAGAAAATACTTGATCTTGCCATAAAACATCAACTGATTACACACCCGGAGTCCAAGCACCCCGAGCAAGCTGGCGAAGTCTCTCATCCGGACTATTGCTCCTATCATAGGGCAATAGGACATCCTATTAAAGACTGCTTCACCTTCAAGAACTGGGTCGAAGATCAGTATCAGCGAGGCATGTTCGCTCTATCCAGCAGTTGGAGGGTCACCCCGCCACAGAAGCATGAACCCAAATCCACGAGAGTAGAACCAGATCAACATCGGTCTTGGAAGCGAGCTCGTACCTGCCACGTGATAACGCTATCAGAAGAAGGCCCCGACGGTATGGATAATCTCCCCTGGTGCTTCGAAAACAATGATAACGAAGTGATCTCGGAGTTTCCACCGGCGCCGAAAGAGCTGGAAGATGGAATACATACCACTGCAGATGATCTCAAGAAAATTGATTTGGGGACGACAAGTGACCCGCAACCGACGTTCGTCAATGAGCTGCTGTCTGAAGAAAGGGTAGCTATACTAAAAGACGTGCTTAGGCAGCATAAGGATTGCTTCGCATGGAACTATTCCGAGATGCCAGGATTAGATCCAGAGATTGCTGTGCACAAATTGGCAATATCTCCGGACGTCAAGCCAATCAAACAAGCACCGCAAAGAATGTGGCTCAAGCTTGAGATAAGCATCAACGCCGAGGTCAAGAAGCTAATCGACTTCGGCTTCATCCAAGAGGTTCAATATCCTGACTGGATCGCCAATATCGTTCCGATGATGAAGAAAAATGGAACGGTGCGCATTTGTGTGGACTTTCGGGATCTCAATAAAGCCTGCCCGAAAGACGACTTCCCAGTACCGGTCACCGAGCTGATGATAGACAATACGTCCACTCATGAAGTTTTCTCCTTCATGGACGGATCGTCAGGATACAATCAGATAAAGATGCATCCCGAGGACCAGAAGCACACCGCTTTCTAGACCCCTTTGGGTATATTCTGCTACAAGATGATGCCTTTCGGTCTAAAAAACGCCGATGCCACCTATCAGAGGGCCACGACGAAGATCTTCGATGACCTCATACATGAAATCGTCGAATGCTATATCGACGACCTCGTAGTTAAAAGCAAATCATACGAGGAACATTTAGAGTATCTGAGAATCGTGTTCCAACGCCTCCGACAATACAACTTGAAGATGAACCCTCTCAAATGGGCGTTCGGAGTTTCCTCGGGCAAATTCCTAGAATTCATCATCCGACACCGAGGCATCGAGATAGATCCATCGAATATTAAGGCGATCATGGAAATGCCCCCGCCAAGGACTCTCAAACAATTGCGGTCTCTCCAAGGGAAGCTCACGTATATTTGGCGATTTATAGCTAATCTCTCAGGCAAGTGCCGTCCTTACAGCCACCTGATGAAAAAGGGAACCCTTTTCGTCTGGGATCGCAAATTCCAAAATGCACTGGACGAAATCAAGCGATACCTGCAGAACCCGCCAGTGCTAGCTGCTCCGGTCAAGGGAAAGCCTCTCATTCTGTATACAACTGCCCTTGAAGGTTCCTTAGGCGCATTATGGGCACAAGAGAATGACCAAGGGAAGGAGAGAGCCCTCTACTATTTGAGTTGAGTTCTACTGGGGGCAGAAAGCAATTATTCTCCCATCGAAAAATACTGCCTGGCATTGATATTCGCAATAATGAAGCTCAGGCACTATGCGTTGGCGCATGAAGTCCGTCTCATATCGAAAGTGGATCCTCTCAAATATTTGATGTCAAAGGCCATATTGATAGGACGGCTCGCTAAATGGGCCTTGCTCCTGATGGAGTTCTTAATAACTTATCAGCCTCTTAAGGCAGTGAAAGGCCAAGCCATCGCCGACTTCCACGCCGAGCATCCAATACCTGTCGATTCTCCTTTGAATTGCGAACTGCCAGATGAGCATGCGTTTGACACGATCGACGGTAATGGCACCCGATGGGAACTTTATTTTGATGGAGCGTCTTCCCTGAAGAAGCGCAAGCAAAGCATCCCTATAATCAAATCAGGGGTAGGCCTCATCTTCGTAACTCCACAAGGAGGGATAATGCGCTTTGCTTTCTCCTTAACAGAGCCAAGGACGAATAATGAAGCCGAGTATGAAGCTTTGATAGCAGGTCTCGAGATCGCCATTGACATGGAGATTGAAGACCTTCTCATATACGGAGACTCCCAACTGGTTGTCAGTCAAGTAAACAGCAACTATCAAACGTGCAAACCAGAACTGGTGAAGTACGGCGAGAAAGTACAACAACTGCTGACTCAAATTCCTTCCTACACCTTGGAAAGCATACCACGTGCGGAAAATAGCAAAGCGGATGCATTAGCCAAGCTTGCTAAAGAATTGGCCGATGAGAACCTCGATAACGTAAGAATCGTGGTACAAAGCCGTCGGGTTCTTGCACCGGCAGAAATATCTCCAGAGTCGTCCGAGGAAAACGGAGCGACCGAGCAAACGGCCCTACAAGTGAAAGATCAGGAAAATGCTGAGGATTGGAGAGAAGTCTTTATAGACTACTTTAAATCCAATCGAACGCCCGAAGATGCGTCCTCAAAACATCAGCTCATGAAGCGAGCCCTGTCTTTCGCCTTCGTCAATGATACTCTGTACAAAAGGTCATTTGATTCTTTATGGCTAAGATGCTTGGGACCTAAAGAAGCAAAAAGAGTCGTCCAAGAAACTCACGACGGATTCTGCGGTTCTCACCAAGCCGGGCCGAAGATGAAGCTAAAGATTAAAAGGATGGGCTACTATTGGCCCACGATGATTCAGGACTGCCTCGAATATGCGAAGCAGTGCCATTCGTGCCAGATTCATGGGGACTTCATCCATCAGCATCCAAATCCACTGTAAGTCCACGGTAGCGCCCCGGCCGTCTAACAGACGCCAAATGCGGAACAAAAACTTTTTAGCTGGCGCTATCGCGTACTATAACCCGGATCTGCCATTAAAGCTAAACTAACAAACTATAAAGTGGGTAGAAATGTTATACCGAATGATCCGAGTCCTTCGGTCTTCAACTATCATCCCACGCTTTGTTGCGGCTGCTCCGATCTCCTGAATCTCCAGTCTTCTCGTCCAGGTGGCACCACATCGACGGATCTTTAAACGGGCTCCCACCTGTGAACCGAGGCAACTCGATCATCAAGTTTGCCAAAAGAGATGACCAAGATTGATGTAGAGAATGAGTAGAACACTTTGTCTCGTTACGTCCAAAACCATGGACGAACGGTTAATGAAGTTGCCATTTGAATCGGGTGATGGAATAAAATGAGCTATGAAATTTCCATACACCTAAATCTTTTCCCAAATGAATCAATCATCACCTCACAAAGAGGGGGCCGACCATATTTGAAGAGGGAGAGAGGTGAGTGTAGGAGAGGGGGAGGAGACCACAAGGTGAAAGATCTTATCATCTCACTTAAAGAAAAGAATTAGTCACACAAAACATTAAATGCAAACCAATGAACATTAACCTAGTCACTAAAGCATTTAATGCATCCATGAGTCACTAATCCTAGTCACCATATCAAGAAGCTTCCACTCATGACTCACATCATGACTCACCCATAAGAAGAAAAGATAAATCTGCATTTAACCGAATGTCAAATACGGGTGATAGAAAACTGAAAACTGGCAACTTCCAAAAGCGATCCTGAAACGAATTTCAGGATAACCCCGTAACAGTATAAACATACCCGCATTTGTATAACGACCGAATACAAATGCAACTGAGACAAAGATATTATATCTACACAGTATAATACTCGGATTCGGCTTAAACCAAAGCCCACCAGTATTATCTGCCCGAAATATGACACGTGCGTAAACGCATGTGCATTTTCCGAACCCTGCCATAAAACCATACGGCCTCTACAACGTTTCGCCCGAACTTGGGAAACTGTCAACACACTGGCGCTGGGTATAACCACTAGCACGTCAGAGATACGATCTGTACGTAACGGTTGCCTATGTATTGATTGGAAGGGAAGCTGACGAGCGAACTCATCCAGAAACACTACTGAGCCAAACAGTGACAATATACATACAGTCCGGTCTCAATCATTGCAATCACGTACCTGCAATCCAATAATTGACTTTGAGGGCACTATATCCAACAATCTCCCACTTGCACTTAAGGCTAATTATTGCGATGTCGCATACTCACAGCCCGTGTGATACCGAACACCCAACTTCTCTACTAATCAGTTTCACAAAACCCGTTTGTAAAACTATTGTGTTCGAGAAATAGCCTCAGTGAGTGGATCCGCCCTGGTGTTTCTTTCTGTATCTCTCTTAATCTCAAGTTCGCGGAGAAAGCCATCTCCCGAATCGAGTAATACCTGTCTTAGAATATGTATGGATATCTGATGGGACCTAGTTCATAAATGAACTCCAAATCCAAACTTCTTAGACTGTATCGATAACTGAACCTAATCAGTATCCAGCACCATGCCTCCCACAGCATCTTTTTGGACCACCTGTCCATAATACTGTCCCTCATCTTAGGAAAAACTATAAGTCTGACAATCACTCTGTCATCCATGTCACCTTTGAAGCTTGGAATGATAACTGTCTCCCGAAGGAGGCTGCCGTCATCAAATCCGCAGAACATGTACTTATGTTCTAAAACTGCTTTCTTATGTTTCTTCAGGATTGGATTAATATAAACTTATCGCATCTAGTGCAAAAACAACATCTGGTGTGGTACTTGACTTCTCACGATTGACTCAATTGCCTAAGCAAGTGATCAGCCAATCAAGCACATCCTTCTCCCCTTTAGTCTGTAAGACACCTTTAGAGAGGGTGACTCCATCACCTGCAGGTACACCACCATGCCAGGAGTTATTTATTCTAAATACCTTTAGAATATTGTCAAAGTACCCACATTGGGAAACTACCCAAATCAAGATCTAAAACCATAGATCTAGAAACCAGAATGTCTGATATTATATCCATATCCTTTATGGAGAAACAACTGTGTGACGACCACAGTACAACCGATCGTAGTATAGGAATTTTACTTCCTACTCTGTGTATGTCATCCAAATACCAGGACATCATACCCTACTACCTTCTCAACAGATCCATCCCCTATTCTGATGAAGTCAAACCCATGACTTTCACATCAAAATTAGATGATCTATCTCCGCTATATTTGCTCAAGTCTATAAATAGACATAAGCTACTTTCCCACTATGCTTCCGCTGCTCCCACTGACCACAACAACCCTCTGGCAGAATAATATACACGTGCACTTCTAAAACTAGTTTAGAACGACGCTATACTTATCCTCCTGCCGGGTCTCATAGTCTGGAACAACAGTAATGTCAAGTCTGGGTAAACAAGAACCTCCCTGTCACCGTCCTTGAGGCTACCGGAGTACCTCTCGGGTGTCTGAGGTTACCCACCATATCTGCGGAGTGGCTATTGGAATGTCAAACCTGATTGAATATATAGGTCTTATTAAATTTTTCGTAATCGTTTGCGGTTCTGGAATCTCTTCCAGTTCTACCATACTCTCACTATTGTTTTCTGAAAAAATCCATTTTACTAAAACTGTGGCGAGTCAAGAACAATATCACTATTGATCTTCCAGATGGTAGAAAGTTAACCCTCGACATAGCCTGGGTCAACCCGCAAACTGCCATTACAGAAACGCGCCTTGAGTTATCCAGAGTCTGGTTTTAAGCATAAGCCCGACAACTCCCCGTATCTTAACATCGTTAAGATATGAACCATTCTATACACAATATAGAAATAGAGGCACTAATTTAACTGGAACCAGATTCAAACCATGCAACTGTCTCCAGTGCATATCAACTTAATGGAAAAAGGCTAATCAGTATTACTCAACTTAGGAATCCATCCAATAATGAGTAACCTGAAAGAGAAACAAGTTTCTCAAAACCATTACTCTTATCTGAATACTTATCACAAGAATCTACATTTTCGATCTCTTTGAAGAATCCCGATATTTGCGATACCTGGTTCTCTACTTTATTCTTATACCCACAACTTCTCAAAATTTAGACCTTGTATTTATACGAAACACTTGTCTAAATACTAGAGAAGTCACAAGTAAATAGAACATGGTACGATGACCTACCCCTTTATCCTGATGGACACTGGACAACATACAATACTCTGTATAAGTTCGCTGAGTTGAATAACTCAAAACCTGTGCGTCGTAGGTTGAAAACTGTACCCAGGCGATTTCCTCAAATATCACCAATTACAACGAATTCCGATATAATGAGGATGATCACCTAATTCCCAATAACTTACTCCAACTCATCATCTGTAAAACCATACAGATGTGAGAATCTTACCTGGTAAATACATACCTGGAGTAAGTATTTAAACAGGAAATCGATTTTCCTTTAACAATGCACTGAAACATGAAAATATTTCGTAGGGGTATCCTGGTATTCCTAGTAATGCCCTTTCCATAATCCAATTCATGACTTTGACCGTATATTTCTTTGCCATCTCTCCAAATCCCTATATTTGTCGTTAGTCATTTCCTTCTGTACACTATCGTTAGGCTAAGTGGTTTTCTTTCTTCCCTACCGTTCGGCACCGGCCTATGGTTTGGAAGAAGACTATCCAGTAAGCATAATAGGTGCACCCTCCTAAACCAAGGAGTACTCGCAACTTGAGAGAAGGTGATGATAAAAGACAACTGAATAATACCTTATCCTATTAAAGGTGAAATAGGAGTGGCGATGAAGTACGCGGTTTGGTCGTGAATGATAACAGTCGCAATTTATTTTGCCCTCTTTCTAATCCCTTTATTTTGTCTTTAGTTATTACCTTCTATACACCCTACTTAGGCTAATTGGTTTTCTTCATTCCCTACCTTTCGGCACCAGCCTATGGTTTGGAATAAGACTATCCAATAAGCGTAATAGGTGTACTCTCCTAAACTAAGGAGCCCTCGCAACCTGAGAGAAGGTGATAACAAAAGACAACTGATTAAACCAATTCTATTACTCCTGAACCTGGATCCATCCTCGAAAAAATCCCTTCGAGTTCTTATATAACTATACGATATATCTATCCAATGGAAGTGGACGTCCGTAGCTATACGGAGTGTTCTGAGAAATACAAAGGGTAAAAGAAGGAGCGGCAATGACTTATGCAACTTAGACAATCCAAAAGCGAGTATTTTAAGAAGGTTCGGTCAACTTGGTCACTGAGTCATAGTCTAGGGTCGGTCAAAGGTAGCTGCCAAAGAGAGAGAGAAAAGAAACACTCTGCGTGCACTCTAACCTAGATCAGAATGGTTATCACTTTATCTAATCAGGAAACCTCCCACTGTAATCTCAAATTCTCCTCCAAACCTGAAAGAAGAATTAGTCGGGATCACCCGAAAAGTAAACCAACTCGTCAGTGAGAATCGGGATCCAACTATCATCGCATGATAACTCGATGGAAGCCACTCAAGTTATCACACTCCAGAAGGTATACGCATGCCTGGCAAGTTTCCTGTATGTTTGAAACTCCCGATGTGATTTTTTGCCCCATGCTCTTATGACCTTGACGAAAGCCAACAAATCATAAGTTACATGTCAAGTTCTTGTAGG
Organism: Agapanthus africanus; assembly: GCA_030015575.1. Lineage (NCBI taxonomy): Eukaryota > Viridiplantae > Streptophyta > Magnoliopsida > Asparagales > Amaryllidaceae > Agapanthus > Agapanthus africanus. The sequence goes on from CM057349.1 coordinate 426,567,622, forward strand.
GTTCCTAGGCACGCTAATGAGGTCTCACAAGGCATCAACCATGCCAATTTCAAAATTTACAAGTGCCGAGAAACCCTAATATGGATTCGTTGACTAGAGTTTAGGCGAAAAGTGAAACTAGTTAACAATTTAACTAAAAGAAAGAGGCTACAATCTTTGTAGATCCGGTTCTCCACTTCCTTAGCTCCACGTAGACGTCCTCTCGCTGTCCATATCGGATCCCAGACTCTAGCATCGGCTTCATCGGAGAAATGGGCGGGCTAGGTCGTCGGCTTCGATGCCGAAGATGATCTACGTCGAGGCAACTCTAGATCGAGCTCCAACTTCACCAAGTCATGAAACTTGTGAAGAAAACACCCTATACTACTTGGCAAGAGGTAGAGAATGAAGAAATAGGAGGTGGGTTCACTTTAGAATTGGATTTCTCACTCTTTTACTCAAGATACCATTAATGGAGTTAAGCTTTCTTCTTGATCAAGAGGAAGAAGAAGAAGATAGAATATGATAAGTGTTAGTTTAAAAATGAAAATAATATGAATACTTATCATATCCTAACTATGGTCAAGTGTAGAGAGCAAACTAGGGTTAGGTGAATGGTTAGGTTAAGAGAAGAAAACAAAATGGTCAACCTTTTCAACTCTTCATGAAGCTTCATGAAAGAACCAAGGAAAGCCACCATTTCCCTTTTCTTTTCCAAAATAAATAATCAATATAAATAAATGAATAAGTAAACAAAACCCTAACCATTCATATAACCATGGTTTAATCTTTACACAAACTCAAGTTAGCATGTATCATCAAACATGATACAAGCAAGTGCACACAAAAATATATCACATATACAATGTGCACTTCAAGTGAGAAAATCCTTTTAAAATGAACCAATACTAGTTAATGCAAAGTAATATATCAAATATATAATTATACATTAAATCATTAAATCAACACTTGATTCAATGATCCGGTCATGTCGCACATAACCGACTAGTATTCAATGTATCGATTTATCGAATCAATGATTCGATAACTAGGTTATATCGCATACAACCAATCGAAACATTCATCGCGAGAATAAAATACGGTATCACATACATGCATTATTCTCGGTCTCGCACATATCTCATATGCGCTCCTATTTCGTTTCGCTTGAGCCAGGAAACCTCTGTGTAGGACTCTAAAGACTCGTCAATATGTCGGTAGCAGATGATGATCATATCAAGCACCCACAAGCCGCAAGCGGTCTGCTAAACGTAACGGCCACCCGGGTATTGAGCGATCAGAAGATCGACGAGCAAGCCCGCTCACACTCCTGTGAATCCAACCAGTAACACTTACCGTACAGTCCGGTCTGTTCGTCTAATATGTCGCATATCAAGTCTAGGGGTGGTAAACGTCAGACCCCAATAACCGATAAATCGTGCCGATGTGAGGCTCATAACGAGTCGAGAAACTTCTGGTAACACTTACCAACAAATCTCTGATCAGCCCTGGCCAGGGACTTCCTTGTTACGGCCAATCGAGCACAGCGCAACATCAACCCCCAATACCGGGAGAGACGAAACCCCTCCTATCGCTCATTGCCTCCATGTGACTCGGGACTGTACCCAAAAACCACCGTTTTGCACACCCTCATGGACGTGGTAAGGTGGAGATCAAAGCACAGTGGGAATCACACAAGACTCTATGACGATCTCGGGTCTACAGACTAACCTGCACAAGTGTCACCTGAGAACTGCCATTTGACGTGAGGTATAATACTATCCGGGAGTTCTCGGCGAGTCCGTCCAGTATACCCAGTCTCCACTGAGCACCCGTATACCATCTCTGATGTCAAACACCAATGGATATGGGATCATCCATCGCCCATCTCATGGGTCGAGAAGCGTATACGCTAGTCTACACTGGTATATCGATGCCCCGTCTCGATATACCCACGACTAGGGACCTTGAAGGATGTACCTATGGACTACCATGTCCCCACAAGTATGATCTGCATCATAGTCCAGGTAGTCAAGTACACATCCTAAGGGCTTTACCAACATGTAACTATAAGACAGTTTAAAGAGACAAGTGTACATGTTAAGATAAAGAGCAACCAGATAGCATACTATCATATCGAGCAAGAAAGTCATCTCTATATATGTCCAAGCATCCAATATAATATACATCATCTGTACAATACTGGCCTCTAGGGCATACATACAACTAACAATCTCCCACTTGCACTAGGGCCAGCTGCTGTAGTATCGCATACCGAGCATCCCGAAGAGTCTCTCAAACTGTATCTGGGGAATGGCCTTCGTGAGTGGATCCGCCGTGTTGTTCTTCGTGTCAACCCTCCTGACCTCGATCTCCCGGCGATCAACTATCTCCCGGATCAGGTGATACCGCCTTAGAATATGCCTGGATCGCTGATGGGACCTGGGTTCCTTGGCCAAAGCCGCCGCTCCATTATTATCGCAATACAAAGGTATTGGATGCTCAATGGATGGAACCACACCAAGTTCAGTAATGAACTTCTTGATCCAGACAGCCTCTTTAGCAGCATCGTTGGCAGCGATGTATTCAGCCTCCATCGTCGAGTCTGCCATGGTTTCCTGCTTGGAACTCTTCCAGCTAACCGCCCCTCCGTAAAGGGTAAAGACAAATCCCGACTGCGACTTAGAGTCGTCCTTATCACTCTGGAAGCTCGAATCGGTAAAGGACTCCACTTGGAGTTCTCCGTTACCATACACCAAGAGCATCTCTTTAGTCCTTCGCAAGTACTTGAGAATGCTCTTCACAGCTGTCCAGTGACTCTCTCCAGGATCAGCTTGATACCTGCTCACTACACTTAGTGAGTATGCTACATCAGGTCTGGTACATAGCATCGCGTACATGATAGAGCCTACAGCCAAAGCATAGGGTATCCCTTGCATGCGAGCTCTCTCCAAATCAGTCTTGGGAGACATCTCTTTGGAGAGAGTGACTCCAGAGATCGTGGGTAAGTTCCCACGCTTGGATTCTTCCATACTAAACCTCTTTAGTATGGTGTCAATGTACCTGGATTGGGATAATCCCAATATCCGTTTGGATCTATCTCTATAGATCCTAATTCCCAATATGCAGGAGACATCACCAAGATCTTTCATCGAGAATCTTTGTGATAAGAAGAGCTTGACCGATTGCAGCATAGGAATATCATTTCCTATCAAGAGTATGTCGTCCACGTACAATACGAGGAAGACAACCTTACTCTCTGCCACCTTCTTGTAAATACAAGGTTCATCTGGGTTTTTGACGAAATCAAACTCTTTGATAACGACGTCAAAGCAGATGTTCCAACTCCGCGATGCTTGCTTTAATCCATAAATGGATTTAAGCAGCTTGCACACCTTCCCGCTGCTCCCACTGTCTACGAAGCCCTCTGGCTGAGTCATGTACACGCACTCTTCTAAATCACCATTTAGAAAGGCGGTCTTAACATCCATTTGCCAGATTTCGTAATCATGATATGCAGCGATGGCAAGCATGATCCGGATGGATTTAAGCATAGCCACTGGAGAAAAGGTTTCGTCATAGTCCACACCTGGTCTTTGACGAAAACCTTTTGCAACAAGTCTAGCTTTGAAAGTCTCCACTTTCCCATCTACACCAAGTTTTTTCTTGAAGATCCATTTGCTCCCAATGGGTTTTACCCCTTCAGGAGCAACTTCCAAAATCCATACTTTGTTGGTGTATATGGATTCCATCTCGGACCGCATAGCATCCAGCCATTTCACTGAGTCCCTACTCGTGATGGCCTGCTCGAAGCTAGTTGGGTCATCATCCTCCATGATGCAATCCTCGCTGCCACCATCCATGAGAAAACCGTAGTATCTCACAGGTTGGCGAGGAACCCTACTAGATCGGCGGAGAGGCTGAGGTTCATCAGGAACTACTGAATCCTCTGGTTCAACCAAGTCTTCTGTCGTAGTCTGTATTGCTGGAACCTCTTCCAGTTCTACCTCCTTGCCACTAATCTCTTTATCAAGAAATTCCTTTTCTAAAAAGGTGGCATGTCGAGAAAAAAACACCTTTTGTTCCTCGGTGTGGTAGAAGATATACCCGCGCGAATGTTTGGGATATCCAATAAACTTACACAGAATGGACCTTGCCGCGAGTTTGTCCGGATTTTGCGTTTTTACATATGCCGGACAACCCCATATCTTAATATAATTAAGACGTGGTCTCTTTCCTTTCCATATCTCATATGGAGTGGTTGGCAGGGTTTTGGTGGGAACCATATTCAATAGGTCTGCAGCTGTTTCCAGTGCATATCCCCAGAAGGAAATAGGTAACTCAGCTGTGCTCATCATAGAGCGCACCATATCTAATAGGGTGCGGTTCCTCCGTTCTGATACACCGTTGTGCTGTGGTGTATATGGAGGAGTCAGCTGAGAGAGAATCCCATTCTCTTTTAGGAAGTCCAGGAATTCATTGCTCAAGTATTCACCTCCTCGATCAGATCGAAGGATTTTAATACTTTTTCCGGTTTGGTTTTCAACTTCTTGTTTATATTCTCTAAATTTCTCAAAATCTTCTGATTTGTGTTTCATCAGGAACACATATCCGAATCTAGAGAGATCGTCAGTGAATGTAATGAAGTACGAAGAACCATCCCTGGCATGTGTAGACATGGGACCGCATACATCACTATGTATCAGTCCCAAGAGTTCGGTAACTCTTTCTCCGTGTCCCGTAAACGGAGTTTTGGTCATCTTGTCTTTGAGACATGACTGGCAAGTGTCATAAGATGAAAATTCGAAAGGTTTCAAATATCCATCTTTATGCAACTTAGCTAGTCGTGTTGCATTGATGTGACCCAGTCTACAATGCCACAAGAAGGATTCATTCAGTTCAGAACTCTTCCTTTTATGTGTGTTTGTTATACTTAGAACTGTTGATTGATTTAGAATATAAATGCCATTGCACAACGTACCTGATCCAACCAACTTTTGGTTACGGAAAATGTTCATAACATTATCCTGTAATACAAAATTATATCCCTCTTTACTCAATAAAGAAACCGATATAATGTTGCATATCAGGTTCGGCATGTAATAGCATTCGTTCAGAACCAATGTATTACCAGTTGGTAATGCAAGGTGATATTCCCCGACAGTCTTAGCTACAACAATTGCACCATTTCCAACTCTAATGTCTTTATCACCTTCTCCAAGTTCTCTACCTTTCCTGAGCCCATGTAACTGATTACATATATAGGATCCTGACCCGGTATCTAATACCCAGGACGTAGAGCAAATGGAGAAACAGTTCTCTGTAACGAACACACCCGAAGAAAATGCATCATCATGTACTTTCTTTATTCGGGTGGCTTGGGAATCCTGGTATTCCCCTATGTTCATTCCTATAACTCTTATAAGAAAGAACGGAACCAACGTTCCCCAGCACAGTATAACATGCGGGTTCGGTCAATACATCCATATTATTATCTTTATTAGGGCATGACATGGTCGCTACCTGGAGAGAGAGAGAAGAAAACATTTTAGCGTATGCTCTTGCAAGATCAGATTGTTTATTATCTTATCTAATCAGGATGGCTCCCACTGATTTTTATCAAATCTTCCTTCAAACCCTAAAAGGAAAGACTAGCCGGGATTAATTACACCCTACAACTTCGCCAATCTTTCAGCCAGGCCAGTGTCGGTACTTTGAGGGGGGTTCCCCGTGCTTTCGCACGGACCTAATTAGAGTAAACCTCGTTTTCCCAGAGGCGTAACCCCGTTGACACCTTTCTAGACACCTACTTGATCGGCTAATTATAATGTGTAAAACTCTCCCAGGAGTAACTCTTACTCGCAGTGGGTATCGGGATCCAACTATCTCATAGAAGGTATGCAATCTCATTTGCAAATTTCAACATTTGAAATTCCCGATAATATTTTGCCCCTAGCGTGCTATGACCTTGACGCAGGCCAACAAACCATAATGCGCTAGTCAAGTTCAACCCGTCATTTCTTGATTGAATTAAACCCACCCGTACGACCCTTGACGCAGGCCAACAAAGTCGCACGACTACCCTAATCCAATCTGCATCACATGCATTAACAGATAAATACTAGTTAGCTACCGCACACTACGCCTTGACGCAGGCCAACAAACGTAGCACGAATACTAAGTAGGATTTATCTGAAATGACGGAGGGCTACGACAGGTTTATCTGAAAACCTATTGCGTAATGAACTCGATATCGTTGTAGAATCGAATGAAGTTTTGAAATGGAGTGGTTTTGAGGCTTTTCTAGTTTTGCTAAAGGGGCCACTCCCGGTGAAGGGATCGTCGGCCCTTTCCTCGTCGAATGAGGTGCAGGATATATCATATATATCACTGTGCAAAGCAAAACTCCAAAAAACAATCAAAAGCAAACTGAGTGTGTAGCATCTGGCAGTTATTGCTAAAGGGGTCACTCCCGGTGAAGGGATCTCGGCCCTTTCCTCATCGAATAAGGTGCAGGGTATATCATATATACCACTATGCAAAGCAAAACTGTAGCTACCCTTTTTTATTTAAAATTTGATTCTACAACATCTTTTAGGTTTCTTTTCTTTCATTAATCACATTAATGAAGTCCCATCATTTAAGTCACCTAAACATCACAGATAAATACGACGTACACTTATGCCATCCGCATTCGCCTCGATGCCCCCTCGTGCACCGTTAGGTTAGGTAACTAACGACAGAGCACGGCAGGGCTAGTGCGGGTGCAAAACATAAGTAACGTAATATATCATATATACTATATAGTGTATCCATCAGAACATATCAAATGATCACATCACAGATATCGCAGCAGAAAATATCATATGAAATATTGGATATACTAGGACGTCCGTATTTTTAATACGAGCCAGTATAAAACACGGATTCCATGGTCATGATGAATAGCCAATCCCGCACCTCTAGACCCCTACGAGAGCGGCAAGCAACCCTACCAATTCTAGGGTTAGGAGACCCGGACTCGACTCCTCGAGATGGTCTCCCACTGGACCCTAGAACCCGGTTACTTGTGCTCCCCTCCTTGGGTCTATCCTAATGCGGAAAAGTAAATAATATACAAACGGTGACATCTTCCGCAACCTGGAAGTGCCCCAATAAAAGAATATTACATACAAGTTTTTACATGAATGAAAATGAAAAACACTCATCTCACATAAAAACCCCCGGCTACTCAAACACGACGATCCAATATAACATATCCAGCAACACATAACATCACATGTCATCAACGTAAGTAAATATGCGCATCCCAATTGTCATTGACATATAGCAACGAAACCGGCGATATCACATATTACACTTACGGTCACAGAAAAGAAAGTGTAAAACTACAACAGTTGGAATCCGCAACCTCTTTAGACATCGCATGCCTAATCAAATGAAATACTTAGACATCACATGCCTAACTATTATAAACCTGGCATTTTAGTCTCATTATCGAAAACTCTTTTCAATATCAAGTGAGACTAAACCGCTAGATTTATAACATTCATTCAGTTATCTCATAACTGTTTGTGAATTCCAATTATTGTATCCCATTCCGGATAAATAGAAAATATTAAACTTTCCGATCGAACATTCGAACACCCAAGTTTTCCCAAAACCGTTCAACACATGAAATAGGTTCAAAGACATTCACTTCATGCCTCAGTACCAACGGTCCAGCCGTAGAAGGGTCAAGCCAATGCCTCACATGTGGCACGCCGTACTGCCCCAAACCCTAAGGTTCAAAGGGCAGTTCATGACGGTCACAGAATCGAGTTAAGGTTTGTTGTCTTCTAGAGGGACCATCGCGTTACTTGCACTAGTTAGAACGTCATTAAACTACGGAAAAGTCCAACAATTAGAAATTTCCGGGCAGGGGAAAGATTGGGTATTTACATCCGGTCGAACTTTTTAACATATTCTAAAATTATCCGGAAAAACACGTAGACAAAGCTTGATAATCCGATCGAAACAACGATTTCCATTGCAACCCCAGAACACTCAACTCTTGAGTCAAATTAAAAATTCCCAGAAAACTCAGCATCAGAAAAGAGGAATTACTGTGCAAAAATGGGAAGGTGACGTCATCAGATGGCCGCGGAACCGCCGCAGAAGGTAGGCTTCTGCCACGGTTCCACCGTACTTTGGACATATCTTTTGTCAAATTTTGCACCGTAATTCTTAGAATATCCTGCTGAATTTTTTAAGCATTTTTAATCTGGAAATAACCCAGTTTTTGAAAAAAGTCCAGAGAGCAATTTTAAATTAGGGTTTCGGTTCGATCGGACTTCAAACTTCGTCTACGTATCACCTAAGGCTCTAGCTAGGCTCTGATACCACTGTAGGGTTCCTAGGCATGCTAATGAGGTCTCACAAGGCATCAACCATGCCAATTTCAAAATTTACAAGTGCCGAGAAACCCTAATACGGATTCGTTGACTAGAGTTTAGGCGAAAAGTGAAACTAGTTAACAATTTAACTAAAAGAAAGTGGCTACAACCTTTGTAGATCCGGTTCTCCACTTCCTTAGCTCCACGTAGACGTCCTCTCGCTGTCCATATCGGATCCCGGACTCTAGCATCGGCTTCATCGGAGAAATGGGCGGGCTAGGTCGTCGGCTTTGATGCCGAAGATGATCTACGTCGAGGCAACTCTAGATCGAGCTCCAACTTCACCAAGTTGTGAAACTTGTGAAGAAAACACCCTATACTACTTGGCAAGAGGTAGAGGATGAAGAAATAGGAGGTGGGTTCACTTTAGAATTGGATTTCTCACTCTTTTACTCAAGATACCATTAATGGAGTTAAGCTTTCTTCTTGATCAAGAGGAAGAAGAAGAAGATAGAATATGATAAGTGTTAGTTTAAAAATGAAAATAATATGAATACTTATCATATTCTAACTATGGTCAAGTGTAGAGAGCAAACTAGGGTTAGGTGAATGGTTAGGTTAAGAGAAGAAAACAAAATGGTCAACCTTTTCAACTCTTCATAAAGTTTCATGAAAGAACCAAGGAAAGCCACCATTTCCCTTTTCTTTTCCAAAATAAATAATCAATATAAATAAATGAATAAGTAAACAAAACCCTAACCATTCATATAACCATGGTTTAATCTTTACACAAACTCAAGTTAGCATGTATCATCAAACATGATACAAGCAAGTGCACACAAAAATATATCACATATACAATGTGCACTTCAAGTGAGAAAATCCTTTTAAAATGAACCAATACTAGTTAATGCAAAGTAATATATCAAATATATAATTATACATTAAATCATTAAATCAACACTTGATTCAATGATCCGGTCATGTCGCACATAACCGACTAGTATTCAATGTATCGATTTATCGAATCAATGATTCGATAACTAGGTTATATCGCATACAACCAATCGAAACATTCATCGCGAGAATAAAATACGGTATCACATACACGCATTATTCTCGGTCTCGCACATATCTCATATGCGCTCCTATTTCGTTTCGCTTGAGCCAGGAAACCTCTGTGTAGGACTCTAAAGACTCGTCAATACGCCGGTAGCAGATGATGATCATATCAAGCACCCACAAGCCGCAAGAGGTCTGCTAAACGTAACGGCCACCCGGGTATTGAGCGATCAGAAGATCGACGAGCAAGCCTGCTCACACTCCTGTGAATCCAACCAGTAACACTTACCGTACAGTCCGGTCTGTTCGTCTAATATGTCGCATATCAAGTTTAGGGGTGGTAAATGTCAGACCCCAATAACCGATAAGTCATGCCGATGTGAGGCTCATAACGAGTCGAGAAACTACTGGTAACACTTACCAACAAATCTCTGATCAGCCCTGGCCAGGGACTTCCCTGTTACGGCCAATTGAGCACAGCGCAACATCAACCCCCAATACCGGGAGAGACGAAACCCCTCCTATCGCTCATTGCCTCTATATGACTCGTGACTGTACCCAAAAACCACCATTTTGCACGCCCTCATGGACGTGGTAAGGTGGAGATCAAAGCACAGTGGGAATCACACAAGACTCTATGACGATCTCGGGTCTACATACTAACCTGCACAAGTATCACCTGAGAACTGCCATCTGACGTGAGGTATAATACCATCTGGGAGTTCTCGGCGAGTCCGTCCAGTGTACCCAGTCTCTACTGAGCACCCGTATACCATCTCTGATGTCAAACACCAATGGATATGGGATCATCCATCGCCCATCTCATGGGTCGAGAAGCGTATACGCTAGTCTACACTGGTATATCGATGCCCCGTCTCGATATACCCACGACTAGGGACCTTGAAGGATGTACCTATGGACTACCATGTCCCCACAAGTATGATCTGCATCATAGTCCAGGTAGTCAAGTACACATCCTAAGGGCTTTACCAACATGTAACTATAAGACAGTTTAAAGAGACAAGTGTACATGTTAAGATAAAGAGCAACCAGATAGCATACTATTATATCGAGCAAGAAAGTCATCTCTATATATGTCCAAGCATCCAATATAATATACATCATCTGTACAATACTGGCCTCTAGGGCATACATACAACTAACAGTTCTACACGTCATTATCCAGGTTAATTTGAACCCACCCGTACATACCCTTCACGAAAGCCAACAAGGTAATACGACTGTCCCAAACCAACACATCTATCTATGCTACAAATGAATACCCCAGCAGCTACCAAACACTATGCTTTGACGAAAGCCAACAAACATAGCTTGAATACTACTGACCATCCATAAGATACGACGGAGGGCTACGGCTGGTTTTTGGCGAAAAACCTTTAACGTAATGAACTTGATCTCGCTGATGGAACCGGATGGCTTTTTATAAAAATATAGTGATGAAAAACTTTTGCTAAAGAGGCCACTCCCGGTGAAGGGATCTCGGCTCTTTCCTCGTGGAATGAGGTGCAGGATATTCCAACTGAATATCGCTATGCAAAGCAACTTGTAATCGACTATAGTGAAGTTATTACCCTGACGCAAACTTCTGCCTAAGGGGTCTGTTCCTTTCCGAATGGCGGCGCACAGGACCGCGATGTCCTGACGCTGAGATTCCGGGCAGATGCTATTTGGTTTTATCCGTCCACCTCTCCGAAGATGCTAAGTTGATTTATGGCACCGTGTATCGGAGGTTTAGACGGATGCGACCGATGTAGCAGACTTCGTCAGATTCCCCCTCGCTTGAGGGGTTTTTGATTATGGGGACGCTCTTCCCTGCAGGCGCAAGCCCCTGTAGTTAATTACGCTACCGCATCGCGGTAACAACTTTCTCCTTCTCCAGAATTTCACTTCGTGTCGTATGTGTTTGTTTGATTTGTGGTTGCCCGTGGATTGTATACGGAGACTGAGTAATGTCGTCGCCCGTAGGACGTGAACTAGTCCAAATCCGTATTTACTTAGATTTGGGTTTGGTGTTTTTAGTTTAAGGATGCATTAGTCGCGTTGCGGCTAAGATCAACTTAAACATTCGTTAAGGATACAATAGTCCTGTTTGAGACTAAGATCAACTTAATGTAATAATCCGTTTAATATCTGGCTGTCGGGACTCGTCACCTCTCTAACGTCGTTGAAGTATTACAACGGCGGATGTCAGAGGAGTTCAGAGATGTACCCTTGAACCAAAGTCGATTTGGAGTTTTATAGTCCGTTTGAATGTTTAAGGATACGTTAGCCGTGTTTGGGGCTAAGATCAATTTAAACGGGATTGTTTAGATCCGACAAAAGAGCATTTGAAGGCTCTATTGTTCCAGTTTAGGGACGTAGTGGTCCGTGTTCCAGTTTAGGGACGTGGTGGTCCATATTCCAGTTTACGGACGTGGTGGTCCATATTCCGGTTTAAAGACGTGGTGGACCGTTATTAGTTTAGGGACGTTTCGGTCCGATATTAGTTTAAGGACGTTTCGGTCCGATATTAGTTTAAGGACGTTCCGGTCCGATATTAGTTTAGGGACGTTTCGGTCCGACACTAGTTTACGGACGTCTCGGTCCAATATTAGTTTAAGGACGTTTCGGTCCAATATTAGTTTAAGGACGTTCCGGTCTACGAGTTTAAGGACCCCGCAGTCCATATTCATGTGTGGTCGTTGGGACCTGTCGCCTCTCTGACGTCGTTGAAGGATTACAACGAGAAGTGTCATAGGAGCTCGGAGATGTACCCTCGAACCGGATATAAATTGATTTGAAGGGGCATTTGTGCCCAATTCAATTTAATTTAAGGACTTACGGCCAGAATTGGGCTAAGTCCAGTTGAAAATGTTCGACATTTTTATGCATTGCATTTCTTCCATTTTTTTGTTTGGGCTTTGCCCATAAAAATGCAGAGCATCAATTTATCCTGGGCTCTGCTCATTTATAAATGATGCAAGGCATCTGTTTTGTCTGGGCTTTGCCCCCTTTATAAATGCATAACATGTTTATTATTTCGTTTGGGCTCTGCCCATTTATAAATGATGCAGAGTATCAATTTAATTAGGCCTGTTTAGTCTTTTAATTGGGCCTGGCCCTTCAGGAAAGAAATGCATTGCATTTGCCAGGCGCTTTGCGCCAATTACTGAGCGCAAGCGCTTGTGGTGAGGACACGTGTCATACTCTGGTGAGCGCAAGCGCAATAGCGCAGTGCGCTGCGCTGTTGCGCTGCTGACACGTGGCGCGCTCTGTTGAGTTGCGCCGACAAAGGAGCGCAACAGCGCAATTTTTCAAGTGCAAAGCACTGTTTTATATTTTGATCGATTTTAAATCAAAGAAAACAAGTTTTCTTTTATTTTCAAAGAACCAATGGTTCATAAGAAAGTGCAAAGCACTATTATTACTTATTTTTCTTTTTTATTTAAGATTATTGATCTTGTTCTTAGATCAATAATCTGTCCATAAGAGAATTTTCTCTTTTTCCTAAAGGTTTTACCTTCTGTTGTTCTTGAGGAGTTCTCAAGAGTTCTCTTCTTTTTTTTTTTAGAAAGATGTTTATACCTTTGAATTGAGGTTTGGGGTCCTTTTTATAGTGCCCATAAATTAGTTAAATTTGTTAAAGAGATTTTTCTCTGAGTGATTTGGGGAATTTTCCCCACCGTTGGATCTTTGATCCAAGGGCTTCTGCTTTGCAGAAGAAAATTTTCTTGTTTTAACAAGAACAGAAAAAATTTCTTAGAAATTTAATTCTGTTTGGCGCAGATGCCCCAGCGCGTGACACGTGTCGCGCAGCGCACAGCGCAGCGCAACTGCGCTAGCGCATCTGCGCTGACACGTGTCTCGCAGCGCAGCGTCTGCGCAACTGAAGCGTTGCTTCCTTTAATAGAGCTTTGCTCTGATTGGGCGCGCCTTCTTGGGCGCTGCGCTGACGTATCAGCGCCTGACATGTGGCGCGTTGCGCCCGAGATTTGAAGCGTTGCTTCAAAATTTTGAATTTTGAATTTCAACAGAGTTTTGCTCTGATTGGGCGAAACAAATGCCCCCCTACCGTTGCGCTCACGTGGCGCACACGTGAGTGCAGCGGTGGCAAACTCCTGATTGTTGGATCAAGGGGTGAGCTCAAGGGGCGCAAGCTCCTTATAAATAGGACCTCTGGCCCTTAGAAAAATCTTACCATTTTAAAATTTTTATTTTCCAGAGCTTTCCTCTCACTCAAGAACTTCAGAGCTTTGCTCATCAGTCAGAAACTTTAGGTAAAAATTAATTTAACTTAAATCAAATTAACTTAATCTCAACCAAAGAGTTTTGCTCTCACAGATCTTTTGATCTAAAGGGATCCCCATTGGGGTTTGATAAACAGAGCTTTGCTCTCAAGCTTATAGATCTACAGGGATCTTGTTCATGGGTTTTAACCCATGAACAGAGCTTTGCTCATAGATCTAAAAATAGCTCTTTTAGATTTGAAAAATGAAGAGTCTTTTTATAAATTTTTCATGAATCTTTCAAGATTCCAAAATTTTTAATTCTTTTAAGTGTAAATTTTTCTGATGGACCTTTTCCATTATTACCACAGAGCCATGCTTCTTTAAGGAATCTTATTTCCCTGAGACCAGAGTTTGACAAGTGTCACTCTGTGACAGAGCTTTGCTCTGAAAGAGAAGATTTTCTCCTTGTCTCTAGGGATTCTTCCCCCCACTTTTTTTTAAAAAATGGGAATGTTTTCCTGGGGACCAACTGACAATCTCATCCAATGATAAGATTGTCTTATTAACTGACGTATTGTCATCCAGATTTTGTGGGTCCCCCTTTAGTCTCCTACTCACTGCACTGATGTGTGGTGTAATTAATTAATTTTAATTTAATTAATGCATTTTTTTTAGACGCCAAACGTTGGAATTACAACACTAACGGCTAAATTGTTCTTTTGCAGCGATCATGTCTCTAGACACTTCATTCCCGTTCGTCCGCTCGGAGGAGGGATTTCCCGAGGCACCCTTGGACCGTGAAGTCCTGACCATGATTAAGGAGTACGACCCGGAACACAAGAGTCTCCACCTTTGGGGGTCGTGGTATAATCAGATCATCATGGGCCGCCGGAGCTTCACATGCGCGGTGCCGTCGGAACCCATCACGGCGATTCACTATGCTACCCCACCCTCGGTGCAGTATGCCGTGGAGTTGGTGGATTAGACCGCGAACAGCTTTCTTCATCCCGCTATGGATGCGGTTCCTGTCCAACGTCCTATGGTCTTGGATATCCTAGGACGTCGTATCTGTCAGGGCGAGGCGAGACCCTGGGGGCAATCATATAACATTGGTCTGATCCCCCGCCATCCGATTGGTTACCTGCTGTAGGCCCAGTACATCTTGTCGACGAAGAAGTCACAGTTGATAAGATTAGGATTGTACACCGCGGTCTATGTCTCTCTCTTCCAGTATCCTACGCTCCCCACTTGGTGGTTTAAAGCTTTCCTGGAACAGTGGAACATTCCCACCCACACTTTCCTTGCCATGGATCGGGAAGTGTCTATCTCTTTGGAGGAATTCGCGGAGGTATCCGGTCTACCAGTCATGGGGGAACACTATGAAGAGCTGCTCCCGACAGATGAGTATGTCTTCGGTGCTAAGCCGATGGTAAGGGGGATCACGCCGGAAAATACTGTTCAACACCAATTTCCTAGCCTGATCAAGGTGTTGAACATCTATGAGTCCCTATTTATCGAACATGGGAGCCGATGAGTTAATTTTGAGGACTTCATTGCTCGTTTCCTTCGCCCAAGCGTCATTTCATCAGAAGCTGCCAAGTCTGCTATCCTGGATGATCCTTTCGGCCTAGGTTTGGATAACCTGCCGGCGAAGGAGATAGACCAAAAGGTTTTCTTCCTTCCGGACTTCCCTACTATATCTTTTGCAGAAATCGCAGCCCCCGGGATGGACGAGGAGGCCTTTTTCTTAGGATTTCTCGGACCGTGGCTGAGTTGGTTCGCGATCCCAATGCACTCTCATCGCATGCGGCCCTCCGTGTTTTACCCAGCCCACCGAATGGTCATCGGGGTAAAGGTGGCTGTGGGGATCGCCGGCTTGGCACACTTATATCATGGTCTCAGCCGAGCCGCGGATGCTAACGAGCCCGGGGTATTGCACGTGGTCTTCTCGATGCATTACTTCATGTCGTGGCTCGAGCTACATACGGCGGGTGTCTTCGGCATGCATAAAAGGCCTTCATTCTTTGACAAGTGCGGTTTTCCTCGCATTATACAGTTGATTGGCTCATCAATCGTGACCCCTTCACCACGGAACGCCAGGGGTTTACTGCTTCACCCTCACACCGTTGGAGTCGGGATGTCCTTCATTGACAAGGTATTAACCATTGGAAAAGCATCCACCACTGCGGTGCGACCATTACAGGACTCCTTTAAGGATGGAGCTTCAGTGTTGACGGCCCGGAAGACCCTCCACTTGTATTCTATTAGATCGGGCTTCCTAGTCTTCAGGTAGGGAGGTGCGGCAATCTTCATGAGATATAACCCGCATCGTTTTGCCCAACAATTGGGCTACGATCAAGAGATACCCTTGGAAGCTTTCTTATTGGAACCTGCTGCCAATGAAGAAGGGATGGAGAACGCGTTACATCACTTTATGCGCCTGAACACGGGTTCTCGTTTTTTTATCAGCGCGCCGGCCTGCGCTCCACGACTCCTTAATGTATATAAAGAGTGGTACAATCATGCGACGGGGGCCGTTATAAAGGAGGAGAGGCGAGTGTTGATCGACCGTAAAGAAGCACCTCCCGGCACCGACCGTAACGCTCCCTTAATGCCAAGGACCCCGGTGGTTCCTCCTCTAAAAGATGCCGGGGGCAGACCGTCGCGTGCGCAAAGTCCTCCGCACGGATTGCCGCTTCCCGATATTACAGATGCAGCCCCAGCGCCCCGTGCTCTAGTGGAGACAGTGGTCATGGCCTCGCCGGAGTCCGGTGTAGGTGCAGACATCGGGACCCGCCGTCCCAAGGTGGCTGCTAAACGTAAGTCGATCCCCCGTGAGCCTAGGGTCGGAGGGCAAAAGAAAAAGAAGTCGCTCTTCGCTGCGGACGTCGTGTTCGGTCAGGAATCCCATGCTCCCTATGCCGAGGGCCTGATCGAATACGGGATGAACGAAGGACTAGTGATGCCGCCGCCGGACGATACAGACTTGGAAGCCGCTCTCGAAACATCGGCGTGGTTGGCAAAGCGTGACGCGTGGCTGGCCAAGCTTGCGCAATCAGGTAACTATTAGTCACCTTTTCTTTATTGCAACATATCCTCTTCATTGCCTTTGACTAATGCTTTTCTTTCTTTCCTTTCGACATGCATCACTGACGAATAAGCCATTGCCGCTTCTCTGAAGACTTTCCAGGAGGAGGAACGTCTTAGAGCATCTATGGGCCTTAGTAAGTTTCGATTTATTAAGCTTTCATTTCCCTTGTGTTATGGTTAATCTAACCTCTCCCTTTTAATCACAGGAACCTCAATGCCGCTCCCGCCAAGTGACGCAGATGTCCTACCGGCTGCCGACGTTCCTGCTTCTTCAGGGTTACCGCAAGAAGTCCGTCTTGAGGAGCCGATGAGAGACGCCTTAAAGGCTCTGGAGGTTTCTTTGTTTACGGATGACGATGCCGCGGTGAAAGAGGCGTCACAGAGGTCCATTGTGACAGCTCGGGAGGAAAGAAAGCGGCAAAGGCGTGAGGCGAAGGCGCGCCGGGCTGCCTTGGCTGCGGGAGCAGGCCCCAGCACCACCCCTCGTGCTGATACTCCATCTGAAGAGGCCCCTGTTGCCCTATCCACTGCCCGCAGAGAGGTGGCGCGCGCAGTTCGGAGCGCAAACGGTAAATCCGCTTCAGGTAATATTTCTCTCAGAGTTTTTGTTATAAGGATTTTTAATGTCATTGGTCCTTATATCCCTTATCTTGCAGGGCCGAGTCCGATCTAGGGGGAGGCGGAAACCGTTGATCCCAAAGAAACAGAGGAGGCGGTACCTGCCGAACTCGAGCCGACGGTGGGCAACGTCGTTGTGGCTTTGGAGCCTGAAGTGGAGGTCGAGGGGCCTGCAGCCGAGAAGGTCATTGATGCCGAACCTGAAGCGGTGGCAGATGATATGATCATTATAACTGAACCGAGGGTGGTGGTGGACAAGGCGCTTGAGGCTGGCGACCTCATGGTGACAGTGGATGAGCCGATGGAGACGGCGGAGCTCGAAGAAGTTGCGGGTGAGATGGGTACGACTCTTGGGGAAGAGTCAGTCGCTTCCTTCCAAGAATCCGGCAACGCTCTAATCATTGCCCTCCCTGCTTACGATCTCCTTCCGTCTCCTGGTCGCGCTAGCACGACGACGGTCCCCATCGAGTCGGGTGATGAGGCTACGGGCGGTGGCCTCATGTCGATAGAGGAGGGAGTCGCTTCTGTTTCGGCCGGGAGCTCCTCAGGTAAACCTTAGGTTACTGTCTTTCTTATTTTACAATCCTTTCTGACAAGTTCACCTTTCTTGTAACGCAGGTGCAGCCAGCACCGATGCCCCACTGCTTGAAGGAGCGCCTTCAACGACTGCCTTGGCGGTGGTCACCTCCCAACCCTCTCTCATACCGTCTAAGATGTTGGAAGGTATGGGTTTGCAACTTATTAGTCTTATCTTTCAGATGTATAGTGTATGTACTGAAGTCGTGCTGTTGTGTCTTTTCAGGAGTACTTTTTGACCATCTTTACCAGATGTTGCTCCCACACTTCTCCTTCCCATCCGAGCTTGCTTCTTTCTCTGGTGGCGTTGGTGAGTATGATTTCCAATGACATCCTTCTTTCTTCATTGATGGGATTATTTCTAAACCCTTTTTTTTTATCTCGACTGCAGTGTTACAAATCGAAGGAGGGGATGAAAGACGGGCTGCGTTGCCGACTCTTCCGGCTCTGCCACCTGCCTCAGCTGGTACAGCGACTATCACATTGATAAAGTCTTCCTTCTTTATTTTCAGAACTGTTATCTGATCACATCTTGTTTCTTTTCAGCTGTCGTTCCGGTCTCGGCGCCCTTCGAATCTCGCATCATAATGCCGGTGGGTCCTTATCTGAGGAGTCTGTCTTCAAAAGGCACCGCGAATAGTCTGCGCATGTTGAGTGACTACATCGAGGAACTCGACATTGAAACTCCTACATCTGCCGCAGACTTCGCTATGATGGTTAACCCGATGCTAGCAATACTCGTGAACTTTCATGATGAGGGCATCGTCGCATCCTGGGTTAACCATTGTAGGGAGATCGAGGGTCGCCTATATCAGTTGGAGTGGCTGCGTCCCGCTCCCGAGGCCTTGGCTGCCAGTAATCAAAGAACAGTGTGGATTGAGCAGAGCGCTCCTTACTTCCGCCATCTCGAACAAGAAGTCATTTCAAGGCGTAAGGAGCGTGGTGAAACTTCCAGCAAATCCGTCCAACTGCATGCTCGGGTGGAGGCCAACGCCGCACGGCTGAAGGTTGTCTTTGAGGGCCTCCTGCAATGTCTTTCTGAAGGGTTATCATTGAGGCAACACCTTGATGTTGTCGAGCGAGATGCACCTAGCCAGAAAACAGCCCAGAAGGCGGCGGAGGAGCAACTTTTATCTTTCTTGCAGCAGCGAGCCCG
Source organism: Agapanthus africanus (assembly GCA_030015575.1). Taxonomy (NCBI): domain Eukaryota; kingdom Viridiplantae; phylum Streptophyta; class Magnoliopsida; order Asparagales; family Amaryllidaceae; genus Agapanthus; species Agapanthus africanus. Next base: position 426,586,707 of record CM057349.1, read on the forward strand.
GGTGGAAGCGGAGGTGGCCGCGGCAGCCGCTCAGGAGGAGGCGTTGAAGGAAGTGCGAGAGCAACTTGTGGATTTACTAAAGACACTTCCTCCTCAGTAGCTATCCTTCTTTGTATCGTTTGTAATTGTAGATAAAAGAATGTATATATATATATATATATATTTTATTCTTTGACATAATGTATCCTGTACCCGATCAAGTTTATGAATAAAAGATACACCTTTTTTGTCATGTGTCATTTTCTCCGTCTTCTCTTTCTTTTACTATTAGCATATCACTTTATCAAACATGGTTAACGGATGATTAGAACGAGTATCCTGACTTTCTTAAGAAATAGCGATGGCTTAGGCCGCAGGTTCGGATCCGCTGCCTAAGACTTTTCAACTCTATGAGTCGTGAGGGTCTCATAGAGACTTTTCTCCCTACGGATTGAGAGGATCTCGTAGGTGAGCTTTCTCCTTAGGAATCGTGAGGATTCCCAAGTGTGGTTTTCTCTTACAAGTCGTAAGGATCCTATAAGAGAATTTTTCCCGCTTACGAGTCGTGAGGACCCACAAGCGGTTGTTTCCCTCCTCGTCGAAATTCGACTTTGGAGAGTGAGACCCGTGAATAGTATGCAAGAGACCATTTTGGATTGACTTGCAGGGTCCCATTGTTCATGAAGCAAGTTTTTTTAGTCTCTGCTGCCTGAGGCTTCATTTGCATGTTGAGACGAATCGGGAATTTCCCGCGGAGACACAGTTTCTCTGCGAGCCGACGCGAATCAAGAGGTTCTCATCAAGGAGTGTTTGTATCCGTGAGTCGAGGAGTTTGCTAGGGATTATTTATTTCCCAAGCGCCAAGGATTATTTGTTTCCTTGGGATTTGAAACGAGTCGAGAATTTCTCACGGAGGACTGGTGGCTCTGCGAGTCGACGCGGATCAGGAGGCTCTTGTCAAGGAGTGTTTGTATCCGTGAGTCGAGGAATTTGCTAGGAATTATTTGTTTCCCAAGCGCCAAGGATTATTTGTTTCCTTAGGGTTTGAAACGAGTCGAGGATTTCCCACGGAGGCCCTGGTGGCTCTGCGAGTCGACGCGGATCAGGAGGCTCTCGTCAAGGAGTGTTTGTATTCGTGAGTTGAGGAATTTGCTAGGGATTATTTGTTTCCCAAACGCCAAGGATTATTTGTTTCCTTGGGGTTTGAAACGAGTCGAGGATTTCCCACGGAGGCGCTGGTGGCTCTGCGAGTCGACGCGGATCAGGAGGCTCTCGTTAAGGAGTGTTTGTATCCGTGAGTCGAGGAATTTGCTAGGGATTATTTGTTTCCCAAGCGCCAAGGATTATTTGTTTCCTTGGGGTTTGAAACGAGTCGAGGATTTCCCACGGAGGCACTGGTGGCTCTGCGAGTCGACGCGGATCAGGAGGCTCTTGTCAAGGAGTGTTTGTATCCGTGAGTCGAGGAATTTGCTTGGGATTATTTGTTTCCCAAGTGCCAAGGATTATTTGTTTCCTTGGGGTTTGAAATGAGTCGAGAATTTCCCACGGAGGCACTGATGGCTCTGTGAGTCGACGCGGATCAGGAGGCTCTCGTCAAGGAGTGTTTGTATCCGTGAGTCGAGGAATTTGCTAAAGACATTTGTTTCTTCGGAGTTGGACTGAACCGTCGAGATTTGGCTTCGTCTTCTGGAACTCTGTTGGGAAAGTATGGTTCCCTCTTTGTTTACGCCCTTGAATTGTATACAGGGATCGATGTGATCTTAACTGTAGGGCCAAAATTTTATCATCATTTTTTTTTGTTTTATCTCCGTGATGCTCTATCATTTCAGCTTTTATATTGCGAAGGTCGCGATTGCCCAATCATTTCGGCTATTTTTCGCGGTGCCCAATCATTTCGGCTGTTTATTTTATTTTTACTCGCTGCTTTTTATTGCGAGTTGCCCAATCATTTCGGCTATTTTTCATGCCTACATTTTTACTTGCTGCTTTTCCTTGCAAGTTGCCCAATCATTTCGGCTATTCCGTATGCATGTGCGGCCTACTGGCTTTCCGCCGTAAACCTGGCATTAGGCACCGATTTCGGCATCAACACCGCTACAACTGGGATATTGCCAGGAGCGAATCATCATCTGCCTCCGTCGATGTTGAACAAAGGTAGCTTAGCGAACAGGGTTAGGGTCCTGTCGTTTAAGGCTTTTAACTTCATGAGCCGTAAGGGTCTCAGAAAGGTATTTCTCCCTACAAGTCGTGAGGATCTTGTAGGTGTATTTTCTCCTTAGGAATCGTAAGGATTCCTAAGTGTATGTTCCTCTGTAAGTCGTAAGGATCCTACCAGAGGGTTTTCTCCTTGTAAGTCGAGAGGACTTATAAAGGTTGTTCATCATGCGAACATATCCCCAGTCTCGGATGAGACTTGATTAGGGAAATGTTTATTCGCGCCCGTGGATTGTATACAAGGGTCAGTATTGAGCCACTTGTAGGGCAATATCGGAAGTTGTGGGGGTTGCTTAAGCATAGGTTTAGGTCTTTGTAACTTAAGACTTTCAACTCTTATGAGCCGTGAGGGTCCCATAAGAGAGTTCTCCTTACGAGTCGTGAGGATCTCGCAAGTGTATTTTCTCCTTAGGAATCGTGGGGATCCCTAAGTGTGTTGCTCCCTCGTGAGTCGTAAGGATCTCACGCAGGTGGTTTCTCCCTACAAGGTCGAGAGGATCTTGTAAGTGTTCTTTAACGAGGTTGCGCCCTTTCAGGTTTTCACAAACACTCGCCGGTAGCCCTGCTGTTTTTACTCACGGAGCCCTTTCGGGTTTTCATCCGTGCCCATTTTGCTTATGGACATACCGTTTTTTTTATTCTTTTTATTTTTATGTATATATATTTTTTTTCTCTCTTTTTTTTTACGAGGTCGCGCCCTTTCGGGTTTTCACGAACACTCGTCGGTAGCCCTGCTGTTTTTACTCACGGAGCCCTTTTTGGGTTTTCATCCGTGCCCTTTTGCTTATGGACATACCGTTTTTATTTTATTTTATTTTTATATGTTTTTTTATATCTCGTCAGCCTAAAGATGCTGCGGTAGTAGTTTAAAGACGTTTCGGTCTGCTACTAGTTTAAGGACATTTCGGTCCGTCGTTGAGAGGCGGGCTACAGCTTATAAAGCTTGAGCTTAGGAAGATAGCGAGCGGACGTAGTCGTCGTCATCTATCATTGACCTAGGCTGTGGCTCATCAAGCATAGTATTTCTTTAGGAAGCGACCGTTTATCGGCCTGAAAGGCCTTTCACCGTGCATATCTATGAGTAGATAGGCCCCGCCCTGGTAGACCTTATCTATGACGTACGGACCTTCATAGTTTGGCTCGAATTTTCCCCGCTTGGCGCGATTGGGGATCATAGGCCTTTTGACCACTAGCACGAGTTCGCCTTGGCGAAATGTCCTCGATCGGGTCAATCTTTCATATGAGCGCATCATCTTTGCTTTATAGGCCTCCAGATTTTGTTGCGCTATGAGCCGTGTTTCTTCAAGGGCGTCAAGCTCCTCAAGCTGAAGGTGAGCATTTTCTTCGTCCGTCAGCTCGTAATGGACTGCCACTCGTAGAGATGGTAACTCTATCTCGAGGGGGAGTACTGCTTCTGTCCCGAATACTAACGCATATGGTGTTGCGTTTGTGGTCGTTTTAAACGTAGTTCGATATGCCCAGAGAGCCTCTTGCAGCCTTTCGTGCCAGTCTTTTTTATTTTGCGACACTGTTTTCTTCATGATCTTTGTCAAGGTCTTGTTGAAGGCCTCAGCTAGACCGTTAGCTCGCGGATTATAAACCGAGGAATATCTCCAATCTATATTGTGTTGCTGCGCGAAGCGACTGATCTTGTGGCTTCTGTAGGCTGGCCCGTTATCGGAGATGATCCGTCTCGGCGTTCCAAACCGATATATGACATGCGTCTTGAAGAAATGGAGAATATTCTCTGTCTTTACTTCTTTCAGCGGTACCGCTTCTGCCCACTTAGAGAAGTAATCGGTCGTCGCTAGGATGAAACGATGTCCTCTAGACGATGCTGGTTCGATGGGGCCGACTATATCAGTCCCCCACATTTCGAATGGCCAGCTAGCCACCGTTGGATGTAGTGGATTCGGATGTTGATGGATGAAATCCCCATGAATTTGGCATGAGTGGCATTGCTTCGCATATTCGAGGCAGTCCTGGCTCATCGTGGGCCAATAGTAGCCCATCCGTTTGATCTTTATCTTCATCTTTGGGCCCGCTTGGTGAGAACCGCAGAGTCCGTCGTGAACTTCCCGGACGACTTTTTTCGCTTCGTCAGGTCCTAAACATCTCAGCCACAGAGAATCAAACGACCTCTTGTACAGAGTATCATTGACAAAGGCGAAAGACAGAGCTCGTTTCATAAGCTGATGTCATGTGGACGCTTCTTCAGGCAATCGGCGGGACTTGAAGTAATCTACGAAGACTTCTCTCCAATCCTCGGTATTTTCCCAGTCTTTTACTTGCAGGGTCGTCTGCTCGCTCGCTCCTTTTTCTTCGGATGATTCTGGAGATATTTCTGCTGGGGCAAGCACCCGACGGCTTTGCACCACGATTCTAACGTCATCGAGGTTCTCGTCAGCCAGTTCTTTAGCAAGTTTGGCCAATGCGTCTGCTTTGCTGTTTTCCATGCGCGGTATGTTTTCCAAAGTATAGGAGGGAATTTGAGTCAATAATTGTTGCACTTTTTCGCCGTACTTCACCAGTTCTGGTTTGCATGTTTGGTAGTCGCCGTTTACTTGACTAACGACCAGTTGAGAATCCCCGTATATGAGGAGGTTTTCAATTCCCATGTCAATGGCGATCTCGAGGCCTGCTATCAGAGCTTCGTATTCGGCTTTATTGTTTGTCCTCGGCTCTGTTAGGGAGAAAGCAAAGCGCATTATCCCTCCTTGTGGAGATACAAAGATGAGCCCTACGCCCGATTTAATTATAGGGGTGCTTTGTTTGCGCTTCTTCATGGAAGATGCGCCATCGAAATAAAGCTCCCATCGAGTATCATCACCGTTGACCGTATCAAACGCATGTTCGTCTGGAAGATCGCAGTTTAAAGAAGAATCGGCCGGTATCGGATGCTCAGCGAGGAAGTCGGCGATGGCCTGGCCTTTTACTGCTTTGAGAGGTTGATATATTATCGAGAACTCCATCAAGAACAGGGTCCATTTAGCGAGTCGTCCCGTCAATATAGCCTTTGACATTAGATATTTGAGAGTGTCCACCTTTGAAATAAGACGGACTTCATGCGCCAACGCGTAATGTCTAAGCTTTGTTATTGCGAAGATCAACGCCAGGCAGTGTTTTTCAATGGGGGAGTAGTTGCTTTCTGCCCCCAGTAGAACTCGACTTAAGTAGTAGAGTGCTCTTTCTTTCCCTTGATCGTTTTCTTGTGCCCATAACGCGCCTAAAGAACCTTCAAGGGCGGTCGTGTAAAGAATGAGAGGCTTTCCCTTAACCGGAGCAGCCAAAACTGGAGGGTTCTGCAGGTACTGCTTGATCTCGTCCAGTGCGCCTTGGCACTTGTGATCCCAAACAAATGGGGTTCCCTTCTTCATCAGGTGGCTATAGGGACGGCACTTGCCTGAAAGATTGGCTATAAATCGCCGTATGTATGCGAGCTTCCCTTGGAGAGATCGCAACTGTTTAAGAGTCCTCGGCGGAGGCATTTCCATGATCGCCTTGATCTTGGACGGATCTATTTCGATACCCCGGTGTCGGACGATGAATCCTAAAAATTTGCCCGAGGAAACTCCGAATGCACACTTAAGAGGGTTCATCTTCAAGTTGTATTGCCGAAGGCGTTGAAATATGGTCTTCAAATGTTCGAGATGTTCCTCGTATGACTTGCTTTTAATCACAAGATCGTCGATATAGCATTCGACGATTTCGTGTATAAGGTCATCGAAGATCTTTGTCATGGTCCTTTGATAAGTGGCACCGGCATTCTTTAAATCGAAGGGCATCACTTTATAACAGAATATACCTAGAGGAGTCCTGAAGGCGGTGTGCTTCTGGTCTTCGGGATGCATCTTTATCTGGTTATACCCCGATGAGCCGTCCATAAAAGAGAAAATCTCATGTGTAGATGTGTTGTCTATCATTAGTTCGGTGACTGGCACCGGGAAATCATCCTTCGGGCAGGCTTTATTGAGATCCCGAAAATCCACGCATATGCGCACAGTCCCATTTTTCTTCATCACCGGGACGATGTTGGAGATCCATTCTGGGTATTGAACTTCCTGGATGAAGCCAGAGTCTATCAGCTTCTTGACCTCAGCATTGATGCTCATCTCAAGCTCAAGCCGCATTCTTCTCGGCGCCTGTTTAACTGGCTTGACGTCCGGGGATATTGCCAATTTGTGCACAGCAATTTCTGGGTTTAGTCCCGGCATTTCGGAATAGTTCCACGCGAAGCAATCTCTATGCTGTAGAAGCACGTCTTTTAACGCAGCCACCCTTTCTTCAGATAGCAGCTCGCTGATGAATGTCGGTCGCGGATCGTCTGCCGATCCCAACTCAATTTTCTTAAGGTTATCTGCAGTGGTATGGATTCCATCTTCCAGCTCTTTTGGCGCTGGTGGGAATTCTGAGATTATCTCGTCGCTGCTGTTTTTTTAGCACCAAGGGAGCTCTTCTATGTCCTCGGGCTCTTCTTTTAATATTGTAATCATGTGACAGGTGCGAATTCGTTTCCAATCCCACTGTGGAACCGGTTCTCCTTTCGTGGCCTTGGGCTAGTGCTTATGTGGCGGTGCTACCCTCCAGTTGTTGGATAGGGCGAACTTGCCAAGCTGATACTGATCTTCGACCCAATTCTTGAAGGTGAAGCAATCTTCAAGAGGATGCCCTATAACTCGGTGATAAGGGCAATAGTCCGGGTGAGAGACTTCGCCTGCCTGTTCGGCGTTTTTGGACTTCGGCAGTGTAAGTATTTGATGTTTTAGAGCAAGATCAAGTATCTTCTTCGTCTTGTCCCGAGGAAAAGAGTATGCTCGACCCATTTTCTTCATGAGGGATAGATCAATAATGCTCGCCTTCCGTTTGCGTGGTTTCTTAGCCCCGTCTTGTTGTTGTTGAGCGTCTTTTTGGCCTTTCGACTTATTTCTGCTTTTGCGCCGAGCTTTCTTTATAACAGGTTGACAAGGAGCAGTATTTTCATCCTTTACGGCCTGTTGGAGAAGGCATTGCGTCTTGGCTTTCTCATAGATGGCCGTCTCACGGTTGTGATCATCTCGGACTTTTTGACCAGCTTTCTTTATAAGTTTGTCCATTTGTTCCTCGAACGACGGACTGGGCTCTTTTGCATCTGGAACTTTCACTGGCTTAGGATTAGCGTCCTCCCATTGAGCATCCGCTTCTTCATCGAGGTCATACACGACGTAACAGCTGGGCAGTAACTCTCTTTTCTTTGACCGGATGTATCCAAGCCCTTTTGTTTCCATTCTCCCATTAGGCAGTTTGCGTTGAGTCCTGGGAACGTTCCAGACCCTGTCATAGAATTTGGCCTCTCTAACGGTCTGTTTGAAGGATATCCCCTGGCGTTTTAGCAGCTTCTTCAAACCCTCTGTATAATATCTGGGAAGACGGATAGGCTGAAGCCTGTCGAGCGCAGGATCCGCGCCATACCAGATTTCTTTTTTCACCTTGGTTTCTTCAGAGCGGTAAAACAGAATTGCTTTCTCGCTCTCTCTCCTGGGAGGGATATAGAATGTCCGCAACTCTTCTACACTGTAGATATTGAGTGCATCCAGTTCTTTATGGTGTTTAAGCGGCACTATGGCGACTTGTAGACTTTGCTCTTTGTCAGCGGACGTTTGTATTGAAGGTCGAGCAGAGAATACAGCATGGACTTCATCTTCCGAGTCGCTGCCAAAGATCAATGTAGGAGCCGGTGGTTCCGGCTTGTTGTGTTGGGGCGGACCCGAATAAACTATCTCCTCTTCCTCCTCAGTATCACTGCCGAAGACAGAGATGGTAGCGTTAGTTTTATTCTCCGGCTTGTGACACTTCTCTGTGTCTTCGAAATCCGGTAAGAAGTATTTGGCATCTTCGTATTTGCGGACCTCGTTCACAGAGAAAGGGTTCAGTTCTCCCGTCACGGTATACTCGAAACCATTCTTAAAATACTTCATACACTGATATTGTGTAGAAGGGATGATGTTGTACTCGTGTAACCATGGTCGACCGAGCAAAGCGTTGTAACATGTTTTGGCGTCTATGACGTGGAACTTAATGTCCGTGACGAGTAGCCCGAAGCGTAGCGTCAGTATCACAGATCTAAGAGTCTTTGACGATTGGGAGTCGAACCCGGAGATGGTGATCTTGTCCCGAGCAAGGTGCTGGATGCTCATGCAGATTTCCTTCAACACCCGCACGTTGAGTAGGTTAACAGACGACCCGTAATCGATCAGGATTTTGCCTATCTTTATATCATGGCAGTATCCCAAGACATAGAGAGGGCGATTGTGTTCGCACGTCCCAAGTAGAAGGTCTTCATCGCCAAAAGTAATATCGGCCGTGTGCACCTCCTCCAATTCATCCTTCATCTTTTCCTCGGCCAGGCATGCTTGGAATTGTTCTGGGTCTTGGAGCGCCTTAATCAACGAATCTCTCGCCTCTTTTGATAGCAAAAGGGCGTCAAGAATGCTGAGCTGTGAGGGCAGCTTCCTCAGATGTGCTAAGACGTTGTAGTCCACCTTATCCTTCTTTGGTGGATCTTTGGCAGCTAGCTCTTCCACCACTTGGTCATCTAAGACGATATCCCCAAAGGCCTTTTCTTTCCCTTTATCTTTTTTGTTCGAGGGTCCAAGGTTCTTTTCGGGCAGCGTGCGATTACGTAGCCGGATATTTTCGCAAACCTTCGGTTCTTCTTCTTTTCTCGAAGCGGACCCTTTAAAGAGAGGGGCAAGTTCCAGCTCCTCATCAGAATCGCTCCCGAATGTAGGCACTTGTGACCCGCCGGTGTTAACTACGCGACAATCGCCGGTAGTTCTTTTACTCCCTTCGGTCGTATTTCTTTGCTCTCGACGAGTTTTACGCTTCTCCCGCTTAAAGCGTTGTCGATGAGCAATATATCCTTGCCACCATCTATCAAAAGCTTTGCACTCTTGAGTGGGTTGCGAAATCTTTTGATGATATAAGCAATAAGACGGGTGCATTTTCGCTTCACCGGTAATTTCTTCTTCGGAGGATGGTAGCTTCATGCCCATTGATATGGCCTTAGCAAACTTCTTTCTCATATTGAATTGGCTTTTGTCGGTAGCGGAGGTGTTTAGCTCCACCGGGATTATCTCAGCTCCTTCATCGAGTCGCTGGCGCTTGGCCCTTTCAAATATAGCTGCCTCGCGCTCCCGATCAGTTTTACTTTTCAACCGAGCTTCATTAAGGAATGCGTCGATTACTTCATCTGGTGGCCCCAGAACTTTTGGTTCAGGATCTGCCCCCAGCTTTTCGGTGCAAGGAGTCTCCTCATCGTTCGTGATCGAATGGGAAATCATATGACAGTTCGCCACATATTCCTCGGATTCATCCGATGAACTTTCTCCTTCATCTTCTTCTTGAAAGACGTGATTGAGGAACTCTTGGAATGTAATAGGAGTCCGCGCCTTTTGGTTGTATTCTTCCAACGCGTCAATTTGCTTTTGTAAGTCCGTGGGTTTGCCGCCAGGCTTCACGGGCTTCTTAGATTTCTTCTTCTTCTTTTTCGAAGATTTTGACGGCTGGCTGCAAGTGCTTGAACCGCCACCATCGGTCTTTGGAGTTGGACATGGCTTCAACATCCCTTCAATGACCTGCGGTTCCAACGGATTCTTCCACTTGATCGCTGGACATGTCTGAAGATCGTTTAGCATCCTCTTTGTCTTGGCTGATAATACAACCTCCCAAGGAGCTTCTTCAATGACGGAGCATATTGCCCCCGGCGTATTCGTCCCCTTAGAGGTGTGGGGCTGCGGGGGATTCACCTTCCATTTGTCAGATAACGCGAACTTGCCCTGTCGGTACTGGTTTTCAAGCCAATTCTTGAAAACGTTGCAATCTTCGATCGGATGGCCTAGTACTCGATGATAAGGACAGTAGTTGGGCTCGTTGACGTCACTTGGTTGCAACGGACGTTTTGGATCCGGCAAATTTATGAGTCTGTTGCGCAACGCCAGCTCGAATAACCTCCTCGTTTTATCGCGGGGAAAGGAATAAGGACGTCCCATCCTATCCTCAAGGGGCACGTACGGTCGCGTATTATTTTGACGAGCAACCGGCTTCGAGTCGCTCGGTTGTTATTGAGCATTAGCGACGACGATCGCTTTTCCCTTCCTTTTGTCATTTCGGGTGTCTGGCCTTGGAAGAGGGGGTTTTTGGCCCATTTGATCCATTTGCGCTAGTTTGTCAATCAAGGCCTGGAAGGTAGTCGTCTTGAAAAATATCATAAACTGCGAGATGGTTGCTTGTGAATCGAGAGTTCCCACAAACATACCCACCGCGGGAGCTTCTTCAATGCGCTGCTCACACTTTGACCATAAGTTCCGCCATCGTATAGCGTACTGAACCCACGTCTCGCCGGGTTTTACCCTGGCGTTAATCAGTGCTGTCATCGGGGTACGTTTACTGGCGCTTGCAAAACGCTGAGTAAACAACAGCTCCATCTTCGCGAAGGTTTTAATAGAGTCGTTCGGGAGCTCAGAGTACCATTCGAACGCCGTATCTGATAAGCTTCCAACAAACTGGCGAAGCAACAGCTTGTCATCACCGCCGGTGTTGCCGCAGAGTGCCCTGAACTGGGCAACATGCTGGTGAGGATTGCCCGTCCCCTTGTAGACATGGAACTTGGGAATTGTGTAACCGGGTGGGTACTTGATTTGATCGTACCAACTTGGATATGGCCGCCCCGTTTTTACGACCTGACCGGCCGCTTCAGTCGCATGATGAACCCGTATTTGCTGGGCTATGTACTCATCCAAATCAGCTTTGGAGTTTGTATCCTCTTTAGAAGTGGACAGAGCTGGTGGAGGATTCGACGTCTCTCCACTATCGTCTTCAAGGATGATCGGGGGATCTTCAGCAGGTGGGTCTTGTTGAATCATCATACCCACCATATCCTGGAACAGGAGGGCCATTTTCTTTATGTTGGCTGCCTGCTCCGCAGCTTCTTTATCCTTCTTCTCCAGTATGTGACGAAGGAATTCTGCGTCCGTTTCTTGTTCTTGACGCTCGTCCGAGGATGTTTCAGGGGTTTCTTTTGGCCCTGTAAGTGCGGCCATAGCGTTCATCATCTCTTAGAGCTTCTGCTGCTGCTCCTGAGCCTTGGTCACTGACATCGTGTGCGGTCCATGACCTGTTGATATGCGGCTATCTTCTTTTCCCGATGCCGTATAAACCGTATGAACTGTTATGCCCCCTGACTTGGGGCGTTTAGGCTCACCATTTTTAACTTTTGCCGCTGACGCGGGAGTTTTCTCTGGCCTCTTTCTTTTGTGGACCGTTGAGGTTGAAGGAACCGTTGAAGGGGGCAGCCTTGCAGCTTCTGTCTTCTGCTGTTTAATAGGATGGTCTTTTTTTTTGTACTTTCGTCTTCTTTTGTCGACGAGAGTGATCTGGGTCGATCACTGAGTCTTGAACCCTTCGCCAAACCTTGTATATTCTTGAGGACAGCCGTTGAGGGGGCTGTTCTTACCTTGTTTCTGGGACTCTCTCCGCAGGCGGAGGAGATCTTTTCAGTGTAGCGGTTGGAGCATTCTTCCGTACCCTCCTCAGCAGTTCAAAGCTGTTCCCAGTTGGAACAGCAGCGTTGACTTCCACCACTGGAGCCGGTGGGGTTAGCCCTGAGGGGGAGTTGCCCCCTGCCTTCCTCACTCGTTTCCAATGGCGACGTCGAGCCGTTGGGATTGGCTCAGAGATTGAGATAGTTTCTTTTTGCCCCCTGTCTGAATGAGACGCCGCTGGTATTAACCTCTTAAAGACTGAGGTTGTCTTCTGAGGGGTGATATTCAACCTGCCGAAGACGGATCCTTGAGCAGGGGCAGGAGCAGGAATCGTCAGTCTTGAAAAGACGGACTCTTTGACAGGGGAAGCCGCCTTGACGACTTCTGGGGCAGCAGTTATTGCCTTCCTCGGGACAGCCAATTTAGAGTTCTGATTTAGCCTGGTGAAAACAGAGGCTGTCGGTTTGGTAGTGAGCGACCCGTTGACAGGGGCCGTCGTAGCAGTGAGCCGGTCGAAGACCGACTTTTTGTTCACTTCCGGTGTAAGTATTGGCTCAGAGAAGCTTGTAGGTGGGATCATGGTCCTGAAGAATAGGCCAGTGGTGGCCTGGGTCACCTGGTCTACTGGCAGAGTGAGGAAGGAAGCCGCTTGGGGCCCATATGCTACACCTCCCAGTGAGGTGGAGCATCCGTTGCAGTGGCACTTCGAGCAGTTGGTGCGATTAGAGACCATTGAATCTTGAGTTCTGCGCCAGGCAAAAGACCAAATCTTAGTAACTTGAAATCCGAAGGCAACCATTAACAAACCGCGACTGGTTCGCGAAGACGACACACGAAGTGTGGAGTGGAAAGAGGAAAAGGTCCCACCGGGCGTGCCAGAATCTGTTCCCCTCCGAATGGCGGCGCACAGGACCGCGATGTCCTGACGCTGAGATTCGGGGCAGATGCTATTTGGTTTTATCCGTCCACCTCTCCGAAGATGCCAAGTTGATTTATGGCACCGTGTATCGGAGGTTTAGTCGGATGCGACCGATGTAGCAGACTTCGTCAGATTCCCCCTCGCTTGAGGGGATTTTGATTGTAGGGATGCTCTTCCCTGCAGGCGCAAGCCCCTGCAGTTAATTACGCTACCGCATCGCGGTAACAATTTTCTCCTTCTCCAGAATTTCACTTCGTGTCGTGTGTGTTTGTTTGATTTGTGGTTGCCCGTGGATTGTATACGGAGACTGAGTAATGCCGTCGCCCGTAGGACGTGGACTAGTCCAAATCCGTATTTACTTAGATTTGTGTTTGGTGTTTTTAGTTTAAGGATGCATTAGTCGCGTTGCGGCTAAGATCAACTTAAACATTCGTTAAGGATACAATAGTCCTGTTTGAGACTAAGATCAACTTAATGTAATAATCCGTTTAATATCTGGCTGTCGGGACTCGTCACCTCTCCAACGTCGTTGAAGGATTACAACGGCGGATGTCAGAGGAGTTCAGAGATGTACCCTTGAACCAAAGTCGATTTGGAGTTTTATAGTCCGTTTGAATGTTTAAGGATACGTTAGCCGTGTTTGGGGCTAAGATCAACTTAAACGGGATCGTTTAGATCTGACAAAAGAGCATTTGAAGGCTCTATTGTTCCAGTTTAGGGACGTAGTGGTCCGTGTTCCAGTTTAGGGACGTGGTGGTCCATATTCCAGTTTACGGACGTGGTGGTCCATATTCCGGTTTAAAGACGTGGTGGTCCGTTATTAGTTTAGGGACGTTTCGGTCCGATATTAGTTTAGGGACGTTTTGGTCCGATATTAGTTTAAGGACGTTCTGGTCCGATATTAGTTTAGGGACGTCTCGGTCCGATATTAGTTTAGGGACGTTTTGGTCCGACACTAGTTTAGGGACGTTCCGGTCCACGAGTTTAAGGACCCTGCAGTCCATATTCATGTGTGGTCGTTGGGACCCGCCGCCTCTTTGACGTCGTTGAAGGATTACAACGAGAAGTGTCAGAGGAGCTCGGAGATGTACCCTCGAACCGGATATAAATTGATTTGAAGGGCATTTGTGCCCAATTCAATTTAATTTAAGGACTTACGGCCAGAATTGGGCTAAGTCCAGTTGAAAATGTTCGACATTTTTATGCATTGCATTTCTTCCATTTTTTTGTTTGGGCTTTGCCCATAAAAATGCAGAGCATCAATTTATCCTGGGCTCTGCTCATTTATAAATGATGCAAGGCATCTGTTTTGTCTGGGCTTTGCCCCCTTTATAAATGCATAACATGTTTATTATTTCGTTTGGGCTCTGCCCATTTATAAATGATGCAGATCATCAATTTAATTAGGCATGTTTAGTCTTTTAATTGGGCCTGGCCCTTCAGGAAAGAAATGCATTGCATTTCCCAGGCGCTTTGCGCCAATTACTGAGCGCAAGCGCTTATGGTGAGGACACGTGTCATACTCTGGTGAGCGCAAGCGCAACAGCGCAGTGCGCTGCGCTGTTGCGCTGCTGACACGTGGCGCGCTCTGTTGAGTTGCGCCAACAAAGGAGCGCAACAGCGCAATTTTTTAAGTGCAAAGCACTGTTTTATATTTTGATCGATTTTAAATCAAAGAAAATAAGTTTTCTTTTGTTTTCAAAGAACCAATGGTTCATAAGAAAGTGCAAAGCACTATTATTACTTACTTTTCTTTTTATTTAAGATTATTGATCTTGTTCTTAGATCAATAATCTGTCCATAAGAGAATTTTCTCTTGTTCCTAAAGGTTTTACCTTCTGTTGTTCTTGAGGAGTTCTCAAGAGTTCTCTTCTTTTTTTTTAGAAAGATATTTATACCTTTGAATTGAGGTTTTGGGTCCTTTTTATAGTGCCCATAAATTAGTTAAATTTGTTAAAGAGATTTTTCTCTGAGTGATTTGGGGAATTTTCCCCACCGTTGGATCTTTGATCCAAGGGCTTCTGCTTTGCAGAAGAAAATCTTCTTATTTTAATAAGAACAGAAAAGATTTCTTAGAAATTTAATTCTGTTTGGCGCAGATGCCCCAGTACGTGACACGTGTCGCGCAGCGCACAGCGTAGCGCAACTGCGCTAGGACACGTGGCGCGCAGCGCAAAGCGCAGAGCAACTGCGCTAGCGCATCTGCGCTGACACGTGGCGCGCAGCGCAGCGTAACTGCGCTAGCGTATCTGCGCTGACACGTGTCGCGCAACGTAGCACCTGCGCATCTGTGCTGACACGTGTCGCGCAGCGCAGCGCCTGCGCAACTGAAGCGTTACTTCCTTTAATAGAGCTTTGCTCTGATTGGGCGCGCCTTCTTGGGCGCTGCGCTGACGTATCAGCGCCTGACATGTGGCGCGTTGCGCCCGAGATTTGAAGCGTTGCTTCAAAATTTTGAATTTTGAATTTCAACAGAGCTTTGCTCTGATTGGGCGAAACATGGTCACTCCCGGTGAAGGGATCTCGGCCCTTGCCTCGTCGAATGAGGTGCGGGATATTCCAACTGAATATCACTGTGCAAAACAAAAGGAAACGTCTTTGTAATAACACCTTTTAAAACTGTTCCAACAACATCAATATATAGGTTTGTTTTATCCTTGCATTGATAAGAATCAATGCAGTCCCATCAATCAATCACACCAGAAAAGAACGAAATAAAATGTACGTATATGCCATCCGCATTCGTCACTGGGTTCCGTCATCACCCGTTAGGTTACTTAACTAACGACAGAGCGGGGACTGTACTAGCGCGGGTGTAAAATATATACAACATCTAATAGTATATATACCAATATATAATAATCGCTCCAGGCGTGATAATATGCAACATTACAGAAAAGTAATAAGTATCACAGAACAATACAGATAATCTGGGATCCCCGGGTTTCACAGAGCTGCTACTGAAACCCGACGTTCCCCTGGTCGTGTGGATAGCCTATGCAATGAAAACCTAGACCCCTACGGGTGCGGCAAGTTACCCGCCAAAACCTGAAGCGAGGCAGTCCCCTACAGCAAAGTGAATGGACCACCCGGCACTTCAGGGAATCCGGTAACTTGAGCACCCCTCCTTGGGTCAACCTGTACCCCCTACGAGTGCGGTGAATAGTCTACCAATTCAAGAGTGAGGCCCCTCTGCCTCTCAAAGCCATGAGATATGGACCCGCTGCCCTCCAGAACCCGGCTATCCGTGCACTCCACCACGGGGTAAACCTAGTACAGAAATAAAAATATGTACAACGGGTACATCGACCTCTGCCCGGTCGTGCCCCAAAAGAATATTATACAAACAGGCAGTGACGGCAGTCCACATGTTGGACGCTCGCCTCGCAATATCAAATGTACAAATAAATTTAAAAAGCACTAGCATTGCACACTGCTATCCACCACGACAAATCCGCAACATCACAGCACAACACAGAACATCAACGCGAATGTCACGTTCGCACACCCGTCTAAAAGAACTATAGCAATTAGACGCAATTTACCGCTCAAATGACATTCCCGGTCGGAGATATAATATAAGTACTGTAAACTGACACGTTTAAATTTCGATCGACTAAATTTCCAGAAGTGGGCCCCACGTACATCTGCTGCACAGTAACAAAATCTGGGCCCAAATGAAATATACCAAAAACCACAATTTACCAAGTCAAGCACACTGAAGCAATTTGGACCACTGTTTCTACATACTGGCCGCGGATGCGCGGTCAAACCCTAGGTTTGACGGCGGATCTGCGACGGTACAGTAAGATCACGTGACCGGATTTTTACAGTGTGCTTAAAAAACCCTGCTTAATTTTTTGGGATCATCAAAATAATTTTTAAACCAGATTTAAAATCGACAGAAATATTGAACAGAAAAATTATAGTTTTTGAAATTCGGTCCGATCGATATTTTAAACGCGTTAGCACAATTTAGTAAAGCTTAATGGCGAGGCTCTGATACCACTGTAAGTCCACGGTAGTGCCCCGGCCGTCTAACAGACGCCAAATGCAGAACAAAAACTTTTTAGCTGGCGCTATTGCGTACTATAACCCGGATCTGCCATTAAAGCTAAACTAACAAACTATAAAGTGAGTAGAAATGTTATACCGAACGATCCGAGTCTTTCGGTCTTCAACCATCATCCCACGCTTTGTTGCGGCTGCTCCGATCTCCTGAATCTCCAGTCTTCTCGTCCAGGCGGCACCACGTCGACGGATTTTTAAACGGGCTCTTGCCTCTGAACCGAGGCAACTCGATCATCAAGTTTGCCAAAAGAGATGACCAAGATTGATGTAGAGAATGAGTAGAACACTTTGTCACGTTACGTCCAAAGCCATGGACAAACGGTTAATGAAGTTGCCATTTGAATCGGGTGATGGAATAAAATGAGCTATGAAATTTCCATACACCTAAACTATAATCTTTTCCCAAATGAATCAATCATAACCTCACAAAGAGGGGGCCGGCCATATTTGAAGAGGGAGAGAGGTGAGTGTAGGAGAGGAGGAGGTGACCACAAGGTGAAAGATCTTATCATCTCACCTAAAGAAAAGAATGAGTCACACAAAACATTAAATGCAAACCAATGAATATTAACCTAGTCACTAAAACATTTAATGCATCCATGAGTCACTAATCCTAGTCACCATATCAAGAAGCTTCCACTCATGACTCACCTAATGACTCACCCATAAGAAGAAAAGATAAATCCGCATTTAACCGAATGTCAAATACGGGTGATAGAAAACTGGAAACTGGCAACTTCCAAAAGCGATCCTGAAACTAATTTCAGGATAACCCCGTAACAGTATAAACATACCCGCATTTGTATTACGACCGAATACAAATGCAACCGAGACAAAGATATTATATCTACACAGTATAATACTCGGATCCGGCTTAAACCAAAGCCCACCAGTTTTATCTGCCCGAAATATGACACGTGCGTAAACGCACGTGTATTTTCCGAACCCTGCAATAAAACCATACGGCCTCTACAACGTTTCGTCCGAACTTGGGAAACTGTCTGTGGGGGACTCTAATAACTCATCAACACACTGGTACTGGGTATAACCACTAGCACGTCAGAGGTACGAGCTGTACGTAACGGTTGCCTATGTATTGATTGGAAGGGAAGCTGACGAGCGAACTCATCCAGAAACCCTACTAAGCCTAACAGTGACAATATACATACAGTCGGTCCGTTCGTCTATAAGTATCGCATATCGGCCTAGGGGCTGATAACGTCAAACCCCCAATAGCGGTATAAGTCGTGTCAGAGAGTAGCCCAGAACACTCTGAGGTACTACTGGAGTACCTACCAGTAAATCTCCTGCCTCGGCCGAGGGCTTTGTGTAATGGCTCTCCTAGACACAGCGCGATCTCACCCCCAATACCGGGAGAGACGAATCCCCTGCTGATCCGCTCACTTGCTTCCATGTGGCTCGGGACTGTACCCCAAAAAGACCTGTTTGCACGACTCCTTTGAGCCGTGGTAGGGTAGAAATCAAAGCACGGTGGAAACTCACACGAGATAAATGATGACCTCAGGTCGATGAACTAACCTATACACATGTCACCAGGGAACTGCTATCTGACGATAGGTATAATACCAACTAGCAGGTTCCCGGCGAGTCCTGTCCGGTGTACTCATAACCCAATGAGCACCTGTATACATCTTAGGTGAACCAACTAACACCAATGGCTTGTGAGACCGGCCACCGCCCCTCGTCGGGGTCTCGAATGTATACACTAGTCTACTCTGGAGTATCGATGCCCTGTCTCGAAACTCCCACGACTAGGGACACTTTAAGGATGTGCTTATAGACCCCAGCTCCCACGTATATGATCGCCATCATACTGCTGGCAGTTAAGCAAGAATCCTATGGGCTCTATCATCATGCAATAGTGAACGAAAGCATGTATATGATGATAAAGACAAACCAGATAGCATACTATCATCTTGAGCAAGACCGTCATATCGGTATAGGTCCTGTCTCAATCATTGCAATCACGTACCTGCAATCCAATAATTGACTTTGAGGGCACTATATCCAACGATCTCCCATTTGCACTTAAGGCTAATTATTGCGATGTCGCATACTCACAGCCCGTGTGATACCGAACACCCAACTTCTCTACTAATCAGTTTCACAAAACCCTTTTGTAAAACTATTATGTTCGAGAAATAGCCTCAGTGAGTGGATCCGCCCTGCTGTTTCTTTCTGTATCTCTCTTAATCTCAAGTTCGCGGAGAAAGACATCTCCCGAATCGAGTAATACCTGTCTTAGAATATGTATGGATATCTGATGGGACTTAGTTCATAAATGAACTCCAAATCCAAACTTCTTAGACTGTATCGATAACTGAACCTAATCAGTATCCAGCACCATGCCTCCTACAGTATCCTTTTGGACCACCTGTCCATAATACTGTCCCTCATCTTAGGAAAAACTATAACTCTGACAATAACTCTGTCATCCATGTCACCTTTGAAGCCTGGAATGATAACTGTCTTCCGAAGGAGGCTGCCGTCATCAAATCCGCAGAACATGTACTTATGTTCTAAAACTGCTTCCTTATGTTTCTTCAGGATTGGATTAATATAAACTTATCGCATCTAGTGCAAAAACAACATCTGGTGTGGTACTTGACTTCTCACGATTGACTCAATTGCCTAAGCAAGTGATCTGCCAATCATACACATCTCTCTCCCCTTTAGTCTGTAAGACACCTTTAGAGAGGGTGCCTCCATCACCTGCAGGTACACCACCATGCCAGGAGTCATTTATTCTAAATACCTTTAGAATATTGTCAAAGTACCCACATTGGGAAACTACCCAAATCAAGATCTAAAACCATAGATCTAGAAACCAGAATGTCTGATATTATATCCATATCCTTTGTGGAGAAACAACTGTGTGACGACCACAGTACAACCGATCGTAGTATAGGAATTTTACTTCCTACTCTGTGTATGTCATCCAAATACCAGGACATCACACCCTACTACCTTCTCAACAGATCCATCCCCTATTCTGATGAAGTCAAACCCATGACTTTCACATCAAAATTAGATGATCTATCTCCACTATATTTGCTCAAGTCTATAAATAGACATAAGCTACTTTCCCACTATGCTTCCGCTGCTCCCACTGACCACAACAACCCTCTGGCAGAATAATATACACGTGCACTTCTAAAACTAGTTTAGAACGACGCTATACTTATCCTCCTGCCGGGTCTCATAGTCTGGAACAACAGTAGTGTCAAGTCTGGGTAAACAAGAACCTCCCTGTCACCGTCCTTGAGGTTACCGGAGTACCTCTCGGGTGTATGAGGTTACCCACCATATCTGCGGGGTGGCTATTGGAATGTCAAACCTGATTGAATATATAGGTCCTATTAAATTTTCCGTAATCGTTTGCGGTTCTGGAATCTCTTCCAGTTCTACCATACTTCCACTATTGTTTTCTGAAAAAATCCATTTTACTAAAACTGTGGCGAGTCAAGAACAATATCACTATTGATCTTCCAGATGGTAGAAAGTTAACTCTCGACATAGCCCGGGTCAATACACAAACTGCCATTACAGAAACGTGCCTTGAGTTATCCAGAGTCTGTTTTTAAGCATAAGCCCGACAACTCCCCGTATCTTAACATCGTTAAGATATGAACCATTCTATACATAATATAGAAATAGAGGCACTAATTTAACTGGAACCAGATTCAAACCATGCAACTGTCTCCAGTGCATATCAACTTAATGGAGAAAGGCTAATCAGTATTACTCAACTTAGGAATCCATCCAATTATGAGTAACCTGAAAGAGAAACAAGTTTCTCAAAACCATTACTCTTATCTGAATACCTATCATAAGAATCTACATCTTCGATCTCTTTGAAGAATCCCGATATTTGCGATACCCGGTTCTCTACTTTATTCTTATACCCACAACTTTTCAAAACTTAGACCTTGTATTTCTACGAAACACTTGTCTAAATACTAGAGAAGTCACAAGTAAATAGAACATGGTACGAGGACCTACCCCTTTGTCCTGATGGACACTGGACAACAAACAATACTCTGTATAAGTCCGCTGAGTTGAATAACTCAAAACCTGTGCATCGTAGGTTGAAAACTGTACCCAGGCGATTTCCTCAAATATCACCAATCATAACGAATTCCGATATAATGAGGATGATCACCTAATTCCCAATAACTTACTCCAACTCATCATCTGTAAAACCATACAGATGTGAGAATCTTACCTGGTAAATACATACCTGGAGTAAGTATCTAACCGGGAAATCGGTTTTCCTTTAACAATGCACTGAAACATGAAAATGTTTCGTAGGGGTATCCTGGTATTCCTAGTAATGCCCTTTCCATAATCCAATTCATGACTTTGACCGTATATTTCTTTGCCATCTATCCAAATCCCTTTATTTGTCTTCATTCATTTCCTTCTGTACACCATCGTTAGGCTAAGTGGTTTTCTTCCTTCCCTACCGTTCGGCACCAGCCTATGGTTTGGAAGAAGACTATCCAGTAAGCATAATAGGTGTACCCTCCTAAACCAAGGAGTACTCGCAACTTGAGAGAAGGTGATGATAAAAGACAACTGAATAATACCTTATCCTATTAAAGGCGAAATAGGAGTGGCGATGAAGTACGCGGTTTGGTCGTGAATGATAACAGTCGCAATTTACTTTGTCCTCTTTCTAATCCCTGTATTTTGTCTTTAGTTTTTACCTTCTATACACCCTACTTAGGCTAATTGGTTTTCTTCATTCCCTACCTTTCAGCACCAGCCTATGGTTTGGAATAAGACTATCCAATAAGCGTAATAGGTGTACTCTCCTAAACTAAGGAGCCCTCGCAACCTGAGAGAATGTGATAACAAAAGACAACTGAATAAACCAATTCTATTTCTCTTGAACCTGGATCCATCCTCGAAGAAATCCCTTCGAGTTCGTATATAACCATATGATGGATCTATCCAATGGAAGTGGATGTCCGTAGATATACGGGGTGTTCTGAGAAACACAAAGGGTAAAAGAAGGAGCGACAATGACTTATGCAACTTAGACAATCCAAAAGCGAGTATTTTAAGAAGGTTCGGTCAACTTGGTCACTGAGTCATAGTCTAGGGTCGGTCAAAGGTCGCTGCCAAAGAGAGAGAGAAAAGAAATACTCTGCGTGCACTCTAACCTAGATCAGAATAGTTATCACTTTATCTAATCAGGAAACCTCCCACTGTAATCTCAAATTCTCCTCCAAACCTGAAAGAAGAATTAGTCGGGATCACCCGAAGAGTAAACCAACTCATCAGTGAGAATCGGGATCCAACTATCATCGCATGATAACTCGATGGAAGCCACTCAAGTTATCACACTCCAGAAGGTATGCGCATGCCTGGCAAGTTTCCTGTATGTTTGAAACTCCCGATGTGATTTTTTGCCCAATGCTTTTATGACCTTGACGAAAGCCAACAAATCATAAGTCACATGTCAAGTTCTACCCGTCATTATCCAGGTTAATTTGAACCCACCCGTACATACCCTTGATGAAAGCCAACAAGGTAATACGAATGTCTCAAACCAACACATCTATCTATGCTACAAATGAATACCCCAGCAGCTACCAAACACTATGCCTTGACGAATGCCAACAAACATAGCTTGAATACTACTGACCATCCATAAGATACGATGGAGGGCTACGGCTGGTTTTTGGCGAAAAACCATTATCGTAATGAACTTAATCTCGCTGAAGGAACCGGATGGCTTTTTGTAAAAATATAGTGACGAAAAACTTTTGCTAAAGAGGTCACTCCCGGTGAAGGGATCTCGGCTCTTTCCTCGTGGAATGAGGTGCAGGATATTCCAACTGAATATCGCTATGCAAAGCAACTTGTAATCGACTATAGTGAAGTTATTACCCTGACGCAAACTTCTGCCCAAGGGGTCACTCCCGGTGAAGGGATCTCGGCCCTTGCCTTGTCGAATGAGGTGAAGGATATTCCAACTGAATATCACTGTGCAAAACAAAAGGAAACGTATTTGTAATAACACCTTTTAAAACTGTTCCAACAACATCAATATATAGGTTTGTTTTATCCTTGCATTGATAAGAATCAATGCAGTCCCATCAATCAATCACACCAGAAAAGAACGAAAATAAAATGTACGTATGCCATCCGCATTCGTCACTGGGTCTTGTCATCACCCGTTAGGTTACTTAACTAACGACAGAGTGGGGACTGGACTAGCGCGGGTGTAAAACATATACAACATCTAATAGTATGTATACCAATATACAATAATCGCTCCAGGCCAGATAATATGCAACATTACAGAAAAGTAATAAGCATTACAGAACAATACAGATAATCTGGGATCCCCGGGTTTCACAGAGCTGCTACTGAAACCCGACGTTCCCCTGGTCGTGTGGATAGCCTGTGCAATGAAAACCTAGACCCCTACGGGTGCGGCAAGTTACCCGCCAAAACCTGAAGCGAGGCAGTCCCCTACAGCAAAGTGAATGGACCACCCGGCACTTCAGGGAATCCGGTAACTTGAGCACCCCTACTTGGGTCAACCTGTACCCCCTACGAGTGCGGCGAATAGTCTGCCAATTCTAGAGTGAGGCCCCTCTACCTCTCAAAGCCATGAGATACGGACCCGTTGCCCTCCAGAACCCGGCTATCCGTGCACTCCACCGCGGGGTAAACCTAGTACAGAAATAAAAATATGTACAACGGGTATATCGACCTCAGCCCGGTCGTGCCCCGAAAGAATATTATACAAACAGGCAGTGACGGCAGTTCACATGTTGGACGCTCGCCCCGCAATATCAAATGTACAAATAAATTCAAAAAGCACTACCATTGCACACTGCTATCCACCACGACAAATCCGCGACATCACAGCATAACACAGAACATCAACGCGAATGTCACGTTCGCAAACCCGTCTAAAAGAACTATAGCAATTAGACACAATTTACCGCTCAAATGACATTCCCGGTCGGAGATATAATATAAGTACTGTAAACTGACACGTTTAAATTTCGATCGACTAAATTTCCAGAAGTGGGCCCCACGCACATCTGCTGCACGGTAACAAAATCTGGGCCCAAATGAAATATACCAAAAACCACAATTTACCAAGTCAAGCACACTGAAGCAATTTGGACCACTATTCCTACATACTGGCCGCGGATGCGCGGTCAAACCCTAGGTTTGACCGCGGATCCGCGGCGGTACAGTAAGATCACGTGACCGGATTTTTAAAGTGTGCTTAAAAAACCCTGCTTAATTTTCTGGGATCATCAAAATAATTTTTAAACCAGGTTTAAAATCGACAGAAACATTGAACAGAAAAATTATAGTTTTTGAAATTCGGTCCGATCGATATTTTAAACGCGTTAGCACAAATTAGTAAAGCTTAATGGCGAGGCTCTGATACCACTGTAAGTCCACTGTAGCGCCCCGGCCGTCTAACAGACGCCAAATGCGGAACAAAAACTTTTTAGCTGGCGCTATCGTGTACTATAACCCGGATCTGCCATTAAAACTAAACTAACAAACTATAAAGTGGGTAGAAATATTATACCGAACGATCAGAGTCCTTCGGTCTTCAACCATCATCCCACGCTTTGTTGCGGCTGCTCCGATCTCCTGAATCTCCAGTCTTCTCGTCCAGGTGGCACCACGTCGACGGATCTTTAAACGGGCTCCCGCCTCTGAACCGAGGCAACTCGATCATCAAGTTTTCCAAAAGAGATGACCAAGATTGATGTAGAGAATGAGTAGAACACTTTTTCTCGTTACGTCCAAAGCCATGGACGAACGGTTAATGAAGTTGCCATTTGAATCGAGTGATGGAATAAAATGAGCTATGAAATTTCCATACACCTAAACTATAATCTTTTCCCAAATGAATCAATCATAACCTCACAAAGAGGGGGCCGGCCATATTTGAAGAAGGAGAGAGGTGAGTGTAGAAGAGGGGGAGGTGACCACAAGGTGAAAGATATTATCATCTCACTTAAAGAAAAGAATGAGTCACAAAAAATATTAAATGCAAACCAATGAACATTAACCTAGTCACTAAAGCATTTAATGCATCCATGAGTCACTAATCCTAGTCACCATATCAAGAAGCTTCCACTCATGACTCACCCTTAAGAAGAAAAGATAAATCCGCATTTAATCGAATATCAAATACGGGTGATAGAAAACTGGAAACTGGCAACTTCCAAAAACGATCCTGAAACAAATTTCAGGATAACCCCGTAACAGTAGAAACATACCCGCATTTGTATTACGACCGAATACAAATGCAACTGAGACAAAGATATTATATCTACACAGTAAAATACTCGGATCTGGCTTAAACCAAAGCCCACCAGTATTATCTGCCCGAAATATGACACGTGCGTAAACGCACGTGCATTTTCCGAACCCTGCAATAAAACCATACGGCCTCTACAACGTTTCGCCCGAACTTGGGAAACTGTCTGTGGGGGACTCTAATGACTCATCAACACACTGGTACTGGGTATAACCACTAGCACGTTAGAGGTACGAGCTGTACGTAACAGTTGCCTATGTATTGATTGGAAGGGAAGCTGACGAGCGAACTCATCCAGAAACCCTACTGAGCCTAACAGTGACAATATACATACAGTCCGGTTCGTCCGTCTATGAGTATCGCTTATCGGCCTAGTGGCTAGTAACGTCAGACCCCCAATAGCGGTATAAGTCGTGTCAGAGAGTAGCCCAGAACACTCTGAGGTACTACTGGAGTACCTACCAGTAAATCTCCTGCCTCGGCCGAGGGTTTTGTGTAATGGCTCTCCTAGACACAGCGCGATCTCACCTCCGATACCGGGAGAGACGAATCCCCTGCCGATCCGCTCACTTGCCTCCATGTGGCTCGGGACTGTACCCAAAAAAGGCCTGTTTGCACGACTCCTTTGAGCCGTGGTAGGGTAGAAATCAAAGCACAGTGGGAACTCACACGAGACAAATGACGACTTCAGGTCGATGAACTAACCTGTACATATGTCACCAGGGAACTGCTATCTGACGATAGGTATAATACCAACTAGCAGGTTCCCGGCGAGTCCTGTCCGGTGTACTCATAACCCAATGAGCACCTGTATACATCTTAGGTGAACCAACTAACACCAATGGCTTGTGAGACCGGCCACCGCCCTTCGTCGGGGTCTCGACAGTATACACTAGTCTACTCTGGAGTATCGATGCCCTGTCTCAAAACTCCCACGACTAGGGACACTTTAAGGATGTGCTTATAGACCCCAGCTCCCACGTATATGATCGCCATCATACTGCTGGCAGTCAAGCAAGAATCCTATGGGCTCTATCATCATGCAATAGTGAACGAAAGCATGTATACGATGATAAAGATAAACCAGATAGCATACTATCATCTTGAGCAAGACCGTCATATCGGTATAGGTCCTGTCTCAATCATTGCAATCACGTACCTGCAATCCAATAATTGACTTTGAGGGCACTATATCCAACAATCTCCCACTTGCACTTTAGGCTAATTATTGCGATGTCGCATACTCACAGCCCGTGTGATACCGAACACCCAACTTCTCTACTAATCAGTTTCACAAAACCCTTTTGTAAAACTATTGTTTTCGAGAAATAGCCTCAGTGAGTGGATCCGCCCTGCTGTTTCTTTTCTCTCTCTCTTTGGCAGCGACCTTTGACCGACCCTAGACTATTACTCAGTGACCAAGTTGACCGAACCTTCTTAAAATACTGGCTTTTGGATTGTCTAAGTTGCATAAGTCATTGCCGCTCCTTCTTTTACCCTTTGTATTTCTCAGAACACCCCGTATAGGTACAGACATCCACTTCCATTGGATAGATCCATCGTATGGTTATATACGAACTCGAAGGGATTTCTTCGAGGATGGATCCAGGTTCAGGAGAAATAGAATTGGTTTATTCAGTTGTCTTTTGTTATCACCTTCTCTCAGGTTGCGAGGGTTCCTTAGTTTAGGAGAGTACACATATTACGCTTATTGGATAGTTTTATTCCAAACCATAGGCTGGTGCCGAAAGGTAGGGAATGAAGAAAACCAATTAGCCTAAGTAGGGTGTATAGATGGTAATAACTAAAGACAAAATAAAGGGATTAGAAAGAGGGCAAAATAAATTGCGACTGTTATCATTCACGACCAAACCGCGTACTTCATCGCCATTCCTATTTCACCTTTATAGGATAAGGTATTATTCAGTTGTCTTTTATCATCACCTTCTCTCAAGTTGCGAGTACTCCTTAGTTTAGGAGGGTACACCTATTATGCTTACTGGATAGTCTTCTTCCAAACCATAGGCTGGTGCCGAACGGTAGGGAAGGAAGAAAACCACTTAGCCTAACGATGGTGTACAGAAGGAAATGACTAAAGACAAATAAAGGGATTTGGAGAGATGGCAAAGAAATATACGGTCAAAGTCATGAATTGGATTATGGAAAGGGCTTTACTAGGAATACCAGGATACCCCTACGAAACATTTTCATGTTTCAGTGCATTGTTAAAGGAAAACCGATTTCCCGATTAGATACTTACTCTAGGTATGTATTTACCAGGTAAGATTCTCACATCTGTATGGTTTTACAGATGATGAGTTGGAGTAAGTTATTGGGAATTAGGTGATCGTCCTCATTATATCGGAATTCGTTGTAATTGGTGATATTTGAGGAAATCGCCTGGGTACAGTTTTCAACTTACGATGCACAGGTTTTGAGTTATTCAACTCAGCGGACTTATACAGAGTATTGTATGTTGTTCAGTGTCCATCAGGATAAAGGGGTAGGTCCTCGTACCATGTTCTATTTACTTGTGACTTCTCTAGTATTTAGACAAGTGTTTCGTAGAAATACAAGGTCTAAATTTTTGAGAAGTTGTGGGTATAAGAATAAAGTAGAGAACCGAATATCGCAAATATCGGGATTCTTCAAAGAGATCGAAGATGAAGATTCTTGTGATAGGTATTCAGATAAGAGTAATGGTTTTGAGAAACTTGTTTCTCTTTCAGATTACTCATAATTGGATGGATTCCTAAGTTGAGTAATACTGATTAGCCTTTCTCCATTAAGTTGATATGCACTGGAGACAGTTGCATGGTTTGAATCTGGTTCCAGTTAAATTAGTGCCTCTATTTCTATATTGTGTATAGAATGGTTCATATCTTAACGATGTTAAGATACGGGGAGTTGTCGGGCTTATGCTTAAAACCAGACTCTGGATAACTCAAGGCACGTTTCTGTAATGGCAGTTTGTGGGTTGATCCGGGCTATGTTGAGGGTTAACTTTCTACCATCTGGAAGATCAATAGTGATATTGTTCTTGACTCGCCACAGTTTTAGTAAAATGGATTTTTTCAGAAAACAATAGTGGGAGTATGGTAGAACTGGAAAAGATTCCAGAACCGCAAACGATTACGGAAAATTTAATAGGACCTATATATTCAATCAGGTTTGACATTCCAATAGCCACTTCGCAGATATTGTGGGTAACCTCAGACACCCGAGAGGTACTCCGGTAGCCTCAAGGACGGTGACAGGGAGGTTCTTGTTTACCCAGACTTGACACTACTGTTTTTCCAGACTATGAGACCCGGCAGGAGGATAAGTATAGCGTCGTTCTAAACTAGTTTTAGATGTGCACGTGTATATTATTCTGCCAGAGGGTTGTTGTGGTAAGTGGGAGCAGCGGAAGCATAGTGGGCAAGTAGCTTATGTCTATTTATAGACTTGAGCAAATATAGCGGAGATAGATCATCTAATTTTGATGTGAAAGTCATGGGTTTGACTTCATCAGAATAGGGGATGGATCTGTTGAGAAGGTAGTAGGGTGTGATGTCCTGGTATTTGGATGACATACACAGAGTAGGAAGTAAAATTTCTATACTACGATCGGTTGTACTGTGGTCGTCACACAATTGTTTCTCCACAAAGGATACGACAGTGGCTAGCTGGCCATTCGAAATGTGGGGGACTGACATAATCGGTCCCATCGAACCAGCATCGTCCAGAGAACATCGATTCATTTTGGCGACAACTGACTACTTCTCTAAATGGGCAGAAGCAGTACCGCTGAGGGAAGTGAAGACGGAGAATATCCTCCATTTCTTCAAGACGCACGTCATTTATCGGTTTGGAACTCCGAGATGGATCATCTCCGATAACGGGCCAGCCTACCGAAACCATAAGATCAGCCGCTTCGCTCAACATCACAACATAGACTGGAGATACTCCTCGGTCTATAATCCCCGAGCTAACAGTCTAGCTGAGGCTTTTAACAAAACCTTGACGAAGATCGTGAAAAAGGCGGTGTCCCAGAATAAGAAGGACTGGCACGAGAGACTGCATGAAGCTCTCTGGGCGTACCGGACTACGTTCAAGACGGCCACGAACACAACGCCGTACGCATTGGTATTCGGTACAGAAGCGGTACTCCCTCTCGAGATAGAGCTACCCTCTCTACGAATGGCAGTTCATTACGAGCTGACGGACGAAGAGAATGCTCACCTTCGGCTTGAGGAGCTCGACGCCCTTGATGAAACCAGGCTCATAGCGCAACAAAATTTAGAGGCTTATAAAGCAAAGATGACGCGCTCATTTGAAAGATTGACTAGGCCGAGGACATTCCGCCAAGGCGAACTCGTGCTAGTGGTCAAAAGACCTATGATCCCCAATCGCGCCAAGCAGGGAAAATTCGAGCCAAACTATGAAGGCTCGTACATCATAGACAAGGTCTACCAGGGTGGAGCCTATCTACTCATGGACATGCATGGCGAAAGGCCCTTCAGGCCAATAAATGGTCGCTTCCTAAAGAAATACTACGCCTAATGAGTCACGGCCTAGGTCAATGATAGATGACGACGACTATGTCCGCTCGCTATTTTCCTAAGCCCAAACTCTATAAGTAGTAACCGGCTTCCTTTACAACGGACCGAAACGTCCTTAAACTAACAACGGACCGAAACGTCCTTAAACTTACGACGGACCGAAACGTCCTTAAACTAACAACGGACCACTATATCCTAAAACTAGCCGTTGACCGAGATGTCGATAAACTACGGTGGATTGCAGCATCCCAAAGTTGATATAAAAAAAAGAATAAAATGAAAAAAGAAAGAAGAAAACGGTATGTCCATAAGCAAAATGGGCACGGATGAAAACCCGAAAGGGCTCCGTGAGTAAAAACAGCAGGGCTACTGGCGAGTCTTGTGAAAACCCGAAAGGGCGCAACCTCATTAGAATAAAAAAAAAGAAGAAAAAAAAACGGTATGTCCACAAGCAAAAAGGGCACGGATGAAAACCCGAAAGGGCTCCGTGAGTAAAAACAGCAGTGTTGCCGGCGAGTTTTGTGAAAACCCGAAAGGGCGCAATCTCGTTAAAAGACACTTGCAAGGTCCTCTCGACTTTGTAGGGAGGAACCACCCGCGTGAGATCTTTACGACTCACAAAGGAGCAACACACTTAGGGATCCCCACGATTCCGAAGGAGAAATCACACTTGCGAGATCCTCACGACTCGTAAGGAGAACCCTCTTATGGGACCCTCACGGCTCATAAGATTCAAAAGTATTAACCTACAGGGATCTGAACCTGTTCTTAAGCAGCCCCCACAACCTCCGATACTGCCCTACAAGCGGCTCAACACTGACCCTCGTATACAATCCACGGGCGCGAATAAACGTTTCCCTAACGAAGTCCCATCCGTGACTAGGGATATGTCTACATGGTGAACAACCCTTGTAAGTCCTCTCGACTTATAGGGAGAAAACCCTCTTGTAAGATCCTTACGACTTATAAGAGAACATGCACTTAGGGATCCTCACGATTCTTAAGGGGAAAACGCACCTACGAGATCCTCACGATTCGCAGGGAGAAATACCTTTATGAGACCCTTACGGCTCATGAAGTCAAAGGCCTTAGTCGACAGGATCTTAACCCTGATCGCTAAGCCACCTTTGTTCGACATTGACAGAGGCAAATGATGATTCACTCCTGGCAATATCCCAGTTGTAGCGGTGCTGATGCCGAAATCGGTGTCTAATCCTAAGCTTGCAGCAAAACGCCAACAAGCCACACATATATATGAAATAGCCGAAATGATGGGGTAACTTGCAAACAAAATCAGCAAGTAAAAATATATGCATACAAAATAGCCGAAATGATTGGGCACCGCGAAAAATAGCCGAAATGATTGGGTAATCGCGACCTTCGCGATATAAAACCTGAAATGATAGAGCATCGCGGAAAGAAATAAAATTAAAAAAAATGAGAAATTTATGCCCTACAGGTGATATTACATCAATCCCTGTATACAATCCAGGGGCGCAAACAAAGAGGGAATCACACCTTTCTTTCCCAGGCTTCATCAGAAGAAGAAGCCAAATCTCAACTGTTCATAGATAGCCTAGAGGTCGTCTCAACATTCGTCTCATTTATGAAAAACATAACATCAAGCAAAGCGGAACAACGATAATTCCCAGCTCCATTGCTCGGCGGCACACAGATGACCGAGAGTCAAACCCTGATTCCGTAAAATGCGGATGAAGTCAAAAATTCCTGGCTACGTGGAACGCGGCTTATGTCAATCCTGACCCCGTGGGAAACGTCCAGAGCGGATCCCGGTTCTCGCAGAGCATGGCAGTGAACCCGTGTGAAGCATCCAGAGCGGAGCCTGGTCCTCGCCGAACACGGCAGTGAATCCGTAGGAAGCATCCAGAGCAAAATTCCTGGCTACGTAGAATGCGGCTTATGTCAATCCTGACCCCGTGGGAAACGTCCATAGCGGATCCTGGTCCTGGAAGAGCACGGCAATGACCCCGTGTGAAGCATCCAGAGCGGAGCCTGGTCCTCGCCGAACACGGCAGTGAACCCGTGGGAAGCATCCAGAGCAAAATTCCTGGCTACGTGGAACGCGGCTTATGTCAATCCTAACCCCGTGGGAAACGTCCAGAGCGGATCTTGGTCCTCACAGAGCACGGCAATGACCCTGTGTGAAGCATCCAGAGCGGAACCTGGTCCTCGCCGAACACGGCAGTGAACCCGTGGGAAGCATCCAGAGCAAAATTCCTGGCTACGTGGAACGCGGCTTATGTCAATCCTGACCCTATGGGAAACGTCCAGAGCGGATCCTGCTCCTCACAGAGCATGACAATGACCCCGTGTGAAGCATCCAAAGCGGAGCCTGGTCCTCGCCGAACACGGCAGTGAACCCGTGGGAAGCATCCAGAGCAAAATTCCTGGCTACGTGGAACGCGGATTATGTCACTCCTGACCCCGTGGAAAACGTCCAGAGCGGATCCTGGTCCTCGCAGAGCACGGAAGTGAACCCGTGTGAAGCATCCAGAATGGAGCCTGGTCCTCTCCGAACACATCAGTGAACCCGTAGGAAGCATCCAGAGCAAAATTCCTGGCTACGTGGAACGCGGCTTATGTCAATCCTGACCCCGTGGGAAACGTCCAGAGCGGATCCTGGTCCTCGCAGAGCACGACAATGATCCCGTGTGAAGCATCCAGAGCGGAGCCTAGTCCTCGCCGAACACGGCAGTGAACCCGTGGGAAGCATCTAGAGCAAAATTCCTGGTTACGTGGAACGCGGCTTATGTCAATCCTAACCCTGTGGGAAACGTCCAGAGCGGATCCTGGTCCTCGCAGAGCACGTCAATGACCCCGTGTGAAGCATCCAGAGCGGTGCCTGGTCCTTGCCGAACACGGCAGTGAACCCGTGGGAAGCATCCAGAGCAAAAATTCCTGGCTACGTGGAACGCGATTTATGTCAATCCTGACCCCGTGGGAAACGTCCAGAGCGGATCCTGGTCCTTGCAGAGCACGGCAGTGAACCCGTATGAAGCATCCAGAGCGGAGCCTGGTCTTCGCCGAATACGGCAGTGAACCCGTGGGAAGCATCCAGAGCAAAATTCTTGGCTACGTGGAACGCGGCTTATGTCAATCCTGACCCCGTGGGAAATGTCCAGAGTGGATCCTGGTCCTCTCAGAGCACGGCAGTGAACCCGTGTGAAGCATCCAGAGTAGAGCCTGGTCCTCGCCGAACACGGCAGCGAGCCCGTGGGAAGCATCCAGAGCAAAATTTCATGGCTACGTGGAACACGGCTTATGTCAACCCTGACCCCGTGGGAAACGTCCAGAGCGGAGCCTGGTCCTCGCAGAACACGGCAGTGAACTAGTGGGAAGGATCCAGAGCAACTCCCGACTCCGTGAAATACGGATAAGAACAACTTCACCCATCACCTGCGGGTCCTCACGACTCATAAGGGAGTAAATTCTCTTGTGAGATCCTTACGACTTTCAAGAGAAAACACACTTAGGAATCCTCACTATTCTTAAGGAGAAATTACACCTACGGGATCCTCTCGACCGGTAGGGAGAAAATTCTTTATGAGACCCTCACGGCTCATAAAATTGAAAAGTCTTAGGTGACAGATCTTAACCCTGTTTTCTAAGCCATCACCACCCTACAAAGAACCCAAGATTGATAGCTATATACTATCTACAGACCACACTTGCTAAAATCACATGGCAACAACACAGCAAGGAGAAGAAGGCAATAATATAACAAAAAAATGTGTCTTTATTCATGAACTCAATAGAATACAAGATACATTATATAAAAGAATAAAAAATGGATACATATTATTCAATGATTACAAGTGTATAATTGATACAACGACAGCTACTGAGAAGGAAGCGTTTTCAACAAGTCCGTAAGCTGCTCTCGCACTTCTTTCAGTGCCTTCTCATGATCAGCCGCCGCGGCCAGCTCCGCTTCGATTCGAGTCCTTTGTTGCAAGCATGATGAAATCTTCTCATCGATTTCCCGTTGGGCAGCTTCGCGACTCTGCGTAACCCGCTTGATAGAGTCGAGCTTCCATCTCAATACAAGCCTGTCCGAGATACATTGCTGCAAGGTGTCAAAGACGGCTCTCAGTTGTGCGGCGTTCGCTTCGACCTGGGCACGCAATTGGACAGACTCAGCGGAAGCCTCCTCGCATTCCTTCTGCTTCAAGATCACTTCTTGTTTGAAATGGTGGAGGAAGGACACACTCTGCTCGACCCATGCGGCCCGCTGGGAGTTCAAAGCCTGAGTCTCAGGGGCAAGACGCATAATCTCAAGCTGATGCAGACAGGTCTCGATCTTCCTGCAGTGATTAACCCAAGACTCGACGACGCCTTCATTATAAAAATTCACGAGCGTCGCCAGCATTGGGTTGACCTCGGCAGCAAAATCTGCGGCTGATGTAGAAGCCTCTACGTCAAGCTCCTCAATGTATTCGCTCAGCATACGCAGACTGGTCACAGCACCTTTTGAGGATGGACGTCTGCAAAAGGGCCCTGCCGGCATCGTAATGCGAGATTCGAAAGAGGCCGGAGTCAAAGCGACCGCTGCAAAACAAATCACAACCAGATAACGGTTCAAGAAATGTAAGAGATTCATGAACAATGGGATTTACTATACCAGCTGCAGCAGGTGGCAAAGCCGGGAGGACCGGTGGCGCAACTGATCTCTCATCTCCTCCTTCAATCTGTAGTACTGCAATCAAGGCAAAGGAGAATCAGAATGATTTCATTATCGGTAAAAGAAAGAGCATTAATTGAAAGCTGTATTCACCAGCGCCACTGGATGAAGCAATCTCTGACGGGAAGGAGAAGTGGGGATGCAGCACCTGGTACAGGTAGTCAAAAAGGACTCCTGCAAAAACGCGATAACACAACGTCAGTACATGAATTATACAGCCGAGAGATAAGACTGATGGGTCACAAATCCATACCTTCCAGCATCTGCGACGGTGCAAGAGAAGGTAGAGAGGTGGTCACTGTCAGGGCGGTAACTGACGGCGCTGTCTCGAGTAGCGTGACATCAGCACTAGCCGCACCTGCATTAGAAACAAGATAAACCCTGTCAGGAAAAATTGAAAAAGATTGCAGAATAAAAAGAATGACGGTGACCTAAAATCTACCTGATGAGTTGCCGGTCGGAACCGTGACGAAGTCGGAACTTGATACAACAGCGGCGTCTCCCTCCTCCATCGGGGTGGTCTCACCTCCCGTCGCCTCATCCCCTGACTCCACGAGAGTCGTCGTCACACTTGCGACGCCGGGAGACGACAAAGAACCATAGGCGGGAAGAGCGATGATCGGGGCGGTGCCCGACTCTTGAGAGAGAGCGGCCACCTCGGATCCAGCAATTATACCCGTTTCGCTTGCCACCACCTCGGGCTCAGTAATTGTAGCCATCTCATCCACCGCCATCTTAGGCTCGGCCGTGATAGACGGCTCGTCAACCACTACTTCGAGCCCGGCAATTGCGGCCACATCGCCTACCGCCGCCCCGGATTCAGGAATAGCAGCTACCTCCTCCACCGCTCCCTCAGGCTCAGCGGTCGCCGCCACTTCTTTGGGAAAGCTCGGCCCTGCAAGATAAGGTATATCAGAACTGATAATTCAAAAGTTTGACAACGGAACCTCACGGCACATTACCTGGAGTTGATTTACCGTTCGCTTCCCGAGCCGCACGTGCTGCTCGTCTATAAGCAGTAGACAAGGCGACCAGAAACTTCTCTGAAGGAGTAGCAGCAGGGGTAGCGGCACTCGAACCCGCACCCACAACTAAATCAGCACTACGCTCCCTTGCTGCGGGCCTCCGGCGCTTCCTTTCCTCCCGGGCCGTCAAAGCAGACCTTCTAGAAGCCTCCTTCAACAGGACGTCGTCGTCCGCATTCAGGGTTACCTCTGGAGCCATCAAGGCTTCCGTCATCGGTCATTTAAGTAATGCCTCTTTCGGCAGTGCCGAAGAGGCCGGGACTTCAGTAGTTGGCCCGGGAAGAATCTCCGCATCAGCTTGCGGGATCAGTATTGTGGTCCCTGCGATAAGACAAAGAAAGGTCAGATTACTCATAAGAAACGGGAGCAGGAACATGGTGAACCGAAATGTACCGATGCCTAAGGGTGCTCGAAGTCTCTCCTCTTCCTCAAAAGTCTTAAGAGAAACTGCGAGAGCTTCTTCAGTGGAAATGCCTATTAAAGAAGGAAAATCATTAGTCAAAACACGATAATAGAAATACGATACAATGGAGGAAAATACAGCTAATAAGTACCTGATTGTGCGAGGATAGCCAACCCCTCTTCGTGGATGGCCAATTGTTTAGAAGCTGCAATGGCAGCCGCCAGATCAGTGTCGTCTGGCGGCATGAATAAGCCCTCGTTTGTCCCATACTCGCTCAGGCCCTCGTCGTAAGGAGCGTGAGGCTCCTGGCCAAGTACAACGTCGATAGAAAAGATCGACTTCTTTTTCTTCTGTGAGCGAGCTCCGGTCGCAGCCAAAACCAGCTTGCGCTTCGTGGGCACTTTGGGACGGCGAGTCCCGATATCCGAGCCCACGCCAGATTCGGGTGAAGCTATAGTTACCGTCTCCATGGGAGCGCGGGGCACCGAGGGCACGTCCACCGTCTCCACAGGATCATGGGGCAATCCACGCGTGGGGCTTAGCACACGTGGAGGCTCAACTGCAGCAGCCTCTCTTAGCGGAGGGGGGACAACGATCCGTCGCTTTAAAGGGACGTTGCGATCGCTGGCAGGGGGCGCACTCTTGCGATCGAGGAGCAACCGCCTCTCTTCCCTGATAACAGCGCCCATCGCATGTTCATACCAGGTCCCGTGTACGTTAAGGGCCCTCGGAATGCAACTCGGCTCGCTAATAAAGAAGTGGGAGCCCGTATTTAGGCGCATAAAGTGATGCAGCGCACCCCGTATTCCTTCTCTGGTGGCAGCAGGTTCTTCCAAGAATGCCTCCAGTGGGACCCCTGGTTATAACTTAGCTGCTGGGCAAAATGATGGGGGTTGTATCTCATAAAAAACGCCGCATCATTTTGCCTGAATACGAGGAAGCCCGGCCTGATGGAGTATAGATGTAGAATCTCCCAGGCTTTCAACACGGAGGCCCCGTCCTTAAAAGTGTCACGCAATGCCAGCACCGTCTTGGAAGTTTCCTGGCCGATTGTCAGGACTTTGTCCGTGAAAGACATACCAGCCCCGACCGTGCGCGGACGAAGAAGCAAGCCCCTAGCTTCCCGCTGAGACGGATTCATGATAGACGCGTCAACCAGTCGCATGATTCGCGGGAGCTTGCATTTTTCGTAAAACGAGGGTCTTTTATGAATACCAAATACCCCGAGCACGTGTATTTCCATCCACGAAGTAAAGTAGTGCATCGGGAAGTTGGCGGCATGCACCCCCGATTCAGTTGTATCCGCCGCCATGCTAAGACCATGGTACAGGTGGGCCAGCTCGGCAATCCCGTTGGCCACTTGTATTCCGGCCACTATTCGATATGCTGGGTAGAAGACGGACGGCCTCATATAGCGAGGGTGCATGGGGAGCGCGAACCAACACAACCATAGCCCGAGAAACCCGAGAAAGAAAGTCTCCTCGTCAATGCCCGGAGCGGCGATTTCTGACAGAGGGATGATCGTGGCATCGGGAAGATAAAAGCCCTTCTAATCATCTTCCAGTACTAGTCGACGGTCCAAGCCAAAGCCGAAGGGATCGCCAAGCTTGGCAAAATTTTCGCCTCGTTGCAATAGAATCTCCAGGCGAAGAAACCGGGCAATGAAGTCTGCGACACTGACCCCCCGGCCTCCGGATTCCAAGAAGAGACTCTTGTACATATTTAACACGTTTATCAGACTAGGAAACTGGTGCTAGATGGCGTTATCCGGCGTTAGGCCCATCACCACCGGCTTGGTGGCAAAAACGTATTCATCCGGAGGAAGCAACTCCTCATAGTGCTCCCCCCTAAACGGCAGACCGGAAATTTCAGCAAATTCTTTTAAGGAGATGGAGACTTCTCTGTCCAGTAGAAGAAAGGTATGGGTTGGGATGTTCCATTGCTCCAAGAACACCTTAATCCACCATGTCGGAGGAGCAGAATATTGGAACAACGAAGCATAAACCGCAGGGTGTAGACCGATCTTCAGCAGTTGCGTTTTCTTCGCTGACAAAATGTACCTGGCCCACTGCAAATACCTGGACGAATATCGGGGGGTCAACCCGATGTTGTAGGGTTGTCCCTAAGGGCGCGACTCGCCCTGGCATATGCGCCACCCCTAAGGTATCCAAAGCTGCCGGCAGCTGCATGGGTATGGCGGCAATCGAAGGTTGAAGAAGTCCCTCCAAAGTCCAATTGACAACCTCCACGGCATAGTTCACCGGTGGTACACCTGCATACGAAATCGACGAGATCGGCTCCGACGGCGTTGCACAAGAGAAGCTTCGGCGACCTTTAATAATCTGGTCGTACCACCTACCCCACAAGTGAAGATTTTTGTGTTCCGGGTCATAGTCTCTGATGAGCGTAAGAACTTCCCGGTCCACAGGTGCCTCACGGAATCCTCCCTTTGAACGAAAAAATGTGAAAGAAAGATCGGAAGGCATGTCGCCTGCGAGAAATAACATAATTCAATTATCAGTATTATAATTTAATTTTAAAATCCCGACGCTCGGCACTTTAAAATTTGTACTACACTGCAATGCAGTGAAAAGGGGGCCAAAGGGGGACCCACAAAATCCAGATGACAATGCGTCAATTAATAAGACAGCCTCATCATTGGATGCGACTGTCAATTAATGAGGAAATCCTCAAAGAATTTTCTCATTGAATGAGAAATCCCCCGGGAAAAGGAGAAAATCTCTATTTGAGAGCAAAGCTCTGTAACAAAGTGACACTTATCAAACTTTGGTCATGAAGGAATAAAATTCTTTAAAGAGCCTGGCTCTGCAATGATGATGGAAAATCCATCAAAGATTAATTAAAATTAATTCTTGAGAATTAAAAATTCTGGGATCTTCAAGACCCATGAAAAAAACTTTTAAGAGTTCTTCATCAAAGATCAAAAGATCCACATACTATCGAAGAGCAGAGCTCTGATTCTTGGGATAAGAAACCCCAAGAAAAGATCTGATTAGATCTATGGGTTCATAAGAGCAAGGCTCTATTAATGAAACCCTAAAAGGGTTTTCTTTAGATCAAAGATCTATAAAGAGTAAGGCTCTGTTAATGGGTAAAAACCCTAATTTATTAAAATTAAATTTTTTTAATTTTACCTAAGAGTTCTGACTCTTGAAAGTTCTTAACAAAAGATCAAGGCTCTGAGCAAAAATTCTCAAAGAAGAAGATGATAATCATCTAAAGGACCAAAGGTCCTATTTATAGGCACTGAACTGCCTCTTCAACTTCTGAGTTGATCCAAGGGCTCAGATGTTGCCACCGCTGCACTCACGTGTGCGCCACGTGAGCGCAACGGTAAGGGGGCATTTGTTTCCCCCAATCAGAGCAAAACTCTGTTTTGAATTTCAAAATTCAAAAATTGAAGCAACGCTTCAGATTCTGCACGCTGCGCGCTATGTGTCAAACGCAGACGAGCCAGCGCCAGGAGCGCTGCGCTCTAGGCAGCGCTGCGCTCTAGGAAGCGCACCCTAATCAGAGAAAAATTCTGTTTTAAAATTCAAAATTTAAAAGTTAAAAAAACGCTTCAGATCCAGCGCTCTGTGCTGCGTGCCACGTGTCAAACACGGGTGCGCTAGCGCAGTTGCGCTGCGCTCTGCGCTGCGTGCCATGTGTCAAACACGGGTGCGCTAGCGCAAAGTGCGCCAGCGCTGGAATTAAAATTCCCCCACCGTTAGATCAAAAGATCTACTAATAATAAATTATTAATTAATCAGAACTAAAATTCTGTTATGGAAAGATCTTTCCAATCTTATTAAAACAAGAAGATTATCTTCTGTAAAACAGAAGCCTTATGATCAAAGATCCAACGGTGAAAATATTCCCAAATCAATCAGAGAAAGATCTCTTAAAACTGATTTAACAAATCAATTGGCCCTATATAAAGGCCCCTACACTTCAAGTCTCAGAAAAAGAAAAAAGAGAGAAAAACCCTCTGCAAATTTTGAGAAAAAGAAGAGTAAGCTCTTAGAAAAAAAAAGATTTTTCTTCATCTCCAAGGTAAAGAACTATGTTCTTGAATAACAGAGATGAATCCATCTCGTAAAAAGAAGAACCATCTTCGAAAAAGATCTTAGATCTATAAAAAGACCAAGGTATTTGATTTAAAGAAAAGATCAAAAGATCTAATCATACAAAAAAATAATAAACAAAAGAAGTATTTTACTTCATTCACAGATCTTTGATCTATAAAGGCAGAGCCTTTTATGAAAACAAGAACTTTTGTTCTTGAATCTTGAGGCAAAGCCTCGTTTAAGAAGAACATAAATTTGTTCTTTGATCTTAAATCTGATCAGATGCGCTTTGCACTATTGAAAAGTGCCTTGCACTCATGAACTGCGCTTTTGCGCTTATTGGACAGGCCCTCAGCGCCAAAACATGCCACGTGTCAATCACAGACACAGCTTGCGCTTTGCGCTTCTGAAACTGCGCACTGCGCCCATGGGCTGGCGCTCAGCGCCAAGCGCACCACGTGTCACTCACTGGTGCGCCATTAAATCAGCGCAAAGCGCTCATAAATTAAAAGCGCAATGCGCTAATAAACTAGTGCTTAGCGCTAAGCGCGACACGTGTCCTCTTCGTGTGCGCTACCTGACAGAAGCGCAATGCGCTCTTTAACTGGCGCAAAGCGCCTGGCGCGCCATGTGGCGCATTGTCAGAACACAATCTGTTCTGATGAAGACAAAAGATGTTAGACTTCAATGCTTAGCATTATTAAAAGGGCCGAGCCCAAATAAAGGCTTAATATCCAGAAGAAAAATAAAATGATAAACATTTTTAATTGGACTTCGCCCATTTCTGCCCATAAGTCCTCAACTTATCTCAAATTGAGCATATCTGCTCTTTCAACCGACTCACCTTGGTTCAAGGGTACATATCTTCAGTCCTTTGATATTCGTCGTTGTAATTCCTCAACGTCTTCAAAGAGCCGACGGGTCCCAACAACCACATATTTCACGGACTGTAGGGTCCTTAAACTCATGGATTATGATGTCCTTAACCTCGACCGTGATATCTTAAAATTAACATCGGACTGTGAGGTCCTTAAACTCATGGACTATAATGTCTTTAACCTCGACCGTAATGTCTTAAAACTAACATCGGACTGTGGAGTCCTTAAACCCATAGACTACGATGTTTTTAATCTCGACCGCGATGTCTTTAAACTAACATCGGACCGAGATGTCCTTAAACTAACAATGGACCGCAATGTCCTTAAACTAATCGACCGCAATGTCATTAAACTAAACAATAGAGCCTAATTGCTCTCTTGTTGGATCTAAATGATCCCGTTAAGTCGATCTTAGTCTAAAAATTAGACTAACGTATCCTTAACAAACGTTTAAGTTGATCTTAGTTTCAAATGAGGCTAACGTATCCTTAAACCCAACCCCCCAAACCCAAATTTAAGAAAGATACGGATTTGGATTAGTCCACGCCCTACGGGCGACAACATAAATTAGTCTCCGTATACAATCCACGGGCAACCAAACACAAAATAAACACCCACGACATGAAGTGACCATATGGAGAAGGAGAAAGTTGTTACCGTGACGCGGTAGCGTAATTAACTGCAGGGGCTTGCGCCTGCAGGGAAGAACGTCCTCACAATCAAAAACCCCTCAAACAAGGGAGAATCTAACGAAGTCTGCTACATCGGCCGCATCCGTTTAAACCTTCAATACATGGTGCCGTAAATCAACTTGGAATCTTCGGAGAGAATGACAGATAGCACCAATTAGCATCTGCCCCGAAATTCAGTCAAGACGTTCGCCGCGTCTCCGCCCCGTCTTTCAGAGGGGAATAGTCTCCCTTGCAGTGTTACTAGAGGAGGCCCAGGGCGAGGGGTTCTTCAAGTTCCCTCCGATCCCGCGTTAGGCCTCGAAGCGAACCCGAGGCCCTTACTGCGCCTTCCACCGGACGCTGGGCCACGCCATGGAGGATTGTAAGCAGCTCCGGGACTATATCGAGGAGCTCATCCGATCGGGGCACCTCACCGCCTACTTGAGGGACAAACGGCAGGCCGACCGCGAGCAGGAGCAGCGTCCCCCTCCCGCCGAGCTGACCATCGGCTAGATCATGCTCGTTTTGACGGACGACCAGTCCAGCGCTTAGGGAGCCCCGTACCCGGTGCCGAGCACGGAGACTAACAAGCCTCCCGGGAGCTCGGGCTGCGCTAATAAGGTTATCTATTAGCATGTACTTTTATTTTGGGGCAATGTAAACTCTTCCTAGGGTCTGTTGTTAATTTAATAAAGATC
The DNA here is from genome assembly GCA_030015575.1 of Agapanthus africanus. Lineage (NCBI taxonomy): Eukaryota > Viridiplantae > Streptophyta > Magnoliopsida > Asparagales > Amaryllidaceae > Agapanthus > Agapanthus africanus. Next base: position 426,628,734 of record CM057349.1, read on the forward strand.
AATGGAACATTGCGAAAAAGAGGGAAAGATTTCATTTATTTAAAAAAGGTATTATGGGCTCCCCAGCCATACAAAAAGAAAAAGAAAATTACAACAGCGGGGGAAGGGGGTGCAGTGAGCACTACTCATGATACTCGGTAAAGATCTCCGCCAGTCGAGGCCTCGCGAGATCCAACCTCTGCCCTCGGTTCTCCCCGCGTGCGTTGACCCTGAGCCTCAGCTCGTAACACTCGCGGACGAGCGCCTCTGAGCGAGCCGGCCGGTTCGCGGAGATCAGGCCGAAGCGCCTCAGAGACCGCAGCTTGCCCACGGCCTCGTCATAAAGCTACTCGGACAGGGGGTTGTAAATCCCCGGCGACACCCTCTAGATGGAATACATCAGCAGCTGTAGCAGGGAGGAGCGTCGGGGGAGCAGCTGGCCAAAGTGGTCCTCGATGCTCCCATAGACCAACTGCACCGTGTCCTCGGTACAGTTCTGGTCATAAAGGTATACGTCTTCGAAGTGGATGATGTCAGGGATGGTAAATGGGAAGTCTTGCATTCTCGACGATCTGTTCATGAAGGAAGAAGGGACCAGTGCTCCTTCAGCCTTATATTGCCCACTGCGCCCCAATGGAGCTCAACAGTCGCCCAAAAAGTCGCTGCCACGCGGCGATCATCGAGCTTTCTCCGGCGGAATCGAAACGGCGCGACCCTGGCGCTTCGCCTCCCGCCACATTCAATGCGCGTGCTACGCGCACATTCGCCGCGATCGTTCCCCATACCCGCCGCTAAATGGTCGGGCGAAATCTCGTGAGGGATCAGCCAGGCAGCCACCCTGCTCGGCCAAGCGTCAAAGTCCTCCGTAGAGGCAGCCGAGCGACCTTCCCTCTCGGCGATCCCTGGCCGGTAGCCTCCCTACTAGTGACGCCAGGGGTCAAAGCCCTCGCCAAGAGGCGACCGCGCAGCTTCACTGCCTGGTCATCCTTAGCAGGCTTCTTACAGCCCTTCCAGCGCTAAGGATCAAAACCCTCCTTAGAGGCAGCTCAGCAGCTACCCTGCTCGGCTATCCCCGGCTGGTAGCTTCCTACCACGACCGACAGGGATCAAAAGCCCTCCCAGAGGCAGTCGAGCCCGAGGATCCCTTGCTCGGCTATCCTTCAGGACAAAAGCCCTCGCCAAGAGGCACCGGGCGGTAATCCTGCCCGGCCAAGGGGCCTTGGTAGGCTTCTTACAGCCCCTCCCGCGCTGAGGACCAAAGTCCTCCCAAAGGCAGTCGAGTCCTTACTCGGCTATCCCCGGCTGGTAGCTTCCTACTACAATCGACATGGATCAAAGTCCTCGCCAAGAGGCACTGGACAGCAACCCTGCTCGGTCCCCATCCTGAAGGATCAAAGCCATCGCAAGAGGAAACCGAGAAGCTACCCTGCTCGGTCATCTCCGGCTGGTAGCTCCCTACCCATGACACCAGGGATCGACGCCCTCACTGGAGGCACCCGAGCGGCTACCCCACCCATTCATCCCAGGATGGTAGTGGCCTACCCACGACGCCAGAGATCAAAGCCCTCATCAAGAGGCAAGCGCGCAGCTTCACTGCCCGATCATCCTTAGCAGGCTTCTTACAGTCCTTCCAGCGCTAAGGATTAAAGCCCTCCTTAGAGACAGCTCAGCAGCTACCCTGCTCGGCTATCCCCGGCTGGTAGCTTCTTACTACGACCGGCAGGGATCAAAAGCCTTCCTAGAGGCAGTCGAGCCTGAGGATCCCTCGCTCGGCTATTCTTCAGGACAAAAGCCCTCGCCAAGAGGCACCGGACGGTAACCCTGTCCGGCCAAGGGTCCTTGGTAGGCTTCTTACAGCCCCTCCCGCACTAAGGACCAAAGTCCTCCCAGAGGTAGTCGAGTCCTTGCTCGGCTATCCCCGGCTGGTAGCTTCCTACCACAACCGATAGGGATCAAAGTCCTCGCCAAGAGGTACTGGGAAGTAACCCTGCTCGGTCCCCGTCCTGAAGGATCAAAGCCCTCGCAAGAGGCAACCCAGCAGCTACCCTGCTCGGTCATCTCCGGCTGGTAGCTCCCTACCCATGACGCCAGGGATCGACGCCCTCATAGGAGGCACCCAAGCTGCTACCCCACTCATTCATCCCAGGCTGGTAGTTGCCTACCCATGACGCCAGAGATCAAAGCCCTCACCAAGAGGCAACCGCGCCGCTTCACTGCCCGGTCATCCTTAATGAGCTTCCTGCAGCCCCTCCAACGCTAAGGACCCAAAGTCCTCCATAGGCAGTAGAGCCCGACCATCCCCAGCTAGTGGTCGTTGCCCGCAACGCCAGAAGTGAAAGGCCCTCATCAAGGGACAACCGAGCAGCTTCCCATTCATGCTCGACACAAATACGGCGGACAACCCTCTGCCCGTCGCATTCAAATTATCCGAGGCCCCAACGGGAGGCAGCAAGTCTACCCGAGTCTGAGCGATCCTCTCTCGACTTCGGGGCCATGGGGACACCTCCTCCTCGAAAGCACTTGGCAAGCTTAGCAAGTGATTGGAATCAACTCGACGAACGATCGCTAGACAGATGGCCGACCTGACATGGAAGCCCAACGGTGCAGACAGAGATATTTTACAAGCGTTCTTCACAAACAGAAGACAAAGCACAAACCGAAGAAACCAAGGAAAAGATTTTATTACTAGAAGGTAAAGTCTTTACAAAGGGTATTTTGGGCTCTCCAGCCTTACAAAATGCCCGGAGGCTTACGAAATTCCAGAAGCAACAAAATAAAAGGAGGAGGAAGACGGGGGCTTCATGCCTCGGGGCCAGGCGCGACCTCGGGGCCCTCGACATCCACCACGAGTCGAGTCGTGTCCTCGGCGACTTCCTCTTCAGGAATCTCCTTCCCCTGCTCATCGGCATCCGCGAGGGGGTATTCGGCCCGGAGCTCTTCGCCGGCGAACCCCGGCATCCGGGCCTTAACGGCGTCGAGGGCCTCGTGCCAGATAAGGGTCGTGGCAACAGCCAGGTCATCATAGAAGTCCTTCGACTTCTTGTAGCCCTCCGCCGCCTTCGCCGCCGAGAGGTCGGCCAACTTCGCCGCTCTCAGGTCGGCCGACTTCGCCGACTCGGCCGCCGCCCCCAGCTCCTTCTGGAGGGTTTTCACCATCTTTTTCAGGTTGCCGGCAAGCACCTGAGCGTCCTCAAGCTTGGCCTCGGCAGCCACGACGGCCTCGCGGTACCGGGCTACCTCTCGCTTCCCGGCCTCCACCTCACCCTCCAAGGCGGCGACCCTCGCCATCACCGCCTCCAGCTTCTGCTTGGAGCTCTCTTCCAATAAGGAGAGCTGGCCCGCAGCTTTCATCGCCGGGGCTATCACCTCGGCCTCCATGCGTAAGGCGAGGGCAACGTGCTGGAGAACCTGAAAGACACGAAAGAGATCAGAAGGGCGAAGAAGGCACCGAACCTCACAAAAACCAAACACTTACCTGCACGGACTCCTGGACGATGGACGCCAGCTGAGCCCTGAAGGTCCCCCCGGGGACTCTACCCCCGGCCGATGTCTCTATTTCGTGCAGCAGGTTATTCGCGACGGACAGCCCCGACGGCACTGCGAACTGGAGGCCCCCTTCCTCCACCATGATTGGCGAGGGCGAGCCCCGGGAAGGTCTCCGGGAACTCCTCTTGAGCGGTTCCGAGGGAGAGCCGATCTCCTCCTCTAAGGCCAGGTCCTCCAGAATCCGAGCCCGCTTCCGGCTCGGCACCCTGCTAGGCCCCGGGGTGGGATCCGCCCCCGAACGCTCACGGGACGCAACCACCGGAGGAGAAGGAGCTGGGGGAGGCTTAGGGCGGGAAGAGCTGGCGCCCCCAGCCTTCGCGATCTTCCTCGGCTGGTGCATAGAAGATCAGAGCGAGTCCAGGTCCATGGGTCCTGCACAGAACCAAATGTAAAGAAGTCGGCGACGCAAGCAACATACAAGTCAAAAATAAGCTTAATCTTACCGACGAACTCAACGGGGCTGAGCCCGGCCCAACCCAGGACCCTCTCAGACAGCAGCACGTCGAAACGGGGGATGGGCTCCTATGACGCCACTCTCACCGCGACGGGGTCACTGGACTGGTTCCCCGGCAAGCATTTCTCCCTTGACCACTTAGTAGGCACGGGCCAGTCCTCGTCCTCGGGAGGGAGAACAAAGAAGAAATTTTTCTTCCAGTCGTGAATGGAAGAAGGCAGGGCCACAATCCCAGTCCCGGCGGCGCCCCCTGTCGCTTTCTGAAAGAGAGATAGACCCATCTCGGGTCGCCCGCTCGACCACCAGGGTGATTTTTGAAGAAAAGGGAAGAATCAAAGAGGGGGAGGCTGAAAGGAATCGCCTGCAACTTCAGGCGGATCAGGAACCCGAGGAGAATCCTCCACGAGTTCGGCACCAACTGGCCAGGGGCTAACCTGAAAAAGTTTAACGCTTCGACTATCTCGGGAGAGAAGGGCAGGCGCATTCCACCCCCAAAAGCTTCCAAATACAGGGCGATCTCCTTGCCCCATACTTGGTCTGCGCTCTCTCCCTCCTTGGCCAGACGAAGTGTATAACGTGAGGGGATGTGGAAGCGAGCCCGACTATTGGCGAGCTCGTCCTCATGCCTCACCCAGCAAGAGGTGCCAGGGGCAGCATCTGCCGCCTCCTCTCTGGGGGCTGCCCCCGCCGCACGAACTCGGGAAGGGGGCCCGACCCCTGCTCCCCGAGAGGACTCAGGCCCATATAAAGGGTCCCTAGAACCTACTCCAACGACATCTACTGACTCGACAAAGGAAGACATCTAACTTTGAGAAGAGGGATTCTCGGGAAACGAAAGCGGAAGAAAGGAGATAAGCGCCGAGCAACCAGCACTTAGAACGGGGAAATATGAAGGAGTAGGGGCCTTGGAACGGGCCCCACCCCTATTTATCACCGCGAGCGGCCTCATCCAACGGCGCCCTTCATCTCCCGCCAAAACGCCTCCTCGCGTCCAACGGCTCCGATCGTTCCACATGTCATGCCCACACTTGGCCGCACCCCGTCAGACGCCATAGGTTTGCACACGTCGCGTCGGCCAACCGACACTCGACACGTGGACCATCGCTTCAGTGGCAGGAGGTACGAACCGGTGTACCTTCCTTAAATGCAGAGATCTCTCCCTAACTCGCTGGCAGAAAAGATAGCCGACGGTCCGAAGACGCGTCCCGATGAAAACTTAGAAGGAAGCTCGCCCCGGACGGCCCGGCAGTCCACTCCTGACCCGACCAGCTAGCTGGTCGGGACAAGAGTGGGGGGGCTAATGATGATACTCAATATTGGTGATCTTCAAGATCAGGACACGTGGCAGATGACGCGTCCTAAGACCCAGAAGAAAGGGCCCATAGAGGCCGATTAGGCCGCCTCTGTACCCGACTTGCAAGCACTAGCTGGCTCCCCTCGGGGCCCCCTGCAAATGGGCCTCCTCTGCCCCTCAGCTCGTCCCGAGCCGCCACAAGACCAAGACTCCTCGGCCCTCTTGCTCGCCTCCGAGCCCCCAGCCGAGGCTGTCTTCCTCGGTCCCTCAGACCGACCAACTCCACCGCTCACAGGCGTAACCGCCGCTCCGTAAATCTCGCCACGCGCAGATTCTCCGCCAGCAACGCCCCACGTTCCACGCCATCACGATCCCCATTAATGGGCGATCCGTTCTTTACGCGGGCGTGACGTCGGGAGCGTAATTGCCGGCGAGATTCTCGCGCCTGCTGTTACGTGCTACCGCCGCTATATAAACCCCCATCACAGAGGGTTCAAGTAAGCCATTTTTTCTCCACTTAGCCGTTATTCTGCTCGGATCTAGTACTAACTTGACCGTCGGAGGGTTCTCGGTGGTACCAAACCATCCCGGGACTTCCTTACAGGTACTCGGCGCTAAACTACCCAAATCATCAATCTCCTCAAAACCCACTGAGACCCACACACAACAGGAGATTACCTCCAAAATACACCGGGAGATCGACGGAAGACAACATCTGACGGAGACCCGTAAAGGACCTCCATCAGTTTGCCTCACCAGTTACTCGTTGAGTGCATAAGCTTATGGGATTATTCCCAATTTTGATGCTAATTACTTGCCCTCATGTAGAAAGACATTGTTTAGTGTTTGTCCTGTCTTTTTCTATAGTAGGCCACGTTACTATGCCCTTGTCATCCATTGAACTTTAGTGTGGATATATGCATATGTTCATAATTACAAATTGTATGATCTTCATCTTTGATTTTTCCAACGACAGACATCGTTATTTTCACCCTACAGATTCATATGATGATGTGCTATACTGATAATAGAACATTTAGTTTTGTGATAATAGGCGTGGCTTCTGATTCTATATGTATGGCGTGCAAGAATGAAGATTAGTGAAGATTAGTGTGTGCGCACTATATATCTGGATAAGAGTTATTTCGAAATAGGAACTTGTAAAACAAGAGTTATTTTCTGTAACTTGCGTTACTGTTCGACAGTTTCTATTTACTTCTTTAATGTAACAATGATGAGATCACAGTCTCATCATTTTCTTGATGAAGCTGTTGTGTTTACCAGCGCTTGGATGCAATTACAACTTATTTGATTATGTACTGTTGAATTGATTACTACCCTGAAAATGGTGCTGTTGGGATTTTTTTATAACTGTTGAAATTTGATGAAATTTGGCAAGATGTATTGTCTTTTCTTATCCTCACACGCGAGTCACGTCATCAACTTGTTGATCATGTTGGAGTAACAGAGATGTCAGTTTTATTATGAAAGAAATTTGATTCTTATAATTATGCTATAAAACTTAATATCAATGACCGATGGTAAGAATGATTATTAGCGACTGTAGTCTAGGTGTGGCTGTTAAGATTGATAACGAGAGATTTTAGCGAAAGATCAACGACGGGGAAGATCATCATACATATATATGCTGCTCGAGGAGCCCTGGATTAAACAGGCTGTGATGTTTCTAAGCTTCTGTAAATCAATGATAATATTGAAGTTGTATGGTCAGAGCTTAGGAGGGTCGGGCTCTGCCGACTAATTAATGGGGGTGAGGGAAGATATTGTCTTTGCAGCTCTAACTGATGATGCTCGATATCGGTGACTCTCCAGATGCTGACACGTTGCAGAAGACGTGTCCCAGAACCTACAAGAAAGGATCAAGAATTTCAGTTGGGATCACACCTCGGGCCTCCGGTCCGAGAATTATCCTGACCTTCGGTGGCCTTTCAGACCACCCCGGACTCACCTCCGAGCTGTCACGAAACCAAGATGCCTCGGCCTCCCGTTCGTTCCCGAGCCTCCCGCTGAGCTCAACTTCCTCGGTCTCACCGACTGACCCACAGGCGCCTTGGCCACAGCTCCGCGAATCTCGCCAGGCGCGAGGTATCCGCTGCCCACGATCCCGCGTTCCATGCCATCACGATCCCCCATTAATGAACCTGTCTCATCATTAATGCGGGATCCCGTCTATCACGCGGGCGTGACGCCAGGGGCGTAACGGCCGGCGTGAATCTCGTGCCCGCCTGCCCATTGCAGCCGCTATATAAACCCCTCTCTCAGACGATTCAGGTAACCCATTTTTTCTCTACTAGGCCGTTACTCTGCCAAAATATCCCGTCTAACTTGATCGTCGGAGGGTTCTCGGTGGTAAAACCACCTCGGGACTTTTTGCAGGTAGTTCGGCCACAACCACACAAAACCCACCGAGATCCACAAGCTCCAGGAGGCAACCCTCCAACTCAATCTCAGCCGTCCATCAGCGCTCGCAGCAGATCAACAGAAGATAATATCTGAAGGAGATCCAGAGCTCTATCAGTTGCCGCCGTCTGTGGGAACCTAGTTCCACTCAACCAAAAGTTCATCTTCCGATCTCGACTTCATGGAAAGCGGTCACCGTGACGATCCAAGCACCAGCCGTCGTCCTCCTCGCAGCGGAGACGAGGGAGAATCCCCTCCTCCCCCGAACTCCATTCACGCCCTATCCGCATGGATAGATCGACTCACGTCCGTCGTGGATGTACTCGTCCGTGTCCAAACGGCCGAGCAAGCTCCCCAGGTCGCCGCTCCCCCACCTCGGGACCGGGACCCCTACACAGAGAGAGAGAAGACTTCGCCCGCGTTGGCACGACCGATCAACGCCTCGCTGTCTCCGTCAGCTGCAGGTCCCCTGGGCCGACATATTCAATGACCCAGTGGGCGCTTCATAGCTTAACTCCGAGGTCTTATACCAGAGCGCTTCGCCCCGAGCCCCATCGCGCCCTTGTCCCTCCCAAGGAGGTGTCAGTCAGCTCGTCTGCGCCCAGGCATGACCGGCACCCACTGCCCCGACGGGGTCACGCGCACGGGACTCGTCACGGCAGCTCGAAGACGACTTCGCCAGGGGACCTGAGGAACCTTATCGAACGGAATCGGGGCCGTGGCCAGGCAGAGGTCTCCGACAGCAGAGGCCAAAAATCAGAATATGCCGAATCATCGGGATACTACGGCCGACTCGACGCCCTCGAAAAGAAGATCGAAGGCATGCATTGCGAAAGTCGTCATTCAAGCGACGGGGCTAAATATGCTTCCGACTCGCTCACAAAGCCCTTCACCGAAGAGTTTCTCGCCGTCCACGTCTCTTCTCGGAACAAACCCCCGAAGGTCTCACTTTTCGACGGGAAGTTCGACCCGAAGGACCATTTGGACGCGTTCACAGCCGGAATGAGTTTCCAGGACTGTTCCGACGCCGTCCAATACCGCGCTTTCCTAGCCACTCTCATCCGCTCCGGACGAGACTGGGTCCGAGGACTCACGCAACGCTCGATCTCAACCTTCGATGAGCTGGCCACCCAATTCCTCGGCCACTTTGTCTGGAACAGACGGCAAAAGCGGACCGTCGACCACCTCTTCACCATAAAGAGCGGGGACAAAGAATCTCCTCGAGGTGCCAGAACAACGAGACGAAACGGTCATTACGGCACTCAGGTCGAGTCTTAGGCATAAGGAGTGGCTACGCTACTTTGCATTAGCGCAACCTAAAACCATGGCCGAGGTAAAGGCCTGGACCGAACATAAGATCTAACTTGAATCCGAGGTGAACGCCAACCTACCTCGAACAGAATAAGCTGATCAGAAGAAAAGGGGCCGGGAGGAGAAAAAGAAGATTGAGCGGCCGAAGCCCTACTCCCCGAAGTTTCAGGAGTACACCCCGCTCAACGTCTCCCAGACAGTACTGCTGGAGGAGGCTAATGGCGAGAGGTTCTTCAAGCTCCCTTAGTCTCGAACAGGATGACAAAGCGCACCCGGGGCCCCTACTGCAGCTTCCACAGGTCGCAGGGCCGCTCTACGGAGAACTGCAAGCAGCTCCGAGACTACATCGAGGAGCTAATCCGCTTAGGGCACCTGACAACGTACTTGCGGGACAAGCGGCAAGCTGACCGTGCGCAAGAACAACGTCCCCCTCCCGGCAAATTGACAATCGGCCAAATCATGGCCATATCAGCGGGGGTATAGCGAATACCGACGAGGCTCAGCACCCCTCACCGATCGAGGGGACTGACAGCCACCCAAGGAAGAAGGCCAGGGCAGCCGAGCCGATCGTTTTTAACGACAAGGACCTCCACGGTATATCCCTGCCCCACAACTACCCGCTGGTGATCACAGCTCGGGTCCACCGCTACGAGGTGCAGAGGATACTGGTCGACTTTGGAAGCTCGGCAGACATTCTATTTTATGACTGCTTCCTGCGTATGGGACTCACCCCGTTAGACCTAAGGCTGACCACCCATGTCTGTTTCCCCCAATCAGAGCAAAGCTCTGTTTGAATTTCAAAAATTCAAAAATTGAAGCAACGCTTCAAATTTTTTGCGCTGCGCGCAACGCGCCACGTGTCAAAAGCTGATATGTCAGCGCAGTGTCCAAGACAGCGCGCCCAATCAGAGCAAGGCTCTATTTAAAAGAAAATTAAAAGAACCAACGCTTTAGATGCGCTGCGCGACACGTGTCAGCGCAGTTGCGCTGCGCGACACGTGTCAGCGCAGTTGCGCTGCGCGACACATGTCAAGCACAGATGCGTTTGCGCCAAACAGAATTAAAATTCCAGTAAGATCTTTCTGTTCTTATTAAAACAAGAAGATTGTCTTCTGTAAAACAGAAGCCCTTAGATCAAAGATCCAACGGTGGGGAAAAATCCCCAAATCACTCAGAGAATGATCTCTTTAACAAATTTAATAAATTAATGGGCACTATATAAAGGCCCCTAGACCCCAATTCAAAAGACAACACAGAGGAATACAGAAACACAGAAAACAGAGAGAGAACTCCTCTAAAGAATTTTGAGAAGAACTCAAAAAAGAGGAAAAGGTAAACCCTTTGAATAAAAAAGAATAATTTCTTCTGAAAAGATCATTGATCTAAGAACAAGATCAAGGATCTTTAATAAAAATAATAATAATAATAACAAAGGTATTGCTTTTTTTATGAACCATTGGTTCTGGAATCTTAAACATTCTTTTCTTGAATCCAAAATTGGATCAAGATATTAAAACAGTGCCTTGCACTTATAAATCTGCACTGTTGCACTCCTGGGTTGGCGCAAGCCACCAGAGAGCGTCACGTGTCAGCACCAGAATAACTTGCGCTATGCGCTTTTAAAATAGAGCATTGCTCTCTGAAATTGGCACAACTCACCAGAGCGCTCCACGTATCAGCACCAGAATAACTTGCGCTATACGCTTTTAAAATAGAGTATTGCTCTCTGAAATTGGCGCAACTCACCAGAGTGCGCCACGTGTCAGCAGCGCAACAGCGCAGCGCACTGCGCTTGCGCTCACCAGAGCGTGACACGTGTCACCTCCACATGCGCTTGCGCTCAATAATTGGCGCAAAGCGCCTGACAGGCTACATGGTCATTATCAGATAACTAATGCACTGCATTATTGAAAAGAAGGGCCGAGCCCAATTAAAAAAAAAGGCCTAACAGGCCTAATAAAATGCCATGCATTATTTTAAAGGGTAGAGCCCAAACAAAGACAGATGCTCTGCATCATAAAAATAAAGGGACAGAGCCCACATCAAAAAGGCCTAGCAGGCTAGAATAAAATGCAGTGCAGGGGCAAAACCCTAGCATAGGCCTAATAGGCCAAAGATAAATAAAAACGTTGAACATTCTCAACTGGACTTAGCCCAATCATGGCCGTAAGTCCTCAAATTAAATTGACTGAGCACGACCGCTCTCTTAAATCAATTTACATCCGGTTCAAGGGTACATCTCCGAACTCCTCTGACACCTATCGTTGTAATCTTTCAACGACGTTAGAGAGGTGACGGGTCCCGACAACCACACATCGATACGGACTGTGGGGTCCTTAAACTCATGGACTTAAGCGTCCTTAAACCAACAATACGGACTGTGAGGTCCTTCAACTTACGGACTTATGCGTTCTTAAACTAATGGACTAATGCGTCCTTAAACACATCCATACGGATGTGGGGTCCTTAAACCCATGGACTTATGCGTCCTTAAACCAAAATATGGACTGTGGGGTCCTTAAACCCATGGACTTAAGCGTCCTTAAACTCGTGGATTAATGCGTCCTTAAACTAATATCCGTCCCCAAAACGGGAACAATGGACCCCTATGTCTCTAAACTGGAAATGGACCACCATGTCCCTAAACTGGCAATGGACCACCATGTCCCTAAACTGGCAATGGACCGCAATGTCCTTAAACTACCTATGGACCACTACGTCCCTAAACTGGAACAATAGAGCCCCCCAAACGCTCTTTTGTCGGATCTAAACGACCCCGTTTAAGTTGATCTTAGCCCCAAATATGGCTAACGTATCCTCAAACATTCAAACAGACTTTAGTCCCAAATTGGACTATAAGACCCCCAATCAACTTTGGTTCAAGGGTACATCTTCGAACTCCTCTGACACCTGTCATTGTAATCCTTCAACGTCATCAGAGAGATGACGGGTCCCGACGGCCATATATTAAATGGACCACTACGTCCCTAAACTGGAACAATAGAGCCCCTAAATGCTCTTTCCCTTAGGTTGATCTTAATCTCAAATCAGACTAACGTATCCTTAACAAATGTTTAAGTTGATCTTAGCCTCAAATATGGCTAACGTATCCTTAAACCAAAACCCCAAACCCAAATCTAAGAAAATACGGATTTGGACTAATCCACGTCCTACGGGCGACGACATAAATTAGTCTCCGTATACAATCCACGGGCAACCACAAACAAAACAAACACCCACGACACGAAGTGAAATTCTGGAGAAGGAGAAAGTTGTTACCGCGATGCGGTAGCGTAATTAACTGCAGGGGCTTGCACCTGCAGGGAAGAGCATCCCCACAATCAAAAACCCCTCAAGCGAGGGGGAATCTAACGAAGTCTGCTATATCGGCCGCATCCGTCCAAACCTCCGATACACGATGCCATAAATCAACTTGGCATCTTCGGAGAGGTGGACGGATAAAACCAAATAGCATCTGCCCCGAATCACAGGAAAGACGTCAATGTCTTGGCCGCCGTTCGGAGAGGAGCAACGTCCTGTCAGGGTTCACCAACCACTCCATCCCGGCGTAAGGGGTAATCACTATCCAATTTAACATCGGCGAGGACGGCCGTACGCGTACTGTGCCTGTAGAATTCATCGTAGCAAGAATCCCGTCGGCCTACAACATTCTCTTCGGCCGCTCTACACTGAACTCTCTCAGGGCCCAGATATCGACCGACCACCTGGCGATGAAATCACCGCTCGACTAAGGCGGGATAGGTCGGGCCTATGGAGACCAACGAACCGTAAAGGTATGCTTTACCGCAACATCTACGTCTGAGCAGCCAAACAATGGTGTTAAGGGCGAGGGTGACATCAGGGGTTCTCTGGACGCTCGAGGCGAGCAAAGAGGGGTCCGAGGGACCCCGGTGGAGCCACTGACAGAGGTCCCCCTCATAGAAGGAGACGACGAACGAACCGTTCAGATCGGGTCGCTTCTGACGGGGACTCAGCGGGACGACCAGGTTCACTTCCTCAGAAACAACTCTGACGTGTTCGCCTGGGCACCTGCCGACATACCGGGAATCAACCCCAAAATCATATTTCACAAGCTCGGGGTAGACTCTGCGGCCCGACCCATTCGGCAGAAAAAGCGAAGCTTCACTCCAACCAAACAAAAGGCAATCGAGGACGAGGTGGACAGGCTCCTCGCCGCCATCTTCATTCAGAATGTGCCTTACTCAGAATGGTTGGCAAACATGGTCATGGTCAAAAAATCAAGCGAGAAGTGGTGCATGTGCGTCGACTTCACCGACATCAACAAGGCCTGTCCGAAAGACAACTATCCCCTAGCTCGGATAGACCGACTCGTCGACAGCTCGGCAGGACACGAGCTACTTAGCTTCATGGATGCCTTCTCCGGCTACAACCAGATCCATATGAATCCGGCAGACGAGGATCTCACCGCATTCACAACGGACCGGGGGGTATACTGCTATAGGGTAATGCCTTTCGGCCTTAAAAACGTTGGAGCTACGTACCAACGCTTGGTCAATCGCATGTTCAAGCCGCAGATTGGCAGGAACATGGAAGTTTGCGTCGATGACATGCTCTTCAAATCGATCTCATCGGACGAGCACGCCAAGGATCTGGGCGAGGCCTTCGACTTCCTCCGCAAATACAAGATGAAACTGAACCCCGCCAAATGCGCATTCGGGGTCACCGGAGGAAAGTTACTCGGTTTCATGGTCACTCACCGTGGGATCGAAGCTAACCTGGAGAAAATCAATGCCATTCTCAACATGGCTGCGCCCAAGACTAATGCCAAAATCATGCGGCTGACAGGGCAGGTAGCCGCTCTGAGCCATTTCATGTCGAGGTCTAGGGAGAAGTGCCTCCCGTTCTTCAAGGCTCTGAGGAAGATTCCAAGGTTCGAGTGGTCGGAGGAGTGCTAAACCGCCTTTGACCAATTAAAGAGGCACCTAGCGACTCCATCGCTGCTCACCCGACCAGTTGAAGGGGATGAGCTTTTGGTATATCTGGCGGTATCCGACCAAGCTGTGGGCTCAGTGCTCATCCGAGAGGTCGACGGAGTCCAGAAGCCTGTATACTATGTGAGCCACGCTTCAAGGATGCAGAAACGAGGTACGCAGCCATAGAGAAGATCGTCTTAGCACTCATCATGGCCTCAAGGAAACTACGACACTATTTTCAGGCGCACACCATCCTCGTTCTTACCGAGCGCCCTTTGGGGGCTATCCTCGCCTCCCCCGAGTCCTCTGGCCACTTGGAGAAGTGGAGGTGGGAGTTGTCCTAGTTCGACAAAAAATACCGCCCGAGGCAGGCCATCAAAGCACAAGCCCTGATCGATTTTATCGTCGAGTGCACCATCCCCTGCAAGGAGCCGGAGTCAACGCCGGCCCCGTAGCTCAACCCTCGGTCGATGGGAAGCCCGACTCCGTCCCTGGTTGGATCCTTTACGTCGACGGGTCCTCGACCGAGGAAGGCTGTGGTGCCGGCCTCATCATTCGGGGCCCGAATGAGGCAGAAATGGAGTATTCTCTGAAGCTCAGGTTCAAGGCCTCAAATAACGCGGTGGAATACGAGGCCTTGCTGGCCGGACTGCGCATAGCCTCCGGACTGAGGCTGAAGATGATTTGGATCCGCAGCGACTCCGCCCTAGTCGTTGGCCAAGTGACCAGCCGATTCGAGGCACGGGAGCCTCTGATGGTTAAGTATCTGGCCAAGATAAGAAGACTGCGAAAGGGCTTCGACGAAGTCCAGGTGGAGCAGATCCCCAGACAGCTCAACGCCCAAGCCGACGCCTTGAGTAAGCTGGCTTTTTCCTATACGGCCAATAACAAGAGGAGCATCCTCTTCGAGGTCTTGCTACGGCCCAGCGTGGAAGACGGGGCGACAATGCTCCAGGTGTATACAGCCTGTGAAGAAGTCCGGGACTGTAGAAAACCCCTCATGGGATTCCTGAGGAAAGGTACGCTCCCAGAAGATCGGGGAGAATCCCGCCGCCTCCGAGCCAAAGCTTGCCATTTCGTCTGAAGCAATGGGAACCTATACAAGAAGTCCTTCACTCAGCCCCTACTTCGGTGCGTCGACACCCATGCAGCCGACTACGTCCTCTGCGAGATCCACGAATGGGTCAGCGGCGCGCACCAAGGGGCCCACACCTTAATCCAGAAGGCATTGCTCCAAGGGTGCTACTGGCCGACAATTCATCAGAACGTCTAGAAGCTGGTCAGGAGATCCAGAGCCTCCAACTCTATGGAAGCATATCTCGCCTTCCCGCTACCGAGCTAACCACCCTAACCTCCCCGTGGCCGTTTGCCTAGTGGGGAATGAACATGATAGGCCAGTTCCCTACCAGTACGGGCGGGCACAAGTACGTCATCTTTGCAGTGGACTACTTCACGAAGTGGATCGAGGCCATTCCCATCAGGAAGCATGATGCCACTACGACTATTAAGTTCCTGCAGAACAACGTGATACTCCGGTTCGGCATCCCAAGGTGTATCATCACCGACTATGGGACAAATTTCGAAAATGAAAGAGTTAAGGAATTCTGCAGCGAATATCGTATCCTCATGAAGTTTGCCGCGGTCGCACATCCCCAATGCAACGGGCAAGCCGAAGTCGCTAATCGGGATGTTCTCCAAGGTCTCCGGATGCGCTTAGAAGGACGCCTAGGCAGTTGGATCGAGAAATTACCCCGGATCTTATGGGCCCTGCGCACGTTGACGAAAACCCCCACCGGGGAAACCCCTTTCAGCCTCTGCTACGAAACCAAGGCAATGGTCCCAGCGGAGATCGGGCTCCCCAGTTACCGGGCCGAGAATTTCGACGACGAAATGAACACCTCTGCCCTCCGAACTAATTTGGACATCTTGTTAGAGAAACGAGACCGGGCTCAGATCAGAGCTGCCGCCTATCAGCAGCAAACCGCCCGCTACTACAATGCGCGAGTCAAGTGTCGCTTCTTTATGACCGGAGATTTAGTCTTAAGGCGGAACGAGTTCGTCGATCAAGGCAAGCTGCATAAGTTTTCCTCAAAATGGGACGATCCTTTCCTCGCCTCCGAGGTCCTGCCCGGCGGAGCCTACCGCTTACAAGACGCGGATGGTCGCAGCTTTCCACGACCTTACAACGCTGAAAGCTCAAGCTTTACCTCTGAATAGAATAGCTATGCATGTATATTTCTTCTTTCACAAAAGCGATGTAAACCTTTTTAAAGTTCTTTCTATTTAAATAATAAAAAGAGAACAATGGGGTATCACAAAAACGAGAATTCCATTCATTCAAAGGTATTAGGGGCTCCTCAGCCTTACAAAAGGAAGATAAAGGAAAAATTTACAACAAAGGTGGAACGGGATCGAGGAAATACTCCTGGTGATATTCAGAGTGGATTTCCGCTAGTCGGGCCCTAGCCTCGGTAGCCCGCTCCTGCCGATACTGCACGCAAACCCGGGACGCCACGGAAGCACCCGACTCTCCGCCCTCTGCGTCTTGGCTCATGATATACCTCATCTTGAAGCACTCCAAAATGAGGGCCAGGGATCGGTCGTGCCTGGCCTTCGAGATAAGGCTGAGCAGGACGATCGAGCGCGCCTTGTCGAGCGCCTCATCCAGCAGCTCCTCGAAGAAAAGATTGTCCAACCCCGGGGACCTCCTCCAAATTGTGTACATCAGCAACTGAAGCAGGGACGACCGCTGAGGGAGAAGCCGTCCGACGTGATCCTCGAGGCGCTTTACCACTCCCCGGTATCCATCCTTGACCAGGGATTGGTCGTACAAGGAAACGCCATCGAAAGTGATGGCCTCTTCGATCGTATAATTGTGCCCAGTCATCCCAAAAAGCGATGCCGAAGCAGTTTCCGTCTCCTTATCTATTTATAACCTAAAACAGAATCCTGAAGGACCCAGATTTACGCGTGCATAGGCGCAAATCCTGGGATCCGCCAAGATCGCTCCAATGCCGCGCCGTCGCGTAGCAGAACTGATGCGATTTCCCGAAACGTTACGCCTCCCCCAAGCGTCCCTGGCACGTGCGGCCTGCGACGGTCGCTCCCCCTAATGTTCATGAGCCAAGGAAGGTTAGACCAAGCCTCCGGATCCACTGAGCAGTCACCCTGCTCGGTCCATCCTTAGCAGGCCATTACTTGGGTTCTTCAACAAAGCAATGCAAATTCTTCTAAGTTCTTTTTATTTAAACAACAAGAAGGACACGAAAGAGCATTGCAGAAAAGAAGAATTTTATTGATTCAAAAAGGTACTGTGGGATCCTTAGCCTTACAGAGAAAAAAAATAAAAAATAAAAAATTACAGCAGCGGGGGAAGGGGTTGCAAGAAGTATTCCTCGTGGTACTCCGAGGAAATCTCCACCAGCCGAGCCCTTGCCGCCTCGGACCTCTGCCTCTGATGCTGTGGCCACGGACGGGCCATAAAGCTCCACGGGCGGGCACCCATCGGCGAGATGCCTCAATTGGTAACACTCGAGGACAAGTGCCACTAAGCGATCCCGCCGACTCATCGAGATCAGGCCGAGATGACACAGCGACCTCAGCTTCCCAACCGCCTCGTCCTTCAGCTGTTCGGACAAGGGGTTGTGCAGCCCCGGCGATAACCTCCAAATGGAGTACATGAGCAGTTGGAGAAGGGGTGATCGCCGGGGGAGCAGGCGGCCGATGTGATCCTCAACCCGCCGGATCACCGCCTGCCGAATCTCCTCGGAGCGCAGCTGGTCGTACAGGTACACGTCCTCGAAAGAGATGATCTCGGGGATGGTGAAAGGGAAAGTGTCCATTCTTACATTTAGGGGATGAAAAAAGGAGTGATCAACACGCCTTCCTTTTTATAGCCCCACAGCGCCCCCAAGAGTCCAACAGTCGCTTGTTTCTCCCACTACTGCACCGCCACGCGGCGGACATCCCGCCTTTCTCGATGAAATCGGAACGACGCTGCTCTTACGCTTTGCCTCCCTCACGCGTTCACAACACGTGTCGCCCGCGACGGTCCCTTTTCCCGATGTTCACACCATGGAAGGTCGGACAGAACCGCGTGAATCAACCGAGCAGCTACTGTTCATATCAGATTTTTGCATTTTTCATACCGCCCAATTTTTATCACATTGCATGTCGGTAGATACTCTTGAGCCGTGTTTGCTAGTCAATTGCAGGATACAGGTTCCCGGTGCTCAAACGGAGAAATTCATGGAAAACACGACAAAAATCCAATTCCTGCCAACCACAGATAAAACACGGTCTCCGCTCTTCATCCGTGTGCTGCCAGATACCAGTTTAGGGAGACAAAATGTCAAATCAATGTCGTTTTCAGGCACAAGGCTCAATGGTAGCACAAGATCCAAGAGATCTACGCGGAGCTCGAGGCAATCATGACAAAATCTTGACAAAAAGTCCACCTTTCCCTCAACAGAAATTCTGGAAAATTCGTGAAGCAATTATGGGAAAATACATATACCAGAAGGAAGCTCACATCAAACCAGGGTCCCACCAAAAATACCCAAGCCCAAGTCATCTATACGGCCGCGGAAGCGCGGCCAAAGAGGGGTATTGGCCGCGCTTGCGCGGCCGTTCTGGCGCCAAGAGTGCAGGGTTTTGGGGGGTAGGTTGGTCTTTTCATGTATGTTCTGTTGGTTGCCCTAGGGTTTCATGTTTTGGCCTATAAATAGTCCAGAAGTTTGTGAAGGAAGGGGTCCAATTCTTGTATTTCTTTTGCTAAGTTTTAGTTACATGTTCTTCTTCCTCTTCTCACCTCTTCTCCATTAAACTTGTAAGTGAGCTTTTGAGTGAAGAGTGATGAATAAAGAAGACCATTTTATTATCATGCTTGTCTCCTTATATTTATGCTTGTTGTAATTTTAATTCGTTAAGTAGTTGTTGTTATTTCCTTGTTATTTCTTTCTTCTCTTTTTTCTTTATCCTTACATATGACAATGATACTTACGCTTGATCCTCGCCAAGGTGAGGTCGCAAATAGTTAGTCGTATTCTTCTAATCTCCTTCTTTCTATCTTCCTCTTTTGTGTTGTTTTATTTTTCCGTATTATGATGTGTGAGTAGTTCATTCTTGTTAGGGTAGGATAAGGGAAGTTTGAGAGAAGGAAATCTCTCTCACTCTGTCCTTTCCCAACATCTTAAATCGACTCCCGTTAACCCAACCACAATCCGCTCCTTACGGCACCCTATCCTACATGATAGCGGTGATTCCGTAGTGAGACCGGTTGTGGTTGGATTAACCGGAGGTTATGGCTAAGAGCCAAGAACGGACGGACAAGCACCAAAAGGAAGACTTATGCGTTGGAAAGCCTAGCTTATACTCGCAAAGTCCTTCCTAGTCGTGCTAATCCCCGTTGTTGCCGATTACCGTAACACGATATTAAGAAGGGAAACGAAAGATGTGGAGACTCCTAACTCAAACTAACCTAATCCTAACCCTAACATGCTCTCTTTAAATATCAACTCAACACATAGATAACTACAAACAAAAATCTGAACAACCGGACTTAACTCGTCGAAAAACACATAGAAAAAGATTCCCATCTCCCTGCGGACGACCCGTACTCAACCGGCTAGCTACGTGCGAAACCGTCTTGATTGCGGTATTTAAACTTAAACTTGAACACGCTCGCAACCTACCAATCAAATGGCGCCGTTGCCGGGGAGACGGTAGTCTATTTCTAAATGAAATTTCGGGTTAATTTGTGAATATAAAAACAACCAAAAAACCAAAAAAAAAATATACTTTGTAGAAACCATCTTGTTATTCTTGATTAGTTTTTGTGCAAGCGTGCAGGAAATACGAAGCTCAAGATCGACGCCAAAGACGTTGGAAATACGGAGTTCAAGTACAGTGCCAAAGACGTGGGAAGATAGACCCACATTTCGCGGCTACACCGCGACGGACAAAAACGAAGCATCCGGTCTACTGTAGAAATCTGGAGCAGATACAGTGAGCATATTAGAATTCCACACATCCAGACAAGTAGAGGAGATCAAACAGAGCCCACACCAGAAAAATGAAGCACCAATTCCTCATTTCCGCCGCGGAACAGCGGCATTAGAGCCTTATTGCCGCGCAACCGCGGCCACTTGGTGTGGTCAGTGTGCCATCTTCTCTCTGTAAGTCCCTCTGCCTCTCTCCACTTCTCTGAACTCCAATAAACTGTGTTTTCTGCAGCTTTCTTTGCGCAAATTCTTCTCCCCTTTCCAATAAACTGTTCTTGTGCAGGATTCTTTGCGCCGCAAATAAAAATTGTTTGCTGTTGATATTGTTACTGTTTTGCATTCTTTAATACGGACTTAAGGGGCTTGAAACCAATCCAGATTGGGTGGGGATTTCATCACCCTTCCCAGGACCCCGGAAATCACTAAAGCATATGCATTGTCCATTGTAAATTAAAAAATACTAGACCTCAGCCCTAAGGACTTCGCGCTCATTAGGAGAAGATAAACCTTGTTTAGAACCTTGCTTAACCGTATATTGTTTACGGGGTGTCTAGGAAAGTGTTAAAGGCGCAACCGCCGAAAGAGAAAGGGTTATTTAATTAAGGAACTTCGCGAAAGCGTTGGACAACCTCCCCTTATCTCTGCACTTACCTGGCCTCGTGATCAGTGTATTTTTAAGCCTGTTTCTCGACACTGTTTAACTTCGACAATCAAGTTCAGGAGCAGGTCTAGTAGACCTAGGTTACCCTAGATCTAGGTGTGATTGTGCATATCTTGTTTGTGATTGCTTAAGCCGTATTTCCGTACATACTTCTGTAAATCTCTTTCTAAAAACAAAATAAAAAAGAAAAAAATCAAAAACTTTTATAAAAACTTGCCCTTTTGTCGCCAAATCCATTTTCACCCAACACCCATCGCCTTTCTTCATTGACGTTTTCTTACCATCACCTTCTCCGCTTTGACTATACTAAACTCGTTTAGTGTATGTCCGCTTGGACTCGGGACACTAGCGCCCGTCTAGTCCGCGTTTCGTTAGTCGCGACCGACTACGCGATCGACTCCGAAGTCGATACTCCGTCCACTCCTCTTTCACCCCTTCCTTTGCCGGCCAACTCCGACGTTGACCGAAATTCTGTTCGTACATCTTCACCTTCACCTTCACCTTCACCAACCTCTTCTTCCGCGATGTCGGGATTTAATCCGAACATCTCGTTGACCACCCCGGGATTGGCTCCACCTCCTATGGAGACCAATCTCCCACCACCTCCGCCTGTTGTAGCGCCGCAGCGAATTGCGCTCCAGGATCGTTTCTACCCTACCCGTTCTGCACTTCCAACCTGCCTTTCTCTTCCTCCGGCCAATGGGGACAACTTTGAAATTAAGCCCCATTTCATCAACATGCTTCCACGTTTTCATGGGCTTGAATCTGAAGATGCCTATATCTTCATAAATAAATTTCAAAATGTCTGTGCCATGATGAAAACCACCCAGCTGTCGGACGATGCTATACGTCTACGGGTCATTCCGTTCACTTTATGCGATCTCGCAGAAAAATGGCTGTATAGCACCGCTTCCCACTCAATCACCAGCTGGGACGAGTTTGTTAAAGCGTTTCTGAAAAAATTCTACCCAAATCATAAGACCGCAAGAATTCGAAATGAGATCAACCAATTCTCCCAGCTTCCTTCTGAACCCTTCTGGAAGTGCTTTGACCGATACAAAGACCTTCTTGTTCAGTGTCCTCACCACGGTATAGAAAAATGGCAACTCTGCCAGACCTTATACGAGGGACTGAACCCAGCAACGAAGCAGTTGCTGGAAACAATCTGTCAGGGCCACTTCCTATCCAAATCTGACGAGGAAGCATGGCAGTTCTTTGACGATCTTGCGGAGCAAACACTACAGTGGGAGAGCACCAGACCGACTCCTTCCTCTTCTTCTACCTCCACTTCTACCGGTCAGTCTAGGGTAGGAATTCACCAGCTTGATGTCTCTATTGCGATGAGAGCTGAAATGGCTGCAATAACAAAAAAGCTTGAAGCAATAGAGAGCAAATTTTCTTCTCCTACCCCTGCCCCTGTTCTCCCCCTTCGTACCATCTGCGCTTGTTGTTCCGATCCTTCCCACTTGACCGAAGAGTGTCCTTACAATCCACCCTCGCAAGGACAGGATCAGGTTAATGCATTCCAGCAAAGACCGAGGAATGATCCATACTCTTCCACCTTCAATCCCGGTTGGAGGAACCACCCCAATTTCGCCTGGAATCAGAATCAGAATCAATTCCAGGGCAACAATTTCCAAAGGGCCCCTCCACCGCAACAACAAGCGCAACAACAAACTCAGTATCAGCAGCCCTTCCAACCCCAACCTTACCAAAACCAGACGAACAACTTTTCACCGAACAATTCCTTTCCACCAAACAACTTTGTTCCGTCGAACAACGATAAGGTTTCCTCGCTCGAGCGAAGTCTGGATGCGTTTGTTAAACAATCGACTCAATCCACCGCCAACATCCAGTCTTCAATCCAATCTTTAGTGCAACACACCGCCGCACACGGGCAGAGCATCAAGACCATCGAGGCCCAGATTGCACAGCTGAACGCGGCCTTGAGCGAGCGAGAGAAGGGGAAGCTCCCGTCCCAGCCACTTTCAAATCCCGGCCACCCACATAATGCACTTGTTGCTCTTGAACAACAAAACCATAATGTGAGTGCCATGACCATACTGAGATCAGGGAGGGTGCTGCAAAACGACATTGGCAAGCGAATCAATGATGACACCCCGGCCGCTTCTTCTTCTTCTTCTTCTCCTGCTTCTTCTTCTTCGTCTTCCGAGCCTATTCTCCGTTCTTCACAAGGCTCTCCTTCTTCTTCTTCTGCTCAGAACAGACCCACTTCTCACTCCACGAAAACACCTATTCTGGGATCCGTTCCAACTCCAAAATCTCCTCCTCCAGCTTTAGACTCAACCAATTTTCAAAATGTTCCATTTCCAAACCGGTTGAGGTCTAACAAACAAAATCCACAAATGGAGAAGATTCTGGAGTTATTTAAGCAAGTTAACATTAACATTCCTCTTTTAGATGCTGTCCAACAAGTCCCATCTTACGCAAAAATCTTAAAGGACTTGTGCACGAAAAAGAGGAAGTCTCAGGTACCCAAGAAAGTTTTCTTGGCTAGTGCTGTGAGTGATGCCCTTACCCAATCTTTACCACAAAAACGGAAGGACCCTGGCTGTCCTATGATTTCAATTACCATTGGGGATAAGAACATCAACCGCGCACTATTAGATCTTGGTGCCAGTGTTAACTTGCTTCCGTATTCAGTATACGAGCAATTAGGCGTCGGAGAGCTGAAACCCACACACTGCACTCTCCAGATGGCCGACCGATCGATCACCCATCCTAGGGGTGAGCTAGAGGATGTGTTAATAAAAGTCGGGGACTTCATATTCCCCGTCGACTTCATTGTCTTAGATACACAGCCTGTAGCTAACCCCCGGAATCAAATTCCGGTGATACTCGGTCGCCCATTTCTCGCAACCTCAAATGCTGTGATCAATTGTCGCAATGGTTCAATGAACCTCTCTTTTGGAAATATGACAATTGAACTCAACATTTTTAGGTTGGGGAATCAGCCCGCCGAACCTAATGCTCATATACTGGATGTCTGCTCGATCCAGGAGATCACACCAGAAGAGTGTGAATTCGAGGAGTTTCTGTTTGAACACGATGATCTTAACGCCACTAGTGCGTGTCTCTTCGAACCTGCTGCTGTTTCTGCGCCCGATAACGACTACGAGTGTTTCACGTTCACGAACGATCTTAGCCGCGCACAACCCGAGTTTGAATCTTTCGACTTTTCGGATGAGTTACCTGAACCATCCGACTCGGTTGCCTACACTCGTTTTGAACCTTTGCTGGAGTCCTTTGAGTTCGAGACCTTTGCACCAGTCTTGCCTTCCATCATTTCACCTCCAACGCTCGAACTCAAGCCGTTGCCGTCTCACCTTAAGTATGCTTACTTAGGTGAGAACGAGACCCTTCCTGTCATCATCTCGGCTTCTCTAGCTCCCGAGCAAGAGAAAGTCCTTCTCGCGGTCTTGCACAGCAACAGGCAAGCTTTTGGCTGGTCCATGGCGGACATCAAGGGGATTAGTCCCCTCATCGTTGAGCATCACATTCATCTGATGGATGATGCCAAACCAGCCCGGGATCCACAAAGACGTCTTAATCCAGTCATGAAGGAGGCTGTGAAGAAGGAGATCGTCAAATGTCTAGATAGTGGTATCATTTACCCTATCTCTGATAGCCAGTGGGTTAGCCCCATTCACGTTGTCCCCAAGAAGTCGGGCATCACGGTCATAACCAACGAGGCGAATGAGTTAATCCCTACTCGCACCCAAACCGGGTGGCGAGTTTGCATTGATTACAGAAAACTCAACGCTGCAA
Source organism: Agapanthus africanus (assembly GCA_030015575.1). Lineage (NCBI taxonomy): Eukaryota > Viridiplantae > Streptophyta > Magnoliopsida > Asparagales > Amaryllidaceae > Agapanthus > Agapanthus africanus. The sequence goes on from CM057349.1 coordinate 426,653,146, forward strand.
CGCGGAAAGACCACTTTCCGCTACCTTTTATTGACCAGATGCTCGAACGATTGGCCGGACATGAGTACTATTGCTTTCTAGATGGCTACTCTGGCTATAATCAAATTCCCATCGCCGAAAAAGACCAGGACAAGACCACTTTCACTTGTCCTTTCGGCACGTTTGCATATCGTCGCATGCCCTTTGGGTTATGCAATGCGCCCGCTACCTTCCAGCGGTGTATGATAGGAATTTTCTCGGACATGGTGGAAAAATTTCTGGAGATTTTCATGGATGACTTCTCCATCTTCGGCGACTCCTTTGACGAGTGTCTGCTGCATCTCGACGCTGTCCTTACCAGATGTAAGGACAAGAATCTCACTTTGAACTGGGAGAAATGCCACTTCATGGTGCGCGAAGGTATTGTCTTAGGACATATCATCTCGCAAAATGGCATAGAGGTTGACAAAGCAAAGATTGAGGTCATTTCCAATCTGCCTCCTCCCCGATGCGTCAGAGATATCCGAGCCTTCCTTGGCCATGCCGGTTTCTATAGACGGTTTATCAAGGACTTTAGCAAGATTGCTAGGCCCTTGACGCTTTTGCTGGCCAAGGACACGCCTTTTGACTTCAACTCGAGCTGTGTGACTGCATTCGAGTCACTAAAACGCTCACTCACTTCTGCTCCCGTTCTTTCTTCTCCTGACTGGACGCACCCATTCGAGATCATGTGCGATGCATCCGACTTTGCCATCGATGCTGTCCTTGGACAGCACATCAACAAGATGCCGCACGTAATCTATTACGCGAGCCGAACCCTGAACGACGCCCAACTTAACTATACAACAACTGAGAAGGAATTCTTAGCTGTTGTATTTGCCTTAGAAAAGTTCAGGCCCTACCTCATCGGCTCTCCAGTCATTGTCTACACTGACCACTCAGCTCTGCGCCATCTTTTTGCGAAGAAAGATGCCAAATCTCGGTTAATCCGTTGGATCCTCTTGCTTCAAGAGTTTGACCTTGTCATTAAGGACAAACGGGGATGTGAAAACGTGGTTGCCGACCATCTCTCGCGACTTCCTTCTTCGCCTTCGCTTCCAATTTCGATAAACGACGTTTTCCCGGATGAACAACTCTTGACAGTATCTTGCGAACCCTGGTTCGCAGATATTGTGAACTATTTGGCCACGGGATTGCTACCGACTGAATGGTCACGTCAGGACAGACTTCGCTTCTTATCCCAAGTAAAACACTTTTACTGGGACGAACCCTACTTGTTCAAGTACTGTCCCGACCAGATTATTCGTCGGTGTGTCCCAGATGAGGAATTCAAGAGTGTGCTGTCATTTTGCCACGACCAAGCATGTGGCGGGCATTTTGGGCCCAGAAAGACAGCTGAGAAGATCTTGCAATGTGGTTTCTACTGGCCACAACTTTTCAAAGACGCTCACGACTATTGCAAGACTTGCTCCCGGTGCCAACACATGGGCCGGATATCCCGGAGGAATGAGATGCCGCTCCAACCGATCTTGGTTGTGGAGATTTTCGATGTTTGGGGTATAGACTTCATGGGGCCGTTTCCCAGCTCTTTTGGGAACTTGTACATTCTTCTAGCTGTTGATTACGTCTCTAAATGGGTCGAGGCTGTGCCCAGCCGGACTAACGACAACAAGGTTGTCGTTAGGTTCCTTAAAGAAAACATTTTCTCCCGGTTTGGGCACCCCCGAGCAATCATTAGCGACAATGGAAGTCATTTCTGCAATAAAACTTTCGAAGCCTTGATGCGGAAATATTCCATAAATCATAAGCTCTCTACGCCCTACCACCCCCAAACCTGCGGGCAGGCCGAAGTTTCAAATCGGCAAATCAAGCAGATACTGGAGAAGACAGTTTCCAAGAACCGTAAGGATTGGTCTCTGAAACTCACTGATGCCCTTTGGGCATTTAGAACCGCTTATAAGACCGACCTTGGCATGTCTCCCTATCGGCTTGTGTACGGAAAAGCCTGCCACCTTCCGGTCGAAATCGAGCATCGCGCGTTTTGGGCGATAAAGGAGCTGAATCTGTCTCTGGAGGACGCGGGCAGCCATCGGAAGCTGCAGCTGAACGAACTGAGCGAGCTTAGGGATGAGGCTTACGACAACGCGGTTGTCGTTAAGAATCGAACGAAGGTGTTTCATGATAAACACCTTGTGCGCAAAACCTTCGTACCTGGTCAGCTGGTACTTCTTTACGACACCCGACTTCACTTCCATCCTGGAAAGCTCCGATCTCGCTGGAAAGGGCCGTATTTTGTGCGGAATGTGTATCCGCAGGGCGCTGTGGATTTGGAAAATCCAAAGGACGGTTCACTCTTCAAGGTCAATGGACACCGATGCAAACCGTACCTTAGCGCCGAACCAACAGAGGAGCTCCTGTTCTTACAGGAGCCGGTTTACCCTGAATGATCTTCCTCTGCTTACCTCCAAACTTCGGTTATCCAGCCACGAACAGTGGACACTGTTCCAAATAAGTTTGGGGGTATGTACAAACCATTGTGTATATATTTGTGTATATTCTTTTTCTTTTCTTTAAAAACAAAAACAAATAAAAATTGTGTATCGCTAACCGACAATTTTGAACCTTCAAACTGATCTCTTCATGCAACGACAGTGAGGACACTGTCCAGTTTAAGTTTGGGGGTACTCTCGGTACGCATTTCTTACCTTCGCATTCATATGTATATTTTGCATCTGCATATTTAAATCCATAAAATCCATAAAAATTTGAAAATTTTCTAAAAAAATATAAAAACTTTTTTGTCAAGTTAACTTGTGGAAGAACTCTGATTCAACATTCGACGGTTTTTGTTTGAAAAAATAGGAATAACTAGATCTTATGTTTGGATTTTGAAAACCTGAAAGATAACTCTCCTTTGAAGTTAACTATAGCTGATATACGTCTTTACATCACACTACACGTGTCGTAAGATTTTGGGAATTAGATGACAAGTCTTTCATGATTAAACTTTTAAAACAGATAAATGATTTTTTGAGGATCAAATAGGTTTGTTCTGAAATAAGTAATGTCAAGAATAGTTTATGAAGTAAAGCGAATATGAAGGAATGTTATTGATGCCGTAATTGGAGCTAAGTCTGAAAAATAACCCATCGGAAACTTGATTGGAATGATTACACACCAAACCCACTAGACACGTCTTTTATCCAAAAAAAAAATATTTGAACTGCCGGTTATATCTCCGTTCGTATTAAATCATCTGATTTTCACGCCAAACTGTCTTTTGTTTTTGGACCTAGGTAACTTGAGTAATTAAGTCCGCTGGGGTGTTTCTACACCTAGTGCCCTAAAACCAACTGGTTTGGGTGCATTGGCCCAAAGCTCGCTAAGAAGCCTAGAAAGTCCAGTTTAAAACAAAGTCAAGCAAGTGTTCTCTCCGAGTTAAAATTCCTAACGGTTCTTTGTGTGAGAATAATCTTGATAAAAGGCAGGCTTTTATAAAAATTTTAGCGGAGATATGAAGGTTTTATTCTATGATAAAGACTATTGCACGTTCACAGAGGTGTGTATGAAATGAAAACAAGAAAAAGGTGGAGTGAAAAATACGACTTAGTTTCCTGTTAAGGAAGATAGAAATTCTGAAGTTGAAACCTTACTGGAAAAGGAAACTTGAAAAATGCTTAACACGTTATAAAACTTATGTGATCCTTTTAAAATTGTTATCTGGGCTTTATTGTGCGACATGACGACTCTAATCAATCCTTCTGGAACTTTACGACACTATCCGCACTGCACGTAAAGACATATAAAATCTGTAGTTAAATAAGATGTGAGGTGTGAAAAATAAAGGTTCGATAGTCTAGACTTAGGATTATAGAATTGTTATTTTCTAAAAACAAAACTTTAGGGTTTGAAACTTAGTCATTTTTACAAACCAACTTGACCGGATTTTGTGGGTAGTATCCGCTGAAAACCCTCAGGAGATAACACTCCTCCTACTAGGGACACCTAGAGGTTTAACGGCTTGTTGCACATGCTCAGTGCAATCGCGTTCCCTGCGAAAGTGAGGTTAGGAAATTTTTTGTGAATAAATGGGCTTTGCTCGGGACGAGCAATTGATAAGTTTGGGGGTATTTGTTCATATCAGATTTTTGCATTTTTCATACCGCCCAATTTTTATCACATTGCATGTCGGTAGATACTCTTGAGCCGTGTTTGCTAGTCAATTGCAGGATACAGGTTCCCGGTGCTCAAACGGAGAAATTCATGGAAAACACGACAAAAATCCGGTTCCTGCCAACCACAGATAAAACACGGTCTCCGCTCTTCATCCGTGTGCTGCCAGATACCAGTTTAGGGAGACAAAATGTCAAATCAATATCGTTTTCAGGCACAAGGCTCAATGGTAGCACAAGATCCAAGAGATCTACGCGGAGCTCGAGGCAATCATGACAAAATCTTGACACAAAGTCCACCTTTCTCTCAACAGAAATTCTGGAAAATTCGTGAAGCAATTATGGGAAAATACATATACCAGAAGGAAGCTCACATCAAACCAGGGTCCCACCAAAAATACCCAAGCCCAAGTCATCTATACGGCCGCGGAAGCGCGGCCAAAGAGGGGTATTGGCCGCGCTTGCGCGGCCGTTCTGGCGCCAAGAGTGCAGGGTTTTGGGGGGTAGGTTGGTCTTTTCATGTATGTTCTGTTGGTTGCCCTAGGGTTTCATGTTTTGGCCTATAAATAGTCCAGAAGTTTGTGAAGGAAGGGGTCCAATTCTTGTATTTCTTTTGCTAAGTTTTAGTTACATGTTCTTCTTCCTCTTCTCACCTCTTCTCCATTAAACTTGTAAGTGAGCTTTTGAGTGAAGAGTGATGAATAAAGAAGACCATTTTATTATCATGCTTGTCTCCTTATATTTATGCTTGTTGTAATTTTAATTCGTTAAGTAGTTGTTGTTATTTCCTTGTTATTTCTTTCTTCTCTTTTTTCTTTATCCTTACATATGACAATGATACTTACGCTTGATCCTCGCCAAGGTGAGGTCGCAAATAGTTAGTCGTATTCTTCTAATCTCCTTCTTTCTATCTTCCTCTTTTGTGTTGTTTTATTTTTCCGTATTATGATGTGTGAGTAGTTCATTCTTGTTAGGGTAGGATAAGGGAAGTTTGAGAGAAGGAAATCTCTCTCACTCTGTCCTTTCCCAACATCTTAAATCGACTCCCGTTAACCCAACCACAATCCGCTCCTTACGGCACCCTATCCTACATGATAGCGGTGATTCCGTAGTGAGACCGGTTGTGGTTGGATTAACCGGAGGTTATGGCTAAGAGCCAAGAACGGACGGACAAGCACCAAAAGGAAGACTTATGCGTTGGAAAGCCTAGCTTATACTCGCAAAGTCCTTCCTAGTCGTGCTAATCCCCGTTGTTGCCGATTACCGTAACACGATATTAAGAAGGGAAACGAAAGATGTGGAGACTCCTAACTCAAACTAACCTAATCCTAACCCTAACATGCTCTCTTTAAATATCAACTCAACACATAGATAACTACAAACAAAAATCTGAACAACCGGACTTAACTCGTCGAAAAACACATAGAAAAAGATTCCCATCTCCCTGCGGACGACCCGTACTCAACCGGCTAGCTACGTGCGAAACCGTCTTGATTGCGGTATTTAAACTTAAACTTGAACACGCTCGCAACCTACCAATCAGCTACCCTGCTTGGTCCATCCTTAGAAGGCCTCTCCATGCCCTCCCACGCTAAGGATTAAAACCCTCACCAAGAGGCAACCGGGCAGTAACCCTGCTCAGTCCATCCTGGGCTGGTAATTTCTTACCCCACGACGCAAGGATCAAAGCCCTCACCAAAAGGCCACCGAGTAGCAACCCTGCTCGGTCCATCCTTGGCCGGTAATTTCTTATCCACCGACGCCAAGGATCAAAGCCCTCATCAAGAGGCCACCGGAAAGCTACCCTACTCGGTCCATCCTTGGGTGGTAATTTCTTACCCCACGATGCCAAGGATCAAAGCCCTCACCAAGAGGCCACCGAGCAGCAACCCTGCTCGGTCCATCCTTAGCAGGCCTCTCCAAGCCCTCCCACGCTAAGGATCAAAGCCCTCACCAAGAGGCCACCGAGAAGCTACCCTTCTTGGTCCATCCTTGGCTGGTAATTTCTTACCCCACGACGCCAAGGATTAAAGCCCTCACCAAGAGGCCATTGAGCAGCAACCCTGCTCGGTCCATCCTTAGCCGGTAGTTTCTTATCCACCGACGCCAAGGATCAAAGCCCTCATCAAGAGGCCACCGGGCAGCTACTCTGCTCGGTCTATCCTTGGCTGGTAATTTCTTACCCCACAACGCCAAGGATCAAAGCCCTCACCAAAAGGCCACCGGGCAGCAACCCTGCTTGGTCTATCCTTAGCAGGCCTCTCCAAGCCCTCCCGCGCTAAGGATCAAAGCCCTCACCAAGAGGCCACCAAGCAGCTACACTGCTCGGTCCATCCTTGGCTGGTAATTTCTTACCCCACGACGCCAAGGATCAAAGCCCTCACCAAGAGGCCACCGAGCGGCTACCCTGCTCGGTCTATCCCTGGCTGGTAATTTCTTACCCACGGACGCCAGGGATCAAAGCCCTCACCAAGAGGCCATCGAGCAGCTACCTTACTCCGTCCATCCTTGGCTGGTAATTTCCTACCCACCGACGCCAAGGATCAAAGCCGTCATCAAGAGGCGACCGAACAACTGGCCTGCTCGGTCTATCCACGTCTAAGTGATCTCCACCTCGACTTCAGGGCCATAGAGATACTGACCTTTCACCGGTCTTTGCACACTTGACAAGTCGTCGACTTCAACTCTTAACTTGACGTGCAATCGCTAGACGAAATACCAACCTGACGTGAAAGCAGTATTGTGCAAATAAAAATGTTTACCAAAAACAAAAGAACACTGCAAAATGGATTTTCTATTCATAAAAATCAGAAGTCTTTACAGAGGTATTCTGGGCTCCCCGGCCTTACAAAAACGCCCGAACGCTTACAAAATTTTGGCGCAAAGAAAATAAGGAGGTGAGGAAGTTCATGCCTCAGGGCCGGGGAGAACCTTGATGAGCCGCGTGTCCATTGCGACCGCCAGGGCGGCATTTTCAGGGTCGGCAACCACGGCGGGAACCTCGGTGCCGGTAGCCAGGGCGACCGACTTATCCCCCATGCTCCTACCGGGGGCCTCTTCCCCTGCAGCGTTTCCAGGGGCATTCCCCTGCGAGTCGTCCTCGAGAGGGTGCTCCTCCCGAAGCTTGTCGTCAGGGAACACCGGCATATGGGACTTGACGGCGTCGAGGGCATCATGCCAAATGACGGCAGCGGCTCCAGCGAGGTCGGCCTAGAACTGGTCCGACTTCTTGTAGCTCTCCACCACCTTCGACGCCAGAAGCTCGGCCTTCGACGCTCGAAGCTCGTCACGCCTCGTCCCTTCCTTCGCCGCCTCATTCTCCCTCCGGAGGGTGTTCGCCGTCTTCTTCAAGATAGCGACGAGCACTTTGGAATCTTCCAACTGGGCCTCGGCGGCTCGGGCGGCCTCTCGGCACCTGGCGGTCTGCCGATTCGCAGCCGCCACCCGGTCTTCAAGAGCAGCGACCCTCTACATCGCCGCCTCCAGCTCCAGCCTTGAGGTCTCCTCCCGCGAGGAGAGCTCGCCCGCGGCCCGCATCGCCGAGGAGATTTCCTCGTCTTCCATGTTGACGACGAGGACGACGTGCTGAAGGACCTGAAGAAAAAAAAGAGGGTTAAAAAGGAAAGGGAGGCACCAGATCACGCGAACAAAAATGCTGAATGAAGAACCAAGTGGGTGCAAACTCTAACCTGAACGACCTCTTGAGCTATGGCCGCCATTTAGGCCTGGAGGGTCCCCGAGGGATTCTGCCCCTGGCCGACCTTTCCATCTCTGAGAGCAGGCTGTCGGCGACGGAAAGCCCCGATGGCACCTCGAAGCGAACCTCCCCATCGTCCACGATGATCGGGGAAGCCGGGGAGCGGGGCGCCGTCTTATGAAACCTCTTGAGGAGCGACGTGGGAGAACCAGTCTCGCCTCCCACCTTGGGAGCCCGGGGATCTTGCTCCCGAGCATGCTTTCAGATCGGCGCACGACTGGATTTTGGGGCCCGGGGCGCGCTTGGACGCCTGGATGGAGTGGCCTCCGGTGGAGCCGGAGCCGACGACGGGCGAGAAGGGCCGGCCCCCCGGCCTTCTTCCTCTTCTTCGTGTCGATCAGGGCTGCCAGAAATTTGCCTAGGTCTATGGGTCCTGCATGAGACAAAAATACAAGGAGTCAGCAATACCAGGAAAAATGAAAGAATGCACAAGTCTAAACAGGTCGCCTGAAAGCTCCTAACTTACCCGCGTACTGGGCGGGGCTGGGCCCGACAGTAGCACATCAACCTGAAGGAGGGTCTCCCACTTCGACACCGCCACCGCGTCGGGATCATTCGACCGACTCACCCGCGGACAGCTGGCCCCTTGCCACTGGGTAGGCACAGGCTAATCCTCACCCTCGGGCGGCGCAACAAACAAAAACTTCTTCTTCCATTCATGAATGGAAGAAGGTACTACGACGATCCCCGACCCGGCAGCGTTCCCCCATTGTTTTCTAAAAGAGATGTATACCCAGCTTGGCTCGCCCCTGCGAGCGCCGGGGTTGTTTTTGTAGCAAAGAGAAGAAACGAGAAGGCTCAGGCTGAAATGGATCAGACTCAATTTCAACCGGACCAGGAACCCAAGGAGGATCTTCCAAGAGTTCGGCACTAGCTGGCCCAGGGCTAACCCAAAACAATTCAACGTCGCACTCACCTCGGGGGAGAAGGGAAAATGCATCCCGGCCCAAAAGGATTTCAGGTACAAGGCAATCTCCTTGCTCCGTACCTGGTCTGCCCTCTCCCCCTCCTTGGCCAGACGAAGCGAATAGTCGGGAGGAATGGGGAAACGAGTCCGAATGTTGGCGAGCTCATCCGCATGCCTCAGCGTGGATGGCACGCCAAGAACACCCGTGACCTGCGCTCTGGGGACTGCCCCCGTCGCACGACCCCGGGGAGTATTACTAACCCTAACTTCCCGAGGGGACTCCGACTCAGAGGAGGAAGATGAAGAAGTAGAAGAGGAAGCTTCAGAAGACTCCCCAGACTCTACCCGGACTGCACTATAGACTCCTCAGAAGAAGGCATCTAACCCGATCAAAGGGAGGTGTCCTCGGGAGATTAAACGCAAGGAATTCGACCTGAGGAGAAGAATGCCGAGCTAACACGACTAGGGACGAGGAAATTATGAAGAGGTAGGAGCCCTAATGGGGATCCCACCTCTATTTATAGCTGCCAGTGTACACATCCTAGGGCTCCGATCGTCTCCCGCCTCTCGCCAAAACAACGTTTCGCAACCAACGGCCTACAACGTTTCACCTGTCGCACTCACATTGGGAACGTCCCATCAGGCGCGGGAACACCTGCGGCACGTCTCGCCAGCCAACCAACGCCAGACACGTAGGCTGTCGCCTCGACGAACGTACACACGATCCGGCGCTTCCCCTTGAATGCGAGATCTCTCCCTTGATCCGCTGACGTCAACAAGAAAATACTACTCTTTGCTCGGGAATGCGCGCCGACGATATCTTCGAGTGAGAGCTCATCCCGGGAGACCGGTCAGACCACTCTCGACCCGACCCGGGAACGGATCGAGACGAGAGTGGGGGGCTAATGATGATGCTCGATATCGGCGACTTTCCAGATGCTGACACGTTGCAGAAGACGTGTCCCAAAACCTACAATAAATGATCAAGAACTTCAGTTGGGATCACACTTCGGGCCTTCGTTCCGAGAATTATCCCGACCTTCGGTGGCCTTTCAGACCATCCCCCGGCTCGCCTCCGAGCTGTCACGGAACCAAGATGCCTCGGCTTCCCGCTCGTTCCCGAGCCTCCCGCCGAGCTTAACTTCCTCGGTCTCACCGACCGACCCAAAGGCGCCTCCGCCACGGCTCCGCGAGTCTCGCCATACGCGAGTTATCCGCCGCCCACGATCCTGCGTTCCACGCCATCACGATCCCCCATTAACGAGTCTGTCTCGTCATTAATGCGGGATCCCGCCTATCACGCGGGCGTGACGCCAGGGGCGTAACGGCCGGCGTGAATCTCGCGCCCCGCCTGTCCATTGCTGCCGCTATATAAACCCCCCTCCCAAACGATTCAGGTAAGCCATTTTTTCTCCAGTAGACCGTTACTCTGCCAAAATACCCCGTCTAACTTGATCGTCGGAAGGTCCTCGGTGGCACAACCACCCCGGGACTTCTTTGCAGGTAGCTCGGCTACAACCATCCAAAACCCACTGAGATCCACACGTTCCAGAAGGCAACCCTCCAACTCAATCTCAGCCGTCCATCAGCCCTCACAGCAGATCAACGGAAGATAACATCTGAAGGAATCCTGAGCTCCATCAGTAACTAAAAAGGAGGTTCTGTGGAAGTTGTTCATAGCGAAATATCTTCGTGCAGGCTTGATGAATTCCATCCAGCAGGGAAAGACGCGACTTCAAGTGCATTTAATGGGGACTAACATCTCTAAATGCATGTATGATGATAGTTGTTGCTTTCAATTTTTTCTTTCTTTCTTTTTTGGTAAAAGGCCGTAGCCAGTAGTTGCTTTTGATTTCACCGCATGAAAGAAGATCAGAGCGTTTTCAGAATTCTATCGATGAGCTTGGTTGTGTTAAAACCATCATCTTACAGAACAGACTTCTGTTCGGTCGTCTACTCAACCAAAAAATTTCTTTCTGTGTGTGTGTGTAGGTAGCAAGATTTTACAGAACTAACTTCTGTAAGGTCATCTACTCAACTAAAATTTTTCTTTGTGTGTGTGAGTATGATAATAGGTCTTGCTTTTTTATATTGAAGGGCTGATAATAATAGGATGTCATAGCTGGCTTGATACCTGGATGTTAGATAAATTTTGATTTCACTAGGACTATTTGAATAGAAGTAGGCGGCCATATTTGTCTTAAGACTCTTAATGTTGATTTTGTATTTAAAAATCATGTCAAATTACACTTTATATTTACTACTATTTTGTTCGTGCGATGTGCACGTGTATACATTAATAAGGAGTTACACATGAGAAGATTTTAGACTCGGATACATATTTTGGAAAATACATAATAAAAGTTGTTAAACTCAAATTTTATATTTTGCAAGATATTACATGAAACATGAAAGAAATTAAAAGATATATAAATATGGAAGAATATAATATGCAACTTTGTAGTCAATTCTTTGAATTAGTGCTTACATATAGCAAATTATCTATTTTCGTCCTTTTACCCTATCATTAGTTTTATATATTCTGCATTGAAATTGAGAAAAATAAAAGGCCACATCCACTTACTAAACCTAAATCATTATTAAAATAATAAATCAACAACCAATGCTTACACCGTTCGTCAAAATAATTCTCGATTCGCAGTAATCGCACTTTTCGAACACTGTGCAATCTTCGTAAAACTATAAATAATCTTTGTTGATGCTCTCCTTCTTGCTTTTTCATCTTAGCATTAAGACCTATCCATTCCAATACACCTGTTGAAACCATTTAAAAGCAAATTAGATTGAAAACCAAAATGAAATAAAATGGAAAGAAAGAAAAATTATAAATTCATGCATCATTAATAAAAATGCAGGAGAGAGAGAGAGAGAGAGAGGAGAGGGAGGGGGAGAAGATAACAGGGGGAGAGAGAGAGAGAGTGTGTGTGTGTAGTCAGTATTTTTTTCTTCTAATTTTAATTACTTTCCATGAAAAAAAGGAGACGGGGGAGGGACAGCGCGGGAGTAGCTAAGAGAGAGAAGTTAGCAAATTATTTCTCGTCTTATTTTTCTTTTATCCCTCCGAGATAAAAGAAAAATTTACTGGCAATTTTGAAACCCCTATCCCTTTAGCACCGTGATAGTAGAGATGTCACACTACAAGAAAATGGGACAAATTTCGACGGTCAATTATTTCAAATTTATTTCGACGTTTGAAGACCATGGAAATAAGCAACAAATAATTGAAATTCCATTGATTTCAGTCAACAATTATTTCGACGCCGTTTTCTCGTGGAAATAAATGTTGACCGAAGTCAACAAATTTTTCCCGTGACCTTCATTTTCCATAGTAAATTTTATTTACCACTATATTTTTTTTCTTCTCCCTCCTAAAATTACCCCTTATCCCCTCCACTGGCCTCCCCACTCCGTGCCAGCCCACCTCCGAGCACTCGATCTCGCCTACAAGCACTCCCTCCACTCCGCCTTCTCCCCTTCTCCTCCACCCGATCCTCCGCCTCCGAGCCCCCTCCTCTCCGAACCTGGCTCCGAGCACTCGATCCCGCCTCCGATCCGCACTCCCCTCCCCCTTCTCCCTTTCTTCCCTCCCCCTCCATCCGATCCATCCTCAAGCCACCTCCAATCTCATACCTCCTAGCCACACCTTCTAGCCGGTCAGTGCCAACAAGCCCCCTCGGCTCCGGCTACGAAATTCAAGTGAGCTTTTCTCTTAATTTAGTTAATTTGTTAATATTTTGTTAATTTTTTAGGGTTTATGGTTATGGTTAGAGTTAATTTTAGGGATTGAGTTAGGGTTACGATTAATTTTTTGGGAGGGTTATGATTATGGTTAGAGTTAGTTTTTAGTTAATTTTTAGTTAATTTCAGTGTTAGGATTATGGTTAATTTTAGGGATTGAGTTATTTTTATGATTAATTTTAAGATTAGGGTTAGTGTTTGGGTTATTAGGGTTAAGGTAATGGTTAAAATTTTGTTAATTTTAGGGTTAGAGTTAATTTTAGGGTTTGGATTAAGGTTAGGGTTAGAGTTAATTTTAGGGTTTGGATTAAGGTTAGGGTTAGGGTTAAGTTAGTTTATTTGTTGAAAATTTTAGTTAACTTTAGGTTTAGGATTTGAGTTAGGTTGTTAATTTTAGTTAATTATAATTAGGAGTGTATATATATTGTTGTTATTTATAGAGAATGGAAGCATATGTAACTAAAAATTTGTGTGCTTGTAAGGTTGATGTCGGCACGATTGCTCTTGTTTTTCGCTTTCTATATACGTCAGTTTCCGGTACACGACTTTATCTATTTTAATTCATAAGCACTAAAATTAGCCTAAGTCATCATACCTAAATCACCAATTAAATATTAATTAAACCGAAAACATAAATAATTGACATACCATAAACCAATTAGCTATATACATGATTTTTTGTTTCATTTAATTTTTTTTGTATGGACATGTGCTTGTATGAGAGAGAGTGTCTGAGGCTTACTTTTATGTAATTTTCGTTGTATGGATGCGTGTTTATTTTAATGAATGCAGATGTTTTGTTAATAATATTGATTGTTTGAGCAATTTACTGTTCAAACTGAAAATTCTAAAACTCTAAACTGAATAATTAAATAACCGACGATACTGAAACGATAACCATCAAAATCAATCTAATTTAAGCGCATGATACTCGATAATAATAAAAAGTAAACCGTTATATATCGTCATCGTATATCTCACAATGAAAAAATATCGCAACTTAGACCCCGTCTATCAGTTATATGCGTACGGTTATCTTCGTGACATAAAACCACGCATGTATTATCAATCTCGAGCGTTAATCATTCTCCATTAACAACCATCTCGTAGTTTATGCGACGAGAATACTAGTTGCACTATAACCGATAGATTTGTCCCGTTTTGGACAAATTAAGAATGTATAATGTATACATTTCCCTGCATACTTATGTTTTTTTTATACGTTTTGAGATGAGTTTCGTCAATACCTTTCGCTGGTTCTCCGTATACAAATATAGTTAAGATGATCATCTCAGTACTATCAGTATTGAGATGTTTATCTCTTCTATTGCAATGTACTCGGAGAACAGCGGGAAGGTGCTACCGAAATTTTCTCGAAATAAATGAAAGCATAAGTGCTGAGAGTGCATGCGTTATATATTCTTAAGAGGATAGAAGCCTTATCCCCGATAGCCGTTACCCTTTGATATCCAAGATAGAACCGTTAATATATCCGGGCACGATAAATCACTAAAATGTATTTCCGAGACACTATTGGCATTCTCTTCTTTGTCTATAACAATCTTGTTCAAAGCCTTCTCAATGCCGTTTAAAATTGCTAATATCGTTACCGATTTGAAAATATTTGTTATGATATAATAAATAATTGTGAACTGTCTTAGGATTTATGTATCGAACAAGAATGGATAAGAATTGGTTAAATAAGAACAAGTTTGGCCCTGAATTCCATAATGGTGTAGAAGAGTTTATGCATCTCGTCAAGAGTGGGTAGTAGTTGGATCCCATGTCCATGTAGAAAATGTTGTGATAGTATAAATGATAGTCGAGGGGCGGTTCGACTGCATATACTTGCTAACGGATTCTGTGAAGGTTATACTATCTGACACTTGTATGGAAAGATTGTAGACTATAGAATCGGTGCACATCGTATGTTGCTGCCTCTTATGAGAACCCCGGCAACCACATGTTTAAATAATGGAATGAACGATGATCCCCCTTCGGATGATACAGTTCCAGATGCCGAATCTGCTAGTTTTTTTAAGTATATGGAGGATGCCAAGAAACCTCTTTACGAGGGTGCGACAATGACAAAATTGGGTTCGATGGTTCGCATATTTCATCTTAAATGCAAGAGTTTATGGAGAAATAAGTCAGTCGATGACCTTCTAAAGATAGAGAAGGAGGTGTTCTCCGCCGAAAACCGTAAAGACAAACGTCTTGCCTGAATTTAGGGACAGATACTATTTGGTTTTATCCGTCCGCCTCTCCGAAAATGCCAAGTTGATTTATGGCACCGCATATCGGAGGTTTAGATAGATGCGGCCGATATAGCAGATTTCGTCAGATTCCCCCTCGTTGTGAGGGTTTTTGATTGTGGGGACGCTCTTCCCTGTAGGCGCAACCCCTACAGTTAATTACGCTACCGCATCGCGGTAACAACTTTCTCTTTCTCCAGATGGTCATTTTCTGTCGTGTTTGTTTGTTTTATTTTTGGTTGCCCGTGGATTGTATACGGAGTCTTATTTATGTTGTCGCTCGTAGGGCGTTGATTAGTCCAAATCCGTATTTTCTTAGATTTTGGTTTGGATTGGTTTAAGGATCGTTAATCTCGTTTTAGATTAAGATCAACTTAAATGCTTGTTAAGGATACATTAGACTAAGATCTAATTAACGGGGGTTTGGGATCATTTTTGATCCAATGAAAGAGCATTTGGATTCCATCATTTTAGTTTAGGGACATTGCGGTCCATTGGGTTTAAGAACATCATAGTCCATGAGTTTAAGGACCTCATAGTCCATAGTTTAAAGATATCATAGTCTATAAAGTTTAGTTTATGGAGGTTACGGTTCATTGGGTTTAAGGACATCATAGTCCATGAGTATAAGGACCTTATAGTCCATAATTTAAAGACATCATAGTTTATAGGGTTTAAAGACATCATAGTCTGTGGGATTTTGGTTTGGCGGTTTGGGGATGTGCCAAAAGTTATTGGTTATTGGGACCCTCCATCTCTTTGAAGACGTTGAAGAATTACAACGACATGTATCAGAGGTATGAAAAGATGTACCCTTGAATAAATGTTGGTTGGGAGATCTATAGTCAGGTTTGAGACTAAGACCAATTAAAAAGATTGTGAGCACATGGGCTCGATTAATTTGAATTAGGGACTTATGGACAACTTGGGTTCAGTCCACTCAGTTCTGAATAAAGTGTTTAACATTTGTTTGGGTTCAGCCCCTTTATTCAATAATGCTGAGTTTTGATTTGGGTTCTGACACCCCATTTTCTTTTTGTCTTTTATTGAGTGTTGAACACTTATTTATGGTGCTGGGGCCTTATTTATACAGCGCTTTGTAATTCCTTAGCGTCCATGTGAGGAGCACGTGGAGCGCCTGGCGCTGAGCGCCAGACTGGGGAGCGCTAAGATGCTTCTTGTAAAATAGCGCCCATGTGAGGAGCGCGTGGAGTGCTTGGCGCTGAGCGACAAACTTGGAGCGCTACGGCGCTTCTTATAACAGGGCGCCCACGTGAGGAGCACGTGGAGCGCTTGGCGCTGAGCGCAAGACTTGGAGCGCTACGGCGCTTCTTATAAAAGGGCGCCCATGTGAGGAGCACGTGGAGCGCTTGGCGCTGAGCGCCAGACTCGGAGCGCTACGGTGCTTCTTTTAACTTAGAACGCTAAGGCGCTTCTTTGACAACTCTGATCAGTTTTGTGCTCTGAGAATTAAATTCTCGGTTTATAAGAGATTTTGTCCCATGGATCTAAGAACTGAGTTCTTCTTTTATGACGAAATTCTACGATCTCTTTGTTTCTTGTGAAAGACTTTGTCTTATAGATTTATGATCTAGAAAAGAACTATGTTCTTATAATGTGAGAGTTAAACTCTCAAATATGGAGGAGATGTTATGGTCTCTCTTCTTTTTCCTCACCTTGAAGAAGGTTCTTCTTTTTAGAGCTTGCTCTTCTCTTTTTCTTTTCTGAGAACTTGAATTTTAGGGGGGGTTCCTCTGTTTAAGACTTGAAGTCTTAGGTCCTTTTTATAGGGGGGCTGATTTGTTGAATCAGTTAAGGAAATCTCTCATTGAGAGATCTGTGATTGATTTGGGGGATTTTTCCCACCGTTGGATTTTTGATCTAAGGGCTTCTGTTTTACAGAATATAGTTTTCTTGTTACTAATAAGATTAGGAAAATATTTTCCCATACAGGATTTATTCTGTATCTTGGTGATTTTTAATCACCATTGGATATTTGATCCAACGGTGCTCTGATTTACAGAGCACAATCGTTCTTATTTAGAAAGATTTGAGGAGTATTTCCTCAATCAGAATTTAATTATGTGTTTTCGTGATTTTTAATCACCATTAGATATTTGATCCAACGGTAGAGAACTTTTAGTTCTAGTGCTGGCGCTTTCGTGCTTTGCACGTGAGGCGCTATCTCAGAGTCTTTGACTCTTGGCGTTAGCACCCTCGTGCTTTGCACGTGAGGCGCTGCCTCAGAGTCTTTGACTCTTGGTGCTAGCGCTCTCGTGGCGCTGTCTCAGAGTCTTTGACTCTTGGCGCTAGCGCTCTCGTGCTTTGCACATGAGGCGCTGCCTCAAAGTCTTTGACTCTTGGCGCTAGCGCTCTCGTGTTTTGCACGTGAGGTGCTACCTCAGAGTCTTTAGCGCTGGCGCTCTCGTGCTTTGCACGTGAGCGCTTCCTCAGAGTCTTTGACTCTTAGCGTTGGCGCTGGCACTTTTGGCGCGAGCACTCTTATGAGGCGCTGCCTCATTTCAAATTTCAAATTTTGAATAGAGCTTTGCTCTCTGATTGGGGGAAACAAATGTCCCCCACCGTTGCTCTCACGTGGCTTACACGTGAGTGCAGCGGTGGCAACTTTTCCACCGTTAGATCAACTTGGAAGTTGGATCAACTTCCAGCGCCTATGAATAGGGCATTTGGCCTTTGAGATGACTGCTTGTTCATCTTCCTGTTTTCTTGTTTTCTCTGAGAATTGAATTCTCTCTTCAGAGCATAGCTCTCTACCTTAAGAACTTCTTAGAGTCAAAACTCTGCCCAAATTTGGTAAGGCTTGAACTTTTTAACAGAGCTCTGCTCTTCTCAGATCGTAGATCTAAAAAAATGTTTTAGGGTTTTACCCATTAATAGAGTCGTGCTCATCTTTAGATCATAGATCTACAAGATATAATCTTTTTAGGGTGATTTTAACTCATGAACTGAAACACTGTTCATCTTTCATGAAGAACTCTTAGAGTTTGTTCACAGATCTTGAAGATCTTAGAGTTTTTACTCTGCAAAAAGCTTTGCTTTTTTAGGGTTTTGATGGATGATTCCATCGTTTTCACAAAGCGCGGCTCTTAAAATTTTTAGGAAATTTTATTCCTCTCATAATTAGAGTTGGCAGATGTCACTCCTGTCTGCAGAGCCCTGCTCTTGAGGGAGTTCAACTCCTTGGCCCGAGGAGCCTCTCATTAAATGAAAATCCTTTTAGGATTTCCTATTTAATGAGTGACTGTCTCATCAATGATGAGCCGTCACCTTGATTTGGTGGGTCCCCTTTGGCCCCTTTCCACTGCATTGCAGTGTGGTACAAATTTTAAGTACTAAGTGTTAGAATTTGGACTGTAGCATTGACAGCTAACCCTTGTTCCTTTTCGCGCAGGTACTATGTCTTTCGACTCTTCTTTACCCTTCGTTTGTCCGGAGAGCGCATTTGCTGATGCGCCCGTAGACCGGGAAGTTTTCGCGCTGATTAGAGATCATGACCCGGAGCAAAAGTCTCTTCATCTATGGGGATCGTGGTATAATCAAATTATCCAGGGTCGGCATAGCTTCTCTTGTGCAATACCCTCAGAGCCCATCTTAGCGATTCATTATGCCGACTCACCCCCGGTGAACTACACTGTAGAGGAGGTCAACTGGACCTCAGAGGGTTACCTTCAGCCTTCTATGGCTTCGATACCCGTACAGCCGCTGATGGCTTTGGATATTTTGGGGCGGCGTATATGTCAAGGCGAATCGTGCCCCTGGGGACAACCGTATATGATTGGCTTGACTCCTCGCCATTCAGCCGGGTATCTGCAGTGGGCTCGGTACATCTTATCAGCGAAGAAATCACTGCTGCTGAAACTCGGGTTGTACCCCGCAGTTTACGTGTCTTTTTTCCAGTATTCTACGCCTCTTGTATGGTGGGTCAAAGCTTTTCTGGAGCAATGGCATATTCCGACTCACACCTTCCTTCTGTCAAACCGGGAAGTTTCAATCTCCTTGGAGGAATTTGCGGAGATCTCCGGCTTACTCGTCACGGGAGAACATTACGAGGAGCTGCTTCCTCCTGACGAGTACATCTTTGCCACCAAATCAGTGGTGATGGGCCTTACCACGGAGAACGCCATTTAACACTGATTCCCAAGTCTAATCAAGGTGTTGAACATCTATGAAAGTCTATTTATAGAGTCCGGAAGGCATGGAGTCAGCTTCGTAGACTTCATCGCTCGCTTTCTTCATCCGGAGGCCTTATCAAAGCATGCTGAGGTGTTCGCCAAGCTTGACGATCCGTTTGGTTTTGGTTTGGATAACCAGCCGACGGCGGAAGCAGATTTGAAAAGCTTCTTTATTCCGAATACCCCGGTCATTCCCTTCGCAGAGCTTGCTGCTTCAAATGTTGATGAAGAGACGTTCTTGCTGGGGTTCATTGGCTTGTGGTTGAACTGGTTCATGCTTCCGATGCACTCTCGTTATATGAGGTCGTCAGTTTTCTACCCAGCCCACCGCATGGTTGCGGTAACATGAGTGGCCGTTGGGATTGCTGGGCTGGCTCACTTGTATCATGGCCTTAGCTTAACGGCAGACACTACTCAGCCGGGGGTACAGCCCGTGACTCTCCCACTGCACTATTTCGCATCCTGGATCACAAAAGGCCCCGCTTCTTCGACAGTTATAATTTCCCTCGGATTATGCACTTAGTCGACGCTTCCGCTTTAAATCCGTCGCAGCGGGAGGCTCGGGGGCTGGTCCTTCGCCCGCGTACAGTTAGAGATAGCATGACCTTCGTCGATAAAGTTTTAACTGTCGGCAAGGAATCTACAAAAACGGTGAAGCCGCTGCGCGACACCTTCAAAGACGAGGCTCCTACCTTGACGACTCGGGAGATTCTACATCTATACTTGATTAGGCCAGGCTTTTTAGTCTTCAAGCAAAGGGTTCTGATCTTGTGACCGATGCGAGTAAGAAAGAAGTCTGCTAAGAAGTTTAAGAATTTACCACCTCAACCGGGGAATCACCTGAGAGGTATAACCCGCACCGTTTCGCTCAACAATCTAGCTACAATCAAGGTGTCCCGGTAGAAGCCTTTTTAGTTGAGCCTGTCGCTACAGAGGAGGACATCCGCAACGCGCTACACCATTTCATACGGCTGAACACTGGGTCCAACTTCTTTATCAGCGAGCCGAGCTGCGTTCCGAGAATCTCGAACGCATACGTGGCATGGTACTCACATGCAACGAGTGCTGTCATTAGGGAAGAAAGCCGGTTACTGCTTGATCGTAAGGGTGCAGCCCCTGCTGGTAATCCTGCTGTCCCCTTGAAGGAACGGACCATTGTTCATCCTTCCGTAAGAGAAGACAGTACGGTTGTGGTACCGCGCACCTTCCATGATAAGTCTTTACCTCGTGTGCCTGTAGAAGCGGTGGCTGCAGCGTCTCCTGAGTCTGACGTGGGTACGGAGATTGGGACCCGTCGCCTAAAGTTGCCCGCCAAGCACAAGTTCCTGTCGTCGACTGCCGGCGCTCGCTCATAGAAAAAGAAAAAGTCACTCTTTTCTGCTGACGTTGTACTCAACCAGGAGTCCCATGCTCCTTACAGCGAAGGCTTGTACGAGTACGGGACCAATGAGGGTCTATTTATTGCGCCTGCAGATGATACTGATCTTCAAGCTGCCCTTGTGGCTTCCGAGCGACTGGTTCGCGATGAAGCAGCACTGATCACTATCGCACAGTCAGGTATATTTCAATCGCATCTTTCCGCGGTTACTATTTTCTTATTATGCTTTTACTGACGCTTCTTCTTCAACAGGTATCTCTGCCGAAGAGGCTCTCGTGGCCTCCCTCAAAACATTTGAGGAGGAAGAGAGGCTCCGCGCTTCTTTGGGTCTTGGTATACTTTGGCTCATTGTGGCCCCATTCCCTTTTTTCTTTATTCGTGGTCTGATTCCCTCCTTTATTTGATTGCAGGGACTACCTTGACTCGGGTTATTCCAAGTGCGGTGCCGATCCCGAGCGGTGATGTAGGGACGTTGCCAGAGCCTATTATTGTGGCCCCAGCTCCCTCGACAGTACCACAGGAGGCTTCACTTAAGCAGCCGATGACGGACGCCGTAATGGCTCCAGAGGCAGCTCTTGGTCGGACGATGACGTCCCTTTGACAGAGGTCTTGAGGAGATCGCTTCTCACTGCTCAGACCGAAAAGAAACGCAGGAAGCGCACAGTGAAGGAGCGTGATGCCGCTCTGGCTGTAGGTGCAGGCTCAAGCACTACTCCATCTGTCGCTATCCCCTTAGAGGGTGCTCTCGTTGTCCTGTCTACCGCCCATAGACAGGTTGCGCGTGCGGTTTGGGAGGCGGCCGAGAATCTTTCGCGAGGTAACGTAATGCCTGGTCTTTTTACTAGAAGTTGATCTGCAAATTCTCATACATCATATTCCGCTGGGCCAAGTCCTGGCGATGAGATGGCAGGCGAGATAACGGCGACCACAGAGCCCGAAGCGGCTACTCCCTCTCGGGAGTCAGGGACTGGCCAGACCGCCACTCTTTCCCCTTGTGGTCCCTTGCTATCGGCGGGCATCACGAGTATCACGACGGTCCTCGTCGAATCGGGGGACGAAGCCATGGGCGCAGAGACTACTCCTCTGAAAGAGAGCGAAGAAGCTGCAAAGCCCGGTGATGCTTCCGTTGCGGTTTTGGTTGGTGACCCGTCAGGTAAGTCATGAATCACTGTTCTTTTTTATTTCACAACCTCGCTCAGCTTGTTCTGACAATGTTT
Source organism: Agapanthus africanus (assembly GCA_030015575.1). Classification (NCBI taxonomy): domain Eukaryota; kingdom Viridiplantae; phylum Streptophyta; class Magnoliopsida; order Asparagales; family Amaryllidaceae; genus Agapanthus; species Agapanthus africanus. Next base: position 426,674,763 of record CM057349.1, read on the forward strand.
TGTTTGTAGGTGCGGCGAATGCTGAGATCGTGCCATCTGAAGCCCCTCCGGTCGCCGCTATGACAGTTGTTGTTCCCTTGCCTTCTCCTATGTCCTCAGAGATGCTGGAAGGTATAAGTTTGCTATTTATCTGTTTCACTGTAGGTATCTCCATCCTTATACTGAGAGCATATTGTCACACTTTGCAGGAGTTCTTTTTTACCATCTTTATCAGGTGTTGAACCCGCATTTCTCCTTCCAGTCGGACGTCATCCCACCTGCTGGTATTGGTTAGTATATCTTTCAGCTATTGTTCCCTCCTTTCTTTTTTATGAATAGCCGTATCGTTGCTAAATCTTCCTTGTATTGATCGCAGTGCCACGGATCGGAGGAGGAAACGAGGGGATAGCTGCACCTCCGGTACTCCCAATTCTGCCATCAGCCACAGCCGGTATAGTAGATTCCATCGCTCGTGTATTCTCTTTATTTCTTGAGCTGACATTTGATCATAACTTGTTTTGCAGCAATCGCACCAGCTCCAGCTCCCTTTGAGTCTCGCATCTTAATGCCAGCAGGGCCCTTTTCTAGACGTCCATCTTCTAGGGGCATTGCGACGAGCCTGCGAGTGTTGAGCGAGTTCGTCGAGAATCTTGACGCCGAGGCCCTCGCATCTGCTGCAGACTTTGCTGCTGAGGTTAATCCCATGTTGGCGACGCTCGTAAACTTTCATGATGAAGGCGTCGTCGAGTCTTGAGTCAATTACTGCAGGAAGATCGAGGCCTGCCTGCATGAGATTGAGCTCAAGCGTCCTGCTTCCGAGATTTTGGCTTTGAACGCCCAGCGAGTTGCATGGGTTGAGCAGAGTGTTCCTTTCATCCGCCATTTTGAATGAGAGATGACATTGAGGCGAAAGGATCATGAGGTAGCTTCAAGTGAATCTGCCCGGTTGCGTGCCCAGGTTGAAGCGAACGTGCGCAGTTGAAAGCTGTCTTTGACAATCTTCAGCGGTGCATTTCGGATGGGTTGACGCTGAGATGGGCGCTTGACTTTGCAGAACGGGTTGTGCAGGACTGCGAAGCTGTCATGCTGGGGACTGAAGAAAAGCTTTCGTCCTGTTTGCAACAGCGGGCCCGAGTCGAAGCTGAGCTGGCTGCGGCGGCTAACCATGAAAAGGAGTTGAGAGGAGTGCGCAAGCGGCTTGCTGATTTGTTGAGAACGCCTCCTCCTCAATAACTGTCTTTGTATCGAGTGAAAATTTGTAATCTATGAATAACATGTATTCATTCATTCATCATTTTTTTTATGATGTATCTTATATTCAATTGAATTTATGAATAAAAGACACATTTTTTATCTCCTACTAGCGCCTTCTTTTCTCTGTTGTGTCGTTGGCATGTTACTTTAGCAAGTGTGGCTTGTAGATGATGAATAACGGTTCATCTTGAACTCTTTGTGAGGTAGCGATGGCTTAGGAAGCAGGTTCAGGCCTACCGCCTAAGACTTTTCAACTTTATGAGCCGTGAGGGTCTCATAAAGACTTTTCTCCATATGAGTCGAGAGGATCTCGTAGGTGTATTTTCTCCTTAGGAGTCGTGAGGATTCCTGAGTGCGTTTTCTCTTAAGAGTCGTAAGGATCTTACAAGAGAATTTTCTCCCTTATAAGTCGAGAGGACTCGTAAGTGGCTGTTTCCCTCCTCGTCGATGTTCGACTTCGGAGAGTGTGGCCCATAGATAGTCCATCTTGACCTCCTTGCAGGACAGTGATGGCTTAGGAGACAAGGTTAGGATCTGCCAGCTAAGACTTTTCAACTTTATGAGCCATGAGGGTCTCATAAAGATTTTTCTCTCTACGAGTCGAGAGGATCCCGTAGGTGTCTTTTCTCCTTAGGAGTCGTGAGGACTCCTAAGTGCGTTTTCTTTTGGGAATCGTAAGGATTCCACAAGAGAATTTTCTTTATGCGCATGGACACTAATTTCCCCGCAGGTCGAGACGAATCGAGAGATTCTCGCAAAGACGCTGATTTCCTTACGAGTCGCAACGAATCGAGGAGTTCTCGCCAAGGACGCTGATTTCCCTGAATCGAGAGGTTTTTGCCAAGGACACTGTGTTGGGGTAAAAATTTACACCCCGGTTGACCAAGTCAAAATCAAAGTCAACCCCAAGCCAAGTGGGCCCAAGCCCAGATCCAGTGGGCCCATGTCCGGGTCGAGCCCGAACATGAAGCGGCCGGCCTCCCCCCATGCCAAGATAAAAATTTTGTAATAAATAATTTTGTTGTATTTCTTTTATTTTTATTTTATGGATAAATGTAAGAAAAATAGGCATAAAGCCAAATTTTTGTAAAGCCCATGGCTTATGTGCAAAAAGAAATGGCACATGAGCTATGGGATAGGCAAAATGCCATTTTGTGAAGCCCAAGGGGCTATGTGTAAAGTGTATAGCCTATAAAGGCAAAGATAATGAAATATCTCAACAACTTTTCTCTCTCTCAAAATTTTTCAGATCTGAGATCTTTTCTCCTTCTTCAAGGTTCCAAAACCTTCTTTTTTCTCTTGAATTAAATCAAGAGTTTTACTCTTCTTTTTATAAAACAAATTAGTTTTTCACCACAAAACCCATAAAGGGGAACTCAGATCTTCCATTAGATCTCAAAAAGAAGAGATTTTTAAAAAATCTCATATCTCTTGATCTTCAAGATCCAGCTAACAGAGGAGGAAGAAGAAGAACATCTTTCACTAAACCCAAAAAAACACTCAGGAGTCCAACTCTTCTCTGATTTCTCTTCCGAGAATTATTTTTTTAGGCTCAAAGCCTCTTTTTCTCGCCGGCGCTCAAGCGCAGAGCGCCCGCGTGCCGATACGTGGCGCGATTGCGCTCAAGTGCTCAGCGCTCGAGCGCAAAGCGCCCACGTGCCGACACGTGGCGCGATTGCGCTCAAGCGCAAGCGCAAGTCGCCCCGGTGCCGACACGTGGCGCGCTTGTGTTCAAGCGCAAGCGCTAGAGTGCAAGTCGCCCGGGTGCCGACACGTGGCGCGCTTGCGCTCAAGCGCAAGCGCAAGTCGCCCCGGTGCCGACACGTGGCGCGCTTGCGTTCAAGCGCAAGCGCTAGAGTGCAAGTCGCCCGGGTGCCGACACGTGGCGCGCTTGCGCTCAAGCGCAAGTCGCCCCCGTGCCGACACGCGGCGCACTTGCGCTCGAGCGTCAGGCGCTGAAGCGCAAAACGCTCACGTGCCGACATGTGACGCGCTTGCGCTCAAACGCAGAGCGCCCACGTGCTGACACGTGGCACTCTAGCGCCTGAGCGCACAGCACCTAAGCGCACAGCGCCCAAGGTGCTGCCCCCACGCATCCTTTGGATGTATTTTCCCCTTTTTATATATATACATGTATATCTATACATATGTATACATATGTACATACACACATACTCCACGACACTGTCCCTGTTAGAAAAAAATTTCTAACGGGGCGCTGCCCCGCACCCCTCAAGGGAGCTCTAGCCCCTTGACCCCCAGCTCGCTATCCGGGTAGCGGGACCCCCGTAAAAACTCTGCGTGGCTCCCGATATATTTAAAAACCCCCTCCAAAACAAAACACACGTACACTACACATTGAGTTCGCATGACCAGTTTAACCCGTTAATCGGAGGTTCCCTCGCCCCAAAGGCGAGGGGTAATTAACGGCAGCTTAGTCCGCGGCTGCCGGAGATTCGGATCCCCGTAATCATTAAACCCCGGCCTACCCTAGGCAGGGAGAATCTGTAGTACGCCTGACAAGCGCGCACGTATTCCCATCTCAATGGGGTGACGAATAACACCCGACAGATTTTGGCACGCCCGGTGGGACCCTTCTCTCCTCCCATATTTCGGGTTAAACGTTCATGCGAACTCAATCAATATACATATCGATTGCCTATACTGAAATGATGTTTTCTTTTCGTGCAGCAATCAACTTTCAACGACAATGTCTCCCAAGACGAATTCAACTTCCAAAGCGACCCCAATTCCGTACGTGGTCAAGATCAACGCTCGTGTGGTTCTCCCCGCAAGCCTCAGTCGACAGTGGGAGGAACCGCCCCGCCAGTTTGGCTCCGTCATCATCTGCCGGAAGCGCTATCTGGCGGAGATCCCGGCGGAACAGGTGGCCAAGTCGGTCTCAAGGGGCAAAAGGCCGAATGTCGTGATCGCCAAGGCACCACAACCGAAACTTAACACGGTGTCTGAACGATTCTCTGGTGCTCCAGCAGGGGGCAAGAACTCCGGTACAAAGGGCAACATCAAATGTTGCGGACGAGCTCAGGCGATGACTCCAACAAATGCACAATCGAGCGTATCTCCAAGGCCCTCCATCGCCCGGTCTGCGGCGTCTTCCCAAAGAGCTGAAGTCTGCCAGGTGCTTAGAACAGAAAAGTTAAGGCAGAAGCGGCTCAGGTATCGAGCCAATAAGAGGGCCAAGGCTTCGGCCAAATGGAATCGTGTGAAGTTCCAAGTGCAGGGTTTCCCGGCGACGACGGCTGAGTCGGACGTAAGAATCAGCAATTCCTTCGAGCCTCTGAAGTGGGTTCAGAAAAATGCCATAACCGCCAGAATCAAGACGACAGCGGTCCGAACAGTGCTATAAAGAGACGTGTCCCGGCCCCAACAGAAAAAGTATGACACTGTCTCTTCAAGAGTCTATCAAGCACTCTGTGCCGCACGAAAGCAGCGGGGCAAACCCAGAAAAGAAGCGCTAGCACCATTCAAGAACCTGGTTAGGCCAGCCGCCTTCAATCGACTACCAGCTACCGAAACAAGGGGGTCAAGACAGCGAGCCGTGAAATCAGCTGCTAATGATAGAAAGACGGCCGGATATATCATCCATACGGTCTATATGGCGGGCGGGCGCCTCAACGACAACCTTCGCAGCAAAAGCAAGGATGGAGCCACCACATCCCAAGCCCAATCTAGCCTGAATGTGGTTGCCGCTGCCCAAGAACAGCCTCCCCCGCTGGATGAAGAAAACCCTCTCGATGAGGATGATAGGCAGAAAGACCCCTCGGTCCATGCAGAGTCAAGCTCGGACAGCGAGGAAGAGCCGACTTTCCGCCCCAGGACTGCGGAGCAAGAGCTGCTTCAAGAGCTTCGAAAACAGCTCAGGAGCAAAGATAAAGAGATGGCCAAGCTTTATTCGAAGATTGACGACTTAACGAACGTGGTGATGCAGCTTACAGCTCAAATTGCTCGAGCGCCTCCCAATCAAGCACAAGCCGCTACTAATCAGCCGGGTGATGACAATCCGAGGCAACCAATGCCTGTTCCTTCGGGTCCAAGACTGGTCGAGCCACATGAAAGCCGGCCACACTCCGCTTCTGGGGACGCCTTGGCCCCAGATAGCACTATCCCGCTAACACAGGATTGGATAATGGATTTGGTCACCAGCAAGGTTAAAACATTGGTGGCCGAAGCTGAAGCTCAGAAAGAAATCGGCAGTAGTGGGCGGCCATACCCCGCGCAGTACGATCTGATTGAGTTCCCAAGCGGCTACGTCATTCCTAAGTTCGGAAGATTTGATGGAACGGGGAATGCAAATCAGCACGTTGCCCACTTCAAAGAATCGTGCGGAAATACATGGGGCAATGACGCGCTCCTTCTTCGTCAGTTTGTCAACAGCCTGACCAGTGTCGCTTTCGACTGGTACGCGAGCATACCAGACGGGTCTGTCATTACCTTTGCCCAAATGGAGTCTCTGTTCCGGCAAAGGTTCATGAGCGTCAGTGATAAAATCTCCATTGCCGACTTTGTGAGGACCAAGCCGGGGAAGAATGAATGCAACACTGACTTTATCGCCCGATGGCGTAATCTCACGGTCAAGTGCGAACCGCCGCTGGAGCAGGACCAGTCCGTCAGCCTTCTCATTAGGAACCTCAGCAATTGGATGGTCCCATTCTTGTGTACAGCGGGCCTCAAGACATTTCAGGAGCTAACCAAGAAAGTACAAATGCTAGAACGCTCGAAGCAAGAGTCCCCGCCGGACTCTCAGAAAGGCAAAACTTGGAAAAGCAAGCGGGACGTCAGCCATAGAAGCGGGAGTTCCAGCAGTACCAATGTCTTCAATGCGTCCGACAATGAAGAAAAACGAAGGGCGGGCGAATCCAAAACCAACCGGTCTCGAAAGCCATTGCTGGGAGGAGATGGGCCTTCCCTAGAGGAGAAGAAGAACAAGGTTTACTCTTTCAGAAGGGACAAGGTCCGTAAGATATTTAAAGATGCCTTGAACAACGACCTACAATTGCCAGAGTCGAAAAGACCCCAAGAAACAAAAATGACCGACAATCCCCTGTATTGCCCGTACCACCGAGTAGTGAGCCATGCGATCGATGATTGCTATATCTTTAAGGACTGGGTCGAGAAGCAGTACAAGGCTGGAGAGATCGAGCTGTCCAAAAGCGTGTTGGTGAACAATCAAGTTGCAACCGCCAACTTTATACAGACAGAAGCTGAAGCCTTCTAGGAGCAGACAGCCGAACCCGCTTCCCTGAGAAATGAAACGGACTCATCGCGGCCTCCGTGGAGTACGCACATATCTAATAAGACGAAGAAGATGATAAAGCTACTTCGGAAAGAACCCAGGACGGAATGGGAAGGGCAGAAGAAGCCTACCAGTCCAGCTGCCAATGCGGCTCCATCAGGCTCAAAATCCAAGAAGCTCAAGAAGAAGAAAAGTGCAGCTCGGCGCGAAAAAGAGTCTGCAGGGAGATCGACCATTCAAAAATATATCGATTCCCTCAAAGAATATGAACAAAAGGTAAGAACATTGATTCAATTGAAGGAGTTCTTCCCTGTACAAGCGGCTGAAATTCTGGAGGAGTTAGAAGAAGGCTCCAATGAAGAGATCCCAGTAGTGACCTGCTACGCCATCCATCTTGGCAGCGACTCCGAGGATGAGCTTTGTTTTCCCGAAGAGGACGAGGAGCTCACCACAAAGGCCAATCAAATCCAGCTTAGAAGCGGCAGGGCTCTACCGCCAAATTAGGGCAACGCCCCAAAAGGGAAGGAAAAACAAGTCGCTAATGAAGAAGATGGTAGAGAACCGGATGATGAAAACATAAGTCCTTCCTCGGTGGACTATAATGTCTTGGCACATCTCCGGAATCTTCCGTCTCTCCTGAGCATCTACGACGTCTTGGTCCTATCTAAGGAGCTTAGAGATGTTCTCATTCACGCTCTACAAAACCCCGAGCGGTATCAGGCTCACTTTGCGGAAATTAATATGAAAGAAGCCCAGCACGCTTTGCATGCCGCCGCAGTCACATTTAAGGATGAAGACTTGCTACTGGGAACGGCTGAGCATAATCGGCCGCTTTACGTGACCGGGTACAGCGACGGAGATCGAATTAATCGCATATTGATTGATCCGGGGTCCTCAGTGAACATCATGAACTTGCGAACTCTGAAGAGTTTGTCAATGGACGTCCGACACCTGTCAAGGGAAAGGATTGTCATTCAAGGCTTCAACCAAAATTGCCAGCAAGTTCTGGGGTCTATAGCTTTGCCGATCAAATTTGGGGATCTTCAAACTGAAGCTAAGATATATGTGATCGACGCCGACACATCTTATAAGATTCTCTTGGGACGGCCGTGGCTCCACGATTACGGCATCGTCCCGTCAACTCTCCATCAATGCATGAAGTATACTAAAAATGGCGAAGAAAAACGCATTAGCGGAGACATCCAGCCGTTCGGTGTGCATGAAGTCCGCTATGAAGATTTTCGGTACTTTATGAACCACCAAAATGCTAAGCCACAACTGACTGAGGATAGACCGGCCCCAAGACTCAAAAGCAAATCTGCGCCGGCTGTCACATTCAAAAGCAAAAACGCCAAAGTGCGCCCGTATTTCGGCAGCGACACTGATGAGTCCGACACTGGAAGCCCGTCCCTCCGTAAAACTCGCCCTCGTTTCGACAGCGATACGGACGAATCTGTTACTGAAGGCCCATCTAGCAGCAAAGTCCGCCCTCATCTTGGCAGTGACACTGAAGAGTCAGAAGAAGAGGACCTGTCGTGCAACAGCTGTGCAGATTGGCCCCCCATGCAGCAGGCGAAACTACGAGAGACCTTCGAAGTCGCAGAAGGGTCCCTGGCCATCACAAGGGTGCCGGGACGGATGTGCAAAGAGCTCGACGCATTGTCGGTCTCTACCGTGGACCAGCTGAAAACTTTCTACATGCCCGGGAGGAAAAATGGACAGAAGGGCATCCTGTTTTACAGGTCAAACCCCGTTGTGCACCCGGACGATCTTTCTGTCGCGTGCCTTCCCTATGAGAGAGGCATAAGAACCGTCCTCAATCCCAGATACTATGCGCCCGAGATGCAGGAATAGTTTAAGAAGTGCGGATGCCGGTTATATCAAACGGAGTCTGAAGCTAGGTTTTACGAAGGGCTATGGTATTCGCCCCAGGTCCGAGCACTCATCGATGGACGAATTCCAGATAGACGGGGCATAGGCTACATTCAACCTGATTCCAAAGCGTGCTACATGATCCATGTTGGTGAGGCCAGCAAAAGATCAAACGATGATGACGAGATAACCGAGCCAGAAGAAGCTCCTCAAGAGCTCGAAGATGGCGGACAAGCAACCTTTGACGAGCTAACCGAGATTGACTTAGGAACGCCCGATAATCCAAGGCCAACCTACATCAGCTCGCTCTTGTCAGAGGAAATGAAAGCGCAGATAATTGCCCTGCTGCATGAGTTCATCGACTGCTTCGCGTGGACATACAAAGAAATGCCTAGCCTTTCCCCTAAAGTGGTCGTGCATAAGCTGGCTATATCTCCTGATGCTAAGCCAGTCAAGCAAGCTCCTCGAAGAATGAGAAGGGAACTAGAAGAAAAGGTCATCGAGGAAACCAAGAAGCTCGTCGATGCCGGCTTCATCAGGGAAGAGAAATATGCGGACTGGATCGCATGCATAGTCCCAGTGAAGAAGAAAAATGGGCAGATCCGAGTTTGTGTCGATTTCAGGGACCTCAACAAGGCATGTCCTAAAGACGACTTTCCGCTACCGGTCATGGAAATGATGGTCGATGACACCTCAAATTACGAGCTGTTCGCCTTTATGGATGGCTCGTCTGGATACAATCAGATCAAGATGTCGCCTGAGGATGAGAAACACACAGCATTTCGAACCCCGATCGGAATATATTGCTACAAGGTAATGCCATTCGGACTGAAGAACGCAGGTGCTACATATCAAAGGGCAATGACTAATATCTTTGATGACCTAATCCATAAAGTCGTCGAATGCTACGTTGATGATCTGGTCGTCAAGACTAAAGCCAAGGCCGATCATATCCAAGATCTCAGGACCGTTCTCACCAGACTGAGGGAATACGATCTGAAGATGAATCCTCTGAAATGTGCTTTTGGCGTGTCATCGGGAAAATTCCTGGGTTTTATAGTCCGGCATCGAGGGATCGAAGTTGACCCATCAAAGATAAAGTCCATCATGGAGATGCCCTCTCCGAAGAGTCTGACGCGGCTAAGATCTTTTCAAGGCAAGCTTGCTTATATACGAAGGTTTATCTCAAATTTATCAGGGAGATGTAGGCCCTTCTCAAAGCTCATGAAGAAAGGAGCTCCTTTTATCTGGGATGCCGAATGTCAAGCAGCGTTCGAAAGTATCAAACAGTACTTGTTGCACCCTCCAGTGCCGGCCGCTCCCATTCCAAATAAACCGTTGATTCTCTACACTGCCGCGCTAGATGAGTCACTCGGTGCGCTCCTTGCCCAGAATAACGAGGAGGGAAAAGAGAACGCCCTCTACTACCTCAGTCGAACTTTAGTCGGGGTGGAACACAACTACTCCCCGATCGAAAAGCAATGTTTGGCTCTGATATTTGCTGTGAAGAAGCTGAGGCACTATCTGCTGGCTCACCGGGTTATGCTAATCTCCAAGGTCGACCCGCTCAAACACTTGATGACCAGAGCAAGCCTAGCCGGCAAAATGGAAAGATGGGCCGTCATGTTACTTGAGTTTGACATAGTATATACTCCTCAGAAAGCAGTAAAAGGGCAAGCTCTTGCAGACTTCCTTGCCGCTCATCCTATACCAGAAGGGTCGCCGCTAAATTGTGAGTTACCCGACGAACAAGTGCTACACCTCGAGGAAGATGGGCCATGTTGGGGGCTCTACTTCGATGGAGCCTCATCAATAAGGACCTCCAGTAAATCAAGTGTCCCGGAGATAAAAGCAGGGATAGGATTGGTGTTCATCACGCCATCAATGGAAACCCTACGGCGTTCTTTTGCTCTCACCGAGCCTCGGACAAACAATGAAGCTGAGTATGAAGCTCTGATAGCTGGTTTGGAACTCGCCATAGAAATGGAAATCCTTCGGCTACGGGTTTACGGTGACTCCCAGCTTGTCGTCAACCAAGTAAGCGGCGACTATAAGATATACAAACCCGAGTTAGCTCGGTACAGAGGTCAGGTGGTGGAACTCATGAAACGGTTCACTCACATTGAACTAATGAGAATCCCCAGAGCATTGAACGGAAAAGCCGACATACTCGCTCGCTAGCCAAGGAGCTGGTTGATCCTGACATAGACGAAATTCTGATCACAATCAGGAGCCGGCAAATTCTACCCCCAGTCTCTCTACGAGAAGAGGATAGCGCGGAACAGAAGAGCAGTCCCGCCGAAGAAGCTTCGATCATCCAAGACGAGCCTGATTGGAGAGAACCCTTCATAGAGTACCTCCGATACGACAAGTTGCCCGAAGAAAAATCTGCGAGGATTCAGCTGAAGAAAAGAGCTCTCCGATACGTGTTTGTAAATGACACGTTATACCGCAGGTCATATGACCAACTCTGGCTCAGGTGTCTGTCATTGGCCGAAGCCCAAAAGGTCATGAAAGATGTTCACTCGGGCGTTTGCGGTGCTCACCAATCTGGCCCCAAGATGCGACTTCAAATCAAACGGCTTGGGTATTACTGGCCCACCATGATACGGGATTGCGGAGAGCATGCAAAGAAATGTCAGATCTGCCAAATCCATGATGATTTCATTCACAAGCATCCCAATCCGTTGCATCCTACGGTGGCGTCGTGGCCCTTCGAAGTCTGGGGCACCGACATTGTTGGCCCAATTGATCCTCCGTCATCCAAAGGCCACCCGTTCATACTGGCCACGACAGACTACTTCTCCAGATGGGCTAAAGCTGTCCCGCTAAAAGAAGTCAAGACAGAAGTTATTCTGACATTCTTCCAGCATAATATTCTATACCGCTTCGGTACACCAAAAAGAATCATTTCTGACAACGGGCCTTCTTTCAAGAGCTTCAATGTCTCAAGGTTCGCTACTCAGCACAAGATAGACTGGAGATATTCCTCCATCTATAATCCAAGAGCCAATGGGCTAGCCGAAGTCTTCAATAAGACTCTATGCAAGCTCCTGAGGAAAAATGCTTCAGCCAACAAGAGAGACTAGAATCTCAAGCTTCACGAGGCGTTGTGGGCATATCGTACCACGCACCATACTCCAACTCAGTCCACTCCATACTCATTGCTCTTCGGAGTAGAGGTGATCCTCCCCCTCGAAATCGAGGTTCCAAGTTTAAGAATGGACATCCAACACGAGTTGACGGAAGAGGAAAACGTGCTCCTTCGGCTTGAAGAGCTCGACGCGCTCGAAGAAAAGAGGCTCGCGGTGCAGCAAAACCTGGAGCTATACCGAGCCCAAATGTCACGGGCCTATGACAAGATAACCCGTCTCCGCGCTTTCAAGAAAGGTGAATTGGTGTTGGTCTTCAAAAGACCGATTATCCCCAATCGACATGCCAAGAGAAAATTCGAGCCAAACTGGGAAGGACCATACGTCATCGAGAAAGTGTTTGAGGATCCTACCAACTAATAAGTGTCGAGGGAGAAAGGCCTATGCCACCCATCAATGGCCGATATCTCAAGAAATACTACACGTGAATGCTCCAAGTCGCAGGCGAATTGAGCACATCAGCCCTACAGTCTGGATCACACATCCTGCAAAACCGTATACAATCCACGGGCGTAAACGACCCCCATATCTCCCAAATCCTGCCGGTGAGACTACTTTTAAATTCCCACCAGCGGCAAAAAAAAACGGTATGTCCACAAGCAAAACGGGCACGGATGAAAACCCGAAAAGGCTCCGTGAGTAAAAACAGCAGGACTACCGACGAGTTTGTGAAAACCCGAAAGGGCGCAAACTCGTGAAAAGAGATGGATACACTCGTAAAGTCCTCTCGACCTTGGGAGGAGAAAACCCCTGCGTGAGATCCTTACGACTCACAAAGGAGAAACACACTTAGGAATCCTCACGATTCCTAAGGAGAACATACACCTGCGAGATCCTCTCGACTCGTAGGGAGAAAATGCTTTTTTGAGACCCTCACGGCTCATAAAATTGAGCCTTAGGTGATAGGGACCCAAACCTATCTCCTAAGCCATCGTTCCCAAACGGACAACGCCAAATGATGAGTCGCTCCTGGTATTTTGCTTCAGTGTTAGCGGTGCTGATGCCGACCAAAAACCCAAATCCTAAGTCCTCCCAAGGCAAATGATGAGTTGATCCTGACATTATTCTAGTGCAGCAATGCTGATGCCAAACAAGATCCAAATTCCAAGTCCCCAAACGGCGAATGATGAGTCGCTCCTGATACCATATTCCAGTGTAGCGATGCAGACGCCAACCAAAATCCAATTTCCCAAAATTCTACGGCTCTACGGTGGGTCCCCAAGTTGACCATCGTATACAATCCACGGGCTCAAATAATTCTCATCATACCCATGCCCCACCGTAATCACCAGTTACGCGGCTGGTCTTCGCTTTGGGGAATGATGCTCCATTGATAAGACCCACTCATGTGTCCTCACGATATATGAGGAGAACAAACCTTTGTGGGATCCTTACGACTCATAAAGGAAAAACACACTTAGGAGTCCTCACGACTCCTAAGGAGAAAATACACCTGCGGGATCCTTACGTCTCGTAGGGAGAAAATGCTTTTATGGGACCCTCACGGCCCATAAAATTGAAAAGCCTTAGGCGATAGGGATCTAAACCTGTCTCCTAAGCCATCGCTCCCCAATCCCCAAATGACGAATGATGAGTCGCTCCTGGTACCATACTCCAGTGCAGCAATGCAGATGCCAACCAAATTCCAAATCTCATACCCCAACGGCGAATGATGAGTCGCTCCTGGTACCATACTCCAGTGCAGCGATGCAGACGTCGACAAAGTCCCGAAATTTTTCCGGCCCTACGGTCTGGATCATACATCCTGCAAAACCGTATACAATCCACGGGCGTAAAACAATCCCAACCTCTCCCATGTCCTACCGGTGAGACCACATTCAAAGTCCCACCAAAAAAATAAAAAAATAGAAAACCAATTCACAAATCCTCCCGGGGCAAATGATGAGTTGCTCCTGGCATTATTCCAGTGCAGCAATGCAGATGCCGCAAAAAAAAAATCAATTCCCAAATCCTCCCGGGGCAAATGATGAGTTGCTCCTGGCATTATTCCGGTGCAGCAATGCAGATGTCGAAAAAAAAAACCAATTCCCAAATCCTCCCGGGGCAAATGATGAGCTGCTCCTGGCATTATTCCAGTGCAGCAATGCAGATTCCAAACAAAAACCAAAATCCCAAAATCCTCTCAATGACAGATGATAATTCGCTCCTGGTACCATATTCCAACGTAGCGATGTTGATGTCAACCCAAATCACATCAAGTCAAACAACCAATGACCTCCCTGGCAGAACCAAATTCCACCTCGGAAACAGGTCAACTTCATCCCTGACGCCGCAAGAAGCTAGGCAAGTCAAATCCAGAATCGACCGTCCACGTCGCTAAAATGGAAGCACCAACCGTCCACGTCGCTAAAAGGGCAGCAACGACCGTCCAAGTCGCAAAAAGGGCAGAATCGACCGTCCACGTTGTTAAAATGGCAGCACCGACCGTCCACGTCGCTAAAATGGCAGCACCGACCGTCCAAGTCGCAAAAAGGGCAGCACCGACCGTCCACGTCGCTAAAATGGCAGCATCGACCGTCCAAGTCGCAAAAAGGGCAGCATCGACCGTCCAAGTCGCTAAAATGGCAGCACCGACCGTCCACGTCGCTAAAATGGCAGCACCGACCGTCCAAGTCGCAAAAAGGGCAGCACCGACCGTCCACGTCGCTAAAATGGCAGCATCGACCGTCCAAGTCGCAAAAAGGGCAGCATCGACCGTCCAAGTCGCAAAAAGGGCAGCATCGACTGTCCACGTCGCTAAAATGGCGGTACCGACCGTCCAAGTCGCAAAAAGGGCCGTATCGACCGTCCACATCGCAAAAAGGGCAGCACCGACCGTCCAAGTCGCTAAAATAGCAGCACCGACCGTCCAAGTCGCAAAAAAGGCAGCATCGACCGTCCAAGTCGCAAAAAGGACAGCATTGACCGTCCATGTCGTAAAAAAGGCAGCGCAGGATTCCTACAGAGAGGGAACCAAATCAGGTCGCCTCCAAGTAAAAGAAGATCCATCAATTTCATGCACACGACGCACATATGTGGTGTGCATTTATTGATGGGGGGCAATTTGTTGGGGTAAAAATTTACACCCCGGTTGACTAAGTCAAAATCAAAGTCAACCCCAAGCCAAGTGGGCCCAAGCCCAGATCCAGTGGGCCCATGCCCAGGTCGAGCCCGAACATGAAGCGGCCGGCCTCCCCCATGCCAAGATAAAAATTTTGTAATAAATAATTTTGTTGTATTTCTTTTATTTTTATTTTATGGATAAATGTAAGAAAAATAGGCATAAAGCCAAATTTTTGTAAAGCCCATGGCTTATGTGCAAAAAGAAATAGCACATGAGCCATGGGATAGGCAAAATGCCATTTTATGAAGCCCAATGGGCTATGTGTAAAGTGTATAGCCTATAAAGGCAAAGATAATGAAATATCTCCACAACTTTTCTCTCTCTCTCTCAAAATTTTTCAGATCTGAGATCTTTTCTCCTTCTTCAAGGTTCCAAAACCTTCTTTTTCTCTTGAATTAAATCAAGAGTTTTACTCTTCTTTTTATAAAACAAATTAGTTTTTCACCACAAAACCCATAAAGGGGAACTCAGATCTTCCATTAGATCTCAAAAAGAAGAGATTTTTAAAAAATTCCATATCTCTTGATCTTCAAGATCCAGCTAACAGAGGAGGAAGAAGAAGAACATCTTTCACTAAACCCAAAAAAAACACTCAGGAGTCCAACTCTTCTCTGATTTCTCTTCCGAGGATTTTTTTTTTAGGCTCAAAGCCTCTTTTTCTCGCCGGCGCTCAAGCGCAGAGCGCCCGCGTGCTGACACGTGGCGCGCTTGCGCTCAAGCGCTCAGCGCTCGAGCGCAAAGCGCCCACGTGCTGACACGTGGCACGCTTACGCTCAAGCGCAAGCGCAAGTCGCCCCGGTGCTGACACGTAGTACGCTTGCGTTCAAGCGCAAGCGCTAGAGCGCAAGTCACCCCGGTGCCGACACGTGGCGCGCTTGCGCTCAAACGCAAGCGCTCGAGCGCAAGTCGCCCCCGTGCCGACACGTGGCGCGCGCTTGCGCTCGAGCGCCCAGCGCTCAAGCGTAAGTCGCCCCCCGTGCCGACACGTGGCGCGCTTGCGCTCAAGCGCAGAGCTCCCACGTGCCGACACGTGGCACTCTAGCGCCTGAGCGCACAGCACCTAGGCGCACAACGCCCAAGGTGCTGCCCCCACGCATCCTTTGGATGTCCTTTCCTATTTTTATATATATACATGTAAATCTATACATATGTATACATATGTACATATACACATACTCCACGACACTGTCCCTGTTAGAAAAAAATTCTAACGGGGCGCTGCCCCGCAAGGGGGCTGCTAGCCCCCTTGACCCCCAGCCCGCAATTCGGGTAGCGGGACCCCCGTAAAAACTCTGCGTGGCTCCCGATATATTTTTAAAAACCCCTTCAAAACAAAACACACGTACACTGCACATTGAGTTCGCATGACCAGTTTAACCCGTTAATCGGAGGTTCCCTCGCCCCAAAGGCGGGGCGTAATTAACGGCAGCTTAGTCCGCGGCTGCCGGAGATTCGGATCCCTATGATCATTAAACCCCGGCCTACCCTAGGCAGGGGGAATCTGTAGTATGCCTGACAAGCGTGCGCGTATTCCCATTTCAATGGGGTGACGAAAAACACCCTACACACTGATTTTCCTGGGGTCGAGACGAATCGAAAGATTCCTGCAAAGACACTGATTTCCTTGTGGGTCGACGCAAATCGAGAGGTTCTCGCCAAGGACGCTGATTTCCCTGAATTGAAAGGTCTTGCCAAGGACACTGATTTCCCTGGGGTCGAGACGAATCGAGAGATTCCTGCAAAGACACTGATTTCCTTGCGGGTCGAAGCGAATCGAGATTCTCGCCAAGGACGTTGATTTCCCTGAATCAAGAGGTCTTGCCAAGGACACTGATTTCCCTGGAGGTTGGTTGACTTGTTTCCGAGTCAAAGCATTGTTCCGACGGGGAGGTCGATGGCTAACGT
Organism: Agapanthus africanus; assembly: GCA_030015575.1. Taxonomy (NCBI): domain Eukaryota; kingdom Viridiplantae; phylum Streptophyta; class Magnoliopsida; order Asparagales; family Amaryllidaceae; genus Agapanthus; species Agapanthus africanus. Next base: position 426,691,303 of record CM057349.1, read on the forward strand.
GTTTCTAAGATGGGGTCATTGGATGACGTGTTTCTTAGACGGGGTCATTGGATGACGTATTTCCGTGACGGGGTCATTTTCTGACGTATTTCCGAGACGGGGTCATTGGCTGACGTATTTTCGAGACGGGGTCATTAGATGACGTATTTCCGCGACGGGGTCATTTGCTGACGTATTTCCGAGACGAGGTCATTGGCTGACGTATTTCCGCGACGGGGTCATTGGATGACGTATTTCCGCGACGGGGTCATTGGATGACGTGTTTTGTACTTCCGAAACGGGGTCATTGGATGACGTATTTCTGGGACGGGGTCATTTAGTGACGTATTTCCGAGATGGGGTCATTGGACGACGTATTTCCGAGACGGGGTCATTGGATGACGTTTTTTCCGAGACGGGTTCATTTGCTGACGTATTTCCACGACAGGTCATTGGATGATGTATTTCCGCAACAGGGTCATTGGATGACGTATTTCCGCGACGGGGTCATTGGCTGACGTATTTCCGCGACGGGGTCACTTGCTGACGTATTTCCGCGACGGGGTCATTTGCTGACGTATTTCCGCGACGGGGTCATTTGCTGACGTATTTCCGAGACGGGGTCATTTACTGACGTATTTCTGCAACGGGGTCATTGGATGACGTATTTCTGCGACGGGGTCATTGGATGACGTATTTCCGAGACAGGGTCATTGGATGACGTATTTCCGTGACGGGGTCATTTGCTGACTCTAGGTTGTCTGTGAACCGTAGAGTCTTGGAACTGGGGACTTTGTCGTGGCTCCGATTGGTGATGTCGCGTTCGAATCCTGCTGGAATGAGGAGGAACGCCGTTGTTGTTCTCTAGGCTGTAGACGTGGCCGTCGAGATTTGGAACTAGGGTCTTTGCCATAGCTCCGATTGGTTGTGACCCTGAGGTCGGTTGTTGACGTTACATCTACATCCTGCTGGAGTTGAGAAGGAACACCGTGTTGATCTTCTGTGATGCAGATGTTGCCGTCGAGATTTGACTCTCCCTTAGACAAGGTCAGGTGGGGAAATGTGGTCCCCTTTTTTGTTTATATCCATGGATTGTATACAGGGGTTAGTATGGACTCATCTGTAGGGTAAAAGTTTCATTCTTTCATTTTTTTATTTCTTTCCGCGATACTCTATCATTTCAGCTTTTATATCGTGAAAGTTGCGATTGCCCAATCATTTCGGCTATTTTTCACGGTGCCCAATCATTTCGGCTATTTTTCTTTTTACTCGTTGCTCTTTATTGCGAGTTGCCCAATCATTTCGGCTATTTTTGTATGCATATATTTTACTTGCTGATTTTATTGCAAGTTTCCCTATCATTTCGGCTATTTCATATGCATTTATGGCTCGCTGACTTTTCGCCGCGAGTATGGAACCTGGGATTTGATACCAATCTTAGTATCAGCATCGCTGCGACTGGAATATTTCCAGGAGCGAATCATCATTTGCCGCGAAAGGACTTGGAATTTGTTACCGATTTAGGCATCAGCATCGCTACCACTGGGACATTGCCTAGAGCCAATCATCATTTGCCTCTGTCGATTCGAACAAAGGTGGCTTAGCAAACAGGGTTAGGATCCTGTCGACTAAGGTTTTTGACTTCATGAGCCGTAAGGGTCTCATAAAGATGTTTCTCTCTACGAGTCGTGAGGATCTCATAAGTGAGATTTCTCCTTAGGAATCGTGAGGATTCTTAAATGTATGTTCTCTTGTAAATCGTAAGGATGGAAAGGTGATGGCTTAAGAACAGGTTCAGATCCCTGTAGTTTAAGGCTTTTGAATCTTATGAGCCGTGAGGGTTTCATAAGAGGGTTCTCCTTACGAGTCGTGAGGATCTTGTAAGTGTAATTTCTCCTCAGGAATCGTGAGGATCCCTAAGTGTGTTGCTCCCTTGTGAGTCGTAAGGATCTCACGCAGGTATTTTCTCCTCACAATGTCGAGATGACCTTGCAATTGTGCATAATTTTTTTTAACGAGTCTGCGCCCTTTCAGGTTTTCACAAACTCGCCGGTAGCCCTGCTGTTTTTACTCACAGTGCCCTTTCGGGTTTTCATCCGTGCCCATTTTGCTTATGGACGTACCCCTATTTTTCTGCATTAGCCTAAGGATGCCGCGGTTCATAGTAGTTTAAAGACGTTTCAGTCCGTCGATAGTTTTAGGACATTGCGGTCCATACCTAGTTTTAGGACATTACGGTCCATTGTTAGTTTAGGGACGTTTTGGTCCGTCGCTAGTTTTAGGACCTTGCGGTCCATAGCTAGTTTTAGGACATTACAGTCCATTGTTAGTTTAGGGACGTTTCGGTCCATCGCTAGTTTTAGGACATTACGGTCCATTGTTAGTTTAGGGACATTTCGGTCCATCGCTGCCGTTTTGGAGACAACGGTTTCGCTGGATACTACGTATAGAGTTTGAGCTTGGGAAGATAGCGAGCGGACATAGGCGTCGTCATCTATCGTTAACCTAGTCCGTGACTCGTTAGGCGTAGTATTTTTTTTAGGAACCGGCCGTTTATTGGCATGAAGGGTCTTTCGCTATGCATATCCATGAGCAAGTAATCCCCACTTTGGTAGACTTTGTCTATGATGTACGGGCCCTCATAGTTTGGCTCTAATTTCTCCCGTTTGGCACGATTGGGGATCGTAGGTCTTTTAACAACTAGCACGAGTTCGCCTTGGCGAAATGTTCTCGGCCTAGTCAATCTCTCGTATGAGCGTGCCATCCTTGCTTTGTAAGCTTCTAGATTTTGCTGCGCCATGAGACGGGTTTCATCTAGGGCGTCTAGCTCCTTAAGCCGAAGATGAGCATTCTCTTCGTCTGTTAGCTCGTAATGAACCGCCACTCGTAGAGAGGGTAGCTCTATCTCCAAGGGGAGTACTGCTTTAGCACCGAATACCAATGCATACGGCGTTGTGTTTGTGGCCGTTTTGAATATGGTCTGATACGCCCAGAGAGCTTCATGCAGTCTCTCGTGCCAGTCCTTTTTATTTTTGGACATCGTCTTCTTTATGATCTTCTTCAAGGTTTTGTTGAAAGCCTCAGCTAGACCGTTGGTTCGAGGATTATAGACCGAAGAGTATCTCCAGTCTATATTATGCTGCTGTGCGAAGCAGCTGATTTTGTGACTTCTGTAGGCCAGCCCGTTATCGGAGATAATCCGTCGCGGAGTTCCGAACCGGTAGATAACATGAATCTTGAAGAAATGAAGGATATCCTCCGTCTTCACTTCCCTTAGTGGCACTGCTTTTGCCCACTTAGAAAAGTAATCGGTTGTTGCCAATATGAACCGATGTCCTCTGGATGACGCTGGCTCGATGGGCCCAATTATGCCGGCTCCCCATATTTCGAACGGACGGCTAGCCACTGTTGGGTGTAGCAGGTTTGGATGCTGGTGGATGAAGTTTCGGTGAATTTTGCACGAGTGGCACTGCTTTGCATATTCGAGGCAGTCTTGGATCATCGTGGGCCAGCAGTAACCCATTCTTTTGATCTTCAGCTTCATCTTTGGCCCGGCTTGATGAGAACCGCAGAGTCCATCGTGAGTTTCTTGGATAACTCTCCTTGCTTCTTCCGGTCCCAGGCATCTCAGCCACAGAGAGTCGAACGATCTCTTATACAGAGTATCATTGACGAAGGCGAAAGACAGAGCCCGTTTCATGAACTGATGTCTTGAGGATGTATCTTCAGGTGTTCGACGGGATTTGAAGTAGTCTATGAATACTTCTCTCCAATCCTTAACCTTTTCTTGGTCCTCTATTTGTAGGGTCGTTTGCTTGGTCGCTTCCTTCTCTTCAGACGACTCCGAAGATATTTCCGCTGGTGCAAGAACCCGATGGCTTTGTATAATAATCCTTACGTCATCGAGGTTTTCGTCAGCCAGTTCTTTGGTGGGTTTGGCTAATGCATCCGCCTTGCTATTTTCTGTTCGCAGTATGCTTTCCAGTGCGTAAGAAGGGATTTGAGTTGGCAATTGTTGCACTTTCTCGCCGTACTTCACCAACTCCGATTTGCATGTTTTATAGTCGTCGTTTACTTGACTAACGACCAACTGGGAGTCTCCGTATATGAGGAGCTCTTCGATTCCCATATCGACAGCGATCTCAAGACCTGCTATCAAAGCCTCATATTCTGCTTCATTGTTTGTCCTTGGCTCCGTCAAGGAAAAGGCAAAGCGCATTATCACTTTTTGTGGAGTCACGAAGATAAGGTCTACCCCCGATTTGATTATAGGGGTGTTGTGTTTTCGCTTTTTCATGGAAGATGCCCCATCGAAGTAGAGTTCCCACCGGGTATCACTCCCCCTTTCTCCCTGTCGATCTTGTCAAACATGTGCTCGTATAGAAATTCGCAGTTTAGGGGTGAATCAACAGGTATCGGATGCTCAGCGAGAAAGTCAGCAATGGCCTGGCCTTTCACCATATTGAGAGGTCGGTATGTTATCGAGAATTCCATTAAGAGTAGGGCCCATTTAGCGAGCCGTCCCGTTAGTATGGCTCTTGACATCAAATACTTGAGAAGATCCACTTTTGATATGAGATGGACCTCATGCGCCAACGCATAGTGTCTGAGCTTCGTTATCGCGAAGATTAACGCCAGGCAGTGTTTTTCGATGGGGGAGTAGTTATTTGACCGCAATCAACTACAGTGTCGGATGTAGATCGTTAGCGAGTGCGGATCGTCCACAGGGAAAGTGTAATCGTTCGTGTTTCGAGTTAGATGAATTGAAACTTTAAGGAAAAGAAAACAATTCATGATTTGTAATTGCAATTCAAGAAAGAGAAAAATCTAGATCTAAGAAAGCATTAAAATCAAGAAGTGGTAATTTATGATGATTTTTCCAACCAAATATCAAGAATCTAAATGAGGCTCGTAGGAATCGATCGGATCTATAGATGTGATGCAATCTCACGATGACATATTCTTATCCTTCGATGAATTGATACTAGATCTATGATGATCGACGAGAATTAGGGATTTCTAGTGAAACTAGGGTTTCATCATTTATCCCTTGTTCTTTCGTCGATATCATTCACATTCTAGCCTCTAGTAAATTCAAGAAACGATCGTAGATCCCTAATTTTGAGCGATCACAATCAAGAAAGCATCGCAACGAAACTAGGTCGTCGATTCTTGAACTTGCTAGGGTTTATAAAACTCGTAGGACTTATTTTCGATCACAATCAAGAAAGCATCCCTAATTTTCCTGCACAATTTCTCAAGACAAGTGTTGCGCAATATAGAGATGATGCGATGCCATGATAAACACACAATTCCTTCAGAAATGTCGGTTTTAGAGTCTAACACATGCAATCTGATATTATACGACTGATTTGCTAATATGTGTAATATGAATGCCGAACACTTCTAGATGAGTGCAAAAGATAGGGAAATTGCCGTGTTAAAAATGCAGTATTTTCGACTGATCAAATTCCCCCAAACTTATTTTCGATCGTCTCGAGCGAACTTTTTATTAAAAAGAGAAGGAGAAAATAAAGAAAGAGAAAAACTAACTAGCACACTTTCGTAGGCAACACGATTGCACTGAGCACGTGCAACAAGCCTTTAAACCTCTAGGTGTCCCTAGTAGGAGGAGTGTTGTCTCCTGAGGGTTTTCAGCGGATTGCACCCACAAAATCCAATAATAAAAGGAAGATCATGAATATTACATTTAAAGAAAAAGAATCGTAAAAGAAAGACTTTGAAAATTAGTGTTTCCAACTATGCTAGCTTTTCGGTTGTCATGAGCCCTATCTTAATAGTCATGAAAAGATGTCAGAAATCACGTCCTCCCTCAATAAAACATCGTCTTATTCTTCATTCCTATCTTTCTTCCAAACATCGATCATATAACCCTGCGTGTGTGTAAAGGACATCCCTACACCCGAAGAATTCAATTCAAGCTATCATACTCTTGCCCATCAGCCTCAGTACTTTTTAATTAATGAATATTAGATGAGATTGCTTGCACACTTTCATGCGACCGTTAATACTTCTTGAGGTACTAACCGACCGATTACTCCTATGCTTGCTTACTTGGTGTATTTTCCTCGTCTTGCACCACCTAAGGCTTAGCAGTGACTCCCAGACCAGTTGGCCTTAGGGCACTAGGTGAAGAGGCACCCTCGCTATATATTTTTTTATTGCCCTTGGTGATAACAAAACCAGTGTCCATTTTTCTCACCATTTTATATTTTCTTCATTTTTCTTTTTTATTTCCTTCATACATCGGCTTTAAGACAAGAGCATTTCAAGGTATCCTCTACTATCCCGGGCTTCAAGACGTGTGTAAGTGCGAATAGCAGGGTATCAATGTTCAAAATGTTTGGCTTCCAGAATAGAAACTATTTTTCAGACTTAATTTTATTCTCAGATTAGTGACGTTTTTCATCTTACTAACCCTTGGGACAACGGCTCATAACTACTTATTACTAGTTCGTATAAGAAAACTTCTAATTGTCTTGGTTTTCTTAAATTTTTCTAATCTCATGGATGTAATTTTTCATTATCTAAACTTTTATTATCTTATTTATGTACAAAAATGTTTTTATCTTTTGAAATTTTTTAAATTTTTATAGGTTTTTAAAAATGTTTTGTGCTTATGCAAATGATATGAAAATGATGCGAAAATAAGCACAAACCTCCCCCAAACTTGTTTTCAACAGTGTCCTCACTGTTGCCATCTACTAAATCTCGAAAAACCTGTAAGCTTGGGAGGAATTTATTAGTGGGGGCAAAATATTTAAGTGAAGAACCTCCCCCAAACTTATTCTTGGCTCAAAATTTTGTAAAAATTTTCTTTTCAAGAGCCCGATGAAATGCCCCCCCCCCAAACTTGAGTTATGCAATGTTAAGCTTTGAAAATCATATGAGGGGGTCAAAAATCAGTGGTCGATGCCAAGCTTTGCAAAGACCGAATGTCAACACCAACCATTCAAAAATTTTGTCAATGCAGTGCTCTGGTTGGTGGAAGAAGAAGTGGGGAAAGGGTAAGTGGTGGAATAGAATGTGGGTGCGTCTCATTTTGGAGAGACGATGCAGTGAATGTGATGAATTGCTCGCATTCTTTTTACAATTCAGAAGAAGGGGTGGAGGTTCAATTTCATTGATTGGGAGATGATTCATCTCAACACCCGTGTCATTCAAAAATGCGAGTTCATCAGCGAAGATCTCCTCAAAAGTTCCATCTATACCCCGATGAATAATGTCATCACAAAGTGCGGGGTGATCTTCAGACTCTAAGAACAGTTCATAATCGGTGTTAGTTGTTGACCCGGACATCTCGGTGGAAGAGTCCGTATGTGTATGATACATAGTTGGGTCAAACAATAACGTATGAAAAGAGTCAAGATCAGTATCAGGAGGATCATCAAATTCGATGCTGTCGACATCCATTAAGTCGACAGAACAAACCTGAGCAGTAGGTTCAGAGGGTACACTTCCCAACTTGTAAATGTTCAGCTCAATTGACCTATTCCCGAAGGATAGGGTCATAGAACCATTACGACAGTTGATTATAGCGTTGGAAGTGGCCAAAAAGGGGCGACCTAAAATCACCGGAATTTGATTCCGTGGGTTCGCTACAGGCTGTGTATCAATGACAATAAAATCCACAGGAAATATAAATTCCCCGATTTTTATTAACACATCCTCCAGTTCACCCCTAGGTTTGGTGATCGATCGGTCAGCCATCTGGAGAGTGCAATGGGTTGGCTTCAACTCTCCGATCCCTAACTGCTCATAGACTGAGAAAGGAAGCAGGTTAACACTTGCACCCAGATCTAGTAGAGCACGGTTGATGTGTTTTTCCTCAATAGAAATGGAAATAGTAGGATATTCAGGATCCTTACGTTTTCTCGGTAATTGTTGGGGGAAAGCCGTGTCTACAGTCTTTGCCATGAAAATCTTCTTGGGCACTTGAGTCTTCCTCTTCCTAGTGCACAAGTTCTTAAGAGTTTTCGCATAGGACGAAACTTGTTGGATAGCATCTAGGAGAGGGATGTTGATGTTAACTTGCTTAAAAATGTCCATAATCTTCTCCATATGTGGACTTGATTTGTTAGCCCTTAACCGATTAGGATAAGGTGCTTTAGCAATAAGCGCTGGGTCCATCATAGGAGAAGGAAGTGTGTGTGGACCCGATCCCAGAATAGAGTTGGGGATCGTCGGTGGTAGACTAGAAGAGGTGGACTGAGGTGGCGAGCCTTGTGAGAAACGAAGAATAGGCTCGCAAGAAGGTGGTGGGGTAGAAGAACTGGGGTCAGAATTAGAAGTAGAAGTGGAAGGAAAGGTCTCAGCCAGGGTGTTATTAATTGATTTATCAGTATCATCAAACTCTTCCCCAACGTGAGTGTCAAGCACTCTTCCAGATCTCAACGTGATTGCATCCACATGATGTGAATAGCCAGGATTGGGTAAAGGTTGAGCTGGAAGTTTCCCTTTCTCTCTTGCACTCATTTCGGCTTTTAATCGTGCAATTTCTGCTTCCATCGATTTAATACTCTCAGCTTGAGACGCTGAGTTTGTCTTTATATCATCGACAGAAGTCTTTATTTCAGCCGATACTTGCATGAGATTTGTTAGAAGCAAGTTTATGAATGAAGAGGATTCATCAGTTCCGGTCAACTGCAAAGGACTAGATGGTGCGGGTGTGTTGACCGGATTTTGAAAATTATGTGCTTGGAAGGGGTGCTGACTCAATTAAAGTTGTGGGTGCTGTTGTGGAGGAAGGACCCTTTGGAATTGATTCAGGTTTGGAACCGTGTTTTGGGATTGGTTCCAAGCAAAATTCGGGTGATTTCTCCAACCCTGATTATATGTGGAAGAAAATGGATCGTTTCTAGGTCTTTGAAATGTGGCATTGGTATGCTCATGACCTTGAAACGGACATTCTTCCGTTAAGTGAGAAGGATCAGAACAGCATCCACATAAAGTTTTGGAGAGTGACATTTGACTTAGGGTGGCAGCTAAAAATTTGTTTCCATATTGTCGAATTTCTTGTGTAAAGCTGAAATTTCAGCTCTAACTCCTATGAAAATATCATTGTCATCCCTAGATGATTGACTCACACCCTCCCACTGTAAAGATTTTTCAGCGAAATCTTCTAAAAATTTCCAGGCTTCCCCATCATCTTTAGTCATGAAGTTGCCTTGACACATGGATTCAAGGGTCTGTCTTGTGTTAGGATTAATGCCTCCATAAATGATTCTGCACAGTTCCCATCTAGGGATTCCGTGATGTGGACATTGGACTAACAGATCCTTGAAGCGTTCAAGACATTTTGAAAATAGTTCATTTGGAAGCTGGGTGAATTGATTTATTTTGCTACGGACTCGAGCTGTTTTATGATGTGGGTAGAATTTCTTAAGGAATGCTTTGACGAATTCTCCCCAGTTTGAGATGGAATGTGCGGTTGTGTTATACAGCCACTTCTCGGCTATATCGCATAAGGTAAATGGGAGAAGACGTAGATGCATAGCATCCATAGAAAGCTGTGAGGTACCCATCATTGCGCATACATTTTCAAATTTAGTGATAAAGGCATATGCGTCTTCAGACTCGAGACCGTGAAATTTTGGTAGAAGGTTGATGTATTGGGGTTTAATTTCAAAATTTTCCCCGTTGGCTGGTGGAATGGAAAGACAGGTGGAAAGGGGACCTCGTGTTGGATAGCACCTCTCTTGGAGAGAGATGCGAGGTGGATTCTGCGCACCAACGGACGGCGGCAGAGTAGTGGAAAAGAAGTTCGATGGAGACGGATCCATCGATGTGGGTGTGGTGGTGGGTAAAGAAAAGGTGAATGTAGAAATACCGACTTTTGGGTCGATCGGGGGACGCGGACTGAACAGGCACTAGAATCCCGTTGTCCAGCCTATCTTGCACTAAAAAGGGTTAGTACAAGTGGCAGCGTGAATTATAATTAGGGGAAATGAAGTGTTGGTGTTTGTTTTGAAAAATGATACGGATTTTTTGGAAATATGATGCGATCACAACAAATGCAACAAGCAACCCTAAAATCTATGGTCACCTAGGTCAAAGCTCTAGACCGCTCCTAACTTCCAAAAGACAAGTCGCAGGATAAAATCCTCCACTGCCTCTTTGTCTCTCCTGTGGCCAGGTAAGTGCCAGGTAAGTGGGAGGTTCTCCACTATGTAAGTAGTGGGCCTAATTAAGTAACCACTAGCTTTCGACACACTTGCCTTAGACACCACAAAAAGAAACGCGGATAAGCAATGAATTACCCACGGCCTTCTCTTGTCCTAAGTGAGCGCGACGGTTCTTAGAGTCATCTCTAGATATTTTTTAGTTAATGAGGGTAAATGCGGATGCAAGTTTGTGATTTTTGGGGCTTAGGAAGGGTAATGAACTCCCCATCTAATCTGGATTTGGTCTTTGCCCCTTAATGTCCGTATTAATTATGCAAACAACCACAAAAATCAAAACACGCACAATTTATTTTGCTTTGCGGCGCTGCGATTATTTGCAAAAAAAACCTGCAGGAAATTGTTATTTGGAGCAGAGGAGGTAAGAGATAAGAAAGTTGGAAATTTACAGAGGAGTTTTGGTGCAGGGCTGACGTCAGCACGCCGCGGTTCCGCCACAATTGCAAGCTAATGCCGTGTTTCCGTGGTTGGATCTTGGTATCGCTGCACAGAAATTTGTGTGCAAGCTCCTGTTCACCTGAAAAGCTCTCTGAAATGCTCTGAAAAATTTTTTCCCGGCTCCAATAATTCCAGATTTCCTCGCAATCAAATCACAACAACAAGTATTAGTGTTTGCGTGAATTTTGATCGAAAAATTATAATGGAATAAACTTTTCAACTCAAATTTCAAAATACGAACAATTAGCGCACTATCCCTGGCAACGGCGCCATTTGATTGAAACGAATTCTTGTTTGTGTGTGTATGAAAATTGTAAAGAAATCACAACCAAAAATATTTTGACCGCAATCAATAACGGTGTCGAATGTAGCGCGTTAGTAAGTGCAGATCGTCCACAGGGAAAGTGTAATCGTTCGTGTTTCGAATTAGATGAATTGAAACTTTAAGGAAAAGAAAAGAAAACAATTCATGATTTGTAATTGTAATTCAAGAAAGAGAAAAATCTAGATCTAAGAAAGCATTAAAATCAAGAAGTGGTAATTTGTGATGATATTTCCAACCAAATATCAAGAATCTAAATGAGGCTCATAGGAATCGATCGGATCTATAGATGTGATGCAATCTCACGATGACGTATTCTTATCCTTCGATGAATTGATACTAGATCGATGATGATCGACGAGAATTAGGGATTTCTAGTGAAACTAGGGTTTCATCATTTATCCCTTGTTCTTTCGTCGATATCATTCTCATTGTAGCCTCTAGTAAATTCAAGAAATGATCGTAGATCCCTAATTTCGAGCAATCACAATCAAGAAAGCATCGCAACGAAACTAGGTCGTCGATTCTTGAACTTGCTAGGGTTTACAAAACTCGTAGGACTTAAGAATCATTTTAAGATTTGTTACATCATCATTCTATTGATCTTCTCGACTCCTTGACAAGCGGAGTTTTACTCAAACATCACAACAAGAACTACAATTACAAATTGAGATCGAATCATGATGCAAGAATTTAAAGAAAGCAAGATTAAAGAATTTCACCTTTTATTTATATCAACAATTTCATTACAATCGCTCAAGAACTACAAGAGGAAGAACTCGATCGTCGATTTGGCTTCGCTCGTCTCCGTGAGTCGCGGATCGGCTTGGATCGCTTGCTCGGTTGAAGATCGGCTCCGCTCCTAAAAGGTTGAAGGCTTCTCGCTTGATTGGTACTCGGGATCTTGAATTTGGATTGGAATTAGGGTTAGGGTTTCGTACAAGTCGTGTCACTCAACTTGTGGAAGAAGATGAGAGGGTAAAGATTTTGGAAGAAGTTTAACCCTAGGTCTAGGCTTCTATTTATAGATTTCCCAAAACCCTAGATCTAGGATTTGAATTTTAAGTTTCCCTCCAAAAGTTTGTTGAGGAGATTTGAATTTCCCTCTAAAAGTTAGTTAGCTAGAGAGGCTTCTAGAAGAGATTAGTTAGGAGCTTAATTAGGATTAGCTTAATTAATCATCTTTACTGATCTGGAAGAAGCTTCGAGAGAATTCTGGAATTTGACTTTTCTTTCTGAGCTGTAGGCCTTTAGAGAGGAATAATGAAACAAAGCTGAAGTGCTGACGTGGCATAACCGCCGTGGAACCGCGGCGCAAGCCGGCTCCCGCCGTGGTTCCGCGGCCATGTTGGAGGCTTGGGGCTTGGGACTTCTGGTGCTGCTTTGGGCTAAATTATGGGCCTTTATAGGATATGTTGAATTGTAGTTTTCCCTTTGGATTGCTACCAGATCTCAAAACTTGGAGTTGGTGTAATGTTTGATCAGCAAAATGACAATTTTGGCTTTTCTTCCGGATTTTCCTGCACAATTTCTCAAGACAAGTGTTGCGCAATATAGGGGTGATGCGATGCCATGATAAACACACAATTCCCTTAGAAATGTCGGTTTTAGAGTCTAACACATGCAATCTGATATTATACGACTGATTTGCTAATATGTGTAATATGAATGCCGAACACTTCTAGATGAGTGCAAAAGATAGGGAAATTGTCGTGTTAAAAATGCAGTATTTTCGACTGATCAGGCCTATTTAGCGAGCCGCCCCATTAGTATGGCTCTTGACATCAAATACTTGAGAAGATCCACTTTTGATATGAGATGGACCTCATGCGCCAACGCATAGTGTCTGAGCTTCGTTATCGCGAAGATTAACGCCAGGCAGTGTTTTTCGATGGGGGAGTAGTTGTTTTCTGCCCCCAGGAGAACTCGACTCAAATAGTAGAGGGCTCTCTCTTTCCTTTGGTCATTCTCTTGTGCCTATAACGCGCCTAAAGAACCTTCAAGGGCTGTGGTGTACAGGATGAGGGGCTTTCCTTTGACTGGAGTGGTTAGTACCGGCGGATTCTACAGGTATTGCTTGATTTCGTCGAGTGCGCTTTGGCATTTGCGATTCCAGACGAACGGGGTCCCCTTCTTCATTAAATGGTTGTAGGGGCGGCACTTGCCGGAGAGATTGTCTATGAATCGTCGGATATATGCGAGCTTTCCTTGGAGAGATCGCAGTTGCTTGAGAGTTCTTGGTGGAGGCATTTCCATAATCGCCTTGATCTTTGATGGGTCTATTTCGATACCTCTATGTCGTACGATGAATCCTAGGAATTTTCCCGAGGAAACTCCGAACGCGTATTTGAGATAGTTCATCTTCAGGTTGTATTTCCGAAGACGTCGGAACACTATCTTCAGATGCTCCCAATACTCCTCGTGCGATTTGCTTTTCACCACGAGGTCATCAATATAGCATTCGATGACTTCATGTATGGGGTCATCGAAAATATTCGTCATGGCCCTTTGATAGGTAGCGCCGGCGTTCTTTAGACCGAAGGGCATTACTTTGTAGCAGAATATGCCCAGAGGGGTCCGAAAAGCGGTATGCTTCTGGTCTTCGGGATGCATCTTTATTTGATTGTACGCCGATGATCCGTCCATGAAGGAGAAGACTTCGTGAGTGGAAGTGTTATCTATTATCAACTCAGTAATCGGTACGGGAAAATTATCCTTCGGACAGGCTTTGTTGAGGTCCCAAAAGTCCACGCAGATGCGCACCGTCCCATTTTTCTTCATCACCGGGACAATGTTGGCGATCCAGTCGGGGTATTGAACTTCTTGGACGAAGCCAGAGTCGATCAGCTTCTTAACTTCGGCGTTGATGCACATTTCAAGTTCGAGACGCATTCTTCTTGGTGCTTATTTAACTGGCTTGACGTCCGGAGATATCGCCAATTTATGCACGGCTATTTCCGGATCTATCCCCGGCATCTCGGAATAGTTCTATGCGAAGCGGTCCCTATACTGCATGAGTACGTCTTTTAGTGTAGCAACATGTTCTTTAGATAGCAGCTCACTGACGAATGTAGGCAGCGGGTCGTTTTCCATCCCCAAGTCAATTTTCCTTAGGTTGTCCGCGGTAATATGTATTCCATCTTCCAACTCTTTTGGCGCTGGTGGAAATTCTGAGATCAATTCATCTTCATCCTCATTTTCGAAGCACCAGAAGAGGTCATCCATATTCTTGGGCACTCCTTCCGACAGCATTATCACGTGACAGGTACAAGATCGTTTCCAAGACCGATGTTGATCTAGTTCTACCCTCGCCATATACGTTGCTTTTGGTATATACTTTTGCGGTGGGGTTACCCTCCAACTGTTGGATAGAGCGAACCTGCCGAGTTGATATTGGTCTTCGACCCAGTTTTTGAAGACGAAGCAATCTTCAAGAGGATGTCCTATCGCTCGATGATAGGAGCAATAATCCGGGTGATGAACCTCGTTTGCTTGATCGGGGTGCTTGGACTCCGGGAGCGTAATCATTTGGTGTTTCACAACAAGGTCGAATATCTTCCTTATATTGTCTTGAAGGAAGGAATATTCCCGATCCATTTTCTTCATTAGAGACATATTTCGGCTAACCTTTTCTTGGTCACGTGGCCTTTTGGATCCGTTTTTTCCGCTGTCGAACGTTTTTTCCGTTTTTTGAATTGTTTTTGCCTTTGTGTCGGGCCTTTTTCTTGTCTTGGGAATGCACGGCGGGCTGACGGTGAAGGGCATCGTCGTCCTTCGTAGCCTGCTGAAGGAGGCGTTGCATCTTGGCATTTTCGTAAATGGCCATTTCGCGGCTGTAGTCGTTGTTGGGGTCGAAATTTACACCCCGGTTGACCAAGTCAAAATCAAAGTCAACTCCAAAGCAAGTGGGCCCAAGCCCAGGTCAAGTAGGCCAATGCCCGGGTCGAGCTCGAACACGAAGCGTCCGGCCTTCCGCTATGCCAAAATAAAAATTTTGTAATAAATAATTTTGGTGTATTTCCTTTTTTTATTTTTTGAATAAATGTAAGAAAAATGGGCATAAAGCCAAAATTTTGTAAAGTCCATGACTTATGTGCAAAAAGAAATAGCACATGAGGCATGTGATGGGCAAAATGCCATTTTTGTAAAGCCCAAGGGGCTATATGTAAAGTGTATAGCCTATAAAGGCAAATATAATGAAAATATCTTAACAACTTTTTCTCTCTCCCAAAAAAAAATTCAAGATTTGTGCTCTTTCTCCTTCCTCAAGGTTCTAAAACCTTCTTCTTTCTTTTGAATTAAATCAAGAGTTTTACTCTTCCTTTTCCAAAACTAAATAGTTTTTCACCACAAAACCCACAAGGGGGAGCTTGGATCTTCCATCAGACCTTAAAAAAGAGAGATTTTTAAAATCTCACCCCTCTTACTATCCAAGAGCCGGCCAACAAAGGAGGAAGAAGGAGACCATCTCCAAAGACCCCACTTTGGGGAAGATCCATGGCTCAAGGGGAGAAGCCCCTTCATCAGCTTCAAAAATATCTTAGGAGTTTAACTCCTCATATATAAATGAGACCATCTCCAAAGACCCCACTTTGGGGAAGATCCACGGCTCAAGAGGAGAAGCCCCTTCATCAGCTTCAAAAATATCTTAGGAGTTTAAGTCCTCACACACACACACACACACACACACACACACACAAAATAATAAGTATTTCTTTCTGGGAGTACAACTTCCAGTGCAGGGACCAAGTCCTTTTTGCCGCCCAGCGCCAAAGCGCCCACGTGCTAGGCACGTGAGGCGCTAGCACCCAAAGCGCGAGCGCCTGAGTGCCCACGTGCCTGGCACGTGAGGCGCTAGCGCCCGAGCGTCCACGTGCCTGGCACGTGTGGCGCTAGCGCCCAAGTTCCCAAAGCGCGAGCGCCCGAGCGCCCAAAGCGCGAACGCCCGAGCGCCCACGTGCCTAGCACGTGAAGTGCTAGCGCCCAAGGCGATAGCGCCAGTGCCCGCATGCCGCGCACGAGAGGCACTGGCGCTTTCTCCCACACATCCTTTGGATGCCCTTTCCCTTATATATATATGTATATATATGTATATATATATATATATGTATATATATGTATATATATATATGTATATATATGTATATATATATATATGTGTGTGTGTGTGTATATACATATACAGACACACTCTCTACAACACTGTCCCCCGTTAGAAAAAATTTCTAACGGGGCAAGGGAAATGCTAGCCCCTTGACCCCCAGCCCGCTATCCGGGTAATGGGACCCCCGTAAAAACTCTGCGGGGCCCCCGATATATCCAAAACCCCTTTCAAAACACAACACGCGTACACTGCACATTGAGTTCGCATGACCTATTTGACCCGTTAATCGGAAGTTCTCTCGCTCCAAAGGTGGGGGGTAATTAACGGAAGCTTAGTCCACGGCTGCCGGAGATTCGGATCCCCACAATCAATAAACCCCACCCTATCCTAGGCAGGGAGAATCTGTAATGCGCCTGACAAGCGTGCGCGTATTCCCATCTCAATGTGGTGATGAAAAACACCCTACAGATTCTGGCACGCCCGGTGGGACCTTTCTTTCCTCCCATATCTCGGGTCAAGTGTTCATGCGAACTCATTTAACATATATGTCGATGTTTGTACTGAAATAATGTTTTTTTCGTGCAGCAATCAACTTTCAACGACAATGTCTCCTAAGATGGATCCAAGTTCTGATGCGACCCCGATTCCGTACGTGGTCAAGATCAATACTCGTGTGGTTCTCCCCGAAAGCCTCAGTTGACAGTAGGAGGAACTGCCCCGCCAGTTTGGTTCCGTCATCATCTACCTTGCTGGAAGCACTCATCTGGCAGAAATCCCGGCAAAACAGGTGGCCAAGCCGGTCTCAAGGGGCAAGAGGCCAAATGTTGTGATCGCTAAGGCACCACAACCGAAACTTAAGACGTTGTCTAAATGACTCTCTCTTGCTCTAGCTGGGGGCAAGACTTCCGGTACAAAAGGCAACATCAAACGTTACGGACGAGCTCAGGCGATGACTCCAACAAATGCACGATCGGGCATCTTCTCTGTCCTCTCTATCACTCGGTCTACGGCGTCTTCCTGAAGAGCCGAAGTTTGTCAAGTGCTTAAAACAGAAAAGTTAAGGCAGAAGCGGCTCAGGTATCGAGCCAACAAGAGGGCCAGGACTTCGGCCATATGGAATCTTGTGAGGTTCCAAGAGCAGGGTTACTCCACAACGACGGTTGAGTCGGCCATAAAAATCAGCAATTCCTTCAAATCTCTGAAGTAGGTTCAAAAAAATGTTATGACCGCCAGAATTAAGAAGACAGCGGTCCGAAGTTGCTATGTAGAGACGTGTCCCGGCCCCAACAGAAAAAGTATGACACTGTCTCTTCAAGAGTCTACCAGGCGCTCTGTACCGCGCGAAAACAACCGGGCAGAACTAAAAAGGAAGCGTCAGCACCATTCAAGAATCCGGCCAGGCCAGCCGCCTTCAGTCGACTGCCCATTACCGAAACAGGAGGGTCAAGACAGCGATCCGAGAAATCAGCCACCGATAACAAAAGGACGGCTGGATATGTTATCCATACGGTCTATATGGCGGGCGGGTGCCCCAGCGACAACCTTCGCAGTAAAGCAAGGATGGGGCCACCACATCCCAAGCCCAATCTGGCTTGAATGTGGTTGCCACTTCCCAAGAACAGTCGCCTCCGCTGGATGATGAAAACCCTCTCAACGAGGATGATAGGCAGAAAGACCCCTCAGTCCATGTAGAGTCGAGCTCGGACAACGAGGAAGAGCCGACTTTCCGTCCCAGGACCGCGGAGCAAGAGCTGCTTCAAGAGCTTAAAAAATAGCTCAGGAGCAAGGATAAAGAAATGGCCAAGCTCTATTCGAAAATTGACGACCTGACGAACGTTGTGATGCAGTTTACGGCTCAAATTGCTCGAGCACCTCCCAATCAAGCACAAGTCGCTACTCATGAGCCGGATGATGACAATCCGAAGCGGCCGATGCCTGTCCCTTTGGGTCCAAGATTGGTCGAGCCGCATGAAAGACGGCCATATTCCACTTCTGGGGACGCCTTGGCCCCAGATAGCACTATCCCGCTAACACAAGATCGGATAATGGATTTGGTCACCAGTAAGATTACAACATTGGTGGCCGAAGCTGAAGCTCAGAAAGAAATTGGCAGTAGTGAGCGGCCATATCCCGCACAGTACGATCCGATCGAGTTCCCGAGCGGTTACGTCATTCCTAAGTTCGGAAGATTTGACAGGACGGGAAATGCAAATCAGCACGTCGCCCACTTTAAAGCATCATGCGGACATACAGAGGGCAATGATGCGCTCCTTCTTCATCAGTTTGTCAACAGCCTGACCGGTATCGCTTTCGACTGGTACGCGAGTATACCAGACGGGTCCGTTATTACCTTTGCCCAAATGGAGTCTCTGTTTCGGCAAAGGTTCATGAGTGTCGGTGATAAAATCTCCATTGCTGACCTTGTGAGGACCAAGCCGGGGAAGAATGAAAGCAACACCGACTTTATCGCCCGATGGCGTAATTTTACAGTCAAGTGTGAACTGCCGCTGGAGCAGGACTGGTCCGTCAGCCTTCTCATTGGGAACCTCAGCAATTGGATGGTCCCATTCTTGTGTACAGCAGGCTTCAAGACGTTTCAAGAGCTAACCTAGAAAGTCCAAATGCTGGAATGCTCGAAGCAAGAGTCTACCCCGGACTCTCGGAGAGACAAGACTTGGAAAAGCAAGCGGGACGACAACCGTAGAAGCTGGAGTTCGAGCAGTACCAACGTCTTCAATGCGTCTGACAATGAAGACAAGCGAAGGGCAGGCGATTCCAAAACCAACCGGTCTCGAAAGCCATTGCTGGGAGGAGATGTGCCTTCCTTAGAGGAGAAAAAGAACAAGGTTTACTCTTTCAGAAGGGACAAGGTTCGCAAGATATTTAAAGATGCCTTGAACAACGGTCTACAATTGCCGGAGTCGAAAAGACCTCAAGAAGCAAAAATGACCGACAATCTCCTGTATTGCCCGTACCATCGAGTAGTGAGCCATGCGATCGAGGATTGCTATATCTTCAAGGACTGGGTCGAGAAGCGGTACAAGGCTGGAGAGATCGAGCTGTCCAAAAGTGTGTTGGTGAACAATCAAGTTGCAACCACCAACTTTATACAGACAGAAGTTGAAGCCTTCTGGGAGCAGACAGCCGAACCCGCTGCCCTGAGAAATGAAACCGACTCACCGCAGCCTTCTTGGAGTAAGCACATATCTAATAAGACGAAGAAGATGCTAAAGCTACTTCAGAAAGAGCCCAGGACGGAATGGGAAGGGCAGAAGAAGCCCACCATTCCAGATGCCAATTCGGCCCAATCAGGCTCAAAATCCAAAAAGCTCAAGAAGAAGAAAAGTGCAGCTCGATGGGAAAAGGAGTCTGCAGGGAGATCGACCATTCAAAAATATATCGATTTCCTCGAAGACTATGAACAGCAGGAAAGAACTCTGATTCAATTGAAGGAATTCCTCCCTGTAAAAGCGGCTGAAATTCTGGAGGAGTTAGAAGAAGACTCCAATGAAGAGATCCCTATAGTGACCTGCTACGCCATCCATCTTGGCAGCGACTCTGAGGAGGAGCTCTGTTTTCCCGAAGAGGATGAGGAGCTCGCCACAAAGGCCAACCAAATCCAGCTTAAAAGCGGCAGGGCTCTACCGCCAAATCAGGGAAACGCCCCAAAAGGAAAGGAAAAACATATGGCTAATGAGGAAGATGGCAGAGAGCCAGCTAATGAAAACTCAAGTCCTTCCTCAGTGGACTACAATGTCTTGGCTCATCTCCGAAAGCTCCCGTCTCTCCTGAGCATCTACGATACCTTAGTCCTATCTAAAGAGCTTAGAGATGTTCTCATTCACGCTCTACAAAACCCCGAGCGGTATCAGGCTCGTTTTGCAGAAATTAATATGAAAGAAGCCCAGCACGCTCTACATGCCGCCGCAATCACGTTTAAGGATGAAGACTTACTACTGGGAATGTCTGAGCATAATCGGTCGCTTTACATGACCAGGTACAGCGATGGAGATCGGATTAATCGCATATTGATTGATCCAGAATCCTCAATGAATATCATGAACTTGAAAACTATGAAGAGTTTTTCAATGGACGTCCAACACCTATCAAGGGAAAAGATTGTCACTCAAGGCTTCAATCAAAACTGCCAGCAAGTTCTGGGTTCTATAGCTTTGCCAATCAAATTTGGGGATCTACAAACTAAAGCTAAGATATACGTGATCGACGCTGACACGTCTTATAAAATTCTCTTTGGACGGCCGTGGCTCCACGATTACGGCATCATTCCGTCAACTGTCCATCAATGCATGAAGTATACTAAAAATAGCGAAGAAAGACGCATTGACGGAGACATCCAGCCATTCGGTGTGCATGAAGTCCGATATGAAGATTCTCGGTACTTCATGAACCACCAAAATGCTAAGCCACAACTGACTGAGAAGAGAGCAACCCCAAGACTCAAAAGCAAATCTGAGCCGGCTGTCACTTTCAAAATCAAAAACGCCCAAGTGCGCCCGCGTTTCGGTAGCGACACTGATGAGTCCGACACTGGAAGTCCGTCCTTCCGTAAAACTCGCCCTCGTTTCGGTAGCGATACAGACGAATCCGATACTGAAAGCCTATCTAGCAGCAAAGTCCGCCCTCATCTTGGCAGCGACACCGAAAAGTCGGAGTAAGAGGACCTGTCGTGCAACAGCTGTGCAGATTGGACCCCCATGCAGCAAGTGAAACTATGAGAGACCTTCGGAATTGCAGAAGGGTCCCTGGCCATCACAACGGTGTCGGAACGGATATGCAAAGAGCTCGATGCATTGTCAGTCTCTACCGTGGACCAGCTGAAAACTTTCTACGTTCCCGGGAGGAAAAGTGGACAGAAGGGCATCCTGTTTTATGGGTCAAACCCCGTGTGCACCCGGACGATTTGTCTGTCGCGTGCCTTCCTTATGAAAGAGGCATAAGAGCCGTCCTCAATCCCAGATACCATGCACCCGAGATGCAGGAATATTTCAAAAGGTGCGGATGCCGGTTATATCAAACGAAGTCTGAAGCAAAGTTTTATGAAGGGCTATGGCATCCGCTCCAGGTCCGAGCACTCATCGATGGACGAATTCCAGATAGACGGGGCATAGGCTTCATTCAACCTGATTCCAAAGCATGCTACATGATCCATGTTGGTGAAGCCAGCGAAAGATCAAATGATGACGACGAGATAGCCGAGCCAGAAGAAGCTCCTCAAGTGCTCGAAGATGGCGGACAAGCAACCTTTGACGAGCTAACCGAGATTGACTTAAGAACGCCCGATAATCCAAGGCTGACCTACATCAGCTCACTCTTGTCAGAGGAAATGAAAGAGCGGATAATTGCCCTGCTGCATGAGTTCGTCGACTGCTTCGCGTGGACATACAAAGAAATGCCTGGCCTTTCCCCTGTAGTGGTCGTGCATAAACTGGTTATATCTCCTGATGCTAAGCCAGTCAAACAAGCACCTCGAAGAATGAGAAGAGAACTAGAAGAAAAGGTCATCGAGGAAACCAAGAAGCTCATCGATGCCAGCTTCATCGGGAAAGAGAAATATGCGGACTGGATCGCATGCATAGTCCCAGTGAAGAAAAAAAATGATCAGATCCGAGTTTGTGTCGATTTCAGGGACCTCAACAAGGCATGTCCTAAAGACGACTTCCCGCTACCGGTCATGGAGATGACGGTCGATAACACCTCAAATTATGAGTTGTTCACCTTTATGGATGGCTTGTCTTGATATAATCAGATCAAGATGTCACCTGAGGATGAGAAACACACGGCATTTCGAACCCTGATCGGAATATACTGCTACAAAGTGATGCCGTTCGGACTGAAGAACACAAGTGCTACATATCAAAGGGCAATGACCAATATCTTTGATGACCTAATCCATAAAGTCATCGAATGCTATGTTGATGATCTGGTCATCAAGACTAAAGCCAAGGCCGATCACATCCAAGATCTTAGGACCGTTCTCACCAGACTGAGGGAGTACGACCTGAAAATGAATCCTCTGAAGTGCGCTTTTGGCATGTCATCGGGAAGATTCCTGGGCTTCATAGTCCAACATCGAGGGATTGAAGTTGACCCATCCAAGATAAAGGCCATCATGGAGATGCCCCCTCTGAAGAATCTGACGCAGCTAAGATCTTTTTAAGGCAAGCTTGCTTATATACGAAGGTTTATCTCAAATTTATTGGGGAGATGTAGGCCCTTCTCAAAGCTCATGAAGAAAGGAGCTCCTTTTGTCTGGGATGCCGAATGTCAAGAAGCGTTCGAAAGCATCAAACACTACTTGTTGCACCCTCCAGTGCTGGCCGCTCCCATTCCAAATAAACCACTGATTCTCTACACTGCCACGCTAGATGAGTCACTCGGTGCGCTCCTTGCCCAGAACAATGAGGAGGGAAAAGAGAATGCCTTCTACTATCTCAGTCGAACTTTAGTCAAGGCGGAACATAACTATTCCCCGATCGAAAAGCAATGCCTGGCTCTGATGTTCGCTGTGAAGAAGCCGAGGCACTATCTGCTCGCTCATCGGGTTATGCTGATCTCTAGGGTCGACCCGCTCAAACACTTAATGTCCAAAGCAAGCCTAGCCGGTAGAATGTCAAGATGGGCTGTCATGCTGCTTAAGTTTGACATAGTGTATACTCCTCAGAAAGCAGTAAAAGGGCAAGCTCTCGCAGACTTTCTTGCTGCTCATCCCGTATCAGAGGGGTCACTGCTTAATTGCGAGCTACCCGACGAATAGGTGCTGCACCTCGAGAAAGATGAGCCATGTTGGGAGCTCTACTTCGATAGAGCCTCATCAATGAGGACCTCCAGCAAATCAAACGTCCCGGAGATAAAAGCAGGGATAGGATTGATGTTCATCACGCCATCAATGGGAACCCTACGATGTTCTTTTGCTCCCATCGAGCCTCGCACAAACAATGAGGCCGAGTATGAAGCTCTGATAGCTGGCTTGGAGCTCGCTATAGAAATGGAAATCCTTCGGCTACGAGTCTACGGTGATTCACATCTTGTCGTCAACCAAGTAAGCGGCGACTATAAGGTATACAAACCCGAGTTAGCTCGGTACAGAAGCCGAGTGGTGGAACTCATGAAACGTTTCACTCACATTGAACTAATGAGAGTCCCTAGAGCGTTGAACGGAAAAGCCGACATACTCGCTCGCCTAGATAAAGAGCTAGCTGATCCTGACATGGACGAAATTCTAATCACAGTCAGAAGATGGCAAATTCTGCCTCCAGACACTTTGCGTGAAGAAGAAAGAATAGAACAAGAGAACACTCCTGCCGAAGAAGCTCCGATCATCCAAGACGAGCCCGATTGGAGAGAACACTTCATAGAGTACCTCCGATACGACAAGCTGCCCAAAGGAAAATCTGCGAGGATTCAGTTGAAGAAGAGAGCTCTCCGATACGTGTTTGTAAATGACATGTTATACCGCAGGTCATATGACCAACTCTTGCTCAGGTGTTTGTCATTGGCCGAAGCCTAAAAGGTCATGAAAGAAGTTCACTCAGGCGTCTGCGGGGCTCACCAATCCGGCCCCAAAATGCGGCTTCAGATCAAACGGCTTGGGTATTGCTGGCCCACCATGATAAGGGATTGCGAAGAGCATGCAAAGAAATGCCATCACTGCCAAATCCATGGCGATTTCATTCACAAGCATCCCAATCTGTTGCATCCTACAGTGGCGTCGTGGCCCTTCGAAGTTTGGGGCATCGACATAGTTGGTCCAATTGAGCCTCCGTCATCCAAAGGCCATCGGTTCATACTGGCTGCAACGGACCACTTCTCTAGATAGGCTGAAGCTGTCCCGCTAAAAGAAGTCAAGACAAAAGATATTCTGACATTCTTCCAGCATAATATTCTATACTGCTTCGGTACGCCAAGAAGAATCATTTCTGACAACAGGCCTTCTTTTAAGAGCTTCAAAGTCTCAGGGTTCGCTACTCAGCACAAGATAGACTGGAGATATTCCTCCATCTATAATCCAAGAGCCAATGGGCTAGCCGAAACCTTCAATAAGACTCTATGCAAGCTCCTGAGGAAAAATGCTTCAGCCAACAAGAGAGTCTGAATCTCAAACTTCACGAAGCGTTGTGGGCATATCGTACCATGCACCGTACTCCAACTCATTCCACTCCATAGTCATTGCTCTTCGGAGTGGAGGCGGTCCTCCCTCTCGAAGTCGAAGTTCCAAGCTTAAGAATGGTCGTTCAGCACAAGTTGACGGAGGAGGAAAACGTGCTCCTTGGGCTTGAAGAGCTCGACGCCCTCGAAGAAAAGAGGCTTGCGGTACAGCAAAATCTGGAGCTGTACCGAGCCCAAATGTCACGGGCCTATGATAAGATGACTCGTCTCCGCGCTTTCAAGAAAGGCGAATTGGTGTTGGTCCTCAAAAGACCGATCATCCCCAATCGACATGCCAAGAGAAAATTCGAGCCAAACTGGGAAGGACCATACGTCATCGAGAAAGTGTTCGACGGGGGATCCTACCAACTAATGAGTGCCGAGGTAGAAAGGCCCATGCCACCCATCAATGGCCGATATCTCAAGAAATACTACGCGTGAATGCTCCAAGTCGCAGGCGAGTTGAGCACACCAGCCCTACGGTCTAGATCATACATCCTGTAAAACCGTATACAATTCCCGGGAGTAAACGACCCCTATCTCTCCTAAGTCCTGCCGGTGAGACTACTTTTAAAGTCCCACCAATGGCAAAAAAAACAAAAAAAAACGGTATGTCCATAAGCAAAACGGGCACGGATGAAAACCCGAAAGGGCTCCGTGAGTAAAAACAGCATGACTGCCGGCGAGTTTGTGAAAACCTGAAAGGGCGCAAACTCATGAAAAGAGATAAAATACACTCGCAAAGTCCTCTCAACCGTGTGAGGAGAAAATCCCTGCGTGAGATCCTTACGACTCACAAAGGAGAAACACACTTAGGGATCCCTACGATTCCTAAGGAGAACATACACCTGCGAGATCCTCTCGACTCGTAGGAAGAAAATGCTTTTATGAGACCCTTACGGCTCATAAAATTGAAAAGGCTTAGGTGATAGGGATCTAAACCTGTCTCCTGAGCCATCGCTCCCCAATAGGCAACGGCAAATGATGAGTCGCTCCTGGCATTTCGCTTCAGTGTTAGCGGTGCTGACGCCGACCAAAAACCCAAATCTCAAGTTTTCCCAACGGCAAATGATGAGTCGCTCCTGGCATTGCTTCAGTGTTAGCGGTGCTGATGCCAACCCAAAAAACAAATCCCAAGTTCTCCCGGGGTAAATGATGAGTTGCTCCTGGCATTATTCCAGTGCAGCAATGCTGATACCAAAAACCCAAATCCTAAGTTTTCCCAACGGCAAATGATGAGTCGCTCCTGGCAATGCTTCAGTGTTAGCGGTGCTGATGCCGACCCAAAAACCAAATCCCAAGTCCTCCCGGGGCAAATGATGAGTTTCTCCTGGCATTATTCCAGTGCAGCAATGCTGATACCAAATAAGATCCAAATTCCAAGTTCCTAACGACGAATGATGAGTCGCTCCTGATACCATATTCCAGTGCAGCGATGCAGACGCCAACCAAAATCCAATTTCTCAAAATTCTCCCGGCCCTACGGTTAGTCCCCAAATTGACTACCGTATACAACCCACGGGTTCAAATAATTCTCATCATACCCATACCCTACCGCAATCACCAGTCCAGCGGCCGGTCTCCGCCCTTGGACTTATGCTCCATTTGGGAAGACCTACTCATGTGTCCTCACGATACATGAGGAGAACAAACTTACAAGATCCTCTCGACTTGTAAGAAAACACTTTTGTGGGATCCTCACGACTCGCAAAGAAAAAACACACTTAGGAGTCCTCACGACTCCTAAGCAAAAAGTACACCTACGGCTTATAAAATTGAAAAGTCTTAGGTGATAGGGACCTAAACCTGTCTCCTAAGCCATCGCTCCCCAACAGGAAAAGGCAAATGATGAATTTCTCCTGGCACATGTGCTTCAGTGTTAGCAACGCTGATGCCTACCCTAAGACCAAAATTCCAAACTCCAATCCAATAGACCCCTAAGTCTTTAAACTGGGAATAGATGACCTTTAAGTCGTTAAACTGGGAACAGATGACCCCTAAAGTCGTTAAACTGGGAACGAGGGAAATCTCCTCATGGCAAATGATGATTCACTCCTGGTACTATATTCCAGTGAAGCGATGCTGATGCTAAACCAAAACCAAAATCCCCAAACCCTGTCATGGCAGATGATGATTCGCTCCTGGTACCATATTCCAGTATAGTGATGTTGATGTCAACCCAAACCATATCAAGTCAGCAAGACAACCAACAACCTCCCTGGTGGAATCATGCTCCACCTCGGAAACAAGTCAAATCCCGACACCGCAGAAAGCGAAGCAAGTCAAATCAGAACATTCGACCGTCCAAGTCGCTAAAAGGTCAGCATCGACCGTCCACGTCACTAAAATGGCAGCACCAACTGTCCACATCGCAAAAAGGGCAGCACTGACCGTCCACGTCGCAAAAAGGGCAGCATCGACCGTCCAAGTCGCTAAAAGGGCAGCACCGACTGTCCAAGTCGCAAAAAGGGCAGCATCGACCGTCAACGTCACTAAAAGGGCAGCATCGACCGTCCAAGTCGCAAAAATGGCAGAACCGACCATCCAAGTCGTTAAAAGCGCAACACCGACCGTCCACGTCGCTAAAAGGGCAACATCGACGGTCCACGTCGCTAAAGGGCAGCAACGACCTCCTCGTTGGAATTATGCTCCGTCTTGGAATCAAGTCAACCAGACACTCCATCTCGGAGACACATCAAGCATCGACCGTCTATGTTGTAAAAAGGACAGTGCCAGCTTCCCAAAAAGCGGGAACCAAATCAAGTCGCCTCCACGTGAAAGAAGATCCATCAATTTCATGCACACGACCCACATATGCTGTGTGCATTTATTGATGGGGGGCACTTTGTTGGGGTCGAAATTTACACCCCGGTTGACCAAGTCAAAATCAAAGTCAATCCAAGCCAAGTGGGCCCAAGCCCAGGTCAAGTGGGCCAATGCCCGGGTCGAGCCCGAACACGAAGCGTCCGGCCTTCCGCCATGCCAAAATAAAAATTTTGTAATAAATAATTTTGGTGTATTTTCTTTTTTTATTTTTTGAATAAATGTAAGAAAAATGGGCATAAACCCAAATTTTTGTAAAGCCCGTGGCTTATATGCAAAAAGAAATAGCACATGAGGTATGAGATGGGCAAAATGCCATTTTTGTAAAGCCCAAAGGGCTATATATAAAGTGTATAGCCTATAAAAACAAAGATAATGAAAATATCTCAACAACTTTTTCTCTCTCCCATAAAAAATCAAGATCTGTACTCTTTCTCCTTCCTCAAGGTTCTAAAACCTTCTTCTTTCTTTTGAATTAAATCAAGAGTTTTACTCTTCCTTTTCCAAAATTAAATAGGTTTTCACCACAAAACCCACAAGGAGGAGCTTGGATCTTCCATCAGATCTTAAAAAGGAGAGATTTTTAAAATATCACCCCTCTTGTTATCCAAGAGCCGGCCAACAAAGGAGGAAGAAGGAGACCTATCTCCAAAGACCCCACTTTGGGGAAGATCCAGGGCTCAAGGGGAGAAGCCCCTTCATCAGTTTCAAAAATATCTTAGGAGTTTAACCCCTCATACACACGCACACACACATAAAATAATAAGTATTTCTTTCTGGGAGTGCAACTCCCAGCGCAGGGACCAAGTCCCTTTTGCCGCCCAGCGACCGAGCACCCACGTGCCTGGCACGTGAGGCGCTAGCGCCCAAAGCGCTAGCGCCCGAGCGCCCACGTACCTGGCATGTGTGGCGCTAGCGCTCAAAGTCCTAGCGCCCGAGCGCCCACGTGCCTGGCAGGTGTGGCGCTAGCGCCCAAAGCGCGAATGGGCGAGTGCCCATGTGCTTGGCATGTGAAACGCTAGCGCTCAAAGCGCTAGCGCCCGAGCGCCCACGTTCCTAGCACGTGAGGTGCTAGCACCCGAGCGCCAACGTGCCTAGCACGTGAGGCGCTTGCGCCCAAGGCGCTAGCGCCGGCGACCGAGCCCCCACATGCCGCGCACGTGAGGCGCTGACGCTCTCTCCTATGCATCCATGGAACTGCTCCCGTTTCTTGGATTGGATATATCCGAGCCCGATTGTCTCTATTTTCCGTAGGGCAATTTTCGCTGCGTTCCGGAGACGTTCCAAATTCTGTTGTAGAATTGAGCTTGTCGAGGAGTTTGTTTGAATGGTACGCCTTGGCATCTTAATAACCTTTTCAATCCCTTGGTGTAATACCTGGGCAGACGAATAGGTTAGAGCCTATCGAGCACAGGATCGGGACCATGCCAGACTTCTCTTTCGACTTTAGTTTCCGTGGATTGATAGAATAGGATCGCCTTTTCACCTCTTCGCCTGGAAGGGACGTAGAATGTCCGTAGCTCTTGCACACTATATATCTCAAGCGCACCAAGCTCTCTGTAGTGCTGCCGTGGAACCTTGGCGATCTGCAAACTCTGATCATCTCTGGTGAAGGCTTGCACTAATGGATGGACCGAAAACACTGCGTTGACTTCATCTTCAGAGTCACTGCCAAAGACCAGAATAGGGTTAGATGGTCCCAACCTGTTGCATTGGGGCGGCCTCGAATAAACCACCTCTTCTTCCTCCTCGGTATCGCTCCCGAAGACCAGGATAGTGGCGATAGATTTTTGCTTGTTCTCCAGTTTATGGCATCTTTCCGTGTCTTCAAAGTCTGGCAGGAAATACTTTGCATCCTCATATTTGCATACTTCATTCACGGAGAATGGATTTAGCTCCCCCGTTACGGTGAACTCGAGACCATCTTTGAAATACTTCATACACTAATGTTGTGTAGAAGGGATGATGTTGTACTCGTGTAACCATGTCCTGCCGAGCAAAGCGTTGTAGCAAGTCTTGGCGTCAATGACGTGAAACTTGATGTCGGTGACGAGCGACCCGAAGCGTAACGTCAGTATTATGGACCCGAGCGTCCGTGATGACTGGGAGTCGAATCCGGAGATAGTGATTTTATCCCGAGCGAGATGTTGAACGCTCATGCAGATTTCTTTTAGCACCCTCACATTCAGGAGATTGACAGAGGACCCATTGTCAACTAAGATCTTCCCTATCTTGATGTCATGGTAGTACCCGGTGGCATACAGGGGACAGTTATACTCGCACATTCCGAGGAGGAGATCTTCATCGCCGAAAGTGATGTCAGCTGTGTGCACTTCTTCCAGCTTGTCCTTCATCTTTTCTTCGGCAAGGAAAGCTTGAAATTGGTCGGGCTCTTGTAGTGCCTTGATCAAAGAATCCCGCGCCTCTTTAGACAACAGAAGGGCATCGAGAATGCTTAGCTATGAGGGTATCTTTCTCAGGTGTGCCAAAACATTGTAATCCACGTCCTTGGCTGCGAGCTTTTTGATGACTCGGTCATCGAGGGTGATATTCTCAGGGACTTTTTCCTTCCCTTTATCTTTTTTGTTCGATCCCTTGTTTGTAGGTCCGAGATTCTTTTTAGGCAACGTACGGTTGCGCAGCTGAATATGCTCACAGTTCTTAGTCTCTTCTTCTTTTCCTGAAGTGGATTCTTTGAAGAGAGGGTCGAGGGCTATTCCTTCATCAAAATCACTTCCGAAGGTGAGAAGTAGCGATCCCCCAGCATCAACCATGTGACAGTAGCCGGCAGTTCTTTTATGCTCATCTGCCGTGCTTCCCTGCCCCCGATGAGTTTTGCGCTTCTTTCGCTTGAACTGTTATCGGTGGGCAACATACCCTTACCACCACTTTTTAAAGGCCATGAACTCTTCAGTAGGGTGTGCAATCCTCTGGTGGTATAAGCAATAGTTAGGATGTACGTCTACTTCGTCAAGGTGCGTATCCTCGGGGATATTTTCTTTGGGCGGTGGCAGCTTCATTCCCATGGACAAGGCTTTGGCAGACCATTTCCTCGTCTTAAGCTTGCTTTTGTTTGCCGCGGGTGTGCTTCGATCTGGTTGGAGCTTTCTGCGACTCATCCCCGCCATGACTTCTTCAGCTTGATGCTGATGCCTGGCTTTTTTGATATGGCCATTTCACGTTGTTGATCAGCCTTGCTCTTCTGACGGGCTTCGTTCAGCGGCATGTCGATCATCTCGTCAGACGGTTCAAAGGATTTTAGCACTACTCCTGCCCCTAGCTCATCTATGTGAGCTTCTTCGTCATTTACGGGCAAATGAGAGATCATGTGACAACTTGCCACATTATCTTCGAATTCTTCTGACGAGTCGTCTCTGACGTCATTGTCGTTTTCTCCGCTCTTAGAGATGTTGAGAAATTCTTGGAGCGTGACCGGAGTTCGCGCCTTCTGATTATATTCTTCCAGTGCGTCAATCTGCTTTTGCAGGTCCGTGCGCTTGTCATCAGGCTTCACGGGCTTTTTGGTCTTCTTCTTTCTTTTCAAAGATTTTGACGGCTGGGCCTGGGCGTTTTGCCCATCACTACCAATCCTTGGCGTCGGGCGCGGTTTTAGCATTCCCTCAATGACCTCGGGTTCCAACTGGCTTTTCCACCTAATCGCCGGGCATGTTTGAAGATCCTCCAGCATTCTTTTTGTTTTTGATGAAAGAGCGACCTCCCATGGAGCTTCTTCTATAAATGAGCATGATTCCCCCGGCGTGTCTATCCTTTTAGGAACATGCGGCTGCGGCGGGATTACCTTCCAGTTCTCGGACAGTGCAAATTTGCCCTATTGATATTAGTCCTCGATCCAGCTTTTGAAAACGAAGCAATATTCAATTAGGTGGCCTACTACTCGGTGGTAAGGGCAGTAATTGGGATTGTTAATGTCACCTGGCTGCAGTGGGCATCTTGGATCTGGCAGAGTGATGAGCCTGTTGCCCACTGCCAATTCGAACAGTCTCCTTGTTTTATCCCGAGGGAACGAGTAAGGACGTTTTAACTTTTCTTTGATAAATCTCTATCTATCGTTTTGGCGATCGGCGGGTTTTGGATCATTTGGCTGTTGTTGAGCATTGGCGACAAAGGTCGCTTTTCCTTTCCCCTTTTCATTCCGAGGCTCCGTCTTTGAAGAGGAAGGCCTATGGCCCATCTGGTCCATTTGGGTCAGCTTGTCAATCAAGGCATGGAAGGTGGTTGGCTTGGAAAATATCATGAATTGGGATATGGTCGCCTGCAGATCGAGAGTTCCCACAAACATGCCTACTGCAGGAGCCTCTTCTATGTGTTGTTCGCACTTCGACCATAGGTTGCGCCACTGAATTGCATACTGAACCCATGTCTCCCCTGGCTTCACTCGGGCATTGATCAACGTCGTGATTAGGGTGCGTTCGCTGGCGCTTGCGAAACGCTGGGTGAATAACAGCTCCATCTCCATGAATGTTTTGACGGAGTCGTTGGGAAGCTCTGAATACCATTCGAAGGCAGTCTCCGCCAAGCTGCCGACGAATTGGCGAAGCAACTGCTTATCGTCACCTCCAGTATTACCGCAAAGAGCCCTGAACTGGGCAACATGCTGGTGGGGGTTGCATGTCCCCTTATATACATGAAATTTAGGGATTGTGTATCCTAGCGGGTACTTAATCTGATCGTACCAAGTAGGATAGGGTCGCCCAGTTCTAACGACTTGGACGGTAGCTTCGTTCGCTTGATGGGCTCGTATCTGTTGAGCTATATAATCATCAAGCACGGCTTTCAAGATTGTTTCCTCCTTGGCGGCTGAAAAGGCCGGAAGAGGGTTCGATGTCTCCCCTCTGTTGTCCTCAACGATTATTGGGGGATCTTCAGCTGGAAGGTCCGGCTGGATCATCATCATGATCATATCTTGGAACAAGAGCGCCATTTGTTTTATATTGGCCGTTTGTTCTGCGGCCTCTTTGTCTTTCTTCTTGAGCATTCTTTGGAGGAACTCGGCGTCGGTTTCGTGTTCCTGGCGTTGCTCCGACAACGTCTCCAGGCTTTCTTTCGGCCCAGTAAGCGCAGCCATCTTCGTTAACATTTCCTGGAGCTTCTGTTGTTGCTCCTGGGCCTTTGTTATGGATCGGGTGAGTGGCCGGTGACCCCCGGAAGCGAGGCTCTCCTCTTTCCTGGAAGCCATATAAACAGTATGCACCACCATACCCCCAGACTTGGAGCGTCTGGGTTCAGTGCTATTGAGATTCGTCGCAGGCATAGTGATCTTCTCTGCCCTCCTCTTTTTATGGACGGTTGAAGTTGAGAGGGCTGCTGATGTAAGCACCCGTGCAGACGACACCTTTCGTGGCGTGGCGGAGGGATGGTCCTACTCTTGCCGAACTGTAACGACCCCAATATTACTATACCATCATGTTTTCTTTCTTTAGTAAAATATTGTATTTATTTATTCTTATTATTTTTCCGTATATTTTGTTTTCTATTAAATATATTATTTTATTATTCCATCTATTTTTTCCCAAACCCATTTATTTAAACTAAATCTTAACCTATTCAAAATTAAATACAAGACCTGACCCAGCCCATAACCCAAATCCAATATCATTTTCATTTTCTTTTATAAAATTATGAGCCCAAAAGCCCACTTTCTTTTCAAGCAACAGCATATATTTAATTCTAATTAAATATGTGCATGAACAACCTTGTAGCACATTGGTTAAGTCCTTGCATTGTTATTCCATAGATCACATGTTAAAATCCTCATTCTTGCAATTATTTTTTTATCAATTTTTTATTCTTCTCATAACTTACAAATGAGACTTTTCATTTCCAAAATGAATGGTGACCTTTCATTTCTCTTTTAATTCTCATGTTGAATGCATATATTATTATAGATAATTCACCATTACACCATCTTTATTTGTCCTCCTCTTTCTTTTTCTTCCTCACATTTTTCTATCTCCCCCTTCTCCTCTTCACCTAGAGTCCTAGAAGAAGAACACAAAGAAGTTTTCAAGAAGGTCTTGCTAGTAATGCGAGGCTATCGGCGGATAGACAAGTCCGGTGACAATACCGGCTTATGTATGTAAGTCTCTTCTCTCTCTCCCCCTCCATCTCTTTATTTTCCTCTTGTCATACCTCGTGAACCCCCTATTCTTTTCATATCGTAATCCGTAAGAGAAGATAAATATAAACATATACATATATATAAGTCTAGATATATATAGTTTTATATGGTTTTGCCTCTTGTTCAAATTAAAGTGTTTTTAATTCTTTGATCATGACTATAAATGTTTATTACGAGTTGTAAGAACACAAATTTCATGCCACAATATATCTATAATGTCTCATGAAATCGGTTTGTTTATTAAAAGAAAAATAGAAACCTGCATAAAATACTAGTTAATCTTTTTACCGATTTTAGTATACACATCAATACCTTTACCTTTAAAATAAATTTTAGAAATTAATTTTTACTTCTGAAAATTTCAGGAAATTTACATATGATAGAATATATTATTTTGTACATACTGTAAAATTCTTAGATCGAATCACTTAACGGTTTAGGAATTATATCGTTTTATTTCACTGTTCGTAAAATAGAAAACTGCAGTAATTGGTAAACTTCTAGGACACATAACTTCATATACCGATATCCAAATTGAGCAAACTCAGGTGTTTTAGATATCTACATCGAACAATATAAATTTTATTAGTTTTAAGTTTTTACTTAAAACCAATGTAAAATATAGAAAACTGTGTTACAATATTAAGCGACGAATCTGGACAGAATATGTCCTGATTCGCACACTGTTTTTAAATTAGATATAACTCAAACTCCCGATGTCCGTTCGTGATAAACTTTAGATGTGTAGATGGAAAATTGATAGAACTATAATTTTCTGTATACTAGATTACTTAGAAACGCATGAAATAACCCGATATAGGATTTGCAATATAACATATAGTTGCTGTCCAGAAATCTGAATTTCTGTTTTAAATGTTAATATTAAAACGATTATAACTAGAGATTCAGAAATCCAAATCATGTGAATCTTGGTGTTTTGGATAAGTACATCGAATGACCTATAATTTTCTAATAATCTTTGTAACCTGAATCCTGATGAAAATTAACTCAAACTACGTTTTAAAAATATATGACAGTGCTGAACAAATTCTGATCTGTTTTGCGCGACGGTACGAAAACAGATATACCTCCTAAACCGGTAGTCGTATTTATGTGAAACTGGAACTCACGCATGAAAAACACTTAGAGCAATATTTTTGTTTATATTTCCGCATTCGTTCGACTTGATTAATTAGTCGTACATAATATTTCTTTACAGCATTGTTTATGGTAGTTACTTGAATAATATACTTGACTCATTTCATGCTATTCGAACATGTATACATATTTATCTTGATCATTGAATTGTTGTATGTACATAAAGACGATAATTAAATACTTGAGTTGTATTTTGTAAATTATACAAAATTATTTTTACATAAAACCCCCTCAAGATTTTATAAATTATAATAAGGACCCTAGTAAATATAGGTTTAAGCGGAACCGATCTCTTGAGCCTCAGGGAGCCAGAGATATGGGTGCTTGCCTATCTAAGATAGACAATCTAACAAACGGTGTTATCAATACGGTAATTGTCTTTGAAAAAGACACAAATGTTGTCGCCCATGTGCAGCGGTTACCGATAACATCAAAACTTAATTCATGATTTCAATTTCTTTTCTAATGTTTCTGACTCAGACTGAGTCTCATTATAATAAATCTGACTTGAATCTAGTACAAACTACAACTCAATATGAATCCATGAATCCATATATTCAATCTATTCAATCTGTATTGACTGAACCGAACCATGAATATACTTCCATTTACATGATTCTCCAGTTACACCCATTTACAGATATCATGGTTTCGGCAAGTCATCCAATTATACAATCTATATTACAAGACATTACAAGTCTTCCATTTACATTTACAAAACAATACAAAC
Source organism: Agapanthus africanus (assembly GCA_030015575.1). Lineage (NCBI taxonomy): Eukaryota > Viridiplantae > Streptophyta > Magnoliopsida > Asparagales > Amaryllidaceae > Agapanthus > Agapanthus africanus. Next base: position 426,726,364 of record CM057349.1, read on the forward strand.
AACACATTTACAATCCATCTATACAAGATAATACAATTTACAATAGAACTACTAATTCAAGACATCGCTGGGTTTTTAAGGGGTAGATTGGTACGGAAGGTGTTAGAAGTGGCACGAGACAGCAACCATAAGACGTAATTACATCCATTGCGTTGTTCCATGGTATTATCGACGGAGCCTTGTACTTCCATTTGCATTAGTCTCTGGTATATAGAGACTCCTCTCGTATACACCGGCATCTTTTTGTACCAAACTACAAACAACAGCGTTAACCATATAATACAACTTTAAAAGCTACCCCCCTCTCTTTGTCTATTCTATTTCTTCCTTATTTTTTGGACTTACCGAGCGATTGTTCGTTAACGACATTCCTTCTCTTTCTTCCTTGGAATGTTGTCAAGTGATCTGGACACTCAGGAAATCGAGCCTACCAGCAGGGACTTGGATCAGCTTGCCTACGACCTAGAGCTCTAGCTTCATTGTACACATTTTATTTCAGTACTTTTCCTTTCTGTTATGCCACTATTTAGGCATTGCTTTTGTAACGACCCCAATATTACTATACCATCGTATTTTTTTCTTTAGTAAAATATTGTATTTATTTATTCGTAGTATTTTTCCGTATATTTTGTTTTCTATTATATATATTATTTTATTATTCCATCTATTTTTTCCTGAACCTAATTCTTTAAAATAAATCTTAACCTATTTCAAATTAAACGCAAGACCTGACCCAGCCCATAACCCAAATCCAATCTCATTTTCATTTTTTTTAATAAAACTATGAGCCCAAAAGCCCACTTTCTTTTTAAGCAACAACATATATTTAATTCTAATTAAATATGTGCATGAATAATCTTGTAGCTCATTGGTTATGTCTTTGCATTGTTATTTCATAGATCACATATTCAAATCCCCATTCTTGCAATTATTTTTTTTTATCAATTTTTATTCTTCTCATAACTTACAAATGACACATTTCATTTCTAAAATGAATGCTAACCTTTCATTTCTCTTTTAATTCACATGTTGAATGCATATATTATAATAGATAATTCACCATTACACTATCTTTATTTTTCCTCTTTCTTTTTCTTCCTCACATTTTTCTATCTCTCCCTTCTCCCGCTTCACCTAGAGTCCTAAAAGAAGAACACAAAAGTTTTCAAGAAGGACTCGCTAGTAACGTGAGGCTATCGGCGGATAGACAAGCCCAGTAACAATACCGGCTTGTGTATGTAAGTCTCTTCTCCCCCCCCCCCCCCCGCCCCTTCCTCCATCTCTTTATTCTTCTCTTGTCATATCTCGTGAATCCGCTATTCTTTTCATATCATAATCCATAATAGAAGATAAACATAAACATATATATATATATATATATATATATATATATATATATATATATATAAGTTTAGATCTATATGGTTTAATAATACCTTATGGCCTCTTGTTCAAATTAAAGTGTTTTCAATTCTTTATTCATAACTATAAATGTTTATTATGAGTAGTGAGAAAAGATGATAGAATATATTATTTTGTACACGCTGTCTTTTGGAATCGGTTTGGTTATTAAAAGAAAAGATGAAGCTTGCATAAAAATACTAGTTAATGTTTTTGCCGATTTTAGTATACATATCAATACCTTTGCCTTTAAAATAATTTTTAGAAATTAATTTTTACTTCTGAAAATTTCATGAAATTTACATATGATAGAATATATTATTTTGTACATGCTGTAAAAATTTTAGATCGATCCGCATAATGGTTTAGGAATTACATCGTTTTTATTCACTGTTCGTAAAAACGAAAAACTGCATTTATCGATCAACTTCTTAGACACATAACTTGGTCTACAGATATCCAAATTGAGCAAACTCAAGTATTTTAGATATCTACATCGAAATATATAGATTTTATTAGTTTTAAGTTTTTACTAAAAACTGACGTATAATATAGAAAACTGCGTTACAATATTTAGTGATGGATCTGGACAGAATCTGTTCCGATTCGCACACTGTTTTTTAAATTGGACATAACTCAAACACCCGATGTCCGTTTGTGGTAAACTTTAGATGTGTAGATGCAAAATTGATAGAACTATAATTTTATTTATATTAGATTACTTATAAATGCATGAAACAATCCGATATAGGCTTTGCAATACAATATATAGTTGTTGTTTAGAAATCTGAATTTCTATTTTAAACGCTGATGTTAGAACGATCATAACTAGAGCTTCAGAAATCCAAATAGCGCAAATCCTGGTGTTTTGGAAAAGTACATCGAATGACTTACAATATTTTAATATTTTTTGTAATCTGAAATCCGATAGAATTAACTCAAACTGCGTTTTAAAAATATGTGACGGTGCAGAACAGATTCTGATTTGTTTTACGTGACGATACGAAAACAGATATACCTCTCAAACCGGTAGTCGTATTTAGGTGAAACTGGAACTCACGCATGAAAAACACTTAGAACCATATTTCTATTTATATTCCGCATTCGTTCGACTTGATTAATTAGTCGTACATAATATTTCTTTACAGCATTGTTTATGGTAGTTACTTGAATAATATACTTGACTCATTTCATGCTATTCGAACATGTATACATATTTATCTTGATCATTAAATTGTTGTATGTGGATAAAGACGATAATTAAATATTTGATTTGTATTTTGAAAACTATACAAAATTATTTTTACATAAAACACCCTCAAGTTATATAAATTACAAAAAGGACCCTAGTAAATATAGGTTTAAGCAGAACCAGTCTCTTGAGCCTCAGGGAGCCGGAGATATGGGTGCTTGCCTATCAAAGGTAAACAATCTAACAAATGGTGTTATCAATACGGTAATTGTCTTTGAAAAAGACACAAATCCTGCCGTCCATGTGCAGCAGTTACCGATAACACCAAAACTTAATTCAGGATTCCAATTTCTTTTCTAATTGTCTGACTCAGACTGAGTCTCATTATAATCAATCTGACTTGAATATGATTCAAGTACAATCTACAATATGAAAATTCAATATGAATCCATATGTTTAAATCTGTTCAAACTATTCAATCTATATTGACTGAACCGAACCATGGATATGCTTCCATTTACATGATTCTCCAGTTATATCCATGATTCTCCAGTTACATCCATTTACTGATATCATGGTTTCGGCAAGTCATCTAATTATACAATCTTTATTACAAGACAATACAAGTTGCAATACAATACAAACAAGACATCGTGGGATTTAAGGGGTAGATTGGTACGGAAGGTGTTAGAAGTGGCACGAGACTGCAAGATTTAAGACACCTAACCTGAATACAATCGCCGTTGTTCCAGGCATTCTAACGGAGCCTTGTACTACATTTTCCTTTAGCTCTGGCATATAAAGACTCCTCTCATATACACTGGCATCCTTCTGTACCAAGCTACAAACAACAACGTTAACATTAAATACAACTTTAGAAGCTACACTCTCTCTTACTCTCTGTCTATTCTGCTTCTCCCTTAACTTTGGGACTTATCGTACGATTGGTCGCTGACAACATTCCTTCTCTTTCTTCTTTGGAATGTTGTCAGGTGATTCGGACCTTCCAGAGATCGAGCCCAGCGCCGAAAACTTGGACCAGTTTATTGAAAATCCTGAGCTATAGTTACACTTGTACATTTCCTTTACATTCTGTATTTCCTTTTCTGTTATGCCACTGTTTAGGCATTGTTTTCATTCAGATGTATTTACTTTCTATGCATTGTACAAAAGAATGTTAATAAATAAAGTTGTTGTTCATTACATTTGTCTCTTGTGTATATTTCTTTTATATTGTTTAGTTACGCTTAGCGTATTTACTTCGGAGTAAGTATGTAGCGGCCTCGTCGCGTCATCTGCCCGTATACTGGGAAACGGGGCGTGACAGGTTTTGTTGGTGGCCCATGCAGGTCCGAGCTGTATGGAACCCTACCATGTAGGTCAGTTCTGCATGAAGTCCTAAGCAATATAAACACAAGAAACAGCAACTGAAAATATTCTTTACATTACATATTTCTTGAATCCATCTTGAACTCCACCTTCGGTTTCCTTGAAGTCCATCTCTCCACTTTTGAATCCTTAATTCTTATTCACCTTTTCTATCTGTATCTTGTAAACTTATTAGCTCAATTGGTTAGAGTATCGATCGACGGAGCTCGAAGACGACATCATTCTAATCTTGTTTCCTTATTCTGTTGCAATATCCTTCTTGAGTAATTTCGATGACGGAATTATTTTTAAGGAGGGTAGAATGTAACGACCCTATTATTACTATACCATCGTGTTTTTTTTCTTTAGTAAAATATTGTATTTATTTATTCATAGTATTTTTTCCGTATATTTTGTTTTCTATTATATATATATTATTTTATTATTCCATCTATTTTTTCCCGAACCTAATTCTTTAAACTAAATCTTAACCTATTTCAAATTAAACGCAAGACCTGTCCCAGCCCATAACCCAAATCCAATCTCATTTTCATTTTTTTTAATAAAACTATGAGCCCAAAAGCCCACTTTCTTTTTGAGTAACTGTCACGCCCCGCTTCCCAGAGTACGCTAAGATGAGCACGTGACATAGCCAACCATGCTACCTGTGGATAGGAAAGTCCTTCCACAGTCACATTACGGCTGTAGAGATATCAAGAACAGAAAGTAAACCAACTATCTAATACATGTCCATAAGCCAGAGTAAAAGAGTCAAGAAATAACAATGTGCGGAAGCCAAAAGATACAATAATGAAACCTGGAAAGTAAGACTACATACCGACAGGAACTTCACCGCTCAGTCTAACAGCGGCAAAACTACTGAACAGTCTGCAACCAAGGTAGAAGAATCTAGGCCATGCAAAACCCAGACGTCAGCGCGTCATGTCATCAAGTAATACAATATGAACAGAGTAACAGGCAATGCAAATATAAACATGAATGAAAAGCTGGGGTAACAATAATATAAATCAGACAGTGCAAGGTAGTATGCAGTGAGTAAACTAAACTTTTCTATTGGGTTTTCTACTCTAAAGTATTTGAAATCAATTTGATGAATCATCGATGTAACTCAATAGTATCCCGTGCATGCCCGGGACCACGGTCTACAGACTCTCGGGCTGAAACCGAGACGTGCCGCTAGGCAGTAAAAGGTAGCAGGCACAGACGAGTGATGTCAGCATCATCACTCCGGGGCTGGCCTAGCCCGTAAGACTGATCAGAACAGATATCGAACTGTTGAGTTACAAGTCAGGTTCCATCATTGATTTTCCCATACCCCCAAGTTATGTATGTCAAGTCAGGTATTCAGTAAGCAAGAACTAATGCCAACACAGGATCAGGTAAGAGCAGGTTTGTCTGGATAGACAATAGGAACGGTCCGTGAGGACTACATGTCAGGTTTGTTGGCATTAGACACGAGATCAAGTAACGGGTCAAGCTATGGTACATCAGGACGAGTCAAGTAGTGTACGGTACCATGTCGGGTCAGGTAATATGTGTAGCAAGTCATGTCAGGGTATACCAGGTATCATGTGGGTGCTCATAATCAACTAGCATAATCATGGTTATAAATAAACAAGCCTGGGTACTATCACAACAATAAACTGGCACATGTAATATGATATGCAAATAGTTACCGATTTGATTACTTGGATGCACGGTTAGCAGTTTGGGTTTAAGAGATAGTTCTATCATTTCATGCATATAGTATGACCTTTATGGATGTTAAATTCATGTTAAAGTGTACTAAATAATATAAAGATATAATTGAATATAAATCAGGTGAGTTGTATGCACACGGTCGTCCGACGGATATAAAATATGAAAGGGTACTGTGGGTCATGCAAATAAGTGTTACAAGATTTAAATATGAATGCGGGCACTCTGTATGACAGAACTAACAGCAAACGGGTATATTTCGAGCCATGATTCTAAAATGATATAATGGGACGTCGACATGTTAAAAAAAGGAATTCTGGTATTAAAATGGAACTACAGATCTAAAGTGCACTCTAACAGGTACATAGTAATTTAAATGGCATAATTAGTAGTTTAAATAGCATGTAGCAAAATTAACTTGCCTGGACGGATCAGGAACGGGAATACGGAACGTCTCACGTTGGCGAAAAATATCGCTACGCGCGCACGGTACACGGAATGAGTCCAAACAACGCACGATGGAACTACACGGGTCAGGTATCCTTGCTGGGTTGTCGGAATCGTCGTCGGCATGTCGGATCCCGGCAAACGAGAAACAACAGTGAATCTATCAAGAGGAAACACAAGGAATGTGAGAAGAGAAGAAGAAGAAGAGGAGGACTGGGGGTTTAGTGTTCAGGGTTGTGGGGTCGAAGACGAGGCGGTGAGGGGGTCCTGCCGATGAAGTCTCCGACGATAGGGTGGCCGGCATGCTGGGTTCTATGGTTGCCAGGGCCCAGAGTCTGCAGGAAGAAGAGGAGCTCGAGGGTTGAAGGTTCTGGTCGAGGTTTGGAGAGTGGTGAGAGCAAGGTTGAGGAGGAGAGGAGGAGGGGTTGTGATGACGAGGGTCTCCGGCAGTGGAGGCGATGGATTGGAGGTTCTGTGGGTTTTCTTGGGTTGAGGTCTCGGTGTGCAAAGGGAAACTCTGGTCATTTGGGGGTGAAGAGATGGCGGTAGTGGTGTCAGGAGGTTGAGAGAGAGGTGGGGAAAGTGCAGAGGTGACGACGAAGTGGGTTCGTCGGCAGTGGAGGATGCAGGCGAAAGGAGAGATGGGTTCTGATTCACCGTTGGGGTGAGGACGAGGGGGAGAGAAGAACTGAAGGAGGCGAGAGAGGAGAGGGAGACGAGCGAGGTTGAAGACGAGGGTGCGGTGGAGGTGACTGCGAAGCGCGGCGACGGCGAGGGTAGGATTTTCTCGTGGGCGCTGGGTTAACAAAGGAGAAGATGACGAGGACGAAGAAGGGAGGTGACCGTAGTGGGAGGTGGTGACCAGAATCGAGGAAGGAATAGTAGTCGCGAGAAGAGAGAGAGAGGGTGCAAGAGGAGAGAGAAAGAGAAAGGAGAGAGAAAGAGTGCGCTCGGGGAGAGAGAAAGAGAAGGAGAGGGAAAGAGAGGGAGACGCTGGGGCCCAAGGGAAAAGGGAAGGATCTATGATTGGTGGAATGAGAGGGAGGAAAACATTGGTGGGGCCCAACCACGAGTTCTGATTGGCTCGGGAGCAAGAGAATTGGTTTGGAAAATTTTGTAAAAGATTTAGTATTTTAAAGATTCATTCTAGGCTGAGGAAGGAAGAGAGAGATGGAGCCCAGAGAAAGAAGAAAGGCTTCTGATTGGCTCGATGGGGAAAGAATAAAATTTTAGAAAAGATTTTACAACCAAAAGATTTCTCAGTCCCCGGTTAAAACAGTAAAATCTAAGCAGTAAATAAAAAAAAATAATTAGTTTGAATTTAGGCGGACTACAAAATATATCAGAAATGCGCCCGGGTCGGGTCCAAAATTTTGGATTTGAAATACGGAAATTATTTGTAAGTTCCATAACTTAAAATGAAGGTTTATGTAATGAAAAAGCATACCCCCAAGAACGGACGCACGCACGTGCGCGTAGCCATCCTAACACGTCCGTTTCGCTGAACGGGACGAGAACGCGATGCAAGGATGCTACCACGGGGTTAGGGGTATCAAGCAGGCCATGAAATGCAATTTTAATTTATTTTACGTGATTTAAATTGTTATATGCAAAAGATGCGATACTAAATAAACTATCAGTGTAAACTAAATCATGAGGTGTAGTAGTTCATGCAACCAGTCAAGATAATTTATAAATAAGAGCCAGACATGTTCAAGCAATCGGGTCGGGTCGAATGCAATGTACCAAGTAACTACCATTCGACCCAAACACGATAAATCAAGAATAGACCATGGATAAGTAAATACGGAAACTGAAATTGGTATAAATGAGCTCGGGTGTTACAGTAACAACATATATTTAATTCTAATTAAATATGTGTATGAACAATCTTTTAGCTCATTGGTTATGTCTTTGCATTGTTATTTCATAGATCACATATTCAAATCACCATTCTTGCAGTTATTTTTTTAATCAATTTTTATTCTTCTCATAACTTACAAATGAGACCTTTCATTTCCAAAATGAATGGTGACCTTTCATTTCTCTTTTTAATTTCCATGTTGAATGCATATATTATAATAGATAATTCACCATTACACCATCTTTATTTTTCCTCTTTCTTTTTCTTCCTCACATTTTTCCATCTCTCCCTTCTCCCTCTTCACCTAGAGTCCTAGAAGAAAAACACAAAAAAGTTTTCAAGAAGGTCTCGCTAGTAACACGAGACTATCGGCGGATAGACAAACCCGGTGACAATACCGGCTTGTGTATGTAAGTCTCTTCTCTCTCTCCCCCTCCATCTCTTTATTCTTCGCTTGTCATATCTCGTGAATCCGCTATTCTTTTCATATCATAATCCATAAGAGAAGATAAACATATATATATATATATTATATATATATATAAGTTTAGATATATATAGTTCTATATGGTTTAATAATACCTTATGGCCTCTTGTTCAAATTAAATTGTTTTCAATTCTTTGTTCATGACTATAAATGTTTATTATGAGTAGCGAGAACATAAATTTCATGCCACAATATATCTACGATATCTTATGAAATCGGTTTGGTTATTAAAAGAAAATATGAATCTTGCATAAAATTACTAGTCAATGTTTTTGCCGATTTTAGTATACATATCAATACCTTTACCTTTAAAATAATTTTTAGAAATTAATTTTTACTTCTGAAAATTTCATGAAATTTGCATATGATAGAATATATTATTTTGTACACGCTGTAAAAATTTTAGATCGATCAGCATAACGGTTTAGGAATTACATCGTTTTTATTCACTGTTCGTAAAAACGGAAAACTGCATTTATCGATCAACTTCTCAGACACATAACTTGGTCTACAGATATCCAAATTGAGAAAACTCAACATAGAAATATCTAGATTTTATTAGTTTTAAGTTTTTACTAAAAACCGACGTATAATATAGAAAACTGCGTTACAATATTTAGTGATGGATCTGGACAGAATCTGTTCCTATTCGCACACTGTTTTTTAAATTGGACATAACTCGAACACCCGATGTCCGTTTGTGATAAACTTTAGATGTGTAGATGCAAAATTAATAGAACTATAATTTTCTGTATATTAGATTACTTAGAAATGCATGAAACAACCCGATATAGGCTTTGCAATACAATATATAGTTGTTGTCTAGAAATCTGAATTTCTGTTTTAAACGCTGATGTTAGAACGATCATAACTAGAGCTTCAGAAATCCAAATAGAACAAATCCTGGTGTTTTGGAAAAGTACATCGAATGACTTATAATTTTCTAATAATTTTTGTAATCTGAAATCCGATAGAATTAACTCAAACTGCGTTTTAAAAATATGTGACGGTGCTGAACAGATTCTGATCTGTTTTACGCGACGATACGAAAACAGATATACCTCTCAAACTGGTAGTCGTATTTAGGTGAAACTGGAACTCACACATGAAAAACACTTAGAACCATATTTCTGTTTATATTCCGCATTCGTTCGACTTGATTAATTAGTCGTACATAATATTTCTTTACAGCATTGTTTATGGTAGTTACTTGAATAATATACTTGACTCATTTCATGCTATTCGAACATGTATACATGTTTATCTTGATCATTAAATTGTTGTATATGCATAAAGACGATAATTAAATATTTGATTTGTATTTTGAAAACTATACAAAATTATTTTTTATATAAAACACCCTCAAGTTATATAAATTACAATAAGGACCCTAGTAAATATAGGTTTAAGCAGAACCAGTCTCTTGAGCCTCAGGGAGCTGGAGATATGGGTGCTTGCCTATCAAAGGTAGACAATCTAACAAACGGTGTTATCAATACGGGAATTGTCTTTGAAAAAGACACAAATCCTGCCGTCCATATGCAGCAGTTACCGATAACACCAAAACTTAATTCAGGATTCCAATTTCTTTTCTAATTGTCTGACTCAGACCGAGTCTCATTATAATCAATCTGACTTGAATATGATTCAAGTACAATCTACAATATGAAAATTCAATATGAATCCATATATTTAAATCTGTTCAAACTATTCAATCTATATTGACCGAACCGAACCATGGATATGCTTCCATTTACATGATTCTCCAGTTATATCCATGATTCTCCAGTTACATCCATTTACTGATATCATGGTTTCGGCAAGTAATCTAATTATACAATCTATATTACAAGACAATACAAGTTTCAATACAATACAAACAAGATATCGCGGGGTTTAAGGGGTAGATTGGTACGGAAGGTGTTAGAAGTGGCACGAGACTGCAAGATTTAAGACACCTAACCTGAATACAATCGCCGTTGTTCCGGGCATTCTAACGGAGCCTTATACTACATTTGCCTTTAGCTCTGGCATATAGAGACTCCTCTCGTATACACTGGCATCTTTCTGTACCAAGCTACAAACAACAACGTTAACACTAAATACAACTTTAGAAGCTACACTCTCTCTCTTACTCTCTGTCTATTCTGCTTCTCCCTTAACTTTGGGACTTACCGAGCGATTGGTCGCTAACGACATTCCTTCTCTTTCTTTTTTGGAATGTTGTCAGGTGATTCGGACCTTCCAGAGATCGAGCCCAGCGCCGAAAACTTGGACCAGTTTATTGATGATCCCGAGCTGTAGTTACACTTGTACATTTCCTTTACATTCTGTATTTCCTTTTCTGTTATGCCACTGTTTAGGCATTGCTTTCATTCAGATGTATTTACTTTCTATGCATTGTACAAAAGAATGTTAATAAATAAAGTTGTTGTTCATTATATTTGTCTCTTGTGTATATTTCTTTTATATTGCTTAGTTACGCTTAGCGTATTTACTTCGGAGTAAGTACGTAGCGGCCCCGTCGCGCCCTCTGCCCGTATACTAGGAAACGGGGCGTGACAGCTTTCATCCAGATGTATTTACTTTTCCATACATTATACAAAAGAATATTAATAAATAAAGTTGATGTTTCATTATATTTGTCTCTTGTGTACATTTCTTTTATATTGTTTAGATACGCTTAGCATATTTACTTCAGAGTAAATACGTAGCGGCCTCGTCGCGTCCCCTTCGCCGTATACCGGGAAGCGGGGCGTGACACGAACCCTCATCTTCTTTGGTTGGCGGGAGTGGTCGTTGTTGATTACAGAGTCTTAGACTCTTCGCCAGACCCTGTGGATTTTGGAGCACAGCAGCTGAGGGGGCTGCTCCGGCTTCGCCTTTGTGATATTTTCAGTGGATGGAGGAGACCTTTTCAATACGGCAGTTGGAGAGTTCTTGCGCACTCTCCTGAGCAGCTCAAAGCTGTTCTCAGTTGGAACAACAATATCGACTTCCACCATCGGAGCTGATGGAGTCAATCCAGAAGGGGAACTGCCCACAGCTTTCCTCACCCGGCGCCAGTGGCGACGTCGAGCATGTCTTGCAGACGGTACTGGTTCAGTTACGGGGGTGGCTTCATCCTGCCCCCTGTTCTGGTGAAGGGTTGTTATTGGTGCCAGCCTATCAAAGACTGACGTCCGCTGAGAAAAAACGTCCAACCTGTCGAAGACTGACCTTTGGGCAGGTGAAGTAGTTTGGACGACCTCACCCGAAGCAGGAATTGGGATAGCCAGTCTCGCAAAGACCGATCCCTTAGAAAGAGAAGCCCCTTTGACGACTTCGTCCGTCGGAGTTGGAATGGCTATCCGCTTCGGGATGACTCGTTCATATAGGGTTAGCTTAGCACCTTAGAAAGGTTTTGGCAACCATCAATCATGCTACTTTAAAAATTTTAGGGTGCTAAATAAACCCTAACCAAGATCTTAACTAGAGAATTAGGGTTAAATATGATATGTAAACTCTTTACATCTAAGTGAACGAGGAATACAACCTTTGTAGACCGGTCTTTCACTTCAATAGCTCCGTGTAGTAGTCCCTTCACTGCGATCACAATCCCCCGGACTCTAGAAAGGCTCCCATGAAGAAATGAACAAACTTCCTTTGAAGTCTTCGAGGCCGAAGATGATCTACGTCGAGGAGACACTAGCTCATGCTATCTCTTCACTAATTGTGTAGATTAGTGAAGCAAACACTCTAAACTAAATGGCTAATAGTAGAGGATGATGAAGTAGGAAGTGGGCTCACTTTAGATTAATTTTTCTCACAAGGCATCATCACTTAGAAAAAAACTAGCAAGCTTTTTCAAGTGAGGAAGAAGAAGAAGTGATGAAGAGATGAATGAATCCATGAGGTTAGAAATGCAACCATGGTTTGTGTATGTCATACACTAACTATTGTAGAGACTTAACCATATCTATGAGTTAAGGGTTGGGTTGAAAAATATCTTAAGCTAGACAAACAAGTGGACTAAGTCAATGTTTTCCACAAGCTTCTCCAAGCTTCCACCATGACTCATTATCCAAGTGTTTGAATTACTTAAAACAAATAAAACCTTAACTTAACCCTAGCATGGTGTGAGTCTCATACATACTTGTTGCATATGTAACCTAGCATAACACAACAATATATATCACATATATATATATATATATATATATATATATATATATATATATATATTGTGCAAAAAGAAAACAATACATGTAACATATATCGCATATATATATCAATGTATCATAAAGTGAGAAAAGAAATCTTAAGTGAACTAATATTAGTCAATGTAATTTAATATATCAAATATATAATTATACATTAAATTATTAAATCAACTCTTGATTCAATAATCCGGTTATAATACATATAACTGACTAATATCAAATGAATCAACTTATCGAATCAACAATTGATCCGATAACCCGGCTATATCACATATACCCGACCGATATCACATATCGCGAGAATAGAATATGGTATCACATACTCATATTAATCTCGGTCCTGCACATATCACATATATGCTCCTACTCCGTTTCACATGAACCAGGAAACCTCTGTGTAGGACTCTAAAGACTCGTCAATACGCCGGCAGTAAGTGATGAACATATCAAACACCCACAAACCGCAAGCGGTCTGCTAAACGTAACGGCCACCCGGGTATTGAGCGATCAGAAGATCAACAAGCAAGCCTGCTATAACTCTTGCGAATCCAATCAGTAACACTACCGTATAGTCCGGTCTCTTCATCTGATATGTCGCATATCACAGCCTGGGGATGGTATAAAGTCAGACCCCAATAGCCTGATAAGTCATGCCGATGGAAGGTCCATAACGGTTCGAGAAACTACTAATAACACTTACCAGTAAATCTCAGCAACCCTGGCCAGGGATTTCCTGTTATGGCCAATTAAGCATAGTGCAACATCAACTCCCAATACTGGGAGAGACGAAACCCTTCCTATCGCTCATTGCCTCTATGTGACTCGGGACTGTACCCAAAAGCCACCGTTTTGCACGATCTCTTGACCATGGTAAGGTAGAAATCAAAGCACAGTGGGAATCACACAAGTCTCTATGACGATGTCGGGTCTACGGACTAACCTGTACCAGTGTCACCAGAGAACTGCTATCCGACGATAGGTATAATACCATCTAGGAGTTCTCGGCGAGTCCGTCCAGTGTACCCAGTATGTACTGAGCACCCGTATGCCTTCTCTGATGTCAAACACCAATGGATATGGGATCATCCATCGCCCATCATATGGGTCAAGAAGCGCATACGCTAGTCTACTCTGGAGTACCGATGCCCTGTCTCGATACTCCCACGACTAGGAACATTTGAATGATGTACTTATCGACTACCCTGTCCACACTAGTATAATCTGCATCATAGTCCTGGTAGTCAAGTAATCATCCTAAGGGCTTTATCAACATTTGATCACAAAACTGTATTTGTTAACATGTTAAGATAAAGTACAACCAGATAGCATACTATCATGTCGAGCAAGAAAGTCCTCCCTATATATGTCCAAGCATCCACTACAATATACATCGCATGTACAGTAATGGCCTCTAGGGCATACATATAACTAACAGTTCAGGTATTGCAGGCTTCTTCATGGACCCACTTGAGTTTTGGCTTAGTTTGTTAAAGTCCGAGGCAATAGACTTGGAATTGGACGGCCCGTTGAGAGGGGCCGTGGTAATTATAAGCCGATCGAAAACCGACTTCTTCGGAGCTTCCTGTGACGGCATTGGGACGCTGAAGCTTGCTGGTGGGATCATGGTCCCAAAGAACAGTCCGGTGGTGTCCTGAGTCACTTGTTCCACCGGCATGGCGAAGATGGAGGCCGCTTGGGGCCCATAGGTCACTCCTCCGGCAAGGACGGAGTGGGAGTTGTTGTTGCAGCTGGTGCAGTTGGAAGCCATTTTCTCTGCAAAGGAGCAAGACACTAAATCTTAGTACCCCGAATCCAGGGGCAACCACATTAAACCGTGATTCGTTCGCGAAACGACACACGAAGTTTGGAGTGGAAAAAAGAAAAGGTCCCACCGGGCGTGCCGGAATCTGTTCTCCGCCGAAAACCGGGAAGACAGACGTCTTGCCTGAATTTGGGGGAAGATGCTATTTGGTTTTATCCGTCCACCTCTCCTAAGATGTCAAGTTGATTTATAGCACCGGATATCGGAGGTTTAGATAGATGCGGCCGATGTAGCAGACTTCGTCAGATTCCCCCTCATTGTGAAGGGTTTTTGATTGTGGGGACGCTCTTCCCTGCAGGCCCAAGCCCCTGCAGTTAATACGCTACCGCATCGTGGTAACAACTTTCTCCTTCTCTAGATGGTCACTTCGTATCTTGTGTGTTTGTTTTATTTTTGGTTGCCCGTGGATTATATACGGAGACTAATTTATGTTGTCGTCTGTAGGGCGTGGATTAGTCCAAATCTGTATTTTCTTAGATTTGGGTTTGGGTTGGTTTAAGGATCGTTAATCTTAATTTAGATTAAGATCAACTTAAATGCTTGTTAAGGATACGTTAGCCTAATTTTAGACTAAGATCTACTTAACGGGGTTTGGGATCATTTTTGATCCAATGAAAGAGCATTTAAGCTCTATCATTTTAGTTTAGGGACATTGCGGTCCATTGGGTTTAGGGACATTGCGGTCTATTTGGTTTAGGGACATCATAGTCCATGAGTTTAAGGACCTCATAGTCCATAGTTTAAAGACATCATAGTCTATAGAGTTTAGTTTATGGACGTTACGGTCCATTGGGTTAAGGACATCATAGTCCATGAGTTTAAGGACCTCATTGTCCATAGTTTAAAGACATCATAGTCTACGGGGTTTAAAGACATCATAGTCTGTGTGGTTTTGGTTTGGAGGTTTGGGGATGTGCCAAAAGTTATTGGTTATTGGGACCCTCCATCTCTCTGAAGACGTTGAAGAATTACAACGACATGTATCAGAGGTATGAAGAGATGTACCCTTGAACCAATGTTGGTTGGGAGATCTATAGTCAGGTTTGGAACTAAGACCAATTAAAAAGATTGTGAGCACATGGGCTCGATTAATTTGAATTAGGAACTTATGGCCGACTTGGACTCAGTCCACTCAGTTCTGAATAAATTGTTTAACATTTGTTTGGGTTCTGCCCCTTTTTATTCAATAACGCTGAGCATTGATTTGGGTTCTGACACCCCATTTTCTTTTTATCTTTTATTGAGTGTTGAACACTTTTTTATGGCGCTGGGGCCTTATTTATAGAGCGCTTTGTAATTCCTTAGCGTCCACGTGAGGAGAACGCGGAGCGCCTGGCGCCGAGCGCCAGACTGGGGAGCGCTAAGGCGCTTCTTATAAAATAGCGCCCACGTGAGGAGCGCGTGGAGCGCTAGACTTGGAGCGATGCGGCGCTTCTTATAAAAGGGAGTCCACGTGAGGAGCACGTGGAGCGCTTGGCGCTGAGCGCCAGACTTGGAGCGTTATGGCGCTTCTTATAAAAGGGCGCCCACGTGAGGAGCACGTGGAGCGCTTGGCGCTGAGCGCCAGACTCGGAGCGCTACGGTGCTTCTTTTAACTTGGAGCGCTAAGGCGCTTCTTTGACAACTCTGATCAGTTCTGTGCTCTGAGAATTAAATTCTCGGTTTATAAGAGACTTTGTCTCATGGATCTAAGAACTGAGTTCTTCTTTTATAAGAAAATGCTATGATCTCTTTATTTCTTGTGAAAGACTTTGTCTTATAGATCTATGATCTAGAAAAGAACTATGTTCTTATGATGTGAGGGTTAAACTCTCAAATATGGAGGAGATGTTATGATCTCTCTTCTTTTTCCTCACCTTGAAGAATGTTCTTCTTCTTAGAGCTTGCTCTTCTCTTTTTCTTTTCTGAGATCTTGAAGTTTATGGAGGGGGGTTCCTCTGTTTAATACTTGAAGTCGTGGGTCCTTTATATAGGTGAGGCCGATTTGTTGAATCGGTTAAGGAAATCTCTCATTGAGAGATATCTGATTGATTTTGGGGATTTTCCACCGTTGGATCTTTGATCCAAGGGCTTTTGTTTTACAGAAGATAGTTTTCTTGTTACTAATAAGATTGGGAAAATATTTTCCCATACAGGATTTATTCTGTATCTTGGTGATTTTTAATCACCATTGGATATTTGATCCAACGGTGCTCTGATTTACAGAGCACAATCTTTCTTGTTTATAAAGATTTGAAGAGTATTTTCTAAATCAGAATTTAATTCTGTGTTTTGGTGATTTTTAATCACAATTGGATATTTGATCCAACGGTAGAGAACTTTTAGTTCTAGCGTTGGCGCTCTCATGCTTTGCACGTGAGGCGCTGTCTCAGATTCTTTGACTCTTGGCACTAGCGTCCTCGTGCTTTGCACGTGAGGCGCTGCCTCAGATTCTTTAGCGTCGACGCGCTTGGCGCTGGCGCTTTCGTGCTTTACACATGAGCACTGCCTCAGATTCTTTAGCGCTGGCGCTCTTGTGCTTTGCACGTGAGGCGTTGTCTTAGAGTCGTTGACTCTTGGTGCTAGCGCTCTCGTGCTTTGTACGTAAGGCGCTGCCTCAGAGTCTTTGATTCTTGGCGCTAGCGCTCTCGTGCTTTGCACATAAGGCGCTACCTCAGAGTCTTTAGCACTGGCACTCTCGTGCTTTGCACGTGAGCGCTGCCTTAGAATCTTTGACTCTTAGCGCTGGCGCTTTTGGCACGAGCGCTCTTATGAGGTGCTGTCTCATTTCAAATTTCAAATTTTGAATAAAGCTTTGCTCTCTGATTGGGGGAAACAGGAGGCTTACCCGAATTCCGAACTCCTTGCCAATTTTAAAGAGATGAAAATGATTATTGCCGACATCGGTTTCAGTTATCAAAAAATCGATGCATGTCCAAATGACTGCATGTTATTCACGACAGATGATGACAAGAACTTAAATAAGTGTAGAACTTGTGGGGAATCGAGGTGGATCTTACCTAAAAGGCCCCTGAGGGACGAGAAGTCAATTCCGAAAATTCCGGTGAAGGTGTAGCGCTTTTTTCTATTAAGAAAAGACTACATAGGTTATTTCTTTCATTTAAAACCGCCAAACATATAATATGGCATGCGGATGGTCACGGGAAGGATGGAGTCTTACGACATCTCGTTGATGGTGAGGAGTGGTAAAGATTTGACGCTCAATTTCCAGCGTTCGCTGCAGAAGCTCGTAATGTGAGACTTGGATTATCGGCTGATGGCTTGGAACCGTTTAAAGGAGGTGAATCTCACAGCGTATGGCCCGTTACACTAGTAGTTTATAATCTCCTGCCGTGGATGAGTATGAAATAATCTTACATCTAAATGTCTCTGTTGATCCCTGAAAGCAACTCTCCTGGTATTGATATCGATGTTTATTTGAAGCCGTTGATCGATGAGTTGAATGAGCTGTGGGAAACTGGCATCCCTATTTATAATGTCCATAGAAAGGAGAGATTCACACTGTGCGCGGCGTTACTTTGGACAATAAACGATTTCCCGGCATATACCATGTTGTCGGGATTGAGTACAAAAGGTCTCCGTGCTTGCCTCTGTTGTCAAGAGTACACCGTCTGTGAAACTCCAGTAAATTGGATTTCATGTTACACTGGACATCGTCATTGGCTAGATACTGATCATCCTTATCGATGCAATGGAATCAAGTTCAATGGTGACCAGGAGTATCGGCCCCTCCTCCCGAACCAAATAAGATAAAGGCGTTTGAGCACGTAGAGCATATCAATACTGTTTTTGGTAAGAAACATAAGCATACTACTCCGAATGAGATATTAAATAACTAGTGACAGAGATCTATATTTAATGATTTGCCGTATTGGCGATTTCTTAATCTTCGCCACAACTTGGACGTTATGCACATCGAGAAGAATGTCTGCGACTTCTTGCTGGATACCTTATTGAATACCAAATTCAAGAACATAGATACACTTGCGATACGACAATGATTTGTTACAAAGAATTTGCGGCCAGAATTGCATCCAATTTCGAAAGGAAATGGTACATGGGCGATTCCACCAGCAAAGCACACGAAGTCCGACAATGAGAAGCTGAGTTTTCTTAAGATACTTAAACAAGTAAGGGTACCGGATACATATTCCGCGAACATCAGTAAATGTGTAAACTTGAAAAAGAAAACCCTCGTCGGCCTGAAAAGTCATGACTATCATGTGATCATGCAGCAATTGTTGCCCATTGCTGTTAGGGCATTACCAGATAACGACGTTGTACCAGTTGTGACTGATTTGTGTCATTTCTTCATAGAGTTATACTCTAAAGATTACTCGGTAAATGATTTTAGAACTCCAGAGAATAAAATAACTCGCATACTTTGTAGAATGGAAATGTTGTTTCCGCCTTCTATTTTCACTGTAATATTGCATCTCATGGTTCACCTTGCTCAAGAGATGGTCCCGTGAATTATCGGTGCATGTATCCGTTCAAGAGGTAAAACTAACTTAAGAACTCTTTACTATTCACAATAAATCGAATATTTATAATAAAGCGAATTAAATTTGTTTGCATCTGTCAGGTTCATATACAAAATAAAACAGTATATCCATAACAGGAGTGGGCCTGAAGGGTCGATCGCTGAAGGGTTTCTCATGGAGTAATGTATGACATTCTGTTCTATGTATTTAGAAAGTGTTGAGACAGCATTTCACAGGCCGAGACGTAATGTAGACATAGTTGACAATAGACCCGTAATATCTGCCTTTTAGGCCCAAAGAAAGGAACTAGGTAAAGTGAAGTCGGGTCTGTAAGGTGTTTTTCGTCACCCCATTGAGATGGGAATACGCGCACGCTTGTCAGGCGTACTACAGATTCCCCCTGCTTAGGGTAGGCTGGGGTTTATTGATTATGGGGATCCGAATCTCCGGCGGCCACGGACTAAGCTGCCGTTAATTACCCCTCGTCTTTGGAGCGAGTGAACCACTGATTGACGGGTCAAACTGGTCATGCAAACTCAATGTGTTGTGTGCGTATGTGTGTTTTGAAAGCGTTTTGGATATATCGGGGGCCCGCAGAGTTTTACGGGAGTCCCGCTACCCGGATAGCGGGCTGGGGTCAAGGGGGCTAGCAGCCCCCTTGCGGGGTGCGGGGCAGTGCCCCGTTAGAAATTTTTTTCCAACGGGGACAGTGTTGTGAAGTGTGTGTGTGTATATATATATAAAAAGGGAAGAATAGCATCCAAAGGACGCGTGGAGGCCACCGCCTCACGTGCCTAGCACGCGGGCGCTGGCGCCTCACGCGCTTGGCTCGTAGGCGCTAGGTGCTGGCGCCCCACGTGCTTGGCACGCGGGCGCTGGGCGTCAGCAGAAAAGGGACTTGGTCCCTGCACTGGGAGCTGTGCTCCCAATTTGACTTATGGAGTTGAACTCCTGAAAGAGAGGACAAGTGAGCTTAGCCCCTGCACTGGGAGTTGTACTCCCAAAAAGAAAGATTTATTATTTTGTGTGTGTGTGTGTGTTTTGAGGAGTTAAACTCCTAATATATTTTGGAGCTGATGAAAGAGGCTTCTCCCTTAAGCCCTGGATCTTCCTAAGATGGGATTTTTGGAGATGGGATTTTTGGAGATGGGTCTCCTTCTTCTTCCTCTCGGTTGGCCGGATCTTGGAGAAAGGGGGGTGAGATTTAAAAATATCCTCTTTTTGAGATCTGATGGAAGATCTGAGCTCCCCTTTGCGGGTTTTGTGGTGAAAAACTATTTAATTTTGAAAAAGGAAGAGTAAAACTCTTGATTTAATTGAAAAGAGGAAGAGGGTTTAGAACCTTGAGGAAGAAGAAGGAGGCACAAAAACCCTAGATTTTGAGGGGAATGAAAAGTTCTTTTCTTTATTTCATCATCATGTTGTCTTATATAGGCTTACACATTTACATATAGCCCCTTGGGCTTTACAAAATGGTATTTTGCCCATCTCATGTCTCATGTGCTCATTTCTTTTGCACATGAGCCATTGGCTTTACAAAAATTTGGCTTTTATGCCCATAAAAATTATATCAAAATTATTTATTACATGATTTTTATTTTGGCATGGGGGAGGCCGGCCACGGGGCTCGATTTGGGCATGGGCCCACTTGATCTGGGCTTAGGCCCGTTTATTTGGGGTTGACTTTGATTTTGATTTGGTCAACCAGGGTGCAATTTTTTATCCCAACAGGGTCACATTGCGTCTGAGCAGCTCGACATGATATACCGTTATGTTTTATTCAACTGTTCAAATGTGAACAGTTTTATCGGGTAAGTATTTATTACTTTTTCCTTAACATAATTATAGAAAATTTTCAAGCCAAAATTAAATGTTTATTTGCGATATATACAGCGTTTGGAATGCTCACTACCGTCCACCTGCTAAACGACCTTGGCAATGGGATATCGATAAGGAGTGACATAAACACTTTCCCGCTTGGTTGAAATCACTCGTAAGTTATAAACTATAAAAACCATACTATTACTCATGTTGATATATATATTCATACATACACACAAACTTAATCTGTTTTACCTTAATAGGTTGAAAGAAAACCCAATAATAGACCTGTATCAGAAGATATAAAAGCGCTAGCGTATGGTTCAGATGAACAAGCCGAGTAGCTCTTCGGTTACATTGTTAACGGGTTTAGATTTCACACCAGAAAACGAGATAAAAATAAAAAGTTTCAGAATTGCGACGTCTTTATCACATCCGCCGTTACTGGATATTCATCTTCTAGAGATTCAAATCCAACCACATGAAAATTGGACTATTGCAGGGTGCTTAAAAAAATAGTTTGGGTGCGTTATCATGAACAGACGATTGTCCTGTTCAAGTACCTGTGGTACGATATCCATCATCGATATATTGGGTTCAAAGTTGAAAATGACCTATTTTTACTCGATTCATCGAAACTCTCTTTTGGCATAGAGCTTTATATCCTCGCCAGCCAAGCCCGCCAATGCTTTTACGTTGCAGACCCTAAGGATGCTCAGTAGGATGTTGCTATTGTGACGAATCCAAGAGATGATTACAATATGGGTGAAAGTGATGTAAGCGAGATTAGTTGTCCTACAACCCGGGTTATACAAGATGATGATATTCATCTTGAATTCAACAGCAGTTTATCAAGGACAGATATAGAGTCGGAAATAGTCCCTGATGTGCTATCGGCGGTCGTAGAACCAGAAGTCTAATTAAGACTTTAAACATCTTGATATATTAACTCGCTCTTGTATGATACTCATAACTTAAGTAATGTGAATCTTACAATTTATTATATTTTTACGACATTCAACGGTATGACCTATATTTCATCTACTTTTCCCCATATTATTTCCACCATTTGTTGCTCATGTATGATATTCTTTCAGTAATAATTTTCGCTATTATTTTGTTATCTAACATACTAAACTATATGCCGTGAAGTTATTTTAGATATGTCAGGTTCTGATTGAAAGAGATTTTTAGATCAAAGAATTATTTAACCGCAATCAAAAACGGCGTCGCTTGGTAGCTAGTCGGTGAGTACGGGTCGGTCCACAGGGATTTTGTGTATTCTCTAATTGTTCTAACGAGTTAATTTCGATTGGTGTCAGATTAATTATCACTAAAAACCTAATTATCTAAACTAGGGCAATTAATTAAAAGCTATAACTAGGGCAGATAAATAAAATCTATACTAGGGCAGATAAATAAATTCTATACTAGGGCAGGAAAATAAATTTAACTAGGGCAAGAATTGAAAACTTACTCTAATTTGATGCACTCTTCATTCTTTACAGAAATTTACAGATCTGAATTTTAGATATAAAATGAGGCACAAGAAGAGGCATGACCTAATACAAGATTTAGGGTTCCTATTTATAGAGGATAGAAACCCTAGGGTTACAATTGACTCGCACATCTGCTATTACGAAAATACCCCTAGGAAGGCTAGTCAACACGCCGCCAGACGCGACAAACTTTCTGCACCGACACAGGCCCCAGACGGCCGCGGATCCGCGGCCAAAGCCCACGTTTGGCCGCGGTTCCGCGGCCAAATGAAGGTTTGAAGGCTGCAATTTCCTGTGCTGCTTCTGGTCTTGTTTGCCTCCCTATTTCTTTGGTTGTTTTCTCATATTGGCTTCTAGGTTTCTTCCAGATCTCCACAGTGAACAATTGTAGTGAATTTTTACCGTTGCTTCGTGACGAAGTCTTGAACCTTGTGCTGCCTTGTACTTTGTGAACTGATCTTCGTGTAGGCATGATCAAGATTCCACCATTTATTGGTCGTAGTATCACTTTTGTATCGTCTTTTGTCTCTTTCACTATTTTTGTCCTGAGAATCTGTAACCTGCAACTATGTAGCAGACATGGGTCAAAATCACCCGTTTATTTATAAAATGACTAGGACTGGGGAGTATAATAATGCAATATTATGATATGAACAAATACTCCCAAACATATCTTTTGCTCGTCCTCGAGCAAACCTAGTTTTATTCTCAACAAAAAACCTAACCTCACTTTCGTAGGGAAACGCGATTGCACTGAGCACGTGCAACAAGCCGTTAAACCTCTATGTGTCCCTAGTAGGAGGAGTGTTGTCTCCTGATGGTTTTCAGCGGATACTACCCATAAAATCCTATCAATTTGGCCCATTAACTTTCATTCTCCAATTAGGTTTTCCAACAAGGAATTCTATTATCTTCGACTCATAAATCATCCACCCGTATTCTTCATGCTTCCTTATTATTTAACTTAAGATTATATATGTTTTGCAGACCTACTTAGCTTTTGGCATCTCTTAAGCTTTCCTTCTAGGGTTCCATATCAACTTAGGAATTTTTATCATCTCTATTAAAAATATAAGTCATATTCTTCATTCCTATCTCTTATCTAAACTCCAATCACATACCCCTACGTGTGTGTATATATCACCCCTACACTTGGAAATTCAAACCAAGCTATCATACTCTTGTCCGTCGTCTAAAGCACTTCTTAATTGGTGAATTTTTCGATGAAATTTGCTCACACATCCTTTATGCGACCGTTAATACTTCTTGAGGTACCAACAACCGATTACAAAATGTGTTTGCACATTAAAGCGTAATTCCTAGTCTTATAACACCTAAGGCTTTAGCAGTGACTCCCAAACCAGTTGGTCTAAGGCACTAGGTGATGAAGCACTCTCGCTAAATATTTTTTCTATTTTGCAGTCTTAAGTAATTACAAAAACCAGTGTTCATTTTTTTCTTTATTCACACTTGTATTTATTGTATTTTTCTTCGTACTAAGGACTTTAGACAAGAGCATTTCAAGGTCTCTCCTACTAATCCAAGTTTCAAGGTTCGTGTTTGTGCAATTTATAGGGTATATATTTTCAGAATTTAGACTTAAGCTAGGAATTATTTTTCAAACTTATACTCTAATAAAAATATCAATACTTTTCCTTTGTTTTAACTTAGCCCAAGAAGTCAACTCAAAATTTGCCTATTTCTAAATAAACTACAAATACATATAATTTCTACCGTTAAACTCAAAGAAAGGTTAATTTTAGGGTTTTTAATTTACTAAGTCTAAGATCTAGTTGTTCCTAACTAGTCAACCTTTTTGTCAAACTCAAGTCAATTATGGCCAAAATTGAATACTTTAATTTTTATAATTTTTGAAAATTTTCAATTTTTATAGGTTTTAAAAATAAGTATGCAAATGCAAAAAATGTACATATGAATGCGAAGGAAGAAGGCTTACCGAGCATACCCCCAAACTTAACCATGACAGTGTCCTCACTATCATGCTACACCAAGAGGGTCAAAATGTCGGCACTCCCCTCTTTATTTATTTATAATAAATTTTTTTATTTTTTTATTGTTAAAAGAAAAACAAAATATATATACAATAAGGTTTCCCCCAAACTTAAGTGAAACAGTGTTTCCACTGTTCTAAGCGTTAAAATTCAGAGTTAGAGAGGAGAAAAATCAAACTATATAAGGCCTTACACAGACCAAAAGTTAGCACCAACCATTCAAAAATTCTATCGTGATAATGGTGGGGTTGGTGAAAGAATGGAGTGTAAAGAAAAGAAATGAGACGCACACGGGACCGTGTGGAGATAGAAGCGATATACGGTCTCGGTGGAGGAGAAGAATGGCGGAAGAGAGAAAGAAGTGTGGTACGATCTTGAGGGTGTAAATCGAGTGAATAAATTAGCGCAATTTGTGATGACCGTCGTGTTAAAAGCGATTGTGCTAATCTATCAACCCGTCGAGAAATGGGGTCAAATCCCTCAAGATTCACAAGAAAACATGGGTACGTCGAACTTGGTAAACCCTCCATTGAAAATGGAAACGCGACGGAGTCTTGCGTGGTCGAAACGATAGGAAGGACGAAAGGGAGTGATTTAAGGATAGTCTTATTCTCACCTAAGTAATCTGTCTCGAACTTGAAGGATTGCATCAATGGTTCGAAATGACTGTAAGCAACCGAGTCTAATGGTTCAACTAACTCATCTGAAAATTCAAATGACTCAAACTCGGGAGGTGAGTTTTCAACATCGTCCGAAAAAGTGAAACACTCGTAATCGTTATCAGCTGTGAGAACTGTGTCAGATTCAAAGAGGAACACACTAGTGGCGTCAAAACCGTTGTGATCAAACAGAAATTTTTCAAGCTCACAGTCCTCAAGCGTGATCTTTTGCATGGTCGGAACGATGGAAGGGAGGGAGTATGATCTAGGAAGTATAACAGTTAAAGGTTCACGAGGATGAATTGGAAAATCCGACACATCAAACAAAAATGGTTTATCCTCAATACTATCCTCAATACTCTCCTCACTACTATCCTCATAATTTTCCTTAAAAGTTATCTCATCCATGCAATTATCATCAAAATCAAGACGCATATGAAGTTCGGGAGAAACATTTAATGACTCGGGATGATGAATTGGAGATAAAATTTCAGTCAAATCTACCGGTTCATTATCCAAAATATTCCCGGCGTCAATATCCTCAATCAAGTGAAAATCAATTTTTAGAGACACCTCATCAAAAGCATGGATATCAATTAATTTAGGCTCTAGAGTGGAGGTGTAAAGTTCAAAAGGATTAGGCATGGTTTCACTCGAAAGGGACTCTTCACAATCTGGCAAATCAAGCACTACAAAGTCGCACAACTCATTAAATGTTTTATTTTCAACTGATGAATCATTTGGAACACTTGTTTGAAAACTGGAGTTGTGGAATTCAATTGGTAATGGGTAGGTTTGATTTGAAAGGGTGCACAACTCACTCTCACCACTCAAATTCTCACTCTGTCCAACCGCCTCCTCATACATTAGAATTTTTGGAGCTAGTTGAAAACTAGTTACCGGGTCACTAGGTTGCATAAGGGCGGCCACGGACGCATCCACATTCCTCATCATTTGATTTGTCGCTACCATATAGACCTCCAACGACTGTTCTAGACTAGACATGGGTTGTGAAGGGGTTTCGGTAAAAGATTCAAAATTATTTGGATTTTAGAAACTCCCAAATGATTGTGTCGAAGCAATGTCTAGTGAAGGTGGGAAAGTCGGGTAGGACTGGTAGGAATTGGATGGTTGGACATGATTTGGATAAAAAGGTGAATGGACTTGTTGATCCCTAGAACTAGATGTGTTGAGAGGAGTGAAAGATCGGCTACGAGATTGTTCAATATGCTCAGAAATAGACATGGGTTTCGGAATTACAATAGGACTCGAAAAAGGAGTATCAACGTATGAAGGTGGTGAAGGTTGAAATGGTTGATACAAAGTGGATTGCGGAGTCGAACTGTTTCTCCTAGACGCTTCTATTCGATCTTTCAAAGAAATTTTTGGCATGGAGGGGTCGTCCGTAATTCGACCAAAACAATTCGTGTATGAAGCAAAGTTTGGTTCAAGGTACTAATGTTCGGCAAGAGATTTGTGAGGTGGGGTACCCATGATGTAAGAAGGAGAAGAAAAAGAAGGTGGGTGGAAGTGGGGTGCAAGGATTTCTTCGCGACAAAATTTTGCAAGTTTTTATAAAAATTTTCTTTTTTTTTATGTGGTGCTCTTTGCAAAAAAATTCGATAAAAGGCTTAGACACACGTTCAATCAACCACAAATGCACAATCAGGCCTAGATCTAGGGTCACCTAGGTCAGCTAGACAGCTCCTAACTGTTCCAAAGGGCTAGAAATAGGACCTCAAACCGTCTCTTCACCGCCAATTGCGGCCAGGTAAGTGCCAGGTGAGTGGGAGGCTCTCCACTACAAGTAGTGGCCCTAATTAAGTAACCACTCACTTTAGACACACTTTCCTAGACACCACAAAGTCAGCTTAGGATTAACGGCTGATGCCTACAACTAGTCCTCTGTCCTATTGAGCGCGAAGTCCTTAGGGCTGAGTCTAGTATTTTTTAATTAAATAATGGGCAATGCATATGCCTTATGTGTTTTCTGGGTCCTGGGAAGGGTGATGAAATCCCCACCCAATCTGGATTGGTTTCAAGCCCCTTAAAGTCCGATTAAAAATATGCAAAACAGTAACAATCACTTGCAATCAAATTTTTATATTTTTTAGTGCGGCGCAAAGAATCCTGCACAAGATCAATTATTGGAAGGGGAGAGATTATTAAGCGCAAAGAATTCTGCAGGAGATTTGACAGAAGATATATTGGGATTTGCAGAAGAGGAGAGAGAAAGCTCACAGTGATTTTTTTTTTACCGCGCTTCCGCCGCCAAAGTAGTGCTACTGCCGCGGTTCCGCGGCCGTTTTTTTATTTTTTATTTGGTGATGTCACCAGGGCGCGGCGGTTCCGTGGCCGGAATGGGGGTCGCGCGGCGGTTCCGCGGTAGGTTGGGCGGTTCGAGTCCCGAGAAAAATTTTGCTCCTCTGTTATTGTAAATCTCTGTTGTTCAGATCCGCTGTTTTCTGTTTTGATCTCTGGATTTTTCCAGATCCGAACTCGATTGTAGATCCTGCAAAATTCACACAAAAATACCCTTCACAAAAATAAAAGATGATAAATTTTTATATTTTTTTGATTTTTCAATTTTTATGATTTTTTTAATTTTAGATTAACCCGAAATTGCAAAAAGAAAATAACACGCCATCCCCGGCAACGGCGCCATTTGATTGAAAGAGATTTTTAGATCAAAGAATTATTTAACCGCAATCAAGAACGGCGTCGCTTGGTAGCTAGCCGGTGAATACGGGTCGGTCCACAGGGATTTTGTGTATTCTCTAATAGTTCTAACGAGTTAATTCCGATTGGTGTCGGATTAATTATCACTAAAAACCTAATTATCTAAACTAGGGCAATTAATTAAAAGCTATAACTAGGGCAGATAAATAAAATCTATACTAGGGCAGATAAATAAATTTTATACTAGGGCAGGAAAATAAATTTAACTAGGGCAAGAATTGAAAACTTACTCTAATTTGATGCACTATTCATTCTTTACAGAAATTTACAGATCTGAATTTTAGATATAAAATGAGGCACAAGAAGAGGCATGACCTAATACAAGATTTAGGGTTCCTATTTATAGAGGATAGAAACCCTAGGGTTACAATTGACTCGCGCATCTGCTATTACGAAAATACTCCTAGGAAGACTAATCAACGCGCCACCAGACGCAACAAACTTTCTGCACCGACACGGGCCCCAGACGGCCGCGGATCCGCGGCCAAAGCCCACGTTTGGCCATGGTTCCGTGGCCAAATGAAGGGTTTGAAGGTTGCAATTTCCTGTGCTGCTTCTGGTCTTGTTTGCCTCCCTATTTCTTTGGTTGTTTTCTCTGATTGGCTTCTAGGTTTCTTCCAGATCTCCACAGTGAACAATTGTAGTGAACTTTTACCGTTGCTTCGTGACGAAGTCTTGAACCTTGTGCTGCCTTGTACTTTGTGAACTGATCTTCGTGTAGGCTTGATCAAGATTCCACCATTTATTGGTCGTAGCATCACTTTTGTATCGTCTTTTGTCTTTTCCACTGTTTTTGTCCCGAGAATCTGTAACCTGCAACTATGTAGCAGACATGGGTCAAAAGCACCAGTTTATTTGTAAAATGACTAGGACTGAGGAATATAATAATGCAATATTATGATATGAACAGGTTCCGATCGGTCTACCGGGGGCGAAAGGCGGTCCTCCCAGAAACGGACACGCATGGGCCAATGATATCTGGCAGAGGATGATGCATGCACCGAACAAGCCGATTGTGTACCTCGCGTTCACAGGGGACGCTATAACAAGAGCTTGTAAAGACGTTAAGAAAATGATGTCGTCGATTGTGAACAGTGAAGACTGCATGCCTTATGTGGTGAAGGACGAAGACGACAAGTGGATGGTCCTAGATTGTGACAGCGAAGAGTTGGGGCTAAAGAAACAAGTAGCTGTATGGGAGATGATATTGAGATTTGTTTATACAATTCAATACTGCACTTTTTTTTGTATGCACACATGTACACACACATACGCGTATATCACATACAGATACACACATACATACATACACACATACAGACACACATAGACGCATATCGCATACACACATATACACGCACACAAACACACACATACATATACACATACACATCTACTAAATTACTATAAAATACTCATATGATGATGACTTTTCCCGGTTCGCAGGCCTGGTTCAAATTCCGGTGGGTTGGCGTAGAGGGCCCCCAAGGGGTTAAAAATGAACACACGGTTTACGAAAAGATGTGCAACTACATGGCGAAGAATTGGAAAGGCCATAATCACAAGATCTTAAGTAAACTTGAAAACCGCGCTTCCCCGGATGAGATGTATGCGATTAAGCCAGATCCGGATTGATCCGACGTATACCGGCATGCCTTGGTCGATCATTTCTTGTACGGAAAGTTTAGGGTATGTCTTTGAGATACCTTTTTATTATTTTGTAGTAACTCAATAAACAATATTTGATATAACTGTAGGAGAAGAGCGAGCGAGGCAAAACATTTCGCGCTCAGCTGCACGATATTTATAAGGGAGGAAGCAAGAGTTCCCAACAGATTTCCGTCGAATACATAAGTATCGTATTTGATATTAATACGTTAAATTATATCTTAGAAATTTATATGTGAACTTTCTAAATGTAATCTGTAGCAAGAAAACCATGGTGGAGAGCCCCTAGATCTGATCGAAGTCTACCGGATTTAATTTGTACGGGATGATGGTGCACCCGCATTGATTGAGGCACATGAGATATACGTAAGACTCTATTTATGCAGTGCTTCTTAATTTTTTCAGAATAATTATTGTGTAACTTTTACAACGACAGTAATACATTTCTTCTATAAACAGGTGGCGATGGCAGCTGAGAGAGATCGGTTGATACAGGCGATGGAGGCGAAGCAGGGACACCCGGTTGATGACATGCAGAGAACATTCATCGTAGATACAACTTTCACGACGTATAGGCCGGATCGTCACAGAAGAGTACTGTTCTCCTCTGAAACACGCAGACGCGACCGCATAGGTCCGTCTTGCCTGAATTTCGAGGGCAGTTGCTAATTGGTGCTGTCCGTCCATCTCTCCGAAGATGCCAAGTTGATTTATTACACCGTATATTGAAGGTTTAAATGGATGCGGCCGATGTAGCAGACTTCGTCAGATTCCACCTCATTTGAGGGGTTTTTGATTGTGGGGACGCTCTTCCCTGCAGGCGCAAGCCCCTGCAGTTAATTACGCTACCGCATCGCGGTAACCACTCTCTCCTTCTCCAGATGGTCACTTTGTGTCGTGTATATTTGTTTTGTTTTTGGTTGCCCGTGGATTGTATACGGAGACTAATTTATGTTGTCGCCCGTAGGGCGTGGATTAGTCCAAATCCGTATTTTCTTAGATTTGGGTTTGGGGTTGGGTTTAAGGATACGTTAGTCTCATTTGAGACTAAGATCAACTTAGATGTTCGTTAAGGATACGTTAGTCTAATTTTAGACTAAGATCGACTTAACGGGATTATTTAGATCCAACAAAAGAGCATTTGGGCTCTATTGTTTAGTTTAGGGACATTGCGGTTGATTAGTTTAAGGACATTACGGTCTAAGGTTAAGGACATCATAGTCCATGGTTTTAAAGGGACCCCACAGTCCGAGATTAAGGACATCATAGTCTGTGGGTTTAAAGGGACCCCACAGTCCCAGGTTAAGGACATCATAGTCCATGGGTTTAAAAGGACCCCACAGTCCAAGGTTAAGGACATCATAGTCCATGGGTTTAAGGACCCCACAGTCCAGATAATGATTGGTTATCGGGACCCGTCACCTCTCTGAAGACGTCGAAGGATTACAACAACAAATATCAAAGGAGTGAAGAGATGTACCTTTGAACTAAGGTTGATTGGGAAATCTGTAGTCCAATTTGGAACTAAGATCAATTAATTAGATTATGAGCACATTGGCTCAGTTAAATCTGAATTGAGGACTAATGGCCAACTTGGGCTAAGTCCAATTAAATTTGAAATGTTGGCCCTTTGTTGGACTGTTGAACATTTGTCTGGGTTCAGCCTCTCATTATTTAGCAATGCTAAACAAAAGTTTAGGGGGGGCTCAGATAACTTTTTGTCTTTGGCTGAGCACTAACCATTATAGCTCTGAATTTTAAGGTTCATTTGAAGAGGAGATTTGCCTCTGGAAAATTTAGTCAATTTGGGCTAAGCTTGATTTTTGAAATAGTGTTAAACACTAGAGGATATTTGGCGATCACGTGCTCCCACGTGATGTGCTGAAAATAGTGTTAAATACTAAGGACAAAGCGCTTTAAACACTAAAATTGAATTGGTCACGTGGGGTCACGTGAGGCATCTGGAGATGGGGCCAGACTTCCTTTATTTTATTGTCAGAATATTCAAATAAGTGTTAAACACTTTATCTTAACGGCCATCACGTGTGGGCACGTGATGGGTACCCATGCATTAATTATTAGAGTGTTTATTAGGGGTCACGGGAGGGCGCCCAAAATCAGTACTGCCTTTGGCTTTGTTCCTTTTATTTTGAGAGTCACGTGGGAGCACGTGAGGTATTGCCTCCAGACTTATTCTTTCTCATTTTGAGGAGTTTGTTAAAGGGTCATGTGGGGGCACGTGAGCATGTCTCATTCGTTCTTTTCTGATCATTAAAGGAAGGGTCACATGTTGCCACGTGACCACGTTTACGTGCATGGATAATTTAAGTCCTTTGTTTGAGAATTAAATTCCTTGGTAGGGTTAAACCCTAATTCTGTTTTGAGGAATTAAATTCCTATGTGTATGGAAGAATTAAATTCTTATGTAGGGTTAAACCCTAGTTTTATTTAGAGGAATTGAATTCCTATGAATTTGGGAGAATTAAATTCTCATATAGGGTTAAACCCTAGTTTTTTTGGAGGAATTAAATTCCTATGAATTTGGGGGAATTAAATTCCCCCAAACTCAATTATCTTTCTAAGTTTTGGATCTCCATGGCAGAATCTCCCCGATGAGAATTAAATTCTCAACTTGTGCGGAGATCTGCTTCTGCACATCTTCAACCAAAGGAAGAACTAAGTTTTTATTCAGAAGAGTTAAACTCTTAAATTGAGAATTAAATTCTCTTTGTTTTATGGAGCTTAGATCTCTTTCCCTTTCTCACCCAGGGTTTCTTTTCTCTCTTGAGAATTAAATTCTCCTATCTTTTTCTCTCTGTTATTGTATCTCTCTAAAAAAAATCCCAGGATCCTTCTTTTCTCTTCTTCGCTCCTATTTATAGGAGAAAGAAAAGAATCAGTTTGTTTAGTCAATCTTTCATTGAAAGATTTTAATTGATTTTGTAACCAACATGATCTTTTAGATCATTCAGTGAATTTTATTCACTATTGGATTTTTAATCCAAAAGATATTCTGTTTGTTATTCTTGGTGAATTTCAGGGAAATCTTTCCTTGTATGGATTCTTTCTATAAATTGGTGATTTTTAATCACCATTGGATTTTTAATCCAACGGTGCTCCACTTTATAGAGCACAATCTTTTTCTTTTCTGTTTGGAAAGATTTAGAGAGATATTTTCCAGTTAGGGTTCTCAATTCCTTCTTAATTAGAATTTAATTATATTAGTTCAGAAGGCTTTAAAAGCCTATCACGTGTTGGCACGTGATCCCATTGTTTGATCATTTAATTAGAATTTAATTCTATTAATTAAAGAGCTTAGGAACCCATCACGTATTGACACGTGACCCCTTTGATTAACATTTTAATCAGAATTTAATTCTGCTGTTTTAAAGAACTAAGGAATCATCATGTGTCAGCATGTGACCCTTGGTCACGTGTGAGCACGTGATGCCCCATTGGGGGTTTTCCTTAGTTTTTATTATATTTTTTAATCCCTTTCAATGGGTTTAAAGGCCCATCACGTGTGTGCACGTGACTCCTGTTGATTAGAATTCAATTCTATTATAACAGAGTTCCCAGTAAACCATCACGTGTCAGCACGTGACCCTTGGTCACGTGTGAGCACGCGATGCCCCATTGGGGTTTCTTTCTCGAAATTTTATGAGGGAACAAGTACAGTGCGTGTCCTCCAAGATATCTCAGCGTCAGTAAAACGCTCCATTCCAGCCGACCGGGCATCCACCTCCTAGGTTTTAGCCGGCAGATGACTCGGGATCGGAGATGTCGTGATAGACCAGGGCCCTTAGGATTAGGACCCCTGTGTTTCATGGATCTCCTCAGGGTTGGACGTCAGAATACAGCGGTTCCTCACCCCGATCGACCTCCGCGCCCGCTGCCGCTCCTGTTGTCGATCTATTTGCTGGATGGACTCGTCAGCAGAAGCTCCAGCTTATCGCCATGTACTTCCAAGATGGAATTCCAGTACCTTTGGTAAGTTCGATAACCCTTACACACACAAGCATACACACGCATGCGCGCGCGCGCACAAGCATATCACATACACACACAGATGCACATATCACATACACATACAACCATGCATACACATACACGCGCATAAGAATACATAAACACATGCATGCGCATGCGCACATACACAATAGCATATCACATACATTGTCACGCCCCGCTTCCCAAAATAAAAAAATTCAGGAGCGTAACAAAACCAACCATGCAACCTATGGTAAGAAAATATCCTCTCATAGTTACATTACGGATGTCAATCAGTAATCAAGAACAATAATATAACTATCTATTTCTAAACATGTCCAATAGCCACAAGAACGAAAAAAGGGAACAGTAGCGGAAACAATAAAGATCAAAGGGAAAAGAATACCTAACCATCAATAAGAGCTATATCAGTAAAATGATCCTCACTGATCGGCAATCCTGTCAAAATATTCACGATTCTCATGTGCTAAAATCAAGTATCTGGGCAATGCAAGACCCTAGACGTCAGTGCGTCATAGATATCATAATAATAGTATAAGCAGTATATGATATAGTATGTCATGTGCAGGATATCTTGAGTATAAGTAATAAGCAGTAACGTGTGAAGCAAGATATCAATTGCAATCATATCATATGTATCTTAAGGGTCCATATGGCTAGATTATCTGTCCTACAGGTATTTAATGTACTCTTCAATGTAACTCAAAAGCATATATCCTATTACCCCCCGGGACCACGAACGCAAGATATATCCTGTTACCCTCCAGGACCACGGATGCAAGATGTATGAATCAAGAATGATTCTGTTCCGTTACCCCCCCCCCCCGGAACTCACAGAAACATGTAATATCCTTTTAAGTTACACTTCAGTTACACTTTTCATTTCCCCAGGTTTCGTTTTCGAAGTCAGGTATGAATATAATATCTACCTAATACCAACATAGGAACATGCATGTACAGATTTTGTCTATCAAGACAATATGTCACGTTCATCAGGACAACAAGTCGGGATTGTTAGCATCAGTAAGTATTACAATGAAATATGTACTAGAATGATAGCAAACATCAATAGTATGGCAGGTTACAAGCACGTCCGGGATAGTGTAATCAGTCGGGTAAGTTGTCTACATCACAATCAAGTCATGGTATAAATCATGCAATACAGTTGTAACAGAATATCGGTAAATACTAACGAATATAGATTACCAAGCGTGCCATGTTTCAAGTTAGTTATACGATCAAATGCAACTATAGTTCTTATCTAGATGTGATAAATGAAATAACAAATGCAACTATATCAATTACAAGTTCATTATATCAATTTAACCGTATTAAAGCTAATCTTGTTAAGATATATTGATAATTAATCTACATGCATCCTTATGAACTAAGCTATTATTATTGATTATATGGTAACATAAAATGGTATAATATTACTAGAAATGTTACGACACGATATAAGTTTTCCGTAACTAGCATGTAGCAAGTAAAATACTTGTCTCGAACGTGGTAATGATACGACACGTAGATGCAAACAATGAACGATCAAAGCTTGGACTTCAGCCAGGACTTGGGCTCGGTCAAGAAGTTGGCTCGGCTTTAACTGCCGATGAGGGGATAAGATGACAGCGATCATGGCGATGATGAATAGGGGTTGGTGGCTGAAGTTGCTCGATTTAGAGGATGAAGTTGATGTCTCGGCTGTGATCAAGTGGGTTGCAGGCGATGGGTTGTAAGATTGCTCGAGAGGTGCTGTCGAGTTGGGTTGTAGGGTTTTAGGTTCAGCTCTCGGCTATGGGAGCAGCGATGGGTGGTTGGGTTCGATGGCGGTGCGGCTTGGGTCGACAGCAGAGCAGCGAAGATGTAATACCCAGTTCCTTTTTAAATAATTTCCATATTTTTTAAAACAAAAATTACTAATTATTATTAAACTAAAATATTTCTATTTCCTAATCCTAATTATTAATTTCTTAAAACCCTAATTCTATTTTTACCCAAACCATATCTTTGTTTTTCCTTCATGGCACGTTCCCTAACCCAAGCCCATAAACACCACACCATACCCGACCCGACAAGATCCTACCCGACCTGACCCGAACCCCCTTTCTCCTTCTTCTTCTTCTTCTCGTTCCTTTCCCGCCTTTTCGCAACGAGCCCCTACGACCCGTGCTCTCATGACCTCGTCCCAACATCCCTGTGACCTCCGCGGACACCTCCCTCTCTCCTCTAGCTCCTCTCCCCCCACATAAGGGCCGCCTCCGCCCCCCCTCAACTTCTCCCAAGAGACCCACACAACCCCCGCATCCCTGACCTCCACCACTCCCCTCACTCAATGCCTCAACTTTCCACCATCAGCCTTCTCAAGCAACCCGAGACCCCCTCACCATCTGCATCACCACCACCACAGCTCACCACCTCACCGTCAACCACAAACTGCACGAGCCCCCAACATCCATGAGCCTCGACAACCATCACCACCTCCACCAACCTCTGTGCTTCCCACTCCTCCTCCTCGTCTTCTCCTCCTCCCAACACCCATGAGTCCCCGCACCACCGTTGATGCCTCCTCCGTCGGCCACCTCCCTTCACCGCTATCGGGACATCACCCCTTTCCTCCTCGAGCTCACACCCTCTACTCCTAACCGAGCTTCCCCACTTCTTCCTATCAACCCAACACCAATCCCACAACAAGCACCCATCGTCGGCAGTAGCCGTTACCTCCGATCACCACACGCTTCCTCTACCTCTGCCACCACCGTCAACCACCTCGCCGCAACCCCACTTCCATCATCAACCCACTTCCTCCATCACCTAACTCCATCACCACTCACCACCTTTGCGCCGAGGCCCAACCCCCTCATCTCCAGACACCATCACCTTAACCCACTGAACTCCCATGCAAACCTCATCGTCATCATCGCCACCATCGAGATATCCATCGTCACCACCACCTCGCCCCTCTGCATCGTCGTTGCCTACCATCGTGCCCAGGCCAAAATCTAGCTGAGCTCGAGCCCAAGCCGAATACCAATAGGAATTTTATCGAGCACCTGTTGCAGTCGTCGTAGCCGCTGTTCCTGTCACCTTTGTCGCCGTCTAAGCCATGGCCTCGGTCTCTGTAGCCGTCATGGTCGTCAACGCAGTCGCCGTCACAACACCGCATATGTCCGTTGCAGTCCGCATCGCGCTCGAGCCTCGCATCACGTCATGCTCGATTCCGCAACGTTCGTAGCCGTCTTGTGTGTCAAGACGAATAGTCTACATGTTCATCGCTTCCATGTCAGCGACCGAGGCAAGTGAACCCCTCACTTGCTCTGCATGCTATAAGATATTAGTTTGTCAAATTTATAGTTATATTGATATTATATTTACACTGTAATTATCGTTACATTCTAATGTGTGACCGTCATCATTTAATCATATTGAGTGGAATACATTAGGGTTTAATATTAGCTTTCTAGTACCGTATAGAACTTGTAGTGATTAAATCACACTTTAATTAAATGGGTAAAATTGATGTTTCAATCGTGACATGTATAAAATGCAAGAGTATTCGATGCGAATTTTAAACCAATACCTAAATAAAAATAGCGAAACTTATGATCGATAAATCCATTTACTGTTTATAATTATCGTGTAGAAATTTGAATGCAAAATAACGTTGTTTCGCACAAGAAACGACGCTCTCAAAAGGCGACGTTGAATCTGGAATTCACCGCACACGCCACGTTCTAAAATCTATATTAAACTGAATGCAACTTAAAACCTAATGTTCTAGGGCTTGTATCGAAGCCAACAGATAAACCTATAGTATCCCATAGTTGATATCTGAATTTTAATAAGTTATAACAACGAAAACTGAGGCGATTCATGGCTCTGAACTGCAGTCCAGAGCAAGAATCTCTGCCTTTACCCGTTTTAGAATGCATACTTTTCACTTTTTAAGCGCGTAAGTGTGCGGAACCATATATGGAAGCGTGGAGAATTGTATTAGATTTCCAATGGTACTGGTATCATTGCATTCCAGTGTCGTTGATATTTATAACACCTTTTAAACCGTCGATGTGTTCTGCAGTTTCATGCAGAAACAGAATGCATATATTAACCTTAGATAGTGCATATCTCCCTGTGTATAGCGGGTATTATTAATCCGTCTAATGAGTTGGAAACATAACAGATAAATCTAAATATTATATAACTGTAGTATCGCCTAATTATCATTTCAACAGGGATTAAAACGTATTACGAAATGGACTTCCAGTTCAGAAATTGGATTTTCAGCAGTAAACACTTAAAATGGAATGACCATAACTCACAAACCAGAAACTCGATTAACTCGAAACCAATTTTTCTGTAGAGATAATTTAATTCAATATTTACGCCTTTTATATTGTTTTGCCAAATTATGCATGTGTGATTTATATTATTTTTCTAATCCAACCGACACCGGCTGCTCATATGTTTTTAGCAGTGCATTTACTGTATTCCTGTCATGTTGCATGACCGTTATACCCTTGTAATAATGTTCATTTGTATCGATATCCTAGTGACCATGGTATATTACCAAGTGATAAATGTTAGTGATTGGATTGTGGTAAGTACGTTAGTATAAAAGCATGATTGAATAATGGAAGTGACACGTACTTATACACAATTAGCGGAACCATTTAGTTATTGCATTGTCGATGCATATGGGGCATATATAAGTATAACTATAACTGATATGGGACGGGTATAAAAGCACTTATATTAGCATCATAGATAAGACATCGAGCACTGTCCATTTACCTTAGATACCAGTCGAGACATGCTTGATGGAGACCCGGTCTCCAATTCTCGCGTAGACTTGTCATGGAGCGATTAGTATTTTGATTCATGGTCGGTGTTTGATATAGACCGCGGAGTGTGGGGTAGTTTGAGTATGAGTTCGATCAACGGAATCTCAGGAGTCCTACTGTCGGCATATTTAGTGATTTCTGGATTTGTACTGATAGTGTTTCTGATTCTTATTGATAGTGATTCGGGTCCATGTTCCCTTGCCCCTGGGGCTTACCCTTGGGTTGTGGATACTTCTACGGTGGTTGACGGTCACACTTGGATTGACGATAAGTTTTGTGACTTGGACATTGAGACTTAGAGACTGATTGCTTTAGTGACATGGACATTGCATTGATTACTGATTCGATACACATGCTTTACTGTTGACATGTACCGGTTATTTCATGCTCACATCATTACTCTATGTTACCGCTTCATGTTTATCATCATTGCACATATTATATATTTATATATATTGCTATTGTGTCACTCTGACAACCTGAGTATGCATGCTCAGAGTGAGAAGTAGACTTAGCTCGAATCAGGACCTTCATTGCCTCGAGAATATTGCGGACATCTAGATCAACGACGTCAGTGCTATCATGCCCTTGATTCCATCTGGTTAGTCTCGTATATGATTTGATAGAATTAGTGACTGCATTGCTCATTACCTGTGCTATAATTACTGATTATTACTTAATGCTAGAAGCCGAAGTGTGACTACGGTATGATATTTCCTTGACCGTAGGAGCATGGCTGGCCTTGTCGCCCCTCGTATTCCGTATTTTGGGAAGCGGGACGTGACAGAAGAAGAAAGAGATGAGTTCATGGCTGGTGACCAGGGTGACGAAGGCGACTCTTGGTGGGGTTGCAGATGCAGTTAAGAGGAGGATCGCCGGTGGTTTGGAAGAAGAAGGTGCTTGGGGTATTGCGACGGTGAGGAGGAGATGATGGGTGTTCACGGCGATGGCTTGCTCGAGTATGGAAGTGATGCCGGCAGTAGATGATGATAATGATGAGGAATTGTCGAGGTTGAGATGGGTGTTGCGTTGGCTTCGAGATCGAAGAAGATGAGGGCGATGGTGATGAAGGCTGCAAAGGAGATGGATGAGGAGAGGTTGAAGGAGGTGGCGCTGGAAACGATGGAGTTGACGACGATGATGGCTGTAGTTGAGACTTGGTTGATGGGTTCTTGAGGTGGAGGAAGATGATAGAGGTTGGCATGCTGGTAGTGAGGTTCTCGGGTTGTGGGTTAGGGCCCGTCCACTTGGAAGAAGAAGAAGAAGATCGGAGAAAATGATGGTGATGGGTTCTCCGACGAGGATAGGTGCAGCGATGATGATGCCGGTCGAGAAGAGAAGGAGGCTGCGATGAGTATGAAGATGGGTCGTGTCTTTGAAGTCGACGGCGGGATGATGGAGTTGGTGATGTCGGTGATGGGAATGATGGGTTCGTCGGAGTTGGGCTCGGCTGGAGGCTTCTGAGATGACGGGATCGAAAGATGGTGGTCGGAGTCGTCGAGGGCGAGGTGAGGGTGTTGAATACGAGGGGGAGAAAGATAGGGAGAGAGAGAGATAGAGAGAGAGAGACGAGGGAGGGAGAGAGAGACATGATAGAGAGAGGGAGTTTTATAAATAGGAAATATATATATTTATTTTATATAAGTGTGTGTGTGTGTGTTTAAAACTAAACAACCAATAACATTTTATAAAGATACTATGATCCCCGATCCGTCTCTACTAAATCTAAAAAATATAACTAGAACTTATCTATACACACGTAGCCTACTTAAACCATAAATATAATGGTTAGAAAAGTATATTCTATTCTAATATATTATGCACAGTATCTTAGGATGTTTAGGATTTATATATAATAGATAACCGTCAATAAAATATCATGAGATATTAAAATAGGATAAAAAGCATACTGGCAATTAATATAAAATATACATAACGTATGGCTACCAGAAAATATATAGTTTAAATATTGTATATCTATTATTTGGGATTTATATAGATATGGTTTAAGGATAAATATCAATAAAATATTTTCTATCTAAGTATCAACTCATAATAGATTTCACGCAGACGGGTCAGGTCCAATAAACACACATACTATCCAAACACCAATTACAACCCAAATAATAATAATTAAAATGCCCAAAACAATTATTTAAGTAACGTACGATGGTGTTAGAGTGTTACATGCATACACACATACATACATACGCACAAATCACATACAAACACACAAGCGTGCGCACACAAACAAGCGGGCGCATACACACACACACACTTAATTACTATAAAATATCCATACTAAATCAAGTATTTTAAACTTTTAATCGCAGGGGCTTTACATCCATGAACGCCTCCTGTAAATTCATGATGTTAGGATTGTAATTGAACGCGTAATATCTATTGTAATCGTATTTGGATAATTTATTTTTGAATTTAATGGATTTTTTATTAGAATCGATATTTGAATGTGATAGATTTTGAATTAGAATCGATATTTGAATGGAATGGAATCGATATTTGAGCGAAATAGTTTGGATGTAATTGATATTTGAATGGAACGGATCAGATGTAATTGGATTTAAAATTTTCTGTTTTGTTTAAAATTTTAAAATAATTTATACTTATTTCAACACGCCAGACGCGTCGAAATAATGTTTAATTTATTTTAAATATATTCAGAAAACATTTTATAATGAAAAATATTTTGTTAATTGTGACGGCCTACAGCTGTCGAAAAAACATTTATTTTGACGCTAGTTAAATATGGAAATAATTTTTTTTATTGCAATACCTATTTACCGTGGAAATAACTATTACGACACCGTATATTGCGACGAATGTTATCGAGTGCTTCGTAAGAGGCCTGACCAAGCAAGTTTATTTAGACCTTTATTTAGCGAGGAAAAAAGCTATATTTTCCTGGAGGTCATGGTTACGAAACACTAAAGTCGTCTTGCGTAGGTGGGCCCATTCTAAAACTAGCATATTTTCTCGTACGTGCGGAATCGTTATCGAGATCCCGTCTCCTTCTCGCAAAACAAAACATATGCACTCGATGACCGACACGTGTCTCATCGTTCGGTCCAGTCCAGATCTACCAAAAGCTCGACGCTGACGTAGATATCACCCTAAACTGATCCGCTGTGCCTCCAATAATAAATTATTCACAAAACACCGCCTAGAAAATTGACAGCGGTAAGAAACGAGGTCAAAAAGTGTCCTCGTTTCGTAAATAATGGCAAAAACGAAGCTTGTATATGCCTTCTCTCTCAATCGTTGCATCTCTCTGTCTGAACCTCTTCGCCGTTAACCGCCGTCAGCGTCCGCCGTTAACATCAGATTTCGGGTTCGGATCGATAGCGCGGAGGAGGAGCGTACGGGATCTGGCTTTCGCCGGCGAAGGAGCAGAGAAGCGAGCGGTAAGCTGATCGGTAATCTCTATTATCGGATCTGGATCCGATCCAATTGATTGCTAGAATCCGTTACTGTTCGAGATCTCGACAATGCCATCGATTATTGATTTTAAACATTAATATTCGGTGCTGATATTCATGCTATTAATCAGAGCGCGATCGATCTCGGTAAATGGTTACTATGAAAATTTGATTGCAAAGTTACTTATTTTTATTTATAAAGATGTTGTAAAAGCTAAGTATTTTGACATTGGGATTAATTAATTGATTGTTGTGTGGCTTTAATCGGCGTGATTTTATTGTGGTAGTAGTATCTTATTATTTAGACATATACCTGAATTTATTAATGTGTATCTTGGTTTTTCGCTAAAATACATTAATGTTATTCTATTACAGTAAAGTACCTTAAACTTTTGTTGTTAAGGCGATTTATTTTCAATAAGATACCTCTAAAAGAGTGCTTACGATATTTTACTGTAATAAAGGAGC
This sequence comes from Agapanthus africanus, assembly GCA_030015575.1. NCBI lineage: Eukaryota > Viridiplantae > Streptophyta > Magnoliopsida > Asparagales > Amaryllidaceae > Agapanthus > Agapanthus africanus. Next base: position 426,768,502 of record CM057349.1, read on the forward strand.
TTTAAGGTATTTTAGTGAAAAAAGCATTACACTTTAGGGTTTCTTAGTGTAATTTACGCTTCATTAATTGTTCAATAGGTATATTCTCGGTCTAATTCATATTTAAAAAAAAGATTATACACTTAAATTATTAGTTAGTAATTTTTATATATAGTAAGTGGCTAGGATGTAGAAATTCACTGTCTATCTTTTATTTCTTCTTTATTCCAAAAGGTTTGTCTTGTTTGATCACCACAAACATAGGAATAAAATTGTGTATTTCACTTTATCTCAATATATCTAGGCCAACTGAATTAAATTTTACCTTATGCAAGTTAACTGACACAGAGTACTAATTATGAATCAATTATGCGAAGAAAGTAAATTCTTCATCCACACCTACGTAAATTATGATGCTTACATGAACATCAAGACTTGGCTCTTATTCCAACCTCTCCAGCTTATTTTTACTATTCACTTCCTGATTTTTGCAAAGAATTCGAACTACCAAACAACTTCCAGTCACTGCCTAAATTTTCCATTCAAGAGTTTTGATGAGATCCCAGAGTGACGGACACCTTTGCAATGAAAAATTCAGTTACAGCTGTGGCTGTATTTACTTAATCTATCATGGATATCCGACATAAAGACGACACTCACCATCAGCAGCACCAAAATTATTATCCCCATTGACAATTGGTGATGGATTAAAACTTTGTTGCTGTTTCTGATATTTTTGTAGTTCCAAATGTATTTTCAATTCAGACCTTTTCAGATTTGATCTTGCATTTGGACGTGAGTATTCTTAAGCGATTCATGTTATATGATATGCATTTATTGTTTTATGTAGTGTAAGTGTGCATGCATATTCCAAGAGAACAATGGTTTAGCGGATATTAATTAAGTTTACTCCTTTGTTAGCAGCTGCCTTGGTAATGCAGAGCGAGTTGTTATCATTTTGTTTGAGCTTTTAGCATTTAGGCCATTTAAATGCTATTAAGTCTGAAGATATTGTCCATCAGTGTATTCTGATATTGATGGAGTGATATTGATGAGCGTAGCTCTTATTATGATTCACTGCATAGTATATATGTTAACCACATATCTATCTTGTAGTGTTTTTCCTGATTGCTACAGTTATATTGTTGATTGTATATTAGTTATGACATTGCTGTTATGTTTCCAAACTTGTTCAGCACAGTGAATACCGATGAATGATGGCTACTCCTCCCCCTCTCCCCTTTCTTTTTCTCTCTAAAATTTTACATCTCATGTTCTTTAGGTTCATCAACAAAAATGGGATCCAAATCAGTAGATGAGTTGCATGAAACTTCATCTGTAATTCATTTTTCAAGATTTCACCTCGATGAAGTGGCACAAAGGACCCATGAATCTGAGCAACCAACAACTTCAACTGAGAATGGACGCAAGGAACCCTTTGTTATAGGTTGGTATTTACCCTTCGGCCACAAATCCGGGGAGAATTCATATCTTGCAGTAAGCAATTTCTCTGTCATACTTCATGGAAGCAGTGTAGCAGCGTTTTAACTTCCAAGACATTTTTCTTCTTCTTGTAGATGGCCTAAGACATTTTTTTTCTTTTTAGATGGCTATTGTCCATGGCGGAACATGCTTTTTAGATGCATGTTTATGTTCTATCTTTTGATTATATTCCAAAGGTGGTTATTAATGGAATTGAGAAGGGGAGGGTTGTGGTGGTGCGGGTGGGAGTTTGGATTTTAGCCTCAAGCAGGACCTTGCATCATCTTTTAAATCATTTTAGCTTATTAAAGAAAACCACTATACCGAGGTGGTGGGTATTAGTCCTGCTAGCTTCACCATGTGATATCACCTTGGTATATGGATCTGGGGCTCTGAGACCAAACTATGTTGTTGGATAAGTAGTCAACACATAGTTTAAAGTACATTTTATATAAATTCTTGATATCCAAAACTAAATTTCTCTTGGTGTCATCTTATTTACCAATTTTCATTAATATAAGATTTTTGGATACAAGTTTGTAACAAATTCCTAAATCTGATATCAGACCCTAAAAGAAGAAAAATTTGGTTGCAGTTCTGCCTAATTATGTCTTTATGGACCATTCTCCCTTTGAAACTACTATTAAGCATGAATAAGGGTTCAACATTGTAATGCCCCAATTCCCGGAATATGGAAATATTGACCGAAATCGCCAGTGCTCCTAGACAAGGGGAAATCGTCTTGTCATAGTTATACTTAAGACTTTAGCTAAACCTGTATAATCATATCCAAGATATAATACTAACGTCATGCTGCAAGAATAACGAATAATATCAAAAATGGAATGATAAGATGATGATAGATCCAATAAAATATCCATGGAAGATAAAAGATCCGAATAAACGAAATATATGATCCAAAATAAAGATACATCTTTACTAACGTCCCGCGATGACGCACATTCTAATAGCAATTGAAATAAAATATAAATAAACTTATAAATACTACTGATTTTCGGTAAACTCCTGATAGCCACTCTGATCCTGCTGTCTGTGAGTCAGTCTCTAAATCTGAGATGGCAAGTTCTAGAAATATCAGAATATCCCAACAAGTACTCAATCGTAATAGTGTGTATGTGTGTGATAGTATAAATATATGAGTATAGTGAAGCCCACGTGCACATGTAGATATAGATATGACACGAATATGAAGAAAGTATATAAACAGGTCAAGCCGGTCAAGTCATATCCTAGTTGGTCACTAAAAGGATAATCTATCCTATCGTAGGTTCGAGTGTGTACGTCAACCTCTGCATGAGTATTTCCAACCCAAGAGTCGGGCCCTAGGAACAAGAAAATACGGGCTCAACTGTGGAATGAACAAGTGTCCGTATAAAGTCCGGTACCGGCAATAGTAACATGTGATCGTTTAAAGCCCGGTACCAGCTAATGAACAAGTGGCCATTAATAGTACCATATCGGTACGAGCTTCAGTGACCGATATAAACCGGTATGAGCTTCAATAACCGATATAGCCCGGTACGAGCTGTATGAACAAGTGACTGATGTAGCCCGGTATGAGCTGCCGGCAATGAGACTCTTGAGATCCTGTTGAACGAACGCACACTCAAACTATCCCAACATTCCGTATATTTATAACTAACATGGCAGTGAACTCAACCACTAAAAAAAATGCTGACTGGACTGGAACTTGAAATATTATGTTAATGGTATGGAATAGAAACTCGTAAACAGGAGTAATGAAGTCATGGCATGTAATTCAGCATTTTAATTAGTGATCTCGTTTAGAAATGAAACAGTAATCGTGAATAGGTATAATATGTCAAGTACGGTCGTTATCATGTAATAGTGTTCATGAACAGTTATAGCATGTAAGGGTTATTCAAGCATGTTAATAGTACTAGTCTCAAATAACATGTTAAATACAATTGATATATTTTAAAAAAAATGGTGTCCATGAAGAGAATAATCTATGTGAATTTACAAGCACAAATTGATAACACCATTTTAAAGGGGTTAAATTCAAAATTAAATAATTCTAATAATTGTATTATTTAACGAACATGTAACATGATCTGGTATGTATAGTTCGAATTAATGGATGTGCTAATTAGGGTTTTTATCGTTGATAAGATATCACAAAAATATATGGAATATTAATGAAATTATCAAATAATAATATTTTTATTTAAACATTTTGGGGTTATAATATACTTATATACTTATCGATTTTCGTAGCGAAAAATAGCAAGCAAAAGAACTTACCTTAGAGACAAAAAACACGACGACACGAAGCAAATCTCCAAACTTTGATGGTTCGGCTATGGACTGTAACGATAAGTTCAGCTGTTGGGTTGAAGAGTGCTCAGGTTTGGGCTTGGAGCCAGCAGTGAGGGTGATGATAGGGCAGTGCTCGGGTTGCTAGATGATGGGTATGGCTGCGGTGGATCTCGGAGGGTAGTTCGGAAGGTTAGTGACGGGGTCTCGGTCGTTGATAGTGGGGGTCTCGGCAAGGGGTGAAGTCGATGGCGAGATGGGTGCTTGGTTCTTGGGCGTCGTGACGACGACAAGAGGTGCCCGGGTTTGTGCTCGGTGAATGGGTGTGGGCTGCTCGAAGTTGAAGGAGGTGGAGACGATGGAGGCGAGGATGATGGACGGAGAAGGAGTTGAAGGTTGCAGGTGTTGGTTTTGGTTTGGGAGACATGTTTTTGGTCGAAGTTGATGGAGATGGTGTTAAGGGGTTGCTGCTTGAGGAAGACACCGGTGGGCTTGTGATGATGGAGCTCGGGGGTTGTTGAAGAGGAGATGGGTTCGGAGCTCAGTTAATTTAGGTGAAGAAGAAGAAAATATTATGAGGGGAGAGAGGGTTATATATATGGGGAAGAGAGAATCTAGGGGGAGAGTGAGATTAGCTTAGAGAGAGATTAAGGTTATGCAAAATATAGATATATATTAATATTAGTTTAGGAATATGTGTATATATTTGTTTTAAGGAGAGAGAATCGGTTAGATTGGAGAGAGAAAAATTGATTTGATGATTTGGAAAGAACATATATATATATATATATATATATATATATATATATATATGAGTTAGGTTAGGGATATATTTGTACATGGGTTGATTTAAAATATAATTAGAAAGAGAAAGATTCAGAAAGATTTGTTAGGGGATTGTTACTATATATAATTAGAGAGAGAAAAATTCAGGAAGATTTGTTAGGGGATTGTTAATATATATATATATATATATATATATATATATATAGCTTTCAACATACTAAAATATGTTTATTTGTTGCAACTAATATTAGGTAAAAGATCCAGGGAGATTTGTTAGGGGATTGTTACTATATATATATATAGAGAGAGAGAATAATGAGGAAAGAGGCCATAGGAGGGAATTTCCTCCTACGGCGTCGAAAAACACTCTTTATCGTGTTTTCCGACGATTGGAATGCGTCATCTTCATCGTTATCATCTAAGATATGGGTACACCAAATTTTTCATGCGATTCTACAACTTTTTCACCGTTGAATTAGTTGGTTCAAAATTAACGGTTTACCGATAATAGAACTTTTTACATTGCTAAATCAACGGTGAAAAAGTTGTAGAATCACATGAAATTTGGTGTATTCACATTTTAGATGATAACGATGAAGATGATGCATTCCGATCGTCGGAAAACACGATGGAGGGTTTGTTTTCTCGACGCCATAGGAGGAAATTCCCTTCTATGGCATCTTTCCTTCATTATTCACATATATATATATAACTTTCAACATACTAAAATATGTTTATTTGTTGCAACTAATATTAGGTAAAATATATATTATGCATACTAATTAAGATACAACTAAATTAGCATATCGGATAATAAAATAAAGCTTTCATTTAACCAACTAAATAAATTATCTTCTACCATGACACAAAAAATTAAACTCAAAATAAAATAGTTTTATTAATACCAAAAAATATACTGATAAATCTAAAATACCGTACCCTGTTCTAGGGTGTTACAAACATCGTTTATCCTAACCATGAATATCGACAAAATAGTGTATCCTTTTTTTTGCTCTCATTCCTCTCATCCCTGCCCTCGTCGCTCATCCTCTAGATTCCGAAGGAGGAAGAAAATTAGTTAAGACAAAATTAGTAGAATGGAAGTTGAATTGTCTTAATGCATCTGCCAGGTTTGTGGATGCATACTAACCTCACAATAATACTTAAAATTCCTAATTTATGCTCGAAACCTGAGCTACAGAGAACACTATTTTTTATGCAAATCTGCTTAAATGTATGCCATGTTGGATTTAATTGGGTGGCCATGATGCCATTTTAATGTCACTCCACTGAATCAAAACGCAAAGGTCAGACTGAAAACCGAATGTTAAGATTACTCGACATACATTCTTCGCCCAAAACCCATAAGATTAAGCTTATGAGTAAAGTGCTTAGCTGGCATGATATAGGAGCACCGACTTTCCCCCCTTTCAGTCTTTCAAGTGGTCATAGCCCAAACGTCGTGGATATTTTAAATGCATTATCCTTTTAATTCTTTCCAAGTAATAGATCGTTCCATCAAAGACTTTTCCACGTGGCTTAAAGGCTTATGGGAAGCAAAGTGTTATTCTGTACATGCTTGCTATATAACAGTAATATTAAATTATAGAAAAATAAATATTATTTCCTAATTGCTCACTACCATAGGAATATTTAACACCCCCCAAAGAAGAAAAAGAAAAAGAAAAAGAAATAGAAAGAGAGAGATAATATTTCAACACTGATATTTTCATAGCGTTTTGAAATAAAGTAAAATATTCTAGCATGTGGAATTTGAGAGTGATCTCTGCCTAAAAAGTCTTGACTCTCTCGGTCCTGCATGCAACCAAAGTAATCCTGTCAGTACTCGGTAGTACAAGAACCCCCTACCATAGTTTCTGACTGTGCATGAACGAATAAGAGTAGATTTTATAAGGATGTAGTCCTTACACACAGAATATTGTTTTTTGGATTATCAAATGAGCTAAGACTAGGCTCTATTTAGGAGCTTATGCCTTATGCTATCCACTATAGGCTAACATAGAATTGTATCTCTCCCTTAATGGCCTAACATCAACCGTCCAACTTGTTCTGTTTAGGCTGTGCTAGGTATGTATAAATCCTAAGCTCAAGCTTTTGGGCCAAGCTGTAATAGGACCTAGAACACACAGGAAGAACCGAATTTGATAATGGGAAGACATTGAGAATGAGAACGGAAGACGATGTGAAAGGGCCATTTGTGGGGATGGAAGGAATAGATTAAGGGATGTCAGTTGTTAGTCTCTTAAAAATGTTCAAGGAAAGAGGGATTTTAAGAGAGGTTGAATATGAAGGCATTTTTGTAAATTGTCCTCTTATTACTATAAAGCATAATATTCCCAGTATTTCGAATGGGGAATTACAGGAGCGATCGATAGGGTGGCCCTGCATTATTGGTGGACCAATATCAAATTTAAGTTTGTGAGGTATTACTCATGAATTAAGGGGTTTCTTAGGGGCTTATGTCTTATAAATAAGATTTTTGCTTTGGACGTGAATGAATTTGGATGATAAAATCATTGACACCGTTAATTTATTTATTTCATTACTTTTTACCCTAAACGTCAAGGAATTGTCAAAATATAAATAAAGTTCTAGATCCAAGAGTAATAGGTTGTTGTGCGGTTGGTTGTCCTTGCTGTGGGTATGCTTTCAATATTTCATGACACTATGATTTTGTCTCCATATATTACCTTCTAGGCTCTAGCCTTGAGCTTTATGTTTATTTCTCAAAAGTTTTTGCACCATTTGCAGGTGTCACTGGTGGTGCATCTGCGGGAAAGACTACGGTTTGTGATATGATCATTGAGCAGCTTCATGACCAACGTGTTGTTCTTATCAATCAAGTATTTCCAATGCTCGATTCTGTTTTGTAACATCTATTAGCACATCTAGCCGCATACAGATCAGACATAATACAACATACATAGAATGAAGTTTGCCTTTTTTAATAAAAAATCTGATATCTTTACGCATTAGAAATGTTAAGCAAGATAGCATTTCTACTGTAGTAACAAGATTTTACACTATCATCTAGGCAACTACTAGTATGGAATGCCACCTAAATTCTAATAGCAATTACCTACATCTTGCAGTTTTTTTTTCAACTTCATTGCATGCTATCAAGGCAAAGAGAGAGTGCAATGATTTTGCATTTAGTATTCATTGAGATTTAGAGAACTTGGAAACCTCCATTGAGAATTGAAGCTTATCAAATAAAAGCCTATCTAATAAGCTTATCAAATCAGATATCCGGCATGTGATATTGGATGCATGATGCATTATCGATAAGCTTATCAAATAAAGCCTGTGTTACTTAAATGATCATATGCATTTGGATCTAAGAGTAAACCTTCTTTATGAGATTCTTAAACTTTTCTTTAGAAATTCATTGAATATGGATATCTTGCATTTATTAACATATTTGAAGACATTTTTCAGGGATATAAACTCTTAGTTGCTTAGAGTCTCTTTGGCATTATTCTAGTACTGTTTAACTTATTTTTCATTATTGATATCTTGAATTGTTGGTTTAATTTTTAAACTTCATTCTTGAAGTTTCGCTTTAGGTCCGTGGCGTGTCTGAGTTGGCTCTACAATTGAATTTTTTAAGGCCTCATGTGTAAACCCTTTATAGGTGCACTCAGCTATTTATTCTTGTAGCTTAGTTCCTAATGGAAGATTCTATTTGGTATTCTCTTGAGTGCATTATCTTCCAATAATTAGGTAAAATCCAGCACCGTATGTTAGTAAAGACTTTATAGTAAGATGCAGATAGTGCCAATTATTGTGTAATATTCAAAAAGTCGCACCCCTTCAACTATTGAGCTCTTTTATTGGTTAGAAAAATGATCTGTTTCTTATACAATGGGTTTATTCAATCATCATATCTACTAGATAACTCTGACGTAAATCATCTATTAGTTTCTGCATGTACCATCTAGAGAGAATAATTAACAAGTTTATTTATTGTGAGTTTATCAATATTTGTTCATGTGACTGCAGGAATCATTCTATCACAATCTATCAGAAGATGAGCTTGCTCAAGTACATGATTATAATTTTGACCATCCAGGTACCCTGTGACACCAAAATAATCATGGATTTTTTTGTTGCTCGGATCTGTCAAAAACTAAATTTGGTCATTTGCATACTTGAACCATTATATATATATATATATATTACTCTATCCTATTAAATTATTACACAACGGGCCCAAGCCCGAACCCAAGCCAAACCGGTCCAAGCCCAAGCGTGGGGGCCAGCCCTATGCCAAGAAAAAAATTAAAATGTAATAAATAGATATATTATGTAATAAGTAAGAATGTTATTAGTGCTTATGCATCACAGATAGGTCTTGATGACGCTAGTAAGCTTCTATTCTGAGAGGATTTAGACGAGATGGTGCAAAGTATACCTAGTGGAGAGAAGTTATTTATCGGTGGTGATCTTAATGGACATGTAGGTACTAGTCGTGGTGGGTTTGATACTATCCATGGAGATTTTGGTTTTGGACAAAGAAATGAAGTAGGCGACTCGATTCTAAATTTTGCCTTATCTTATGACTTGATCTTAGCAAACACCTGGTTTAGGAAAAGAGAGTCCCACCTTATCACTTTTAGGAGTGGATCAAGTGCTAGTCAAATAGACTTTTTTCTGACGAGAAGAATAGATAAATGTTGTATCGACTGTAAGGTAGTACCAGGTGAGAGTAACCACTCAACATAGACTTTTAGTTCTAGATTTTCGATTTAGAAGCGGACCTAGGAAGATTAGACGTAAGGTAGAGCCTAGAATTAAATGGTGGCGATTGAAAGAAGGTAACCCAAAGGCTTTTATAGATCGTGTAGTCCAAGAAGCGGATTGACAGTCGGAAGATGATTCAGACAGAATATGGAACAAAATGGCTAGTTGTATAAAGAAGATAATTAGAGATCTACTTGATGAGTCGAGAGGTGGTGCTCCACCATCTAAGAACACATCATGGTGGAATGAAGAAGTAAAGGCTACTATTAAAATTAAAAGGGATTCTTATAAATATTTGAAAAAAAAGTAGAGATTTGAGAAGTATAAAATGGTTAAAAAGGAAGTTAAGAAAGCTGTTCGGGAAGCTAAATCTAAGGTCTACAAGGAGGTGTACGAGAAATTAGACACTAAAGAGGCTGAAAATGATATATACCGGATTGCTCGGATGCGGGAAAGGAAGACTAGAGACTTATGAGCGGTGAAGTGTGTCAAAAATGAAAATCAGAAGGTTTTAGTTCGAGATGAGAATATCAAGAAAAGATGGAGAGATTATTTTGACAAATTGTTTAATGAGAGCTTTACTAAGAATTTGGATGGACTTGTCATTCAATTTCAAGATATAAACCGTGATTTCATGCGTAAAATAAGACTATCTGAGGTTAAAGAAGTTTTGAAAAGAATGAGTTTAAGAAAAACGGTTGGTCCTGACGGGATTCTTATCGAGATTTGGAGATGCTTAGAAAAAATAAGCGTTAAATGGCTGATAGGTCTGTTTAATAAGACTTGGCAAACAAAAAAGATGCCAAATGAATGGAGGAAAAGTATCCTTGTACCTATCTACAAGAAGAAGGGTGACATTCAAAGTTGTTCAAACTACCATGGAATAAAACTTATGTGTCACCATGAAACTTTGGGAGAGTGATTAAACACAGGCTAAGAAATGATATTAAGATAACAGAGAACCAGTTTGGGTTCATGCCTGAACGATCGACGACAGAGGCTATTCATTTGTTTCGTCAACTTGTCGAGCGTTTTCGAGAGAAGAGAAGAGATTTTTGCATACGATATTGATTTAGAAAAAGCGTACTACAAGATACCTAGAGAGATATTATGGGGGACAATGTTGAAGAAGGGGGTCCCTGTCAAGTATATGTACGATAGAGTAATGTCAAATGTCAGAACTTGCGGCGGCTTAACGAGTGATTTTTCGATTACAATTGGTTTACATCAAGGATCTGCATTAAGTCCATTCATGTTTACCATCGTGATGGATGAGCTTACTAGAACTATCCAAGATGAGATACATTGGTGTATGCTATTCGCTGATGATATTGTTCTAGTAAATGAGACGAAAGCAGGGGTTAATGCCAAATTGGAATTATGGAGGCAAACATTGGAATCTCGGGGATTCAGATTGAGCAGGTCCAAGACAGCATATATGCATTTCAAATTTAGTAACCAGAGAAGTCAAAACCATATTGGTATAACATTGGAAGGGCAAGAGATATCGCCAAGCGACCAGTTTAGATATCTAGGTTCCATCATCCAAAAGAATGGGGAGATTGATAGTGATATTAATCAAAGGATCCAAGCTGGTTGGTTGAAATGGAGGAGTGCAACAGGGATTTTGTATGATCGTAACTTTCCGTTAAAATTGAAAGGGAAGTTTTATTGGAGCGCTATTCGGCCTGCCTTATTATATGGTACAGAATGCTGGGCTCCTAAGAAGCATCATACACAGAAGATGCACGTAGCGGAGATGCGCATGCTTCGTTGGATGTGCGGTAACACTAGAAAAGATAAGGTGCGAAATGAGGTTATTCGTGCAAAAGTTGGTGTAGCACCCATGGAGAAGATGCGGGAAAACCGGCTAAGATGGTTTGGTCATGTGCGACGCAGACCTATGGAAGCAACAGTTCGACGAATAGATACTCTCGATATGGGCAATGGCAAAATAGTAAAAGGGAGACCGAAGAAAACATGGATGGAGGTGATACGAAATGATATGGTTGCTAAAGGACTCAATGAAAGTATATTGTTCGATAGGAGTGAGTGGAGGTGGAGGATTCATGTGCTGGACCCGGCGTGATTCTCATGTTGGTTCATGTAGCCTATCCCATATGCTTGGGATAAAAGGCTCAGTTGTTATTGTATGTAATAAGTAAGAATAATGTAAGAAAAATGGGCAAGAAGCCAATTTTGTAAAGTCTAAGGGCTAATATGCAAATGTATAAGGGTATTTAAACCCAACAACATGATAAAATGATAGTTTTTCTCCTCCAACAAATTTGCTAGGGTTTTAGAGCCTCCATCAAAGAAACTGGCAAGTCTTTTTCTAACTCATCTTCCTTCTAAAAAAAAGAAACCCAAAGGAAAATAGAGTTCCTTTTGGGTCTCTTTCATCTTCTTTTTTCGCAAAATAACCCATTAAAAAGAACTCATCTTTTTAAGAAAAACCCATTTCAAGAACCCAAGATCCAAGACCAAACCCAAAGAAAAGAGCAATCTTTTTTCATCAAACTTGAAAAATAAAAGAGGACTCTCGGGGTGAAAGGCTTTCACCCTAAACAAGCATATTCGAACAAAATGAACTCGGCGAAAGTCCTTAGCTTTCACCACGCCGGCATCGGATCTCCCGTGAGATCCATGGGAACATAGATCGCAACCCATATTCCCCTTCAAATCGTGAACACGGGATACACCCGTGTTCAGCCTTGGGATCCCCTTTGGAATCTGAAACCCCCCAAAGGGGTTCCCGCCCTCCAAAAGGGGTTTCCTGTTTCGGGAGGCTAGGGGCTCCCGACGTCGGGACCCCCAACAAGGGCTCTCCATTGCTTTCCGGACCCCTAAAAGGGGTTTCCTGCTATTGGGACCCCTAAACGATCCCCGCTTCGGGATCCCTCTTTGAAGGGGTCGCACGCTTTCAGGATCCCCTAAAAGAGGTCTCTTGCTGTCGGGTACCCCCAAGGGGTCCCCCGCTTCGGGATCCCTCGCCTTCAGAACCCCCTTTAAGGGGTTTCTGCCTTCGGGACCCCTTCTTAAAGGGTCCCTAGCTTCTTACTCTCGATATCTGTCCTATTCTTTTTTGCCCCTTCTCATAACTCTCCGACACACTCAGTCACCTCCAAGATTTTTTTTGGTTTCGGGGCGCTGTCCCAAGCCCCGCAAGAGGGTTGCTAGCCTTCTTAACCCCCAACCTTTTGATCGAGCAGCAGGACCCCTGCCTGCTGACCGGGCAGCGGGACCCTGTGTGATGGCTCCCGATATATTCAAAGAGGCCTAAAGATCATCTTCAAACACAACACACATAGCACAGAATGAGTTCGCATGATATGCATTGCCCGTCAATTGAAGGTTTACCCACGTCAAAGTATGGGGTAACTAACGACAACTTTCTCCGCGGCTGCCGGAGATTAGAATTCCCACAATCAATAAATCCCTGCCTATCATTAGGCACGGGGAGTCTATACAACCCTGAGATACGAGCGCATCCATTTCCATGTGGTGACTAAAAACACTTTACATGTGCCTTTTTCAGTTATTGTATAATTGATTGTGATTTTTACAAATTCGTATATTATATTTGTATCTGACCAGTTGGGATCTAAATTTGGCCAATGGACACGGTAGATAAAATTGCTTGGAAATTCTTAATAAGTTAATGCTTTGTTTTATAATTGTACATTAAAATTATGGGCATGGGAAAAGTGAATGTGCGCGCTTGCTTGTACATTTGTGCGCATGTGAGAATAACTTATAACATCTTATGTAATCGTGAGGTCCAATGAAAACAAAAGCAATACTATAAGAGGAGAGTTAAAACATAATCCGCCTTCTGTTTGACAATGATTTAGCACACATGTATTCAAAGTATGCCAATAAGATATAAAGTATAAGAATTGTAGAATAAAGGCATGTTATAGAGTTATCAATTTTTTTTTTTGCTGTGTATGTAGATCAAGAAAGTTCTATATATTTAATCACACAGATAAAGCTATTGATGAAATGCTAAAATCAAATAAAGGATGGCTTTATACTTAATAATTCTTCTTAAAAAGCATAGTACTGTAACCTTTCGGAAAAGATTATTGCAAATGTATCTAGCTTTTTGTTTAATATTTGTCTGTTATTTTGATACCCATTCTTTTTTTTAAAGTTTCACGGCATGAAATACTTGTCTTTTCTTCTATTTTCTTCTTTGTTTTTCTTTTTGGAAAAAGATAGTTTTCAAGTTCACAGCGTTCTAACTAAGTTATTTACTGTATCACACTCAATAAATTCAAATATAGCCTTTCTAAGGGGGAAATTTTGCATTTTTGCAGGAATTCTTTTGTTTTCTCCGAGAAAAACAGAATATATTAATATTATGACTCTATTCGCAGTAGCAATTGGAATAAATCAAGAGGGCAGATGACAATTTTTCTCTTCATGCGTATATAATAATCCAATCTCATTATGTGGTCAGTGTTGTACCCCTATCTAACTCTGACACGGCGCTGTGAACCACAAAGGGATCACCCAAGCCAATCGCGCGGACAAACGGTACGGAGCAATGGAAATAAACAGAATCGCGTGCAAACAAAGACTATGAAAAAGATATATCCGACGGCTATCACAACACACCAAACAAATAGAAAAACACACTAACAACACAAAGGACACAACGATATACTCAGGTTCGATGCAACTAGCATCTAATCCTGCTTTCGCAATGAGAAATTTTCCACTAAAATAAGAATTACACGAGATACCCCAAAGCCCAATATAGAAATATCTTTAATACAAACCCCTCTCTCCCTCTCTTTCTCTTGGAGAAAGAATAATCTCCTCTCAATGAGTTAATTATTGCCACAGCCTTTTTAATTTCGAGGCTCTCTGTGGCCGAAGACTTTGTTAAAATCTAGGCTTTTGTTGGATTAAATTCCAATGCCACAGACTTCTAATTCACCTTCTTAATCAAGGCTCTGTGTTGGATTGATTAAATTGGCCTAGGGATTATTAGCCGCCACATATTCTCTTCTCTGGTGAATTAAAGACCTTGGCCGCATACTTCACCAAAAAATCTCCTATGTTGATCCTATATATATATATATATATATATATATATGAGTAGGACTAGGATTGTAGAAGATAAGATTAATTTCTTTGCCGTACCCTTCCTCCAAGGCTTTGTTTAAATATATATATCCTTAAGCTTTAAAGATAAGTTTGGAATTTGAATTAATGATTAATTTAAATCTCCACTACGTGCACTGCACGTATTCACTCTTGGACTTTTGGGCTCTTAATCTTAGGCTCCGAATTTGCAATCAATTTTAACAATCTTCACCTTATTCAAATTCATTACAATCTCGACACTTTCTCAATCCTTGGAACTCTGTTTTCATCGTGGTTTGCCTTTAACAATCAACCAAGGTATAACTTGAACTTTGACCGGAACCATATCAGAAACGCATCCGTCAGATTCTCTAGAATACTAACTTAATAAGAGACATTACCTTCTTCTCAGCCTTCAAGAAGAGCACTCTTGCCTCTTGTGGAATTCTCAAACAGAACATCCTCCGCAAATATATGGTCCTCATAACCGCCTCCAAGACGGTTACCAAACTTGCCTTTGCTGTTGATTTCGTGATACCTGGCTGAAGTGTCGATCTATCTGGCACTGCATATGTGCCTAACATGACATCCGTCGTCGACCTCCATCTGCCTATATCGTCATACCCTACCACGATGCTCCCAGCATCACTGCCTTCGCTGAATGATGAGCCGAACCCTTCATTATCTCTCAAGTATTTCAGGATGCACTCCACGGCTTGTCAATGCTTCCGCTCTGAATAGTCAAGTGTTTACTGACTGCTCCAGCTTCTTGTGCAATACTCGGCTGCGTGCATCCCACACCAACCTCTGCACTCGCATATGACACTAAAGACACATGATCTGCATCTGACCCTGGTAATAATACCGCCATAAGCCTGAAGTGCGCCTCTAAGTGAGAAGACACGGGCCGAATCTCCTCCGTCCTATATCAAGCACCTGCTCGATATAATGCTGCAACCGATGCAACTCCCCATCCATAACACTTACCATGCCACGAGTCAAACGTGCAGACTTTCTACCGAACTCCTGATCCTCTTGCTTTAGAAACTCGTTCCTAGCTACTTCTATGCGTCGAACTGTCCTCGGCCTCTGCACCACTGACTGTACTGAACTCTCCACCTGAATCGGAGTACCGATCATGTCATCTTTCATAATTTGGACTGGAACTTCAAACACCACCTCGCTTAGCGGCATACATGTTCTTTGTTCACCATCTTACCGATTCTGTCGTATTCGAAGTATTGCAGACTCAACGAATGTCACAGGATGATTATTTCACTCTGGGTTTTAGAACACTACGATCTGTATCCTTTTGCTCCACATCCTAAGCCGATAAGAGAACGTCTCTTAATTCTCGGCTTCT
The DNA here is from genome assembly GCA_030015575.1 of Agapanthus africanus. Lineage (NCBI taxonomy): Eukaryota > Viridiplantae > Streptophyta > Magnoliopsida > Asparagales > Amaryllidaceae > Agapanthus > Agapanthus africanus. The sequence continues at coordinate 426,784,271 of CM057349.1, forward strand.
CGGTGCATCCAATTACACGAAGCCCTTAGTAATCTCTAGTGTTCTCCGCTGAATACGGGAGACGGAACCGCGTAGGTTCGTCTTGTCTGAATTTGGGAGCAGATGCTATTCGGTTTTATCCGTCCATCTCTCCGAAGATGCCAAGTTGATTTATGGCACCGTGTATCGGAGGTTTAGACGGATGCGGCCGTTGTAGCAGACTTCGTCAGATTTCCCGTCGTTTGAGGGGGTTTTGATTGTGGGGACGCTCTTCCCTGCAGACGCAAGCCCCTGCAGTTAATTACGCTACCGCATCGCGGTAACAACTTTTTTCTTCTCCAGATGGTCACTTCGTGTCGTGTGTGTTTGTTTTGTTTTTGGTTGCCCGTGGATTGTATACGGAGACTAATTTATGTTGTCGTCCGTAAGGCGTGGATTAGTCCAAATCCGTATTTTCTTATATTTGGGTTTAGGTTGGGTTTAAGGATCATTAATCTCATTAAGATTAAGATCAACTTAAACGTTTGTTAAGAATACGTTAGTCTAATTTCTAGACTAAGCTCTACTTAACAGGATTTTGGGATCATTTAGATCCATCGAAAGAGTATTTGGACTCTATCGTTTTAGTTTAAGTACGTTACGGTCCATAAGTTTAAGGACACCATAGTCCATGAGTTTAAGGACGTCATAGTCTGTGGGGTTTAGTTTAGGGACGTTGCGGTCCATAAAGTTTAAGAACATCATAGTCCATGATTTTAAGGACCCCATAGTCTATAAAGTTTAAGGACATCATAGTCCATGAGTTTAAGGGCATCATAGTCCGTAGAGTTTAGTTTAGGGATGTTGCGGTCTATTGAGTGTCTGGTTGCCGGGACCCGCCACCTCTCTGAAGGCGTTGAAGAATTACAACGACATATATCAGAGATGTGAAGAGATGTATCCTTGAACCTGTGAATGTTCATTAAAAATTTGATAATCTTGTTTGGGACTAAAGCCAATAGGCTCAGTCAATTTGGGGTTTGGCCAATCTTGGGCTCATCCTATTTAATCATTTTTATTTGGGATTGATCCCGTTTCTGCATCAGCGATCTGAACAATAATGCGGGTCCGACACCCTTTATTCTTTTGTTTTATTTGAAGTGTTAAACACTAGCGTATATTTGGCGCTCACGTGAGGCGCTTGAAAATAGGCCCAGCTTCTTTAGAATTACCCATTTTCTTTTCTGAGTGCCGAGCACTATTGGGGCCACGTGGGATCACGTGAGGCGCACTTGCATTTGATTTATTCTCCCTTTTCTTCTGAAAGTGCTTAGCACTATAAAGGGGTCACGCGATATCACGTGAGGCGTCTTAAATATAGAGACTGCCTTGTTTTATCTTATGAAAGTGCTAAGCACTATAAAGGGGTCACGTGTTATCACGTGAGGCGCTTGAAATTGAGATCTGTTTTAAGTTTACTCCCCTTTTATCCTTTTGAAGAGGCTGGTTCAGGGGTCACATGGGAGCACGTGACCTGATATCAATTGTTCTCTTTTGATCATTGGGGGGCTCACGTGGGCGCACGTGATCTGACATTTCTCATGTTGGGTGCTGATCTCTTTTACGTGCATGGAGAGTTAAATTCTTTGTTTAAGAATTAAGTTCTTTTACAGGGTTAAACCCCAGTTTATTTAGAGGAATTAAATTCCTATATGTTACGTTGAAAGAATTAAATTCTTTAAATTCAATTCTCTTCCTAAGTTTTGAATCTGCATGACAGATATCCCTGATGAGAATTAAATTCTCAACTTGTGGGGAGCTCTGCTTCTGCAGATCTTCAACCAGAGAAAGAACTAAGTTGTTTTTAAAAGAGTTAAACTTTTGGTTTGAGAATTAAATTCTCTTTTTTTTTGTGGGAGCTTATGCGGCGATCTCCTTCCTTCTCTTACCTAGAGTTTTTTTTCTTTGAAGAGATCTTCTCTCTGGAGAATTAAATTTTCTTTTCTTTTTTTGCTTTCAAGGGGTTTTTTCTCTCTCTTTCTGCATGCTTCCTGGCTCCTATTTATAGGAGAAAGAAAGAATCAGTTTGTTCAGCAAATCTCTCATTGAAAGATTTTGATTGATTTTATAATCAACATGATCTTTTAAATCACTTGATGAATTTTATTTACCGTTGGATTTTTAATCCAAAGACTTCTATTTTTACAGAAGATATTTCTTTTGTTGTTCCTGGCAAATTTAGGAAGATATTTCCTTGCACAGAATCTTTCTATAAATTGGTGATTTTTAATTACCATTGGATTTTTAATCCAACGGCGCTCTACTTTACAGAGTGCAATCTTTCTTGTTTAGAAAGATCCAAGGAAATATTTTCCAAAGTAGTGCTTTTGATCCCTTTGTTTAGAATTTAATTCTATCTGTTCAGAAGGCATAGGAGCCATCACGTAAATTAATTTGGTTTATTTGCATGCAGGAGTCCAACAGAGGCAAGGCATCACGTGATAACACGTGAGCCTCTTTGTTCTTTGTTTGTTTTATAACTGAGTCTCACACGTTTTGTGTGAAAAGACGATCACGTGCTTGCACGTGAGGCTTTAGTTGCCACCTATTAAACGGAGCTACCTATTCTGCATACAGATGCATCATGTGCTTGCACGTGATGCTCCACTAGCGGGAACTTTCTCCTTTTCCCTCTCTGAGTCTCTTTGTAAGGGATTGATGATCACGTGCTCTCACGCACTCACACGTGATGCTTCCATTAGTAGGGAATTTTCCCCTTCCCTTCTTCTTCTGAATTTTTATAAGGGAATATCTAGCCTCTCCAGTTCATAACTCCTCGCGAATTCTCATATCTACGATCACCGATGGTGACCGATCAATGATGGACTCAGTACTAGATTGGGCTCCCGTCACGCCCCGCTTTCCAAAATACGTAAATACGGCACGTGACAGAGCCAACCATGCTACTTATGGTTAGGAATAATCTCTCTATAGTCACATTACGGCTGTCAATCAAATATCAAGAACAATAAAATAAAATCTAGCTGACACATGTCTATCTGTCATAGTAAATAAAAGTCAAGAAATGTATATAGTGAAAACGAATCAAGATCCAATAGAAATAATATCTGAATCACGTCCCTTATAGGCTCACATTGATAAAAATAAAACTACAGAAATAAATAAACTAAGTATCTCTAAAACTAAATATCTAGCTTCTCATTGCTCGGCTTGCTTGCTAAAATACTCCTGATCTGCCTGTGATAAAGTCAGAGGAACTGGACCATGCAAAATCCAGACGTCAGTGTGTCATACTATCAAACTAATAGTAATAACCAGGATAAGATGCTATTGTTGGGGTTAAAAATTGCATCCCGGTTGACCAAGTCAAAATCAAAGTCAACCTCAAGCCAAGTAGGCCCAAGCCCAGATCAAGTGGGCATATGCCAAAGTCGAGTCCGAACATGAAGCGACCGGCCTCCCCCCATGCCAAAATGAAATCATGTAATAAATAATTTTGATGTAATTTTTTTATGCATGAATGTAAGAAAAATGGACATAAAACCAAATTTTTGTAAAGCCCACGACTCATGTGCAAAAGAAATGAGCACATGAGGGATGGGATGGGCAAACTGCTATTTTGTAAAACTCAAGGGGTTATATGTAAATTTGTAAGCCTATATAAGGAACATGATAATGAAATAAAGCATAACTTTTTCATTCTCTCAAATTTTAGGGTTTGTGTCTCCTCCTCCTTCCTCAAGGTTCTAAACCTTCTTTCTTTTTTTGAATTAAATCAAGAGTTCAATCCCTCTTTTTCCAAAAAGAAACTGTTTTTCACCATAAAATCATTAAAGGGGAACTCAGATCTTTCATCAAATCCCAAAAAAAGGAGATTTTTGAGTTTCACCCTTCTTCTTCAGGATCCAGCCGACGGGGAGGAGGAAGAATGAGACCCTTTTCCAAAAATCCTATTTCGGGAAGATCCAAGGTTTAAAAGAAGATTTAGGACTAAAAGGGAGAAGAAAGGGGTCCTCTCTGATCATCTTCAAAGATTTCTAGGAGTTTGATTCCATTCAAGATCTGTTGGAGTTTAACTCCATAAACAAAACCCTTTTAGGAGGTTAACTCTAAACCTATACATAATCCCTATTAGGAGTTCAACTCCAAACACCCTTGGGAGTTCAACTCCCAGCCCAGGGGCTAAGCCCCTTTTCCGCTGGTGTTTCGAGCGGTCGCGTGCCGCACACATGACCCATGAGCGCCCAGCGGTCGCATGCAGGGTACGTGACCCGTGGGCGCACAGCGGGACCCCGTAAACTCTGCGAGGCCCCCGATATATCCAAAACCCTTTCAAAACACAACACACACATGACATATTGAGTTCGCATGATCAGTTTGATCCGTTAATCGGAGGTTCCCTCGCTTCAAAGGCAAGGGATAATTAACAACAGCTTAGTCCGCGGCTGCCGGAAATTCAGATACCCACAATCAATAAACCCCCTGCCTACCCTAGGCAGGGGGAATCTGTAGTAAGCCTGACAAGCACGTGCTTATTACCATCTCAATGGGGTGACGGAAAACACCCTACAGCTATGATTAAATATGAATGTAAATAATAAATATAGGTATAAAACAGTGAGATACAGCTAGCTATGTGATGTGTATCCTAAAGTCTGTGCTTCTAGATTATCTATTCTACAAGTCTTTGAAATCAATTTAATGGAATCGTCGATGTAATTCAATAGTATCCCGTACGTGTCTGGGACCACGGTCAAGACTCTCGGGGCTGAATCCAAGACTTGCCGCTAAGCAGTAACAAGTATCATGTACAGACGAATGATGTCAGCAGTATCATTCGGGGCCGGCCAAGCCCGTATAGACTGATCAGTATCTGGAAGTATCGAATTGTTGAGTTACAAGTCGGGTTTCATTATCGATTTTCCCTTACACTCAGGTTTTGTGTTCAAAGTCGTATTGATGATATAAAATTAATGCCAACTCAGGATCCAGCAGGTACAGATCTTGTCTATATAGACAACAAGTCACGTCCGTCAGGACAATAAATCAGGATTGTCGGTATTAGTAAAAGATCCAAGCAACAAGTATGGTAATAGGTCGTGAATTTGTCATGCAATATATTTTAATCAAAATAGACTCTAAATGTAAAACTGTAACCAATATCTAAACTCGATAACCACAACTAATGCCAGGATGTATATGTATATATCTGTAATAACCGTTGTACATTTGTTACCAGGTATATGGCAATCTAGATAAAGATTACTAAACCGATATAGTATTATAATAATATTGTGATGATCCGGCATGCAACTAGATAAACTATTATCGGTACGGATACATACTGATAATATAAAACTGTAAATCGATAGTATTTGCTGAATAATAAAACACGTATACTATCATTAATCATATAAATATAAATAAAGTAGCATGTTGCAAGTTTAAAACTTGCCTGATCGAATCTCATGTCGTGATACGAATATCATGTTCCGGCGTCGAATAACGTCACGATGCAAAACTCACATATGCAGGACTTGACTTAGCTGAGCAACCGCGTGACGTGGTAACCGGGCTAGACGACGACGATGCCTAGGTCGTCAGCGACATGCGCAACTCCGGCGAATCGATCAGAGATCAAGAAAAGAGAAGAAAAGAAGAAAGAAGAAAAGAAGAAGATGGACCGTTGGTGTTGCTGAGGTTCTGGGTTAGCGAGGACATAAGAGATAGTTGCGACGAGGTGACGGGAGGCCGACGGCATGGCGTCGTGGCCGATGAGGATTGAAGGTGATCGGGGATAAAGAGGTGCGGTGGTGGTGGTGTGTGGGTGCTCTGGTGTTGCCGACGAGATGAGGAGGTAATGGAGGGTGAAGGTGGTGGTCGGGTTCCGGCGATGAGGTGGACGAGGGGAGGTTGAAGGTAGGTTCTGGTGTCGGGGTTAGAGGGCTTGGGTGGTCTTCAGTCGAGGTCTTGGGGAAAGAGAAGGAGGTGCTGACGACGAGGGGGAGGTGATGGCGAGGAGATAGGGGTGGGCGACGAGAGGGAAACAGCGCGGGTTAGGGTTCGGCGTGAGCGGAGAAAAAGAGAGACGAGTACGAAGGGGGGAGAGGTGATTTATTAAAATTTTATATTATTATTATATATATATAAGGAGATAGAGGTGGGGACGAAGAGAGACAGAGACAGAGAGGGGGACGGAGAGTTTTATTTAAAAAAAATTAATATATATATATATTAATTGTTATATATATATTAGTTATAAGAAAATATAAAATATATATATGGTAGGACTTTACAGATAATACCGGATCCCTCCAAATATTAGTCATATCCCTTTAAAAATCTAGTTTTTAAATATAAAGAATATACGTAAATTTTTTAACCATAATGCAAAAGTATATAATTAAAAACATATACCCCAAATAAAAATCTACGTAAATATACACAGCGATCCAATAATTTGTCTAACTCTTAGGATACGAACATAATATATGGGTGCAACCACCTGATATGGGATACTTTGTCATGCAAGGCTAAATAGGAAAAATATTATTTGGTTTTATTGTATTATAAAAAGATATGTAGAGATTAAAATATATTATATATGTATATATATTCTAGATTTGCATGGATACACTGTACTAGCAAATATTTGATATAATCTCGAACCAGCGGGTCTCAAATATATGGGTCGGGTCGGATAATAACCACAACTACTAATTGCATCATTCGCAACCCAAAAACAACAATAGAAAAGAATTTTACCACAAGATTTGAAATACCCAAAATATATAGTATAAAGGTACCAGGGTGTTACATTATACCCAACTACAAAAGAATTTCGTTCTTGAAATTCACAGAACAGAGAAAAAGATAAGAAGATACAGATCTAAGAAAAGAGATGTGGAAACTTCTGTCGGATCTCGTCTTCATGTTCCCAAATAGATTCTCCATGCGAACGATTCCCCCATGAAACGAGTACTAGTGGGATAATTTTATTCTTGAGCATCTTTTTTCGTCGATCCACAATAGCCACTGGTTGCACTTCATACTTTAAATCCTCTCTTACTGTCAGATCCGAGTGATCTAACACGTGCGTCTCATCTCGAACATACTTGCGGAGTTGAGATACATGGAACACGTCATGGTCACCCGCCAAGGATAGTGGTAAAGCCAATCGATAAGCTACCTCTCCTACGCGCTTGATGATATCGAAAGGCCCTACGAATCGAGGACTAAGCTTGCCCCGATTGCCAAATCGGGTTACTCCTCTAGTCTGTGATATTTTCAAGAATACAAGATCACCAACTGCGGACTTCAGAAGTCTTCTTCCAGTATCAGCCTAACTTTTCTGCTGTTCTTGTGCTACTTTCATATGATTTCGGATTACGTTAACTTTCTTCACTGTTTGCACAATAATATCTGGTCCTAATAATATTCTTTCTCCAATATCGTCCCAACAGACAGGCGAGCGACATTTACGACCGTATAATAGTTCGAAAGGAGCCATCTATATAGTCGCCTGAAAACTGTTATTATATGAAAACTCCACTAAGTGCAAATGATCCTCTTATGAACTCTTGAAGTCTAACATGTATGCTCTCAACATGTCTTCAAGTGTTTGGATCGTTTTTTCAGACCGGCCATCTGTCTGAGGATGATAGGCCGTGCTAAATTTCAAGCGAGTTTCCAAACCTTCCTGTAGACTCCTCCAAAAGTGTGATAGAAATCGAGTATCACGATCGGAAACGATGCTCACGCGTACTCCATGCAATCTCACAATCACCTGCATGTACCGCTCTGCCAAAGTCTCCGTCGACTGACCAACTCGAAATGGTATAAAATGAGCTGCCTTGGTCAATCGATCGACAATCACCCAAACTGCATTATTGCCCTTTGAACTCTGTGGTAAAACTGTCATAAAATCCATAGTTATATGTTCCTACTTCCATTGAGAAATCGGAAGTGGTTGCAACGAACCGGCTACCTTTTCGTATTCAGTCTTGACTTGCTGACACACCAAGTATTTCGATACGTAGTGAGCAATCTTCCTTTTCATGCCTTCCCACCAGAAATGCTGTCGTAAATCTCTATACATCTTTGTGCCTCCCGAGTGTATTGAATACGCGGAACTATGAGCCTCCTTCATGACTTCTTCACGAATATTTCCTTTAGGCACACATAAACGACTTCCATATCGTAACGAACCATCTTCATGAATTAACAAATCTGTTCGAAGTCCCGCTTCTACTTCTCGATACTTTTGCAATCTTGGATTGTGCGACTGTGCTGCTTTAATGTTATCGATCAAGGATTACTGTTATTGCAACTGCATCAACTGTCTTGAAGAATTTGGTAATACAATCATCAATTCGAACCTTTGAAGATCAGCTATAATCTCCTTCAATGCAGTCAACATCCGTATCGCTGGTAACCGACTTAGAGCATCCGGCACTATATTAACTTTTCTCGGATGGTATTTTAGATTAAAATCATAGTCAGCCATCAGCTCTAACTATCTATGCTGCCTCATGTTGAGCTCTTTCTGTGTGAACACATACTTTAAGCTCTTGTGATCGGTGAATACTTCTACCTTTTCGTCCAATAAGTAGTGTCTCCAAATCTTCTGAGCAAAAATCACAACTGTTAACTCCAGATCATGAGTTGGGTAGTTCTTCTCATGAGTTATCAACTGTATCGACACATAAGCTATGACCTTCTCATGCTTCATTAGAAAACATCACAAGTCTTTCCCAGATGCGTCGCTGTGAATAACTAGTCCTCCGGAACCATCTGGCACTGTCAGAATAGGAGTGGTGATCAATCTTTGCTTCAGCACTTTAAAAGCTGACGCACACTTCTCAGTCCATACGAACTGTACCTCTTTTCGTGTTAGCTTGGTTAACGGTTCTGCTATTCGAGCGAAGTTCCCACAAACTTTCTATAGTATCCGGCAAGCCCAAGAAAACTTCTGATCTCCCCTATATTCTTTGGAATTGGTCAATCATGAACAGCTGCAATCTTTTCAGGGTCGACGGCAATTCCATCTCCGGATACAATATGACCCAAGAACTTCACTTCTTCGAGCCAAAACCCGCACTTGCTCATCTTAGCATATAACTTTTCTTGTCTCAACGTTTGCAGTGCGATACTCAAGTGTTTTTCATGCTCTTCCTTGCTCCTCGAATAGACCAGAATATCATCAATAAACATCACTACGAACTGGTCTAGGTATGGTGAAAAGATTCGGTTCATCAAGTCCATAAATATTGCCGGTGCGTTAGTAATTCCAAATGACATCACTAAGTACTCGTAATGCCCATATCGAGTTCGGAACGTCGTCTTGCAAATGTTTTCTGATTTCACCTGAACTTGATGATACCCAGATCGCAAATCCAACTTCGAGAGTACTCTCGCGCCACTGAGTTGATCGAATAAATCGCCGATACAAGGGATTGGGTACTTATTCTTAATAGTCATCCGATTTAATTCTTGATAGTCAATGCACATCCTCCGCGTATTATCCTTCTTCTTGACTAGAAGAACTGGAGCTCTTCAGGGTGAACTGCTGTTGTGAATCCAACCTTTTCTCAAGTAATTCGGTAATTTATTTCTTTACTTCTTCCAGTTCCACCGGCGCCATTGGATAATAAGCCTTTGAAATCGGCGCTGCTCCAGAAATAAGATCAATCGTGAATTCCACATCTCGCTTTGGCGGTAAACCCGAGATGTCCTCGAACACATCCATAAAATCCCGAACTACTGCTGGTGCTTCTTTCTTGTTTACTTCCATCGACGAAAGAACGACACTAGTTGGCCTAGCCCTAAATTCGACTGGCCCGACAGATCTGCTATCTCCCAAAAATATGAACTCCGGATGTCCGGGAATCTGGAAAATCACTTTCTTTGCCCTACAATCAATGCGAGCGTGGAAAATGCCAAGAAATCCATTCCCTACATAACATCATAGCTGCTAGTATCAATCACCAAGAAATCCACGAATAACTCCCGTACGTAAATAACAATCGAGCAACCTTTGCACTCACTGCTAGATACGATTCTCCCATTCCCAGTGTATATGTTCCAACAACTAGACAGGACCGTGTGGAATAGAGTGTGCACTAATAAACTTGGACGGCATGAAGCAATGGGATGCACCCGAATCGAATAATATCAATGCGGGAAAATTATAAACAAGTAGGATACCTGAAACAATATCATCTGACGCCTTAGACTTCTCGGTTGTCAAGGTGAAGGCCTGTTTTTTATTAGGCCTCTGAGTGATTAGCTTCTGCCCATGAATTTGCTTCTGCGGTGGTTTCTCAATATCGTCTCTCGATCGTAGTTTCGAAGGGCAAGCACTCATAGTATGGTCAGCTGATCCACAAACTAAACAAAGTCCGAGCCTCCTTCGACAGTCCTTCTGCGTGTGTCCGGGTAGACGGCAAAAGTCACAAATCGAACCCCTTTTCTGAACTGATACAAAAGGCTTCTTTATAGGCACAGTGTCTCGTTTGTTTACCGGAATGCTTCTACGTACAGGGGCTCTGTTTGGCGTAAACGCCGGCTTCCGTACTACAACCTCTTGCTGTAGATTACCCTTTGCTTTTACCGATAAACTCTGCTGCTTCCTGGCTGCCTTGAGAACTTGGGAGAAGGTGGTCAATCCCAGAGATATGATATGTCTCTGAATCTCCACATCCAAGCTACGCATAAACTGCCTTACCCTATCTGCCTCATTGGCAACAAAGGGCCCCGCAAATCGACTGAGCCGGGTCCACTCAGCCGCATGTGTATCAACGGATCCGCCATTCTGCTTCAAGCTAATAAACTTCTCTTCCATTTCCTCCCGAGTAGACCGCGGAAAGAACTTCTCCAAGAAACTTTACGAAAAAGTTACCTAATTGATCGGCTTGGTCAGACGGGTCTCCTCTACGAGCCACCACTCGCGAGCGTAATCTACCAATTGGATGCGCACTACATTCACCATTTTCTCATCTGGAATCTGCACGGCAACGAGCAGGTTCTCTGTATCAACTAGCCACTACTCTGCTGGCAATGACTCCTTCCAATCCGGTAAATGTGGATGGACCAAGCTTTCTAAAGTCCGCCACGGTGCCCTCACGCTGTGTTGGCCTGGGTGCTACTGCAACAACAAACTGCTGGACTGCCCGCAGACCCTCCTGGAAAGACTCAGCATGCCCCTGATTCAGCCCAGTTTGTCGCTTTTGGGTTTCAAGCATACCACGTTCAACTCCAAGTAATGCGACGTTATCTACATGCCTCTGATATGACCGCAAATCTCTATCCGCCATGATTCTAAAGCCAAGACACTGAAGGGGATTAGTAACGGTAAACATGATTCAATAAACAAGATATTGATAGCTAGAGATTCAAGACTGGCGAGATAATAATGTGGCAGGACATGTTCTTAATTCCGGGTTTCCTGGTTAGTGTATTCGGTTCAATACCCAACTACAAAAGAACCAAACCCGACTAACCCTAAATTCTACGACTCTGATACCAAACAAACCCTGTCACGTTCTGTTTTGCCAAAATACGTAAATACGGCACGTGACGGAGCCAACCATACTACCTATGGCTAGTAATAATCCCTCCATAGTCATATTACGGCTGTCAATCGGATATCAAGAACAATAAAATAAAATCTAGCTAACACATGTCCATCTGCCACAGTAAATAAAAGTCAAGAAATGCATATTGCGGAAATGAATCAAGATCCAATAAAAACAATATCTGAATCACGTCCCTTATGGGCTCGCATTGATAAAAATAAAACCACGGAAATAAATAAACTAAGCATCTCTAAAACTAAACATCTAGCTCCCATTGCTCGGCTTGCTTACTAGAATACTCCTGATTTGCCTGCGATAAAGTCAGAGGAACTGGGCCATGCAAAACCCAGACGTCAGTGCGTCATACTATCAAACTAATTGGAAGAACCAGGATAGGATGCTATGATTAAATATGAATGTAAATAATAAACACAGGTATAAAATAGTGAGATATAGGTATATGATGTGTATGCTAAAGTCTGTGCTTTTAGGTTATCTATTCTACAACTTTGAAATCAATTTAATGGAATGTCGATGTGACTCAATAGTATCCCGTGCGTGCCCGTGACCACAGTCAAGAGTCTCGGGGCTAAATCTGAGACGTGCTGCTAAGCCGTAAACATGTATCATATACAGACGAATGATGTCAGCAGCATCATTTCAGGGCCGGCCAAGCCCTTATAGACTAATCAGTATATGAAAGTATCGAACTGTAGTTACAAGTCAGGTTTCATTATCGATTTTCCCTTACCCACAGGTTTCGTGTTCAAATCGAGTATTGATGATATAAAACTAACGCCAACACAGGATCAAACAGGTACATGTCTTGTCTATGTAGACAACAAGTTACGTCCGTTAGGATAATAAATCAGGATTGTCGGCATTAGTAAAATATCCAAGCAACAAGTTTGGTAATGGGTCGTGAACATGTCATACAATATATTTTAACCAAAATCGACTTCAAATGTAAAACTGTAACCAATATCTAAACTCGGTAACCACAACTAATGCCAGGGTGTATGTATCTATCTGTAATAACCGTTGTATATTTGTTACCAGGTATATAGCAATCTAGATAAAGATTACTAAACTGATATAGTATTATAATAATATTGTGATAATTCGGCATGCGACTAGATAAACTATTATCGGTACGGATATAAACTGATAATATAAAACTGTAAATCGGTAATATTTGCTGAATAATAAAACACGTATACTATCATTAATCATATAAATATAAATAAAGTAGCATGTTGCAAGTTTAAAACTTGTCTGATTGAATCTCACATCATGATATAGATATCACGTTCCGACGCCGAATAATGTCACGATGCAAAACACACGTACGCAGGACTTGATCTGGCTGAGCAACTGCGTGACGTGATAACTGGGTTAGATGACGACGATGACTGGGTCGTCTAGATCATCGGCGACGTGTGCAACTCCTGCGAACCGATCAGAGATCAAGAAAAGAGAAGAAAAGAAGATAGAAGAAGAAAAGAAGAAGATGGACTGTTGGTGTTGCTGGGGTTCTGGGTTAGCGAGGACAGAAGAGATGGTGGCGACGAAGTGACGGGAAGGCCGACGGCGAGGCGTCGTGGCCGATGGGGTTGAAGGTGATGATGAGAAGGATGTGCGGTGGTGATGGTGTGTGGGTGCTCTGGTGTTGTCGACGAGATGAGAAGGTGATGGAGGGTGAGGATGGTGGTCGGATTCCGTCGACGAGGTCGACAAGGGAATGTTGAAGGTGGGTTCTGGCGTCGGGGTTTTGGGGCTTGGGTGGTCTTCAGTCGAGGTCTCGGGGAAAGAGGGGGAGGAGAAGGTGCTGACGGCGAGGGAGAGATGATGGCGAGGAGATGGGGGTGACGACAAGAGGGAGACGGCGAGGGTTAGGGTTCGGCATGAGCGGGGAAAGAGAGACGAGTACGAGGGAGAGAGAAATGTGGTTTATTAAAATTTTATATTATTATATATATTATATATATAGGGAGAGAGGGGTGGGGACGGAGAGAGAGATTCAGAGTTTTATTTAAAAAAATTAATATAATATATATATATATATTAACTGTTATATATATATATTAGTTATAAGAAAATATAAAATATATATATGGTAGGATTTTACAGATAATACCGGATCTCTCCAAATATTACCCGTATTCTTTTAAAAATCTAGTTTTTAAATATAAAAAATATACGTAAAAATTTTAAACATAATGCAAATGTCTGTAATTAAAAACATATACCCCAAATAAAAATCTACGTAAATATGCGTAGCGATCCAATAATCTGTCTGTCTAACTCTTAGGATACGAACATAATATATGGGCGCAACCACCTGATATGGGGTATTTTGCCATGCAAGGTTAGATGAGAAAAATATTATTTGGTTTTATATTGTATTATAAAAAGATATGTAGAGCTTAAAATATATTATATATGTATATATATTCTAAATTTACATGGATACACTGTACTAGCAAATATTTGATATAATCTTGAACCAGGTTGGGTTTCAAACATGTGGGTCGGGTTGGATAATAACCACAGCTACTAATTGCATCATTCGCAACCCAAAAGCAACAATAGGAAAGAATTTTACTGCAAAATTTAAAATACCTAAAAGATATAGTATAAAAGTACTAGGGTGTTACAGCTCCAGTACGAAACTCCCTCGGAAAACCAGCCGTAAGCAGTAAAGTCCTGTTTTTCCTAACTGTCTGAAACATCCGCCCTGCAAGCCATCTAACCGAGTATCACCTAACGTGGTGTACTAATGCACCTTCCTCTCCAGTCTACACAATCTTACGAATCCCTGCGAAGCGAACCCTCGCCTAAATCGGACTAAAAAACCTCAACGTGCTTTCCGAACTGTTCCAACACGACCGTTCCGAACTTCTGAAAATTCTCAGCTTCGGGTTTGGGAACGTACACCCACAACTTTCTCGAAAAGTTGTCCATGAAAGAAACATAATGCCCGACTTCACTTCGAGAATAATCCGGTGCCGGAGCCACCTGTATCTTCGTCTCACAGTTCTCATGGAAATCCGTCTTATTGAACTCTCCACTTCCAAGTAACTGCCTCTTTTGAAGCACCTCTAAACTCGTCAGACCGATATGACCCAAACGTGGACGCCACATCCTGACTTAATTTGAACCGCTTGAACTGTAGAAATTTCGACAACATATCCCACAATTGTCTCTCGTTGGAGAAAATATACATTCCCCATCTTCTTCATAAAAATCAGAGCACCCTTGGAAATCCTCATAGGATCTCTGTAAGTCACGCACTTATAGCCGATCTCGCCCAAAGCTCCTAAAGAGATCAAGCTCCTTAAATCTGGACACTTGTCAACGTATGAACTATCCCATCATGCATGCGAATCCGAATTGTGCTAACCCTAAAAAACTTTGCTAGACGCATCGTTTTCCATGAAGACCGAGCCTCCAACAACTGAACGATATATAGCAAATCAACTTCGATGTGAAGTCACATGGAACGAGCTCCCCGAATCCACCATCCAAGAATCATGTACGTCTGAAATTGTACATACCGATAGAACCGAACAATCACTGCCTTGATCTGAATCCTCCTCTGGTACTGCAGTGCTGGAAGAAATATGCTTGTCTTTCTTTTTTAATTTCAGACAATCCATCTTCCAATGTCCTTTTTCTCTGCAATGTCGGCACTTGTCATTCACCCGACTTCTCGACTCCTTAGAACCATCCGATCGCTTCACCAAGCGGCCTCTAGCGAACTTCGCGTCGCCCGGACTTCTTCTATCAACGACCACCTTATCCCTTAATGCTTCACTATGCAAACCTGTCTTGACATCTTCCAAAGATAACTTGTCTCGGCCATACACCATAGATTTGACAAACTGGTCGAACTCTGTAGTTAAAGAGTACAATAAAATCATCGCCTAATCGTCATCGTCGATCTTCACCTCCATATTTCGTAAGTCCATCACAATATGATTGAGCTCATCGATATGGTCTTTGACGAAATTCCTTTCATCTTCAAGGTATACAATCTCTGCTTGAGGTAAAGACAGTTCGTGAGAGACTTCTTATTGTAGAAAGACTCCAGCCTATTCCAAATAGCTGTTGTTGTGGGTTGTTACGCGATCTCACAAAGCACCTTGTCGGCTAGGTAAAGGTGTAACGAACCGTGCGTCTTATCTTCCATCGCCTCCAACTTTATATCTGTGGTCCCTTTTGGTATTTTTTCTTTTGCGAAAACTATCTTGTAAATGTCATGTTTCAAAATTGTTGTCATCTTTAACTTCCATAAACCAAAGCTACTATGATCGTCAAACTTTTCTACTTTGTAGTCGTCATCTTCTTAAGATCTTCGAATCACCGAGCCTGATACTGATATCACTTGTTGTACCCCGATCTACTTGATACGACGCGGTGAACCATGAAGGGATCACATAAGCCTGTCGCGCGGACAAGCGGTACAGCGCAGCGGAAATAAATAGAATCACGTGCAAATAAAGACAATACAACAACAACTGAGCCTTTTATCCCAAGCATATGGGGTAGGCTACATGAACCAACAAGAGAATCACGCCGGGTCCAGCACATGAATCCCCCGCCTCCACTCACTCCTATCGAACAATATACTTTCATTGAGGCCTTTTACAACCATATTATGGTTCATGTCATAGAATGTGACAATTTTACATTAGCTGTCACAAGCCTATCATAACCCTCACCCTTTCTCATCCGGACTTAGGACCGGCAACGGTGGTGTTGTGCAAATAAAGACAATGAAAAATATATATCCGACGGCTATCACAACACACCAAATAAATAGAAAAGCACACCAACACAAAGGACACGATATATACTCAGGTTCGGCGTAACTAGCACATAATCCTGCCTTCGCAACGAGAACTTTTCCATTAGAGTAAGAATTACACGAGATACCCCCCAAGCCCCATAAGCCCTATACAAGAAATATCTTTAATATACGCCCATCTCGCCCTTCCCATTTCTTTCTTTCAGAGAAAGAATAATTTCCGCTCGATGAATTAATTATTGCCACAACCTTTTTAATTTCGTGGCTCTCAGTGGCCGCAGACTTTGTTGAAGTCTAGGCCTCTATTGGATTAAATTCCAACGTCAGAGACTTCTAATTCATCTTCTTAATCAAGACTCTATGTTGGATTGATTAAATTGGCTTAGGGATTATTAGCCGCCGCCTATTCTTTTCTCTAGTGGATTAAAGACCTTGGCTGCAAACTTCGCAAAAAAATATCTTCCTATATATATATATATATATATATATATATATATATATATATATAGGACTAGGATTGTAGGAAATAAGATTAATTCCCTATATATATAAGTAGGACTAGAATTGTAGGAGATAAGATTAATTCCCTGGCCGCACCCTTCCTCCGAGGCTCTGTTTGAATATAAGTAAGATAAGATTAATTCCCTGGCCGCATCCTTCCTCCGAGGCTCTGTTTGAATATAAGTAGGACTAGGATTGTAGAAGATAAGATTAATTCACTGGCCGCACCCTTCCTCCGAGGCTCTGTTTGAATATATATATCCTTAAGCTTTAAAGATAAGTTTGGAATTTAAATTAATGATTAATTTACATCCCACTACGTGCACTGCATGTATTCACTCTTGGACTTTTGGGCTCTTGATCTTGGGCTCTGAATTTACAATCAATTTGAGATGTTAGCACACTTGTTAAGTGTGTTCCTTAACTGGGTTTGTTGGTAGAGTTGGATCATAAATTCATCTTATATGCTCCCAAGTGATTATTTGCGACTCTAGTCACCTTTTTCCATCCTAACAAACCTTATAGGACCTGGTCATTTTATTACCCCTTTTAGATCAAAGCTTTCGCCACAATTAATGCCTTCAATTGAAATTTATCCCTGTCAGAAATTCATGAACCATGACCGTTGCATGTTGCTGCATCCGACTGAAAGTAAACAAAAACATGGAATAACTTTTATATAAAAAAATGACATTTTTTTCATGGTGTTGCGGATTCTTTCCGATTTTTACTATCATCTTAATTATTCAGATGCCTTCGACACTGAAAAGCTACTTTATTGTATGGAGAGCTTGAAGCATGGGAAGGCTGTTGATATTCCTAATTACGATTCCAGAACATACAAGAGAATATTGCCTGCAAGGAAGGTATGTTCAACTTATTTGTGGTTGTAAGTGATTTTTAGGAACATATTTTTTAGAAGCTGTTATAGTCTCCTGATAACTAAGAACTTGAAACAGTCTAATCAGTGGTTTTAGTTTTATGGGGTCTACTGCACTTGACATGCCTGGGTTTAGATCCATCCTGCAGCATTTATTTACCATTAAAAAAAAGGTTTAGCTCTAAGAATTTGCAAATGCCAAAAAATGTATTGTCAGACCATAGATGTTTGTACTAAATGTAATTATGGTTTCTGAAGCTGGTGTTTGCTGAAACTCCCTTTGTTGGGGAAAAAACTGCTCTAGAAGGGCTTGCATGGTGCAAGCCCCTCTAGAGCCCTTGGATGGGCTTCCCTTGCATGCGGGGGAAGCCCATCCAAGGGCTATGCAAGGGCTTGCACCATGCAAGCCCTTGCATAGTAGTTTTTTTTCCCCTTTGTTGGTGACCTTAACATGGATATTGTGCTGTTTCTAGAATTTTTACACTGGGTTTGCATAAAGCCTTCCTGAGTTGTTTCCAATTATTTGTTGTTTTCTTCTGTTTCTTGTAATACTACCTAGTCTAATTGCAAAAGTAAAGTTGTTATCCTGGCACATGCACATGGTTGTTAAAATATTTATCTTATCAATGTTCTTTCACACATTATTTTTTGATTTCACTTGCATTTTAATTTTCTAAAGAAGTGATGCACTGATAAACTTTTTAGTCAATCCCATAACTTCTGTTGTTGCCAAATGGTTGAAATCTACTTTCGTAGGCGAATTGTTGTGATTATCTTCACGAATATGATTGTTCTTTCCACGTCTATTCAGTCATGTTTCTTTAATTTTTCTTTTCCGCTTTCATGCAAATACCAACTGAAGCTATTGTCATTTTTGTCAGGTTAATCCTTCAGATGTTATTATTCTGGAAGGGATTTTAATATTCCATGATGCTCGCGTCATGGAGTTGATGAACATGAAGATTTTTGTTGATACAGGTTACTAGTCTCATTCTGTTTGCAAATATTTTGGATCCACAAGTTTTGTGCATTTATACATTGATAATGCTGCAAATTCTATATTTCATGTAGTAGCGTGCAACGTGAAAGGATTTTATTCTTTATCGGTTGGGTTTCCATGTGTACTGAGAAATTTTCATGCGTATCCAAAATTCAGGTTTTGGATTCGAAGGTAGGATCTAATGCCCAATACTTTATTAGAAAACAGGTTTTTTAGGCAAAATTTCAGGAAATCTCCATTTTTACATATAGCGAATACCATTCTCTATCTAAAAAGTGTGCACTTTGCCTCTTATTATATCATAACTGTTTATTTTTTCTTTCATTTTTTAAATTTCTAAATACTCCTAACCTGATGCCATTTTTTTGCCACTATTTCATTGACAGTTCATGTACTTTGATCGATGGGTATTTAGGGATTAGAATTTAACAGAAATGAGAGTTTTGGTCTTGTTAAATTCAGGAGTGAAGTGCATTTCTCCTCCTCTTCTTTTTTTTTTGTGTGTGTATGTGTGTATTGTGTGTGGGGGGGGGGGGATGACGGTATCGTGCTATACTGTATTTCTTGCAATTTAGACCTTTATCTTCTCTTCTTTACGGAATCTTACCCTCTTTCCTCATTTAAACAAAACCGTAGCTCCAGAAATCCACTTAAATCAGAACTGTTCAAAAAGAGAGAAAAATTGGAAATAACCAGCAAGCATTTGTCAGCCCCCCTCACTTATGGCAGCCGATTCCCAGTGGCCGCATTGCCAACTCCCTGACTGCGATCAACCATACCAATTGCGATTGGCATTACTGTCCCCTGTTATGCCACTCTGAAACGTTTATCTTTGTAAGCCTTTAGCTTATACAGATCCATTTTTCTGGTTAGTGCCCATGTCAATCACAACCCAAAAACTCTTTGCATAGGCCCATCCTCTGCCTCTCCTGTCATGCCCAAATCAATGAGGCCAATTGTTGAATTCCAACTGAATTTTATTTGGCATGATCTATTAGCCTTTAGTTTGTACATCATCCCTTGGAGGGCATGCTTAGTTGTATGAAAAAGTATGTAGAGATATGTATTGAATATTTGAATATGATATCAACCTACATCCTAGCATGTCCATTTGTAACATTTTTAAGATCTTCAAAATAGTTCATGTGCTCTTTTCTAAGCTAGGTGGAATGGTGGAACCATTAAATTCAAGAACAGGAGCTGCAAAGCCGTTAAAATAGAAAATGTCTGTTGTAACTAAAACAACAAATTGAAAGTCAAAAATAAATAACTACTATTGAATAAAATGGAATAAATTTAATTAACCTTAGGGGAAAAAAATAAAAAAGCTGAAGCCCTAATGGCTCTTTAAACAGAGAAAAACTTGTTACCTAAAAATTCCAGCCTAATTTAAATACTGGATAGAACCTCTGATAGATAAAATTTGTAATCTTGAAATGAAATTTAAATTAATCTGTATTTCTTTTGTCTTTATCCTTTCACTTCATAAATAAAAGTAAACAAAGATAAGGATCAAATGATTTATCTTTAAAAGCTAAAAAATACTGCAAGTACCCTTATACAGAAAATGCAGCACGGGCACTGTAGCATATGGAATGTGAATTCGAATCCAATGTCACTCCATTGATGAAGCCCTAGCCATAGAAATGCAACTGACATTGATGTTGATATTGACTTTGGATTGGATCCATACATGTGGGAATTTGCCTTGCAATCATTCTCCCCCTCTTAATACTGAACGTTCCTCAGCAAGGAAGAAAGGGAATGTCTAGCACAAAAGAGAGCACACCAAGATGCATAATAAAAGTGGAGTACCTAGTATCTAATACGCGATCACAGTGTCAATGTGCTCAACTATTCTCTTGGATCTTATGGCATAAGGAAGTTGCGAAATAACTTATGGTGATAACAATGGAGGAAAAGATAGAGACAGTGATGAAGTTGGTGGTTGTGGTGATGGTTGAGGTGATGCACTGGCATGTAAAATGGCAAAGACGTTATGACACTGTTAGCGGCATTTTTATCAATGGAGGTGGCTTTGGAAGTGTAGTGATGCAACTGGAGCAAATGTAGTTGCCTGATAAATGGTAAAAGTGAGAAACTTGGAAAGGAAGAGGATGGTGAGAAGGATCATTAGTTCTCTAACTGACTCTTGGTAGTTGGTACCGAAAATGTGGTTCTCGATCCCTTATGCGAGGCTCCTCTCTTCAAATTGATGATCTTCTCCTTGTTAGAACACCCTTATACGTCAAGTCGTGCAACAGGAAACTTAATTGTACAAAAACTCACCCAAAAGAGAGAAAAAGCTACAGAGCCCATTGTGAAGTATTGTCATAAATCATCGGTGGTACAGGCAACAACCTTGGTTGAGGGTGTTGGGTGCATGCCTTATATTGATGAAAAACCCTTACGGCACTGTTCAATTTATATCCGTTTATGCTCTTGAGGTACTTGACATCTATCACAATACTTCTTTTGGACTTTGAACCTATCTGATACCCGTTTCTAGGAGTGCTCAATATTGCCAGTGAGACTACTTATTGATGGAAGAATTGGTAGGGCATGAGAATTATCATAAGGCTGTTCAGGATATGCAACCAACAAAGGAGAGAACAATGAATTTAATTGTAGGGGAGGTCATGAGTCCTGCAAAGTCCCAACCTTATAACTCAGAAGGCAATGAGATCTGCATATTGCTTCTCTTCTATATCTGTTGACTAATTTTAACTATGCTATCCTTCTTGATATTCAGTTATTACCAAGTTTATCAAATAAGTTCTTTTTGTTTATTGTATTCGTTTCGTACCAGATGCTGATGTACGATTAGCTAGGAGGATTCGGTTGGATACCACTGTTAAGGGAAGAGATATTGGAACAGTACTTGATCAGGTCTGGAAATTATCTTTCTGCTGAACATTTTCACGAACTCCATCATTTTTTTTCTTTTTTAGTTAAAGGATCAGTCAGGATATTATATATAATGATATTGCTTCTGTTTTCCAGCAAATTCTCACCATCACTATTTCTTCCCCTGCTGAGAATGATCCAGCAGAAATAGGGCAGAAGGAATTAGGTAGCTTGAAGAGGGGGTACTTTGTATCATAGGAAAATACCCAAATTTCTAGCAGGAAGATGGAATTTGCAACCTGTATTAAATTGGTGAATATTTGACTTACAACTTAGTAAACACCTAAGACAAACAAGATGCAAGCCACAACATTGTTTCTTAAGAAATTATATTAAAGCTTGGGTCATTCTAAAAACTGTTTGACCCTATGTAATCAGTTCCAAGAAGGCTTCTGATTTCCCTAGTTAGCAGGGCTCCTAGGATTTTTCTTCAGCTGGAGAAATGAAAAGAAAAAATGCATTTAATATAAGTGTAGGGCTGGCTTAAAGGGTGCTAAGTGTCATTTTTGATGGAAAAGCAGCATGCGATGAATAGGGATGAAGTGATGAAAGGTGATTTAACGACTGCAAGTATTATAACAATAATGTAATGCAGCATAATAGATGGCTTATGATCACAGAAACGGCAGTAAGAGAAATGCATTGAGGAACCCCACAAGTGGCTTAAATAGGATTGCAAATGAAAGCTGATAAGTGGTGCTGCAACACTTGTAACCAAACATACAGAATGGCAACTTCTTTCTTAGAGTTAGTAATGGAAACTTCTTTGGATTTGCCTATTTGCAGTAAGTTTTTTGAGCTGATATAATTGTAGAGAATGTTGATGAAGGGAGAAGATTAAGAAGGAAGGAAACACAATTGATGAAGGAGGATTACAAAACCCACTGATTGAAATTGAAGTTATTGTCAACATTAGAATTAGAAATGAGAGAATGGAGAGGATGCAAACTGTAAGCAATAATATGCTAAATATCTCTATAATTATAACTAGAACTCAAGACTTGTGGCATTTTGTCCTTTTTTTGGAAAATTCAAAAAAGTATTAAAATTTCTACAATATATTCTAAACCCTAAAGTTGTCCACATCATCCCCTACTCAATCCCCTGCGCCCTGCCCCACCCCCACCCCACCCCCCAAACCGAAACAAAAGAAAAAAGAAAAAATAGAAAAAAGAAGGCACTCACACACCTTGGAGTCTAAAACCAAAATTATACA
This sequence comes from Agapanthus africanus, assembly GCA_030015575.1. Taxonomy (NCBI): domain Eukaryota; kingdom Viridiplantae; phylum Streptophyta; class Magnoliopsida; order Asparagales; family Amaryllidaceae; genus Agapanthus; species Agapanthus africanus. The sequence goes on from CM057349.1 coordinate 426,807,140, forward strand.
TAACCCCTTCAATACTTATTAATTTACATATTCCCTCATTATATATTCCATTGTAAACACACATTCCTCTAATTATTTGAATATTGGCATTCATAATTCCTAATATTAGTAATAAAATGCATAATGTGTAATGTAGAAAATTCATTTACTTTCCCCAAAATATTTTTTATGCCAAATAAATGTTACATCGATAGATATAGGGGGGAAATTGATTATTGCCAATCTTTTACCGGATACCTCTTTTTAATTAATAGCAATCTTCTTTCTTTTCTTAAAGCTTATTTTTCCAAAACCATTTAACCAGAACAAGATTGCCTCTTCTTAGTGTAAATTATTCTAAATCTAGATGTCATGATGAAATCTCACTTTACGAAATCAACAATAATGCTCCCTTTATTTCCTGATTGCTTTATATCAGAGGTTGTTACTCCTTTTTTCCCTCCCTACTTAATAGCTTTTATAAAAATAATTGCTAATATGCATATGCAAAAATCTTTTTGATAATATACTTTGTAAACATGATATTTAGTATGTATTCGTGCATCACCCGTGCAATACACTAGTAGGACATTGTGCAAATTAATCATGTGATTTGGAAAATCAGGAGTACAGATACGTTAATTTAAAAATGGCTAGAGCCGGAAATGATTGCACAGACTAGAATCTTTATGAATATGAAATTAAAGCAAACTAAGAGTTCGAGTGGTATGCTTATGTGGAGTAGAAACTAAGAGAGGCGCCTTCCAAGGGGGGACTTTGGTTCCTATATAAGGTTTCAACATGTGGAAAAAAGTCTGCTGGGAAGTCTTTAGGAAAGGTGCAGAATACCTATGTTCGCTGATTATCTGGGTTACTTTTAGCTTAAGTTATATATCCAGCTTTTTGACACATTTCCACCTAAAATGTGCTCTCTTAGACTGTTAGACAAGATGCTATCATGGTTAGAATTCAATTCTTTGATACTAAATTTTCTTATTCCGCACTGTAATATTACTCATTGGTTCTGTAGTCCACTGATGCAGTACTCAAAGTTCGTGAAACCTGCTTTTGATGACTTCATACTCCCAACGAAGAAGTTTGCTGATATTATTATCCCCCGCGGTGGAGATAATCATGTAGCAATTGACTTAATTGTGCAACATATCTGTACAAAACTTGGGCAGCATGATCTCTGTAAAATATATCCAAATATCTGTGTCATCCACTCAACATTTCAGGTGCCCACATGCTATTTATCTAGTTTCTTTCTCTTAGACTTCGACTGTTTTTTGAAACCCTTGCTTGATTTTTCAAGATACGTGGGATGCATACACTAATACGTGATGCCCAGGCAGCAAAGCATGACTTCATATTTTACTCGGATCGATTGATTCGCTTGGTGAGTACCCGTCAATTTAGTTAGCAATTGATATCCAATAAAAAATCAGATTAATATCAAATCTGATGCATAGGTTGTTGAGCATGGTTTGGGTCATCTTCCTTTTACAGAAAAGCAGGTGATCACTCCAACCGGTAAGCAGCTTTGTTGGCTCATTTCGTGACCAGGAATTTCTTTGTTTGTTTTTTCATGTTAATTTTCGTAGAGATCAAGTGGACTTCTGTACATATATTGCAAATAGATATGCGTTATCTTGAATTTCATCACTTTAGCAATAGAATGTATTGTAAGAAAAATGAACATGTCTTCGCAGCAGGTTTAAGACATGCACATGCCCCAAACGTTTAGCATCTCTCTCTATGCCTATTACACACGACATGACTTAAAGGATAACATGGCTTTCTTGAAGTTTGGTTGATCTCTTCGATACTGATTCCATGTCAGGGATTTGGAAAGACTCAATTGAAGGCATGAGGATTGATTGATAGGCTTGAATCCCAAATTGACACACAGGGGAAATTATTGATGGAGTATAGAAATCTATTTTACCTATATCCAATACATAACGAAATTCCACATATTTTGTATTAACCGAACTCGACAATTTCCTGTACTAGACTATTTCTTCACGTTTGATAGGATGATAGACACATTCGAACACCTGAATCAAATTAATCTTCGAAACCATCATGAGCTTATGCAACAATAGCAAGTGAATTTGCATGATATATTTCCATGTCTTATAATTAGCAAGCCTGAAGCATCCAACTTTCTGTATGCTGTACAGTATCTTACATACCTGAGAGCAGCATTTGTGTGTTTAAGCACAATTAACCGACTCTAGTAAAACCCAGAAAGCACATTTACTAAATATATCAATGTGTACAGGTTGTCCAGAACCTTTCCATGTGTAATAAATTTGATACAACTTTCAGCAATCTGGATTTGCAAATTTATTTTCCTTTTTCTATAGGTATCTCCTGACATTATACATTTTGAGTTGGTGAAATGCGGAGGGCATACATGAACTATATTGGATGCTGAGCCTTTCTGATTCAACTTCTTGCCAAGTCTCCTGTGTTAACTTGTAGCTTTTATTCCTTAAAGGCTTAAACATTTGAAGTCGATCACTTAAGATCTCTTACTGCTTTGAACTCCGAAAGCTCATACCACCATGCAGCCATATTGAATACAATACTTTGACTCTCATACTGGTCCTTGAAAACTTCTTTCTACCTTTGGCTGACTTAATTATGTATAAGCTTATTTTTCAACTCGTTATGCTGTTGCAATGAAATTGTAATTGGAATTTGAAACTGGAAATTTGCAATTATACTCATCGGTGTATTTAACAATTAGCAGCTTTAAACAGCTTGCTGTCAACAACTTCTATTATGCAATGTATAAAGCACCCACATGCTTAAACATGTTCCCGTTATTATGCTTGCACCTACCTAATGAAGTTTCACCAACTGTAAATAACAAGGTTCAAGAACTCGGTTCGGTTTCGGTCTCTTATAATTTTATTAGTTTCGCGGGGATTCGGCTAGTTTCGCTAATCTCGGTTCGGGTTTCGGTTTCGACAATAATGCAACATACATAAGTGCAGTGTCACGACTCGAAATTTGACACGTGACGGCCCTTAAACCACGTAATGTCTACAGACGTAACACAATTTAAATAAGCCGAAAACCCAGCAATCTAAACCATCAAAAGTAGCAAGTGATAAGAACATTGTTAAAACTTTTGGGAATCTCAAGTAAAAATCTTTAAAGTCCAAATTTACTTTCTTTAAAATTTGGCAGCACCTCCTTTGTAAAAACTAGCCCCAAAAAGGGTACAACAAAAAATAAAAGTAAAGCATCCCCAACGGGAGCAAAATCCACGCTCAAAGGCGGAAACAACCACCACAAGCAAATATACGACGCCATAACGAAGAAATGGACGATATAAAGTGACAACGGTATAAAAGACATCCAAAGTAACAAAATAATATACAATATCGTCCTCACAACTCGTCTCTAAGTCAATACATGAAGTAGTAGATAGAGAGTACTAGATACAACGAATATACAAATGAGCATCATCGGATAACCGAAAAACCAACTTAGCAAAAACTGCACTCAATCAGCCGTAGCGGTATCCGCGGCAAAATATGATACGATAGGAAGAAGCCCTGCCGTTACTGCCCCGAGGGACTACCTGCAAAACACTGTGGCACAACGGGGTGAGTTGCCAACTCATGAATAGTAAATAACATATACAGGTAATTGCAAGTATGCACGTACTGCGATATCTATCACATGCAAGCTGATAACAATAAATAACACTAATCTATCACCTGCAAGCTGATAACAATAAATAGCACTATATATATGCAACAGTCATGAAAGGTATTCTATCAGGTACTACTAATACATGAAGCAATGCATATCAAATAAATGCTGGGTATAGATAAAACATATCCTGTAAGTCTCATGGAATCTGAGTGTCCAACATCGACACCCGAAAACATCATGAAAACTATGCCTTTGTATGTGTGTGTCCATCAACGACACATCAAAATCATGGAACCTGAGTGTCCAATATCGACACTCGAAAACATCATGAAATACTCGTGCCCAACATCGACACGTGAATCCTTATAGATAAGTCTGAATCGGCCCCTGATCAATATCTATATAGGGCTCCGTCAGTCCGGATCGACCCAGATATACATACGTTTCTCGAATCCTAAGTGTCCAACACCGACACTTGTGATCCACGTATCAGTTTATACGTTCCTCGAATCCTAAGTGTCCAACACCGACACTTATGATCCACATATCGGTTTATACGTTTCTCGAATCCTAAGTGTTCAACACCGACACTTGTGATTCGCGTATCGGTTTAAAACAAATCTCAGAGTGGATAAATCCAAATATCAAGTAAGGAATAAGAATACTTGCATAGATCATTATGATAATATATATAATATATATACACATATATATCAGCGTCTCATACCACTGATATATATCATCAGGAGTAAAACATCCAGAAAATATCATATGAAAATCTATATCTAACTGCGTAAATCCATAAAATATAATATATGCAACATGAAACAGTAATATGAGCATATAAAGGAAAAACCGCTATTTAACTGCAACAAGTTATTAAATATATCATGCGGTTCCTAATTTCTCCAAAGTCCATACAACATCATATAAAGGTGAACATGTAGTTATAGCAAGATATATGTGTGTACATGTAAGTATGTATACAAGATGTACATGTAGCTATATCTCATATGTGTATATACCTATCACTAATGGTACAATACCATATAGGTATAGGGATATCGACCAATAACACGTATCCACTACGTTTGACCGACGCACTAACTCTAAACATACTCTCAAGTGTTCGTTTAGTGGCTAACATGCATAGCGACACTACGAAACCAACCCAAGAGCCAAAGCCACACAAGATCACGAACCGTGTCGGATAACGTAACGCGCATAGTCGAAACACTAGAAACAAGCAAAGTGATCTCAGATTTTGTATACTGTCAAACACAAAAATCAAACAGTACCAAACACTTCTAAACAACTGCAGACAGCTACCATACAAAACCCAAGCCCTAACTCCCTGAGATGGCCGAGGTCGCCGGAAATACCCTTCATGTCGCCGGCCAAATCCAAGCAGATGGGGTTCGTGCTTCAGGTGAAAGCTTAGGGTCACAGGTACAACACTACTACATTGCTAAATTTTTCAGTACACACTCTGGATCACAGCAGATCACAGATATCCTATAATGACACTAAAAATACGATATGTACACGAAACTAAATTTTAAGTGTTCTAAACTGAAACTAACAAGCTACACAACATTAAAAGGACCTATTTAACAGAAAGAGATCATTACCTAACCACACAAGCTCAAAGATCCTAGCTTTCCAAGCTCCAAGGGATCTTAGAGGCAAAACAAGTCTTATGAAGTGATTTGGATAAGATTTGATGAAGTTTAGTGAGGGATTAGTGAAAGAAATGATAAGGTTTCAGTTTGAAAGTTGAGGAATGAAGAAAATGATTGAGAAAGAGATAGAGTGAGAAAGAATGAGAGGGTGAGGTGATAAGGATGAGAGGGGGTGAGTGTAGGGTGATTGCACCCTTACACTTACTCTCACCCTCTCCTCAATTAATGCAACAATAAATGCTCATTAAGGCCTCCATGACTCACCTAGCCATCTCTCTCATCCAAAACAAATATCTCACACAAATATTTAGGGTTATGGTTAAGATTCAAACAAGTAAGGATTAGATTAAAGTGTCATGGTTGCTAAACTAGATTAACACAAACAAACCTCACATTAACATGCACAAGTGTGTGCAAGCCATAACTTATAATAATAAAATATTAATTAAATGGTATAAAATGTGAGGAAATCGATTTGGTAAACTTTTTACAGAAAACCCGCATTATCGCTTAATTAACACTAATCACATTCTAAGGTGTTACAATTTTCTGTCACACTCCACCCCCAATACAGAGAGTATTGTCCGCTCTGGTCGAAATCGCACGGTTTTGTCCTTCGGGGCGAACTGGACCTGACCAGGGGCCACTTCCCAGGAGGTCACCCATCCCAGGACTTCTCTGGCCCGAGCACGCTTAACTACGGAGTTCTCAAACTCCTATAGTGCCAGTTCACTTAAAAGGCGCATCTGTATTGAAGAGCGGTATCATTCCATTTATAGTACAGATCTGTCCTCTTTCGGAATGTATTTCGAAAATTCCCCATTGTTTTACAGTGGGTCCCCATGCTTATCTGATATATATGGGCATACCGGATAATACCTGGGGTATTACATTCACCCCCACTTAGAACAATGGTTCGTCCTCGAACCACAAACCTACTATTTGAGGAACCAGCTCTGATACCATTCTGTCACGCCCCACCTCCAATACAGAGAGTATTGTCCGCTCTGGCCGAAGCCGCACGGTTTTGTCTTTCGGGGCGAATTGGACCCGACCAGGGGCCACTTCTCAGGAGGTCACCCATCCCAGGACTTTCCTGGCCCGAGCACGCTTAACTACGGAGTTCTCAAACTTCTGTAGTGCCAGTTCACTTAAAAGACGCCTCTGTATTGAAGAGCGGTATCATTCCATTTATAGTACAGATCTGTCCTCTTTCGGAATGTATTTCGAAGATTCCCCATTGTTTTACAGTGGGTCCCCATGCTTATCTGATATATATGGGTATACCGGATAATACCTGAGGTATTACATGCAGATATATTAAATACTTAAATTTATGGTTCTATATTACAAGACAACGATCCTAGTGTTTAAAAATCCATCTATGATGCAAAATATATTGAAAAGTGCAAATAGATAAGTATTAATATAGGGTTTTGTGTTCACTTTTTTGCGGTTTTCTAACAATGAAGGCCTACAATGATCACAATGAGAATAAAAATGGTATTAAAAAAAATAAGTTTTTAATGGTTTCAGCCGAAACGATATTGTATGGTTGGTTTCGTATCGGTTTCGGGTTTCGTATCGGTCTCCACCGAAACCAACATGTATTGGTGGTTTCGGCCGAAACCTCGAACCTTGGTAAATAGATTAGAAGAATAACATGTAAATATTCATATATCATTATCAATTGTAAATCTATATCGAGACTTGATTTGTCTAACAGTATGTCTTTTGGTAAAATAATTGTTGGCTTACAACCCGTCTGATTTTTGGGTGAAGTGGATATCATTAGAATATACCCTCTTGAGTATGATATATTTCTTTTTGCATGTGTTGTCTTTGACAAGTAGAACAACGTGTGATGTTTTCCATATAAAATGTGTGTTGGATGCTATAGTGTATACAATGACTTGGTTCCGAGTAAAAACTACCGTGAGCATGATTTAATGAACTAGAGGATATTGCTTATTTACCTTGAATGATCCACATCTCTGGGTTGGGTGCTGATGAATACATTGAACTATTCATGTGTTTGAGAGTTCTCACTGCATGACTGACGCAGGATGGAAAAACTCCTAATTAAAATGCTGCCACTTTGCACTTCATAGTTATGCACAACACTTTTGTCCCTCATCAATGACCCTCTATACGGTTTTCATTTACGAAGGTCCTAACCGTTTTCCAGAGGCCTGAGGGCTGTGGGGTACAAAGTAAATGCATTTAACATCTCATTCTTTCTTTGTAATGTGTTATCATATTTAATGCTGATTATGCTCTTGTTCCTATATGATGTTGAAGTAGTATATATTGCAACACTCTCTTGAGTATCTATGTTTATGCTTATCTATAAATTTCTTACAGAATACTTCTCATAGATCCTTGGTATATGCAGGGTCTGTATACACTGGGGTGGAATTCTGTAAGAGATTATGTGGTGTCTCAGTTATTAGAAGGTACATCATCAATAAATTATTGGTACTGCATCAATAACTTATTGTTCAATCTTAATATTATTTACATTCTGGAGAATAGTACAATCAATTATCATTTTCCAATGAACATCTTAATTAACATTATAACTGAAGTTGCAACCTGAGGAGTAGGTATATTCAGATTTTAGCATTTGGATAAAACTAAATAAAAATTAAACGAGCATTGTGAAGGACTGGGGTCAGATAGTTTGAAGACATGGATAAAATAATAATTAGGGCAAGTTTTACTAAACACCATCGTCCTTTTTGACCTTTTGAGATAACCCCACTGAACTTAAAAAATTACACTAAACACCACCGATCTACTACTGCCGTTTAGAAAAGTTAGCCCTGTTAACTCGTGGCTTGCATGTGCGCTGAACATTCTGAAAGTACCTTTGTCTTCTTTAGTGGAAGTTTAAATTTTTTGGGAAAAAGAACTCCAAATATTCTTATTAAAACCCCAACCCCATCTTCTATTAAAATCTGAATCTTTAGAAATATTTGTCATCAAATCTTAGATCTTCTCTAATCAAATCCCAAATCTTTAACAATTAACCCTATTTCAAACAGAAATCTAATGCAAAATCAAACCCAAAATCAATGTCTAAATGAAGGCCTAAACCAAACACATTACTCTCTTTTCTATTGAACCAAAATCAAATAATAAGCTCTAATTCAAACCGTAAATGAAACACATTAATATCTCGCATTCCAATATCCCAATAACAAAATTTAAATTGAACTCAACATCAAACTTTAAATGAAACCCATTATCTTCTTTTAATTAACTCAAAATAAAGTCTTCTTTCATATTGTTGATCTGAGTGCAATTTATGGGAGAAAGAGATGGGTTTGGTTGAAATGGGAGGGGGGAGAAGAAGATGAGAGAGTGAAAGTGAACTTTTTGAAAATGAGAGTGATGGGGTAGTTGAATTGTGACTGGGAGAAGTGAGAAGAAAGATTTCGGAGTTTAGAGAAGGAGAAAAGAAATGAGATGGGTTTCTTTGGATTAAAGAAAGAAAGTAAAGGGGAAGTGGAAAGTTGTTGATGATCTTGATTGAATTTTTGAGTGTTTGGAGAAAAAGAAGGGAGAAGAAGAACAATGGGTTTCTCTGGATTGGAGGAAGAAGAAGAGGGAGAGAAACAATAAAGATTAAAAAAGAAGAAGATAGACAAAAAAAAGAGAGACGGGTTTGGAATTTTTATCAAAAATTTGAGCGAGAAGAATTTGAGGAAGAACCGAAGAAGGGATTTTTTTTTCACGGCTTCACCGTTAATATTGTGATGGGGTTAAATGAAAGTTCATTGGTGTAAGTTGTATTTTTCGTACATCAAGGGATTGTTGGAAAGCGATTGTGTTTAATAAACTTTACCCTAATAATCACTATTACTTCAAGTTTAATATACAAATGCATTTTGTAATATATACGAAGGTAGACGTAACACAAAATATTAGAGTTATTTGGAAAGAGACTATAGTTTAAAGTTCTATTATCCAAGGAACTGTGCAATTTTCTTTTTCCTTCCATATGCAGATTTTACAAATTGCTGGAGATGTTATTTTGTCTAAAGCAATATTATCTTGCATTATAACTGCCATATTTGACTTTGCTGACTATACTTGTAATGATCAATAAAGGCTCTTCCTACTTTGTTAATATTTTGGTAGCTTGTTTCAGTGGTGAAAGTATGGAAAATGCACTGAGGGCATGTTGTAAAGGTATCAAAATAGGGAAGATTCTCATTCACAGGGAAGGGGATAATGGTCAGCAGGTTTGCATGAATCTCTTGAATCTTATAATTCATTTGCAATAGCTCTGATTGTGTGTCTGACATTTCGATTGTTTTGTAGCTAATTTATCAGAACCTGCCAAGGGACATCTCTGATAGACATGTTCTACTGTTGGATCCTATACTGGGCACAGGTCGGTTCATTTAAACAAGAGAATTATTAGTCATGGATTCAAATAGTTTGCTACAAGAAGCTATTTTGTCAATCCAAAAGTTTTTTATTCTTCCTATTTACGTGGGGTGCAAATCTCGCTATCTCTACATTACATACTTCATATTAGTTGCAGTTATTTTAATTTATTAAATTATTTCTGGCTGTTGGTTCTTTTGGTATTAATGGTTTCTCCTAGCTCTAATTGTAAACCTAAAAGGCAGCAGTTTATGTATTTGATATCTACTCTTTAAATCAGTTTTCGCTCATGTAATTATATATTTGATAATTGATGCTTAAGCCTTGTTCTTAATTGTTATAACTGGTTGTTGCATGCATGTCATTAAATAGAAAAAAGAAAGAAAAAAGAAAAATGGGTTTACTTCTCTTGTCTTTTCAATCTGTCTGTTTAAATCGGAAGAGAAAAGTGATCAAGAATGTTTTGTGACAACAAATCTATGGCGCATCCAGCATTATCATGTTTTATGCAGTATAACACTTCAGTTATAATTAATGGCGCTTCTTAGTGAACCCTTTCCTGAGAAGCCAAAGCTATATAAGACTTGCTAGTATTCAGTCAACTGGACCTCAGATATATGGATTCACTTGCATCAACCACAAATCTTTCACCAAGATGTGACATGTATCCATGTATGTTTGCAGAGGTAAACCTTAAACTACCTTGAAATAGCTTGGCGTTTATCAAGGCGGGAATAATTGTTATAAAAGGTAATGGTTAGCATGAAACAAGCCACAGTAATCAAGAAGTAAAAGTTCACCTGCTAGGATACATATTTCTCTTTTTCATACGAGACAAGAAATCTGGACGATGCTCAAGGGGAATAATTGTGATGAGAGCATTCAAGAGGTAATTTCACAGAAGAGTGATTAAACTTCATAGGATGCTGTGACCCGACACACAAAAAAAGCGACGGACACTTTAGCGGTAGAGAAAATCTCAGTAGTTGCAGGTGCACCCTGTAGCTTTTGTCATGAACACACATGTTGGCTTTAAGACTGCTTGTTACTTGTTTGTAGTATGAAATATTGTAGTGCCAAACTGCCAATGGTATTCATGTTACCTTTATGGTATTCTTGTTACCTTTAAGCTAAGCTTATGCTTAAGCTTCTTTTATGTACGAATATATATTTAGTGTATCTGCCAAAGTGATTACATATTGAGCATAAATTTTCCATTATAGGGAACTCAGCTGTACAGGCTATCTCATTGCTTCTTCAGAAGGGTGTCCAAGAGGCAAACATTATATTTTTGAATTTAATTTCTGTAAGTTCAAGCACCATGCTAACCATATGTGATAGTTCTTATTTTCTTTTATTTCAGATGTATAGTTTTTCCCCCTTCCTTTATCATATGGACAGTGGCCGAGCTATCAAAAGAAGAAAATGACTTAAAAGAAAAACTCTTGAACCCCTTTGATGCAGTATCTTACAAGTGTGGTTATTTGCAGCAACTCAAGTAGAAGTGTAAAACTATGACCATAACAAAAATAAACAAGCATTACACTGTGTACTTTGGTAGCTCTTATGTATGAATCTGATATTATCCCTTATATTCCTTTCTTGCATTATATATTTGAGTTTCCCTCCTTTTTGTCATTTTCTAGAAGGCTCACTTTTTTCATATTGAACAGAGGCCACATATATAAGCAAGTAGAAACCTTGGGAAGGCTCAATATCTCAACTACAACTAAAACAATACTGAAAGTGCATGTGCTTCCACATTTAAGCAAGCACTGTTGTGCACTAGATTTTACCATTGAAAATCAGATCCACCTTATGATTCTCAGGCCTCACACATGGAGACAATTTGATACGCCAAGACATGAACTGCATTTGTTGATGGTACAATAAAAAAAATATAAACCAGCACCTTCCTTCTCCAAATCAAACCCCTCCCCCCCCCCCCCCCGGTAACATGAGGAATTTTGTGTCAAATTCACCCAATATAGAGAGTTATCCGGATGTGGATTTACATTATTTTCTTCCAATCATGAGTTGTTTGATCTGTGATACCAGAAGACGTTCTAGTTATTATGCTTTCAGTAAGCATGGAACTTCAATTTTTCCGATCACCAAATTTTGTGTTCTCAAGTAATTGATATAGAAATAGAATTTTGAGTCTTGGTTTGGTGTGGTATCACTAATATGTATGGGTTCTTATTTATCTTTTAGTGACATAGTATGGATGCTGAAATATTATGCAAGTAATTATAAATCAAAAGGCTGTCATAATTTTAGGAGCTTAGCTTATAGAACTATATATATGTATGTATAATATTCTCTATGCAAACTATTAGCTATACCATATTTTGTTCCACCTCAACTCTCCAAAGAAAACATCATCCCTTTTTTGTGCCTCATTCCTAGTAGCATACTCCGTTCCATTTTTTGTCCCATGTACCGTTGCTCTGCATTGGTTTTGACAAGATTAACTGGAAAAATAAAAAGAAGAAAAAGTTTCTTTGATAGAATCCCTTGATTAACATTGGAATGCCAAGAACAGGCTAGACTGGCCTGCAAAACAACATCAAATTCCTTGCTAGATTTCCATATCTGATTCAAACATAATCCTAGAAACCTGATAGACTTAGAAGATGCAAGACATTCAAACCACAAAATTTTCAAATAATCTCTGCAAAAAAATAAATCGAGAAACTTTTCTATTTGTTTGTCTACTTAAAGAACACAGAACACCTGCTGCAGGAGGAAATGAGGATGAAAGAGCGGGTATCTTTTTAGGTTGCTGCCGTATTCTTTAATTCTGGCACTGTGGAAGGATGGTTACCATTTATTGTATTCAAACTAATATATTGCTAAGTTTCTTATATTTTGTCGAATCATTATCTTATGCTATATAACAAGTTGACACCATTTTGCATAACTAGGCTCCTCAAGGAGTACATGTTGTATGCAAAAGATTCCCTAGAATTACGATTGTGACGTCAGAGATAGAGTTTGGTCTGAACGAAAATTTTCGTGTCATTCCTGGCATGGGCGAGTTTGGAGATAGATATTTTGGAACGGATGATGAGTAGATTCTGGCATCAGTCTCCAATCAAATGCCAAGATTTTCCCCATTCTAATTCAGGCAAGTTATTCTTAACTTGTTCATTATGTAATCTTTATGCTAGTTTTAATCGGATAATTATATATCAACAATTAGACAATTTCTATCTGTGGTTGGTGATGCTTGGCAGCTTGGGTGTATTACAGGGGAATTCGGTGAAAAAAATGAGAAACAAAATAAACTTCTTTACTATGGATTGTTGGTTTTATCAAAGCATTTTAAACAAGGACGCACAAAGCCAAGAACTGCTTTAATCGTTCTTTTTGTTCTTTACTGCTTGTGATTCTACAGAATTCACTCTAGAAGAGTAATAGAGAATCATATATCCCTCTATGCAGTTGTTTACAGGAAGTGCTCATTTGATTCTTTACTCCAATGTTTATTGCAGATGTGGGATGAAATTTTTCAAATCGAGTCAGCATTAGATGTTACAGGCATTTGTGCTTTCCTTGTTTGGCGGCAATTTTCAGCTTTTTTCGAGATCCCTTTCCTCTTCTTGAGTGAACTCCAGTGCCTATAGTTTGATTAAGTGGTATTATGTATTAGTTTCTTTGAACTCCAGTGCCCTTATAGTTTGATCAAGCGATATTATGTATTAATTTAAGAAAAATAAACTTAATAATTCGGTGGTTGTGTGCTTCGGACAAATATTCATTTGATCAGTTATAGTTGTTTCTTGTATGCAACATGTATGATATCAATTATAAAATGAACGTTTTCAAAATCCTGCTAAATCCTGGATCTCCGATGGTATCATCATGTTCATAAATATTGGGAAAGCACGAGGGAATAAAGCACAATCTTTTCTATCTGAATTTGGTTCTTTATTGCTTATTTCACCAATTCTTTTGTTAAAAATTGTGATCACTCCTGCTATGGATCAGATATAGGTATTACAATATTGTTATCCAGCTGTCGTAGATAGATTTGAATATGGATATGGATAGGCAATGAAAATTATTGTTGATATTTGGTAGATGTCAGATGTATCGTACAGATATAAAATGAATATTAGATAAAATACCAAATAAAGTCAAACATTACTATTTTGATATCAAACGGATACGGAATGAATATAAGTGTTTTCGTATCCATATCCAGCGGGTGGTTATTGGAAGATACAATTATGAAAAATCAACACATGCAAAATTACCGTATATTATTAATAGAGAGCAGGCTCATATTATTCATATCCATTTACATCCTGTGGTAGCCTTTCATATGTGGCCCCTGTGGTTCTCTCATGGGATGTATTTGGGGAAACTCGAAGTGATTCATCAATCAAATTATATGGGCATTTTACTATCCAATTTCAAGAAACAAATGATGTATTTGTTTGTAAGATTATTCTAAAGTTTGTGTGCAGCAAATCTACCAAACTCTTTTCGTTAGTTTTTTATTTTATTTAGCTAGGTATTATACATATTGAAAGTTGCGCATGATTCTATGATGCGTAGCTAGTATCCATGAAAGATCCTCCAATTGATGCAAAATCATTTGGATTTCAATTAAACCAAGAAATGCTAAACATCGAGCAAACATGAATTTAGTGAAGAAAATATTGCATTTTAACTGTATCACGAGTTTAGAGACGCACCTGGAACTACGAGTAGATATATTTTTGTTTTCTTAAAGCCAAGAAAGTGTCCTTATAACCTAAGCTAAGCGTCTCTCGGCGACAACTCAGCGGGGGTTTTGCTCTAGCAAACCAATTTTTTTTAAACCCCTACAATGTTTTTCACTTATTCATTCTAATTACCCTTATTAGAAGAATATGTTTAAATTAAGAAATTTGGTTTTTTAATTTAGCTGTACCCTTAAACAAAACTTAATATGATCCAAGAAATTTTTTACCTCACTGCTCTTAATTATCACAACATAGACATGCCAACAAGTTTTTTCCTATTGCCCGTGTATGTCACGATGCGGAAATGGCACGTGTCCGTCGCTTAAATCACGTGAAATCTATAGAACCCCACCGTAATCTAAGTAAGCCAAAAACCAAGAATCTAAACCATTTTAGAAAATAGTGGAGGTGTGGTTTTGAAAAGGGATTTATACATTGAAATCAAGTTTGTTTTTAAATTATACGTAAAGTTCGATTTAAAACATGTTCGTCGTTCAAAAATCGGACAGTACCTCCTTTGTAAATTTTGTGTAAAACAAGCACAATATATATATATATATATATATATATATATATATATATATAGAGAGAGAGAGAGAGAGAGAGAGAGAGATTAATGGAGGGAAGAGGCCACCCTCCTATGGCGTCGAAAAAATACCTCCTCCCTAGTTTTTCCCGACGATCGGCATCCGCCATCTTCATCGTCATCATCTAAGATATGGGTACACCAAATTTCATGTGATTCCACAACTTTTTCACCGTTGATTTAGTGGGTTCAAAATTAACGGCTTACCGACAATAGAACTTTTTACATTGCTAAATCAACGGTGAAAAGGTTGTGGAATCACATGAAATTTGGTGTACCCACATCTTAGATGATGACGATGAAGATGGTGGGTGCCGATCGTCGGAAAAAACTAGGGGGTTGTATTTTTTCGACGCCATAGGAGGGAATCCCCTCCTATGGCCTGTTTCCTCCATTATTCTCATATATATATATATATATATATATATATATATATATATATAAGGTTGTGGAATCACATGAAATTTGGTGTACCCACATCTTAGATGATGACGATGAAGATGGTGGGTGCCGATCGTCGGAAAAAACTAGGGGGTTGTATTTTTTCGACGCCATAGGAGGGAATCCCCTCCTATGGCCTCTTTCCTCCATTATTCTCATATATATATGAGAATAATGGAGGAAAGAGGCCATCGGAGGGAATTCCCTTCTATGGCGTCGAAAAAACACTCTCCATCGTGTTTTCCGACGATCGGAATGCATCATCTTCATCGTTATCATCTAAGTTATGGGTACACCAAATTTCATGTGATTCTACAACTTTTTCACCGTTGAATTAGTGGGTTTAAAATTAACGGTTTACCAACAATAGAACTTTTTACATTACTAAATCAACGGTGAAAAGGTTGTAGAATCACATGAAATTTGGTGTAAGCACATCTTAGATGATAACGATGAAGATGATGCATTCCGATCGTTGGAAAACACGATGGAGAGTGTTTTTTCGACGCTATAGGAGAAAATTCCCTCATATGGCCTCTTTCCTCTATTATTCTCTCTCTCTCTATATATATATCTATATATAAGGTTAATAGAAGAAAGATGCCATAAGAGGGAATTTCCTTTTATAGCGTCGAAAAAATGCACCCTCCCTCATTTTTTACGAGGATCGGCACCCACTATCTTCATCGTTATCATCTAAGATGTGGGTACACCAAATTTCATGTGATTCTACAACCTTTTCACCGTTGATTTAGTGGGTTCAAAATTAACGGTTTACCGACAATAGAACTTTTTACATTGCTAAATCAACGGTGAAAAGGTTGTAGAATCACATGAAATTTGGTGTACCCACATCTTAGATGATAACGATGAAGATGGTGGGTGGGTGCCGATCGGCGGGAAAAATAAGGAAGGGTGTATTTTTTCGGCGCCAGAAAAAGAAATTCCCTTCTATGGCATATTCTCTCTCTCTCTCTCTCTCTCTCTCTCTATCTATATATATATATATATATATATATATATATATATATATATATATAAAGCATTCTCAATGGGAGCTATTTTCCACGTCCAACGGCGGAGCAACCACGCAGTTAAATATACGATGCCCGTGGCGAAAATCAACACAAGCAAGAAAACAATAGATATGTAAATAAACAACTCAAGTCGGCTTCAAACGGGTCCGACACCCAAAACAATACATATATAAGTCTCGTCTCTAGGTCGTGGATAATACAATATATAAGTGGTTGATAGAGTTTTTAACTAGATTCAAGAATAATAATACAATATAAGAGACGGTTGCGATACAACCGGTAACCCACCTGAGAAAACGAGTTCAAGGCTCTAGCTTCACACCAATCGACCAAGTGAAGCAACTAGGAATCGCAACTTGCTAAGAAGTGAGATCTAGAGATATGGTTGTGTGTGTTCTAGTTTATTACTATCTCTTATCCCTTAATTCTCAACTTATTAGAGTGTAGGGAATAAGGAGGAGGAGCTCAATAACTTGGAGCAAAAGAAGAGAGAAACTCAAGTGAAGAATGAGCTAAGTCTTATGAAAAAGAGCTGCACGATTTTGGTTTTCATAAAAGATTTTTAAGCATTAAAAATCCTCAGCCATACATAAATACTATGGATTCATTTGTCCATGCTATTCACTATCCCTCTTTCCATGCTTTTGCCACCTCACCCCTCCACCTCATATCTATTTATCAAAAAATAGAAAATCCAATTATGAGGTATCCTCCTTCTAGAATGCATACATGTATAAACACAAGAATATATCTCCGTATATACATATCTGTATTCGTATCGAAATACGAATACCAAGGAGATAGAAACACACAATAAACATAATACTAGAATATACATATCGAAATACATATATTTCAATTATTAAATCAATACTTGATCTAATAATCCGGCTTAATCCCAAATCATCTGGTATTATCATCCGTCCGAGTAAAGTCCGTGTAGCTAGTATACGTATTTAATCGGAACCCAACACGTATCAAAATACGGCCACTACATCATTTCGCCTAAATCAGGAAAACCCTCTGGATGAGACTCTAAAAACTCGACAGTACGCTGGTAGTGAATTGCTGGATAAATCCATAACCACAAGCACGTCAGCGGCACTAGTTGTATGTAACGGCTATCCAGGCAACTGTCGAAAAGGAAAGCCGACGAGCAAATTTGTCACGCCCCGCTTCCCACCATAACAAAATTTCGGGACGTAACTCGGCCAGCCATGCTACATACGGTAAGGAAATATCCTTCTATAGTCAAATTAAGACTGTCAATCAGTAATCAAGAACAACAATATAACTATTTATCTCTAAACATGTCCTACAGTCACAAGAACGGTAACAGGAAATAAGATAGCGGAAGCAATAAAAATCCGAGGATAACTAACTTTGAATAAGAGCTATATCAGTGAGATGGTCCGCACTGATCAGTAGTCTCGTCGAAGTACTCACATGCTAAGTCAAATATCTGAGCCAAACAAAACCCAAACGTCAGTGAATCATAAATATCATAAGAATAATAATAAACTGAACAGTGTGCTATACATGATGTCATATGCAAAATAAGGTATGGGTATAAACAAACAATCACAGGTGTTATAACGACAAACTATAGGTATGTCACGTATATCCTAAACTCTGTGTTTCTTGGTTTACTATCCTACAATTATTTAAAACTAATGAATATACTCTTTCATATAACTCAAAAGTCCCGTTACCCTCTGGGACCACGGATCAAGATGATGAATCAAGAATGATTTTGTTCCGTTACCTCCCGGAACCACGGATCAAGTAATAAGAATCACGAATGATTTTGTTCCGTTACCCCCTAAAACCATGGATCAAGTAATATCCTTTTAAATTACACTTCAGTTACACTTTTGATATTCCCATCTTCCAGGTTTCGTTTTCCAAGTCAGATATGCATAATATCTACCTAATGCCAATATAGGAACAAGCATGTATAGATTATGTCTATATAGACAACAAGTTACGTCCATCAGGACAACAAGTCAGAATTGTTGGTATCGGTAAATATCATAGGTAACATGTATAAACAATATAGTAATAGCAGTAGCAAGACGGCAAGTCGCAAGCATGTCAGATATTGTGTATTAAACCGGTGACGTATTTACTTGCGCAACAAATCATAATAAAAGTAAGAATATAATGGTCATGATTATCTAGCTGATTTACAATAGCATTTTACGATTATATAAATTAAATTGTATTAATTCATACTTTTCGATTAAACCATTGAGCCAACTAGACTATTCTGCTGTAATTTTAGACTATCAATACAGTTTAAATAATGTTACATACTGCAAATTATAAACTTGTTATAATTGTGTCTATCAATTGCTTCCTGCTTATCTTTGTGCCTAGTGTTCATCTTTAACCTGATTAAGTTCACATGTACATTTTATTTTTTCCTATTAATGACTTTGGTATCTATCATTGCTCCATTACTTTTCTTACTGTTATTACATTTTAATAAATATATACACTTATACAGATAATAATACTTCAATTATCCTATATATTACATTACTATTTCGACAAGATTTAATCTTGCTAGCATGTAAACAAGTATGCGAATACTTGTCTCGAACGAACGATCACGCGATCATGGAAACAACCACAAAGATGCGACCTTGAATCCGACGCAAATTTCAGCTAGGAATGGTGCTCGGTTTTGGAGCTTTGATCGACAGCTGTGCGGAGTACCAGACGACAACGGCTATCTCGGTAGGTAAGGACTCGGCTACGATTCTGTCGCAGAGAAGATGAAAAGGATGCAGTCGACGACGATGTTTGGGTCGACGGCGATCATTGGGGTTGGGTCTCGGCCTGAGATCTGGATTGCAGGCAAGGGAGAAGACGACGATCGCGACGACAACAGGGTGAAGGCGAGGCGATTAATCAAATAGGGATGCTCGGTTTTGGGAAATAGTGTCGCGGTACGCCGGCGGTGTAGGATGGTGATGAGGTTCTTGGTCCGGTGGTCGATGAGGGAAAAAGAAAGCTTCGGGGAAAAGGAAGATAACGATGGTGACGAGAAGAAGGGGCGTTTTCAGTGTGTGCGCGTGTTGGCGGTTGAGTTTCTGGGCTGGAGTTGGGTGCTGCGACGACAAAGCGCCGGCGGCGAGGAGATGAGGGGATTGGTTTAGGTCGCTGGAGTCGTCAAGGTTGGGTTCCCAACGAGGTGAGGGTGACGATCGTGAGTAGGGTGGCGACGAGGATGTCGGGAGAGGGGATCGACGACGTGATGAGGATGACGAGGGTGTCGAGATTAGAGACGAGAGGAAGAGAGAGAGAGAAGCGGGGGAGGGAGAGAAGAGATTAACAGAGAGAGAGAAAGAGAAATAAAGGAGAGAGAAAGGTTTATTTTATTAAAAAGAAAATATAAATTATATATATATATAGTGTATGTGTGTGTATTATAGTTTTTTATAACTAATATGTAGTGTATGTGTGTGTATTATAGTTTATTATAACTAATATGTAGTGTATGTGTGTGTATTATAGTTTATTATAACTAATGGTATAAAAAATAATATCAATTTTCGATCTATCTCCACTAAAATCTCATCGAAAATTATATATTGGAATAATAATGCATATATGTAATCTATTTAACCATAATACAAAGAATTTAAATATTTTATACCCTTTATTTAAGATTTAACAGGATTTTAAATATATTTAAATTTAATAAATATTTGGTATCTAGATTATATTAGATTTAAGCTTAATAGATAAAAACCAAAATAAAACATGAGATGCTTAACCATATGATGACGGTTAATATATCGGTTATACTAGATTTTCATGAATTTAGTTTACTGATAAAAATTGATAAAAATATAATCTAG
This sequence comes from Agapanthus africanus, assembly GCA_030015575.1. NCBI lineage: Eukaryota > Viridiplantae > Streptophyta > Magnoliopsida > Asparagales > Amaryllidaceae > Agapanthus > Agapanthus africanus. Next base: position 426,827,546 of record CM057349.1, read on the forward strand.
CACCATGATGGCTTTCACACATACGGTTCGGGTCGAATAACCACTACTACTATTCAAATCAATCGCAACCTAAATGATAAATAAAACAAGTCTAAAAATACTAATTTACATCGTACAATCGTGCTAGGGTGTTTCAAAACTCATCTGAACCCCTACTGAGCCTATCTGTAATAATCTCAATACAATCTCGTCTTTTCGTCTAAGAGTATTGTATACCGGGTCTAGGAGTGGTATACATCAAACTCTAATAACTCAATAATTCGTGTCGATGTGACTTAGGACCAATCCGAGAAACTACTGATCTAACTATCAATAAATCTCATCTGCATTGGCCACGAATTTATGATGCTGGCTAACCGAACACAGTGCGATATCGACTCCCATACCGGGAGAGACGAATTCCTAACAATCGCTCACTGCCTCCATATGAATCGGGACTGTACCTGACTAAAACATGTTTGCATAACTCAGTAGAGCCGTTGTAGGATAGTAATTTAAATACTGTGGGAACTCACACGAGATGTAACGCCTCAGTTCCCGGAATACGGAAATATGGGCCGAAACCGCCAGTGCTCCTAGATAAGGGAAAATCCTCTTGTCATAGTCACACCTAAGGCTCGAGCTAAACATGTACTAATATCATACTGTATAAATAACAAATAACATTAATGAATCCACGAGATAAAGATAGAATCAATAAAATATCCAAATAATAAAGGGCTCCAAATAAACGAAATATAAGATCCAAAAAGAAAGATACATTATTCCTAACGTCCCGCGAAGGACGCGTATTCTAATAGCAATTAAAATAAAATAGAAATAAATCTATAAATACTATCAATCTTCGACAAACTCGTGATAGTCACTCTGATTCTGCTCTGTCTGTGAATCGGTCTCTAAACCTGAGATGGCAAGTCCCAGGGATGTCAAAACATCTCAATAAGTACTCAATCGTAATAGTGTGTGTATGTGTGTGATGGTATGAATATGTGAGTGTAGTGAAGCCCGTGTGCACATGTAGATATAGATATGACAGTATTATGAAGCAAGCACATAAACAGGTCAAGTCGGTCAAGTCATATTCTAGTTGGTCACTAAAAGAGTAATCTATCATATCGTGAGTTCGAGTGGATATGTCAACCTCTGCAGGAGTATTCCTAACCAAGGGTAGTGCCCTAGGGGGTTAGGAAATACGAACCCAGATATGGAATGAACAAGCGACCATATATAGCCCGGTACGAGTTGTAGGAACAAGCGACCGATATAGCCCGGTATGAGCTGTAGTAACAAGCGAATGATATAGCCCGGTACGAGCTGCCAACATGAGATTCCTGAGATCCTGTTGAACAAATGCACACTCAAACAACCCCAACACCCTGCGAATTTATAACTAATATGGCAGTGAACTCGGCCACTAAATAAAATGTTGATTGTACTAGAATTTGTAATATCATGTTAACGGTATGAAATAGAACCTTGTAAGCAGGAATAAATGGGGTCATGGCATGTAACTCAGCATTCCAATGGTGATCTTGTTTTAATACAAAGAAACAGTAATCGTGAACAGGCATATCATGTCAAGCAAGTGGTGTTAAATAAATAGTCTCAAGTAGCATGTCAAGTACAGTCGATATAATATGACAATATCAATAATGTAAATAAGAATCTACATGAATTTGCAAGCACCTTCATTTAATATCCGGATTTATTATTGGAAAGAATAATAAACTGAAATATGGTTTTAAAGAGTTGGTACGATCAATGGGTGCTCTAGGAATCCTAAGGTTTCACCAAGGCACATAATAAATTATGTGATTAATATCATTTAAAAAGCACTATATTATATGAAATACAATGATATGTATCTAATTATATTTAAAATAAATACTAATAAAAACGAATATAATTATGTACTCTTAATCACTTTCGGTGACTAATATACTTATATGTATAATATGATTACTATAATACTATCATACCTAATACCATTATTAATTAACATAAACAGAATATGAGACTTTTAATATTAATATACTATAGTCTAATAATTTATTGAGCAATTCACAAATATTGTATCGACCAAAACAAATGAGCAAGAGTACTTACATTGAAACGGTTAAATACGACGACACGAAACACAAACTAAAATCGATCGCTCAGCTAGAGAATCTCGATCCACGTTGCTCGCTGTTCTGAAGTTGGATGCGATTGGTGATGGGTGCTCGACAATTTTTAAAAGAAGAAGAAGATTTGAGAGATGAATATAGTTATATATATATATATATATATATATATATATATATATATATATATATATATATATATATATATGAGGTTAATGGATGAAAGGTGACATAGAAGGGAATTCCTCCTATGACGTCGGAAAAATACACCCTCCGTCATTTTTTTCGACGATTGGCATACATCACGGCCATCTTTATCATCTAAGATGTGGATATACCAAATTTTATGTGATTATACCATTTTTTCACCGTTGATATAGTTGGTACAAAATTAATGGTTTACCGACAACAGAACTTTTTACATTTCTAATTCAGCGGTGAAAAAGTGGTGGGATCACAAAAAATTTGGTGTATGCGCATCTTAGATAATAACGATGATGCTGGATGCCGATCGTCGGAAAAAATGGTGGAGATTGTATTTTTTCGACGCCATAGGAGGAAATCCCCTTCCTATGGCCTCTTCTCTCTCTCTCTCTCTCTCTCTCTCTCTATATATATATATATATATATATATATATATATATATAGGGAGAGAGAGAGATAAAATGGTGAGAGAAATATTCTAATTGGAGAGAGAGATTCCGATTGGAGAGAGAGATTAAACTTAGGTAAAATATAGATGTATTATTTATATATTGGTTAGGATAAAATTAGTAGAAGAGAGAAAAAAGATTTGTTAAATTAGATAAAACAATGTTTCACAAAAACCCCACAAGAACTATTTGTTAAAAATTTTAAGAGATCTTTTCAATTATTTATCATAACCAAAACAATTTACCATAAATCTATGGTTTCAAAAATATTGTAGACAGTATATATATCGTATGCATGTTAATTAATATAAATATAAATTAGCATACCCATAAACATCGTAAATAAACTAGACAATCAATATATATATATATATATATATATATATATATATATATATATATATATAGTTAAAATAAGTGTAGGGTTTGTTATTATATAGGATAATAAAAAATATTTATACAAATATATCTAGGGTTTTAAATAGATATGATGTATATAAATTAGTTTAAATATGTATGATTAAAATATGTATAGATTAATTTAGGGAGATAAAATATATTTGGAGGGAAAGTACAAGAAAATATATATAAGTTTAGAAAAATACCCCAAAAAGTTGTAAAAGATTTTTAAAAAGGATTTTCAAGTATTTTGTCATATTTTTTTGTTATAACCATAATACTAAAATAAATATATATCTAATATTTAAAATATACTATATGGATATCAATATAAAACATTACTATATTGTAAATAAATATTAAACTCTAAATTAATAATAGTAATAGTAGTAGTAGTAGTAGTAGTAGTAGCAAAACCAATACATCCAAAAAGAAAAGAAAGAAAACGTATGATCGGATTAGGGTGTTACATGAAACAAATCACGATCTCAGGTCTAAGAACTAATCTATACTCATGTCACATGAGAACTGCTATCCGACGATAGGTATAATACAATCCAGAAGTTCTCGGCGAGTCCGACCAGTGTACTCACCCCCAGTGAGCACATGCATACGATCTTAGATGCCACACACCAATGGCTGCGGGACCAACCATCACCCCTCGTCAGGGTCCAGAAGCATATATACCAGTCTACTCCAGAATATCGATGCCCGGTCTCGATACTCCCACGACTGCGGACATTTAAAGATGTGCTTATGGATTACCCAGCCCCACATGTATGATCACCATCATAGCGCTGGTAATTAAGCAATAATCCTACGGGCTTTATCAACATGTATTAATGATACGTAGTAACAAGTAAAATATATACACATATTAAGATAAAGATAAACCAAATAGCATACCATCATATAGCAAGATTGTCATGTACATACATATGTCTAAGCATCCACTATATATATACAATAATGGCTTCTAGGGCATACATATCCAACACCACCTACCAAGAGCAATCACCCGAAAGAAGAAGTGTGCCGGCAAGCCGCTACTGATCTGAGCAGTCAATCCTGTAAAAAAGTAAGGCACAACGGGGGTGAGCTGTCAACTCGTGAGTAAAAAAATATCACAAGGTAGAAATCGAACACATAACGATCTACCTAAGTGTTGGATATGTATTCCCTAGAGGCCATTATTGTATATGTATACATATGAATGCTTGGACATATATATGTACAGGACAATCTTGCTCGATATGATATTATGCTATATGGTTTGTCTTTATCTTAACATGTGCGTCTGTCTTATTTGTTATTACATATCATTTATACATGTTGATAAAGCCCGTAGGATCATTGCTTGACTACCTGCGTTGTGATGGCGATCATACTTTTGGGAGCGGGGTAGTCGATAAGCACATCCTTAAAAGGTCCCTAGTCATGGGAGTATCGAGACTGGCATCGATATTCCGGAGTAGACTGGTGTATACGTTTTTAGACCCCGACGAGGGGAGGTGGTTGGTCCCACAACCATTGGTGTGATCACCTAAGATTGTATACAGATGCTCACTGAGGGTGAGTACACTGAACGGACTCGCCGAGAACTTCTAGATGGTACTATACCTATCGTCAGATGGAAGTTCTCAGGTAACATGAGTACAGGTTAGTCTTCAAACATGGGATCGTCATTTGTCTCGTGTGAGTTCCCACCGTGCTTTGATCACTACCCTACCACGGCTCTACTGAATCGTGCAAACAGATTTTGGTTGTGTACAGTCCCGAACCACATGGAGGCAGTGAGTGATTATTGGGGATTCGTCTCTCCTGGTATAGAAAGTTGATATCGCACTGTGTTCGATTGGTCAGGACCATAAGACCTTGGCCAAGACAGTTGGGATTTGCTGATAGGTTGATTAGTAGTTTTCCGGATTGGTCCTGAGCCACATCAGCACAAATTATCGGGTTATTAAGGTTTGACGTTTACCACCCCTAGACCCGGTATACGATATTCTCAGACGAAGAAACCGGACTGTACGGAGATTGTCACGGATAGGCTCAGTAGAGATCCGGATGAGTTTGCTCGTCGTCCTTCCTTTTCGACAGGTATCTGGGTAGCCGTTACGTACAGCTAGTGACGCTGACGTGCTTGTGATTATGGATTTATCCAGTAACTTACTGCCAGCATACTGTCGAGTCTTTAGAGTCCAACACAGAGGGTTTCCCTGGTTCAGAAGAAATGATGTAGTAGCCGTATTGGATATATGCAGAGTTTCGATTGATTGATGATACTATGTATCCGGACTTTCGATCGGACAGTTGATAATACTTGCCGGCTCGGGATTGAGCCGGATTATTAAATATGGTTTTGATTTAATAATTTACATATATATATTTCGATATGTATATTCTAGTATTATATTCTTTTTGTTATTCTATCTCTTTGGGCATTCGTGTTTTTATGCGAATGCAGGTATATATATACAATAGACTGTAATCCGTATTTTTTACGGAAAACGTTCTAGAAGGTGGACACCTCATTATGTATTTTCCCATTTATCTTTAAATGGAAATGAGGTGTAAAGTGCGGTGATGGAGTATGGTGAGAACCATGCCTCAATAGTGTCGACAAATGAATTTTTAATTCATTTGTGCAAACTATTGAAACATAGTTGCTTTAAAATATTATGGATATTGTTATACAAAACTAGTGTGAGGATTTTCTCTCACATAAGAGCTTCATTATTTTTGAGAGCTCACCTTTTGCTTCACTCCCTCTCCTTCTCTTGAGCTCCTCCACCTTCAAGTTCAACCTCTTCTCTACCTTCTCATGAGTTGAGAATCAAGAGAGGAAGTGAGATAGAAACACATAGAACCTTAGACTACATCCTAAATCACTTAGATTAGCAATCAAAGTTTTCTAGTTGCTTCATTTGAAACTTTGAGTGGAGCTAGAGCCATAGATCACAACTCTCGGGTGGATCATCCTCGGCGGAGGGAGACGAACGATCAAGCTTGATCACGGAGTAACGGTGAATAAAATCTAACGGTGAATAAAATCCTAAGAATTTTTGGGATTCAAAGATTCAGAAAAGAACCATATCCAAAAGAAAACAAAAGGAAAAAGAACCTATAAAAAACTTAGTTCTTTAAAAACTCAGCCCGAAATCCTCAAAAATAGTGATTTTGGTAAGCGTTAATGGTCAAAATACCATTGAAAGATATTTAACCTCTCTGAAAACATTAACAAAGATTAAATCTCTATAAAAAAAAGCGTCCCACGTGCTTCCCACGTGGACGCCCTTTTAACAGCGCCTAGCGCCTCACGTGAAAAACACGCGGGCGCCCAAAACAGAAGGCCATCGCCTCACGTGAAACACACGTGGGTGCTGAATAAAAGTGCTCAGCACTCCATATACAGCCGAAGACAGCTAAGTGCTTAGCACTGATTGGGCAGTGCCGCACGTGCTCCTTACGTAGGCGCCCTATAAAAAGTGCTTAGCACTTCATATGTAGCCGAAATGGCTGAGTGCTTAGCACTAATTGGGCAGCGCCCAACGCCACACGTGCACCTCATATGGACGCCATAAGAAGTGCTTAGCACTTCACATTTAGTCAAAACGACTAAAGTGTTCAACACTTATTGCGCAGCGCCCATGACTGAATGCTTCACGTGACATACATGTGAGCATCAGAGATCAAATAAGTGCTAAGCACTCTTACATAAAAGAAAATAGCTGAACAAACAGAGCTTAAATAAGTGCATAGCATTTTTGAATAAAAAAAACTAAGTAGACTAAGCCCAAATTAGCTAAGTCTCTGAAGTTTTCTTGCAGCTAAGCCCAAATGCTCTTTTGCTGGATCTTAAGTAAAAATGATCCTAAAATGTTGTTAAGTTGATCTTAGTCTCAAATAATACTAACACATCCTTAGCAAGAACAAACTTAGCTCAAATGCTCATCTATAGATTTAAGTTGATCTTAATCTCAAACTAGATTAACGATCTTTAAAGAAAACAAAAATATTTCTGAACTGAAGGAATATAAAACCTAAGTTCAAAACCCCATCAAGCAAATTCTTGACCCAAACCCAAATCTAAAATATATGGATTTGGACTGATCTATGTCCTACGGGCGACGACATAAACTAGTCTTCGTATATAATCCACGGACAACCTAAAAAAACAAAAAACACACGACACGAAGTAAATTGCTGGAGCAGGAGAAAGTGGTTATCGCAACGCAGTAACGTAATTAACTGCAGGGGCTTGCGTCTGCAGGGAAGAGTGTCCCCACAATCAAAACCCCCTCAAAAATGAGGAGGGATCTGATAAAGTCTGCTACAACGGTCGCATCTGTCCAAACCTCCAATACATGGTGCCATAAATCAACTTGGTATATTCGGAGAGGTGGATGGAGAAGTCCAAATGGCATTTGCCTCCCAAAATTCAGCCCAGACGTCCCAACGCCTCAGTCTCTGTTTTTCGACGGTGAACAGATTCTGGCACGCCCGGTGGGACCTTTTTCTCTTTCCACTCCACACTTCGTGTATCGTGTTTTACGAACGAAATCGCGGTTCGCTATGGTTGCTCTTAGATTTGAGGTACTAAAACTTGGTGTCTTACTCCTATGCAGAGAAAAATCGATGGCTTCCAACTGCACCTCTTGCCACAGCAACTCTCGCTCCACCCCAACTGGAGGAGTGACATACGGGCCCAACGCGGCCTCTATCTTTGCAATACCTGTGGAGCAAGTAACACAAGCCACTACTGGACTATTCTTCAGGACCATGTTCCCACCAGTGAGTGTCGGTGCCTCACCGCCGTAGGAGGAAGCTCCCAAGTGGTCGGCCTTCGATCGACTGGTGACCACAACGGCCCCTCTCAATGGGCCGTCCAAATTTGGTGTCTCAGTCTTCAACAGGTTGAACAAAAGCCCGAACGGGCCTGCAAAGAGGCTCATAATACCTGAAGGGGCTGCCCCAAAATGGATAGCCTTCCCAACTCCTCCTACGGGTGAAGCCGTCAAAATCGCTTCCCCCATTAGAAGATCGGTCTTTGAAAGATTGGTCGTTCCTCCCCAAACTCCAATCAGGACGTCGGTCTTTAACAGGCTGACACCACCAACAACCCCTCAGCAAAGCCGGGGGCATGAGAAGCCGCTTCCAAAACTGAAGCGATCCCTTTTGCAAGACACGCTCTACGTCATCACTGGCGCCGAGTGAGAAAAGCTGAGGGCAACTCCCCTCTAGACTTACCCCACCAGCTCCAATGGTAGAAGTTGACGCTGTTGTTCCAACCGGGACAGCTTTGATCTGCTCAGGAGGGTGCGCAGGAACTCTCCAACGGCGGTGCTAAAGAAATCGGCCCCGTCTGCAGAAGCCACAGTGCAGGCAAAGACGGAGCAGCCCCATCAGCGGACCTCCTCGCAAATTCACAGGGTCTGGCAGAAAGTCCAGAACTCTGCGATCAACAAAGATTACTCTCCTTGGCTGAAGAAATTGAAAATTCGGCAAGAAAAAAGACCACCCCTATGTCATATAGAGAGGAACTTCTTCTATGCAGGTGTCTGTTACAACGGTTCCTTCAACTTCAACCTCCCACAAAAGGACGAGGCTAGAGAAAATCCCACTGCTGGTGGAAAATTCCAAAGGCGATGGATCCAAACGCCCCAAGTCTGAGGGCATGATCGTACATATGGTCCACATGGCTGTACCCTCATAAAAAAAGAATGGGGGAAAATTCCTCACTATTCAAGTCTCACGTGTTAAACACGTGAGCACATATGTACAAAAGCATATAGACGCTGCACTTAAAAACAAATAGGCTAAAAGAGCCACACGTATTAAACACGTGAGCGCCTATATGCAAAGCATATAGGCGCTGCAATCAAATAATTGGCAAGCCAAACAGGCCCACGTGTTAAACACGCGAGAGTTTATATGCATATGAGCGCTGAAAATAAAGCATGCTAAAACCCATGCTAGGGGTCATGTGTTAAACACGTGAGTTCTCCTGCTGCACTCTTTGGCAAGATAGAATTAAATTCTATGTGATAGAATTAAATTCTATTTGGGAAATATTTTTCCTGATCTTTCTAATACGGAAAGATTCTTCTCTAACAGAGAATTTTGGATTTAAAATCCAATTGTGATAAAATATCACCAATCAAACCACCTGATAGAATTAAATTCTATGTGGGAAATATCTTCTTGATCTTTCTCAAACTAGAAAGATCTTCTCTGTTAAATAGAGGACGCTTGGATCAAAGATCCAACGGTAATTATAAAATCACCACCCGATCATCTGATAGAATAAAATTCTATCTTAGGAAAATATTTTCCTAATTTTGTTAAATTAACAAAATATTCATAGGAAAATATTTCTTAATCTTGTTAAACAAACAAGAAATCTTTTCTGTTAAACAGAGAGCCTTTGGATTGAAAATCCAACGGTGAATAAAATTCACCAATTAATCTTCATGATCTCTCAATGAGAGATTTTTTTAACAGGCTGATTTTCCCTCTTATCCTATAAATAGGAGCAAAGAGATTAAATCTAAAGATACATAGAACTCCCCACAAGCTTCTGCAAAAAAAATATATACAGTGAGCTCTTGAAAAAGAAAGAGAATTTAATTCTCAAAGAAAACTTGCCTCGTTGAAACTGTTAGTTATATGTATGCCCTAGAGGCCATTACTGTACATTGGATGTATATTGTAGTGGATGCTGGGACATATATAGGTAGGACTTTCTTGCTCGACATGATAGTATGCTATCTGGTTGCTCTTTATCTTAACATGTAAACTCTCTGTCTCTCTGATTACATGTTGATAAAGCCCTTAGGATGTGTACTCGACTTCCAGGACTATGATGAAGATCATACTAGTGGGGCCTGGGTAGTCAATGAGTACATCCTTCATTGTTCCTAGTCGTGGGAATATCGAGACGGGGCATCGATATTCCAGAGTAAACTAGCGTATATCTTCTCGACCCATGTGATGGGCGATGGATGATCCCATATCCATTGGTGTTTGAAATCAGAGATGGTATGCGGGTGCTCAGTGGAGACTGGGTACACTGAACGGACTCGCCGAGAACTCCCAGATGGTATTATACCTCACGTCAGATGGCAGTTCTCTGGTGACACTGGTACAGCTTAGTCTGTTGACCCGAGATCGTCATAGAGTCTTGTGTGTCTCCCACTGTGCTTTGATTTCCACCCTACCACGGCTCTACTGAGTCGTGCAAACAGGTGGTTTTTGGGTACAGTCCCGATTCACATGGAGGCAATGAGCGATAGGAGGGGATTCGTCTCTCCCGGTATTGGGGGTTGATGTTGCGCTATACTCGACTGGCCATAACAGGAAATCCCTGGCCAGGGTTGCTGTGATGTACTGGTAAGAGTTATCGGTAGTTTCACGATTGTCATGGACCTCACGTCGGCATGACTTATCGAGCTATTGGGGTATGACGTTTACCACCCCTAGGTGAGATATGCGACATATCAGACGAACAGACCGGACTGTACGGTAAGTGTTACTGGTTGGATTCACAGGAGTGTGAGCGGGCTTGCTCGTCGATCTTCTGATCGCTCAATACCCGGGTGGCCGTTACGTTTAGCAGACCGCTTGCGGCTTGTGGGTGTTTGATATGATCATCATCTGCTGCCGGCGTATTGACGAGTCTTTAGAGTCCTACACAGAGGTTTCCTGGCTCAAGCGAAACGAAATGGGAGCGCATATGGGATATGTGCGGGACCGAGAATAATGCGTGTATGTGATACCGTATTCCATTCTCGCGATGAATGTATCGATTGGTTATATGCGATATAACCTAGTTGTCGAATCAAGGATTGATTTGATAAGCCGATACATAGGATACTAGTCGGTTATATGCGATATGACCGGATCGTTAAATCAAGTGTTGATTTAATGATTTAATGTATAATTATATATTTGATATATTACTTTGCATTAACTAGTATTGGTTCACTTTAAATGGATTTTCTCACTTGAATATCACAAGTTGTATATGTGATATACTTTTGTGCACTTGATTGTATCATGTTTGATGATACATGTTTACTTGGTTAAGTGTAAAGAATTAAACCATGGTTAAGTTAATGATTAGGGTTTTCTTTTTCCTTACTTATTTATTTATTTATTTATTTTTGGAAAAGATAAGAAATGAATGGTGGCTATGTTTGTTTTTAGTTGAAGATTCATGAAGCATTGACTAAGTCACCATTCTTGTCTCATGCTTAACCCTAACCATTTACACTAACCCTAGTTCATTCTCTACACTTAACCAAGGGTTAGTATATGATAAGTATTTTTTTCTTTTCTATTATTATAAACTTATCATATTCATCTTCATCTTCTTCTTCATCTTGAACAAGAAGAAAACCTAGCCACCATCAATGGCAACTAGTGAAAATGAGTGAGAAATCCAATTCTAAAGTGAACCCACCTCCTATTTCTTCATCCTCTACCTCTTGCCAAGTAGTATAGGATGTTTTCTTCACAAGTTTCATGACTTGGTGAAGTGGGAGCTTGATCTTGTGATGCCTCGACGTAGATCATCTTCGGCATCGAAGCCGACGACGAAGCCCGCCCATTTCTTCGATGGAGCCGATGCTAGAGTCCGGGATCCGATTTGGACAGCGGAGGGACATCGTCGCGGAGTTTAGGAAGTGGTGGACCGGATCTATAAAGGTTGTAGCCCCTTTCTTTTTAACTTAAAGTCGTTAACTTGCATTGCATAGCCTATAAATCTAGTTAACGATCCGTATTAGGGTTTGTAGGCACATGTAAAATTTGAATTAGCCATGTTTGATGCCTTGTGAGAATTCATTAGTGTTCCTAGGAACCCTACAGTGGTATCAGAGCCTAGCTAGAGCCTTAGGCGATGCGTAGACGAAGTTAGAAATCCGATCGAACCGAAACCCTAAAACCTAATATTGCTCTCTGTACATTTTTCAAATTTGTGGATTTTTGTATATTAAAAATATGCAGAAAAATCAGCAGGGAATCCTAAGAATTACTGTGCAACACGTGTCCATGATTCATCAATAGTGCGGCGGAACCGCGGCAGAAGCAAGGCTTCTGCGGCGGTTCCGCGGCCGTATTGTCACAGTGCCCAATACTTTTTGCACAGTAATTCCTATTTTCTGGTACTGGATTTTCTGGGATTTTTTAATATTTATTCAAGAGTTGAATTTTCTGGGTTGTATTGGGGACTCGGTGTATCGATCGGATTGTCTAATTTTGTCTGTGTGTTTTTCCGGGTAATTTTAGAATATGTTAAAAAGTTCGACCGGACATAAATACCCACCTTTTCCCCTGCCGGAAAATTTCCAAGTGTTGGATTTTTCCGTGGTTTAAGGACGTTCTGAGTAGTGCAGGTAACGCGATGGTCCCTCTAGAAGACAACAAACCTTAACTCGATTATGTGACCGTCTTGAACTGCCCTTTGAACCTTAGGGTTTGGGGCAGTACGGCGTGCCACATGTGAGGCGTTGGCTTGACCCTTCTACGGCTGGACCGTTGGTACTGAGGCATGAAGTGAATGTCTTTGAACTTATTTCATTCGGTTGATCGGAAAAACTTGGGTGTTCGATTGTTCGATCAGAAAGGTTAACATTTTCTATCTTATCCGGAATGTGATACAACAATTGGAATTCACAAGCAGTTATGAGATAACTGAATGAATGTTATAAATCTAGCGGTTTAGTCTCACTCGATCGGTTGCCACGGAATTTTGATGTGATCAAAAGTCCGTCGCAATCACGTAGCGTACGCGGATGCTCGCCGGGTAAACTTAATAGACTGCTACACCCCATAGCCCCAACCAAGTGACTGTAGGAGAACCCCGTCTCCGAAAGCATCCGTTCGGGTGCTCGCGGCAGCGGTGTTCCGCCTTGGAGCACTTCGTCGACGGCATCGAGGGTGCGGCTGCCTACTAAAGTTTGCGACGAGCATTCGATCAGGATGTCGGGAATCCTGTTGAATTGCCCGACTTTATATTGAAAAGTGTTTTCGATTTTGAGACTAAAATGCGGGGTTTATAATTGTTAGGCATGTGATGTCTAAGTATTTCATTTGATTAGGCATGCGATGTCTAAAGAGATTGCGGATTCCAACTGTTGTAGTTTTAAACTTTCTTTTCTGTGACCGTAAGTGTAATATGTGATATCGCCGGTTTCGTTGCTATATGTCAACGACAATTGGGATGCGCATATTTACTTACGTTGATGACATGTGATGTTATGTGTTGCTGGATATGTTATATTGGATCGTCGTGTTTGAATAGCCGGGGGTTTTTTATGTGAGATGAGTGTTTTTCATTTTCATTCATGTAAAAACTTGTATGTAATATTCTTTTATTGGGGCACTTCCAGGTTGCGGATGATGTTACCTTTTGTATATTATTTACTTTTCCGCATTAGGATAGACCCAAGGAGGGGAGCACAAGTAACCGGGTTCTAGGGTCCAGTGGGAGACCATCTCGAGGAGTCGAGTCCGGGTCTCCTAACCCTAGAATTGGTAGGGTTGCTTGCCGCTCTCGTAGGGGTCTAGGGGTGTGGGATTGGCTATTCATCATGACCGTGGAATCCGTGTTTTATACTGGCTCGTACTGAAAACACGGACGTCCTAGTATATCCAATATTTCATATGATATTTTCTGCTGCGTTATCTGTGATGTGATCATGTGATGTTCTGTGATAGATATAGTATATAGTATATATGATATATTATATAAACGTTGCTTATGTTTTACACCCGCGCTAGCCCTTCCCCGCTCTGCCGTTAGTTACCTAACCTAACGGTGCAGACGGGACATCGAGGCGAATGCGGATGGCATAAGCGTACGTTATATTTATCTGTGATGTTTAGGTGGACTTAAATGATGGGATATTCATTAATGAGATTAATGAAAGAAAATAAACCTAATTGATGTTGTGGAATCGAATTTCAAAAATAAAACAGGTAGCTACAGTTCTTACTTTGCATCGCGGTGTTCCTTGTAGAACATCCTGCACCTTATTCGATGAGGAAAGGACTGAGATCCCTTCACCGGGAGTAACTCCTTTAGCAATAGCTGGCAGATGCTACACACTCGGTTTGTCTTTTGATTGCTTCTATAGTTTCTGCTTTGCACAGTGATATATATGATATATCCCGCACCTCATTCGACGAGGAAAGGGCCGACGATCCCTTCACCGGGAGTGACCCCTTTAGCAAAACTGGAAAAGCTTCAAAAACATTCCATTTAAAAACCATTTGATTCCGCAACGAGATCAAGTTCAAAGCGTTGAGGGTTTTCTTAAAAACCATTCGCAACCCTCCGTCATTTTAGGAAGTAGAGTACTTAGTATTCGTGCTACGTTTGTCGACCATAGCCGAGGCGTAGTGTGCGGTAGCTAAGTGATGTCTTCCTACACAGCATATGATGCGATTAGTTAGGACAGTCATGTGGCTTTGTTGACCTTAGCCAAGGGTCATATGGGTGGGTCTAATTAATCACGAAATGACGGGTAGAACTTGACTAGTGCTTATGATTTGTTGACCTTAGCCAAGGTCATAGGTGCTAGGGGTAAAAATCAATATCGGGAATTTCAAGTGTTGAAATTTGCAATGAGATTGCATACCTTCTATGAGATAGTTGGATCCCGATACCCACTGCGAGTAAGAGTTACTCCTGGGAGAGTTTTGCACTTTGAAATTAGCCGATCAAGTAGGTGTCTAGAAAGCTGTCAACGGGGTTACGCCTCTGGGAAAACGAGGTTTACTGTAATTAGGTCCGTACGAAAGCACGGGGAACCTCCCTCAAAGTACCGACACTGGCCTGGCTGAAAGATTGGCGAACTTGTAGAGTGTAATTAATCCCGGCTAGTCTTTCCTTTTAAGGTTTGAAGGAAGATTTGATAAAAACAGTGGGAGCCATCCTGATTAGATAAAATATATAACCAATCTAATTTTGTAAGAGCGCACGCAGAGTGTTTTCTTCTCTCTCTCTCCTGGTAGCGACCATATCACGCCTTAATCAAGATAATAAAATGGATGTATTGACCGAACCCGCTTGTTATACTGAGCTGGGGGAACGTTGGTCCCGCTCCAACTTGTAATCGTTATAAGACAGAGCAGGAAATAGGGGAATACCAGGATTCCCATGCCGCCCAAACGAAGAAAGTGCATGAGATGCATCTCCTTCGGGTGTGTTCATTATAAAGAACCGTTTCTCAGTATCCTCTGCATCCTGGGTATCTGATACCGGATCAGGATCCCAGATATGTAATCTGTTACATAGGGCTACAAAAGGGTAGAAAAACTGAGAACGGGTGATAAGTTTCATGAGACAGAAAACGGGGCAAGTGTTGCAGCCAAGTCTGTTGGTCACTGTCACCCTGTATTACCAATACATTGATTCTGAACGAATGCTATTAGATACCGAACCTGATATACAAAATCATATCCATCTCTTTATTTATTAAAGAAATAATAAAATTTTGTATTGATGGATAATGTTTTGAACATTTCCTATATCAAAAGTTGATCGGTTCAGGCACGTTATCTAAAAGCATTAACGTTCTAAATCAAACTACAGTTCCTCGTATACAGAACACACACAAGAGGAAGAGTTCAGAAATGAACGAATCATTCTTGAGGCATTGTAGACTAGGTCATATCAATGCGACCCGACTGGCTGAAGTTACATTTTAGATGCATATTTAAATCAGTTTGAATTTACATCTTGTGAAACTTGCCAGTCATGTCACAAAGATAAGATGACCATAGCTCTGTTTATTGGAAACAGAAAGAGTTAGTAAACTCTTGGGACTGATACATGATGATGTATGTAAGGTCTCCTGTCTACACATGCCAGGAATGGTTCTTTATACTTCATTATATTCTCTGATAATCTCTCAAGATTCAGACATATGTTCCTGTTGAAACACAAGTTCGAACCTTTTGAGATATTCACAGAATATAAGTTAGAAGTAGAGAACCAATACGGGTATAAGTATTATGTCCTATAATAAGATCAGGGAGGAGAATACTTGTGCATGGCATTCCTGGAACATTCTAAAGGAGAATGAGATTCTCTCTCCGTATTAGTCCTCTGAATACACCACAGCACAACGGTGTATCAGGGCGGAGCAATCGCACAATATTAGATATGGTGTGCTCTATGATGAGTATTACCGAGTTACCTATTTCCTTTTGGGATTATGCGCTTGAGAAGCTGCGTACCTATTGAATTAGGTTCGAATCAGATCACTGCCTACCATTCCATATGAGATATGGTATGGGAAGAGCTCATATCTTAAGTTGGTTAAGATTTGGGGTTGTCCGGCCTATGTCAAAAGCAAAATCCGGACAAGATCGTGGCAAGGTCAGTTCTGTAGAACTGGAAAGGTTCCAGATATACAAAACTGCAGCTGATGATTTGACAGAACCAAAGGATTCAATAGTTCCCGACGAACCTCAGCCTCTCCGCCGATCTAGCAGGGTTCCTCACCTGCTTGAGAGATACTTCGGTTTCTCGATGACAGTGGGAGCAAGGATTGCATCATGAGATGATGACCCAACTAGATTCGAGCAGGCCATCAAGAGTAGGGACTCTGTAAGAATGGCTGGATGCTTTGCAATCTGAGATGGAATACATGTACACCAACAAAGTATGGACTTTAGTTGCGATATCTGAAGGGTTAAATCCCCATCGGGAGCAAGTATATCTTGAGAAGATTACTTGGTGTAGATGGAAAAGTTGAGACTTTCAAAGCTAGACTTGTTAAAGGTTTTAGTCATCAACCAGGCACGGATAATGATGAAACCTTTTCCAGGGAATATGCTTAAGTCCATCCAGATCCTACTTGCCACGGCTACATACCATAACTACGATATCTGGTGGTTGGGTGCCATGACTACTTTTCTAAATAATGATTTAGAAGAGAACGTCTATAAGAACACAGCCAGAGGGCTTCGTAAACAGTGGGAGCAGCGGAAACGTGTGCAAGTTGCTTTACATAATGAAGCAGGCATCGCGGAGTTGGAACGTCTGTTTTGATGTGATAGTCAAAGTGTTTGACTTCATCAAAATGGTAGACGAACCTTGTATATACAAAAAGGTAGTAGAGAGTAAGGTGGCCATCTTCGTATTGTACGTAGACAACATACTCTTGATTGGAAAAGAGTTTCCTATACTACGATCGGTCAATCTCCTATTATCACATGGATTCTCCAAATAGGATAAAGGTGATACCTTCTCGATCCTAGGGAGAATCGTTGGAAAGGTTCCAGAGTGATAAGGACGACTGAATGTCAGTCGCAGGCATTGTCTTTACCCTCGGTAAAAGGACGGTATGTTGGAAAAGTTCCAAGCTAGATACCGTGGCAAACTAGACGATAAAGGCTGGTAACATCGCTATTAATGATACTACCAAAGAGGCAGTTTGGGTGTATATTGGTTCATAAGATGAACTAGGTTCCTACCATTGTATGACAATGGAACTATGGCTTTGGCCAAGGAACCCTGGTCCCATCAGTGACCCAGACATATTCTGAGGCAGCATCACCTGATCATGGAGATAGTTGATCTCCAGAGTGATCGAGGTTAGGAGAGTAGACTCAGAGGACAACACGGCGGATCCACTCACGAAGGCCTTTTCCCAAAGAGAGACTTTTAGGGGATGGTTGAGTATTAGATACTACAACTACTGCTACAGATGGCTCTAGTGCAAGTGGGAGATTGTTAGTTATATGTATGCCCTAGAGGCCATTACTGTACATTGGATGTATATTGTAGTGGATGCTGGGACATATATAGGTAGGACTTTCTTGCTCGACATGATAGTATGCTATCTGGTTGCTCTTTATCTTAACATGTATACTCTCTGTCTCTCTGATTACATGTTGATAAAGCCCTTAGGATGTGTACTCGACTTCCAGGACTATGATGAAGATCATACTAGTGGGGCCTGGGTAGTCAATGAGTACATCCTTCATTGTTCTTAATCGTGGGAATATCGAGACGGGGCATCGATATTCCAGAGTAGACTAGCGTATATCTTCTCGACCCATGTGATGGGCGATGGATGATCCCATATCCATTGGTGTTTGACATCAGAGATGGTATGCGGGTGCTCAGTGGAGACTGGGTATACTGAACGGACTCGCCGAGAACTCCCAGATGGTATTATACCTCACGTCAGATGGCAGTTCTCTGGTGACACTGGTACAGCTTAGTCTGTTGACCCGAGATCGTCATAGAGTCTTGTGTGTCTCCCATTGTGCTTTGATTTCCACCCTACCATGGCTCTACTGAGTCGTGCAAACAGGTGGTTTTTGGGTACAGTCCCGATTCACATGGAGGCAATGAGCGATAGGAGGGGATTCGTCTCTCCCGGTATTGGGGGTTGATGTTGCGCTATGCTCGACTGGCCATAACAGGAAATCCCTGGCCAGGGTTGCTGTGATGTACTGGTAAGAGTTATCGGTAGTTTCACGATTGTCATGGACCTCACGTCGGCATGACTTATCGAGCTATTGGGGTCTGACGTTTACCACCCCTAGGTGAGATATGCGACATATCAGACGAACAGACCGGACTGTACGGTAAGTGTTACTGGTTGGATTCACAGGAGTGTGAGCGGGCTTGCTCGTCGATCTTCTGATCGCTCAATACCCGGGTGGCCGTTACGTTTAGCAGACCGCTTGCGGCTTGTGGGTGTTTGATATGATCATCATCTGCTGCCGGCGTATTGACGAGTCTTTAGAGTCCTACACAGAGGTTTCCTGGCTCAAGCGAAACGAAATGGGAGCGCATATGGGATATGTGCGGGACCGAGAATAATGCGTGTATGTGATACCGTATTCCATTCTCGCGATGAATGTATCGATTGGTTATATGCGATATAACCTAGTTGTCGAATCAAGGATTGATTCGATAAGCCGATACATAGGATACTAGTCGGTTATATGCGATATGACCGGATCGTTAAATCAAGTGTTGATTTAATGATTTAATGTATAATTATATATTTGATATATTACTTTGCATTAACTAGTATTGGTTCACTTTAAATGGATTTTCTCACTTGAATATCACAAGTTGTATATGTGATATACTTTTGTGCACTTGATTGTATCATGTTTGATGATACATGTTTACTTGGTTAAGTGTAAAGAATTAAACCATGGTTAAGTTAATGATTAGGGTTTTCTTTTTCCTTATTTATTTATTTATTTATTTATTTTTGGAAAAGATAAGAAATGAATGGTGGCTATGTTTGTTTTTAGTTGAAGATTCATGAAGCATTGACTAAGTCACCATTCTTGTCTCATGCTTAACCCTAACCATTTACACAAACCCTAGTTCATTCTCTACACTTAACCAAGGGTTAGTATATGATAAGTATTTTTTTCTTTTCTATTATTATAAACTTATCATATTCATCTTGAACAAGAAGAAAACCTAGCCACCATCAATGGCAACTAGTGAAAATGAGTGAGAAATCCAATTCTAAAGTGAACCCACCTCCTATTTCTTCATCCTCTACCTCTTGCCAAGTAGTATAGGATGTTTTCTTCACAAGTTTCATGACTTGGTGAAGTGGGAGCTTGATCTTGTGATGCCTCGACGTAGATCATCTTCGGCATCGAAGCCGACGACCAAGCCCGCCCATTTCTTCGATGGAGCCGATGCTAGAGTCCGGGATCCGATTTGGACAGCGGAGGGACATCGTCGCGGAGTTTAGGAAGTGGTGGACCGGATCTACAAAGGTTGTAGCCCCTTTCTTTTTAACTTAAAGTCGTTAACTTGCATCGCATAGCCTATAAATCTAGTTA
Source organism: Agapanthus africanus (assembly GCA_030015575.1). Classification (NCBI taxonomy): domain Eukaryota; kingdom Viridiplantae; phylum Streptophyta; class Magnoliopsida; order Asparagales; family Amaryllidaceae; genus Agapanthus; species Agapanthus africanus. The sequence continues at coordinate 426,847,566 of CM057349.1, forward strand.
ACGATCCGTATTAGGGTTTGTAGGCACATGTAAAATTTGAATTAGCCATGTTTGATGCCTTGTGAGACTTCATTAGTGTGCCTAGGAACCCTACAGAAACCCTAGGTAAAGAAACACAGAGATCATATTATCTCCCCTTTGCCTCTCTAAAAGTTTAACCCTTCATATAAGAACTCAGTTCTTTCTCTGGTTGAGATTTGCAAAAGCAAATCTCCTCACAACTTGAGAATTTAATTCTCATCAGTGAGATTCTATTTCTGCAGATTCAAAACTTAGAGGAGAAGAACGAAATTAAAAAGAAAGAACAGGAACATATGGGAATTTAAATCCTCCAAAAAAAATTAGGGTTTAACCCTACATAAAGAACTTGGTTCTTAGAAAAGTGAAAAAGAACTCAGTTTTTTAGTACAAACGACAATGATGGTCCAAGATCTTCAAAACTGAAATCTTGATGATCTTCAATGACTAAAAATGTCATTAACAGAGATCAATATCTCTAAGAAAACACAAGAACAACTTGGTGACTCGATTGGTGCTTAGCACCATTTTGAAGCCTCACGTGTTTCCCACGAGAAGCGCTAAAAAAAACAAACAAAAAGAATAGCCAAAACTGCTTCACGTGTTTCTCACGTGAGCGCCTAAAGAGCAAAGAAAAACTTCTTTGTCAATTAGGCAGCCGCCCAAAAAGGAAGCAGTCACGTGAAATGCACGTGAGCTCTATTCAAGTGCTTAGCACTTCTGTAAAAAGAGGGAAATGAACAAATAAACCACAGCACTCACGTGCTTCCCACGTGAGTATCATGCAGAGTGCTCAGCATTCCATGATTAGTCAAAAATGACTAAAAAACACTCACATCTGAGCGTCTCACGTGTTTCACACGTGAGTACCACAGGACTCTAGTGCTTAGCACTAATCCAGCACCCTATGTGTTTCACACATAAGAGTTGTATGTCCCGGTGCTCAGCATTGTTGGGTAATTATGGAAATTCAATCTCAGCCCAAAACTGGCTAAGTTTCTTGAGGTAAAACCCTTTTGTTTTTTTTAAATCAATCGAGCCCATATACTCTTGATTTCCAAGGTCTCAAATATGACAAAAAATTCTTAAGTCCACAACAACCCCTTTTCCTTCAAATAAGGGATTTGGTTTAAGGGTACGTCTCTTCACACCTCTGATACATGTCGTTGTAATTCCTCAACGTCTTCAGAGAGGTGGCGGGTCCCGACGACCAACAACTTCTTTCGTTGATGCACTTTCAAACTGACGTGCACGCCTCAAATCGGATAATGCCACAAATTGGACACATTCCATACCACTATTGTTCACTTCGTCACGTAACAAATACACATGCGCGCAAGATGGATAATGGACTGAAATGTCCTTAAACTAATATTCGCCTCCAAAATGGTGATAAAAGACTGAAACGTCCTTAAATTAACATTTCGTCTCAAACATGGCGATAATGAACCGCGATGTCCTTAAACTAAAATAATCGAGCCTAAATGATCATATGTTTAAGCTGATCTTAATCTCAAACCAGATTAATGATCCTTAAATTAACCCAAACCTAAATCTAAAAATATACGGATTTGGGCTAGTCCACGCCCTACGGGCGACAACATAAATTAGTCTCCGTATACAATCCATGGGCAACCAAAACAGAAACAAAACACACGACACGAAGTGAACTTCTGGAGCAGGAGGAAGTGGTTATCGCGATGCGGTAACGTAATTAACTATAGGGGCTTGCGCCTGCAGGGAAGAGCGTCCCTACAATTAAAAACCCCTCATAAAATGAGGGGGAATCTGATGAAGTCACGCTACAACAGCCGTGTCTGTCCAAACCTCCGATATATGGTGCCATAAATCAACTTGGCATCTTCGGAGAGGTGGATGGATAAATCCAAATAGCATCTGCCCCCAGAATTTTGTCCAGACGTTTCAACGTCCCGGTCCGTCTTCCGGCAGTGAACAGATTCCGGCACGCCCGATGGAACATTTTCCTCTTTCTACTCCATACTTCGTGTGTCGTGTGTCGCGAACAAAATCGCGGTTTGTTATGGTTGCCCTTAGATTTGAGATACTAAGATTTGGTGTCTTGTTCCTGTGCAGAAGAAGAAACATCAATGGTTTCCAACTGCAAGACTTGCAATAGCAACTCCCGCTCCACCCCAACTGGAGGAGTGAGTTATAAGCCCAACGCGGCCTCCATCTTTTCAATGCCGGTGGAGCAAGTGACTCAAGCCACTACCAGATTGTTCTTCGGGACCATGATCCTACCAACGAGTTTCAGCGCCCCAGCGCCGCAAGGAGAAGCTCCTAAGAAGTCGGTCTTCGATCGACTTGCAACCACAACGGCCCATCTCAACAGGTCATCCAAATCCGATGCCTCAGTCTTCAACAGGCTGAGTCAAAACTCAGACGTCTCAGTATTCAATAGGCTGAGCCAGAACCAAAACGATCTCGTAAAGAGGCTCGTCATACGACTCATACCTGAAGGGGCTGCCCCAAAACAGATAGCTCTCCCAACTCCTCCTGCAGGTAAAGCCGTCAAAAGCGCTTCCCCAATCAGAAGATCGATCTTCGGAAGATTGGCCGTTCCTTGGCAAACCCTACCAAGGACGTCAGTCTTCAATAAGCTGACACCAGCGACAGTCCCTCACCAAAGCCAGGGACATGAAGAAGCCGCTTCCAAAACTGAGGCGGTCACGTCTACAAGACACGCTCGACGTCGCCACTGGCGCCGGGTGAGAAAAGCTGGGGGAAACTCCCCCTCTGGACTTACTCCACCAGCTCTAATGGTGGAAATTGATACTGCTGTTCCAACCAGGAACAACTTTGATCTGCTTAGGAAGGTGCGAAAGAACTCTCCAATGGCGGTGCTAAAGAAATCGCCCCCGCCTGCAGAAACCACAGTGCTGGCAAAGCTAGAGCAGCCCCATTAACGGCTCTCCTCCCAAATTCATAGAGTCTGGTGAAAAGTCCAGGACTTCGTGATTGATCAAAACTACTCTTGTCGACCGAAGAAATCGAAGGCTCAGCAAGAGGAAGACCATCCCTCCACCATACAGTGAGAGACTTCTTCCATACGGGTGCCTGTTACAATGGCTCCTTCAACTTCGACCTCCCACAAAAGGTGGAGGCCCGAGAAAATCCCACCGCCTGCGGTAAATTCCAATGGCGATGGACCCAAACGCCCCAAGGCTGGGGGCATGATCGTACACACAGTTTACATGGCTTCCGGAAAGGAAGAAAGCCATGCTTCCGTGGCTTATCGACCGCAAACTCGGTCATTAACAAAAGCTCATGAGCAACAACAAAAGCTTCAGGAAATGCTGACCAAAATGGCAGCACTCACTGGACAGAAATAAAGTCCGGAACCGGCATCTGAACAGCGCCAAGAGCAGAAGACCGATACAGATTTCCTGCGAAGGGTGCTTGAAAGAAAGGATAAGTAAGCTGCTGAGCAGACTACCAACATAAAGCAGATGGCTCTTTTGTTCCAGGACATGGTTGGTGTTGGATATAGTGCCCTCAGAGTCAATTATTGGATCACAGGCACGTAGTTGCAATGATTGAGGGAGGACTTATACCGGTAGGACAGTCTTACTCGAGATGATAGTATGCTATCTGGTTTATTTTTATCATCATGTACTGCTTTAGGCGACCTTACTGGTCACTATTGCACGTTGATAGAGCCCCTAGGATTCTTTCTTGACTACCAGCAGTATGAGGGCGATCATATACGTGGGAGCTGGTAGTCTATAAGCACATCCTTAAAAGGTCCCTAGTTGTGGGAGTTTCGAGACAAGGCATCGATACTCCAGAGTAGACTAGTGTATACAGTCGAGACCCCGACGAGGGACGGTGGCCGGTCTCACAAGCCACTGGTGTCAGTTGGTTCACCTAAGATGTATACAGGTGCTCATTGGGTTATGAGTACACCGGACATGACTCGCCGGGAACCTGCTAGTTGGGATTATACCAGACGTCAGATAGCAGTTCCCTGGTGACATGTGTACAGGTTAGTTCATCGACCTGAGGATCGTCATTTGTCTCGTGTGAGTTCCCACTTTACTTTGATTACTACCCTACCACGCTCAAAGGAGACGTGCAAACAGGTTTTAGTTGGGTACAGTCCCGAGCCACATGGAGGCAGTGAGCGGATCTGCAGGGGTTCGTCTCTCCCGGTATTGGGGGTGAGGTCGCGCTGTGTTTAGGAGAGCCATTACACGAAGCCCTCGGCCGAGGCAGGAGATTTACTGGTAGGTATTCCAGTAGTATCTCAGGGTGTTCTGGGCTTCACTCCGACACGACTTGTACCGCTTTTGGGGGTCTGACTTTTACCAACCCCCTAAGCCCGCCATGCGATACTCATAGACGAACGGACCGGATTGTACGGATATTGTCACTGACAGGCTCAGTAGGGTGTCAGTATGAGTTCGCTCACAGACGTCCCTTTTGGTCAATAGCTGGTGGCCCGTCACGTATGGCTAATACCTCTGACGTGCTAGTGGTTAAATCCACAGCCATAGTATTGACGAGTCTTTAGAGTCCCCCCACACAGTTACTCAAGTTTCGGGCGAAACACTGTAGAGACCATATGAAGATATGGCAGGGTTCGATCAGATACGTGCGGTATTGCACGGATCGTGATCGGACGGATTTTACTAGCGGGCTTTGGTTTAAGCCAGATCCTAGTATTAGACAGTATAGATTTTGTCTCTTTGCATTTGTATTCAGTGGGAATACAAATGCGGGCATGTATATGCAGTAGCGGGGTTTTCCTGTAATTTATTACGGGATCAGTTTTCTGAAGTCGCCAGTTTGCATTTCGTTCCGGCCGGTTTTCCTTTGTTCCTTCGCGGCCGGACTTTCTGGTGGAGGGGGTTATTTGCAAGTGTGCAAATAACATTTTGTGGAGGGGTTTTCTTGCATTATGTGGCTTCATGATGAGATTCTTTTTTAGTCTCTTCCTTTGAATTAAATGAGATTTGAGTTGATTAGGATTAGATGTGACTTTGTTATCATTACTTTTGGGTTGTGGTCACCTTTCACCTTTTACTACACTCACCTCCCTTCTTGTTTATTCCTTGACTCCTCCATTTTGTTTAAGGGGCCGGCCACACTTGAAAGGGGGATGGAAAAATTCATTTTTGATGTGTGGCATTTTTCTTCATCTCATTCTTTGCAAGAAAATGATAGCTCCATTTTTCCAAAGCTCATTTTCTTTCTCCACCTCCACCTCCATGGCAACTTCATAAACCCCATGAGACAACATGTTCTACACTACACCTACAGTACCCTTGGACGCGTCGGCTTACCAACTTCGCGCCCGAGTTGCCTCGGTCCAGAGGTGGGAGCCCGTAAAAGAAATCGGCTACGTGGTGCCCTTTCCGACGAGGAGGTGACGAACGGAGATTCCGCGGGAGATTGGAGTGGAGACGAAGACCGAAGGACCCGGATCGCTTGGTATATCTCTCTACCCGTTCTTTAGTTAGCTAGTAGCTAGGTTAATGGCCCGATCCGGGTTAAAAGTGCGCGGTGGTGCCGGTTTGCAAGTTTCGCAAAGTTTTTCGTTTCCGCGTTTCCGGCGTCGGATCGACGGCCGGGCCGCCGCCGTGCACTTACATTGGTATCAGAGCCACGCCATTAACCTTGTCTAGCTTGCTCTAGTATGTTTAATGACTCGATCGAACAAAAATCCCAAAAACCGTATTTCGTGTGCATCAGATTTCTGTCGAAATTTTTGGGGCTCTAAAAATTTTTCAGGTTGTTGCAGAAATATGTACAGAGAATTATAAGAACACTGTAAAAATTTGGTGATCCAAACCTTCAACTGAGCCGCGGAACCGCGGCCATAACCCCACTTTGGCCGCGGTTCCGCCGCATAAATATAGCTTCACTTCAACAATTTTTTCCAGTGGGCTTCTGGGTTAAAAATAGGGTTTTTGGAATATTCTTTTTGGGCCCAGATTTTCTGTGAGAACTACAGTAGTGCTTGGGGCCCACTTCGGTAAATTTGTTCGATCGGATATTTTAAACATGCTAGTTCACAGTATTTACATTATATCTGCGACCGTGAATGCCATTTGATCGGTAAATCCTGTCTAACTGCTATAGCCCTTTTAGACGGATTTGCGAACGTGACATTCACGTTGATGTTCTGTGTTGTGTTGTGATGTTGCGGATTGGTCATGGGGGATAGCCTAGATGCAATGTTAGTACAGTTTTGTTTTATATGTACATTTGATATTGCGGGGCGAGCGTCCGACATGTGGACTGCCGTCACTGCCTGTTTGTATATTATTCTTTTGGGGCACGACCGGGTCGAGGTCGATGTACCCGTTGTATGTATATTTTACTTTCTGTACTAGAATTACCCCGCGGAGGGGTGCACGGATAGCTGGGTTCTAGAGGGCAACGAGCCCGCATCTCATATCATTGAGACGGAGGGGGCTTTACTCTAGAATTGGCGGGCTATTCGCCGTACTCGTAGGGGGTACAGGTTGACCCAAGGAGGGGTGCCCAAGTTACCGGATTCCGTGAAGTGCTGGGTAGTCCATTCACGTTGCTGAAGGGGGCTGCCTCGCTTCAGGTTTTGGCGGGTAACTTGCCGCACCCGTAGGGGTCTAGGATTTTCATTGCACAGGCTATCCACACGACCAGGGGAACGTCGGGTTTCAGTAGCGGCTCTGTGAAACCCGGGGATCTCAGATATCTGTATTATTCTGTGATGCTGGTTACATTTCTGTGATGTTGCATTTTATCACCCCTTGAGCGAAATATTATATATTGATATATATACTAGTAGATGTTGTATATGTTTTGCATCTGCGCTAGTCCAGTCCCTGCTCTGTCGTTAGTTAAGTAACCTAAAGGGTGATGACGGGACCCAGTGGCGAATGCGGATGGCATATACGTACATCATTATTTTCGTTCTTTTGTGGTGTGATCGATTGATGGGACTGCGTTGATTCGGATCAATGCAAGCTAAACAAACCTATTCTGATGTTGTTGGAACACTTTTCAAAAGCTGTTATTGCAAGGACGTTCTCTTTTGTTTTGCACAGTGGTATTCGGTTATGAATATCCAGCTCCTCAGTCGACGAGGTAAGGGCCGAGATCCCTTCACCGGGAGTGACCCCTTAGACAGAAGTTTGCGTCAGGGCAATAACTTCACTATAGCCGATTACTTTTGCTTTGCATCGTGGTATTCAGTTGGAATATCCTGCACCCCATTCTACGGGGAAAGAGCCGAGATCCCTTCACCGGGAGTGACCTCTTTAGCAAAGGTTTTCGTCACTATATTTTTATAAAGCTATCAGTTCCTTCAACAATATCAAGTTCATTACGTTAAAGGTTTTCGCCAGAAACCATTCGTAGCCCTCCATCATTTCAGTTAAATATTCGGTAGTATTCAAGCTATGTATTTTGACCTCACGCCAAGGCATAGTGATTGGTAGCTGCCGGATATTTATCTGTTGCATAGATAGAATGCGTTGGTTTGGGACAGTCGTACTACTATTTTGGCCTACGTCAAGAGTATGTACGGGTGGGTTCAAATTAACCTGGATAATGATGGGTAGAACTTGACATGTGACTTATGATATTTTGACCTCACGCCAAGGTCATAAGAGCATGGGGCAAAAATCACATCGGGAGTTTCTAAAAAAACTGAAACTTGCCAGATATGCGCATACCTTCTGGAGTGTGATAACGTGAGCGGATTCCGTCACGTTATCATGCGATGATAGTTGGATCCCGATTCCCACTGATGAGTTGGTTTACTCCTCGGCTGATCCCGACTAATTCTTCTTTCAGGTTTGGGGAAGAATTTGACGTTACAGTGGGAGGTTTCTAGATTAGATAAAGTGATAACCATTCTGATCTAGGTTAGAGTGCACGCTGAGTGTTTCTTTTCTCTCTCTCTTTGGCAGCGACCATTGACCCGACCCTAGACTATGACTCAGTGACCAAAATTAACCGAACCTTCTTAAACACTGGCTTTTGGATTGTCAGAGTTGCATACCACATTGTCACTCCTACTTTTACCCTTTTCTCCAGAACACCCCGTATTACTACGAACGTCCACTTCCATTGGACAAAACCATCGTATGGTTAGATACGAACTCGAAGGAATTCGAGGATGGTTTCCGGTTCTGGAGAAAACGAATAGGACTATTCAGTTGTCTTTTCTTTTTACCTTCTCTCAGGTTACGAGTGTTCCTTGGATTAGGACAGTACACCTATTATGCAAATTGGATAGTCTTCTTCCAAACCTTAGGCTGGTGCCGACCGGTAAGGAATGAAGAAAACCAGTTAGCCTAAACGGTGTACAGAAGGTATTAAGTTAAGACAAAGAAAGGGATTAGAAGGAGGGCAAAGTAAATTGCGACTGATATTCACGACCAAACCAAGTATTTCGTTACCACTCCTACTTCACCTTTGTATTTCTCCAGGACACTCCGTATCACTACGAAGATCCACAGTTTATTTGGATACTCCATCGTATGGTTATATACGAACTCGAAAGGAACTTGTTCCAGTTCGGGGATGGATTCTGGTTCAGGAAAAATAGGAATAAGGTTTATTCGGTTGTCTTTTATCTTCACCTTCTCTCGCATTGCGAGTGCTCCTAGGATTAGGACAGTACACCCATTATGCTTATTGGATAGTCTTCTTCCAAACCATAGGCTGGTGCCGAACGGTAGGGAAGGAAGAAAACCATTTGGCGTAAAGGGGTGTGCAGAAGGTAATGACTAAAGACATATAAAGGGATTTGGAGAGATGGCAAAGAATTATACGGTTACAGTTGTGAATCTGGATAATGGAAGAGGCATTACTAGGAATACCAGGATACCCCATCGAAACATTTCAATGTTTCAGTTTCACTGTGTACTGTTAAAAGAAAACTGATTTCCCAATTAGACACTTGCTCCAGGGTATGTATTTACCAGATATGATTCTCACATCTGTATGGTTTTACAGATGATGAGTGGGAGTAAGTTATTGGGAATTGGGTGATCATCCTCATTATATCGGGATTCGTTGTAATCGGTGATATTTGAGGAAGTCACCTGGGTTGTTTGCCGGACGACAAATATTTGATTTTGAATATCCGCTATTGTGCACCAATTTCAAATTGATATATCTGTACGTCTATTTTTATAGAGTGAGATATACCTTTTTGAAATTATGCCTATGACATTTACCTATATCAGTGGATGGTTAGGTAAGGAGCATTGAACAGCGGTGTAATTCTTCTTTACCATAAGTACAGTTTTTGACCTACAACACACAGGGAATGAGTTATTACACTCAGGGGACTTATACAGAGTATTGTATATTGTCCAGTGTCCATTAGGACAGAGGGGTTGGTCCTCGTACTATATTCGGTTTACTTATGACTTCTCTAGTTCTTAGACAGGTGTTTCGTAGAAACACAGGGTCTAAAGTTTTGAGAAATTATAGGTGTATGAATAAAGTAGAGAACCAGGAGTTGCAAGTATCGGGATTCTTCAACGTGATCGATGATGTAGATACTTATGTTTGGTATTCAGTTGATAGTAATGATTAAGAGAACTTGCTTCTCTTTCAGGTTACTCATAATTGGAGGCATTCCTAAGTTGAGTAACGCTGATCGGTCTCCTTCCATTTAGTTGACATGCACTGGAGATAGCTGCATGGTTTGAATCTGGTTCAATTAAATCAGTGCCTCTGTTTCTATATTGGATATAGAACAGTTCATATCTTGACATTGTTAAGGTACGGGGAGTTGTCCGGCTTATGCTTAAAACCAGACTCTGGATAACTCAAGGCACGTTTCTGTAATGGCTGTTTGTGGGTTGACCCAGGTTATGACGAGGGTTGATTTTCTACCATCTGGAAGATCAATAGTGATATTGTTCTTGACTCGCCACAATTTTAAAAGAAATGGATTTTTTCAGAAAACAGAAGTGGGAGTATGGTAGAACTGGAAGTGATTCCAGAACCGCAAACGATTACTGAAGATTTGATAAGAACCTAAACATTCAATCTGTATTGACATTCCATTACCCACTCCGCAGATATGGTGGGTAACCTCAGGCACCCGAGAGGTACTCCGGTAGCCTCAAGGACGGTAGCGGGGAGGTTCTTGTTTACCCAGACTTGCCATTGCTGTTGTTCCAGGCTGTGAGACCCGGCAGGAGGATGAGTATAGCGTCGTTCTAAACTAGCTTTAGAAGTGTACGTCTATATGACTCTGCCAGAGGGTTGTCATGGTCAGTGGGAGCAGCGGAAGCATTGGTGGACAGGTGGCTTATGTCTATTTATAGACTAAAGCAGATATAGCGGAGATAGATCATCTATTTCTGATGTGACAGTCATAGGTTTGACTTCATCAGAACAGAGGATGGATCTGTTAAGAAGGTAGTAGGGTGTGTTGTCCTGGAATTTGGATGACATACACAGAGTAGGAAGTGTAATTCCAATACTGCATTCGGTTATACTTTGGTTATCACACAGTGGTTTCTCCACATGGGACTTGGATATAATATCAAGACATGCTGGTTAGTAGATCTATGGCGTTAGATCTAGATTTGGGTGGTTTCCCAATCTGGGTACTTTGACAGCATTCTAAGAGTATTTAGAATGGACGACTCCTGGCACGGTAGTGTATCTGCAGGTAATGGAGTCACCCTCTCTAAAGGTGTCTTATAGACTAAAGTAGAGAAGGATGTGCATGATTGGCAGATCACTTGATTAGGCAATTGAGTCGATCATGAGATGTCAAGTACCACACCAGATGTTGTTCTTGCAGTAGATGCAATAAGTTGGTATTAATCCAATCCTGGAGAAACATTAGGAAGCAGTTTTAGAACATAAGTGGATGTTCTAGGGATTTGATAACGGTAGCCTCCTTTAGGAGACGGTTATCATTCCAGGCTTCCAAGGTGACCTGGATGACAGAGTGACTGTCAGAGTTATAGTTTTCCTTCTGACGAAGGGCAGTATTTTGAACAGATGGTCCTAGCGGATACTGAGGGAGGCATGGCGCAGGATGCTGATTAAGTTCAGTTGACGGTACAGTCTAAGAAGTTTGGATTTGGAGTTCATTTATGAGCTAGGTCCCATCAGATATCCAGACATTCTAAGACAGGTATTGCTCATTTCGGGAGATGGCTTTCTCCGCGAACTTGAGATATAGAGAGACATAGAAAGAAACATCAGAGTGGATCCACTCACTGAGGCTATTCCTCGAACGCAATAGTTTCGCAAACGAGCTTTGTGAGACTGACTAGCAGAGGAGTTGGGTGTTCGGTATCACACGGGCTGTGAGTATGCGACATCGCAATAATTAGCCTTGAGTGCAAGTGGGAGATTGTTGGATATAGTGCCCTCAGAGTCAATTATTGGATCACAGGCACGTGGTTGCAATGATTGAGGGAGGACCTATACCGGTAGGACAGTCTTACTCGAGATGATAGTATGCTATCTGGTTTATCTTTATCATCGTGTACTGCTTTAGGTGACCTTACTGGTCACTATTGCACGTTGATAGAGCCCCTAGGATTCTTGCTTGACTACCAGCAGTATGAGGACGATCATATACGTGGGAGCTGGTAGTCTATAAGCACATCCTTAAAAGGTCCCTAGTTATGGGAGTTTCGAGACAGGGCATCGATACTCCAGAGTAGACTAGTGTATACAGTCGAGACCCCGACGAGGGGCGGTGGCCGGTCTTACAAGCCACTGGTGTCAGTTGGTTCACCTAAGATGTATACATATGCTCATTGGGTTATGAGTACACCGGACAGGACTCGCCGGGAACCTGCTAGTTGGGATTATACCAGACGTCAGATAGCAGTTCCCTGGTGACATGTGTACAGGTTAGTTCATCGACCTGAGGATCGTCATTTGTCTCATGTGAGTTCCCACTTTACTTTGATTACTACCCTACCATGCTCAAAGGAGACATGCAAACAGGTTTTAGTTGGGTACAGTCCCGAGCCACATGGAGGCAGTGAGCGGATCTGCAGGGGTTCGTCTCTCCCGGTATTGGGGGTGAGGTCGCGCTGTGTCTAGGAGAGCCATTACACGAAGCCCTCGGCCGAGGCAGGAGATTTACTGGTAGGTATTCCAGTAGTATCTCAGGGTGTTCTGGGCTTCACTCCGACACGACTTGTACCGCTTTTGGGGGTCTGACTTTTACCAACCCCCTAGGCCCGCCATGCGATACTCATAGACGAACGGACCGGATTGTACAGATATTGTCACCGACAGGCTCAGTAGGGTGTCAATATGAGTTCGCTCACAGACGTCCCTTTTGGTCAATAGCTGGTGGCCCGTCACGTATGGCTAATACCTCTGACGTGCTAGTGGTTAAATCCACAGCCATAGTATTGATAAGTCTTTAGAGTCCCCCACACACAGTTACTCAAGTTTCGGGCGAAACGCTGTAGAGACCGTATGGAGATATGGCAGGGTTCGATCAGATACGTGCGGTATTGCACGGATCGTGATCGGACGGATTTTACTAGCGGGCTTTGGTTTAAGCCAGATCCTAGTATTAGATAATGTAGATTTTGTCTCTTTGCATTTGTATTCAGTGGGAATACAAATGCGGGCATGTATATGCAGTAGCGGGGTTTTCCTGTAATTTATTACGGGATCAGTTTTCTGAAGTTGCCAGTTTGCATTTCGTTCCGGCCGGTTTTCCTTTGTTCCTTCACGGCCGGACTTTCTGGTGGAGGGGGTTATTTGCAAGTGTGCAAATAACATTTTGTGGAGGGGTTTTCTTGCATTATGTGGCTTCATGATGAGATTCTTTTTTAGTCTCTTCCTTTGAATTAAATGAGATTTGAGTTGATTAGGATTAGATGTGACATTGTTATCATTACTTTTGGGTTGTGGTCACCTTTCACCTTTTACTACACTCATCTCCCTTCTTGTTTATTCCTTGACTCCTCCATTTTGTTTAAGGGGCCGGCCACACTTGAAAGGGGGATGGAAAAATTCATTTTTGATGTGTGGCATTTTTCTTCATCTCATTCTTTGCAAGAAAATGATAGCTCCATTTTTCCAAAGCTCATTTTCTTTCTCCACCTCCACCTCCATGGCAACTTCATAAACCCCATGAGACAACATGTTCTACACTACACCTACAGTACCCTTGGACGCATCGGCTTACCAACTTCGCGCCCGAGTTGCCTCGGTCCAGAGGTGGGAGCCCGTAAAAGAAATCGGCTACGTGGTGCCCTTTCCGACGAGGAGGTGACGAACGGAGATTCCGCGGGAGATTGGAGTGGAGACGAAGACCGAAGGACACGGATCGCTTGGTATATCTCTCTACCCATTCTTTAGTTAGCTAGTAGCTAGGTTAATGGCCCGATCCGGGTTAAAAGTGCGCGGTGGTGCCGGTTTGCAAGTTTCGCAAAGTTTTTCGTTTCCGCGTTTCCGGCGTCGGATCGACGGCCGGGGCGCCGCCGTGCACTTACAGTTGGGATGATGATCCAGCCAGAACCCCCAGCTGAGGATCCGCCGATAATTATCGAGGATGACAAAAGGAAAACATCAAATCCTCCTCTGGCCTTATCGGCAGCCAAGGAGGAAACGATTTCCAAGGCTGCTCTTGATGATTATATAGCTCAACAAATACGAGCTCATCAAGCTAGTGAAGTTGCTGGCCAAATCATCAAAACCGGGCGACCGGATCCAGGCTATTATGACTAAATCAAGTACCCGCCAGGATATATGATCCCCAAGTTCCATGTGTACAAGGGGACAGGCAACCCCCATCAGCACGTCGTGCAGTTCAGGGATTTGTGCGGCAACACTGGAGGCAACGACAAACTGCTGCTTCGCCAGTTCGTTGGTAACCTGTCGGAGACAGCTTGAATGGTACTCGGAGCTCCCAAATGACTCCGTAAAGACATTCACAGAGATGGAGCTATTGTTCACACAGCGATTCGCCAGCGCAAGCGAGCGCACCCCGATCATGGCTTTAATCATTGCCAGGGTAAAACCGGGAGAAACTTGGGTCCAATATGCGATCCGGCGATGGAACCTGTGGTCAAAGTGCGAATAACGCATCGAAGAATCCTCCGCCATGGGCATGTTCATCGGGACCCTAGATCCGCAAACGACTGTGTCCCAATTCATGACATTCTTCAAGCCGACTACCTTCCAGGATCTGATAGATAAACTAGCCCAAATGGACCAGATGGGCCACGAGCCTTCCTCTTCAAGTAAGGACACTCGAAATGCCAAGGGTAAAGGGAAAGCGGCCTTCGTCGCCAACGCTCAATAACAAACGAGCGACCCAAAACCGGTGGTTCGCCAAAACAATGCATGTCCAGGCCTATCCCTGGAAGAAAGGCTAGGACGCGCTTACTCGTTTCCCCACGATAAGACGATGAGACTATTTGAGTTGGCAATGCGTAACAAACTCATCACATTGCCAGACCGACGGTGTCCACCGCAACCCAGCGACGTCAACAATCCCAACTATCGCTCCTATCACAGAATGGTGAGCCACCCAATTGAGGATTGCTAAGTCTTCAAGAACTGTGTCGAGGACCAGTATCAACAGGGAAAGTTCACGCTTTTTGAGAACTGGAGGCTGAACCCGCCACAGAAGCACACTCCCAAAAAGGTGGATGCACTGGGGGCATCATGCTCGCTCGTGGAAGAAATTCCATAGGAAATCGTTCTTTCAGCAAAGACCAAAAGAATGCTGAAGGATCTATATACATGTCCGGCAGTCAGGTGGAAAATCTCACTTGAACCTGAAATCATCAAAGGGATGCTGAAATCACGTCCCGTACCGAAGATTGTTGACAAAGGGCAAAATCCCCAAGTCAAGCCTTCAAAGTCTTTGAAGAAAAAGAAAATGACCAAGAAGCCTATGCAGCCTGCCGAGTATGACAACAAGCGCACAAACATACAAAAGTACATCGACGCACTGGAGGAATACAACCAGAAGGCGCGAAAACCAGTCATGCTCGAAGAGTTCCTCAAGCATATTCTTGAGAACGAAGATAGTGACAATGATGAGGAAAACGACTCGTCAGAAGAAACCGAAGACCATGTAGCAAGTTGCCACATGGTCTCCCATTCGTTGTTAAATGACGAAGAAACTCCCCCAGCGTCAGAAAACAACGCAGAGGAACTGGGGGCAGAATCGGTGCTAAAATTCCCGGAACTGCCAGAAGACCTGATCGATAAGCTGTTAAACGAAGCTTTTCGAAAAAGCAAAACTGACCGAGAACGCGAAACAACCATATACGAAAAGGCTAAGCATCAGCGTCAGGATGAAGAAGCCGCGTCAAGGTGGAGTCGTAAAGTACTTCAACTAAACCAAGGCATACCTACGACAAATAAGGGCAGGATCAAGGCAGAGAAGCGGTTCGCCAAAGCCCTGTCAATGGGAATGAAGCTGCCACCTCTTGTAAGAAACGCTCCCGAGGTCATATGCCTCGACGGACAGTATTCATATCCAAACTACTGTCTATATCATCGGAGGGTTACCCACCCCACCGAAGAATGCAGTGCCTTCAAGAAGTGGTGGCAAGGATACGTTGCCCATCAAAAACACTTCAAGAGGATGAAGCACGAAGCTCGTCGACAGCAAAAGAGAGCGATAGATGTGCATGAAAAAATGACTGGCAACTGTCATATGGTTGATACCAGTCCGGAAGGGGAAAAGCCCCAAGTTCTTACTTTCGGGAGCGATTCTTAGGATGAAATAACTCTCAGCCCTTTCTTCAAGGACTCCACCTCCGAAAAAGAAGAGGAGGAGAAGAACAATGAGAATATTCAGCCGCGGAGCCGCACGCTGCCTGAAAAGAATCTCGAACCTATAAATAAGGGTTCGAGCAAAAAAGACAAAAGGAAAGAAAAAATCCCTGAGGAGATTGCCCTCGACGATGGAGTTGTCAAAGAACTCGAAGTAAGGGACCCGCTTAAGAAAAACAAGGTGGATTACAATGTCCTGGCACATCTGAGGAAAATACCCTCACAACTGAGCATATAAGATGCTCTCCTCCTGTCCAAAGAGGCACGAGATTCTCTGATCAAGGCATTACAAGAGTCCAATCAGTTCCAAGATTTCCTCGCAGAAGAGAAGATGAAGGATGAGCTGGCGGAGGTTCACACAGCTGACATTACATTCAGCAATAAAGACCTCCTCCTTAGTACGTGCAAGCATAACCGCCCGTTATACGTCACCGGGTATTGCCACGACATCAAAATAAGGAAAATCCTTGTCGACCACGAATCCTCCGTCAACCTTCTTAACGTGAAAGTGCTGAAGGGGATTTGCATGAACGTTCAACACTTGGCCCGAGACAAAACTACTATCTCCGGGTTCGACTTACAGTCATCACGGACACTTGGGACCGTAATACTGACGTTACGCTTCGGGTTGCTCGTCATTGACATCAAATTTCACATCATTGACGCCAAGACTTACTACAACGCTTTGCTCAGCAGGCCCTGATTGCATGAGTATAATGTCATCCCTTCTACACAACATCAGTGTATGAAGTATTTAAAAGACGGCTCGGAATACACCGTTACGGAAGAGCTAAACCCATTCTCCGTAAACGAGGTTCGGAAATATGAAGACGCAAAGTACTTCCTACTAGACTTCGAAGACACGGAAAGATGTCATAAGCCGAAAGATAAACAGAAGTCCATCGCCACTATCCCGATCTTTGGAAACGATACCGAGGAAGATGAAGAAATAGTATACTCGGGGCAACACCAAGACAACAAGCCCGGACCATCTACTCCCATCTTAGTATTCGGCAGCGACTCTGAGGTTGAGGCCAACACAGTGTTCTCCATTCGCCCGCCAATGCAAACCCTTGACGAAGCAGACCAGAGCCTGCAAATCACAATGGCTCCGCCTCGGCATTATAAGGAACTTGATGCGCTCCATACATACAGCGTATAAGAACTGCAGACTTTCTACATCTCTCCCAGGCAAAGAGGTGAAAAGGCGATATTTTTCTATCAATCTACAGAGACCAGAGTAGAGAAAGAAGTTTGGCACGGTGCCGATTTCGCACTCGACATGCTTCAACCGATCCGTCTGCCAAGATACTATGCGGAGGAATTGAAGAGGCTGTTAAGATGCTATGGTGTACCACTCAAACAAACTGTTCAACGAGCCTAATTCAATAAAAAGATTTAGGATATTCCCGGGACTCAGCGAAAGATACCCAACGGAAAGATGGAGACTACCGGGCTCGGATACGTTTGGTCCAAGAAACGGGAGCAGTTCCACAGCTATCGCATCATAAACAATTCCAGAGAAGAGAAAAATGCTCTTCCAAATGGCCGTGACGTTGAAACAGAGCGAAATCCTGCTCTAAGAACGTTACGTCCGTCGCTCGAAGAACAAATAGACAAGCTAATAGAAAAGCTTTGTCAAAAGAGTCGAGACAACCACAGCCGCAAAATGGCTATCTATGAAAAATCCAGGATGCAGTGCCTCAATCAGCAACCTGTGGAGAAAGAAAACTACAATGCCCTTTATCCTCAACTCGCTGTATGTCCTCGCAAAAATGAAAAGCCCGAAATAGAGGCAAAAACAGGACAAAGAGCGCGAATAACGTTCGTAAACAACAAGGCAGATCTAAGAAGCCGCGCTATCAAGAAAAACTTGGTTGGAACCCGCCCTTTATAAAGAAGATGGGTCGGAAATACTCTTTCCCTGAAGACAAGACAAGGAAAATATTCAACTTTGCCATGATGCACAAAATGATGACGCTTCCGGAATCTCGGTACCCTGAACAAATAAACGAGGTCCATCACCCGAATTATTGCTCCTACCACCGAGTCATAGGTCATCCCTTTAAAGACTGCTTCACCTTCAAAAACTGGGTCGAAGACCAGTATCAATAAGGCAGATTCACTTTATCCGATAGCTGGAGGGTAACCTTACCGCAAAAGCATGAGCCAAAGAGGACCTATACCGTGAGGACATGACCGGCTCAACGTCAAGAATGGAAGCGGACCCATACCTGCCATGTGCTAACACTCTCAAAGGAGGGAGAGCATGAGACTATAGATGACCCCTTCAAGTGCTTCACAAAAAATCTCTAGTTAATTATTATAACTATAATTAAAGATAATGATTGATTTGACGGTCAATTGAAGAGAAAAAAGTATTAACGGTTTATAATCTAGGGTATATAAATACGGTGAAAAAATCAATAAGGAATATGAGTGCAAAGCAGATGAAATATTATGATATTATTTAGCAATTAACTCATTATCATTATCGCGAGCTGAGTTCAGAACACCGTGAGACAATTCGGTCCATATCCGGTACGGGATATCTTAGGCATCTTTGAAGTCGAACCATCTTTAGTTTGTTTCACCAAAACCGACCAGTCTACTACTGATTCGAATCGGATCTCAAACAAAACCCGCTTCGCTTGGACCCAAACAACATATAAGAAAGGGCAATAAGGTAATCTCACGTCACACACCCTCTCCAATATAAGCTCCGCTCCCCTTTCCTCCCCAAAACCCTAGCCCCAGCCTCCGGTTCGGCCCCCTTGCGATTTCTAGAGGCGACAAATGGTAAATATCCTCTTTTGATTTAATTTTTCTTACAGATTTGTATCTGATCCTTTGTTTGCAGATCTCTTTCATACAAATGTCTGTTTTTCCCCTGATTTTTTTATTCTTTACGCGAATTTTGTTGATGGAGATCGTATTATTTGAAATGTTTTTCTTTCTGTGCTGAGAAAGATTAGAGCTTTCTGGGAACTTCGTCATCAGATCTCATTTTAGAACATGGTGTCTACTTCTTTTGTTGGAAATTATTGGAGATCTATGTGCCTTTTGCGTAGATTATAGTTTTTTAATTTATATTTTGCGTATTTTCATATTCCTAGTGAATTTTTCATTGTAATATCTGTGTTTCCTCTAAAAAAATTTCCTTTTTATTATATGCTTTCTATATATATATATATATATATATATATATATATATATATATATTTTGCTTAATTGTTAGCTAAAAAAGATTATAATTTTACATGGTTGAAATTAAGAGTTTAATATTTGACTATAATTATTACAGGCTCCCAAGAAGGGTGTGAAGCCAGGTGCCCCAGTGAAGAAGAAGGCAGTAATGTTCTCCCCTTGTCTTTGCCCTAAAATGGTTGCTTTTGTTGTACAAAATTTGATCTTTGCATTGTATTTTCACAGGAGAAGGTTGTGAACCCTTTGTTTGAGAAGAGGCCGAAGCAATTTGGTATTGGAGGGGCATTGCCGCCGAAGAAGGATCTTCATAGGTTTGTGAAATGGCCGAAGGTAGTCCGCATTCAGAGGCAGAGGAGAATCCTCAAGCAGCGCTTGAAGGTCCCTCCGGCGCTGAACCAGTTCACCAAGACCTTGGACAAGAATTTGGGTAATTGGCTGTAAACTCTGTTTTTTAGCATAATGTTGGTATACTTGCTAATTGCGAATTGATGAATGCCATCTTTGTATCACATTTCCCGTGCTTATAGATTATCATAAGATGTGCTAGCCTTGATATTTTGAAATATTGCTAAATCTTATGATGTAAAGGCATATTTCGATGATTCCTTCGTTTTTCTTCAAACGCAGGAAATGCTTATTAACTGCTTTTTTAGTTTCTGTATTTGATTAGGATTTATATTGATGTATTTGTAAGATTTCGTCGACTTAGTGAGTTGGGATTAGGATGTCTGGGCTTCTTAGTCGTTTTTTTAATTATAGATATGTTCATTGCAGTTTGTGTATGACCTATAAGTTCTGATTACATTTGAACCATAATAATTCCGCCACAAAATAAAGTTGATTTTTGATAGATTGTTATATTTTGTCCTGTTGCCATAGATGATATGAAAGAGTTTATTATGAAGTTTGACATGCTAAGATGACGGTAAAAATCATTATTGCAGACATTTTTTAAACATAATATAATATAACTATACAAGTTCTTAAGTAATAGAGTTGGAATTCTTTTATTCTATCATGAAGTAAACATGAGGTTGGGTCCCTACATTAGTTAAATTAATAATTACAACCTTATCAAAATCTTATTCGGATTAGTTGATTACTAAAGAACTAGAGAATAAGCCTTCCTCTTGCAAATGACTACAAATACCATCTAAAACATTTTTTTGCAATCGATGGCTCCACACACTTTTCGTTCCTGCAACTTTTCATGTTCTCTTTTCCTGACAAAACAAATGCATGCATTGGCATTCAGTGTTCTTTTTACAAGACATGTTCTATCTGCTGTAACTGGATACAGTGTTTTACAATAAATCCCTACAAATCTGTTGCTGGTTGTTCTATGAATACTTGTTACAATGTTTAAGTATTATATGTGCTGGAATATATATGCATGTATGCTTTTATTTAGGTTTAATACACATTTTTAATTCCCTTAAAAATTGGAATTAATTTGGCTTCCAATACTTATGTGATCTTTAGAGTTGTGTAAATACTGTGTGTACTTTACTAAGCATTTTGGCACCTAAAAAGAATCCATGTTCATTTTTCATCAAATAAAAAGAAAAGAAAAAGAACCGCCCTTTGAAACAATCCATGTTCATAGATGCACTTGAAATCTTGAACCAATATAATGGCTTAAACTATTAAATCTTCGTCATAGGATTGATGTAAACTCTAATCTATGCAGTTATTTATTATCTTTGTCCCCCCCCCCTTCTTTTTTCTAGATTACTGTTAATTTACCTAGTTTTATGTGTTGAAGAAATTATCCTTAATTGTGTTTTGTTTTATTATCTTGTCCGAAAAGAATTGTACAAGTTATTCCCTATCTCTGTCATGATTGAAAAATATTTGACTCTGTTTAAGTCAACCCCTTTTGTTAATTGGACCCTGAATTTAGCATTGCATGTGATTGGTACAGAATTTTGCTTGAGGTGTTTATCTTCTTATTCTTTCCAAGAAGAGCTACACAAAGCATTTAATTATGTTGCTTGCTTGATGATTTTTAAAGTTCAAGCTGATTTACCTTCTTTTTCATTTTTATTGGTGCAGAATTTCTACTGTTGTAGCTGTTACATTATCTTTGTTACAATGTGCCTCTGATGCCCTAGTTTTTCTTTTGCAGCCACAAGCCTGTTCAAAATGCTTCTCAAATACAGGCCTGAGGACAAAGCTGCCAAGAAAGAGCGGCTTCTGAGTAGGGCACAGGCTGAGACTGAAGGCAAAACTGTAGAGTCCAAGAAGCCCATTGTTGTGAAATATGGGCTTAATCATGTTACTTACCTAATCGAACAGGTTTCAATCTATTTCAGTTTGTTATTTGTTTAAGATCATATTCTATTACTTTTATTGTACCAGTATTTGTTTAAGCCCATCTTATATGTTGATTTTGGATCATGAGATAATTATTTTACGCAATCACTACATTGATTCACCACACCATACCAAAAGAAATAACATCTTAAATGCATCTGTCTTTAAATATTTCTGATCCTGTCCCCTTGTACAAATTATGTCTACGTTAGTTAATTTATTTCATAAATTTGATCTATGTTAATACAATGCTGCTGCTGCTTTCAACTTATGTGATTTTATTCAAATGTGTTTTGCCTCTTAATTTTTCATTCTATAGAACAAGGCACAGCTTGTGGTCATTGCTCATGATGTGGACCCGATCGAACTAGTGGTTTGGCTCCCTGCCCTTTGCAGAAAGATGGAAATCCCTTACTGCATCGTCAAAGGAAAAGCACGTTTGGGATCGGTAGTTTTCTTTCATCCATCCACCGTTTTTCAATCTTGCCTTGGAAAAAGAGACTAATTTTTCCTCGTTCTGTAGATTGTTCACAAGAAGACTGCTTCAGTGTTGTGCTTGACCACTGTGAAGAATGAAGACAAGCTGGAGTTCAGCAAGATCCTCGAGGCCATCAAGGCATGGGGCAGTCTTAATCTATATACTTTGCATTTTATTTCCATTTTTTTAACTGGGTGCATCACTATTTAACTCTCTTAATTTACTTTTTGTAGGCGAACTTCAACGACAAATTTGATGAAATGCGCAAGAAATGGGGAGGTGGCATCATGGGTTCCAAGTCCCAGGCCAAGACCAAGGCCAAAGAAAGGCTCATCGCCAAGGAAGCAGCTCAAAGGATGACCTAAGTTTCGAGTAGTTTCTGTGGGTTTTGCTATTTGTTAGTTTTATATCTCCCCATATCTCAGTAAAGACTCTTTGTTGCTATTTGTTATTTTGAGTGTAGCACAATGTTTTTGTTCTTGTCGTCACTGGTTGCATTAATAGTTCCTTTGTGGAATTTATAGGATTGAAGTTGAGTTATTTTCTCCCTTGTGATGCTGGTTTTAGTTTTGATGCAGTGTTGACCAAACATTAGTTATCTTGTGTCCTTGCGGGCAGCTTCTATTTTACACCCAAAAAAATTTTATTCTTGAAATTTAAAAAAAATGAAAATATAATGATGTATTTGTAAGTATTTTTGTACTCGATTTTTGTTTCCTAGGATTCTTGTTCCAGTATTATTTAATTTCAGGAATTGAAAGTATTTTATTCAATAATTACTCTTTTAATTTTGGGGTCAAACTTTTTTATTCTGTTTTATATATGGTGTGGATAAAACATTTTCTCATACCTTTGCACTTTGTATTCTTTCTTTAGAATTACGAAGAAAACAATAAGAAATAAATATTCAATAATTTTTCTCTTTTTTGTGTATTTTGGTTTTTGTTTGCACGTTATCGAAGTTTCCTACTATTTGGTTTTGAATTTGTAGCTGCTGTAAATATGATTCTGTGCAATTTTTATTGCATATGAAATAATTACTATTTGTTCAGATTAGAAATCTAAAGCTCTATATTGTATTTTTTTTTACTATAAGACTACAACACATTCTTACAAATAGTCGTTTTGTTTTCAATTGTTGCATTCTAGTATGTCTTATTTGTTTTTGTACGAAGTTTTAATTTGGATGTCAGATTAACGCCAAATTAGCTCTAGTTGAAATAGCCATGTCATTGTTCAGTAGGCATGAAACTTGGTCATTCAAAAGGTTTACTAGCACTCGGGATGTAAACGGATCCGGATAATCTCATCTAGATCTGTTTTTTAATCCGGCACTTGCGGATATGGATATTAAAAATTCATATCCGAATGGATTTTATTAGTATCCGGATTTGAATCCGGATCCAACTTGGATATAAATTCTCTATTGAGTCCAGGTCCGGATAGTCGAACTAATGGTATCCACTATCCAACTACTAATTACTATTAGTTATTGCTAGACTTATGGATGACCTGTAATTTGAAACTACTGAGGCTTGTAAACTTGATGTAAGCGTTTGAATCTAAGAATAGAATTCCTATCCGATTTTAGCGGATATAGTTTTTACAATATTCGATCTGTATCTGTGTCTGCATTCGATTTTTAGCGAATACGAATAGTAAAATATTGTTACCGACAACTATCTGTATCCGCATTCGCATCAGTAAATAGGTGCGGGATACGGATATGGTAATGCCTAGATCCGATCCATATCCGATCCGTTTACATTCCTATCTGATCGGCTTCTTTATTTTTTCTCTCTCTCTCATTTCTTTCGTTGATTGTTTCTTTAAATTAATTTTTAACATAAACAACAATATTTATCACTTTCATAAGAATACTGGTATAAGAAGATTGATCGAGGGCCTTTTCGGTCTTCTTCAGTTGTCTTCCGTTGATCTGTCGACGGCTGCGATTGACGACTGGGATTTGATCTGGGGTGTGATCTCCTGCGATGTGTGGAACTCAATGGGTTTGAGGAGATTTGCGCCGTGTACCTGCAAGGAAGTCCCGGCGTGGTTTGGTACCACCGAGGACCCTCCGATGATCAAGTCAGTAACAAGATCCGAGCAGAGTAACGGCTTAAGTGGAGCAGAAAATGCTTACTTGATCCCTCTGGGAGAGGGGTTTATTTAGCGGTGGCAGTATGCAGGGGCATGCGCGAGAATCACGTCGGCCGTTACGCTCCCGACGTCACGCCCGTGTGATAAGCGGATCTTCCCATTAACGGCGGGACATGCTCGTTAATGGGGATAGTAATGGCGTGGAACGTGGGATGTGGCCAGCGGAGATCTCGCGCATGGCGAGATTCGCGGAGCTGCGGTTACGCCTGCGAGTGGTGCCGTCGGTCGGTCGATGAGACCGAGGAAAATGGCCTCGGCGGGAGAGCTCGGGGACGAATGGAAGAGCGAGGCATCTTGGTCCTGTGGTAACTCGGAGGCGAGCTGGGAGGCCGAGAAAGCCAATTTGTGCATGGGGGTCGGGCACAGGGATGGCCTGGTCGGCCCCTGTAGGCCCTTTCTTCTGAGCTCTGGGACACGTCATCTGCCACGTGTCACGATCTGGAAGATCGCCGATATCGAGCATCATCAAAGATATTTTCTAATATTTAATAATTAAAACAAAAGTGCACATATGGAAAATAATGAATCATGAATGCTTGACCTTTTCCATAGAGCTCGCTTTTTCCCCTATGTTCCTTCTCGCTTTCTATTTACAACACAGTCCAAGACAAAAGGGATGTGAAAAGAAAACAGCAAAAAGCAAGCTATAAAAACTGGTGTGAACAAATTCATAATATTGCCACTTCGTTTTTGAATTAATCACTCTCTTCGTTATAAATTGAGGTCTGCACCAAAGATAAAATAATCGACACCGTTTCCCTATATGCCATCGATTAGAGAAAAATACAACATTCTTCCTATAAAATAAAAACAGATTCCTTGGTTGCATGGATAAAATCGATAAATAACACAGCAAAGATAATAGTCACCGGCCATCATATTTCATTAACAAAAATTGGGTTACGGTTACATATGATTTGATGATAATAGCAAACTCGCAAACCCTTGGACTATAATCACATCTTGAAGACCGAGTGTAGAGTAGGGATGAACATCTAAATCTTCTACACCGCCAGCCTCAAGCTGATTTATGATTCATCAGCTACACTGCTCGACCTGCTCTCAATACCCGAACGCAGGAATGGACGCCTACGTCGCTCAGTCGTTTATTACCAGGCCGAGCGGGAGCTGATCGTCTCGTCTAGATTGAGACCAATCTACGAATCACAACGCAAAGGTAGGAATAAACGTCTAAATCCCTTGCGCTGTGACCAACAAGCTTGACATGCCCGGAGACCGAGATCGGTTCTATTATCATGTTAAGAGAGTAGGGATGGACGTTTGAACCTCTTATAGCCATGATAACTACTCTCATCCGGCCATCGGCGCCCTCGATCATACCCCAATCGGCGTTGTATGAGTGCTGGCATGCCGAAAAGAGGGCCGAGAGGCATTCATTCATCTTCATTCTTTACTTCTTTATAGATCTAAAGAACCGCGGAGGCATACCTGATCGAAAAGGGCTAGTCGTCTCAAGTCTCGACAGGACCTTCATCTCCATCTCCATTCTTTACTTTTTTATAGATCTAAAAAAAATTCAAGAATTTTAGCAGATACACATGGTAAAAAGGAAAGAAAGCCCACACGTTTCCTTCTATTTTTGAAGGGGTGCATAAAACAATCTTTTCACTCAGGAGTTGACGAACTTCATTGAGAGAGAAGAAAGGGGCACTCCCATTGATTTTTTCTGTAAAAAAGGATTAGCATCGATTATAAAGACATGTTAGGATTTTTTGAAAATATATTATAGATATCGACGGCATAAACAAATTCCTGCATCTGTAGCCTTTTCGCATTATTTTCTAACTTTTTTTATCCTTAGAAATCCAAAGAGACAGATAAGAAACAAATAAACAATTAATAACTTTTGAACCTGAATTATTGGTTTTCCCTTTCTAGTTGCTCCTTCAGTGTTCATTTCTTTTAATTTATATGTTTTTCAAGGTTACTTACTATTTGTCTCGAATATTTAGTTGCATAAACGTGGCTTTGTGCAATGTTAATAACTACAATCTATCTTACATATAAGATATATATTACTATTCATTATAACTTCAACTCTGAAGCTCCAAAATCAAATGTTGGCTTATTAATAAATCTAGAAGATAAAATTTCAACAATTTTAACAATTAATTGTCTTATTTTCAAATTTTTGCATACTGTATAATATGTTTTGCTTTCCATATGAAAATAATACTAGTTTTGTCGTAACCTGTCTATCGAAGATCATATGTTTTATAAGCTAATGTTGTCTAGATTCCTCCTTTTGCGGTTTATAAGTTCTAGTTCTGGTTACCTTGCATAGATAGAAAGTTTCATTTTAAACCATGTCAGATAAATGCAAAATTAGCTTTTGTTAAGAGAGCCATATCTTTTGTTTAATTACCATAAAACTTTGGAAAAGAAACTTAATAGTTGAAGAGGAAGAGAGAAGCCATATGTCCCAATTTTATTGTCTGGCTTCAAACAAAAATCTTTCTTTGTTGTTTCTTTTCCGCTTTCCATATCAGATAAGTATTTATCTTCTTTTGTTTGTATGTCCATGTATCATGCTAATTGTTTTTATTTTCAAAATTTGCATATTGTATAATATGTTTTGCTTTCCATATGAAAAAACTAGTTTTATCGTTAGCTATCTGTCCACCAGCAACCATAATAAACTGGCGTTGTCTGGATTTCTCCATTTGCAGTTATAAGTACAGTTTTGTTTATGTAGAAAGTTCCATCTTTACTTATGTCAGATAAATACCAAATCAGCAATTGTTGAGATAAAAGTGCCTTTTGATTTGTCTGGTTACCATAAAACTTTGGCCACTAAAAACAGTGAAAATAGCTTAAAAGTTGAAGAGGAAGAGAGATGCCATATGTCCCAATTTTATTGCCTAGCTTCAAACAAAAATCTTCTTTCTTTTCACCTTTCCATATGAGATGAGTATTTATCTTCTTTTGTTTGTATGTATAGGTATCATGTTACTTGTTTTTATTTTCAAATTTTGCATATTGTATAATATGTTTTGCTTTCCTTAGGAAAAAACTGGTTTTATCGTTGGCTTTTTGTCTACCGATGGCCATAATAAATTGGTGTTGTCTGGATTCCTCCATTTGCAATTTATAAGTGCAATTTTGGTTATCAAGCGTAGAAAGTTCAATATTGAACTATGTCAGATAAATGTTAAATCAGCATTTGTTGAGATATACGGTCTTTTATTTGGTTACCATGGAACTTTTGCCATAGTGAACAGAGCTTGAAAGTTGAAGAGGAAAAAACATGACATATGTCCCAATTTTATTGTGTTGCTTTGCCTCTTTTCTTCATTCCTTATGAGATAATTATTTATCTTCTTTTGCTTTATGTTTATAGATATCATATTATTATTGATTTGATTTAAATTCGGATTAGTTTGGATTTAAATCTAATCTCTTTAGGTTAGATTTAAATCTAATCTCTATATAAAATTCATTTTTTATCTATAATTTAAATATGGATTTATCTCCTAGCATATATTTATCCTATAAATAAAAAGCTTTTTGTAAGGTTTTTATGTATCCATAATTTTAAAATAACCTAGGAATTGATTAGAGTGGGAGAGGACGGCCAAGTGCGGTCGCGGATTGATAAACCAATTTTGTGCATTTATTTTAGTATTATATCCATATCTTTTGTTATTTATTTTAACTAAAAGTGCCACTAAACACGTGTGTCGAGTGTAAGTGCAGATTACATGTCTACGTGCAATAAACGGATCAATTCAGATTTGATTAGGAGCCAAAACTCGCTCCTATAAAGATTTGCAGCTAAGCCAATCAAGGGACCGGTCTAAACTAGGAAAGCAATTACTTCAATCACGTCCAAGTGCACTCGGGTCAATAAAACGATGAAATAAAGATTTAATAAAATAAAAGGAGAAGAATCGAAGACGTCACAAAAATCTGGTCCTAAGACTCGAAGAAATTTCGGCGGAAACGGTGAGATTTCCTCCTTTTACGCCGAATTATATTGGCCGTTCGATGAGAATTTTTATGGCGAGGATCCATTTGATATTAGGTCTTCGGTTCTTATGTTACTCTATTTATATCGATTTTACAGAGAGCAGAAACTCTCCCGTACTTTTTTGCTCTCTAAAATCTAGGGTTTTTATTTTGGATCATCGGTGAAGAGTAAAATTATTCTATTAAGTTTACTTATCTTCGTTTTTAATTGAATCATGTCTTTTATTTATTACTCTATTTTCTTTTTAATTATGTTTAGGTAATTCTTTTTATACCTAGGGAGATGTAACTTTATCTCAAATGTGTTTGATGTTTAATTAATCTAGATCTCTTTGTGCTTAATTAATATTTGAATTGATTTAAAGTCAATTCTAGTTTTATTAGATCGCATAGCATATGGTTTATTTTTAGGGAAAGTAAAGTTAGGAAAAACAATAGATTTATTTAATTAATAAAAATTACATATTTTTAACAATTATGATCTATTTAGTTTGATAGGTTATCTTGAAATTTTTTTAATTTATTCTTGCTTAGGTTTGATAGGTTAAGTTGAAAATCATATAAATTGTTCTTATTAAAAGATTGTGATTATATGAAAGAGTAGAGAAAGGATGAGAGATAGATTAATTAGATTAATGATACATGTTATGTTAGATCTAGTAAACTCGTAAATTCTAGATATGTTTTTCTTTACTTTACAAAGTTTTAAGTTAAATTTTAGTATTATTTTTTAGAATTCCATCGTAACTTGATTGGATAATATTAGGAGATTAGAAATTACAGTTATCTCTGTGGATCGACCTGTAACGCGTACTACAACTACCGTGCGTTTGCGGTATTACTTTTTCTGCACTTTAATTAACGCAACACAAATAGAGATATGTTTTGTAAGTCGATATAATCTCTTATAATTCCTTCTCATAGTGGAAGTTTGTCATGACCCGAATGTGTGGAACGTGACTGGCATTTAAATCACGCAACGTCTAGAGTCGTAACGTAATCTAAGTAAGCCAAAGCCCAGAAATCTAAACCGTTTAATGAAATGGAGTGAAGAAATACTTGTTTTAAAAGATGATTTTAATAAAGTAAAGTTACATTAAACATTTTAAAAGCATCAAGTTTTCCCGAAAATTTCGGCAGAGTTTCCTTTGTAAAAATTGGCCTCAAACGGGTACAAAACAAGAATATGTATAAAAAACGAAATAAGGCATCCCCAAACGGGAGCTAGCTCTTCACCGAATGGCGGAACACAACCACATGCAAGATACATCATAATAGTGTGAAATAAGCATATAAAAGAAAGAAATAAGAAAGCACCACGTCGGCTCGCATGAGCTCGACACCAGGGAACAAATATACAAATCTCACTGTCCAATCTCTAGATCACATATACACATGGTCGTTGGAGTGTATTAGATACAAAATAAATATACATGGTGGAAACAAAAGAATATCCTCCCAAAAACCCACATATGCATATGTTCTCTAGTCGAAGCAAAAGGAAGGAGAAGAAGAAGAAGTATGCCCGCCACTACTATGCTGACGGGTCGGTCCTGCAAGACACTCTGGCACAACGGGGATGAGTTGCCAACTCGTGAGTAGTAAGTAATATCTAATAAGGCTATCACAAGTATACACGCAAATGCGTCGCAACCTGTGTATACCACAATGATACTATGCACTAATATGAATGCAACATGAATGAATGATCCAGCACGAAATCTGGTTATATATCTGATATGAGAAAAATCTGTGTTGTTATCTTAGTAAAACTTTTGTATTATAAAACTGGGGTATCATCAAATGAAATCGACAAAAAACCGTGCCAATATCGACATAATATATATATATATATATATATATATATATATATATATGTCAAATCTCGGTATCCGTCTCTCAGATCGACCCTCAAATCTGTCAAATCACATGACTCCGGTCGGTGCCCTCCGGATAACCGCCGGGTCAAAAATCACCGGTAGGTAGTGCTCCCCTGCCAGGCTCAACTTCTCACTATAAGATTTTCTTGTCCCGGGGTATCTTACCGGGTCCACCATGTACCAGCAAATGGCGTCTCTCTCCTCAAATCGGGTATATGTACATACGTGGCTCTAAAACCAAGAAATCTCATGGTGGACGCCACACACATCATATCACGAGAAAATCGCACTTTATATTTGAAATTTTTATAAGTTTATGAAACTCCTTTGCGGCTTTTCTCAAATCCAGAAATCTCATGAATACGGAAATCTCCAAGAAAGTCAAAATATATGTGTAGGGATTCTCTAGTACCATCCTAGGTTATGGGTTGTATCACATATGCTATAACAAAAATTTAAAGGGGTGCTAAACAATTCCAACCATGAATCGAACTAGAAAAATAGAGTAACAACATACAAGTATCATATACTACAAGTGTCTAACATTAAGTGGGGAGAAAATACAACCTTTGTAGACCTCCTCCTTAATTCCTTGGATCGAGTGGGGTTTGAACCGGTTAGCTTGTGTCCTTCCAAGTCTACGATGATCCACCACGAAGTCTCTTTGCATCAAGCTCTAAGCTTCACTTGATCAAGGATGAAGATGAAACAAACACTCCACACTAGTGGGCTAGACTAAAATAGAATGGTGATGTGGGTTTGGATCTCACTTAAAAACTTTTTCTTTTTAATTTCTTCTCTTTCTTTTAAAAACCCTAGAGAGCTTTGAGAAGAGAGAGGAAGAAGGAGATGACTTAAGCTTGACTCAAGAGAATAAACTCATTAATCCAAACATAATCCCAAGTGAATGAGAAATATGTCTCATGCTAAACTATGGTTACAATATATCTAGATATTTTGTGACTTGAGGTTAAGCAAAACCATGGGCTACAAAACCATGGGCTAGGAAACCATTGACTATTGTCAACTCAAGAGAATTGAATAGTCAACCATGATTATGTTGCCATTTTGCTTTTCTCAAATAAACAAAATATCTAAATATGTTACCATGTGAGTCTTGCATTGCCACCACCAATGTATCATCAACCATGACACATGTATACTTGCATGTGTGCATCCATATCAACATATACATACACTCATGCATGCATCATAAAGAAATATGTTTTAATAAATGAGTTAATGGACTTGATATTAAATCAACACTTGATTTAATAACCCGGTCATATCACATACGACCCATCCAATAGTAAACGCACGATTAAAATACGGTATCCAATACATGCATTTAATCGAGCTTCCGCACATATCACATATGCGCCCTACATCTTTTCGCCTGAGCTAGGAGACCCCTTTGTGGGACTCTAAGATTCGTCAATACGCTAGCAGTAGGCAGTGATTACATCACATGCCCACAAACCGTCAGTGGCACAAGCTGTACGTAACGGCTCCCAGGTATTGAGCGATCAAAAGAAACACAAGCAAACCTGCCAAAACTCCCGTCGAGCTAACTGGCAACACTTACCGTACAGTGCGGTCTCTTCGTCAATAGTGCTGCATATCAAGTCTAAGGGTGGTATCGTCGACCTTATTAACCCAATAAGTTATGCCGGTATATGGATAATAACAGATCGAGAAACTACTGATAACACTTATCAGTAAATCTCAGCAGCCCTGGCCAGGGACTCCCTGTTATAGCCAATCGGATATAGCGCAACATCAACCCCCAATATTGGGAAAGACGAAACCCCTCCTATCGCTCATTGCCTCTATGTGTCCCGGGTCTGTACCCAAAATCCACCTGTTTGCATGACTCAGTAGAGCCGTGGTAGGGTGGAGATCAAAGTACAGTGGGAGGCACACAAGACTCTATGACGATCTCGGGTCTACAGACTAACCTGTACCAGTGTCACCTAAGAACTGCTATCCGACGATAGATATAATACCATATAGGAGTTCTCGGCAAGTCCGTTCAGTGTACCCAGTCTCACTGAGCACCCGTATACGATCTTTGGTGTCACCACACCAATGGATATGTGATCATTCATCGCCCATCATATGGGACAAGTAACGTATACGCTAGTCTACTCTGGTGATATCGATGCCCCGTCTCGATACACCCACGACTAGGAACATTTAAAGGATATGCTTATATGAACTACATATGTCCCACTAGTATGATCCGCATCATAATCTCAGTAGTCAAGCATATCCTATGGGCTATATCAACATGTACCAAATGAATGAAAGCATGAACAAATGAACATGTTAAGATAAAAGTGCAACCAGATAGCATACTATCATGTCGAGCAAGAATGTCCCATGAATACACACACACATACACAGATACTGGTACATACACTATCATATAATGGCCTCTAGGCATACATATATCCAACAATCTCCCACTTGCACTAAGGCCAATTATTGGCGTATCTCATACCCAACATCTCAAAAAATCGCTCATGCTGCGGCAAAGGGAGGGCCTTGGTGAGTGGATCCGTGGTGTTATCTTTTGTATCTACTCTCCGAATCTCGATCTCGCGGCGATCAACCATCTCTCGGATCAGATGATATCGCCTGAGGATGTGTCTGGATCGCTGATGAGACCTGGGCTCTTTGGCTAACGCCATAGCCCCATTATTATCACAATACAATAGTATTGGATCAATAATGGTCGGAACTACTCCTAACTCCGAGATGAACTTGCTCATCCAGACGGCTTCCTTGGCAGCATCATTTGCAACAATATACTCAGCTTCCATCATGGAGTCTGCAATGGTATCCTGTTTGGAACTCTTCCAACACACGGCCCCTCCATTGAGGGTAAAGACAAACCCTGAGATAGATTTGCTGTCATTCTTATCACTCTGGAAGCTCGAATCGGTAAAGGCCTCCATTTGGAGATCCCCGTTACCATACACCAAGAACATTTCTTTAGTCCTTCACAAGTATTTAAGAATGTTCTTCACAGCAGTCCAGTGATTCTCCCCTGGGTTGGATTGATACCTGCTTACTACACCCAGTGCGTAAGCTACATCAGGGCGTGTACATAATATCGCATACATTATAGATCCTACAGCAGAAGCGTAGGGTATAATACTCATGTGGGCTCTTTCTTCATGAGTCTTTGGGCAAAAGTCCTTGGAGAGAGTGACTCCATGACTAGCGGGTAAGGAACCCCGCTTGGAGTCTTCCATACTAAACCTCTTTAGAATGGTATTAATGTACTTGGTTTGGGACAATCCCAATAACCTTTTAAATCTATCTCTATAGATCTTTATGCTCAATATGTACGAGGTATCACCCAGGTCCCTCATGAAGAACCTTTGTGATAAGAACAGTTTGACTGATTGTATCATATGAACATCGTTTCCTATCAGAAGAATGTCATCCACATACAATACGAGGAATGTGACAGTACTTCCTACAATCTTCTTATAAACACAAGGTTTCGTTAAAACTCTTTGATAATATCATCAAAACAGATGTTCCAACTCCGTGATGCCTACTTTAATTCATAAATGGATTTAAGCAACCTACATGCTTTCCCGCTGTTCCCACTATCGATGAAGCCCTCTGGCTGATCCATATAAACGCATTCTTCTAAATCACCATTTATAAAAGCCGTTTTAACGTCTGTCAGATTTCATAGTCGTAGTGAGCAGCAATAGCAAGTAGGATCTGAATGGATTTAAGCATGGCTACAGGAGAAAATGTTTCGTCATAGTCCAGTCCTTGTCTTTGTCGAAATCCTTTCGCCACAAGCCTTTCCTTATAGGTCTCCACCTGCCCATCTACACCGATCTTTCTCTTAAAGATCCATTTGCATCTTACGAGTTTTACCCCAGAGGGTACAACATCCAAAGTCCATACTTTGTTGGTGTACATAGACACCATTTCGGATCTCATGGCATCCAGCCATTTCACAGAATCACCACTCGTAATAACTTGCTGAAAACTGGTAGGGTCATCATCATCCATAATGCAATCTTCTCCATCACCATCAACGAGAAAACCGTAGTACCTCTCCGGTGGGCGAGAAGTCCTACCAGATCTACGGAATGGCTGAGGTTCATTAGGTTCTGTTGCAACTTCAGGTTCAACCAAGTCGTCATTTGTAACTTGTGTCTCTAAAACCTCTTCTAGATCTACCACATTGCCATCAGCATCATTTGGAAAAATCTCATTTTCCAAAAATGCGGCATTTCGATAAACAAACACCCTTTGTTCCTCATTGTGGTAGAAAAGATATCTATATGAATCTTTTGGATATCCCACAAATACATGTTTCCTCAATCAGAGCAAAGCTCTGTTCAAAATTCAAATTTTGAAATGAAGCAACTCTTCAGAAGTAGCGCCAAGTGCGCTGCGCCCTAAGTAGCGCACTATGTGCAAAGCACGTGTGCGCTAGCGCTGGGTGCGCTGTTGTAACGTTTTCAAAATAATAAAATATGATTTTTGGGAAATTTTATAATTTAATATTATTTTAATGAATATTTTAATATTCTGGTATAATTAAATACAAATAAATGGGGAAAAATTATGGAAAATTTTAAAATAGGGTATTTTATGGAATTATGCCATT
Source organism: Agapanthus africanus (assembly GCA_030015575.1). Lineage (NCBI taxonomy): Eukaryota > Viridiplantae > Streptophyta > Magnoliopsida > Asparagales > Amaryllidaceae > Agapanthus > Agapanthus africanus. The sequence continues at coordinate 426,882,028 of CM057349.1, forward strand.
TTAAAGGTTTTAAGATTAGTTATATGCTAATTTAGTGCTAATCGCGATTAAAAATCGCTAATTGGATTTTTAGCATTTTTGTGCAAAAATGTGCACATATCATTTTCCACACTTGTTACACTTGTGTTACATTTCTATTGCCATGGTTGTTCATTTGGGTTCACTATTGGAGTGAGAAGAAAGAGAAAAGAAAAGAAAGAAAAAGTAAGTATGATGATGAGAGAGAGAGAGAGAGTAGTTGCTTTTGACTTTTTGAACCATACCCATCATTTCCTCACACCCATTTCTCTCTCCCCTCTCATGGAGCTGCTGCTGCTGCTGCTCCTGCTCCCTCTCATTTCCCTCCCCTTCACTTCATAAATCCCTCTCATTTCCCTCACCAAAACCCCATTCCCATTTCACAAAACTTGCTCCCAAGCTCACTAGCTACACATTGAACCTAACAAGATTGGATTTGGAGGAATTTGAGCAACTCAAGAAAATTCTTGAGTTGCCAAAGGAGGCAATTTCTGCACCCCTAGTTTAGTAATTCAATTCTTATTGCATCAATACTAGTTTTGTGTCGATATGGTGTCGTTTGATGGATTTGTGAAACTTCAAGTTAGGGTGTATGTGAGATCTGAAATTAAAGATGAAATTGAGGATTGTGGTGACCTTAGAATCCCTTGTGTGATGCTAATTTGGACCCAAACCTGAACTTGAAACCGGAATACGGATTTATGAGACGATGTCGGAGAAAAACTGTGAATCTGTGATCGTATTTAAGAATCTGCTATCACCCCGAGACCCCAAAAATAAAACTGAGTTGACAGTGAGATGTGCAGGCACCATGGAACCACCACACCAAACCCTAGCCCCCAACTCCAGAGTACGGCCTCCAATTAATTCCTTCTGGCCGCAATTTGCGGCCAGAGCAGGAGGGAACTGTCTCGATTTTTGTGCATGGCCCTATTTCCTCTAGTCTTGACCCTGGGTATGTCTATTTTTGACTGATTCCAGTTATGGTAAAATCTGGGTTGATTTGCTTGAGTTGGCGTATGATTTACGACTTGTTTTAGCATGGATTTTGGTATTTGGTGATTCATTCCTGTCGGGTGGCGTTTGGACGTCAACGACAAGTGGATATTGATCGTGTTTACATGCGAGACGATAGGTTTTTACCTATGCGAGTAGCGTGTGCTATTTTGGTTTCCGATGTGATTTTCATGTGCTTTAGCGTTGTGATATACTTGTAGGTACCTTACGTGATGTTGAGGCGAAGAAGATGAAGATAGCGACATCGGCATCGGCACACGAGAAGTAAGGTGGGTAGATTTATATCTACGGGGAGAAGTCGGGTGGATGGCGTATAGCACCCCCGCAGTCCATGGTGTTGTATACGAATACGTATACACATATATTTATTATGTGTTGTTGGAATTATTGATGATAAGGATGTATTGGTTTAGTATAGTGCGAACCCTAGAGTAGTGAGTGCACGCACACATACACATACACATATACTTGCATACATTCTTTCATTTATCTGTGTGCATAAAGAGGTGTGTATATCTACACATGGGTATGGGACTATGTGTTCATATACGGGATTGAGGATGATACCTGGGATTGAGATGAGTCGATGAGGTTTGATTGAGGCTGTGAGATTCGGCGATATGACAGAGTTCGTATTTGAGATGTGATATGATGGTAGTGATACCTGATATGTGGTGAGATGAATGTGATATTGACCCGTACCCAGCTATTGGGATGCCGTACGACGATTTACCGTACGAGCTTTATATTGATGTTAGATCCGCACTCATGACTCGAGGATGTTATATGATATACTGTATCATACGTGATACTATTGAGACGAGATCACCGACTATATATATATATATGTATATGTATATCGACTCAGATTTAGGTGGTTTCCATGCCCCTCCCGATTGACTTGATAGTTGGGTCCGTAGTTCGCATAGTAGGCATTAGACTTGACCCGAGTCATACCTATTTCAAAACTAACGAATCGGGGATATTTTAAAGATAGGCAAAAAAGGATTCTATGGATATTTTCAAGCGACGCATCTTTTCTTAAAACACCGTAGCCCTTATTTTACCAAAAGCCCTGATTCGTCTTATTTCGAAAGGCAAGGTTGCATGATATATCTATTGAGGCAGGTTCTTTACTGTTGCGTTGATTATTTGATTCCGCATATTCATGCTATTTGCATTGCATCGCTTGTATTGTTGATATATTTCAGTCATGGTACTAGGACACCAGCACCATTATCGATGATGCGTATGTTCCACGTACACTTGTTTGCCGGCTCACACACTTCATCATCGATAATTGCCATGTCACTACACTGTAGTACTGTTGCATTCAGTGTATGTTGCTTACATTTCTTTACATGTCGCATACATCATGCTTTCTGATTATACGCATTGAGATATGTTGTTTCCATGATATTTCTGGTTTTTGGGAACCGTGGGTGTTTCAAAAGGAGAATATGTAATTGTTTTAAAACCCGGTTACCCTTGTTATGATATTTCAGTGCGTCCACCATGTGTTTTCTCGGTGCTGAGAGCGACATGTGAAACCCGATTCGAGGAGGCGGATGAGGCCGATTGCGGGTACATGGTGGACCCGGCATAGTTCCCCGGGGCAAGAAATGTTTTTCGTGGAGTAGACGATGAGCCTGGCAGGGTGGCGAATACATACCGGTGATTGGTTGTGTAAGTGCACGGCGGCGCCCCGGCCTCCATCCCGAGGCCAAAATGCGGAAGCGATGGTTAACTTAAATTTTTCATGAACTGGCACCACCGCGCACTAAAACCCGGATCGAACCATTAACTAGTCCTAGCTAACTACAAGATGGGGAAGAGAGATATACCGACTGATCCAAGTCCTCCGGTCTTCTCGTCGTCGTCCCGATCTCCCGCGGAAACTCCGGTCGTCGCCTCCTTGCCGGAAGGGCACCACATCGTCTGCATCTTTTACGGGCTCCCACCTCAATACCGAGGCAACTCGGGCACGAAGCTGGCTAGTCGACGTGCCCAAGATTTGCTGTAGAATGGTGTGTAGAACTTGTGTCTCATTTTGCGGTTTGTGGAATTGCCATTGTGGTGGAGGAAATGAGATGGACTTTTGAAGATGGAGTTGTAGGGATTTTTCAAAGCCAAAGATACCAAAATCCCCACCCAAATAAAATTGGACAGCCCCCATCCAAGCATGGCCGGCCTCTTTTTGGCAAGAGAGTGAGTGAGTGAGGGAGGGACCAATGAAAGATAGATCCACAACCATAATGCAAGGGAGAGAGAGAAAGGTCATGATATCAAGAAATGATTACAACCAAGATCCTCACTCAACTACAACCATCATCAACAATCATGTCCACAAAAGTCATGCCATCATGACACAAAGAAAGCCAAGCAAGGTCAAAGGATGGTGCACCATCATGATAAAACAATATGCAATCACCACCCTCCACAAATGCTTATTTGCACAAATGCAAATAAGCCCTCCTCCACCAATCTTCGGCCATTGAAAGATACAAATGAAAATGGCCGAAACGGAAAGCAAACTGGCAATTCCAGAAAACTGGTCCCGTAATAAATTACAGGAAAACCCCGATATTGTGCATACACACCCGCATTTGTATTCCGACCGAAATACAAATGCAATGAGACAAAATCTACACCGTACTATACTAGGATCCGGCTTAAACCAAAGCCGGCTAGTAATATCCGTTCGATCCTGATCCGTGCAATACCGCACGTATCTGATCGAACCCTGCCATATATCCATACGGCCTGTAATACAAACTGTCCGATCCTGATCCGTGCAATACCGCACGTATCTGATCGGACCTTGCCATATCTCCATACGGCCTCTACAGCGTTTCGCCCGAAAGCTGAGTAACTGAATGTGGGGGACTCTAAAGACTCGTCAACACCTTGGTTGTGGATTTAACTGTTAGTTATATGTATGCCCTAGAGGCCATTACTGTACATAGGATGTATATTGTAGTGGATGCTGGGACATATATAGGGAGGACTTTCTTGCTCGACATGATAGTATGCTATCTGGTTGCTCTTTACCTTAACGTGTATACTGATTGTCTCTCTGTTACATGTTGGTAAAGCCTTTAGGATTCATACTTGACTACCTGGACTATGATGCGGATCATACTAGTGGGGACATGGTAGTCCATAAGTACATCCTTAACAGTCCCTAGTCGTGGGTATATCGAGACGGGGCATCGATATACCAGAGTAGACTAGCGTATACCTTCTCGACCCATACAGATGGGCGATGGATGATCCCATATCCATCGGTGTTTGACATCAGAGATCATATACGGTTGCTCAGTAGAGACTGGGTACACT